>OZ024815.1:30739948-33564895 GCA_964017055.1 Chloromyia formosa | reverse complement strand
ATTTTCGTCTGGAATGGTATTTTTGGTTTTTGGGGCAGGGTTCAGGCTGCATTTGAAGCTAAAATTCAAGTCTCAAGCCTCCGTGGTTTTGGAGATGGAGCCTTTTGAAAAAGTGCAAGTTTGACCCCTCTAGCTGTTCAAATAACGAAGTTACAGGCACTTTTATATTTGGCAGTCGAGGGGTCACTTTGCCATGAAATTTTCGGGGTTTTTCGCAGGTTTTCGTCCGGAATGCTGTTTTTGGTTTTTGGGGCAGGGTTCAGGCTGCATTTGAAGCTAAAATTCAAGTCTCTAGCCTCCGTGGTTTTGGAGATGGAGCCTTTTGAAAAAGTGCAAGTTTGACCCCTCTAGCTGCTCAAATAACGGAGTTACAGGCACTTTTATATTTGGCAGTCGAGGGGTCACTTTGCCATGAAATTTTCGGGGTTTTTCGCAGGTTTCCGTCTGGAATGCTGTTTTTGGTTTTTGGGGCAGGGTTCAGGCTGCATTTGAAGCTAAAATTCAAGTCTCTAGCCTCCGTGGTTTTGGAGATGGAGCCTTTTGAAAAAGTGCAAGTTTGACCCCTCTAGCTGCTCAAATAACGGAGTTACAGGCACTTTTATATTTGGCAGTCGAGGGGTCACTTTGCCATGAAATTTTCGAGGTTTTTCGCAGGTTTCCGTCTGGAATGCTGTTTTTGGTTTTTGGGGCAGGGTTCAGGCTGCATTTGAAGCTAAAATTCAAGTCTCTAGCCTCCGTGGTTTTGGAGATGGAGCCTTTTGAAAAAGTGCAAGTTTGACCCCTCTAGCTGTTCAAATAACGAAGTTACAGGCACTTTTATATTTGGCAGTCGAGGGGTCACTTTGCCATGAAATTTTCGGGGTTTTTCGCACGTTTTCGTCCGGAATGCTGTTTTTGGTTTTTGGGGCAGGGTTCAGGCTGCATTTGAAGCTAAAATTCAAGTCTCTAGCCTCCGTGGTTTTGGAGATGGAGCCTTTTGAAAAAGTGCAAGTTTGACCCCTCTAGCTGCTCAAATAACGGAGTTACAGGCACTTTTATATTTGGCAGTCGAGGGGTCACTTTGCCATGAAATTTTCGGGGTTTTTCGCAGGTTTCCGTCTGGAATGCTGTTTTTGGTTTTTGGGGCAGGGTTCAGGCTGCATTTGAAGCTAAAATTCAAGTCTCTAGCCTCCGTGGTTTTGGAGATGGAGCCTTTTGAAAAAGTGCAAGTTTGACCCCTCTAGCTGCTCAAATAACGGAGTTACAGGCACTTTTATATTTGGCAGTCGAGGGGTCACTTTGCCATGAAATTTTCGGGGTTTTTCGCAGGTTTCCGTCTGGAATGCTGTTTTTGGTTTTTGGGGCAGGGTTCAGGCTGCATTTGAAGCTAAAATTCAAGTCTCTAGCCTCCGTGGTTTTGGAGATGGAGCCTTTTGAAAAAGTGCAAGTTTGACCCCTCTAGCTGCTCAAATAACGAAGTTACAGGCACTTTTATATTTGGCACTCGAGGGGTCACTTTGCCATGAAATTTTCGGGGTTTTCGCAGGTTTCCGTCTGGAATGCTGTTTTTGGTTTTTGGGGCAGGGTTCAGGCTGCATTTGAAGCTAAAATTCAAGTCTCTAGCCTCCGTGGTTTTGGAGATGGAGCCTTTTGAAAAAGTGCAAGTTTGACCCCTCTAGCTGCTCAAATAACGGAGTTACAGGCACTTTTATATTTGGCAGTCGAGGGGTCACTTTGCCATGAAATTTTCGGGGTTTTTCGCAGGTTTCCGTCTGGAATGCTGTTTTTGGTTTTTGGGGCAGGGTTCAGGCTGCATTTGAAGCTAAAATTCAAGTCTCTAGCCTCCGTGGTTTTGGAGATGGAGCCTTTTGAAAAAGTGCAAGTTTGACCCCTCTAGCTGTTCAAATAACGAAGTTACAGGCACTTTTATATTTGGCAGTCGAGGGGTCACTTTGCCATGAAATTTTCGGGGTTTTTCGCAGATTTTCGTCTGGAATGGTATTTTTGGTTTTTGGGGCAGGGTTCAGGCTGCATTTGAAGCTAAAATTCAAGTCTCTAGCCTCCGTGGTTTTGGAGATGGAGCCTTTTGAAAAAGTGCAAGTTTGACCCCTCTAGCTGCTCAAATAACGAAGTTACAGGCACTTTTATATTTGGCAGTCGAGGGGTCACTTTGCCATGAAATTTTCGGGGGTTTTCGCAGGTTTCCGTCTGGAATGCTGCTTTTGGTTTTTGGGGCAGAGTTCAGGCTGCATTTGAAGCTAAAATTCAAGTCTCTAGCCTCCGTGGTTTTGGAGATGGAGCCTTTTGAAAAAGTGCAAGTTTGACCCCTCTTGCTGCTCAAATAACGAAGTTACAGGCACTTTTATATTTGGCAGTCGAGGGGTCACTTTGCCATGAAATTTTCGGGGTTTTTCGCAGGTTTCCGTCTGGAATGCTGTTTTTGGTTTTTGGGGCAGAGTTCAGGCTGCATTTGAAGCTAAAATTCAAGTCTCTAGCCTCCGTGGTTTTGGAGATGGAGCCTTTTGAAAAAGTGCAAATTTGACCCCTCTAGCTGCTCAAATAACGAAGTTACAGGCACTTTTATATTTGGCAGTCGAGGGGTCACTTTGCCATGAAATTTTCCGGGTTTTTCGCAGGTTTTCGTCCGGAATGGTATTTTTGGTTTTTGGGGCAGGGTTCAGGCTGCATTTGAAGCTAAAATTCAAGTCTCTAGCCTCCGTGGTTTTGGAGATGGAGCCTTTTGAAAAAGTGCAAGTTTGACCCCTCTAGCTGCTCAAATAACGGAGTTACAGGCACTTTTAAATTTGGCAGTCGAGGGGTCACTTTGCCATGAAATTTTCGGGGTTTTTCGCAGGTTTTCGTCCGGAATGGTATTTTTGGTTTTTGGGGCAGGGTTCAGGCTGCATTTGAAGCTAAAATTCAAGTCTCTAGCCTCCGTGGTTTTGGAGATGGAGCCTTTTGAAAAAGTGCAAGTTTGACCCCTCTAGCTGCTCAAATAACGGAGTTACAGGCACTTTTATATTTGGCAGTCGAGGGGTCACTTTGCCATGAAATTTTCGGGGGTTTTTCGCAGGTTTCCGTCTGGAATGCTGTTTTTGGTTTTTGGGGCAGGGTTCAGGCTGCATTTGAAGCTAAAATTCAAGTCTCTAGCCTCCGTGGTTTTGGAGATGGAGCCTTTTGAAAAAGTGCAAGTTTGACCCCTCTAGCTGTTCAAATAACGAAGTTACAGGCACTTTTATATTTGGCAGTCGAGGGGTCACTTTGCCATGAAATTTTCGGGGTTTTTCGCAGGTTTTCGTCCGGAATGGTATTTTTGGTTTTTGGGGCAGGGTTCAGGCTGCATTTGAAGCTAAAATTCAAGTCTCTAGCCTCCGTGGTTTTGGAGATGGAGCCTTTTGAAAAAGTGCAAGTTTGACCCCTCTAGCTGCTCAAATAACGAAGTTACAGGCACTTTTATATTTGGCAGTCGAGGGGTCATTTTGCCATGAAATTTTCGGGGTTTTTCGCAGGTTTCCGTCTGGAATGCTGTTTTTGGTTTTTTAGTCAGGGTTCAGGCTGCATTTGAAGCTAAAATTCAAGTCTCTAGCCTCCGTGGTTTTGGAGATGGAGCCTTTTGAAAAAGTGCAAGTTTGACCCCTCTTGCTGCTCAAATAACGAAGTTACAGGCACTTTTATATTTGGCAGTCGAGGGGTCACTTTGCCATGAAATTTTCGGGGTTTTTCGCAGGTTTTCGTCCGGAATGGTATTTTTGGTTTTTGGGGCAGGGTTCAGGCTGCATTTGAAGCTAAAATTCAAGTCTCTAGCCTCCGTGGTTTTGGAGATGGAGCCTTTTGAAAAAGTGCAAGTTTGACCCCTCTAGCTGCTCAAATAACGAAGTTACAGGCACTTTTATATTTGGCAGTCGAGGGGTCACTTTGCCATGAAATTTTCGGGGTTTTTCGCAGGTTTTCGTCCGGAATGGTATTTTTGATTTTTGGGGCAGGGTTCAGGCTGCATTTGAAGCTAAAATTCAAGTCTCTAGCCTCCGTGGTTTTGGAGATGGAGCCTTTTGAAAAAGTGCAAGTTTGACCCCTCTAGCTGCTCAAATAACGGAGTTACAGGCACTTTTAAATTTGGCAGTCGAGGGGTCACTTTGCCATGAAATTTTCGGGGTTTTTCGCAGGTTTCCGTCTGGAATGCTGTTTTTGGTTTTTGGGGCAGGGTTCAGGCTGCATTTGAAGCTAAAATTCAAGTCTCTAGCCTCCGTGGTTTTGGAGATGGAGCCTTTTGAAAAAGTGCAAGTTTGACCCCTCTAGCTGCTCAAATAACGAAGTTACAGGCACTTTTATATTTGGCAGTCGAGGGGTCACTTTGCCATGAAATTTTCGGGGTTTTTCGCAGGTTTCCGTCTGGAATGCTGTTTTTGGTTTTTGGGGCAGGGTTCAGGCTGCATTTGAAGCTAAAATTCAAGTCTCTAGCCTCCGTGGTTTTGGAGATGGAGCCTTTTGAAAAAGTGCAAGTTTGACTCCACTAGCTGCTCAAATAACGAAGTTACAGGCACTTTTATATTTGGCAGTCGAGGGGTCACTTTGCCATGAAATTTTCGGGGTTTTTCGCAGGTTTCCGTCTGAAATGCTGTTTTTGGTTTTTGGGGCAGGGTTCAGGCTGCATTTGAAGCTAAAATTCAAGTCTCTAGCCTCCGTGGTTTTGGAGATGGAGCCTTTTGAAAAAGTGCAAGTTTGACCCCTCTAGCTGCTCAAATAACGGAGTTACAGGCACTTTTATATTTGGCAGTCGAGGGGTCACTTTGCCATGAAATTTTCGGGGTTTTTCGCAGGTTTTCGTCCGGAATGGTATTTTTGGTTTTTGGGGCAGGGTTCAGGCTGCATTTGAAGCTAAAATTCGAGTCTCTAGCCTCCGTGGTTTTGGAGATGGAGCCTTTTGAAAAAGTGCAAGTTTGACCCCTCTAGCTGCTCAAATAACGAAGTTACAGGCACTTTTATATTTGGCAGTCGAGGGGTCACTTTGCCATGAAATTTTCGGGGTTTTTCGCAGGTTTCCGTCTAGAATGCTGTTTTTGGTTTTTGGGGCAGGGTTCAGGCTGCATTTGAAGCTAAAATTCAAGTCTCTAGCCTCCGTGGTTTTGGAGATGGAGCCTTTTGAAAAAGTGCAAGTTTGACCCCTCTAGCTGCTCAAATAACGAAGTTACAGGCACTTTTATATTTGGCAGTCGAGGGGTCACTTTGCCATGAAATTTTCGGGGTTTTTCGCAGGTTTTCGTCCGGAATGGTATTTTTGGTTTTTGGGGCAGGGTTCAGGCTGCATTTGAAGCTAAAATTCAAGTCTCTAGCCTCCGTGGTTTTGGAGATGGAGCCTTTTGAAAAAGTGCAAGTTTGACCCCTCTAGCTGCTCAAATAACGGAGTTACAGGCACTTTTAAATTTGGCAGTCGAGGGGTCACTTTGCCATGAAATTTTCGGGGTTTTTCGCAGGTTTCCGTCTGGAATGCTGTTTTTGGTTTTTGGGGCAGGGTTCAGGCTGCATTTGAAGCTAAAATTCAAGTCTCTAGCCTCCGTGGTTTTGGAGATGGAGCCTTTTGAAAAAGTGCAAGTTTGACCCCTCTAGCTGCTCAAATAACGAAGTTACAGGCACTTTTATATTTGGCAGTCGAGGGGTCACTTTGCCATGAAATTTTCGGGGTTTTTCGCAGGTTTCCGTCTGGAATGCTGTTTATGGTTTTTGGGGCAGGGTTCAGGCTGCATTTGAAGCTAAAATTCAAGTCTCTAGCCTCCGTGGTTTTGGAGATGGAGCCTTTTGAAAAAGTGCAAGTTTGACCCCTCTAGCTGCTCAAATAACGGAGTTACAGGCACTTTTATATTTGGCAGTCGAGGGGTCACTTTGCCATGAAATTTTCGGGGTTTTTCGCAGGTTTTCGTCCGGAATGGTATTTTTGGTTTTTGGGGCAGGGTTCAGGCTGCATTTGAAGCTAAAATTCAAGTCTCTAGCCTCCGTGGTTTTGGAGATGGAGCCTTTTGAAAAAGTGCAAGTTTGACCCCTCTAGCTGCTCAAATAACGAAGTTACAGGCACTTTTATATTTGGCAGTCGAGGGGTCACTTTGCCATGAAATTTTCGGGGTTTTTCGCAGGTTTTCGTCCGGAATGGTATTTTTGGTTTTTTGGGCAGGGTTCAGGCTGCATTTGAAGCTAAAATTCAAGTCTCTAGCCTCCGTGGTTTTGGAGATGGAGCCTTTTGAAAAAGTGCAAGTTTGACCCCTCTAGCTGCTCAAATAACGAAGTTACAGGCACTTTTATATTTGGCAGTCGAGGGGTCACTTTGCCATGAAATTTTCGGGGTTTTTCGCAGGTTTCCGTCTGAAATGCTGTTTTTGGTTTTTGGGGCAGGGTTCAGGCTGCATTTGAAGCTAAAATTCAAGTCTCTAGCCTCCGTGGTTTTGGCGATGGAGCCTTTTGAAAAAGTGCAAGTTTGACCCCTCTAGCTGCTCAAATAACGAAGTTACAGGCACTTTTATATTTGGCAGTCGAGGGGTCACTTTGCCATGAAATTTTCGGGGTTTTTCGCAGGTTTCCGTCTGGAATGGTATTTTTGGTTTTTGGGGCAGGGTTCAGGCTGCATTTGAAGCTAAAATTCAAGCCTCTAGCCTCCGTGGTTTTGGAGATGGAGCCTTTTGAAAAAGTGCAAGTTTGACCCCTCTAGCTGCTCAAATAACGAAGTTACAGGCACTTTTATATTTGGCAGTCGAGGGGTCACTTTGCCATAAAATTTTAGGGGTTTTTCGCAGGTTTCCGTCTGGAATGCTGTTTTTGGTTTTTGGGGCAGGGTTCAGGCTGCATTTGAAGCTAAAATTCAAGTCTCTAGCCTCCGTGGTTTTGGAGATGGAGCCTTTTGAAAAAGTGCAAGTTTGACCCCTCTAGCTGCTCAAATAACGAAGTTACAGGCACTTTTATATTTGGCAGTCGAGGGGTCACTTTGCCATGAAATTTTCGGGGTTTTTCGCAGGTTTTCGTCCGGAATGGTATTTTTGGTTTTTGGGGCAGGGTTCAGGCTGCATTTGAAGCTAAAATTCAAGTCTCTAGCCTCCGTGGTTTTGGAGATGGAGCCTTTTGAAAAAGTGCAAGTTTGACCCCTCTAGCTGCTCAAATAACGAAGTTACAGGCACTTTTATATTTGGCAGTCAAGGGGTCACTTTGCCATGAAATTTTCGGGGTTTTTCGCAGGTTTCCGTCTGGAATGCTGTTTTTGGTTTTTGGGGCAGGGTTCAGGCTGCATTTGAAGCTAAAATTCAAGTCTCTAGCCTCCGTGGTTTTGGAGATGGAGCCTTTTGAAAAAGTGCAAGTTTGACCCCTCTAGCTGCTCAAATAACGGAGTTACAGGCACTTTTAAATTTGGCAGTCGAGGGGTCACTTTGCCATGAAATTTTCGGGGTTTTTCGCAGGTTTCCGTCTGGAATGCTGTTTTTGGTTTTTGGGGCAGGGTTCAGGCTGCATTTGAAGCTAAAATTCAAGTCTCTAGCTTCCGTGGTTTTGGAGATGGAGCCTTTTGAAAAAGTGCAAGTTTGACCCCTCTAGCTGCTCAAATAACGAAGTTACAGGCACTTTTATATTTGGCAGTCGAGGGGTCACTTTGCCATGAAATTTTAGGGGTTTTTCGCAGGTTTCCGTCTGGAATGCTGTTTTTGGTTTTTGGGGCAGGGTTCAGGCTGCATTTGAAGCTAAAATTCAAGTCTCTAGCCTCCGTGGTTTTGGAGATGGAGCCTTTTGAAAAAGTGCAAGTTTGACCCCTCTAGCTGCTCAAATAACGGAGTTACAGGCACTTTTAAATTTGGCAGTCGAGGGGTCACTTTGCCATGAAATTTTCGGGGTTTTTCGCAGGTTTCCGTCTGGAATGCTGTTTTTGGTTTTTGGGGCAGGGTTCAGGCTGCATTTGAAGCTAAAATTCAAGTCTCTAGCTTCCGTGGTTTTGGAGATGGAGCCTTTTGAAAAAGTGCAAGTTTGACCCCTCTAGCTGCTCAAATAACGAAGTTACAGGCACTTTTATATTTGGCAGTCGAGGGGTCACTTTGCCATGAAATTTTCGGGGTTTTTCGCAGGTTTTCGTCCGGAATGGTATTTTTGGTTTTTGGGGCAGGGCTCAGGCTGCATTTGAAGCTAAAATTCAAGTCTCTAGCCTCCGTGGTTTTGGAGATGGAGCCTTTTGAAAAAGTGCAAGTTTGACCCCTCTAGCTGCTCAAATAACGGAGTTACAGGCACTTTTAAATTTGGCAGTCGAGGGGTCACTTTGCCATGAAATTTTCGGGGTTTTTCGCAGGTTTTCGTCCGGAATGGTATTTTTGGTTTTCGGGGCAGGGTTCAGGCTGCATTTGAAGCTAAAATTCAAGTCTCTAGCCTCCGTGGTTTTGGAGATGGAGCCTTTTGAAAAAGTGCAAGTTTGACCCCTCTAGCTGCTCAAATAACGAAGTTACAGGCACTTTTATATTTGGCAGTCGAGGGGTCACTTTGCCATGAAATTTTCGGGGTTTTTCGCAGGTTTTCGTCCGGAATGGTATTTTTGGTTTTTGGGCAGGGTTCAGGCTGCATTTGAAGCTAAAATTCAAGTCTCTAGCCTCCGTGGTTTTGGAGATGGAGCCTTTTGAAAAAGTGCAAGTTTGACCCCTCTAGCTGCTCAAATAACGAAGTTACAGGCACTTTTATATTTGGCAGTCGAGGGGTCACTTTGCCATGAAATTTTCGGGGTTTTCGCAGGTTTCCGTCTGGAATGCTGTTTTTGGGGCAGGGTTCAGGCTGCATTTGAAGCTAAAATTCAAGTCTCTAGCCTCCGTGGTTTTGGAGATGGAGCCTTTTGAAAAAGTGCAAGTTTGACCCCTCTAGCTGCTCAAATAACGAAGTTACAGGCACTTTTATATTTGGCAGTCAAGGGGTCACTTTGCCATGAAATTTTCGGGGTTTTTCGCAGGTTTCCGTCTGGAATGCTGTTTTTGGTTTTTGGGGCAGGGTTCAGGCTGCATTTGAAGCTAAAATTCAAGTCTCTAGCCTCCGTGGTTTTGGAGATGGAGCCTTTTGAAAAAGTGCAAGTTTGACCCCTCTAGCTGCTCAAATAACGGAGTTACAGGCACTTTTAAATTTGGCAGTCGAGGGGTCACTTTGCCATGAAATTTTCGGGGTTTTTCGCAGGTTTCCGTCTGGAATGCTGTTTTTGGTTTTTGGGGCAGGGTTCAGGCTGCATTTGAAGCTAAAATTCAAGTCTCTAGCTTCCGTGGTTTTGGAGATGGAGCCTTTTGAAAAAGTGCAAGTTTGACCCCTCTAGCTGCTCAAATAACGAAGTTACAGGCACTTTTATATTTGGCAGTCGAGGGGTCACTTTGCCATGAAATTTTCGGGGTTTTTCGCAGGTTTCCGTCTGGAATGCTGTTTTTGGTTTTTGGGGCAGGGTTCAGGCTGCATTTGAAGCTAAAATTCAAGTCTCTAGCCTCCGTGGTTTTGGAGATGGAGCCTTTTGAAAAAGTGCAAGTTTGACCCCTCTAGCTGCTCAAATAACGAAGTTACAGGCACTTTTATATTTGGCAGTCGAGGGGTCACTTTGCCATGAAATTTTCGGGGTTTTTCGCAGGTTTTCGTCCGGAATGGTATTTTTGGTTTTTGGGGCAGGGTTCAGGCTGCATTTGAAGCTAAAATTCAAGTCTCAGCCTCCGTGGTTTTGGAGATGGAGCCTTTTGAAAAAGTGCAAGTTTGACCCCTCTAGCTGCTCAAATAACGGAGTTACAGGCACTTTTAAATTTGGCAGTCGAGGGGTCACTTTGCCATGAAATTTTCGGGGTTTTTCGCAGGTTTTCGTCCGAAATGGTATTTTTGGTTTTTGGGGCAGGGTTCAGGCTGCATTTGAAGCTAAAATTCAAGTCTCTAGCCTCCGTGGTTTTGGAGATGGAGCCTTTTGAAAAAGTGCAAGTTTGACCCCTCTAGCTGCTCAAATAACGGAGTTACAGGCACTTTTAAATTTGGCAGTCGAGGGGTCACTTTGCCATGAAATTTTCGGGGTTTTTCGCAGGTTTCCGTCTGGAATGCTGTTTTTCATTTTTGGGGTAGGGTTCAGGCTGCATTTGAAGCTAAAATTCAAGTCTCTAGCCTCCGTGGTTTTGGAGATGGAGCCTTTTGAAAAAGTGCAAGTTTGACCCCTCTAGCTGCTCAAATAACGAAGTTACAGGCACTTTTATATTTGGCAGTCGAGGGGTCACTTTGCCATGAAATTTTCGGGGTTTTTCGCAGGTTTCCGTCTGGAATGCTGTTTTTGGGGCAGGGTTCAGGCTGCATTTGAAGCTAAAATTCAAGTCTCTAGCCTCCGTGGTTTTGGAGATGGAGCCTTTTGAAAAAGTGCAAGTTTGACCCCTCTAGCTGCTCAAATAACGAAGTTACAGGCACTTTTATATTTGGCAGTCAAGGGGTCACTTTGCCATGAAATTTTCGGGGTTTTTCGCAGGTTTCCGTCTGGAATGCTGTTTTTGGTTTTTGGGGCAGGGTTCAGGCTGCATTTGAAGCTAAAATTCAAGTCTCTAGCCTCCGTGGTTTTGGAGATGGAGCCTTTTGAAAAAGTGCAAGTTTGACCCCTCTAGCTGCTCAAATAACGGAGTTACAGGCACTTTTAAATTTGGCAGTCGAGGGGTCACTTTGCCATGAAATTTTCGGGGTTTTTCGCAGGTTTCCGTCTGGAATGCTGTTTTTGGTTTTTGGGGCAGGGTTCAGGCTGCATTTGAAGCTAAAATTCAAGTCTCTAGCTTCCGTGGTTTTGGAGATGGAGCCTTTTGAAAAAGTGCAAGTTTGACCCCTCTAGCTGCTCAAATAACGAAGTTACAGGCACTTTTATATTTGGCAGTCGAGGGGTCACTTTGCCATGAAATTTTCGGGGTTTTTCGCAGGTTTCCGTCTGGAATGCTGTTTTTGGTTTTTGGGGCAGGGTTCAGGCTGCATTTGAAGCTAAAATTCAAGTCTCTAGCCTCCGTGGTTTTGGAGATGGAGCCTTTTGAAAAAGTGCAAGTTTGACCCCTCTAGCTGCTCAAATAACGAAGTTACAGGCACTTTTATATTTGGCAGTCGAGGGGTCACTTTGCCATGAAATTTTCGGGGTTTTTCGCAGGTTTTCGTCCGGAATGGTATTTTTGGTTTTTGGGGCAGGGTTCAGGCTGCATTTGAAGCTAAAATTCAAGTCTCTAGCCTCCGTGGTTTTGGAGATGGAGCCTTTTGAAAAAGTGCAAGTTTGACCCCTCTAGCTGCTCAAATAACGGAGTTACAGGCACTTTTAAATTTGGCAGTCGAGGGGTCACTTTGCCATGAAATTTTCGGGGTTTTTCGCAGGTTTTCGTCCGAAATGGTATTTTTGGTTTTTGGGGCAGGGTTCAGGCTGCATTTGAAGCTAAAATTCAAGTCTCTAGCCTCCGTGGTTTTGGAGATGGAGCCTTTTGAAAAGTGCAAGTTTGACCCCTCTAGCTGCTCAAATAACGAAGTTACAGGCACTTTTATATTTGGCAGTCAAGGGGTCACTTTGCCATGAAATTTTCGGGGTTTTTCGCAGGTTTCCGTCTGGAATGCTGTTTTTGGTTTTTGGGGCAGGGTTCAGGCTGCATTTGAAGCTAAAATTCAAGTCTCTAGCCTCCGTGGTTTTGGAGATGGAGCCTTTTGAAAAAGTGCAAGTTTGACCCCTCTAGCTGCTCAAATAACGGAGTTACAGGCACTTTTAAATTTGGCAGTCGAGGGGTCACTTTGCCATGAAATTTTCGGGGTTTTTCGCAGGTTTCCGTCTGGAATGCTGTTTTTGGTTTTTGGGGCAGGGTTCAGGCTGCATTTGAAGCTAAAATTCAAGTCTCTAGCTTCCGTGGTTTTGGAGATGGAGCCTTTTGAAAAAGTGCAAGTTTGACCCCTCTAGCTGCTCAAATAACGAAGTTACAGGCACTTTTATATTTGGCAGTCGAGGGGTCACTTTGCCATGAAATTTTCGGGGTTTTTCGCAGGTTTCCGTCTGGAATGCTGTTTTTGGTTTTTGGGGCAGGGTTCAGGCTGCATTTGAAGCTAAAATTCAAGTCTCTAGCCTCCGTGGTTTTGGAGATGGAGCCTTTTGAAAAAGTGCAAGTTTGACCCCTCTAGCTGCTCAAATAACGAAGTTACAGGCACTTTTATATTTGGCAGTCGAGGGGTCACTTTGCCATGAAATTTTCGGGGTTTTTCGCAGGTTTTCGTCCGGAATGGTATTTTTGGTTTTTGGGGCAGGGTTCAGGCTGCATTTGAAGCTAAAATTCAAGTCTCTAGCCTCCGTGGTTTTGGAGATGGAGCCTTTTGAAAAAGTGCAAGTTTGACCCCTCTAGCTGCTCAAATAACGGAGTTACAGGCACTTTTAAATTTGGCAGTCGAGGGGTCACTTTGCCATGAAATTTTCGGGGTTTTTCGCAGGTTTTCGTCCGAAATGGTATTTTTGGTTTTTGGGGCAGGGTTCAGGCTGCATTTGAAGCTAAAATTCAAGTCTCTAGCCTCCGTGGTTTTGGAGATGGAGCCTTTTGAAAAAGTGCAAGTTTGACCCCTCTAGCTGCTCAAATAACGGAGTTACAGGCACTTTTATATTTGGCAGTCGAGGGGTCACTTTGCCATGAAATTTTCGGGGTTTTTCGCAGGTTTTCGTCCGGAATGGTATTTTTGGTTTTTGGGGCAGGGTTCAGGCTGCATTTGAAGCTAAAATTCAAGTCTCTAGCCTCCGTGGTTTTGGAGATGGAGCCTTTTGAAAAAGTGCAAGTTTGACCCCTCTAGCTGCTCAAATAACGAAGTTACAGGCACTTTTATATTTGGCAGTCGAGGGGTCACTTTGCCATGAAATTTTCGGGGTTTTTCGCAGGTTTCCGTCTGAAATGCTGTTTTCGGTTTTTGGGGCAGGGTTCAGGCTGCATTTGAAGCTAAAATTCAAGTCTCTAGCCTCCGTGGTTTTGGAGATGGAGCCTTTTGAAAAAGTGCAAGTTTGACCCCTCTAGCTGCTCAAATAACGAAGTTACAGGCACTTTTATATTTGGCAGTCGAGGGGTCACTTTGCCATGAAATTTTCGGGGTTTTTCGCAGGTTTTCGTCCGGAATGGTATTTTTGGTTTTTGGGGCAGGGTTCAGGCTGCATTTGAAGCTAAAATTCAAGTCTCTAGCCTCCGTGGTTTTGGAGATGGAGCCTTTTGAAAAAGTGCAAGTTTGACCCCTCTAGCTGCTCAAATAACGAAGTTACAGGCACTTTTATATTTGGCAGTCGAGGGGTCACTTTGCCATGAAATTTTCGGGGTTTTTCGCAGGTTTTCGTCCGGAATGGTATTTTTGGTTTTTGGGGCAGGGTTCAGGCTGCATTTGAAGCTAAAATTCAAGTCTCTAGCCTCCGTGGTTTTGGAGATGGAGCCTTTTGAAAAAGTGCAAGTTTGACCCCTCTAGCTGCTCAAATAACGAAGTTACAGGCACTTTTATATTTGGCAGTCGAGGGGTCACTTTGCCATGAAATTTTCGGGGTTTTTCGCAGGTTTCCGTCTGAAATGCTGTTTTCGGTTTTTGGGGCAGGGTTCAGGCTGCATTTGAAGCTAAAATTCAAGTCTCTAGCCTCCGTGGTTTTGGAGATGGAGCCTTTTGAAAAAGTGCAAGTTTGACCCCTCTAGCTGCTCAAATAACGAAGTTACAGGCACTTTTATATTTGGCAGTCGAGGGGTCACTTTGCCATGAAATTTTCGGGGTTTTTCGCAGGTTTTCGTCCGGAATGGTATTTTTGGTTTTTGGGGCAGGGTTCAGGCTGCATTTGAAGCTAAAATTCAAGTCTCTAGCCTCCGTGGTTTTGGAGATGGAGCCTTTTGAAAAAGTGCAAGTTTGACCCCTCTAGCTGCTCAAATAACGGAGTTACAGGCACTTTTAAATTTGGCAGTCGAGGGGTCACTTTGCCATGAAATTTTCGGGGTTTTTCGCAGGTTTCCGTCTGGAATGCTGTTTTTGGTTTTTGGGGCAGGGTTCAGGCTGCATTTGAAGCTAAAATTCAAGTCTCTAGCCTCCGTGGTTTTGGAGATGGAGCCTTTTGAAAAAGTGCAAGTTTGACCCCTCTAGCTGCTCAAATAACGAAGTTACAGGCACTTTTATATTTGGCAGTCGAGGGGTCACTTTGCCATGAAATTTTCGGGGTTTTTCGCAGGTTTCCGTCTGGAATGGTGTTTTTGGTTTTTGGGGCAGGGTTCAGGCTGCATTTGAAGCTAAAATTCAAGTCTCTAGCCTCCGTGGTTTTGGAGATGGAGCCTTTTGAAAAAGTGCAAGTTTGACCCCTCTAGCTGCTCAAATAACGGAGTTACAGGCACTTTTATATTTGGCAGTCGAGGGGTCACTTTGCCATGAAATTTTCGGGGTTTTTCGCAGGTTTTCGTCCGGAATGGTATTTTTGGTTTTTGGGGCAGGGTTCAGGCTGCATTTGAAGCTAAAATTCAAGTCTCTAGCCTCCGTGGTTTTGGAGATGGAGCCTTTTGAAAAAGTGCAAGTTTGACCCCTCTAGCTGCTCAAATAACGAAGTTACAGGCACTTTTATATTTGGCAGTCAAGGGGTCACTTTGCCATGAAATTTTCGGGGTTTTTCGCAGGTTTTCGTCCGGAATGGTATTTTTGGTTTTTGGGGCAGGGTTCAGGCTGCATTTGAAGCTAAAATTCAAGTCTCTAGCCTCCGTGGTTTTGGAGATGGAGCCTTTTGAAAAAGTGCAAGTTTGACCCCTCTAGCTGCTCAAATAACGAAGTTACAGGCACTTTTATATTTGGCAGTCGAGGGGTCACTTTGCCATGAAATTTTCGGGGTTTTTCGCAGGTTTCCGTCTGGAATGCTGTTTTTGGTTTTTGGGGCAGGGTTCAGGCTGCATTTGAAGCTAAAATTCAAGTCTCTAGCCTCCGTGGTTTTGGAGATGGAGCCTTTTGAAAAAGTGCAAGTTTGACCCCTCTAGCTGCTCAAATAACGGAGTTACAGGCACTTTTATATTTGGCAGTCGAGGGGTCACTTTGCCATAAAATTTTAGGGGTTTTTCGCAGGTTTCCGTCTGGAATGCTGTTTTTGGTTTTTGGGGCAGGGTTCAGGCTGCATTTGAAGCTAAAATTCAAGTCTCTAGCCTCCGTGGTTTTGGAGATGGAGCCTTTTGAAAAAGTGCAAGTTTGACCCCTCTAGCTGCTCAAATAACGGAGTTACAGGCACTTTTATATTTGGCAGTCGAGGGGTCACTTTGCCATGAAATTTTCGGGGTTTTTCGCAGGTTTCCGTCTGAAATGCTGTTTTCGGTTTTTGGGGCAGGGTTCAGGCTGCATTTGAAGCTAAAATTCAAGTCTCTAGCCTCCGTGGTTTTGGAGATGGAGCCTTTTGAAAAAGTGCAAGTTTGACCCCTCTAGCTGCTCAAATAACGGAGTTACAGGCACTTTTATATTTGGCAGTCGAGGGGTCACTTTGCCATGAAATTTTCGGGGTTTTTCGCAGGTTTTCGTCCGGAATGGTATTTTTGGTTTTTGGGGCAGGGTTCAGGCTGCATTTGAAGCTAAAATTCAAGTCTCTAGCCTCCGTGGTTTTGGAGATGGAGCCTTTTGAAAAAGTGCAAGTTTGACCCCTCTAGCTGCTCAAATAACGAAGTTACAGGCACTTTTATATTTGGCAGTCGAGGGGTCACTTTGCCATGAAATTTTCGGGGTTTTTCGCAGGTTTTCGTCCGAAATCTTATTTTTGGTTTTTGGGGCAGGGTTCAGGCTGCATTTGAAGCTAAAATTCAAGTCTCTAGCCTCCGTGGTTTTGGAGATGGAGCCTTTTGAAAAAGTGCAAGTTTGACCCCTCTAGCTGCTCAAATAACGGAGTTACAGGCACTTTTAAATTTGGCAGTCGAGGGGTCACTTTGCCATGAAATTTTCGGGGTTTTTCGCAGGTTTCCGTCTGGAATGCTGTTTTTGGTTTTTGGGGCAGGGTTCAGGCTGCATTTGAAGCTAAAATTCAAGTCTCTAGCCTCCGTGGTTTTGGAGATGGAGCCTTTTGAAAAAGTGCAAGTTTGACCCCTCTAGCTGCTCAAATAACGAAGTTACAGGCACTTTTATATTTGGCAGTCGAGGGGTCACTTTGCCATGAAATTTTCGGGGTTTTTCGCAGGTTTCCGTCTGGAATGGTGTTTTTGGTTTTTGGGGCAGGGTTCAGGCTGCATTTGAAGCTAAAATTCAAGTCTCTAGCCTCCGTGGTTTTGGAGATGGAGCCTTTTGAAAAAGTGCAAGTTTGACCCCTCTAGCTGCTCAAATAACGGAGTTACAGGCACTTTTATATTTGGCAGTCGAGGGGTCACTTTGCCATGAAATTTTCGGGGTTTTTCGCAGGTTTTCGTCCGGAATGGTATTTTTGGTTTTTGGGGCAGGGTTCAGGCTGCATTTGAAGCTAAAATTCAAGTCTCTAGCCTCCGTGGTTTTGGAGATGGAGCCTTTTGAAAAAGTGCAAGTTTGACCCCTCTAGCTGCTCAAATAACGAAGTTACAGGCACTTTTATATTTGGCAGTCAAGGGGTCACTTTGCCATGAAATTTTCGGGGTTTTTCGCAGGTTTTCGTCCGGAATGGTATTTTTGGTTTTTGGGGCAGGGTTCAGGCTGCATTTGAAGCTAAAATTCAAGTCTCTAGCCTCCGTGGTTTTGGAGATGGAGCCTTTTGAAAAAGTGCAAGTTTGACCCCTCTAGCTGCTCAAATAACGAAGTTACAGGCACTTTTATATTTGGCAGTCGAGGGGTCACTTTGCCATGAAATTTTCGGGGTTTTTCGCAGGTTTCCGTCTGGAATGCTGTTTTTGGTTTTTGGGGCAGGGTTCAGGCTGCATTTGAAGCTAAAATTCAAGTCTCTAGCTTCCGTGGTTTTGGAGATGGAGCCTTTTGAAAAAGTGCAAGTTTGACCCCTCTAGCTGCTCAAATAACGAAGTTACAGGCACTTTTATATTTGGCAGTCGAGGGGTCACTTTGCCATAAAATTTTAGGGGTTTTTCGCAGG
The DNA here is from genome assembly GCA_964017055.1 of Chloromyia formosa. Taxonomy (NCBI): domain Eukaryota; kingdom Metazoa; phylum Arthropoda; class Insecta; order Diptera; family Stratiomyidae; genus Chloromyia; species Chloromyia formosa. The sequence goes on along the minus strand of OZ024815.1, from coordinate 33,547,908 downwards.
TTTCCGTCTGGAATGCTGTTTTTGGTTTTTGGGGCAGGGTTCAGGCTGCATTTGAAGCTAAAATTCAAGTCTCTAGCCTCCGTGGTTTTGGAGATGGAGCCTTTTGAAAAAGTGCAAGTTTGACCCCTCTAGCTGCTCAAATAACGGAGTTACAGGCACTTTTATATTTGGCAGTCGAGGGGTCACTTTGCCATGAAATTTTCGGGGTTTTTCGCAGGTTTCCGTCTGGAATGCTGTTTTTGGTTTTTGGGGCAGGGTTCAGGCTGCATTTGAAGCTAAAATTCAAGTCTCTAGCTTCCGTGGTTTTGGAGATAGAGCCTTTTGAAAAAGTGCAAGTTTGACCCCTCTAGCTGCTCAAATAACGAAGTTACAGGCACTTTTATATTTGGCAGTCGAGGGGTCACTTTGCCATGAAATTTTAGGGGTTTTTCGCAGGTTTCCGTCTGGAATGCTGTTTTTGGTTTTTGGGGCAGGGTTCAGGCTGCATTTGAAGCTAAAATTCAAGTCTCTAGCCTCCGTGGTTTTGGAGATGGAGCCTTTTGAAAAAGTGCAAGTTTGACCCCTCTAGCTGCTCAAATAACGAAGTTACAGGCACTTTTATATTTGGCAGTCGAGGGGTCACTTTGCCATGAAATTTTCGGGGTTTTTCGCAGGTTTTCGTCCGGAATGGTATTTTTGGTTTTTGGGGCAGGGTTCAGGCTGCATTTGAAGCTAAAATTCAAGTCTCTAGCCTCCGTGGTTTTGGAGATGGAGCCTTTTGAAAAAGTGCAAGTTTGACCCCTCTAGCTGCTCAAATAACGAAGTTACAGGCACTTTTATATTTGGCAGTCGAGGGGTCACTTTGCCATGAAATTTTCGGGGTTTTTCGCAGGTTTCCGTCTGGAATGCTGTTTTTGGTTTTTTGGGCAGGGTTCAGGCTGCATTTGAAGCTAAAATTCAAGTCTCTAGCCTCCGCGGTTTTGGAGATGGAGCCTTTTGAAAAAGTGCAAGTTTGACCCCTCTAGCTGCTCAAATAACGGAGTTACAGGCAGTTTTATATTTGGCAGTCGAGGGGTCACTTTGCCATGAAATTTTCGGGGTTTTTCGCAGGTTTCCGTCTGGAATGCTGTTTTTGGTTTTTGGGGCAGGGTTCCGGCTGCATTTGAAGCTAAAATTCAAGTCTCTAGCCTCCGTGGTTTTGGAGATGGAGCCTTTTGAAAAAGTGCAAGTTTGACCCCTCTAGCTGCTCAAATAACGAAGTTACAGGCACTTTTATATTTGGCAGTCGAGGGGTCACTTTGCCATGAAATTTTCGGGGTTTTTCGCAGGTTTTCGTCCGGAATGGTATTTTTGGTTTTTGGGGCAGGGTTCAGGCTGCATTTGAAGCTAAAATTCAAGTCTCTAGCCTCCGTGGTTTTGGAGATGGAGCCTTTTGAAAAAGTGCAAGTTTGACCCCTCTAGCTGCTCAAATAACGAAGTTACAGGCACTTTTATATTTGGCAGTCGAGGGGTCACTTTGCCATGAAATTTTCGGGGTTTTTCGCAGGTTTCCGTCTGGAATCCGGTTTTTGGTTTTTGGGGCAGGGTTCAGGATGCATTTGAAGCTAAAATTCAAGTCTCTAGCCTCCGTGGTTTTGGAGATGGAGCCTTTTGAAAAAGTGCAAGTTTGACCCCTCTAGCTGCTCAAATAACGAAGTTACAGGCACTTTTATATTTGGCAGTCGAGGGGTCACTTTGCCATGAAATTTTCGGGGTTTTTCGCAGGTTTCCGTCTGGAATGCTGTTTTCGGTTTTTGGGGCAGGGTTCAGGCTGCATTTGAAGCTAAAATTCAAGTCTCTAGCCTCCGTGGCTTTGGAGATGGAGCCTTTTGAAAAAGTGCAAGTTTGACCCCTCTAGCTGTTCAAATAACGTAGTTACAGGCACTTTTATATTTGGCAGTCGAGGGGTCACTTTGCCATGAAATTTTCGGGGTTTTTCGCAGGTTTTCGTCCGAAATGGTATTTTTGGTTTTTGGGGCAGGGTTCAGGCTGCATTTGAAGCTAAAATTCAAGTCTCTAGCCTCCGTGGTTTTGGAGATGGAGCCTTTTGAAAAAGTGCAAGTTTGACCCCTCTAGCTGTTCAAATAACGAAGTTACAGGCACTTTTATATTTGGCAGTCGAGGGGTCACTTTGCCATGAAATTTTCGGGGGTTTTCGCAGGTTTTCGTCCGGAATGGTATTTTTGGTTTTTGGGGCAGGGTTCAGGCTGCATTTGAAGCTAAAATTCAAGTCTCTAGCCTCCGTGGTTTTGGAGATGGAGCCTTTTGAAAAAGTGCAAGTTTGACCCCTCTAGCTGCTCAAATAACGGAGTTACAGGCACTTTTAAATTTGGCAGTCGAGGGGTCACTTTGCCATGAAATTTTCGGGGTTTTTCGCAGGTTTCCGTCTGGAATGCTGTTTTTGGTTTTTGGGGCAGGGTTCAGGCTGCATTTGAAGCTAAAATTCAAGTCTCTAGCCTCCGTGGTTTTGGAGATGGAGCCTTTTGAAAAAGTGCAAGTTTGACCCCTCTAGCTGCTCAAATAACGAAGTTACAGGCACTTTTATATTTGGCAGTCGAGGGGTCACTTTGCCATGAAATTTTCGGGGCTTTTCGCAGGTTTCCGTCTGGAATGCTGTTTTTGGTTTTTGGGGCAGGGTTCAGGCTGCATTTGAAGCTAAAATTCAAGTCTCTAGCCTCCGTGGTTTTGGAGATGGAGCCTTTTGAACAAGTGCAAGTTTGACCCCTCTAGCTGCTCAAATAACGGAGTTACAGGCACTTTTATATTTGGCAGTCGAGGGGTCACTTTGCCATGAAATTTTCGGGGTTTTTCGCAGGTTTTCGTCCGGAATGGTATTTTTGGTTTTTGGGGCAGGGTTCAGGCTGCATTTGAAGCTAAAATTCAAGTCTCTAGCCTCCGTGGTTTTGGAGATGGAGCCTTTTGAAAAAGTGCAAGTTTGACCCCTCTAGCTGCTCAAATAACGAAGTTACAGGCACTTTTATATTTGGCAGTCGAGGGGTCACTTTGCCATGAAATTTTCGGGGTTTTTCGCAGGTTTTCGTCCGGAATGGTATTTTTGGTTTTTGGGGCAGGGTTCAGGCTGCATTTGAAGCTAAAATTCAAGTCTCTAGCCTCCGTGGTTTTGGAGATGGAGCCTTTTGAAAAAGTGCAAGTTTGACCCCTCTAGCTGCTCAAATAACGAAGTTACAGGCACTTTTATATTTGGCAGTCGAGGGGTCACTTTGCCATGAAATTTTCGGGGTTTTTCGCAGGTTTTCGTCCGGAATGGTATTTTTGGTTTTTGAGGCAGCGTTCAGGCTGCATTTGAAGCTAAAATTCAAGTCTCTAGCCTCCGTGGTTTTGGAGATGGAGCCTTTTGAAAAAGTGCAAGTTTGACCCCTCTAGCTGCTCAAATAACGGAGTTACAGGCACTTTTAAATTTGGCAGTCGAGGGGTCACTTTGCCATGAAATTTTCGGGGTTTTTCGCAGGTTTCCGTCTGGAATCCGGTTTTTGGTTTTTGGGGCAGGGTTCAGGATGCATTTGAAGCTAAAATTCAAGTCTCTAGCCTCCGTGGTTTTGGAGATGGAGCCTTTTGAAAAAGTGCAAGTTTGACCCCTCTAGCTGCTCAAATAACGAAGTTACAGGCACTTTTATATTTGGCAGTCGAGGGGTCACTTTGCCATAAAATTTTAGGGGTTTTTCGCAGGTTTCCGTCTGGAATGCTGTTTTTGGTTTTTGGGGCAGGGTTCAGGCTGCATTTGAAGCTAAAATTCAAGTCTCTAGCCTCCGTGGTTTTGGAGATGGAGCCTTTTGAAAAAGTGCAAGTTTGACCCCTCTAGCTGCTCAAATAACGGAGTTACAGGCACTTTTATATTTGGCAGTCGAGGGGTCACTTTGCCATGAAATTTTCGGGGTTTTTCGCAGGTTTCCGTCTGGAATGCTGTTTTTGGTTTTTGGGGCAGGGTTCAGGCTGCATTTGAAGCTAAAATTCAAGTCTCTAGCTTCCGTGGTTTTGGAGATAGAGCCTTTTGAAAAAGTGCAAGTTTGACCCCTCTAGCTGCTCAAATAACGAAGTTACAGGCACTTTTATATTTGGCAGTCGAGGGGTCACTTTGCCATGAAATTTTCGGGGCTTTTCGCAGGTTTCCGTCTGGAATGCTGTTTTTGGTTTTTGGGGCAGGGTTCAGGCTGCATTTGAAGCTAAAATTCAAGTCTCTAGCCTCCGTGGTTTTGGAGATGGAGCCTTTTGAAAAAGTGCAAGTTTGACCCCTCTAGCTGCTCAAATAACGAAGTTACAGGCACTTTTATATTTGGCAGTCGAGGGGTCACTTTGCCATGAAATTTTCGGGGCTTTTCGCAGGTTTCCGTCTGGAATGCTGTTTTTGGTTTTTGGGGCAGGGTTCAGGCTGCATTTGAAGCTAAAATTCAAGTCTCTAGCCTCCGTGGTTTTGGAGATGGAGCCTTTTGAACAAGTGCAAGTTTGACCCCTCTAGCTGCTCAAATAACGGAGTTACAGGCACTTTTATATTTGGCAGTCGAGGGGTCACTTTGCCATGAAATTTTCGGGGTTTTTCGCAGGTTTTCGTCCGGAATGGTATTTTTGGTTTTTGGGGCAGGGTTCAGGCTGCATTTGAAGCTAAAATTCAAGTCTCTAGCCTCCGTGGTTTTGGAGATGGAGCCTTTTGAAAAAGTGCAAGTTTGACCCCTCTAGCTGCTCAAATAACGAAGTTACAGGCACTTTTATATTTGGCAGTCGAGGGGTCACTTTGCCATGAAATTTTCGGGGTTTTTCGCAGGTTTTCGTCCGGAATGGTATTTTTGGTTTTTGGGGCAGGGTTCAGGCTGCATTTGAAGCTAAAATTCAAGTCTCTAGCCTCCGTGGTTTTGGAGATGGAGCCTTTTGAAAAAGTGCAAGTTTGACCCCTCTAGCTGCTCAAATAACGAAGTTACAGGCACTTTTATATTTGGCAGTCGAGGGGTCACTTTGCCATGAAATTTTCGGGGTTTTTCGCAGGTTTTCGTCCGGAATGGTATTTTTGGTTTTTGAGGCAGCGTTCAGGCTGCATTTGAAGCTAAAATTCAAGTCTCTAGCCTCCGTGGTTTTGGAGATGGAGCCTTTTGAAAAAGTGCAAGTTTGACCCCTCTAGCTGCTCAAATAACGGAGTTACAGGCACTTTTAAATTTGGCAGTCGAGGGGTCACTTTGCCATGAAATTTTCGGGGTTTTTCGCAGGTTTCCGTCTGGAATCCGGTTTTTGGTTTTTGGGGCAGGGTTCAGGATGCATTTGAAGCTAAAATTCAAGTCTCTAGCCTCCGTGGTTTTGGAGATGGAGCCTTTTGAAAAAGTGCAAGTTTGACCCCTCTAGCTGCTCAAATAACGAAGTTACAGGCACTTTTATATTTGGCAGTCGAGGGGTCACTTTGCCATAAAATTTTAGGGGTTTTTCGCAGGTTTCCGTCTGGAATGCTGTTTTTGGTTTTTGGGGCAGGGTTCAGGCTGCATTTGAAGCTAAAATTCAAGTCTCTAGCCTCCGTGGTTTTGGAGATGGAGCCTTTTGAAAAAGTGCAAGTTTGACCCCTCTAGCTGCTCAAATAACGGAGTTACAGGCACTTTTATATTTGGCAGTCGAGGGGTCACTTTGCCATGAAATTTTCGGGGTTTTTCGCAGGTTTCCGTCTGGAATGCTGTTTTTGGTTTTTGGGGCAGGGTTCAGGCTGCATTTGAAGCTAAAATTCAAGTCTCTAGCTTCCGTGGTTTTGGAGATAGAGCCTTTTGAAAAAGTGCAAGTTTGACCCCTCTAGCTGCTCAAATAACGAAGTTACAGGCACTTTTATATTTGGCAGTCGAGGGGTCACTTTGCCATGAAATTTTAGGGGTTTTTCGCAGGTTTCCGTCTGGAATGCTGTTTTTGGTTTTTGGGGCAGGGTTCAGGCTGCATTTGAAGCTAAAATTCAAGTCTCTAGCCTCCGTGGTTTTGGAGATGGAGCCTTTTGAAAAAGTGCAAGTTTGACCCCTCTAGCTGCTCAAATAACGAAGTTACAGGCACTTTTATATTTGGCAGTCGAGGGGTCACTTTGCCATGAAATTTTCGGGGTTTTTCGCAGGTTTTCGTCCGGAATGGTATTTTTGGTTTTTGGGGCAGGGTTCAGGCTGCATTTGAAGCTAAAATTCAAGTCTCTAGCCTCCGTGGTTTTGGAGATGGAGCCTTTTGAAAAAGTGCAAGTTTGACCCCTCTAGCTGCTCAAATAACGAAGTTACAGGCACTTTTATATTTGGCAGTCGAGGGGTCACTTTGCCATGAAATTTTCGGGGTTTTTCGCAGGTTTCCGTCTGGAATGCTGTTTTTGGTTTTTTGGGCAGGGTTCAGGCTGCATTTGAAGCTAAAATTCAAGTCTCTAGCCTCTGCGGTTTTGGAGATGGAGCCTTTTGAAAAAGTGCAAGTTTGACCCCTCTAGCTGCTCAAATAACGGAGTTACAGGCAGTTTTATATTTGGCAGTCGAGGGGTCACTTTGCCATGAAATTTTCGGGGTTTTTCGCAGGTTTCCGTCTGGAATGCTGTTTTTGGTTTTTGGGGCAGGGTTCCGGCTGCATTTGAAGCTAAAATTCAAGTCTCTAGCCTCCGTGGTTTTGGAGATGGAGCCTTTTGAAAAAGTGCAAGTTTGACCCCTCTAGCTGCTCAAATAACGAAGTTACAGGCACTTTTATATTTGGCAGTCGAGGGGTCACTTTGCCATGAAATTTTCGGGGTTTTTCGCAGGTTTTCGTCCGGAATGGTATTTTTGGTTTTTGGGGCAGGGTTCAGGCTGCATTTGAAGCTAAAATTCAAGTCTCTAGCCTCCGTGGTTTTGGAGATGGAGCCTTTTGAAAAAGTGCAAGTTTGACCCCTCTAGCTGCTCAAATAACGAAGTTACAGGCACTTTTATATTTGGCAGTCGAGGGGTCACTTTGCCATGAAATTTTCGGGGTTTTTCGCAGGTTTCCGTCTGGAATCCGGTTTTTGGTTTTTGGGGCAGGGTTCAGGATGCATTTGAAGCTAAAATTCAAGTCTCTAGCCTCCGTGGTTTTGGAGATGGAGCCTTTTGAAAAAGTGCAAGTTTGACCCCTCTAGCTGCTCAAATAACGAAGTTACAGGCACTTTTATATTTGGCAGTCGAGGGGTCACTTTGCCATGAAATTTTCGGGGTTTTTCGCAGGTTTCCGTCTGGAATGCTGTTTTCGGTTTTTGGGGCAGGGTTCAGGCTGCATTTGAAGCTAAAATTCAAGTCTCTAGCCTCCGTGGCTTTGGAGATGGAGCCTTTTGAAAAAGTGCAAGTTTGACCCCTCTAGCTGTTCAAATAACGTAGTTACAGGCACTTTTATATTTGGCAGTCGAGGGGTCACTTTGCCATGAAATTTTCGGGGTTTTTCGCAGGTTTTCGTCCGAAATGGTATTTTTGGTTTTTGGGGCAGGGTTCAGGCTGCATTTGAAGCTAAAATTCAAGTCTCTAGCCTCCGTGGTTTTGGAGATGGAGCCTTTTGAAAAAGTGCAAGTTTGACCCCTCTAGCTGTTCAAATAACGAAGTTACAGGCACTTTTATATTTGGCAGTCGAGGGGTCACTTTGCCATGAAATTTTCGGGGGTTTTCGCAGGTTTTCGTCCGGAATGGTATTTTTGGTTTTTGGGGCAGGGTTCAGGCTGCATTTGAAGCTAAAATTCAAGTCTCTAGCCTCCGTGGTTTTGGAGATGGAGCCTTTTGAAAAAGTGCAAGTTTGACCCCTCTAGCTGCTCAAATAACGGAGTTACAGGCACTTTTAAATTTGGCAGTCGAGGGGTCACTTTGCCATGAAATTTTCGGGGTTTTTCGCAGGTTTCCGTCTGGAATGCTGTTTTTGGTTTTTGGGGCAGGGTTCAGGCTGCATTTGAAGCTAAAATTCAAGTCTCTAGCCTCCGTGGTTTTGGAGATGGAGCCTTTTGAAAAAGTGCAAGTTTGACCCCTCTAGCTGCTCAAATAACGAAGTTACAGGCACTTTTATATTTGGCAGTCGAGGGGTCACTTTGCCATGAAATTTTCGGGGCTTTTCGCAGGTTTCCGTCTGGAATGCTGTTTTTGGTTTTTGGGGCAGGGTTCAGGCTGCATTTGAAGCTAAAATTCAAGTCTCTAGCCTCCGTGGTTTTGGAGATGGAGCCTTTTGAACAAGTGCAAGTTTGACCCCTCTAGCTGCTCAAATAACGGAGTTACAGGCACTTTTATATTTGGCAGTCGAGGGGTCACTTTGCCATGAAATTTTCGGGGTTTTTCGCAGGTTTTCGTCCGGAATGGTATTTTTGGTTTTTGGGGCAGGGTTCAGGCTGCATTTGAAGCTAAAATTCAAGTCTCTAGCCTCCGTGGTTTTGGAGATGGAGCCTTTTGAAAAAGTGCAAGTTTGACCCCTCTAGCTGCTCAAATAACGAAGTTACAGGCACTTTTATATTTGGCAGTCGAGGGGTCACTTTGCCATGAAATTTTCGGGGTTTTTCGCAGGTTTTCGTCCGGAATGGTATTTTTGGTTTTTGGGGCAGGGTTCAGGCTGCATTTGAAGCTAAAATTCAAGTCTCTAGCCTCCGTGGTTTTGGAGATGGAGCCTTTTGAAAAAGTGCAAGTTTGACCCCTCTAGCTGCTCAAATAACGAAGTTACAGGCACTTTTATATTTGGCAGTCGAGGGGTCACTTTGCCATGAAATTTTCGGGGTTTTTCGCAGGTTTTCGTCCGGAATGGTATTTTTGGTTTTTGAGGCAGCGTTCAGGCTGCATTTGAAGCTAAAATTCAAGTCTCTAGCCTCCGTGGTTTTGGAGATGGAGCCTTTTGAAAAAGTGCAAGTTTGACCCCTCTAGCTGCTCAAATAACGGAGTTACAGGCACTTTTAAATTTGGCAGTCGAGGGGTCACTTTGCCATGAAATTTTCGGGGTTTTTCGCAGGTTTCCGTCTGGAATCCGGTTTTTGGTTTTTGGGGCAGGGTTCAGGATGCATTTGAAGCTAAAATTCAAGTCTCTAGCCTCCGTGGTTTTGGAGATGGAGCCTTTTGAAAAAGTGCAAGTTTGACCCCTCTAGCTGCTCAAATAACGAAGTTACAGGCACTTTTATATTTGGCAGTCGAGGGGTCACTTTGCCATGAAATTTTCGGGGTTTTTCGCAGGTTTCCGTCTGGAATGCTGTTTTCGGTTTTTGGGGCAGGGTTCAGGCTGCATTTGAAGCTAAAATTCAAGTCTCTAGCCTCCGTGGCTTTGGAGATGGAGCCTTTTGAAAAAGTGCAAGTTTGACCCCTCTAGCTGTTCAAATAACGTAGTTACAGGCACTTTTATATTTGGCAGTCGAGGGGTCACTTTGCCATGAAATTTTCGGGGTTTTTCGCAGGTTTTCGTCCGAAATGGTATTTTTGGTTTTTGGGGCAGGGTTCAGGCTGCATTTGAAGCTAAAATTCAAGTCTCTAGCCTCCGTGGTTTTGGAGATGGAGCCTTTTGAAAAAGTGCAAGTTTGACCCCTCTAGCTGCTCAAATAACGAAGTTACAGGCACTTTTATATTTGCATTTGAAGCTAAAATTCAAGTCTCTAGCCTCCGTGGTTTTGGAGATGGAGCCTTTTGAAAAAGTGCAAGTTTGACCCCTCTAGCTGCTCAAATAACGGAGTTACAGGCACTTTTAAATTTGGCAGTCGAGGGGTCACTTTGCCATGAAATTTTCGGGGTTTTTCGCAGGTTTCCGTCTGGAATGCTGTTTTTGGTTTTTGGGGCAGGGTTCCGGCTGCATTTGAAGCTAAAATTCAAGTCTCTAGCCTCCGTGGTTTTGGAGATGGAGCCTTTTGAAAAAGTGCAAGTTTGACCCCTCTAGCTGCTCAAATAACGGAGTTACAGGCACTTTTATATTTGGCAGTCGAGGGGTCGCTTTGCCATGAAATTTTCGGGGTTTTTCGCAGGTTTCCGTCTGGAATGCTGTTTTTGGTTTTTGGGGCAGGGTTCCGGCTGCATTTGAAGCTAAAATTCAAGTCTCTAGCCTCCGTGGTTTTGGAGATGGAGCCTTTTGAAAAAGTGCAAGTTTGACCCCTCTAGCTGCTCAAATAACGAAGTTACAGGCACTTTTATATTTGGCAGTCGAGGGGTCACTTTGCCATGAAATTTTCGGGGTTTTTCGCAGGTTTTCGTCCGGAATGGTATTTTTGGTTTTTGAGGCAGCGTTCAGGCTGCATTTGAAGCTAAAATTCAAGTCTCTAGCCTCCGTGGTTTTGGAGATGGAGCCTTTTGAAAAAGTGCAAGTTTGACCCCTCTAGCTGCTCAAATAACGGAGTTACAGGCACTTTTAAATTTGGCAGTCGAGGGGTCACTTTGCCATGAAATTTTCGGGGTTTTTCGCAGGTTTCCGTCTGGAATCCGGTTTTTGGTTTTTGGGGCAGGATTCAGGATGCATTTGAAGCTAAAATTCAAGTCTCTAGCCTCCGTGGTTTTGGAGATGGAGCCTTTTGAAAAAGTGCAAGTTTCACCCCTCTAGCTGCTCAAATAACGGAGTTACAGGCACTTTTATATTTGGCAGTCGAGGGGTCGCTTTGCCATGAAATTTTCGGGGTTTTTCGCAGGTTTCCGTCTGGAATGCTGTTTTTGGTTTTTGGGGCAGGGTTCCGGCTGCATTTGAAGCTAAAATTCAAGTCTCTAGCCTCCGTGGTTTTGGAGATGGAGCCTTTTGAAAAAGTGCAAGTTTGACCCCTCTAGCTGCTCAAATAACGAAGTTACAGGCACTTTTATATTTGGCAGTCGAGGGGTCACTTTGCCATGAAATTTTCGGGGTTTTTCGCAGGTTTTCGTCCGGAATGGTATTTTTGGTTTTTGAGGCAGCGTTCAGGCTGCATTTGAAGCTAAAATTCAAGTCTCTAGCCTCCGTGGTTTTGGAGATGGAGCCTTTTGAAAAAGTGCAAGTTTGACCCCTCTAGCTGCTCAAATAACGAAGTTACAGGCACTTTTATATTTGCATTTGAAGCTAAAATTCAAGTCTCTAGCCTCCGTGGTTTTGGAGATGGAGCCTTTTGAAAAAGTGCAAGTTTGACCCCTCTAGCTGCTCAAATAACGGAGTTACAGGCACTTTTAAATTTGGCAGTCGAGGGGTCACTTTGCCATGAAATTTTCGGGGTTTTTCGCAGGTTTCCGTCTGGAATGCTGTTTTTGGTTTTTGGGGCAGGGTTCCGGCTGCATTTGAAGCTAAAATTCAAGTCTCTAGCCTCCGTGGTTTTGGAGATGGAGCCTTTTGAAAAAGTGCAAGTTTGACCCCTCTAGCTGCTCAAATAACGGAGTTACAGGCACTTTTATATTTGGCAGTCGAGGGGTCGCTTTGCCATGAAATTTTCGGGGTTTTTCGCAGGTTTCCGTCTGGAATGCTGTTTTTGGTTTTTGGGGCAGGGTTCCGGCTGCATTTGAAGCTAAAATTCAAGTCTCTAGCCTCCGTGGTTTTGGAGATGGAGCCTTTTGAAAAAGTGCAAGTTTGACCCCTCTAGCTGCTCAAATAACGAAGTTACAGGCACTTTTATATTTGGCAGTCGAGGGGTCACTTTGCCATGAAATTTTCGGGGTTTTTCGCAGGTTTTCGTCCGGAATGGTATTTTTGGTTTTTGGGGCAGGGTTCAGGCTGCATTTGAAGCTAAAATTCAAGTCTCTAGCCTCCGTGGTTTTGGAGATGGAGCCTTTTGAAAAAGTGCAAGTTTGACCCCTCTAGCTGCTCAAATAACGAAGTTACAGGCACTTTTATATTTGGCAGTCGAGGGGTCACTTTGCCATGAAATTTTCGGGGTTTTTCGCAGGTTTTCGTCCGGAATGGTATTTTTGGTTTTTGAGGCAGCGTTCAGGCTGCATTTGAAGCTAAAATTCAAGTCTCTAGCCTCCGTGGTTTTGGAGATGGAGCCTTTTGAAAAAGTGCAAGTTTGACCCCTCTAGCTGCTCAAATAACGGAGTTACAGGCACTTTTAAATTTGGCAGTCGAGGGGTCACTTTGCCATGAAATTTTCGGGGTTTTTCGCAGGTTTCCGTCTGGAATCCGGTTTTTGGTTTTTGGGGCAGGATTCAGGATGCATTTGAAGCTAAAATTCAAGTCTCTAGCCTCCGTGGTTTTGGAGATGGAGCCTTTTGAAAAAGTGCAAGTTTCACCCCTCTAGCTGCTCAAATAACGGAGTTACAGGCACTTTTATATTTGGCAGTCGAGGGGTCGCTTTGCCATGAAATTTTCGGGGTTTTTCGCAGGTTTCCGTCTGGAATGCTGTTTTTGGTTTTTGGGGCAGGGTTCCGGCTGCATTTGAAGCTAAAATTCAAGTCTCTAGCCTCCGTGGTTTTGGAGATGGAGCCTTTTGAAAAAGTGCAAGTTTGACCCCTCTAGCTGCTCAAATAACGAAGTTACAGGCACTTTTATATTTGGCAGTCGAGGGGTCACTTTGCCATGAAATTTTCGGGGTTTTTCGCAGGTTTTCGTCCGGAATGGTATTTTTGGTTTTTGAGGCAGCGTTCAGGCTGCATTTGAAGCTAAAATTCAAGTCTCTAGCCTCCGTGGTTTTGGAGATGGAGCCTTTTGAAAAAGTGCAAGTTTGACCCCTCTAGCTGCTCAAATAACGAAGTTACAGGCACTTTTATATTTGCATTTGAAGCTAAAATTCAAGTCTCTAGCCTCCGTGGTTTTGGAGATGGAGCCTTTTGAAAAAGTGCAAGTTTGACCCCTCTAGCTGCTCAAATAACGGAGTTACAGGCACTTTTAAATTTGGCAGTCGAGGGGTCACTTTGCCATGAAATTTTCGGGGTTTTTCGCAGGTTTCCGTCTGGAATGCTGTTTTTGGTTTTTGGGGCAGGGTTCCGGCTGCATTTGAAGCTAAAATTCAAGTCTCTAGCCTCCGTGGTTTTGGAGATGGAGCCTTTTGAAAAAGTGCAAGTTTGACCCCTCTAGCTGCTCAAATAACGGAGTTACAGGCACTTTTATATTTGGCAGTCGAGGGGTCGCTTTGCCATGAAATTTTCGGGGTTTTTCGCAGGTTTCCGTCTGGAATGCTGTTTTTGGTTTTTGGGGCAGGGTTCCGGCTGCATTTGAAGCTAAAATTCAAGTCTCTAGCCTCCGTGGTTTTGGAGATGGAGCCTTTTGAAAAAGTGCAAGTTTGACCCCTCTAGCTGCTCAAATAACGAAGTTACAGGCACTTTTATATTTGGCAGTCGAGGGGTCACTTTGCCATGAAATTTTCGGGGTTTTTCGCAGGTTTTCGTCCGGAATGGTATTTTTGGTTTTTGGGGCAGGGTTCAGGCTGCATTTGAAGCTAAAATTCAAGTCTCTAGCCTCCGTGGTTTTGGAGATGGAGCCTTTTGAAAAAGTGCAAGTTTGACCCCTCTAGCTGCTCAAATAACGAAGTTACAGGCACTTTTATATTTGGCAGTCGAGGGGTCACTTTGCCATGAAATTTTCGGGGTTTTTCGCAGGTTTTCGTCCGGAATGGTATTTTTGGTTTTTGAGGCAGCGTTCAGGCTGCATTTGAAGCTAAAATTCAAGTCTCTAGCCTCCGTGGTTTTGGAGATGGAGCCTTTTGAAAAAGTGCAAGTTTGACCCCTCTAGCTGCTCAAATAACGGAGTTACAGGAACTTTTAAATTTGGCAGTCGAGGGGTCACTTTGCCATGAAATTTTCGGGGTTTTTCGCAGGTTTCCGTCTGGAATCCGGTTTTTGGTTTTTGGGGCAGGATTCAGGATGCATTTGAAGCTAAAATTCAAGTCTCTAGCCTCCGTGGTTTTGGAGATGGAGCCTTTTGAAAAAGTGCAAGTTTGACCCCTCTAGCTGCTCAAATAACGAAGTTACAGGCACTTTTATATTTGGCAGTCGAGGGGTCACTTTGCCATGAAATTTTCGGGGTTTTTCGCAGGTTTCCGTCTGGAATGCTGTTTTCGGTTTTTGGGGCAGGGTTCAGGCTGCATTTGAAGCTAAAATTCAAGTCTCAAGCCTCCGTGGCTTTGGAGATGGAGCCTTTTGAAAAAGTGCAAGTTTGACCCCTCTAGCTGTTCAAATAACGTAGTTACAGGCACTTTTATATTTGGCAGTCGAGGGGTCACTTTGCCATGAAATTTTCGGGGTTTTTCGCAGGTTTTCGTCCGAAATGGTATTTTTGGTTTTTGGGGCAGGGTTCAGGCTGCATTTGAAGCTAAAATTCAAGTCTCTAGCCTCCGTGGTTTTGGAGATGGAGCCTTTTGAAAAAGTGCAAGTTTGACCCCTCTAGCTGTTCAAATAACGAAGTTACAGGCACTTTTATATTTGGCAGTCGAGGGGTCACTTTGCCATGAAATTTTCGGGGGTTTTCGCAGGTTTTCGTCCGGAATGGTATTTTTGGTTTTTGGGGCAGGGTTCAGGCTGCATTTGAAGCTAAAATTCAAGTCTCTAGCCTCCGTGGTTTTGGAGATGGAGCCTTTTGAAAAAGTGCAAGTTTGACCCCTCTAGCTGCTCAAATAACGGAGTTACAGGCACTTTTAAATTTGGCAGTCGAGGGGTCACTTTGCCATGAAATTTTCGGGGTTTTTCGCAGGTTTCCGTCTGGAATGCTGTTTTTGGTTTTTGGGGCAGGGTTCAGGCTGCATTTGAAGCTAAAATTCAAGTCTCTAGCCTCCGTGGTTTTGGAGATGGAGCCTTTTGAAAAAGTGCAAGTTTGACCCCTCTAGCTGCTCAAATAACGAAGTTACAGGCACTTTTATATTTGGCAGTCGAGGGGTCACTTTGCCATGAAATTTTCGGGGCTTTTCGCAGGTTTCCGTCTGGAATGCTGTTTTTGGTTTTTGGGGCAGGGTTCAGGCTGCATTTGAAGCTAAAATTCAAGTCTCTAGCCTCCGTGGTTTTGGAGATGGAGCCTTTTGAACAAGTGCAAGTTTGACCCCTCTAGCTGCTCAAATAACGGAGTTACAGGCACTTTTATATTTGGCAGTCGAGGGGTCACTTTGCCATGAAATTTTCGGGGTTTTTCGCAGGTTTTCGTCCGGAATGGTATTTTTGGTTTTTGGGGCAGGGTTCAGGCTGCATTTGAAGCTAAAATTCAAGTCTCTAGCCTCCGTGGTTTTGGAGATGGAGCCTTTTGAAAAAGTGCAAGTTTGACCCCTCTAGCTGCTCAAATAACGAAGTTACAGGCACTTTTATATTTGGCAGTCGAGGGGTCACTTTGCCATGAAATTTTCGGGGTTTTTCGCAGGTTTTCGACCGGAATGGTATTTTTGGTTTTTGAGGCAGCGTTCAGGCTGCATTTGAAGCTAAAATTCAAGTCTCTAGCCTCCGTGGTTTTGGAGATGGAGCCTTTTGAAAAAGTGCAAGTTTGACCCCTCTAGCTGCTCAAATAACGGAGTTACAGGCACTTTTAAATTTGGCAGTCGAGGGGTCACTTTGCCATGAAATTTTCGGGGTTTTTCGCAGGTTTCCGTCTGGAATCCGGTTTTTGGTTTTTGGGGCAGGGTTCAGGATGCATTTGAAGCTAAAATTCAAGTCTCTAGCCTCCGTGGTTTTGGAGATGGAGCCTTTTGAAAAAGTGCAAGTTTGACCCCTCTAGCTGCTCAAATAACGAAGTTACAGGCACTTTTATATTTGGCAGTCGAGGGGTCACTTTGCCATGAAATTTTCGGGGTTTTTCGCAGGTTTCCGTCTGGAATCCGGTTTTTGGTTTTTGGGGCAGGGTTCAGGATGCATTTGAAGCTAAAATTCAAGTCTCTAGCCTCCGTGGTTTTGGAGATGGAGCCTTTTGAAAAAGTGCAAGTTTGACCCCTCTAGCTGCTCAAATAACGAAGTTACAGGCACTTTTAAATTTGGCAGTCGAGGGGTCACTTTGCCATGAAATTTTCGGGGTTTTTCGCAGGTTTTCGTCCGAAATGGTATTTTTGGTTTTTGGGGCAGGGTTCAGGCTGCATTTGAAGCTAAAATTCAAGTCTCTAGCCTCCGTGGTTTTGGAGATGGAGCCTTTTGAAAAAGTGCAAGTTTGACCCCTCTAGCTGCTCAAATAACGAAGTTACAGGCACTTTTATATTTGCATTTGAAGCTAAAATTCAAGTCTCTAGCCTCCGTGGTTTTGGAGATGGAGCCTTTTGAAAAAGTGCAAGTTTGACCCCTCTAGCTGCTCAAATAACGGAGTTACAGGCACTTTTAAATTTGGCAGTCGAGGGGTCACTTTGCCATGAAATTTTCGGGGTTTCTCGCAGGTTTCCGTCTGGAATGCTGTTTTTGGTTTTTGGGGCAGGGTTCCGGCTGCATTTGAAGCTAAAATTCAAGTCTCTAGCCTCCGTGGTTTTGGAGATGGAGCCTTTTGAAAAAGTGCAAGTTTGACCCCTCTAGCTGCTCAAATAACGGAGTTACAGGCACTTTTATATTTGGCAGTCGAGGGGTCACTTTGCCATGAAATTTTCGGGGTTTTTCGCAGGTTTCCGTCTGGAATCCGGTTTTTGGTTTTTGGGGCAGGGTTCAGGATGCATTTGAAGCTAAAATTCAAGTCTCTAGCCTCCGTGGTTTTGGAGATGGAGCCTTTTGAAAAAGTGCAAGTTTGACCCCTCTAGCTGCTCAAATAACGAAGTTACAGGCACTTTTAAATTTGGCAGTCGAGGGGTCACTTTGCCATGAAATTTTCGGGGTTTTTCGCAGGTTTTCGTCCGAAATGGTATTTTTGGTTTTTGGGGCAGGGTTCAGGCTGCATTTGAAGCTAAAATTCAAGTCTCTAGCCTCCGTGGTTTTGGAGATGGAGCCTTTTGAAAAAGTGCAAGTTTGACCCCTCTAGCTGCTCAAATAACGAAGTTACAGGCACTTTTATATTTGCATTTGAAGCTAAAATTCAAGTCTCTAGCCTCCGTGGTTTTGGAGATGGAGCCTTTTGAAAAAGTGCAAGTTTGACCCCTCTAGCTGCTCAAATAACGGAGTTACAGGCACTTTTATATTTGGCAGTCGAGGGGTCGCTTTGCCATGAAATTTTCGGGGTTTTTCGCAGGTTTCCGTCTGGAATGCTGTTTTTGGTTTTTGGGGCAGGGTTCAGGCTGCATTTGAAGCTAAAATTCAAGTCTCTAGCCTCCGTGGTTTTGGAGATGGAGCCTTTTGAAAAAGTGCAAGTTTGACCCCTCTAGCTGTTCAAATAACGAAGTTACAGGCACTTTTATATTTGGCAGTCGAGGGGTCACTTTGCCATGAAATTTTCGGGGTTTTTCGCAGGTTTTCGTCCGGAATGGTATTTTTGGTTTTTGGGGCAGGGTTCAGGCTGCATTTGAAGCTAAAATTCAAGTCTCTAGCCTCCGTGGTTTTGGAGATGGAGCCTTTTGAAAAAGTGCAAGTTTGACCCCTCTAGCTGCTCTAGGTTTTCGGTCGGAATGGTATTTTTGGTTTTTGGGGCAGGGTTCAGGCTGCATTTGAAGCTAAAATTCAAGTCTCTAGCCTCCGTGCTGCTCAAATAACGAAGTTACAGGCACTTTTATATTTGGCAGTCGAGGGGTCACTTTGCCATGAAATTTTCGGGGTTTTTCGCAGGTTTTCGTCCGGAATGGTATTTTTGGTTTTTGAGGCAGCGTTTAGGCTGCATTTGAAGCTAAAATTCAAGTCGCTAGCCTCCGTGGTTTTGGAGATGGAGCCTTTTGAAAAAGTGCAAGTTTGACCCCTCTAGCTGCTCAAATAACGGAGTTACAGGCACTTTTAAATGTGGCAGTCAAGGGGTCACTTTGCCATGAAATTTTCGGGGTTTTTCGCAGGTTTCCGTCTGGAATCCGGTTTTTTGTTTTTGGGGCAGGGTTCAGGCTGCATTTGAAGCTAAAATTCAAGTCTCTAGCCTCCGTGGTTTTGGAGATGGAGCCTTTTGAAAAAGTGCAAGTTTGACCCCTCTAGCTGCTCAAATAACGAAGTTACAGGCACTTTTATATTTGGCAGTCGAGGGGTCACTTTGCCATGAAATTTTCGGGGTTTTTCGCAGGTTTCCGTCTGGAATGCTGTTTTTGGTTTTTGGGGCAGGGTTCAGGCTGCATTTGAAGCTAAAATTCAAGTCTCTAGCCTCCGTGGTTTTGGAGATGGAGCCTTTTGAAAAAGTGCAAGTTTGACCCCTCTAGCTGTTCAAATAACGAAGTTACAGGCACTTTTATATTTGGCAGTCGAGGGGTCACTTTGCCATGAAATTTTCGGGGTTTTTCGCAGGTTTTCGTCCAAAATGGTATTTTTGGTTTTTGGGGCAGGGTTCAGGCTGCATTTGAAGCTAAAATTCAAGTCTCTAGCCTCCGTGGTTTTGGAGATGGAGCCTTTTGAAAAAGTGCAAGTTTGACCCCTCTAGCTGTTCAAATAACGAAGTTACAGGCACTTTTATATTTGGCAGTCGAGGGGTCACTTTGCCATGAAATTTTCGGGGTTTTTCGCAGGTTTTCGTCCGGAATGGTATTTTTGGTTTTTGGGGCAGGGTTCAGGCTGCATTTGAAGCTAAAATTCAAGTCTCTAGCCTCCGTGGTTTTGGAGATGGAGCCTTTTGAAAAAGTGCAAGTTTGACCCCTCTAGCTGTTCAAATAACGAAGTTACAGGCACTTTTATATTTGGCAGTCGAGGGGTCACTTTGCCATGAAATTTTCGGGGTTTTTCGCAGGTTTTCGTCCGGAATGGTATTTTTGGTTTTTGGGGCAGGGTTCAGGCTGCATTTGAAGCTAAAATTCAAGTCTCTAGCCTCCGTGGTTTTGGAGATGGAGCCTTTTGAAAAAGTGCAAGTTTGACCCCTCTAGCTGTTCAAATAACGAAGTTACAGGCACTTTTATATTTGGCAGTCGAGGGGTCACTTTGCCATGAAATTTTCGGGGGTTTTCGCAGGTTTTCGTCCGGAATGGTATTTTTGGTTTTTGGGGCAGGGTTCAGGCTGCATTTGAAGCTAAAATTCAAGTCTCTAGCCTCCGTGGTTTTGGAGATGGAGCCTTTTGAAAAAGTGCAAGTTTGACCCCTCTAGCTGCTCAAATAACGAAGTTACAGGCACTTTTATATTTGGCAGTCGAGGGGTCACTTTGCCATGAAATTTTCGGGGTTTTTCGCAGGTTTTCGTCCGGAATGGTATTTTTGGTTTTTGGGGCAGGGTTCAGGCTGCATTTGAAGCTAAAATTCAAGTCTCTAGCCTCCGTGGTTTTGGAGATGGAGCCTTTTGAAAAAGTGCAAGTTTGACCCCTCTAGCTGCTCAAATAACGAAGTTACAGGCACTTTTATATTTGGCAGTCGAGGGGTCACTTTGCCATGAAATTTTCGGGGTTTTTCGCAGGTTTTCGTCCGGAATGGTATTTTTGGTTTTTGAGGCAGCGTTCAGGCTGCATTTGAAGCTAAAATTCAAGTCTCTAGCCTCCGTGGTTTTGGAGATGGAGCCTTTTGAAAAAGTGCAAGTTTGACCCCTCTAGCTGCTCAAATAACGGAGTTACAGGCACTTTTAAATTTGGCAGTCGAGGGGTCACTTTGCCATGAAATTTTCGGGGTTTTTCGCAGGTTTCCGTCTGGAATCCGGTTTTTGGTTTTTGGGGCAGGGTTCAGGATGCATTTGAAGCTAAAATTCAAGTCTCTAGCCTCCGTGGTTTTGGAGATGGAGCCTTTTGAAAAAGTGCAAGTTTGACCCCTCTAGCTGCTCAAATAACGAAGTTACAGGCACTTTTATATTTGGCAGTCGAGGGGTCACTTTGCCATGAAATTTTCGGGGTTTTTCGCAGGTTTCCGTCTGGAATGCTGTTTTTGGTTTTTGGGGCAGGGTTCAGGCTGCATTTGAAGCTAAAATTCAAGTCTCTAGCCTCCGTGGTTTTGGAGATGGAGCCTTTTGAAAAAGTGCAAGTTTGACCCCTCTAGCTGTTCAAATAACGAAGTTACAGGCACTTTTATATTTGGCAGTCGAGGGGTCACTTTGCCATGAAATTTTCGGGGTTTTTCGCAGGTTTTCGTCCGGAATGGTATTTTTGGTTTTTGGGGCAGGGTTCAGGCTGCATTTGAAGCTAAAATTCAAGTCTCTAGCCTCCGTGGTTTTGGAGATGGAGCCTTTTGAAAAAGTGCAAGTTTGACCCCTCTAGCTGCTCAAATAACGAAGTTACAGGCACTTTTATATTTGGCAGTCGAGGGGTCACTTTGCCATGAAATTTTCGGGGTTTTTCGCAGGTTTTCGTCCGGAATGGTATTTTTGGTTTATGGGGCAGGGTTCAGGCTGCATTTGAAGCTAAAATTCAAGTCTCTAGCCTCCGTGGTTTTGGAGATGGAGCCTTTTGAAAAAGTGCAAGTTTGACCCCTCTAGCTGTTCAAATAACGAAGTTACAGGCACTTTTATATTTGGCAGTCGAGGGGTCACTTTGCCATGAAATTTTCGGGGTTTTTCGCAGGTTTTCGTCCGGAATGGTATTTTTGGTTTTTGGGGCAGGGTTCAGGCTGCATTTAAAGCTAAAATTCAAGTCTCTAGCCTCCGTGGTTTTGGAGATGGAGCCTTTTGAAAAAGTGCAAGTTTGACCCCTCTAGCTGTTCAAATAACGAAGTTACAGGCACTTTTATATTTGGCAGTCGAGGGGTCACTTTGCCATGAAATTTTCGGGGTTTTTCGCAGGTTTTCGTCCGGAATGGTATTTTTGGTTTTTGGGGCAGGGTTCAGGCTGCATTTGAAGCTAAAATTCAAGTCTCTAGCCTCCGTGGTTTTGGAGATGGAGCCTTTTGAAAAAGTGCAAGTTTGACCCCTCTAGCTGCTCAAATAACGGAGTTACAGGCACTTTTATATTTGGCAGTCGAGGGGTCACTTTGCCATGAAATTTTCGGGGTTTTTCGCAGGTTTCCGTCTGGAATGTTGTTTTTGGTTTTTGGGGCAGGGTTCAGGCTGCATTTGAAGCTAAAATTCAAGTCTCTAGCCTCCGTGGTTTTGGAGATGGAGCCTTTTGAAAAAGTGCAAGTTTGACCCCTCTAGCTGTTCAAATAACGAAGTTACAGGCACTTTTATATTTGGCAGTCGAGGGGTCACTTTGCCATGAAATTTTCGGGGTTTTTCGCAGGTTTTCGTCCGGAATGGTATTTTTGGTTTATGGGGCAGGGTTCAGGCTGCATTTGAAGCTAAAATTCAAGTCTCTAGCCTCCGTGGTTTTGGAGATGGAGCCTTTTGAAAAAGTGCAAGTTTGACCCCTCTAGCTGTTCAAATAACGAAGTTACAGGCACTTTTATATTTGGCAGTCGAGGGGTCACTTTGCCATGAAATTTTCGGGGTTTTTCGCAGGTTTTCGTCCGGAATGGTATTTTTGGTTTTTGGGGCAGGGTTCAGGCTGCATTTAAAGCTAAAATTCAAGTCTCTAGCCTCCGTGGTTTTGGAGATGGAGCCTTTTGAAAAAGTGCAAGTTTGACCCCTCTAGCTGCTCAAATAACGGAGTTACAGGCACTTTTAAATTTGGCAGTCGAGGGGTCACTTTGCCATGAAATTTTCGGGGTTTTTCGCAGGTTTCCGTCTGGAATGCTGTTTTTGGTTTTTGGGCAGGGTTCAGGCTGCATTTGAAGCTAAAATTCAAGTCTCTAGCCTCCGTGGTTTTGGAGATGGAGCCTTTTGAAAAAGTGCAAGTTTGACCCCTCTAGCTGCTCAAATAACGAAGTTACAGGCACTTTTAGATTTGGCAGTCGAGGGGTCACTTTGCCATGAAATTTTCGGGGTTTTTCGCAGGTTTCCGTCTGGAATGCTGTTTTTGGTTTTTGGGGCAGGGTTCAGGCTGCATTTGAAGCTAAAATTCAAGTCTCTAGCCTCCGTGGTTTTGGAGATGGAGCCTTTTGAAAAAGTGCAAGTTTGACCCCTCTAGCTGCTCAAATAACGGAGTTACAGGCACTTTTATATTTGGCAGTCGAGGGGTCACTTTGCCATGAAATTTTCGGGGTTTTTCGCAGGTTTCCGTCTGGAATGCTGTTTTTGGTTTTTGGGGCAGGGTTCAGGCTGCATTTGAAGCTAAAATTCAAGTCGCTAGCCTCCGTGGTTTTGGAGATGGAGCCTTTTGAAAAAGTGCAAGTTTGACCCCTCTAGCTGCTCAAATAACGAAGTTACAGGCACTTTTATATTTGGCAGTCGAGGGGTCACTTTGCCATGAAATTTTCGGGGTTTTTCGCAGGTTTCCGTCTGGAATGCTGTTTTTGGTTTTTGGGGCAGGGTTCAGGCTGCATTTGAAGCTAAAATTCAAGTATCTAGCCTCCGTGGTTTTGGAGATGGAGCCTTTTGAAAAAGTGCAAGTTTGACCCCTCTAGCTGCTCAAATAACGGAGTTACAGGCACTTTTATATTTGGCAGTCGAGGGGTCACTTTGCCATGAAATTTTCGGGGTTTTTCGCAGGTTTCCGTCTGGAATGCTGTTTTTGGTTTTTGGGGCAGGGTTCAGGCTGCATTTGAAGCTAAAATTCAAGTCTCTAGCCTCCGTGGTTTTGGAGATGGAGCCTTTTGAAAAAGTGCAAGTTTGACCCCTCTAGCTGTTCAAATAACGAAGTTACAGGCACTTTTATATTTGGCAGTCGAGGGGTCACTTTGCCATGAAATTTTCGGGGTTTTTCGCAGGTTTTCGTCCTGAATGGTATTTTTGGTTTTTGGGGCAGGGTTCAGGCTGCATTTGAAGCTAAAATTCAAGTCTCTAGCCTCCGTGGTTTTGGAGATGGAGCCTTTTGAAAAAGTGCAAGTTTGACCCCTCTAGCTGCTCAAATAACGAAGTTACAGGCACTTTTATATTTGGCAGTCGAGGGGTCACTTTGCCATGAAATTTTCGGGGTTTTTCGCAGGTTTTCGTCCGGAATGGTATTTTTGGTTTTCGGGGCAGGGTTCAGGCTGCATTTGAAGCTAAAATTCAAGTCTCTAGCCTCCGTGGTTTTGGAGATGGAGCCTTTTGAAAAAGTGCAAGTTTGACCCCTCTAGCTGCTCAAATAACGAAGTTACAGGCACTTTTATATTTGGCAGTCGAGGGGTCAATTTGCCATGAAATTTTCGGGGTTTTTCGCAGGTTTTCGTCCGGAAAGGTATTTTTGGTTTTTGGGGCAGGGTTCAGGCTGCATTTGAAGCTAAAATTCAAGTCTCTAGCCTCCGTGGTTTTGGAGATGGAGCCTTTTGAAAAAGTGCAAGTTTGACCCCTCTAGCTGCTCAAATAACGAAGTTGCAGGCACTTTTATATTTGGCAGTCGAGGGGTCACTTTGCCATGAAATTTTCGGGGTTTTTCGCAGGTTTTCGTCCGGAATGGTATTTTTGGTTTTTGGGGCAGGGTTCAGGCTGCATTTGAAGCTAAAATTCAAGTCTCTAGCCTCCGTGGTTTTGGAGATGGAGCCTTTTGAAAAAGTGCAAGTTTGACCCCTCTAGCTGCTCAAATAACGGAGTTACAGGCACTTTTATATTTGGCAGTCGAGGGGTCACTTTGCCATGAAATTTTCGGGGTTTTTCGCAGGTTTTCGTCCGGAATGGTATTTTTGGTTTTTGGGGCAGGGTTCAGGCTGCATTTGAAGCTAAAATTCAAGTCTCTAGCCTCCGTGGTTTTGGAGATGGAGCCTTTTGAAAAAGTGCAAGTTTGACCCCTCTAGCTGCTCAAATAACGGAGTTACAGGCACTTTTAAATTTGGCAGTCGAGGGGTCACTTTGCCATGAAATTTTCGGGGTTTTTCGCAGGTTTCCGTCTGGAATGCTGTTTTTGGTTTTTGGAGCAGGGTTCAGGCTGCATTTGAAGCTAAAATTCAAGTCTCTAGCCTCCGTGGTTTTGGAGATGGAGCCTTTTGAAAAAGTGCAAGTTTGACCCCTCTAGCTGCTCAAATAACGAAGTTACAGGCACTTTTATATTTGGCAGTCGAGGGGTCACTTTGCCATGAAATTTTCGGGGTTTTTCGCAGGTTTCCGTCTGGAATGCTGTTTTTGGTTTTTGGGGCAGGGTTCAGGCTGCATTTGAAGCTAAAATTCAAGTCTCTAGCCTCCGTGGTTTTGGAGATGGAAGCCTTTTGAAAAAGTGCAAGTTTGACCCCTCTAGCTGCTCAAATAACGGAGTTACAGGCACTTTTATATTTGGCAGTCGAGGGGTCACTTTGCCATGAAATTTTCGGGGTTTTTCGCAGGTTTCCGTCTGGAATGCTGTTTTTGGTTTTTGGGGCAGGGTTGAGGCTGCATTTGAAGCTAAAATTCAAGTCTCTAGCCTCCGTGGTTTTGGAGATGGAGCCTTTTGAAAAAGTGCAAGTTTGACCCCTCTAGCTGTTCAAATAACGAAGTTACAGGCACTTTTAAATTTGGCAGTCGAGGGGTCACTTTGCCATGAAATTTTCGGGGTTTTTCGCAGGTTTTCGTCCGGAATGGTATTTTTGGTTTTTGGGGCAGGGTTCAGGCTGCATTTGAAGCTAAAATTCAAGTCTCTAGCCTCCGTGGTTTTGGAGATGGAGCCTTTTGAAAAAGTGCAAGTTTGACCCCTCTAGCTGCTCAAATAACGAAGTTACAGGCACTTTTATATTTGGCAGTCGAGGGGTCACTTTGCCATGAAATTTTCGGGGTTTTTCGCAGGTTTCCGTCTGGAATGCTGTTTTTGGTTTTTGGGGCAGGGTTCAGGGTGCATTTGAAGCTAAAATTCAAGTCTCTAGCCTCCGTGGTTTTGGAGATGGAGCCTTTTGAAAAAGTGCAAGTTTGACCCCTCTAGCTGCTCAAATAACGAAGTTACAGGCACTTTTATATTTGGCAGTCGAGGGGTTACTTTGCCATGAAATTTTCGGGGTTTTTCGCAGGTTTTCGTCCGGAATGGTATTTTTGGTTTTTGGGGCAGGGTTCAGGCTGCATTTGAAGCTAAAATTCAAGTCTCTAGCCTCCGTGGTTTTGGAGATGGAGCCTTTTGAAAAAGTGCAAGTTTGACCCCTCTAGCTGCTCAAATAACGAAGTTACAGGCACTTTTAAATTTGGCAGTCGAGGGGTCACTTTGCCATGAAATTTTCGGGGTTTTTCGCAGGTTTCCGTCTGGAATGCTGTTTTTGGTTTTTGGGGCAGGGTTCAGGCTGCATTTGAAGCTAAAATTTAAGTCTCTAGCCTCCGTGGTTTTGGAGATGGAGCCTTTTGAAAAAGTGCAAGTTTGACCCCTCTAGCTGCTCAAATAACGAAGTTACAGGCACTTTTATATTTGGCAGTCGAGGGGTCACTTTGCCATGAAATTTTCGGGGTTTTTCGCAGGTTTCCGTCTGGAATGCTGTTTTTGGCTTTTGGGGCAGGGTTCAGGCTGCATTTGAAGCTAAAATTCAAGTCTCTAGCCTCCGTGGTTTTGGAGATGGAGCCTTTTGAAAAAGTGCAAGTTTGACCCCTCTAGCTGCTCAAATAACGGAGTTACAGGCACTTTTAAATTTGGCAGTCGAGGGGTCACTTTGCCATGAAATTTTCGGGGTTTTTCGCAGGTTTCCGTCTGGAATGCTGTTTTTGGTTTTTGGGGCAGGGTTCAGGCTGCATTTGAAGCTAAAATTCAAGTCTCTAGCCTCCGTGGTTTTGGAGATGGAGCCTTTTGAAAAAGTGCAAGTTTGACCCCTCTAGCTGCTCAAATAACGGAGTTACAGGCACTTTTATATTTGGCAGTCGAGGGGTCACTTTGCCATGAAATTTTCGGGGTTTTTCGCAGGTTTCCGTCTGGAATGCTGTTTTTGGTTTTTGGGGCAGGGTTCAGGCTGCATTTGAAGCTAAAATTCAAGTCTCTAGCCTCCGTGGTTTTGGAGATGGAGCCTTTTGAAAAAGTGCAAGTTTGACCCCTCTAGCTGTTCAAATAACGAAGTTACAGGCACTTTTATATTTGGCAGTCGAGGGGTCACTTTGCCATGAAATTTTCGGGGTTTTTCGCAGGTTTTCGTCCTGAATGGTATTTTTGGTTTTTGGGGCAGGGTTCAGGCTGCATTTGAAGCTAAAATTCAAGTCTCTAGCCTCCGTGGTTTTGGAGATGGAGCCTTTTGAAAAAGTGCAAGTTTGACCCCTCTAGCTGCTCAAATAACGAAGTTACAGGCACTTTTATATTTGGCAGTCGAGGGGTCACTTTGCCATGAAATTTTCGGGGTTTTTCGCAGGTTTTCGTCCGGAATGGTATTTTTGGTTTTCGGGGCAGGGTTCAGGCTGCATTTGAAGCTAAAATTCAAGTCTCTAGCCTCCGTGGTTTTGGAGATGGAGCCTTTTGAAAAAGTGCAAGTTTGACCCCTCTAGCTGCTCAAATAACGAAGTTACAGGCACTTTTATATTTGGCAGTCGAGGGGTCACTTTGCCATGAAATTTTCGGGGTTTTTCGCAGGTTTTCGTCCGGAAAGGTATTTTTGGTTTTTGGGGCAGGGTTCAGGCTGCATTTGAAGCTAAAATTCAAGTCTCTAGCCTCCGTGGTTTTGGAGATGGAGCCTTTTGAAAAAGTGCAAGTTTGACCCCTCTAGCTGCTCAAATAACGAAGTTGCAGGCACTTTTATATTTGGCAGTCGAGGGGTCACTTTGCCATGAAATTTTCGGGGTTTTTCGCAGGTTTTCGTCCGGAATGGTATTTTTGGTTTTTGGGGCAGGGTTCAGGCTGCATTTGAAGCTAAAATTCAAGTCTCTAGCCTCCGTGGTTTTGGAGATGGAGCCTTTTGAAAAAGTGCAAGTTTGACCCCTCTAGCTGCTCAAATAACGGAGTTACAGGCACTTTTATATTTGGCAGTCGAGGGGTCACTTTGCCATGAAATTTTCGGGGTTTTTCGCAGGTTTTCGTCCGGAATGGTATTTTTGGTTTTTGGGGCAGGGTTCAGGCTGCATTTGAAGCTAAAATTCAAGTCTCTAGCCTCCGTGGTTTTGGAGATGGAGCCTTTTGAAAAAGTGCAAGTTTGACCCCTCTAGCTGCTCAAATAACGGAGTTACAGGCACTTTTAAATTTGGCAGTCGAGGGGTCACTTTGCCATGAAATTTTCGGGGTTTTTCGCAGGTTTCCGTCTGGAATGCTGTTTTTGGTTTTTGGAGCAGGGTTCAGGCTGCATTTGAAGCTAAAATTCAAGTCTCTAGCCTCCGTGGTTTTGGAGATGGAGCCTTTTGAAAAAGTGCAAGTTTGACCCCTCTAGCTGCTCAAATAACGAAGTTACAGGCACTTTTATATTTGGCAGTCGAGGGGTCACTTTGCCATGAAATTTTCGGGGTTTTTCGCAGGTTTCCGTCTGGAATGCTGTTTTTGGTTTTTGGGGCAGGGTTCAGGCTGCATTTGAAGCTAAAATTCAAGTCTCTAGCCTCCGTGGTTTTGGAGATGGAAGCCTTTTGAAAAAGTGCAAGTTTGACCCCTCTAGCTGCTCAAATAACGGAGTTACAGGCACTTTTATATTTGGCAGTCGAGGGGTCACTTTGCCATGAAATTTTCGGGGTTTTTCGCAGGTTTCCGTCTGGAATGCTGTTTTTGGTTTTTGGGGCAGGGTTGAGGCTGCATTTGAAGCTAAAATTCAAGTCTCTAGCCTCCGTGGTTTTGGAGATGGAGCCTTTTGAAAAAGTGCAAGTTTGACCCCTCTAGCTGTTCAAATAACGAAGTTACAGGCACTTTTATATTTGGCAGTCGAGGGGTCACTTTGCCATGAAATTTTCGGGGTTTTTCGCAGGTTTTCGTCCGGAATGGTATTTTTGGTTTTTGGGGCAGGGTTCAGGCTGCATTTGAAGCTAAAATTCAAGTCTCTAGCCTCCGTGGTTTTGGAGATGGAGCCTTTTGAAAAAGTGCAAGTTTGACCCCTCTAGCTGCTCAAATAACGAAGTTACAGGCACTTTTATATTTGGCAGTCGAGGGGTCACTTTGCCATGAAATTTTCGGGGTTTTTCGCAGGTTTCCGTCTGGAATGCTGTTTTTGGTTTTTGGGGCAGGGTTCAGGGTGCATTTGAAGCTAAAATTCAAGTCTCTAGCCTCCGTGGTTTTGGAGATGGAGCCTTTTGAAAAAGTGCAAGTTTGACCCCTCTAGCTGCTCAAATAACGAAGTTACAGGCACTTTTATATTTGGCAGTCGAGGGGTTACTTTGCCATGAAATTTTCGGGGTTTTTCGCAGGTTTTCGTCCGGAATGGTATTTTTGGTTTTTGGGGCAGGGTTCAGGCTGCATTTGAAGCTAAAATTCAAGTCTCTAGCCTCCGTGGTTTTGGAGATGGAGCCTTTTGAAAAAGTGCAAGTTTGACCCCTCTAGCTGCTCAAATAACGAAGTTACAGGCACTTTTAAATTTGGCAGTCGAGGGGTCACTTTGCCATGAAATTTTCGGGGTTTTTCGCAGGTTTCCGTCTGGAATGCTGTTTTTGGTTTTTGGGGCAGGGTTCAGGCTGCATTTGAAGCTAAAATTTAAGTCTCTAGCCTCCGTGGTTTTGGAGATGGAGCCTTTTGAAAAAGTGCAAGTTTGACCCCTCTAGCTGCTCAAATAACGAAGTTACAGGCACTTTTATATTTGGCAGTCGAGGGGTCACTTTGCCATGAAATTTTCGGGGTTT
The DNA here is from genome assembly GCA_964017055.1 of Chloromyia formosa. Classification (NCBI taxonomy): domain Eukaryota; kingdom Metazoa; phylum Arthropoda; class Insecta; order Diptera; family Stratiomyidae; genus Chloromyia; species Chloromyia formosa. The sequence continues at coordinate 33,519,525 of OZ024815.1, read as the reverse complement.
TTCGCAGGTTTCCGTCTGGAATGCTGTTTTTGGTTTTTGGGGCAGGGTTCAGGCTGCATTTGAAGCTAAAATTCAACTCTCTAGCCTCCGTGGTTTTGGAGATGGAGCCTTTTGAAAAAGTGCAAGTTTGACCCCTCTAGCTGCTCAAATAACGGAGTTACAGGCACTTTTAAATTTGGCAGTCGAGGGGTCACTTTGCCATGAAATTTTCGGGGTTTTTCGCAGGTTTCCGTCTGGAATGCTGTTTTTGGTTTTTGGGGCAGGGTTCAGGCTGCATTTGAAGCTAAAATTCAAGTCTCTAGCCTCCGTGGTTTTGGAGATGGAGCCTTTTGAAAAAGTGCAAGTTTGACCCCTCTAGCTGCTCAAATAACGGAGTTACAGGCACTTTTATATTTGGCAGTCGAGGGGTCACTTTGCCATGAAATTTTCGGGGTTTTTCGCAGGTTTCCGTCTGGAATGCTGTTTTTGTTTTTTTGGGGCAGGGTTCAGGCTGCATTTGAAGCTAAAATTCAAGTCTCTAGCCTCCGTGGTTTTGGAGATGGAGCCTTTTGAAAAAGTGCAAGTTTGACCCCTCTAGCTGTTCAAATAACGAAGTTACAGGCACTTTTATATTTGGCAGTCGAGGGGTCACTTTGCCATGAAATTTTCGGGGTTTTTCGCAGGTTTTCGTCTGGAATGGTATTTTTGGTTTTTGGGGCAGGGTTCAGGCTGCATTTGAAGCTAAAATTCAAGTCTCTAGCCTCCGTGGTTTTGGAGATGGAGCCTTTTGAAAAAGTGCAAGTTTGACCCCTCTAGCTGCTCAAATAACGAAGTTACAGGCACTTTTATATTTGGCAGTCGAGGGGTCACTTTGCCATGAAATTTTCGGGGTTTTTCGCAGGTTTTCGTCCGGAATGGTATTTTTGGTTTTTGGGGCAGGGTTCAGGCTGCATTTGAAGCTAAAATTCAAGTCTCTAGCCTCCGTGGTTTTGGAGATGGAGCCTTTTGAAAAAGTGCAAGTTTGACCCCTCTAGCTGCTCAAATAACGAAGTTACAGGCACTTTTATATTTGGCAGTCGAGGGGTCACTTTGCCATGAAATTTTCGGGGTTTTTCGCAGGTTTCCGTCTGGAATGCTGTTTTTGGTTTTTGGGGCAGGGTTCAGGGTGCATTTGAAGCTAAAATTCAAGTCTCTAGCCTCCGTGGTTTTGGAGATGGAGCCTTTTGAAAAAGTGCAAGTTTGACCCCTCTAGCTGCTCAAATAACGAAGTTACAGGCACTTTTATATTTGGCAGTCGAGGGGTTACTTTGCCATGAAATTTTCGGGGTTTTTCGCAGGTTTTCGTCCGGAATGGTATTTTTGGTTTTTGGGGCAGGGTTCAGGCTGCATTTGAAGCTAAAATTCAAGTCTCTAGCCTCCGTGGTTTTGGAGATGGAGCCTTTTGAAAAAGTGCAAGTTTGACCCCTCTAGCTGCTCAAATAACGAAGTTACAGGCACTTTTAAATTTGGCAGTCGAGGGGTCACTTTGCCATGAAATTTTCGGGGTTTTTCGCAGGTTTCCGTCTGGAATGCTGTTTTTGGTTTTTGGGGCAGGGTTCAGGCTGCATTTGAAGCTAAAATTTAAGTCTCTAGCCTCCGTGGTTTTGGAGATGGAGCCTTTTGAAAAGTGCAAGTTTGACCCCTCTAGCTGCTCAAATAACGAAGTTACAGGCACTTTTATATTTGGCAGTCGAGGGGTCACTTTGCCATGAAATTTTCGGGGTTTTTCGCAGGTTTCCGTCTGGAATGCTGTTTTTGGTTTTTGGGGCAGGGTTCAGGCTGCATTTGAAGCTAAAATTCAAGTCTCTAGCCTCCGTGGTTTTGGAGATGGAGCCTTTTGAAAAAGTGCAAGTTTGACCCCTCTAGCTGCTCAAATAACGGAGTTACAGGCACTTTTAAATTTGGCAGTCGAGGGGTCACTTTGCCATGAAATTTTCGGGGTTTTTCGCAGGTTTCCGTCTGGAATGCTGTTTTTGGTTTTTGGGGCAGGGTTCAGGCTGCATTTGAAGCTAAAATTCAAGTCTCTAGCCTCCGTGGTTTTGGAGATGGAGCCTTTTGAAAAAGTGCAAGTTTGACCCCTCTAGCTGCTCAAATAACGGAGTTACAGGCACTTTTATATTTGGCAGTCGAGGGGTCACTTTGCCATGAAATTTTCGGGGTTTTTCGCAGGTTTCCGTCTGGAATGCTGTTTTTGTTTTTTTGGGGCAGGGTTCAGGCTGCATTTGAAGCTAAAATTCAAGTCTCTAGCCTCCGTGGTTTTGGAGATGGAGCCTTTTGAAAAAGTGCAAGTTTGACCCCTCTAGCTGTTCAAATAACGAAGTTACAGGCACTTTTATATTTGGCAGTCGAGGGGTCACTTTGCCATGAAATTTTCGGGGTTTTTCGCAGGTTTTCGTCTGGAATGGTATTTTTGGTTTTTGGGGCAGGGTTCAGGCTGCATTTGAAGCTAAAATTCAAGTCTCTAGCCTCCGTGGTTTTGGAGATGGAGCCTTCTGAAAAAGTGCAAGTTTGACCCCTCTAGCTGCTCAAATAACGAAGTTACAGGCACTTTTATATTTGGCAGTCGAGGGGTCACTTTGCCATGAAATTTTCGGGGTTTTTCGCAGGTTTCCGTCTGGAATGCTGTTTTTGGTTTTTGAGGCAGGGTTCAGGCTGCATTTGAAGCTAAAATTCAAGTCTCTAGCCTCCGTGGTTTTGGAGATGGAGCCTTTTGAAAAAGTGCAAGTTTGACCCCTCTAGCTGCTCAAATAACGAAGTTACAGGCACTTTTATATTTGGCAGTCGAGGGGTCACTTTGCCATGAAATTTTCGGGGTTTTTCGCAGGTTTTCGTCTGGAATGGTATTTTTGGTTTTTGGGGCAGGGTTCAGGCTGCATTTGAAGCTAAAATTCAAGTCTCTAGCCTCCGTGGTTTTGGAGATGGAGCCTTTTGAAAAAGTGCAAGTTTGACCCCTCTAGCTGCTCAAATAACGAAGTTACAGGCACTTTTATATTTGGCAGTCGAGGGGTCACTTTGCCATGAAATTTTCGGGGTTTTTCGCAGGTTTTCGTCCGGAATGGTATTTTTGGTTTTTGGGGCAGGGTTCAGGCTGCATTTGAAGCTAAAATTCAAGTCTCTAGCCTCCGTGGTTTTGGAGATGGAGCCTTTTGAAAAAGTGCAAGTTTGACCCCTCTAGCTGCTCAAATAACGGAGTTACAGGCACTTTTAAATTTGGCAGTCGAGGGGTCACTTTGCCATGAAATTTTCGGGGTTTTTCGCAGGTTTCCGTCTGGAATGCTGTTTTCGGTTTTTGGGGCAGGGTTCAGGCTGCATTTGAAGCTAAAATTCAAGTCTCTAGCCTCCGTGGTTTTGGAGATGGAGCCTTTTGAAAAAGTGCAAGTTTGACCCCTCTAGCTGCTCAAATAACGAAGTTACAGGCACTTTTATATTTGGCAGTCGAGGGGTCACTTTGCCATGAAATTTTCGGGGTTTTTCGCAGGTTTTCGTCCGGAATGGTATTTTTGGTTTTTTGGGCAGGGTTCAGGCTGCATTTGAAGCTAAAATTCAAGTCTCTAGCCTCCGTGGTTTTGGAGATGGAGCCTTTTGAAAAAGTGCAAGTTTGACCCCTCTCTCTGCTCAAATAACGAAGTTACAGGCACTTTTATATTTGGCAGTCGAGGGGTCACTTTGCCATGAAATTTTCGGGGTTTTTCGCAGGTTTCCGTCTGGAATGTTGTTTTTGGTTTTTGGGGCAGGGTTCAGGCTGCATTTGAAGCTAAAATTCAAGTCTCTAGCCTCCGTGGTTTTGGAGATGGAGCCTTTTGAAAAAGTGCAAGTTTGACCCCTCTAGCTGCTCAAATAACGAAGTTACAGGCACTTTTATATTTGGCAGTCGAGGGGTCACTTTGCCATGAAATTTTCGGGGTTTTTCGCAGGTTTTCGTCTGGAATGGTATTTTTGGTTTTTGGGGCAGGGTTCAGGCTGCATTTGAAGCTAAAATTCAAGTCTCTAGCCTCCGTGGTTTTGGAGATGGAGCCTTTTGAAAAAGTGCAAGTTTGACCCCTCTAGCTGCTCAAATAACGAAGTTACAGGCACTTTTATATTTGGCAGTCGAGGGGTCACTTTGCCATGAAATTTTCGGGGTTTTTCGCAGGTTTTCTTCCGGAATGGTATTTTTGGTTTTTGGGGCAGGGTTCAGGCTGCATTTGAAGCTAAAATTCAAGTCTCTAGCCTCCGTGGTTTTGGAGATGGAGCCTTTTGAAAAAGTGCAAGTTTGACCCCTCTAGCTGCTCAAATAACGAAGTTACAGGCACTTTTATATTTGGCAGTCGAGGGGTCACTTTGCCATGAAATTTTCGGGGTTTTTCGTAGGTTTTCGTCCGGAATGGTATTTTTGGTTTTTGGGGCAGGGTTCAGGCTGCATTTGAAGCTAAAATTCAAGTCTCTAGCCTCCGTGGTTTTGGAGATGGAGCCTTTTGAAAAAGTGCAAGTTTGACCCCTCTAGCTGTTCAAATAACGGAGTTACAGGCACTTTTAAATTTGGCAGTCGAGGGGTCACTTTGCCATGAAATTTTCGGGGTTTTTCGCAGGTTTCCGTCTGGAATGCTGTTTTTGGTTTTTGGGGCAGGGTTCAGGCTGCATTTGAAGTTAAAATTCAAGTCTCTAGCCTCCGTGGTTTTGGAGATGGAGCCTTTTGAAAAAGTGCAAGTTTGACCCCTCTAGCTGCTCAAATAACGAAGTTACAGGCACTTTTATATTTGGCAGTCGAGGGGTCACTTTGCCATGAAATTTTCGGGGTTTTTCGCAGGTTTCCGTCTGGAATGCTGTTTTTGGTTTTAAGGGGCAGGGTTCAGGCTGCATTTGAAGCTAACATTCAAGTCTCTAGCCTCCGTGGTTTTGGAGATGGAGCCTTTTGAAAAAGTGCAAGTTTGACCCCTCTAGCTGCTCAAATAACGGAGTTACAGGCACTTTTATATTTGGCAGTCGAGGGGTCACTTTGCCATGAAATTTTCGGGGTTTTTCGCAGGTTTCCGTCTGGAATGCTGTTTTTGGTTTTAAGGGGCAGGGTTCAGGCTGCATTTGAAGCTAACATTCAAGTCTCTAGCCTCCGTGGTTTTGGAGATGGAGCCTTTTGAAAAAGTGCAAGTTTGACCCCTCTAGCTGTTCAAATAACGAAGTTACAGGCACTTTTATATTTGGCAGTCGAGGGGTCACTTTGCCATGCAATTTTCGGGGTTTTTCGCAGGTTTTCGTCCGGAATGGTATTTTTGGTTTTTGGGGCAGGGTTCAGGCTGCATTTGAAGCTAAAATTCAAGTCTCTAGCCTCCGTGGTTTTGGAGATGGAGCCTTTTGAAAAAGTGCAAGTTTGACCCCTCTAGCTGCTCAAATAACGAAGTTACAGGCACTTTTATATTTGGCAGTCGAGGGGTCACTTTGCCATGAAATTTTCGGGGTTTTTCGCAGGTTTCCGTCTGGAATGCTGTTTTTGGTTTTTGGAGCAGGGTTCAGGCTGCATTTGAAGCTAAAATTCAAGTCTCTAGCCTCCGTGGTTTTGGAGATGGAGCCTTTTGAAAAAGTGCAAGTTTGACCCCTCTAGCTGCTCAAATAACGAAGTTACAGGCACTTTTATATTTGGCAGTCGAGGGGTCACTTTGCCATGAAATTTTCGGGGTTTTTCGCAGGTTTTCGTCCGGAATGGTATTTTTGGTTTTTGGGGCAGGGTTCAGGCTGCATTTGAAGCTAAAATTCAAGTCTCTAGCCTCCGTGGTTTTGGAGATGGAGCCTTTTGAAAAAGTGCAAGTTTGACCCCTCTAGCTGCTCAAATAACGGAGTTACAGGCACTTTTAAATTTGGCAGTCGAGGGGTCACTTTGCCATGAAATTTTCGGGGTTTTTCGCAGGTTTCCGTCTGGAATGCTGTTTTTGGTTTTTGGGGCAGGGTTCAGGCTGCATTTGAAGCTAAAATTCAAGTCTCTAGCCTCCGTGGTTTTGGAGATGGAGCCTTTTGAAAAAGTGCAAGTTTGACCCCTCTAGCTGCTCAAATAACGGAGTTACAGGCACTTTTATATTTGGCAGTCGAGGGGTCACTTTGCCATGAAATTTTCGGGGTTTTTCGCAGGTTTCCGTCTGGAATGCTGTTTTGGGTTTTTGGGGCAGGGTTCAGGCTGCATTTGAAGCTAAAATTCAAGTCTCTAGCCTCCGTGGTTTTGGAGATGGAGCCTTTTGAAAAAGTGCAAGTTTGACCCCTCTAGCTGTTCAAATAACGAAGTTACAGGCACTTTTATATTTGGCAGTCGAGGGGTCACTTTGCCATGCAATTTTCGGGGTTTTTCGCAGGTTTTCGTCCGGAATGGTATTTTTGGTTTTTGGGGCAGGGTTCAGGCTGCATTTGAAGCTAAAATTCAAGTCTCTAGCCTCCGTGGTTTTGGAGATGGAGCCTTTTGAAAAAGTGCAAGTTTGACCCCTCTAGCTGCTCAAATAACGAAGTTACAGGCACTTTTATATTTGGCAGTCGAGGGGTCACTTTGCCATGAAATTTTCGGGGTTTTTCGCAGGTTTTCGTCCGGAATGGTATTTTTGGTTTTTGGGGCAGGGTTCAGGCTGCATTTGAAGCTAAAATTCAAGTCTCTAGCCTCCGTGGTTTTGGAGATGGAGCCTTTTGAAAAAGTGCAAGTTTGACCCCTCTAGCTGCTCAAATAACGAAGTTACAGGCACTTTTATATTTGGCAGTCGAGGGGTCACTTTGCCATGAAATTTTCGGGGTTTTTCGCAGGTTTTCGTCCGGAATGGTATTTTTGGTTTTTGGGGCAGGGTTCAGGCTGCATTTGAAGCTAAAATTCAAGTCTCTAGCCTCCGTGGTTTTGGAGATGGAGCCTTTTGAAAAAGTGCAAGTTTGACCCCTCTAGCTGCTCAAATAACGAAGTTACAGGCAATTTTATATTTGGCAGTCGAGGGGTCACTTTGCCATGAAATTTTCGGGGTTTTTCGCAGGTTTCCGTCTGGAATGCTGTTTTTGGTTTTTGGGGCAGGGTTCAGGCTGCATTTGAAGCTAAAATTCAAGTCTCTAGCCTCCGTGGTTTTGGAGATGGAGCCTTTTGAAAAAGTGCAAGTTTGACCCCTCTAGCTGCTCAAATAACGGAGTTACAGGCACTTTTAAATTTGGCAGTCGAGGGGTCACTTTGCCATGAAATTTTCGGGGTTTTTCGCAGGTTTCCGTCTGGAATGCTGTTTTTGGTTTTTGGGGCAGGGTTCAGGCTGCATTTGAAGCTAAAATTCAAGTCTCTAGCCTCCGTGGTTTTGGAGATGGAGCCTTTTGAAAAAGTGCAAGTTTGACCCCTCTAGCTGCTCAAATAACGGAGTTACAGGCACTTTTATATTTGGCAGTCGAGGCGTCACTTTGCCATGAAATTTTCGGGGTTTTTTCGCAGGTTTCCGTCTGGAATGCTGTTTTTGGTTTTTGGGGCAGGGTTCAGGCTGCATTTGAAGCTAAAATTCAAGTCTCTAGCCTCCGTGGTTTTGGAGATGGAGCCTTTTGAAAAAGTGCAAGTTTGACCCCTCTAGCTGTTCAAATAACGAAGTTACAGGCACTTTTATATTTGGCAGTCGAGGGGTCACTTTGCCATGAAATTTTCGGGGTTTTTCGCAGGTTTTCGTCCGGAATGGTATTTTTGGTTTTTGGGGCAGGGTTCAGGCTGCATTTGAAGCTAAAATTCAAGTCTCTAGCCTCCGTGGTTTTGGAGATGGAGCCTTTTGAAAAAGTGCAAGTTTGACCCCTCTAGCTGCTCAAATAACGAAGTTACAGGCACTTTTATATTTGGCAGTCGAGGGGTCACTTTGCCATGAAATTTTCGGGGTTTTTCGCAGGTTTCCGTCTGGAATGCTGTTTTTGGTTTTTGGGGCAGGGTTCAGGCTGCATTTGAAGCTAAAATTCAAGTCTCTAGCCTCCGTGGTTTTGGAGATGGAGCCTTTTGAAAAAGTGCAAGTTTGACCCCTCTAGCTGCTCAAATAACGGAGTTACAGGCACTTTTATATTTGGCAGTCGAGGGGTCACTTTGCCATGAAATTTTCGGGGTTTTTCGCAGGTTTCCGTCTGGAATGCTGTTTTTGGTTTTTGGGGCAGGGTTCAGGCTGCATTTGAAGCTAAAATTCAAGTCTCTAGCCTCCGTGGTTTTGGAGATGGATCCTTTTGAAAAAGTGCAAGTTTGACCCCTCTAGCTGCTCAAATAACGAAGTTACAGGCACTTTTATATTTGGCAGTCCAGGGGTCACTTTGCCATGAAATTTTCGGGGTTTTTCGCAGGTTTTCGTCTGGAATGCTGTTTTTGGTTTTTGGGGCAGGGTTCAGGCTGCATTTGAAGCTAAAATTCAAGTCTCTAGCCTCCGTGGCTTTGGAGATGGAGCCTTTTGAAAAAGTGCAAGTTTGACCCCTCTAGCTGCTCAAATAACGAAGTTACAGGCACTTTTATATTTGGCAGTCGAGGGGTCACTTTGCCATGAAATTTTCGGGGTTTTTCGCAGGTTTTCGTCCGGAATGGTATTTTTGGTTTTTGGGGCAGGGTTCAGGCTGCATTTGAAGCTAAAATTCAAGTCTCTAGCCTCCGTGGTTTTGGAGATGGAGCCTTTTGAAAAAGTGCAAGTTTGACCCCTCTAGCTGCTCAAATAACGGAGTTACAGGCACTTTTAAATTTGGCAGTCGAGGGGTCACTTTGCCATGAAATTTTCGGGGTTTTTCGCAGGTTTCCGTCTGGAATGCTGTTTTTGGTTTTTGGGGCAGGGTTCAGGCTGCATTTGAAGCTAAAATTCAAGTCTCTAGCTTCCGTGGTTTTGGAGATGGAGCCTTTTGAAAAAGTGCAAGTTTGACCCCTCTAGCTGTTCAAATAACGAAGTTACAGGCACTTTTATATTTGGCAGTCGAGGGGTCACTTTGCCATGAAATTTTCGGGGTTTTTCGCAGGTTTTCGTCCGGAATGCTGTTTTTGGTTTTTGGGGCAGGGTTCAGGCTGCATTTGAAGCTAAAATTCAAGTCTCTAGCCTCCGTGGTTTTGGAGATGGAGCCTTTTGAAAAAGTGCAAGTTTGACCCCTCTAGCTGCTCAAATAATGAAGTTAGAGGCACTTTTATATTTGGCAGTCGAGGGGTCACTTTGCCATGAAATTTTCGGGGTTTTTCGCAGGTTTCCGTCTGGAATGCTGTTTCTGGTTTTTGGGGCAGGGTTCAGGCTGCATTTGAAGCTAAAATTCAAGTCTCTAGCCTCCGTGGTTTTGGAGATGGAGCCTTTTGAAAAAGTGCAAGTTTGACCCCTCTAGCTGCTCAAATAACGGAGTTACAGGCACTTTTATATTTGGCAGTCGAGGGGTCACTTTGCCATGAAATTTTCGGGGTTTTTCGCAGGTTTCCGTCTGGAATGCTGTTTTTGGTTTTTGGGGCAGGGTTCAGGCTACATTTGAAGCTAAAATTCAAGTCTCTAGCCTCCGTGGTTTTGGAGATGGATCCTTTTGAAAAAGTGCAAGTTTGACCCCTCTAGCTGCTCAAATAACGAAGTTACAGGCACTTTTATATTTGGCAGTCCAGGGGTCACTTTGCCATGAAATTTTCGGGGTTTTTCGCAGGTTTTCGTCTAGAATGCTGTTTTTGGTTTTTGGGGCAGGGTTCAGGCTGCATTTGAAGCTAAAATTCAAGTCTCTAGCCTCCGTGGTTTTGGAGATGGAGCCTTTTGAAAAAGTGCAAGTTTGACCCCTCTAGCTGCTCAAATAACGAAGTTACAGGCACTTTTATATTTGGCAGTCGAGGGGTCACTTTGCCATGAAATTTTCGGGGTTTTTCGCAGGTTTTCGTCCGGAATGGTATTTTTGGTTTTTGGGGCAGGGTTCAGGCTGCATTTGAAGCTAAAATTCAGGTCTCTAGCCTCCGTGGTTTTGGAGATGGAGCCTTTTGAAAAAGTGCAAGTTTGACCCCTCTAGCTGCTCAAATAACGAAGTTACAGGCACTTTTATATTTGGCAGTCGAGGGGTCACTTTGCCATGAAATTTTCGGGGTTTTTCGCAGGTTTCCGTCTGGAATGCTGTTTTTGGTTTTTGGGGCAGGGTTCAGGCTGCATTTGAAGCTAAAATTCAAGTCTCTAGCCTCCGTGGTTTTGGAGATGGAGCCTTTTGAAAAAGTGCAAGTTTGACCCCTCTAGCTGCTCAAATAACGGAGTTACAGGCACTTTTAAATTTGGCAGTCGAGGGGTCACTTTGCCATGAAATTTTCGGGGTTTTTCGCAGGTTTTCGTCTGGAATGCTGTTTTTGGTTTTTGGGGCAGGGTTCAGGCTGCATTTGAAGCTAAAATTCAAGTCTCTAGCTTCCGTGGTTTTGGAGATGGAGCCTTTTGAAAAAGTGCAAGTTTGACCCCTCTAGCTGCTCAAATAACGAAGTTACAGGCACTTTTATATTTGGCAGTCGAGGGGTCACTTTGCCATGAAATTTTCGGGGTTTTTCGCAGGTTTTCGTCCGGAATGGTATTTTTGGTTTTTGGGGCAGGGTTCAGGCTGCATTTGAAGCTAAAATTCAAGTCTCTAGCCTCCGTGGTTTTGGAGATGGAGCCTTTTGAAAAAGTGCAAGTTTGACCCCTCTAGCTGCTCAAATAATGAAGTTACAGGCACTTTTATATTTGGCAGTCGAGGGGTCACTTTGCCATGAAATTTTCGGGGTTTTTCGCAGGTTTCCGTCTGGAATGCTGTTTTTGGTTTTTGGGGCAGGGTTCAGGCTGCATTTGAAGCTAAAATTCAAGTCTCTAGCCTCCGTGGTTTTGGAGATGGAGCCTTTTGAAAAAGTGCAAGTTTGACCCCTCTAGCTGCTCAAATAACGGAGTTACAGGCACTTTTATATTTGGCAGTCGAGGGGTCACTTTGCCATGAAATTTTCGGGGTTTTTCGCAGGTTTCCGTCTGGAATGCTGTTTTTGGTTTTTGGGGCAGGGTTCAGGCTACATTTGAAGCTAAAATTCAAGTCTCTAGCCTCCGTGGTTTTGGAGATGGATCCTTTTGAAAAAGTGCAAGTTTGACCCCTCTAGCTGCTCAAATAACGAAGTTACAGGCACTTTTATATTTGGCAGTCCAGGGGTCACTTTGCCATGAAATTTTCGGGGTTTTTCGCAGGTTTTCGTCTGGAATGCTGTTTTTGGTTTTTGGGGCAGGGTTCAGGCTGCATTTGAAGCTAAAATTCAAGTCTCTAGCCTCCGTGGTTTTGGAGATGGAGCCTTTTGAAAAAGTGCAAGTTTGACCACTCTAGCTGCTCAAATAACGAAGTTACAGGCACTTTTATATTTGGCAGTCGAGGGGTCACTTTGCCATGAAATTTTCGGGGTTTTTCGCAGGTTTTCGTCCGGAATGGTATTTTTGGTTTTTGGGGCAGGGTTCAGGCTGCATTTGAAGCTAAAATTCAAGTCTCTAGCCTCCGTGGTTTTGGAGATGGAGCCTTTTGAAAAAGTGCAAGTTTGACCCCTCTAGCTGCTCAAATAACGAAGTTACAGGCACTTTTATATTTGGCAGTCGAGGGGTCACTTTGCCATGAAATTTTCGGGGTTTTTCGCAGGTTTCCGTCTGGAATGCTGTTTTTGGTTTTTGGGGCAGGGTTCAGGCTGCATTTGAAGCTAAAATTCAAGTCTCTAGCCTCCGTGGTTTTGGAGATGGAGCCTTTTGAAAAAGTGCAAGTTTGACCCCTCTAGCTGCTCAAATAACGGAGTTACAGGCACTTTTAAATTTGGCAGTCGAGGGGTCACTTTGCCATGAAATTTTACGGGTTTTTCGCAGGTTTCCGTCTGGAATGCTGTTTTTGGTTTTTGGGGCAGGGTTCAGGCTGCATTTGAAGCTAAAATTCAAGTCTCTAGCCTCCGTGGTTTTGGAGATGGAGCCTTTTGAAAAAGTGCAAGTTTGACCCCTCTAGCTGCTCAAATAACGGAGTTACAGGCACTTTTAAATTTGGCAGTCGAGGGGTCACTATGCCATGAAATTTTCGGGGTTTTTCGCAGGTTTCCGTCTGGAATGCTGTTTTTGGTTTTTGGGGCAGGGTTCAGGCTGCATTTGAAGCTAAAATTCAAGTCTCTAGCTTCCGTGGTTTTGGAGATGGAGCCTTTTGAAAAAGTGCAAGTTTGACCCCTCTAGCTGCTCAAATAACGAAGTTACAGGCACTTTTATATTTGGCAGTCGAGGGGTCACTTTGCCATGAAATTTTCGGGGTTTTTCGCAGGTTTCCGTCTGGAATGCTGTTTTTGGTTTTTGGGGCAGGGTTCAGGCTGCATTCGAAGCTAAAATTCAAGTCTCTAGCCTCCGTGGTTTTGGAGATGGAGCCCTTTGAAAAAGTGCAAGTTTGACCCCTCTAGCTGCTCAAATAACGGAGTTACAGGCACTTTTATATTTGGCAGTCGAGGGGTCACTTTGCCATGAAATTTTCGGGGTTTTTCGCAGGTTTCCGTCTGGAATGCTGTTTTTGGTTTTTGGGGCAGGGTTCAGGCTGCATTTGAAGCTAAAATTCAAGTCTCTAGCCTCCGTGGTTTTGGAGATGGAGCCTTTTGAAAAAGTGCAAGTTTGACCCCTCTAGCTGTTCAAGTAACGAAGTTACAGGCACTTTTATATTTGGCAGTCGAGGGGTCACTTTGCCATGAAATTTTCGGGGTTTTTCGCAGGTTTTCGTCCGGAATGGTATTTTTGGTTTTTGGGGCAGGGTTCAGGCTGCATTTGAAGCTAAAATTCAAGTCTCTAGCCTCCGTGGTTTTGGAGATGGAGCCTTTTGAAAAAGTGCAAGTTTGACCCCTCTAGCAGTTCAAATAACGAAGTTACAGGCACTTTTATATTTGGCAGTCGAGGGGTCACTTTGCCATGAAATTTTCGGGGTTTTTCGCAGGTTTTCGTCCGGAATGGTATTTTTGGTTTTTGGGGCAGGGTTCAGGCTGCATTTGAAGCTAAAATTCAAGTCTCTAGCCTCCGTGGTTTTGGAGATGGAGCCTTTTGAAAAAGTGCAAGTTTGACCCCTCTAGCTGCTCAAATAACGAAGTTACAGGCACTTTTATATTTGGCAGTCGAGGGGTCACTTTGCCATGAAATTTTCGGGGTTTTTCGCAGGTTTCCGTCTGGAATGCTGTTTTTGGTTTTTGGGGCAGGGTTCAGGCTGCATTTGAAGCTAAAATTCAAGTCTCTAGCCTCCGTGGTTTTGGAGATGGAGCCTTTTGAAAAAGTGCAAGTTTGAACCCTCTAGCTGTTCAAATAACGAAGTTACAGGCACTTTTATATTTGGCAGTCGAGGGGTCACTTTGCCATGAAATTTTCGGGGTTTTTCGCAGGTTTTCGTCCGGAATGGTATTTTTGGTTTTTGGGGCAGGGTTCAGGCTGCATTTGAAGCTAAAATTCAAGTCTCTAGCCTCCGTGGTTTTGGAGATGGAGCCTTTTGAAAAAGTGCAAGTTTGACCCCTCTAGCTGCTCAAATAACGAAGTTACAGGCACTTTTATATTTGGCAGTCGAGGGGTCATTTTGCCATGAAATTTTCGGGGTTTTTCGCAGGTTTTCGTCCGGAATGGTATTTTTGGTTTTTGGGGCAGGGTTCAGGCTGCATTTGAAGCTAAAATGCAAGTCTCTAGCCTCCGTGGTTTTGGAGATGGAGCCTTTTGAAAAAGTGCAAGTTTGACCCCTCTAGCTGCTCAAATAACGGAGTTACAGGCACTTTTAAATTTGGCAGTCGAGGGGTCACTTTGCCATGAAATTTTCGGGGTTTTTCGCAGGTTTCCGTCTGGAATGCTGTTTTTAATTTTTGGGGCAGGGTTCAGGCTGCATTTGAAGCTAAAATTCAAGTCTCTAGCCTCCGTGGTTTTGGAGATGGAGCCTTTTGAAAAAGTGCAAGTTTGACCCCTCTAGCTGCTCAAATAACGAAGTTACAGGCACTTTTATATTTGGCAGTCGAGGGGTCACTTTGCCATGAAATTTTCGGGGTTTTTCGCAGGTTTCCGTCTGGAATGCTGTTTTTGGTTTTTGGGGCAGGGTTCAGGCTGCATTTGAAGCTAAAATTCAAGTCTCTAGCCTCCGTGGTTTTGGAGATGGAGCCTTTTGAAAAAGTGCAAGTTTGACCCCTCTAGCTGCTCAAATAACGAAGTTACAGGCACTTTTATATTTGGCAGTCGAGGGGTCACTTTGCCATGAAATTTTCGGGGTTTTTCGCAGGTTTCCGTCTGGAATGCTGTTTTTGGTTTTTGGGGCAGGGTTCAGGCTGCATTTGAAGCTAAAATTCAAGTCTCTAGCCTCCGTGGTTTTGGAGATGGAGCCTTTTGAAAAAGTGCAAGTTTGACCCCTCTAGCTGCTCAAATAACGAAGTTACAGGCACTTTTATATTTGGCAGTCGAGGGGTCACTTTGCCATGAAATTTTCGGGGTTTTTCGCAGGTTTCCGTCTGGAATGCTGTTTTTGGTTTTTGGGGCAGGGTTCAGGCTGCATTTGAAGCTAAAATTCAAGTCTCTAGCCTCCGTGGTTTTGGAGATGGAGCCTTTTGAAAAAGTGCAAGTTTGACCCCTCTAGCTGCTCAAATAACGAAGTTACAGGCACTTTTATATTTGGCAGTCGAGGGGTCACTTTGCCATGAAATTTTCGGGGTTTTTCGCAGGTTTTCGTCCGGAATGGTATTTTTGGTTTTTGGGGCAGGGTTCAGGCTGCATTTGAAGCTAAAATTCAAGTCTCTAGCCTCCGTGGTTTTGGAGATGGAGCCTTTTGAAAAAGTGCAAGTTTGACCCCTCTAGCAGTTCAAATAACGAAGTTACAGGCACTTTTATATTTGGCAGTCGAGGGGTCACTTTGCCATGAAATTTTCGGGGTTTTTCGCAGGTTTTCGTCCGGAATGGTATTTTTGGTTTTTTGGGGCAGGGTTCAGGCTGCATTTGAAGCTAAAATTCAAGTCTCTAGCCTCCGTGGTTTTGGAGATGGAGCCTTTTGAAAAAGTGCAAGTTTGACCCCTCTAGCTGCTCAAATAACGAAGTTACAGGCACTTTTATATTTGGCAGTCGAGGGGTCACTTTGCCATGAAATTTTCGGGGTTTTTCGCAGGTTTTCGTCCGGAATGGTATTTTTGGTTTTTGGGGCAGGGTTCAGGCTGCATTTGAAGCTAAAATTCAAGTCTCTAGCCTCCGTGGTTTTGGAGATGGAGCCTTTTGAAAAAGTGCAAGTTTGACCCCTCTAGCTGCTCAAATAACGAAGTTACAGGCACTTTTATATTTGGCAGTCGAGGGGTCACTTTGCCATGAAATTTTCGGGGTTTTTCGCAGGTTTTCGTCCGGAATGCTGTTTTTGGTTTTTGGGGCAGGGTTCAGGCTGCATTTGAAGCTAAAATTCAAGTCTCTAGCCTCCGTGGTTTTGGAGATGGAGCCTTTTGAAAAAGTGCAAGTTTGACCCCTCTAGCTGCTCAAATAACGAAGTTACAGGCACTTTTATATTTGGCAGTCGAGGGGTCACTTTGCCATGAAATTTTCGGGGTTTTTCGCAGGTTTTCGTCCGGAATGGTATTTTTGGTTTTTTGGGGCAGGGTTCAGGCTGCATTTGAAGCTAAAATTCAAGTCTCTAGCCTCCGTGGTTTTGGAGATGGAGCCTTTTGAAAAAGTGCAAGTTTGACCCCTCTAGCTGCTCAAATAACGAAGTTACAGGCACTTTTATATTTGGCAGTCGAGGGGTCACTTTGCCATGAAATTTTCGGGGTTTTTCGCAGGTTTTCGTCCGGAATGGTATTTTTGGTTTTTGGGGCAGGGTTCAGGCTGCATTTGAAGCTAAAATTCAAGTCTCTAGCCTCCGTGGTTTTGGAGATGGAGCCTTTTGAAAAAGTGCAAGTTTGACCCCTCTAGCTGCTCAAATAACGAAGTTACAGGCACTTTTATATTTGGCAGTCGAGGGGTCACTTTGCCATGAAATTTTCGGGGTTTTTCGCAGGTTTTCGTCCGGAATGGTATTTTTGGTTTTTGGGGCAGGATTCAGGCTGCATTTGAAGCTAAAATTCAAGTCTCTAGCCTCCGTGGTTTTGGAGATGGAGCCTTTTGAAAAAGTGCAAGTTTGACCCCTCTAGCTGCTCAAATAACGAAGTTACAGGCACTTTTATATTTGGCAGTCGAGGGGTCACTTTGCCATGAAATTTTCGGGGTTTTTCGCAGGTTTTCGTCCGGAATGGTATTTTTGGTTTTTGGGGCAGGGTTCAGGCTGCATTTGAAGCTAAAATGCAAGTCTCTAGCCTCCGTGGTTTTGGAGATGGAGCCTTTTGAAAAAGTGCAAGTTTGACCCCTCTAGCTGCTCAAATAACGGAGTTACAGGCACTTTTAAATTTGGCAGTCGAGGGGTCACTTTGCCATGAAATTTTCGGGGTTTTTCGCAGGTTTCCGTCTGGAATGCTGTTTTTGGTTTTTGGGGCAGGGTTCAGGCTGCATTTGAAGCTAAAATTCAAGTCTCTAGCCTCCGTGGTTTTGGAGATGGAGCCTTTTGAAAAAGTGCAAGTTTGACCCCTCTAGCTGCTCAAATAACGGAGTTACAGGCACTTTTATATTTGGCAGTCGAGGGGTCACTTTGCCATGAAATTTTCGGGGCTTTTCGCAGGTTTTCGTCCGGAATGGTATTTTTGGTTTTTGGGGCAGGGTTCAGGCTGCATTTGAAGCTAAAATTCAAGTCTCTAGCCTCCGTGGTTTTGGAGATGGAGCCTTTTGAAAAAGTGCAAGTTTGACCCCTCTAGCTGCTCAAATAACGGAGTTACAGGCACTTTTATATTTGGCAGTCGAGGAGTCACTTTGCCATGAAGTTTTCGGGGTTTTTCGCAGGTTTCCGTCTGGAATGCTGTTTTTGGTTTTTGGGGCAGTGTTCAGGCTGCATTTGAAGCTAAAATTCAAGTCTCAAGCCTCCGTGGTTTTGGAGATGGAGCCTTTTGAAAAAGTGCAAGTTTGACCCCTCTAGCTGCTCAAATAACGAAGTTACAGGCACTTTTATATTTGGCAGTCGAGGGGTCACTTTGCCATGAAATTTTCGGGGTTTTTCGCAGGTTTCCGTCTGGAATGCTGTTTTTGGTTTTTGGGGCAGGGTTCAGGCTGCATTTGAAGCTAAAATTCAAGTCTCTAGCCTCCGTGGTTTTGGAGATGGAGCCTTTTGAAAAAGTGCAAGTTTGACCCCTCTAGCTGCTCAAATAACGGAGTTACAGGCACTTTTATATTTGGCAGTCGAGGGGTCACTTTGCCATGAAATTTTCGGGGTTTTTCGCAGGTTTCCGTCTGAAATGCTGTTTTTGGTTTTTGGGGCAGGGTTCAGGCTGCATTTGAAGCTAAAATTCAAGTCTCTAGCCTCCGTGGTTTTGGAGATGGAGCCTTTTGAAAAAGTGCAAGTTTGACCCCTCTAGCTGCTCAAATAACGAAGTTACAGGCACTTTTATATTTGGCAGTCGAGGCGTCACTTTGCCATGAAATTTTCGGGGTTTTTCGCAGGTTTTCGTCCGGAGTGGTAGTTTTGGTTTTTGGGTCAGGGTTCAGGCTGCATTTGAAGCTAAAATTCAAGTCTCTAGCCTCCGTGGTTTTGGAGATGGAGCCTTTTGAAAAAGTGCAAGTTTGACCCCTCTAGCTGCTCAAATAACGAAGTTACAGGCACTTTTATATTTGGCAGTCGAGGGGTCACTTTGCCATGACATTTTCGGGGTTTTTCGCAGGTTTTCGTCCGGAATGGTATTTTTGGTTTTTGGTGCAGGGTTCAGGCTGCTATTGAAGCTAAAATTCAAGTCTCTAGCCTCCGTGGTTTTGGAGATGGAGCCTTTTGAAAAAGTGCAAGTTTGACCCCTCTAGCTGCTCAAATAACGAAGTTACAGGCACTTTTATATTTGGCAGTCGAGGGGTCACTTTGCCATGAAATTTTCGGGGTTTTTCGCAGGTTTCCGTCTGGAATGCTGTTCTTGGTTTTTGGGGCAGGGTTCAGGCTGCATTTGAAGCTAAAATTCAAGTCTCTAGCCTCCGTGGTTTTGGAGATGGAGCCTTTTGAAAAAGTGCAAGTTTGACCCCTCTAGCTGCTCAAATAACGGAGTTACAGGCACTTTTATATTTGGCAGTCGAGGGGTCACTTTGCCATGAAATTTTCGGGGTTTTTCGCAGGTTTCCGTCTGGAATGCTGTTTTTGGTTTTTGGGGCAGGGTTCAGGCTGTATTTGAAGCTAAAATTCAAGTCTCTAGCCTCCGTGGTTTTGGAGATGGAGCCTTTTGAAAAAGTGCAAGTTTGACCCCTCTAGCTGTTCAAATAACGAAGTTACAGGCACTTTTATATTTGGCAGTCGAGGGGTCACTTTGCCATGAAATTTTCGGGGTTTTTCGCAGGTTTTCGTCCGGAATGGTATTTTTGGTTTTTGGGGCAGGGTTCAGGCTGCATTTGAAGCTAAAATTCAAGTCTCTAGCCTCCGTGGTTTTGGAGATGGAGCCTTTTGAAAAAGTGCAAGTTTGACCCCTCTAGCTGCTCAAATAACGAAGTTACAGGCACTTTTATATTTGGCAGTCGAGGGGTCACTTTGCCATGAAATTTTCGGGGTTTTTCGCAGGTTTCCGTCTGGAATGCTGTTCTTGGTTTTTGGGGCAGGGTTCAGGCTGCATTTGAAGCTAAAATTCAAGTCTCTAGCCTCCGTGGTTTTGGAGATGGAGCCTTTTGAAAAAGTGCAAGTTTGACCCCTCTAGCTGCTCAAATAACGAAGTTACAGGCACTTTTATATTTGGCAGTCGAGGGGTCACTTTGCCATGAAATTTTCGGGGTTTTTCGCAGGTTTTCGTCCGGAATGGTATTTTTGGTTTTTGGGGCAGGGTTCAGGCTGCATTTGAAGCTAAAATTCAAGTCTCTAGCCTCCGTGGTTTTGGAGATGGAGCCTTTTGAAAAAGTGCAAGTTTGACCCCTCTAGCTGCTCAAATAACGAAGTTACAGGCACTTTTATATTTGGCAGTCGAGGGGTCACTTTGCCATGACATTTTCGGGGTTTTTCGCAGGTTTTCGTCCGGAATGGTATTTTTGGTTTTTGGGGCAGGGTTCAGGCTGCATTTGAAGCTAAAATTCAAGTCTCTAGCCTCCGTGGTTTTGGAGATGGAGCCTTTTGAAAAAGTGCAAGTTTGACCCCTCTAGCTGCTCAAATAACGAAGTTACAGGCACTTTTATATTTGGCAGTCGAGGGGTCACTTTGCCATGAAATTTTCGGGATTTTTCGCAGGTTTTCGTCCGGAATGGTATTTTTGGTTTTTGGGGCAGGGTTCAGGCTGCATTTGAAGCTAAAATTCAAGTCTCTAGCCTCCGTGGTTTTGGAGATGGAGCCTTTTGAAAAAGTGCAAGTTTGACCCCTCCAGCTGCTCAAATAACGAAGTTACAGGCACTTTTATATTTGGCAGTCGAGGGGTCACTTTACCATGAAATTTTCGGGGTTTTTCGCAGGTTTTCGTCCGGAATGGTATTTTTGGTTTTTGGGGCAGGGTTCAGGCTGCATTTGAAGCTAAAATTCAAGTCTCTAGCCTCCGTGGTTTTGGAGATGGAGCCTTTTGAAAAAGTGCAAGTTTGACCCCTCTAGCTGCTCAAATAACGGAGTTACAGGCACTTTTAAATTTGGCAGTCGAGGGGTCACTTTGCCATTAAATTTTCGGGGTTTTTCGCAGGTTTCCGTCTGGAATGCTGTTCTTGGTTTTTGAGGCAGGGTTCAGGCTGCATTTGAAGCTAAAATTCAAGTCTCTAGCCTCCGTGGTTTTGGAGATGGAGCCTTTTGAAAAAGTGCAAGTTTGACCCTTCTAGCTGCTCAAATAACGAAGTTACAGGCACTTTTATATTTGGCAGTCGAGGGGTCACTTTGCCATGAAATTTTCGGGGTTTTTCGCAGGTTTCCGTCTGGAATGCTGTTCTTGGTTTTTGGGGCAGGGTTCAGGCTGCATTTGAAGCTAAAATTCAAGTCTCTAGCCTCCGTGGTTTTGGAGATGGAGCCTTTTGAAAAAGTGCAAGTTTGACCCCTCTAGCTGCTCAAATAACGGAGTGACAGGCACTTTTATATTTGGCAGTCGAGGGGTCACTTTGCCATGAAATTTTCGGTGTTTTTCGCAGGTTTCCGTCTGGAATGCTGTTTTTGGTTTTTGGGGCAGGGTTCAGGCTGCATTTGAAGCTAAAATTCAAGTCTCTAGCCTCCGTGGTTTTGGAGATGAAGCCTTTTGAAAAAGTGCAAGTTTGACCCCTCTAGCTGCTCAAATAACGAAGTTACAGGCACTTTTATATTTGGCAGTCGAGGGGTCACTTTGCCATGAAATTTTCGGGGTTTTTCGCAGGTTTTCGTCCGGAATGGTATTTTTGGTTTTTGGGGCAGGGTTCACGCTGCATTTGAAGCTAAAATTCAAGTCTCTAGCCTCCGTGGTTTTGGAGATGGAGCCTTTTGAAAAAGTGCAAGTTTGACCCCTCTAGCTGCTCAAATAACGAAGTTACAGGCACTTTTATATTTGGCAGTCGAGGGGTCACTTTGCCATGAAATTTTCGGGGTTTTTCGCAGGTTTCCGTCTGGAATGCTGTTTTTGGTTTTTGGGGCAGGGTTCAGGCTGCATTTGAAGCTAAAATTCAAGTCTCTAGCCTCCGTGGTTTTGGAGATGGAGCCTTTTGAAAAAAAGCAAGTTTGACCCCTCTAGCTGCTCAAATAACGGAGTTACAGGCACTTTTATATTTGGCAGTCGAGGGGTCACTTTGCCATGAAATTTTCGGGGTTTTTCGCAGGTTTTCGTCCGGAATGGTATTTTTGGTTTTTGGGGCAGGGTTCAGGCTGCATTTGAAGCTGAAATTCAAGTCTCTAGCCTCCGTGGTTTTGGAGATGGAGCCTTTTGAAAAAGTGCAAGTTTGACCCCTCTAGCTGCTCAAATAACGAAGTTACAGGCACTTTTATATTTGGCAGTCGAGGGGTCACTTTGCCATGAAATTTTCGGGGTTTTTCGCAGGTTTCCGTCTGGAATGCTGTTTTTGGTTTTTGGAGCAGGGTTCAGGCTGCATTTGAAGCTAAAATTCAAGTCTCTAGCCTCCGTGGTTTTGGAGATGGAGCCTTTTGAAAAAGTGCAAGTTTGACCCCTCTAGCTGCTCAAATAACGAAGTTACAGGCACTTTTATATTTGGCAGTCGAGGGGTCACTTTGCCATGAAATTTTCGGGGTTTTTCGCAGGTTTTCGTCCGGAATGGTATTTTTGGTTTTTGGGGCAGGGTTCAGGCTGCATTTGAAGCTAAAATTCAAGTCTGTAGCCTCCGTGGTTTTGGAGATGGAGCCTTTTGAAAAAGTGCAAGTTTGACCCCTCTAGCTGCTCAAATAACGAAGTTACAGGCACTTTTATATTTGGCAGTCGAGGGGTCACTTTGCCATGAAATTTTCGGGGTTTTTCGCAGGTTTCCGTCTGGAATGCTGTTTTTGGTTTTTGGGGCAGGGTTCAGGCTGCATTTGAAGCTAAAATTCAAGTCTCTAGCCTCCGTGGTTTTGGAGATGGAGCCTTTTGAAAAAGTGCAAGTTTGACCCCTCTAGCTGCTCAAATAACGAAGTTACAGGCACTTTTATATTTGGCAGTCGAGGGGTCACTTTGCCATGAAATTTTCGGGGTTTTTTCGCAGGTTTTCGTCCGGAATGGTATTTTTGGTTTTTGGGGCAGGGTTCAGGCTGCATTTGAAGCTAAAATTCAAGTCTCTAGCCTCCGTGGTTTTGGAGATGGAGCCTTTTGAAAAAGTGCAAGTTTGACCCCTCTAGCTGCTCAAATAACGAAGTTACAGGCACTTTTATATTTGGCAGTCGAGGGGTCACTTTGCCATGAAATTTTCGGGGTTTTTCGCAGGTTTTCGTCCGGAATGGTATTTTTGGTTTTTGGGGCAGGGTTCAGGCTGCATTTGAAGCTAAAATTCAAGTCTGTAGCCTCCGTGGTTTTGGAGATGGAGCCTTTTGAAAAAGTGCAAGTTTGACCCCTCTAGCTGCTCAAATAACGAAGTTACAGGCACTTTTATATTTGGCAGTCGAGGGGTCACTTTGCCATGAAATTTTCGGGGTTTTTCGCAGGTTTTCGTCCGGAATGGTATTTTTGGTTTTTGGGGCAGGGTTCAGGCTGCATTTGAAGCTAAAATTCAAGTCTGTAGCCTCCGTGGTTTTGCAGATGGAGCCTTTTGAAAAGTGCAAGTTTGACCCCTCTAGCTGCTCAAATAACGAAGTTACAGGCACTTTTATATTTGGCAGTCGAGGGGTCACTTTGCCATGAAATTTTCGGGGTTTTTCGCAGGTTTTCGTCCGGAGTGGTATTTTTGGTTTTTGGGTCAGGGTTCAGGCTGCATTTGAAGCTAAAATTCAAGTCTCTAGCCTCCGTGGTTTTGGAGATGGAGCCTTTTGAAAAAGTGCAAGTTTGACCCCTCTAGCTGCTCAAATAACGAAGTTACAGGCACTTTTATATTTGGCAGTCGAGGGGTCACTTTGCCATGACATTTTCGGGGTTTTTCGCAGGTTTTCGTCCGGAATGGTATTTTTGGTTTTTGGGGCAGGGTTCAGGCTGCATTTGAAGCTAAAATTCAAGTCTCTAGCCTCCGTGGTTTTGGAGATGGAGCCTTTTGAAAAAGTGCAAGTTTGACCCCTCTAGCTGCTCAAATAACGAAGTTACAGGCACTTTTATATTTGGCAGTCGAGGGGTCACTTTGCCATGAAATTTTCGGGGTTTTTCGCAGGTTTCCGTCTGGAATGCTGTTTTTGGTTTTTGGGGCAGGGTTCAGGCTGCATTTGAAGCTAAAATTCAAGTCTCTAGCCTCCGTGGTTTTGGAGATGGAGCCTTTTGAAAAAGTGCAAGTTTGACCCCTCTAGCTGCTCAAATAACGAAGTTACAGGCACTTTTATATTTGGCAGTCGAGGGGTCACTTTGCCATGAAATTTTCGGGATTTTTCGCAGGTTTTCGTCCGGAATGGTAATTTTGGTTTTTGGGGCAGGGTTCAGGCTGCATTTGAAGCTAAAATTCAAGTCTCTAGCCTCGGTGGTTTTGGAGATGGAGCCTTTTGAAAAAGTGCAAGTTTGACCCCTCTAGCTGCTCAAATAACGAAGTTACAGGCACTTTTATATTTGGCAGTCGAGGGGTCACTTTACCATGAAATTTTCGGGGTTTTTCGCAGGTTTTCGTCCGGAATGGTATTTTTGGTTTTTGGGGCAGGGTTCAGGCTGCATTTGAAGCTAAAATTCAAGTCTCTAGCCTCCGTGGTTTTGGAGATGGAGCCTTTTGAAAAAGTGCAAGTTTGACCCCTCTAGCTGCTCAAATAACGGAGTTACAGGCACTTTTAAATTTGGCAGTCGAGGGGTCACTTTGCCATGAAATTTTCGGGGTTTTTCGCAGGTTTCCGTCTGGAATGCTGTTTTCGGTTTTTGGGGCAGGGTTCAGGCTGCATTTGAAGCTAAAATTCAAGTCTCTAGCCTCCGTGGTTTTGGAGATGGAGCCTTTTGAAAAAGTGCAAGTTTGACCCCTCTAGCTGCTCAAATAACGAAGTTACAGGCACTTTTATATTTGGCAGTCGAGGGGTCACTTTGCCATGAAATTTTCGGGGTTTTTCGCAGGTTTCCGTCTGGAATGCTGTTTTTGGTTTTTGGGGCAGGGTTCAGGCTGCATTTGAAGCTAAAATTCAAGTCTCTAGCCTCCGTGGTTTTGGAGATGGAGCCTTTTGAAAAAGTGCAAGTTTGACCCCTCTAGCTGCTCAAATAACGAAGTTACAGGCACTTTTATATTTGGCAGTCGAGGGGTCACTTTGCCATGAAATTTTCGGGGTTTTTTCGCAGGTTTTCGTCCGGAATGGTATTTTTGGTTTTTGGGGCAGGGTTCAGGCTGCATTTGAAGCTAAAATTCAAGTCTCTAGCCTCCGTGGTTTTGGAGATGGAGCCTTTTGAAAAAGTGCAAGTTTGACCCCTCTAGCTGCTCAAATAACGAAGTTACAGGCACTTTTATATTTGGCAGTCGAGGGGTCACTTTGCCATGACATTTTCGGGGTTTTTCGCAGGTTTTCGTCCGGAATGGTATTTTTGGTTTTTGGGGCAGGGTTCAGGCTGCATTTGAAGCTAAAATTCAAGTCTCTAGCCTCCGTGGTTTTGGAGATGGAGCCTTTTGAAAAAGTGCAAGTTTGACCCCTCTAGCTGCTCAAATAACGAAGTTACAGGCACTTTTATATTTGGCAGTCGAGGGGTCACTTTGCCATGAAATTTTCGGGGTTTTTCGCAGGTTTCCGTCTGGAATGCTGTTTTTGGTTTTTGGGGCAGGGTTCAGGCTGCATTTGAAGCTAAAATTCAAGTCTCTAGCCTCCGTGGTTTTGGAGATGGAGCCTTTTGAAAAAGTGCAAGTTTGACCCCTCTAGCTGCTCAAATAACGAAGTTACAGGCACTTTTATATTTGGCAGTCGAGGGGTCACTTTGCCATGAAATTTTCGGGATTTTTCGCAGGTTTTCGTCCGGAATGGTAATTTTGGTTTTTGGGGCAGGGTTCAGGCTGCATTTGAAGCTAAAATTCAAGTCTCTAGCCTCGGTGGTTTTGGAGATGGAGCCTTTTGAAAAAGTGCAAGTTTGACCCCTCTAGCTGCTCAAATAACGAAGTTACAGGCACTTTTATATTTGGCAGTCGAGGGGTCACTTTACCATGAAATTTTCGGGGTTTTTCGCAGGTTTTCGTCCGGAATGGTATTTTTGGTTTTTGGGGCAGGGTTCAGGCTGCATTTGAAGCTAAAATTCAAGTCTCTAGCCTCCGTGGTTTTGGAGATGGAGCCTTTTGAAAAAGTGCAAGTTTGACCCCTCTAGCTGCTCAAATAACGAAGTTACAGGCACTTTTATATTTGGCAGTCGAGGGGTCACTTTGCCATGAAATTTTCGGGGTTTTTCGCAGGTTTTCGTCCGGAATGGTATTTTTGGTTTTTGGGGCAGGGTTCACGCTGCATTTGAAGCTAAAATTCAAGTCTCTAGCCTCCGTGGTTTTGGAGATGGAGCCTTTTGAAAAAGTGCAAGTTTGACCCCTCTAGCTGCTCAAATAACGAAGTTACAGGCACTTTTATATTTGGCAGTCGAGGGGTCACTTTGCCATGAAATTTTCGGGGTTTTTCGCAGGTTTCCGTCTGGAATGCTGTTCTTGGTTTTTGGGGCAGGGTTCAGGCTGCATTTGAAGCTAAAGTTCAAGTCTCTAGCCTCCGTGGTTTTGGAGATGGAGCCTTTTGAAAAAGTGCAAGTTTGACCCCTCTAGCTGCTCAAATAACGAAGTTACAGGCACTTTTATATTTGGCAGTCGAGGGGTCACTTTGCCATGAAATTTTCGGGATTTTTCGCAGGTTTTCGTCCGGAATGGTATTTTTGGTTTTTGGGGCAGGGTTCAGGCTGCATTTGAAGCTAAAATTCAAGTCTCTAGCCTCCGTGGTTTTGGAGATGGAGCCTTTTGAAAAAGTGCAAGTTTGACCCCTCTAGCTGCTCAAATAACGAAGTTACAGGCACTTTTATATTTGGCAGTCGAGGGGTCACTTTGCCATGAAATTTTCGGGGTTTTTCGCAGGTTTCCGTCTGGAATGCTGTTTTTGGTTTTTGGGGCAGGGTTCAGGCTGCATTTGAAGCTAAAATTCAAGTCTCTAGCCTCCGTGGTTTTGGAGATGGAGCCTTTTGAAAAAGTGCAAGTTTGACCCCTCTAGCTGCTCAAATAACGAAGTTACAGGCACTTTTATATTTGGCAGTCGAGGGGTCACTTTGCCATGAAATTTTCGGGATTTTTCGCAGGTTTTCGTCCGGAATGGTATTTTTGGTTTTTGGGGCAGGGTTCAGGCTGCATTTGAAGCTAAAATTCAAGTCTCTAGCCTCCGTGGTTTTGGAGATGGAGCCTTTTGAAAAAGTGCAAGTTTGACCCCTCTAGCTGCTCAAATAACGAAGTTACAGGCACTTTTATATTTGGCAGTCGAGGGGTCACTTTGCCATGAAATTTTCGGGGTTTTTCGCAGGTTTCCGTCTGGAATGCTGTTCTTGGTTTTTGGGGCAGGGTTCAGGCTGCATTTGAAGCTAAAATTCAAGTCTTTAGCCTGCGTGGTTTTGGAGATGGAGCCTTTTGAAAAAGTGCAAGTTTGACCCCTCTAGCTGCTCAAATAACGGAGTTACAGGCACTTTTAAATTTGGCAGTCGAGGGGTCACTTTGCCATTAAATTTTCGAGGTTTTTCGCAGGTTTCCGTCTGGAATGCTGTTCTTGGTTTTTGAGGCAGGGTTCAGGCTGCATTTGAAGCTAAAATTCAAGTCTCTAGCCTCCGTGGTTTTGGAGATGGAGCCTTTTGAAAAAGTGCAAGTTTGACCCCTCTAGCTGCTCAAATAACGAAGTTACAGGCACTTTTATATTTGGCAGTCGAGGGGTCACTTTGCCATGAAATTTTCGGGGTTTTTCGCAGGTTTCCGTCTGGAATGCTGTTCTTGGTTTTTGGGGCAGGGTTCAGGCTGCATTTGAAGCTAAAATTCAAGTCTCTAGCCTCCGTGGTTTTGGAGATGGAGCCTTTTGAAAAAGTGCAAGTTTGACCCCTCTAGCTGCTCAAATAACGGAGTGACAGGCACTTTTATATTTGGCAGTCGAGGGGTCACTTTGCCATGAAATTTTCGGGGTTTTTCGCAGGTTTCCGTCTGGAATGCTGTTCTTGGTTTTTGGGGCAGGGTTCAGGCTGCATTTGAAGCTAAAATTCAAGTCTCTAGCCTCCGTGGTTTTGGAGATGGAGCCTTTTGAAAAAGTGCAAGTTTGACCCCTCTAGCTGTTCAAATAACGAAGTTACAGGCACTTTTATATTTGGCAGTCGAGGGGCACTTTGCCATGAAATTTTCGGGGTTTTTCGCAGGTTTTCGTCCGGAATGGTATTTTTGGTTTTTGGGGCAGGGTTCACGCTGCATTTGAAGCTAAAATTCAAGTCTCTAGCCTCCGTGGTTTTGGAGATGGAGCCTTTTGAAAAAGTGCAAGTTTGACCCCTCTTGCTGCTCAAATAACGAAGTTACAGGCACTTTTATATTTGGCAGTCGAGGGGTCACTTTGCCATGAAATTTTCGGGGTTTTTCGCAGGTTTCCGTCTGGAATGCTGTTTTTGGTTTTTGGGGCAGGGTTCAGGCTGCATTTGAAGCTAAAATTCAAGTCTCTAGCCTCCGTGGTTTTGGAGATGGAGCCTTTTGAAAAAGTGCAAGTTTGACCCCTCTAGCTGCTCAAATAACGAAGTTACAGGCACTTTTATATTTGGCAGTCGAGGGGTCACTTTGCCATGAAATTTTCGGGGTTTTTCGCAGGTTTTCGTCCGGAATGGTATTTTTGGTTTTTGGGGCAGGGTTCAGGCTGCATTTGAAGCTAAAATTCAAGTCTGTAGCCTCCGTGGTTTTGGAGATGGAGCCTTTTGAAAAAGTGCAAGTTTGACCCCTCTAGCTGCGAAGTTACAGGCACTTTTATATTTGGCAGTCGAGGGGTCACTTTGCCATGAAATTTTCGGGGTTTTTCGCAGGTTTTCGTCCGGAACGGTATTTTTGGTTTTTGGGGCAGGGTTCAGGCTGCATTTGAAGCTAAAATTCAAGTCTCTAGCCTCCGTGGTTTTGGAGATGGAGCCTTTTGAAAAAGTGCAAGTTTGACCCCTCTAGCTGCTCAAATAACGGAGTTACAGGCACTTTTAAATTTGGCAGTCGAGGGGTCACTTTGCCATGAAATTTTCGGGGTTTTTCGCAGGTTTCCGTCTGGAATGCTGTTTTCGGTTTTTGGGGCAGGGTTCAGGCTGCATTTGAAGCTAAAATTCAAGTCTCTAGCCTCCGTGGTTTTGGAGATGGAGCCTTTTGAAAAAGTGCAAGTTTGACCCCTCTAGCTGCTCAAATAACGAAGTTACAGGCACTTTTATATTTGGCAGTCGAGGGGTCACTTTGCCATGAAATTTTCGGGGTTTTTCGCAGGTTTCCGTCTGGAATGCTGTTTTTGGTTTTTGGGGCAGGGTTCAGGCTGCATTTGAAGCTAAAATTCAAGTCTCTAGCCTCCGTGGTTTTGGAGATGGAGCCTTTTGAAAAAGTGCAAGTTTGACCCCTCTAGCTGCTCAAATAACGAAGTTACAGGCACTTTTATATTTGGCAGTCGAGGGGTCACTTTGCCATGAAATTTTCGGGGTTTTTTCGCATGTTTTCGTCCGGAATGGTATTTTTGGTTTTTGGGGCAGGGTTCAGGCTGCATTTGAAGCTAAAATTCAAGTCTCTAGCCTCCGTGGTTTTGGAGATGGAGCCTTTTGAAAAAGTGCAAGTTTGACCCCTCTAGCTGCTCAAATAACGAAGTTACAGGCACTTTTATATTTGGCAGTCGAGGGGTCACTTTGCCATGAAATTTTCGGGGTTTTTCGCAGGTTTCCGTCTGGAATGCTGTTCTTGGTTTTTGGGGCAGGGTTCAGGCTGCATTTGAAGCTAAAATTCAAGTCTCTAGCCTCCGTGGTTTTGGAGATGGAGCCTTTTGAAAAAGTGCAAGTTTGACCCCTCTAGCTGTTCAAATAACGAAGTTACAGGCACTTTTATATTTGGCAGTCGAGGGGTCACTTTGCCATGAAATTTTCGGGGTTTTTCGCAGGTTTTCGTCCGGAATGGTATTTTTGGTTTTTGGGGCAGGGTTCACGCTGCATTTGAAGCTAAAATTCAAGTCTCTAGCCTCCGTGGTTTTGGAGATGGAGCCTTTTGAAAAAGTGCAAGTTTGACCCCTCTAGCTGCTCAAATAACGAAGTTACAGGCACTTTTATATTTGGCAGTCGAGGGGTCACTTTGCCATGAAATTTTCGGGGTTTTTCGCAGGTTTCCGTCTGGAATGCTGTTTTTGGTTTTTGGGGCAGGGTTCAGGCTGCATTTGAAGCTAAAATTCAAGTCTCTAGCCTCCGTGGTTTTGGAGATGGAGCCTTTTGAAAAAGTGCAAGTTTGACCCCTCTAGCTGCTCAAATAACGGAGTTACAGGCACTTTTATATTTGGCAGTCGAGGGGTCACTTTGCCATGAAATTTTCGGGGTTTTTCGCAGGTTTTCGTCCGGAATGGTATTTTTGGTTTTTGGGGCAGGGTTCAGGCTGCATTTGAAGCTAAAATTCAAGTCTCTAGCCTCCGTGGTTTTGGAGATGGAGCCTTTTGAAAAAGTGCAAGTTTGACCCCTCTAGCTGCTCAAATAACGAAGTTACAGGCACTTTTATATTTGGCAGTCGAGGGGTCACTTTGCCATGAAATTTTCGGGGTTTTTCGCAGGTTTCCGTCTGGAATGCTGTTTTTGGTTTTTGGAGCAGGGTTCAGGCTGCATTTGAAGCTAAAATTCAAGTCTCTAGCCTCCGTGGTTTTGGAGATGGAGCCTTTTGAAAAAGTGCAAGTTTGACCCCTCTAGCTGCTCAAATAACGAAGTTACAGGCACTTTTATATTTGGCAGTCGAGGGGTCAATTTGCCATGAAATTTTCGGGGTTTTTCGCAGGTTTTCGTCCGGAATGGTATTTTTGGTTTTTGGGGCAGGGTTCAGGCTGCATTTGAAGCTAAAATTCAAGTCTCTAGCCTCCGTGGTTTTGGAGATGGAGCCTTTTGAAAAAGTGCAAGTTTGACCCCTCTAGCTGCTCAAATAACGAAGTTACAGGCACTTTTATATTTGGCAGTCGAGGGGTCACTTTGCCATGAAATTTTCGGGGTTTTTCGCAGGTTTTCGTCCGGAATGGTATTTTTGGTTTTTGGGGCAGGGTTCAGGCTGCATTTGAAGCTAAAATTCAAGTCTGTAGCCTCCGTGGTTTTGGAGATGGAGCCTTTTGAAAAAGTGCAAGTTTGACCCCTCTAGCTGCTCAAATAACGAAGTTACAGGCACTTTTATATTTGGCAGTCGAGGGGTCACTTTGCCATGAAATTTTCGGGGTTTTTCGCAGGTTTTCGTCCGGAACGGTATTTTTGGTTTTTGGGGCAGGGTTCAGGCTGCATTTGAAGCTAAAATTCAAGTCTCTAGCCTCCGTGGTTTTGGAGATGGAGCCTTTTGAAAAAGTGCAAGTTTGACCCCTCTAGCTGCTCAAATAACGGAGTTACAGGCACTTTTAAATTTGGCAGTCGAGGGGTCACTTTGCCATGAAATTTTCGGGGTTTTTCGCAGGTTTCCGTCTGGAATGCTGTTTTCGGTTTTTGGGGCAGGGTTCAGGCTGCATTTGAAGCTAAAATTCAAGTCTCTAGCCTCCGTGGTTTTGGAGATGGAGCCTTTTGAAAAAGTGCAAGTTTGACCCCTCTAGCTGCTCAAATAACGAAGTTACAGGCACTTTTATATTTGGCAGTCGAGGGGTCACTTTGCCATGAAATTTTCGGGGTTTTTCGCAGGTTTCCGTCTGGAATGCTGTTTTTGGTTTTTGGGGCAGGGTTCAGGCTGCATTTGAAGCTAAAATTCAAGTCTCTAGCCTCCGTGGTTTTGGAGATGGAGCCTTTTGAAAAAGTGCAAGTTTGACCCCTCTAGCTGCTCAAATAACGAAGTTACGGGCACTTTTATATTTGGCAGTCGAGGGGTCACTTTGCCATGAAATTTTCGGGGTTTTTTCGCATGTTTTCGTCCGGAATGGTATTTTTGGTTTTTGGGGCAGGGTTCAGGCTGCATTTGAAGCTAAAATTCAAGTCTCTAGCCTCCGTGGTTTTGGAGATGGAGCCTTTTGAAAAAGTGCAAGTTTGACCCCTCTAGCTGCTCAAATAACGAAGTTACAGGCACTTTTATATTTGGCAGTCGAGGGGTCACTTTGCCATGAAATTTTCGGGGTTTTTCGCAGGTTTTCGTCCGGAATGGTATTTTTGGTTTTTGGGGCAGGGTTCAGGCTGCATTTGAAGCTAAAATTCAAGTCTGTAGCCTCCGTGGTTTTGGAGATGGAGCCTTTTGAAAAAGTGCAAGTTTGACCCCTCTAGCTGCTCAAATAACGAAGTTACAGGCACTTTTATATTTGGCAGTCGAGGGGTCACTTTGCCATGAAATTTTCGGGGTTTTTCGCAGGTTTTCGTCCGGAATGGTATTTTTGGTTTTTGGGGCAGGGTTCAGGCTGCATTTGAAGCTAAAATTCAAGTCTCTAGCCTCCGTGGTTTTGGAGATGGAGCCTTTTGAAAAAGTGCAAGTTTGACCCCTCTAGCTGCTCAAATAACGAAGTTACAGGCACTTTTATATTTGGCAGTCGAGGGGTCACTTTGCCATGAAATTTTCGGGGTTTTTCGCAGGTTTTCGTCCGGAACGGTATTTTTGGTTTTTGGGGCAGGGTTCAGGCTGCATTTGAAGCTAAAATTCAAGTCTCTAGCCTCCGTGGTTTTGGAGATGGAGCCTTTTGAAAAAGTGCAAGTTTGACCCCTCTAGCTGCTCAAATAACGGAGTTACAGGCACTTTTATATTTGGCAGTCGAGGGGTCACTTTGCCATGAAATTTTCGGGGTTTTTCGCAGGTTTCCGTCTGGAATGCTGTTTTCGGTTTTTGGGGCAGGGTTCAGGCTGCATTTGAAGCTAAAATTCAAGTCTCTAGCCTCCGTGGTTTTGGAGATGGAGCCTTTTGAAAAAGTGCAAGTTTGACCCCTCTAGCTGCTCAAATAACGAAGTTACAGGCACTTTTATATTTGGCAGTCGAGGGGTCACTTTGCCATGAAATTTTCGGGGTTTTTCGCAGGTTTCCGTCTGGAATGCTGTTTTTGGTTTTTGGGGCAGGGTTCAGGCTGCATTTGAAGCTAAAATTCAAGTCTCTAGCCTCCGTGGTTTTGGAGATGGAGCCTTTTGAAAAAGTGCAAGTTTGACCCCTCTAGCTGCTCAAATAACGAAGTTACAGGCACTTTTATATTTGGCAGTCGAGGGGTCACTTTGCCATGAAATTTTCGGGGTTTTTTCGCAGGTTTTCGTCCGGAATGGTATTTTTGGTTTTTGGGGCAGGGTTCAGGCTGCATTTGAAGCTAAAATTCAAGTCTCTAGCCTCCGTGGTTTTGGAGATGGAGCCTTTTGAAAAAGTGCAAGTTTGACCCCTCTAGCTGCTCAAATAACGAAGTTACAGGCACTTTTATATTTGGCAGTCGAGGGGTCACTTTGCCATGAAATTTTCGGGGTTTTTCGCAGGTTTTCGTCCGGAATGGTATTTTTGGTTTTTGGGGCAGGGTTCAGGCTGCATTTGAAGCTAAAATTCAAGTCTCTAGCCTCCGTGGTTTTGGAGATGGAGCCTTTTGAAAAAGTGCAAGTTTGACCCCTCTAGCTGCTCAAATAACGAAGTTACAGGCACTTTTATATTTGGCAGTCGAGGGGTCACTTTGCCATGAAATTTTCGGGGTTTTTCGCAGGTTTCCGTCTGGAATGCTGTTTTTGGTTTTTGGGGCAGGGTTCAGGCTGCATTTGAAGCTAAAATTAGAGTCTCTAGCCTCCGTGGTTTTGGAGATGGAGCCTTTTGAAAAAGTGCAAGTTTGACCCCTCTAGCTGCTCAAATAACGGAGTTACAGGCACTTTTAAATTTGGCAGTCGAGGGGCCACTTTGCCATGAAATTTTCGGGGTTTTTCGCAGGTTTCCGTCTGGAATGCTGTTTTTGGTTTTTGGGGCAGGGTTCAGGCTGCATTTGAAGCTAAAATTCAAGTCTCTAGCCTCCGTGGTTTTGGAGATGGAGCCTTTTGAAAAAGTGCAAGTTTGACCCCTCTAGCTGCTCAAATAACGGAGTTACAGGCACTTTTAAATTTGGCAGTCGAGGGGCCACTTTGCCATGAAATTTTCGGGGTTTTTCGCAGGTTTCCGTCTGGAATGCTGTTTTTGGTTTTTGGGGCAGGGTTCAGGCTGCATTTGAAGCTAAAATTCAAGTCTCTAGCCTCCGTGGTTTTGGAGATGGAGCCTTTTGAAAAAGTGCAAGTTTGACCCCTCTAGCTGCTCAAATAACGAAGTTACAGGCACTTTTATATTTGGCAGTCGAGGGGTCACTTTGCCATGAAATTTTCGGGGTTTTTCGCAGGTTTCCGTCTGGAATGCTGTTTTTGGTTTTTGGGGCAGGGTTCAGGCTGCATTTGAAGCTAAAATTCAAGTCTCTAGCCTCCGTGGTTTTGGAGATGGAGCCTTTTGAAAAAGTGCAAGTTTGACCCCTCTAGCTGCTCAAATAACGAAGTTACAGGCACTTTTATATTTGGCAGTCGAGGGGTCACTTTGCCATGAAATTTTCGGGGTTTTTCGCAGGTTTCCGTCTGGAATGCTGTTTTTGGTTTTTGGGGCAGGGTTCAGGCTGCATTTGAAGCTAAAATTCAAGTCTCTAGCCTCCGTGGTTTTGGAGATGGAGCCTTTTGAAAAAGTGCAAGTTTGACCCCTCTAGCTGCTCAAATAACGAAGTTACAGGCACTTTTATATTTGGCAGTCGAGGGGTCACTTTGCCATGAAATTTTCGGGGTTTTTCGCAGGTTTTCGTCCGGAATGGTATTTTGGTTTTTGGGCCAGGGTTCAGGCTGCATTTGAAGCTAAAATTCAAGTCTCTAGCCTCCGTGGTTTTGGAGATGGAGCCTTTTGAAAAAGTGCAAGTTTGACCCCTCTAGCTGCTCAAATAACGAAGTTACAGGCACTTTTATATTTGGCAGTCGAGGGGTCACTTTGCCATGACATTTTCGGGGTTTTTCGCAGGTTTTCGTCCGGAATGGTATTTTTGGTTTTTGGGGCAGGGTTCAGGCTGCATTTGAAGCTAAAATTCAAGTCTCTAGCCTCCGTGGTTTTGGAGATGGAGCCTTTTGAAAAAGTGCAAGTTTGACCCCTCTAGCTGCTCAAATAACGAAGTTACAGGCACTTTTATATTTGGCAGTCGAGGGGTCACTTTGCCATGAAATTTTCGGGGTTTTTCGCAGGTTTCCGTCTGGAATGCTGTTTTTGGTTTTTGGGGCAGGGTTCAGGCTGCATTTGAAGCTAAAATTCAAGTCTCTAGCCTCCGTGGTTTTGGAGATGGAGCCTTTTGAAAAAGTGCAAGTTTGACCCCTCTAGCTGCTCAAATAACGAAGTTACAGGCACTTTTATATTTGGCAGTCGAGGGGTCATTTTGCCATGAAATTTTCGGGATTTTTCGCAGGTTTTCGTCCGGAATGGTATTTTTGGTTTTTGGGGCAGGGTTCAGGCTGCATTTGAAGCTAAAATTCAAGTCTCTAGCCTCCGTGGTTTTGGAGATGGAGCCTTTTGAAAAAGTGCAAGTTTGACCCCTCTAGCTGCTCAAATAACGAAGTTACAGGCACTTTTATATTTGGCAGTCGAGGGGTCACTTTACCATGAAATTTTCGGGGTTTTTCGCAGGTTTTCGTCCGGAATGGTATTTTTGGTTTTTGGGGCAGGGTTCAGGCTGCATTTGAAGCTAAAATTCAAGTCTCTAGCCTCCGTGGTTTTGGAGATGGAGCCTTTTGAAAAAGTGCAAGTTTGACCCCTCTAGCTGCTCAAATAACGGAGTTACAGGCACTTTTAAATTTGGCAGTCGAGGGGTCACTTTGCCATTAAATTTTCGGGGTTTTTCGCAGGTTTCCGTCTGGAATGCTGTTTTTGGTTTTTGGGGCAGGGTTCAGGCTGCATTTGAAGCTAAAATTCAAGTCTCTAGCCTCCGTGGTTTTGGAGATGGAGCCTTTTGAAAAAGTGCAAGTTTGACCCCTCTAGCTGCTCAAATAACGAAGTTACAGGCACTTTTATATTTGGCAGTCGAGGGGTCACTTTGCCATGAAATTTTCGGGGTTTTTCGCAGGTTTCCGTCTGGAATGCTGTTTTTGGTTTTTGGGGCAGGGTTCAGGCTGCATTTGAAGCTAAAATTCAAGTCTCTAGCCTCCGTGGTTTTGGAGATGGAGCCTTTTGAAAAAGTGCAAGTTTGACCCCTCTAGCTGCTCAAATAACGGAGTTACAGGCACTTTTATATTTGGCAGTCGAGGGGTCACTTTGCCATGAAATTTTCGGGGTTTTTCGCAGGTTTCCGTCTGGAATGCTGTTTTTGGTTTTTGGGGCAGGGTTCAGGCTGCATTTGAAGCTAAAATTCAAGTCTCTAGCCTCCGTGGTTTTGGAGATGGAGCCTTTTGAAAAAGTGCAAGTTTGACCCCTCTAGCTGTTCAAATAACGAAGTTATGGGCACTTTTATATTTGGCAGTCGAGGGGTCACTTTGCCATGAAATTTTCGGGGTTTTTCGCAGGTTTCCGTCTGGAATGCTGTTCTTGGATTTTGGGGCAGGGTTCAGGCTGCATTTGAAGCTAAAATTCAAGTCCCTAGCCTCCGTAGTTTTGGAGATGGAGCCTTTTGAAAAAGTGCAAGTTTGACCCCTCTAGCTGCTCAAATAACGGAGTTACAGGCACTTTTAAATTTGGCAGTCGAGGGGTCACTTTGCCATTAAATTTTCGGGGTTTTTCGCAGGTTTCCGTCTGGAATGCTGTTTTTGGTTTTTGGGGCAGGGTTCAGGCTGCATTTGAAGCTAAAATTCAAGTCTCTAGCCTCCGTGGTTTTGGAGATGGAGCCTTTTGAAAAAGTGCAAGTTTGACCCCTCTAGCTGCTCAAATAACGAAGTTACAGGCACTTTTATATTTGGCAGTCGAGGGGTCACTTTGCCATGAAATTTTCGGGGTTTTTCGCAGGTTTCCGTCTGGAATGCTGTTTTTGGTTTTTGGGGCAGGGTTCAGGCTGCATTTGAAGCTAAAATTCAAGTCTCTAGCCTCCGTGGTTTTGGAGATGGAGCCTTTTGAAAAAGTGCAAGTTTGACCCCTCTAGCTGCTCAAATAACGGAGTTACAGGCACTTTTATATTTGGCAGTCGAGGGGTCACTTTGCCATGAAATTTTCGGGGTTTTTCGCAGGTTTCCGTCTGGAATGCTGTTTTTGGTTTTTGGGGCAGGGTTCAGGCTGCATTTCAAGCTAAAATTCAAGTCTCTAGCCTCCGTGGTTTTGGAGATGGAGCCTTTTGAAAAAGTGCAAGTTTGACCCCTCTAGCTGCTCAAATAACGAAGTTACAGGCACTTTTATATTTGGCAGTCGAGGGGTCACTTTGCCATGAAATTTTCGGGGTTTTTCGCAGGTTTCCGTCTGGAATGCTGTTTTTGGTTTTTGGGGCAGGGTTCAGGCTGCATTTGAAGCTAAAATTCAAGTCTCTAGCCTCCGTGGTTTTGGAGATGGAGCCTTTTGAAAAGGTGCAAGTTTGACCCCTCTAGCTGCTCAAATAACGGAGTTACAGGCACTTTTATATTTGGCAGTCGAGGGGTCACTTTGCCATGAAATTTTCGGGGTTTTTCGCAGGTTTCCGTCTGGAATGCTGTTTTTGGTTTTTGGGGCAGGGTTCAGGCTGCATTTGAAGCTAAAATTCAAGTCTCTAGCCTCCGTGGTTTTGGAGATGGAGCCTTTTGAAAAAGTGCAAGTTTGACCCCTCTAGCTGCTCAAATAACGGAGTTACAGGCACTTTTAAATTTGGCAGTCGAGGGGTCACTTTGCCATGAAATTTTCGGGGGTTTTTCGCAGGTTTCCGTCTGGAATGCTGTTTTTGGTTTTTGGGGCAGGGTTCAGGCTGCATTTGAAGCTAAAATTCAAGTCTCTAGCCTCCGTGGTTTTGGAGAAGGAGCCTTTTGAAAAAGTGCAAGTTTGACCCCTCTAGCTGCTCAAATAACGAAGTTACAGGCACTTTTATATTTGGCAGTCGAGGGGTCACTTTGCCATGAAATTTTCGGGGTTTTTCGCAGGTTTTCGTCCGGAATGGTATTTTTGGTTTTTGGGGCAGGGTTCAGGCTGCATTTGAAGCTAAAATTCAAGTCTCTAGCCTCCGTGGTTTTGGAGATGGAGCCTTTTGAAAAAAGTGCAAGTTTGACTCCTCTAGCTGCTCAAATAACGAAGTTACAGGCACTTTTATATTTGGCAGTCGAGGGGTCACTTTGCCATGAAATTTTCGGGGTTTTTCGCAGGTTTTCGTCCGGAATGGTATTTTTGGTTTTTGGGGCAGGGTTCAGGCTGCATTTGAAGCTAAAATTCAAGTCTCTAGCCTCCGTGGTTTTGGAGATGGAGCCTTTTGAAAAAGTGCAAGTTTGACCCCTCTAGCTGCTCAAATAACGGAGTTACAGGCACTTTTAAATTTGGCAGTCGAGGGGTCACTTTGCCATGAAATTTTCGGGGTTTTTCGCAGGTTTCCGTCTGGAATGCTGTTTTTGGTTTTTGGGGCAGGGTTCAGGCTGCATTTGAAGCTAAAATTCAAGTCTCTAGCCTCCGTGGTTTTGGAGATGGAGCCTTTTGAAAAAGTGCAAGTTTGACCCCTCTAGCTGCTCAAATAACGAAGTTACAGGCACTTTTATATTTGGCAGTCGAGGGGTCACTTTGCCGTGAAATTTTCGGGGTTTTTCGCAGGTTTCCGTCTGGAATGCTGTTTTTGGTTTTTGGGGCAGGGTTCAGGCTGCATTTGAAGCTAAAATTCAAGTCTCTAGCCTCCGTGGTTTTGGAGATGGAGCCTTTTGAAAAAGTGCAAGTTTGACCCCTCTAGCTGCTCAAATAACGGAGTTACAGGCACTTTTATATTTGGCAGTCGAGGGGTCACTTTGCCATGAAATTTTCGGGGTTTTTCGCAGGTTTCCGTCTGGAATGCTGTTTTTGGTTTTTGGGGCAGGGTTCAGGCTGCATTTGAAGCTAAAATTCAAGTCTCTAGCCTCCGTGATCTTGGAGATGGAGCCTTTTGAAAAAGTGCAAGTTTGACCCCTCTAGCTGTTCAAATAACGAAGTTACAGGCACTTTTATATTTGGCAGTCGAGGGGTCACTTTGCCATGAAATTTTCGGGGTTTTTCGCAGGTTTTCGTCCGGAATGGTATTTTTGGTTTTTGGGGCAGGGTTCAGGCTGCATTTGAAGCTAAAATTCAAGTCTGTAGCCTCCGTGGTTTTGGAGATGGAGCCTTTTGAAAAAGTGCAAGTTTGACCCCTCTAGCTGCTCAAATAACGGAGTTACAGGCACTTTTAAATTTGGCAGTCGAGGGGTCACTTTGCCATTAAATTTTCGGGGTTTTTCGCAGGTTTCCGTCTGGAATGCTGTTTTTGGTTTTTGGGGCAGGGTTCAGGCTGCATTTGAAGCTAAAATTCAAGTCTCTAGCCTCCGTGGTTTTGGAGATGGAGCCTTTTGAAAAAGTGCAAGTTTGACCCCTCTAGCTGTTCAAATAACGAAGTTACAGGCACTTTTATATTTGGCAGTCGAGGGGTCACTTTGCCATGAAATTTTCGGGGTTTTTCGCAGGTTTCCGTCTGGAATGCTGTTCTTGGTTTTTGGGGCAGGGTTCAGGCTGCATTTGAAGCTAAAATTCAAGTCTCTAGCCTCCGTGGTTTTGGAGATGGAGCCTTTTGAAAAAGTGCAAGTTTGACCCCTCTAGCTGCTCAAATAACGAAGTTACAGGCACTTTTATATTTGGCAGTCGAGGGGTCACTTTGCCATGAAATTTTCGGGGTTTTTCGCAGGTTTCCGTCTGGAATGCTGTTCTTGGTTTTTGGGGCAGGGTTCAGGCTGCATTTGAAGCTAAAATTCAAGTCTCTAGCCTCCGTGGTTTTGGAGATGGAGCATTTTGAAAAAGTGCAAGTTTGACCCCTCTAGCTGCTCAAATAACGAAGTTACAGGCACTTTTATATTTGGCAGTCGAGGGGTCACTTTGCCATGAAATTTTCGGGGTTTTTCGCAGGTTTTCGTCCGGAATGGTATTTTTGGTTTTTGGGGCAGGGTTCAGGCTGCATTTGAAGCTAAAATTCAAGTCTCTAGCCTCCGTGGTTTTGGAGATGGAGCCTTTTGAAAAAGTGCAAGTTTGACCCCTCTAGCTGCTCAAATAACGGAGTTACAGGCACTTTTAAATTTGGCAGTCGAGGGGTCACTTTGCCATGAAATTTTCGGGGTTTTTCGCAGGTTTCCGTCTGGAATGCTGTTTTTGGTTTTTGGGGCAGGGTTCAGGCTGCATTTGAAGCTAAAATTAAAGTCTCTAGCCTCCCTCCGTGGTTTTGGAGATGGAGCCTTTTGAAAAAGTGCAAGTTTGACCCCTCTAGCTGTTCAAATAACGAAGTTACAGGCACTTTTATATTTGGCAGTCGAGGGGTCACTTTGCCATGAAATTTTCGGGGTTTTTCGCAGGTTTTCGTCCGGAATGGTATTTTTGGTTTTTGGGGCAGGGTTCAGGCTGCATTTGAAGCTAAAATTCAAGTCTCTAGCCTCCGTGGTTTTGGAGATGGAGCCTTTTGAAAAAGTGCAAGTTTGACCCCTCTAGCTGCTCAAATAACGAAGTTACAGGCACTTTTATATTTGGCAGTCGAGGGGTCACTTTGCCATGAAATTTTCGGGGTTTTTCGCAGGTTTTCGTCCGGAATGGTATTTTTGGTTTTTGGGGCAGGGTTCAGGCTGCATTTGAAGCTAAAATTCAAGTCTCTAGCCTCCGTGGTTTTGGAGATGGAGCCTTTTGAAAAAGTGCAAGTTTGATCCCTCTAGCTGCTCAAATAACGGAGTTACAGGCACTTTTAAATTTGGCAGTCGAGGGGTCACTTTGCCATGAAATTTTCGGGGTTTTTCGCAGGTTTCCGTCTGGAATGCTGTTTTTGGTTTTTGGGGCAGGGTTCAGGCTGCATTTGATGCTAAAATTCAAGTCTCTAGCCTCCGTGGTTTTGGAGATGGAGCCTTTTGAAAAAGTGCAAGTTTGACCCCTCTAGCTGCTCAAATAACGAAGTTACAGGCACTTTTATATTTGGCAGTCGAGGGGTCACTTTGCCATGAAATTTTCGGGGTTTTTCGCAGGTTTCCGTCTGGAATGCTGTTTTTGGTTTTTGGGGCAGGGTTCAGGCTGCAT
Organism: Chloromyia formosa; assembly: GCA_964017055.1. Lineage (NCBI taxonomy): Eukaryota > Metazoa > Arthropoda > Insecta > Diptera > Stratiomyidae > Chloromyia > Chloromyia formosa. Next base: position 33,479,785 of record OZ024815.1, on the reverse strand, counting down.
TTGAAGCTAAAATTCAAGTCTCTAGCCTCCGTGGTTTTGGAGATGGAGCCTTTTGAAAAAGTGCAAGTTTGACCCCTCTAGCTGCTCAAATAACGGAGTTACAGGCACTTTTATATTTGGCAGTCGAGGGGTCACTTTGCCATGAAATTTTCGGGGTTTTTCGCAGGTTTCCGTCTGGAATGCTGTTTTTGGTTTTTGGGGCAGGGTTCAGGCTGCATTTGAAGCTAAAATTCAAGTCTCTAGCCTCCGTGGTCTTGGAGATGGAGCCTTTTGAAAAAGTGCAAGTTTGACCCCTCTAGCTGTTCAAATAACGAAGTTACAGGCACTTTTATATTTGGCAGTCGAGGGGTCACTTTGCCATGAAATTTTCGGGGTTTTTCGCAGGTTTTTGTCCGGAATGGTATTTTTGGTTTTTGGGGCAGGGTTCAGGCTGCATTTGAAGCTAAAATTCAAGTCTCTAGCCTCCGTGGTTTTGGAGATGGAGCCTTTTGAAAAAGTGCAAGTTTGACCTCTCTAGCTGCTCAAATAACGAAGTTACAGGCACTTTTAAATTTGGCAGTCGAGGGGTCACTTTGCCATGAAATTTTCAGGGTTTTTCGCAGGTTTCCGTCTGGAATGCTGTTTTTGGTTTTTGGGTCAGGGTTCAGGCTGCATTTGAAGCTAAAATTCAAGTCTCTAGCCTCCGTGGTTTTGGAGATGGAGCCTTTTGAAAAAGTGCAAGTTTGACCCCTCTAGCTGCTCAAATAACGGAGTTACAGGCACTTTTATATTTGGCAGTCGAGGGGTCACTTTGCCATGAAATTTTCGGGGTTTTTCGCAGGTTTCCGTCTGGAATGCTGTTTTTGGTTTTTGGGGCAGGGTTCAGGCTGCATTTGAAGCTAAAATTCAAGTCTCTAGCCTCCGTGGTTTTGGAGATGGAGCCTTTTGAAAAAGTGCAAGTTTGACCCCTCTAGCTGCTCAAATAACGAAGTTACAGGCACTTTTATATTTGGCAGTCGAGGGGTCACTTTGCCATGAAATTTTCGGGGTTTTTCGCAGGTTTTCGTCCGGAATGGTATTTTTGGTTTTTGGGGCAGGGTTCAGGCTGCATTTGAAGCTAAAATTCAAGTCTCTAGCCTCCGTGGTTTTGGAGATGGAGCCTTTTGAAAAAGTGCAAGTTTGACCCCTCTAGCTGCTCAAATAACGAAGTTACAGGCACTTTTATATTTGGCAGTCGAGGGGTCACTTTGCCATGAAATTTTCGGGGTTTTTCGCAGGTTTTCGTCCGGAATGGTATTTTTGGTTTTTGGGGCAGGGTTCAGGCTGCATTTGAAGCTAAAATTCAAGTCTCTAGCCTCCGTGGTTTTGAAGATGGAGCCTTTTGAAAAAGTGCAAGTTTGACCCCTCTAGCTGCTCAAATAACGGAGTTACAGGCACTTTTATATTTGGCAGTCGAGGGGTCACTTTGCCATGAAATTTTCGGGGTTTTTCGCAGGTTTTCGTCCGGAATGGTATTTTTGGTTTTTGGGGCAGGGTTCAGGCTGCATTTGAAGCTAAAATTCAAGTCTCTAGCCTCCGTGGTTTTGGAGATGGAGCCTTTTGAAAAAGTGCAAGTTTGACCCCTCTAGCTGCTCAAATAACGGAGTTACAGGCACTTTTAAATTTGGCAGTCGAGGGGTCACTTTGCCATGAAATTTTCGGGGTTTTTCGCAGGTTTCCGTCTGGAATGCTGTTTTTGGTTTTTGGAGCAGGGTTCAGGCTGCATTTGAAGCTAAAATTCAAGTCTCTAGCCTCCGTGGTTTTGGAGATGGAGCCTTTTGAAAAAGTGCAAGTTTGACCCCTCTAGCTGCTCAAATAACGAAGTTACAGGCACTTTTATATTTGGCAGTCGAGGGGTCACTTTGCCATGAAATTTTCGGGGTTTTTCACAGGTTTTCGTCCGGAATCGTATTTTTGGTTTTTGGGGCAGGGTTCAGGCTGCATTTGAAGCTAAAATTCAAGTCTCTAGCCTCCGTGGTTTCGGAGATGGAGCCTTTTGAAAAAGTGCAAGTTTGACCCCTCTAGCTGCTCAAATAACGAAGTTACAGGCACTTTTATATTTGGCAGTCGAGGGGTCACTTTGCCATGAAATTTTCGGGGTTTTTCGCAGGTTTCCGTCTGGAATGCTGTTTTTGGTTTTTGGGGCAGGGTTCAGGCTGCATTTGAAGCTAAAATTCAAGTCTCTAGCCTCCGTGGTTTTGGAGATGGAGCCTTTTGAAAAAGTGCAAGTTTGACCTCTCTAGCTGCTCAAATAACGAAGTTACAGGCACTTTTAAATTTGGCAGTCGAGGGGTCACTTTGCCATGAAATTTTCGGGGTTTTTCGCAGGTTTCCGTCTGGAATGCTGTTTTTGGTTTTTGGGTCAGGGTTCAGGCTGCATTTGAAGCTAAAATTCAAGTCTCTAGCCTCCGTGGTTTTGGAGATGGAGCCTTTTGAAAAAGTGCAAGTTTGACCCCTCTAGCTGCTCAAATAACGGAGTTACAGGCACTTTTATATTTGGCAGTCGAGGGGTCACTTTGCCATGAAATTTTCGGGGTTTTTCGCAGGTTTCCGTCTGGAATGCTGTTTTTGGTTTTTGGGGCAGGGTTCAGGCTGCATTTGAAGCTAAAATTCAAGTCTCTAGCCTCCGTGGTTTTGGAGATGGAGCCTTTTGAAAAAGTGCAAGTTTGACCCCTCTAGCTGCTCAAATAACGAAGTTACAGGCACTTTTATATTTGGCAGTCGAGGGGTCACTTTGCCATGAAATTTTCGGGGTTTTTCGCAGGTTTTCGTCCGGAATGGTATTTTTGGTTTTTGGGGCAGGGTTCAGGCTGCATTTGAAGCTAAAATTCAAGTCTCTAGCCTCCGTGGTTTTGGAGATGGAGCCTTTTGAAAAAGTGCAAGTTTGACCTCTCTAGCTGCTCAAATAACGAAGTTACAGGCACTTTTAAATTTGGCAGTCGAGGGGTCACTTTGCCATGAAATTTTCGGGGTTTTTCGCAGGTTTCCGTCTGGAATGCTGTTTTTGGTTTTTGGGGCAGGGTTCAGGCTGCATTTGAAGCTAAAATTCAAGTCTCTAGCCTCCGTGGTTTTGGAGATGGAGCCTTTTGAAAAAGTGCAAGTTTGACCCCTCTAGCTGCTCAAATAACGAAGTTACAGGCACTTTTATATTTGGCAGTCGAAGGGTCACTTTGCCATGAAATTTTCGGGGTTTTTCGCAGGTTTCCGTCTGGAATGCTGTTTTTGGTTTTTGGGGCAGGGTTCAGGCTGCATTTGAAGCTAAAATTCAAGTCTCTAGCCTCCGTGGTTTTGGAGATGGAGCCTTTTGAAAAAGTGCAAGTTTGACCCCTCTAGCTGCTCAAATAACGAAGTTACAGGCACTTTTATATTTGGCAGTCGAGGGGTCACTTTGCCATGAAATTTTCGGGGTTTTTCGCAGGTTTTCGTCCGGAATGGTATTTTTGGTTTTTGGGGCAGGGTTCAGGCTGCATTTGAAGCTAAAATTCAAGTCTCTAGCCTCCGTGGTTTCGGAGATGGAGCCTTTTGAAAAAGTGCAAGTTTGACCCCTCTAGCTGCTCAAATAACGAAGTTACAGGCACTTTTATATTTGGCAGTCGAGGGGTCACTTTGCCATGAAATTTTCGGGGTTTTTCGCAGGTTTCCGTCTGGAATGCTGTTTTTGGTTTTTGGGGCAGGGTTCAGGCTGCATTTGAAGCTAAAATTCAAGTCTCTAGCCTCCGTGGTTTTGGAGATGGAGCCTTTTGAAAAAGTGCAAGTTTGACCCCTCTAGCTGCTCAAATAACGGAGTTACAGGCACTTTTATATTTGGCAGTCGAGGGGTCACTTTGCCATGAAATTTTCGGGGTTTTTCGCAGGTTTTCGTCCGGAATGGTATTTTTGGTTTTTGGGGCAGGGTTCAGGCTGCATTTGAAGCTAAAATTCAAGTCTCTAGCCTCCGTGGTTTTGGAGATGGAGCCTTTTGAAAAAGTGCAAGTTTGACCCCTCTAGCTGCTCAAATAACGGAGTTACAGGCACTTTTAAATTTGGCAGTCGAGGGGTCACTTTGCCATGAAATTTTCGGGGTTTTTCGCAGGTTTCCGTCTGGAATGCTGTTTTTGGTTTTTGGAGCAGGGTTCAGGCTGCATTTGAAGCTAAAATTCAAGTCTCTAGCCTCCGTGGTTTTGGAGATGGAGCCTTTTGAAAAAGTGCAAGTTTGACCCCTCTAGCTGCTCAAATAACGAAGTTACAGGCACTTTTATATTTGGCAGTCGAGGGGTCACTTTGCCATGAAATTTTCGGGGTTTTTCGCAGGTTTTCGTCCGGAATGGTATTTTTGGTTTTTGGGGCAGGGTTCAGGCTGCATTTGAAGCTAAAATTCAAGTCTCTAGCCTCCGTGGTTTCGGAGATGGAGCCTTTTGAAAAAGTGCAAGTTTGACCCCTCTAGCTGCTCAAATAACGAAGTTACAGGCACTTTTATATTTGGCAGTCGAGGGGTCACTTTGCCATGAAATTTTCGGGGTTTTTCGCAGGTTTCCGTCTGGAATGCTGTTTTTGGTTTTTGGGGCAGGGTTCAGGCTGCATTTGAAGCTAAAATTCAAGTCTCTAGCCTCCGTGGTTTTGGAGATGGAGCCTTTTGAAAAAGTGCAAGTTTGACCCCTCTAGCTGCTCAAATAACGGAGTTACAGGCACTTTTATATTTGGCAGTCGAGGGGTCACTTTGCCATGAAATTTTCGGGGTTTTTCGCAGGTTTTCGTCCGGAATGGTATTTTTGGTTTTTGGGGCAGGGTTCAGGCTGCATTTGAAGCTAAAATTCAAGTCTCTAGCCTCCGTGGTTTTGGAGATGGAGCCTTTTGAAAAAGTGCAAGTTTGACCCCTCTAGCTGCTCAAATAACGGAGTTACAGGCACTTTTAAATTTGGCAGTCGAGGGGTCACTTTGCCATGAAATTTTCGGGGTTTTTCGCAGGTTTCCGTCTGGAATGCTGTTTTTGGTTTTTGGAGCAGGGTTCAGGCTGCATTTGAAGCTAAAATTCAAGTCTCTAGCCTCCGTGGTTTTGGAGATGGAGCCTTTTGAAAAAGTGCAAGTTTGACCCCTCTAGCTGCTCAAATAACGAAGTTACAGGCACTTTTATATTTGGCAGTCGAGGGGTCACTTTGCCATGAAATTTTCGGGGTTTTTCGCAGGTTTTCGTCCGGAATGGTATTTTTGGTTTTTGGGGCAGGGTTCAGGCTGCATTTGAAGCTAAAATTCAAGTCTCTAGCCTCCGTGGTTTCGGAGATGGAGCCTTTTGAAAAAGTGCAAGTTTGACCCCTCTAGCTGCTCAAATAACGAAGTTACAGGCACTTTTATATTTGGCAGTCGAGGGGTCACTTTGCCATGAAATTTTCGGGGTTTTTCGCAGGTTTCCGTCTGGAATGCTGTTTTTGGTTTTTGGGGCAGGGTTCAGGCTGCATTTGAAGCTAAAATTCAAGTCTCTAGCCTCCGTGGTTTTGGAGATGGAGCCTTTTGAAAAAGTGCAAGTTTGACCCCTCTAGCTGCTCAAATAACGGAGTTACAGGCACTTTTATATTTGGCAGTCGAGGGGTCACTTTGCCATGAAATTTTCGGGGTTTTTCGCAGGTTTTCGTCCGGAATGGTATTTTTGGTTTTTGGGGCAGGGTTCAGGCTGCATTTGAAGCTAAAATTCAAGTCTTTAGCCTCCGTGGTTTTGGAGATGGAGCCTTTTGAAAAAGTGCAAGTTTGACCCCTCTAGCTGCTCAAATAACGGAGTTACAGGCACTTTTAAATTTGGCAGTCGAGGGGTCACTTTGCCATGAAATTTTCGGGGTTTTTCGCAGGTTTCCGTCTGGAATGCTGTTTTTGGTTTTTGGAGCAGGGTTCAGGCTGCATTTGAAGCTAAAATTCAAGTCTCTAGCCTCCGTGGTTTTGGAGATGGAGCCTTTTGAAAAAGTGCAAGTTTGACCCCTCTAGCTGTTCAAATAACGAAGTTACAGGCACTTTTATATTTGGCAGTCGAGGGGTCACTTTGCCATGAAATTTTCGGGGTTTTTCGCAGGTTTTCGTCCGGAATGGTATTTTTGGTTTTTGGGGCAGGGTTCAGGCTGCATTTGAAGTTAAAATTCAAGTCTCTAGCCTCCGTGGTTTTGGAGATGGAGCCTTTTGAAAAAGTGCAAGTTTGACCCCTCTAGCTGCTCAAATAACGAAGTTACAGGCACTTTTATATTTGGCAGTCGAGGGGTCACTTTGCCATGAAATTTTCGGGGTTTTTCGCAGGTTTCCGTCTGGAATGCTGTTTTTGGTTTTTGGGGCAGGGTTCAGGCTGCATTTGAAGCTAAAATTCAAGTCTCTAGCCTCCGTGGTTTTGGAGATGGAGCCTTTTGAAAAAGTGCAAGTTTGACCCCTCTAGCTGCTCAAATAACGAAGTTACAGGCACTTTTATATTTGGCAGTCGAGGGGTCACTTTGCCATGAAATTTTCGGGGTTTTTCGCAGGTTTTCGTCCGGAATGGTATTTTTGGTTTTTGGGGCAGGGTTCAGGCTGCATTTGAAGCTAAAATTCAAGTCTCTAGCCTCCGTGGTTTTGGAGATGGAGCCTTTGAAAAAGTGCAAGTTTGACCCCTCTAGCTGCTCAAATAACGAAGTTACAGGCACTTTTATATTTGGCAGTCGAGGGGTCACTTTGCCATGAAATTTTCGGGGTTTTTCGCAGGTTTTCGTCCGGAATGGTATTTTTGGTTTTTGGGGTAGGGTTCAGGCTGCATTTGAAGCTAAAATTCAAGTCTCTAGCCTCCGTGGTTTTGGAGATGGAGCCTTTTGAAAAAGTGCAAGTTTGACCCCTCTAGCTGATCAAATGACGGAGTTACAGGCACTTTTAAATTTGGCAGTCGAGGGGTCACTTTGCCATGAAATTTTCGGGGTTTTTCGCAGGTTTTCGTCCGGAATGGTATTTTTGGTTTTTGGGGCAGGGTTCAGGCTGCATTTGAAGCTAAAATTCAAGTCTCTAGCCTCCGTGGTTTTGGAGATGGAGCCTTCTGAAAAAGTGCAAGTTTGACCCCTCTAGCTGCTCAAATAACGGAGTTACAGGCACTTTTAAATTTGGCAGTCGAGGGGTCACTTTGCCATGAAATTTTCGGGGTTTTTCGCAGGTTTCCGTCTGGAATGCTGTTTTTGGTTTTTGGGGCAGGGTTCAGGCTGCATTTGAAGCTAAAATTCAAGTCTCTAGCCTCCGTGGTTTTGGAGATGGAGCCTTTTGAAAAAGTGCAAGTTTGACCCCTCTAGCTGCTCAAATAACGAAGTTACAGGCACTTTTATATTTGGCAGTCGAGGGGTCACTTTGCCATGAAATTTTCGGGGTTTTTCGCAGGTTTTCGTCCGGAATGGTATTTTTGGCTTTTGGGGCAGGGTTCAGGCTGCATTTGAAGCTAAAATTCAAGTCTCTAGCCTCAGTGGTTTTGAAGATGGAGCCTTTGAAAAAGTGCAAGTTTGACCCCTCTAGCTGCTCAAATAACGAAGTTACAGGCACTTTTATATTTGGCAGTCGAGGGGTCACTTTGCCATGAAATTTTCGGGGTTTTTCGCAGGTTTTCGTCCGGAATGGTATTTTTGGTTTTTGGGGTAGGGTTCAGGCTGCATTTGAAGCTAAAATTCAAGTCTCTAGCCTCCGTGGTTTTGGAGATGGAGCCTTTTGAAAAAGTGCAAGTTTGACCCCTCTAGCTGATCAAATAACGGAGTTACAGGCACTTTTAAATTTGGCAGTCGAGGGGTCACTTTGCCATGAAATTTTCGGGGTTTTTCGCAGGTTTTCGTCCGGAATGGTATTTTTGGTTTTTGGGGCAGGATTCAGGCTGCATTTGAAGCTAAAATTCAAGTCTCTAGCCTCCGTGGTTTTGGAGATGGAGCCTTTTGAAAAAGTGCAAGTTTGACCCCTCTAGCTGCTCAAATAACGGAGTTACAGGCACTTTTAAATTTGGCAGTCGAGGGGTCACTTTGCCATGAAATTTTCGGGGTTTTTCGCAGGTTTCCGTCTGGAATGCTGTTTTTGGTTTTTGGGGCAGGGTTCAGGCTGCGTTTGAAGCTAAAATTCAAGTCTCTAGCCTCCGTGGTTTTGGAGATGGAGCCTTTTGAAAAAGTGCAAGTTTGACCCCTCTAGCTGCTCAAATAACGAAGTTACAGGCACTTTTATATTTGGCAGTCGAGGGGTCACTTTGCCATGAAATTTTCGGGGTTTTTCGCAGGTTTCCGTCTGGAATGCTGTTTTTGGTTTTTGGGGCAGGGTTCAGGCTGCATTTGAAGCTAAAATTCAAGTCTCTAGCCTCCGTGGTTTTGGAGATGGAGCCTTTTGAAAAAGTGCAAGTTTGACCCCTCTAGCTGCTCAAATAACGGAGTTACAGGCACTTTTATATTTGGCAGTCGAGGGGTCACTTTGCCATGAAATTTTCGGGGTTTTTCGCAGGTTTCCGTCTGGAATGCTGTTTTTGGTTTTTGGGGCAGGGTTCAGGCTGCATTTGAAGCTAAAATTCAAGTCTCTAGCCTCCGTGGTCTTGGAGATGGAGCCTTTTGAAAAAGTGCAAGTTTGACCCCCTCTAGCTGTTCAAATAACGAAGTTACAGGCACTTTTATATTTGGCAGTCGAGGGGTCACTTTGCCATGAAATTTTCGGGGTTTTTCGCAGGTTTTCGTCCGGAATGGTATTTTTGGTTTTTGGGGCAGGGTTCAGGCTGCATTTGAAGCTAAAATTCAAGTCTCTAGCCTCCGTGGTTTTGGAGATGGAGCCTTTTGAAAAAGTGCAAGTTTGACCCCTCTAGCTGCTCAAATAACGGAGTTACAGGCACTTTTATATTTGGCAGTCGAGGGATCACTTTGCCATGAAATTTTCGGGGTTTTTCGCAGGTTTCCGTCTGGAATGCTGTTTTTGGTTTTTGGGGCAGGGTTCAGGCTGCATTTGAAGCTAAAATTCAAGTCTCTAGCCTCCGTGGTTTTGGAGATGGAGCCTTTTGAAAAAGTGCAAGTTTGACCCCTCTAGCTGCTCAAATAACGGAGTTACAGGCACTTTTATATTTGGCAGTCGAGGGGTCACTTTGCCATGAAATTTTCGGGGTTTTTCGCAGGTTTCCGTCTGGAATGCTGTTTTTGGTTTTTGGGGCAGGGTTCAGGCTGCATTTGAAGCTAAAATTCAAGTCTCTAGCCTCCGTGGTTTTGGAGATGGAGCCTTTTGAAAAAGTGCAAGTTTGACCCCTCTAGCTGCTCAAATAACGAAGTTACAGGCACTTTTATATTTGGCAGTCGAGGGGTCACTTTGCCATGAAATTTTCGGGGTTTTTCGCAGGTTTTCGTCCGGAATGGTATTTTTGGTTTTTGGGGCAGGGTTCAGGCTGCATTTGAAGCTAAAATTCAAGTCTCTAGCCTCCGTGGTTTTGGAGATGGAGCCTTTTGAAAGAGTGCAAGTTTGACCCCTCTAGCTGCTCAAATAACGAAGTTACAGGCACTTTTATATTTGGCAGTCGAGGGGTCACTTTGCCATGAAATTTTCGGGGTTTTTCGCAGGTTTCCGTCTGGAATGCTGTTTTTGGTTTTTGGGGCAGGGTTCAGGCTGCATTTGAAGCTAAAATTCAAGTCTCTAGCCTCCGTGGTTTTGGAGATGGAGCCTTTTGAAAAAGTGCAAGTTTGACCCCTCTAGCTGCTCAAATAACGAAGTTACAGGCACTTTTATATTTGGCAGTCGAGGGGTCACTTTGCCATGAAATTTTCGGGGTTTTTCGCAGGTTTTCGTCCGGAATGGTATTTTTGGTTTTTGGGGCAGGGTTCAGGCTGCATTTGAAGCTAAAATTCAAGTCTCTAGCCTCAGTGGTTTTGGAGATGGAGCCTTTTGAAAAAGTGCAAGTTTGACCCCTCTAGCTGCTCAAATAACGAAGTTACAGGCACTTTTATATTTGGCAGTCGAGGGGTCACTTTGCCATGAAATTTTCGGGGTTTTTCGCAGGTTTTCGTCCGGAATGGTATTTTTGGTTTTTGGGGCAGGGTTCAGGCTGCATTTGAAGCTAAAATTCAAGTCTCTAGCCTCCGTGGTTTTGGAGATGGAGCCTTTTGAAAAAGTGCAAGTTTGACCCCTCTAGCTGCTCAAATAACGGAGTTACAGGCACTTTTATATTTGGCAGTCGAGGGGTCACTTTGCCATGAAATTTTCGGGGTTTTTCGCAGGTTTCCGTCTGGAATGCTGTTTTTGGTTTTTGGAGCAGGGTTCAGGCTGCATTTGAAGCTAAAATTCAAGTCTCTAGCCTCCGTGGTTTTGGAGATGGAGCCTTTTGAAAAAGTGCAAGTTTGACCCCTCTAGCTGCTCAAATAACGAAGTTACAGGCACTTTTATATTTGGCAGTCGAGGGGTCACTTTGCCATGAAATTTTCGGGGTTTTTCGCAGGTTTTCGTCCGGAATGGTATTTTTGGTTTTTGGGGCAGGGTTCAGGCTGCATTTGAAGCTAAAATTCAAGTCTCTAGCCTCCGTGGTTTCGGAGATGGAGCCTTTTGAAAAAGTGCAAGTTTGACCCCTCTAGCTGCTCAAATAACGAAGTTACAGGCACTTTTATATTTGGCAGTCGAGGGGTCACTTTGCCATGAAATTTTCGGGGTTTTTCGCAGGTTTCCGTCTGGAATGCTGTTTTTGGTTTTTGGGGCAGGGTTCAGGCTGCATTTGAAGCTAAAATTCAAGTCTCTAGCCTCCGTGGTTTTGGAGATGGAGCCTTTTGAAAAAGTGCAAGTTTGACCCCTCTAGCTGCTCAAATAACGGAGTTACAGGCACTTTTATATTTGGCAGTCGAGGGGTCACTTTGCCATGAAATTTTCGGGGTTTTTCGCAGGTTTTCGTCCGGAATGGTATTTTTGGTTTTTGGGGCAGGGTTCAGGCTGCATTTGAAGCTAAAATTCAAGTCTTTAGCCTCCGTGGTTTTGGAGATGGAGCCTTTTGAAAAAGTGCAAGTTTGACCCCTCTAGCTGCTCAAATAACGGAGTTACAGGCACTTTTAAATTTGGCAGTCGAGGGGTCACTTTGCCATGAAATTTTCGGGGTTTTTCGCAGGTTTCCGTCTGGAATGCTGTTTTTGGTTTTTGGAGCAGGGTTCAGGCTGCATTTGAAGCTAAAATTCAAGTCTCTAGCCTCCGTGGTTTTGGAGATGGAGCCTTTTGAAAAAGTGCAAGTTTGACCCCTCTAGCTGTTCAAATAACGAAGTTACAGGCACTTTTATATTTGGCAGTCGAGGGGTCACTTTGCCATGAAATTTTCGGGGTTTTTCGCAGGTTTTCGTCCGGAATGGTATTTTTGGTTTTTGGGGCAGGGTTCAGGCTGCATTTGAAGTTAAAATTCAAGTCTCTAGCCTCCGTGGTTTTGGAGATGGAGCCTTTTGAAAAAGTGCAAGTTTGACCCCTCTAGCTGCTCAAATAACGAAGTTACAGGCACTTTTATATTTGGCAGTCGAGGGGTTACTTTGCCATGAAATTTTCGGGGTTTTTCGCAGGTTTCCGTCTGGAATGCTGTTTTTGGTTTTTGGGGCAGGGTTCAGGCTGCATTTGAAGCTAAAATTCAAGTCTCTAGCCTACGTGGTTTTGGAGATGGAGCCTTTTGAAAAAGTGCAAGTTTGACCCCTCTAGCTGCTCAAATAACGAAGTTACAGGCACTTTTATATTTGGCAGTCGAGGGGTCACTTTGCCATGAAATTTTCGGGGTTTTTCGCAGGTTTTCGTCCGGAATGGTATTTTTGGTTTTTGGGGCAGGGTTCAGGCTGCATTTGAAGCTAAAATTCAAGTCTCTAGCCTCCGTGGTTTTGGAGATGGAGCCTTTGAAAAAGTGCAAGTTTGACCCCTCTAGCTGCTCAAATAACGAAGTTACAGGCACTTTTATATTTGGCAGTCGAGGGGTCACTTTGCCATGAAATTTTCGGGGTTTTTCGCAGGTTTTCGTCCGGAATGGTATTTTTGGTTTTTGGGGTAGGGTTCAGGCTGCATTTGAAGCTAAAATTCAAGTCTCTAGCCTCCGTGGTTTTGGAGATGGAGCCTTTTGAAAAAGTGCAAGTTTGACCCCTCTAGCTGATCAAATAACGGAGTTACAGGCACTTTTAAATTTGGCAGTCGAGGGGTCACTTTGCCATGAAATTTTCGGGGTTTTTCGCAGGTTTTCGTCCGGAATGGTATTTTTGGTTTTTGGGGCAGGGTTCAGGCTGCATTTGAAGCTAAAATTCAAGTCTCTAGCCTCCGTGGTTTTGGAGATGGAGCCTTTTGAAAAAGTGCAAGTTTGACCCCTCTAGCTGCTCAAATAACGGAGTTACAGGCACTTTTAAATTTGGCAGTCGAGGGGTCACTTTGCCATGAAATTTTCGGGGTTTTTCGCAGGTTTCCGTCTGGAATGCTGTTTTTGGTTTTTGGGGCAGGGTTCAGGCTGCATTTGAAGCTAAAATTCAAGTCTCTAGCCTCCGTGGTTTTGGAGATGGAGCCTTTTGAAAAAGTGCAAGTTTGACCCCTCTAGCTGCTCAAATAACGAAGTTACAGGCACTTTTATATTTGGCAGTCGAGGGGTCACTTTGCCATGAAATTTTCGGGGTTTTTCGCAGGTTTTCGTCCGGACGGAATGGTATTTTTGGTTTTTGGGGCAGGGTTCAGGCTGCATTTGAAGCTAAAATTCAAGCCTCTAGCCTCCGGGGTTTTGGAGAAGGAGCCTTTTGAAAAAGTGCAAGTTTGACCCCTCTAGCTGCTCAAATAACGAAGTTACAGGCACTTTTATATTTGGCAGTCGAGGGGTAACTTTGCCATGAAATTTTCGGGGTTTTTCGCAGGTTTCCGTCTGGAATGCTGTTTTTGGTTTTTGGGGCAGGGTTCAGGCTGCATTTGAAGCTAAAATTCAAGCCTCTAGCCTCCGGGGTTTTGGAGAAGGAGCCTTTTGAAAAAGTGCAAGTTTGACCCCTCTAGCTGCTCAAATAACGAAGTTACAGGCACTTTTATATTTGGCAGTCGAGGGGCCACTTTGCCATGAAATTTTCGGGGTTTTTCGCAGGTTTCCGTCTGGAATGCTGTTTTTGGTTTTTGGGGCAGGGTTCAGGCTGCATTTGAAGCTAAAATTCAAGTCTCTAGCCTCCGTGGTTTTGGAGATGGAGCCTTTTGAAAAAGTGCAAGTTTGACCCCTCTAGCTGCTCAAATAACGAAGTTACAGGCACTTTTATATTTGGCAGTCGAGGGGTCACTTTGCCATGAAATTTTCGGGGTTTTTCGCAGGTTTCCGTCTGGAATGCTGTTTTTGGTTTTTGGGGCAGGGTTCAGGCTGCAAGCTAAAATTCAAGTCTCTAGCCTCCGTGGTTTTGGAGATGGAGCCTTTTGAAAAAGTGCCAGTTTGACCCCTCTAGCTGCTCAAATAACGAAGTTACAGGCACTTTTATATTTGGCAGTCGAGGGGTCACTTTGCCATGAAATTTTCGGGGTTTTTCGCAGGTTTTCGTCCAGAATGGTATTTTTGGTTTTTTGGGGCAGGGTTCAGGCTGCATTTGAAGCTAAAATTCAAGCCTCTAGCCTCCGGGGTTTTGGAGAAGGAGCCTTTTGAAAAAGTGCAAGTTTGGCCCCTCTAGCTGCTCAAATAACGAAGTTACAGGCACTTTTATATTTGGCAGTCGAGGGGTCACTTTGCCATGAAATTTTCGGGGTTTTTCGCAGGTTTCCGTCTGGAATGCTGTTTTTGGTTTTTGGGACAGGGTTCAGGCTGCATTTGAAGCTAAAATTCAAGCCTCTAGCCTCCGGGGTTTTGGAGAAGGAGCCTTTTGAAAAAGTGCAAGTTTGACCCCTCTAGCTGCTCAAATAACGAAGTTACAGGCACTTTTATATTTGGCAGTCGAGGGGTCACTTTGCCATGAAATTTTCGGGGTTCTTCGCAGGTTTCCGTCTGGAATGCTGTTTTTGGTTTTTGGGCCAGGGTTCAGGCTGCATTTGAAGCTAAAATTCAAGTCTCTAGCCTCCGGGGTTTTGGAGAAGGAGCCTTTTGAAAAAGTGCAAGTTTGACCCCTCTAGCTGCTCAAATAACGAAGTTACAGGCACTTTTATATTTGGCAGTCGAGGGGTCACTTTGCCATGAAATTTTCGGGGTTTTTCGCAGGTTTACGTCCAGAATGGTATTTTTTGTTTTTGGGGCAGGGTTCAGGCTGCATTTGAAGCTAAAATTCAAGTCTCTAGCCTCCGTGGTTTTGGAGATGGAGCCTTTTGAAAAAGTGCAAGTTTGACCCCTCTAGCTGCTCAAATAACGAAGTTACAGGCACTTTTATATTTGGCAGTCGAGGGGTCACTTTGCCATGAAATTTTCGGGGTTTTTCGCAGGTTTTCGTCCGGAATGGTATTTTTGGTTTTTGGGGCAGGGTTCAGGCTGCATTTGAAGCTAAAATTCAAGCCTCTAGCCTCCGGGGTTTTGGAGAAGGAGCCTTTTGAAAAAGTGCAAGTTTGACCCCTCTAGCTGCTCAAATAACGAAGTTACAGGCACTTTTATATTTGGCAGTCGAGGGGTCACTTTGCCATGAAATTTTCGGGGTTTTTCGCAGGTTTTCGTCCGGAATGGTATTTTTTGTTTTTGGGGCAGGGTTCAGGCTGCATTTGAAGCTAATATTCAAGCCTCTAGCCTCCGGGTTTTGGAGAAGGAGCCTTTTGAAAAAGTGCAAGTTTTACCCCTCTAGCTGCTCAAATAACGAAGTTACTGGCACTTTTATATTTGGCAGTCGAGGGGTCACTTTGCCATGAAATTTTCGGGGTTTTTCGCAGGTTTTCGTCCAGAATGGTATTTTCGGTTTTTGGGGCAGGGTTCAGGCTGCATTTGAAGCTAAAATTCAGGCCTCTAGCCTCCGGGGTTTTGGAGAAGGAGCCTTTTGAAAAAGTGCAAGTTTGACCCCTCTAGCTGCTCAAATAACGAAGTTACTGGCACTTTTATATTTGGCAGTCGAGGGGTCACTTTGCCATGAAATTTTCGGGGTTTTTCGCAGGTTTTCGTCCGGAATGGTATTTTTGGTTTTTGGGGCAGGGTTCAGGCTGCATTTGAAGCTAAAATTCAAGCCTCTAGCCTCCGGGGTTTTGGAGAAGGAGCCTTTTGAAAAAGTGCAAGTTTGACCCCTCTAGCTGCTCAAATAACGAAGTTACAGGCACTTTTATATTTGGCAGTCGAGGGGACACTTTGCCATGAAATTTTCGGGGTTCTTCGCAGGTTTCCGTCTAGAATGCTGTTTTTGGTTTTTGGGGCAGGGTTCAGGCTGCATTTGAAGCTAAAATTCAAGTCTCTAGCCTCCGTGGTTTTGGAGATGGAGCCTTTTGAAAAAGTGCAAGTTTGACCCCTCTAGCTGCTCAAATAACGAAGTTACAGGCACTTTTATATTTGGCAGTCGAGGGGTCACTTTGCCATGAAATTTTCGGGGTTTTTCGCAGGTTTCCGTCTGGAATGCTGTTTTTGGTTTTTGGGGCAGGGTTCAGGCTGCATTTGAAGCTAAAATTCAAGTCTCTAGCCTCCGTGGTTTTGGAGATGGAGCCTTTTGAAAAAGTGCAAGTTTGACCCCTCTAGCTGCTCAAATAACGAAGTTACAGGCACTTTTATATTTGGCTGTCGAGGGGTCACTTCACCATGAAATTTTCGGGGTTTTTCGCAGGTTTTCGTCCGGAATGGTATTTTTGGTTTTTGGGGCAGGGTTCAGGCTGCATTTGAAGCTAAAATTCAAGTCTCTAGCCTCCGGGGTTTTGGAGAAGGAGCCTTTTGAAAAAGTGCAAGTTTGACCCCTCTAGCTGCTCAAATAACGAAGTTACAGGCACCTTTATATTTGGCAGTCCAGGGGTCACTTTGCCATGAAATTTTCGGGGTTTTTCGCAGGTTTCCGTGTGGAATGCTGTTTTTGGTTTTTGGGGCAGGGTTCAGGCTGCATTTGAAGCTAAAATTCAAGTCTCTAGCCTCCGTGGTTTTGGAGATGGAGCCTTTTGAAAAAGTGCAAGTTTGACCCCTCTAGCTGCTCAAATAACGAAGTTACAGGCACTTTTATATTTGGCAGTCGAGGGGTCACTTTGCCATGAAATTTTCGGGGTTTTTCGCAGGTTTCCGTCTGGAATGCTGTTTTTGGTTTTTGGGGCAGGGTTCAGGCTGCATTTGAAACTAAAATTCAAGTCTCTAGCCTCCGTGGTTTTGGAGATGGAGCCTTTTGAAAAAGTGCAAGTTTGACCCCTCTAGCTGCTCAAGTAACGAAGTTACAGGCACTTTTATATTTGGCAGTCGAGGGGTCACTTTGCCATGAAATTTTCGGGGTTTTTCGCAGGTTTCCGTCTGGAATGCTGTTTTTGGTTTTTGGGGCAGGGTTCAGGCTGCATTTGAAGCTAAAATTCAAGTCTCTAGCCTCCGTGGTTTTGGAGATGGAGCCTTTTGAAAAAGTGCAAGTTTGACCCCTCTAGCTGCTCAAATAACGAAGTTACAGGCACTTTTATATTTGGCAGTCGAGGGGTCACTTTGCCATGAAATTTTCGGGGTTTTTCGCAGGTTTACGTCCAGAATGGTATTTTTGGTTTTTGGGGCAGGGTTCAGGCTGCATTTGAAGCTAAAATTCAAGCCTCTAGCCTCCGGGGTTTTGGAGAAGGAGCCTTTTGCAAAAGTGCAAGTTTGACCCCTCTAGCTGCTCAAATATCGAAGTTACAGGCACTTTTATATTTGGCAGTCGAGGGGTCAATTTGCCATGAAATTTTCGGGGTTTTTCGCAGGTTTCCGTCTGGAATGCTGTTTTTGGTTTTTGGGGCAGGGTTCAGGCTGCATTTGAAGCTAAAATTCAAGTCTCTAGCCTCCGTGGTTTTGGAGATGGAGCCTTTTGAAAAAGTGCAAGTTTGACCCCTCTAGCTGCTCAAATAACGAAGTTACAGGCACTTTTATATTTGGCAGTCGAGGGGTCACTTTGCCATGAAATTTTCGGGGTTTTTCGCAGGTTTCCGTCTAGAATGCTGTTTTTGGTTTTTGGGGCAGGGTTCAGGCTGCATTTGAAGCTAAAATTCAAGTCTCTAGCCTCCGTGGTTTTGGAGATGGAGCCTTTTGAAAAAGTGCAAGTTTGACCCCTCTAGCTGCTCAAATAACGAAGTTACAGGCACTTTTATATTTGGCTGTCGAGGGGTCACTTCACCATGAAATTTTCGGGGTTTTTCGCAGGTTTCCGTCCGGAATGGTATTTTTGGTTTTTGGGGCAGGGTTCAGGCTGCATTTGAAGCTAAAATTCAAGTCTGTAGCCTCCGGGGTTTTGGAGAAGGAGCCTTTTGAAAAAGTGCAAGTTTGACCCCTCTAGCTGCTCAAATAACGAAGTTACAGGCACCTTTATATTTGGCAGTCGAGTGGTCACTTTGCCATGAAATTTTCGGGGTTTTTCGCAGGTTTCCGTCTGGAATGCTGTTTTTGGTTTTTGGGGCAGGGTTCAGGCTGCATTTGAAGCTAAAATTCAAGTCTCTAGCCTCCGTGGTTTTGGAGATGGAGCCTTTTGAAAAAGTGCAAGTTTGACCCCTCCAGCTGCTCAAATAACGAAGTTACAGGCACTTTTATATTTGGCAGTCGAGGGGTCACTTTGCCATGAAATTTTCGGGGTTTTTCGCAGGTTTCCGTCTGGAATGCTGTTTTTGGTTTTTGGGGCAGGGTTCAGGCTGCATTTGAAACTAAAATTCAAGTCTCTAGCCTCCGTGGTTTTGGAGATGGAGCCTTTTGAAAAAGTGCAAGTTTGACCCCTCTAGCTGCTCAAGTAACGAAGTTACAGGCACTTTTATATTTGGCAGTCGAGGGGTCACTTTGCCATGAAATTTTCGGGGTTTTTCGCAGGTTTCCGTCTGGAATGCTGTTTTGTGTTTTTGGGGCAGGGTCCAGGCTGCATTTGAAGCTAAAATTCAAGTCTCTAGCCTCCGTGGTTTTGGAGATGGAGCCTTTTGAAAAAGTGCAAGTTTGACCCCTCTAGCTGCTCAAATAACGAAGTTACAGGCACTTTTATATTTGGCAGTCGAGGGGTCACTTTGCCATGAAATTTTCGGGGTTTTTCGCAGGTTTCCGTCTGGAATGCTGTTTTTGGTTTTTGGGGCAGGGTTCAGGCTGCATTTGAAGCTAAAATTCAAGTCTCTAGCCTCCGTGGTTTTGGAGATGGAGCCTTTTGAAAAAGTGCAAGTTTGACCCCTCTAGCTGCTCAAATAACGAAGTTACAGGTACTTTTATATTTGGCAGTCGAGGGGTCACTTTGCCATGAAATTTTCGGGGTTTTTCGCAGGTTTCCGTCTAGAATGCTGTTTTTGGTTTTTGGGGCAGGGTTCAGGCTGCATTTGAAGCTAAAATTCAAGTCTCTAGCCTCCGTGGTTTTGAAGATGGAGCCTTTTGAAAAAGTGCAAGTTTGACCCCTCTAGCTGCTCAAATAACGAAGTTACAGGCACTTTTATATTTGGCAGTTGAGGGGTCACTTTGCCATGAAATTTTCGGGGTTCTTCGCAGGTTTCCGTCTGGAATGCTGTTTTTGGTTTTTGGGGCAGGGTTCAGGCTGCATTTGAAGCTAAAATTCAAGTCTCTAGCCTCCGTGGTTTTGGAGATGGAGCCTTTTGAAAAAGTGCAAGTTTGACCCCTCTAGCTGCTCAAATAACGAAGTTAGAGGCACTTTTATATTTGGCAGTCGAGGGGTCACTTCACCATTAAATTTTCGGGGTTTTTCGCAGGTTTTCGTCTGGAATGGTATTTTTGGTTTTTGGGGCAGCGTTCAGGCTGCATTTGAAGCTAAAATTCAAGTCTCTAGCCTCCGGGGTTTTGGAGAAGGAGCCTTTTGAAAAAGTGCAAGTTTGACCCCTCTAGCTGCTCAAATAACGAAGTTACAGGCACTTTTATATTTGGCAGTCGAGGGGTCACTTTGCCATGAAATTTTCGTGGTTTTTCG
Organism: Chloromyia formosa; assembly: GCA_964017055.1. Classification (NCBI taxonomy): domain Eukaryota; kingdom Metazoa; phylum Arthropoda; class Insecta; order Diptera; family Stratiomyidae; genus Chloromyia; species Chloromyia formosa. The sequence continues at coordinate 33,460,877 of OZ024815.1, read as the reverse complement.
CAGGTTTTCGTCCGGAATGGTATTTTTGGTTTTTGGGGCAGGGTTCAGGCTGCATTTGAAGCTAAAATTCAAGTCTCTAGCCTCCGTGCTTTTGGAGATGGAGACTTTTGAAAAAGTGCAAGTTTGACCCCTCTAGCTGCTCAAATAACGAAGTTACAGGCACTTTTATATTTGGCAGTCGAGGGGTCACTTTGCCATGAAATTTTCGGGGTTTTTCGCAGGTTTCCGTCTGGAATGCTGTTTTTGGGGCAGGGTTCAGGCTGCATTTGAAGCTAAAATTCAAGTCTCTAGCCTCCGGGGTTTTGGAGAAGGAGCCTTTTGAAAAAGTGCAAGTTTGACCCCTCTAGCTGCTCAAATAACGAAGTTACAGGCACTTTTATATTTGGCAGTCGAGGGGTCACTTTGCCATGAAATTTTCGTGGTTTTTCGCAGGTTTTCGCGCGGAATGGTATTTTTGGTTTTTGGGGCAGGGTTCAGGCTGCATTTGAAGCTAAAATTCAAGTCTCTAGCCTCCGTGGTTTTGGAGATGGAGCCTTTTGAAAAAGTGCAAGTTTCACCCCTCTAGCTGCTCAAATAACGAAGTTACAGGCACTTTTATATTTGGCAGTCGAGGGGTCACTTCACCATGAAATTTTCGGGGTTTTTCGCAGGTTTTCGTCCGGAATGGTATTTTTGGTTTTTGGGGCAGGGTTCAGGCTGCATTTGAAGCTAAAATTCAAGTCTCTAGCCTCCGGGGTTTTGGAGAAGGAGCCTTTTGAAAAAGTGCAAGTTTGACCCCTCTAGCTGCTCAAATAACGAAGTTACAGGCACTTTTATATTTGGCAGTCGAGGGGTCACTTTGCCATGAAATTTTCGGGGTTTTTCGCAGGATTTCGTCCGGAATGGTATTTTTGGTTTTTGGGGCATGGTTCAGGCTGCATTTGAAGCTAAAATTCAAGTCTCTAGCCTCCGTGGTTTTGGAGATGGAGATTTTTGAAAAGTGCAAGTTTGACCCCCCTAGCTGCTCAAATAACGAAGTTACAGGCACTTTTATATTTGGCAGTCGAGGGGTCACTTTGCCATGAAATTTTCGGGGTTTTTCGCAGGTTTTCGTCCGGAATGGTATTTTTGGTTTTTGGGGTAGCGTTCAGGCTGCATTTGAAGCTAAAATTCAAGTCTCTAGCCTCCGTGGTTTTGGAGATGGAGCCTTTTGAAAAAGTGCAAGTTTGACCCCTCTAGCTGCTCAAATAACGAAGTTACAGGCACTTTTATATTTGGCAGTCGAGGGGTCACTTTGCCATGAAATTTTCGGGGTTTTTCGCAGGTTTCCGTCTGGAATGCTGTTTTTGGTTTTTGGGGCAGGGTTCAGGCTGCATTTGAAACTAAAATTCAAGTCTCTAGCCTCCGTGGTTTTGGAGATGGAGCCTTTTGAAAAAGTGCAAGTTTGACCCCTCTAGCTGCTCAAGTAACGAAGTTACAGGCACTTTTATATTTGGCAGTCGAGGGGTCACTTTGCCATGAAATTTTCGGGGTTTTTCGCAGGTTTCCGTCTGGAATGCTGTTTTTGGTTTTTGGGGCAGGGTTCAGGCTGCATTTGAAGCTAAAATTCAAGTCTCTAGCCTCCGTGGTTTTGGAGATGGAGCCTTTTGAAAAAGTGCAAGTTTGACCCCTCTAGCTGCTCAAATAACGAAGTTACAGGCACTTTTATATTTGGCAGTCGAGGGGTCACTTTGCCATGAAATTTTCGGGGTTTTTCGCAGGTTTACGTCCAGAATGGTATTTTTGGTTTTTGGGGCAGGGTTCAGGCTGCATTTGAAGCTAAAATTCAAGCCTCTAGCCTCCGGGGTTTTGGAGAAGGAGCCTTTTGCAAAAGTGCAAGTTTGACCCCTCTAGCTGCTCAAATATCGAAGTTACAGGCACTTTTATATTTGGCAGTCGAGGGGTCAATTTGCCATGAAATTTTCGGGGTTTTTCGCAGGTTTCCGTCTGGAATGCTGTTTTTGGTTTTTGGGGCAGGGTTCAGGCTGCATTTGAAGCTAAAATTCAAGTCTCTAGCCTCCGTGGTTTTGGAGATGGAGCCTTTTGAAAAAGTGCAAGTTTGACCCCTCTAGCTGCTCAAATAACGAAGTTACAGGCACTTTTATATTTGGCAGTCGAGGGGTCACTTTGCCATGAAATTTTCGGGGTTTTTCGCAGGTTTCCGTCTAGAATGCTGTTTTTGGTTTTTGGGGCAGGGTTCAGGCTGCATTTGAAGCTAAAATTCAAGTCTCTAGCCTCCGTGGTTTTGGAGATGGAGCCTTTTGAAAAAGTGCAAGTTTGACCCCTCTAGCTGCTCAAATAACGAAGTTACAGGCACTTTTATATTTGGCTGTCGAGGGGTCACTTCACCATGAAATTTTCGGGGTTTTTCGCAGGTTTCCGTCCGGAATGGTATTTTTGGTTTTTGGGGCAGGGTTCAGGCTGCATTTGAAGCTAAAATTCAAGTCTGTAGCCTCCGGGGTTTTGGAGAAGGAGCCTTTTGAAAAAGTGCAAGTTTGACCCCTCTAGCTGCTCAAATAACGAAGTTACAGGCACCTTTATATTTGGCAGTCCAGGGGTCACTTTGCCATGAAATTTTCGGGGTTTTTCGCAGGTTTCCGTCTGGAATGCTGTTTTTGGTTTTTGGGGCAGGGTTCAGGCTGCATTTGAAGCTAAAATTCAAGTCTCTAGCCTCCGTGGTTTTGGAGATGGAGCCTTTTGAAAAAGTGCAAGTTTGACCCCTCCAGCTGCTCAAATAACGAAGTTACAGGCACTTTTATATTTGGCAGTCGAGGGGTCACTTTGCCATGAAATTTTCGGGGTTTTTCGCAGGTTTCCGTCTGGAATGCTGTTTTTGGTTTTTGGGGCAGGGTTCAGGCTGCATTTGAAACTAAAATTCAAGTCTCTAGCCTCCGTGGTTTTGGAGATGGAGCCTTTTGAAAAAGTGCAAGTTTGACCCCTCTAGCTGCTCAAGTAACGAAGTTACAGGCACTTTTATATTTGGCAGTCGAGGGGTCACTTTGCCATGAAATTTTCGGGGTTTTTCGCAGGTTTCCGTCTGGAATGCTGTTTTGTGTTTTTGGGGCAGGGTCCAGGCTGCATTTGAAGCTAAAATTCAAGTCTCTAGCCTCCGTGGTTTTGGAGATGGAGCCTTTTGAAAAAGTGCAAGTTTGACCCCTCTAGCTGCTCAAATAACGAAGTTACAGGCACTTTTATATTTGGCAGTCGAGGGGTCACTTTGCCATGAAATTTTCGGGGTTTTTCGCAGGTTTCCGTCTGGAATGCTGTTTTTGGTTTTTGGGGCAGGGTTCAGGCTGCATTTGAGGCTAAAATTCAAGTCTCTAGCCTCCGTGGTTTTGGAGATGGAGCCTTTTGAAAAAGTGCAAGTTTGACCCCTCTAGCTGCTCAAATAACGAAGTTACAGGTACTTTTATATTTGGCAGTCGAGGGGTCACTTTGCCATGAAATTTTCGGGGTTTTTCGCAGGTTTCCGTCTGGAATGCTGTTTTTGGTTTTTGGGGCAGGGTTCAGGCTGCATTTGAAGCTAAAATTCAAGTCTCTAGCCTCCGTGGTTTTGAAGATGGAGCCTTTTGAAAAAGTGCAAGTTTGACCCCTCTAGCTGCTCAAATAACGAAGTTACAGGCACTTTTATATTTGGCAGTTGAGGGGTCACTTTGCCATGAAATTTTCGGGGTTCTTCGCAGGTTTCCATCTGGAATGCTGTTTTTGGTTTTTGGGGCAGGGTTCAGGCTGCATTTGAAGCTAAAATTCAAGTCTCTAGCCTCCGTGGTTTTGGAGATGGAGCCTTTTGAAAAAGTGCAAGTTTGACCCCTCTAGCTGCTCAAATAACGAAGTTAGAGGCACTTTTATATTTGGCAGTCGAGGGGTCACTTCACCATGAAATTTTCGGGGTTTTTCGCAGGTTTTCGTCTGGAATGGTATTTTTGGTTTTTGGGGCAGCGTTCAGGCTGCATTTGAAGCTAAAATTCAAGTCTCTAGCCTCCGGGGTTTTGGAGAAGGAGCCTTTTGAAAAAGTGCAAGTTTGACCCCTCTAGCTGCTCAAATAACGAAGTTACAGGCACTTTTATATTTGGCAGTCGAGGGGTCACTTTGCCATGAAATTTTCGTGGTTTTTCGCAGGTTTTCGTCCGGAATGGTATTTTTGGTTTTTGGGGCAGGGTTCAGGCTGCATTTGAAGCTAAAATTCAAGTCTCTAGCCTCCGTGGTTTTGGAGATGGAGACTTTTGAAAAAGTGCAAGTTTGACCCCTCTAGCTACTCAAATAACGAAGTTACAGGCACTTTTATATTTGGCAGTCGAGGGGTCACTTTGCCATGAAATTTTCGGGGTTTTTCGCAGGTTTCCGTCTGGAATGCTGCTTTTGGGGCAGGGTTCAGGCTGCATTTGAAGCTAAAATTCAAGTCTCTAGCCTCCGGGGTTTTGGAGAAGGAGCCTTTTGAAAAAGTGCAAGTTTGACCCCTCTAGCTGCTCAAATAACGAAGTTACAGGCACTTTTATATTTGGCAGTCGAGGGGTCACTTTGCCATGAAATTTTCGTGGTTTTTCGCAGGTTTTCGCGCGAAATGGTATTTTTGGTTTTTGGGGCAGGGTTCAGGCTGCATTTGAAGCTAAAATTCAAGTCTCTAGCCTCCGTGGTTTTGGAGATGGAGCCTTTTGAAAAAGTGCAAGTTTCACCCCTCTAGCTGCTCAAATAACGAAGTTACAGGCACTTTTATATTTGGCAGTCGAGGGGTCACTTCACCATGAAATTTTCGGGGTTTTTCGCAGGTTTTCGTCCGGAATGGTATTTTTGGTTTTTGGGGCAGGGTTCAGGCTGCATTTGAAGCTAAAATTCAAGTCTCTAGCCTCCGGGGTTTTGGAGAAGGAGCCTTTTGAAAAAGTGCAAGTTTGACCCCTCTAGCTGCTCAAATAACGAAGTTACAGGCACTTTTATATTTGGCAGTCGAGGGGTCACTTTGCCATGAAATTTTCGGGGTTTTTCGCAGGATTTCGTCCGGAATGGTATTTTTGGTTTTTGGGGCATGGTTCAGGCTGCATTTGAAGCTAAAATTCAAGTCTCTAGCCTCCGTGGTTTTGGAGATGGAGATTTTTGAAAAGTGCAAGTTTGACCCCCCTAGCTGCTCAAATAACGAAGTTACAGGCACTTTTATATTTGGCAGTCGAGGGGTCACTTTGCCATGAAATTTTCGGGGTTTTTCGCAGGTTTTCGTCCGGAATGGTATTTTTGGTTTTTGGGGTAGCGTTCAGGCTGCATTTGAAGCTAAAATTAAAGCCTCTAGCCTCCGGGGTTTTGGAGAAGGAGCCTTTTGAAAAAGTGAAAGATTGACCCCTCAAGCTGCTCAAATAACGAAGTTACAGGCACTTTTATATTTGGCAGTCGAGGGGTCACTTTGCCATGACATTTTCGGGGTTTTTCACAGGTTTTTGTCCGGAATGGTATTTTTGGTTTTTGGGACAGGGTTGAGACTGCATTTGAAGCTAAAATTCAAGTCTCTAGCCTCCGTGGTTTTGGAGATGGAGCCTTTTGAAAAAGTGCAAGTTTGACCCCTCTAGCTTCTCAAATAACGAAGTTACAGGCACTTTTATATTTGGCAGTCGAGAGGTCACTTTGCCATGAAATTTTCGGGGTTTTTCGCAGGTTTCCGTCTGGAATGCTGTTTTTGGTTTTTGGGGCAGGGTTCAGGCTGCAATTGAAGCTAAAATTCAAGTCTCTAGCCTCCGTGGTTTTGGAGATGGAGCCTTTTGAAAAAGTGCAAGTTTGACCCCTCTAGCTGCTCAAATAACGAAGTTACAGGCACTTTTATATTTGGCAGTCGAGGGGTCACTTTGCCATGAAATTTTCGGGGTTTTTCGCAGGTTTTCGTCCGGAATGGTATTTTTGGTTTTTGGGGCAGGGTTCAGGCTGCATTTGAAGCTAAAATTCAAGCCTCTAGCCTCCGGGGTTTTGGAGAAGGAGCCTTTTGAAAAAGTGAAAGATTTACCCCTCTAGCTGCTCAAATAACGAAGTTACAGGCACTTTTATATTTGGCAGTCGAGGGGTCACTTTGCCATGACATTTTCGGGGTTTTTCGCAGGTTTTCGTCCGGAATGGTATTTTTGGTTTTTGGGGCAGGGTTGAGGCTGCATTTGAAGCTAAAATTCAAGTCTCTAGTCTTCGTGGTTTTGGAGATGGAGCTTTTTTAAAAAGTGCAAGTTTGACCCCTCTAGCTGCTCAAATAACGAAGTTACAGGCACTTTTATATTTGGCAGTCGAGAGGTCACTTTGCCATGACATTTTCGGGGTTTTTCGCAGGTTTTCGTCCGGAATGGTATTTTTGGTTTTTGGGGCAGGGTTCAGGCTGCATTTGAAGCTAAAATTCAAGTCTCTAGCCTCCGGGGTTTTGGAGAAGGAGCCTTTTGAAAAAGTGAAAGATTTACCCCTCTAGCTGCTCAAATAACGAAGTTACAGGGACTTTTATATTTAGCAGTCGAGGGGTCACTTTGCCATGACATTTTCGGGGTTTTTCGCAGGTTTTCGTCCGGAATGGTATTTTTGGTTTTTGGGGCAGGGTTCAGGCTGCATTTGAAGCTAAAATTCAAGTCTCTAGTCTCCGTGGTTTTGGAGATGGATCATTTTTAAAAAGTGCAAGTTTGACCCCTCTAGCTGCTCAAATAACGAAGTTACAGGCACTTTTATATTTGGCAGTCGAGGGGTCAGTTTGCCATAAAATTTTCGGGGTTTTTCGCAGGTTTTCGTCCGGAATGGTATTTTTGGTTTTTAGGGCAGGGTTTAGGCTGCATTTGAAGCTAAAATTCAAGTCTCTTGCCTCCGTGGTTTTGGAGATGGAGCCTTTTGAAAAAGTGCAAGTTTGACCCCTCTAGCTTCTCAAATAACGAAGTTACAGGCACCTTTATATTTGGCAGTCCAGGGGTCACTTTGCCATGAAATTTTCGGGGTTTTTCGCAGGTTTCCGTCCGGAATGGTATTTTTGGTTTTTGGGGCAGGGTTCAGGCTGCATTTGAAGCTAAAATTCAAGTCTGTAGCCTCCGGGGTTTTGGAGAAGGAGCCTTTTGAAAAAGTGCAAGTTTGACCCCTCTAGCTGCTCAAATAACGAAGTTACAGGCACCTTTATATTTGGCAGTCCAGGGGTCACTTTGCCATGAAATTTTCGGGGTTTTTCGCAGGTTTCCGTCTGGAATGCTGTTTTTGGTTCTTGGGGCAGGGTTCAGGCTGCATTTGAAGCTAAAATTCAAGTCTCTAGCCTCCGTGGTTTTGGAGATGGAGCCTTTTGAAAAAGTGCAAGTTTGACCCCTCTAGCTGCTCAAATAACGAAGTTACAGGCACTTTTATATTTGGCAGTCGAGGGGTCACTTTGCCATGAAATTTTCGGGGTTTTTCGCAGGTTTCCGTCTGGAATGCTGTTTTTGGTTTTTGGGGCAGGGTTCAGGCTGCATTTGAAACTAAAATTCAAGTCTCTAGCCTCCGTGGTTTTGGAGATGGAGCCTTTTGAAAAAGTGCAAGTTTGACCCCTCTAGCTTCTCAAGTAACGAAGTTACAGGCACTTTTATATTTGGCAGTCGAGGGGTCACTTTGCCATGAAATTTTCGGGGTTTTTCGCAGGTTTCCGTCTGGAATGCTGTTTTGTGTTTTTGGGGCAGGGTCCAGGCTGCATTTGAAGCTAAAATTCAAGTCTCTAGCCTCCGTGGTTTTGGAGATGGAGCCTTTTGAAAAAGTGCAAGTTTGACCCCTCTAGCTGCTCAAATAACGAAGTTACAGGCACTTTTATATTTGGCAGTCGAGGGGTCACTTTGCCATGAAATTTTTGGGGGTTTTTCGCAGGTTTCCGTCTGGAATGCTGTTTTTGGTTTTTGGGGCAGGGTTCAGGCTGCATTTGAAGCTAAAATTCAAGTCTCTAGCCTCCGTGGTTTTGGAGATGGAGCCTTTTGAAAAAGTGCAAGTTTGACCCCTCTAGCTGCTCAAATAACGAAGTTACAGGCACTTTTATATTTGGCAGTCGAGGGGTCACTTTGCCATGAAATTTTCGTGGTTTTTCGCAGGTTTTCGCGCGGAATGGTATTTTTGGTTTTTGGGGCAGGGTTCAGGCTGCATTTGAAGCTAAAATTCAAGTCTCTAGCCTCCGTGGTTTTGGAGATGGAGCCTTTTGAAAAAGTGCAAGTTTGACCCCTCTAGCTGCTCAAATAACGAAGTTACAGGCACTTTTATATTTGGCAGTCGAGGGGTCACTTCACCATGAAATTTTCGGGGTTTTTCGCAGGTTTTCGTCCGGAATGGTATTTTTGGTTTTTGGGGCAGGGTTCAGGCTGCATTTGAAGCTAAAATTCAAGTCTCTAGCCTCCGTGGTTTTGGAGATGGATACTTTTGAAAAAGTGCAAGTTTGACCCCTCTAGCTGCTCAAATAACGAAGTTACAGGCACTTTTATATTTGGCAGTCGAGGGGTCACTTTGCCATGAAATTTTCGGGGTTTTTCGCAGGTTTCCGTCTGGAATGCTGTTTTTGGTTTTTGGGGCAGGGTTCAGGCTGCATTTGAAGCTAAAATTCAAGTCTCTAGCCTCCGTGGTTTTGGAGATGGAGCCTTTTGAAAAAGTGCAAGTTTGACCCCTCTAGCTGCTCAAATAACGAAGTTACAGGCACTTTTATATTTGGCAGTCGAGGGGTCACTTCACCATGAAATTTTCGGGGTTTTTCGCAGGTTTTCGTCCGGAATGGTATTTTTGGTTTTTGGGGCAGGGTTCAGGCTGCATTTGAAGCTAAAATTCAAGTCTCTAGCCTCCGGGGTTTTGGAGAAGGAGCCTTTTGAAAAAGTGCAAGTTTGACCCCTCTAGCTGCTCAAATAACGAAGTTACAGGCACTTTTATATTTGGCAGTCGAGGGGTCACTTTGCCATGAAATTTTCGGGGTTTTTCGCAGGATTTCGTCCGGAATGGTATTTTTGGTTTTTGGGGCATGGTTCAGGCTGCATTTGAAGCTAAAATTCAAGTCTCTAGCCTCCGTGGTTTTGGAGATGGAGATTTTTGAAAAGTGCAAGTTTGACCCCCCTAGCTGCTCAAATAACGAAGTTACAGGCACTTTTATATTTGGCAGTCGAGGGGTCACTTTGCCATGAAATTTTCGGGGTTTTTCGCAGGTTTTCGTCCGGAATGGTATTTTTGGTTTTTGGGGTAGCGTTCAGGCTGCATTTGAAGCTAAAATTAAAGCCTCTAGCCTCCGGGGTTTTGGAGAAGGAGCCTTTTGAAAAAGTGAAAGATTGACCCCTCTAGCTGCTCAAATAACGAAGTTACAGGCACTTTTATATTTGGCAGTCGAGGGGTCACTTTGCCATGACATTTTCGGGGTTTTTCGCAGGTTTCCGTCTGGAATGCTGTTTTTGGTTTTTGGGACAGGGTTGAGGCTGCATTTGAAGCTAAAATTCAAGTCTCTAGCCTCCGTGGTTTTGGAGATGGAGCCTTTTGAAAAAGTGCAAGTTTGACCCCTCTAGCTTCTCAAATAACGAAGTTACAGGCACTTTTATATTTGGCAGTCGAGAGGTCACTTTGCCATGAAATTTTCGGGGTTTTTCGCAGGTTTCCGTCTGGAATGCTGTTTTTGGTTTTTGGGGCAGGGTTCAGGCTGCAATTGAAGCTAAAATTCAAGTCTCTAGCCTCCGTGGTTTTGGAGATGGAGCCTTTTGAAAAAGTGCAAGTTTGACCCCTCTAGCTGCTCAAATAACGAAGTTACAGGCACTTTTATATTTGGCAGTCGAGGGGTCACTTTGCCATGAAATTTTCGGGGTTTTTCGCAGGTTTTCGTCCGGAATGGTATTTTTGGTTTTTGGGGCAGGGTTCAGGCTGCATTTGAAGCTAAAATTCAAGCCTCTAGCCTCCGGGGTTTTGGAGATGGAGCCTTTTGAAAAAGTGACAGATTTACCCCTCTAGCTGCTCAAATAACGAAGTTACAGGCACTTTTATATTTGGCAGTCGAGGGGTCACTTTGCCATGACATTTTCGGGGTTTTTCGCAGGTTTTCGTCCGGAATGGTATTTTTGGTTTTTGGGGCAGGGTTCAGGCTGCATTTGAAGCTAAAATTCAAGTCTCTAGTCTTCGTGGTTTTGGAGATGGAGCTTTTTTAAAAAGTGCAAGTTTGACCCCTCTAGCTGCTCAAATAACGAAGTTACAGGCACTTTTATATTTGGCAGTCGAGAGGTCACTTTGCCATGACATTTTCGGGGTTTTTCGCAGGTTTTCGTCCGGAATGGTATTTTTGGTTTTTGGGGCAGGGTTCAGGCTGCATTTGAAGCTAAAATTCAAGCCTCTAGCCTCCGGGGTTTTGGAGAAGGAGCCTTTTGAAAAAGTGAAAGATTTACCCCTCTAGCTGCTCAAATAACGAAGTTACAGGGACTTTTATATTTAGCAGTCGAGGGGTCACTGTGCCATGACATTTTCGGGGTTTTTCGCAGGTTTTCGTCCGGAATGGTATTTTTGGTTTTTGGGGCAGGGTTCAGGCTGCATTTGAAGCTAAAATTCAAGCCTCTAGCCTCCGGGGTTTTGGAGAAGGAGCCTTTTGAAAAAGTGCAAGTTTGACCCCTCTAGTTGCTCAATTAACGAAGTTACAGGCACTTTTATATTTGGCAGTCGAGGGGTCACTTTGCCATGAAATTTTCGGGGCTTTTCGCAGGTTTTCGTCCGGAATGGAATTTTCTGTTTTTGGGGCAGGGTTCAGGCTGCATTTGAAGCTAAAATTCAAGCCTCTAGCCTCCGGGGTTTTGGAGAAGGAGCCTTTCGAAAAAGTGCAAGTTTGACCCCTCTAGCTGCTCAAATAACGAAGTTACAGGCACTTTTATATTTGGCAGTCGAGGGGTCACTTTGCCATGAAATTTTCGGGGTTTTTCGCAGGTTTCCGTCTGGAATGCTGTTTTTGGTTTTTTGGGGCAGGGTTCAGGCTGCATTTGAAGCTAAAATTCAAGTCTCTAGCCTCCGTGGTTTTGGAGATGGAGCCTTTTGAAAAAGTGCAAGTTTGACCCCTCTAGCTGCTCAAATAACGAAGTTACAGGCACTTTTATATTTGGCAGTCGAGGGGTCACTTTGCCATGAAATTTTCGGGGTTTTTCGCCGGTTTCCGTCTGGAATGCTGTTTTTGGTTTTTGGATCAGGGTTCAGGCTGCATTTCAAGCTAAAATTCAAGCCTCTAGCCTCCGGGGTTTTGGAGAAGAAGCCTTTTGAAAAAGTGCAAGTTTGACCTCCCTAGCTGCTCAAATAACGAAGTTACAGGCACTTTTATATTTGGCAGTCGAGGGGTCACTTTGCCATGAAATTTTCGGGGTTTTTCGCCGGTTTCCGTCTGGAATGCTGTTTTTGGTTTTTGGGGCAGGGTTCAGGCTGCATTTGAAGCTAAAATTCAAGCCTCTAGCCTCCGGGGTTTTGGAGAAGGAGCCTTTTGAAAAAGTGAAAGATTGACCCCTCTAGCTGCTCAAATAACGAAGTAACAGGCACTTTTATATTTGGCAGTCGAGGGGTCACTTTGCCATGAAATTTTCGGGGTTTTTCGCAGGTTTCCGTCTGGAATGCTGTTTTTGGTTTTTGGGGCAGGGTTCAGGCTGCATTTGAAGCTAAAATTCAAGTCTCTAGCCTCCGTGGCTTTGGAGATGGAGCCTTTTGAAAAAGTGCAAGTTTGACCCCTCTAGCTGCTCAAATAACGAAGTTTCAGGCACTTTTATATTTGGCAGTCGAGGGGTCACTTTGCCATGACATTTTCGGGGTTTTTCGCAGGTTTCCGTCTGGAATGCTGTTTTTGGTTTTTGGGGCAGGGTTCAGGCTGCATTTGAAGCTAAAATTCAAGCCTCTAGCCTCCGGGGTTTTGGAGAAGGAGCCTTTTGAAAAAGTGCAAGTTTGACCCCCCTAGCTGCTCAAATAACGAAGTTACAGGCACTTTTATATTCGGCAGTCGAGGGGTCACTTTGCCATGAAATTTTCGGGGTTTTTCGCAGGTTTTCGTCCGGAATGGTATTTTTGGTTTTTGGGGCAGGGTTCAGGCTGCATTTGAAGCTAAAATTCAAGTCTCTAGCCTCCGTGGTTTTGGAGATGGAGCCTTTTGAAAAAGTGCACGTTTGACCCCTCTAGCTGCTCAAATAACGAAGTTACAGGCACTTTTATATTTGGCAGTCGAGGGGTCACTTTGCCATGAAATTTTCGGGGTTTTTCGCAGGTTTTCGTCCGGAATGGTATTTTTGGTTTTTGGGGCAGGGTTCAGGCTGCATTTGAAGCTAAAATTCAAGTCTCTAGCCTCCGTGGTTTTGGAGATGGAGCCTTTTGAAAAAGTGCAAGTTTGACCCCTCTAGCTGCTCAAATAACGAAGTTACAGGCACTTTTATATTTGGCAGTCGAGGGGTCACTTTGCCATGAAATTTTCGGGGTTTTTCGCAGGTTTTCGTCCGGAATGGTATTTTTGGTTTTTGGGGCAGCGTTCAGGCTGCATTTGAAGCTAAAATTCAAGCCTCTAGCCTCCGGGGTTTTGGAGAAATAGCCTTTTGAAAAAGTGAAAGATTGGCCCCTCTAGCTGCTCAAATAACGAAGTTACAGGCACTTTTATATTTGGCAGTCGAGGGGTCACTTTGCCATGAAATTTTCGGGGTTTTTCGCAGGTTTCCGTCTGGAATGCTGTTCTTGATTTTTGGGGCAGGGTTCAGGCTGCATTTGAAGCTAAAATTCAAGCCTCTAGCCTCCGTGGTTTTGGAGATGGAGCCTTTTGAAAAAGTGCAAGTTTGACCCCTCTAGCTGCTCAAATAACGAAGTTACAGGCACTTTTAAATTTGGCAGTCGAGGGGTCACTTTGCCATGAAATTTTCGGGGTTTTTCGCAGGATTCCGTCCGGAATGATATTTTTGGTTTTTAGGGCAGCGTTCAGGCTGCATTCAAGTCTCTAGCCACCGTGGTTTTGGAGATGGAGCCTTTTGAAAAAGTGCACGTTTGACCCCTCTAGCTGCTCAAATAACGAAGTTACAGGCACTTTTATATTTGGCAGTCGAGGGGTCACTTTGCCATGAAATTTTCGGGATTTTTCGCAGGTTTCCGTCTGGAATGCTGTTTTTAGTTTTTGGGGCAGGGTTCAGGCTGCATTTGAAGCTAAGATTCAAGTCTCTAGCCTCCGTGGTTTTGGAGATGGAGCCTTTTGAAAAAGTGCAAGTTTGACCCCTCGAGCTGCTCAAATAACGAAGTTACAGGCACTTTTATATTTGGCAGTCGAGGGGTCACTTTGCCATGAAATTTTCGGGGTTTTTCGCAGGTTTCCGTCTGGAATGCTGTTTTTGGTTTTTGGGGCAGGGTTCAGGCTGCATTTGAAGCTAAAATTCAAGTCTCTAGCCTCCGTGGTTTTGGAGATGGAGCCTTTTGAAAAAGTGCAAGTTTGACCCCTCTAGCTGCTCAAATAACGAAGTTACAGGCACTTTTATATTCGGCAGTCGAGGGGTCACTTTGCCATGAAATTTTCGGGGTTTTTCGCAGGTTTCCGTCTGGAATGCTGTTTTTGGTCTTTGGGGCAGGGTTCAGGCTGCATTTGAGGCTAAAATTCAAGCCTCTAGCCTCCGGGGTTTTGGAGAAGGAGCCTTTTGAAAAAGTGCAAGTTTGACCCCTCTAGCTGCTCAAATAACGAAGTTACAGGCACTTTTATATTTGGCAGTCGAGGGGTCACTTTGCCATGAAATTTTCGGGGTTTTTCGCAGGTTTCCGTCTGGAATGCTGTTTTTGGTTTTTGGGGCAGGGTTCAGGCTGCATTTGAAGCTAAAATTCAAGTCTCTAGCCTCCGTGGTTTTGGAGATGGAGCCTTTTGAAAAAGTGCAAGTTTGACCCCTCTAGCTGCTCAAATAACGAAGTTACAGGCACTTTTATATTCGGCAGTCGAGGGGTCACTTTGCCATGAAATTTTCGGGGTTTTTCGCAGGTTTCCGTCTGGAATGCTGTTTTTGGTTTTTGGGGCAGGGTTCAGGCTGCATTTGAAGCTAAAATTCAAGTCTCTAGCCTCCGTGTTTTCCGAGATGGAGCCTTTTGAAAAAGTGCAAGTTTGACCCCTCTAGCTGCTCAAATAACGAAGTTACAGGCACTTTTATATTTGGCAGTCGAGGGGTCACTTTGCCATGAAATTTTCGGGGTTTTTCGCAGGTTTCCGTCTGGAATGCTGTTTTTGGTTTTTGGGACAGGGTTCAGGCTGCATTTGAAGCTAAAATTCAAGCCTCTAGCCTCCTGAATTTTGGAGAAGGAGCCTTTTGAAAAAGTGCAAGTTTGACCCCTCTAGCTGCTCAAATAACGAAGTTACAGGCACTTTTATATTTGGCAGTCGAGGGGTCACTTTGCCATGAAATTTTCGGGGTTTTTCGCAGGTTTCCGTCCGGAATGGTACTTTTGGTTTTTGGGGCAGGGTTCAGGCTGCATTTGAAGCTAAAATTCAAGCCTCTAGCCTCCGTGGTTTTGGAGATGGAGCCTTTTGAAAAAGTGCAAGTTTGACCCCTCTAGCTGCTCAAATAACGAAGTTACAGGCACTTTTATATTTGGCAGTCGAGGGGTCACTTTGCCATGAAATTTTCGGGGTTTTTCGCAGGTTTCCGTCTGGAATGCTGTTTTTGGTTTTTGGGGCAGGGTTCAGGCTGCATTTGAGGCTAAAATTCAAGCCTCTAGCCTCCTGAATTTTGGAGAAGGAGCCTTTTGAAAAAGTGCAAGTTTGACCCCTCTAGCTGCTCAAATAACGAAGTTACAGGCACTTTTATATTTGGCAGTCGAGGGGTCACTTTGCCATGAAATTTTCGGGGTTTTTCGCAGGTTTCCGTCTGGAATGCTGTTTTTGGTTTTTGGGGCAGGGTTCAGGCTGCATTTGAAGCTAAAATTCAAGTCTCTAGCCTCCGGGGTTTTGGAGAAGGAGCCTTTTGAAAAAGTGCAAGTTTGACCAATCTAGCTGCTCAAATAACGAAGTTACAGGCACTTTTATATTTGGCAGTCGAGGGGGCACTTTGCCATGAAATTTTCGGGTTTTTTCGCAGGTTTCCGTCCGGAATGCTGTTTTTAGTTTTTGGGGCAGGGTTCAGGCTGCATTTGAAGCTAAAATTCAAGTCTCTAGCCTCCGTGGTTTTGGAGATGGAGCCTTTTGAAAAAGTGCAAGTTTGACCCCTCTAGCTGCTCAAATAACGAAGTTACAGGCACTTTTATATTTGGCAGTCGAGGGGTCACTTTGCCATGAAATTTTCGGGGTTTTTCGCAGGTTTCCGTCCGGAATGGTATTTTTGGTTTTTGGGGCAGGGTTCAGGCTGCATTTGAAGCTAAAATTCAAGCCTCTAGCCTCCGGGGTTTTGGAGATGGAGCCTTTTGAAAAAGTGCAAGTTTGACCCCTCTAGCTGCTCAAATAACGAAGTTACAGGCACTTTTATATTTGGCAGTCGAGAAGTCACTTTGCCATGAAATTTTCGGGGTTTTTCGCAGGTTTCCGTCTGGAATGCTGTTTTTGGTTTTTGGGGCAGGGTTCAGGCTGCATTTGAAGCTAAAATTCAAGTCTCTAGCCTCCGTGGTTTTGGAGATGAAGCCTTTTGAAAAAGTGCAAGTTTGACCCCTCTAGCTGCTCAAATAACGAAGTTACAGGCACTTTTATATTTGGCAGTCGAGAAGTCACTTTGCCATGAAATTTTCGGGGTTTTTCGCAGGTTTCCGTCTGGAATGCTGTTTTTGGTTTTTGGGGCAGGGTTCAGGCTGCATTTGAAGCTAAAATTCAAGTCTCTAGCCTCCGTGGTTTTGGAGATGGAGCCTTTTGAAAAAGTGCAAGTTTGACCCCTCTAGCTGCTCAAATAACGAAGTTACAGGCACTTTTATATTTGGCAGTCGAGGGGTCACTTTGCCATGAAATTTTCGGGGTTTTTCGCAGGTTTCCGTCTGGAATGCTGTTTTTGGTTTTTGGGGCAGGGTTCAGGCTGCATTTGAAGCTAAAATTCAAGTCTCTAGCCTCCGTGGTTTTGGAGATGGAGCCTTTTGAAAAAGTGCAAGTTTGACCCCTCTAGCTGCTCAAATAACGAAGTTACAGGCACTTTTATATTTGGCAGTCGAGGGGTCACTTTGCCATGAAATTTTCGGGGTTTTTCGCAGGTTTCCGTCTGGAATGCTGTTTTTGGTTTTTGGGGCAGGGTTCAGGCTGCATTTGAAGCTAAAATTCAAGTCTCTAGCCTCCGTGGTTTTGGAGATGGAGCCTTTTGAAAAAGTGCAAGTTTGACCCCTCTAGCTGCTCAAATAACGAAGTTACAGGCACTTTTATATTCGGCAGTCGAGGGGTCACTTTGCCATGAAATTTTCGGGGTTTTTCGCAGGTTTCCGTCTGGAATGCTGTTTTTGGTCTTTGGGGCAGGGTTCAGGCTGCATTTGAGGCTAAAATTCAAGCCTCTAGCCTCCGGGGTTTTGGAGAAGGAGCCTTTTGAAAAAGTGCAAGTTTGACCCCTCTAGCTGCTCAAATAACGAAGTTACAGGCACTTTTATATTTGGCAGTCGAGGGGTCACTTTGCCATGAAATTTTCGGGGTTTTTCGCAGGTTTCCGTCTGGAATGCTGTTTTTGGTTTTTGGGGCAGGGTTCAGGCTGCATTTGAAGCTAAAATTCAAGTCTCTAGCCTCCGTGGTTTTGGAGATGGAGCCTTTTGAAAAAGTGCAAGTTTGACCCCTCTAGCTGCTCAAATAACGAAGTTACAGGCACTTTTATATTCGGCAGTCGAGGGGTCACTTTGCCATGAAATTTTCGGGGTTTTTCGCAGGTTTCCGTCTGGAATGCTGTTTTTGGTTTTTGGGGCAGGGTTCAGGCTGCATTTGAAGCCAAAATTCAAGTCTCTAGCCTCCGTGTTTTCCGAGATGGAGCCTTTTGAAAAAGTGCAAGTTTGACCCCTCTAGCTGCTCAAATAACGAAGTTACAGGCACTTTTATATTTGGCAGTCGAGGGGTCACTTTGCCATGAAATTTTCGGGGTTTTTCGCAGGTTTCCGTCTGGAATGCTGTTTTTGGTTTTTGGGACAGGGTTCAGGCTGCATTTGAAGCTAAAATTCAAGCCTCTAGCCTCCTGAATTTTGGAGAAGGAGCCTTTTGAAAAAGTGCAAGTTTGACCCCTCTAGCTGCTCAAATAACGAAGTTACAGGCACTTTTATATTTGGCAGTCGAGGGGTCACTTTGCCATGAAATTTTCGGGGTTTTTCGCAGGTTTCCGTCCGGAATGGTACTTTTGGTTTTTGGGGCAGGGTTCAGGCTGCATTTGAAGCTAAAATTCAAGCCTCTAGCCTCCGTGGTTTTGGAGATGGAGCCTTTTGAAAAAGTGCAAGTTTGACCCCTCTAGCTGCTCAAATAACGAAGTTACAGGCACTTTTATATTTGGCAGTCGAGGGGTCACTTTGCCATGAAATTTTCGGGGTTTTTCGCAGGTTTCCGTCTGGAATGCTGTTTTTGGTTTTTGGGGCAGGGTTCAGGCTGCATTTGAGGCTAAAATTCAAGCCTCTAGCCTCCTGAATTTTGGAGAAGGAGCCTTTTGAAAAAGTGCAAGTTTGACCCCTCTAGCTGCTCAAATAACGAAGTTACAGGCACTTTTATATTTGGCAGTCGAGGGGTCACTTTGCCATGAAATTTTCGGGGTTTTTCGCAGGTTTCCGTCTGGAATGCTGTTTTTGGTTTTTGGGGCAGGGTTCAGGCTGCATTTGAAGCTAAAATTCAAGTCTCTAGCCTCCGGGGTTTTGGAGAAGGAGCCTTTTGAAAAAGTGCAAGTTTGACCAATCTAGCTGCTCAAATAACGAAGTTACAGGCACTTTTATATTTGGCAGTCGAGGGGTCACTTTGCCATGAAATTTTCGGGTTTTTTCGCAGGTTTCCGTCTGGAATGCTGTTTTTAGTTTTTGGGGCAGGGTTCAGGCTGCATTTGAAGCTAAAATTCAAGTCTCTAGCCTCCGTGGTTTTGGAGATGGAGCCTTTTGAAAAAGTGCAAGTTTGACCCCTCTAGCTGCTCAAATAACGAAGTTACAGGCACTTTTATATTTGGCAGTCGAGGGGTCACTTTGCCATGAAATTTTCGGGGTTTTTCGCAGGTTTCCGTCCGGAATGGTATTTTTGGTTTTTGGGGCAGGGTTCAGGCTGCATTTGAAGCTAAAATTCAAGCCTCTAGCCTCCGGGGTTTTGGAGATGGAGCCTTTTGAAAAAGTGCAAGTTTGACCCCTCTAGCTGCTCAAATAACGAAGTTACAGGCACTTTTATATTTGGCAGTCGAGAAGTCACTTTGCCATGAAATTTTCGGGGTTTTTCGCAGGTTTCCGTCTGGAATGCTGTTTTTGGTTTTTGGGGCAGGGTTCAGGCTGCATTTGAAGCTAAAATTCAAGTCTCTAGCCTCCGTGGTTTTGGAGATGAAGCCTTTTGAAAAAGTGCAAGTTTGACCCCTCTAGCTGCTCAAATAACGAAGTTACAGGCACTTTTATATTTGGCAGTCGAGAAGTCACTTTGCCATGAAATTTTCGGGGTTTTTCGCAGGTTTCCGTCTGGAATGCTGTTTTTGGTTTTTGGGGCAGGGTTCAGGCTGCATTTGAAGCTAAAATTCAAGTCTCTAGCCTCCGTGGTTTTGGAGATGGAGCCTTTTGAAAAAGTGCAAGTTTGACCCCTCTAGCTGCTCAAATAACGAAGTTACAGGCACTTTTATATTTGGCAGTCGAGGGGTCACTTTGCCATGAAATTTTCGGGGTTTTTCGCAGGTTTCCGTCTGGAATGCTGTTTTTGGTTTTTGGGGCAGGGTTCAGGCTGCATTTGAAGCTAAAATTCAAGTCTCTAGCCTCCGTGGTTTTGGAGATGGAGCCTTTTGAAAAAGTGCAAGTTTGACCCCTCTAGCTGCTCAAATAACGAAGTTACAGGCACTTTTATATTTGGCAGTCGAGGGGTCACTTTGCCATGAAATTTTCGGGGTTTTTCGCAGGTTTCCGTCTGGAATGCTGTTTTTGGTTTTTGGGGCAGGGTTCAGGCTGCATTTGAAGCTAAAATTCAAGTCTCCAGCCTCCGTGGTTTTGGAGATGGAGCCTTTTGAAAAAGTGCAAGTTTGACCCCTCTAGCTGCTCAAATAACG
Organism: Chloromyia formosa; assembly: GCA_964017055.1. NCBI lineage: Eukaryota > Metazoa > Arthropoda > Insecta > Diptera > Stratiomyidae > Chloromyia > Chloromyia formosa. The sequence goes on along the minus strand of OZ024815.1, from coordinate 33,441,789 downwards.
AAGTTACAGGCACTTTTATATTTGGCAGTCGAGGGGTCACTTTGCCATGAAATTTTCGGGATTTTTCGCAGGTTTCCGTCTGGAATGCTGTTTTTGGTTTTTGGGGCAGGGTTCAGGCTGCATTTGAAGCTAAAATTCAAGTCTCTAGCCTCCGTGGTTTTGGAGATGGAGCCTTTTGAAAAAGTGCAAGTTTGACCCCTCTAGCTGCTCAAATAACGAAGTTACAGGCACTTTTATATTTGGCAGTCGAGGGGTCACTTTGCCATGAAATTTTCGGGGTTTTTCGCAGGTTTTCGTCCGGAATGGTGTTTTTGGTTTTTAGGGCAGGGTTTAGGCTGCATTTGGAGCTAAAATTCAAGTCTCTAGCCTCCGTGGTTTTGGAGATGGAGCCTTTTGAAAAAGTGCAAGTTTGACCCCTCTAGCTGCTCAAGTAACGAAGTTACAGGCACTTTTATATTTGGCAGTCGAGGGGTCAATTTGCTATGACATTTTCGGGGTTTTTCGCAGGTTTTCGTCCGGAATGGTATTTTTGGTTTTTGGGGCAGGGTTCAGGCTGCATTTGAAGCTAAAATTCAAGTCTCCAGCCTCCGGGGTTTTGGAGAAGGAGCCTTTTGAAAAAGTGCAAGTTTGACCCCTCTAGCTGCTCAAATAACGAAGTTACAGGCACTTTTATATTTGGCAGTCGAGGGGTCACTTTGCCATGAAATTTTCGGGGTTTTTCGCAGGTTTCCGTCTGGAATGCTGTTTTTGGTTTTTGGGGCAGGGTTCAGGCTGCATTTGAGGCTAAAATTCAAGCCTCTAGCCTCCTGAATTTTGGAGAAGGAGCCTTTTGAAAAAGTGCAAGTTTGACCCCTCTAGCTGCTCAAATAACGAAGTTACAGGCACTTTTATATTTGGCAGTCGAGGGGTCACTTTGCCATGAAATTTTCGGGGTTTTTCGCAGGTTTCCGGCTGGAATGCTGTTTTTGGTTTTGGGGCAGGGTTCAGGCTGCATTTGAAGCTAAAATTCAAGTCTCTAGCCTCCGGGGTTTTGGAGAAGGAGCCTTTTGAAAAAGTGCAAGTTTGACCCCTCTAGCTGCTCAAATAACGAAGTTACAGGCACTTTTATATTTGGCAGTCGAGGGGTCACTTTGCCATGAAATTTTCGGGGTTTTTCGCAGGTTTCCGTCCGGAATGGTAATTTTGGTTTTTGGGGCAGGGTTCAGGCTGCATTTAAAGCTAAAATTCAAGCCTCTAGCCTCCGGGGTTTTGGAGATGGAGCCTTTTGAAAAAGTGCAAGTTTGACCCCTCTAGCTGCTCAAATAACGAAGTTACAGGCACTTTTATATTTGGCAGTCAAGGGGTCACTTTGCCATGAAATTTTCGGGGTTTTTCGCAGGTTTCCGTCTGGAATGCTGTTTTTGGTTTTTGGGGCAGGGTTCAGGCTGCATTTGAAGCTAAAATTCAAGTCTCTAGCCTCCGTGGTTTTGGAGATGGAGCCTTTTGAAAAAGTGCAAGTTTGACCCCTCTAGCTGCTCAAATAACGAAGTTACAGGCACTTTTATATTTGGCAGTCGAGGGGTCACTTTTCCATGAAATTTTCGGGGTTTTTCGCAGGTTTCCGTCTGGAATGCTGTTTTTGGTTTTTGGGGCAGGGTTCAGGCTGCATTTGAAGCTAAAATTCAAGTCTCTAGCCTCCGTGGTTTTGGAGAAGGAGCCTTTTGAAAAAGTGCAAGTTTGACCCCTCTAGCTGCTCAAATAACGAAGTTACAGGCACTTTTATATTTGGCAGTCGAGGGGTCACTTTGCCATGAAATTTTCGGGGTTTTTCGCAGGTTTTCGTCTGGAATGGTGTTTTTGGTTTTTGGGGCAGGGTTCAGGCTGCATTTGAAGCTAAAATTCAAGTCTCTAGCCTCCGGGGTTTTGGAGAAGGAGCCTTTTAAAAAAGTGAAAGATTGACCCCTCTAGTTGCTCAAATAACGAAGTTACAGGCACTTTTATATTTGGCAGTCGAGGGGTCACTTTGCCATGACATTTTCGAGGTTTTTCGCAGGTTTTCGTCCGGAATGGTAATTTTGGTTTTTGGGGCAGGGTTGAGGCTGCATTTGAAGCTAAAATTCAAGTCTCTAGCCTCCGTGGTTTTGGAGATGGAGCCTTTTTAAAAAGTGCAAGTCTGACCCCTCTAGCTGCTCAAATAACGAAGTTACAGGCACTTTTATATTTGGCAGTCGAGGGGTCACTTTGCCATGAAATTTTCGGGGTTTTTCGCAGGTTTTCGTTCGGAATGGTGTTTTTGGTTTTTAGGGCAGGGTTTAGGCTGCATTTGAAGCTAAAATTCAAGTCTCTAGCCTCCGTGGTTTTGGAGATGGAGCCTTTTGAAAAAGTGCAAGTTTGACCCGTCTAGCTGCTCAAATAACGAAGTTACAGGCACTTTTATATTTGGCAGTCGAGGGGTCACTTTGCCATGAAATTTTCGGGGTTTTTCGCAGGTTTTCGTCCGGAATGGTATTTTTGGATTTTGGGGCAGGGTTCAGGCTGCATTTGAAGCTAAAATTCAAGCCTCTAGCCTCCGGGGTTTTGGAGAAGGAGCCTTTTGAAAAAGTGAAAGATTGACCCCTCAAGCTGCTCAAATAACGAAGTTACAGGCACTTTTATATTTGGCAGTCGAGGGGTCACTTTGCCATGAAATTTTCGGGGTTTTTCGCAGGTTTTCGTCCGGAGTGGTATTTTTGGATTTTGGGGCAGGGTTCAGGCTGCATTTGAAGCTAAAATTCAAGCCTCTAGCCTCCGTGGTTTTGGAGATGGAGCCTTTTGAAAAAGTGCAAGTTTGACCCCTCTAGCTGCTCAAATAACGAAGTTACAGGCACTTTTATATTTGGCAGTCGAGGGGTCACTTTGCCATGAAATTTTCCGGGTTTTTCGCAGGTTTTCGTCCGGAATGGTGTTTTTGGTTTTTAGGGCAGGGTTTAGGCTGCATTTGGAGCTAAAATTCAAGTCTCTAGCCTCCGTGGTTTTGGAGATGGAGCCTTTTGAAAAAGTGCAAGTTTGACCCCTCTAGCTGCTCAAGTAACGAAGTTACAGGCACTTTTATATTTGGCAGTCGAGGGGTCACTTTGCTATGACATTTTCGGGGTTTTTCGCAGGTTTTCGTCCGGAATGGTATTTTTGGTTTTTGGGGCAGGGTTTAGGCTGCATTTGGAGCTAAAATTCAAGTCTCTAGCCTCCGTGGTTTTGGAGATGGAGCCTTTTGAAAAAGTGCAAGTTTGACCCCTCTAGCTGCTCAAGTAACGAAGTTACAGGCACTTTTATATTTGGCAGTCGAGGGGTCACTTTGCCATGACATTTTCGGGGTTTTTCGCAGGTTTTCGTCCGGAATGGTATTTTTGGTTTTTGGGGCAGGGTTCAGGCTGCATTTGAAGCTAAAATTCAAGTCTCTAGCCTCCGTGGTTTTGGAGATGGAGCCTTTTGAAAAAGTGCAAGTTTGACCCCTCTAGCTGCTCAAATAACGATGTTACTGGCACTTTTATATTTGGCAGTCGAGGGGTCACTTTGACATGAAATTTTCGGGGTTTTTCGAAGGTTTCCGTCCGGAATGGTATTTTTGGTTTTTGGGGCAGGGTTCAGGCTGCATTTGAAGCTAAAATTCAAGTCTCTAGCCTCCGTGGTTTTGGAGATGGAGCCTTTTGAAAAAGTGCAAGTTTGACCCCTCTAGCTGCTCAAATAACGAAGTTACAGGCACTTTTATATTTGGCAGTCGAGGGGTCAATTTGCCATGAAATTTTCGGGGTTTTTCGCAGGTTTCCGTCTGGAATGCTGTTTTTGGTTTTTGGGGCAGGGTTCAGGCTGCATTTGAAGCTAAAATTCAATTCTCTAGCCTCCGTGGTTTTGGAGATGGAGCCTTTTGAAAAAGTGCAAGTTTGACCCCTCTAGCTGCTCAAATAACGAAGTTACAGGCACTTTTATATTCGGCAGTCGAGGGGTCACTTTGCCATGAAATTTTCGGGGTTTTTCGCAGGTTTCCGTCTGGAATGCTGTTTTTGGTTTTTGGGGCAGGGTTCAGGCTGCATTTGAAGCTAAAATAAAATTCAAGTCTCTAGCCTCCGTGGTTTCGGAGATGGAGCCTTTTGAAAAAGTGCAAGTTTGACCAGTCTAGCTGCTCAAATAACGAAGTTACAGGCACTTTTAATATATATTTGGCAGTCGAGGGGTCACCTCACCATAAAATTTTCGGGGTTTTTCGCAGGTTTTCGTCCGGAATGGTATTTTTGGTTTTTGGGGCAGGGTTCAGGCTGCATTTGAAGCTAAAATTGAAGCCTCTAGCCTCCGGGGTTTTGGAGAAGGAGCCTTTTGAAAAAGTGCAAGTTTGACCCCTCCAGCTGCTCAAATAACGAAGTTACAGGCACTTTTATATTTGGCAGTCGAGGGGTCACTTTGCCATGAAATTTTCGGGGTTTTCCGCAGGTTTTCGTCCGGAATGGTATTTTTGGTTTTTGGGGCAGCGTTCAGGCTGCATTTGAAGCCAAAATTCAAGCCTCTAGCCTCCGGGGTTTTGGAGAAGGAGCCTTTTGAAAAAGTGAAAGATTGACCCCTCTAGCTGCTCAAATAACGAAGTTACAGGCACTTTTATATTTAGCAGTCGAGGGGTCACTTTGCCATGACATTTTCGGGGTTTTTCGCAGGTTTTCGTCCGGAATGGTATTTTTGGTTTTTGGGGCAGGGTTGAGGCTGCATTTGAAGCTAAAATTCAAGTCTCTAGCCTCCGTGGTTTTGGAGATGGAGCCTTTTGAAAAAGTGCAAGTTTGACCCCTCTAGCTGCTCAAATAACGAAGTTACAGGCACTTTTATATTTGGCAGTCGAGGGGTCACTTTGCCATGAAATTTTCGGGGTTTTTCGCAGGTTTTTGTCCGGAATTATATTTTTGGTTTTTGGGGCAGGGTTCAGGCTGCATTTGAAGCTAAAATTCAAGTCTCTAGCCTCCGTGGTTTTGGAGATGGAGCCTTTTGAAAAAGTGCAAGTTTGACCCCTCTAGCTGCTCAAATAACGAAGTTACAGGCACTTTTATATTTGGCAGTCGAGGGGTCACTTCACCATGAAATTTTCGGGGTTTTTCGCAGGTTTTCGTCCGGAATGGTATTTTTGGTTTTTGGGGCAGGGTTCAGGCTGCATTTGAAGATAAAATTCCCCTCTAGCACAGAGCAGGTATACTAAGAGCAGGAACTCAGAACAGATTTATTTTTAAAGCAGGATGCAAATAATCCCACGCACACAAATAAGCCTCACCACTCTAGAAGCAACGGCTACAATTTAAAGTAAACCGATCTTTAGAGCGATAAGGACAGCAACACATCAAATCAACTGTGTCTGTTGATTATAACGCCCAAGCATCCTCAGTTGCTATTGTATGCGTGACATGGTTCCTCAATTTCATATGTGTGAGTTACCATTTTCGGCCATTGCATTCGTGCATTTCCATCTTTGGGGGCGTGGCTTGTGTCAAGTGCATGATGAAACGTCTGTGATGAAAAAACGATTTATTTGAAAAATTTTACAAATTTTAAAAACACGCTAATAGCACCTCCACCACTTTAGAAAAAATCATTCTACATCATAATTCATATGCCATAAATCATATATAATACTAAATCATAACCCACATAGCATGTTTTTTTCTTTCCGGACATCCTAAAATGCGACCATAAAGATTCAGTTTCCGATTTTTCATGACACACTTTTTATTCATTCACTTGCTACAGGCCACACCCACAAAGATTCACCCACCCGAAACCACAAAGATTCTTGATGACCATCCCACAATTTCGCATGGTTCCCCTTACCTGAAGAGCGCACGTTCGCCATCTTTTCACAGTCTATCAGCGTTCATGTACATTTGCCAGAGAGGATCAAACAGCATGCGATCTCATTGATAACACGGGAGAACAATTTTGACACTTTTTTCTGTTTTTTTGAATTTTGGACCTAATTTATAGTAAAACGGCCTCGCTGATTCCAAAAATGCAGTCCGTTTTTCCCCTATACGTCAGGTTTTCGAGATATCGTTTGTTTTTTAATTTTACGGAAAATTACAAAAGGCCCCCTTAAAAAACAACTTTGTTAAAAGCTACGGGGCTGCATCCTTGTGCAGGACCTTCTAGTACCTGTATACAATAAAATTAAAAGCAATAAAAATGAAACCGGAATATAGAGGGCTACGCCCGCAATTCGAGGGTTTTGTAGCACGCGCTTATTTTGGTATATAAATATCGGCTAGTTGCTCTTCTTGATACCACTCAGATGGACAAAAAAAACATAATTAAAATGTCTTACCCACTTACATTTTACATGCCAATTCATATTACGTGATTGTAACGAAACTTAGAACATATTATTGCCTAAGGTGTTGGTTATCGTTGGTCATCAGTACTTTTGACCTCGAACGTGTTTAAGGCATGCAGAGGTGTGCTAACTGTAACTACAGAAATAAACTATTATTTACCTATTCTGAGAAGATATACAGATTCCATTATTTTCCATTTTATATGCTATTCGGAACCCACCTTCCTGTAAGTTTTCATAATTCTAACAGTCTCGAGGTGCCAGGGGGGGGGGGGGGGGGGGGCAAATTACGAACTAATATTTTTTCCTCCCCTACTATTCCCCTTTCTACAAATTTCAAGAAAATGCGAAAAAATGGAATGTACTCAACATTACCTTTCTCACGACACCTCACTTGCCTATACCAGTCGATAAAAAAAAATTTGAGCTTAATTTCGCCTCTATGTGGACCCCTCCCCCCTTCCACTCGGTAAAGTTTGTCAATTACGACGCAGCGCCCCCAACTAATCTTTACCCTTTCAAAAATGATTAATCAAATAACTGCAATTCGCACTACGAAGAACAACATGAAAGTAATACTCACACCTACATATGAGGCCGGTAGGTGTAATTTTTGTGTGGATAGTGTCAAAATAGTGTTTAAATGAATGTACTATTATTAAATATTATGTGATTGTAATGAAACTTAAAGATATTATTGCCAATGATGTTGGTTATCATTGGCCATCAATATTTTTGACCTCGGCTGTGCTTAAGGCGTGCAGGGGTATGCTAACTGCAACTATAGAAATGTACTATTATTAACCTTTTTTGTTAAGATATCAAAATTCTACGATTTTCGGTTTTCTACACTAGTAAAATGCCGCCTTTCTGCAAATTTTCATATTTCTAAGTATAACGGTATCGAAATGCAAGTGGGGGGGGACAAACTCGGATCACATATTTTCCCCTCTATCTCTTTTCCCCTTTTTTCAAATTTGATGAAAATACCGGAAATGAAATGTACTCGGTGTTACCTTTCTCATGATACCCCACTTGCCTATACCAGATGAAAAAAAAAATTTTGACCTTCATTTCCCCTCTATGGGGACATCCCCTTAAAGTAAGCCTATTAGAACGAATCGCTTTCTCCGGCAAATTATAATAATTCTAAAATACATACTCCCACAAAATTTCATGTATGTAGCTTCAGCCGTTCGTGAGATATTTCATGGTCAGACGGACAGACGGACAGACATTTGACCGATTTCATAAGGGTTTTGTTTTTAATACAAAACCCTAAAAAGTAATTTCTCGCTACCTGGATTGTTTGTTAAAAGTTGTGAAATTCTTCGGCCATTTTTAAGGCTCTTTTATGTAAAAAAATGTATTTAAAAGCCTCTGTTCCAGTACATTACTCTATTATTGTGCTCTTAACTTGTGTAATGGAAGCCTCTACTATCCCTCGTCGAAAGTGTCTCAACGCTCCGGACTCATTTTGCTATATATGTGGCAGTTATACATTTCTAAGTCAGAGGACAAAAATAGGCCCCTTTGTTCACCAGGCATATCTTGCCTACTTCAAAACTCCAATTTGCAATCAGGATAAATGGTGGGTCCCTCATAAAGTGTGCAGGTGCTGTGTCACACATTTGAGGTCCTGGACGAAAGCAGAACGACTTCAGTTGCCATTTGGTGTGCCAATGATATGGCGAGAGCCCTCAAACCACACAAGTAATTGTTACTTTTGTTGTACTAAAACAACAGAGTACACACACAAAAACAAAAATAAGATACGGTATCCCAATTTAGAATCGGCGAAAAGACCAGTTGCTCATTCTCCTGAAGTTCCAGTGCCAGTATATCAAGTATCTCCTTCGCCGGGACTGTCCTGAAATTGAACACTCCAGGAAAAGCTACAAACGAAAATTTTTGCCATAATTTTTAGGGTTTTGTAGTAAAACAAAACCCTTATGAAATCGGTCAAATGGCTGTCTGTCCGTCTGTCCGTCTGTCCATGGAATATCTCAGGAACGGCTGAAGCTACATACATGAAATTTTGTAGGAATGTGTAGAATTACTATAATTCGCCGAAGAAAGCGAATCGTCGTAATAGGTCAACTTTAAGGGGAGGTCCCCATAGAGGGGAAATGAAGGACGAAATTTTTTTTTCAAATTTGAAGGAACGGGAAAAGAGGGAGAGGGGAAAATATGTCATCCGAGTTTGTCCCCCCCCCCCCCCCCCTTGCATTTCGAGACCGTTATACTTAGAAATATGAAAATTTACAGAAAAGCGCCATTTTACTAGTGTAGAAAACCTAGATTTCTAGAATTTTGAAATTTCATCAGAAAAGGTTAATAATAGTACATTTCTATAGTTTCAGTTAGCACAACCCTGCACCCCTTACGCGTAGCCGAGGTCAAAAATATTGATGGCCAATGATAACCAACATCATAGGCAATAATATTTCTAAGTTTCATTATAATCACATAATATTTAATAATAGTACATTCATTTAAAGTTCGACATTTTGACACTATCCACACAAAAAATACACCTACCGGCCTCATAGGTGTGAGTACTACTATACTTTCATGTTGTTTTTCGTAGTGCGAATTGCAGTTATTTAATTAATCATTTTTTAAAGGGTAAAGATTGGTTGGGGGCGCTGTGTCTTAATTGGCCAACTTTACCGGGTGGAAGGAAGGGGGGGGGGGGGGTCAACATAGAGGCGAAATTAAGGTAAAATTTTTGTATCCACTGATTTAAGCAAATGAGGTGTCGTGAGAAAGGTAATGATGAGTACATTCCATTTTTTCGCATTTTCTCGAAATTTATAGAAAGGGGAACAGTGGGGGAGGAGAAAATATTAGTTCGTAATTTGACCAACCCTTGCCTGCATTTTGAGACCGTTATACTTAGAATTATGAAAACTTACAGGAAGTGGGTTTCGAAAAACATATAAAATAGAAAATAGTGGAATTTGTATATCTTCTCAGAATAGGTCAATAATAGTTTATTTGTATAGTTACAGTTAGCACACCCTTGGACGCCTTAAACACGTTCGAGGTCAAAAGTACTGATGGCCAACGATAACCAACACCTTAAGCAATAATATGTTCTAAGTTTCGTTACAATCACGTAATATGAATTAACATGTAAAATGTAAGTGGGTAAGACATTTTAATTACGTTTTTTCTATCCATCTGAGTTATATCAAGAAGAGCAAGGAGCCGATATTTATATACCAAAATAAGCGCTTGCTACAAAACCCTTGGATTGCGGGCGTAGCCCTCTATATTCCGGTTTCATTTTTTTAGTTCTTAGGTAATATTGTTAAGATGTAAAATCAAAATTTATAAATAAAAAAATTGGGACCAGTTTCGTTTGTTTTGATTTCAATGAAGGGAAGGTTTGTATGGGGGCCAAAATTTGAGCCCCCTGTATCTCAACAACTGGACGTATAGGAGAAAAACGGTTAGCATTTCCGGATTCTACGACCAAAAATTAGCTAGAAATGAATATCAAATCGAAATAAACAAAATGCTGTTCCCCCGTGTAATGCATCCAATACGAAATGGGTTTGCTATCCGTTGCCATGCGAAGTTCACTCCGATTTTGGAGGCCCCGCCAGGCACAATGAACGCGGATATAAGACCCCCATAGACAATGCAATTCATCGTAAGACGACAACGCTATTCATCGTCGGATTAATCTAACGATGGATCGCCACAAAATATTTCGCGGCTAAAATTAAATGGAACTGTAGAAACAAAACGACAACGATAGGCGCATACACTCTGCGATCGAACTGACGATCACAATATCGCCAGATAGGCGTCGACTGATCGCAAGGTAGATGGGGAGCTTTATTTTTCACTTTTTTCACATCCATTGTGTACCGATTAGTGAACACAACACATACGCAAGTGAAATACTATGGGCAACCTTTGCTTAATTTATACTGAGTTCCAACTCTGTTATATTTTTCCTCTATGGAGATACTACCTGCCACCTGAAAATTGGAAAGTAAGAGAGGGACTTCATCGGCAGTTTTGCAGGCAACTGCCGGCGGACAACAGGGCCGGCGACTGCGTGGCATTGACAGTGTACTACTACTACTTTGCCTTAACCCCTAGCGGGTCATAGCGCGTCAATTACTCCTGCGCGCCATCGTACTCTGTTCTGGGCAATGGGGCGCAACTCCCCAAAAGACTTACCCAGTACCTGACACTCCTTTGCCACAGATCGACGCCATGTGATTCGAGGACCCCCTCTTGGTCGGCCTTGGTTGGAAATGGGGTTCCATTTCATGGCATGCAAAGCAATGCAGTTATCACTCTTCCGCAATGTGTGACCTATCCACTGCCATTTTCGCCTGCGTATCAATTCGTCAATTGGCATCTGACCCGTACGCCGACTTAGCTCTTCATTTGATATTGTTTCGGGCCAGAAAATTCTTAAAATTCGACGAAGACATGAGTTGACGAAAACTTGCAGCTTTCTGGTAACTCCTACGGAAACTTTCCATGTACTGCTCCCACACAAAAGCACTGATAGTACCAGGGAGCGAAGCAGGCCCAGCTTGGTCTTGATGCTGAGATAACTGCCCTGCCAGATTTTGGACAGCATGCCGTATGCAAGTTTAGCCTGTTTGATACGACGAGCAATGTCCTGCTCCGTACCACCATTTTCGGCAACAATGCTACCCAGGTAGACGAAGTTGTCCACCTTCTCCACAGGCTGCCCATTAATATTGATGGCAATAGGTATCCGATTTCTTTTTCGCAACGGCGGGCTAAGAACCTTGGTCTTGTTGGTATTAATCTTTAGCCCAACCTTGCTTGCCTGCCTCTCGAGATCTAACGCCATTGCGGACAGATCCATGATTTTGTGGGAGAGTAGGCATATGTCGTCAGCGTAGTCAAGATGTTGTAGATAAGATGTCAAAGTCCATTGAATTCCTCTGTCGAGTCCGGATAGGGCTGCATGCAACACATCGCCGATCACAATGAGGAATAGGATCGGTGAGAGGATGCACCCCTGCCGAACTCCACTGCGAATCTCAAAGTCCCCCGACACCTTACCTTTATGCAGAACGCGACATTATGCATTCAATTCACAGCTGCGGATCTTTTCATTGAATGCGACAATACTTATACTGACCTGTGAGTTAATACCACAACGAAGATAGTTAAATCATGGCAAGAGGCCACCGCAGACGTTTACGTATGCATGAGAGGAATAATCCGTGTGTAGGTATGGTACAAGCTAATCTACACCACGCTAAGCCAGAACGCATATTGCTCCCAACCCACGCACAAGCCACATGGGATTGTTGTTGTAAAATATGATTTTGACACTTGTTACAATAACAATGCCATGTGGCTCGTGCGTGCGTTGGAGTGGGCTAAGACCAATTTGCGTTCCGGCTAAGACTACCTAGGAGGCACTAGTGGCCAGTTTCGCCTGACTATTGCATTAATACACACATGAAAAACAAACCGAAGTTATCAAAGGTCGGCAATGCTCACTCACCGTTTTATTCGGTTTGAGTGCCTGCAAGTCGAGATCATTCTACTGTCGGGGGTTGTCGGGCCCATCGTCTGTTGATGCTGTTTGTGTCGCTGATGATGTTTACATCCTTGTTCTGACAGAGGCTAGGGAACATTCTTGTTTCGCGAAAATTAGGAGAATTCTCTCTATTCGATTAGAGAGAATTTTAACAAATTTCCGCTTTTGGACCTACAAGTCCCCTCGCGTGGGATGTAGGTTCCTTCCACCTAAAGCCGAATTGGACTACCTAACGTGGAAATGCCGCAATTAAGAAATTTTGAAAATTCTCTCTAAAAGCAATGGAGAGAATTCTCATAATATTCGCGAAACAGGAATGTTGCGAGGCTAATCATGGGTTGATAGCCATTTTTAATCGTGTTTGCAAGTCTGCACGCTTGTCAGGTGTTTCTATTAGCTAGGTTAACATTAATGTACAGCAATTGCTCGTCAAAGAATTTTCATTTCTTACGTCTAATTGTTCTATTTGATATTCGCCGTATCTCCTATTATTTTTCTCTCTTTGCTCTAGTTGGGCGCTTGGCTGTCTGTAAGTTTCGTTTTTTACGTCAGGAGATTTTTGGCATTAATTGTTAAATTAGTCATTTTGCGCTCGCAGGGTTGTATGTCCCACGATCTACTCTGTGGCCTCCTTGATAAAAGTTAGTTCTTCCCAAAACCCGAGTCCACCATGTTTCCGAGGTTGTGCGTGCAGCATGGGTGTCAGTTTTTCTTCAAGGGTGGCTGTATATGCCTGCGCCGCAGCATGGTTCAAGTGTTGGTCAACCGCAAAGATTTTGGGAGGGCTGATTGTTGATTGGTGCACTGACGAGATCCTACACCGATAGGTTGTCTTTACCAAGTGATGGTCCGAATCGCAATTTACTCCTCGGCATGATCGAGCATCCATCACGATTGAAGCCTATCTCTTGCATATGAGAACGTGGTCAATCTGGTTGACGGTGCGTGTATCCGGAGATTTCCAGGTTTCTTTATGAATGCGTCGGTGGTTAAAGCATGTTGAGTTTACGACCAGGTTCCTATTCTCTCGACAATCAATCGTGTGGACGAAACTAGTCGACAGTGTTATCGGCTAGAAAGCCGAGTAATTTTTTTGAGTGGAGTTTATTGCTGGCTAGTCAGATAGACTAAGATAGCAATGACATACTCCACTTTTATTCTTAAAAACTTTGAAATTGCGCGTATGGCGTGAATAAAATGGAAGATTTCTTTTGCATAAAATTAGAAAGCAGTATTCAATTGTCGCAACTTCCTCATAGAGGTGGGTAGACTATTCAATATTTCCCTGTGCTGGGTGCCGGGCCATAATGGCTATGTTGGTAACTGCAATGAGATTACCAGGTTGTTGCGTAGCACCAGGACGTTGTGAATTGGCTATTAAAGATGCGGTATATGATAAGGTCAGCGTCAGGTGGAGCAGTGGTAATACATGTTATGTGGCTAGGCGAATGTGACCCAAACTTAATTCCAAACGATGCTGTGGGTTGCTAATGCTTATCGGAAATCATCTAAGAACTGTCGTGGGAGTTTTGAGTGAACATTGCCCGATCGGGGAGCATGCCAGGAGACTTTATGTTCCACAAAATGATTTTTCGAGTAGCTCTGGAGATGAAGATCCAAGTTTCAGTTTTGATTTATTTCGAGTTTTGACTTTAGGCCGGGCGCACATTGAACCGCGTTCACGTGTTTTCTATCTCACAGGCTGAGTCTTTGCTATTTTCAAAAAGACGCTTTGTTCATCAAAAATGATATTCTGTCAGTTTGGCAATTACTCGTCTGTCTTCGTTTCACCAATTGTGTTAATTGATGTGTGTTCAAACAGGTAAGTAGGTAAGAAATGTGTGCTGATGCATTTATGTCTTATACTGTCCAGTCAGTCGTTTGTTTTGTCCCTCATTTCTTGCCTAATTTTCTGTTGTAAAAGATAACAATTAGTCTAATGTGTTGATACGATGATGCCCGAGTTTTTGTCAAATTGACAGAGTCGTATATTTGCTGTCAAAGCAGAGACGGAAAACACGCGAACACAATTTAATGTGCGCCCGGCCTTAATATGATTTCCAAGACCAAGCCCAATAAAACAATAGACATTTTAATTCCAAGTTCTAAGTACAATGTACAATATTTCGCGACAAGTACATAACTATTTTCCTACATGATCACACCCTCCGGTCCTTATTCAAGTCAATTAAACGATTTTTAGTACACAATTAGCGTATTTTATAAATATTTAGTAGATGAAAAAACAATGATGTGAAATACTTCCATGCAGACCTTATCAATTTTCCACTTGATACTTGACTCTTTTTTTTACCAACCCTGATCACTGTTACAGTGTTCATCCTTTACTGCATAATTGAAAGGCTATCTCACTGTCCACGAAATAATCCTGTGCATCGACGGCCACACCTCATTTGAATTCTATTTCAAGAAACAGTCATCATTCAACTCTAGCTATTCGTTTGACATTTTAGATCCCGGGCCCTAATTACCAGTGCTAGCCCGCTGTCCATAATTAATGATGTCTAGCAACAGACAACTCGAATAAGGGGATGGAAAGGTCGGCAGCTCTTGCACCTGGAATCAGACACGCGAAATATTCAAACAACACTTCCCCCAACCGAACGAGACGGGCTGCTTGAATGGACAAAAAGGATACTTCGCGTCATTGAATTATGGTGGGCCTCTATAATGGCCCGGGACTGTGTCACGTGGGAGGATGATGTTGTCCGCTTTGGGGAGAATACTGCTTCATTGTTGTGGCCGTTGAGTTCAGCCGAGTATAGCATTTAAAAAGCACTCAGAAAGATAAATGGTCATTTCTTTGGGTCGCTTATCTGACACCAGCCAGACCGCGTCATATACCTTTGGCAAAATGACTTGAAAAAGAACTTCATTTTGATGTTGTTTTAATATTTTGAAAGAGGTGGCGTGGCCGAGCCACACCAAGTCACGAAATTTCTCGTCATACTTGTGGCTCGGGTTTTCCGTTCCCGAGAACCGAAAACTCTCTGTACCCATTTTTTTTTTGGTAAGATGAAATATAAACGATTCGAAACATAGGACGTAAATGGGACGTCCACATTCCGTATCGCTTTTACCAAGCACCGCTGCGATGTAATCAGAATTAATATACTCTCCATGGATTAAAAACGGAAGATAAAAATGCGGGATGCAAAAGTGTGCTTCTACCTATGGTTAAACTCATGCCAATAGGGAATTAGCAAAAGTGGGAGGCGGTGTTCGCATGGAGTTTTTCCTTAGTTCATCATCCATTTGCCGTCAAACGAGCTTATGAAACCGTGCCTTATACTCTTGTTTAGGAGTCATACTTAGCATTTTTATCTCTTGCAAAACATTAGCATATTAAAAACATCCCCAACAGAGCTGTGGTTGAGCTCCCAGTTCATTAAATATAACATTAAGGACATCGTCTCAAAAGACCACTGCAAAAGTATAGAAGAATGTTGTTTGATGGTAGGAGACGGTAACTTGGAGAGGTTTCGTGATTGTTTTGAATTAAAATAAACAGTCATAGATTATTCAATTTTCGACTATAATTATAAAAGCAAAATAAGGAAAAATAAAAGCTTCACTTTTTGGAGCCATTCTACCTATATTCCTTAAAAACAAAAAACGGTACGTACACTGGCACACATTATGGAATATTATACTATTTTACTATCTTTCTAGATAATGCCTCCTTTTGGAAGTTCCTTCCTCTCCGAACAAATCAAAGTTAATTTAAATCAAATATGAAGTCGTTTTATCATTGTGGCGACCACATCAGCCTTGCTATTAATTTTCTAATTAGAATGAATAAAAATATGTATTGTACATACGCAGTTCACAAGGGATATATATATATATATATATATATATATATATATATATATATATATATATATATTATATATATATATGAAGCGGGGAACTTTCAGAAAAATGTTGCTCACAATATTCAAAAGTAGGAAAGCGAAAAGCCGATTTATAATGTTGGGATATTTATGCTAATGTTCACGGAAATCTGGAGGCGCGAAAATTTACACGTACTGGATTCCCGCTTATATTATATAAGCCGGAAAGATTGGTTGGTACACCATGCGCTAATGTAGAACCCATTTTTTAATGCAAACAACGTTAGAATAAGACAAACGAAAACTTAATATACTCGCACATTACATTGTATAAATAATTTGTATAACTTTTAAAGAAAAAGTCCTGACTTACCATGAAGCAGTGGTCCCTAAACTAAATATGTATGCTCATGGACCCCTTCTTATAACAAAACCATTATTCAAAATACGTAATTGCATAATATACAAATTACAACTTTAATAATGATAAAAAAACGATTCGATTAAGTGCCAAAGTGCAAAAGTGGAATAAAATGTATTCATCATTTATTTTTGATTGTATTGACGGGATTAAAAATTTGCAATATATCCCGAAAAATATCTGTGATATGTTTACTAATACTCTTGATATCAAAAATCAAACTAAACTACAAATTGACATGTGTTGACATATCTATCCGGTGTAAGTTTATTAATCCGTAAAGTTCTTCAGGTTAACCCAGGTTAATCATCGCCATCGTGGCACTACAACCTGACGTCGGGCTTTGAACGCCTGGATCATATTCCTCTAATTATTTCGGTCAAGTGACCGCGTCCTCCAATTTAGGAAGCCCAGCAGTTATTCAACGTCCTTATCTACCGAATCTTCCAACGAGCTCTCGGTCTTCCTCGCATCCTTTTTCGGTCGAAACATTCTCGGTTCAATATTTTCTTAGGCATGGGGTCATCGTCCATTCGTTGAACATGGACAGGGCATGTAGACGGTGTAATTTGACGATTCTCAAAACTTCCAGCTCATCGTACAATTCGTACAGCTCATGGTTGTACTCGATGCGCCATCCATTTCGATCGCAAACTACTCATGTCTGACTTTTGGCGTTTCGGGTTCAAGTCCCGTCCACGACGATGTTCGTGGCCATCTCAATTGCAATAACCCCTTGTGGGGAATAGCGCGTCAGCTGTTCCATGTGGCTTAGTTGACGTTTCTCCGGCATAAACTAGTTTCGGAGAGTGCAGTTGCTAGCATGCACCTCCTGCACATCCATGGCCACGAACGTCGTCGTAGGACGGGATTCGAATCCGAAACGCCAGTAGTCAAACATGAGACTGATGCCTTAACTCACTGCGCTACCGGTCGTCCCGGTGGCCATGGATGTTTGTGTTGTCTTCCCCCTGTGGTGCGGGGCATATCTTTCACCATTGTCGTTACGATCACCAAAACCGTGGCTTTCCATCACATGTCTTATGCCATAGTTATCAGCGCCAACCTGTTCACATTGCCGGCCGAGTCATAGTAGCGGCAGCAGCAGCATCGTTTGTGTTTTGGGTACTGAGCTTTCCTCATCCTAGCCCACATGAGCGAAGGTTTTGTTCAAAATTTTGGGAAAACTTTTCTCAAGTACGGTAGGTGTGAAAATGCTCTTCACCCAAGACACATTTGATGCCGCAGTTGCAGCCACTGCTATGCTTCTGCTGGGAAACGAAATGACCGTTTAAACCGCCACAACTAAGCTTGGCTATCCACTGCCACTAAAAAATTGGAACAGTCGGCTTGTTGCTAATCACTTTGTAGTGCTAGTGGATCTGGATAGCAAAGCTAAGTTATGACAATCATCGGCTCCTAAGTAGCGCGTATTGAGCTTTAATAACAGCCTGGATTGGGTTAGGCATACTTATTATGAGACGCTTCCCCCTGTGAAATGTTTGCCCAATCGCCCTTCAGAGTTGGCTCCAGCTCTCGTATGGTATGGGGAGGGTTCGAAAGGGTCCTGATTTAATGCCCCAGCTGGTCCCACAAAAGTTCTATGGCATTTAAATTTAGGCTGCACGCTGGTCAGACATCGAGCATTGGGTGAGGTCTTTCTTGTTAACCTGGGGGATGTGCTGGGGGTGAAGATCGGTGAGCTGCTATACTTCCTGAACTCCTCTGGTTGGATCTAGGCATCCTTGCATCCCCTGTTAGTCCAACCATCTTCTTATAACCGATTTTACCGAGGCTTGTGATTACAAAACGGCGCATTCGCGCTAATTGGGTTCTGGCAAGTGGTGCTTCAGCCACCACTTACACCACCACCATCCATGCACAATGCTTGCAGTATGAAGGCGGGCTCAATCATTATCAGCTCAAAGAATCAAAATGAAATGAAGGCTTAGCATTTCGTTTATGTTTCGCTGAGCTGCCAAAAAGCCATTAGCGATCACAATCTAATCGCTTTTTTTATTTAAGGAAATAGCGCCCCACACCATAATGGAATCACAGTCAATAGGTGATATGGGTTGAAGGGTACAGGGTAGGAAACGTTCATTTCCTCTTTTCCACACTCTAGCTCGCAAACCGGCTAAATCTTGATTCATTAGAGGAGAAAACCCTTCACCAATGCTTCATATTTCAATTGCGGTGGTTCTTTGCAAATCGATGTCGGGCTAGTTTGTGCTTTCACGGTATTTTTACCGGATATATGGAAAACACTTTGCCTCTAACGATTACGCACTGTTTGTGTTTCGAAGATTTCTGAGTCCGTTTAGGCGTGTAAATCGGTCCTTGCTGTAAGATGTTGCTCTAGGTCGGTACTGTCCTCGCCTTTTTGTGAATTATCCTGTCTCCTGGAACCTCCATATCTGTCACTTGCTAAATAATAGCAAACTTTAAAGAAAGCGTTACGTTTCGCTTTTTCTGCACTAATACCAGCAACTGCAGTCTCGGCATCCTTATTCATATTGACCGGTAGAGCTCAACGGTTTTTAAAGTGGCCCTTTAATTGTTTTGCTGTGTAAAATATCTCTGTCATTCAGGGGTGTGATACTATATCGAAGGGAACAAAAAATACATTCTAATTCTCGCTATTAGGTCCTTCATATGTAACTCAAACCAACATGGGCCTACTCTGGGACCTTTAACACAAACTTCAGCCTTCACTTTAAGAAACCCTATTTATAATTAAACTTTAAAGTGTCAGTGTTTATTCAAATGATACTGGACGAAATTTACGAAGATATATAGGAGAACATGTCATACGCCCGACACAAGGGAAATTTAGTCTCGGACGTTCTACACTACACTTAATTGTGAGTAAGTGCATTTCAGGTACCAACAGTCATTCATTTAGTGCTGGGATCTACCAGCACAAAGATCACCACATACATCGATTAGGACTCTCCGTTCGTATTTCTAGCTCAGCTAAATCTGGATGGTCAACAGCCGACTCCTGCAGACGGCCGAGTCCTTTCCACCGCACCCGCAAAAGCATACGTGTGCAAATTTTTGCATCTACATAGTGTATGAGCCCAAAAGGCGAATAATGAAAATACAAAGGAATATTGGATCGAAGCCAAATGACATTGTCAAGGCAATTGCGAATATGATGGTATTCGTTTGGGATACTCTGTAACGATGCCGAAAGTCGGTATGTATGCATTTTGGGTTGTATCCCCTTAATGGCATACACTTTCAAGAAATTTTCCCGTATGCAGATATTGAGTGTGTACACGATACACTATGAGCGAAAAGCGTAAGGATTTAGTCCATGGACCACCTACGAGACCTTGGTTCAAGAAAGCTGAGGCTACCGAATTGTGCTGAATTTACAAACGGAAGATGCAATATTTAGGATCTGACTGAACAGAGACATGGAATTGCGAGACATTACAGTGAATTTCGATTTCACGATTCTTCATAGTGTTCATTGGATAACATGCTTAAATATATGTCGTGGAATACGTGAGAAAAGAACTGTGATTTGCTTCGGGTGCGGTGCAAAAATTTGAAACATGGCAGAAATGGCGAGGACGTGAGCGATACTGAATAATGAAAGCCGAAAATATGCCGCCTGGTGCGTAAATGAAAGCAGTGCGGAATCTTTTCGGTAAACAGAGCGTACTTTCCCGCACTGCTGCCGTACCGACAAGTGAGGAAAGGCCCCAAGTCTGATTGTCGGTAAAGACATTTTTAATCTCCAATTACCTAATAGTACTGTCTTCGGTAGTTTTCTCGTTGAATTGAACATTACCAAAACAGCGCGTTTCCATCACGAGATTTTTATTGTTCAAGCGAATACAATAGAAACAGACAGACAGACGGACAAAGCTTAGTCGACTCGTCTCACCATACTGACAAAGAATATATATACAATAGTTTATATGGTCGGAGATGCTTCCTTCAGTGCGTTGCAAACTTCATGAAAAGGTAGGGTATATTACCCTATATCACATCCGTGAAGGGTATAAAAAAAACATGGGTCGTCCATTGTTCGAAATGGTGGTTCTAGGCACCAAGTGCAATATTTATTAACTAGATTCGTTATAATCTCGACTTGGTTCGGAATCAGATTGAAGACATCGGGAAGGGTTCAATTTGAACTTTAGCACAAATAAATTGTGTCGGAAGTGGTTGTTTTAATATTGGCTGCTTCAAAAATCCAGTGGGATGGACTGCTGATGCATGCGCGAGGGCACCTAAGCCGCCTAAAATCATTCAGTCCGTACCTCTACATTTTTTATAACCTTATTTTATTTTCTCTAAATTTTCGCTAAACAATTTTAACAAAATTTTTTCCTGTGTGTGGTAGGCATATCTCTGAAGTGTTAACTCTACGTCAAAAAAATTAAATCTTTCTTTGTGAGGAATTTTGTTTAATTTGTTTTGTTCCTAAGACATTGAGATTAATAGTTTCAGAGTTATTACCAAAAACTTGAAGAAAAAAACACCTTTTAAACGCTCGTCCACCGCTCACGACCACTATCCTGGGTTTTCAGTACGATTTACTGTACCAAAATGAAACCAAATTTCAAAACTTTTATAACGGTTTTTTTCTCATTAAGTTAAATACGATTGAGGAAAATTGTGGCAAATACGGTTAAGTTCCATTACGTGACAGCAGGCATTAAACCATTAAGGCTGTCAAACTCGTGCGGTTGCAAAGTACCTCGCGCAGTACAGCAGCATAGACAAAGTGTCACCATACACTGTCGAACTCGAACAAGTGGACCGGTTTTCTTAACGTTTATGCGAAGTGTGTGTGTGTGTGTTATTCAGAGGACATTTGTACCAGGTTCGTGTTCGAGCTCGACAGTGTATGGTGAGACTTACAACACAAAGAGCTGACGCTCAGTACAAAATATATTAAGAGCACGATGCAGATAGTCTCACGCCTTATCGATGGTGAAGATTCACCACCTCGTATGTCAATTTTTGGGATTTTTTTCTCTTTTTCTAGCGTGTTTTTAAAGTATTTATACATCGATTGCTCAATCGCTTATGTTCTTATTTTCAGTGAAAACTCGATAGAAGCAGCAACATCTTAACCCTGTATGTCAATGTTGTGTTTTATAATTGTTATAAGTTGTAATGAACCACCTGTAATGAGCCATATTATGGTCTGGTAGTGCTGCTCCCACCGGCATGCAGATCGAAGCAGCAACTGATGAGTAGTGATCTGTTGGTGGTACGAAACCAGAGGCCGAGGGTCCCATTACACCCGCACCAAGGTGCGACCGCGTGGGCGTCTGATTCGTCCGCCAACCATTCTATCCTTATCGACAATTTTCTTTTATTCCCCATTTTTAATTCCCCTGTTTGTATTGTCTTCCCCAGGCCTATGGATTTTTGTTAATACGTAAAGGATAGGGGCAACAAGCGGCGAAAACCCCGCTCACATCTCCCGAACTGAGCTACAGCAAGCATAGGCCGCTGCTTAGCTCGTTGAGGGGCCTTTTTCTTCGCCAGATGGCACGGCCCGACCTTCACGGTCACTATGCTACCGAAGGCTCCGTCCCCACGGGCATCTTCGGATGCCCACCAAACCGTCCGTTACAAACCTCTTTTGTGAACTGACTGCAAAAATGCCATTTTTGACATAGGAGGTTGCGTACCACAATTGATATGCATGCTGTTGCCACCGAATGCGTGGAACATGTTTTGTCGAACATATCAATGTAAGTTTTATCAAGATCTCAGTATCGTTAATTATACTGGATTAAATCATTCGACAAAACACGTTCCAAGCATTCGGTAGTCATAAGATATATCCATGTGCCGATGTACCTGCATGCACTTTTCATTTTAATGGACATAG
The DNA here is from genome assembly GCA_964017055.1 of Chloromyia formosa. Classification (NCBI taxonomy): domain Eukaryota; kingdom Metazoa; phylum Arthropoda; class Insecta; order Diptera; family Stratiomyidae; genus Chloromyia; species Chloromyia formosa. The sequence continues at coordinate 33,419,775 of OZ024815.1, read as the reverse complement.
GACCATTTTCACATTGTCTAGTTATAGGTTATCTTAAAGAAAAACTGTAGATGGCACCCATCGTCTAGCTAAAAATTTATCGGACGATAATTCCAAACAGATGATACGGGCTGCTGAGATTTTGACGGTTAGAACTGTTTACGTTTGCACATTCAAATAAGACAATTAAACTGGTAACAAAGAACATAACTCTCGAAATTCATTCGATGGAAGAGGATTTGAAACAAACTCAGCCGCAAATGAATGCTGAGAAACGGTACAGACGTAGAATAGAAGGGGCGGCAGAATTCCGCCAAGAAAATCAGCTAATTTTCTACTGCATTAGCTGAACTTTCGATTGCATTATCATATTTTGAGCGTTGCATACGCTAAGGTTTAATTTAGTGTCCCATATTGCTAACTGGTAGTTTAACCAGACATTGAGAAAACGAGCCTTAATGACGCAAATGCGGTTATATTTTAAACCCCAATTCTTAATTTCTCTTAAAACTGATTGGCATGCAAACTTCGCATCTTAAGTCTGTTGCTATGATGGCGCTCACCTATTCAAATATTCGTCCAGGGCTTATCAAAATATAACATAAAATGTGTCTGATTAAAAGTGATTGTCGTATCGATCGAAATGTCTTTCTCTGAAATTAATTTTCATCACGAAACAATATGATTAAACATTCGATCCATGTTCGCTTCGAAAATTCAATTACTTGATTGAAAATTCAATTAAAAAATACTAAACTCCAATTAAGTTAATGCTACGATACTCGAATCGAACCATCACACGGCCCAAAATCGTTCACATTAACTTCCACCCTACGCTATCTTCCTTTTGTTAGCTCTGATGATTTTCATGCCCATGCCTATTTACTGGCTGAATAGGACGTCAATCAACAAGTGATGTGCACTGTGCAGAGTAGGACACAATGGCGTCAAATTGTAGACTTTAAGGACAATTTTTTTAAACCTATATTATAGCTAAATATGACGGCAATTATACTTTATTCTCAGATTAACATTATAAATTAAAAATTAAGCTTTTTTTGTGTTATTACATTAAAAAAGAATTTAGGGAATATTGTTCATTTAAGGTAGTAGGGGTTTTGCCGTTTACTATAATAACTCTTGAGCAAAATCACATGGAGAGCTGCTCTGATCTACTACTCGGGCGACCGGTAGCGTAGAGGTATCAGCCTCATGCCTGACTATCGGCGTTGCGGGTTCGTTCGGTTCGACGCTCGTGGGCATAGATGTTTGTGTTGTCTTCCCCCTGTGGTGCGCGGTGTAATAATAAGCAACAGCATCTCCTAACTTGTCGCTGGTAGGCGATTAAAGGGGGGAGCAGGAGATGCATGCTGGCAAATGATATCTTCGAAACTACTTGTAGTTTATGCCAATGAAACGTCAACTGAGCCACATGGAACCGTTAACGCGCTATGCCCCAGAAGAGGTTACGGCAATTGAGTATACATAGTACTTCGTCCCATGACTAAACAACATTATACTTGCCGGCTACTGATCAGCAACATGAAATTCTAGTACGACCATTCTAGTAGGCCCAAATAGAATAAGGGTTTCAATTTCAAGTTAGTTAATTCCCTTGTAGACCTATACACTGTAACTTTCGTCTGCGTATTAATACGTCAATTTGTATCTGAGCTGTACGCTCTATTGCTATTATTTCGGGTCAGAGAACTTCTATAGGTACAATTCGACGAAGACAAGAGTTGGTAAAAACTTTTTCTGGTAACATTCACGGGAACTTTCCATGTGCTGCTATCATACAACAGCACAATACAAGGGAGTGAAACAGGCCCAGCTTTAGTTTACAGTGAAATAAGTGATTTCCCAGATTTTAGAAAGCATGGCTATTGCGTATTTGGCCTGTATGATACGGCGAACGATGTCCTGGTTCGTACCGCCATTTTCGGCAACAGTACTACTTAGCCCAATTTATCCATCTTCTCCACAGGCCGTCTATTGATACTAATGAAATGATTTGATTTAGTATTCTCCTCGCAGCGTCAGGCTAAGAAACTTTTTTTTTTTTTTTTGGTGTTTATCTTTACCCCAACCGTACTCGTTTCCCCTCAAGATTTAAAGCCATTTTAAGATAATGAAGATGTTGCAGAAAAGATGAATAGGACCATTAAATACCACACACACCACCGGATAAGGATTCAAGCAATATATCAACATTCACTAAGCCTAAGAGGAATAAGATCGGTGCCGAACATTATTCCGAATTTTATAGTACCACAACACCTTATCTTTATATGTAAAACTCGACACTTCGGACCATCGTAGGTAAGCTTAATAGCCACTCGATTCTCAATGACATTGTTAAATGCCTTCTTGAAATAAATGAAAACTAAAGGAGAGATTGGTACTCGAGGCATTACTCAAATGTCCTTACCCCTTGTGGGGCATAGCGCGTCAACTGTTCCATGTGGCCCAGTTGACTTTTCGTTGGCATAAACTGGTTTCGGAGAATGCAGTTGCCAGCATGCACCTCCTGCACATACATGGCCACGAACGTCGTCGTGGACGAGATTCGAACTCGAATCGCCGGTAGTCAGACATGAGATTGATGCCTCAACGCACTGCGCTACCGGTCGCATTACTTGATGCTAATTTGGATGGTGTTAATGCGATCATGATAGGAGAGTGTGGATCAAAGTTGGCTGGTTGTTAATTGCCTTGCCCCTCCAGGGGCATTCTCTAGCATTTCTATACCTTGTTGATGTTTCGATAGCATATCTACTTTTCGGACGTGCAATTGCTAAGATGCACTTACTATACGCGCTATCTTTATACTGACAAGCTCGGAGGGCAGTACCCACAGGTATAATAAATTTTTTTTTTGCACCGAGCATTGAACCTCCATACTCTAGCTCGTAGAGCGGTGACCGAACCAACACCGCCACCGAGCGCGTATGGCATTGCTCTTCATTAATTTTGCTTTCTTATCGGCCCTTGAGTATTTCTAGGCCAATTTTAGCTATTATTTTCGAAACCGCAGGAAGGAAGGAGGCTGAAGCATTTCCAATCGTTGTAATTTGCAAGGCTGCCCTTTTTTAGAAATCTAATCTTCCTTCAAATCTGTGAGAAATACAATATATCTGTATCCCACGTATTATCAACAAGTGGATTTGGCATCTCAGTAGTTATATTTTACACTGCTCGATAAAATTCGACAGAAAACCCGTCGAGACTGGTGGCCTTAAGTTGTGTTTTCCTGGGCACAACTTTGCGTCGATCAGAGGCAACGATGAAAAAGTTACACATATGTAAATAGTGTTCTGTGCTCTCTGGGTTAATCGCTAATCAAGAAAAGTGTCCGACGATCGTGTGCCTAGCAAAACACACCTTTTCCTCACTTCAGTGCAATAATCGTAGCGACTATTTCCTCTTTAGTTGGTGCAGTATATACGTGTATTTTGATGGCCAGCTGAACTATCTGCATGAGGGGTATTTCGCCATAGGATACACGGTTCAAAACTGTGGCGAAATCCTCTTTCCATCCTCTTTTATTACGTTGTACACTACGCTGGACTTTTGAACTTTTCCGAGATTTCCGGTGGTAAGGAATTTCGATTATACTTCGATTGTTATCTGTCGGTGAAGCCAAACGTTGTTAATTGTCTTGACTCTTCCAGGAGCATGAGCGCATCAACATCTCCAGCATTTCTATGCCTTGTTGGTTTCGATAGGATATTTATTTTCGGAAGTGCGTTGCTAGCATGCACCTCCTATCCGCGTTGTCTTTACTGGCAAGCTCGGAGCACTGTCAGATTTCTATTAGTATCCACAGGCAGTTTTTGATCAAGCCGAGATTTGAGCTCCGAGCTCTAGATTAGCATCGTAGAGCGGTGACTGAATGACCACTGCCACCGAGCGCGACAGTCAAAAGTGCCCTCAGTTGTTTTGCTTCTGCAGTCTACTAGTATAATGCGTTGGACTTCCAAAGGTTATGCCTTTGCTAATGGCAAAGTGCGGGGCAGGCAAGGACATTTTTGAATTTCGTTGGGGGGGCAAAAACTCCTCTTCCATAGTCCTCCGCGTGGGCGCCCCCTGGAACGGCAGTGGTCACTGACCATTGCTAACCAACGTCAAGCCCCCAGTGATGGCGGTGCGATGATTTGGTTGAGGTACCCCTGTGGTGTGGGGTGTGAAAAAAATACCACGGCCTTTCCCTTTGAGGGCCTGTCGTTAAAACCGACAATCAAAGGACAGGATGTGCATGCCAGCAACTTGCACTATCCGAAATCTTTATATGCTAACGAAACGTCAACTATGCCTCGGATAAGGACTGACTCAACGGTTACGACTTTTAGCTATCGTACAATGACAAAGATTGGATTCTGGAATGTGCGTACTCTCCTGGACAATGGATCAGAAGGTCCCCAGAACGCACGATTTCTTCAATTAGAAAGTTGAATTTCTGAGGTACAAATTAAATATCTTAGGAGTTAGTGAGATAAGATGGTGGAACAGCGGAGAATTCATCTCTCCAACGGGCAGCACTGTAATGTTGGACTCCGGTAAAGCTACCGGTAGTCGCCGTGAGTCAGGTGTGGGGCTCCTTTTAACCAGAGCCGCGCGAAACTGTCTCTTATCCTGGGAACCGGTCTCTGACAGGGTCTTGACCGCCAGGTTCCGGACCAAAATGAGGAACATCTCAATAATACAATGTTATGCCCCTACTGAACCCGACAATGTCTTGGCAAAAGACTCCTTCTACGAAGAACTAAACGCCGTTCAGAGCAGAACACCTAAAGGTGACATTATAATGGTTATGGGTGATTTGAATGCGAAAGTTGGCGCTGATAACTATGGGCTCAGACATGTGATGGGGAGACACGGTCTTGGTGATCGTAATGACAACGGTGAAAGATTTGTAGAGTTCTGCAACTTTCACAATCTCTTCATCGGTGGTACTATGTTTGAGCATAAGGACCACCACAAAATCAGTTGATCCGCTGTTGATCGGCGCAGAACACAAAATCAGATCGACCATTTTGCCATTAGTAAAAGATTCAAGAGTTGCCTCCTGGACGTGCGAAACAAGAAGGGTGCCGATATTGGGATGGGAAGAGACCATTATCTAATGATCGCTAATGTTCGATTGCGTATTGCAGCCGTGCGCCGCCCCAGCGACGAAAGATCCAGGCCCCGCAAATTCAACACCGCGCGACTAAAAAATCCAGCTGTTTTTCAACAATATAATGACCATCTTGCGCAAAAAGCGGCTGAGATAACTAGTCACCCAAATAGTGACATAAACGAAAAATGGGATGCCATAAAAAATGCGTACATTGATAGCGCAAATACCATCCTTGGCCCAAACCCGGATTGCCGGAATAAGCCCTGGATGTCCGACGCTTCATGGCAGCGGATTGTTGAAAGAAAGGAGCTGAAAGTTCGTTTGGCTGCAGCATCAGACGACAATCGAAGCAGCATCGAACTCCTTTACCGTCAGAAAGCTCGAGAAGTTCAGCGTAGTGTGCGACGCGATAAAAGAGTTTATGCCAATTCTCTTTTAGCCTCAGCAGAAGAAGCCGCTAGAAGTAACAACTTAAACGCCGTATACGGTGTCATCAAGGAGTTTACAGGTGGTCGTAACTCCTGCCAACATCCGGTGAAAGATAGTGATGGAAAGCTACTTATCTTGGAAGAAGATCAAATGACGCGGTGGAAAGAACACTTCGCCGCGGTCTTGAACCGTGTAACCTCTGGTGAAGTTCCCCCTCATATAGATAATTTAGCTAGCCATCAAAATGTGCGTATACGGTCCACTGCCCCGACTAAAGAGGAAATAGTCACTGCAATTATTGCACTGAAACGGGGAAAGGCCGCCGGACTTGACGGTATCCCTGCCGAACTTTATCAAGCAGCGCCAAGCGTAACTGCCGATTTGCTGCACCCACTTGTTGATAAAGCGTGGAATACAGAGACCTTTCCCACTGAGTGGAAGGAAGGTTTGATCATCAAACTTCCAAAGAAGGGTAGCCTCACAGACTGTAATAATTGGAGAGGCATTTGTGTGCTTCCTGCCGTTGCCAAGATAATAGCTAAAATCGTCCTGGAAAGACTAAAGGCCCACTTAGAAAGCACAATTGATGAAGAGCAGGCTGGTTTTCGATCCGGATTCTCCTGTGTCGATCACATTAACACCTTGCGAATCATCATCGAGCAATGCGCTGAATACGATTCTCCGCTTCACTTGCTTTTCATCGATTTCGAAAAGGCTTTCGATAGTGTGAACCGGGATTCTATATGGGCGGCCTTGCGCAGGAGAGGCATCCCTGAGAAGCTTGTGGCTATTATTAAGGCAACCTTTGACGGCGCGAAATGTCGCGTTCTGCATAAAGGTAAGGTGTCGGGGGACTTTGAGATTCGCAGTGGAGTTCGGCAGGGGTGCATCCTCTCACCGATCCTATTCCTCATTGTGATCGGCGATGTGTTGCATGCAGCCCTATCCGGACTCGACAGAGGAATTCAATGGACTTTGACATCTTATCTACAACATCTTGACTACGCTGACGACATATGCCTACTCTCCCACAAAATCATGGGTCTGTCCGCAATGGCGTTAGATCTCGAGAGGGAGGCAAGCAAGGTTGGGCTAAAGATTAATACCAACAAGACCAAGGTTCTTAGCCCGCCGTTGCGAAAAAGAAATCGGACACCTATTGCCATCAATATTAATGGGCAGCCTGTGGAGAAGGTGGACAACTTCGTCTACCTGGGTAGCATTGTTGCCGAAAATGGTGGTACGGAGCAGGACATCGCTCGTCGTATCAACCAGGCTAAACGCGCATACGGCATGCTGTCCAAAATCTGGCAGGGCAGTTATCTCAGCATCAAGACCAAGCTGGGCCTGTTTCGCTGCCTGGTACTATCAGTGGTTTTGTATGGGAGGAGTACATGGAAAGTTTCCGTAGGAGTTACCAGAAAGCTGCAAGTTTTCGTCAACTCATGTCTTCGTCGAATTTTAAGAATTTTCTGGCCCGAAACAATATCAAATGAAGAGCTAAGTCGGCGTACGGGTCAGATGCCAATCGACGAATTGATACGCAGGCGAAAATGGCAGTGGATAGGTCACACATTGCGGAAGAGTGATAACTGCATTGCTTTGCATGCCATGAAATGGAACCCCATTTCCAACCAAGGCCGACCAAGAGGGGGTCCTCGAATCACATGGCGTCGATCTGTGGCAAAGGAGTGTCAGGTACTGGGTAAGTCTTTTGGGGAGTTGCGCCCCATTGCCCAGAACAGAGTACGATGGCGCGCATGAGTAGTTGACGCGCTATGCCCCGCTAGGAGTTAAGGCAAAGTAGTAGGCAAGGGCGGTTATGCGCCACTTTTGTCCGGCGGTTTTGCTTCGTCGATACATCACTCTCACTAGAGAATGAAACCAAAGATTCGAAACTGAATTATCCAACCGTGTAAATCGGAACTGTGAGTATCATATTCGATTGGATAAATTGCGAAGTATTTATAACTAGATAGAATTACGAAGGTAGTCCCAGAGGTACACGACCTTACAAGAACTGGAAAAAAAGATAAAATGAGAAAACTTTTCTTTATTTTTCAATGTAGCCTCACTTTAGCTCGATACACTTTTCCAAGCGATCTTCAATAGCTTCGATACCCTGTTTACAATAAGAACCGTCGAGTTCCTCAAAATAGCCATTAACCGTGTATTCCACCTCTTCATTGTTAGCGAATCTTTTACCACCGAGCCATTTTTTGAGTTTGGAAAAAGAAAGTGGGGCTAAATAGAGTGGGTGAAAGCAATTCGAACTTGAACTCATTATTGGACATCACGATAAAGCATGTGAACTGGAGCATTGCCTTGATGAAACAGCACTTTCTTTTTCACCAAATGCGGCAGTTTTTTCTTATGTTCATCGGTCAAACGCTGCAATAAGTTTTTCCTTTTTAAGAGCTCGTGCACACGACAGACTTTTTAGTTCGCAGGAAAACTAAATATAGTTTTGTCAGAAAAATGGAACACTCAGTGTTTTATGAGACCGCGCACACAGCGATTACTAGATAGTTTAGTTTGCTGTGTGCGCGGTTTTTCTGTGAACTAATAAGTTTGTCGTGGGTGCGAGCTCTTAAGATAATCAATGAAAATTATCCCATGCACATTCCAAAAAAAAAGATGGCATGACCTTGCCTGCAGATAGAACTGTCTTCGCATTCCTTGGAGCCAATCGTCGCCTGTGAATCCATTATTTTGACGGTCGCTTCGATTCAGGTGTGAAATGGTGTGCCCATCTATGGTTACAAATCGACGCACAAACTCAGGTTTATTGCTGTCAAACATCGCCAAACACTCCATTGAAACATCCTCACGTCGCTGTTTTTGCTCCAAACACGGCACTTCTTCCTATGTCCAAATTTTCAGTCAATATGTGATGTACAGTAATTTTTCAAATGTCTAATAGGCACCACACACAAATTTTTGAACGAAAACTTAGAGCTTTGGTGTTTGTGCGAAATATTTATAATATTATCATATATTAATAATTATTTATTAACATTAACCGCAAACACCACTATTTTTGTCCAATGCACATACACCAGAGCTTTAAGTTTTAGTCCAAAAATTTGTACAAAAATTTGGTAATGTGAGGTAGGAGTCACATATCTGCTAGCTCGAGCACTTTGACTCGACGGTCATCCAATACCATTTTGTGGATTTTCTTCACTTTTTCTGGAGTGGTCACCTCATTTGGTCGACCACTGCGATGTTCGTTTTGGCAGCTCGTACGGCTTCGCTTAAACTCTATAGTTCAATATTTTGTTGAAGGAGCAGCCTCTCCAGAGTAGTGGAATCTAACTGACTTTGATATTGGTTAACTGTGACCTTTCAAATGAAAGTATTATATCACATAAATAAACCTTTCGACCATAGTAATTGTTTTCAAACAACATCCGCCATCTGTACTTCAGGTCGAGTATACCAGGTATACAAGTATGAAACCGGAATTTTTTTTATGAAAAATTGACGTTTATTCTACAAAAGTGTTACAACATATTTCATTCGAAGTATTGCCCATCGCTAGCTATACATTTTGCCCATCTCTCTGGCAAGTTATGTATGCCTCGCCAAAAAAACAGTTGTTCTTTTGAGGCAAACCAGTCATCGAGCCATATTCCTACATTTTCGTACGACGTGAAGCGCTGCTCACTAAGTGCGTGTCCCATCGATGCAAACAAGTGAAAATCAGAAGGAGCCAAGTCTGGTGAGTAAGCCGCATGCGGAAGTATTTCCCACTGACAAGCCTTAATCGTTTCCTTCACCGGTCTTGCCGTGTGTGATGGTGCATTATCATGCAGCAAAATCACTTTGTGTTGCCTCTTTCCATATTCTGGCCGTTTCTCAAGCAAAGCTTGCTGCAGATCGATCATTTGTTGTTGGTAGCGTTCTGTATTAACGGTTTCGCCAGGTTTCAGCAGCTCGTAATAGATCACGCCCTTCTGATCCCACCAAACACAGATGTCGAAATCACCACTTTTAAATTTTTTGAACCACTCAAAGCTCTGTGATTTCCCAAGTGCATGATCCCCGTAAGCTTCAACAAGCATTCGATGCGATTCTGCAGCCGTTTTTTTTAAATGGTAACAGAAAATCAATGCTGTCCGCATATCGTCGTTCCCAGGCACAAAAGTTGACATGTTCAACGCTCGTCAAAACTACACTGTGTATGAAACCGGTATTGCTGGCTATTTTATATCTTTATCAGATATCCAAACAACAAAATGGCGTCCATGGTTCGGTTTGATAGTTACTACTTTGACAGCTAGAGCCATGTATGAGTGAATTCCGGTTTCATACTTGTATACCTGGTATGTAGGACTGGAACTCCCTCGTACATTAAATTGACTCCAAAATTGAGCTCCAAATTGACAAAATTCGCACTCAAATTTCGCTTTCCTCTAGGCGTCGTCTTCGGTGTCCTTTCAGAGGCGGCGCCCTAGGCGATCACCTCCTTCGCCCTAGTCTTTGACCAACCCTGGCAAAGTGGCCATTGCTTCTCTGTTCCGTTTATGGCATCTGTGGAATTCCTGTACCCACAATATACTCGTATATGCCATATTATTGCCATATTTCTCTGGCAGAAAAGGAAAAATGCTGCCTGAAGTCAGGCTAAACCATGCAATGTTATATAGACAATTAGCCAGAGCGTCTTACTTTAGCTTATCTTTGACATTGAACATGTCAAATGATATATTGTACGAGTAAGTGTACCCATCAAACCATTTCGCTCTCACATATTTTTTCATTTCACCATTTTTATTGATCTAGAAATAAATTATACTCAATTTTCCCGACGATAAAATCCTTACCATAACTTTGTGACATTTTTAATTTAAAAGGTGTTTCATTCAGATGCTCTTGACAAGACCATTTACATTATTTACATGCGCCAGAGACACTTGAAATTGTCTCGGGATAATGCCATTGAAATTTTGCCTAATGTATAGGTTTTCCAAGGACAGCAACATCACACCCGCAGCTCGCCTGTCACTTTGTTCACGATACAAGCAAACAATATGGATGAAATATCGCATTACCGAGACGATATCAGCTCCTTGTGTACGGTTCGCAAAAATGCCAAAAATGCTCAACTCATATGAAATTTCATTGAAACAAACAACAGGTGCAGTCAAAAACCAGTCAAATTAATTTTCATTCATTCTGTCGCGCGTGCTGCTCCTGGCTGGTCGTCTATAATAGTCAGCGTCCCGAATCCTAAGCACTACCTCTCCACCTGTACCAGCAAGCCAACTGAAATATTGTGTTCGGCAAGGATCCGATCTACCAAAAACTCCCCCAGAGTGGTTGCCGTATACGAAAAGCTGTAGACGTTAACACACATATTCACAGGGCGAAGTTATGACTGAAAATATTTACATGGAGATAGTATCGTTCGGTCGAGCCATGAAGGATATCCTGCAGGACGCGTTGGGTTCGTTCAAGCGGAAGCTACGTGTCTGTAATATACGCACACCACCCCCAAATCCCAGGAACGGGCTACTCCCCATAGCCTGTCTACAGCTTGCTATTTGTCTAACATACGTAACCATGGACCATAAACATAAACTGGATCCCGTTATTAAAGATTATATTTCATATGTCAGATAACTGTGGGGTGTGTGTATATGCGCCCTCATTGCCTCGAATAAGGATGCATTATTTCACAGGATCGGTGTATATGAACAAATACAGGCAGTGCTCTATTTGTACTTTGTTTTCCCGTCATCTATGCATTTTCGACATTGTATTGGGTATTTGTTGCTACTTCTTTTATCCGTTTATCCCTGAGAGTGTTTTGCTTGGGAACGTGAGGATAGATGGTAATGACCTTTGATTTGACTTAAGCAAGGATATTGGTTGATTGATAGCAATGCGATCATAGATATCATTTAATCAATTTACATTATCAAAAATTTTCATTATTTGAAGTGTTAATATTATTTTTTAATTTACGAGCACAAAATTATTTTTAAATGCGGGACATAACTAACGTAACTAGCACATAACTTGCAATAGTCGGTTTGAATATTTGCGTTAGGGGGAGGTCGCATTAAGCCAAGTCAAAATAAGCAGAGGGATTCCCTAACGCACTGACTAGGAAGGATATTCGGTCTCTCTGCGTAAGAAACTCAATCTGATAGTCAATAAAGTCTCAGGGTGGCTCAGCTTAGATTCTCTGGTATCCAGTGATCGAAGGCAATCACATCCTCCTATGAAGAAAATTTCCCTCTAAATAGCTGGAAACAGTACCGAGCCTCGCTTACACTCTACAACAAAGGTGTCCGCTGTGCCAAGAAACGCAGTTGGATTAGGTTCTGCGAAGGTGTAAATAATACCAACAATGCTGCCAGACTTCATCGTGTTCTGGCTAGAAAAGGCACGAACCAAGTCAACACTCTAAGGAGACAAGATGGCAGCATCGCAGTGGATGCCGGGAGCACAGGTAAATTGCTTCTTGAGACCCATTTTCCTGGGTGCATTAATCTAGATGAAGATATCAGCTACTCGTTTGACATGGTGTGCGCTATGAGGCATCCCGCTCTGACTGGAGAATTGCCAAAAATATCTTCACTCACAATAAAGTGAAATGGGCCATTGACTCCTTTGACTCATATAAATCTTCTAGCACGAATGGAATCTTTCCCGCTCTTACAGAAAGGAAAGGATATATTAATCTCCTACCTCCTAGTATATTCAGAGGTAGTTTTGCTCTAAGTTACTATAGGCGTGTTTTTTTGTACTGCGGTGCAGGCTAATTGGGGGCTATCCGGGTTAACTTACATACATTACACAAACAACTAGGGTATGTTGTTTGTGTAATGTTTGTAAGTTAACCCGGATAGCCCCCAATCAACCTGCACCGCAGTACAAAAAAACACGCCTTATGTATCCCAGATTTCTGGAGTTCGGTTAAATTAGCCTTCATCCCAAAAATGGGCAATTGTCCCAAAGATGACCCCAAATCATATAAGCCTATCAGTTTGACTTCCTGTATGCTTAAGTCTATGGAGAAAATCGTTGATGCTCACATCAGGTCCACACTTCTCACAAAATTCCCGCTACTATACAATAGTAAACAGTTTGCTTACCAGTCGAGTAAGTCGAGTGAAACTGCTCTACACTGTTTAGTTGGAGAAACTGATGCCACCCTGGTAGTAAAGGAGACGGCAGTTTGTGCTTTTTTGGATATCGAATGTGCTTTTGACAACACATCTTTCTCTTCCATTGACTCTGCTCTTAGAGCAAAGGGAGCGGATGAAACGACGGCACTATGGATAAAAAGGATCCAGAAAGTTCATCACAGAGATAGGAGACTGCACTTTAACAGCCAACCTCACTCGAAGATGCCCTCAAGGAGGGGTACTATCTCCTCTCTTGGGGTGCATCGTAGTAGATAGCTTATTGTGGAAGCTTACCAAGATGGGATATTCAACTCAAGGATATGCCGATGACCTGGTCATAACTGTTAAAGGAAAATTTAAAGAAGTCCTAACGGAAATTCTTCAATCGGCATTAAAAACAGTATAAAAATGGTGCAATGACAACGGCCTTCAAGTCAATCCGGCTAAGCCGGAGAAAAGAAATCCCAGAAAAATGAGATGTCCTACAATGTACAATTTTCCAGTACTCCTGGCGGATCCCGCCAAATACCTCGGTGTTACTCTAGACAGGAAATTACTCTGGTCGGAACACCTCATTATACCCTTCACGGATGTGATAGGGTATATTAACTTTGTCATGAAGTTTGCAACGCACAGAAGGAAGCATCTCCGACCATATAAACTATATATATTCTTGGTCAGTATGATAAGACGAGTCGATTAATCTTTGTCCGTCTGTCCGTCTGTCTGTCTGTCCGTCTGTCTGTCCGTCTGTCTGTCTGGTTCTATGCAAACTAGTCCCTCAGTTTTAAAGCTATCGAGCTGAAATTTTGCACAAAGCCTTCTTTTTATTGCACGCAAAAAATATGTCGGAACCAACGGAATCGGACTACTACGTCATATAGCTGCCATAGGAACGACCGGTCGCCTTTGTGAAAAAAACTTTTTTATTTCTAAAGATATCTTTTTAAAATTTCACATTAATCAATATTATTTTTAGCTTAATCATATTTCCGAATTTGGTTGAAATCAGAATACTCTATCATATAGCTGTCATAGGAACGACCGTTCCAAAAGCAAGTTTTTGTGAGAAAAACTTTTTTATTTCTGAAGATATCTTTACCAAATTTCACATTATTCAATCATATTGACTGCGAAACCATGTTGCTAAATTTAGTTAAAATCGGCCCACTATTTCATATACCTCTCATGTGAAAATTGAAATCGGAACAAGTTTTACTACTAACAATAAGTGTAAAATGTGGCAAATGCACCATAGGTCATAACGAAGATATAATACCCTTCACGCGAAGCTTCGCGTGAAGGGTATCATACCTTCGGCAAGCTAGCCGAAGGCAAAATTTGACCCTTTTTGCCCTTTTCGAACCCTTCGAATCAATATGAGTTTCACACTATTCGGTCGTTACAAATTGCAACAACATAAAAATTTGACGTTAGGCTAATTATTAATTATTAGTTTAAATCTAATTTGATTGAACTAAGAGACGGCCCACATCCGCATGTACTGACCGTGAGATAGTGAGAGAAGGAGAGAAAAATATACACAGTTTTATGTTTTTCCCATGCCACCAAACGACCCACCGACATGGCTCCATCATTTTCCGGCTCTTACACCTTCGAAAAATCGATTGTTATCTTTAGCAACCGCAAATAATAATCCACTTAAGTATGTTCGAACCTGACTTGTTTCGAATACAAATTTATGCATTATAGGTGTCGTCTATGCTTGAACTTCCAAAGTTATAAAGAAAAGGGAGCACGAAAACCGTTGGGATGGCAAACTTGACTGAAAATGTGCCTCCGTTTGTTTCGCTAATACGCTACCGGTGGAATTGAATGAATTAGTGAACTCCTCCAGTTCGATAAGGTATGGCAGTGGCGCGAACTGTTTCAAAACCATATTCCCCACTGTGCGGCAGTGAGAAATAATGAGACTTCGCCACATATTTTTCTCATCCCTGGCTTCGGTAGCGAACGTGCCAATGAACTAACTTCAGGCGATATCTTCTTTTCCAGCATTCTGCAACCAAATGCCTGGTGAACGGTGAGCCAGGCTTTTCTATTCACACGCCTCCCACATCCAACACCCAATACCGAGTCTGGCAGGTGGATAAAATGTTTAAGCAGCTTTCATCCATATGGAAAAATTGAATTTGGGGGTTCCGTCTGGAGGATTTACTCTTCCTTGACTTACCGATGCAAACATTGGTACATAATTCATTACTCCTCCATTATTCGGTAGATAGCATGGAAATTTTTCGTCAGCACCGATCCAACCTTAGCTACCAGCTAGATGGTCGGGGAACGACCCCCGTTCCATGGTGTAAAACGATGAAATCTAGCGAAGAAAGATTTATGATAGGAAGCACATGAATTTCTGAAATGTATTAATTTATCATTGTTCAGTATACGTAGTACAGGTTTATCGCGAAACGACGTTGAATGCAAACACGGAGTTGGGTGCATGTTTCTTCCTATTACTGCTCGTATTTAAATGACAAATTTTTCGACGTATTTTTCTTTTATTTTATTTATTTGAATGTTTATCAGTTGGGCAATTCATAATATGTACATAAATTGCTTGGAGTTCTCAAGTGAGGACACGTACTTATATTCAACAGTTCACAAAAAATACTTGTTCGTAGATTCTTTCAAATATAGTCGCGTTTTTGTCGATGCAAATAATACTTTTTTCATGGTTCCTCCAATTATAAACTCGAACCATGTCAACGAAAACACGAAACGAAGATGTATGCGGATACGCCTACGTCATATAAGCAAATTTTTTAACAAACCCTAAAACCGTAGGGTTGGTAAATTAGGAAATTTGTCTTCAAATTTTTCAACAAAAACTTGAAGCTCTGGTGTTTGTTCAAAAATATTAACCGCAAACACCTCTATTCTGGTCCAAGGTTTTCGCACAAACACCAGAGCTTTAAGTTTTTCTTCAAAAAATCAAAAACAAAAATCTACTAATAGACCAGTGAAATTAAATTTGATTACTAAAAATTAGGGAAAAATCCGAAAATAATGGGCGAAAATTCGAGAAATTTGAGCCCTTTTTTAATATTATCCTTATAACTCCTAAACGGTGCCTCGGATCGAAAAACCTTGCATGAATAAATTAAAGAGCGTTGAATTCTGTGTCTAACTCACTACCCAAAGTTGAAATTCGGTTCAGTAGCGTAGTCAAAATTGATAGTCAAAACCGGAAAAATACAATTTTCGAGACTTCGGAGAAAAATCACACTTTATCACTTTCCAAGCTCACAGATCTTTGCAAAGGATGCTCCAAATGGAAAAGCTTATTTGTAAAAGTTGAGGATAATTTGATTGTTAGCATTACGTGGCCAATATTAGTCCAATTTTTATAGAAGTTGTGAATAAAAACCCAAAAATGCCTGCTTATCGATTTATTTCTTAAAAGCTCTATCTCGGTAAGTAGAGGTAGAAGTTTTTTTTTGCCCTAAATTTTAGCTAAATTAAATAAATAACTGGCGCAACAGTCCAATTTGAACCGTGCCCTCGAGATGAGTTAGCATCATTTCATTTTCTAGGTCGTGACGGTATGTTTTGTGCAGAGGTGTGTGATCAGCAACACGCTCAACCGAGTTATTTACCCCATAAATGGGTACTCATTTAACAGCTGAGTGGGCTCATAGTCCGACACGTAAATCCCTTTTTATCGAAAACTACCGGATTCAGTAGGAATCGAACCGGGGCGCAGTGCGTAGAAGGCGAACATGCTAACCGTTGCACCATCCGGACTACAAGCAGCACTACGAGACCATAATATGGTTCATTACAGGTGGTTCATTACATATCTTTCAGGTGTTTTTGATAGGAAGCACCCGTCCGACCTGGCTGTTTTCATGAGGAAATACTCGTCCAATACGGCTGGTTCGAGCTTCAAGGTAATTTATGGTCGCTGATTCCGAATCTGAAGTAAAAAAAAAAAGAAAACAAAAAAATTGTGTCACCCACCCCAGAATGACAATCCAGTTTTCATGGGGAAGTACTCGTCCGATCGGGCTGGTTTGAACGACAAGGTAATTTTGGGTCGCTTATTCCGAATCTGAAGTCAAAAAAGAAAAAACTTTTGGGGTCGCCCACCCCAGAATCTCAGTCGCAAACGCTCAATCGCGGCCTTGGAACTCACACCCTTAGGGTTTTTTTCGAGTTAGCGCGAAAAAAAAGGGAAATTAGTTTTGATCGGCAGGCAATTAAGTTCGATTTTGGAAAAAGAGCTTTGTTGAGAAATTGTGGGAAGTTTGATTTGATGGGGACGTTTTTTTTTGAGGATTGCTGGGATTTTTGTGGATAGTATGGACGATGTGAAAGAGTTTTGAATTGGAAAGAAAACTGTTGTGAATATTGAAGTGAAGAATTGATTGATTGGGGAAAATTAGTGGATAGAAACAAAAGAACCGGAAAGCGGTGACGAAAAAAAAAGAAAACTGAAAGTGGAAAAATTTTAAAGAAAATAATAGTGAGCGAGAGAAAGACTTGTTTCAAAATTAGTTAATGGAACTGTGTGAAAATTGCCTACGGTAAATGAATTTGTAAAAATTCATGTGAAAAAGTCAAACCTGATGACTCGGTTGAATATAACAGACAGACAGATACTCGTAGAAAAAAAATGGTTACGTTTTAATAATCTGAAAATCAATATTAATGCCAATGGTTCAGCGAAACTTAGGAGTTGGTGTGAAAGTTTAAAGACGGTAAAAGCATCGACATTTGAATTGAGAGGAGTGAGAGCCGTTTTGAACGATTTCTTTTGGAGGGATGTTCCGTGCATCGATTTCATTTAAGATTAAGTTGCATTTATTTTTATTTTTTATTTTTGCATTTTTTTTTTCATTTAATTTTATTTTCGTGAAAATCTACAGTGATAAATTGTGGTGTGTTCGGACTGACGGGCGATCGATCGTTCATCGGTGGACCGTGCACTGTAAGTAGCTTTTCGTCTCCTATTTTATCTTTTTCTTATACTATTATATGTATTTACCGTAATTTATTCCATAATTTGATATTCTGTTGTTTAAATGTTCTTTTCTCTTTGAATATTAACTGAATTTTCCTTGGTTTTAAACTGATTTTTTGTTTCTTTATTATACTTGCTAAAATGAATAACTAAAATTTTTTATCACTTTGGGTTCTTCCGTGTCCCGAAGGATGGACACATTCCTTCCCTTATCCTGTTCCTTCCCTTGCATTTGAATGTTTTAGGTGGCTGTTCAAGGACCAGGGTGCTTTGGCTTAAATACCCACGACCTCCGCTGGTCTAACAGGCACCGGTGCCACCAAGCCAATAGCATCCTGGTTAAAAATATTTTTATTGCAGTGATGGCGGCTCGACAAAAGCCGTGGTTCGTGGTGTATTAATTATTCTTTTGAATTAGAAAATCAAAAGAATAATTAATACACCAGACAATTTTTTTTTTCTGTTATAAAATTCGGTCTTTTTGACGTATTGCCTTGCTTTTTGGCCTTACCGATTATAAAAAATAGTTGTCATTAACTTCCGATCTGACAAGTTGAGCGGATGTTATTATTTGTTCTTGTTATTACGTGAGCCAATAAAATGCTTGCACTCAGTACTGCTAAGAATTTTTGCGGAAAAGGGAATGACATGGTTTGAGCAATATTTTTTTCCGGCACTGTATTTATACTTCTGTAGAATTTATTTCGTTCCCGAGAGAGCCATATCCACCCGGACGCATTTAAAATAGGATTAATAAAATAAATACAACTTGCACGTTTCTTATCTCAAGCTCTATTATCCTCACTCCTCGATAAATCGTTTAACATAGATCCTTTGCATAAACATTTTTCATGGAGCGAAATCCCATTATGGGCTATTAAAATGAAAAAGAAAACCTGTTCAATAAATACCCTTCTGGTCCCAATTCCAATAATTTTATAGCAATCCCAACAATTGATCATACTATTCGGCTTCGCAATGCCTTCTCTTCGATACCATCTGTTCCCGATTTATGCGATCCGGCTCCCTTCACCACTTGGGAGTGGTGGTTCTGTCTCAGGTGGAGTCCCTGCTGAATTTCGCAAAGGACCAATGCGAAGTTCAGCAGAACAACAGTTGCCCGCGCTATATGTCGCTCGATTTGATGGCCTCAGTCTGCCAGTCAGGAACCACACATTGAATAAATGGACAATCTTAATCCCCGCACTAATGGTGTTCGTCTTGGAACACTGAATAGGATGGCCCGGCGTGCTTAATCACTCCCATCCCGAACTTTGAAGAACGAAATCTGGTACGTATCAGGTTGATAGCCATCCATGAAATAAACGAAATTCAAACGGTGAAAATCGGATTCGATAAAAAAAGAGGCAATCGCTTCTGGACGCACCTTATCGGTTATGAAGCCGGGAGCAAAAACTGAATGGGGTTAACTTGTTCCTTCTTCATATTTTTCTGACTTCCGTAGATACTTCCGGATGCTATTGTACAAGGGCGAGGCGAAAAAGAAAAAAAAAATAACGAAAATAGGGAAACTTTATAGTCATCGATTTAAAACAATAGCACCACGTTACAAGGGACTAGTCGGGTAGGGGTTCTGTTGGATTATCTCCGTTCAGCATTTGTGGAGGAAGCAAGAAATTTATTGGCCATGTCTTCTGCTGGCTGCTCGGCTGGTTCTATAGTCCTTTCACTTCGCGTAGACTTGGTGGTGTTATGTGACGCTTGCTGTCATCTAGAATGGCAGCTAACTGACCCAGAAATCTATTTTCAGTTAGATTTAAAGTTTTTTATTGGCTTTTCTCTCTATCGTTTCAATTGAATATGAAAGGCAATGATTCCGCAAAAGGATTTGGTAAGAAAATAGTGGGATGGGTTATTCTTCAAGGCTAATTTGCTGGGAGTTGTCTTATATTATAACAATTTTATTTAAATTGTTCAGGTTTTTTTCCAGATGGGTGTCACATTAAGTTGTGGATTTGGCTTACTTTATTTTTTTTTGGTAAGTATTTGTGTATACAGTGGTGCTCCAGTGTAACGAAAAATATAATGTCCAGTGTCGTTCGGAATATTGAAAAGTTCGTTAAATCGGTAACACAGTTTTGTTTTTAATATGGTCATATTAGAAATAATTTCTTTTGTAATAGACGTCGGTAAACGATGCTTGCAACGTTTGATCCAATGTTGGATCCAAGGATTTAATAAAATGATTTGGCAATTGAAGAGAGTCAGTGGTTCGACAATTCAAACGTTTGATTCAAACGTTCGACGGTTTGAGACAAGCTGTCAATTGTCCAGTCTCAGCAGAAGATTTTGAGTATCTGTTGAATGCTAGACAAGGATCATTCAGTCGTCATCGTGAACCTGAGCCTTACTGTGGCTTTGGGCTGGCCTCGGCCAAGCTGCGGATCACAGACTGGTCTGCATTATTATGTCAATAGTACTGGAATAATTTTAAAGCACTACGGCAATCAAAGGACCCGATAATGCCCTTCATTCACAAGGGTACTACTCAAATAAGTAGAACCCATCTAAGATGTCTAGTGGGGTCCTTATCTGGCTACCACCTGGTCAGATATCACAACAGGATGGGTCTGTTCAACGAGACTGTTTGCCGTCTCTATCTGGAGAACATGGAAACGACCAAACACATCGCCATCGACCATCGCCATCGTGCATTTTAGGATGCCATTCCCCGGGAAGGTAATAGTAGCCTGCCTGCACTGCAGACTTCGGGTTGATCCCTACTAAAGACAAACGGTCCTTTATCAGAAAGGTGGACTTAATGTGCTACGGCATGCCATAATATACCTTATTATGGCCGCAGTCAATTCTTGCTGGGTTAGTAGTCCAACTATCTTACTTGTTGAATGAAATTGGTTCAAAAGTAGAAGGATGCCTATAAAAAAAAAAAAAAAACTCCCCATCGAAAGAATAGTTTTCGATTTTGGCAACTATCGTTAATTTTGGCCAAACATGTCGCGTCGTCATGCCTTGTAGCCGCGTTTGCTTCAGATGTGATGGTTCGAAATCTTTTGATTCGGGCACACCATTGGTCAACAGAACAAACATCTCCCAACGCGAACGTTCGGCGCTTGACATTGGAAGCTCGGCTTATTGAACGTTCGCGTTGGAACACAGTCGTTCTGTTGGCGATTTTGTGTCCGAGTCAAAGGGCTTCGAACGTCCCAGCGTTTGAATCAAACAACTGCCGCAGCGCTGCGGAGAAATATTTGAAGCAAACGTGGCAAAGCACGATGCATTTGGCCAAAATTATCTCCAACAACCAAAAATCGTGAAGTAAATGCAAGACCTTCCTCCGTTGAAATTGCTTGTCTCATATTGGTGTTTTATTTTCTATTTTGGATCCAATTTTTTCTTCTTCCGCCATTGCTTGGACAATTGACAACTTGCTGAAACCGTCAAACATGCTTACAAAAGCAAAATGTTCGTTAAATATAATACCTAAAATCTCAAACGTTCGTAATACAGAGACGCGAATGCATATGATAAATGGTTCGTTGTATTGGAATTTTGTTAAATCGGTGTTCGTGATACTAGAACATCACTATTACAATATTTCTGTTATGAATTTGAACTGAATACTAACAGGACGAACGACAATGCCTGGAATTTAATTGTTTGCAACAATGCGGATACTTGGTATTGTATACGTAAAACATCTACTACATAATATCCTTAAGTAGGGCATGGGCGCGTCAACATCTCGAGGGGCCCAACTTTAGAGCATGTACAAAATGCAGTAATCACCCTTCAACAATGTTTGGCCTATCCACTGTCATTTTCGCCAGCGTATTAAGTCGTTGATTGCCACCTGTCCCATACGCCGACTTTGAATAATAATTAATTGAAAATTGGCTGGTATGAATAAAAACTAGTAAAGTTCAGTATACTACATATTTTGCAGTAAATACAGCGTTGTAGTTTGATTGCTATAAATAAAGTGGTGGTTAGGTTAGGTTAGGTAAAGGGGCTGCCATGCTACCGCACAGCACACATAGATCACCTCTAGGTCAGTTGTGATACCGCCAAAGTCACCTAATTGAACCTAGGCAACAAACCAGCCTGTGCTAGCAATATACAATAGCTATTGAGCGGTATTACACTCGTATCCTTAAGACCCTTCAGTTCCCGGAAAAAAACAAGGACACGGAAATTTCCTCCGCCTCTCAGCCAGTGCCGGACAGTGACAAAGAAGATGGAAAAAGTCACTGTGAGGAATACGAAGCCTCCAGGCAAGCTCTTCTATAGGACAGTCCCCGTAATACGATGAGGCTGGCATTTTGATGTTTACACGGTTCTCGTCAATAGCTCCGGTTGTCCCTCCCGAGCCAGCTCATCCGCCTCGCGGTCGCCTGTGAAGCCACAATGGCTCGGTATCCAACAGAGCGTAATGTTGAAAAAACCACCCATCTGCCTGATGAACGAATAAAGTGATGTTGACTATACTACAATTATTGAACTTACTACAAAATTAAAATTTATATAGACTTATTATGAGCAAAAGTTGTATACACTACATGTTTTATTGAAAGACTACGTAAAATTAAATGAATATTTCACCAACTGCCCCGGTCCAATGGAAACCAAAGCCTTCGACCTAGTGCAACTATTACCATTAAAATTAAATTAAAGAAAATCATTTTATTTCACTTCGTTTCGCATGTTTAATGAATCTTCAGGTAGCTTCAGCAGCATTGTTTTGCATAAAAAAAAAGTTGTTTTGAATGTCGAAAATGTTTTATAATTTTTAACAACAAAATGAAGCTTTCGGTCGACTCCTTAATGGATAGAATCTCGTTTTTTCTTTTTAGCACTAAAGCAGCATTTTAGAATTTTGGATGAATTAGCAGATCTGCCGATGATGCTGCCGCTGCCTCAATGTAATCCACTCAAGAGGAATGCGTGCTTTCTAATTACCCAAGACACAGGCGACACCGCTGCTATTGCTTCTGCCGGAAATTAAATTCCTGCATGAATTACCCAAGACACAGGTGGTACCGCTGCTATTGCTTCTGCCGGAAATGAAATTCCTGCATGACTCACTATATTCACATCAACTGCATTCAGCGCAAGATGAGTCGGTCGTGCTGAATTTGCGGTGCCAGGGTTTTTCGTCGCTAGAACGACATATGGCTGCAGTACGCATACGCAGTCTAATATTAGATTCGTCTCATTCCAATATCGGCGTCTCTCTTATTTTGCGAATTTAGGAGGAATTTTTTTTAAGCTTTTGCTATTGGTAAAGTAGTTTGATTTTGCATTCTGTCTCCATCAAGAGAGGCCAACTGATTTTGTATCAATCTTTATATTCAAACATATTGCCACCGATGAAATGTCAGTGAAAGTTTCAAGTCTCTATACACATCTCTCACCGTTGTCGTTAGCCCCGTTCAATTCATTCGGATCAGATCAATTTTCAAAACTACTGGCTGGCCTTTGATGGCAGGTCTCGTATGCGATTGCATCTGGAGCAAAGTTGAAATTGAATTGGCTCAAAGTCAACTCATTCTTGGCAATTCGTCCCTATATCTTTCTTTACTGATCCCGTAAATCTGTATGGTGGCTGTTTAAATTCGGTCATCACTGATCCAGACCGTCCGATTCAGAGATCAACTCTGTCCGCTTGTCGCGAACACGGCTATTATGATCCTTAAGACCGTGTCTACTCATCACATGCCTGACCCCATCGTTGCCATCTTAGCACTGAATAATTGTCATGTTTCTCATTTAGGTTCGGAGCCTGGAGGTTTTGGTGAGATTTAAGCTATTTTAGTTTATTTCTACAATTTTTCTATTTTATGTCATTTGAGCAGCAATCGATCAGACTTAATAACTCATCAAAAACTTAACTGCAATATTGATTTTCCATATCCCCTGGAAATTTATTCCAAAAGTTTCCGTGACATGAAAACTCAGTTTCAATTTCTTATCCCCGGAGATATTAATACAATCAAACCTCTAAATACTATTTTAACTTTACCGAAAATAAACTTCCATTTCCATTCCAAGAACTTGGAGCATTTGCTGAGAAAAGGGATGATAACAGTTGTGGGTTTAATTTTGTTTCTTCTCCGTGAAACTTTTCCAGGAAATAAAATCAAAAAAAAAAATGGAAATGTCATGCACAACATCTCTAATGCACAAACTTTAAGTCAAGAAAGGACCACCTTCCCAACAAAAGAAAAAGGGAAAATATAAAAACTTTTAGAAAAAGTGTGTCGAGAACAAGTCCATTTCTTGGAAGAAGCTTTTATTTTTACAAAGTTGAACCGACGCCGCCCTAATGAATACTTGATATGACCGTCACATACGCCAGTGTTCAGCATGACAGCTAACGAAAAGGAATAAAAAAAGGACCTAATAGGACAAAGTTGCAGAGTTCTTGGTCGGCGTTATTGGATGTTTGTGTATAGTGGGTAAGCGGTGAAACAAGGTGACTGACGTGTTTTTGTTTATACCCTAGACTTTATAAGCTTATAGTTTACCCTAGACCTTATGACGTTAGAAGTAGTCAGGATGGCGCAACGGTTAGCACGTTCGCCTTCGACGCACTGGGCTCCGGTTCGATTCCTACTGAATGCGGTAGTTTTCGATAAAAAAGGAGATTTACGTGTCGGACTATGAGCCCACTCAGTTGTTAAATGAGTACCCATTTGTGGGGTAAATAACTCGGTTGAGCGTGTTGCTGATCACACACCTCTGCGCAAGACGTCACGATCTAGAAAATGAGATGATGCTAACTCATCTCGAGGCCATGGTTCAAATTGAACTGTTGCCCCAGTTATTTATTTATTTATGAAGTTATACCCTAGACCTTATTAAGGTATAGGGTACATTGTTTTTGATTTTTTGATGTGGGCTAAAGGCAAAACGACATAAGTCTGATTTCGTTATTTTCAGGAGAGCCTTTTAAAGGTTTGAACATTTTTGTGAAAAAAGTTCTATGATATTTGAATATAACATCAAAGCATAATTCAACTTATGTCGTTAATCCAATAAAAAAAAAGTAGCTTCGGATATAATATTTACAAATTAGGTGTTGTTCCAAATCTGTTTAAAGGATTTTTAGAGCTTATATTTTGTTCCGTTTATGAGTGCAGGTTTATATTTGAGTTATTTAAAGTTAAACTTTGTTTAATTTCCATGATACTTCCTAAGAAGAAAAATAAATCAAAATCGAAACTTCAATAAGATAATACAAATCGAAAGGTATGTATTATTGGCTCCCTACTTTTCATTGCCATTAAAGATCTTTCTTTAAAAAAAATCAGTAGAAATCACAAAGTTGTGCCAACCATTGTTGCATTAAAAGGAAGAAGGCCCTTTAACCGTGAATTAAACTCCATAAATACTATAAAAATAAATAGCAGAACTTTCTTCAGTTAAAAAATAATAATAAATATATGTATAAGTCTTTTTATGACTATAAAAATAAATTTGTGAATTTACAAAAAAAAAAAAACACAAATCAAATGCAGTATTATTCATCCGCAATTTCTTCTTCAATCAGAATCATTTTCCGGAATAGTTCCATCATTCAACGTTTTGTAAAAATCATGGAAACAGAGATCAATAAAGTTGAGTAAACTAAGATCTTCCTTTTTCTCTTTATGGGATTGGAATTTATTCTGTGTAGGTCATCGCCTGATATGCTAATAATACCTCGATTGTTAATATTTAGCTCTTTAAACGGTTCGTTTTCCACTAAAGAGCCATTTCACGTACCGACTATTTCTTTCGCTTCTCTTATTGCTATGGCTTCATGCCACATGAAGCAATATGGAACGTCGCTTTTGCAGAGATGTTGACGCGCCCATGCCCCTGGAGCGGTCAAAGCAATTAATAACAACATCGTTGCTAAGTTCATCGTAACTTCCGATATATGTACAACCGTTTCAAGTTTGGAAAAAATGTCAAAATTAACTTTTCACGGAAAAATCAAACCTAAATTTAATTTTCGAATATTACAATACGTATTAAACGAAAAAAAAACCTTGTTAACTGGGACTCTGTTCCTTCGATGCCAACCGTTAAAAAACTAGCAGCTGAATTTAAACGTGGTCGCACGTCCTCCGAAAACGACCCATGTGAAGGACGGCCAAAAACCGCAACCACACCGGAAACCGGAAACCATTGAAAAAGTGCATGATACCGTATTGGACGATAGGCGAATAAAAGTGAGTGATATCCTGAGGCTGATGAGATATCGGAAGAAAGGGTGCGAAACATCCTGCAAAAAAAATTAGAGATGCGAAAGCTCTGCACAAGATGGGAGCCGCATTTGCTGAATGCCGATCAAAAGCAAATGAGTTAACGATTTTTGCAGCAATCTTTGCACCGATTTAATCGGGATCCGACCGATTTTGTGCGGCGATTTGTCACCATGGATGAGACTTGGGTCCACCACTACACGCCAGAAACGAGCCAGCAGTCGAAACAGTGGGTGGAAGCCGGTGGTTCAGCGCCGGCGAAAACGAAATCGGTCGCATCGGACGGAAAGGTCATGGCCAGCCTGTTTTGGGATGCGAAAGGGATCCTGTTGATTGATTACCTTGAAAAAGGCAGAACAATGACAGGAGGATATTACTCCAAACTTCTTGTCCAGCTAGATGCCAAAATTCGCGAGAAGAGGCCTGGCTTGAAGAAGAAAAAAATCATATTTCACCAGGACAAAGCACCTGTACTCAAGTGTGCGTTGGCGATGGGAAATCTGCGGGATTTGGAGTACGGTTTGCTCGACTATCATTCCTTTTCTCCTGATTTGGCCGATCAGACTCCCATCTGTTCCCAAACTTGAAGAAATTGGTTTCTGGGAAGCGCTTCGCATCCAGTGAAGAAGTTGACAGGGCCGTAAATGAATATTTAAAATTCTTCCAGACTCTCATTTCCGGGAAGGTATACTGATGTTGTAGAAACGCTGGACCAAGTGTGTTGAAGTCAGGGGATACTACTACTTTGCCTTAACCCCTAGCGGGGCATAGCGCGTCAACTACTCCTGCGCGCCATCGTACTCTGTTCTGGGCAATGGGGAGCAACTCCCCAAAAGACTTACCCAGTACCTGACACTCCTTTGCCACAGATCGACGCCATGTGATTCGAGGACCCCCTCTTGGTCGGCCTTGGTTGGAAATGGGGTTCCATTTCATGGCATGCAAAGCAATGCAGTTATCACTCTTCCGCAATGTGTGACCTATCCACTGCCATTTTCGCCTGCGTATCAATTCGTCGATTGGCATCTAACCCGTACGCCGACTTAGCTCTTCATTTGATATTGTTTCGGGCCAGAAAATTCGTAAAATTCGACGAAGACATGAGTTGACGAAAACTTGCAGCTTTCTGGTAACTCCTACGGAAACTTTCCATGTACTGCTCCCATACAAAAGTACTGATAGTACCAGGGAGCGAAACAGGCCCAGCTTGGTCTTGATGCTGAGATAACTGCCCTGCCAGATTTTGGACAGCATGCCGTATGCACGTTTAGCCTGGTTGATACGACGAGCGATGTCCTGCTCCGTACCACCATTTTCGGCAACAATGCTACCCAGGTAGACGAAGTTGTCCACCTTCTCCACAGGCTGCCCATTAATATTGATGGCAATAGCTGTCGGATTTCTTTTTCGCAACGGCGGGCTAAGAACCTTGGTCTTGTTGGTATTAATCTTTAGCCCAACCTTGCTTGCCTCCCTCTCGAGATCTAACGCCATTGCGGACAGATCCATGATTTTGTGGGAGAGTAGGCATATGTCGTCAGCGTAGTCAAGATGTTGTAGATAAGATGTCAAAATCCATTGAATTCCTCTGTCGAGTCCGGATAGGGCTGCATGCAACACATCGCCGATCACAATGAGGAATAGGATCGGTGAGAGGATGCACCCCTGCCGAACTCCACTGCGAATCTCAAAGTCCCCCGACACCTTACCTTTATGCAGAACGCGACATTTCGCGCCGTCATAGGTTGCCTTAATAATAGCCACAAGCTTCTCAGGGATGCCTCTCCTGCGCAAGGCCGCCCATATAGAATCCCGGTTCACACTATCGAAAGCCTTTTCGAAATCAATGAAAAGCAAGTGAAGCGGAGAATCGTATTCAGCGCATTGCTCGATGATGATTCGCAAGGTGTTAATGTGATCGACACAGGAGAATCCGGATCGAAAGCCAGCCTGCTCTTCATCAATTGTGCTTTCTAAGTGGGCCTTTAGTCTTTCCAGGACGATTTTAGCTATTATCTTGGCAACGGCAGGAAGCACACAAATGCCTCTCCAATTATTACAGTCTGTGAGGCTACCCTTCTTTGGAAGTTTGATGATCAAACCTTCCTTCCACTCAGTGGGAAAGGTCTCTGTATTCCACGCTTTATCAACAAGTGGGTGCAGCAAATCGGCAGTTACGCTTGGCGCTGCTTGATAAAGTTCGGCAGGGATGCCGTCAAGTCCGGCGGCCTTTCCTCGTTTTAGTGCAATAATTGCAGTGACTATTTCCTCTTTAGTCGGGGCAGTGGACCGTATACGCACATTTTGATGGTTAGCTAAATTATCTATATGAGGGGGAACTTCACCAGAGGTTACACGGTTCAAGACCGCGGCGAAGTGTTCTTTCCACCGCCTCATTTGATCTTCTTCCAAGATAAGTAGCTTTCCATCACTATCTTTCACCGGATGTTGGCAGGAGTTACGACCACCTGTAAACTCCTTGATGACACCGTATACGGCGTTTAAGTTGTTACTTCTAGCGGCTTCTTTTGCTGAGGCTAAAAGAGAATTGGCATAAACTCTTTTATCGCGTCGCACACTACGCTGAACTTCTCGAGCTTTCTGACGGTAAAGGAGTTCGATGCTGCTTCGATTGTCGTCTGATGCTGCAGCCAAACGAACTTTCAGCTCCTTTCTTTCAACAATCCGCTGCCATGAAGCGTCGGACATCCAGGGCTTATTCCGGCAATCCGGGTTTGGGCCAAGGATGGTATTTGCGCTATCAATGTACGCATTTTTTATGGCATCCCAGTTTTCGTTTATGTCACTATCTGGGTGACTAGTTATCTCAGCCGCTTTTTGCGCAAGATGGTCATTATATTGTTGTAAGACAGCTGGATTTTTTAGTCGAGCGGTGTTGAATTTGCGGGGCCTGGATCTTTCGTCGCTAGGGCGGCGCACGGCTGCAATACGCAATCGAACATTAGCGATCATAAGATAATGGTCTCTTCCCATCCCAATATCGGCACCCTTCTTGTTTCGCACGTCCAGGAGGCAACTCTTGAATCTTTTACTAATGGCAAAATGGTCGATTTGATTTTGTGTTCTGCGCCGATCAACAGCGGACCAACTGATTTTGTGGTGGTCCTTATGCTCAAACATAGTACCACCGATGAAGAGACTGTGAAAGTTGCAGAACTCTACAAATCTTTCACCGTTGTCATTACGATCACCAAGACCGTGTCTCCCCATCACATGTCTGAGCCCATAGTTATCAGCGCCAACTTTCGCATTCAAATCACCCATGACCATTATAATGTCACCTTTAGGTGTTCTGCTCTGAACGGCGTTTAGTTCTTCGTAGAAGGAGTCTTTTGCCAAGACATTGTCGGGTTCAGTAGGGGCATAACATTGTATTATTGAGATGTTCCTCATTTTGGTCCGGAACCTGGCGGTCAAGACCCTGTCAGAGACCGGTTCCCAGGATAAGAGACAGTTTCGCGCGGCTCTGGTTAAAAGGAGCCCCACACCTGACTCACGGCGACTACCGGTAGCTTTACCGGAGTACAACATTACAGTGCTGCCCGTTGGAGAGATGAATTCTCCGCTGTTCCACCATCTTATCTCACTAACTCCTAAGATATTTAATTTGTACCTCAGAAATTCACTCTCTAATTGAAGAAATCGTGCGTTCTGGGGACCTTCTGATCCATTGTCCAGGAGAGTACGCACATTCCAGAATCCAATCTTTGTCATTGTACGAAACCTAAAAGTCGTAACCGTTAAGTCAGTCCTTATCCGAGGCATAGTTGACGTTTCGTTAGCATATAAATAAATTTCGGATAGTGCAAGTTGCTGGCATACATATCCTGTCCTTTGATTGTCGGTTTTAACGACAGGCCCTCAAAGGGAAAGGCCGTGGTATTTTTTTTCACACCCCACACCACAGGGGTACCTCAACCAAATCATCGCACCGCCATCACTGGCGGCTTGACGTTGGTTGGCAATGGTCAGTGACCACTGCCGTTCCAGGGGGCGCCCACGCGGAGGACTATGGAAGAGGAGTTTTTGCCCCCCAAGTCAGGGGATAGGTAGAGAAATAAAATTTTTTTTTTTTTTTCAACTGAACATCGCAGTCTTTCATTTTCAGGCCGAGAGCTTTTCACCGTACCCTCGTACAATCCACCATTAAGCAGGCCATCCTTCATGGTGGATGAACAAATGACATCTTTTTCCGGTAGATGAAACTGCATTAAGGACTACTTCCAGTTTTTCCTTCATATCGTTGCACGCTGTTTGGATTTTTTGCAGCAGATACTCCCGGGAGACCATCGATTGGCTGTAAACTGCGTTTTTCAGATTACCCCATATATAAAAATCTAGAGGCGTTAGGTTCGGACTTCTCGGAGGCCATGCTACTGGGCCGTATCATTCAATCCACTTTTCTCCGAATTCATCATTCAAAAATTTGGTAACTATTCTCCAGCTGTGAGCCGGGCATCCGTCCATCTGCCATCAAGGGTCCAATCGTTGCGCAATAGAAATATTGTCCAGTATTGTTGGCGCTACTTGATTTTGTAGTATTTGATGGAAGGCAGATGAATTTTATCGATGAGGAAGAATAATTGGATCAAGGAGTTCATCGCCAAGTACACCTATCCAAGCATTTATGCTGAACTCGTGTTGGAGGCGAGAAATGCGAATTGTATGGGGTTGTGGTGTTGCGATTGTTCCTCTTATTAAAAACACCAGTACCTTATCAGTCCATGAGAGTTTGCTTGAGAAATTACGATCAGGCACTTTTCGTTGCTGAAACCACCTACATAAGGCAACTCTTCTCGCAATCTATTGGAAGTAAATCCTGTATTTCCATGATATGATACGATTGTCGGAATGAAGAGTTCGCACTTTGTACTCAAGCTAGGATTGTCACCAAAAACCTCAAGGATCTCTTCCTCCCTTTGAATTCCGATACGCCGACTACATCCTTGGTTGTTACGGTTTTGTGTTCGTCCTGTTTATGCAAGGATGCGATATGCACTCTCAAATGTATGCCTGTCTGTAAGTTTTCTTTGTGGGAAAGGTTGCTTGTATTCTCGAACTGCCTCGTGTTCGTTCCCTCCGGCAACACTCTACACAAATACCATGTCGGCGTACTCTCTATCTGTTTATTTCTATCGCTATCAACTATACCAAAAAAATGACAGCTATAAAAGTTTAACAAATCAATAATTGCTATCAAATTACCTGAGAAATATCCTTTGAATCATGTACTCCGAAAATTCCCCACACAAATAATATCTAAACTTCTGTACACAGGACACGAAATTGTTTTACTCAAAGTTAACGGATATAAATCCCGTTACATTTGGTTAATAAAGTAGCAATTACCTAAATTATGACGAGTAAAGCTAAGAAAAGTAAAGTATTTTTCCACAGAATAAATCACTGTTCCGAATCAAATTCTCCAAATCCAAATCTCCAGACCAGGTTTTTTTCGTTTAACACGCAATATTTGCAAATTTTCAAATCTAAGTACTTAACATTTATCTAGGTACGCAGAAGTGTCCCCTCCGCCAAAGAAAAACGAAAAAATTGAATGAAACAAAAAAAAAAGAAATTCGGAAAATTGACCACGACTATGTTTACGCGACACAACAAGTATGGGTTTTCGGACCTCTGCAGCTCCGACACCGGGTGGTTGTGGGGGTTCAAATTTGGTATGGTCATTGTCTCCGGTCGTCTTACGAAGTGTTGCAAATTTGATTTCCATGCGAGGAAAAGTACCGAGGTATGATAAATTGAAAATCGCAATTTTTTTAATTTTTCTTCTTTTCGTTGATCTTGTTGTACTTTGACAGGTCTACAGCCTCGTAGGGAGCGTATCGAGATCAGCTTTCTTTTCTCATAGATTGACTGTATTCCAAGGGTGTGCATAGGCCATCATTTGCTCTGATCTGTGCAGTAGATAAAAAGATACATCCAAAAATGTGAAATTTTAAAGAGTTTCTCGCTTAAGTCTTTTCATGATTTTAATGATTGCAAAGAAAAAATCTTCCAGGCATTACCAGTGGTCCTTCGTTTGGTTACTATAAATGCCACACGGTTATATTCTGGTGTTGCTGGAGATGTGCGTCAGGACAAAAGGATTCTCCTAATCATGAAATTAAACAAAAACCAAAGCTGGTAGGTATGAGTATATTCTGAATTGTGGTAATGTCTCTATAGTTTCGCATATGCAAATATTTGCGTTTTTATTAAGCTAAAATATTACCATCCCGCAGCTATTTGTCCATAATTCAAATCGATTTGTTTGAGTCCCAATCACCTGCAATCTGTTGGATTTAAAGGCGAGTAAAAATTTAAACTAAATTGCATATTTTACCAAGAACAGAACAACTACGGGCTCTCCAATAACACTGCATTCTCCAGATATATTCGCTTAATCGTCAATTCGGATCGAATATGGCTCTCCACATCCCATCTTTAATTTCGCCCCACTCAGTATTTCCACAGTGGGAGTTTTAATTGATGGGGCATGCGATTCGATAAAGGCTTACCCGTGCAAATATTGTAGATAAATAAATGCAGTAAATAAAAAATAAAACGAAAAAAGAATTAAAAAAAAATGGAAAAGGCACCCTTTAGTGATGAGCAAGACGAGCAAATGGAACAAATAAAGGGACAATTAACCGAAAAATCAGGAGTGCTTCGATTACAATCGATTCTGGATTGATTGTTTTTTTTTCTTTTAACTTAATAGACAATTAAAAATCGGGAAGTTCGAAACAGCGGATTGTATGAACAATGACATTTCAGATTTGCAAGTAAAAAAGAGTTGTCGTAAATCACTAGTAATCCAGATAAATAAGAAAATCGGTAGCGCAGTGTGTTGAGGCGTCAGTCTCATGTTTGGCTGCCGACGTTTCGAGTTCGAATCCCGTCCGCGACAATGTTCGTGGCCATGGATGTAAAGGAGGTAAATGCTGGCAACTGCATTCTCCGAAACCAATTTATGTCAACGAAACGGCAACTGGGCCACATGGAACAGTTGACGCTCTATGCCCCACAAGGGGTTAGGGCAATTGAGTAGTAGTAGTATGCGTTTATACTCACAAGCGTTTCATTTACTTGAGTAATCATAGTTAAATATTATTTTTTAAATCAAGTTTATTAGTAAACCAATCGTGGATATTTTTGCGGATATGCTTAATACTTTTGATCTCGCAAACACAATCAAAAAAAAAAAAAAATGACGACAGGATCTATTGCATTTTAACACTTAATCGTTTAGTTGATCCTATACGGTTTTTTTTTTGCACGGCGCTCAACTTTAACCCTAATTTTCCTACACCTTGCCTTACGATTTAATATTCATTCAATTAAGTTTTTGAAGTTTCGATGACATGAAGATGGATAACAATCTAGCTACTAAGAACTCTAAACAAGCCTACCGATCCAGATATGAAGAGCAGAACGACAATCGCACGCATTATGCCAGGTTTCCACCAAAGAGACAGTTTTGAAAAACAGTTTTGTTTTCAAAAACAAAAAGAGAAACAAGTTTAGTTTTTTGAAAACAGTTCTGTTTTATGTAAACAGACTGTTCCAATTAAACAGACTGGTTTTGTCTCTAGTTCTGTCTATCTTGTTCAACATGTGTCCCAAAAAATATCAGACAACGAGGATTTCATAATAAGCTATGGCTTTTTTTTAATAAATGACATCTAAAACAGAAAAAACGGAGATATTGGGTCAATTTTCAATTAAAAAAAAAAGTCATATAATTTGAACCTTTAAAACACAACTGATTGTATACTTGGATGCCGTCGCAGAAAACAAAGTGCGTGTTTCAATCAACCAGAAAAACAAGAACAAATGTGTTTTCCTTTGATCTGTTCTAGAAGAAAAGAACATTTTCCCATTCGCGATGGGAACGCGTTTTGTTTCCTAAAACAGTTTTTAGAGACATAAATGTTTACAAAACTGTTCAGTTTTTACAAAAAATTAGTGTTTTTGTTCAGAAAACAGTTTTTGTCCGTGTTTTTCAAAACTGTCTCTTTGGTGGAAACCCGGCATAACTCTAACGACCTGCTCTGTAAAGAACAATTTTGTTAGTGTAACGAGTGCAATTTTTGTCCAGATTGATCTGGACTGTTGAAAAAAACGCGCCTATTATTAACTTCTAACCCAGGACTAGCCTGTATAAAAATAATGAAGGAAACATGATTAGCGTATTCTATAGCATCAGCAAATGATGGGTATCCTATTTTGAAGAGCTCTATAACCCCGCAAACATCGTCTTCAAACAAGAAGTCATAATCAATGATGGCATGGCTGACGAAAGTTCAAATACACAGCTCCGACAGTAGATCACGAAACAAGCAGATAATTGACGAGTATCAAGGCGGCTTTAGACTCCGCCAATCAACAACCGATCAGCAGTTTACGGTCATACAAATTTTCGAAAAATGCTGGGAATTTGACTTCGGCGTATACGAAATTTTCGCCGATTTCAAGGAAGCATACGACAGTATCGATCGTAACGTACTGTACAACGTCACGCTAGAATTTGGTATACCAGTGAAACTAGTACGATTAACAAAGATGACGACGACCAACTCCGTCTGACAGGTCAGGATAGAAAATAGGTTGAACAAAACAAATATAATGTTGCAATTAAGGAATAAGAAGCCAGCACAATCACACACGCGCTCGGTGGCCGTGATCGTTCGGTCACCGCTCTACGATACTAATCTAGAGCTCGGAGATCAAATCTCGGCGAGATCAAAAACTGCCTGTGAGTACTAATAGAACTCTCACAGTGCTCCGGGCTTGTCAGTATAAAGACGGCGCGGATAGGAGGTGCATGCTAGCAACTGCACTTCCGAAAAGTAGATATGCTATTGAAACGTCAACAAGGCATAGAAATGCTAGAGATGTTGACGCACCCATGTCCCTGGAGGGGTCAAGGCAATTAGAGACTAGACAATCGAACATTACCATCGGCTATCTGAACACTCAATTCGCAGAAAACTGCAATTACCTGTGTAGCAGCCTATCAAATGGCGCCAGCGAAACGGACGAAATCAGACGACGATAAAACCTACGCCGTTATATTCGACCAAACAAGTTCCACGCATTCGGTAGCCATAGTACATATCCATGTACCGATGTATTTGCATGCAGTGATCTACACTACCTATACATTACACTCGTCATAATTTTTTTCGGTTCTTCTAATCAAATCAAAGAATCTGCGCAGGAAAACGAAGCTCCGCATCTATAAAATGATGTATACTGCTATTTCTGTACACATACTTTGATTTCATTATTGGAAGGACCAAGGAAAATTTCTTATTTGCTGGCTGTATTTGTCGCTTGATTTCGTCCGTTTCACTGGCGTCCATTGATAAGTTGTTTTACTACCCAGATAATTGAATGATCGGCTCAGCTAACATTCTTCTTTTTGATTGCAGCGTTTCGGTGCGACAACTGTCAAAAAAGTGAAGACGAGACCCGTATGCAGTGATCGCTGAACGTAATTGTTTTTCAATTGATATAAAATACACCCCCTTCCCCCATTTGCTATCTACAACCTTAAAAAAATAAATAACCGGCGCAACAGCCCAATTTGAGCCACGGCCTCGAGATGAGTTAGCATCATCTCATTTTCTAGATCGTGACGGTCTTGTGCAGAGGTGTGTGATCAGCAACACGCTCAACCGAGTTAATTACTCCATAAATGGGTACTCATTTAACAGCTGAGTGGGCTCATAGTCCGACACATAAATCCCCGTTTTTATCGAAAACTACCGCATTCAGTAGGAATCGAACTGGAGCCCCGTGCGTCGAAGGCGAACGTGCTAACCGTTGCGCCATCCCGACTATCTACAATACAACCTTACAAATGTATTGAAAAACACTTTTTTACAATGCAAAATATTTAAATTGAAATTCGGTAAAAATATTGTTTTGTTCTCCTTAAATCCCCTATGCATAACGCCATGTTATCGTTTTTGAACTGCCGCAAATGTGTTAGCCATGAAAGATAAAACCTGTCGAAGCTTATTTTCAAATACGAGAACTTATTTCATATACATTCCATTTACAGCAAAGATATCATTCAAGACGCCCTCTGCGCTGTAATTCAATACAAACTACTTCAACTACAGTTGCTGAAGTGGAAATTCCACTTATGTATTTTAGAAATTCCTAAAATTCGAAGTATGTACGGGTCATGTTATCACAACATTCAATGATTATAGTAACATGCAGGATGCTTCTTATCCCAAGGGTCCTAGAAATCGTCCTTGAGATGATAGCTAGCATATCTTAAGGAGGATATTCCCTACGAGCTTATTGAATTCTTGAAAATATAGATATTGTTCATGTGCGGTGGAGAAACAGAAGTACTTCTTATCTAAAATTACTACATTTTACTCTATTATACAGTATCGCAACATTGACATGAGTTCGCTGAATTGCACAAACCTTTGACGTATCTTGGATAGGAAAGTTTGCAATGTGTTACGTTTTTAGTATTGATAGCAGTCAGGTGTACACATCGCTTACCTCACATGAAAGTACACATCCAATTACTTATTGTTCACTGGATATCTTACTGTATTGAGTATTTTTCGATAGATTTTGAGATTATCGTTTCAGCAATATATCGCCGATATTTTTTAAACTGTTCTTATTCATGTTTACCAACACCCTGAATGAATATCTGGGTAGTTTAGAAGTACTTGAGTATTTAGAGTACTTATGCAACTGTAATTATAGTCATAATTTTCATATTATATCTATCATTTTTGAACTACTTCCTGCTAGACTCCAAAAATCCGGTGCTTAGCCTAGAGGAATTCAGCTTTTGCGCTGACATTTCGTATTCTACGAGGGTAAGGTGAAAAGTTCTCTGCCTGACAATGAAAGACGATTTTCAGTTAAAAAATGATTTCATTTTCTACATAATCTCCCTTGAATTCAACACACTTGGTCCAGCGTTTCTGCAACATCAGTGTTCCTTCCCGGAAATGAGAGTCTGGAAGGCTGTGAAAATATTCATCTACGGCCCTGTCAACTTCTTCATTGGATGCGAAGCCCTTTCCAGAAACAAATTTTTTCATGTTTGGGAACAGATGGGAGTCTGAGGGTGCCAAATCAGGAGAATAGGGTGATGGTCGAGGAAATCGTACACAAAATCCCGCAGTTTTCCCACCCCCAACGCACACTTGTGTAGTGGTATAACGAATTCAATCGTGATCGCAGTTCACTCACCGACGAATTTCTTGAAGGTCGTCCAAAATCGGTTGTTGTGCCACAAAACATTGATGCTGTTCATGAACGTACGTGAGATTCAAGCATCTTTGGGCATTAGTATGAGAAGTATAAACACGATTTTTCATGATCAATTAGCTGTCAAAAGGATTTGTTCTCGCTGGACTCCACATAATTTGCAGTAACTCAAAAAAAAACTCGTGTAGATTGGTGCACACAAATGCTGAAAAAATTCAACCGCGGCCGGTCAAATGCCGTCTATAATATCTACACAGGTGACAAATCATAGATCTATAGGTATGAACCCAAAGGAAACAACAATCGAGTGTGTGGGTCTTTCAAGATGATCCAAATCCAACGAAAGTTGTTTGGGCTTGAGCACTGCGAAAAAATTGTCGCCTGGAAAAACTGGTCATGTTGCCACGGTACCACTTGAGCATCGTAGAATAGTCAATTCTGAATGCTACACGACCATTTGTTTATCGGAAGTGTTAAGTGAAATAAGAAAAACAAACAATCGCCGTCCAATTATTCTTCACCATGATAATGCGAGTTTGTAACGGACGGTTTGGTGGGCATCCGAAGATGCCCGTGGGGACGGAGCCTTAGGTAGCATAATGACCGTGAAGGTCGGGCCGTGCCATCTGGCGAAGAAAAAGACCCCTCAGCGAGCTAAGCAGCGGCGTATGCTCAGTTCCGGAGATGTGAGCGGGGTTTTCGCCGCTC
This sequence comes from Chloromyia formosa, assembly GCA_964017055.1. Lineage (NCBI taxonomy): Eukaryota > Metazoa > Arthropoda > Insecta > Diptera > Stratiomyidae > Chloromyia > Chloromyia formosa. The sequence goes on along the minus strand of OZ024815.1, from coordinate 33,381,897 downwards.
GTTGCCCCTGTCCTTTACGTATTAACAAAAATGCATAGGCCTGGGGAAGACAACACAAACAGGGGAGGTAAAAATGGGGAATCAAAAAAATAGTCGATAAGGATGGAATGGTTGGCGGACGGATTAGACGCCCACGCGGTCGCACCTGGGTCCGGGTTTAATGGGACCCTCGTCCTCTGGCTTCGTACCACCAACAGATCACTACTCATCAGGTGCTGCTTTGATCTGCCGGTGGGAGCAGCACTACCAGACCATAATATAGTTCGTTACAGGTGGTTCGTTACAAGTTCTCACACATCATGTCAAACAACTGATTTATTTGAGCACTCAAAACGTCGAATTGATAGGTCATCCGGCGTACAGTCCTAATTTGGCACCCAATGACTTCTTTTTGTTCCTGTACATCAAAAATAAACTGCGCGGATAACGATTTGCGACGTCTGAAGAAGCCATTAATGCATTCAAAAACCACGTTTTGGAGGTGTCTCAATCGGAATGGAAAAATTGTTTCGACAAATGGTTCGAACGCATGCAAAAGTGTATTAATCTTAAAGGAGAATATTTTGAAAAACAATAAAGCGATTTTTAGTTATTAATGTCTTTATTTTTTGGCGCAAAATATGTTGAGCAGTCCTCGTAGCAACAGGGGAAGAGCTAACTTTGTTGGATTGGGACGCGACTCTTCTCATTATTATAATGTTTCAGCAACATCCCAAAATAAGAGATGTACTCTTTAGATTTGTGTCATTGCTTTTGATCTAATGTATCTACTTTGTTTCATTTATGTCATATCAATTATTCGACTTGACTTAGTTCCTGAAACACAGGCTTTATTAGATTGAATATATGGAAAAAATGACTTCTCGCCTTGACTGTAATCATTTACTATGACGTATCTTCAGTGCCTCGAGACATTGTGAACCAGAAAAGGAAACTGCCCCGGAACGACAACTGTCTGACGTGGCCGCAATATAGAAGCCTTGTGTCCAAATGGAAAAGTAATAGCGTCGTTCACAGAACAGCACGATTGTCGTTGTAATTTGAATAAAATTCGTATTAACATTGGCAAGAACAAATATTTTAGTCTGCAAAAAAAGGATCTTCTGTAGCGTGTTTTTGCATACGCTTCGCAATCCCCTGCAGTAGTATCCGTTTTTCGTGCCTCGGTCCTCAGTGGTACTTTTTTTTATCTGACTACACTACGTGAAGTCGCAAGACATCGAAAATGGGGAAAAGCGAAATCTCATAATTTCCGACAAGACGGAAGAATCAGGGAAACTGAAGGAAGTGGGCCTGGCTCGCTGCCGTTCATGCAGGATATCCCCGGGAAGAATGATGGTACGAAAATGTTATCTACCTCCGATCTTTCAATGATGTTTTTTGCCAATTTTTTTCTTGCTTGGCCATCAGGTGAAAGATGAGGCCAAGTAGAAAAATCAGCAAAGATCTCTTAAGCGTATTTTGTGGAAAATGCGAGTAAAACAAGGCAAAGCCCAAGGATAAGTGTATGAGGTACCGTCAGTCAGGACCAATAGTTAAACGTCACCGGTATGAGACAGCTTGTGAAGATAGATGAACGATACAAGACACGAACATGAAAGACATGACTCCTTGCAGGTGAATATTTCCGGAGGATGTCGTCGAGAAATGTGAGCGAAGTATGAAAAAAGGAAACGAAGTACCCGACAGAAATTACTTGGAAATGATGAGGACATAAATGACTTCCTGATAAGGATGAAATAAGGTGTCCCGTCTCTTCACCTGCATGTCATTTTCACTGTTGCTTTTGTGTGTCGGTGTTGGCATATTTCTAATTTGGTCACTGTTAGCACTAAGGACAATGGAAATGATGTCACGGAACCGAAGCTAAGGTGAATAATGACATTTTAGAATACGCCTCGTCTTAAGATTTATTTGAGTCACGTCTGTTAGCGAATACTATCTTGTAGGAGGAATTTTTTAATGATGTCTCGATATTTCATGGGATAGTTGAAGATGAAAACTTGATGATTGATTGCGGAAATTTTGGAATAGTAGCGAAACCAAAAATTTGTTCCTTTTTTTCTTCTGATTTGGACTTGGTATCACAATGAGTTAAAATAATTTTTAACAAATCTTGAATAGTCATAAATCACACTAACAGGTAAGAACGAATTTTGTTCTTCTTTGTGTGGTCGAAATTTTGGCTTTTGTGAATCTTCGCCTCGTTTAGCTTGATTTTTGATTGACCTAACCCTTAGTGGGGCATACCGTGTGAATTATTCCCATGTGGCTTAGTTGACATTTCGTTAGCATAAACTGGTTTGGGACAATGTTGATGCTAGAATACACATCGTACCCATTTAGCCCCATACCTACGACAAGTCGAGAAAGCATCCTTTTTAGTTTCTCGCATTTACTCCATACAAAATATATGAAGGTACACAATGTCGCCGGGGGTAAAATCCACTCGATCCTTATTTTGGGAAGAGGTGAGGCATCAACATTATAGAGATGTCAACAATACATTATGTGGAGTTTCACATTGCACGCGATGCATTTTCACTTCTACTACTCGTAAATCGCAAAATCAATTACCACTCGTACCAGCACTAAGTCCCAAGATGACATTATGCTTATTGTCGCGCTCGGTGGCCGTGATCGTTCGGTCACCGCTCTACGATACTAGTCTAGAGCTCGGAGATCAAATCTCAGCGCGATCAAAAACTGCCTGTGAGTACTAATAGAACTCTTACAGTGCTCCGAGCTTGTCAGTATAAAGACGGTGCGGATAGGAGGTGCATGCTAGCAACTGCACTTCCGAAAAGTAGATATGCTATTGAAACGTCAACAAGGCATAGAAATGTTAGAGATGTTGACGCGCCCATGCCCCTGGAGGGGTCAAGGCAATTAGAGAGATTATGCTTATTGTTCGGCATCACTCATCGCTGCACAGCATTGCTCGTAGTATGCGTGCCAATTACAACAGCCCGAAGTCGGGCTCTGGCCGCCTGGATTATTGTCCACCAATTATATAGGTCACGTGACCGCGTCTTCCAATCTTGGCAGCTCAGTAGTTTCTCGGTGTCAGCACATACCAAACTCTCCCAACGAGCTTTCGGTGTTCTTGGCAGTCTCGCTCAGTCGACTCATCGTCCGTTCATTACTTTTCCGGGCATGCGAACATTGTTCATTCGTTGTACATGTCCTCTTCATTGGAAACGTCGTACTTTGAAGATTATCGAAACTTCCAGCCCATCGTACATTTCAAACACCTCATGGTTGTACCGGATGCACCATCCATCTCGGTAGTAAACTGCTCCAAAAAATCGCCGAAGGGCTTTCCTTTCGAATGTGTTTCGCATGTTTTCGGAGGCTTGGGTCAGGGTCCAGGTTTTGCAGCCATAGCTCTGGTCGTATGATGGTTTGGTATACGCCGAGCTTGGTGTTTTTGCGCACATGCTTCGATTTCATTATGGGGAGGACCGAAAAAAAGTCTTATTAGCTAGCTGTATCCGTCGCATGATTTCGTCAGTTTCGGCTTCGGCTTCTTTTGAGAGGTTAATTTTCAGGTATGTGAAGTCGTCTACGAATTCGATGCTGAGATCCCTTACATTGATTTTCGATTTTGCTGGCGTCCTGGTGCATGATAGCATCATTATTTTTGTTTTGTCCTCGTACGTTTGCGTTCGCCGACGACATCAACATCATGTCCCGAAGATTGGCCGACGCAGAAGAACTTCTGAATACGCTCGATACCGCTGCAAAAGAAGTTGGACTACATATTAACGAGGGTAAAACTAAAATAATCATGCAATCGACGACAAGGACACCTGCACAACCGGGAATCAATGTGGAGGACCTCAACATCGAGTTCGTGAACAACTCCAGTTATCTGGGCTGCAACTTGTCAAGGGACGCCAACGAAACTGACGAAATCAAGCGACGGATACAGTTAGCTAATAAGACTTTTTTCTCGGTTCTCCCCATAATGAAATCGTAACATGTACACAGAAATACGAAGCACCGCGTGTACAAAACCATTACACGACCAGTGCTATGCTATGGCTGCGAAGCATGAACCCTAACTCAAGCCTCCGAAAACATGCTAGACACATTTGAACGTAACGGCGAATTTTCGGGGCTGTTTGCGATCGAGATGGATGGCGCATACGGTACAACCATGAGTTGTATGAACGATGAGCTGGAAGTTTCGAAAATCGTCAAACTACAACGACTTCAATGGGCAGGGCATGTACAAAGAATGGACGATGATCGCATGCCAAAGAGAGTAATGAATGCAGAACGAGTCGACGGAGCGAGACTGCCTAGACGACCGAGATCTCGTTGGGAAAGCTCAGTATGTGTGGACGCCGCGCAGCTGCTGGGCTCCCTAAATTGGAGGTCGCGAGATGACCGAGATAATTGCAGGACAACAATCCAAGCAGCCAAGGCCCGACGCCGAGCTGTCGCGCCACGATGATGATGATGCGTAGTCCAACTTCATTTGCAGCAGTGTCATGAGTTTGCAAAAGTCCTTCTGCGTCAGTCAGTTTTCGAGTCATAATGTTGATGTCATTTGCGTACGTTATTAATTGTCCGTATCCATTACCCAAATGGCGTCTTCAAGGGCTAGATTAAAGAGCGTCGTCACGGGGCCAGTCCATCGCCTTGCTTCAAACCAGTAATTGTTTCAAAAGGATCAGTAGCCTGTTGTAGAACCGGACCTGATATAGTTAGCGTTCTTGCGCCACAACAAAATACATTGGAAAATCGTCAACCGCGGCTATCAAATACTACCCATGGAAAGTGGCATTTACTGAAAAATATTCGAATATTAACTGTAATAAGTAATTCAATGTTTTTTCAAAAACCTCAAGTCATTAGCCTTAGTCGGATTCATTGATGCAAGTGCACGTATTTCCTGTTGATGGTTGGAAGATGACCCTAATTGAAAATTAACATATGATATTTCCTCGTTTGCATGACTGTCTCAAATCAAATCACTGTCACGGGGATGCATGCTGTCTACCCATAGGCATTTCCATCCAAATTTCGGATACAAAATGGTTAGTTTGTTCGTGTCCGTATGGGTCATTGAATGCTTAGACATTGGTTACGTTCACAAAGCACAATAATTGTACAAACGTTGCAAGTTTCTGCTAAACTAAACAGTATGCAGCGATGCAAGGTCTTTTTTCCATCATCATATATTTTTCCGCTCATTTTTCTTAACATAATGACAAATTTGACATTTGATAAGCGCATCGTAATACGGAAAAAGAAGGAATAACTTGTGAATAAACGTGGGAAAATTGTGTCAAAATTGACGGCTTTTAAGAAATTAATAAATTGTAACAGTTTCAATCAGCAGTTGTGAGCTGTTAACTTTGTCAGAAATTTTGACCACAAATAGATCGCGCCTTTCTATGCAAAAATGCGTGGCCATATCTTAAGTCGAATGATTAGGTACCGGTTAGGTCTTAAGTCAACAGCGGAAAAGCTTATAGTCGTAAGCCAGGTTTCTTTGGTCCAAAATAGAATAAAAATAAGAGGCAAAAAATAAAACGGAAAATAAGTATCCCCTGTACAAAAAAAATCAACATTTTATTGGCAGGAAATAAACTGTATGATCGACTTAAATTGTATAAGTAAACTGCATTCCTCGCAGCGAATTCCTAATATTTTAACCTAAGACTTCCCCTTAAGAGTAAATTTCTACCACTTGAGTAAAAACAAATAAATAAACAATTTTGTCAGTGTAACGCAATATAGTTTTTCCAGAACAGTCAGCAAATAAACGCAATTATTATCAGCACAATAATTTATGGTTGATCAATGCACAAATTAAAAGACACATTCAGTAGTATTGGTAATGTTGTATTATCACCACTGATCTGTATTAATGGATTGGTTTTAGTCATTAGGTTGAGGTAAAAAATTTAATTCTGCCATTTTCCACCCGCCGGCACACCACTCGTGACGAAAAGTTTAGATGTTGGCTATTGACTTTTGCCGCCCGTACACCTTCAAAACGGAAAGTGTCCAATTACCCTGTGTTTGTAACATTCAATACTGACTTGAAGTGGGGACTAAAAAACCAGCAGTGTGGTAAATATATATTATTATATGCACATACCTATACATGATTACAACTGACGAAATCCGAGCATTACAAGTAATCAGTTTTGTTGGAGGACAAAATTCCAACGACAAAAGTCGAATGCGCGTAAACTATATTCGGTTCTCACGTTTCAACAAAAATCGTTCAACAAAAGTCGCCTCATGAAAACGCTGGTTCATTATACAGCTTACATACAACTTTCTCAAATTATTAGTTTGAACTTTGAGAATCTTACTCCTCGCACGCACAGCATCACGCATTAAGAAACATCCTAAAACTGCTGTTCTATCATCGAACTTACGTCAAAACAACTCGTGTCGTTGACATAAATAATCGAGGACGAAAATGAAATATTTAGTGGAAAACATTATACCATCATTGCAGAGAAAATCCAGAAGCCTCCTTCCGTCATGGACCACCATTTTCCAGATAACGTTTGCAGGTGAAGCCCAACCGTTCTCCAGCAACGTGATAATCGTCCGATTGTTTCCATTCGAGAGTCTTGCACACGGCTCTTCATTGTATCTTTTATACGTATCTGACCGGTCCACAGAGAAACAAGGTATAAACATCGGTAATCATTGGATAAAATGGACACAGAACATGTAATTGATTTCCACTGGGTGAGCAGGATTCATCCTGGGTAGTCAAGAATTGTTGATGGCTCTCAACTCGAAGGTCCTGGCCGACCAGCCTTGGCCTCTTGTTTTTCGGTGGTGGCGATTCCTTCAAATGTCCTACCGAATAGCTTAATGGCTTTTGATGCTGAACATTGAGACCATGTCTAACATCCAAACGATGGCATTTGTGTCAGTTTCAAAATAGGAAATGATTGTCATAATGAACAAAATGTCGTTCATTTTATGTTCTCGTTTGCTGGTTTTATATCTGGCCTGTGTGTCTATTGTCGTGTACCTTAATTCATTTTTAGGACACAACCGAACGGAAATTAAATATTGAAATAATTGCTTCCGAAAGCAATAGACGTTGCCTGTGAACAAAATGCAAAAGTGTTACCCATTGATTCGGAGATTTCATTAAATGATTTTCGAAAAATTCGATTTTATTAAATGTTGTTCTAGAAAGCCTTCGATTTGATAATTATTGTAAATTAAAAGAAAAAGAGCAAGTTTGAATTATATCGATTATTCTATCTGCAATTTTCAATCATACCCTAGTACTCTTCAGACATTCAAAGATTGATGTATAAATCCTGTTTCTGTCCATAAGACATGATAAATTGCGAAGTTCTTCTCAAAGAGTTGCTTCTAATATTGTCAAATTCAAAATATATACAACCATTAAGTTTAGAGTAAAACTATAGTTACAGTCTATGGCAAATTGCAAGATTGCATTTTCCTATGGTAGTTTTCTGTAGCACAACATTTTGGACAGAAGCAAATTACTGTTGCATTGCACTAAACATAATAATAAATACAAATTCGGAAATGTGGTTTGGCGATAGATTAAATTGAATAATATAATAACTTCTAGTAGGAAATAGCGTATCAGCTACTCCTGAGCGCAATTGTACTCTGTCCTGGACAATGGAACGCAACTACCCCCATTGGCTTTCGCAGTAAATCACACTGGTGATGGTTCTGCTAGCGGATGAGGAACAGAACTCTCCTTCATATGCTCTCCCCTCCAGCAAAGTACCTACGGACAACTGTCAGTTTTTCGATCTAAATACTTCCGAGGATCCGGAGGGGAATATTTTCAGAACAAAAAAATTGACGGTTGTCCATACATATTTTACCGGAGGGGTAAGCATATGGAAGAGAAGTCTGTCCCGCTCGTACGAACGCGACTATTCTTTTGCCACATACATATCGCTGCCATAAGATTTTAGGACACCCCCTTCGCCAGTCGTCATGAGGATTGGAATCCCACTTCATGACATGTCAAGCAATGTACTTATCACCCTTCCTTAGTGTGTCTACTGTCATATTCGTCATCTTATCAACTCGTCGATTAGCATCTGAGCCGTATGCCGACTCAGCTCTTCATTTGATATTGTTTCGGGCTAGAAAATTCTTAAAACTCGACGAAGACATGAGTTGACAAAAACTTGCAAGTTTCGGCTAACTTTTACAAAAATTTTCCATGTGGTGCTTCCATACTGAATAATACGAAATTTGGTAAAGACATCTTTAGAGCTCGCGCACACGGCAAACTTTTTAGTAAACTATCGGATTTAGTAGCTATCGGATAGCTATCGGCGGTCATATGCATCGCTCCATTGCTCCCAATGTATTTCCTCCACAGAAGAGAGTTAGGAGGAAATGAAAAAGAGCGAGAGGAATGAGAAATTCGGCGCATGTGTGTAAGGAGGAAGGGGTATGGGAGTTTGACATCTCATGTGTCGGCTATATGGACCGGGCGGGTGTTCCGAGGTAGAGAGAAAAATGGAATGTTAGTGTTCACAAAGGAGAAGTGTGAGGGGGGAATGTGAGTTTGACATCTCATGTGCTTTCATATGGACTGAGCGAGTGTTGCGGGCAACAATTGACCTTTTTGCATTTAAATTTTCACACATGTAGAGCTTCCCATAATGAGCAATTCTAACGCTGCAAAATGGGCTTTTTGAGGTATTGCTTGCGAACGCTTAAAAAACTGTAAAGCCCACCTTTGTTTTTAAGACAATTTCGCGTTCACCAATGAGTGACTGGTGACGTGCGTTGACAGCCGTCGAAGGAGGAGTTGCCTGTCACAGGCTATCGCGATCGACCTTGTTTTTGAGAGGTTGCGAGTCACCTGCCAAAATCTTCGGCTAGGTTTTATGTTTCCCCTGGGTAGTCGGGCGCCTCGCCTAATACAATTCGATAAAGTCCAGCGCGGTATCTCCACATCGGCGAAAGACCTGGAGTTGGGAAACTAAAAATCGAGAGCGAGAAATCATCCGGAAAAGAATTGAGTCGCTTTTTGGTCCTAGGTGGCGTCTTAGTGTAGTGGTCAGGGCGATTTAAATTTTTCCGCATTGATTTGTTGTTGTGTTCTGAACTGCACTTGCATCTAGTCATCCACCAATTGTCAAATTTCCAGTTCAAAACTGACTACTGTCGAAAAATCGTATGAATATGACAGCGCGAGTGTCATTTCAGGATTGTCATCATATGCTGGTCGTAGCCAGCGGAGAAATTTTTGTGATGGAGAAAATGACATTTTTCACAGCATGTTGCGTCAATCAAAAACTCAGTGAAGAGAGTTGATAAAACAAATTGGCAACAGTATGCCAACTGTTGTGTGATATGAACTTAGCCAATGATTTGATTTTTTTTATCAAAAGCACCGTGTCACTTACTGTCATAATCAGAAAATTGATTAAGGTCTGTCGAGCATACAAATTTCGATATCATATGCAGCACTGCTTCATGGTGGTTTGACTAAAAATTTTGTCACTTTGAACAAACTTAAAAATTGCGCTCCAGAGACAGCAAAGTGAAAATCAGTCACAAAACTATGCAAGCAAATTTTGTGCAGAAATACAGCAAGCAATGCATGTACGATTCCATTAGTACGTGTAACAGAAACTCAATTAATATGGCCAGGAAACAAGTCTCTTTCATAAGTCGCCCGAAGAAATATTCAGTTTTCTGTGGGCCTACTTTCCAAGTTTAACATAAAGTCATTGTTCGAAATTTGCATTGTAGACTTTAATGATACGTGTTTCGACAATTTCTCTTTGCTCTGGATTTTTCGCAGAATGCCCAATTGAAAGCAGCAGTTGTTGGGCCCACTTAAGGCATGACGTGAAATCATGAGGTGAAAATTTGCAGTTCGCTACTCCCAATGTGCAGGTCATTTGAATCCCGTCGGGCACAACACAGAAATCGTTTCGTGCTGGTAGTGCAGAGGATCCGTTTCTACTCGCTTAGCGCCCAATAAAGCTCCCACAGTCCGATGCCAGCAAATACTCCTAGCATCCAAAATCCTCTGCACTCGACGTTTTTGCCCAGTCGAAAGGATTAACTTGCCAACTTGCTTATTGCAGCGTATGGGCTCACCAAAGCAGCCTGATTATATGCAAGTCGCGCTATGTGAATTCCTAGCGAACTTTTCAAATTCAATTACCCTCCTTGTAGCTTTATCGCCAGGAATTAATTTCGACAGGGGTTGATTTTTCGCATCGATATTTCAGGCTCGAAATGTCCGAAATTGAATTTCGTTTTGTAGGCAACCTCGCGTTTTTCGACGCGAATCGATGAACAGCTAGCTCTTCCGTTAAACGAGCCTTCGAGGGGTTCTGCGAAGTGGAGAGTTTTCCGCTAGTTGAGGCACTCTCTTGGGACAGGAGCAAGTTCAATGGAGTTGACGGACCGAATGGAGGCAAACTGACTAGTAGAATATTTGTGTCCTGATACACAAAAGCGAAAGATGGCCCGGTGCGGATTTCATGTAGCGAGGCTGTGTAATGTGGTAATCGAATCCTCGAATTGCATACGTGAGTGGCCCAGAGACATGCAAATTATTTTAAGTCATGAAGGACCAGCGTTTTAATGGGCAATCCAATTAGGTCAGCAACATGGGATTACATCGGCTAGCCATCAGACGAGTGTTGTGCAACACATTCATTTCATTTTTGGGTTTCAAATAGTGCACGCAGTCAGTTTAAACTATCAATTATAGCATTTTAGATTTCGTTGTTCGGGTGGAAAATGCAAAATGGTTGTAAAACGAAATGTTTGAGGACATTGGACTAATGAAACACTTTCTTATGGTACAAATATTGAAATCGCTAGCCCTTCTCGGTTTTTAGTAATATCGAATTGCATTGCATTGAACTAAATCGTCTTCTATTATTTGATCACATTAAAATGTTGTTTATTGATCCGTTACAAGATTTCTGGTTTTGTGTCAAAAGTGGACGTATGTGTATGGCGATGTAGCATTTCTTTACGACTCCCTTTATAATGAAAAATTAAATTGTCATTGTCGCAAATAGTCTAGTCATTAGGACTGTGTCTAAAACAAATTGTGGTGAAGTTTTGATTTTTTTTTCACTTGTACTATATTTTATGGGGCGCTGATTACGAATCTGAGATTTGCTACGTACATTTTTTCTGGAACAACAAAAAACAGTAAAACAATTGGTGTTTTTTAAATATCTTAACAATTAACCATAGCGCAAATATTTCTAAGACGAAATGAAATATCTTTCAATGTAAAATATTAACGCACTTTTTTCATATCTTCAAACTATTGAAGATACGAAAAGTGGAAAAGACTATTTTTCATTCTTCTATTTTTTATATCCTGAAAAGAGAAATCTTCGTCGTTTCTAGTGTACGGATATTCTCCCACATAACGCAAAAATACTTATCCTACAAGGAAAATTGTAAGCTCATTTAAGCTGGCAGAGCAAAAGTAGCAGACACAAATTGAAAGAAGTGTACTAAATTCGGGCCAATTTAGTGCTAATTTCGTACAGTCGAAAAAAAATTATTACATTTTCTTTGTAAGTTACGGTAAGCTTAAGTCTTAAGCTGGCAGACACTACCGTAAACACATTTTTTTGCCACTAATTGCTCGTTATATTTAGTGCTAATTTCGTACACTCGAAAAAATATAATAATGTCTTTTTCTAAAAAGTTACGGTAGTGTCTTCCAGCCTAAGACTGAAGCTGGCAGAGCAGCGGAAAAAAATTCGTCAAAAATTGATGGTTATATTTAGTGATACTTTAGTACAGGCGAAAAAAATAGTTGCACTTTTCTTTAAATAACGGTAGTGTCTGCCAGCTTGAGATTTAAGCTGTAGTAGTATTGAGTAGACAACCGAAATTTTTTCCTTGTTGTCAGTCAAAATCACCTTGTTGTATTTAGTGCTAATTTAGTACAGACTTCCCACTCCGAAAAACGCCCGGAAGCCATGTTTTTTGCAATTTATTCAAAATTATGCACGACACATTATCCAAATTAAACAGTTGTATGGGTTGACGCTATCGGATGCAGAGCGAGCGAAGCGAGTGTTCATGTTTGTGCGATACTGATCCCTTAAGCGTGGAGCGAGCGGAGCATACGCAAAAGACTGTTGACTCACAATGTAATGGATAGTCTCGTGCATAACTTTGATTCGCGAAAAACTCGACATCCGAGTATTTTTTCCGAGTGGAAAAGCTGTACTAAATTAGCACTAAATACAACAAGTAATTTTTGACGAAAAAAATAACAAGTTTTTTTCGATGCTCTGCCAGGTCGTAATTGCCACTAAATATAACGACCAATTAGTGACAAACAAAAATTGTGTTCACGGTAGTGCTTAAGTCTTAGCCTGCCAGACACTACCGGAACTTTTAAAAGAAAAGTGTAATAATTTTTTTTCGATGGTACGAAATTATCACTAAATAGGCCCGAATACAGACACTTCTTTCAATTATGTCTGCTACTTTTGCACTGCCAGCTTAAGAAAGGTAAAATTGTAAGGGACAAATTTGTTGATGACTTAAACAGCTTTCATTTGAGATAAGTGGGGTTTGCGTAGAAAAAAAACCACAATTAGATAACCAGATACCAAACAGAATGAAAAAAAAAATTCTATGAGAAGAAAAAGGGTTTTTGCTATTATCTAGGTCTCTTTCTCTCTCTGGATCCTGTTAACCCCTTGTGGGGCATAGGGCATTATCCACGCCGACTTTCCACCTCGTCCTGTTCGCCGCCATCGCCTTCAACTGTCTCCACAATTTACCTAATGACATACCCTCGACCTCAACTGATTTTCTTCAGGTGTTTCTAGGTCGTCCAACGCGGCGACTTGCATTAGTTCCCTGTGGGTTCCAATCGAGGGCCTGTTTAGCAATGTTTCCCGGCCCTTTTCGGAGTGTAACCTATCCATTGCCAATTTCGCCTTTTTATAGAGGTGCCTATCCTGTCCTGGCCAGTAATAAACAGGAGGTCGTCGTTAGAAATGACCTCCGGCCAACGTATGTGCAGGATGCGCCGTAGACACTGGTTCACGAAAGTTTGCAATCTAGTTGTTATCGCCCTGGTCACCTTCCAAGTTGACCAGCCATAAAGAAGAACAGATTTTATATTGGTTTCGAAGATCCTGAGTTTGGTACGTCTGGAAATGTTGTTGTTTTGCCAGAAAGGAGCCAAACTGAAAAAAAAGCTGATCAAGCCTTATTGATCGACACAGTACATCAGCATCCGCTCCACCATCTGCTGTAACTACGCTTCCGAGATAGCAAAAATTGTCCACTTTTCCACGGTCTGCTCCGAAGCGCAAATTTCGTTCTGTCTTCCTGGATCCAAGCTCAAGTACTTAGTTTTGGCAGCATTGATTTTAAGCCCCGCACTGCGACTTTCGCTTTGCAGGGCATCCGTGATTTGAACTAAATGATCCGATCTATTTGAAAGAAGGCAAATATCGTCAGCGTAATCCAGGGGTTGAAGGTATTCAAACAGCTTGCATCTGATACCTTTGCTCTGGTGTTAATGAAGCGCGCTGCAGAGTACGTCGTTGATGGCAATCAAATACAATATATGTGGGTGATAAAATCCAGCCTTGTCTCACTTCGCTGTGTACCTCGAGGGGATCTGAAAGCTTACCCTTGTGTAAGACGTGACATTGGGCTCCGCTATAGGACTCCTTGATGATGGATATGATTTTATCTGGTATACCTCTCCTATGTAAAGCCTTCCAGATGTATTCCCGGTCAACGCTGTCAAAAGCCTTCTCGAAATCGATGAACATGAGATGTAATGGGAATCTCCACTCTGCGGATTGTTCAATAATAATTCGGAGGGTGTTGATGTGGTCGCTACATGAAAAGCCCTCGCGAAAACCAGCCTGTTCATCGTATCCAGGTAACCCATATTTTGCCACGTACATCTCACTTACAAGTCCAACAATTTAATTTTACTGGACAATTTGGGGGCTTTCCAATAAAAATTACGAAAGTTCTGGAAATAATTTTAACCCCTTCTGTAGATACTGAATACATGGAAACTGAGTTCGCACGGTGGCAGCAGAAGGTAAGTTTAAATTTTGGTCGGCGAATATGCGAGAAATTTGAGCCCTTTTTTCAATATTATCCTTATAACTTCTAAATGGTGCCTCGGATCGAAAAAAAAGAATCGTAGAAGTTCAGTAGTATAGTCAAAATCGATAGTAAAAAAAAGACAATTTTCAAGTTTTCGTAGAAAAATTATACTTTTACACTATTTAAGCTCACAGATCATTAAACTGGAAGCTACAAATGGAAAAATTTCTATGTAAAAGTTGAAGATAATTTAATTGTAGGTCTAACGTGGTCAATATTTTTTAATTCAGCCTATTTGTAGAGTAGTTATGAGCAAAAATTTAAAAATGCGTGCTTACCGATTTTTACCTTAATAGCTCTATCTCCGTAAATAACAGCTAGAAGTTTCATGTTAGTTTTAAATTGTAGATGAATTACTCTAGTTTAAAAAGGCTCTGCATGTTTTCTTGTTAGACAAATTTAAGAGATATTAAAAGGACTTTGACGAACTTGCATTCGGCCAATCAATCGCGTTGCTTGTCTTACCTGTGCGCTTTTGTGAAACCAGTGGCTACATCTGGAACAAAGCAGAACCTGGATCAAAGGAGAAAGAAAAAAATGTCTCCGTGCTCCATAAATACAAATCACAATCTGTTCTTAAAACGGATTCGCAGACGGCTTATAAATACGAATCATTTCCGAACCTAAAAAAAACGAACCGTAATGGATTCATAAATACGGTTCATAACCGGTTCTTAACTACGATTCATATCCGATTTAGAAATATGTTTCATTTGCCGTGACCATTTCAGTCCGCTCAATGAATCAGAAACGAATCATTTCTGAATTCAAAAATGATTCGGAGTCCGTGAAAGATGATTCGATTACGAATCTTTTACAAATCATTTGGTTGCTGGGTATTTAAAATACTTCGCACATATAAGAGAACATTTCCATATTTCATCGTTACGAAAAAGTCGTCTAAAGTTAGCAAACCAGAAATCGATCTTAAATGGCTTCCTTTCTTTAAAAATTGCTGATTTCGAATTCATTCTCCTTATCTTACATACAAGCAGGAGTGCGAGTACTCTTCAATACAGACTTACGAGTCTGAAGACAGACACCACGCCAAAGACGTTGGTGAAGGCAAGAAACAACATTTCCTTCGTAATTTTGCGATGATAGAAAAAGTTTTCCGATTGTTGGAAATTATATTCCACCGTAAATGATGACGGTCAGGTAGAAGTTTGCTTATCTTTCCCTTAGCCTCAGAAACATTTTCTTCTTTGCACGGATTCAACCAACAACAGGGTTGGGTGGTTACGTCGTATTCGCGCAACTAGGTGTGTTTCCAAATAGTCCGGAAGATTCCCGAAAAGGAAAGAGTCGAAAAGTAGTCGTTTATAGTAAATTAACGTCGAGATTTCCTTTTGTTTGCGTCCATTGAATTCAAGCTTAGTCGTCCATATGAACCACAATAAAAGTTGCTTTGGATTTTGTATGGTTGCTTATTTCATGCCATGTCGGTATACGCTTCGATTGTGCAGTCTACAGAGAGAGTGCCCAATTAGAGCCAAGATGCTATTGTATTATGGCAATGGGGGCGAAGGATTCCATGATTCGAATATCGCTTTTCCGGATGAAACGTTAAATGTTTGTTAAAGCTAAAGTTTCGGCTGACGTTAAATACGACTATCAACTATCATTAAAGGCATCCAGAATGTGGCTATTGTTGGAATTTCACAAAAGCCAATGCCATTTCTATTTATTCAATGGTCGATACGTTTGGTGCTGCGGAGAAAACAGGAGTACATATAAGGCCACTGGCTTGAAATTGCAGCAAACCAGTGGAACAGGCAAGGAAGCGTCTGATCAAATTTCATATTTTGTTTATAATGAGAATGGGTCGACGAGGATTTGGTGCTCGTTAGGAGGTTCAGCTGCATATGACAAAATGTAATTTTCTAAGAATTATGTTCAAGGGTTATGAAGCAAAATATTTAATTGTTTGTGATTAGTGGCGAAGTCAGTCGGACTGAATTTTTAACTGGCATTTGCATCTTGCATAAAGTATAAATCATACTGATCGAAGTAGCTTAGCTCGATGGGTAGAGCGTTGATCTACCAGATCCTCCGAAGAGTGCTAATCTGTCACACTCCAACACCTAAACGATCAAAAGACGAAGGCTTAAGATAATACCCTGGTGTCTAGTAACTAAAGGCGAATGAAAAAAAAAAATTATTTTTTCAAGTAACACTGAATTACTATGTGTATCCTTGTATGAGTCTGTAGCTTAGCTCGGGAATGCACCGAGCATTTTTTTGCCATTCGAAACACGGTCGAATGAGGTTCAATCCCCTCAGCGGGACAAATATATTTTATTCTCAAACTCCGTGTATTTAGTTTCTCCAAGCTTAGTGGTTTCGTACGGATAGAAGCACTCATTGGGTGTTACATCTTTGCAGCTACCCGTGTGCAAGCCGACCTCGAAAGTGTGAGGATTCTGTTAGCACAATCCATGAAGGCGTGATTTTTACTTGAAAACTCGACCGTGGAGGTGTAGATGGTGTCAACCACCTTAGCCCTGGTGCACATAAACCTTCAAATGACGCCGGACGCCACGTCACTTTCAATCGTTTAGGAAGAAATACATTTCGGGCAATGCAGCGATGCACAAGTGACGCTGATAGCTATCGGCGTCATTTGGCCGTCGCTATAGCTATCTGGGTTGCCGCTGGTTTCTGCTCCCTCGAATGATTCAAGATGCTTCACATAAATTTCAAGCTCGTGTTCGACATTATGTGGCCCGGCTTATATAATACAGAGTGATGCGTCCTATCATATCAAATGAATTGAAACGAACCGCATGCTATCGCCCCACAACCATCTACTTTGTGATTGGTGGCCAATGTGGTTTGCTAATGCGACTCATCCAGTTCATCCGGTCTATGCGGCAATGTGAATTGAGCTTAGCTAACTCACTAGAGGGGGTGGAGAGAGAGTGAGAAATGAAGATATTTGTTCTCTGGCAATTTTACTATATAAATATATTCAATGTTCGTGTAATGTGTAAGTGCGAATTATATTTTCCAGTGAAATTGGAGCTTTTGTGTCACTTGATTTCATTTTGCACGTCAACTTTGTATGCGTCTTAAGCTTAGCCCGGCAACGTACCGAACAGTTTGTGCTACTCGAAATAGGATCGTTCCAGGTTCAAGCCCCTCAACGGGGCGAATATTTTCTATTCTTTCATTTTCTCTATTTAATTTCTCCAAGCTTCGTTATGATATTGGTACTGTTTTTTCAGGTAACTTTCCCAAACAAAACAGTATTATATATTTGACATGAAACGTTTCTCTGGCTAACAGAAAAAATGAAGAAAAAACACTTGGCAAGTCATCGTACCAATAATCAAACTTTTCGTTGTTTTAAAAGGCTAGCAGGCAAAGTCCGGCTGTTCGGCGAAATTTTTATTTTCACCTCATTGACACAAAAACAAACACAATAAAAAATTAAATACGAACTCACGATTGACAGTTGTCAACCATTTTTGCTCTTATTTTCTTAATATGGATAACGAATTCTTAATTTTTCGGTTTTTAGCTTCGGTCATGTCCCTTTTGCATTTTTCTCGAAAAATATTCGATCTTATAGTAAAAGCATGAACATTTCTTTGCTGATCAATAAAATAAGTTCAAAATATTGCGTGAAATTAACGATAACGATACCTGACAGAACTTAGGATTGAAGGTCGTCCAAATCTTTTTCGAACTACGATGACAGGTACTGCTACTAGCCATATGAACCAGTGACGGATACAAAGAGGGTTGCCTATTGGACGTGCGCAATATGAAGGGTGCCGATATTGGGGTGGGAAGAGACCATTATCTTATGGTCGCTAATGTTCGATTGCGTATTGCAGCCGTGCGACGTCCTAGCGACGAACGATCCAGGCGCCGCAAATGCAACACCGATCGACAAAAAATCCAGCTGTCTTACAACAACATAATCTTGCACAAAAAGCAGCTGATATAACTAGTCACCCAGATAGTGACATAAATGAAAATTGGGATGCCATGAAAAATGCGTACATTGATAGCGCAGATACCATCCACCGGACTAGGACTCAACGGTGTCCCTGCCAAACTTTATCAAGCAGCGCTAAGCGTAACTGCCGATTTACTGCACCCACTTGTTGATATGCGTAGAATACAGAGACCTTTCCCACTGAGTGGAAGGAAGGTTTGATCATCAATCTTCCGAAGAAGGGTAGCCTCACAGACTATAATAATTGGAGAGGCATTTGTGTGCTTCCTGCCGTTGCCAAGATAATACTAAAATCGTCCTGGAAAGACAAAAGACCCAATTAGAAAGCACAATTGATGAAGAGAAGGCTGGTTTTCGATCCGGATTCTCCTGTGTCAATCACATTAACACCTTGCGAATCATCTTCGAGCAACTCGCTGCGTACGATTCTCCGCGTCATTTGCTTTTCATCGATTTCGAGAAGGCTTTCGATAGTGTGAACCGGGATTCTATATGGGCGGCCTTGCGCAGCAGATCCCAGAGAAGCTTGTGGCTATTATTAAGGCAACCTATGACGGCGCGAAATGTGGCGTTCTGCATAAAGGTAAGGTGTCGGGGGACTTTGAGATTCGTAGTGGAGTTCGGCAGGAGTGCGTCCATTCACCGATCCTATTCCTCATAGTGATCGGCGATGTGTTGCATGCAGCCCTATCCGGACTCGACAGAGGAATCCAATGGACTTTGTCATCTTATCTAAAACATCTTGACTACGCGGACGGCATATGCCTACTCTCCCACAAAATCATGGATCTGTCCGCAATGGCGTTAGATCTCGAGAGGGAGGCAAGCAAGGTTGGGCTAAAGATTAATACCAACAAGACCAAGGTTCTTAGCCCGCCGTTGCGAAAAAGAAATCGGATACCTATTGCCATCAACAACTTCGTCTACCTGGGTAGCATAGCATTGTTGCCGAAAATGGTGGTACGGAGCAGGACATTGCTCGTCGTTTCAACCAGGCTAAACGCGCATACAGCATGCTGTCCAAAAACTGGAAGATCAGTTATCTCAGCATCAAGACCAAGCTGGGCCTGCTTCGCTCCTTGGTACTGTCAGTGCTTTTGTATGGGAGCAGTACATGGAAAGTTTCCGTAGGAGTTACCAGAAAGCTGCAAGTTTTCGTCAACTCATGTCTTCGTCAAATTTTAAGAATTTTCTGGCCCGAAACAATATCAAATGAAGAGCTAAGTCGGCGTACGGGTCAGATGCCAATCGACGAATTGATACGCAGGCGAAAATGGCAGTGGATAGGTCACACATTGCGGAAGAGTGATAACTGCATTGCTTTGCATGACATGAAATGGAACCCCTTTTCTAACCAAGGCCGACCAAGAGGGGGTCCTCGAATCACATGGCGTCGATCTGTGGCAAAGAAGTGTCAGGCACTGGGTAAGTCTTTTGGGGAGTTGCGCCCCATTGCCCAGAACAGAGTACGATGGCGCGCAGGAGTAGTTGACGCACTATGCCCCGCTAGGGGTTAAGGCAAAGTAGTAGTAAGACATTTTAATTATGGTGTTTTTATCCATCTGAGTGGTACTAAGAAGAGCAGGGAGCCAATATTTACATACCAAAATAAGCGCTTACTACAAAACCCTCGGATTGCGGGTGTAGCCCTCTATATTCCGGCTTCATTTTTCATTGTTTTATCTGCTCGCATTTGGAACATTTCCACCTAATATGTATAATAAAAATACAATTATGTACATATTACATGTACTATGTACATTACGCCTGATTTGGTATTTGAGTCAAATATAATCTATAAGATGTCTTCAAAGATTTTTTTAACCTTCAATTCGCATGAAAAGGCTCAAAGCAGTCAGGGTGGAGATGAACTTGACACTTTTGCACAAATATAATGCATGTGTCTTATATTTACTGGATCTTTCTCGAATATTTCTGCCTTGCGGGACGATGTTGTCCTGTCGAACTTTGTCTAGCAGAGCACTTTGGTTGGGCCGTCCTCTAGGTGACTGGGATTTTATATAATTGTCTATGCTGTCATCAAGGAGATCGAATTCTGCTTTCGATAAAATAAGTAAAAATAGACTTCTTTTTGAAATACTGTAAAAAACGGATGGACATCAAGAAACACACCAAACACTTTAAAAACAGAAAATAAATTTGAAGCTTTGGGATAAAGTTCAAGTACGAGCTGAACATATTTTCACTGGTATGACTCTTAATTACAATTATTTTTATCCATTGCCAGATTATCTTGTCAATTTTACAAGCGGTTCTACGCTAAATGCATTATGCGGGAATTTTATTGCGGGCAGAAGCATAGCAGCTGCAGCAGCATCGGCGTCAAATGTGTCTTGTTTAATGTACTTTCATTCACCTACCGCGCATGAGTAGGTAAAGTTTTCTACAAATTTTTAAACAAAACCTGCAAAGAGCTCGATGTTAAGGCCAAACCAAAGAATAGAGATTTTTGCTAACCTTCTAACCTAACCTAACCTGCCAAACCTTGCCAATATGTGTATTTCGGAATCGGTTTGCAGTTCTCTGGACAGAAAGCGGATATAAATGTTATCATGTACAAACAAGACATAAAAGACAAATTTGTACCTAGCTTCCTTGGGTGACTGTAAGCACCATGCGGTGACGGCTTTTACCATATTGATTATGTGTAGATAGTTACATGGGATTGGGCGACTTTGGTAAATGATAATTATACTAAATATCAATTGGGGCGGCCGCGCCGTTAGCTCAGTGCGTTGAGACGTCAGTATGATGCCTCATGCGACCGGCCAGTTATGATGTGTGTGCGTCGTAGCCATGGATGTTTGGGTTGTCTTCCCTGTGTAGTGTGGGGCGTAATAATAAACTACAAACTTCTCTGATTTGCCGCAAGTATGCAGCGAGGAGGAGCTATGCTAGCACCATACATCTTCCGAAACTAGTTTATGCTAACAAAACGTCAGCTGAGCCATAACGAGTTTTTACTGATTCCTATACAGATGGCTCTAAGATTGGGAAGGAGTGAGTGCGGGCGCGGGGTTATACTTCAATTGGCTATTGGCTAGGAGTTAATATCTCTTTCGGTTACTGGATCATTGCAGCGTTTTCCAGGAGGAGATCTTGGCGATTGCAGAGGTTTTGGCATGGCTAGAACGTCACATCCTCTATATATACACAGATAGCCAGGCTGCAACAAGACCCATCGACTGCGTTTTCATCTCATCTAATTTGGTGGAAGAGTGCCGCTCGTCCCTCTTAGAGCTCGGAAAATTTTTCAACAATTTGTTGTCCCTGGCCATAGTGGTCTCGCTGTCAATTGCATGGCTGACGAGCTGGCTCGTGCAAGGACTAGGAAGATTGTGATGGAGCCACATGAAATTGCAATGGCTATTGCTGCTGGCATAATGAAAATAGTAACAAATTCGGTTAGTAGGACTAATACAATATAGAGAACTGGTAGCACCTGCCAATTGACAAAACTGATATAGCCTCGGATCGATCCTGGCCGGTTTTCCAAACTTCGATCAATGTGTCGCGCTCGTTGGCCGTGGTCGTTCGGTAATCGCTCTACGATACTAATCTAGTTGCATGGGACAAGCTCTCAAAGTAACCGAAGAATGGTGTAACGAGCAAGAGCTAACCATAAACGCTAGTAAATCAAACACTATGATTTTTACTCGTAAGAGGAAAGACATAGAGATAACTCCCTTACGGCTTTTTGGTTCGGAAATCAAGGTGTCCAAGGAAGTGAAGCATCTAGGAGTTACCTTAGATGCGAAACTAACTTGGAATGTTCACGTTGATGAAAAGATCCAAAAAGCGAAAAGGATTTTGCATCAATGTAAGAGAGTGTGTGCTCGTAGGTGGGGAATTTCACCTAAAGCGACACACTGGATTTACACAATGATGGTAAGACCTATTCTAGCCTACGCATCAGTGGTATGGTGGCCAAAAGCCATGCAGAATACCACAAAGCGGAAGCTAGATGGGGTACAAAGGATAGCTTGCGTAAGCATATGTGGTGCAATGCGCACCACACCAACGCGAGCAATGGAGGCATTGCTGGGACTGCCGCCGTTGGACTTATTTATAAAGAAAACGGCGGCGCTTTCGGCAATACGCATGGAAAGGGATGCCATGTGGCATCGCTTTGGAACTAGCAGCGGTCATAAGAGCATCCTAGACATTATTCATGATGAGGTCAGGGAGACTCTAATGCCGGTAGAAGGCATGAGTAGACGTAGGGTAGTTGAAAGACTACACAAGACTCACATTGCAGATGGAAACATACATAATGAGTGTATGTACAATGACATCAGCATTTTTACTGATGGCTCTTTAATGGACGGTAAAGCGGGGGCGGGGGTTTACTCTGAAGAGCTAAACCTAGCATGTGCGCTTAGTCTAGGAGAGTATGTGTCCGTATACCAAGCAGAGATGCTTGGCTTGTTGCATGCGTTGGACCACTTGCTTGAAGGTCAGGTGCGGGGGAAGAAAATCCTTATTGCACTGGACAACCAATCCGTGATCAGACGCATGCAGCAGACGAACATAAACTCTAAGCTGGTACTAGAGTGTGTCCGGAAGCTCAACACGTGTGCCTCAGAAAATGAGGTTACGCTGATGTGGGTAAAAGGACACATAGGTACAACAGGAAATGAGGCGGCGGATGCCCTAGCAAAACAGGGATCTGCGGCAACTTTCATTGGCCCAGAACCCAGAGTTGCTCTGGGGAACGGCATGATTGGAGCGAAGGTTGGGAAGTGGATGGACTCCATGCATCAACAAAGATGGCAGGAGCTAGTCACTTGCAAACAAGCTCGGAATGCAATGACCAGTCCTTTAGGCAGGGAAGCGAGAAAGGTACTTAGTTATAAACGGAGTACCCTAAGCTGGATAACTGCCTTGGTCACAGGGCATGGTAATTTTAAGGCTCATCTGGCCAAGATGAAAATCGGGGAAGATGAAGTTTGCAGGCTATGCCTGGAGGAGGCCGAGACGGCAGCACACATTGTGTGCGAATGTCCAGCACTGGCTAGCACGAGGTTGAGGATCACAGGCAGGCACACGATAAGTGTGGAAGCCATGAGTGAACTCAGCTTCAAACAAATGCTAGCAATAACACGGGACTCAGTGATGAAGAAAGAGGTCGACAATTATCAGTCGACATCTGGAAGTCACTGATGACCGGGAGGGGGCGAAAAGGGACCCAAACGTTAGTGGTCTGCTTCGGCTATCCCCCAGAGTATATAATAAATAAATAAATAGAGCTCGGAGATCAAATCTCGGCGCAATCGAAAACTGCCTGTGAGTACTAATATAACTCTCACAGTGCTCCGAGCTTGTCAGTATAAAGACAGCGCTGATAGGAGTTGCATGGTAGCAACTGCACTTCCGTAAAGTAGATATGCTATTAAAACTTCAACAAGGCATAGAAATGCTAGAGATGTTGACGCGCCCATGCCCCTGGAGGAGTCAAGGCAAATAACATTAGGGTGACTACAGAGTGAAAGCTGTAGCCGAGGTGGAGCGGAGTTTGCTTCACGTTTTCATTGTGAACACTCAGCGAAGAGAAACTTTACGGGAAACGTGCTCCTGGAGCTTTCTCCCCCATGCTATTGCTAAAGCTCAAGATCACATTCGTAATTGTCCGGTGATTTCCTATATAAAATCCATTCATTTCACAAAGAATGAAACCGGAATATAGAGGGCTACGCCCGCAATCCGAGGGTTTTGTAGCAAGCACTTACATTTGTACGCAAGTATCGGCTCCTTGCTTTTCTTGGTACCACTTAGATGGATAAAAAAAAACATAATAAAAATGTCTGACCCATCATATAGTATCTTACATGCCCATTCATATTAGGCGATTGTAATGAAACTTAGAACTTATTGATGTTGGTTATCCTTGGCCATCTGTACTTTTTATCTCGGACGTGTTTAAGGGATGCAAGGGTGCGCTAACAGTAACTATGGAAATAAACTATTATTAACCTATTTTGACGAGATATACAAATTCCATTATTTCCCGTTTTATATGCTATTCGGAACCCACCTTCCTGAAAGTTTTCATTTTTCTAAGTGTAACGGTCTCGAAATGCAAGGGGGGACAAATTACGATCTAATATTTTCTCCTCCCTCACTGTTCCCCTTTCTTCAAATTTAAAGTAAATGCCAAAAAATAAAATGTACTCAACATTACCTTTCTCACAACACCCGACTTGCCTATACCAGTCGATAAACAAAATTTGACCTTAATTTCACCCCACCCCTCCCCCGCTCGTTATAGTTGGCCAATTACAACACATCGCCCCCTACCAATCTTTACCCTTTCATAAATGTAATTAACCATAATATGTAACAATAACTGCAATTCGCACTACGAAAAACAACATGCAAGTAGTACTCGCACCTTCAAGCCGGTAGGCGTATTTTTGTATGAATATTGTAAAAATGCCTAACTTTAAGTGAATGTACTATTATTAAGTAATACACGATTGTAATGAAACTTAGAGACGTTATTGCCTATGGTGTTGGTTATCATTGGCCATCAATATTTTTGGTCTCGGGTGTGCCTAAAGGGTGCAGGGTTTTGCTAACTGCAACAATAGAAATGTACTATTATTAACCTTTTTTGATGAGATTTTGAAATTCTATTATTTTCAGTTTTCTATGTTAGTGAAATGCCTCTTTTCTGTAAATTTTCATATTTCTAAGTGTAACGGTCTCGAAATGCAAGGGGGGGGGGACAAACTCGGACCACATATTTTCCCCTCTCCCTCTTTTCCCGTTTATTCAAATTTGAAAAAAAAATCCAGAAATGGAATGTACTCGACAGTACCTTTCTTACGATACCCCACTTGCCTATACCAGACGAAAAAAAAATTTCGACCTTCATTTCCCCTCTATGGGGACCCCCCCTTAAAGTTGACCTATTACGACGCATCACCTTCTCCAGAGAATTATAGTACTTCCACATATTTTCACGAAATTTCATGCATGTAGCTTCAGCGGTTCGTGAGATATTTCATGGACAGACAGACAGACAGACAGACAGACAGACAGACAGACAGACAGACAGACAGACAGACAGACAGACGGACGCATGACCGATTTCATAAGGGTTTTGTTTTACTACAAAACCCTAAAAATGAAACGAATTCAACGGTACAGATGAGCCAAAGAATAGATATTGTTAACAAGAAGTGGGACTCCATACGAATTAAGAGTGCCTGCCTAGTAGTTGCATATGTGTTGCATTCCATAAGGATACGATGAAACGTACTAGGCAGTTGTCATTTGAAGAGCTTTTTAAAGTTTTGTCGTCTCTATCCTTCTAAAGGTGACTTTCATTTGACTATTTGTGTCTCAGTTGGCACTGCGCTTTTTCTTAAACCGTATGAAGTTCCATCTCTAGTAGTTGTTACTTTATAGATGTGCCTGGAATGTGCTCGGGAAAGAATTTTTCTCCGCTAAGTAAATGCCAGCTCGGCATCAGCTTTCACTCTGTAGCCGTTAGGGGGAATGAGATTCTTGAGTTTGAAAGATATGGTTGTTAACAAGCAATTTCGTTTCATTGTCACTTCAGGATTTCCGGTTCAGGATTCATCTTTGTCTATGTAGGTTGGTAACTACCGCGAGTATCACAAACGGGCCCTTTTGTGGTCTAGGTGCGCTGTAACAATTCATGGCAGTCCATCTAAACTAAGCCACCATCAAAACATGCTAATCTAAAGAGTAAATTCGATCTTTACTATGCGTACCTTAAGGCACTATTAAGCGTTAGAGGGTTAAGCGTTTGAATGTGCTTATGAAAGTTTTCTTCTAGCCGCTTGAAGATACAAGATTAATCAAGCAAACTTGTCGACCATGCATGGACGTCTGTAGTGACCCTTGGGAACTTAAAGTCGGCCAGTAATACTTTAGGTAAAATCTATGAATCGCATGTTGAATTTACATATTTCCGCCACATTATACAAATTCCTAAAATATTTTTTGCATAATAGTTTCAAAATTGTACCAATACCAAAAAAGATTGCCTCCCGAAATCATAGTCAATTGGTAATCCGAGAAAATTGTCAATTTCCTTTGATTTTTCAAGTACGCCCGATACGCCAGACTCCATTTCACTTAGATGCATCCTCAACCGAGAACAATCTAATTCAACCATAAATCACTCATAAATCGAATTGAATCCAGACAAATAGTTCTGGCTATTTGGAATTCCAAATTTAAACACTTTCGTCCCACTCGTCGAATCGAACCCAACCCCCAACTCTTTCATATTTCATGCAATCAAGAAAGGACCAAAAAGAAATAATATAAAAACAGAATAAATCGATTAAGTCTGCGGAAATATCGTTTCGGAGAGAGAGGGTTGGGTGAATTGAAAATCCCTTCATAAATTTTTCCCGAATCGAAAATATGAAAGTATGAATGATGTTAGTCGATGAGGGTTTTCCCGATGGTTTCAATTGTGGTGACATAAATCAATTCATGAATATTGAATGGTTTGTCATTACTCTTTAGATACCAATGCCAAATAGATTCAAAATCGGAAGTTAAAGATGACAGCGAATTTAGAGATTTATGCAAGTCAATTTGACGGATTATTTATATCCGGGTAAGGAATATATTTTTGTACAATTCGTGAAATTGGCCAATTAAACTGAATGAGACTATTGGCGATTTTATATTTTGCAATTCCCTACGATTTTCTCTGATACTCAAAATGGAGCCTTATATCGTTCTTCCGTTTTAAATTATGCTCACAAAGATATATGATGCAATTTTAGTGGACTACGAGAATCTATAATAAATTGGAAGCATAATTGGAATAATTTCTCTCTCCCTTCTCAGCCTGTAAATTTTTTAAGTGGAGGAAAAGCGTATCTAATTCCTCAAAGGATTGTAGATTTGTAGTAGACTAAGCGACCAGAGGACTAAACGCTTGGTGAAGTTAATCAGAAGATGATGTGGTATCGAAGCGATATGTTTTACCCAAGAAAAGGCAACATAAAAGCATACTGCATACCCCGCGATGATCGGCCAAAACCTGACGAAGGGGGGGGGGGGGGGGGGGGCTCCTTCCATGGTCGCATAACCTTCATTTCCACTATCAATTTACAAGTTCTGACTGTATGTCAAGGGTTTTAAACCAAAAGGACTTACATAAAGATTTCGAAGGTAACAACGAAAATAAAATTCATGAAAAAGTTAGCCTTACGCTTTCTTTTTGTACAGAGCAGGACAAGCGGCGAAGAAAACGATACAGAACAGATCAGAGCGGGACAAGTAGCTAAAAAAAACGATACAGAGCAATATTATCGAGGATAAGTTCTAATTGGCAGTTTTCAATGCCCACAATTAGTCTCTGTTATGGTCATACTGATATTTTTTTTCAAAATACACAAATCTTTCAGGATTTCATTGAAGCGCACTGATAATAATAATAAATAATATAAATAACTGGCGCAAAAGTCCTGTTTGAACCATGGCCTCGAGATGAGTTAGCATCATCTCATTTTCTAGATCGTGATGGTCTTGTGAAGAGGTGTGTGATCAGCAACGCGGTCAACCGAGTTATTTACCCCATAAATGGGTACTCATTTAACAGCTGAGTGGGCTCATAGTCCGACACGTAAATCCCTTTTTTTTTTATCGAAAACTACCGCATTCAGTAGGAATTGAACCGGGGCCCAGTGCGTAGAAGGCAAACGTGCTAACCGTTGCGCCATCCGGACTACGAAGCGCACTGATAGCGAACCATAAAAAAAAAATAAAAAAAAAAACGCCAACAAAGCCGTTTGTATGGTTGCATGCAGTTCAATCATAATGAAGTTGGCAACAACACTCGAAAATTTTGACTCCTCCGCTGCCTGCATTACAAAACGACCTAGGGCTACATGCAGGCATTCGCAACGCCTTAGGAGCGGAGCTAGCCAAGCTCGTTCCAAACCGAAATAATCCACTCACACTTGTGCGATATTGAAGGTTATGAATTAACAGTCGCTTGTGTGGGCTTCGCTCGCTACGCTCGGTCCGCGCTTAGGGGATCATAACCCTCAGTATCGCACAAACACGAACGCTTGCTTCGCTCGCTCTGGGTACAACAGTCCCTTGTGTGGGCTCCGCTCGCTCCGCGCTTAAGGTATCATAACCCCCAGTATCGCACTTACATGGACGCTCGCTTCGCTCGCTCTGGGTACGACAGTCCCATGTGTGGGCTCCGCTCGCTCCGCACTTGAGGGATCACAACCCTCAGTATCGCACAAACATGAACGTTCGCTTCGTTCGCTCTGGACACTGCATGGCTATTTTCGTTTATATTGCATGCCTTTTTTCGATTTGAAACCGATATTGTCCATGCATAGCTTATTTCGTTTATTTTCCGATGAATACTTTCGTTTCCAAACGAAAGTATCCATATGGATTATTTCGTATGCCTTATTTCGCTATGGCTTATTTCGGTGCCCCTAACCTTCTATACAGAGCAGCTCAGATCAAATAGTTAGTGTACCTGATGTTATTAGGTGATGATCTACTCTGCTCTGCACGACTATTAAAAAAAATTTGTTGGAAATATGTAGAAAGGGTGGGGGGGATAGAGGGGAAATGAAGGTCAACTTTTTTTTCGTTTGGTATAGGCAAGGTAAGAAAGTTACCGTGAAGTATATACCATTTCCGGCATTTCTTCAAATTTGAAAAGATGTAAATTTACAGGAAGGTGGCACTCCACTAGTTAGAAAATGGACAATAAAAGAGTTTTGAGTTTTTAGGGTTCTGTAATGAAACCATTTTTAAGTCCGTAAGATATCTGTCCGTTGCTTCGTCTGTTTTTTTAGGGTTTTGTAAAAAAAACAAAACCCTTATGAAATCGGTCATGCGTCCGTCTGCCTGTCTGTCTGCCTGTCCATGAAATATCTCCCGAATCGCCGAAGCTACATGCATGAAATTTTGTGGAAATATGTAGAAGTGCTATAATTCTCTGGGGAAGGCGATGCGTCATAAAAGGTCAACTTTAAAGGGAGGTCCCCATGGAGGGGAAATGTGGGTCGAACTTTTTTTTCATTTGGTGTAGGCAAGTGGGGTATCGTAAGAAAGGTACCGTCGAGTACATTTCATTTCTGGAATTTTCTTCAAATTTGAAGAAAGGAGAAGAGAGGGACAAGGGAAAATATGCGATCCGAGTTTGTCCCCCTCTCCTTGCATTTCGAGACTGTTATATTTGGAAATTTGAAAATTTACATTGAAGCGACATTTAACTAACATAGAAAACAAAAAATAATTTAATTCTGAAATCTCATCATAAAAGGTTACGGTTATTGATGGTCAAGGATAACCAACATCATAGGCAATAATATTTCCAAGTTTCATTACAATCACGTAATATTTAATAATAGTACATTCATTTAAAGTTAGGCATTTTGACACTATCCATACAAAAAATTCACCTACCGGCCTCATGTATAGTTGCGAGTAATGCTTGCATGTTGTTTTTCGTAGTGCGAATTGCAGTTATTTATTGAACCAATTTTGGAAGGGTAAAGATTGGTTGTGGCGGTGATTTTAAAAATAATTATTCATACAATTTCTTTTTTTTTTGGGTTTTGAGTTTTAAATCTTACAAAATCAGTCAAATGTCTGCCTGTTCGCCTTTCCATAGAATATCTCACGAAGGGCTGAAGCTACTACTCATACCAAATTCGGTGAGAATGTGTAGAAATGCTATAATTCGCTGGACGAAGCGTTGTGTTGTCATTGGCCAACTTGAGGGAGGGGGGTCCATGTAGAGGCGAAATTAAGGTAAAAAAAATTTTAGCCACTGGTATAGGCAATTGAGGTGTCGTGAGAAAAGTAATGTTGAGTACATTAAATTTTTGGCATTTTCTTGAAATTTGTAAAAAGAGGAACATAGGATGAGGAGAAAATATTAGATCGTAATTTGTCCCAGCCCCCTTGCATTTCGACGCCGTTACACTTAGGAATATGAAAACCTACAGGAATGTGGATTCCGAATAGCCTAGAAAATGGCAAATATTGGGTTTGGAATATCTTCTCACCAATATTATACCAGACTGCATCTATTTGCCTTTAATGGACTAAGATGATTGCCTCTATCCTCATTAGCAAAAAAAAAGAATACTGATTTAAGTGGTGTAGTTAGCAATTTAAAGAAAACTGATCCTTCGAGTTAGTCCTTGATTCTCACAAATTAAATTCAAGAATTTTTCAAATCTGAATCTGTCTAATGTAAAATATAAAGAAAAGAAAAGGAAACACCACTTTCTGCTCTGCTATCTTCATATCACTACTTTAAATGAAATGTCATGGATATTCAAAAACATGGTATCCACCAAAGGCAAGTTCTATGAAGAAACACAGCCTGAGGTGTGAATTTCAAAGTTGATTCTCGTTACCTGCATAAAACGCATCCCATTGTACATTGCAATGCAAATAGCCTGACATCCGTACGGCACTTTGTATGTCGACTAGAAAGCACAAAGAAAAACACCTGGAGTGTTATTATTCCAGTATATCTTAACCCTTTCAGGACAGAAAAGGTGTCTTTAGATACTAGACCGACCAGCCGTTAGACCACGCATTCGACTACCCATTAGACCACGCATCAGACCCGTCATTAGGCCACGCAATAGACCACCCATTACACTACACATTAGACCACCCATTAGACCGCGTATTAGACCAGCCATTAGACCACCCATTAGACCACCCATTAGACCAGCCATTGGACCGCGTATTAGACCAGCCATTAGACCACGCATTAGACCAGCCATTAAACCACGCATTAGCCCGGCCATTCAACCACACATTAGACCAGCCATTATACCACGTATCAGAGCAGCTATTCGTATTACGAGCGATTGGATGATCTTGAAAGCTCAAGCAGTCTCGTTCCCCTCAATGTCCTGGTGGCTACATTTTTGGTACCAACAGTTGTAGGAGTTCGATACCTTCTTTCACCAGTCTTAAACAGACCTTAAACGATGAGGGCGCCTTTATGGATGCTTGGCTATCTATGTAGACAGCCAAACTAATTCATGCAAAAGCACCATACATTTATACGAATAAATTATAGTTGATAATGATGTATTAGACAAGCAAGTCTTTGGATTTAAATTGTTGACATTATCTTCAAAAAGTAACCAACTTTTGAAACAAAGAACAATTTTTTTCCTAAATTTGGTATCAGGAGGTAAAGCGTTAACTGCTTTTTCTAGCGAAATACTCGTATAATCCAATTCAAAACCACCTTTACATCTGATCAGCATTAGATACTCCAAGCGATCTTGACCCATTGCAGAACGGAGTCGAGTTTTAACCAATTCCAACATGGAAAAGGTCCGTTCTGCAGATGCAGAGGAGACAGGAAGCGTACTTATCGTTTTGTAAATTAAGTAAACATTAAGGGAACTTGTGTCTCCTGAAGTCTTCCGAGTTTTCTTTTTCCTTACTTCGCGTTTCAGGGAAACACCCGAATTTCCGCAGCGGCACCGGAATAACAAACTTTTGAAACAAAAAAAAATTACGCAGAGGATTCCTGAAAGCGGCCGGCGGCCTCCTTGTTTTGCGGACCTGAGTATATGGCTTGCACGCCCCTGGCTCTTATTGCCGTCGAAAATTAAACCCTCAGCAAGGGGGACCAGAAAATTCTTCATCGACAATTTTTCCTTAGTGTATTCGGCGTAGATACTGATGAATTTACCACGCTGACCATGTCAAAAGTTTGAAGAATACTTTTTTCCACCATTTTCTGACTTCCGGTTCAAATCATATGATCATATTGATCTGACAAGTCGGTTCTTCGCATAATTTATCTTGCTGAATACTTCAAACAGGGTACCTTCGTCAGTAGAATAAAAAAATATTTTGCAGACTCGATTAATTGGCACCTCGACTGAAGGTTCTGGTGGTTGTCACTGGATTGTCAACTTTCTCGTGGATCTTATAAGGTTCGTTTGTCTCTTCCTCAGACTGGAAGCATATTAAATAAAAATCGAGAAACGTCAGATTCATAATATTTAATCAGAGTTCGTCAAAACGCAGCCGTTGTCTATGCATCTGTTTGAAAATGCATTTGAAACTGGTTTTCGGACTGTTTGGATAAGCAATTTTTTTCGCATTGAAAAAAAAAAACATTTTAAAATTTTCTGGGACATATTATCCCAGTAGTCCCGAAAGGGTTAATGGAGAATCCACTCTGTATACTTCCCCTGCGGCTTCGAAATGGTCAAGTATTGCCTGCTGCATACGAGTGTGTCCATAGCTTTTTTTGTCACAATGTAGTCGTAAGAAAACTCAACCCTTATATCCTGATGTACGGAAAGTGTATTGATATAATTTTCAACACGGAAAACAGTCGATGGAAGAAATGAATTCAGGCAAATTTATGCACTGAATGAAGAGAAATAACTTCGGAGCGATTGCATGCTGCGTTAAGCCATTTACCAGTTGATGTGACCCTAATTTGCGATTCAGTTGCTCCTAATTTTCTAATGAGATTTCCGTTCAGTTCGTTGGACTGTTGAAGGTAATTCTACGTGACTGCTTCACGGTTTCGTGCCGAAGCAATCAATTGAGTCGAAATCACGAACTCTGGTTGTCTGGCTGCAAAAGCGAACGAATGATAGTGGGGCATCCTTAACGTAATTTCCTTCCTGTTCGTCGTCACATTCAATTGATTCCCATCGTCACAGACAAGGATAATTTATTCCTTGTGGTGAAAACTAGAGATTTCGAATATGTGTAGTATTTCACATGACATGCAATGTTCTTGGGAACATTTTGAAGGAATTTATTGATTTATTGCGATTTTACTATAGTGCTTTGAGCTTTTGTAACAAATTTGATATGTATTAAATTTAACAATTGGTTTGTTTTTTAATCGGATTAAGCTGAAACACGGTCACATCAGTTACATTGCTTTTCTTTTTTTTTTGTTGGTTTCTAAAAGCACACTTGTTGCGTTAACCCGGGAAAGGTAACGTGAGTCATCTTGACTCACTAAAAAATTTGCAACCGTCCCTCTCTCTGAATAAGTACCGCGATATGCATGAGCGCTCAGAACATCTTAGCCAGTTTAGTTGTGCATGTGAGTCCGGTGGAAGTGGAACGAAAAGTCGACTCTCTCCTTAGGTAAGAACCTGTTTATCTAAACCAAGTGAGTCAATATGACTTACGGTTACCCTTTAACTACAAATTTTGCAGGTCATTCTGACTTATGGTTACCAGCCATGACATGATATTTTATGAGTCATTTTGACTTATGGGTACCAACAATAGCACTTATAAGTACGCAATATTTTTTCTACAGATAAGATGGCAGGAAACAAAATTGTAACGGAGAAGGAGATACTCGAAATTTTAGAGAGCATGGATTCTGATGATGAAGAGGCAGACAATTTAGAGTTGCAATCTGATACTGATTCTGGCTCAGAATATGAGCCCCTGCCAGAAGACTATATCATTGACGACGATGAATTGATGAATACGATCCAAAATTTAGAAGAAGACTCAATGGCGAAAAAAAGAAAGCATCCAGAAATCAAGAAAAAACAAGTCTCCGGCAAAAAAAGAAAAGGTGAGTCATCAGATAGTCAAATTGAAGATGGCAGTGACGACACATCACCCATCCTAAGTTGGAACGAAAGTAGTAAAGTTGGGAAAAACGGCTACGAATGGAAAACCCAACCCGAAAAAATCCCCAACACTCAAACTATGGCCAAAAATATCATCCACACAATGGCAGGTACTTTATGCAATGCACGCTCTGCAAAAACACCTTTAGAGTGCTTTAGTAGTTTTTCCTCTCAAGACATCATTGATATAGTTCTACGAAATACGAATAAAGAAATTGAGACATTGAGATCGACGTATTTTATAAGGTGCAATGTAAAAGTACAACTGGTGACCTGACGAAAGATGAACTGATGGGACTCTTTGGTTCTCTATACTATGCAGCTGCGATGAAGAACAACCACCTGAATTCACAAATTCTGCATAACCCAGTGTACTGCGGTGATAAGCATCGTGCCATTATGTCAGAGGTTAGATTCAAGTTTTTGCTGCGAGCCCTACGCTTTGATGATCGGACTACAAGAGATCAAAGAAATACTAAATTAGCTCCTATATCACAGCTTTGGGAAATATTTGTTAATAACTGCAAAACAAACTACCGACCAGGACCATACCTCACAATAGATGAGCAGCTTGTTGGGTTCCGTGGAAGATGCCCGTTTCGTATGTACATCCCGAACAAACCCAATAGATATGGTATAAAAGTAATAATGATTTGCGATAATGCAACGAAATATATGTGCAATGCTATTGTTTATCTGGGAAAAGGATCCAACCCAAGTGACGAAGCTGCTGGCACTTACTACACGCTCAAGCTTATTGAACCTTTTTCTGGGTCTAACAGAAACCTCACCATGGACAATTGGTTTACAAGTATTCCTTTGGCCGAAACATTACTCATAGACCACAAAATAACTATGATTGGAACTGTTCGAAAATATAAAAAAGAATTATCTTCTGAGTTCGTCGACATAAAATTTAATGGCAGAAAGCCTGGCTCATCAGCCTTTTTGTTCTCTAATACTATTACAGCAGTTTCATATAAGCCAACAGCACAGAAGCTCGTAACACTCATATCTACGGTTCATGACGATGCTTCAGTATGTCCAGGAAGTCGAAAACCGGAGATTATTCTCAATTATAATACTACCAAAGGAGGTGTAGACGTTCTAGATAGACTCTGCCAAGACACTAATACGGGAAGGAAAACTAAGAGGTGGCCTCTAGCATTTTTCTACAACATTTTGAATATTGCGGCTGTGAACTCTTATGTAGTTTATCTACATAATTTTTACAAAGATCGACGAGAAGGAAAACCATTTTCCAGATTTGAATTTATGATGGAGTTGGTGCGCACTCTAAGTGAACCTTGGATGGCATATCGGCTTACTCTCCCAATTTCAAGAGACCTTCGAGAGTCAATCTTGAGATGTGGAGTACCAGATGTTCCAGGAAGCATGGACGTATCACAGCAACGCCTTATTAACCGAACGTATTGCAACTTTTGCCATTATTTGAAGCGAAGGAAGACACAAACGAGCTGCAGTGATTGTCATAAACCGATATGTGGTGAACACATGATCAGAGTGTGTATGAAATGCAAATCAAACCAATTGCAATAATCCTAAGATTATATCCTTATAAGACTATTTTTGTTTTCAGTATATCTTATTGAGTCATTGAAGTATTTTTAGTTCTATAATGTTTCGTTCAGTGGTTGTTGAATTCTCTTGAATTTTTGAAGTAAAACGTCATAATTTATCATGTTACCTTTATTTCGTTCTTGATTCTAGTTCTAACTTTATGTTACATACAGGCTATTAAGTTACTAAAAGAC
This sequence comes from Chloromyia formosa, assembly GCA_964017055.1. Lineage (NCBI taxonomy): Eukaryota > Metazoa > Arthropoda > Insecta > Diptera > Stratiomyidae > Chloromyia > Chloromyia formosa. The sequence goes on along the minus strand of OZ024815.1, from coordinate 33,346,351 downwards.
TGAAAATAAAGAAATAAAAACAAACAAAAAAATGTTGTAAATTTGGACAAATTGTTTAAAAATTAAAGACTGATTTTGTCATATAATTGCCTATGTGTCGAAATGACTCACGGTTACCAACCCCAGCATACAAAAAAGGGTTACCTCGCCCGGGTTAGACTATGTAGATTATACAGTAATCTATACAGAATACTTATTCTATTCTTATCTAGTGCTTATGGTCTAAATCTACTGAACATGTGTCTTATCACTGCCTTCTGAATATACAGGCTGGCCGGTAGAAAAACACCACTGCAAGCAACTTGCGTACAAACCCAGTGGGAACCAAAAGCAAAACCACCTCGGTAATGCATCCAGAATCAATCATAAGGAGAAGAAAAGGCCCCTACCACGATGTGCGCTTCCTTGATGCTCGCCTAGGAAGCTACGTGGAAGCAATGTGTGCGCTCCGAAGGCAAAGCTGCCTCGGTACAGCTTCTATAATTAATCAAAAGAAGCTAAAAGGCAGCTATCACGATGTTTGCTTCCTTGATGATCGCCTAAGGAGTTACGTCCATTCGTCCAAGCAATGTACAAATTTGGTGTTTCAACACGAGAACCGTTACGTTTTGTTGGAATTTAACAACGCTGTTAGACAATTGAGGACCATTTTCTCCATGTCCTATTAAACTGGCTGTTGTTAACAGGGTCGTATTTATCAAAGGCCTTAATATAAATCATATACAACACCTAAAATACGATAATGCAGTTCCAAAATAAGGGAAGAAAATCCCCATATTTTGTCGTATTTTGGATGTTGTATGTGATTTTGGTTAAGGCCTTTGACAAATAAGTTCCTGTTAGCTAACAGGCAGTTTAACAGGACATTGAGAAAATGGGCCTAAATCATTTATGTGCCGTGTCACGATCCGTCTATCTTAAAAGTGAAATAAAAGTGAACTGAATTGTAACACAAGTGAAGACAATTGAAATAAATTGTAGTAAAGGAGAATAACGGGTAAAACAGGTAAGCATAAATTTTAGCATATAGTTTTACCTACTCAAAGGTTTTTGTAAGCTTAAGTACTTAAAATAGAGGTATTTTCCTATTTCACCGGGAGATGCATCGTGGTTCGCGTCTTCGCTAACGGTTGTTTTACCGCTGTGGCGTATAGAGCGAGTGAAGCGAGCGTTCTAGCGCTCTATACTGAGTATCACAATCCCTTCAGAGGCGGAGCTTACACAAGGGGAGTGTAAAAACATCTCAATTCAAAATCCACTATTGGTCAAAGATGCGAACCATTATGCGTAGCCCGGTCAATAGTCGTTTCACTAGATCTTCAACGTCATCCGAAGAATTCTTCGGTCGCTATGATTTTTTTTAATATGCCAAAGGACATCAGAAAATGAATGTCATATTAATATTTTAAGGCAAACCCACCTTTTTGTTCGCAAAGACAATCCACTGCTACTTTCTTCGAGACAGAATAAATACAAACTTTATAAGTTTAAGTTGGACACTTAGTTTTTAAGTTTAAGTTCTTATGCATATTAGGTGCGTTATTTCCATTCGGACAAAGATCTAGAGTGAGTCGAACGGCACCGATCATGCGACGAGCGAATTCAAACAGCAACCATACAGATAATTAGCCGCGTGGAGGCAAGTTGCGAACTCAGTATACAAAGGTATGGGTGCCAATTGCCGAGAAACAAGTTGACGTTAAACCAGTTCACTTTCAACTCTGATCCAGATGTGATTCAATAGGAGACCTGGAACATGGCCACTCGGTCGTTTTGTATGGATAATTATCTTAATCGTGTGAAAGAACATGGCTATTATGTAATGTATTCCTGCTATGTTAAGTAATTATTTCTATTCCATATTTTGTAGTTTTATCTGTCTAAATTAATTAAATATTAACTTGTAACAAAAAATGAGAGCGATGATGTTCATCGGCACTTTAGGCCCGTCCCATGCAAATATATTTGAATTTTAATCCACTTACTTACAAGTTGTGAAAAATGTTGTCTTTATCGCCCGAATCAGGAGACACCCATATCTATTAGCCGAATGCAAAAGTGTTCTTTTTACTGATCGAAGGACTTAAAATGCCTTGAACAGTAGCGTAGTTCATTTGCCTCAACACCCTTAATCATATGATACCCATGGGAAATGGGAATTAGTAGTAGTAGTATTTGTATTCTTTTATTTTGAAAAACATCCTCGGCACTTCAGAAATTCGGGTAGTCATATCCTTCCTGAATAATCCTGACACTAAAAACAAGAATAATCCTCCTATTAAGATAAGATAAGATAAAACAATCGAGCTACTGTCCCCGCAGGAAGGCACTGCGGCCATAAAAGATATATTGTGACGTAGCTCATCAATCAAAAAGACCGTCCAATTTCTAATACTCGAAAAGGGCAGTAAGTCTTTAGCAGGAATCAGCCTGTAGTCTGCAGTGCTGATAGTAGCCTGGCCGTCGAGTGCGATCCTAAAAGGCGCGATGGCGGGACATTCGCATAAGATGTGTTTGGTCGTTTCCACGTCCTCCAGACAGAGATGGCATTCACTCTCGCTGGACAGCCCCATCTTGTTCAGGTGATATCTGACCAGGCGATGGCCAGATTAGTACCCCACTAGGAGTTTTAGGTGGGTTCTACTCATTTGAGTAGTACCCTTGTGATTGAAGGGCATTATCAGCTCTTTGATTGACGTAGCCCTGGAAGGTTATTCCAGTACTGATGACGCAATAATGCAAACCAATCTGTGATCCACAGTTTGGCCGAGGCCAGCCCCAAGCCACAGTAAGGCTCAGGTCCATGAAAATGACTGGATGATCCTTGTCTAGTAAGTTCATCCGCAGCCTCGTTCCCCTCAATGCCCTGGTGGCCTGGCACCCAACACAAGAAGACTCAGTTTTTTGTTGCCAACAGTTGAAGGAGTTTGTAACACTAATTCATCAGTTTTGAAGAGACCTTATATGAGGGGAGCGCGTTTATAGCTGCTTGGCTGTCTGAGTAGATAGCAATGTGAGTGCCGCGAAGTCCAGTTTCCAAGATTACCCTGGCGCAGACCTCAATGGTGTTGGTCTCAGCTGGAAAAACGCTGGGTGAGACTCCAATAGCGATCGAAATCTTGGTGTTGGGTTTAAAGAAACCTGCACCAACACCCTGTTCTGTTTTAGACCCATCGGTGAACCACTTAGATATGGTTTGGACAGCGTGTGACATTTACCCATTCAGAGCAGTCAGGGTTGAGAGCTGAAAATTTTCTGCCGAAGCAAACCTTCGTGATCATGTAATCTGATCTCAAGCAGACCTGCACGTCGGGAATTTAATTCAGAGTGCATGACCGCTTTCTTCACTACGCACGTCGGACATTAAACGAAGTCTAAGAGCATTTAGAGCTGCTGATTCTTGAATGAATATGCAACGGAGTTAGTTCAATAATCGCCTCCAGGGCTGGCGTAGGACAAGAGCGCATAACTCCAGTGATGCCAAGGCGTTAAAACATATTGTACTTCAGTAAGACAGAAGATTGCTGAATTCTCGGCCACCACACAAGCGCTGCGTAGGTCACCATGGGCCGCACCAGCATGGTATATAACCACTCAATTATCTTTGGTGTGGGCCTCCATGTCCGTCCGAAGAGACTTCTGGAAGGCACATTGTGCGTGTGGCTTTGCAAAGCACATTATCTATGTGAGTATTCCAATTGAGTTTCGAGTCTAGTCTTACCCCGAGACATTTAACTTCAGTGGAGTAATCTAAGGTCGTGCCGCCTAACGAAATTGGATCCAGTCTTATATTTCGTTTTCGCGTGAACAACGACACACCAATGTAGAACTATTGTATGTCAAGGGCCGACCTCATCACCTCCGTGATGGTAGATTCGAATTTGCCCCTGACTAAGATACAATAGTTTAATCATCCGCATACCCGATAGTAAGAAAACCGCGCTCATTAGGCATGGAAATAAGCTCGTCTACGACAAGGGACCACAAAAGGGGTGACAGAACGCCACCTTGTGAACAACCCTTTACGGCATTCACGCAAATGGATGTACTGTCTAGAGTTGAGTGAATATACGGTCCACATGGATGGGATGTCCCTGAGTTTCAGTGCTCTGCAAATGCACTCGTAGCCGGTATTATCGAAAGCCCCCTCAATGTTAAGAAAAACACATAACGCGATTTCCTTATCACTGCTGGACTTTTCGATTGTACTCACAAGGTTATGCAAGGCGTCCTCCTATTAGACAGTTAGTTACCAAAACTAACTAGACTAATGCTCGAAATTGCTTCCATATTGTTTAGAAGACAGTTGCTTCATTCTAAAGGAAATGGTTTCATGGAAATCGTGTTGAATGCTCGACCAATGGAACACATTTCATAAGAACTAACAGCTACAAAATAAACTTATCTTGTCAAACTTAACTTTCTAATGGCGCTTATTCTACTAACATTTGACCGCCTAAACGCTTCATTCCAATGTTTCTCTCAGTATCTTTGTCCAAGACGGAAACTATATTCCGTCCGAAATTAATACGATAAAAAAGCTAAAAAGCTCGCCCGAAAAAGGAAACTTTAGCGTGTAATTACGTTAACTACTTCGCTAATTAGACTCATTAGGCTACCGGGTACCGGTAACGTTCAGTGAATAAAAAAGTGAAACTTTGTCCATTACAGTCGCAAGACACATCCTACAGGCGGAAAAATGTCCGCAACATCGGATAAGGAAAAACATTTCCCACTTTTCCTAACACGATGTTTGGACATAGTATTAGTACTATATAATGTACACACCGCTATCCTGCAATATTTGTTTCGTATCTGCTGGACTAGTGGTCTTTCTACATATTCTACCTTTGTTATTGCTTTGTGTTCTGACCAGAAGTTTAGAGCGCACCAGCACCAGGTATACGAACAACAAGAAGATGGCATCTGTTTTCGTCGCCTAGTCATGCTATTAAGCAAGCAACCTTTCAAACCTACACACTATAAGATACCGAGTACATACATATATGCAACATTAGCAAAAGCAGAGCCCGCAAGAGTTTCAAGCTTCGTAGCGGTGGGATATTTTTGGTCTATTATCATTGAGGAATAGGACAAAAGGAGGCTTTTACAGATGCTAATACGGAAAATTACCTAGTGATATTTACCGGGGATGTTTCTTACTTAGCCAACGCTGAGTGGTAGATATTTTCCAATGGATTTGTGAATCAGCAATCTGTATGGTAAAATATCATAATGCTAATACCTATCATATCTATGCCCTATTTTTTGGTTTATATTTTTTTCTTTTCATGTTTTTCGGAACTAGGGAAATTTATAGTATTATGGAAAAATTCGTAGTCGTGCTTTTACAGTAGGTACGCCAAAATTATTCAATTTGATAACACCCAATAAATTGTTTGATTCGGATGACGCTCATTTCCAACGGTTCTATAAATAAGTAGAATTGCAAAATTTAGAGCTCTGAAAATTCAAGGATTATACACCAGACGGAGATGCATCCTTTTAAGTGCGTAGTTTGGCTCAGAATAAACGTCCCGATAAATTACGCTGGTCTGGAGGTGCTAGCAACTGCACTTCCGAAAAGTAGATATGCTATCGAAACGTCAGCAAGGCATAGATATGCTAGAGATGTTGACGAGCCCATGCCCCTGGAGGGGTCAAGGCAATTAACAAAACAAATTTCAAACTTTTTTTTTCACACTAAAACTGATATTAAATCTTGAATCTACTAAGGACACATAGCAATAATATATAGTATTTTAAAAAAAATTGACACGTCAGATTTCTTTGTGACATCAAAATATATAGATATTTTCATGAAAAGTACAAAAATCTTCCGGGGGACCACAGGAGGCCACAGCCTCCATGAAGAATGTAACGATAACGGCCAGCGTCTTATCGACTTTGCCTGCAGCAGGAATCTAGTCGTAAGCTCTACGTGCTTCCCGCATCGACGCATTCACAAGCAGACCTGGAAGTCTCCAGACGCACATACCGTCAACCAAATTGACCACGTCCTCATTTGCAGGAGATGGGCGTCTAGTGTCATGGATGTCCGCTCCTATCGAGGAGCAAACTGCGACTCAGATCATCACTTGGTGAAGACGACCTACAGATGTAGAATTTCCTCAGTGCACCAATCAAGAATCAGCCCTCCCAAAATCTTTGCGGTTGATAAGCTTTTGAGTGATGCTACAGCGGTGGCGTATACTACCGCCCTTGAGGAAAAACTATCACCTATGCTACACAACATCAGCAACACAGGCGTCCATGGGTTCTGGGAAGAACTCAAGGGTACCATCAAGGATGTCGCAGAGAAGGTCGTGGGATATAAAGCCCGGCGAGCGCGAAATGACTGGTTCGACGAAGAATGCAAAGACTCACTTGACGCGAAAAACGAGGCCTACAGACAATGGATTCAACGAGGAACCAGAGCCAGAAGAGAAAAATATGACGAGCTACGGCGAATATCGAATAGAATAATTAGACGTAAGAAACGTAAATACTTTGACGAGCAGTTGCTGAACATAAACGAAAACTTAGCTAATAGGAACACCAGACAAGCGTACAAACTAGTAAATACAATTAAGAACGGCTACCAACCCAGGACTAGCCTTTGTAAGGACAAGGATGGAAACATCATCAGCGACACCGATGGTATTAACAAGCGATGGGCCTCTTATTTTGAAGAGCTTCTAAACCGACCATCTAACATCCCCACACAGGAAGCTCTCGACGATATTGTTGATCTAGGCCCACCCATTCAACCCCCGACAGTTGAGGAAGTTGATCTCGCGTTGCGGTCACTGAAACGAAATAAAGCGCCGGGCGCTGACGAGATTCCAGCTGAACTGCTAAAATTCGGTGGAACGAGTCTAGTTGATGCCATACATCAATTACTCCTGCGAGTATGGGAGAACGAGGAGACTCCAGACGATTGGCGCAGAAGCATCATCTGTCCAATTCATAAAAAGGGAGATAAACTGCGGTGTGAGAACTACAGGGGCATCTCACTAGTTTGTACGTCCTATAAAATTTTGACGAAAATTCTGGAAAATAGAATAAAACCGTACGCAGAACGAGTCATTGGCGAATATCAAAGCGGTTTCAGACCTGGTCGCTCCACAACCGATCAGCTCTTCTCAGTCAAATTGATACTCCAGAGATGCTGGGAATACAACGTAAACGTATACCAAATCTTTGTCGACTTCAAGCAGGCATACGACAGTATCGATCGTGAAGTACTGTACAACACCATGCTGCAATTTGGTATACCGGCAAAATTAGTGCGACTGACAAAGATGACGATGACCAACTCCGTCTCACAAGTCAGGATCCAGAATAGACTTACTGATCTATTTGAAACACGCACTGGTTTGAAACAGGGCGATGGACTGGCACCGACGCTCTTCAACCTAGCACTGGAATACGTTATTCGGGCCATGAATATGGACAACAGCAAGACGCTACTCATCAAGTCGACACAATTAGCAGCGTACGCCGACGACATCAACATCATGTCCCGAAGATTGGCCGACGCAGAAGAACTTCTGCATACGCTCGATACCGCTGCAAAGGAAGTTGGATTACGTATTAACGAGGGTAAAACTAAAATAATGATGCAATCGGTGACAAGGACACCTGCACAACCAAGCATCAATGTGGGGGACCTCAACATCGAGTTCGTGAACAACTTCATTTACCTGGGTTGCAACTTGTCAAGGGACGCCAAAGAAACTGACGAAATCAAGCGACGGATACAGTTAGCTAATAAGACTTTTTTCTCGGTTCTCCCCATAATGAAATCGAAGCATGTGCACAGAAACACGAAGCTCCGCGTGTACAAAACCATTATACGACCAGTGCTATGCTATGGCTGCGAGGCATGGACCCTAACTCAAGCCTCCGAAAACATGCTAGACACTTTTGAACGTAAGGTTCTACGGCGAATTTTCGGGGCTGTTTGCGATCGGGATGGATGGCGCATCCGGTACAACCATGAGTTGTATGAAATGTACGATGAGCTGCAAGTCTCGAAAATCGTCAAACTACAACGACTTCAATGGGCAGGGCATGTACAAAGAATGGACGATGATCGCATGCCTAAGAGAGTAATGAATGCAGAACGAGTCGACGGAGCGAGACTGCGAGGACGACCGAGATCTCGTTGGGAGAGCTCAGTAGGTGTGGACGCCGCGCAGCTGCTGGGCTCCCAAAATTGGAGGACGCGGTCACGTGACCGAGATAATTGGAGGACAATGATCCAGGCGGCCAAGGCCCGACGTCGGGCTGTCGCGCCACGATGATGATGACAAAAATCTTCTACAGGTAGACAATTATTATTTACTGTACAATAAATAATTATGATTTTCGTGATTGTTTACTTCTGGTAGGTTCCTTTTAAGTCTCCAACAGTAATCAGCTAGCATTCCTGGATTGCATTTGCCTTGATAACGTTTCTCTATTGAAGAAATATCCTCATGAAATGCCTCGCCTTGTTCGTCACTTACAGCACCCAAATTTTCGGTATAGCAAATGCCAAATGTCTAGATCCTTTAGCCTAACCTAATAGGAGTCTCATACATGGTACACAACATATGTATATGTGGAACCCAGGATTTGTCTTGATAGCGCACAGGAAAACCAAAATAGACTTAATAACAATTTTCTATTAATGGTGTAAATTTTCCACGCTGAGATACATACATAAGTTAATTCTCCACGCACATAAAGCCGACCATACACCATCCGGAATTCTTGTCCGGAAAAACTTATCAGGCCCGGCCTGGAGGAACGCCGGATCGTGTATGGCTGCTTCAGACCGCCTTGAGGCAGCCGGATGTACAATTGAAAATTGGTCTTATCGCCAGAGATTCGAAGTATCATTCTATCTACTGAATTGAATTTTACTTTCCATGGCCAAGTTCCAGACTATTGAAATATACACCAGTGAAAATTCATTCTGATCACGCGGCCGAACAGGCCTTTCAGGCGGCCGGATACATAATTGCAAATCGATCTTATCGCCATAGAATCAAAGTATCTATCTATTGGAATGAATTGTACGGTATTTTACTTTTCATGGCCAAGTTTCAAAACATTACTACATTGAAATATACTCCTGCAAAAATTCATTGTGGTCACACGGCCGGACAGGTGGCCTTGAGGATACATTGCAATAAACTCCTGGCTGCCTGTTTGGCCACCTGACAAGAATGAATTTTTGCAGGAGTTTATTTCAATAGACCAATGTACTCGTAGTCCGGATGGCGCAACGGTTAGCACGTTCGCCTTCAACGCACTGGGCCCCGGTTCGATTCCGGGGACTTACGTGTCGGACTATGAGCCCACTCAGCTGTTAAATGAGTACCCACTATGGGGTAAATAACTCGGTTGAGCGTGTTGCTGATCACATACCTCTGCACAAAAACCGTCACGATCTAGAAAATGAGATGATGCTAACTCATCTCGAGGCCGTGGTTCAAATTGGACTGTTGCGCCAGTTATTTATTTATTTAATGTACTCGTATCTGAAACTTGGCCATGGAAAGTAAAATTCAATTCAGTAGATAAAATGATACTTCGAATCCCTGGCAATAAGATCAGTTTTCAATTGTGCATCCGGCCGCCTGAAAGTTCTGTCCGACTGAAACGGCCATACACGATCCGGAATTCCTCAAGGCTGGGCCTGATCAGTTTTTCCGTACAGGAATTCCGGATGGTGTATGTTCGGCAACAAACATTAGCCCGGACAGTGTTTGTTGTTGCCACTTTCGTGGCATATTAACAACTTAACCAACGACAATAAATTTAAGTTAGTCGAGAGAAAAAATTAAAAGCAAAAATATTATAAATAAAAAAATGAAAAAGCTTTTTAAACCCTATCGTGACTTATGGGCCACCCTCCTACGTACGTTGTTGTACGAGTACTCCTCGACTCATCAACTGCAGATGGATTTAATATGTGATCAAATGAGTTGATGAGCCCAACAAACGCCGGTCGTCTAAAAGCCATCAATCGATGAATCCAACATCAACAACACGAAATGATAAAAGTGTTGCACAAAAATTTGTCCAATTTTGCTAGTAGGGTGCCCATTACAACATATTGAGAGATTTTCGATGAATATATTCTTCAACATAAGAATTTCCCCACTTGACGTTTCGTCTAAAAATGTCTGCGACATTTCGAACTTCACGGTTCCACTTTCATCGTGAAAGACGTCCTATAAAATTCTTTATGACTAATTTCGTAGTTGACAAGAAGTCGAAATAATGGAGGTCATGATAGCGGAATTTCATAGCAGTTGGGGTGAATTGGAAAACGTCGTAAACATTTCCCTGTTACGAACAAAAAACTCAAAGAATCTGGTTGAGCGACGAATGCATCTTATGGTCTCCGTCGGTAGTCTTCATCTGTCGGGTGTGAGTCATCTCGTCATTTTATTGAGATTCAGGTCGTTTTTGACATTGTTCTCTATGTCGACCTGGCGACTGAATTAATGAGATTTAAAAAGACTCTTCGGAAATTCGTCGATAAAATCGTGGCGGATAACAGGCGAAAAGTGATTTTTATTGAAGTTTTATCTTGAGCACTAAATCCAAAGTTATTGAATTTAATGAGCCCTTGAACGAGAGTGAATTGAATAATTGAAAGAATAAGAGTCATAAAAACGAGTCGGAAGTAAAAAGCAATTTTGTGTTTTCTACAGTGTTAGAAATGTTATACAATTGTGGTTAAATCACTGCTGAAAATTAAAATAATAAAAGTACCCAGAAAACCAAATAACGAATGATTGCCCAAAATAATATCTGGTGTGCAAGGATCATAAATAAATAACTGGCGCAACAGTCCGATTTTAACCATGGCCCCGAGATGAATTAGCATCATCTCATTTTCTAGATCGTGACGGTATGTCTTGTGCAGGGGTGTGTGATCAGCAACACGCTCAACAGAGTTATTTACCCCATAAATGGGTACTCATTTAATAACTGACTGGGCTCATACGACACGTAAATCCCCTTTTTTTTATCGAAAACTACCGTATTCAGTAGGAATCGAACCGGGGCCCAGTGCGTAGAAGGCGAACGTGCTAACCGTTGCGCCATCCAGACTAAGTGTAAGGATCATGCTCGGTAGTTATTCCTACACCAGAAGTCTGCCTGCCCGCTCAATCGAAGTTTTCTATATTTTCAATACGTAATTTGTTACAAAACTAAATGAAATGATATTTTAATTCATATTTTTGTCGATAACGCGCACCGGGAATGCTACACGGGAGACTTAAGGGGAATAATCTGATCAAGTACGTAATCTGAAAACACAGGTCATATGGTTTTAGGAGGAATAGGGTCAACTAACTATTCAGATGTGAAACTGACTACAAATACAAACGTTTTCCATAGTATCGATCAAGGAGCACCCAGTAGGAAAAAGAGTCTGGAGTAAGGCCTTCTGAAGACCTTCTTGGAAGGAAAGAATGCCTTCTTTTTACCTCCCTTTTTATATACCATTTCCCATATCCATGTCCGCGGAAAGAAGACATTCCACGAAGGTCCTCTTTGGGAGTACTTTGGAATGATTCGAGAAGGACTTCTAGATAGACCTTATTTTCAGTACTTCGGAATGAAAAAGTAAGGACTTATAGAAAGGACTTCTTTTCAATACTTCGGAATGAAATAGTAGGGACTTATATAAAAGCCTTCTTTTCAGTAAAAATATAAATAAAAAATGTAACTACTACTCAATTGCCCTAACCCCTTGTGGGGCATAGCGCGTCAACTGTTCCATGTGGCCCAGTTGACGTTTCGTTGGCATAAACTGGTTTCGGAGACTGCAGTTGCCAGCATGCACCTCCTGGACATCCATGGCCACAAACGTTGTCGTGGACGGGATTCGAACCCGAAACGCCAGTATTCAAACATGAGACTGATGCCTCAACACACTGCGCTACCGGTCGCCCCAATATCGCCTCATGAAATGAAATATTTTGTTGATTTCTGAATCGAAATGGGGGAATTCACAGCTGCGGTAAAACCGGGAAAATATATTCCTTCAAATTTGCTCCCAAATTCCTACTCGGGAATGAAATGATATTGCTTTCTAAACTCATTCTAAATCCCTCCGTATTTGCTTCCTCGGAATGAAAAAGACCTTCTAAAAACCTTCCCCGAGAAGGTCTTCCGATTTTTCCTATTACGGCTAGTACGCACTGCGAGTCTTGAATAGATTCTTTTGCATCTGGCTAGAATCCTGCTTGTCTGCAAGATGCAGAAAATACATACGAAATTCACGGCGACAATAAATCGAGGCGCATGGGATGTTGGTAGTCCTACGCCCCACCCGGGGGGTTAAGACAGTTAGGATCAGTAAATAAAAATTACAGTTGTGGCTATTAGTGGGATATCTATCGTTGGCCAAATAAATCAGATCATTTTGAAAGCAATAACACACACGCCTGCGAGTAGCGAGTAAAGTAGTGTGGCTTTCACCTTTTTGCGCACACGCTGAGCTACCTGCCAATTAGCTAGTGAACATGATTACATTGGGTGAATTTACTGGCACACCCACCGACTTGTAGCTAGTAAACTGGTTCAATGTAATCGACGCTTTAGGCAGATATATGATATAGCGGTCCGATTCCGGTCTGTATTATAATCTTTACTCGAACAATTGTGAAGGGTATCCAACCTTAATTTTTGTTTACCAAAAACGTCAACCATTTCATTTACACTTCCACTTAAAGTCCTGCGCTCTTATCAAGTGATTCCATCACTTGTTTTTTCGGTGTCCTTTCCTTGTACCTCTGCCAATTTTAAGTAGAGTCCTTAAACCGTCCGCACCGAAATTTATCAACCCCTGGGTCAAGTTATGCATTTAAATGGCCTCTTAAAGCAACACAAATATGACAAACATACTGTTATGGCGGCAAGGATAGAGGATAGAAAAAAAGGGTTCCACTGAAACCGGTGGAAATCGGTCTGGCACCTATCATCATGAGAGACCATGGAATACCATCGCACATCACCAGAAGTCGAAAGAAAACATTCCTATCTTGCTTTTCCGTTCGGAGTAAAACCCCAAATCTTGTTCACACGTTTCACGGATAGCCGAAGCTCGTAATACTTGACATCTTGACTCTCAGCTTCCATTTTTTGCATATACTAGGCCTCTTTTATTTCAACAGTTGACGTAGGCGGAGGTGTGTAGGACACCCGATTAACTGGACGAGCAATATTTTGGAGGGAAATTGTTGACAGCTGTTTGCCCTCATTCGCAAAGGAAAAAAATCGTATTGAGTATTATTACAGGGCCGGAAATTTGATTAACATAGGCATGAGATGCTATTTCACAACTAACCCTTGGAAAATAAAGTTAAAGATATTTTTAATGAGTTTCTAAAAGAAGATGTCTTTAGAGTATTTTTTTTTGTATTTTATGTAGGAATGAGTAAATTAAAGAAGTGGAGCGGAATATTAAATAAAAAATAGAGCAAATCTCGCGTAGTGTCATGAGCAAGCAACCAATGCCAGCGATTATTGCAAAATAAAATCAACAAGAGGCGAAAGAGGCTTTTGTTAACCAGTATTTTGGTGCCGTCATCTGAAAAAAAAAGTTAATACATTTGGCCGCTTTCGATGTTATAATTGAACTGGCGACGATTTTATTACGATGAATGTATTGTAAGTGCACTTCCCGGTAATCTTTTTTTCTTTTCTATAATGCAACGAAAACTCAGGTCACAAAATTCTCATGAATTTCTACAAGACATGGACATACGGCTACGGGAAATGACTTCCCTTACAAATCTTAATAAATAAAAATAAATAAGGATTCTCAGATGTTGATGGATTATGACCGCTGTATTCTGAGGAGTCAAGATGTTGGATAATGATGGCCAATGCTAGCCAATGTTATGCTCGACGTTCGACTTTTTTCATTCTTATTAGGTTGCGTGTGTCAAGTAGAGTCCAAATCGCAGTTCAATTGAGTTCATTATCATCATCATAGTGGCGCAATAGCCCGACGCGACGTCGGGCTCTGGCCGCCTGGATCGTTGTCCTGCAACTATCTGGGTCAGGTGATCGCGTCCTCCCATCTTAGACGCCCAGTAACTGATCGATGTCAGCATCTACTGAGCACTTCCAATGAGCTCTCGGTCTCTTAATGGCACTATCGCCACATCGACTTCTCACGTTCATTACTTGCTAGGCATACGAACCTTGTACATTCGTTGTACATACCCTGTCCATTGAAAACGTTGTAGTTTGACGATTTTCGAGACTTCTAGCTCATCGTACAGTTCCTACAACTTATATTGTAGTTGTACTGGATGCGCCATCCATCTCAGTCGAAAATTGCTCCGAAAATTCGCCAAACAACTTTTCGTTCGAATCGGATTAACATGTTTTCGGGGGCTTTTATTATGGTCCACGTTTCGCAGCCATAGCATAGCGCTGGTCGTATGATGGCTTTGTATACGCTGAGCTGCGTGATTCTGTGCACATGCTTCAATTTCATTATGGGGAGGACCAAAAAAAAAGTCTTATTTGCTAGCTGTATCCGTCGCTTCATTTCGTCCGTTTCGTTGGCGTCCTTTGACAGATTGCTACCCAGGTATGTGAAGGCGTCTACAAATTCGATGCTGAGTTCCCCTACGTTGATGTTCGATTGCGCTGGTGTCCTAGTTCTTGGTTGCATAATTATTTTTATTTTGTCCTCGTTGATGCGTAGTCGAACTTCTTTTGCAGCGGTGTCTAGAGTGTGCAGAAGTTTTTCTGCGTCGGTCAGTTTTTGCGACATGATGTTGATGTCGTCTGCGTACGCTATCAACTTGATGAGTAGCGTTCCGCTGGTGTCCGTATCCATTACCCAAATCGCGTATTCAATCGCTAGGTTGAAGAACATCGGCATCAGTTCATAGCCCTCCTTCAAGCAAGTGCGTGTTTCAAAAGGATCAGCCAACCTGATCTGGATCCTGACCGGTGAGATGGAGTTGATCATCGTCATCTTTGTCAGTCGTACTAGTTTTGCTGGTATACCAAATTGCAGCATGATGGGACGTACAGACTAGTGAAATGCCTCTGTAATTCTTTTTGTGGATTGGACAGATGATGCTCCTGCGCCAATCGTCCTGGGATCACCTCATCCTCCCAGATTCGCAGAAGTAGCTGGTGGCATTTAATAGACCCGTTCCATTGGATTTGAACAGCTCAGCTGGAATCTTGTCAGCGCCCGGCGCTTTATTTCTTTTGAGTGGCCCCAAGGCGAGATCAACTTCGTCTACTGACGGAGGTGTATAGTGGGGCCATGATCATTAATAACGCCATTGATTTGGGCTGCTATAGGGACGTTACATGGTGGATTCAGAAGCTCTTAAAAATAGGACGCGTATCGTTTATTGGTGTCGCTGATGCTGTTTCTATCCTTGTGCTTACAGAGGCTAGTCCTCGGTTGATAGTCGTTCTTAACTGCATTTACTAGTCTATACGCTTGTCTAATGTTTATATTAGTTAGGTTTTCATTAACATTCACCAACTGCACGTCAAAGTATTTCCGTTTCTTACGTCTAATTATTGTATTCGATATTCACCGAACCTCGTCATATTTTTCTTTTTTGGCTGTAGTTGCCCGTTGGATATATTGTCTGTAGGCTTCGCTTTTTCCGTTGAGTGATTTTCTGCATTCATCGTTAATCCATTTTGCGCTCGACGGCTTTGTATCCCACGCAATTCTCAATGGCTTCGTTGATGGAACCTTTAAGTTCTTTCCAGAATCCGTATACACTTTTCACCAGATGGTACGATGGCATACTGGTTGTCCAGCTGTCACTGAGCCAACTTTCCTGCTCCGGATTCAGCTTAGTGAGGGCATCGCAATCCTTCAATCTGAGGATCGACAACTTTGCTTGTGCTATTGCATGTTCATGCAATGGTGGAAGGTCTAGCAGTACCTCAGGCGCCGCAGAAGAGCAGGAGTGAATGGCTCCGGTAGACATGAGACAAGTAAGTCTCTGAGATTTACCTAGGATAGATCTGCCAGTTAATGTATAGGTTCTTTTCCACCATACAACCGCACCATATTCTAGCATGGGTCTTACGATCGCCTTGTAAATCCAAAGGATGATAGAGGATTTGACTCCCCACGTCTTGCCTACATATTGTTCTGCATAGAGCTTTAGTGGCTTTGTCTGATACTACTTTCAGATGCTCTGACCAGAGCAGTTTTTTGTCAAGAATGACCCCCAGGTACTTGGCGTTGCCTGCCAAGGGTATGGGTAGATTGTACATTCGGGGACATCTGATGTGTCTTTCCATAGTAAAGGGAACTGTATATCAATGAACTGCGGGATGTTAAGAAGCGTGGGTTGCGTTTTTACTTGCCTTTACTTACCAATATAAACTCCATAAACTATTCCCTCCAACCGACTCGGTAGAATTCCCTCATAGTTTTTTTTAAACAAAAGTATACGCACCAGGTAACCTACATTTTGTCCTCCCACATTTCCATTTCATTGGTCCAATTCCTAGAAGACTGATGCCGACCCTGATCCCCCAACTCCCTCTATCTCTCTCACTCACGGATGTGGGTAGTACAACATTTTACATCTCTGTCAATTACAGTCACTCACTGGATCGGGATCAGGATCAATCTGTAATAGTAACCCACCTTTGTGATGCATCCATTAGCCCTTTTACAAGTATTGCCAATACAATCTTCCATCTGAATTGTCATTAACGCGAAACGGACATTTTCTGGCCAACAACGCAAAACAAATTAACATAATGGACGGAAAGAACAACTTTACCCTTTTTTCTCCGTTAAAAGATATCCCCAATCTGTGCTTGTTCCTTGAAAATGGGACAGGTGAAGCGTAAGAATATGTTTCAGACCTTTGTTGTTTTAATTTGTGAAAGTTTCCGAAACTGTGAAGGACACCATTTGGCGAGGCAACATTCTAATAAAAGAGTGGCACAATCTACTCAACTAAGAATGGGTTTTATGGGCATTATGCAAGACAAGTTGTTCTAGGTTTTGTTGGTATTGTTCTTGTTGCGAAGCGTTGTTATTCATCCGCGACTTAATCCCTTCCATCCCCACTCCACTCTGGCATTTCTTAGTTCAAAATGGAACCCATTTTCCTAGCGGCATTGTTGTTTTTGTCACTACTGGGGACGATACTCTTGTCGTATTCTTTTCGTCCCAATTGGAGTTTTTTTTTCCGACTTCCCCGAACACCCTATTACTCATTCAAGTGCAAAGCAAGAGCAAAGTAGTAGTACCCAGAAAATGGGCGGAAAAGGAAAAAAATCGCATAATTTATTGCCGATTAAAATTTAAGGAAGTCCCTGTTTTTAGGTCTAGGGATTTTCTTTTAAAGCTGCAATTGTTTGTGTTTATTTAAGAAGACGCTAGCGGGCCGATGGAGCTAAGAAATGAGAGGAGAGGCGGCGAATAGGACAATCATTCAACATCAGTTGTAGTAGGCGCTTTACGAAGCTAGCAGTAAATTCTGATAAATATTCACACAGAACGTTCAAAATACGAAAAGGACACTGAGTGGAGTGCTGAAGTTCGAAGTCCTTAAAGCGAGTAATTTATGGGTAACCATTATGTCAAGGATTTTGAACTTTATTGAAGTTTGAACATTCTGAGAGGCGGTTTAATGATTATCAATTATCTGAATTTGTTTTCTTTTGCGCGGGAGCATTGGTCATGGAATTCAAGGAGATTATAAATGGAAGAAGAAACTTGACTTCGCCTAGTCGTCTTCTTCTTCTCTGCCAGACATTATATCGGAGAATATTGTTTTTATGCAACTTAGCTTCCATTTATGATCCAATGGTTTGACTATTGTAACAGCTAAGCTGAGCTATTATTATTTCTTCTAGAGATTGGTTGCTGAACCATTAACCGTCACAGAAAGTTGAAAGCCAATGCAAATATGTATGAATATGAATTCGAATTTCGGTCACTATATGAACTTACAAGTATGTACATTCGGCTACTATAATTAATTAGAGAATACTCGACTTTTTCTTTCTAGACTTTTTGTTCAAAATAAAAAAAATCAGAGTAATATCTATTAATAGACACTCTACAAATTAAACTATCCACCCATGTATGTATAGTATATGAATCCTCGTTCTTAGAATAGGAAATTTCGCTTTTGCCAATTTTAATTCTCCTGTGAATCCTCATCACAACCAAAAGCTGAAAAACCCCAAAATTCTCCCCCATATAGAAGTAAAGTCGGTTTTTGTTGAAGACACTAACTTAGTAATATCCCGGATGGATTTTTGGATGCATCGTAAATTTTCAGTAAGTCCTGTTTTTGAACAAAACTACACAAATTCACTTCGTAATACCATCAACTCACCTTTTTTAATATTTGAAAAATACACTTGTAGACATAATCCTTCTGCACTGTAGTGATGGATTCGCTAGCCCCGACAAAAGACGACGAAGTGGGTATGGCTTGTTCTTGTGAAGTCATCTTTGTGTCCGTTACAATCTCTTTCCCCATATTTACTTTCCAGTGTCATGCTGTAAAAAATTGTAGCTATTCACTGTTCCACGGCAGAGAATGTTAGCCCGTGTATCCTTGGAACAGTATTCCAACATACCTGCAATCCCTCAAGAGGGATTACATTTTAAAGGGCCCAAGCCTGAGCGAAAAAAAACGACACAGAGCTTTACATCACCGCGTAAAGCTGGACCATTTAATCAGCTTAAGGTGCCACAGTATAGCGGAAACATCAGCTTTGAGAGTTGAAGCCAAACCGCCTGGAGCATCTGCACTCCTGCTTTACTTTCCTATGGACATATTTGTCGTTCATCACCCAAAACCCCGTCCAGATTCCCACCGGCAAAAGAAAGTTTGTGTCATGATAATGTTAGTGTTATTTTTATTGTATACAAACAATGTTGGCATTTTTTTAAGTACATATTTTAATTTTTTTTTCTATACTGGACTGCTACAACTACTATTTTCTTAATCCCTTGTAGATCATAATAGCGTGGTTTAACGGAAAAAAAAATAGTTTTTTTTTTCTCAATTTTGGTTTATGTATTGTACTTTATGCCTGCTCCAGCCAATGGTCCAGCCCCGGCCATTAGGGGCCATCGCCATTGTGTGGACATTCAGTGGCGGGTGGGATTCAGTGCCCAATACCGCGTAACCGTCATTGTCAACAGCGATGGGCCATCGAATGGCCACAAATAGCTTCGAGAGCCATTTTCCTCCACGCGATGGCTCATCGGGTAAGCAGCTATAACAACTCTGACCAGCCGATTTAAGTTAACAAGCTACTACACAATTATCGCAAACCTTAACCGACTCATCTCGTCATACTGACCAAAAATATACATGGTTTATATGGTCGGAGCGGAGATGCTTCCTTCTGTGGGTTGCAACTACTAGGAACTATACGCGCGTGAAACTAGTGGTAATTTTGTCAAATAATGTAAGGACTTTGTCCCTTAAATATGTCTTTATAGGGTCAACCCGAAGATACCCATGTATGTCTTCGTTTCTAATGTACCATGGAACATTAAAGATTCTACGCAGAGCTAGGTTTTGGCAAAGGTTTTTGAAGATCGCCTGGGTTTTACCCGCGTTCACTTGAATCTTCCATTTCCGGAAGTATTTCAATAGTATGTTAATGGACTCCTTTAGTATTGAAGTAATTCTTTCTGCTTGTCTTGCAGTATAGAAGATACATGCATCGTCTGCAAACAGGGATGAGTGCGCATCTGGAGGTATTTGTGGGAAATATGCAGCGTATAACGTATACAAGATTGGGGAAAGTGGTGATTCCTGTGGGACTCCAGCTTTTATGGGTCTTTTCGAGGAAAGTGTAGAGTTAACTCTAACTCTAAAAGTACTGCCTTCTAGTATCAAACCTACTATATTAACTGAATAATAGGAAGCGGAATCTCGAAGTCACGCAATTTGACGATAAGACATGCATGCCAGACTTTGTCAAAGGCTTTCGCTAGGTCAACTAGGCCCGAGCAGTCGACAAAGGTGCAGTCGTTCTGCTATCTCAGCGATCGAATAAAGGAGACTTTTGGTCCTCTAATTTTGAGGAAATTTTGTGATCCTTTCCAGTCTTATCATCATTGTGATTACCATTTTTTTCCATACTTCTGGGTACCGCCGGAGATTGCGTTTGTCAGTGATTGTCTTGAATATATTGTGCGGTACTGAGTAAAACATGTGTTGGCTTCAGTGTCCATCCTAGTCGATTTATTTTTGTTTTGGGGAGCTGACGAGACATCTGACCTTATCTAGGTCAGTCTGCTTAATTGTTTCTGTTTCTCGAGTTTCGACTCTGGAAAGTATCTCGTCGGCTCTACCACGAATCTCATTCTCCTCATCCAAGTTGACGTCGGGGGTTCATTTTCATGGAACCAAAGTTCCATGGTGTCAGCAAAGGCCTCCGCCTTCCCCAAGTCGTCATACTACAATCCATTAGGGCTGTGTATTGGAGAAATAATTTTTTGGGATTTTCGTTGGAGTATTTATAAATACTCCAGAAGATATTATCTCCCGGTTACATACTTTATAAGATTTCTTCCCATTTTTCGTTACGATGGTCATCGATTCGCACCTTAATTCGATTAGTTAGCCCGCTAGTAATTTGGCGCAGACTAGGGTCGCTGGTTTGCCTAGCCCTGTTCCGTATACGACTCCTCTTTTTTATTAGGTCTTTAATATTCTTCGGGAGTTCGCATGGATTTTTCACCCTTAGCGGAGATTGAGTCGTTTTGGACTCTTTCGCCACAAGTATCGTGGAAAACAGGCTTTCTATTGCGTCTTCTAGGTCCCTGGTACATTCAATTTACGTTTGCTAGTCTATTATACTCAGGGTTTCGTAGTAACTTTCCTCTTTTTTTTACATATTGGATCCAGGATATCGATGAACATTTCTTCTATAAGGAATTGGACCGGCTTATGGTCCGACGATATTTCGTCTTAGACATTTATCTGCACATGGAAGTCCAGTGCTTTGGACAGCCCTATATTGAGAGAGTTGCCGTGTATCGGTCCGAAATGCGTCGGTTCTCTGGGTATTAAATTATTGTTTGAGATGAATCTGCTCAATTCATTTGCGGCTAGATTGCTTCTCCCAGCACCCCACGAACGGTGATATGTATTCATATTCCCTCCGAGAAAAACCGTGCCTTCAATTTCCAGAAGCGCCCGCAGGTCTTTTGAAAAATTCCTGTTTCTTGGCCGATTGTAGGCCGAAAATAATGTTCAGTCAAGAAAGGTCGTTTGCACCTTGATGGCAGTAGCTTTCATATACGTACTAAATTTCAGGAAGTATTATGGGATGATGGCTGATGCTACGTCGTATTCAAATGGCTGTACCTCCTCGCCTCCCTATCATTCTATCATTACGGTATAGAATATAGTTGGGTATTTGGAAATCTTCTCCTGGATGAGCATGATGTCAACTTGATACTCTTGTAAAAAGTTGATCAGCTCACCTCTATGTCTGCGAATGGAATCGGCGTTCCATGAAACCACGCAAACACAGTGTGTAGCCATTTTAATTTTTGGGTTGAGTTAGAGTCGTAACCAGATTCTGGGCTATGAGCAAACATTGATTCATAGTAGCCATCATCCGATCCATCATATGTCGGCATTAGGCCTGCATTTGCTCGAAAAAGGCTTCTACCTGCCCGGAGCTAGGGATCGTGGGTGGGATGAGTGCATGTTGGGTTGCTTTTGGCGGGGATGGATTCGATGGAGGTACAGAAGCTCTTGCCATCTGGGTAAACGATTTCCTGATGTTCACAGGGTTTTTGGGGCTGCGGCCGATGCTGGCTGGGTGCTCGCCACCACAGTTGGTGCATTTCGGCTTATCCTCATTTTTAAGTGTACAATTTTTAAAATAGTGGAGGCCATCACACTTCACGCACCGCGGTTTTTAATTGCCCTCTACGGGCATGGGCGCGTCAACATCTCTAGCATGCCAATGCCTTGTTGACGTTTTGATCTACTCTTCGGAAGTACAGTTGCTAGCATGCACCTCTTATCCGCCCCGTCTTTATACTGACAAGTTCGGAGCACTGTGAGAGTTGCATTAGTACCCGCAGGCAGTTTCTGATCGCGCCTAGATTTGAACTCTGAGTTTTAAATTAGTATCATAGAGGGGTGACCGAACGTTAACGGCCTCCAAGCGCTGGCTGTTGCACCAGAATGATGATGATCAAGGGGTTTTGCGGCGTATTGGTGACTTTGAGTGACAAGATCTGTGCGCACCGAGTGACTGAAATCACGGCCTGTCTATACTTTATCGGTAGGCAGAATTGACAACGAGTCTATGCAACCACGTTTGTCATTATCGATTTGATGAAATGAGTCAAATCCTACTGGTGACACACACTGTACAACGCATAAACAAATCACAAGAAGAAGAAGTACATTGTTGGCTGTGTAGTGACCGCTGTACAAGTCCTTTTTCTTAGCCCAAGGGCACTTTGAAAAACAACATTGCCATCAGCCCGAAAACACTGTCAACCATTCAAGCCATAGTGGCCAATGGCATCATTTAACGAACATAAAAAAAAGGAAAAACCTCCTACGGTGTCTGTCCAAAACGCTCTCCCCCACACATCAAGACCCATTCAATGAGGTACTGGAAAAAAAGTACTTTATATACCACTTCCTAGCTATAGTACTGACAGTCGTTAAGATGGAAACATACAACGGACGTACTCGTATCCTTCGCGACTGGTGAAATGAACGGAGAGATTTTTAATTTTTACTGAGCCAAAGGAAAATATAATTTGTTAGTTACGGATGATAAGCCTTCGCGTGGATCGTGGAAAGTTTTTTCTTTGTTTTCTACGCCCACTGGGTATAGACAGACTTGCGAACGTTATTTCCATCGAGCTAATGAAGGTTCCTGACCTCATAGTGCTGCAGGGTATTTTGTCTTGACGCTTTTCAGCCTAGAGAAGGATTTCTGTCAAAAAATAATCGGACATAATTTGTATTGTTAATGGTCCGGTCATTGTACCTCAATTTTCATGAATGACATGGAAATGGGACGATTTGCACTTATTGTTTCGACAATGTTAAAAGGATGTAAAGTCGGTTTGTGCAAGTTTATGGAAGGGGAAGTCAACTGGAATACGAGGCTTGAAACGCATGATTGCGTTTTAGTAACATTCATATCATTAAAAATTGATGGAATGTAATTGGGGATTTTCAAGCACGTATCCCAGATTTAGAATAAAGTCTGCAGTACATCTTACAGCCCGCCATAGACGATGTGGAATTCCTTTCTGTAAAAACTGATCAGGCCTGGCCTTGAGGAATTCCGGATCTTGTACGTCGAAATTTGGCCGGATCAGGTGGCCTCAAGGTTGTCTGAAGGCGGCCGGATGCACAATAGAATAAAACCCAGTTGACTAGACGTACTCATAGATGTGTGGACATACGTAATTTCAGATACAAGATACTCGTATCTGAATATTCAACAATGAATGAATCTGTGGATTTTCTTAATATTGATGGAAGGCATACGCTCATCCACTTGTCTTTTCAAGGCGAATACTCTGAATAACATGATAATTGATACATACTCCTGCATTGAAATAAACTCCTCCAAAAATTTAGTCCGGTCAGTTTTTTCGGATCTATTTTCAATTGTGCATCCGGTCGCCTTGAGGCCGCCTGAACCGGCCAAATGTCGACATACACGATCCGGAATTCCTCAAGGCCAGGCCTGATCAGTTTTTCCGGAGAGGAATTTCGGATAGTCTATGGCAGCCTTAAAGCTGACCAGCAAGTGTTAAACTCTACACATACGCAATACTGAAAGCCCAGTAGGAAGACTGACAAGAGGAAGAGGGCTCTAGAGGATTGTGCTGGACAAGTGGCTGAAAGTCACATGTAGTCCTTAAACATAGAGATATAAATCTAAAGTAAACTTGAGTCAGAAGTTCAATTTCATAAATCACTAATAGGCGTGTTTTTTTTTTTTTGTACTGCGGTGGGCTATCCTGTTTAACTTACACACATTACACAAAAAACATACCCTGGTTGTTTGTGTAATGTGTGTATGTTAACCCGGATAACCCCCAATTAACCTGCACCGCAATGTAAAAAAAAACCGCCTATAAGAGTAACAACATCAGACGTACTTATACAATCATCCAATCTGAAAAGAAACCAGGCCGAAGCGAAGCTTCGGCGCGGAGTCCGAAGCGTATATACCCTAGACTTGTACAGACCTAGTGGTGATACCAAAAGTACCAATTGGTAACGACCATATGCGTTAAAAGTGAGTTTTCTATATGGCCAGTTTATAGGGGAGGTTGGCAATCATTCAGGAGGATCTTGACCATTATCAAAATCAATTAACTAAGCCATTCTACAAAGATTTGTCGAATTTTTCAAGTCGCTTCATTCTATCGAACGTTTTTGCTTATTTGAAGTTTCACTTGTAGGGGAGGTAAGGGTTTCTTGGATCGGATCTTGCTCATCATTGCCACCAACAAATAAGATCATGCTACAAACATTTGAACAAAATTTCAAGTCTCTAGCTTCACTTTATCGAAAGTTATCGCTTATTTGAAGTTTCATTTGTAGGGGAGGTAGGAGTTCCTTAGGTCAGATCTAACCCATCTTGAATACCAACTAACTCAATCTCACTTCAAACATTTGACCAAAACTTCAAGTCGCTGGCTTGATTCTGTCAAAAGTTATCGCTTATTTGAAGTTGCATTTGTAGGGAAGGTAGGGGTTGCTTGGGTCGGATCTTGCCCATTTTCAATATCAACCAAATAGATTTTACTAACAACATTCCACCAACTTTTCAACTTACTAGTGTCATTCTATCGAAAGTTATCGTAATTAAAGGAATATTTAATTTTTTGAAATTTTGTAGGGGAGGTAGGCGTTCCTTTGATCTGATTATGCCCAACTTACTACAACTCAAGCAGCTTCCCACCCCAAGGTTACATGCCAAAA
Organism: Chloromyia formosa; assembly: GCA_964017055.1. Taxonomy (NCBI): domain Eukaryota; kingdom Metazoa; phylum Arthropoda; class Insecta; order Diptera; family Stratiomyidae; genus Chloromyia; species Chloromyia formosa. The sequence continues at coordinate 33,321,353 of OZ024815.1, read as the reverse complement.
ATCAGGTGTCTACGTCGATTGGTTCAAGAGTTATAGACAAAAAACCCGAAAAAGGGTAGTACGGGGCTCTTTGTAAGAAAATTACCGTTAGTTTTCAACTGATCGATTTTATTTTTTCAGGAAAGTAAAAAATTATCCTCACGAGCAATCTGTCAAGGCTGGAGCTTTTCATGTTTGTTTAATCGGGAATTATAAATACATTTAACTATTGTACATTTGTAGGGGAGGTAAGCGTTCTCTTGGCCTGATCATGCCCATTTTCAATACCAACCAACTAGATCATACTTCCAACATCTGACCAAAATTTCAAGGCTCTAGCTTCATTCTATCGAAAGTTATCGTGCGAACGGGCAGACAGACAGACAGACGGACAGACGGACAGACGGACAGACGGACAGACGGACAGACGGACAGACGGACAGACGGACAGACAGACAGACGGACAGACGGACAGACAGACAGACAGACAGACAGACAGACAGACATGGCTAAATCGAATCAGGAGGTGACGCTGATCATTTATATATATACATTGCTATACCTCCGGAGCCTCCTTTAAGGTGTTACATATTTCCGTCGTGACAAAAACAATATACCCTATACTAAAAGTCTAGGGTATAAAAAATTAATGGCTTCAAAGCACTGTTGGAAAAAGGCATCTTCCATAATTTTCAAAATTCAGTCATATTAAAGCCAATTCTTTTCCCTTCTACATGGCAGAATTGTCTTCCTATCTACAATACGTACGTATAAATGTGCCCATATGAAATGTGGACACAAAGGAACTACGGGACAATTGGATTTTCCCGAAGATTTTCTCTGGATGTTTCCCAGAAGCTATTCGGATTGAGCCTTTCCGATTGAAAAGATCGAAAAAAAAGTCGTTTGGGGGATAGTCGGCACATACAGATTATGCTGTCTGCTTTCGAGTAATGGAAACTCCTCGTGGGGTTTATAAAAATTTATCGATGTCCATTTAAAACAATAAAAGAAGATTATCCTTTGTTTCATGTAGATGAGAGAGAAAAGTGTCTTAGAATAAATATTTAAAATTTATTTTTATTCTGACCTGCTCATAATTTTTTAGGATTTTGAAATAATAAAAGAAGCCTCTTATAAAGTCACTAAGTTAGTTTAATAATTTTTGAAATAAGTAAAGCTTCTAAATGAGATTTTGTACAAATGTGGGAAATGTTAGTATCATTTCGGTAGAACTTTGCTTTTCATAAAGGAGATGGCTAGCGATATCGAAAAACTGAACGAGATAAAAAAAACATACGAAAAAAGATAAAATCTGGAAAGATATTGTCGACGAGCTTAGAGCAAAATGTAGTAAGAACCAATTCTTATTTTTTATTTCAAGCTTCAATAAGTAACAATAACTACAAAAAGTAACGGGTTCATTGAAACTTATACCATGCACGAACAATCTTCTTTCCCTAAGAAGGTAGAATTTTACCTGACTGCGTTTATAAACGTTCTGTCATCCATTATTTAAGGCATTAAATTTACGTTCGCCTTTTTACATCCTCAGCCACTGCTACAAGCAAAATAGCTTCTTCCATGCTGACGTTTCCTATTGCGAATTTTGCCGTGGCGGTGTGGTGTCGAAATTCGCTGCAGACCAAGTTGCACAGCAAAATACACAACGAACACTGAATGCGATTTTTTCCCGCTGCGATTTTTTGTTGCCCCGGTGTAACATCTAGAAATCGCCACGAATTTCCATTGCGAATTCGCCGCGAATTTTGTCCTGGATTACGCTGACGATATTTGCCTTCTTTCAAATAGATCGGATCATTTAGTTCAAATGACGGATGCCCTGCACAGCGAAAGTCGCAGTGCGGGGCTTAAAATCAATGCTGCCAAAACTAAGTACTTGAGCTTGGGATCCAGGAAGACAGAACGAAATTTGTGCTTCGGGGCAGACGGTGGAAAAAGTGGACAATTTTTGCTATCTCGGAAGCGCAGTTACAGCGGATGCTGATGTACTGTGTCGATCAATAAGGCTCGAGCAGCTTTTTTTCAGTTTGACTCCTTTCTGGTAAAACAACAACATCTCGAGAAGTAGCAAACTCAGGATCTTCGAAACCAAGGTAAATTCTGTGATTCTTTATGGCTGTTCAACATGGAACGTGATCAGGGCGATAACAACTAGATTGCAAACTTTCAGTGAACCAGATTCTATGGCGCATCTTACACATACGCTGGCCGGAGTTTATTTCTAACGACGATCTCCTGTTCATTACTGTTCAGGACAGGATAGACACCACCATAAAAAGGCGAAAGTGGCAATATACCTATATAGGTCACACACTTCAAAAAGGGCCGGAAAACATTGCTAAACAGGCCCCCGATTGGAACCCACAGGGAACTGATGCAAGTCGCCATGTTGGGCGACCTAGAAACCTGGAGAAGATCAGTTGAGGTTGAGGGTAACTCAATAGGCAAATCGTTGAGCCAGTTGAAGGTGATGGCGGTGAACAGGACGAGGTGGAAAGTCGGCGTGGTTAATGCCATATGCCTATGCCCTATGTTTACAGGATCCAGAGAGAGAGCAAATGTAATCTATTGTAGACTATTTCCCAGTGTTAATCCTCTAGATTGAAAATGAATATACTACTTCTACTAAAACTTGCAAAGTTTAGTCCTGACCAGATTAAAAGCGAATTTCTAGCATCCATTTCTAATCAATGTTAATTATTTTAGTATCTGCAGAACTACTCACTGTCAGCTCAAAATATCATGCTACGTGACCGAGCGGTCTAGGTCGCAACACGACAACACGCTCCGTGTTGTTTACAGATTCGATTACCCGTCATGGCGTAAAAAAAACTAGCTGGATTACCTGCGATGCATTTAACAAAGGATTTGGGAGTTTAGAAACCTGAAAAAACTACTGGAATTGAAAAAAAAAAACTTACAAAAGGGTTAAAAATAAATGGAGCAAAATTAGTATCTTTTTTCGTGATTATAATATTTGTAGATACAACTTTAAACCTACTGGTATACATATATATGTATTTCTTATATATACATTCTCACGACAATGTCCATGTCCACTACTGTGTCCTCCAGGATACCCATTAAGTGTACATTCACCACCCACTATACGATATACAACTTTTTCCATCCGAATTCCCGTTTGAGCTCGGTCTGGTATTGCATGTGGTTCACCAGAAGAGCTCTTCAGAAATTACCGTAAGTGAATACAACATATTCAAATGCTGTATTTATATTGCAATTTCTTACACCTTTGCAATGCACAAGCACAATGCATATTGAATCTGTTGCGACTCGTCCAAACTGAATCCCACTGTAAACACATCAAAAAGACATTATGGAGCCAATCAATTAAAATCCTATTTCCTTCAAAGACCGGTGAGTTCCTATCGAAATCTCAGGTACTAAATGCTATTGATATCCTTTCCAGTGTTCGTGGACATCAACCTCTATTATACACTATACAAGATATTTCCCGTCCAGTAATAGATCCGGTACTCGGAGGACAATATCTTCTTTCAGTCTTGCAAGAGTATTCTTGAGTGACCACGAACTGTCGGCAAAGAGACGCTTTCCTATTGTACGTACGAGTATAGAACGTTATGCTGGTGTTATGTAAATGGGTATAAGAGGAAGGATGTACAATATAGGAAACGGTGAAGTATGGCAATTGAAAAGGGAGAATCCACGTTATAGACTCAAAGTACAGGTTTCAGATGTAGTGTCGACCAAATTAAAGTGGAATTCATTGTTTGTATTGGAACATTTTAAAGGAAACTTAGGCCCATTTTCTCAATGTCTGGTTAAACTGCCAGTTAGGTATCCGGGACACTAAATTTAACCTTAACCGCATGCAATGCTCAAAATATGATAATGCAGTCCACAGCTCAGCTAATGATGTAGAAAGTCAGCTGATTTTCTTGGCAGAATTCTGCCACCTGTTCTATTCTATTCTACATCTGTGCCATCTCTCAGCATTATTTTGCAGCTCATCGCCAAAGTAGAAAACATTAAGATATTAAATTGAAAATCTGTACTCGGGCATTTTGGAGGTTGCTGATTGCGAATCTGAAGTCAAAATTGTATGAAACAAAACAGAGGGTCTAGAATGGCAACACTGTTTTCTACAAATACATTCAATATTGTTGAAAATTATCGTCTGGGGCTTTTGAGGTCGTTAATAACGAATCTGAAATTAAAATTGTAAAAAACGAAATAGCGAATCCAGAGTGGGAACACTGTTTTCAAAAAATACATTCGATCTTCCTGAGTTACTGTTTGGAAGTTTTTGGGGTCGCTGATTGCAAATCTGAAATGAAATCAAAATTGTGAAAAATAAAATATCGGATAAATGGCGACACTATTTCCGATAAATTCACAAAATTCACTCTTAAACGTGGCTTTCCTCTTGGCGCCCTCTTTAGCACCCTTTCAGAGTCGACCGCCTAGTGCGCCTGCTTCCCCTTAGCCTTTGACTGGCCGAGATATTAACACTGTCTTGATAGTATTCAAGTCAACGCCACTTAATGTAAGATCGCCAAATGAACCAGTTCTTTGAAATCCAGAGATTAGATAGATATCTGAGAATGTTTCCGTCAGGAGAGACTCTGATAATAAAATGTTGGCAAAATTTGGACTATCTACTGAGCCTTAGTCATTGCAAGTCATCATATATAGTAATTTTAATATGTAAGGGATGATTTATAAATAACCTGCCAACGAGTCTTCCACCCTCTAATATTTGAAAACGAAAAATCATAATTCATTGCTGTTTCTTTAAATATCATTTTTCTTACGAAAATTATTCCAACAGACTGAAGTTCCTAACCTCCTTATTATCACTTCATCCACTGATGCCAGAGGCAGTCAAATTAAATCACTCTCTTCCAACTCCCCTTCTAATTAATCCCTAAACCCATGATAATTAATTCTAGTCTTTTCATTTCTTCAATACCATTATCTTCCCGTCCATCGCCAGACTTGAAATTCGTTGTTAGGAGGAGATGCATGTGCGTGAACACTGGTACGTACATCGTTTTGGGTCATATTTTGAGTCCTTGGGGACTTCTAGTAAAGCCAGAAAATTTCAGACAATGAGTAATGGGAAAGATACCACGTTGATGTGAACATGAAAATTGCTAGAGCAATTATCGAAAAATAGATCTAAGATACATAGAATGAGCGAAAATATGGTTCCGTATTATACTCCAGCATGTCAAACTTTGTATGGTTATCGCTCAAACGCAATGTTTCATTAAATAATGTTTAATTAAATAATTTGAAACTTTTTCTCGAAGATTTCTCTACAGTCCTTGAGAGAAATGAAGCAAAACTGATTTTCAAGCGATTTCAAGAAAGCTCCAAGGAACAGCCGAAATTGTTTGTTATATTCGAAATTTGTCATATATTTCAGGAGTCGCGTGGTTTGACGGAAAAAAATATGGAAGTTTTTTTTTAACAACTTTGGCTTATGTATTTGAGAGCTTCAAATCAGAATTTGAACTTTATCACCACAAAAAAATGATATTCGAAAAAATGTGTTTTTTTTTCAGCTTATAACTTATAAACTTTGAAAAAATGAAAAGCAGAAAAAAAAACTAAGCCAAACTTTATGATATTCCTACAAGGGTGCCCGGAAAGGAATCAAAATTCGATTATCGACCCTAAAAAGAATAGAATTTTGATTCTTTTTCGGTCGCCTGTACATGTATGGACGCCAGTAAAAGTATAGACACTTGTGCAAATATACTATAACGTAAACACACACATGAATCCTTGGTACAAACCCGGATTGCCGGAATAAGCCCTGGATGTCTGACGCTTCATGGCAGCCGATTGTTGAAAGAAAAGAGCCGAAAGTTCCTTCGACTGCAGCATGAGACGACAATCGGAGCAACATCGCACTCCTTTACCTTCAAAAAGCTAGAGAAGTTCAGCGTAGTGGGCGACGCGATACAAGGGTTTGTACGAATTCTCTTCTAGCCTCAGCAGAAGAAGCCGCAAGAAGTAACAACTTAAGCACCATATACGGTGTTATTAAGGAGTTCACAGGTGGTCGTAACTCCTGCCAATATCCGGTGAAGGATAGTGATACTACTACTACTGAAGTGCCCTAACCCCTTGTGGGGCATAGCGCGTCAACTGTTCCATGTGACCCAGTTGACGCTTCGTTGGCATAAACTGGTTTCGGAGAATGCAGTTGCCAGCATGCACCTCCTCCACATCCATGGCCACGAACATCGTCGTGGACGGGATTCGAACCCGAAACGCCGGTAGTCGAACATGAGACTGATGCCTCAACACACTGCGCTACCGGTCGCCCCATAGAAGGATAGTGATGGAAAGCTACCAATCTTGGAAGAAGATAAAATGAGGCAATGGAAAGAACACTTCGCCACGGTCTTGAACCGTGTAACCTCTGGTGAAGTTCCCCCTCATATAGATAATTTAGCTAACCATCAAAATGTGCGTATGTGTTAAAGGTACGGAAGCTTGAAACAAGCAACGTTCATGTCATCATTATCATCGTCGCGCGACAGTCCGACGTCGGGCCTTGGTCGCCTGGATACGTTCATGTCGCAAATCTTTTCTTTGGCGGCTATTACACTATAAAAGTTCTTTTAAAATATATTTTATAAAACATATTTCTAAACGAACTTTTATAGTGTAATTTTCGCCTAAGCCACTATTGTTCAATACGCACTTCAGTTTCATTAAATTTCCATGCAATAAAATTACTTCATTTATCTACTCATATGTGTTTAGTCAAATTGCCAATTCAGCACACCATCATGATAGCATCTAATTAAATGCGCACAATGCATGTTAAACCGTCAAAGTGGCTTTAGTTGATATTTATCATTTATTGAGGACTGTAGCTGACCACGTGACAGTGAGCGTCCTTGGTGTATTCAATCGATTTGGGTAATAGTTTGTTCGCTCTCTACCTATGGCAAGCCGAATTAAATTTAAATGCGGTCGTAGTATAGAGGAAAACAAACGTCCAGCGAACTAAAACTAATTTCCATTCTGACAGATGCCGCGCCGTAATTGCAAAATTCAAATTTTCCAGTTACAGTAGAGCGTCGATAATTCGGACGTCGAAAATTCGAACCGTCGATAATTCGGATTCGATTCTGGCAAGAAAAGTACATTAAATAACACAGAACAGTACAGTATTTTTCTCTCTCATTAAAGAGCTCACACCCACAGCCGTGGGCACGAGCGCTAAAACACGTAATAAATTTATGAAAGGCTTTATTCATCCGCTCCACTTAAGTTACCAACAGTTTGAATTATGAACGATTTTAGTAAGATTTTCTTTAAGACTTAAGCTGTCAGAAAACCGATTTTTTACATTTTTTGTGGACATAATTTACCTTCCTTATTTAGTGCTAATTTAGCATAGTCTTCCCACTCCGAAAAACACCCGGAAGTCGTGTTTTTCGCGTATTAAAGTTACGTGCTTCTGACTTAAAACTTAGTGCCGGTGCACCTGAATGTCCAAATGACGCCATATTACACACATATTGTCCATTTATTTCCTGACTGCCAACGATGTCCTTTTCGCCACCGAAGGACTCGAAATACCATCTGCACTACTCCTGGACATTCTCCTCTTCACCCCGATTCATATGACACGCATATTTCAGTACTCAGTACTGCAGTACTCTAGTGCATTGGTTTCATCATCCCGATTGCATCTCCCCTCCTTCCTCCTTCCTCCATCATATCCATCCCACCACTCCACTGTCCTAACCACCCTACTTAACTCCTCTATTAAACTTCCCACATTGAATGTAAACCTTCTATTCTTCTATTCTTTCAAAACCTGTGTATCCTGTAAAACCTACATCCCAGACCTACTCCTGGTAATCTGTTCTTTTCTTTCCAAACCTTGATGTTCCTGTTATCTACCTATCCCAAGTCTTCTATCCAGATCTTCATACCTATCCAGACCAGAATTATTGAGCCTGCAAAACTACTCAGACCTGCGGACTATCCGGATCAGCGGACCTACTCGGATCAGCGAATCAGTAGAACTATTCGGATCAGCGGATTGGTGGAACTATTCGGATCAACGGACCTACTCGGATCAGTGGAACTATTAGGATCAGCGGACCTACTCGGATCATTAGAACTAGTCGGATCAGCGGACCTACTCGGACCTAGATATTTTTTAATTCGGACCTACTAGACCTAGGTCTGGTTGTGCGACCTAGGTTCAAAGAGTAGATCCGATTTGGAAGAGCCATGGCAAGTATATTAACAAGATTTTTGTATGTTGAAGACGTCTGCTACACCTTTTATAGTGGATTTCGTAAATCCGGACAATTCGATAATTCGGAAGGGGTCCGGACCCAATTAATTTGGTTTATCGACGCTACGCTGCAAAATAATTTTATGCGTCACTATGTACTGATGTCCGTTTTGTAGGTACAAGTACATTTTTGATGTATGGAATTTTCGAATTTCAGATATGAATCATTTAAAATCAAAACGTGGATAAATTGTGTTAGATTTCATCTTTTCTATTCCTTAGGTTGCGCGAATGTTTGCTGAATTGGAATTATTTTTGGGTTTAGGAATTAATGGTAAATATTTTGTCTGCGTTCGAATGCAAAAAAATATATCCAATAATTTATTGCGTAATTATTGGGTAAGTAAATTATATTACAAATAATTGTAGTGTGTTCATTAAAATTAGTAGAATTTAACAATTACGCTACACAAAAATAATTAATAATAATAATAAAATAAAAATAAAATAACTGGCGCAACAGTCCAATTTGAACCACGGCCTCGAGATGAGTTAGCATCATCTCATTTTCTAGATCGTGACGGTTTTTTGTGCAGAGGTATGTGATCAGCAACACGCTCAACCGAGTTATTTACCCCATAATGGGTACTCATTTAACAGCTGAGTGGGCTCATAGTCCGACACGTAAATCCCCGGAATCGAACCGGGGCCCAGTGCGTTGAAGGCGAACGTGCTAACCGTTGCGCCATCCGGACTACAATAATAATAATAATTATGAATAAAATGATTCGTAGAAATACATATATACAGATTTATAAAATATGAGATTACTTATATCAATTAAAATACAAAATACAAATTGTATATACTGATTTATAGTTTTCTGCCTCAGATTTAAACCCCTTACGACCATCCTCATGTTCGCAGAGTTAAAAAACAAGCTTAGCACTTATATTAACTCACTAGAGGGGGTGGAGAGAGGGTGAGAAGTGGAGATATTTGTTGTGTATGTAACATATATATATTTGTATAAATTTACAATGCATTGTGCCAAACGGCATGTGATGTGCTACTTCCGCCACTCCGAGCCGCCAACTACACATAAGTTTTGAGCAAAGCCTGTGAATCATTTCTCCAATGATATAAGCTGTGCTTGTAAGTTCTTAAACTACCAAAATTAAGATTTTAACACAAAAATGTTTATTTAAATGCATAATCTTAATAAAATTCCTTGTCGATAGGGCAGTTAAAACAAATTATTGATAAGAATTATGACACACACACAGCGTGAACGTCTGCATTATATACAGCGATAGTTTCCACAGGGACCCTTTGTAGTGAAAACAATTGCTGCGTTTTATTCAACAGTCCAAATCAGAGCAGAACAATTAATTCGCAAAAAATGATATAGAACATATTAGAGTAACGAAGAGGAAAATGGGGTGTTTCTTTGCTTGGATTGTGTCTTGGTTTAGTTAGCATTCAAACGTCAACTCAAATTTGAAGAGAAAGCTTCAATTCTTAGCACAGATACAATCTGACAAGTTTCTTTTAGCCAGCAAAATCATTTTGAATGTTTACTATTTCATATAATTACTCAAAATCAACATTTTGTTGCCAGGAAATGAATTCAATGTGGTTCCCAAATTGTATAAGAGAACTGCATTTCTCGCAGCGAATTCGAATGTTTCATCCTTACGAATTCGCCTTCAGAGCAAAAATAAAAAAAATGTTTCCGCCAACCATTCCATCCTTATCGACTATTTTTTTTATTCCCCATTTTTACCTCCTCTGTTTGTGTTGTCTTCCCCAGGCCTATGAATTTTTGTTAATACGTAAAGGACAGGGGCAACGAGCGGCGAATACCTCGCCCACATCTCCCGAACTGAGCTACAGCAAGCATAGGCCGCTGCTTAGCTCGTTGAGGGGCCTTTTTCTTCGCCAGATGGCACGGCCCGACTTTCACGGTCATATGTTACCTTATGCTCCGTCCCCACGGGCATCTTTGGATGCCCACCAAACCGTCCGTTACAAAATCGCAACAAATATGATAAAATATTTGACAAATTAACGATAAACATTTCATGTTTAGCGTTATGGGTACCGCTCGAAACTCCAGATTTTTTTTTTTTTGTTAGACCGGGACTCAAATTTTCTATATTGTATTTCCCGCTATTGATGAGTGTAAAAACGTGAAAATGTCATTCATGATGCAGATAATTTGAAACGTGTTCGTCCGCTCTATTGTGAGTTGTTTAGTCAGATTATTGCTGCAGTTTTTGATACCGAGTCAAACGAGTCGTTCAGATCGTTGTCGTCCATTCTATTTGGTGTTCGCCTGTTGTTGTACATGTCCATCCTGGCCTCCAAAATACTCTGCAGCTTGTACCTGCGGAACAGATGCTCTGTCGTCGTGCTACCTACCGAGGAGCGATTCCTCGTGGAAAAATAAGCTGTCCTAGAATAAAACGAAGGTTTGACCATAGACGAGGTGAGCAAATCGGCAAATGGCACTTCTCCATGCGAAAGAGAATGGAATTGATGAAGTGTGAACCAACACTACAGATAGAATCAATTGCGATATATCGTTTCCTGGCCTAGGTGATTGTAATACAAGTTTTCTCAAATATCTTAACGAATTGCAACCTTTTGGGTAAAAGGATTAAAATGACATAAGATGATTGAATGAAACATATTTACTGTTTCTTTGTAGGCCGTTAAATGTGGCTCTTTATGAAGTAATGGTTGAAGACAGCATACTATCATATATTGGTTTCTCAAGTCAACCGAAATACAAAATACATATTTTCTAAAAACGAAAAGTGTATGTTTTTTTAGGGCTAAGATGATTTTGCAGTCACATTTTGAATGACGTTCATATTAATGTTTGTAGTCCGGATAGCGCGGTAAGCACGTTCACCTTCTACACACTGGGCCCCGGTTCGATTCCTACTGTATGCGGTAGTTTTCGATGAAAAAGGGGACTTACGTGTTGGACTATGAGCCCACTCAGCTGTTAAATGAGTACTCATTTATGGGGTTAATAGCTCGTTTAAGCGTGCTGCTGATCACACACCTCTGCACAATAAATACCATCACGATCTAGAAAATGAGATGATGCTAACTAATCTCGAGGCCATGGTTCAAATTGGACTGTTGCGCCAGTTATTTTTATTTTCACATTAATGTGGGTATACCCAATTCGTCATTGCCAGAAATTCGGGAAGAACGTTTGTCCAAGGTATAAATCCCTTAAACTGTTATTTGAAATGTAAACTTCCTATCGTAAAAACGTACACTCTCCAGTAAAAATGAGATCGATCCTCTCGATCTTACAATTTTTCTCCGAAAATTTGTACAATATTTTATCGCTACTAAGTATAGAACAGCAAACGCGTCAGGTAGAATTTGTGTGTAGAACCAATGGTCCGACCAGTGAAAAAAATAAAATAAAATGTGTTCTGTTAGAATGCGGAATGTTGTTCAGTCACTGTCATTTCGATTTATCAGTTGCCAAGCATAAGTCGGCATAATGATGAAGGGCTTATTATTACTCTTTGGCGGTACTATGACGGGAGTCCTTCTGCCTTATCTCCAAAGTTTCTCTATCTCTCTCGCCTTATTGGCGCATGATTACTAATAGAAACTAATCTTGATTTTCTAAATACCCAATCCTCTCACAATTTCGCACTTCATTAAATTTTCTCTCTGCCCCAATGAGTTTCACTGTTTCAATTAAATCAGCTTGGTGGGTTTCCTATAACCTAAATGCCGAAACCGCAATAAATCGTTATTCCCCTTACCACTCGTATCAGTAGCCCTGAATTTGATAATTCATACTACCATCCAATAAAATCTCATTAAGGTCAGTAATGGTTGATGCGAATTTTGGCAAATACCTACTTCTATGGCGGTCGCAAGTGGCATGTTTGATCGTCCCCAGAAACTCTGTGCAATAGTTTTAAATATGCATTGGACTGCTGTACCTTTATATGGCCAGCATATGAACCTAGTGCCGGTGTTCCGCATTTTCATGATTTATAGCCATAAACTGTGTTCTTGTGTTCAATAATTGGTCCAGAGAATTTATTGACAGGCGACATAATTAATAACCGCCAAAAAGCATCCCTTCAGAGTAGGAACAATTGGTAGCCAACTGGTTGCATTATTGCTGCTATTCGTCGGTAATGTTTGGGGACCATGCGAAAATTGACCAGTCGATATTCTCGTATGATATTTCAGAATTATGACGGACGAAGCCGGGAGCAGAGTAGGAAGAACAGGATTTAATGAAAACGGAAACAGTTTCGAATGCATTTATGCAATGTCAGGACCTATTGCACACCAAAACTCCCATCAGCGATGGATTGAAGTTGAACTCGGTAAAATGTTCACGCTGCAATGTAATCGTATGCTTGGCAATAGCAAGAAAGATTTACACGACTCATCTTTTATTTTATCGTAGTTCACAGCGATGAAAGAGCTATGTTTTTTATAAATAAAGCACCGCACCAGGAGCACTGTAGTAGTGATTTCAAATGCGTTTCAAATTTTTCTTTTTTTGACATGTAAATACATATAGCCCGTTTTCTCAATGTGCTGTTAAATTTCATAGTAGGAATAAACTGGCTGTTCTCAATATGTGTTTAGCGTTTATCCATTCGAAATCGCTAAAGGAAATCTTATATACCCTTTAAATTTTGTCAGAAAGATAATCTTCAAAAGTTTGCCACCAATCCTCCGCTTAATGGTTTTTCCAAAACAAAAACCCAATACCTCGTAGTCGTTTAAAGGTTACAAAGTTAACAAAAACCCAACATGTCTCTGGTTGAAAATTTATCCAAGACAAAAACCCAAGATGTGGTCCATTCTTTTTGGCTTGGTAATTTAACTGGCGTATGGGAAAACGCTATGAAAAGCTATGCTCCACAAGGAGTTAACAGGAACCAGAGAGAGATGGGAAAACAAAAATAAATATCATCCAGTTTACCGCTTAGATAAGCTCATGTCCCTGCCAGTTATAGAGCTATTCTATGCCAAGGGGTAAAAACTCCATGGACCATCCATTTACAATCATCAAACGTTCGTATTCAAACTAACAACTATCGTTGATCCACTACCGTATGAAAATCGGACACACTTTTAATCCGTTAAATAAACAATTTATTTCTAAACAAATTCATATAAATTCAATAGCAATCGGTTAAAAGTTGATCTAAAACAAAAATCTAGCACCGCGTGTCTCCGGTTGAACTAAATAAGATACGTTCCACAAATTTATCGCTTGGTAATTAAACGGACGTATGAGAAAATGGCCTATGGCCCATTTTATCAATATCTCGTTAAACTGCCCTGTTGAATCCAGAAGATGAATGATGAAGTCCAACGATGCACCCGAAATTATTTGATTCCACACACGTTAAATTCTTATAACGCTGCAACACATCCCGATGATGAATGATGAATTCCCACGATGCGCCTGAAATTATTGGTTCCACAAAGGATCAACGTATACGAATTAATTGATTAAAATATACTTGTCTGATACAGCGAAGCTCCAATTCACAAGATTTATCACTCGAAAGCAGTTTGTTACCTGTCAATAGAATTAAATGTAAGTGAGGGACACAATTGTAGTACTAGAATATTGTAACTGAGCTATAATCACGTCATTAAAATTGAGCGGTTAAAATTACCTACAGTTTATCTGTTTGCCTTTGTATAGAGTCTATTACTGGTTATCACTCGATAGTGTTCGGTCGCCTTTTGGATTAAATATAGAAAAAGGTTTGTTTTAGTAAAATATCGATTTGTAGTCGAAATTATTGTAATAATTAAATTTATTGACTATTAGAATTTATATGAATTTGTTAAGAAATAAATTGTTTATTTAATGGATTAAAAGTGTGTCCGATTTTCATTCGGTAGTGGATCAACGATAGTCGTTGGTTTGAATACGAACGTTTGATGATTGTAAATGGATGGTCCGTCGAGTTTTGACCCCTTATCATAGAATAGCCCTATAACTGACAGGGACATGAGCTTATCTAAGCGGTAAACTGGCCGATATTTTTTCGTTTTCCCATCTCTCTCTGGTTCCTGTTAACTCCTTGTGGATCATAGCTTTTTCATAGCGTTTTCCCATACGCCAGTTAAATTACCAAGCCAAAAATAATGGACCACATCTTGGGTTTTTGTCTTGGATAAACTTCTAAGCGATAACAAGGTACTGGGATTTTTTTTTGGATAAAGGATTAAGCGGACGATTCTAAAATAGAGCAGATAAGGTCCCCTCTAGCGTTTTCGATCGGATAAATGCTAAACAGACATGGAAAAAATGGAACTGTGTTAACAGGCACTTTATTCCTACGATAAATTTTAACAGGACATTGAGAAAACGGGGCTGAGCGTTTTTGGTTGGGGGTCTGAATAAATTTTGCTTAACTTAACGTAACATAACGATCGCCACGCTCTGGACACGAAACTTAGTTAATATGGGTATTTTCTGAATGAGGACGATGAGACCAATACGCTGGAGTACTGGAGTTTTACATAGAGCTGTTTATGTTGGACCAACTCATTTGCCCTCTTTTTTTTTCGATTTTTTTTTTATGATAAGAACTGCTCTCAGAAATGCAAATAAACGTTTATCGCAGTTCCAACAAAAACAGCTCTTTCTAAGAGCACGAATCTATTTCCATCGCGCCACTATCAGGGTTGCTCTTATCGTTTGTCGTTAACATTTAGAGTCTTAACAGTTTCCCTAATTAGCTCCTCCCCTAACTAAATAAGGGCTCAATCAAATTAGCTATTAATCAAATTAATTCTCATATTAAGAAGAAATGATATTTGTACTGATTTTATCCCTAAAGTGCACTTAATAAGGGAACAAATGAGAATACAAAAAATTCTACATATTTTAGAATAATAATGGCGTAAGGATGGGATATATTTGCCCTCTCCCAAAAAAAAAATATCGTTCCGGCGTCCCTAGCAGTCCCGCTCGAAACTTTCATGAAGTACCATTTGCTGCAGTCTTCGCAATTAAAATTTAAAACAAAATGCGAAATGTTAAATCGAGCAAACAGGCTAATATTTATGACCACATTCAACAAATACATCCGGCAGGCAGAAATCCGCCAACGAAATAGAAACCAAACAATACGATTGTCAGTCGCCGCGCACAAAATCGAAGAAGGACATACTGTGAACCTCGAAAATTTGGAGATATTGTAGTTCCAAACATCAACAACCGGATAGTGGGAAGCTTCGAAATCATGCACGAAAATCCGAAGAATTTGGAAAATATGTAAATTGAAATATATGAAGTATTCAAAATTAAACTCGCCGCGAATACATGTAAGAAAGCAGGTATTAAAGTACGCGAAACTGGTGACATGTGACTCTCCGCAGTTTAGGACCCAGGTAATAAATGAGTTTATGGTCCTCGACTTCCCGCAATATGAGTGTGAAGTTTCGTAAATTGAACGATTCGAATGAATTAAACCAGAAATTGAATGCAATATCATGCCAAGGCGACATTTAATTGAATCAAATTGAACTAGGTGGAACTGCTGAACCGATTTTAGGCTGACTAGGTTCTCGGATCAAATTCAGATCAAAATTAAAAAAAGAAAATCAATATGAACGCAATAATTGCATTCAATTCAATTTCAGGTTTAGATTTCATATAAACCCTGAATGGGCACCACACACTCTCGAACACGAAATCGAATAAGGTCATGGTACAACGTACAAGTGGACAATTATCAACAGATTTATGTGAAGAGTGTATGTGTCCTCCGAATGGGTCGGGACATTCGGAGGACTCTTGTACTATGTTCGTGTTCGCGTTGAGGTTCGTGTTCGACAGTGGTCAGACCGGGTTTACACAATCAAAATCGCAGTATCGCATAATCCAGATGCAAGCCAATATCGGCTTTGTGATACAGTAATGATCGAATATTTTTTCCAATAAGTGATCATACTTCTTCCATTTCAAGATTCCAAAATCGATGTAAGATTGAATTGATTTTCAAAATTAGAAGGGACAAACATGATAGAAGAGCTGTAAGGGGTTCACAGGCACTAGGACCGAAGGTTCTAATGTCATATTATGGCCGGAAATCTGAAATCCTGCGGACTAATTCTGCCTACCAAACTTGATCGCACTGATGAAGTTACTCAAAAGGCTAAGCGGTGACGAAACTATATCATCAAGCTCGGGGAACGTGACACCAAGACTAACCGACGACTGGCGAATGCCTCACAATCACTGTGAATGTGAATTGACGTTTCACCATCACCCTTACTGAATTAACAGCTACTGCCCTTCACGACCGGTAGCGCAGTGTGTTGAGGCATCAGTCTTATGTTTGACTACCGGCGTTTCGGGTTCGAGTCAAATCCACGATGACGTTCGTGGCCATGGATGTGCAGGAGGTGCATGCTGGCAACTGCATTCTCCGAAACCAGTTTATGCCGCCGAAATGTCAACTGGGCCACATGGAACAGTTGACGCGCTATGCCCCATGGATATGGGCGCGTTAATATCTCTAGCATTGCTATGGCTTGTTAACGTTTCGATAGCATATCTAATTTGCGGAAGTGCAGTTGCTAGCACGCACCTCCTATCTGCGCCGTCTTTATACTGACAAATTCTGAGCACTGTGAGAGTTCTATTAGTACCCACAGGCAGTTTTTGGTCGCGCCGAGATTTTAACTCCGAGCTCTAGATTAGTATCGTAGAGCGGTGACCGAACGACCACGGCCACCGAACCCGACAAACTGCTTAACTTATCTGATATATCCTACTTTTCTGTAAGTTTGCATTTTATTCAATTCTGTATACAACAAAACTATTTAATTTCGTTTAATATCACAGAATATATTCACTATATCAAGTACGGGGAAAATAGCAAATGCACCTCAGATTTGTATTTATACCCCGCCTCTGAGTTGTTTTCGAAAAATAAAATGAAAATGATTCATAGTTATCTACCTGCAATATTCTGCAATACGGCATTTACTTTTGCACCCTGGCATAAATTCTTCTATTAGCAAACTTTCGAAGCCATAATTTCATTTCATCTTGCCAAGCTCTTATGCATAATCCAGAAGAAAGGACGAACGTGAAACGAACTGGTTGCTTGAACAGTCTACTAGATGACGTAATAAGATTTTCCTTCTGAACTAAGCTCGTACAAATCTTTGAAACTTAAGAACAAACAACCAAAAGTTTATTTAAATAGAATCCTGTACAGGCTGTACTTCTTCTGCTTCTCGCTTTTTGCACTTCTGGCACCGATGTTTCGCTAGACTACCTGACAAAATCCTCCGAAAGGATATGCAAGGAATAGACAAACTTGGTGCGAAATACGTCACGACAATTATATTGAATGGCATAATTTAGCGAAAGTTTTGTCGATGTCTTCAAAAGATGCTGCGGTTTCGCTTGTCTCGATATAACAAATTCGTTAGGGAACTACCTCCAAGATGGTAATGCAATGCATTTCGATTTATGAGTTCTTACTTTTGAGGAGTTGAAAAGTTGATGGTTTTTGGAAAATATTTATTATAAGATAAACTTGTATTAAAACGGTGTTTATTTAACCTTCCTTAGCTGCAGTAAAAAAAAATAGAAGGATCATTTAAAAAATGTTAGCGGGTGAATAAGCTGTAACCTTGTCATTTTAGTTTATTTAAATGCTGAACTTATTTTGTTGATTTGGCAAAACAGAAGATAGGATGGCTGATTTTATAATTTACAATTAAAATTTAAAATTGTAATTTTTATTATGGCTATGGGTAGTCTTATCCAGGATCCATTCAGTTATTTTCATAACTATTAATTACTATTTTCGGCAACCTAGGCAGACGAATTAGTGCACCTTCTCAATTAAATAATTTTTTAGGCTCAATAAGAAACAACGTGGTTGTATCGACACCACCTTTATTACACTGCTGTCATGTTGATGTTTCAAATGTGTTGCGAACCACTGACCAACATTTGGCCAGGTGATCGAATTCGTATTGGAAACACTGTTGACTCTCTTAGCGTTCCCGAAAGCATATACTTCTAAGGTCGTCGGAACGCTTACGGCTTTGAGTATGGAACTAACAACAGGAGGGGTTACACGCCTGTCAAATATTACAAACTGACAGCTTGAGAATGGGACAATCTTCTTCTGAAATCGGCAACAGATGGGAGAGTAAAGTTAAGGGTTTTAAGATTGTTATTCTCCAGTTCTGCATAAAGCTGTCAAACACTTCGTGAAAATAGTGAATTCGGTTTAATTCGCGAAAGTTTGGAGCTGGTTTTTGTGTGTAGTGAAATGGATTTCACCGTGGAATATTTTGTATTCGCTGTCATTTTTATAAATCATATTCAAGTACATCCTCGAATATTTCCAAAAATCAAACTCTAGCAATACCAAAAATTTTGGAATTGGCCCGGGCCCCGATGGCCCCCTCTAGATCCGTCACTGATCTGTTCTATTCTGTAACGTCTCTCAGCATTAGTTTGAGGCTGAGTTGGTTTCAAATCCTCTTTCATCGAATAAATTCCCAGAACTCTGTTCGTTATGACCAGTTTAATTATCTAATTTATGTAAATGTGCAAACGGAAACAGTTTTAGCTGTCAAAATCTCAGCAGCACGTATCAGCTTTTTTTGGAATTATAGTCCGATAAATTTTTAACAAGAGGATAGATGGCGTTTAGCGCTTATTGATAGGATAAACTTTAACCAGACATTGACAAAACGGCCCTATGAATCATAAATATTTTGGAATAAAATCCTTCTTCTACTGGAAATTTCTGCCCCCAATTGTACCGAAATTTTACACCCAGCAGATTTTTACATGCCCAATAATGACGACTAAATCTATTAACCAACTTCACCCACAAAAAGGTAAAACGCCTGAAATTACGACAGATTTAAAGGCGTTAATTTCTAAGCCGGTAAATCCCAAGAGGCAGATACAAAAACAGCAGAAGCCGAGAAAAATATAAGGAAGCCCACGATAAATAGGTTCTTTGCTATGAAAATTTTGCATTCGTAGAAACAAAAGGATTTTCGCTAGCTCACTTTTTGTCTGCAGTTTGTTCAACGGATAAGCTCAATTCACAGCAATGTCGTTCCCACAGGATAGAAATGGTTTAAGCCATAAAAGAACTTTTTGGCAAGCGGCGGCATCCGAATTTTCTTTTTCGTGCTCTGAATTTTCCATCACGTTTTTCCTCGCGTACTGATTCTTTTATACGTCGACTGAGATATATTGCATTGTTGAAGTCAGAGAATTGGTCCTGGACCCCGGTCTATGTGGAATCCTTCCATCTTCCAAACTACTTACATATACACGTATGTATGAAAGGACGATTTTCTCGGGGAAAATTTTAAGGTTCTTTTTTGTTCACCTACACCCGAAATGGTCTGGGCGAAGAAATCGCTGCAAAAGTGCTATCCTCATTCACTGTATGACGGAGGGCCTGTGTCTTTTCGTTATTGCGAATGAAAATCATCTTTCATTGAAGAGAAGAAAAGAGACGGGATCCTAGAAAAAAAGAATGGAATGGAAGAAAAATAGCACGAATCAAATATTACTTCACTTCTATTTGGTTCCGAAACAATGCTGCGGCCGGAAGTTTTTGTGGTGGATATGTGGCTCTCGGCCATAGGAGCATTGACATTAAAAGAAATCCTGGTTTGAATAGAACACAGTCACTACATTAAATTGCTTATTATTTTTTCTGGATAATGTTGGAAAATTGAAATAAATGTTGTGAAATGGCTTCCATGATAAAAATATGTTTTGTTCTAGGGTCCCGGAATTACGTACGAATATGTATGAGTTTCTCGTAATGGATGCATACGGACAAATGAGAAAGGCGACATAATGTAAGTGAAACAGCATAGAAGATACGCCCACGTGGTAGATTTAATTAACCTTCATAGGACCGACCTCGAAAAGTTACGTTAAAGACCAAGTGGGGTGCAAATGCACCCCAACGTTTTTTGTGTAAATATGCTATATTTATAATAAAGTAAGAAGAGCAGGAATTATAGGTCGACAAACAGGTGGATCGTGACTCCATAATATACATATTGGGTCTTTAGCGGTGGCAGTGCCGGTTAGGGTAATTGAGTATATACAGTGTACCTATAATGAATAAAAAGTAATCCAACAGTTCAATTCTTCTTTCACTATTAGAAAAACAGGTGTTTTCAATTCTTGCATAATAATGAATGGCCTTTGTTTTCGCCTCTGATAAAATCAAATCTATAATATCTAGTAAAAAATAACTCAAAAGCTCCTTTTATTGTCGTAAATCTGGAACTGTAAGAAGTCAAGCCTTCTACTACTTTTCGTATGTTAAATGTTCTTTGATCGTATATTTATTGGATTCTTCGACCACTTTTCACTTATGACGGAACACAATTTATTGATTGGCTTACCACAGCAATGGAAACTGTAGGCTCGTCGTCATGGTCGGCAATGGTTAAAATTTCATCTACTTCGGAAATTTCAGTTGTCAATGTCAATTTCTTCACTATCACTTGTGAGATCCTCTTGCGCTAAATCATCTAAAAAGATGCACTACTGTGCGAACACGCCACAATGAAATGTACCGAACGCACTAAAATGTAAGGCAATTCGCGCGTATACATACCCGGCGGGGTACACCCCAGTTGGTCTTTAATACATGCGAAATACGAGTATATACCTTACGTAAAAGACCGAGTGGGGTGCAGTTGCACCCCAACCAATAAAATCCTTTATAATTCCTTACATTATACGGCAATTTTTTTTGGCATTTTTTGCAATAAATATTAAAATGATATTTCAGAAACATATCTAAGAGGAAATTAAATTGAAAAATATATTTTAGGAGATATCCCGTGTGTGTGTGGGGTGCGGCTGCACCCCGCTCGGGCTTATGAAGGTTAAATTCCTTAGGTCAATCAACCTAAGGAATTTAAAAAGCCAGCTAGACCAAACTTGTCCAGTAGGTAGACGTCAACAAGGACTAGCCTATTTTGAATTTCATCAGGCGGTTAAGAAGTTACTGCTGTATATCAGCATAATTTTTTAAACAAAATATTTACATAACGGCAGAAGCTAGTTCGGCAAAACCTATCAAAATGGTGGATTTTAAGGAGGACTGAGCTTAGATATACATAATTTCAAAAAAAAAAAAAACATAAAACGATTCAAAAGTTACAGCTATATAATTTTCTAAGCAAAATAACTCTATGACGCAAGAAACTAGCTGAGTGAAACCTTTTTGAATTGGTGGGCGATTGTCAGGACTGGGCTCTTATTTAATTTCGGCAACATCAATGAGTGGGTTAAAGAGTTACAGCTATATAACTTCAAAATGTTGAGAACACAATTAATGTATAACGGAAAAAGCTAGTTGAGCGAAACTTGTCCAATTGGTGAAAGTTATAGAGGAATAGCTTCCGGTGGAGTTTCAGGAAAATCCACGGTACAGTCGAAAGGTTACAGTAGTATAAATGCAAAGGTAATAAGCATTTGCCTACATGAAAGGCTTTTAGTTGATGAAGCTTAAGATGAAACCGGAGATATATTCATATAGTAAAATCAATCAAACAGTTGAAAAGTTTCATCATCTTAAAATATCGCCCACATATCGAAATATATAATTCTGCAGCAGTTAAGTATCCCACCCATATCATAATACTACATAAACTCAGAAATGATTATAAGCCGAATTAGTCCATATCAAAAATCAGTTCCTCTGGCTTCACTGCGCCAAGTTTCTTTTTTATTCTCAGAACCAGAAACTAGCTACATATATCATCGTCTTAATGCGATAGTTTTGTTAACTTTATTTTAAACGATGCTTAATATCGAAGTTGCTTATAAGCAACTTTGGGGACGAAAGAATTAAGGAGAACCTCTTACAGATGCCTCATATTCTTGCCAATTTTTTAAGGCATACTTCAAGGAAGTCAGAAGCTGAAAAAAAATGCTACCCAAATGTCGCAGTTACCGATATTTCCACTGAAGTTCCACTCTCGAAGACCTATACAAGATGTAAACTATACTTATAAATCGATTATTCTAGGGGATGCACGGTTTCCAATTGAAATATAATTGTATATTCAATAGTCCAACATTTACTCAATTCAATTCGATAAGGAACGAAAAATTTATAAGATCATTCTATGACGAAATCCTCTTTACCTTTAACACCGATCAATATCACCGCAAGATGTTTATGTTTCAATTTTTTTTTGTATGTTCTTTCGGTCTATTCTGTCTTTTTGTCCGTTGTGTATCCTTTAACCTTTTTTATATACAGAACACTGGTTTCGTGTCCCATCAATCATCACCCCGATTGCGATAGTGCTAAAGTTTTCTAAGTTTTAACTCCACAACGCTTTATACCCAAGAAGGTCCCGTTGATTATTCAGTACCAAAACCGTTTGAATTCAAAAACCAGTCAACGGATTGTGCTTATGATCACCCAAAAAAAATCTATACCAAATTTGGCCGATATCGAACCATGGGAAGTGCACGGACCAACAAACGAACAATCGAGCGAATATAGAGCATGCGTCGGAGTGCGTCCATTATACGAATATGTACATGGGACTCGCCAAAACTCAGCATGGAATAAAACACTACCGGTTACATTAGGCTCGGCTCCAAGTGAAAAATTGTGTCCACACGATTAGTTTTTTTTTTCACAAATCCAATCGACGACGGGGGAAGATGAACCGGCTTCAAACAAGAAGAAATGGGTGCACTTGGTGGGAATGGTGCGAGCGAAGCATGCGTTTTAGGGTAGCATACTGCGGGTAGCAACCCTTTGAAAAGCGGAGCTCATGTTGCTGGCGGAGTCCCTGCAAGGGGCGTCCGAAATCATCTCAATCTAAGACCCACTAAGACGCGAGCCACTATGTGTTGCCCGGTAAACTTGGAATGTTCCAAATATTTTAAAACATCTGGTACCACAATTCAAATATAAAATATTTATACCGTCACCTACATAAATACAAGTACACATTATAAATTCACCCAAATAAATATCTCCAACATGATGGTGCTGTCTGTTGCTACCATTTTAATATTATCTTTCGCCATAGGAGTATTATCCTAAAAGTAGATCTAATGGATCAAGTAAAATTAATACATTCAATATCTGTTCCTTGCGAAAAAAAGGGAAATCTGGGTCCCACTTTCACCTTAATGTGGAAAAATGAAAATTTCATGCCTTTGCTAGCACGGTCGTATCCTCTTTGAAAAGGAAAGCCGAGCCGACACGGGATACACATGTTCCTATATGTACTATATACGTCTATAAGCAAGCAAGTAAATCGCAAATCTCGCTCTTCCTTTTTATCGGCGGCATAATTTTTCTCGTCGTTTCGGGCGGCATATTCCTGTTCTTCGTCCCAAATAGCAAATCCTCCGAATATCCAAAAGCTGAAATATATAAGGTTAGTAGGGAATTGTCTTCCGCATTGCGTCAAGCCTTTTTTTCATAAATTTTCCTTTCCTCTATTGCTTGTACTACACATATACGTACACAAAGGATAGGCATATGTGTGTCGGTCGGATACAAGGCTCTCTATATGGATCACACGTACCCTTTTTGCTGATATCCGATACGAGGTACACTGTCTCATCATAACTTGCCTGGGTAAACCTCTATTTCATTCTGCAAAATTGAAATTTGATGTATGACTTCGTTTATGAGAAATAAATTTAAGAACAGACAACAGCAGATATGGCGTTTTTATTTTGAAACTGATGGGATCCGGTCCAAGGGATCTAAGCGATACAATGGTGGGGGTGTTTATCGAGTCGGATAGATTTTTTTTTTATGGGTGATGTAGATGTGGCTCGGGAAAATAATTTTTGGGTTACCCTAATAGTTCAGTAAATGAATGTTCAAAAGGGGGGTCTAGATAGAAATCTCGGTACCGCAAAAATGAACTATGAGGCTTTGTTTGGGTTAGTTAGGAGGTAAACTTATTAAAAGTCTCCGGAGCTACGAGGTGTGGCTAGGGCTGGGTTTAAAACAAGGTGCCATTTTTCCCGTTTTTCATATATATCTTTAAAACTGTTCGCCGTACCAAAATAATAGTTTAAGAGATTATATTTCTCAAAGTCGCATATTTAAAAAAAAAATTATGTTGCCTCATGTTTTTTTCCTTTTGTCTTTTTTGTCATACATTGGAGCGAAAGTTGTCAAGTAAAAAATTGGGGGTAACAATAATAATTTGTCATAAAATCAGTATGCTTTTCAACACTGCATCTTGAACTGATCAAAAGTTAGACTGATTTGAAGATTTTGTTCAAATTACGAGAAATTTACTTATACGAGTATTACACAATCGTATACAAATGTTATTCGGCAAGGAGGTGGGTAAAATAAAGCGTGCGAAAATCGCAGACCAGGGTTTCTCTTTTAATTAAAGTTTGCGTGAAGTTGGAAAATGTCTTCAGTTGGAAAGCCTAAAGGTATGAAGAGGAAAGTGTGAGAATTGAGCAAAATAAGTAGGCAGTTTGACTCATTTGATAGAAAACCAGAAAATCGGCAAACACTACAAAGCTCAACTTAGCATCTCTCTCTCCCTCTGGATCCTGTTAACCCCTTGTAAGACATAGGGCATTAACCACGCTGACTTTCTACCTCGTCTTGTTTGCCGCCATCGCCTTCAACTGATTCTGATTCTACAAATTGCCTATTAACTTACCCTCGACCTCAACTGATCTTCTCCAGGTGTTTCTAGGTCGTCCAACGCGGCGACTTGCTTCAGTTTCCTGTGGGTCCAATCGAGGGCCTGTTTGGCAATGTTTTCCGGCCCTTTTTGAAGTGTGCGACCTACCCATTGCCACTTTCGCCTTTTTATGGAGGTGTCTATCTTGTGCTGGCCAGTAATAAACAGAAGGTCGTCGTTAGAAATGACCTCTGGCCAGCGTATGTGTAGGATGCGCCGCATACACTGGTTTACGAAAACTTGCAATCCAATTGTTAACGCCCTGGTCACCTTCCAAGTTGAACAGACATAAAGAAGCACAGATTTTATATTGGTTTCGAAGATCCTGAGTTTGGTACTTCTAGAGATTTTGTTGTTTTGCCAGAAAGAAGCCAAGCTGAAGCTGCCCGAGCCTTATTAATGCGAGACTGTACATCAGCACTCGTTCCACCATGTGCTGTAACTACGCTTCCGAGGTAACTAAAATTGTCCACCTTTTCCACCGTCTGCCCCGAAACACAAATTTCACTGTATTCCTGGATCTAAGCTCAAGTACTTAGTTTTGACAGCATTGATTTTAACCCCACATTACCACTTTCGCGGTGCAGGTCATTCGTCATTTGAACTAGATGATCCGATCTATTTGAAAAAAGACAGATAACGTCTGTGTAATCCAGGTGTTGAAGGTATTCAAACAGCTTCCATCTGATACGTACGTCGTTAATGGCAATCAAAAACAATATAGGTGACAAAATGCAGCCTTATCTCACTCCGCTATGTACCTCGAAATGATCTGAAAGCTTACCCTTGTGTAAGACGTGACATTAGGCTCCGCTACAGGACTCCTTGGTGATGGATATGATTTTTTCTGGCATACCTCTCCTACGTTAAGCCTGTTAGATATAATATATTCCCGGTCAACGCTGTCAAACGATTTTTCGAAATCGATGAACATGAGATGTAATGGATGTGGTAGCTACGTGAAATCCCTCGCGAAAACCAGCCTGTTCCAACTTAGCTTCAATTTTCTATTATTATTATTCAGTCTTTAACGTTTAAAAGTTCCACCTACCAAAAATATTTTCACTAAGTCCCGGAAAACTCAATTAAAATTTGTATGTTTGGAGGCGGTCTACGTAGTATACTTTACTCGTATTTCCGAAAATCATTCGTTTCTGGATTGCTTCTCATCGTAGGGAATAATACTTAGCCTCACCTTGTATGTCCTCTATGTTTCTATCTTGCAGAAATATAGGTGGTATTTTCCCCGGAAAAGTTGAAAAATAATTGTTAATCACTCGCTTGCTTCCCTTCCCCTCCACCCCGAACCAAGAATATAGAAGCGGAACAATTTTGGAAGACCGTTTGGGATTACAAATGTGCAGGTGGTTCCATAGCATTTCGTATTCGAATTCATCAGCAAATGCAGAATAAATATTGAATATTTGAATATTTCATATATAAAATATAAAACAAAGACTAGAAATTTACATGTAGAAACTTTAAAAGGTATTCTCCGATCCAAAGGATTTCTTGGACTTAAAGAAAATTGCAATACAATAATGAATTCATAAAATATTTGGATAAAAACCTTATTAAAACATATTTATAATCGTTACGAAGCTTTTGTTTGCCTTTTTATATCAGAGGCTTAGGTTAGGATAGGTCAAGTGGTTGCCATGATATAACACAGCACACTTAGACCACTTATGGGTCCATAAAGATACCACTAATAACATTTCACCTCGCTAAAGTAACCTAGGTTCCAAACCCGCTTGTGCTGGCAATATAGCGATTGAGCTGTATCACGCTCATATCTTTGAGGTCCTCCAAGTCATAGTAAAACCAGGAGCTCAGAAATTTCTTCCTCCTGATGGCCAGTGCTGGACAGTAACATAGAAGGTGCAAAACACTCTTTTCCTCATCTACATTCTCACAACTCCTGCAGTAGTCATTATGAAGAAGACGGAGCCTCCATGTGAGCGCGCCGATGGGTCAGTGCCCTGTGATAGTCCCCACCACCCTGCTAATGTGCTTCCTATTCAGCGACAGCAAAGAGGCAGAACGACTAGAATCGAATTTCTGCCAAATTATTCTCGTCGTTTGGCAAGTGCTGCTGTTGAGCCATCTAGTATTAGCTTTATCCACTGCATCGGACTTAATTGCCAATTTACATGAGCTGCAATTGGTATTTTAGTATGAATGCGGTCCCCATCGACAACACCAGGTTTCCCCTCATGAGCAAGATCATCTGCCCTGCAGTTGCCCGCAAAGCCACTGTGACTCGATATCCAGCAGAGGGTTATGTTGAAGAAGTAACCCATCTCTGTGAGGGCCGAACGACACGTCTGAATAGTTTCCTATGTAGTAAGAACAAAGTCAACCGAACGAATCGCAGCCTAAGCGTCCGTACAGAAAGTAATGTCTCTTGCAGTTACGACATGACTCCTTAACCAGGTAACAGCTTACGAGATCGCCAAAACCTTAGCCTACGGGACACTACAAAAGTCGGGAAGACGGAGGGATATACCAGCCGCAACGCCGTCATCGGTGTTAGAGCCATCGATACAGATGGCCAAGGATTTGGGAGTAAAAAATACGTTGTCAGCCCATAGGCTCCTCGACGGAATCAGAAATTCAGACGTATCTACTGACGCATGATGCAGCCATAGTGGTACGTATATTCCTAGATGTTAACAGCAAACTAATGAGTTTGCAAAGCGGCCTCAACATGCAGTTTCAAGAGCGTTTCGATGATTGCACTAGGTTTAACATTATTGAACCCTACCTCGATGTATAGAAACGCAACCATGGTGTATTCCTTCCGTTCAAGGGATTTCTCGATGCAACTACCTAAAGAGTGAAGAGCAGTATGCACGACCAGCAGTATCCACTGACCTTCCTTTCCAGTAGGCATGTTCCGATAAAGATAACCCTCAGGTACAGCCCGGGCCTCGTCACCACTGGCTGCAATTGACTCGCCCGGCATTAACACGGACCACTGCCAGGGCAACAGATTTGTCCCATATTACCCCTCTCCATGCAAGGTATCTCAGTGTGTCAGTCGCGTTTAACCCTTTCACACACAGTGGAAGTTGGAATACTTGTTACCCAATTCAGTAGCCTGGGATTTCATAAGGGAGCCCATGCTGGAAAGAACCCATTTCGATGTCATCCTTGGGTGACTGGATCTAATAACTGAGATAGAAGGATCATCATTCGCTGGAAGTGACTGCGATATAGAATCCAAGTATTCAAGTTTACTTTTGGCACCTACACGCCGGCATTTCTACGATCTCCTACGATTTTGTCTGTCATTGCCCAATTTGCCAGAAAGCCTGCGACATTCAAGTGAACTTGCGCAACACATAAAATGCCATACTGTAGAGAAAATACTCCAGGGCTTAATTAGCAACCTCGGCTAAGTAAATTCACGTTATCCGTCCACATGAAAATTCATAGTGGTGGTGAAAAGTCGGGTCGTTATATATAATATATACAATACATACAATATAAAGGGAGGCGCACGATGAAATCGCCATAGGGCTCAGGTATATTCTACCCTCTGCCAGAAGAACAACGACGCCCGAATGGTCCCTCTATCTTTTACCGTTACAGAGTTATCGCGTTTTTTGTTGTTCACAGACCCCAAGGCTATCAAGGAGCTCCCGTGCTAGTTCTAGGGACGGTTGAGAATTTCGGCAGTTGGTTCGTTTTTTTTTTTTATATCTTGGGAGGGACTTACTCGTTTGTTTCGGCACTCGGGCCGACGCGCGATATTTTTCTTTTGCAGCGATAACTAAAACCCCGCCCACACTACCGATAACTGAGCTAGTTATCGAGCACGCATCACCTCTGGCCATTTCTGATTAGGTTTTGACACTTACATAGGTGTCATGGTTGGTCTGAACGACCATGAATCGACCTTCTTCCTCATTCTGAGCCTAGCTCAAAGCTGCACATCCGTCCTGCCAAGGGTAAGCATGTCAGACGGCTTTTTCTTCCATTTAATGATTTCAGAAAATCTGTGGGGACGTAACAAGGATAAAGATTTTTTTTCCGATTTGCACTGCTCTTATCCGGCTTTAGTAGGAAAGAGAAGATCTCGTGTCCTATTTCTTTCCTGAACTGGTTACCCCCTTCGCTTTATCACTAGCTCAGACTAGTTTAAAAATTAGTAAGCTTATGGGTTGATGAGTCCCTGTGGTATCATAATGGACCAGTTTATGGTGTATGCTGTGCTATGCTTGTCATGACAATCATGTTATCTAACTGAAATGGCCTGTTTTAATTAGGCTGTTACCTCTTTTCTTCAGTCGATTCTATAAGTTGTATTATAAAAGCTAGGTCCCTCGTTTTTGTTCTTCAGAGATGCGGCCCAATTTTAATGGGTATGAATCTTGGTTTGTGTAATTAACTTTATCTAAACAGAGAAATACTCCTTAAAAAATAAGACATCAAGAATTTTAAATATGTGGAATATGGAATATGGAAGATAAAAACAAAATTAGATATGACGTTATGCATATTCATATACTTCATATTTCAAGAAATTATTATCCCTTGGAGAATTACAGTCCCTTAGAATTGCATCCTATTAACTGTTTTTCTTATAAATACAGGAATATAAAATTCAAATTTAGGACAGAATAAATAAACTAATTCCATTCGTTTCTATCCAAATGAGACAGAAACAAATGACAGCCGAAAAAAATCCATTTCTATTTTCTACCCTTCTTTAGCATTTTCGCGTCTTGTCACTTGTTATCCTTTCATTTCAGCATATCCTCTAATTTGCATATGCGCTAAGGATTCGCTTTATTCGTATATACAAAAAAAGAGGCAAAACGAAAAACATCATTCGGGGTGCGTTTTCTTTTGATTAGGACAAATTGCGTGAAAATCTCTTCGTCTCTAGAGTCATCTTGGGAATGGGTCCAATCGCGCCGGCACCTAGTACATCTTCAACCAACCATGTATCTATTCAAATGCAAATTTGCCAGATATCGTAGCGTATACCTAAGGCGCGGTTAGGCTTGTACTTTAATCTTGATAAAAAAAAAACAAGATAGGAGTTTGGGCTGAAAACCCGAAGTTGACATGCCACATAGAAGGATTTTTCAGGATCTAAGCGATGGCTTCGAATATTTCTGCAATCTGAAGTGGAATCTTGATGGAGTCTCGCAGAAAGAAAGGATTAGAGTACTTTTGATATGAACTAAGAAGAATACGTTTGGACTGAATTCATGCTATGAGCGAATGATGATTGTAATTCATGATATCCAAGGGAATCGACAAGGACAAAGTTAAGTTGTATATCTCTAATCATTAGGAAGAAAATGAAACATGACAGAAATAGAATTTGATTTCGGTTATCTTTCTGATTTCGAGAGCTATTTCTAGCTTTGTTACTGCTATTTACAAAAAACTTTTTCCGAATTAGGCATGGGAGTAGCATGTGAAAAAGCCAACTTCTTTCGAATTCTGAAAGCAGTCTGCAGATCTGAACATAAGGAGTTTCATAAACTTAGCTTTGTTCGAGATGAGGTGGCTTCGCGGACTCGACCATCGCCGATTTGACTATCGACACAACGACCGAAATCGATCCGACGAACGATTTTCCAGAGAAGGACGAAGCCGAAGGTTTGAAGAAGGATTTGCTAGATTTTAATCTGGTGAAAAGAAACCCTTACTTGGTGAAGAAAATAATAATAAAATATGATAGCAGATCCTATTATGTGGGCTGCTTATAAAAGCAGGAACCATTTGTCTACAAATTCGGTGATGTAGTTACTAATTTGCCTTAACCCCAGTGGGCACATCGCGTCAGCCATTCCTGCTCGCCATCGTACTCTGTTCTGGGCAATGGGGCGTAACTCCCCAAACGACTTACCCAGCGCCTTACACTCTTTTGCCACTAATCGACGCCATGTGATTTTATGACCCCCTCTTGGTCGACCTTGGTTAGGAATGGGGTTCCATTTCATGGCAAGTAAAGAATGCAGTTATCACGCTTCTCCAATGTGTGACCTATCCACTGATATTTTTGCTTGCGTATCAATTCGTCGATTGGCATCTGACCCGACTTAACTTTTCATTCGATATAGTTTCGGGCCAGAATATTTTTAGAATTCGACGATGACATGAGTTGACGAAAACCTGAAGCTTTCTGGTAACTCCCATGGAAACTTCGTATGTACTGCTCCCATACAAAAGCACAGACAGTAACAGAGAGCAAAACAGGTCCCCCTTGGTCTTGGTGCTAGAATAACTGCTTTGCCACATATTGGACACCATGCCGTATACGCAAATGGTCTGGTTGATAGGGTCGCCCTAACATCCGG
Source organism: Chloromyia formosa (assembly GCA_964017055.1). NCBI lineage: Eukaryota > Metazoa > Arthropoda > Insecta > Diptera > Stratiomyidae > Chloromyia > Chloromyia formosa. Next base: position 33,290,009 of record OZ024815.1, on the reverse strand, counting down.
ACGTCCTGCTCGGTACCTTCATTTTCGGCAACAATGCTACTCAGGTAGATGAAATATTGATGTCAGTGGGCTTCGGATTTCTTTTTTGCAATGGCGTGCTGGGAACCTTGTTTTTGTTGGTATTAATCTTTAGCCTTTGCTTGCCTCCATCTCCATCTCATCTCCATCCGCCATTGCGGACAGATCCATGATTTTGTGGGAGAGTAGACATATGCTGTCAGCGAAATCAAGATGTTGTAGGTAACATGTTAGGGTCGACTGAATTTCTCTGTCTAGTGCGGATAGGCCTGCATGCAACACATAGCCGAACATTATGAGGACAAGATCGGTGAGAGGATGCGCACTTGCCGAGCTCCACTATGAATCTAAAAGTCCCCCGACACCTCACCTTTAAGCAGAACGCCACATTTCGCCCATAGGTTGACGTAATAATAGCCACCAGCTTCTCAGGGATGCCTTTCCAGCGTAAGGCCACCCATATAGAATCCCGGTTCACACTATCGAAAGCCTTCTTCAAACCGATGAATGAAAAGCACGTGAAGCGGAGAATCGTACCCAGCCTATTGCTCGATGATGACTCGCAAGGTCTTAATGTGATCACCACAAGAGGATCCGGATCCAAAGCCGGCCTGCTCTTCATCAATTGTATTTTCTAAGAGAGTCTTTAGTTTTTCGAGAGCGATTTTAGCTATTATCTTGGCAAAGTAAGGAGGCACAAAAATGCCTTTGCAATTATTGCAGTCTGTACCCTTCTTCGGAAGTTTGATAATCAAACCTGCCTTGCACTCAGTGGGAAAGGTCTCTGTATTGCACACTTTATCAACAAGTGGGTGCAACAACTCGGCTTGGCGGTATTTGATAAAGTTATGCAGGGATACTGTCGAGTCGAGTGGCCTTTCCTCGCTTTAGTGCAATAATAGCAGCAATAATAGCAGCACTAATTCTCCTTTATTCGGGGCAGGGGACCGTGTACGCACATTTTGACGGATAGCTAAATTATCAATATCAGGGGAAACTTCACCTGAGGTTACAGGTTCAAGACCATCGCGAAGTATTCTTTCACCGCCTCATTTGAGCTTTCTCCAAGATAAGTAGCTTCCCATCACTATACTTCACCAGATGTTGGCAGGAGCTACGACCACTTGTAAGCTTCTTGATGATACCGTATACGGCGTTTAAGTTGTTACTTCTCGCGGTTTCTTCTGCTGAGGCTAGAAGAAAATTCGCATAAACTCTTTTATCGCGTCGCACACTACGCTGAACTTCCCGAGCTTTCTGACGGTAAAGAGGTTCGTTGCTGCTTCCATTGTCGTCTGGTGCTGCAACCAAACGAACTTTCAGCTCTTTTCTTGAAACAATCCGCTGCCATGAAGCGTCGGACATCCAGGGGGCTTATTCGGCCGATCCGGGTTCGTGCCAAGGAAAGTATGTGCGCTATCAATATCCGCATTTTTTATGGCATCTTAGTTATCATTTATGTCACTATCTGGGTGACTAATTATCTCAGCTACTTTTCGCGCAAGATGGTCGTTATATTGTCTTTTGTCGCTAGGACGGCGCACGGCTCCAATACGCAATCGAACATTGGCGATCGTAAGATAATGGTCTCTACTCTACCCATCCCAATATGGCACTCTTCCTATTTTTCAAGTACAGGAAGCAACTCTTGAATCTTTTACTAACGGCAAGGTGGTCGATCTGATTTGGCGTTTTGCGCTGGTCAACAAAGGGTCAACTGATTTTGTGGAGGTCCTTATGCTCAAAAATAGTACCACCGATGAAAAAACTGTGATAGAAGTGAACAGATCTCTACAAATCTTTCAACGTTTTTGTTACGATCCCCAAGACCGTGTCTTCCCATCACATGCCTGAGCCCATAATTATCAGCACTAACTTTTACAAATCCAATGGGCAAAACATGTACAAAGAATGGAAGGTAACCGCATGGCTAAAGGAATATTGAAAAGAAGCATCAGCGGAGCAATGCTGCGAGCAGCTCGTTGAAAAAAGTCGGTAAAGCCGAACTACTACTGGGCTTCCGAAATTGAAGGACGCGATCACTTGATCGACGTCGGGATGTAGCCACATTGATTATGATGAAAGGATTTGAAAAGGATGAACAAGCGGAACTCCATTTTAGTTCAAGGGGTATAGGCATGTTGGTTGCCATCAAAGTAGACACCGAATGTATCAATTTACAATATATTATAGTACCTTTTTTTAATTCGACGGAAACACAAGCGAGTGACGATCCCAGAGGACGACAAATGTTGGTTCATATTTTTTCGTCGAGTGTAGGCAAGACACACTGTTTTTCAAAATCTTTAGTAAAAACAAAACTAGAAAACGAAAGAAAAGATATTGGGCGGGAGGATTTGAAAAGAACGAACAAGGGAGTTCCACGATTTGTTTTATCAAATATAAGCAAGTGGCGTGTTATATCAAAGGAGTTAAAATCGCTTATTCAATTTCTGCTACTTCCTTCTGATTTGAAGGAAATACTATCAAGTGACGACCGAAAAGGACAAAAAGTAATGGTCAATTCGTGGTCAGGCGTAAGCATGTGGAGTATACCATAACAAAGGAGACGTCGAGTGTATAAAATTTTCGGAGCCTTTTTTTTTTAATTTGCAAGGACCACCGAGTGAGAATCGAAAAAGGCTGGCCAAAATTTTTGTCGTTAAATGCGAACAAATAGAGTTTGTCATAGCAAAATCTGCAGTGATCGAAGATCTAGAAAATGAAAAAGGAAATATTGGGCGAAAGGATCCGAAAGACTGAATAAGGTTATTTTTTGATATGATACACCATGAAATCAAATGTAACGCCCCTTAGATGGTTGTGTTTCCCTCCAATTAAACAAGGTCCCAGTAGTTGAATGCACTCGACGACGTCTTCTTTTCTTTCGATATGACAACCTATGTGTCTATAGGTATACCCGTTGAAAAAATTTATTCATTTTTTTTTCAATCCTTCCGCTATTTTGACAAATGGAAGTTGGATAGTAAAAATGAATGTTTTTGCAATTTTTTTATATATTACCGGAGAGATCGATCGATAGTCCGCACTATGGATCGTATCGTTCATTGCCTGCTGGGGTGATCGGACGAAAGCACCAAAAGCTTTTGTGAATGACGACAAGTAGTTGCGGAGATGGGTAAACGACCAGGAATTGATGCAATGTCTGCTGGCGATTGAAGTAGAGTGAGTGGGGAATCGCGTAAACTTACCATAAACTTTTCGATAACTTCGCGAATACGACGAGCGTTAATGGGATCCGAGACACAATAGCCACCCAACTGTTTTTGAGGATATACTTATAATAATTGTTTTGAACTCTGTTCAATTTTCGGGAACTGGGGCATTTCCAATTTGTGGAAATCAGCTTTTATAAGGTTGCGCCTTTGTGAAAAGCAATGAATCGTCCAATTCCAAGTGGCCGAAAAGTAATGCTTCGGAAAAGAAAGAAAACAAGAAGACAAAGAATTAAATTCAAATGAAAAAATAAATAATTTATCAAGACCCGATAAAATCGAGATATGTGGTATCAACCTTTTGTCAAAACAATTTCGAGCAAACGAGCTTTTGCAGGATTGATAAAGGCAAAATATGAAGGTTTTGAATCAAAACCTTGTTAAGATTGATGGTCCAAAACCAGAAAAGCCGAAGATAAACTCATAAATTGGCTTGAAAACGCCAGCTCATAAATTCTTCAAAGCCTTTATAAAGTGTCTCCAGTATTAGCTCACAAACCTTGGATCCCATGGTTCTTCTGTTATGCTTCCCGTTTCGTTAATTCAATCGCTAAAAGAGCAAAAAAAAAATCCTTAAATAAAATAAGTAAGGCAAATATGAATAAATGAACCGTATAAAATTATTATTCAGGTTAAAAAAAAATTGACAGATTTTTCCTTATTTGTAGTCTTTATTTCCTATAGACTCTCAAGTCCCTGGAAGTAAATGTAATTTGCTGCATTACGTTAAATGCTTATTTTGGAATAATTTACACTGGCATGATTATCTAGTTATGGAAACGGGAATTCACATTCGTTACCCAGTAGCACATGTTATGAAAATTGTCAAAATTATCTCCCTATTTTAGCGCAAATATTTGCTTACCTGTGCAACACTACTAGTACTCGTTTTTGGAAGAAGACGCCATCATATTAGCATTCGATATTCAACTTTCCTCCGGATTCCGGAAACAGTCCTTCAACTCCATAATACAACAATATCCCTACACATGCACATCGTGCTATCTGCGCTCAATTCCAGAAAATAACATCATTTCCTTGCTATACGCAAAACATCTATAAAATTATACGATTCGTTACAGGTGGATGCTTCTCATGCTTCACGAAAAGGACAATAATGACGGCATTGGTGATGATCGTAATGATGATTGTAGTCACAGTAATACGGCTGACTTTTAACGTCACGTGTCCGTGGAGTCGTGCTTTGCCCCCAATTCTCAGACTGGGTCCCTATTGGAAACAATATGGAACAGACAGAGTAAAAAGTTCTTAATCGAGGCCATTCGTATTCGACTGGTATCGTCACAGAACATACTTAAGTGGATTATTATTTAAGGTAAATATCCTTTAGATAACAATCAACGTACATTTTCGAATGGTTTTCGCTAACAAAAATATACGAATGAGACTAACTGCTGGTATGACGTTGTTGGAAGATTCTGTTTTATTCCCTTTCGCAAGAATAGTCGCCTAAGAAAGAAACGACGATAAGAACGATCCTTGTAGCACAAGATATGAAAATATCATGAGAAATTCGCTTTCTTGCACGCAGCTGGCAGATAATTTTCCATTGAGATTCTTTATCTGCCGGGTAAATATCTTTTGGTCTTGTCTTACTTTTGAAAAATACTCGACGTTGCACGGAATTCCTGAACAGGCAACATTTCGATGCTATAGTTCAAGTCCTTAGAATACCGGATAGAAAGCACGAAAGGGTGTGCATTATTCTCATAAAATTGCTGGTAAGTACCATTGAAACCTATTCAAATATGGAACAGTCTTCATTTATATGAAGTTTCCATCGTAAATTCATATTTGATTAACTTTTAAAGTGATTTGCAATGAAATCGAATGCTTCGTCTGTATACATACTCGTACTTCTAGCAAGAGGAACATTTCGTGGAAGTGGTGTACACCTTTCAGCTACTCGTATAGCTAATTAGCTTAATCCTACCGAACTCGATAGCTTATTATGGGATTTATTCTAATTCGCGTTTGTTTATTAACAAGGCACTTGGACAAAGTTTGGTTTAAATTACATGCATTCAAAGCCTCAATTAGGTTCCAATAACGATTATAGAGCTTTAATCAATTATTGCGCTCTATATGCAAATGCGGAATACTAATCGATGACCTGTCCTTATACTAATCGACTTCATCCTGGCGGAGGACTATTGAAGCTAAATTACAAGCTTAATTGATGTGCTGTGTTATCGAATATAGGCGGAGAGTTTCAAGTTAACTGGCCGGATAAGTGGCTCCTGTGCTATTCTAGCTAAAGACGAATTGAATGAATATATTCATATACTATACTCGTACTTAAATATAGCTATAAATATAAACCGAAATTAAAACAGAAATAAAGTACACACGAGTACATATTCATATTACACATATATGTACTTAAGAAAAAAGAGTACACGTAGAGAATAAGTGGTGCACTTCGCTTGTCATTGAGCTTCATCGGGGAGTTTCCCCTTCCCAAACGTAAGTGGTGCTGGTGGTAATTTACAGCCTTCTGCTTATGTGTCCTTTTTGCTCAAATCTTCAAAAATGAAATCAATAGAATGAAAAACATGTACCACACTGTGGAAACGGTCTATACAATTATTAAATTTATTGTTTATTTAAGGGTTTCCACACACCGTCGGACACGAACTTGAACATGGTACGAGTGTCCTCCGAATGGCTCAAGATACACACACTTCACACACCATACCACGTATATGGCGCTAAACATGCCGTCGCCCTTAGCGGTCACAAGCGCGACTACCCTTTCAAATGATATTTAGACTGATTTTCACCCGAAGGAAAGCGGAAATAAACTCTGAACTCCAACAAGGGAAATTTCCACTTTGGAAACTGAAAATCCACCGGGTTCTAGGTGCTTGCCACCTAAAGCGGAAACGGACACTGAACTATAGTGGGAGCATGCAGGGCCATCGAGAGAAAATCCGGGCCCGGTACTCAACTTTTGTTGTGGCCCCTATATGGCGACCGGTAGCTCAATGAACAAAAAAAAAAGGGCAAAGCGTACGTTTTTTTTCTATCTTTTTGTGGTAGGGGCCCATATATGGCGACCGGTAACTTAGTGCGCCAGAGTGGGATGAAAGGAGAAGGAGCCAAAAAAAACAAAGCTCAGTGCGTAGATACGTTCTTTTTTTGCATTTTTCAAATTTTCGGGCCCTCGAGAAAAACACGGGCCCGGGGCGTTTCACCCCTTCCGCCCCCCCCCCCCCCCCCCCCTCTCGACGGCCCTGGGAGCATGATATAAGACTGATTTCGTACTGGTACTTTTCCATACAAAAAGTTATAGATTTCCAACTCACGGATTTTGAACTGGTGGATCTTTTTATGCGGATTTGGAACTTGTGGATTTTAATTTTTGTAAATTTTATAACCTTACGCGCATCGTTATACCAGTGATTCATTGTCGCCTAGTTGGCGTATTCTCAGCATATTGGCCAGTCCCTTACCCGCAAAATATGCAAGCATCAAGTTGGCGGATATGGATGCCTTGATCCCTAATATATGTTAGTGGCGATCGCCGAGCATCTTCCACACAATTGCAACATGCATGCAAATAACATGGTTTTGCATAACGTCAATAAGATTGTGTGGCAGGTCAGTTAGGTATACTACTGCCCTTGAGGACTATCTAGTATGCTACACAACATCAGCAACACAGGCGTCCATGGGTTCTGGGAAGAACTCAAGGGTACCATCAGGGATGTCGCAGAGAAGGTCGTGGGATATAAAGCCCGGTGAGCGCGAAATGACTGGTTCGACAAAGAATGCAAAATTCACTTGACGCGAAAACGAGGCCTATAGACAATGGATTCAACGTGGAACCAGAGCCAAAAGAGAAAAATATGACGAGCTACGGCGAATATCGAATAGAATAATTAGACATAAGAAACTTAAATACTTTGACGAGCATAAAACCGTACGCAGATCATTGGCGAATATCAAAGCGGTTTTAGACCTGGTCGCTCCACATTCGATCAGCTCTTTACGGTCCAACTGATACTCCAGAAGTGCCGGAAATACAATGTAGACGTATACCAAATCTTTGTCGACTTCAAGCAAGCAAACGACAGTATCGATCGTGGGGTACTGTTCAACATCATGCTGCAATTTGGTATACTGGCGAAACTAGTGCAACTGACAAAGATGACGATGAGTAACTCCGTCACACAGGTCAGGATCAATTATTAAATTTATTGTTTATTTAAGGGTTTCCACACACCGTCGGACACGAACTTGAACATGGTACGAGTGTCCTCCGAATGGCTCAAGATACACACACTTCACACACCATACCACGTATATGGCGCTAAACATGCCGTCGCCCTTAGCGGTCACAAGCGCGACTACCCTTTCAAATGATATTTAGACTGATTTTCACCCGAAGGAAAGCGGAAATAAACTCTGAACTCCAACAAGGGAAATTTCCACTTTGGAAACTGAAAATCCACCGGGTTCTAGGTGCTTGCCACCTAAAGCGGAAACGGACACTGAACTATAGTGGGAGCATGCAGGGCCATCGAGAGAAAATCCGGGCCCGGTACTCAACTTTTGTTGTGGCCCCTATATGGCGACCGGTAGCTCAATGAACAAAAAAAAAAGGGCAAAGCGTACGTTTTTTTTCTATCTTTTTGTGGTAGGGGCCCATATATGGCGACCGGTAACTTAGTGCGCCAGAGTGGGATGAAAGGAGAAGGAGCCAAAAAAAACAAAGCTCAGTGCGTAGATACGTTCTTTTTTTGCATTTTTCAAATTTTCGGGCCCTCGAGAAAAACACGGGCCCGGGGCGTTTCACCCCTTCCGCCCCCCCCCCCTCTCGACGGCCCTGGGAGCATGATATAAGACTGATTTCGTACTGGTACTTTTCCATACAAAAAGTTATAGATTTCCAACTCACGGATTTTGAACTGGTGGATCTTTTTATGCGGATTTGGAACTTGTGGATTTTAATTTTTGTAAATTTTATAACCTTACGCGCATCGTTATACCAGTGATTCATTGTCGCCTAGTTGGCGTATTCTCAGCATATTGGCCAGTCCCTTACCCGCAAAATATGCAAGCATCAAGTTGGCGGATATGGATGCCTTGATCCCTAATATATGTTAGTGGCGATCGCCGAGCATCTTCCACACAATTGCAACATGCATGCAAATAACATGGTTTTGCATAACGTCAATAAGATTGTGTGGCAGGTCAGTTAGGTATACTACTGCCCTTGAGGACTATCTAGTATGCTACACAACATCAGCAACACAGGCGTCCATGGGTTCTGGGAAGAACTCAAGGGTACCATCAGGGATGTCGCAGAGAAGGTCGTGGGATATAAAGCCCGGTGAGCGCGAAATGACTGGTTCGACAAAGAATGCAAAATTCACTTGACGCGAAAACGAGGCCTATAGACAATGGATTCAACGTGGAACCAGAGCCAAAAGAGAAAAATATGACGAGCTACGGCGAATATCGAATAGAATAATTAGACATAAGAAACTTAAATACTTTGACGAGCATAAAACCGTACGCAGATCATTGGCGAATATCAAAGCGGTTTTAGACCTGGTCGCTCCACATTCGATCAGCTCTTTACGGTCCAACTGATACTCCAGAAGTGCCGGAAATACAATGTAGACGTATACCAAATCTTTGTCGACTTCAAGCAAGCAAACGACAGTATCGATCGTGGGGTACTGTTCAACATCATGCTGCAATTTGGTATACTGGCGAAACTAGTGCAACTGACAAAGATGACGATGAGTAACTCCGTCACACAGGTCAGGATCCACAATAGACTTACTGATCTACTGTACTGTAATACGCTATTTGGGCTATGAATATGGACAACAGCAAGACGTTACTCATCAATTCGACACAATTAGCAGCGTGCGTCGACAAGATCAGCATCATGTCCGATTTGCGGACGCAAAAGAACTTCTCCATACGCTCGATACCGCTGCAAAAGAAGTCCAACTTCTTCCAACCATCGTATCAGTGATGGTAAAACTAAAATAATGATGCAATCGACGACAAGGACACCTGCACAACCGAGCATCAATTTGGGGCACCTCAACATCGAGTTCGTGAATGAATTCATATACCTGGGATGCAACTAGTCAACCCCAACGAAACTGACGAAATCAAGCAACGGATACAGTTAGCTAATAAGACTTTTTTCTCGGCTCTCCCCATAATGAAATCTAAGCGTGTGCACAGAAACACGAAGCTCCGCGTGTACAAAACCATTATACGACCAGTGTTATGCTATGGCTGCGAAGCATGGACCTTAACTCAACCCTCCGAGCTGTTTGCGATCAAGATGAATGCCGCATCCGGTACAACCATAAGTTGTACGGATATGAACTGTACGATGAGCTGGAAGTTTCGAAAATCGTCAAACTACAACGATTTCAATGGGCAGGGCATGTGCAACAAATGGATGATGATCGCATTCCAAAGAGAGTAATGAAGACAGAAAGAGTCGACGGAGCGAAACTGCGAGGACGACTGAAATCTCGTTGGGAGAGCTCAGTATATGCAGACGCCGAGTAGCTACTGAGCTTCCAAAATTGGAGGACGAGGTCATGTGACCGAGATAATTGGAGGACAATGATCCAGGCGGCCAAGGTCCGACGTCGGGTTGGTGCACCACGATGATAATGAAAAGATCTTTTGGTACAACACTTGTACCCGCCAACATTACAGGCACTAATTAATGGTTAAACCGAAATGATATGCGCGAACTCCACACTATTTATTATTTTGAAGAAAATTAATTTAAAATTAAACACCTTTAATTTGAGTCCGCATAATTTATTTGAGCCGAAATCTCTATATGCATTTCGGGCAGTATTCCGCCCATCATCAGCAACACGACTGAAAATTCAAGTTACCTTTGTGTCAAACTTACATACATTGTCGTAGTTTCATTCTACTACAAATTTAAATTTAAATATATATTAAAAAGACATTTAAAGCAAAGTGTATAAATAAAACTAAAAATGAAACAATTAAATAAATTAACATAAAGTCACAAAAATTAAATTAGCGTCAAGAACTAAAGTAGATTAACCTAAAAAAATTTACAAATCAAATAATTAAAATAAATTAACATTAAGCTACAAAAATTGATAAAAAACGTGATGAATTGAATTAGATTAACTACCAATTTAAAATTAAACAAATAAATTAACAACAAGTCAGAAAAAATTACGTCAGATATCAACAATTAAAATTAACCATTAAATAAACAAATCATTAAAACAAATTGAACAAAACCGACTCAATGTTTCCTTTGTCTGCATTTATTGCTGCTTCGTCTCTCTGGATGAAAATACTTTCGTACGCGTCAAGTTTTCGTTCATCGGATATCGACTTTAGTAATCGCACCTCACTCGTGGAGACCGGCAGGTGTTGTTGCTCCAGTACATGCGCTGCGAACGCCGACTTTGTCGATTCGTTGTTGAATACGTATTTTTTGTGTTCCTCAAATCTCTTTTTCACTGAACGCTTTGTTTGCCCGTAGTATTTTCGATCGCAGATCCCGCATGAAATTTCATAAATTCCAGGTTTTTCCAGTGGATCTGTGTGATCCTTCAGGCTTTTGAGGTGGTTTTTCAGTTTGCATGGATTTGAGTGTACCATTCGCATGTTGTTGCGGCGGAATGTTGTTTTTAAACCATTGGTGACGTTCGGGGCGAATATGATAGACACTCTCTTCCAATCAGCTGTTCGATCAATGTTTTTATTTTGGTGGAACAGTGTCGAGAAATTTGCGTTCAGTTTCTTTTGTGAATGCTTTTTTATTATTTTTTCGATGGTACTTGTGCTGTATCCATTTGTTTTAGCTGCATTCATTATGTATGAATGTTCTTTTATGTAATTGGGTAAAGAGAGAGGAAGATTGACCAGGCGGTGAGCGAGGGAATGAAATGCTGCTAGTTTGTGTTGAATCGGCGCGTAAGAATCACTCGGAATGTAGCGTAGAGTGCTTGTTGGCTTATGATATATTGCAATATCGATTTTGTTGGTATTTCGATACAATTCTAAGTCTAAAAAGACTAATTTTTTATCTTTTTCAACTTCACATGTGAAGTTTATTTCGCGATATTGCTCGTTCAATAATGTCAGCGTTTTATTTAAGTCACTCTTTTTTATTATCGCGAAAATGTCATCGACATATCGGTGCCAAATTCGTGGTAACAAATTACGATGTTTCAGGTCTGTTTCGAGCTTAGCCATGAAGACTTCGGATATGAGCGGTGATAGCGGGTTGCCCATGCTAGTTCCCGAATCGATTTTAAAAAATCGATTTCTGAAGACGAAGTAGTTCGTACTCATACACATTTCCGCCGCCTGCATATACACATTGAGCTCGTTTTCAGAGATGGTTTGTTTTGACAAATGTGTGCGTAATGCCGACAAAGCCTTTTCAATTGGGATAGATGGAAAGAGCGCTTCAACGTCAAACGACACTAATATTTCATCATCCTCCACCGTGGTTTGTTGGATGAGTTGTGCGAATTCGATCGAGTTTTTCACTGCACAACTTTCAAAAGACGGGAACTTTTTGATTTCATCCACTAACCAACATGCGATTTTGGTGCACGGGGCTAAGATGAGGGAGACGATTTGCCTCATTTTGTCGCCTGGTTTGTGTATTTTTGGTAAACAATATAGCTTAGGCACCTCTGGGTTCGAAACTAAAAGGCGCCATTTGTATCGTTCACCAAAAGTTTTACATATATTTTTTCTGACGGTGTTAGCGGCTGTTATCATTTTGTTCAGTGGTGATTTATTTATTTCTTTGTAGCCGTTGTCTTCAATAAGTTTCCATACCCTTCTCTCGTATTCATCAGTGTCCATGATGACGATTTTGTTTCCTTTGTCAGCTTTCATTATGCATATGTCTTTATTGCGGGAGATTTTTCATAATTTCAGCCTCATTGGATTCAAAAATTCTTTTGGATTTGTTGTTATCTATACATTCCTTCGTACGTAAGCGTATTTAATTTTTGATGGTTTCTGGTTTGTACTTCAAACAGGTTTCTACATCGGCAACAACGTCTATCACAGGTGATGTTGTGGGACGGATTCCGTAATTCAAGCCTTTATTTAAAAGGTTTAATTCGTCTGTTGACAAATTCACACAAGAAATGTTAACTACAGCATCGTCAACTAGAAGCGGTGTAGTGAATTTTTCCTCCATCTTTGGTGATTTTTTTAGCAGCTCATTGAATTTGTTGTTTTGGGTTTCTCTCTTCTTTTTCAAAACATTTTCGATTTCCGTTGCTGTTGTTCGTAGAAACTCGTACCAATCGCAGTTGTGTGTTGCTTTTACGGTGTTGTTGTGATACAATGACGCTAACTCTAAATGCAACGAGTAGCCTCAAAAGCCTGAAGGATCACACAGATCCACTGGAAAAACCTGGAATTTATGAAATTTCATGCGGGATCTGCGATCGAAAATACTACGGGCAAACAAAGCGTTCAGTGAAAAAGAGATTTGAGGAACACAAAAAATACGTATTCAACAACGAATCGACAAAGTCGGCGTTCGCAGCGCATGTACTGGAGCAACAACACCTGCCGGTCTCCACGAGTGAGGTGCGATTACTAAAGTCGATATCCGATGAACGAAAACTTGACGCGTACGAAAGTATTTTCATCCAGAGAGACGAAGCAGCAATAAATGCAGACAAAGGAAACATTGAGTCGGTTTTGTTCAATTTGTTTTAATGATTTGTTTATTTAATGGTTAATTTTAATTGTTGATATCTGACGTAATTTTTTCTGACTTGTTGTTAATTTATTTGTTTAATTTTAAATTGGTAGTTAATCTAATTCAATTCATCACGTTTTTTATCAATTTTTGTAGCTTAATGTTAATTTATTTTAATTATTTGATTTGTAAATTTTTTTAGGTTAATCTACTTTAGTTCTTGACGCTAATTTAATTTTTGTGACTTTATGTTAATTTATTTAATTGTTTCATTTTTAGTTTTATTTATACACTTTGCTTTAAATGTCTTTTTAATATATATTTAAATTTAAATTTGTAGTAGAATGAAACTACGACAATGTATGTAAGTTTGACACAAAGGTAACTTGAATTTTCAGTCGTGTTGCTGATGATGGGCGGAATACTGCCCGAAATGCATATAGAGATTTCGGCTCAAATAAATTATGCGGACTCAAATTAAAGGTGTTTAATTTTAAATTAATTTTCTTCAAAATAATAAATTACAGGCACTATTCGTAAGATGCCCAAGCTGTTTGATTTATTAAGCCAAAGCACTATAGTTTGCCCTTTACTGCAAATGCTTTCTCTGGATGTTGCTATTATGGGGGATAGCAACATCGATTATGTATTCGGACCCACTCGTCTTGCCGTCTAGGAGTACATCGGATTTGTTGTGGGTAAGCAGTGTTTACCTGGCGATCCCAGCAAATTGTGAAGCGATTGCCTTCATGGGCTGCTTGAAGAACGTACTGGAAGATCAGAAGGCTTCCACTGATCAGCCCGTGCTTGTATGCGAGGTGATTACCTTGCATACAGCACTGCGCCTGTCCGTGAACTCCACCGGTGTCATTTCAGAACATTCAGAAATGAGGCGGTGAAGTGTTTCCAACACCGAACCACTCATTTCGCATTGGTATTCAACCGCCCGCTGCTTGCATGTTTAAGCAGCTTGAGTTTGGAAGACTTTCAAGAACATTATGCTTTATGAGAAGTTTCACTGTCTAGCCGAATTAGAAAATGCCCTTCCCATCATTTTCAGCGCCTCGCAGAGCCAAAGAGGACTGAAAAAGTCTCTTTGGAATATGCCTCTTCGGATGTGTACCGCTTGAGAGAGTATATTGCCTTCGGTTGATGGCACCGATAGTGTTGTACCCATCCTTCCATCAATTTAGCCAAGCAATTGATTAGGGGAGTATCTACGCAGAAAATGTGGAGAACCTCGATTAGCCAGCTGTGGAGGTTACTGTCAAACGCATTGGCGTAATCGATATATCGGCAGTACAGATTTTTTTTTGGATGTACGTAGCTTGTCTTACCACAATCGAATCGATCAATAGTTGTTCATTGCAACCCCTAGATCCGACTCTGCAGCCCTTTTGATCCGCGGCATAGATATTGTTCTGCTGTAGACGCGTTTAGATCCGGCCACTAATAGTGGCTGCAATCTACTTGAACTGTGTCGGCAAACATGTTATTGTCCTGGCTTCAGCAGGCCTCTCCATTTTTACCCGTTTGGATAACAAATTGGTTACACCTGCTGTGAGGAAAGGAGTAAAGGCATATCCTTATTCGTAATTCGCGACTTGGCTAATAGCGGCTTTATAGCTGCAGCCTGCAGAACGAGCGATGCGACCATTCTAGGGCGGTATACGGAGGATTGTAATCCCATAAGTCGCACTCGGTGGCCGTGATCGTTTGGTCACCGCTCTACGCTACTAGTCTAAAGATCGAAGTTAAAATCTCGGCGCGATCAAAAACTACCTGCCAGTACTAATAAAATTGTCACAATGCTCCGAGCTTGTCAGTATAAAGACGGCGCAGATAGGAAGTGCATGCTAGCAACTACACTTCCGAAGAGTAGATATGCTATCGAAACGTCAACAAGGCGTAGACATGCTAGAGATGTTGACACGCACATGCTCCAGGAGGGGTCAAGGCAATTAACAATCGCTTAAGCCACGGAGGTCGCGTAGCGAGCGGAACCCATGCAAGGTGAGTGCGAAATCATTTTAATTTAAAGCCCACTATTAGTCAAAGACGCGAGCCACTGCGCGTCGCCCGGTGAACTTGGAATGATCCCAAGGAAATTTGTCAGTCTTATTTATCAACAAATTAATATGTTGTATAAAGGAGTATACATAGTCAGCTCGCCTACATATACACCTTTATACTAGAAAATATGGAATTTGTCAGGACCCTTTCCAATATCTATACCGCTTAATAACTTCGCCGACATCGGATTCGATGACCTCACGGTCACGGACACGGCGAGTGGTTTTGACAGAGGTCCGTTCAGTATGTTGCGTATGTTGAGCGACAGTTTCTCAAAGTTCACCCTAGTACTTTTCCGTGTCAGTCACCTAGAAGCTAACAGTAGGGCTAACCTGTGATTCTTCGTTGATGGACTTGGTACTTTATAAAGTAGACATCGAGTGGATTTTCGCTTTCCGAACCCAATTACAGGAGGTCTTAATTTTCTTAGGAAAGTGTCTTTGATGAGGATACGTTAGGTGGACTTACAGCGGCTTACTGAAGGTGTCAATCATGTTTTTCCAATTATTGATTTCAATTTTGTAACCTTCGGTTGACGTAAGCATGTGAAGCTACTACTAGTTTATACTGAAAAGTGGCTCAGTTCGCAGTACAACAGCTATACATGGCGTCAGTGATTAACAATTATTGGAAGTCAGTGACTGATTTACCGACTGCTATTCAGCTTACGCTTTCAGACGAATATTCTTTCGTGATGTTAACACTCTTATCTCGAATTAACCGTTCTTCTTTTTAAGTGGCCCTTCCTCAAATTTCGCTTGAACCTTATCACCCGCAAAGAACTGGCTACGCCCTGTGCAGATTTAAGATTAATAGGTGGGATGCATCAAGAGGCGATATAGCTGTTCTTCATGGTCTAGCATGATGTTAAAGCATCCGATTCATGTTTGGTGAACAGAAAGCCAGCCTTAAAAATGTATGTGTATCTGGAAATTAAATTGAAAATATTGCTCACTGAAATACATTAATATCACTAAGAAACGTGCAGGTAACTAGGTCGCCACGTTCCTCCCTATTATAATTCCCTTATGCCGTGACTTAAATTAGATAAAGAATCTCAATCTCCCAGAAAAATGTTTATAAACGAATAAAATCGCATCATTGAACTACAGGTGTCGCTATTATAATGTATTCAACCCGCCTTTTTTTCTCGTATAATTTCTCAATAAACATGATAATGTGCGTATCCTTGCTCTTGACGATAGGTAACGTATTCAAGCCCCAGGGAGTTATTAAGGCAATACATGGAACTGATAGCATAGAACCCTTGTTTGACATAGGGTAGTCGTCCAGAAAATATATACATAGTTACTATTGGAAAGGGAGCGGGCCCATACATTAGATTCAGAGCATTAACCAGTCATCAATGTCTCGTTCCGACAATATGAGAGACGTTTTCTAGGTAAAGTAGAACCGATTCTTTGCTCGACGTAACTATTAAAGATTTATTTCTTTTGATAGGAGTGTGAATAGCAGTAGGGTATGTGTAGGAATCCAAGGTCTAAGCTTGCTTTTGTTTGGTTGCCTTGGTATTCATTGAAATAATATTCGCATTCTCTTGCGAATCTTAACCTAAACAGGCTAGTGAAATTAACATGCACTAAAACAGCAACAATAACCTATAGGTTAGCTTTCTACCCCGGTGGCTTATTGAGGATTAACCTGGATGGAACATAAATCGTCACACTTATTTAGACTACATCTTGCGGTTGCCGCAAGAAGTTCGTTCATTTTCGCTACATTTGACTGCAATGGAATTCAATTGAAATCTACATTTTCCCGATTGGAAAAATGGTTTTCGTTGAAATATTGGGGAACTGTTCGGAATAAATTATTTTCTTTTATCGCAGCTGCATTTGACAAGTTTAATGCTTTGTCTTGATATATAGGTACTCGAATGAAGTTTATTTTTAATATTTTTTTTTTTAATTTTTTCAGACATTGAAATTAGACAATCATAAACAACAAACCTTTAGAAGACACAAAATCCATATGATATCAAATGCTTGTTCCTACCGCATATGGATCATATACAATGAGTTTTTTTTTGCAAACCATTTGCCTAATATACACTCGACCTGGTTGATTGCACAAGAACGCGCCTATAGTTGAACACTTATTTCAGTCTAATTTTTATCCATAGTTCAAGTAAGTGTGTATGAAACTTAGATATCGAGATTTTTGATTAAATTGCGAGCGAATTCAAACAAAGTGGGGGCGAATTGCGCACTTATATACAAATAGATGTGGGCGAATTGTTGAGAAACAAGTTGACTTTCAACCAATTCACTTTCAACTCTGATGCGATGTGATCCCATACGAGACCTGGATCAATCATTGGTCAGTCGCTTTGTATGAAGTAAATGCATGCATGAAGCATTCCCTTATGATATTATATGAAAATATGCGGGGAAATAGGAACTATTGCCATACGATACAAGCTACGTAGTTTCGGGCAGATTTTTCCGTTTTTGGTCCTTTTAAAACAAATTGTACGCACTATGCCCTCCCACGAGACAAAACTAAGACGTGTGCAAAATGTCAACCTTCGGGATCAATCTATGTAGCGGTAGACCTGCCAAAGAACTACAAGAACAAGGAAAATTTAAAAATAGCGATTTCAAACTGCGATATCTCGGGTGTTCTTTTTCATTGAATCTAAATCGATTTGAAAACCACAGTTTACGCGACACACCGATTTCGTGTTGTTACCCAGGTTTCAGTCTTCTGTAGTTCGAGCCTCAATTTAAAATTTAGTAGGAATATTTTAAGGCTAATATTGGATAAAATTATTCACAAGAACTTCCGTCCTGCGGAGTCCAATAAAAATATTCTTACCAAATTTTAACCAATAGCATCGACTCGAACTGCAGATGGGTGAAAAAAGTGTTTATTGATCTTGACAAAGTGGCCAGTGGGAGAGCTCGCAGAAAGACTAGGTATTCAATACAACGAGTGTTGTCGTAGTTGCAAGGATAGTGCGGAAAAGGAGACTCTGTTACACTTTTTTTTTAAATGTAATGGACGGTTTGGTGGGCATCCGAAGATGCCCGTGGGGACGGAGCCTAGGTAGCATAAAGACCGTGCAGGTCGGGCCGTGCCATCTGGCGAAGAAAAAGGCTCCTCAACGAGCTAAGCAGCGGCCTATGCTTGCTGTAGCTCAGTTCGGGAGATGTGAGTGGGGTTTTCGCCGCTCGTTGCCCCTGTCCTTTATGTATTAACAAAAATTCATAGGCCTGGGGAAGACAACACACACAGGGGAGGTAAAAATGGGGAATAAAAAAAAAATCGATAAGGATGGAATGGTTGACGGACGGATCAGACGCACACGCGATCGCACCTGGGTCTGGGTGTAATGGGACCCTCGACCTCTGGTTTCGTACCACCAACAGATCACTACTCATCAGGTACTGCTTCGATTTGCTGGTGGGAGCAGCACTACCAGACCATAATATGGTTCATTACAGGTGGTTCATTACAATGTCCAGCACTAGCTAGGGCACAGCACCGATCAGTGCCTTTCTCACAGACATAACCGAGATCTCCTCTAAAGAAATACGCGAGATACTTAATTTCCTAAACTCAACCGGGTGGATCTAAGTGCTCCGGCTTACCCCCAATAGACAAACTTGATTTCAGCGGTTTTCTTCTAACGAGGCTTGTGGCATCAAAATGACGCACACCATCGCTAATTGGCTATTCCCCTCATTTTGTGGACTCTGTCAGTTTAACCATCCAACAACCGTATTTTTGCCCCTAGCGCCCTTCGGGGTCCGAACCACAGAAAACTGAATACCAACAAGAAATCGTTGTCGCGTAAACAGTGTTTTTTGGTCGCTTTTCATTACCGAATCCCAAGATCTCGTTATAGTTCTGATTATGATTACGTACTTGGAAATTGAAGGCTAAAATTATTCGCATTAACTTCCGTCCTGCGGTAAGCGATACAAATATTCCTACCAAATTTTAACCCCTAGAACTCCCCGGTCCCGAACTGCAGAAGACTCAAAACAGTGTCTTTCATGGTCTGTTTTCGTTTTTCTTTTCTTGACAGGCGGGACGCTACGCTCCTGTGTTCCTGAAATGATTAATGTTTGTATTATATTATGTGCGTTGCAGGAGATTTCTTTCGAATTTCATTCAGCTTTTTTCTAATAAATTTAGAAATAAGTTGGTATTAGTAATCGTTGGCGCTTTCATCGCAATCCCTCTGCCTTAATAATTTCCTTAATTGAAATTTTGTCTACTTCAAAGTAACTCATTCCCTTAATCGCAACCACTGTATTATGTAATCAGCTGTCTCCATTCATACGTTCGCTATACGAGTAGTACCAAAATCTAATCCAATAAACTGATTCCTGAACTCAATGAAGTTTAATTCTTGCGGTCTTGCTGTTGAAATCCAATTTTCCCGCAGCAAATAACGGCATGCATCTAATTCTTAAACATACTGTCGACGACGATATCATTGTGCAGTCAAAGCGACAATATCACATGATGAGAAAACCCAGGATCAAATCAGCCCGGAAGGAAGTAAACAGGACGCTTAGCGCGAAGACAAGATATTGAGCACGAGTGAGTGCAGTAGTGGCGGCTGTCAGGGAAAGGTAGGAATGATGTGGAACGTGGTCGGGACCCTCACAACCTGGACGAATCCAATCTTGAACACGACAACGCTACACACTTTCGACAAGGACAAAGTAATTTCATTTCATTGTACAATTACAGCGAGGTAATGTGCTTACCGGTAAAAGTGCCAGGGCGAGAATGATATGTCAAAGGGAAAAGGTTACGTAAAAATGAACGTATGTATCGTGCAGCATGGTAACGAGGACGAAATATACGAAACATGGCATTATATCCTTCAGTATAACAAGGAGTAAGCAACAACATGAAAATTGTTCAAGTGCTTCCAGGAAAATTGCGTCTCGGCAAAAACTAAGGCAAAGTGGATGCCGGGTTCCGAGTGATTCTTGTTGTGCATTTCTTTTTCCTTTTTGTGTTTTTTTTTGGTTTTGTTTTATTCACGAAAAGTATTTTGAATCGTATTTGCAGTCTACAATTCCCTTTAACTTGATTAAGTTTTAGGACTTTTTGTTTTACAGCTAAAGCATTTAATAACCATTTGGAAAATTGTTTTAGAACGGGCCCATTTCATTGTGACAATTTCGTCAGGATCGTTTAAACTTTACTCGTGTGTAACGACGTGATGCTCACAATATATGTTCGTGTACAAAGCCTTGTCTGGTGAAATTGTCAGCTTCTATAATAAAATCAAATTAGATATAAAATGGTGACACATGAATATTTTATTACAATGATTTTCATTTCGAAATTCTACAAAGTTCTTCGGAATAGCTACATACTTTTTTTTTAATAGAGCTACTTTTCCCCAGTAGGTTTTCTTGAAATAGCACTCTGTAGCCCGTTTTCTCAATATCCTGTTAAACCGCTTGTTAGCTAACAGGAATATGGGCTTATCTAAACTATAAGCTGCTCGCTAAATATTTCCATTTTCTCATACGCCGGTTAAACTTCCAATCCATAAGGCCCGTTGCACAATGTTCAATTAAAATTTATCTTAGCGCTTTTAGCGCAATTAGATTTTCTCAATGTCTGTTTAGAGTTATTAATCGGATAAACGCTAACCGTCCCCTAGCCTTCGATTAATCTCTTATCCAACATAAAATCCAACAACTGGCTTCCGGTTGAAAGTTTATCCGAAACAAAAGCCCAACACCTGATACCGGATGCTAAGATTTTTACAGCTAGAACTGTTCACTTTTGCGAATTCCAATGAAAACGATGAAACTGGCCATAAAGAACAGAGTTCCTGGAAATTCATTCGATAGAAGAGAATTTGCAATCAGCTAGAAATGAATATGCTGAGAGACCGTACTGAAACAAAATAGATTTTTGGACCGTACAATACCACCAAGAAAATCAGCTGATTTTGACATAATTTGTGGTCTGAGATGTAGTTGGGACGGTAAGCGATTTGACCTTGCAAAATATGATAGAGAAATGCCGTTTGGTATGATTGTTGGTGGCCCCCATTCATTTACTTTAAGAGATGGAGCCATCTTGGACCCCGCGGTATAGCGGCTGTGCGGGCAAAAAACCAAAAATGTTAAGCCCTTTTTTAAAACTCTCCTCATAATTTGCAAACGGTGCCTCGGATCGTAAAACTTAATACGATTTAAATTAAAGAACGTCAAATTTTACATCGAATGCAATGCATGCTTAAAGTTGAAATTCGATTTAGCAGTCAAAACAGAACAGAACAGTCGAAAAACGTCACTTTTTGATGCTTTGGTGGAAAATGACACTACATCGGTTTTCAAGGTTACATATGTATCTCTGAAACCGATACTACAAATAGAAAAACTGATTTAACAAAAGCCGAAGATATTTCTATTTTAAGTTAAGCTAGCCCATTACTTTTCAAATCGGCCCGTTCTTAGTGTAGTTGTGAGCGAAAATGCAGAAATGGTTTTTAATCGATTTGATCCTTAATAGCTCTATCTCGATACATATAACAGCTAAAAGTTTTGGTTTAGCCTCAATTCGCAGATATTTTAACATTGTTTATAAAAGTTTTGCTAAGTTTTTTATTAGACTAATTTAATAAATTAAATAACTAGTTAATTAAATGACTTAATTTCTTCCATAATTTCAAAGTTCAAGCAACTTATATGACACTTTAGGTTGGTTTCTTATGTATTTGGTCATTCTCAGTCAAATGAAACCAACCGCTATTCCATAATTATATATTATTTTAGTTTAAAAGATATTCACTTTTTTTCCATATTTTGTTATTAATTATAAGCTTCTTTATTAAATACGTTGAAAATAAAAAGCTTTAGTGCCAGTTGTAGGATAGTCCCTAATGTAATCGATAATTTTGAGTCGAATGAAACCAACCGCAATTCTATGCGACCATTAGTTCAAAAGATATTCAAATTTTTCCAGATTGTTTTATTAGATAAATGCGCTTTTTTGTTAAGTAAGTTAAAAAAAAAAGACTTTTATGCCAGTTTTAGGTTGACTCTTAATGTCTAGGTTGTGTATTTTTTGTCACTATTCCAGCTATTTTATATTAAACACTCCTTTTGTGTATTGCCCACGTTTCGCTATTTATTTAGCATTATCAAGGCAATTTTTGAGAATTTGAACTACTCATTTCTAATTCTTCTTCCAAAAGAAGAAGAATTAGAAAAAGAATTGGAATTAGAAGAATTAGAAATGAGTAGTTCAAATTCTCAAAAATTGCCTTGATAATGCTAAATAAATAGTAAAACGTTGGCAATACACAAAAGGAGTGTTTAATATAAAATATCTGGAATAGTGACAAAAAATACACAACATAGATAACAATCACCAGTGACTATAACCCAATTTGAAAATGACTCTTAATGTATTTGGTAATTCTGAGAAGAATAAAAACAAACGTGATTCCCTACAACCGTTATTTCAAAGATATTCACATTTTTCCAGATTTTTTTTATTAGTTAAGTAAGTTTTTTACTGAATAAGTTGAAAATAAAAAGCTTTGATGCCAGTTTTAGGCTGTCTCCTAATGTATTTGGTCATTCTGAGTCGAATGAAACTAAAGGCAATTCCATTCAACGATAGTTCAAAAGATTTTTCCAGATTTTTTTATTAGTTAAATATTCTTTTTTATTAAATAAACTGAAAACAAAAGGTTTTTATTCAACTTTTAGATTGACTTCTAACGTATTTAGTCATTAGTCCCCAATTCCATACGATTATTAGTTCAAAATATATTCAGATTTTGTTATTAATTAAAAAAAACTTTTTTATTAAATATGTTTAAAATAAAAAGATTTTTTAGCAGAACTTTTATAAACAAGGTTAAAATATCTACGAATTGAGGCTAAATCAAAACTTTTAGCTGTGTTATTTATCGAGAAAAAGCTATTAACGCCAAATCGTTAAAAAACCATTTTTGCATTTTCGCTCACAACTATAGTACACTAAAAACGAGCCGATTTGAAAAGTATTGGGCTAGGTAATCTAAAAAATAGAAATATCTTCAACTTTTGTTTAATGAGTTTTTCCATTTAGCATCGGTTTCAGAGAAATGTGAGCTTGAAAACCGATATAGTGTGATTTTTCTTCAAAGCCTCAAAAGGTGATGTTTTTCGACTATCGCTTTTGACTATACTACTAAGCCGAATTTCAAATTTGAGCAGTGCGTTGGATGTAGAATTTGACGCTCTTTAATTTAAATCCTAGAAAGTTTTTCGGTCCGAGGCACCGTTTAAAATTCATTAGGAGAATATTAAAAAAGGGCTCAATTTTTCCGGTTTTCCGCCGGCACAGCCGCTCTGCCGCGGGGTCCAAGGTCCATCTCTTAAAATGAAAGTAAGAGCCACACTAACATTCGCACTAAACCCATCTATCATATTTTGCAAGGTGGCGCCTATTTATGTCGCTTAGCGTCCACACTTTATGGTTTGGTAATTTAACCCGCGTATGAGAAAATATTTAACAGGCAGCTTACGGCTAAGATAAGCTCATGTCCCTGTTACTTAACAAGCAGTTTAACACGATATTGAGAAAATGGGCCTTATTAAATGGAACACATCATAAAGCTCAAACTATGGCAACACCAGCTGATTTTCTTGGCGGAATTATACCGTCCGATATTCTATTCTGTATCTGTATCAATAGGGTCTCTCAGCATATTCATTTGCAGCTGAGTTTGTTCCAAATTCTTTTCTATTGAATGCATTTCTAGGAACTCAGTCCTCGATGGCCAGTTGCTTTGTCACGTTTCAGATAACGAGGATGATGTGGCCTAGGTTCGATTTATGTCGATCCATGCGGTTGTGGTCGATGAGTAGTCGTAGGAGTCATAACTGGACATTGCCCAATTGGGGAGCACACCTGCAGACTCGGGCTTCCTTTTCACGACTTCTGTAGGAGCTGTGACGATGAGGTGGAGGAGGAGAGTACCGCTCATCTACTTTGTGAGTGTCTGGCACACTTGAGGAGGTTTGCTTGGGGAACATTTTTATACCGACTTGGGGGATCTGTCGACGGTGGATGCTGGTAGACTGCATCGGTTTATTGTTGGCTCGGGCTGGTTTTAACGGACAAGCTGGAGAGGAGTATTTCACTAAAATGTGGTATCACAACGGACCCACTTATGGTCTAAGTGTGTCGAGGGTTATCACGACAGCCGGTAAACCTAACCTAACCTATACGCGGTAGAATTTTCCCAAAATTTCGATTTTTTACAGTAACGAGGTTGCTTGAGCAATCGATATACATATTACAATCAATGTATATTGTGTATCGAAACATGTTCTTTGATCTATGAAAGGATATAATATATCAATGGTGAAAATTCATAACCTCCAATGTCAAATTTTGGGATTTTTTTCCTCTTTTTCTAACGTGTTTTTAAAATATCTATGCATCAATTGCTCAACCGCCTATATTGTTATTTTCAGTAAAAAAAACCGATAGAAGCAGCAACATCCAAACCCTCTATGTCAATGTCGTGTTTTATAACAACTTTTACAACCCCTTATTGTAAACTGACTCCAAAAGTGCCACTTTTGACATAGCAGGTTGGCTACATTCACCATCGATCCTTAATTTAAATGATAACAAGCTAGCCTTCGGCCATATGTTGCGAACCACGGCTTTGTCGAGCCGCCGCCACTGCAACAAAAACTTGTTTTGACCAGGATGGTTTTGGCTCGGTAGCACCGGTCCCGGCTAGACCAGCGGAGGTCCTGGATTTTTAGGCCAAACCACCCTGATCCTACATAAGTCACCTTGAACATTCAAACGCAACTGAAGGAATAGGAGGAGTGAAGCAATGTGTCCGGGACACGAAAGAACCCAAATGGGGAAAAAAATTCATTAAACATTATGACGTATATATTCAAGAAAATATAATAAAAAATGCAATAATAAAAATTAAAGAGAAAGAAAATTTACTAATTTCAGGCAAAATTAATGAAATTAATTATGAAAGATAAATAGGAAAGTAACAAAATGTTGAATGGTCGAAAGTAATTAGTAGCAAAAAAATCACAAACTCACTGTTTGATCCCACGCTGAACGATCTATCGCTCGCCGTGAATCGAAAATTATGAAATCTAGAAAGTTAAATTCAATCGACCGGTAGCGCAGTGTTGCGGTATCAGTTTCATGTTTGACTACCAGCGTTTCGGGTTCGAATCCCGTCCACGACGTCGTTCGTGGCCATGGATGTGCATGCTGGCAACCGCATTCTCCGAAACTAGTTTATGCCACCGAAACGTCAACTGGACCACATGGAACAGTTGACGCGCTATGCCCCACAAGGGGTTAGGGCAATTGAATATCCATGTCCAACTCCATTGTGTACTCTCCTTCGTTTCAAACTAATCTTGTTTGTGCCCAACGCTGAATTCCAAATGACTCGAATTAACAATTTTCCATACAACTTGTTTCACTCACAATATTCGTTGGAGCTAAATACTCGCGAGTGAATAATTATTTCAGTTTTGTTTCAATCTTCGGATAACACTACTTACACACCCCCCCTTTGAATAAAATTTTTGATTTGTGTGTTTTTTTTTTTATTTACACGTATTATGAGTTCAACATCTCTCTACAATGCAGTATGTCTCCAAAAATTATGGCATTTGCGAATATAGCACCAAGGCCAACCAAAACAAATCAATTTATCCGCCAATTGAACTCTAAATCAAGCAGCTATTACTACACTACTAATATTTTGGACGTTCTTTTCACTTCTAATCATCTATCTATTCAGTTAGTTAATTTTTCCCGCCCGCACTTAATTTACTCAGCCGTCCATCTTAATTTCACAATCCTCCAACCAAAAAACAAACTCCACCAACTTCAATCAAAATCTTTCCGTCTTCCTCGGCAATCCAAATTCCCAAAAACCAAAACGTCCAACAATCCAACCGTCCTCTCCAAAAACCAAATTCATTCTGACCTCCAGATGGACACAATTAGGATGTGGGGATGGTTTGAAATTGGGAAAAGGTAGGAAGGAGATAGAATTCTCGTCCCGTCGCAGAGTTGCAATCTCTCTACTGACCTAACTCGAGAAATGTATAACACATCAAACGGGATTATGCGGATTTAGTTCTTTGAGAGACTGCAAACCGCTACGAACGCAGATGGTCAACTATCGAGTTGCTTCCTAATTCGTTAGGGCCAACTATGGGCCTTATCCCATCCGGAGATAATAGGAGCAATATCGATAGGCGCAGCCATCTTACCACGAGATCCTCCTCCTGTTAAGGACAAATTGTTGGACGCCGGTGTTGCAATGACGACTTGTCGACGCGTAGCTCGCACATGCGAACCACTTGCTTCCATTCCAAACCGACCAACAAAATCACAGTCAAACGATGGCAAATCATCGGAATAAAAGGCCAACAGTGTTTGGGCGCCATACCTTCACGCGAAGCAATGTATCATACCTTCGTTGTGTCTTATGGTGCATTTACCACTTCAAAATTAGTGGTAAAACTCGTTCGAATTTCACTGTTCCTGTGAGAAGTACAGGGTGGCGCAAAACTACCGGTTTGGTTTGAATGTTTAATAACTTTTTTATTTAATGGTTAATTATTATAATTTTTTTTTGTTATACAGTATATTAATGGGGAATGATTTTGGCTTAAGTATGAAAAATTATATCCCGCAAGTGGTGGCCATTTTCGGCTTCGCACATTCGTGCTCTTTCCAGTACATTTTCCATAACTTTTTGTAAAATTTCGGGTGTTATGGCTCGAATTTCATTGCGAATGTTTTGTTTTAGCTCTGGTATGGTCGCTGGCTTATTTACGTATACCCTTTCTTTCAAATAACCCCAAAGAAAACAGTCTGGCGCTGTTAAATCCGGTGAACGTGGGGGCCTATTGAAATCGCTTCTGCGCGAAATAATGCGTTCGCCAAATAGGTCCCGTAACAGAGCCATTGTATCCCTTGCAGTGTGGGCTGTGGCTCCATCTTGTTGGAACCACAACTGTGGATGGTTTTCTACAGCTGGCCTCAAAAAATTGTCCAGCATCGTTCGATATTCAGCACCATTAACCGTAACTGCGGCGCCATGTGCATTTTCAAAGAAATATGGACCAATGATCCTTTCAGACGATACGCCGCACCAAACAGTACACTTAAGTGGGTGTAATTGTTGCTGATGAACTGTTCTTGGATTTTCCGTAGCCCATATGATGCAATTTTGCTTGTTTACGAAACCATTCAATTGGAAATGGGCTTCATCGCTCATTATCAAATTGTGAATGAAATAGCGATTTTCTTCTGCTTTTTGTCGGAACGAAATGGCATAATCAAGCCGTTGTTGGTAGTCTATCGGCTTCAATTCTTGCACAAGCTGAACCTTATACGGGAACATGTGCAATGTAGCCAAAATCCTCTGAAGGGACCTCCGCGATAGCCCCAGTTGTGCCGAACGTCTTCTTGTCGATGTTTCTCCACTGTCCTGCACACTATCCACAACACGTTGGATATTTTCTTCCGTGTGGGCCGTACGAGGTCTTCCGGTACGTGGAATGTGTCCTACTGTATCATATTGTTGAAAATTTGCAACCAGGCGTGTAGTGGGCCAGTTTCAACCAAATTTAGGAATGTTGTTTGGCAGTCAATATGATTGGATAATATGAAATTTGGTAAAAATACCTTCAGAAATAAAAAAGTTTTTTTTTTACAAAAACTTGCTTTTGGAACGGTCGCTCCTATGACAGCTATACAACAGAGTAGTCCAACTTCAACCAAATTCGGGAATATGATTTGACTAAAGATACCGGTAGCGCGGTGTGTTGAGGCATCAGTCTCATGTTTGTCTGCCGGTGTTTCGGGCTCCAATCCCGTCCACAAGGACGTTCTTGGCCATGGATGTGCAGGAGGTGCAAGCTGGCAACTACATTCTCCGAAACCAGTTTATGCCGACGAAACGTCAACTGGGCCACATGGAACAGTTGACGCTCTATGCCCCACAAGGGGTTAGGGCAATTGAGAGAGAGAAAGATACTATTAATTAGTGTGAATTCTGAAACAGAAATCTTAAGAATTAAAAAAAAATTCCTCACGAAGACGAATTGTTGGACCGGTCGTTGCTATGGCAGCTACATGACGTAGTTCTCCGATCCCTTTGGTTCTGACATATATACAGTGTGCAATAAAAACAAGGTACAGTACAAAATTTCAGCTCGATAGCTTTAAAACTGAGGGACTAGTTTGCATAGAACCAGACGGAAAAAGCTTAATCGACTCGACAAAGAATATATAGGTATATAGTTTATATGGACAGAGATGCTTCCTTCTGTGTGTTGCAAACTTCATGGCAATTTTAGTACACCCTATCACTAAAAAAAAGAAAAACAAAGCCATCAAACAACAAACGATTCTTGATTTACGTATGTAAGTACTTTTTCACCCACAGCAAAGTTAAATATGTAAATGCAACACGATAGGAAGGAAGCTTCCATGTATTTATTTTTGAAAATAGGAAAGTAGCTCTATTCCATGTGGAATGAAACTCAAATTTCCCACGTCGCGAACTAATTCCTCCCTAAAAAAAAAGTCTTCACCTTATAGCTTCACAAACAAGGACTACAAAGACCAATACCAGGACACGTAGGTCGACCGAAAATTCCACAAGATTCACATCTGAATTTCTGACATCTTCTTTTTGTTCTTTTGTCTCACGTGTAATTACCACGAAATTAGATTACATGGGCAAAACGTGGATATTAAGAATTTAACAATTGGGAATTTGATGGGTCGCGTTCGTGTCGCGTCACGTCGCGTCGTCGCCCCGACCTTAGCGTGCGATTTTTTGTGTAGTATTTGATACACATTAAGTTCAACAGGGAATATTTTTTTGGGTAGATTCACTAAGACTATACATAGAATGGATGCCATAGTAGCATTGAGGAATCAACGTGAAATTTCAAAGCGTATTTAAGCTACGACTAAGCGAAGACTTAGTTCTTCCACCAACACGACCAAGTTGTCGCTGAAGAATTTGAACAATTCCCTGACGTCCTGTTATTGTTCTGTGAAGGCAAACAATATTGAAATTCTCCTGTTGAACTTTGGCGTTATTTATTGTCGAAATGTGTGCACACCATGATGTTGTTTGTCACGTGTACGTGAAGTGTTTGGTCAGAATTTCTTACGCTATTCTTTAAAGTAGGAGATGTTAAATCCTGGGTGATAAGGCCTGTTGGTATAATTTTACAACAATCCTTACCGTAGATTAATCTTATTTTTCTATGTTTGTTTTGTGAAAGGTTTGAGTTTTTCTGTTTAATTGGAGGTTACTTCAGGTTTCTTCACTCGGTACCATGATTGTTTTCATCAGCATGAACTTCCCAGGCAATTATCATCGGAGCTCGTGGAAAACTTCAAATGCAATTAAACTTTCCATGCAAGACAATTCCAGTGACTATTCGTTAAACTTTCAGCATGTTTCGAATTCATCATTCATTTCATAGGGTTCAATGTATTTCGAGGATTTTCTTTTTTCGAAATATTGACTAGGCCTATTTTTCTGTCATGTACATTATCTACAATACATTGATGACTTTAATAAACAAAAGCCACAAGCCTGATAACATCTCTACCATCAAAAGGAATAAAATAACAAGAGGCAACCCACACTCAACAAAGGTGTACCGCGGAAGGATTCGTCGACTTATGCCGTGGTGGGAATACTAAGGAGCCTTTTTATCTATGCCTAAGTTTACGGTGTTGGCTCTATCCGTGTTTTTGGGGTGAATGTGTCCTTGAACTTCTTCAAAAATGTTTTGGGTAGAGGACTGGCAGGCGTTCGTAAACTCGTGAAAGTTAAAAAGTCGGTGGCGGAGGTTTGAATAGTGTTCGAAATTGTCGGGATTGTAGCATGAAACTCACTTAGCGTTAGTTTACTTGTGGATTTACGGCAAGTATCGTTGTGGTGTGAAACGGGACTGATACTGCTGTTCTATTCCACTTTGTTTCAGGAAATGGTGTTGTTTTGCTTGTTTATTTAACCATCGTCTGTTGTTACCCAGGAGATGATAGCAACCACGTTGGCTCCTATATGATCCTTCAGAACGACGTGAAACCTATACGAATATTCAACCGTACACATAATCGAATGGTTTCTAGACTAAGCTGAGTATTCAATCAAACGTCAAGACATCCTCTGAATACTTGTTCAAATTCCTTCACAAAATTTGATTGATCCATTTTGTCATTGCCTTAAACTTGGAAGCAAATGAAAAGATGGCGAATTTTGTCGCTCGTATCGCAGATAGCAACATCAGTTTAGACATAGCACCGGATGCCCTCTTAATTATTTACAGGCAAACTGAATAAAATGGATTGGTCTTTTGAGAGATAGAAGAGGGTTCAGGTGGATAACGATGGATGCTACATTTTTGCACATATTAAACCTGTGCAACTGTATTGTAGGCACCTGGTCGAAATGTTCCTGCGTTTTCGAATACGATGATTGACGCTGTCAGGAAAGTGAAAATTGAAATAATTGATTGATGGTATCATGGCTTGGTATGTTAGCTCATGTTGAAGGATGAATGTGACGTGCTTCATAAGAGGCCACCGTCATGATATCCGTACTCCTCAAGAGGTTGAAAAGTTTATTCCAGACGAAGCAATTCGTACATAAGTATATATATAAGTTCGGCATTTATTTTATTTCTCACATGTCCACTTCATCAATTCATGATCAGCTGAAAGTGTCCTGAGGGCACGTTCATCAATCACTAAAATAGTTAAGCCTTGTTGAAAATGAGGGAGAGTTTTAAGTTTCATATTCTTATAATAAATCAATTAAATCATTTGTGGAAGTTTTTTTTTTCTCTGAAATATTTTAGTGGAATTTCCTTTCGCCCGGTTATAGCAAAGAATTTGAAAGAAATATCACGCCAGCCGCTTTTCAGTGGTAAGTTTATCGGAAGTTATCAAATTCAACTACCAATAATACATAACATTTTCCAATAAAAAATACAGTTATTAAATAAATTTGCTTTTAGTTCTTCCTCTTTGCTATTTCATACTACTCTGTGAGTTCAAGTTGCTCTGCCTGTGGTGTTGGCACTTCCTTCGTTCTGGCGGTATATAATAATCGCAGCCTTCTTCTACAGGCAGCTCGGTCTTGGATCGTATCATCGCCGATTGTAATGAACCACCTGTAATGAAACATATCCTAGAAGTGCTGCTTCCACCGGCAAATCGAAAGCAGCACCTGATGAGTAGTGATCTGTCGGTGGAACGAAACCAGAGACCGAGGGTACTATTACACCCGGACCACCATACGAGTGTGAGGGCATCTGCCGCGTCCGCCAACCATTCCATCCTTATTGCCCTATTTTTTATTATTCCCCATTTTTAATTCCCATGTTTTTTTTTTCTCATCCTCATAATCCGGTATTTTTAATATGATATTACTTAAAACACAACGATCAGTTGTATAAAATTTCTAAGCTTTGGGATTTTTTCCTTCGATCACCACATTGACATCATTTTTTAATCGGGGTTATTTTAGTATTCATTGACTGCGCCTAAGCCAACTTGTTTTGCAACTTAATTTTGTCGTTTTCTCGGTAACTATTGATACTACGGACGTCGCAGATATATCAAATTAAAGCTAATAAATTACCTAGAAAATTATTTGATGACTTATCTCGGGAAACTAATACTTTTTCTAATATGCAACATCATCATCATCATCGTGGCGCGACAGCCCGACGTCGGGCCTTGGCCGCCTGGATCATTGTCCTCCAATTATCTCGGTCACGTGACCGCGTCCTCCAATTTTGGGAGCCCAGCAGCTGCGCGGCGTCCACACCTACTGAGCTCTCCCAACGAGATCTCGGTCGTCCTCGCAGTCTCGCTCCGTCGACTCGTTCTGCATTCATTACTCTCTTAGGCATGCGATCATCGTCCATTCTTTGTACATGCCCTGCCCATTGAAGTCGTTGTAGTTTGACGATTTTCGAGACTTGCAGCTCATCGTACATTTCATACAACTCATGGTTGTACCGGATGCGCCATCCATCTCGATCGCAAACAGCCCCGAAAATTCGCCGTAGAACCTTACGTTCGAAAGTGTCTAGCATGTTTTCGGAGGCTTGAGTTAGGGTCCATGCTTCGCAGCCATAGCATAGCACTGGTCGTATAATGGTTTTGTACACGCGGAGCTTCGTGTTTCTGTGCACATGTTTCGATTTCATTATGGGGAGAACCGAGAAAAAAGTCTTATTAGCTAACTGTATCCGTCGCTTGATTTCGTCAGTTTCGTTGGCGTCCCTTGACAGGTTGCAACCCAGGTAAATGAAGTTGTTCACGAACTCGATGTTGAGGTCCCCCACATTGATGCTTGGTTGTGCAGGTGTCCATGTCACCGATTGCATCATTATTTTAGTTTTACCCTCGTTAATACGTAATCCAACTTGCTTTGCAGCGGTATCGAGCGTATGCAGAAGTTCTTCTGCGTCAGCCAATCTTCGGGACACGATGTTGATGTCGTCGGCGTACGCTGCTAATTGTGTCGACTTGATGAGTAGCGTCTTGCTGTTGTCCATATTCATGGCCCGAATAACGTATTCCAGTGCTAGGTTGAAGAGCGTCGGTGCCAGTCCATCGCCCTGTTTCAAACCAGTGCGTGTTTCAAATAGATCAGTAAGTCTATTCTGGGGATCCTGACTTGTGAGACGGAGTTGGTCATCGTCATCTTTGTCAGTCGCACTAATTTTGCCGGTATACCAAATTGCAGCATGATGATGTACAGTACTCCACGATCGATACTGTCGTATGCCTGCTTGAAGTCGACAAAGATTTGGTATACGTTTACGTTGTATTCCCAGCACCTCTGGAGTATCAGTTTGACTGAGAAGAGCTGATCGGTTGTGGAGCTCCCAGGTCTGAAACCGCTTTGATATTCGCCAATGACTCGTTCTGCGTACGGTTTTATTCTATTTTCCAGAATTTTCGTCAAAATTTTATAGGACGTACAAACTAGTGAGATGCCCCTGTAATTCTCACACCGCAGTTTATCTCCCTTTTTATGAATTGGACAGATGATGCTTCTGCGCCAATCGTCTGGGATCTCCTCGTTCTCCCATACTCGCAGGAGTAATTGATGTATGGCATCAACTAGACTCGTTCCACCGAATCTTAGCAGTTCAGCTGGAATCTCGTCAGCGCCCGGCGCTTTATTTCGTTTTAGTGACCGCAACGCGAGATCAACTTCCTCTACTGTCGGGGGTTGAATGGGTGGGCCTAGATCAACAATATCGTCGAGAGCTTCCTGTGTGGGGATGTTAGATGGTCGGTTTAGAAGCTCTTCAAAATAAGAGGCCCATCGTTTGTTAATACCATCGGTGTCGCTGATGATGTTTCCATCCTTGTCCTTACAAAGGCTAGTCCTGGGTTGGTAGCCGTTCTTAATTGTGTTTACTAGTTTGTACGCTTGTCTGGTGTTCCTATTAGCTAAGTTTTCGTTTATGTTCAGCAACTGCTCGTCAAAGTATTTACGTTTCTTACGTCTAATTATTCTATTCGATATTCGCCGTAGCTCGTCATATTTTTCTCTTCTGGCTCTGGTTCCTCGTTGAATCCATTGTCTGTAGGCCTCGTTTTTCGCGTCAAGTGAATTTTTGCATTCTTCGTTGAACCAGTCATTTCGCGCTCGCCGGGCTTTATATCCCACGACCTTCTCTGCGACATCCTTGATGGTACCCTTGAGTTCTTCCCAGAACCCATGGACGCCTGTGTTGCTGATGTTGTGTAGCATAGGTGATAGTTTTTCCTCAAGGGCGGTAGTATACGCCACCGCTGTAGCATTACTCAAGAGCTTATCAACCGCAAAGATTTTGGGAGGGCTGATTCTTGACTGGTGCACTGAGGAAATTCTACATCTGTAGGTCGTCTTCACCAAGTCATGATCTGAGTCGCAGTTTGCTCCTCGATAGGAGCGGACATTCATGTCACTAGACGCCCATCTCCTGCAAATGAGGACGTGGTCAATTTGGTTGACGGTATGTGCGTCTGGAGACTTCCAGGTCTGCTTGTGAATGCGTCGATGCGGGAAACACGTAGAGCTTACGACTAGATTCCTGCTGCAGGCGAAGTCGATAAGTCGCTGGCCGTTATCGTTACATTCTTCATGGAGGCTGTGGCCTCCAGTGGTCCCCCGATGCCAACTTTCATTCCCGACTTTCGCGTTAAAGTCTCCCAGCAGCAATTTGACGTCGTTTGTTGGAAGTGAGTCGAAGAGAGTTTCAAGGCGGGCGTAGAACTCGTCTTTTACTGCGTCTTCTTTAACTTCAGTGGGGGCATGCACATTGATGAGCCAGAGATTGAAGAATCGAGTCTTGATGCGAATCGCACACAGCCGTTCATTTATGGGTTTGAAGTCAGTAATATGCGGTTTGAGGTGATTGTTCACTATAAATGCTACTCCAAACTCCTTGCGGCCCGATGGTTTGCCACTTGTAAAAATTTTGTGCGATTTCTTGTCATTAATCTCGCTGCCAAGCCAATTTGTTTCCTGGACTGCAGTAATGCTCAGTTTGTACTTTTCGACCTGTTGAAGGAGGGCCTTCTCGGCCCCCGGTTTGTTCAGGGAGCGTACATTCCAGGATCCGAAAGAATAATCCTTTATTCGTTTGCGTGGTCGTCGTTGTTGATCCGTCCAATCCGAGGCTTTTGTTCCAGGTTTCTTGACATGGAGTGGTTTTTACAAGGACGAGTTGTCAGCACGTCGCTTAACCCCATTCAGGGGATGGCCTCGGAGATAGCTGCTTCAGATGGTTTAATAAACGTGCTTGAGCCCACACAACTATGTAGCAGGTCCTACTACGCAAGTCATTCCATCCTACTAGACCTGAGACGCTTAGGTGTTCGTCAGCCATTCAGGCTACAGCTATCTGCCTTTTCCAAACTGTCTTATCGCTAAGACATTGGCCGTCAGCGAATTGATACACTGCCGTTACCAGGGGGCGCCCACGCGGAGGACTATGGAAAAGGTCTTTGCCCATGCAACAGCGAATGGATAATTTCTAATCTCTTGTGAAAATTTTTCCCATTTTTAATGAAAAAGTATCAACATGATATTTGTACTAAGGTTTAGAAAGCTATATTAAAGTTGTGAACATCGCTTTTATGTGGCATACGTACTTTAGGAGGTATAGAGTTGTCTTTAAATTTTTTTGCCCAGAAAGCTAAATTTGAAAAAAAAAAAAATTTTCCACTTACTATGTAACTACTAATACTATGGACGTTGCACGTATATCAGATTAAAAATAATTTAATTATCTATAAATTTATTTCCGGCATGTTTCCTGTCAGGATGAAGATGAATTTTCTATATTTGAAAATATGCATCCAAACAACGGTCATTTTTCGCTTTTCGGAAAGTATTTTCAACGTTTGAAAAGCTTTTTTTCGGTGAAATTTCCACCTACGGAGAAGCTTTCAAAGCTGCGTGTTATCATTCACCAGTTTACATACTTAAAGAAGTTATCAAGCGATGTTTGGATTTGTGTTTTATGAAGAATTTTTTTTTAATATTTTATCTAAGTAACTATCAAAACTAGGGGCATTTGACTTATATCAAATTGAAGCTTATTTACTTTTAAAAAATCGATCCAGTTCATTTTATTCGTAGGGCTAGTACTCCATGTTTTTTGATGATTTTTACTCTTAGTGGGAACAAACGAACATTTGACAAAAAGTTTAAGATACGGAAAAAGTTGTTATAACATTTTTTTTTTGTGTTCTCAGACTTTTTTTCTAGAGTTAATAGTTACGGTGACAAAAACAAAAAACCATAAAAAAGCACCTTAACCCCCCGCTCCCGTGGGAGCTCACCCCAGGCGGGGACTTTTAGTATAAAATACTCCTAGTACCAACTGTGCCAAGTTTCAAGTTCCGCTATTTTTTTCCCCTAATTTTTACTCGTCACCTAGGGTGATAGTGGATATCTATAAGTACACGCTCAATTTTTTAACATAGGTAGGCAATATAAGTCATTGGGCAATAGTAGAATCTACTTCCTGCAATACACAAAAGACTTCCAACAATGGTTTTCCACTTTTGGCTTAAAATTTATTTTCTGAACATATTTGTTGATATCTAGATCTAGTGTTATAAAATATTTCCTAAAGCAATCTCGTCTTAATTTTCTCAGAACAAGTAACTATTGTGCAGGAAATGGTGGTTACTTTCGTAGAAATTTTTTATAAATATTCGACTTATCAAAAATCAAACAATTTTTTTTCTCAAGTCACCGAAAGTTATTAAAAATATATAAATATATAACTACATCTTTTATGACATGTTTGATACCACGTGCATGAGTTTCTTTTAAATGTTGAGATATTTTTCAGTCGTATAGTAATTGTTTGCTACAACTTTAACAAGATATTTATGACTTTAAGGCTGCCCGCGTATTGTAACGCGTTCGAGTGTTTTCTGTCAACGAATTATGTACGTCTTCGTTTTGCTCAGTAAGAACGCTTGCTTTGTTAAGCAAAGTCGGCACACTTTCATGTGGAAATTACATTGTCGGCAGAGGCAATCGTAGCACCGGCAGCAGCAGCGACGGTCACATGCCAAATTAGCAGTGGCGGTCACATGTCAAATTAAGCGAATTACATTGGCAGCATCAACGGTAGCCGGTTCAGCGGATCTGGTTCACTTGTGTAAAATTCTAAAATGCTGCTTCAGTGACGTGATCTAGCGGGATGCTGGGAAAACGTTTCGGATGTTAGAAAGAGTAAACATGAATTTATTCACTAAGGCGTTGAACGAAAGCTATGTTTTGTTGATAAAAATTGCAAAATGTAAAAAGTCGTAAAATGTTGACAAAATTGTAGTTGAAAATTTTTGCAAAATAGTGCGAAAATCTCAATTTTCTTCTTGGCGAAAGACAATATGATATTTCGTGCTGCCAAATTCGCTGCTTTCAATGTGGACCGCAAGGCCAACCACGTTAGACAGATCCGATACTTCCGCCGAAAATATAATCAGCCCATTACCAATGTTCGATTATTTGCTTTTTGACACATTTCTTACCAAATTATCTCTTTTAACAATTGTTTGCTTTGTCACACATTTTTTTTCTTCTTATTGCGCTCGGTGGCCGCGGTTGTTCGGTCACCGCTCTACGATACTAATCTTGAGCTCGGAGTTCAAATCTCGGCGCGATCAAAAACTACCTGTTAGTACTAATGGGGCGACCGGTAGCGCAGTGTGTTGAGGCATCAGTCTCATGTTTGACTACCGGCGTTTCGGGTTCGAGTCCCGTCCATGACGACGTTCGTGGCCATGGATGTGCAGGAGGTGCAGGCTGGCAACTGCATTCTCCGAAACAAGTTTATGCCGTGAAACGTCAACCGGGCCACATGGAACAGTTGACGCGCTATGCCCCACAAGGAGTTAGGGCAATTGAAAGAGTACTGATAGAATTATCACAGTGCTCCGAGCTAGTCAGTATAAAGACGGCGCGGATCGGAGGTGCATGCTAGCAACTGCACTTCCGAAAATTAGCAATTAGCATCTATTTTACGTATCATTACTATTTGTCCTAACCCCTAGTGGGGCATAGTGCGTCAACATTCTCGTGTGGCTTATTTTTACGCTCCACACCACAGGGGGGAGATGCCACAAACATTCATGGCCACGACGTGGACAGGACTCGAACCCATAACTGACCGGTAGCATGAGATATCAGACAGACGCCTCAACGCCCTGACCTACCGGCCGCCCAATCTGCTTTAACAAAACGCAAAATAATTAACACAAATATTTGATATGATAACTGGCGAGTATTTTTCCATCTGACAGAGTCACGTCTTTAATGGTGTTCTTACATGCTAGAGCGCCCATTAGACCGTCTATTAGACCGCGCATTAGACCATCCATTAGAGCACGCATTAGATCGTCTATTAGACTGCTCTGATACGTGATCTCATGAGTGGTCTAATAAGCGGTCTAATGCGTGGTCCAATGGACGGTCTAATACGCGGTCTAATGGGCGGTCTAATGCGTGGTATAACGCGGGTAGTTGGTCTACCGTGAAAAAATAGCATAAACTGTGGGTTCCAAGTCCGGCACTGAACGATTTGCATTCGCGATTTTGAAAAAAAAAAATAGCATAACGGAGCACTATTCGTGTGTATTTTAAAGATTAGGGGATCATCGAATGCAGGCGGTAGTTGTACGATTGTACTTCCACATAAAATCCACACAAATAGTGTTTCGTTATGATAGCTTTTTCCACAGCGACAAAAGCAAGTCACGAAGTTGCGGCCTAGGAACTCACAGCCTTAAGTTGCGTTTTGCTAGACACGCGATCGTCGCATATTTTTCGCTATTAGCGATAATGCCACAGAGCATGGAGGTATCTTTTTGACCGTTGCCTGCGATCAACACAGAGTGATACCTATCAAAACGCACCTTTAGTGAACAAAGCAAAAACGCAACCCTTTGATAGAAAATACGCGAACACAATTTTTGATCGTCCCCTGCGATCGACCCACAGTGGTGCCTACCAAAATGCACCTTTAGCGAACAAACCAAAGACGCAACCCGTTGGTAGAAAATGCGCGAACACGATCCAATATGTGAACAGCCTTAAGGTGTTTCTTTTGTCATATTAAAACAGTGTCCATAATAAACGATATGATCAATTTGGTCATCAATTTGAGTCATTCGCTAGCATTCATTCTTTTTTCTCCGGATAGAGTCAGCACAATTAACAATTTAAAGATAAGATTTGAATTAATATTTGGAGAATTTGAGATATAAAAGAAGGTGGTAGATTCCAATTCAGGCAGTATTCGAAATATTTGAGAGTTGGTCATGAATAGACTAAGTGCGATCTCGACTTTACTTTTGGTTAGTCTTTTATCATAATCAAAAAATAAAAATATTTGCTAATGTGCTTTTGATCTACCTATACATATGTATTTCAGCTAGCATTTTGCAGCGGTCAAGAATACCTTCCAGGAATTCCGGTGAATACAATTAGTCGGACAAGTCCAATATTGTCGAGAAACGCAGTATCTACGAGTACTAATGAACCGGAATCTGCCGCAACGCCGGATTTGTGTTCCGGAAAATACGGACCTATCTGTGGAAACTGTCATACGCAGTTGGTATGTACAGTTAAATTATTTTGATTGATTTGCCCATAATCCTGAAATATTTTTACAGACATGTGCCCACGAAACCATCAACACACAAACTTGCAGGTCGATTGATCCAGCAAAACCGTTTTGTGTAAATTCAGCTTGTACCTCAACGCCGCCCACAGCACTCTGCAGTGTGCCTTTCAGATGTACATCTGCTGGACAATTCCCTAATCCTTACGATTGCACAATGTTTTACGTTTGTGAAGACTCTCACGCGGCCAACTCAGCTGCATACAAGTGTCCTGTAAATTATGTTTACGATTCCTTAACGGGCATGTGCAAACAAAAGAAACTCGCGACAGACTGCAAAACGATAAGTTGCACCGGATTGTCGAACAGATATCAAATTTTTGCAGGTGACAAATCGATATTGGCCTATTGTGCCGATACACCAGCTATTCAAGAAGCGATCCTGTTTCGTTGCAAGGACCATGAGAATATGCAGTACGATCAGGAAACACTACAGTGCAAGTATGTTTGCACAGTTGAAGGACGTTTCCCGGATCGTTTGGATTGCAAAAAATATTTCGAATGCTATAAGGTCGGAACACAATTTCAAGTGGAACATATGGCATGTCCCATCGGATTCGTCTACAATGCAGTCAGAAAACAGTGTACAGTAGCAGCTCAGTGTACCCCCGAGTTAACATAACAACATTTAGACCAGTGGTTCCGAAACTGTCTATGCCTTTGAACGCCTTCTTATAGCAAAAATCTCACCATGATGAACCCCCAAGTGAAAAAACTCTATGAAACATCATAAAGGAAAAAAAATATTAGCTTTGATATCTTGAACAGCAATAGTAAAAATAAAATTTCAATTAAAAAACAAAATGTATTATTTTATTTTTAAAGTTGTATTTATTGAAGCATAATATTTTTTGGTGTAAAAACCATAAACATAAAACGTTTTTCAATAAGGTGAGTGAGGATATGAGATTATTCATGTTTATACGTAAGACTCCACTAACACAGTCGGTTTCTTTTTTTTTGGTTATGAGTCTAATAACTGCAATAAATTCACTAAATAGGATAATGTTTTAATATTTAATGAATTATGAAAGCAATCATCAGCTTCTGTACAGTGACCCATAAAGCAAGATATATGAACTTGTTATTCGTTTTTGTAACCAGAATTTATGCTACCTGTATTCAAATATGGGGTGCAGCTCTTCATTTGTGCATATTTTGATAGGTAAGGTAAGGAAAAAAGGTTGCCGATCGAGCAGCTTGTGTTAGGGCTCCGATTTGGGCCCATTTTCACCCTCGGCTAACTAGAGCGGCCAGATGACCACTTCGCTAAATTCAATCAGTTGATTCAACTAGACGACACTTGCCACCTTTGCTAGCTCTTGGAACATGTACGCACCTAAGATGTTGAGGCGTTTCCAGTTTAGAGCTGGACACTCACACAAAGTCTGTTCGATGGTGTCCCCTTCGATCTCGCATCTTCTGAACAAAATGCTGGCAATCAGTCCCTATCCTCTTCGAGATGCGGTAAGGCAGTGTCCGGTGAGTTAGACCTACCGTCGCTTTCAGCCTATTTCTTTTGAAAAGTCACTGTGTTTATTCACGCATAAGCACATTTTAATGTTTTTAGTGGAGAGCGAGATTGAGTCATTTTTGACTTAGACTCGCAATGACCCACTCCACTTTATTCTTATTTCTTTTGAGTTTAAACAACATCCTACTCTTGCTCAGATCAAGTGATGGCCACAATGTCCTGGCTACCCTACAATCCGCTCTGTTTGTCAAGTCAGATTGTAGTTAAGTCCATCTATTTCGTTTGTGATGTCCGCAAGTTCCCGCACGGTTCCCGAATCTCTTCTTGTCAGTTCATTGCCTTCCTCGTCGCCTGCGACACTACTGTGGCCGGGCACCCCAATTAATCCTTATGGGAGTATGTTTAGCCTTTCTATCGACAACCTCTGCATACATTTACAGTAAACGAAGAGAATCTGTATGACGCTAGAGCTACTGTCGACGCAAATCGTCGTCATCCTCGTTGAAGTTCCGTGAATAGACTCTACCACCATGCGTATTGCATGTAACTCCGACTGGAATACGGTAGCGTGGTTTGCCACTGGCTAAGGCCCAGGCCTGATCCTACTCCAGTGCCAGTCTTTGAACCAGCCGTATAAATCAGGACACCAGCGTTATTGATGGTTTCTCTGCTCTCCCAGTCTCTTATTGAAGAGAACTCCTCTTCAAAATTTCTTTCGGGGTATGTTTGTTTCGCCATGTCATCCGCATCCTCAAGGCTGCACTGTCTTTAATCTGCGTATCTGCTGATGAATTGGTCCAAGGGCATAAGACCCAGGATCGTTTCCAGCCCAGCCGTTGGGATAGTACTCAGAGCACCCGTTATACTTAATTTCATTAGTTCCTTGACATGTGTTTTGTTCTCGGTGGCTCTCCTCCATACGACCCCTTCATACAAAAGTGTAAGTCTCCATGTGAGGTCTGAGACCCCATGTACTGGAGTAACCCGACCGACACGCAAAGTGAGCCGCGCGGGCCTTACCAACACTGTACTTCACGCTATCTCCCCAGAGGAGTTTCCTGTCTAGTATTATCCCCAAATATTTAACACTGCCAAAAGGGTGTAGTGTTACTCTGTTGAGGGTGAGTGTGGCAAATTCTGGCACGTTATGTTTCCTTGAAAAAAAAGCGATAA
Source organism: Chloromyia formosa (assembly GCA_964017055.1). Lineage (NCBI taxonomy): Eukaryota > Metazoa > Arthropoda > Insecta > Diptera > Stratiomyidae > Chloromyia > Chloromyia formosa. Next base: position 33,248,036 of record OZ024815.1, on the reverse strand, counting down.
TTCGGTTTATGTCGGGTTAGAATTAAGACCAGCTTCCCCGGCCCAGATTTGGACATGGTACAGCGCCGATTGCATAATGTCCGACAAGGTTTGAGGGAACTTACCTCTTCCAAGTACCACAAAGTCATCAGCGTATGCAACCACCTCCAGACCGCCAGCTCTTAACCTCTCTAGAAATTCGTTGACCGTCAGGATCCAGAAGGGAAGGGATAATATCCCTTCATGCGGTGTACCTGTACTAACAGTCTTCTTTTTGTTAACCCCCAAAAAGATGGCCTCGATTTTCGTGCTCTTGAGCAAATCCAACGCCCAAATCCAAGTTGCTAGGGTTGTGTCCACGCCGTAACGGGTCATACGCTAGTCAGAGTGACATTATCTATATTTAGGAAGGTTTTTAGCGTAAATCCCTTTTGTTGTAAGGAATTTTCAATCGTCCCGACTACTTTGGGTAGCGCCGTTTTCACTGATCTGCTTGAAAGATAAGCATGCTGGTTAACACAGATTCCCCAACATTCATCGAGCTTTGAATGTGAGAAACCACCAGGCTTTCTAACGTTTTTAGCAGAGATGTTGTTAAGCTGATTAGTCAGTCCTTCACATTATGCTGATTCAACCTGCCTGGTTCGGAATAAAGAACACTCGTGCCTTAAGCAATTGTTCGGATACTGTCCCAAATCGTAAGCAAGCGCAATTAATGCGATGCGGTATTGGGGTGATGGACCTGTCTGCTCTTTGCAGCATAACTGGCAAAATTGGATCGATCGCTGTAGCTTCGATGAGTTTGAATTTGCATATTGTTCAATTGTTACCTTGTCCATTACTTTCATTATCAGTTATTATTGTGCAACCAAGTGTTCTTGGTAAGCTAATTCTGGAAAGTGGGCTTCCAGTAGCATGTCCAGGCACTCGTTTGGATTCCCTGCCCAGTCTCCACTTTCCCCACGTAAAAAGAAGAGCAAATATGGAGTGCAGGCAATTATTTTCTTAAGTCTGGCAGCCTCTGTACATACCACAATGATCTTACAGAATTCTCTCTCTGCTTGAGTCACGTTTGGGTAGTTTTATTCTTTTTTTACCATTTTATATCGGTCGCAGTCCTCTGCCTTACCGGACCGCCTTGCGATGTTAAATGCATTCCATGCCTTGCATTTGGATTCCGTAAGTTCACCATTCCACCATGGGGCGGCATTTTTCCTTACGGGCTTTTCCGGGCAAAAAAATTCGATGCAACAATTTTTGGTTGTTGGTCTACCTGGCCACTGATTTTCCTTGGAGTCATTAGGCCCAAGCCTTCGAATGCTGCGAGGTGTTTTTTAGTTTTCCTCGTATAAACCTCTCATTGCTCTGTTCTGGGGTCCCGAAAACCTTTAATAGCGGTGTCAGAGCTCCCGATATCCCAGCATAAACACAGGTGGTCCGAGAGTGACGGAAGGTCGGAAACTAGCCAACCTGGTATCTTCCCCATCATACCTGGGATTGTCAAGGTAATATCAATTATCTCCGCTCTGTTTCTGGTAATAAAAGTGGGCTGATTACCAGTTTTGGCTATGTTGAGGTTAGTTGACATTCTAACAAGTGCTAATCTCTTTCTTTTATGTCAGCGCTCCCCCATATCAAATGGTGTACGTTTGCGTCACAGCCCATGATGACTTCGGCTTTCGTCGCTGCATCGGCTACTTTCTGCAGACCGGGTGTGATTCGTTCCGCATCATACGGGAGGTAAATGACACGTTGCGAAAAGTTGCAGGATAAAAACTACATTCAGTTCTTTTTTGTCAAAAATGTACGTTCTCACTTTGTCGCTGCCTGTTGGTTTGAACACGCTGAGTTTACTGCCGAGTCCACAGACCGCATTCTTATACTGATGCGGTTCCTGTATCAGCGCAATGTCAACGTGTCCCTGGCTAAGTTGCCGCTGTGATACGGTGCAGATTTGCATGTACCACCCGCATTTAGATCCGCCTCAGCTACCTTCCTAGTCTGAAATTTTATGGATATCCCTCCTCTGTTGGCCCGTATATTATCCGCGGACCCCTTGTCCACTCCCATTACAAGCACCATTTTTGGTGCTCCGATGAGATCCGGTTCTACGGATTGATTTTTTAGTTCCACTGATTTGAACAATTTCAAGTGGGATGCAGCAAGGTCTGGGTTTTTTTTATAGGAGACAGAGTCTCAGACGCGTCAGAGTGGGGAACCATAACGTTAATTAGCTTTGGGATGAATGACTCCTCCATTACCTCCAAGCTCGGAAGATATTTGGCGATCCTTTCAACGGTAGACCGTAGCCGACCCGCAGAGTAGACGTCGCTGCAGGTCTCCGCTATGTGGTCGCGAACCATTTGGCTGACATCAAAGCGGGGCTATCTCGCCTCCGGTGACATGGCACATCACCGAGCCATCATCCCTAAAGGAACGGGTCGTTGTCCTTTGTCGCCGCTGATTGATCGTCTTACCTGTGGAGGATTTCTCCTACGATCGCTGGCGCTTACTCGCTGTCGCGTTGGTTTCGTCGAAGCTTCCGCTGGTTTGCCCATAGAGTCCGATTTCACTGCTTCCTTGGCTGCACTCTTCGCCTTACTCTGTCCAGCGCGTTACTCGCTCCGTATCTAGCTTTTATTGGGCCTAGCCGCCGCTTCCCTTCCGGCAGTTTGCCGTTCTGGGTTTCCGCAAGTGTCCATCTGGTCCACGGCACTGCTAGATGGAACCGCTACGTCCATTGGACTCACAGTAACCATCAGAGTGGAGCTCTCGTTCACCTCCAGGGTCAGCGAACTTTCGTTCAATTGGCCCTGTACCAATGACCGCGTGATTTTAGCATTTCGCCTCCCGCCATTGGAGCATCATAGTGCTCCGGCCGTCCTTTCCTCTCTTTGGACCGCGAAGTAGACTCCCTTGCGACCTTTCAAAATTTCCGTAAACTTTCACGCTACGCTGCACCTGCTACCCTTGATGCAAAGCGATCAAGTTTTCTCCCCTAGTGTAGCAGATCGCTACTCTATAGACCGCGGTTCATTAGGCTCAAGGAAGGAACAAAATGAAGTGTTGGATCCGGAACCCTGCAGCTGGACTTTCACCTCAGTCACCAGCTCCAGCCTTTCACCTAGTCCCCGTGTACCTATTCGGAGAGTCTCATAGGCGCCACCTGTGACTGGTACGGACGAGGAAACCGTTTACACGACCCATACAACTGGTGATTGTTCAAGTATGTGGCAGTAACCAGCTCCGTTAGTGATGACCATTTGAGTCCCTGGTCATCTTCCCCCGGAAGAGACGGTCGCATAACATCCCGGGAGTTCAAGACATATCCGACACTCCGTAGGAGCCGTACGAGCCGCCTTACCAAAACCAAAGAAGACGGGATTTGGCCTGGCAGGTAGTGCGATGGTTGCTTTCGTACCACAGAACGACGGTACTCCCGTAATGTGATAATACACGCAATCGGGCCCATCGCTCGGCCTTCGTAATTAGCGAAGTTTGCAACGACCACCGCGCCGAGGTGCTATGTATACTTGTCTTCGAGCTTGGCATTCCCCCACAACCCGGGCCGTCGCAAAATTCAATAAGTTACTCCTCTATTAAATTCTTTCGTGTTCGTCGGCCTACTGGATCGGACACCTAGTTGAGGATACACCAAGCAAAGAATATCTTCAAAAAGTGTCATTAACTGTTGTCAGTCAACAAAAATCACGATTTTACAATTTATAAAAAAAATCGGAACTGAAACCGTTTTAATCTCTTCAATTTTTTTTTGTAGAGAAAGTTTTTCAATATACGCAGATGCTCTATTTCTAGTTTCAATTCAATTTAATTATTCACCTTATAGGTCCAAATTCGTTACGTTATATTTGCAAAAAGAAATCCGTCATATAAGCTCTATCGTTTTGTATTAATAATTTAATTGTGCCGCAAATCATTAAACAGTCCAATCAGGACCTTGGCCTCGAAATGAGTTGGCATCATCTCATTTTCTAGATAGTGCCGGTATGTTTTGTGTAAAGGTATGTAATTAATAACACGCTCAACCTAGTTATTCACCTTGTAAATGAATACTCATTTAACAGCGGAGTGGGCTCATAGTCCGACACGTAATTCCCCTTTTTTAACGAAAACTGCATCATTCAGTAACAATCGAACCGGGGCGCAATCCCGGACCAAATCCTGAACTACTGGTATATAGGCGAGAAGACGTACTTTATTTAGGCAATATCTATGCAAACCAGTTTGAAGTTCTTCCGTGTCACTCGGTTTTCGCAACGGTTCAACGCGATTATGAGCTTTTTCAAAACTTTCCGAAACTATTCGTCAAAGTATTCCCGTTTCTTACGTCTAAAGCCGCTCTAAACGATGCTACGAACACCTTCCAACGTTGGACGCTTGATGGTCCGTAGCATCGTGTGGCCGAATGTCGAGCTACGAGCTTCCAATGTCAGGCATCGAACGTTCGCGTTGGAAGACGCTCGCTCTGTTGGCGAATTTCGTACCCGAATCAAATGAATTCGAACGTTCCAACGTTTGAACGAAACAATCGCCGAACCATTCAGCAGAAACTTATGAAGCAAGCTCAGTTGCAAGGCACGACGAATTTGGTAAACCGGATTCTTTTTAGGGTTTTGTATTAAAAACAAAACCCTTATGAAATCGGTCAAATGTCTGTCCGTCTGTCCGTCTGTCCGTCTGTCCATGAAATATCTCACGAACGGCTGAAGCTACATACATGAAATTTTGTGGGAGTATGTAGAATTATTATAATTTGCCGGAGAAAGCGATTCGTTGTAATAGGCTGACTTTAAGGGGATGTCCCCATAGAGGGGAAATGAAGGTCAAATTTTTTTTTTCATCTGGTATAGGCAAGTGGGGTATCATGAGAAAGGTAACACCGAGTACAATTTATTTCCGGTATTTTCATCAAATTTGAAAAAAGGGGAAAAGAGATAGAGGGGAAAATATGTGATCCGAGTTTGTCCCCCCCCCCTTGCATTTCGATACCGTTATGCTTAGAAATATGAAAATTTGCAGAAAAGCGGCATTTTATTAGTATAGAAAACCGAAAATCGTAGAATTTTGATATCTCATCAAAAAAGGTTAAAATAGTACATTTCTATAGTTGCAGTTAGCATGCCCCTGCACGCCTCAAGCACACCCAAGGTCAAAAATATTGATGGCCAATGATAACCAACATCATAGGCAATAACATCTTTAAGTTAATATTTAATAATAGTACATTCATTTAAAGTTAGGCATTTTGACACTATCCAAAATTACACCTACCGGCCTCATAGGTGTGAGTACTACTTTCATGTTGTTTTTCATAGTGCGAATTGCAGTTATTTAATTAATCATTTCTGAAAGGGTAAAGATTAATTGGGGGCGCTGCGTCGTAATTGGCAAACTTTACCGGCTGGAAGGGGGAGGGGTCCACATAGAGGTGAAATTAAGGTCAAATTTTTTTTATCGACTGGTATAGGCAAGTGAGGTGTCGTGAGAAAGGTAATGTTGAGTAAATTCCATTTTTTCGCATTTTCTTGAAATTTGTAGAAAGGTGAATAGTGGGGGAGGAGAAAATATTAGTTCGTAGTTCACCCCCCCCCCCCCCCCCCGTGGCATTTCGAGACTGTTAGAATTATGAAAACTTACAGGAAGGTGGGTTCCGAATAGCATATAAAATGGAAAATAATGGAATCTGTATATCTTCTCAGAATAGGTAAATAATAGTTTATTTCTGTAGTTACAGTTTGCACACCCCTGCATGCCTTAAACACTTTCGAGGTCAAAAGTACTGATGGCCAACGATAACCAACACCTTAGGCAATAATATGTTCTAAGTTTTGTTACAATCACGCAACTGCATTCTCCGAAACCAGCTTATGGCGGAGAAACTACGCCACATGGAACAGTTGACGCGCTATGCCCCACAAGGGGTTAAGGCATTTGAGAGAGAGAGGCTTCGTTCTTTGCGCCGAGTGATTTTCTGCATTTTTCGTCAAACCAGCCATTTCGCACTCGACGGACTTTGTATCCAAGAACCTTCTCTGCGACTTCCTCGATGGTACATTTAAGTTCTTCCCAGGACCCGTGCACACCTGTATTGCTGATGTCGTGTAGCATAGGTGATAGTTTTTCCTCAAGGCGACAGGCATATAGGCCTGCGCCGTAGCATCACTCACGAGTTTGTCAACCGCGAAAATTTTGGAATGGCTGATTCTCGGTTGGTGCACTGAAGAAATTCTACACCGAGAGGTTGTCTTCCACAAGTGATGGGCTGAGTCGAAGTTTGCTCCTCAATTAGATCGGACATCCAATACACTGGACGTCCACCTTTTGCAAATGATGACGTCGTCAATTTGATTAACGGTACTTGGATCTGGAGACTTCCTAGTCTTTTTGTGAGTGATGCGGGAAAAAAGTGCTAACGATAAAATTCCTACTGCATTCGAAGTCGATTAATCATTGATCGTTATCATTGCATTCCTCATGGAGGCAATGTCCTCCAGTGGTTGTCCGATGCCAACTTTTGTTTCTAACTTTCGCATTAAAATCTCCCAGCAGTATTTTGACGTTGTTTGTAGGAAGTGATTCAAACAGTGTCTCCAGGTGGGCATAAAATTCTTTTTTTCCTGTATCTTCCTTAACTTCAGTTGAGGCGAGCCAGAGGTTGCGAAAACAAGTCTAATGCGAATCGCACGCAACCTTTCATTAATAGGTTTGAAGTCAATAACGTGCGGCTTGAGCTGCTTCCTAAATACAATATGAATGCAACTCCAAACTCCGTGTGACCTGATGGTTTGCCGCTTTTGAAAATTGTGTGCGAATTCAAATTGTTTATCTCGCTGCAAATTCAATTTGTTTATTGGACTACCCGGGGGTAGCCTCGGTGATAGCTGCTTCAGGTGGTTCATAACGTGCCAGATTTCACACAACTATGTTGCAGGTCTGACACAGATATTCGGGCTACAGCTATACTTCCCTCCTTCTATCACAACGGTGGCTTTGGGCAAGCACTATTCGCTTGTATTTTTTGTATCGTCTCCTGCAATCGACGCAGAGTGGTGCTTGGAAAATCGCCCCTTAGTGAACAAACCAAAAACGCAACCCGTTGATAGAAAATACGCGAACACGATCCAATGTGCGAACAGTCTTAGATCCGGCGCACATGGACGTCGAAATGACGCCGGACGCCGCGTCACTTAAGCTCCTCCCTCTTTGATACCTATCTGCATTTCAATTCACATGATGCGATAGGACGCAGCGTCACTCTGTATTATATAAGCCGGGCCACATAATAGCGAAACTGAATTTACAATTTATGTTATTTTTAGTTTTAAATAAACTGTTTTTTGGCCATAACTTCTAAAATATAGGGAATTTCGCATTTTTACACCATTTTCACCACCATACCAACCCCCATTCGGGCTTAAAAGTGATCCTCAAGCGAATGGTTTGAAAAACATCATACAAATCAGACATTATGACCGTGTCCGTGTTCCGGGTTCGAATGTATGTGGGCCGGCTTATTAAAAATTGATATGCGGACGCGTGAAGTGACGCAGATAGGAGCAGAAACCAGCGTCATCCCAGATAGCTATCGCGGCGGCAAAATGCCGCCGATAGCTATCGGATAGCAATCTGCAGCCATGTGCATCGCTTCATTCCCCGTAATGAATTTCTTCCTATCCGATTGAAAGTGACGCAGTGTCAGGCGTCATTTGGACGTCCATGTGCACCGGCACTTAAGGTGTTTGTTTGTCGTAAACAAATAGTGTCCATAATAAACGATATGATCAATTTGGCCATCAATTTTATCATTCGCTAGTATTCTTTCTTTTTTCTCCGGATAGAGATAGCACAATTAAGAATGTAAAGATAAGATTTGAATTAATATTTGGAGATTTTGAGATATAAAGAAAGTGTTAAATTCCAATTCAGGCAGTATTCGAATTATTTGAGAGTTGGTTATGAATAGACTAAGTGCGATATCGACTTTACTTTTGGTTAGTCCTTCATCATAATCGATAAAAATATTTCCTAATGTGCTTTTGATCTATTTCAGCTAGCATCTTGCAGCGGTCAAAAATACCTTCCAGGAATTCCGGTGAATACAATCAGTCGGACAAGTCCAATATTGCTGAGAAAGGGAGTATCTGTCAACGAACCAAAATCCCTCGCACCACCGAATTTGTGTGTCGGCAAATACGGACCTTTCTGCGAAAACTGTCATACGCAGTTGGTGTGTATAGTTAAATTATTTAGATTAATTTGCCCATAATCCTGAAATATTTTTACAGACATGTGCCCACGAAACCATCAACAGACAAACTTGCAGGTCGATTGATCCGGCAAAACCGTTTTGTGTAAATTCAGCTTGCACCTCAACGCCACCCAAAGCTAACTGCTATGTGCCTTTTAGATGTACATCAACTGCACAATTTCCCAATCTTTACGATTGCACAATGTTTTACATTTGTGAAGACCGTTACGCGGAAAGCTCAACTGCGTACAAGTGTCCCGTAAATTATGTTTACGATTCCATAATGGGCATGTGCAAACAAAAGAAACTCGCGACAGATTGTAAAACGATAAGTTGCACGGGATTGTCGAACAGATATCAAGTATTTGCAGGTGACAAATCGATATTGGCCTATTGTGCCGATACACCAGCTATTCAAGAGACGATCCTGTTTCGTTGCAAGGACCATGAGAATATGCAGTACGATCAGGACACATTACAGTGCAAGTATGTTTGCACAGTTGAAGGACGTTTCGCGGATCGTTTGGATTGCAAAAAATATTACGAATGCTTTAAGGTCGGAGCTCAATTTCAAGTGGAACATATGACATGTCCCTTTGGATTCAGCTACAATGCAGTCAGAAAACAGTGTACAATAGCAACTCAGTGTACCCCTGAGTTAACATGACATTTACACTAGTGGTTCCGAAACTTTCTATGCCTATGAGTGCCTTCTTATAGCAAAAATATCACCATGAACCCTCAAGTGAAAAACTCTATGCAACTTCATATTGAAGAAAAAAGAAAAATGTAGCTTCGATATCTTGAACAGTAATAATAAAAATAAAATATAAACTAAAAACAAAATCTATTAGTTTATTTTTTAAAGTAGTATTGAAGCACAATATTTTTTGGTTTAAAATCCATAAACATAAAACTTTTTTCAGTAAGGTGAATGAGAAAGGATATGAGATTATTTATGTTTGGCTTTTTATTTTTGAATAATACTCGTAATACGAACACTGATTGTCAGTCAGCTTCTTTTTTTTTATTGTGAGCCTCATAACTGCAATAAATTCACTAAATAGGATCCTGTTTTCCTATTTAATGAATTATGCAAGCAATCATCAGCTTCTGTACAGTGACCCATAAAGCAAGATATATGAATGGTATCCGTTTTTGGAACCTAGAATTTATGCTATCCATATTCGAATATGGGGTGCAGCTCTTCCTTTTTGCATAGTTCAGTAGGTAAGGTTAGGTAACAGGGTTGCCGCTCGAGCAGCTCGCATTAGGCCTCCGATTTGGACCCATTTGGCACTGATTGCTAATTAGAGCTGCCGGGTGACCACTCCGCTAAATTGAATCAGCGGATCCAATAAGACGGCCCTTACACCCGTGCAAGCTCTTGAAAGCTGCGAGTACCTACGATGTTGAGACGTTTCCAATTTAGAGCTGGCCACTTACACAAAGTATGTTCGATGGTATCCTCTTCCATGTCGCATCGTCTGTATAAATTTCTGGAGGTCAGTCCCAATCCTGTCGTATGAGATTTGGTGAGGCAGTATCCTATTTAGCCTATTTCTTTTGAGTTTGAACAACATTGCTCTTGCTCAGATCAATTGATCGTCACAAGGTCCTGGCTACCCTACAATCCATTCTGTTTGTCCATTCAGGTTGTAGTTTAGTCCATATGGCTCCATCTACATATTTCGGTTGTGATGTCCGCAAATTATAGTCGAATAGATGCCGGTGGGCTGTTCACAGCTCCCGAACCACTTGCCAGCATTCTCGTTGCCTGTGAAACCACTGTGGGCGAGTGCCCACATAATCCTTTAGAACTATGTTTAGCTTTTCTGTCGTCAGCCTCTCAGCATACATTTACAGTTCTTGGAGAGCATCTGTATGACGGTAGGGCCAAAATGGCTACCCTCGTTGCAGTTCCTTAAATGTACTGTACCGCCATGCGTATAGCATGTAACTCCGACTGGAATACGGTATCGTGGTTTGCCAGGCTGGATCACTAGCTAAGGCCCAAATTCGCCAAGCTGACGCCTGAGCCTACTCCAGTGTCAGTCTTTGTACCATCCCTGTGAATCGGGACGTCACCGTTATTGATGGCTTCTCTGCTCTCCCAGTCTCTCCTTGTAGGGAACATCCCTTCGAAATTTCTTTCGGGGTATGTTTGTTTGATCATGTGGCCCGTATACTCAAGATCGATTGTCTCTAATTGTTATCAGAATACAAGAGTGGCCTTCTATTGAATAGAGCCACAAACCAGAAATTTTAGCCCATATTGCTGCTAAGCATGCACTTCTACAGATGAATTGATCCAAGGTCATAAGCCCCGGGATCATTTCTAGCCCAGCCGTTGGGTAGTTCTCCGGACACCCGTAATACTAATTCAGACTCGTCGCCGCAATCTCGTTAGTTCCTTGACATTGGTTATGTTCTCGGTGACTTTCCACCATACGACCGCTCCATACGCAAGTGTAGGTCTCCGTGTGAGGTATGAGGCCCCATGTACTGGAGTAAGCCGACCGACACTCAAAGAGAGCTGCGAAGTCCTTACCAAATCTGTACTTTACGTTATCTCCCCAAAGCAGTGTCCTATCTACTATTAGGCCTAACAATTTAACACTGACAACAAGGTGTATTTTTTTTTACCCCGTTCCGGGTGGGTGTGGAAAATTCCGGCACGTTTTGTTTCCTTGTAAAAAGGATTTTCGACCGCCGGCCGGTTAGTCTTAAAGCCAGCTTGTCCGGCCCAGATTCAGATCTGGTCCAGCGCCGGTTACATAAGATCCGACAAGTTTTGAGAGAACTTACCTCTCACAGGTAAAATCAAATCATCTTTCACCAGGGCAACGCACCTGTGCGCAAGTGTGCGTTGGCGATGGGAAAACTGCGGGATTTGGGGTACGATTTGCTTGACCTTCCCCCTATTCTCCTGATTTGGCACCCTCAGACTTCCATCTGTTCCCAAACTTGAGGAAATTTGTTTCTGGGAAGCGCTTCGCATCCAATGAAGAAGTTGAGAGGGCCGTAGATGAATATTTTCACAGCCATCCAGACTCCCACTTCCGGGAAGGAATACTGATGTTGCAGAAACGCTGGACTAACTGTGTTGAAGTCAAGGGAGATTATGTAGAAAAATAAAGTCATTTTTAACTGAAAATCGCAGTCTTTCATTGTCAGGCCGAGAGCTTTTCACCTTACCCGTAATAGTACGCTATCTGACATCTTTTAAATTGGATGTGTAAAAACGATTGCACGCTTTCTTGGAATTCAAATTCGGATAAACGCTTCCTGATCTGCAATTAAATAATCTTTCGACTTCAATTATACTAATTTGCACCAACCCCCTGTGGGGCATAGCGCGTCATGTTCCATGTGGCCCAGTTGAATGTGGCCCAGTTGACGTTTCGTTAGCATAAACTGGTTTCGGAGAATGCAGTTGCCAGCATGTACCTCCTTCACATGCATGGCCACGAACGTCGCCGTGGACGCGATTTGAACCCAAAACGCCGGTAGTCAAACATGAGACTGATGCCTCAACACACTGCGCTACCGGTTGCCCCATCTTCCGATTAATAACACATGAATTTTTTTTAGCATACAGCTTTCGTCTATTCGTTGCAACATATATGACCTGCCCATTAAATTCGTTAAAAATTCTGGAAATTTCCAGTTCAATGCTCTGTCCGTACAGCTCATGGTTGTACCGGATGCGCTATCCATTTCGACCACAAATTGCTCGGAATGTTCGCCGACTCGACAATCCCAGCAATTTTTGAAGCTTTGCTTGACAGTAAAAGGCTAATCGGTTCAAAATCGGCCTGATCTAAAGTCTCTTAAAATATTCGCGCCTGGTTTACGGTCACCCAAGAAACCTACTACTACATACCAAATTTGGTTGAGATCAGACCACGAGAAGGGCCCAAACAAAACGGACAAACGAAAATACGGAATCGGACTTAATATCCGTGCGTCCATTATGAATCCATGAGACGGGGCAAAAACCGTAAATGCAAAAGTCTGTAGTTATCAGCAGTATTCGTTTCAATAATTTAACACTTATCAAAAATTAATTCATTTTTAAGAAATACCTGGATAAAATTTGCAAAGATGTATTGTACAAGGATTTCGATAACAGCAATCACTGCTTCGCAGTTTCCGAGAAAGAATGCTTGGTGAAATAAAAACAAGCTAGCCGAGAGCTAGGTTCGACAGCCTTCACACCTTCAATAGTCTGTGTTGTTATAAATGGTAAATTAAATATGATATGGAAGAAGATTGAAGAAGAAATCAAAAGAGCAGAGCAATGCGGGAATGATCGTCTACTAAGTAAGAGCAGTTATCAGTCAATAGTATTCGAAGTGCAACGAAAGTGTGTAGATCAAACATTCTGCATGTACCGTTTTGAAATTAGCAGTAAAACTTCTTCCGATTCTACTGTTCCTATGACAGGTATTTGAAATAGTGGGTCAATTTCACCCAAATTTAGAAATATGGTTTGGCGGTAACTATAATCGATTAATGTAAAATTTGGTAAAGATATGTTTAGAAATAAATAAGTTCTAACAAAAACTTAGTTTTGGACCAGTCGTTCCAATGACAGCTATATCATATACTAGTCCAATTTTAACCAATTTCGGGAATGTAGCTTAGCAATAGATATCATTGAACAATATGAAATTTGGTTAAGATATCTTTAGAAATCGAAAAGTTTTTTTTTCATAAATACAGACTTTTGGACAGGTCGTTACTCAATTGCCCTAACCCCTTGTGGGGCATAGCGCGTCAACTGTTCCATGTGGCCCAGTTGACGATTCGTTGGCATAAAGTGGTTTCGAAGAATGCAGTTGCCAGCATACACCTCCATGGACTGGACTCGAACCCGAAACGCCGGTAGTCAAACATGAGACTGACGCCTCAAAACACTGCGCTACCGGTCGGTGCTATGGCAGCTATATGACTTAGTGGTTCGATTCCGTTGGTTTCGACATATGTACAGCGTTCAACAGAAAGGCTCTGAACAAAATTTCAGTTCGATAGCTTTAAAGCTGAAAGAATAGTTTGCACAGAACCAGACGGACAAAGCTTCATCGGCTCACTCGTCATTAGGGCTGATTCGATTCAAGTAAATACATGTAAGGTATCGATACGTTTGCTTCCGATCCAAGTATATTTTGTATCGATACATTTAGCTCAAGTACTGAGTAGGTATCGAATTAAAGAACTTGGATCGAATCAAAGTACTTGAATCGGATTAAACTACCTACAAGCTACAAACCACATTTCTACTGCTTCTCCCAATCTATTCTTCCTCATTGTTCATTGTAAATGATTGAGACTACGCGCTATGCCACACCGTTGCCATATTCCATGTCATTCAGTGGCCATGGTATGGCTTGGCTATGGATATGGCTTGAACGGTTTGACCAGTTTGACACACGTTACACGTATATTGTCTCTCACAATCCTTTTCTACACTTATCACTTCCTCATTACCATTGGAATTTGGAAACGGAAACGAGATGTGCTCTATGCTGTGCATGTTATGTTACGACTGGTTTTTGTTCGCACATAATTTCATTTATCCTTTTTCGGCCTTCTTTTAGTGTTCAGTAACACAAAAACAATATTGAACTCTTCCAGTTTCATCTGTAGTAACTTTTAAAAAAGTTCTCATTCGATTCGAGTAGATATCGATGCTTTTCATTCAATACCAAGTAGGTATCGATACTTTTTGCCCGAAGTACTTGCAAGTGTTTGGTATCGATACCCTGGGGGTATCGAATCAGCACTACTCGTCATACTGATGAAGAATACAAACCGCTTATAAGGTCGGAAATGCTTCCTTCTGTGCGCTGCGAACTTCATGACAAAGTTAATGAATGTGATTGGGTATACATTCGTGAAGAGCATAAAAATTTGTAGTCAACATGTTTATTTGAGAATAAACCGACTTATCAAAAAATAAACATTGGCTATTTTTTCAACATGTCGATTGATGGTAAATCGTACTCCTATATAAAAGTTTATTTTCCGGTAATATAACTTTCTTTACTGCATCCTCGATTGGACAATTTACGCTATTTATTTTCCGTATGGGTTCATTGTTTTTGTTCAAAATTAAATGAAAATATGTAATTGTAAAGCTGGGGAACAAGTAGGTTAAAAATTCAAGGTAAGATGTCTTTTCTGGGTAATGTAAACACAAATAAGACTGCAAAGATAAGATTTGGATAAGTATTTTGGGGTTTCGAGATATAAAAGAAGGCGGCCAATTCCAATTCATGCAGTAATATAATTTGTTTGAGGGATGATCATGAGTATATTAATTGCGATTTCGACTTTACTTCTGGTAACATTTCTATCTTAATCAGTTTCATTTTTTGTTATATGCTTTTGGTATATTTCAGCTAACATCTTGCAGCGGTCAAGAATATCTCCCTGGAAATCCGGTGAGTTCAGTCAACAGGATAGAACCAACATTTCTGAGAAATGCAGTATTGTTTGACGCTACAGATCCTGTTCCAACTCCAGATCCTAACACATTATGTGCCGGAAAATACGGACCTATTTGCGCAAACTGTCATACACAGGTGGTATGTACAACCTGAAATTATTTTCAATTTGTGCAAATATAACACTGAAACATATTTGCAGACATGTGCCAACGAAGTCATCAACCGTCAAACGTGCAGTTCGATTGATCCAACAAAGCCCTACTGTGTAGACTCAGTTTGTACCAATGCCACTACTTCGGCAGGAAGTTGCACTGTACCTTTCAGATGTACATCTACTGGACAATTTCCCAATCCTAATGATTGCACGACTTTCTACTTTTGTACCGGCTCGTCCGTGCAAAGCACAATTATGTACAGGTGTCCTCTAAATTATGTATACGATTCCCTAACGAGAATGTGCAAACAAAAGAAAGTTACGAGTGATTGTCTGACGATCAGCTGCACTGGACTATCCAACAGATATCAAATATTTGCCGGCGACAAATCGATATTGGCCTATTGTGCCGATACACCAACTATTCAAGAAACCATCCTGTTTCGTTGCAAGGACCACGAGAATATGCATTATGATCAGGAAACACTTCAGTGCAAGTATGTTTGCACAGTTGAAGGACGTTTCCCGGATCGTTTGGATTGCAAAAAGTATTACGAATGCTATAAGGTCGGAACTCAATTTCAAGTGGAACATATTGCATGTCCAATCGGATTCAGCTACAATGCAGTCAGAAAACAGTGTACAGTAGCAGCTCAGTGTACCCCCGAATTAACATAACAACATTTAGACCAGTGGTTCCGAAACTTTCTATGCCTACGAGTATGAATGGCTTCTTATAGCAAAAAAAACACCACGAACCCTTAAGTGAAAAACTCTATGCAACTTTATAAAGAAGAAAAAAGAAAAAGAAAAATTCAGCTTCGATATCTTGAACAGTAATAGTAAAAATAAAACTCAATTCCCTTTATTTGCAAGCAGTTACAAGTTTTCGTTTAACAATTCAGGTGCCAATAATTTACAAGTAATTTATAAGAATTCATTTTTATAATTCACATTCATACATTATTTTAGTTCGCAAAATTTTTAATTTTTACTTTAACTCAGATAATATCTTTTAAATATACATATATCTGGATTTAACTTTGCATTATAAATCAGTTTGGATAATTTTTTATTGCTTTGAAAAAGTAGCTTGCAAAATCAGCAAGATAGCTGAGTGTAAAAGGATTAACATTTGCCAGGTATTCCTGTAAATTGACCAAATAGTGTACTTTACCAAGTCTTCTCCATTCATTTCGGTCTTTTGCTACGCGCTGCCATGTGTTTCCGCCACATGTTCTTCGCAAATCATCGTCCCATTGGGTCTTGGGTCTACCTCTTCGCCTAGTGAGCCCCCTCGGGTACCAATGTACAATATCATTCGATTCGTCCAATTTTCCTCGCATTTCCTAGATATCTGCTCAGCCCAACTTTATTTTCGTAGGTGTATTATTTCAACAATATCTGGCATTCCAGTTTTTGTTCTTATCAACGCCATCTAAATAGACAGGCCTGCGCTCAGCTGATCGTGTACGTCATTATTTCCTTCGCCAAGGCACGACATTTGTTTTCAATTGGAATTGCGTCAGACGGCATTTTAGTCCTCTAAAAACACACTTTCTGGACACTTGCACCAATTTGGTCGAAGCCGCAGCCCCGGGAATCAGTCGCAGAGCATCGTGGAACAGTTCGCACTTGACAAAATACATCTTTTGACCGCACGACACACTTTCATCGCGCACGTGTTTGTTTTCCCGGATCACTAGATGAAATTTTACCAACAAATAAACACTGAACGCGGAAAACGAAAACTAAACACGGAACGCATAAATACCGGGGACTCGCTGCCATCAGTCGCCGATCACTGGATTTTCCATACGATGGCGTCATCAAAGGAAATAATTGCGTAATTTAGCCGTCAAAATCAGCTGAGCACAGGACTGTATATCTAGATGGCGCTGTTCTTATCCACCTTTTGATTTTCTTGTCTCTTCTGGTTATTCCTAACATGTAGCGTCCCATGCTCCTAACATTTACGCGCAGATTCTGTCTCGTTTCTGAATTAGTGTTTAACGTCTCGCAGCCATATGTAGATTAGATGGAGGGCAGTTGGCCCAGAGGGTCAACAATCACTGCGACCCGGAAGTCTATTGTGCTACAGCCATATCTGAGAACCGGTAGAACAGTTAATTTCCACAGTTTTGTCTTAATACCTTGGCCCAATTTAGACTTGCTTGTTTATACACATTACTTAACATTTCCTAAAGTTGGTAGAAAATAAATAACTGGCGCAAAAGTCCAATTTGAACCATGGCCTCTAGATGAGTTAGCATCATCTCATTTTCTAAATCGTGACGGTATGTATGTCTTGTGCAGAGGTTTGTGATCAGCAACACGCTCAACCGAGTTATTTACTCCATAAATGTGTACTCACTTATCAGCTGAGTGGGCTCATAGTCCGACACGTAAATCCCCTTTTATCGAAAACTACTGCATTCAGGAGGAATCGAACTGGGGCCCAGCGCGTCAAAGGCGAACGTGCTAACCGTTGCGCCATCCGGACTACAAAACTAAAGTTGATGGCTAGGCGTATTTTATTGTATAACCACCTTCAATAAGATCGTCGGCCATTTTTTCAGCTTCGTCGAAGTTTTTCGCTATTATAGGGGTATCATCAGTGAACTCAAGATCGCTGAGTTGTTCTCCGTCAATATTCAACCCGTATTCTTCCCAATTCATGCCGCGCAGCAGGTCTTGTTGGACAGCTTTGAATATATCAGGTGATAGAGGATCTCCTTGTCGGACACCCTTTTTTAGTGGGATCTCAGCGCACCTTTCCCCTAGATTATACAATGCCTCGGCGTTCATATAGATTTTGAGCAATAATTTCAAGATAGATGGGCTTACATTTCTTCTTGAAAGACTTCTCAAAATTGCTTCGAACTTTATTCCATCAAAAGCTCTTTCAAAATCTAGGAAAAATAAACACACCGATAAATTACAATATGTATCTTCTTTGGCCCTCCGTATTATTTGATTTATCACGAAGATGTGATTTAGTGTCGACACTAGATCACTAAAAATAAAATATTAGCTAGAAACAAAATCTATTATATTATTTTTTAAAGTTAGGCCAGTAAAATTAAGCCAATTTTGGGTCTATTTAATAATAATAAGGGAAAGATCTGGAAATCATTTTAATCCCTTCTATAGATACTGAATACATGGAAACTGAGTTTGCACGGTCGTAGAAGGTGAGCTTAACTTTTGAATAGCGAAATTCCGAGAAATTTGAGCCCTTTTTTTAATATTATCATTATAACTCCTAAACGGTGCCTCGGATCGAAAAAACTTGCAGGAGTAAATTAAAGACCGTCGAATCTGCGTTTAATGCACTGCTCGAAGTTGAATTTCGGTTCAGTAGCGTAGTCAAAATCGATAGTAAAAAACGACAATTTTCGAGGCTTCGGAGAAAAATCACATTTTATCACGTTCCAAGCTCACAGATCTTTGCAACGGAAGCTCCAAATGGAAAAGCTTATCTGTAAAAGTTGAGGATAATTCGATTGTAAGCCTAACGTGGCCAATATTTTTCAATTCGGGCCATTTTTAGAGTAGTTATGAGCTAAAATTCAAAAATGTCTGCTCATCGATTTATGCCTTAAAAGCTCTATCTCAGTAAGTATAAGTATAACAGCTAAAAGTTTTATTTTAGTCTCAAATTGTAGATAAATTACTCTAGTTTAAGAAAATTT
Organism: Chloromyia formosa; assembly: GCA_964017055.1. NCBI lineage: Eukaryota > Metazoa > Arthropoda > Insecta > Diptera > Stratiomyidae > Chloromyia > Chloromyia formosa. The sequence continues at coordinate 33,229,484 of OZ024815.1, read as the reverse complement.
GACAAGATTTTTTGTAAAACCAATTTAGGAGACACTAAATGGAAATAGGGCAAGCCAAACAATTAGGCACATTTTCAACATGGTGGCGGGATCCATGGTGATAGGGCGGAAATAGAAAACTCGAATTTTTAAACAATGTACCAACTGAAACCATATATCAAAAATGGAAACCACCTTAATTAAAGCAACCAGTGTTGTAGCATTTTGACTGACCAAAGTAATTTAACCAGCATAGTTAAATAGGCAAGGTTAGGTAAGAGGGTTGCCGCTCAAGCAGCTCGCATTAGGCCTCCGCTTTGGGTCCATTTCGCACTCTCCGCTTGCTAGTTAGAGCAGGTGACCACTCCGCTAAATTAAATCAGGTGATTCAATGAAATTGAAGCAATTTCTGTTACATTTATGTATTAATGTTCTTGCAAATGTACGAGTGCGAATCATTTCAGTGAAAATTGGAATTGTTTGTGACACTTGGTTTCATTCTGCACACCAACTAAGTATGCGTCTGTAGCTTAGCTCGGTAACGCACCGGGCATTTTTTTTGCTACTCGAAACACGGTCTCTGCGGTTCGCGCTCCGCAACGGGACCAACTATTTTTTATTCTCAAATTCCCACCATCTAAACCTCCACGGTCGAGTTTTCAAGTAAAATTACGCCTTCACGGCTTATACAAACAGAATTCTCACACTTTCGTGGTTGTCTTGCATATGGATAGCTGCAAAGATGCAAGACCTGATGAGTGCTACTATCCATATGAAACCGCTAAGCTCGGAGAAATTAATTCAGAGGGAATTTGAGAATAAAAAATAGTTGGTCCCGTTGCAGGGCGCGAACCGCAGAGGCCGTGTTTCGAGTAGCAAAAAAATGCCCGGTGCGTTACCGAGCTAAGCTACAGACGCATTCTGTTACATTGTTTAACGTAAACCTCGCAATCGTAGCTGCATATTTTCCGGGCACAAATCTAAATTTCAATAAACTTAAATTTTTTGATGACGAGTTTAAGACACGTACTAGCATACGCCAGAAATAAATCATTTGTGGCAACCTTAATGCGAGACACAGATTTTGGAAATGTGCAAAAGCCAACAAAGCAGGTAGAATTCACAACGATATTTATTAATTCTTCTGAAGCTATTATCTTCTTGTCTATTCTTCCCATTTTTCGTTACGATGTTCATCGATCGGAACCTTAATTCGATTGGTTAGCCTGCTAGTCATTTGGCGCAGAGTAGGTCGTCGGTTTACCTAGCCCTTTCCCGTATACGATTCCTCTTTGTCTTTAATAATCTTCAGGAGTTCATAGGGATTTTTTACCCTTAATGGAGGTTGAGTTGTGTTGGCCTCTTTAGCCACAATTATCGTGGACGTCAGGCTTTACATTGCGTCTTCTAGGTCCCTGGTGTTTTCAATTTGAGTTTTCGGGTCTAATGTACTCAAGGTTTCGTAGTAACCTTTCCAATCTGGTGTCTTTTTCATTGGATCCGGGATGTCAATGAACATTTCATCTAGAAGGAATTGGACCGGCTTATGGTCCGACGATAAATTGTCAAACAAATTTATCCGCACATGCAAGTCAAGTGCTTTGGATAGCCCTACATGGAGAGGGTTGCCGTGTCTTGATCCGAAAGGCATCGGTTCTCTAGGGATATGAGTGCATATTATATTATTGTTTGAGATAAATCTGCTCAGTTCATTTCCGGCTTGATTGTTTCTCCCAGCACCCCACGAACGGTGATATGCATTCAAATTCCCTCCAAGAAAGACCGTACCTTCAATTTTCAGAAGCGCCCGCAGGTCTTCTGATAAATTCCTGTTTTTTGGTCGATTGTAGGCCGAAATTATTGTAACATCAAGAAAGTTCGTTTGAACCTTGATGGCAGTAGCTTTTATACACTGAAGGTCTGGAAGTATTATGGGATGATGGCTGATGCTATGTCATATTAAAATGGCTGTACCTCCTCCCCTCCCTATCATTCTATCACTGCGGTATAGATTGTAGTTGGGTATTCGGAAGTTGCCTCCTGGTTTCAGAAAGGTCTCCTAGATGAGCATGATATCAACTTGATACTCTTGTAAAAAGTTGATCAGCTCGCCTCTATGTCTGCGGATGGAATCGGCGTTCCATGAAACCACGGAAACACAGTGTGTAGGCATTTTAATTTTTGGGTTGGGTTGGGATCGTAACCTGATTCTGGGGTGTGAACAGACCCTGAATCATGGTAGCTATAATTTGCTCGATTACCTTAGTTTTCAAACAATCTATCCTATATTTATGGGAGGAAGTAATGGCTGTAATTAGACACAAACCCGAATTAAAGAAAAGGTCGAATGGCTTGTAAGTCTTTTGAGACTTTCAAAGCATCTGGTGCAGCTGGTAGTCTTCCCAATCAAAAACCATTGAAAGGCATATGAAATAAAAATACATGTTTTCTTAACATCGAACTCAGTTTGCGAAAGGTAAGCCTACAGCACAGTTGCTCTGTGCACGCTTCCCTTAATTTTGGGGAAGCTTTAGATAATACCGGCTATAACTAGATATCCAAAGCTCTTTGAACTCAGGGTACACCTTCAGTCAACGCTGGCGATCACTCTAATTTGCGTTATATTTTCTATGTGACTATTAGCTGATCGCAGGTTTAGGCTTCTTCATGTGAATTGGTCTAGGACAGTGGCTGGGGGTTGAAACTGTCCTGGACCAACTCATACAAAGAGTTCTCTGCCGATGTGAAATTTCAAGAAATCACGCTGAACTGAAAAGAAAATTGAAATTGCAAAACCTTGCGTGCCTGGGTCGATGCGAGCATGAGCAGCATAGAGGCGGTTATTGGACTGACTACGCTGCATATTTACATAGGAATCTACGGCTGTTAATGCTTTTAGAATGTATATAACTTCTGGCGCACGCTGGAATAGATATGATCACATGAACACTCCGAGTCAAATCAGAAATTTGCCTCAGCGAGCTTACGAGTCAGATTCTTACTGTGGTCTCGACCTGTGCTCAGCCTGGACTCTGGCTGGGAAATAGTCCCTTAACAAAAACTCCAAATATAAAAATTGGTCGGATTGCGCTAATAAAAAACAACAATACTAGCATACAATTGATATTGTACCGTTGACTTTCATCCTTCAGCAGTAGTAATTGAAGTATATCAAGAGCAAGATCGATGTCATTGATTGCGACAGTTAACTCATTTACTTTTATATGCCAATGAAGCGAGAGTTCAATGAAGAAAGCTTTGAGAATCACAATTAGTTCTTACAGTCAGCATACTGGAAGGCTTTAAGAATTTTAACAAATTAATCAAAACAACATTTTATTTGGAATTTCAATTCAAACTAAAAAAAACACCATTGACAATCAAATCCTTCGCAATGGATGCGGTTTGATAAATATCCATTACCATGATCAAAGCGACTCCCACAAGTATTCACTACTGAAATCTTTCCATCTTATCGCTTGAAAACATTTGCGCTGAATTCTATTTCTTGGAATGGTGGCAACCATCCATTCCTTCGTGTAACCACGGGAGTGAGGTCAGCCTTTTTGGCTTCAATAAACATCGTGGAAATAAACCAGAGTGACTGCATTTGGCGCCACGACGAAGAGGGTCCATAATTGAATTTACCAGGATATCTTGCCTTTTCCGGATAGCTTTTGATTCACGCTTTCGATTTTTTTCTTCTCAGGCAGCCTCAATCCGCTGTCAATTTGAAATGAACAAGTCGCGAAGTAAAAGTTGAGCAGTCGTCAAATGAGAAACGACAGGGCGCAATGCTTCGTTGAAACGAAATAGAGCTGACGGAAAAAAAAGAACGGAATCTACAATAATTTGATAGGGAAATGGAATTTCATATTGAAAATTAATGAAACCTAATGCGGTTGGTGATGGCAGGTGTCGTAAGCATGCTTCTAGCACTACGCTTCTTTTCATCTTTGAATCTGTTCCCTTAGCATTCATTGCTTGTTTTGGGTTTTCATATCAATATCTATACATTTACCATGCATAAGGCGGGCTTCATATTTAAATATGTATCAGAAACCTCAGTTGAAATATTCAAAAATGGCAATAGGAGTTTTATCGTTGAAAATATAGAAAATAGGGAATTCTGCTGAAATCGGAATGTCGAAATGATGTAGAAAGGTAACTGGAGCCTTTGATGTCCAGTATTTCAGGAAAATCGAAAGTTCAAAGGACTGCTGACATTTGTGTTTTAGTACAGTCAAAAACTGGTAATTTTCCAACAAAGTATCAAACAATGGGCGAGAGAAAATATCTTCTTAATGAAAAATAACAATTATTGCTTGAAGCGAAATTTTTAAAAGTGAAGAAAAAATATTCAAGCTTTGGTCGAAAGTTCATTAAATAGCATAAAATCCTTCGATGCATAAACCCAGAATGCACTAATGGAATTCCGATTTTGTAGCAAATATATGCATCTGACGATTGTTAAAATATGAACTCTTATGGCGTATATTATCATTCTTAAATGAACAATCTGTCTCAATACCGTCAGCCGGTATAATATTCTTTCATTTTGCCAAAATATTTAAAATCTTGGTACATTCCTGAGATATTTCTTTTTGCTCTTCGATCTGAAATCTCAATGGGTAATATTCATGTTCACTCCCGCCGCGCCGGATGAGTGAGTATCATTTGCAAAAAAAAATGAGTTCTTCAATACTTGCAGCCCGTTGCTTATAAAGTACACATAGCGTTCAAGTGTTGATTTTCATACGTCCACTTGGCATATTCAACAGAGGTTCTGCAAGAAAAAACTCTACTCGACTTTTTTTTTTCACTGGAAAAAAAATTCAAAAAATCCTTTTCACAAAGTTCCTTGGTCCTTTCAATCTGTGCATTTCCATATTTCATCAGTAGACCTAAATATTTCGCTCTTTCATTTGCTTTGTATAGGCGTTGCTGCCCGCGTGTTGGTGTCAAGATCCGAAAGGGAAGAAAAGAATCCGACGCCATAAGGGTCCAATGGTCTACGTAGGAATATGCGAGTACATAAACGTATAGGAATTGTGATCATTTAAGCTGGCGGAACAAAAGTAGCGGACTAAATTCGCACAGCTGAAAAACATTTATGTAATACACTTTATTTTAAAAAGTTGTGGTAGTGTCCGTTAGCTTAACACATAAATTCGCAGACAGTTAAAAAAATGTTATATTTAGTCACAAACTACCCGTTTTATTTGGTGCTAATTTTGTACAATCAAAAGAATTAAATGGACTTAAAAGAATAAGTTCCGGTAATATCTGCAACCTTAAGGCCGAGCTTATATAAACTGCGGCAGCCGAAACGGTTTACAAATTTCCATTGAATTTAAATGGAATCTTACCGCTCAACAAATCGCGGCGGTTTGTTTCATTTAAATTCAATGAAAATTTGAAAACCGCAGGTACTCCCGTAGCTTCTAAACTCTGCTTTAAACTTAAGCTGACGGACAATTTTTTTTTATCATAATTTGCTAGTTGTGTTTAATGCTAATTTAGTACAGCCAGACGGTTTGGGTCTGGATTGTGTTGGCTGTGGTCAACCGAAATGACGCTGATGGGGTCATTTCGGTTGAAAACTGGAGTCAGGTCTAAGGTATTTTGACCATTAATCTCGAAAGTGTTATTGAGGCCTAGCCGGGACTGCCTCCGGACTGTGACAACGGTGCGGCTGGTTTTAAGGTCGGGTTAATGAAGTTTGCAAACGAACGGTCTGCAAAGGTGTTTAGATACGCCATTAGTAGGGCCGGGGAGGTTTGGCAAGGCGCTAGGCTCGAAGTAGTGAAGAATTACGAAATTGCATCGCGTTTTGGGGCCCGTTTGTGGCTGCCGCCCTTTGTATCCGATAAGGAACAAATACTGCGTCTCATACGCACCTGTAATCCGGACATTCTATTGAGGATTGGGCTATCGTCAAGTTGGAAGACCCGGTGACGGCCTGCAGATGTGCTGTCCTATTGATAAACTGAGAATCATTGGTCCCCCTAACAAAATCGAGTGGAGTCGTAAGGCTTGGCCTTGTCAAGATTAAGCTAAGGATATATAAAAGTGACTTGAAAAGGCGTCGCAAGCCAAAATCTATTCCCATTAAGGAAGTTGCGAATGTGGCCGAACCTTCCCCCTTTGAAGTGTCGAGACCCACTGAGGCGGGCACGAATGAAGACTGCGTGTCACTCGGCTGAGATCTGGCAGCGTTGGATGACACTTCACGGCTATCTTAAGTGCACGATTGAATCCAGCACGGAAGGGAGGAGGGGCGTAATGGCAAGTTTTCTGCAGATAAACATTCACCATTCAAAAGCAGCCTTAGCTTCTATTCTTGCTCGTTTGGCGCGCAGTGAAGAAGATATCACAATGAATCTGGAACTTTGGGTCATGCACGATTTCGATAGAGGTCTGGGGTCACCTGATTACAACATTCTTTTTACTAAAGGCCAGGGCAGACCATGGTCTTGCATTCTCGTTAGGAAGACCGTTAAGGCCTTCTTACTGCGAACCTACATCGACAAGGACTCTGTGTTAGTCTGCCTGGAGCTCAAAGGTAAGGTGTATTGGGTTACATCGGCATATATGCCGGATGATAATGTGGGTACGCTCTCTTCATCCTGTCAAGATCGCACGGAGGAGAAGATGTTCAGGGAATAAATAGTGAAAACACAAGGCGATTTGAGCAAATGCATTTATTGTCTGCTCGCTTCCGCGTCTACAATGGCAGTTACTTTCTTACGTCTACTTCTATCAATGGTAATATGCTAGTCTAATGGTATGTGCGTATGTTAGTTCACTCCGTGATTCGGCGTTGCCAGCAGACAATCCAACCTGAGTTATGTCATTGCAGCAGCGCGGGCATCAAAAATTAGTATGATTATTGGCTGTGGCTCTAATGCGCATCATGATGCCTGGGGTAGCTCAGACGCCAATGAGCGAGGTGAATATCTTCTAGAGTACATTATGGGAACTTATCTCTAAATCTGCAGTGTGGACCGCGAGCCTACTTTCATAACAAAAAACCAGACAGGTGGTCCTAGACATCTCTCTGGCGTCGGATGATATCATCATCAGCGCACTATAAATCGCAGAAGGACAAATTGACCTAGTTATTGTGGTATATTTATGAAGGGATACCTTCACTACCAAATCATTCCTGCAACGAACAGAAACACGTCTGGACGATATGACAAATACGCTGACAGATGCTATGAAGGCGGCGGCGTATTCATCGTGTCCAGTTACCTCACACATAGGCTTGGTGGAACACTAGAATCTCCGAACTTTGGGCGGAGTGTAGGAGAAGTTTCAATAAGGCTAAGGCTTCAAGGTTGGAGTCGGGCTAGCACTCCTACAAAAAAATCTGAATTCGTTCAAAAAAGAGTTAAGGCGAGCCAAACGCAACGCATGGAGGAGCTTTTGCAAACGCATCGAAGGGTCCTGCGAGACCTCTAAATTTCGGCAAATCATGGCGTCAAATCCATCTCTGGCATGACGAGTCATGGACGTCTTCGAGAAAAAAAAACCATCGACTAACTGTTTGACATACCTTTCCCTGGAAGTTCGGCTGGAGTCTCACTTGGGCAATTTCTGGTCAGTTATATTGAGAAATGCCTTGATCAAGGGAAACACGATTGTTGTTTTCCTGAACATCGAGGGTGCTTTCGTTAATATTAGGCCTAGTGCGATCATTGATGCACTCCTGGGCCTCTAGGTTGATGAATCACTTTGCAAACCCGTTAATTGGCACATACACACTACCCTGGTTGCATTGACGGAATGTCTCCACTTCTTTGGTATGTAGGCATGAACAAACTGCTTCTAAACTGGAAGAAATTGGATGCTAAGTTATTGCGTACGCGGATGACGTTGCCATTGCTCTCGTAAGTTTCCTGATGTCCTCAGCGAGTTATTGCACAGTGCCCTTTCCATTCTAACAGATTTGGCTACTCTTTGCGGCGTTGGAATTAACCCGGCTAAGACGGAGCTTGTGCTCTTCACTAGAAGACAAACAACTCCAACACACACAAAACTTCCACACAGGAGGGTATTAAACTGGTTTTCACCGACGAAGTTCCTTGGTCTAATTTTAGATAGGAAACTAAAGTGGAAGCCCATTATTGAAGAACAGATTAAAAAAGCTACTGTTGCCCTCTACTCGTGGACAAAGACCATAGGTAAGAGCTGGAGCCTGCAGCCTAAAGCTGTAGATTGGATATATACAGCTGTCGTACGTCCTATACTGCTGCATGGAATAATTGTGCGGTGGAAAGCCCTATTATAACCTACTAGGAAATGTACAAAGTATAGCTGCGCTGGCCATGACGCGCGCTTTTAGAGCTTCCCCGTCAGCCGGGCTAGATATGGTGCTCGGCTTGCTCCCGTTGGATATTTACGGCGAACAATTAGCGGCAAGCCCGGCTTTACGCCTTTGCGAAAATGGCCAGTGGCGCACGTTTAGTTATCAACACTCGACTAAACTGGGCAACTTGAATCTCCCCGTGGATTCTGATTATTTTTGTACAAAATAGGTTTTTTGCCGGAACCACACCAGCCTTATTCCGTTGAGGAGTCTATCCCAAGCAGCACAATCCAACCTTGGTTAGGAATCTAACAAATTTTTGGGTTATAAGTCAGTCATACAATGAACAATTTGTTGAAGTGACTGAAGTAAAACCTTTTTGTTCGTTATTAAACTTGGTGTTTCATCTAAATTTTGTTATTAATATTACTAAACTGCTCTATTTCAAACAAAATTAAACAAAGTGCAACTTTTTTGTTACGTTCAGAACAATATTTGCATTTCACTAGCTATTTTATTATATTTTTAGCAAAGGCGGTTGAGATACTGCTAAATTGTCATATCTCCAACGACTGTTGGAAATAGAACTATATGGTCAGGGTTTAAACTAGAATGTTGTGTGTTTTCTATATAACTTCTTAGTTATACAAATAACTAAAGAATTTTATAATTAGCTGAATGTTACCAAATATGACTATCCTGTTGTAGGCTTAACTCCAAGTGTCATTGTAGCATCAAAACCTGTTGAGTTCTGGTCACGATAAACACATGCTTCTGCATTGGTCGCGTTCTGTATATTTTTACCCCGCGCCCGCGTCAAAACAATAGTATAACGGCAACACGTAATTCATATTATTGTGTTTAAGTGCCCGTGTTTTTGCCAAAGTAAAAAACCATTGGTTCATTTGGTGTCGGTAGTGTATTATCGTATTTGTGAATTTTTTTCTTTTGCGGAATTTTTTTATTAAGGAGAACACGGGTATTTCGCTTGTGCATGTTTTACAAATAAGCATTTTTGTTCACAAATATATTGTGAAAGTAGTCCTTTATGTCATTGCATAATGAAATGTGATAGATAAAATATCATAAAATAAATAAGTTTTCTATAATTTAATGTGTATATGTTTTATTTCAATTTTGATAATGTATTGACTTGATGTGATTCGTCGATCGTTGTTTGTGTAATGTGTGTTTGTTATCCTACACCACACTCGATAGATAGGCAAATAACGCGCCTAATGTTAAATTCAAGTCAAGCTTCAGACTAAAATGTGACAAGAATGTTATATGAAGGTCATCAAATAGTTATATAAAAAACAATATTGGTCATATTTAGTAATACGGCAGTTGTAAATCCAACTGTTTTGTTGGACACATATCATAGAGATGACTATCTATAACAGTATGGTCATCTAAATAGCTGAAATATAACTGTGTTGTTTTCTGAAAGTCGTGGTCATAAACCAGGCAAAACCGGTAAATTTACCATTGTACAAACGTTTAAATAACGTTATTTCAACCTTTTACATGACAATATCGTTATATGACCATGGTTATATTTCGATCATAATAACCGTTAAATGACTCGTTTGTGCTGCTTGGGATGGGTTGATAACACGCTCCTGACCACCGACTCCATGGTCTTCTACGCGGATGGCTGTAGGACCGATGGCGGAGTTGTGGTAGGTATCTATTCGGAATGGCTAGGGATTACCCTGTCACTACCTCTTCTCGGCTTCTGAAATGCTTTGCATGCGTAGGTTTCGGCTATTTTGGAAGCTCTGACCTGAAGTTACCATTTACACGGATAGTCAAACTACAATTCAATCACTCGGATCTGTCCTGACTACATTGAAAACCATCATGAATTGTCACTTAGCCCTCAAGAAATTGAGTGGTTTCTTCGATATCACACTACCTATATACTGGATACTGAGCCATAGTGTCTTCGCGTTTAACCGTGTGGCGGATGAGCCGGCTCGAAGACAGCCAGTGTTGTTGACGGGAACTGCGTAAACATCTAAATGCCAATCGCATCGTGTAAGCTTGTAATTAGTGCAGATGCGGTGAAAATGACGAATACAAGATGGTTAAACAGTGATACGTGCCAAACGACGAAAACGATTCCGCCGTAACATTACCTGGGTTGCTCTGCTATACTGCTCTCTGTAGGGGTTATCATAGGAGGACACTGTCGTATCGGTGACTTCGCCTGGCGGCTCCGTATTCCTCAAAACGATTATTGCAGAAGTTGTGAGAACGTGGGTGAAGAGGAAAGCTTTCTTCAGCTTCTTTGTCCATGTCCGGTTTTGGCTTCGAGGCAGAAGAAATTTATGGGTTCCTGTTTTTTCTGGTATTTGAAGGATTTTAGGGATACAAGTGTAATACAGCTCAATCGCTATATCGCCAGCGCAGGCTGATTTAGGACCTAGGTTCAATTAGGTGACTTTGATGGTATCACAACGGACACAGACGTCAGAGGTCATGGCAACCCCTTTACCTACCTTAACCTAGTACAATCTTTCCATTTCGAGAAACATCCGGAAGTCGTATTTTTCGTGAATCGAAATTCACGTGACATTATCCAAACTAACCGTTGTGTGGGTTGATGCTATTGGCTGCAGAGCGGGCGAAGTTGTAATCCCTTAAGCGCGCAGCGAACGTAGAGAGGGAAGCCAACTAAAAAAAAAACATTTCTTGCCCGCCAACTTAAGTGTTATACTGGCGGTCACTACCGAAACTTTTAGAAATAAAGTGCAATAAATTTTTTTTCGATTGTGCGAAATTAACACTAAACACTGAATTTATTACACTTGTTTCAATTAAGTCCGCTACTTTTGCTCCGCCAGCTTAAAAGAGGTTATGAATTCTCATAAGCTAGAAGCATAAATTAAAGGAGGAAAATAGCGTCAAAACACATTTCAATATGTGCCAAGAACGTCGTATGCACGCAGGCAAATGAGACAAAAAACACACATTCGATTGCTGTACAAGGATGCAATCATACATGCTACTTAGTTTCGGTTTACGTACGGTTTCCGATCACCGTACTAGGAAGAAGCACATTACTCAGGGTTTTATTAGCTGCACTGAAAGAAAATTTATTCGTACCTACTAATTCAAAACGGAGGCTGTTATTCGTTATTATGAGTAATACATAGTTTACAAATAAACCCCTGAATTATAATTACCAATAAAAAATAAATCTTCATTTTCATTAGAAAAGGATGTTAGACGATTATACTTTTTGCAAAGCTGGAAAGCGGTGGAGTACTGCGTTTTTGCAACTGTACGAGAACGCATTCCACAAACAACAAACGTCATGCTGTTTGTGTAATGCGTGCTCTTTACGCTAATCTACGCCAAATAAAGTCCTATTAGTCTGCACGAGCCATGTGAATCAACTAATGATTTGTCTACGATTTAAAGCTACACATGCTGCTCTTGGGCTCAGTTCACTTACATTTACATCTGCGAGTCATAAGCATAATCATGGGACTACGCCTATAAGAATGACAGCACATTTACTTCCCTCTTCTAGCCGGTAGAGGCATATGGGATTGCTAGTAGGTAGCCATTTGCGTCCTTGACCATCTTCCATTGTTGGTCCTTTTTCGGTTCATCCGCATGTCGAAATATGGAACACATCTGATAACTTAACTGTAGTAAGGGGCAAGAATAGATTGCGTACGCTGAAAATCCAACTAGTAGCGTAGGAAAATTATCTAAAATCAGGCTCAAAATATAAATAATTTCTCAAAAGCTGAATTTATTGAAAGAGATCATTATCTTATGATCGCTAATATTCGATTACGAAAAGCAGCCGTGCGCCATCCTAGCGACGAAACATCTACGCACCGCAAATTCAACACCGCTCAACTACAATAAAAATCCAGCTCTCCTACAACAATATAACGACCATCTTGCGCAAAAACAACTGAGATAACTACTCACCCAGATAGTAACATAAATGAAAAGTGAGATGCCATTTAAGATAATTCAAAGGTAAATCGGCTTCAGAGAGATAGAGACGGCAACATTTCAGTAATGACCGCTGCCTATAAAGTTTCATTGTGTGAGTAACACACTTTGGCATTACGCCTTTGTGTACGCATACGGGAACCAACACATATGCAACTACTAGTCACTAGCGTTAATTTGTATGAAGTAGGATGTCTTCGTATTGTTTAATCTTTACATTGACAGTGCATATACAGTCCTTGGCACAAACCCGGATTGCCGCAATAAGCCCTGGATGTCCGACGCTTCATGACAGCTCATTTTTGAAAGAAAAGTGAAGAAAATTACAAAATTAGAATGAAATGCAGTTAATACAAATTAATAATAAAAAAGTAAAATATTGATTTTTAAAACTGCGCACATAATTTCATCATCATCGTGGCAGCTACAGCCCGACATCGGGCCTTGGCCGTCTAGATTATTGTCCTTCATAATTATCTCGGTGAAGCCACCACGTTCCTCGGAAGCCCACCTGTTGATCGGTGTCAGCATATACTGAGTCTGGGGCGACCGGTAGCGCAATGTGTTGAGGCATCAGTCTCATGTTTGACTACCGGCGTTTGGCCGGTTTCACATGGAACGCACGATGCACGAGATTCTAGTAGAAAGCTCCAGTGGCGAGCGAGCTTTCATACGAGAGCAATTTAAAATTAATCATCGCACATACAAAGCTCGCTCGCCACTGGTGTTTTCTGCTAGAATCTCAAGTATCGTGCGTTCCGTGTGAAACCGGCCTTTCGGGTTCAAATCCCGTCTACGACGTTCGTGGCCACGCATGTTCAGGAGGTGCATGCTGGCAACTGCATTCTCCGAAACCAATATATGCCAACGAAACGTCAACTGGGCCACAAGGAACAGTTGCCGCACTATGCCCCACAAGGGGTTAGGGCAATTGAGTATTCAACGAGCTCTCGGTATTCCTGGTAGCCATGCTCTGCTGAAGCGTCTTTTTATTATTTGTTTAAGCATGCGATTATCGTCTGTTCGTTATACATGCCCTGCCCTTTGCAGTTGTTGTAATTTAACGATTCTCGAAACTTTCGTACAGCTCATGATTTTACTGAATGTGCCATCCATTTCGGTCGCAAACTGCTCCAAAAATTCGCAAAACGGCCTTTCGTTCAAATGTGTTTATCATGTTTTCAGAGGCTTGAGTTAGCCCCCAGGTTTCGCAGCCACAACATAGTACAAATAGTTTGATGGTTTTGTATTGTATATGCGCAGCTTCGTATTCCTGTGCACATGCTTCGATTTCATTATTGGGAAGATCGAGAAAAAAGTCTTATTTGCCAGCTATAACTATCGCTCGATTTCGTCTGTTTCGCTGGCGCCATTTGACAACTTACTACCCTTGCAATTGGAGTCGTCGTCGAACTCGATGTTGAGTTCCCCGAAGGCGAAGTTCGATTGCGCTGGCGTCATGGTACTTAATTCGTAGCCCAAAATATTTTGCAGCCGTATCAAGGCTGTGTGGCTGTCATTCAGCGGACAACTTGAAAAGACATGTTAATATCATCTGCACATGCTACTATTTGATTGAATTGTTTGCCCCAAAATTAACTACATCTGTGTTGGAATATTAAAACAGGATGAAGCATTGCGTTTTAGATGTAGGAATTGTACCTGTTAGCTGACTTATTCACTAACTGCATTCAACAAATTGAATTAATAATATATGCTTCATCATTGATATCAATTGTTCTATAATAGTTCCACCAAATTCATACATGATCATTGCCAACGTACCATCAGATTTAATTAATAATTTTCGCAGGGCTAATTAGACTCATTGATGGTATCTGAATTAAGTGCTTAACCTCACACTCGCCGGCCTAACTACGCTGGTAAAACATTGCAGACAATAATGAATTATCCACTCCTGTACACTAATTTTAAATGGCATCAAGTGAGCTGGGTAATTAGTATGGTTCTTACGTATGTTTCCGCACTATAATAACATGTCCTGCACTCGTAAACTTTTAATTCATATAACCGTCCGTTGCCCTTCGGTTGGTGCGGCCACAGCCCAGCACCAGCCGCGGTATCTTTTACATTCCTACAAGCCAGGTTCGCATTCAATTGTCCCGAATTGTGGTGCAGTCTCTCGATGCAATATAATTAACTCTATCCCATAGTTACGCATTTACATGTAATTGCACTCTACAACTTGCCATCGCCTGACAGGATGGGTGGCGTGGCGGTTCGAAATTGTATCTTTGCATTGCACCCGCTTAGCGAATAAAATGATGCTTAGATTCTAAATAAAAAAAAAATGTGAGCACCAGGCAACATTTTTAGATTTGTTGCTGAATGGACATTAAGAAATTTTAATTCTGCTTTTGCAGACCAATGGAAAAAGTTAACTTATTTCTTAAAAAAAAATAATATATAAAACTATACCCACAATACTTATTTGCTCTAACCGCTAGTGGCGTATAGCGTCAACTATTCCATATGGCTTAGCCAACGTTTCGTTAGCATTAACCTGTTTGCTATTATTTAGTCGCCTACTTGCGAAAAATCGGGAGATGTCGTGACTTATTTTTAAGCCCCGCACCACAGGGGAAAGACAACACATACATCCATGGCCACGAACGCCGTGGACGGGACTTGAACCCGTAACGACCATAGTCAGGTATGGGACTGATAACGCCTCTTCGCACCGAGCTACCGGTCGCCCCAAATAATACAATAATAATACGTAGTTAAGGTAAGATAAGATAAGATAAAATAGCCGAGCTAGTGTTCCAGCAGGAAGGCACTGCGACCGTAAAAGATCTATTGTGCCGTAGCCCATTAATCTAAAAGACCGTCCACCTTTCTAATAAAGGGCAGTAATTCTTTATCAGGAATCTACCTGAAATCTGCAGTGCTGATAAAAGCCTGCCCGAGGACTGACATCCTAAAGCGTGCGATGGCGGGACATTCGCACAAGATGTGGTCGTTTCCACGTCCTCCAGATAAAGAAGCATTCAGTCTTTCTGTTCAAGTGGTATCTGACCAGGTGGTGGCCAGATAAGTACCACACTAGGAGTCTTAGGTGGGTTCTACTCTTTTGAGTGTTACCCTTGTGATTGTGAATGAAGGGCAATATCAGCTCCTTTGATTGACGTATCCCTGGAAGGTTATTCCAGTACTGATGACGCAAATCAATTTGTGATCCACAGTTTGGCCGAAGCCAGCTCAAAGCCACAGTAACGCTGAGCTCCATGAAAACGACTGCATGATCCTTGCCAAACAAGTTCATCCGCAGCCTCGTTCCCCTGGTGGTCTGGCACCCAACACAAGAAGACTCGATTTTTGGTTGCCAACAGTTGAAGGAGCTCGTAACACTACTTCGCCAGTTTTGAAGAGACCTTATATGAGGAGAGCGCTTTTATAGCTGCTTGGCTGTCTGAGTAGATAGCAGTGTGAGCGCCGCCAATACGTAGTTATAGATCATTCTATAATGAAAAGACCCCGGTACAAACAAAGAAAATGCTCCCAAACGTTCAAGTCCAAATAGGGAAGTATGCAGACTACATCAACAGCTTGCCTAAGACAGCAGAAGCAATGCAGCTTAGTTTTGAACATGTAGGATGTTGGTCTACCAATCAACAAGGCAAAGATCAAAGTGCTAACGTAATCCCGAATACAGAGATCGAACATGGCGAAATGGCTACATATTTTAGCGCAACCAAAAAATCAGTTGGTCCTCTGTTGTTCGGCTGAGAACACAAAATCAGATCGACCACTTTGCCATTAGTAAAAGATTCAAGAGTTGCGTCCGGGACGTGCGAAACAAGAAAGGTGCCAATATTGGGATGGCAAGAGACCATTATTATTTTTATTATTACTATCTTATGATCGCTAATGTTCGATTGCGTATTGCAACCGTGCGCTGCCCTAGCGATGAAAGATTCAGGCGCAGCAAATTCAACACCGGTAGATTAAAAAATCCAGCTGTCTTACAACAATATAATGACAATCTTGCGCAAAAAACAGCTGAGATAACTAGTCACCCAAAAAGTGACATAAATGAAAACTGTAATGCCATCAAAAATGCGTACATTGATAGCGCAGATACCACCCTTGGCACAAACTCGGATTGCCGGAATAAGCCCGATGTCCGACGTTCCATGGCAGCGGATTGTTAAAAGAAAAGAAATGAAGGTTCGTTTGGCTTCTATTGTCGTCTGATGCTGCGACAATCGAAGCAGGATCGAGCTCCTTTACGGCCAGAAAGCTCGAGAAGTTCAGTGTAGTGTGCGACGCGATAAAAGAGTTTATGCGAACAACTTAAACGCCGTATACGTTGTCATCAAGGAGTTTACAGGTGTCATCAAGCAGCACCAAGCGTAACGGCCGAGTTGCTGCACCCATTTGTTGATAAAGCGTGGAATTCAGAGACCTTTCCCACTGAGTGGAAGGAAGGTTTGATCATCAAACTTCCGACGAAGGGTAGCCTCACAGACTGTAATAATTGGAGAGGCATTTGTGTGCTCCCTGCCGTTGCAAAGATGATAGCTAAAATCATCCTGGAAAGACTAACAACCCCTTAGAAAGAACAATTGCCGAAGAGCAGGCTGGTTTCGATACGGATTCTCCTGTATCGATTACATTAACACCCTGCAAACCATCATCAAGCAATGCGCTGAGTACGATTCTCCGCTTCACTTGCTTTTCATCGATTTCGAAAAGGCTTTCGATAGTATTGTATGAATCGGGATTCTCTATGGGCAGCCTTGCGGAGGAGAGGCATCCCTGAGAAGCTTGTGGTTATTATTAAGGCAACCTAGGATGGCGCGAAATGTCGCGTTCTGCATAAAGGTAAGGTGTCGGGGGACTTTGAGATTCGCAGTGAAGTTCGGCAGGGCTGCATCATCTCACCGATCCTATTCCTATACAAGCAAGGTTGGGCTAAAAATGAATACCAACAAGACCCAGGTTCTTAGCCCGCCATTGCGAAAAATAAATCCGACTCCTATTGCCATCAATATTAATGGGCGGCCTGTGGAGAAGGTGGACAACTTCGTCTACCTGGGTAGCATTGTTGCCGAAAGTGATGGTACGGAGCAGGACATCGGTCGTCGTATCAACCGGGTATGCTGTCCAAAAGCTGACAGAGCAGTTATCTTAGCATCCAGACCAAGCTGGGCCTCTTTCGCTCCCTGGTACTGTCTGTGCTTTTATATGGGAGCAGTAAATGGAAAGTTTCCGTAACAGTTACCAGAAAGCTGCAAGTTTTCGTCAACTCACATCTTCATCGAATTCTAAAAATATTCTGGCCCGAAACAATAGGAAATGAAGAGTTAAGTCGGCGTACGGGGCAGATGCCAATCGACGAATTGATACGCAAGTGAAAATGGCAGTGAACGGGTCACACATTGCGGAAAAGTGATAAAGGCATTGCTTTGTATGCCATGAAATGGAACCCCATTTCCAACCAAGGCCGACCAAGAGGGGGCCCTAGAGTTACACGGCGTCGATCTGTGACAAAGGAGTGTCAGGCACTGAGTAAGTCTTTTGGGGAGTTGTGCCCCATTGCCCAGAACAGAGTACGATGGCACGCAGGAGTAGTTGACCCGCTATGAACCACTAGGGGTTAAGGCAAAGTGGTATTTAAATTCTTTTAATTGGAGGCATTTGGAGCATCTTCGGTGTCCGGGCAAATCGCGGAGAATCTCTGGGTGCCTTTCTGCTGCCAGGATTGTTTTTCCATTATCATTAATATATTTGTATTCATTATTGCATTTGTTTTTATTACGGAGATGCTCAACAGTTTTCAGGGGTCATGAGTGAATTATTCAAGGAATGCAGTGTTGGGCCTCTGCTATCCTCATGGTATTCCGGACTCTGTTGATCATCTGAATAATGGGGAAATGTAGTATTGTTTTGTTTTCTCTCTTTGCTAATTTTACCCCTCTACAATGGTTGACCTCTGACCCTGTAGTGTCAATTGCTTGCCATTCCAGAGGCATGGGAGCGGCAACATTGCTAACATTTCTTTGCCTTGTTGAGGTTTCGATAGCATATCTAATTTTCGGAAGTGCTGTTGCTAGCATGCACCTCTTATCCGCGCTAACTTTATACTGACAAGCTCGGAGCACTGTGTGAGTTCTACGTATTAGTACCCACAGGCGGTTTTTGATCGCTCGAGATTTTAACTCTGAGGTCTAGATTAGTATCGTAGAGCGATGACCGAATGACAACGTACACTGAGCCCTGTAATGAACCACCTGTAATGAACCACATTCTGGTAGTGCCGCTTTCACCGGTAGAGCGATGGCAGCATCTGATGAGTAAGTATCTGTCGGTGGTACGAAACCAGAGGCCGAGGGTCCCATTAAACCCGGACGCCGGCCGATACGAACGCTAGGGCATCCGCGCCGTCCGCCAACCATTTAATCCTTTTCGCTGCATTTTTGATTTTTCCCCATTTTTACCTCCCTTGTTTGTGTTGTCTTGATGTGCCTTTTCCTTTGCCAGATGGCACGGCCCAACCTTCACGGTCATTATTCTACCTCAGGCTCCGTCCCCATAGGGATCTTCGGGTGTCCACCAAACCATCCGTTACATCTCGCTTTGGTAAATAATTTTTTCGCAGTAGTTCTTTTTGTCAGCTTCAACGTTGAACTTTTCCACATCTGAACAGGCCAAGCTATGCACTTCAAACAGGTATTTTTTTTATTTCCGAGCAATCCATATCGTCCCAACCTTTGAGCTCGAATGGGTTTCTGTTCTGTGTGTGAGAATGTGAAGAAACGGACGATTTGGTGATTATGTCGTTTCGGAAAGTGTCATAGGATTCTTGATCTGCCAGGAAAATTTTCTTACCGATCCCATGATGTTGGATATCGAACTTCGGTAGCCTCAAACTGTCCATGATTGCTGTTATGCTAATCCGGCCTAGTTCAGGAATAATAATTGGTGGGATTTTCGCTTTCTTCATGCTATTTTGTTCATTTTGTCCGTGTCTGATCAAAAGCAGCGGCATTGTCTGATGATGGTAATTTTGCTAATAAAGCAAATTTATTATGAGATGCCATTTTGAGGGATGATGCATTGGTTTTCGGGAGCTTCAGGCGGTCCCGTAGTAGCAATCCCGTGAGAGATGACTCCTGTGGTCTTTTAACGTCAATTTGCCAATCCGTTTATAATTTCCACGAATAATAGAATACGAGAGAATTGAATTTACTAATTAAACAGGATAACTTTAAATTCGTTTTTCAAATAGACTATCACTTACCACGAGTAAGATATTTTGATGTTTACTAGACGAGTATTTGTTAGCTGCACTTTTTTAATTGTATAATAAGTTGAATTTCGATTAAGGCTGATCTGATGGACTTGCCTATCCATTCGTATATAACGAAGACTTAAATAATGGGCACATTTCAAAGAGCATTTACCACAAAAATAAAAGTAGAAACATAGATCATTTGAAACTGTGCTTCTTACATAACGTACTAAATGACTTCTGCAAACAAAGTACATTGATATGCGAATACTGAACGACACTGAACTGAAACCTAAAATGAATTTATCGACAAATAAAATCGGCATTCAATTTCGTCTCTGCCTTTGTGCACAAACCAAATATCTTTTCTTTATTAAATCTCTATCTGGTATCAAACCCCCGACAAAAGACTCCACCAGTATAAAGCGGATGAAACCTTCCTGCTATTATCCCGATCCGGTGACCTGTCGAACCTCAGGGAATACTTTCCAAGTAATCTAACAACTACGTATCTCGGCACTCCGAGTGGCGCTCATATCTACAGTATTATAGTCTTCGTATTTTTTGTTTGCTCTAAAGAGGCGCCTGAATTCCATTCCTTCATCATTTTGATTCGGTAGGACAAAACTACCTCCAGGACATCGTCCTTAACTAGACTGCCCTATTATATTGTTGTATAGAGAAATTCAGTTTTTAGACTTATTGGAAGTTGGAACTCGGAGTCCGTCGTTTGCTAACACTGCTGTCGATATTTCACTGATTTCTTTCCTCCTTGGTTTAGTGAAATTGAAAAAAGAGTCTCACCAGCTTGGCTTTGGTCTCACAATGAAGTTGACCAAGAGTAACCAATAGCAACAACAGCAATAACATGAGTGAAAGGAAGTTTTCAAGAAGAGGAAAAGGATTATTCCTGTTAAAAGGAATATTGTTGCTGATTTATCAAAATTAAATCTGCACAAAAGTTTCGAGGACATTTTTGCGTTTATTTCGTTACTGAAGACGAAAGACATCGGACTGAATTGAATGGGAATTTTCAGCCTGCGGTTACTATCAAGATGATACTGAGAATGATGAAAGAAACTGCATGGTAAGAAGTGAAAGTCTGTTTGTGCGATATTTTAAAGTGCTGGAAATTTCGGAATTTGAAGAGAATCTGGTCTTTTCAGATTATGTATCTGCTTGGGGGAGAAAATGAAATTTTTTCAATAGAAATAATAATAATATGAGTGTAGAGAGTTATAAGACACTTTGACATCTTAAGGAATGTTTTAAGGGAAAATACTCATCTCTTAATACTTGTTCACACCATCATCTTTGTGGCGCAACGGCACGTGTCGGGACGTGGGAACTTGGCCGTCTGGATAGTGTTCCTCCAATGCCGCGGTCAAATGACCGCCTCAGCAAATTTCGAAAGCGCAGTAGTTATTGCTGTGTCCGCATCAACTGAGCCTTTCCACCGAGCTCTTGGTGCTCCTCTCAGCCTTGTTTCGCTGATGCTACCTTTCAGTCGTTGTAATTCGATAATTTTCTAAACTTTCATTTTATCGTAAAGGCTATACAACGCATGGTTGTTCCGAATGTGGGTTAAGTATTAATTTTTACACCATTCACGAAGAAGGGTATACGAGTATTAATTCTGTCATGAAGTTTGCAACGCATTAAGCAAGCATCCCCGATCATATAAAGAACATATATTCTTGGTCAGTATAACGAGATGAGTCGATTAAGATTTGTCCATCTGTGAGTCTGACTAACTGGTATAATGAACTACAGGGTTATCCATTTTCTCTTTCAGAAAGTAAACTTAAATTAAACACAGTAAATATTTGAATTTCGATGGAATTTTTATTTCATAATAAAGTTTGGATTATGCCATTATACGTGGAATACAATATCTGTCAAATGTCCCCCACGGGACCGCTTGCAGGACTCGATCCTTTTGAGGAAATTTTCGATTACCTTTTCACACATTTCGGGCAATAACTCGGCTATAACTCGACGGATTTCGTCCTTCAATTGATCAATCGTCGTGGGATTGTTCGCATAAACACGGTCCTTCGCATAGCCCCACAAAAAGAAATCTGACGGCGTTAAACCGCAAGACCTTGCTGGCCAAGTCACATCGCCGAATCTCGAAATTACGCGTCCTGGGAGTTTCTAGCTCAATAAAGCCAAATTTTGTCGCGTGGTGTGGCATGTGGCCCCGTCTTGTTGAAACCACATATTGTCGAGATCCATATCTTCGATTTCCGACCAAAAAAAGTCATGAATCATGGCGCCATAGCGCTGGCCATTGACTGTAACGGCGGCTCCTTGATCGTTTTCGAAGAAAAACGGCCCAATGACGCCGCCGGCCCACAATGCACACCAAACAGTCACTTTTTGCGGGTACAACGGTTTCTCAGCGGTCACTTGCGGTTGCTCACGGGCCCAGATGCGACAATTTTGTTTTTTACATAGCCGCCGAGCGGAAAATGGGCCTCATCGATAAAGAAGATTTTCTTCGAAAAATCAGCATCGGTGGCCTGCTGTTCGAGGACCCAATCTGAGTACTCACAACGCAATCTGTGATCAGTCGGCTTTAATTCTTGCGTGAGCTGGACTTTATAAGAATGGGGATGAAGGTCCAAATGCAAAATGCGCCACAATGTGCCGTAAGATAGGCCCAAATGCTGGGATCGGCGCGGAATAGACAAATTCGGGTCTTCGGCCACACTTTCACTCACAGCGGCGATGTTTTCGGTCGAACGAGCAAAACGATGATGCACAGGTGTAGAAATGTCTGTCACCGATCCAGTTTCTTCAAATTTTTTCACTGTGTAGGCAATTGTGCGCTCATTGGGACGATTATGTCGACCATAATCTGCGCGTAATGCACAAAACGTGGCCACTGCAGATTCACCATTTTGGTAGAATAATTTAATAATTTTAACGCGTTGTTCAGTCGTAAAACGTTCCATCTTGTAAAATGGCAAACCTTCAACTAAACCAATACCAGTTTGGAATACACTGACATTTGACAGATGTCGAATGGCAGGGCTTTACTTTCCGAAACACGAAATGGATAACCCGTTAAATGCTGGTCGTGCTGCTTCCACCGACAGATCGACAGAAGCACCTGATGAGTAGTGATCTGTCGGTGGTACGAGATCAGAAATCGAGGGTCCCATTATACCCGGACCCCGATGAGAGCGCGAGGGCATCTGCGCCGTCTGCAATATAGGAAAAAAATAATGAAGCCAATACGTCCAAAATGGAGTCGGATTGGCTCACGAGTAAAAACCATCTCGGCGAGTACAAGAAACAGCTGAGGAAAGCCAATCGAAGCTCATGGAGGATGATTTGCGAACGCATTGACGGATCGACTGAGATCTCTAGACTGCAGAAGATCACCCGTTCCAGCCACCATTTGGTGCGAAGTGGAAAAAACAATAGCACTTTCGGTGCGCAAATTTGGTCAAAATTAATCCATTGATTAAGGGGATGAGAATTGCGCCATCTTGTAGCTTGTGGTTAATATACTTAAATTCGACACCCATGCCACCGCATACCCTGGCCCAAATACTAGGCACGGCGGCATTTTTGCAGACCGCAATTTCGATAAATTACCGCCATGTGTTAACTGGTTGTCAGGGATGCAGTTCCCGATAAAATACAGCTGATTCCATTGTTTCAGAAATAATTTCAATAAATAACAATCATTTCGACCAAAATAAATATTGGTAATCGATTAAGTGATGGAATTGGCCGACAAAACTGTTGATTGCAAACTTCTTAGGGTCACAATGTGCATGAGTTAACCCCATTCCCATAAGTCATTCTTATGCTCATCTATTATTTAAAATTCAGTCCCTCCTACTACCAGATTTCTCAGTCAGTTATTGCTCTAGGGTGGAAAATAAAATTTAATGGCCCGCTACTAGCTTCATAAATTTTTCACTTTTATAGACTGAGTGTCCTTTCTTTTATTTTTGCGTGTTTTTCCGATGTTTTCATTGTTGTTTTGCTCAAGGCTTTCCCTTCAGTTGCAACGGGCAATAAACAACCATTTTGTGGATAGACATAAAGTAATTAAGGTCGAATTTCTTAGATATCGACCCTTGTTTGGGGGTGAGAAAGTAACGAGATAACTCTGCTATTTAGGAATAAAGAATCGATGCTGTCGTTATGGCCGTGGTTTTGAATACTCGACCCGACTTAATAGATAAAGAAATTGTATGATGTTTGACATTGATCCAATTGAAACAGTTCTGAATTGAGTTGGCCCTTTTTTTATTACCTTTTTTCTATCGGCTACTTGCCGATTAAGTATATTTTAAGGTTATTGGAGCTACAGCCTTATATACTGAAGAACCCTTATTATACCAATTGGATGGTTACAAATTGTCTGGAATAAAAATTATATTCCAAAAAAGTTGTTATGATAGATTTAATCCTAAAATAAGTTTTCAAATCATTAGAGTGAAGCTCCTTCGATAAAATAAAGAATTGCCAAATTGCAACTACCTTGCTGAAATCTTTTTCATTTTTTTTATTTCACTTTGAAAATCGTGCAGACTATAAATTAAATTAGAACATACAACGAACAAAAAAAAGAAACAAACGTTTCACTGATTCGTAGAAAGCGAATGGCATCAAGCAGGGACCGGACAATAATGGCAAACGTACGACTAAATGAATGAGCTAAAGCATGAAAGCAGGACCCACTAGACTAGATGAGGACAGTAAAGAATCTGTGGAGAATAACTTAGCCGTTGGGAATGGCAACAGCAAAGTATGTAGTGTAGTAACACAAATAATGGGCCAGAAGCAATACATAAACAGTAACAAATGGTAAGCTGAAGACGCACAAAAGCTCTTACAAGGCTCGTTAAGTTTGTGTGCAATTAAAACGTCACTCGGTCCTTTGAAACTGCGAGCCAAAGACGCAGACGACAATGCTGGAGGACTATTCAAGATTAGAATGTAGGACATTGAAAGTATCCCTGGCCAATGGTATTGCCGCCATTGAAAAAAAGGAACAACAATTTACACACAGGAGATCTTCCACCGGAAAAAAGGAAAGCCTTCATCAACTGCTCAACGGCTACGCTATTTTTTGCTTATAAGCTGTATGGTGGACAGGGTGAATATTTTGTAGAAAATGATGTTTTGGTATTTTTTATTTATATTTTATCATATCTAGAACTGGAACTGTTGTTTCCACTTCGTTTTCCGATTCAGTTTGCTCCTCACAAATTTTTACCGACTCAAGCAAAATTTTGTCCAAACAGATTTACTGAAATATGTTACAGTATTTCCTGGCCGACGATATTTTTTTCTGGGTTAGAAGATTGAGAAGGCATAGGCATAATTTTAAAAGTTTTAATTTTAACTAACAAGTGTCTCCATTAGCCTAGTCATCGAGTAGTTTTCCTAAAGTAAATTGTGGTGTAGTTTAGATTTTTTTCCGTTTATGTTTTGTGGGGTGCTGATTACAAATCTGAGGTTTGCTACCATTTTTTTTGTGGAATTGGAACAAAACAAAAAAAACACTTTTTATATGAGAAAATAAAATACTTTTATATAATATTTAGCGAAAAACTTTCTGAGACAAAATCAAAGATCTTTAACAGATAAATAAAATAGGTTAACGCAACTTTTTCCGTATCTTCAATAGTTCTCGAGATATTCGCACTTGAAAAATGCTAAAAAGAGGAAACCTCCGTTATCTGATATATTTTTCAAGTGAGAATATCTCGAAAAATATTAAAAGTAGTGCTAATCTTTTTTGTCATGATCATGTTCATGATCTTTGATTTTACCCCACAGTTTTTTCTAAAGTTGACGGTTTTCAAAATATAAAATAAAAAAAAAGGTTTTATTATTTTTGTTTTACTTGCTCAAACTCAAATTCCAAAAAAAATTATCCGCGACAAAAAAAAACATAAAGAAAAATCATAACTACACCACAATTTGCTTTAGGTGAGCTCCTGTAAGCACGTGGCGACTCGGCTATATGTCAAATCAAATCATATTATGGAGAACAAATAGCAGCTCTGATACCTGACCTAATGGCTGGTGTGATGCATGGTCTAATAGGTGGTCTAATGCGTAGTCTAACGGTTGGTTAGTCTAATGTTTCGTTTACATGTGAACGTTGAGCCAAGTAGTGATTGATTTCACGGCACTTTTAATTTAACGGCGGATTGTATTCATGGCTTACAAAAACATACATATTCCTTTATTCCATATTTCACATATGACAACATGCGTCGCAAAACGCCAGATACTTTCAAATGAATTCAAATTTCAGGCTAACTCGATATAATTGAAAACATTTGAATTTGTCCAGCTTCAGAGACAAACCGATGAATGGAACCGATAAGGAATCGAAGACTTTGCGATTCCACTGGGATCGGAGACAAATGTCCGACTGGGAAGCTACTTTGGGGTTGTTATAAGGCTCGGTGGCGGTGGTCATTCGGTCACCGCTCTACGATACTAATCTAGAGGGTCGGAGTTCAAGTCTCGGCGTGATCAAAAATTGCCTATGAGTAGTAATAGAACTCTCACAGTTTTCCGAGCTTGACAGTATCACTGCCCAATAATGTAAAAGCCAACAGACTTCGAGTAAAATGTTGATCTTTGAGAGGGGAACACATTAACCCAGTCGGACATTGTATATACTCATCGTCATCGATTTCGGATCGATTCCTGTCCTCATTTTCGGTATCGCAAAAGCGGCCATGCCCAAACAAATGTCTCCGACGTGTCTACGGTAAAGTCATCGATTCCTTAGTAGACAGTCATCGATCTAGGACCGATCAAGTATCAATTCTTGTCCGACTGGGATATCGCTTCAAAACTTACTTTATAGAAGTTGTATTTGCAGTGATGTATTTGCAAACTGGTAGTTCACAAATCGCCATGGTTACTTTGAGACGGTGGCGGCAGAGAACTCTATTTTCAAAGTGGATTTTTTCTCAAATTTTTCCATCAGTCAGGACAACTTCAAACACCAATAATTAAAATCTTCCGCAACCTTACTTCCATGGCCAACAAAATTAGCCGATCTATGACGACAATTTAAATTTGAATTCGGGGGTAAATATGACAGCCATTTTACGTATGTGGACCACTATGTTCCCAAGTCGAATGTTTTACTACTAGAATACATGACTTACAAAATACTAAATAACAACCTAATAATTTGAAATTGACACAAATCATGTCGAGCAAAACTGATTTATGAGACAGATATCAGAAGACGTATACTTTTGGGTCACTAATAATGCGTAAGAATAGGTCCTGGGCTTAATGCCTAACCAAGTGCCAGATTTCACTTACAGATACATACTTATATTGTTAATTGCCTTGACCCCTCCAGAGGCATCGGCACGTCAACATTTTTAGAATTTCTATGCCTTGTTGACGTTTCGATAGCATAGCTACTTTTCGGAAGTATAGTTGCTAGGATGCACCTCCTATCCGCGCCGTGTTTATACTGACAAGCTCGGAGCACTGGCAGTTTTTGATCGTGCCGAGATTTGAAATCCAATCGTAGAACGGTGACCGAACCACCACGCCCACCGACTGCGATACTTACATTGATAATCATATAGTATATCCTTAATGCCTGCATTTTGGACCCGGTCTGATGCTAATTCCGCAACTTCCACTCACTACTCCTAATCAATGTGTCATTTTGTACACCTGAATTAATAACGAAAATCAAAAGTGTTCCATTTTCATTATAAAATATTCAAACGCAAATCCTTATCATTGTCCGCTTACACGCTACCCTGTACATGACACAGTGAAAAGAGTATGAGAAAATCGCGTTTCTTAGTCCTCAAGCGGACAGGATAAAATGGATTACTTGGCAGAGGAGAGCTCATGGACTTAAACAAAAACGAGAGAATGGTAGTCTCACTGTACACTAGCAAATTTGGTCCTACATCCTTCACCCCCGAACGAACGAGAATAATGAATATCCTTGCACGGACAATGATTTTGTCCTCCTGGTCGTTTTTGGAAATGGACGAGCTGTTTGTTCATTGTTTGTATGAAAGTCAGCGACATTTGCTTGTGCATAAGGAGTACTAAGGTATATTCCGGCACACCAAATGACATCATATCGCCAAACAGGATTTCTTTTTGCATAGTAGGAAAGTAAGTTCGAAATTTATTGCAACTGAAATGGACAAGGAGCTATGCAAATATTGATAAAGGCTTTTAATAAGAAATTTCCGGGGTTTCCTTTTGTAATGAATTATGTTGTTTTTGATATGAGCTGAATTCGTACATGTAATTTGATAGTCGCTGGTGAAAATTCATATGTTATACATACGAGTACATGAAATTCAGTTAAACCGTGATTTCAGTGATACAAGATCAAAATTTCATTTCATTTCCGTGAATATTCAAAATAAAACTTCTGTCAATACTCAGCTTGGAATGAATCATATATCCCACCTGTTGCGAAAGAGAGAAAAACTGTTGACAGTAAGAGTCCAACGCAACGCCCAGTGTTGAGAAGGCACTCTTGCTAACCTCCTCATCATCCGCAAAAATTGAGCGCCTTCTCATTTACTCCGATTACAATTTCCAGCATGGCTTCATTCGATTGGAAATATGTCAGGCCGTTAAAACCTCTTTTATTGTGGTGAATGTTTATGTTCGCACTTTATAGCTCTTTCGTTACAATAAATTCGACAATAATCGATTTTCTCTGACGAGAATGCATGCAGCATGTCGGGGTGGTAAGTTAACAACACACCCAATTGGGTGTAAGGACTTTCCTGCGTGCTACTCTCTCACCGTTTGATCGAACCTCCTTTTGTGGACCCATTTGGCTTTACGCACTTCGACAATAAATCAGCCATCAACCATGCAACCGACCCACTCCGACCGTATACGACGTGTAAAATCAAATGTCCAGAGGCGAAGTGCCTCGAAATTGAACTCCTTAAGATAATTTAACTGTCCAAAAGGATGCTACATATATGTACTACGTTCGATCGGGAGCCATCCTTTGTGGATGTATTTCTCGCATAGAAAGTGGCAGTGGAGACATATCTTCAATGAAGCGAAATTTAATGTGCCCGAAGGATGAGGATGAGGAAGACGAAATGTGACTAGAGAGTGCGAAGCGATAAGAAACAGACGCGGTTCAGTATCATATTGCCCGGAGATGATTTTTTCGTTAGACACCCAATGTGAAAATTTATTTACACCCGTCCAGATTTTAGTGTGCTATATGTGGAAATTTCAAAAAAGGAAAACCGGAGTCGAAAAAATTGTCTATAAAAAATACAATAAATTTAAATTTTGCAAGGGATTGTCAAAATAAACGATGGCAGCATATGGTCATGACTGCTAGTAGCGTGCAAAGTGTTAGCCTTGTAGATATTGTTCCGGAATACGAAACGAATAAGCTCATATTGATGACATAAGGAATAAAGATAAGGCCGGCTTTGGTCTTAGATGGACCAGAAGTCAGAAGTTTTCAGAAATTTTATGGATTACGGTTTCATATTTAATGTCGTGTGTATATGCGTTTGTGGAAGTGAAGGTCCTACTGGCATGTGCCGGATGAGACCAAATGGAATGCAGTAACGTTAATAGATTCGATTCGTCAATGGTAATGCCTGGAAAATAAGATCCATCATTGGATGGAGTAGCTAGATAATTATTGTGAGTTATATTCCTTTTTAATCCAAACATAATATGGTATGCTACTTATGCGGCCCGAACCACAATTGACTGGAGCATGAGATCTGCAAAGACAGAGTTTGTATACACGGATGCAACAACACAAGCCCATAAAATCCTAAATTGATGCCATAGGTAAATAAAACTTAAAGTGCATGTGTACAGTGGTTGTTATAATTTGCATATGATTTATGCACTATATATTACGAATAAAAAAAATTAAAAGAAAATATATACATATATACAAAATTTTATAAAAAAAAAACAGAAGTTGTCAGCATTTGTTGAGTTATCGTCAGTTAAACAAGTCAAACCTAGAAACATGTCAAAAATGAGAAAATCAAATTTCACACTGTCATTCTTCACAAAAAACATGGTTTGCAAGTGAAATAAAGGCTTTCACACTGGGGAGACCGATGTAATAGGCAGGCCAAAAGCAGGCAGCAGACCGAGTAGGCCGACCTAATCGTCCGACAACAGACAGCTGATTGCTCTCTAAATAGACAGGAATTCGGCCTAATATACTGAAATTTAGCCTAGTCGAGTCGAGTGGGGGGGGGGGGGGGGGGACACAAAGGGCTATTGAAGCGTACTTCACTGGATGCGCGATTAACCCTTTCACGCTTGGAAAATACACGTTCTTCTTAAAGCTACGTTTAGACAAGAGAGAAAAAGTGATAGAGCTCTACCAAAAAGAAAATTTTGCTCCACCAGAGACGTTTACACGTGATTGTATCTTTACCATAAATTCGCTCTAAGTGAACTCTGTAAAGTATTTTTAGTAGAGCTCTACATTAACGCTCTACCAGGTGTTGGATATTAGTTGAGCGTTAAAGCACATTCTGAAAATAACTCGGTTTGATTAAAAGTATTGGTGTGAAAAAAGGTGCAAAAATGAGTTCCAGTAAAGTTTCTTTTGTGGGTTCTTAAAAAAACATAAAGTTATAGTCACGAAAAATTCAGTTCATAGTTTTAATAAAACATTTATCTACCGATTCCTGTAGAGTGAACCATGTAAATCTACTAGCGTCTCAAATAATGACATTAACTTCAAATATGAGTATATCCGCTGTATTCCCGTCGAGTATGTGCAAAATACACAAATCAAAATCCACAAAATCCGAACTCTATTAAGCTGGCAGAGCAAAAAGAATTAGGCCCGTTTTCTCAATGTCTGGTTAACGCTAACCGGGAGTTTCATTTATGAATCGATAAATTAAAACGGCTAATACGAATTAGTCAGCTAGATATTTTTACCTTTATAAATTCAAATGGATTAATTAATCAATTATTAACTCATTTCAATGTACAAACGTTGAAAATTCTACCTAACGAATTCGTTTCAGCCGTTTTGATTTATCGATTCAATAAATTAAACTCCCGGTTAGCGTTAACAAGACATTACGAAAACAGGCCTTAGGCTGGGAGCTAAACTTTTATAATTTTTTTTTAGTCAAAAACTACAGTGGGTCAAAAAAGTATTGGCACTCCCCACTTTCTCCTTAAATCTCAAAAAATTAAAGGCGAAGTGTTTTATACTATATTTATTTAAAAACTAACATGTAAATATTAATTTATGATGGCAAAAGATTGAGCGAATTAAAAATAATATCCGAATAATAATAAGAATTATGAATTTCAAGGGTCAGAAAAGGTATTGGCACACTTGCTTGTTGCTTACTTTTTATTATCCTGAAATATTATCCATAACTTTATTTAAATCTGAAACAAACACAAGCAAGGATAAATACCTTCATTCCAATGTATTCTTTGACCAGTTCAGTGATGATAATTGTGGCAAAAATGCAGGAGCATTGTGTGTCATTACGAAATCGTGTGGTTAGATTGCAGTTGCGTGGATTGAGTTATCGCCAAACTGGAAACAGACTAGATATGAGTTTCAGCACAGTTAGAAACATTATTAAGAAGAACAATGAGACAGGCTCAGTCCTGAACAAACCATGTTCTGGGCGCCCACAGAAATTTTCTCAGAGAGAAAAAAGGAGAATTTACCAAATAGCGGCACAAACACCCACTATTTCTGCGTTGGGCATAGCTTCAGAGGTTGCATCAACTTCCAACACAACTTTCTGCGTACAGACAGTAAGAAATGTACGAGTAGTTCACAGTTACAATTTATATGGGAGAGTTCAAAGAAAGAAACCATTTATCAGTGAAGTGAATCGCAAAAAACGTCTCGATTTCGCGAAAACCTATATAAAAGAACCATTAGAGTTATGGAAGAACATAATTTTTTCAGATGGAAGTAAGTATAATATTTTCGGCTCCGACGGTCGCAAATATGTATGGAGAAAACCAAATACTGCATTTGAAATGAGGCATGTCAGGCCAACAGTGAAACTTGGCGGCGGTAGCGTTTTAGTATGGAGCTGCATGTCGTGGAATGGTGTTGGAAACCTAAGCTTCATCAAAGGCATTATTATGAATGCAGACAAGTATTTTGACATTTTCCGCCATAACTTGAACAGCAGTGCTGAAAAAATGGGGATCAGAGATACATTTATCTTTTAGCAGGAGATTGATCCCAAGCACACGGCCAATAAAACAAAGGAATGGTTACTTTACAATATTCGTAGATAACTCAAAACTCCACCCCAATCCCCGGATATCAATCCCATAAAGCATTTGTGGTCCTTGCTGGACTTGAAGGTCCGAAAAGATAAAATTTCTTCGAAACGACAGCTACAAGATGTTCTTTTACAAGAATGGGAGCAAATTAAACCAGAGGTAACTCAAAACCTTATATCCTCCATGCCACGAAGGCTTCAGGCTGTAATTGATGCAAATGGTATGATAACAAAATATTAACTGTACATAAATTTTGTTCCATCCCACTCCAAACAATACCCAGAAGCCAATTTTTTTCGCAAATCAAAGTTATGCACTTGACATTATCTAAATTAAACAGTTGTGTGTGTAGAAGCTATTGGTTGCAAAGCGAGCGTTCATGTTTGTGCGATACTGAGGGTTGGGATCCATTAAACGCGGAGCCCACTAAAGATACTGTTGATTCACAATGTAATGGATAGTCACGTGCATAACTTGATTCGCGAAAAATACGACTTCCGAGTATTTTTTTCCACTACCGTAACTTTTTAGAAAAAGATGTAATTATGTCTTTCGACTGTACAAAATCAGCACTAAGTAAACCCGAATTTAGTACATTTCCTTAAATTATGCATGCTACTTTTGCGCTGCCAGCTTTATTGGGTTCAAAATTCGTTAGTGCCAAATTTTTGATGGAAAATACGAGTACGAAATTTTTCTTATACATATCACATTCCCTGTTCCCGCTTTAAGTGATATAAACCTAGTTTGTTTTGTGTCAAGCCATTCATGTTGCACACACCATGGATATTTAGTCCCCAAGGCGGAAATGGACACTGAAGCCACTTTCAAGGAATTTCTGTTTTAGGAACTAAAAATCAACCGTGTGAGGGTTTTAGGTTCTTACTACTTAAAGGCAAATACTAGCCTTTTCATGCGAAAATGTTGCACTTATTTCTCCCACGATAAAGTGACAGTGTGTAAACTTGCACACACCACATATCCGCAGCGCTCTACACGACACTTGTACTTTCCTTCCCTGATTTTCAAGCGAAATAAAGAGCAAAACAATCGTGTGAAAATTGCTCATAATGATGGTGAGACTTTTTCGCACGAAATGCTACCTTAGTACTAATCTACCTACCCACTAATTACAACGGCGAAACTGGCTTCCTCAATTCATTTTAGTAATTATACTCATATTTCGCCAAACTTTATTAATTCATCTTCAAAATTCAATTTTCCTATTTTTACGCTCAAATGAGTAACTACTTTGTATAAACGCGAGGACGCTAACATTCTTCTCACATTCATCACTCCTACATCAACAATGTATGTAACTACACATCCTGAGAATTTACTTAAGTACCTTTGGCAAGGATTATATTTTATAATATACGATTCCACACACACAAAAGTTCTAAATCCGGCGAACTATTCTTAAGCAAGCTTACTACTGCTCATTTCTTTTCTCTTTTTTCGTTTTTTCCTTACCCCGGTCCTTCTATCGTCAAATACAGAATGCTGCTTGCAAAATCCTTACGATATGAGCTCGTCGTACCATTCCAAACTCACATATAAATCTCGTAGAGTTATGGAAATGCGGCAACGAAATAAGTCCTCGGAAAAGGGCTCTAAGGAATCTCGACTTTCTTGGAAGTTTCATCGCTTCAACCTTTTCTTAACGGCGGTTCGTCGGAGTCTGCTTACATTGCACAACTGCGCTAGTCGTACAACCGTCTAAATGTTTAATTCCGCGAAATTATTTCGCTATAATTCTTAGCCCGGCAACGAGGAATTTATGACTGTGTGTCAGACTATCAAAGAGACCTCCAAGATTATCCTTCGAGTGCAGTTCTCATATCATGGTTTTTTTTTTTAGTTCGTACAGAGCAACTTGAGAAATTGTATTTATGTGTTGCAACCGTGCTGTTGAACCTGCACTTCTAAATGGACAAATCTCTCAAGGAAGATTGGAAGCGCAACGGATATTTTGTGTACTAGTGCATAATGTTGCGATAAAGTACATGGGCTTTGCATGTTCTCCGGGCATCGTATTCATACTTTATGTTGGAATAATTTATGATGCCCCATTTTGGCATTCTATCGTAACCTTGCCTATCTTCGTTGTTATCCTTGTGCCGGGAATTTGTGCTTTCGATAGGACATTTACAGAATAGTTGAGTGCGTTTAAGGCAAGAATTAAGCGTGTATGATGATATTTTGGAGACGACCAACAACCTACTCGTAAGCGGGTAGGAAATTTTAGTGCATGAAATTCAACCACAAATGGATGAAGAAGTCTCATGCTCGGTTGAGCATATTTCGAGAGAACATTTGTGATACATTATCGGATGGAATTTAACTGTTGTTTAATTTATACTATGGTTGATACTAAATAAAACGTTCAAGAAAAAACCTATCCATCTCCTATATCCTTCACCTGTGACTGAAGTGGCGACCACAGCTGGAGACTCGCGTAAGCAATGGATGAAATCGACAGAGGAAATGAACCTTCTCATCGTTCATGCCTACTGCGAGATCGAACTTTTACAAGGGGGAACAGCGTATCGTCCCCTGTTTTACCAGAGGTTCATCGAGCGATTTCCGCAATCAGCGCATGTGTCAATAGAGCGAGATACAAACCAATACCGCTTTATTGTGCGAAGGAGTGCAATACCGGGGACAATTGGGGAAAGAATACGGTTTTTTAGGTTTTGGAGTCAACTCGAAAGTAAAAGTCGGTGGTGCCGGATGTGGCATCCCCACCACCATCACGTCATTCGGCACCTCAAAGGAGTATCTACAACACGCTACTTGCGCCGATTTTTTCTGTGTAAAGTCAGGCTTCCATCCCGTTCAGAAACAATGTCAGTCGTACGGACAGTGAATCTTTTAATTCCAGCAATGAGTCGATCACGTCGTTTTCTACAGACAACCGATCGGATAGTGATACGCCAACTTTCTTAAACACAGATCGCCTCGCTGGTTTTATCTGCAGAACAAATGGGAAAAAATCTTGCGGTCCTGATGCGATTTCCAATATCCTGATCCATAAACTGCCCAATGCAATTCTGATCGTGCTGTTGATAATATTTAACAGTGCATATAATCTGTAGAGCTTCCCTAATGCATGGAAGAAGGCGAAAATTGTTCCGATACACAAGAAAGGGGACCAGGACTTTCCGTCGAACTATCGAGCAGACTTGGAAAAGCGTTTGACTCGGTCTAGTGGAACGGCCTCACATATAAGTTCATAACACTTGGCTTCCCAAAAAATGTGATTAGGATTGCTTGTAGCTTATTTATGAACAGATAATTCTTTGTCAAGATAGGAGATGCCTTTTCGGATACTCATGAAAGTTCCTCGGATGTGCTTCAAGGATCTTTAACGGCCCTATTTTTCATAACATTTTTACTTCGCATACGCCAATTCCTCGGCATGCCTTGCCCGTTAAACTCCTATAATATGCCGACTATAGGAGGGCTGTCTTTTAAGTTTTGCATACGGATACAAGAACATCGAGGTTGCCACGAATTAAATGTCACTACTAAATATTAACCTGCATCCGTTGTTAAACCAAATCCAAAGTGTTAGTGTGATACGTATAGTGTTACAGCTACAGCGAATTGTAAAAGTCATCGAGTTATCTGAATAATGGAATGGAACTGTCTCAAAAAGGATGCCTCGCCGAGTTGGTTTCTGTTTTCGTCAATGAAGCACCGCACAAGTCGACTATTTCTTGCTGATATGCAGAATTCAAACGTGGACGTGCAAGTCTTGTCGACGATCCAAGGGCTAGTGCACCAAAAACGGCCGTCACCCATGAAAACGTCGATGCTGCGCGCAAGATCATAACAGAAAATCTACATACATGTGACATTGACGTTGACGTTGAGTGACGTTGGATACCGCATCTATTAATCGAAGAACAAAAAGCAGCTCGGGTCAATTGGTGTCAAAAAACTCTACACCGCTTCAACCCAGGAAACTCTAATAACGTGTAAAGTGTCGTGTAAGTAAGTGTCTATAAAAAGATGGTCGCTACATTTGTCTTAAAAGCAGTTTATGTAACAACAATTCCTCTGCAGGATCAAAGAACAGCTCCTGCCGATTGGAATACAACCATTTGTTAGCCAGAAATCATCGCTGAACTTCGAAAAACCAACCCCGAATGACGAATCATCCTGCACCAAGACAATGCAAGCACACAGCTCGCAAGTGAATTGAATTTTTAAAGCAACAAAACGTCGAATTGTTAGACCATCCTCCGTACAGTCCCTACCTAAGCCCCAACGATTTCTGTACATTTCCGA
Organism: Chloromyia formosa; assembly: GCA_964017055.1. Lineage (NCBI taxonomy): Eukaryota > Metazoa > Arthropoda > Insecta > Diptera > Stratiomyidae > Chloromyia > Chloromyia formosa. The sequence goes on along the minus strand of OZ024815.1, from coordinate 33,193,371 downwards.
ACATTAAGAATAGACTGCATGGTCAAAGGTTCCAGTCGCCAGAAGAAGCAGTTGACGCCTTCAAAAACGCAATTTTAACTGTACCAACAAACAAGTGGAATAACTGCTAGCAGAGTTGGTTCGCGCGCATACAATAGTGCATATTCTTCGTGGAAAATACTTGGAAAAACAATAAAGTCTTTTAAAACTTAATATACTGTTTTAATGCAGCAATATATGCAAAACTTAAAAGACAACCAACGTACTCTCATCTATGCTTCAACAATAAGCCCAAAACGTTCTGTCAAAGACATAAGCATTTACTTAACCTCCCTGTGCTTGTACTTCAAGAAATTAATAATCAAAGTTAATGAAAACAAGACGCAACTTACTGCCTTTAAGGATTCTTCCAAATACACTTTTTCGAAAGTCATTTGACTTAAATCTGACAAGATCAGAATTAAAATAGGGAAATCTACTATAAACCCTCTCCACTCTTGAAATATTTAGGAATTCAATTCCATCAACATGTCAAGATCAATCCTCATACAAAAATTGTCATAAATATATGTTATGCAGCTTTCAAGGCAATTAGATATACATATATGTAGTTCGTTCAGAAAATCTGTTTCATCTAAAGTTAAAATCATACTTTACAGGACACTAATGCTCCAAGACTGCGATGCGAAATCTGGAACGTTTCGAGCGACGGATTACAAGATACTGCGTAGCGAACGACTATGACTGGAGGCGTAAGCGATATATGAAGAAAGAACTCCTATACTCAGAAACCATCATGACTCCTCTCCGCAATCACATCTTGGACATTACAAGGAAATTCTTCTTGAGTATAACAGTACATCCCAACGACACAGCAGACCTCAGCCGAATAGATAAATACATTCAACCAGTAACACTCATCGATGACCAGAATAACCAGCTTTTCGAAGGGCTGTATGACTATACACCATTAGGCCAAATCAATCGAGAGGATAATTCAGTGGCCTGCAGGAAGCCGCTATTTTATATAGTAGTATTATAGTCCAATGAACAGAAAGTTTTTACCTTGCAAAAGGTGCGGTAGTTCTGAATTTTTGATATGTTGTATTGGTCGGTGGGGTAGTAAAAAAATCCAAGTTTGCGTCACTCTCCCCCCATGTGCTCCCCCCGCTACCTTGGAAAAACTGGCACTTTTATCAGTTTTTCGCTTATAACTCCGTTCCATTCCATTTTAATACAAAATGTATGTATCCCAGTTTTCTTGTCAATTGCTCCTTTGTTCCCACGAAGTAGAAAAATAATCATTTTTTGGTGTATTTTATCAAATAACGGGTTAAATATTAGTCCCACAAGGAAAATGATTAGGATCGATTTTTCCAAGAATTAATTTGAGATAAGTCAAATGCTCGTAGGTATGACAGTTACGTAGAAAAGGGGAAAAACCACATACATATTTTTAAAAGTAATGTGGGTTTTCCCCTTTTCTACGTAATTGTCATACCTACGGGCATTTGACTTATCTCAAATTAATGCTTCGAAAATTCGATCCTAATCATTTTCCTTGTGGGACTAATATTTAACCCGTTATTTGATAAAATACACCAAAAAATGATTATTTTTCTACTTCGTGGGAACAAAGGAGCAATTGACAAGAAAACTGGGATACATATATTTTGTATTAAAATGGACTGGAACGGAGTTATAAGCGAAAGGTAGGTAGCGGCGGGAGCACAGGGGGGAGAGTGACGCAAACTTGGATTTTTTACTACCCCACCGACCTATACAACATATCAAAAATTCAGAACAACCGCACCTTTTGCTCGCTAACCCCCCTTATTTGATCTCTATTTATTGGATTATGAAGTAGGTTAAGTTTTATTGTTTAGTTGTAAGTTAGTGTTAGTCTTGAAATGATATGATGAAGCGAAAACGAATAATAGTTAAGAGATAAGACAAAATTTTAATCATTTCTAATAACATCAAATATAGGAACACCTATTTTCATTAATATGTATTTTAGTTGAATATCATTATGGTATTGACACAAGCATATGAACGACCAAATGGATACACATAGTCACCAGAAATGAATTAAAACTCAAGAACTTCTGTCAGTAAACTGTTTCGGGTTCGAATCCCGTCCACGACGACGTTCGTGGCCATGGATGTGCAGGAGGTGCATGCTGGCAACTGCATTCTCTGAAACCAATTTATGCCAACGAAACGTCAACTGGGCCACATGGAACAGTTGACGCGCTATGCCCCACAAGGGGTTAGGGCAATTGAGTAAACTGTTTTTTGAATCTTGAATCTTGAAAATTCATTCGTTGGACAGGCCAGTAGTCATTGCAGTTTGACGATTCTCGAAACTTCCATCTCATCGTACAGTTCATGGTTGTACCGGATACGGCATCCATTTCGATCATAAACTGTTCCGAAAATTTACTAAAGGACCTTTCGTTCAAATGTATTTAAGATGTTTTTGGAGGCTTGAGTCAGGGTCAAGATTTCGCAGCCGTGTTATAACACTGATCCCATAAAAAAAGTCTTTTAACTTTGTAACAATTCTTTCACTTTTATCCAACAAAATCATGATAGCATACTAACTATCACCTAAGAATCATTAGTGGTAATCATCGTTGGCAAGCTAGAGAATGGTTTCCATTGTACATTTCTTTTTCTGAGTACTCGTCTAAATATAAATATCAACCAACCACTACTACTGTTCGCTTTCCAGCCCAGTGCCGAGGAAAATCGCAGGAAAATGTGAAATGGTGTCCTCGAATCTTATCTGAGAGAGTCAGTTACCTTCTTTAGGTCCGGGACACATAAAACTATTAGGCGACTTGAAATGAAGATGAGGAAACCGTCAGCATTGTTGTCGTCTGCCTGATGTTTTCCACCGTCCGATAAGAAGACAATGGACACCGTTTTCCCACAATTGTCCACATCGTGAGAATAATTAGAAACTCAGACGCTATACTTACAGATAAACATTTTTATTTACATTTTCCATTTTGATATGAATAAGACGACTGTAGGTTTTCTTACGTCCGTAATGTTAAGTTCTTAGTTAATTGGTGTTTGTAAAAATGGCCAAGTTGCGGAAGATGATGGGATTGAAGAACACTCCTGTAATGACACCGCAGCGACAATGATGATGGCTCAGCTACAGTTGTTAGTAAACTGGACGAAATAATAAGAGGCAACGACACTTTAAGTGATTAATTTGAACCAGACAAAATTATTGAGATTGGTGGATGGTTACAGCTAGATAAGTTTGTCAGAATGATATTATGATTATGCATTGGTCATTATTCAGCAGAGTTAGTTCGAGACAGTATTCAGTTTGAAGTAAACTGCACTCGTTGAATAGGTTTAGTAGTCCTTTTCAATGTACGTACTCCCAAGTTAATGCTTAGTAATGAGAATAAAAGTGGAGTGTACCATTGCTAAGCAGTCAACAAGACCACTTAGCAATGATCCCCACCCAAAAATTATCAGCCTAAGCCAATTCACTTAGTGCTTGAGCTGGTTTCGTCACCCGATAGACTTTACTTTTCAGGAGCTACCTTGAGTCTATCGGGGAGGTAGCTCGACAAGCCCAACTTTCGTCAGAATACGTCACTTCGCACAATGCTCACGGTATATATGTATAGTGGGCATTATACGACACTAGTGCAAATTTTCACTGTGTGAAACGCATAACCTATTAGTCACGCAGAAGACGAAACCAGCTCAAGCACTAATTGGCTTAGGTTGATAACTTGTGGGTGGGTATCGTTGCTAAGTGGTCTTATTGACTGCTTAGCAATACACACTCCACTTTTATTCTCAAAGAACGCTTATGCGTAACAAATAGGTAATGCGTAATGCTTAGTAATGCCAAGTATTAATATTTTCTTTTCATGCGAAATTTCATACAAATACTGTGAAAAGTATTTGAATGAAATTTCGCACGAAAAGAAAAGAAAAACCAAGTATTCATCAATTGGATAATAAAAATATGAAATTGGAAAATACAAATCAGGGAGAGAATAATTTCGAAAAAAAAAATCCAACTCAAATCACTTCCACATAATGCCGGCATCATAATACGATGCTGTTCGATCCAACTAAAGCATTATGTTAATGATTATTGTGCTTACCGCAAGGGGTCAATTACGCCGGGACTCTTGTACTGATGTATCAACTACCCTCGATAGTAAAACTCATTACACGCCTGAAGTTGAGCATAGGTGTTTGTTGCATTTAGATAGATAGTACTCTAATGGGTTTTTAAGTCTGTTTGATGAGCTAATTATTTCACGAGGGAATTGTTGACAGTGGCGTAGTACTTATTCTTTTGTTGTTTTTAAATGAGGCAGATATGCTAATAATATGTTTTCGATTACTATTCTTGTATCATTATGAAGGTTTGTAATTTGATTTGAGTTGAAATAAAAGTTTGTTATAAAGAAAATACATCATCATTAAGCTCTCATAATCATGACAGATCTAGAAAAAGATTTAGGAAACTACTCGTATAAAAGGCGCTCACTAATAAACGGAAAGTGTGCATCTTAAATGCTTTTGAATAGCGGCAATGCGTAAAGTAGAAAAGACTTAACCTCGAAAGGACTGGAATTCAGGCGGAGTCATTGTGACTATACACGTTATGTTATTTAAATTTGAGTAAAATTGTCCAAATTCTAGCTTGAGCTAGAAAAAATTAACCTGAGGCCAATTTTTGATTGATGTAGTGTCTGAAGGGTGTAAACCTCAATTTGCTATAAAAAAATTGATCGGAAGGGTCCCAAAAAGGACACAAAAATTATAAAAAAATTTGTTTATCGAAGATAGGCATGTGGGGCATTATATTAAATTGAACGTCAAGTACCTTCTATTGCTGGTGTTTTTTTCCGAATTTCAAGTAACTAAGAAATCGTTAAACTACAACGACTTCAATGGGCAGGGTATGTACAACGAATGGACGATGATCGCATACCAAAGACAGTATTCAACGCAAAACTAGTCGACGGAGCGAGACTGTGAGGACGACCGAGATCTCATTGCGAGAGCTCAGTATAAGTGGACGCCGCGCAACTACTGGGCTTCCAAGATTGGAGGACGCCGTCACGATCCAGGCGGCCAAGGCCCGACGTCGGGCTGTCGCGCCACGATGATGATGATGAAATAACTAAAAAAAAGTAAAGGAGCCGAAAACAGAGAATTTCTAGGGTCGGTTATTAGGTTTTCCCTGTTTCCGGAAGCACAAACATAAAGAATAATTAACCAACGGTAATTTTTTTCTTTTTTTTTTGCTGTAATCTGTAGTTGTTTAAGAGTCTTAAAGTCATTTTGATATAGGAAAGATTGATCGGAAGGGTCGGAAAAAGGACGAAAATGAATAAATATTTTTTAATCGGAGATACATAGGTAAAGTTAAGTACATTCCGTTTCAAGCATTTTTTCCCAATTTCAAGTAACTACGATGCACAGTGGTAAAAAATCCCAAAAAGCTGGCCAAAAGTAAAAAAAATAACTTTTTTATTTTTTTCCCTCAATGGTGTTGTTGAGTTCAGTTGTTGTCCGAGCACCAGTTCTCAAAACAGTCAGTCAATATTAGTTTCCATGTCGCTTGTATAATAGTTAAAAGTTGACCTTTGTTCGCACAAAAAAAAAATCTTTCGATGGGTCGAAAAATTAGGGTAACTTCAAATTGGTATATTATTTATAAAAATAGTTAGATTTACATCCTTTAAAATGTAAAATTTTCTTCGTTGTGTGTATTATATGTTTTAAAAAGAAAAATAAGTAATCGTTTCACATATATGCCTTAAAAGTGATATATGCATGTACCCTTAATAAATTAGCTTGTTTAAAGTGAATTCAATTTTTAAAAAGGCTTTTAAAAAAAAGTTCCACGAGGTTCCGCTCTAATTCAACCTAGGTTCATTAGGATATACCCTTACCTGGGACATATTAAAAATCTAGCTGCTCGCACCTGTCCCAAAAATTTTTGAAAGGACTTTAGTGGATCACTGAACTTTGCCGGGTGGGGCCAAATCACAAAAACTGATTGAAGTCTCCTATTATTATCATATTAGATGGGGGGGGGGGGGGTTTAAGGTCGCTAATTCCAAATCTAATGTTAAAATTATAAAAAATAAAAATGGCAACACTCGTTTATATAAATACGTTCAATCTGGCTGGAAGTTATTATTCGGTTGCTGATTGCGAATCTGAAGACAAAATTGTAAAAAACGAAACGGGGGATCCAAAATGACAACACTTTTTTTCATGAATACGTCCAATCTTGGTGGAAGTATACATAGATTTGTTGAGACGCTGACTGCATCTGAAGTGAAAATTGTAAAACACGAAATGATACATCCCGAATGGCAACACTTTTTTTTATGAAAATTCGGTCAGTCTTACTAAAAGTTACAATTTCAAAATTTTTCGGGTCTCTAATAATATTTTTGTTTTTATTGCTATTGTATTTTTTTTTGCAAATTGCAATGTGTTTATGGCTGTGCAAAATATTGGTAGGTAGTAGTAATTGTTGTAATTTGTTCAGTCATACACATGATCTTTGAATTAAAAGAAGTTACACCAGCTGTCATTAAATAGGTATGTTTGTATTAACGTATTTATCGAGTAGTTTTGCCATTCTGGATCCGATATATTATTTTTTCACAGTTTTGATTTCAGATTCGCAATCTTCGACCCCAAAAACTCACCAATAGTAAATTTCAGAAAGATCGAATGTATTTTTTGAAAACCAGTGTTGCATTCTGGATGTGCTATTTTGTTTTTTACAATTTTGATTTCAGATTCGTCATCAGTAACCCCAAAAACCCCCAAACTGCAATTTTCAATAAGATTAAATGTATTTATGGAAAACCGCGTTGCCATTCTAGACCCCCTGTTTTGTCTCACACAATTTGAACTTCATATTCGCAATCAGCGACCCCAAAAACCCCCGAGTACAGATTTTCAACTTAATATCTTATTGTTTTCTACTTTTGGCCAACTTTTTTGGATTTTTTACCACTGTGGAGTATGGAGTAAAATGTCAAAACTCACTCATTATGTTTCCCATGTTTTCAGACAACGATCGGGATAAAATTGATTCCATGCTTTGCCCTATGTCGTTAGATTGGAAAAAAAAAATTAACACTTCCACGAAAAGTTTGATACTGCTACAGTCATTAGTTATCCCGTCCACGAAGACGTTCGTGGCCATGGATATGCAGGAGGTGCATGCGGGCAACGTGCATCGACCGACACTGGTTTATGCCCACGAAACGTCAACTAAACCATATGAAATAGTTAACGCGCTATGCTCCACTAGGGGTTAGGTCAAAGTAAACTTTATTATTAACAATGGGAGGCCAAAGGTTATCTACCACTATAACCGCGAGCGGAGGCAGTTACTAGTTGTGGAAAAAAGTCGGTGTTTATTAACACTCACTTAACTTTTATATATGTATATTGATATATCAATTACTGAAGGCAGTCTCCTTAATATACATACCGCAAAACAATTAAAGGACCACTTGGAAAAGTTCAAATTTGTTCCTGCTGAATAGAATAAGGAAGCGAAGGTGACTATTTTTCATGTAAGTGTAGGGAGAGGAAACAGTATAAAATATTTTTGAAAATTAATTTCTAAAATAACGGTATATTTGATATAAATTTTACAAACTCTTCAAAAAACCATGGATAGCAATATTTTATTATTATTTATTTGTATTTTTTAATGCTTTATCATTTTTTATTCTGCTCATCGGCTGCTTCGTAGCGCGTACTGCCACCACGAGCTCGAATAACTGCTTCAATTTGCCTAGGCATGCTTATTATGAGACCCCTGATATTATCCTTGAGCATTTTCGACCATTCCCCTTTAGGGCTTGTTCCAGCTCTACTAAGATCTGAGGAGGGTTTTTACGCTACCTGAGGCTGTGTCTGTGCTGCACGCTTGCCACTCAAGAAATTCGCCGTGAGAAACTCACGCAACACGTTTGCAATATGGGGACATCTTGCATCAAAATGAAATCCTGTTCATCAGGATATGCTCTACCAGTAACATGAAGTCTTAGCACTTCCTCGATGTATCGCTGAGCTGTCAAACTGCCGTTAGCGATGACAACTAAATCGATTTTGTTGTTTATGGAAAAAGCGCCCCACACCATAACTGATCCACCGCCAAAAGGTGATGTGGGTTGAAGGGCACAGAGCTGGAAACGTTTGGTTCCTTTTCACCAGACCCTAGCTGACTATTATTTCCACACAGGCAAAATTTCCATTCGTCAGAGAAAAAAATTCTCCCCAAATGGTGGTTTCCGGCGAACCGATGTTGGAACTTTTACTGGATATCCGGAAAGCAGGCCACTTTCCCCCAAATAATTACGCGCGGTCTTTGTTGAAATAACGGTTCCTGTGACGTGTCTGAGGTCATTTTGTCTGGAAGGTACCGTGTTTTGACGATTTCTGAGTGTGCTTAAACGTATAAATCTGTCATCGCTGTATGATGTTGATCTTGGTCGGCCCTGTCCCCGTCTTCTTGTGAGTTGTCCTGTCTCCTGGAACCTTCTTAAGATTCTTTTGATGACGGAATGATTCACTCCAAGCCGACAGCTCACTTCCCGAAATCCACCTCTATCAATTGCCCTAACCCCTTGTGGGGCATAGCGCGTCAACTGTTCCATGTGGCCCAGTTGACTATCGTCGGCATTAACTGGTTTCGGAGATTGCAGTTGCCAGCATCTACCTCCTGCACATCCATGGCCGCAAACGTCGTCGTGGACGGGATTCGAACCCGAAACGCCGGCATTCAAACATGAGACTGATGCCTCAACACATTACGTTACCGGTCTTCCCCTATTAACGTCACAACGCTAAACATTTCAAATTCATCGAGATGTCTTCTAGCACCTTGCCGAGGATCCACCACTTGCTAAACAAAAGCAAATTTAATTGAAAACTACACAACGGTCCAGTAAACACTGACCGTAATATAAAAAAAAAAACAAGTGACTCTATCGTGTTTAGTTCTATGTAGTCAAATTTACCCTTATGTTGAAAACTAACGTTTTAAAATGTGTGTTACGTCTCGCCCTTTCTACATTGTCATACATATTGACAGTTTTGGCTTTCTTATTCGTATTAATCAGAAGATTTCGGAGTTTTTTTTTTAAAGTGATCCTTTAATTGTTTTGCGGTGTGTATACCTATATGCTCCGAAGTCCCCGTTTATAGCGGGTCCAAGTGTAGGGATAAGGGGCCAAAGGCAATTTTTAAGTTTTCCTTGAATTTAAACATAAAAGCACTACCAATTTAACTTATTTTCATAGAGGAATTCAGTAAGGTTCTAGGCAGTCATCAACCTAAACTTTACATGTGTGCTTCTATTGGATGGGGGGTTATTGGTACCTTTGTACCGAAATACATATTATGAAATATTTGAAAATAAGATTATATAAATTAACCTAGCTCCACTCAATTTTTTGCTCCCATCCTACGTGCGCAATTCTATAGTAGTGGTTCTAAGAGTGAGGTTGTTTCCTTGCATACACAGACCTGATTTTGATGTGGACAAAATTTACAGCCTTAATTAGAGTGAATTACTACCCCACGATGAAGCTAGGAACATTGTTTAAGAAATCAATTAATTACAAAAAGATGACATCATTTATTGAAGTATACTTACCGTTAATTAAAAAATAATCAATTCCTTTATCTTACTGTTATTTATGATTGCTATGCAAAAACGAAAATAAAAATTTAATACCTAGCCCAACCACTTTAAAATGTCACCTGCTATCTTTTCCCCTTAATTAGAAGCCTAAATTAAATATTTTGTTAAATCATAGCTTTTTTTCGCATGTTTTATGGGCTTGTCATTTCGGTCTGCTTTCAAGTTGTGTATCTTTTTCTGTGTTTTATGAATGAAACGCCAAAAATGGAAACTTGTCTCAAACGGTGACACTGAAAAGTGATCGTGTCCAAATTTAAAATGTCGGTAAGTCAACTTTTTTTTTTAAAAATAAACATGACAGCAATTTAAGTGAACCTAAACCTATGCCTCTCTTGCCCCGCAATTGAACCACAACTAGGCAAACATGGCCTTAATCTGCCGAGTCTCCAATCACCTGTTGAGATTTTATGAATGAATCTGGTGGCCATGATGGTGGACGCATGGCGAAGTCATAGGGACCATTAGAGGCCTCAGGTTAGTGTTGAAACAAAAGTGCAGAACAGGCCAAAAGACAAGCGAGCGTCTGAGCAGAACAAGATATGGGCAAAATGAAAACGATGAATGAATTTGTGTCTATAGTGATACACATTGGAATAGTGCGAGAAACAAGTTTTACCTGATGTCAGGTGGTGGGACAGGTTGTCGAGTAGTTTGAGTTTATATGCAGCTCCCATAAGATGTTTGTTTGGCAACATGAGAAACAAAAAAAGAAAAAATGATAAAATGTGTAACGACTTCAACGAACAGCTTCGAATGTAACTAATCTGCATAAACTGTTTCAGCAATGCTGGGCTTAGTTTAAGACATGGTTGTAGCCATAAAGACGACGGGTGCTCGCGACTCTTGTGCAATCCAAGTCAACGAACGATATCTACACCGAACACAAGTTGGCGGTAAATTGTAATTTGGAGTTGTAAATTAATTTAAATAATTAAATGTGAATTTCGGAGTACATACATTTGAGAAGAACATCTTGATCTCGTAAATTGAGTTGGTTTCACAACTGTCTGTAACTACGATGCTTGATAATGAAAATGAATTCAAACTTATCTTTCCACGGTAACTTTCAAACCGAGAGCTAATGATGGATCAGATATGCGTTTAATTGCGGCATTATGATAATCCATGGGATATTCAATATGCTGATTAGTTTATGTTTTCATATATTCACGAGTACATATGTATAGGGAAAGTCAGCACGATGGAGACTTCTCATTAACATACTTTTCTAAATCTTGATGATATAGCAAAAAAGAAAATGATGGGAGCGGAAGTCCATATGACGTGATAATCAAACAGCATTTTTCTTCGTTCGCGGCATGTGAATGATCCTGAAGTCATTAATTTCAGTTTAACATTAATTTGGGTCATTATTAGGATTAGCTTAATACATATCATATGTATAAATATTTAATTAATATATATTAGGCTGGTATGTACAGGGTGGGCCAAAGAAAAGGTTAGGAGTCTGAAATAATAATCACTTTTTTTTCTATTTTATTTTATTTAAATTTTAATACAGCAAAATATACATATGGGAGATGTGATTAGACTATGTTCGAAAGATTATGTTTTTGATGATGTTGCTTGCTTCGCAAAAACGAGCCCATTCTACCATTTGCTCTATTGCTTTCATTAATATCTATGCTGCAGAGCTATGATTTCCGCTTGCTTCAATTGCTAAATCGTCCTAGATTTATTAACATAGACTCTTTCTTTTAAATGACCCCACACAAAAAAAGTCTGCAGCTGTTAAGTCTGGGGATCGAGTCTAGTTAATTGAAGATCCCCTTGAAATAATTCTTGTGCCGAAAAGTTCTGGTAAAAACCCCATTGTGGATTCAGCTGTATGGCAAGGGGCTTCGTCCTGCTGAAACGGCATCTTAGATCGATTCTGGGCAGTACCCAGTTTTTGAGCGTATCTCGATATCGTTCTCCATTTACGGTAAGGGCTTGAACACTGGCGTTTTCGTAAGAGACAGCACCGATGATTTCTTCTGAGAGGTGACACCGCATCAAATAGTGCATTCCGTTTTACTGGGATCTTTTGACACGATATCGACTTCCTAGGACTTCATATACCTGAGTAAGTGTCACCATACACTGTCGAACTCGGACATGGTACAAGTGACCGGTTCTCTTCACGTATATGTGAAGTGTGTGTGTGTTTTGAGCAATTCAAAGAACATTTGTACCAGGTTCGTGTTCGATAGTGTATGGTGACACTAAAAAGGTATGTGAAGTCGTCTACGAAGTCGATATCGTGATCCCCGATAGCGATGTTCGAAATTCGGGATTATGTTTCGGATGACACACGGGCATTGTGGGTTTCTTTGGACCGACTGTATTGTTTGTATGTTATGTATAATAACCAGAAAGAGTAGACAGCCGCCGTATTTATCTGCAGACTTTAAGGCAAAATTACTTTATCATCATCATAGTGGCGCGACAGCCCGACGTCGGGCCTTGGCCGCCTGTTACTTTATAGGATTCATCTTTTCTTGATCTGGTAAGAGAAATTTCCAATTTAGGCCCGTTTTCTCAATGCTTGGTTAAACTGCCAGCTATCTGGGGCAATTTAATGTAATTGAACCTTAGCGAATGCAACACTCAAATTATAATAACAAAGTAGAAAAATCAGCTAATGCAGTAGAAAATCAGCTAATTTTTTTTTTGGAAAAATTCTGCCGCCTGTTCTATTCTATTCTACGTCTGTCCCGTCTTTCTGCATTAGTTTGCGGCTGAGTTGGTTTCAAATCCTCTACCACCGAATGAATTTCCGGAACTCTGTTCTCTGTGACCAGTTTAATTGTCTCATTTGAATGCACAAACGTAAATAGTTCAAGCTGTCAGAATCACAGCAGCCCATGACAGCTGTTTTGAATGATCAACGGGTGAATTTTTGCCGTGCCGTTTAGCGTTTGTTTATAGGATAAACGGTAACCAGCCATTGTGGAAACGGCCCCTAGTGTCGTACAAGTTCTTAGCATTTTTCTGCAAACTATTTGAAAGATGCCCTTCATAATTTGAAATTTAAATTTGAATTGTCATTGAAACAATTAAATTCATTAACCGCAATTCTACGAAAATAGAATACTTCTAAACAAATTTGCCAATACAAAATTAGCGAAGGGCATGAATCGATTCGGGGAAAAATTTCGAATACTAATAATTAAGCGATTCCTTGCTCGCATAGCTAATAAAATCGCTCTATAACTTCGAAATCAACGGAATGCAAACATTCCTTTACAAGGATACTACATCAAAAGAAATAATAAAGGAGTTCGTAACGTTGCAAAGGAGCCAGACTTTACACCTCCCCTTCTATATTAAAACAGTCAGTCGGTTCTTTGCCCTCTTCTCGATTTTCGAGCGTCGCGCCCCGAATACACAATTCAGTCATAAATCTTTCATTGCCATGAACATTTGTACAGTGTACTGTACGCTTTTTGCGAAATATAGGAATGCGCACCTTTTCAAGAAGGATCCTTTCCGTTGTATGGTCGCCTCGCCGCGTATTTCCTTGGATTGTTCTGCCTTCACAGCTCTCATGGGAAAGCTTGACGAAAAATTTATTGCCGAGCAAATGGAAATCTTCAACTTTGATATTGTGAACTTCGCGGAAAATTCAGGGTGACTTTCGTATGGATTCGCCACCCCTTACCTCAACCCATTTTGAATGATGTTGCGTTGTTTTCAAACAACAGGTCACAGAAGCAAGGCTAGGGTTGATGTATGTGATATTTTAGTCATCCTCCTGCTATGAAATTCTGAAATTCTCAACAAAAGAGAAAAGAGCTGTGAATTAAAATACTTTTCCCTAGTGGCCTATCTTAGTATTTGAGACATGTATATCAAAACATTCGCGAATGATAATATTCTTTACGGAAAGGATTTGAATCAAGTCTTTCTCTCGGAATATTGCATAAAAGGGCTTCATCCTTACATTACGTAGCTCAGAAGAAACCTCAATGCTGCATTTACTCGAAAATCGCAAACAGAAACGATAAAGTATCTTTGCGGAGAATTCCGTAGTCCGTTGCATTTCTGACATGAAAATTTCAATATACATATTCCGTAAGTGGGAGCGAATACAGGACTTTTTTTAGACATAGACGGAATCAGAATGGAGTGAATAATTCTTTTTCCAGTGAGTTTTATAAAAGGGAGGAACATATTAGATACCTTGTGAGAGGAGCATCAAATGTCAGGAAAATATATGATAAATTGATTTTGAAGCTGTTAAGTAAATGGAATGGCAATTTTTCGTGAATATCACGAAAGAGGACTAATACGAATTTAGTTCAGAAAAAATGGTTCAACTGTAAGAATTTATAGATAGTTGTGTTATGAATAACCTTTGATCCTTTTTGACTTTTTTTTTAATATAAATAAATAATAAACATAAATAGTAAAATAGCATATATATCGTCCCTTATTACACCAGAGTTTCGACGAACGATCTCCGCAGTATGCACTTGTATTAGTGCAGCGGATGTCAGATCAGTACCGTTTAATTGTGCGAAGGAGTGCAAGGCAAGGGCAAGAATTTGACGACAAGGAAAAAAATACGACTTGTGGTTATGAAGGTAACTCGAAACCAAGAGACGGCGGGCGGGATGTAGCATCCCCACCACCATCACGTCACTCTGTCTCGCACAGGAGTACCTACAACACCAAACGAAGTATACTATTTACTTCCCAGCCAAGTGAAAGTCTCTGCTGAAGCACACGACGAATATGAAAGAGCTTGCTTGAAATATGAGGAAATAGATTCCCTCTTGCACATGCCTGGAATTTCCAGGTTACAAACATCTGTTGTAACACCTGATATTCTTTCTCAAATCGATAGCGAATTCGCATCCAGATTCAGCTCAGGTACGACGTTACTGGAACTGCTATTCCCTGCCTATTGCGGTGCAGTGGCGGTTATCGGATTACAGGGGAAAAGATCCTCCATAAATATTTCACTCCTTCCAGAACTCCTTTGGTGAAAGTGCTGGACACACAAAAACAGAGGCTCGCAGTCTTCTCAAATTGTCTACGACGATACATTTTGAGCCTCCCCAGACGTGTCCAGAATGCTTTTACCAACAACCAGCAGAAATTCTACAAGACCATCAATGAGGACAAGCCAGCCCCACTATTAACTTTTCAGTGATTGACGCGGAACAATAGTCGAGTGGACTTTGGCAAACTTCCGCTCAACACACCAAACATACTGAGTGGATCACTACCGAAACCACCTGCCATGTCAGCTTGCCTGGTATGATTTTCGCTGAGGTGACTGAATCCGATGTCCAGGAAGTTATTGAGCGATCCAAAAATTGGAGGAAGGATGGCGCACAACACTATCAGTGCCATCAACCGAAGGCAATATGCTCTCTCAGCCGGTACACATCCGAAGAGGCACATTCCGAGGGGACTCTTTGAGCCCTTTCTGGTTCTGCATTGCCCTGAACTTTCGAATTCGTCTAGACAGTGCGGCTATGCGATCGGGCATGATATTCTTGAAATGTTATCAAAATTCGAGCTGGCTCACCTGATGCATGAGTCGCGAAGCACATCGCGAAAGTCTGCTGGGGATCACTGGAAATTTCAGCCGTGACATTCAGATGGACTTCGGATTAGAAAAATATCGTTTTTTTTTTCTTATTTAGCTGAAAATATGATGGGCTAATATGAAGTTTTGTTAAGATATCTTAAGAAATAAAAAAGTTTCCTATAGTTCCTATGACAGCTATATGATAGAGTAATCCAGTTTCAACGAACCTCGGGAATGTGGTTTGGCAATAGATACGATTGAATAATATGAAATTTGATAAAGATATCTTTAGAAAAAAAAATTTGCCACAAAACAGATTTTCAAACCGGTCGCTCCTATGGCAGTTATGTGACGTAGTGGTCCAGTTTAGTTGGTTCTAACACATACAGTAGAAAGAAGCCTTTGTGCAAATTTCAACTCGATAGCTTCAAAACTGATTGATTAGTTTGCGTAGAAACAGACGGACAGACAGAAAGCTGGACAAAGCTCAATCATCTCATCTCGTAATCCTGACCAGCAATATAATTATAGTTTATATGGTCGGAGATGCACCCTTCTGTGTTGAAAACTATATGAAAATTGTTAACCATCATTTATTTCTTTTAAACTGTTATGTTTTGCTATGTTATGTTATAGTATATTTTTTTCCACATTGCACCTATTACCCAACGGAATTCGCAACTCGATTCTGCAGGAAAACACATACTTAAAATGCATCCACATTGTAATTTTTATAGCAAAACATCTGAAAAAGCCAGGTCCAGAGTATCGTCGATTTCGTTCCATTGTAAAGCGGTCGACTGGGGCGCCGGTTCTGGAAGGGCGTGTAATGGACGATTTTGTAGCCATCCAAAGATGCCCGTGGGGACGGAGTCTAAGAAAGCATAATGACCGTGAAGTCCGGCCCATGCGATCTGGCGGTGGAAATGGCTTCTCAACGAGCTAAGTAGCGGCCTAGGCTTGCTGTAGTTCAATTCGTGAGACATGGGCGGGGTTAAGTTAATATAATTCCATTTAGTCATAAATATTTCGCGATTTGTCCGACCGAAAGTTATTTTAATGCTTCGTTTACACGTGAACGTTGAGACAAACTCCACGTTTTGCTTCAGAATCAGCTCACCCTCGTGAAAGCTTGACGGCCACACTTCTCGCTACATGCTTCAAAATCAGCCCATAGTTTGGCCGGGCTTTAATTTTAATGGCACGTGCTTTCTTGAGTGGAAATATAAGAGCGGTGACTTTTCGCATTTACCATCTATACGCTCGGCTTGAAGCTTCAGCTCTGACAGTGACCTTATTCTAGGTAATGTTAATGTGCTGCTAATGCACTCTAAATACGTTGGATAGAAAATTATTTTTAGATTGTACTATCTTAGTTAGATTTGACAGAATATACGATATTTTCAGCCTGAATGTATTGGAATTTAAAGTAACTGTCGATCTTTAGGAATTTGTAGTAGTGAGAAACCGTTATAAAATCGACCAAATGCCCATAGAATATTTTATGAACTTCTGAAGCTATACACATAAAATTTGGTGGGAATGTGTAGAAATATTATAATTCGCTTGAGGAAGCAATGCGTCGTAATAGGCCAATCTAAAGGAGGGGAGGGGGCATCATGTGAATGGTAACGCCATAAATGGAAGGTACATTTTGCCCATGAATGTGTTCAGAAGGTACCGAGCAACTTCGGCTCAGGTTATCATGATCAAATGATCACCGAGAAGGACATATTTATTCTCACCGCTCACGCTCTTCTTGCTGTTGATTCTCCTTGACTTTCATATTGAGTGTGTATAACGTCAAGAATCACGTTTAGCAGGTACAGACTGCTTAACCGAGCAGTTGCAGAACGGCTCGCGAACAGTATGTCATGCTGTGTACCTTCTGAACCCATCCAATAATGGAACCCTGTGTGTTTTCTCTATACGGGATAATTTTAATATTACCCAGTA
The DNA here is from genome assembly GCA_964017055.1 of Chloromyia formosa. Classification (NCBI taxonomy): domain Eukaryota; kingdom Metazoa; phylum Arthropoda; class Insecta; order Diptera; family Stratiomyidae; genus Chloromyia; species Chloromyia formosa. The sequence goes on along the minus strand of OZ024815.1, from coordinate 33,176,146 downwards.
GCTTCGTTATTATCAAGTCCACAATACGAGTAAATGTCAATCAATCATTGTCAATTTAGTTAAAAATATGTGTAGTATGATTGCACATTTATGTAGGATGCCAATTAGTCAACTGTAATTAAATTAACAGTTGTTATTTAAACATATCATATTCAAAATGATGATTCCACCCACCACGCAATTTTTGCATACATAATAATCAATTGATCAATAGACAAAAACCAACATTTCATTAATGAGGAGATAAGAATTCAGTTCTGTTTAAAGTCATATGAACCCGAACGGGCGTCCATTGGGTATTGTCAACCGAACGAGTTGTTACTTACCTTTAATTTACCTCTTCACCTGGATCGCTATTCGTATATCGAGGCCAACTTTAGTGCAATAACTTTTGATTCTGATTTGACTGAGTGTACGGGGGCGTTCAACGCAACCTACGCTTAGTTAAATGGACTTTTTTACGGATCCATAATGGAGTGAATGACATTATATTGTAAAGAGGTTTGTGAATTACTTAGTTGAAAAAAAATTATAGTTATGTGATAGTCCAGGCAAAGTTTGTATAATCTTATTTGAATTAGATTTACATATATGTTAAAATGTCATATTGTTGTGCGCAACATATAAATTGGGGCATATTTTAGTTACTAGGCCCCTGGTTTTAAACATCATATCTATGTTAACACTGACTTGAATCGACCGAATCTGAAAAAAAATTGTATGAATTCGCTACGGTTTAGCAAATATACGCTCCTGATCTCCAAAAATAATTCAACATTGATCGTGTGTTACAAACTCATCCCGGTCGCGTTCTTCATTAAATACTCGTATTACCTTGAAAGCTGATCACGCAGAGCGAGCGAAGCGAGTTTTTGCGATACTGAGGGTGGTGATCACCTAAGCCGCAGCGAGCGAAACCCACGTAAGGGGACTTGCCAATAATGCAATTGTCAATGCCTTCACCCACCGCGTTCGGATCGTCTTATCTTCTTTTTGAAAAGAGATAACTCCATTTTGTATCGGTCCAAGTCCTCCGCCTTACCGCTTGCGTTGTTGAATGCACTCCGTGCCTTGCGTTTGGATTCCGTAAGTTCACCATTCTACCATAGGGCGGCGTTTTTCCTTACGGGATTTTCCGGGCAACCGTCTTTAAAATTAAAACCAGGCCGAAGCTTCGCTTCGAGTCCGAAGCGTATATACCCTAGACTTGTACAGACCTAGTGGTGATACCGAAAGTACCAATTGGCAACGCCCATATGCATTAAAAGTGAGTTTCCAATACGGCCAGTTTATATGGGAGGTTGGCACTCATTCAGGAGGACCTTGACCATTCTCAAACTCAATAAACTAACCCATTCTACAAATATTTGTCGAATTTTTCAAGTCGCTAGCTTCATTCTATCGAAAGTTATTGCTTATTTGAAGTTTCTTTTGAAGGGGAGGTAGAGGTTCCTTGGGTCGGATCTTGCCCATCATTATCACCCATAACCAATTAGATCCCTCTACAAACATTTAAAAAAATTTCAAGTCTCTAGCTTCACTCTATCGAAAGATATCGCTTATTTGAAGTTTCATTTGTAGGGGAAGTAGGGGTTTCGCTGGTCGGATTTTACGTATTTTCAATATTAGAAAACTGGATCCTGCTACAAACATTTGGCCAAAATTTCAAGTTGCTAGGTTTATCTTGTCGTTAGTTATCGCTTATTTTAAGTTTCATTTCTAGGGGAGGTAGGGGTTCCTTAGGTCGGGTATAACCCATCTTTAATACCAACTAACTCAATCTCACTTCAAACATTTGACCAAAATTTTAAGTCGCTGGCTTCATTCAATCAAACGTTATCGCTTATTTGAAGTTTCATTTGTAGGGGAGGTAGGGGTTCCTTCAGTCAGATCTTTCCCATTTTCAATGACAACCAACTACATCTTATTGCCAATATTCTACCAAATTTTCAACTCGCTAGTGGCATTCTATCGAAAGTTATCGTAATTAAAATAATATTTAATTTTTTGAAATTTGTAGGGGAGGTAGGCGCTCCTTTGGTCTGATTACGCCCAACTTACTCAAACTCAAGCAGCTTCTCAACTCAGGGTTACATGCCAAAAATCAGGTGTCTACGTCAATTGGTTCAAGAGTTATAGACAAAAAACCTGAAAAGTGGGGTGTTACGGGGCTCTTTGTGAGAAAATTACCGTTAGATTTTAACTGATCGATTTTATTTTTCCAGGAGAGTATAAGATTACCCTTACGAGCAATCTACCAAAGCTGTTTATTTAATCGGGAGTTATAAATACATTTAATTATTTTACATATGTAGGGGAGGTAGGCGTTCTCTTGGGATGATTATACCCATTTTCAATACCAACCGACTAGATCATACTTCCAATATTTGACCAAAATGTCAAGGCTCTAGCTTTATTCTATCGAAAGTTATCGTGCGAACGGACAGACAGACGGACAGACAGACAGACAGACAGACAGACGGACAGACAGACAGACATGGCTTAAGCGAATCAGGAGGTGACCCTGATCATTTATATATATACATTGCTATACCTCCGGGGCCTCCTTTAAGGTGTTACATACGAGTATTTCCGTCGTGACAAAAACAATATACCCTATATTAAAAGTCTAGGGTATAAAAATTGTACGGTTAATTTAGCATGTTTTTATTTCGTCTCCAATCCATTTTCCTTTCATGTGTTCAAATCAATTGGTAAAGTTGGGAAACTCCTCCTCTTCTCAAACGACGACCCTTCAAGAAGCATAAGGAAATTTAAAGACAGCTCCGATGATATCTCTCATTTTTCCTACATTTTCCATACATTCCTCTTAACTCTGTCTGTCTAAAGAACGGCCGTAGACGTTCCGGTATACCGAGAAATATTTCAGATACGGAAAAAAATTATTGTCTCAATTGTAATGAATTTCGTTGCGATCATTCATTTTAGGGTAAAACGTTTTCAAAATATTTAAAAAAAATTAAAAACCGACTTCCATTCTGCCGAAAGTTCTTTTGGTATTTATGAGCACTAGGTGTAATCTTCTCTGAACCCCACAGCAAAAACGGAAAACAAAATCAAAGCATTAGAATTGCTTTAATTACGGACTTAAAGTCATTTTGACAGGGGCAAGTCTTTTCCCGTTTGGTACCCACTTTCCACCCTACAAAACGTTTGGCAATTTTTTTCTTATAGTATCTTGGAAGATATTAGGTTGATGCAGATGTAATGTTGGATTCAGTAGTAAATTTTTGAACAGCTGTAACTTTTTGTAAAGGTAATTTAATTAATCGAAATAGGTACCAGCGGATGCGAAACACAGCTCCCAACGAGATACAAGCGCATTTATTCCTGTTTCGTAGAAGTTTCTGGTTCGAAGAAACTCCTCGAAGGCATTTTTGACAGCTGCTTCATTGTTAAACTGTTTTCCAGTCAAAAAGTGATCCAAATGTTTAAAGAAATATCAATCTGTTGGCGAGAGGTCTGGTGAATAGGGCGAGTGAGAAAGAGTCTCATAGCGCAACTCGTTCAATTTTTGAATCGTTGCTCTCGATACATGCGGTCGAGCGTTGTCATGAAGCAGTATAACTCCATCCCTGTCGTTGAACTGACAATTTCTGATGTATTTCGTCCAGTTGAGGGCAGTATTTCTCAGCATTGATGGTTTCGCCAGGTTTCAGGAACGAATAGTGGATAAAGCCAGCTACAGACAACCAAACAGTCACCATTATTTTCTTTTGGATTAAGGCTCGGTTTCAGCATGTGTCTTGGGGCCTCATCGGCATCTAGCCATTGTACCGATCGGCGACGATTATCGTAGAGTATAAACTTTTCATCGCAGGTCACAATTCGGTTCAAGAACGGTTCGTTTCTGTTGCGAGAGAGAAAAGAACTAAAAATCTCCATTCGACACGCCATGTTTTGCTCGGTAAGAGCATGCGGAACCCACTTGTCAAGCTTTTTCCCTTTTTTTACGTAGTTGCAAGTGGCGGCAAACTGTCGAATGGTGCACGCCCAATTCCTCCGCAAGATCCCTTATGGTTTGACGGGGGTCAGACTCCACTAATGCACGCAGCTCGTCGTTATTGATCGATGGTCCTGGGTTTCCATCCGGATTATTTCGGAGGTTCATATCTCCGGATCGAAATTGTTCCAACCACCGCTGAGTGGTTCGTTCGTTAACCGAATCAGGTTCAAATGTGCTGTTGATATTTCTCGTTGCTTCCGTTGCTTTCTGCTCTAGATTAAATTTGTAAAGGAAAACTAGTCGTTTTTCACTTGCTTCCACTCGCATTTTCTTTTTTTTTCACCGATCACCGAAGTGCAAAACTAAAATGACTCCATAAGCCAAGGGAGCAGTACTTATACTTCAATATGTCATATCACTGGGCCGCCTGGTGGCAGTTTGATACACAAAAATCGCAGCCAAATTCATGTCATTGCAAAATCGGACATTTCATCTGCACCAACAATTATCTTTCATATTACAAAGCGGCAGCCTTGTTAAAATGACGTAATTTTAAAGCTTTTTGTACACTTTACAGCCGCCAAGCCCACCCACTGAGGCTTGTCAAACTTCCCATTCGCTTATTTCTGCATACAAAAAAACCAATCATAGAAGCTGCTTTGTTTCTAATAACGTAACCAAAACGTTGCTGGCTCCCTAACTATTTACTCTATTCGTTTCTATCAAATTTAAATGAAATTCAAATCGGCTTCTTTTTTGCTTCGTGTGAACTTCCTTTAATTTAGGAATTTCACTTCCAGGATCCTACGTTGAGTGTCGGTTAAAGAACACCTAAACAAAGGACTGTACAGAACCATTTTCTCATAAATTGGTCAGTGTGTCACATGGCCAGGCTAGTCATAATTACACCTCTCTTACACAGGTGTTGTGTTACAATGACATTATCATGGTTTTCGCAATGTCAATATATTGTCTAAATTACAATAATTCACTTTTTGCCTTGCTGCCACCACGTTTATACGTGCCATGGCACAATACTAGACTAAATATTTGACCCTCCAGTGTCAGATAACCGCGCAAGCCGACCCGTTTAGCTTAGATAGGTCCTATTCTATTTACATGGATACATGTTAGTTGATCCTTCCATTCGTGGTTGGACCCCGTTTCTCGTTTTTGCCAAACAACATAAATGCAAATATGTTGGCCAAGATAACGTAGTTTGCAAAAGAAGACAAAAATTGTCTGGGAATAGACCGCAAATTTATGGAAGCTCTTTGAAGCCCTATCCGCCGAAGCCAGTCGTCCTGAAATCCCAAAGGCCATTCTTCGTTCATGCCTGTAGCTGGGCTACTGATGGGCTTGGCCAGGGTCGTGAAGAGAGTATGAGTGCTTCATCTCAATGCGACCACTTTGATATGAAAATTGAATAAATTTGCAAGTCCCGTGTGATATCGTTGCTCGAAATATAGTCAACATTCCTGCATTTCAAAATGCTCAGTATGCTTTCCCACATAATGGTGCCTTGAAAGGATTCGGCAGCGTGGGCTGTCGAGAGGATAAAATGAGGACTGTCTCCGAGCAACTATCACTTTTCCATTTCCATGTCTTATCCGACAGAGTTTTGATGAATGGCTTCTGTGTAATGTTGGCTTGCGATGTATGGAGCCAAACACTATGGAGCATATCGCAACAAGCGCTCAAATAGCCCACATCCTCTTGAAGACGACGACAACGTACAACCCTAGCAAGGAATTTTAGTCCAAGTTTCGTTTTGATCCTTGCTGTTTCTGTTGCTTGTCATATACAACAGCAGTTCGCCTCCACATTCGTCCCCAAAGACGAGACAGCCTCGCATACTATAGTTACATTTCTTACACTTTTCCTATCCCATTTTCGGGCTTTGTTAAAGTATCACAGCGAAATGTGGGTCGTCCTTTTTAGCTGTGTTGTAATACACAAGTTTACTTGTACACTAGCGGAACTTTATATTGTTTCGTAAGGACATGTAAAGTGGTATAAATGGAATTTAAATTGTGAACATCGTTTTAAAATTAGGACAAACAGGTGGGAAAGATGTGCGAGCTCTACGGAAACCTCTACATTCTCGCATCTGAGTTTTCTGTTTTACGGTTACTTGCGATGCAGGCATGTTTGTTTATACAGAATGGAGCAACTTTCACTTCACGGTAGGGTTGTTTTCGGGTCAACGAATGTAGTGAAGTTGATGGTGGTGGGCTGTTCATGATCTTTGTGGACTTTAGGACCGATGGAGTCATCGTCTAGATGACTTTATGAACTGCAAACTTTTGGGATATATCCAAATATTACGGAGATTTAATAATTTTGAGATGAACGTTTCAAGGGAAACGACTAGTATAATTGAACGAACTTTTTCGCGGCACCATTTTTATTATTCAATTATACTTCAATTTCATCGTAAATATAATTGCATATAATTGCACTAATGAGATAATGCGTTGAGGCATCAGCCTCATGTCTGACTACCGGCGTTTCCGGTTTCGGAATTTTCTAAAAATAGTTTATGCCAACGAAACGCCAACTGGGCCACATGGAACAATTGGCGCACTATGCCCCGCAAAGGGTTAGGGCTATTGAGTACTAATGACATCGTACGTCAAAGCTCAGTTCTCAGAAAATCAAACTTCATTTTCTCTCTACGAGCAAGAACAAGAATCTATAGCTTTTAGCGATCAATATTTTTGTTCCTCGGATGACCAGATAGGCCTCGTCTGTAAATTTTTCAGTAAATTTAGCGAGTAAGTCCGTAGTTTAAAGCTCAGAATTCATTTAGCCCATTTTTAAAACACTCAGTTATTATTTCACGTTGGAAACAAAAAATGAATTACAAACAAACTGGCAGAAAACAAATTAGAAATCTATTCCTAGCATTTAATGCACATAAATAGCACATTATTTAGATTTAAAAATGATTTTTCTACCTTTCTAAGGAATTTTATGTCTCAACCTTCACGAGCCCGAGCTCAAAAACTTACATTAAATTCCAAGTGAGGTGCAAATGCACCCCAATTATTTTTGTATATATAAAGGAATAGGCCAGTAAAATTAAATTTTATTAATAAACATAAAAGAACTACGATTGGGGTAAACCCCAATCATGCAATACTCTAGATGAATTTGAACCTGGTTAAAGCCAGGGGGTAGACGGAGTAAGGGTAATCGATTACTTTTTTTGAATCTAACTGATATTGTTAATTAAGTGTTAAGTACAAAATTTCAGCCAGATAAATTGTATAGGTAATGAGTAAATTGGCTTAATGTATTTCATGAAATAGTGCAGTTTGTATGGGAGGGGGTAGAAGGAGGGTGAGGATTACAATAAATTTTATAATGTAGCTTACAATTATCATAAAAGTGATATATTCAAAATTTCAAAGCAAGATGTTTTATAGTTTCTGAGAAAATCTGATTATTGTAAATTATCAAAAATGTGTCATTTTGTATGGGAGGGGGTAGACGGAGTAAGGGTAATCGATTACTTTTTTTGAATCTAACTGATATTGTTAATTAAGTGTTAAGTACAAAATTTCAGCCAGATAAATTGTATAGGTAATGAGTAAATTGGCTTAACGTATTTCATGAAATAGTGCAGTTTGTATGGGAGGGGGTAGAAGGAGGGTGAGGATTACAATAAATTTTATAATGTAGGTTACAATTATCATAAAAGTGATATATTCAAAATTTCAAAGCAAGATGTTTTATAGTTTCTGAGAAAATCTGATTATTGTAAATTATCAAAAATGTGTCATTTTGTATGGGAGGGGGTAGACGGAGTAAGGGTAATCGATTAATTTTTTTGAATCTAACTGATATTGTTAATTAAGTGTTAAGTACAAAATTTCAGCCCGATAAATTGTATACGTAGTGAGTAAATTGGCTTAACGTATTTCATGAAATAGTGCAGTTTGTATGGGAGGGGGTAGAAGGAGGGTGAGGATTACAATAAGTTTTATAACATAGGTTACAATTATCATAAAAGTGATACATTAAAAATTTCAAAGCAATATGTTTTATAGTTTCTGAGAAAATCTGATTATTGTAAATTTTCAAAAATGTGTCATTTTGTATGGGAGGGGGTAGAAGGGGTGGAGCGATTTAGCCCGTTCACGAACTTAGCCTTCATTTTTTGTCAAAAATAACGTGTGCAAAATTTGAACTTCATAGCTCAACGCGTTCTCGAGCTAGAGAGGTCACGGACGGACGGACGGACAGACGGACAGACGGACAGACGGACAGACGGACAGACGGACAGACGGACATCCGGTTTTGAGATATTCGAGTGATAATATGAACTTCTGTATCATTCATTTTTTTCTGCGAGCCTTATTTCTTAGCGTTACAAACTTTGTGGCAAACTTATAATACTCTCAGATTTCATCTAGAGTATAATAATTAGGGTAAAATATGAAAATATTTTTTTTTCCTTCTAGAGATACTATGTACATGGAAACTGAGTTTGCACGGTTGTAGAAGGTGAACTTAACTTTTGGTGGGCGAAAATCCGAGAAATTTGAGCCCTTTTTTTAATATTATTCAAATAACTCTTAAACGGTGCCTCGGATCGAAAAAACTTGGAGAAGTGAAATAAAGACCGTTGAATTCTGCGTCCAATTCAATGCTTAAAGTTGAAATTCGGTTCAGTAGCGTAGTCAAAATCGATAGTGAAAAAACGACATTTGTGGACATTTGACACTAAAATAAAACTTCTAGCTCTTATATTTACCGAGATAGAGCTTTCAAGGCGTAAATCGATGAGCAGGCATTTTTAAAATTTTGCTTATAACTACTCTAAAAATAGGCCGTAATGAAAAATATTGGCCACGTTAGGCTTACAATCAAATTACCCTTATCAACTTTTACAGATAAGCTTTTCCATTTGAAGCATCCGTTTCGAAGATCTGTGAGCTTGAAAATTGTGATTTTTCTCCGAAGCCTCGAAAATTTTCATTTTTCTACTATCGATTTTGATTACGCTACTGAACCAAATTTCAACTTTGATCAATCTACTGATCAAAGTTGAAATTTGGATGCAGAATTTAACGGTCTTTAATTTACTCCGGCAAGCTTTTTCAATCCGAGTCGCTGTTAATGATAACTCGATACATCATAAAGTAATTTATTTCAACCTGTTAATACGATACAAGAAGTACTGCATATTAGAAACATAGCTCAGAGGAAATTTAATAGGATTTTTTTTTTCAGAAGATGTCCAAGGAAATGTAAGTCGGGCTTACGAAGGTTAAAAGTATCGTAGGAATCTTAGAGGCGTCTTGCTACTGAAATTTCTGATAAATATTAAGATATTAAGGGAAATCCTTATCCACTAGTAGGGCATACTGCGTCAACTACTCCCTTAACTCCCAACTACTCGGTCGGCCTTCATTGGGATTTCCAATTTCATGGCATGTCCTGTAATGCAGCTATCACCCTTTCGCAATGAGTGAATACTGTCATTTTCGCCAACTCAAATTTTTATTTGGTATTGTTTCGGAAATCCTTAAAATGCGACGCGGAAGACTCACCGTCCACTGGTCTGGATATTGAGCATTTGTTAATGACAAATATGACGTAGTCACAAGATGTTGCTGTTAAGATATAAAAAGTTAAGTATTGAGAGTATTTGGATTAAGTATGTAGGCCGATATGTAGTAGGGCATTTCTTACCGAGACGGTTTTTCGGGAAGATGGTAACTGGAAGGTTACATGGTCAGTACTTAATTTTCATCAGATCAATGTACTCATTCACAGATGAGTCGACTGGAGGCCGGCGAGAGAAGCTACTGTTTGTATGAGGCACCGAAATTAGCCATGGCACCAGTGGTTAGCCGAAATAATTCATACGCATATTTACGTTTTAAGCATGCATGGAAAATATCGATTTCAAATTGAAATAAAGCATCCGAAAAACCAACGGCGAGTGAACCGAACGTTCATGTTCATTCGATGCTGAGGGCTGTAATCCCTTAAGCGCAGAGCGAGCATACTGAGCGGAGCCCACACATGAGACTGTTCTACGCAGAGTGAGCGAAGCAAGCGTTTATGTTTTGCGATACTGAGGGTTGTGATCCCTTAAAAGCGGAACAAACGTAGCAAGTGGAGCATGAACAGAGGACTGTTGATTCACAATCGGAGTTCACATAAGAGACCCAGAGCGAGGGAAGCGAGCCTTCAAGTTTTTGGGGGTTGCGATACTTAAGCGCGGAGCGCGTAACAAGTAGAGCCTACAAAAGGGACTGCTGATTCACAATCCGCAGTATCGATTTTGGACGATTTTGGTTTCAAATAAGGAATACGAAGATGGCCATGTTAATACTCACTTTCGTTTTTAAACGAAATTGAATATTGAATGCCAATCGAAAGTTGCGATACATGGCCACTTTTGAATTCAGCCAAAATTGTCCATCAATGGCTAATTTCCAAATGTTCATGGCAGGAATCGAACCAGCGCTCTCTCATTTAGTAAATCGACGTTCTACTCACAGAGCTATCTCAGCCGTTAAAACCTCAAAGTCATTGAAGTCCACTTCGTATTTCGGATAATAGGCCAGTAAAATAAAGTCAATTTGGGTGCTTTTTAATAAAAATCTAATCTAGTCTAGTTCTTTCAGGTAAGGATTTAAAAAAATGTTAATGCCTGTAGCGGTTAAAAGAGCTTAGAATTCGAAGAAAATTCCTTAATTCTTTTGCCGGAAATTGCATGTGAACACAGCCCGTGTGCAATCGTTACGTGATACCGTGTATTGAGTATACACATTTAAGAAATGATTCTTGATTTTTTTTTAGCTATTTTACCAACGGCGAAAGTAATGGTAATAATGTTTAAGTATTGTGAACTTACGCTATAGTACATATCAAAAAAGGGAATTGATAAATTTTCTAAAATACAAGTTGTGTATGGAGGAGCAACAGACAGCTAAGCCATAGAAAAAAAAACTTTTGTTTATAAAGTTATAACCGGACGGAAGAATAACCGATCCGGTAAAAAAACGCGAGAAAAAGTAACCGAAAATAGCCCGTTCAACCGTTCTGATAGTACCGATTTTACCCCCGTAGTTTGTAACCGCTTCGCTCAAATACGCTTGTAGGAGAAACATTTTCATTAAAATCCTCAACTATGGATCCGGCGCGCTTTGCAGCTTGTTGATGATTGGGTCGCGAAAGCTCATTGCTGCTTAAATACGCCTCGATTGCACGGCCTCGCTTAGGCGTAGTTGACGCGCTATACCCCGCAAGGAATTACGGCAGTAATTTTTGCTATTCCCACTTTGTAGAGTTGGTGCGGCGTTAACTTTTTTTTATATAAATACTTCTAGTAGCTAAAGTGCTTTTCAGCTTTTCTTTACACGCACAAAACCCATTGCAAACTATACGCAGCAATTAATTTAAAATGTTATAGAGATTCCCAAAAAGTTTCCATTCATTTCACCTAATGGTTGACACTTCACACATGTGCATATTAATAAATTTTAAAGTTTTCTCTCGTGCGTTTTTCGCCGGATAAAAAAATGTACGTATACAAGCACACAAATTTCTATTACATATTCCAAAAATCCAATTTGTATAAATCTGTCGCTCTAGTACAAAAAACCACATTTCCAACTCGCAACTTCCATTTCGCGCACACTTTGCCTGCCATCTGTTTATACGAAACTCCGATTAAACTAAATCCCGACTACCGAAATTTCCATACAAGCCAAAGGGATGATAACGAAATAGACACTTTTGTAACAAATTTGCCGCTTATCACAGAATAACTTTTTCTCTGGCGTACTATACATATGTCTTTTCTCCCAATTTTATTCGGTCCTGAATATCACTTTTCGGATTCGTCCCATTCAGCATTGAATCTGGTGCGGTGTCTATCATCTGTTTTTCAAAAAAAATTCTCACTATTATTTCGTATAGCTGCCGTCTTCGGTGGCCGTCTCTCCTTTCGCTCGACTAGATAGTATGATATATATTTCTGGAAAAAGTTTTCCCGACAAACGGTGGAAAAGGATTTATGAATGCCAACCACATTTCCTTTATAATGCGATAGTACAAGCCTGTGCTCCGATACGGCATGGAAAAGGCGGTGCACAAGAGACCCAAAAAGGGAAGAATTGGAATTTCAATTCGAAGGGAAAAAGTTTTGGTCCACGTACCATTTTTCGTCCTGACTGTGAAGTTTAAGCATCTCGGGGGACTTTTCTGATTCAACGGCTAGCGGCGAATTCACAATGCTGCCTGTCAATGAATGGCGGAATAAACTAAGGAAGACCGCTTGCAGCAAAAGCCACATGTTTATCTGTACTGGAAATGAATTGTTGTTACGGTAAAACGTCTCAGGAAGGGAATAAGTTAAATACAGAACTAAAGTTCTTACATACGAAGGTTGGTGATTTTATTTTGTCCGGCCAGCTTTGAGTTTATCATATCTTATGGAATTAAAGTTGTCCAAGAATTGAAACAACCCTAAATACCAGCATCTTTAATAGTACTGGGTAAGTGATATCCATTGGCGTAGTTAGGAGGGGGGGTTATTCACGAGATCAGTCTCCCTCCATCGGGTCACGGATTTAAGAATACAACTAAAAGTCATACATAATCAAATGAATTGTCATCTGCACGTGAACATTCGTATGGACACCATTTTGTACTTCGAGTCGAGCCAAAATAATAATAAATAAGGACAGGCTAAGGTACCCAAAGGTGGGCACTGCGACCATGAGATCTATTGTGCCTTATAGCCTTAAACTAATCCAAAAGACTCTCAATCAGCCTGATGAAGGCCAGTAGGTCCTTTGTAGGAGCGCTCTTAACGACCGCGGAGCTCACGATGGAATCTCCAAGAAACAAGAACCTCGAACGAGCAACCGCCGGGCATTCGCAGAGAAGGTGTTTGGTTGACTCAGTGTCCTCCAGGCAAAGTCTGCATTCCGTTTCAGTAGCCAGACCCATTTTGTTGAGGTGATATCTTACCCAGTGGTGTCCCGTGAGGTAACCAACGATTAACCTCAGGTCCGCTCTGCCCAGGCGGCTAGTTTCTTTGATACCGTATGGGTTTATAAGATCTTTCGACTGACGAAGACCAGCGAGATCATTCCAGTGACGCAACCTTTCATTTGCGGACCATTGCTTAACCAGCTGTCTGGTTGTAGCCCAGCTCAGACCACAGTACGGATCAGGCCCGATAAATTTCACAGATGAGCTCTGCCTAGCGAGTTCATCCGCAGCTTCGTTACGTTGAATGCCCTGATGGCCTGGTACCCAACATAGAGTTACCCGATTGGTGTTTGTGAGACACTGAAGGGTATCAAAACACTCTTTCACTAATTTTGAAGAAAATTTGTATGAAGAAAGAGCCTGGCTGTCCGTGCAGATAGCAATGTTTGCGCCATTAAGTTTCCTGTGCAGAATTTCTCTGGCGCAGGTCTCAATGGCATGGATCTCTGCTTGAAATATGCTGGGCCAGACGCCCATGGCGATTGAAATCCTGGTGCTCGGTCCAAAGACCCCAGCACCAACTCCCTGATCAGTCTTTGACCCATCCGTAAACCACATGGTACAGCTAGGGTCAGGACAGAGGTTGGCACTATCCCATTCCGAGCGGCATGGAATTGAGACCGAGAATTTTCTATCGAAGCAAAATTCCGTAGTCATGTAATCTGATCTCGAACAGATCTGCAAACCCGGAATCCGCTCCAGGATGCTCATGTGGCCCTGATTGTACACATGAGCATCATAAGTTAAACGCACTCGAAGAGCGCTAAGAGCCGCAGATTCCTGTATAAAAATATGCAGCGGAGTAAGACCAACAATCGCCTCAATGGCCGATGTCGGACATGTACGGATGGATCCTGCCATACCAAGGCATGCAAGACGTTGTAGTTTGGTACACAACAGTATGGTGCAACGCTGCTGCGTTTTGGGCCACCATACTAGCGCAGCATATGTCACGACTGGTCGTACCAGCATCAAATATAGCCACCTAGTCATTTTAGGGGTGAGCCCCCAGGTTTTACCAAAGAGCGATCTGCAAGCCTACATGATTCGAGTGGCCTTATTAATGACAGTCTCGACGTGATTGCTCCAGTTGAGCCTCCAGTCCAAAAGTTTATAGCCATGTGGTTATAAACCAGACCAAAAACGAAAAATTTAAGATTTAACAAACGTTTAACCAACGCTATTATCACGTTTTATATTTTGTGCTACTTGGGAAATCCTCCTCCACCGAATGAATTTCCAGAACTTTGTTTTTCATGACCAGTTTAATTGTCTCATTAGAATTTAGAAACGCAAACTGTTCCAGCTGTCAAAATTTCAGTAGCCCGTATTAGCTGTTTGGAATTATTGTCCGATTAATTTTCAACTGGAGGATGGGTGGCGTTTATCTATGGGATAAACAGACATTGAGAAAACGGCCCATACTCGTATCCTCGTACTGAATGCAACTTCTTTGGGTTATCGTAAGTACAACCTGTTGACTGTTTCTCGCAATTAGACTATTTTGTTGCTGCAGGACCAACAAGACTTTCTTGGGTATGATGGTAGAAATATATGGTAAAAAATATAGGCACAATCGGAATCGAGGTGATGTTTGGTGGGACGTGAAACCAATGTTCTGTATAGAACAGGGCTTAAAGGACACGAACGAAAAAGTCAAAATGGACAGAAATGACATAAAAATCAAATTTGGTATTCAGTTTTCGTCGGTGACTGTAAGAACCATACTGTGGTATCGATAGGTGTTTAAAATACCGATCTATTATTTAGAGGGGGTTTCGTCATAAAACGTATTTTTTTAAAAAATTATATTTAGTTCCTTATCGAATTAAATTGAGTAAATGTTGGATTTACAGAAGCATATTTAAAATATCGCTTCGAAACCATCCATTCCATAGAATAATTGACATAGGCATAGTCTACATCTTGCATATGAAATAAAGTTGATGTATCATAGTTTAGGTGAGTGGCGAAAAAATAAGCCACAGCATTTCCCGGCTTGTCGTAGAACGCGACTAAATGGGATGTGTATGCCAGCAACTTGTATCATCAGGAACCTGTTATATGTCAACTAAATGTCAATTATGCCTCTTAGGAGTAGTTGGCGCACTTCCATATTAATTTGGGTAGTAACTTTTTTCGGCACAGTTTCTTTCTTTGGGGAAGAACAAATGTTGGGACTGATTTCTTTTGTAGATTCCCTTGAAAAATTTAACTCAAGGCCAGAGTTGTTCACTTCCATGTAAAAAAATATTTGTTTACATGTTTACGGTAAAATAAGTAAAAAAAATGGTATATAATATAAAAATTAGGTAGAAATTAATAAAAAATTTAAATTCGTAAAAATTGTCTTCTTCCGAACTGTCAAACAGTTCTTATTTAAATGATCGTGTGACTGGTTCGTATTGTGTTTTCGTGGGTAAAATAGCAGTGAAAGGCCGCCGTCAACCAATTCGATCAACTGAAGTTCATTCTAAGAAAAGAGGGAAGAACATTTTGTGCCTTGTGCAACATTTGTTCGAAAACGCTACAAAATACGGCAAGTGCACGGTTGGCTGCACACAGGTAAAGTTTTGACATGGATATGTCTTATAGCTGGGGGTCATCCTAAAAATTTGTCCGTCACACGAAATGTCTGTTTTTCTACTCGGGGGTCAGAAGAGGAAACAAGCCCATTGAAAATTTTTCTTTTCTGGTTGTGCATGTCGTTTGAGTGAAGTGGTCATTGTGCATGGCTGTTGCTTGTAGATCCTCGCGGGCGGTGCGCTTGCGGGGATCCTGTGTGTACATGTTGGGATGTTGATTTGATAGCGATAAAGGTTGACGTTGTGGACGGCAAGAAATAACATAGTGTACGGGTGAACGGGCGGACTTTCAATGACCTTCAATTTCCGCCAATTCCCATTCATCATTTAATAAAATAGCCCGTGTTGTACTATCTGAATCACTAGGGTCCCAGAAAAGGTAGCAAGTAGTCAGTTCGACTAACATTTGGACATGCGCAGACGCAATTTAAGAGAGTGTACATAGTTCCCGCCCCCCCCCCCCCGAAGATGAGCGAGAGCGGATGAAGTTCATTCGAGCCAAATCGGGTGATCCAGCGACCGTGTTTGTGCATTTGCAATGGCGGCGATTTGAGGTCTGACTGGTCCACAATGTGGGCCCCCACCACACGTGCAATAAACATTTAGAACAAAATGGCGGATTTATACTAGGCGAGTTGGAATCTCTCAAGTCCCGAAATAAAGAAATATTCGTCGCAGGATGTTATATGTTATGATGTACATTCAAAGGTCTGCAGAAGAAATCAAATCAAATCAAATGCACCCCTTCCGCAAAAATTCCAAAATGTTCAAAATGGCTGGAATCCAAAGAAATAAAATAGCGCGCGTTGTACTACATATCTGAATCAATAGGGTCCCAGAAAAAGTAGCAAGTAGTCAGTTCGACTAACATTTGGACATGCGCAGATGCAATCTGAGAGTGTGTACATTACATAGTTCCCGCCCCCCGAAGATAGAGAGCGAGAGCCATCGCGGATGAAGTTCATTCTATCCAAATGGTTGTGCATTTGCAATGGCGGCGATTTGAGGTCTGACTGGCCCACATTGTGGGCCCCCACCACACATGCAATAAACATATCATTAAACAAAATGGCGGATTCGTACTGCACGAGTTAAAATCTCCCAAGCCCCGAAATAGAGAAATATTCGTC
Source organism: Chloromyia formosa (assembly GCA_964017055.1). NCBI lineage: Eukaryota > Metazoa > Arthropoda > Insecta > Diptera > Stratiomyidae > Chloromyia > Chloromyia formosa. The sequence continues at coordinate 33,159,440 of OZ024815.1, read as the reverse complement.
GCAGGATGTTATAGTTCTGGGCAGCTCATCGTGACATGATGTACATTCAGAGGTCTGCAGAAGATCAAATGCCCCCCTTCTGCAAAAATTCCAAAATTTTTTTGTGCATTCTCTTTGTGCGTGTGTTGGAATGTTTGGTTTACTTTTGTTAGTTTCCCTTTCTGTTTGCCGGACACAATCGCATAGAGTCGCACGCGTTACTTGAGAAACGGATTGTGTGTGTTGGACCCGGACTGTTGATTAAAGGGGCGGGGTTTGGCGGATAGTGTGGGAGCAATTTTGCAATAGATACACAAACACAATACACGTCCGATTGGGAAAAGATGGTGGGAAGCGTGATTGCGATTAGCAGAAACGTACTCAGAGAAATGTCGATAGGCTGCAGTCTGCAAACTGTACCGAACGGGTAGATGGAACAGGTAGATGGAACAGGTAGATGGAACAGGGTGCACGAGAGGAGGTGAATATTGCACACATGCGATACAAACGAAAACGAAACGATCCGGCGAGAGAAAGGAGCCCAAGCGGACAGGACAAAGCAAAGCAGAATTTATGACGAGTATCTACACTGCCACCAGATACATAGGCACATGGATATGTCTTATGCCTACCGAAAGCGTGGGACGTGTTTTTTCGAATGATTTCATCCAGTATACTGGGATCTTTATAAAACTTACGTCGATATCTTCAACACAACAGGTTCCACGCAGTCGGTAGTCATAGACATATCCATGTTCCGATGTATCTGCATGCAGTGTAGATACTTTGTATCTTTTTATTCACTATGTTTATATCGCGGGACTATGTTTAGTATTAACTAATCCCAGCTAAGTCACGATATAAATATATCGGATTAGTTGACTGGACTAGTTCTTATCTCCATTTGCGATGTGGTACTGAACTAAACAATTTGGATTAGGTTTGCGTTGCTTTTGTCGGTGTTTATGTTTTGGTGGAGTCCGCGGCATAACAGCGCTTTTCACAAGAAGCTACTGGCTCTTTACATTTCTTGAATTCTCTTTAAACCCAAGTGAACAGGCCAACATCTGGCATTGGCCATATTTAGTACCGGTCGGTATAAATATTCCACAAATTAGAACTAAATCCAATATTTCAATATATCATTAATATTGTAAAATTGACCAAAATTTCGAGCGTACCCTTACTTAAAGAATAAGAGGGGCTATGGAAAAATAGAACATGAAATCAGAAGTATTAGAAATCAAAATAACTCATACAATTATGTTTTTACATTTTATTTTTTACGTGGAGCAAAAAAATATGAACGTAAAAAAATTTAGTAAAGAATGTAAAGTAAAAAACCGGAACAACTCTGCTGAACGCAAAATTAGCGATGAAAGGATGATGAGGGCATGAGACGCTTATAAGGGGTTGGAGGGACTTTTTACGCAGATTCGGCACTATCTAAGTGATTTGCCTCAACTGAGACAAAGAAAGGGGAAATGGGAATATTATGCTTTCGCTAACTGAGATTTGATTTGATTGACGATTGATTAGGACCCCCTCTTGGTCGGCCTTGCTTGGAAATGGGTTTCCATTTCATGGCATGTAAAGCATTTAAGTTATCTTATCATCCTTCCGCAATGTGTGACCTATCCACTACCATTTTCGCCTGCGTATCAATTCGTCGATTGGCATCTGACCCGTACGCTGATTTAGCGTTTCATTCGATACTGCTTCGGACCAGAAAATTGTTAGAGATCGACGAAGACATGAGTTAAGGAAAACTTGCAGCTTTCCGGTAACTTTTACGGAAAATTTCCATGTACTGCTTCCATGCAAAAGCACAAACAGTTCCAGGCCCAGCATGGTCTCGATGTTGAGATAACTGCTCTGCCAAATTTTGGACAGCATGCCGTATGAGCATTAAGCCTGGTTGATACGACGTGGAATCTCCTGCTCCCTACCACCATTTCCACCACCCAATTAGATGAAGTTGTCCACCTTCTTCACAGGCTGCCCATTAATATTGATGACAATAGGTGCAACATTTCTTTTTCGGAATGTCGGCATAAGAACCTTGGTCTTATCGGTATTGATTTTTACCCCAAAATTGCTTGCCTTCCTCTCTGTATGACTTTGTGGGAGAGTAGGCAAATGTCTTCAGCCAAGCAAAGGTGTTGTAGATAAGATGTCAAAGTCAATTGAATACCTCTGTCGAGTCCGGATAGGGCTGCATGCAATACATCGCCGATCATAATGAGGAATAGGATCGGTGGGAGGATGCACCCAAAATTCCAAACCCCGAATCCGAATCTAAAAGTCCCCCGGCACCTTACATCTATTCAGAATGCGACATTTCGCGCCGTCATAGGTTGTCGTAAAAACAGCCAAAAGCTTCTCTGGAAGGCCTCCCATACAAAACCCCGGTTCACAATATCAAAAGCCTTCTCAAAATAGATGATCGGAAGCAGAGAATCGTACAGCGCATAGCTCGATGATGATTCGGAAGGTGTTCAAGTGATCGACGCAGGAGAACCTGGATCAAACGCCAGCCTGCTCTCGTTAATTGTGCTTTCTAAGTGAGCCTTTAGTCTTGCCAAGACGATTTTAGCTATTATCTTGGCAACGGCAGGAAGCATACAAATGCCTTCCCAATTACAGCAGTTTGAGAAGCTACCCTTCTACGGAAGCTTGATAATGAAACTTTTTTCCACTCTGTGGGAAAGGTCTCTGTACTCCACGCCTTATCGCGCTCGGTTGCCGTGATCGTTCGGTCACTGCTCTACGATACTAATCGAGAGTTCGGAGTTCAAACTCGGTGCAATCAAAAACTGCCTGTGGCTATTAATAGAACTCTCACAGTGCTTCGAGCTTGTCAGTATAAAGACGGCGCGGATAGGAGGTGCACGCTAGCAATTGCACTTTTGGAAAGTATATATGCTATCGAAACATCAACAAGGCATAGCAATGCTAGAGATGTTGAGGTGCCCTTGCCCCTAGAGGGGTAAATGTAATTAACAACAGCTCCACGCTTTATCAATAAGTGGGCGCAGCAGCTCGTCAGTTACGCTTGGTGCTGCTTGGTAAAGCTCGGCAGTAATAGGCAGGGACTTTTCCTTGTTTAAGTGCAATAATTAAATCGATTAGTTCCTCTTTAGTCGGGGCAGTGGACCGTTTGCGCACATTTTGATGGTTAGCTAAATTATCTAAATTAGGAGGAACTTCACCAGAGGTTGTAGATTCAAAACCGTGATGAAGTCTTCTCCCCACCGCCTTATTTGATCTTCCTCCAAGATAAGCAGTGTTCCATCACTATCCTTCACCGGATATTGGCAGGAGTTATGACCACCTGTAAACTCCTTGATGACACAGTATACGGCGTTTAAGTTCTCCTTCTTCCGGCTTCTTCTGCTGAGACTAGAAGAGAATTCACATAAACTATTTTATCGCGACGCACACTACGTTTCTACGAGCTTTCTAAGGCTTCGTTTACACGTGAAAACGCTGAGCCGAGCACCGAATATTGAAAAATTGCATTGAAAAGCACCAACAACAACAAGATACCTTTTCTGCTCTTACATGGCCAACATGAATTACATAAGAATTCGTGATCTTTTTCTAAGCAACTATCATACCTGTGGGCACCTGACTTATCTTAAAGTTTATTTAGTAATAACGAAAATCGATCCCAATCATTTTCCTTGTAGGACTAGCATTTACCCCGTTTTTTGATGAAATACATAAAAAACAATGATTTTTTCATTTCCTGCAAACGAACGAATAAGTGACAAAAAGTGTTTTCCAAATGAGACTTTATCCAAAACTATAAGATAGGGAAAAATTGTTATAATATTTTTTATGTATTTTCTGTGATCGTTAGTTTTGTTTCAGAAAGTTTTTCGCTAGGATTAATAATTACGGAGATAATAAAATAGCAAAAAACTAAAAAACAAACTCCCCTTTAACTCCCTCCCGCAAGGACTTCCGCTCCACTGGGGAGATCGAAAACTTAGATTCATAGGAAGGCCATGTAGGCCACTAAAATTAAATTTTATTTCTAAAAATTAGGGAAAGATCTGAAAATGATTTTAATCCCTTTTATAGATACTGATTACATGGAAACTGAGTTTGCATGGTCGCGGAAGGTGAGCATAGCTTTTGGTAGACGAAAATCTGAAAAATTTTAGCCTTTTTTTAACATTATCCTTATAACTCCTAAACGATGCCTCAGATCGAAAAAGCTTGTATGAGTAAATTAAAGAGCACTGCTCAAAATTTAAATTCGGTTCAGTAGCGTAGTCAAAGTTGACAGTCAAAAAACGACAATTTTCGGGGCTTCGGACAAAAATCACACTTCATCGCACTTTTCAAAAGAAACAGGACAAGCCAAGCAATTAGGTGCCTTTTCAAAATGTTGGCGGCGTCCGCGGTGGTGGGGGAGAAATTGTAAACTCAAGTTTTTAAACTATGTACCAACTCAAATAATATATCAAAAATCGAAACTACCCCAATTAAAGCAACCAGTGTTATAACAAATGCGAAATCAACGAGTTTTTTTTTAATAAAATAAAAACGCAAAAACTCAAAAACTATACCACTATATACTATATTCTATTAAAAACTGAATCGCAGGTAATATCCTGCCATATAAATTGAAAATAGAGCGCTTATATATACTCTCGTATTATTTTAGTTTATATATACTTTCGTATTCGTGTAAAATGGAATGGTGAAGTTGTTAGTCCTGGAATATCGGCTCATTAAATCTAGGTATACATTTGGGGCAAGCCAATTTTTCATTGCAGCAATCGCCGTACCATCCATTACATTCTGCTTGGAATAGTTAAACGCCAGACGTTATAATCGGTGCAGCATTAGGAATAACATCATCCCTGAAGAACAGTAGAGGGGTGCTGCTATCTGCACTATTTGAAAAATTCCATAGGCTATATGAACCGGATAAATATGCAGATAGGACGTGTATAGTGCGAAGCAATATTTTTATTCAATTCCCAACCCGGTCTTCAACAGCTAATACATACATACTTTTGCCAGGAGATAGATTTATACTCAGTTTATCTTGAGGATTTTTCTCCGATGAGTCTGTGTTTTCCCAGAAGATGATGTTGATTAATTTTATTAGGGCTAGAATAATATTATTCTGGTCTCGGGCCAAGGAAATGAGTGTACAACACGGGGTGGGGCAACGGAACGTGTGATAAAGAATGGAATAACATCGTTTCAGCCAAGTGAAAACATTTCAGAAATTTTCTCCTCCCTCCTTATCGTTGCTCTATTTTCGCCCATTCTGCATTATTCGAATCCATCGGGGGCTGTTACTTAGCTCTGAAGCGACTTAATGGCCGCTATCCATCTCGCGTTGAACCAGAAACATTTTGATGAATCGAAAGGAATATTTCTAACACAATACTTATATATATGTGTTTTCTTTTTTTGCCGCTTGTATTTTCTTGGCTGAATAGGACTCATATCGGTGCCTAGTTGGTTTCGGTGGTTTTTCTCTTCAGGGTCTCGAGAATGTTCAAGTGTTTCAAATAACTCCCATTCCATAAGGCGAAAGGAAGAATTCAATGCGTACAATTTCAAAACATTTCCACAGCAAAAGAACGTAACATGATCAAAATAAGTTGTGCTTGAGAGGGTTAATATTTTGGCGAATGTTGGCAATAATTCAACGGAATGACGCGCTGTACCACTGAAATATGGTGATGGCAGCGAGGATGGGCCTAATATTAGAAAACGTCCCGAGAATAGGATAAACGGAAGGAATGGAAGCAATAAATAATACGTTTGTTGCCGCCGATGTGGATTCCCGAGTAAATGGTTAAAACGACATTGTCGTTACTTTGTAATTCAAATTGATTTTCTTTTGGTGTTCGTAGAGACTGTGATTTTTATGACTTAAGCTTTCATTAAGTCGTTTGAGTGCTGAATAAATAAGAATTGACTGGCTAATGATGTAAGTTGCCAACATCATAAGAGGACATTTAGGGGTGTGCATTCATGGGTAATAATGAGCTTGGTAGCAATCGCAAGTTTTAGATATTTTTCGCGGTCCACCTGAATTACCACGAACTTCATGTTAGTCAGTGAAATACATATCTTCTTTCCTTGAAACTTTTTCGGGCCTCAAAGTCGCGAAAAAACTGGCATATTGACGCAAAGTGGGCAACCACACGGACTGATATGGACAAACCCTTCTTAAACTCTTTTATTAAATAAGATAGCAAGTGGACAGAAATGGAGCTGTGCGTTTGTTTAAAGAAGGAGTCAGGAATGTCATTTGCTTTAAGTGGAAAGGTGAAAATGAGAAGACGAAATAAGTGGCAGGAAGGAAATTAAATCATCCTATTGGGGATAATTTTACTACTATGTACTACTAGGAGGTAAGCAGAACGTGCGGATTTTATAAGATGTTTGGTCAGAGATCTAAGCTTTTGGAACAGTAAGAGATCCGAAGAACCTTTAAAGTGCTTATAACGAGAACGTGCCCAGTTTTTTCTGCGAATCATTTTGTAAATCAGTGGAATAAGCCACACCGGGCCTTTACGGTGATTGGATTTACTAAACGGGACGAAGTCCTTAATTATGCTATAAAAAATCCTATCAAATCTTTCAACAGAAGATTCGCAGTTACGATCATCAAATATGCAATTCGCGCTCGGTGGCCGTGATCGTTCGGTCGCCGCTCTACGATACTAATCTAGAGCTCGGAGATCAAATCTCGGCGCGATCAAAAACTGCGTGTGTGTACTAATAGAACTGTCACAGTGCTCCGAGCTTATCAGTATAAAAATGGCGCGGATAGGAGGTGTTTTTTACCAACTGCAATTTCGAGAAGTAGTTATGTTATTGAAACGTCAACAATGCATAGAAATGCTAGAGATGTTGATGCACCCATGCCCCTTGAGGGGTCAAGGCAATTAGAGAATTAATTTATAGCACAGTTTATGACTTTTGGTCTCGTAATTGGCTTTACGGAGATTTAGCCGGAAAACGTTTTAGCTTCACTGAAAGAGTGGAAGATTTATACCTATATTGAGCATGTGCAATAACGCAGCATGGTACAGATCACACGGGACGTAGGCCAAGGTGGCAGAAAAGGTGGAGAGGGTGGACAAAGATAAGTTACTAAGGACAAAGTCAAAGACACGATCCATAAAGCTGTAAACAAAGTTAAACTGCAAAAGGTTGCGGAAGTATAATACATGAATGATGTTATCGGAAAAAAGATTGACGATGTCGAGGCAGCAGCTGGAAAGCACGGAAAGTCAAGCCAGCTTACGTTTGAAATATTAAAGTCTCCATGGATGATTATGGAAGATTCAATATATCGGACAAATGCATAAACAGACTGTCATAGGTAGCTAGGACGGAATTACATGGAACGTAAATACAGGAGATTAAGTAAATGAAGTAGAAGAAGTAACGATTTTCACGATGACACAATCATTAGCCTGATTGTCAGTCGTGGATAATAATGAACATTCAGTACCATTCCTTACAGCAATTAGGACACCGCCACTAGACGATTTCCCAAGAAGGTCAAAATTATGATCACAACGATACATATTACATCCTTCCAGGATCTCACCACTATTGAATGAAGAGTTTAGCCACGACTCTGTAAGGCAAATAATATCATGAAGACAAGTTAAGGCAGAAAGGTTTAAAACATGATTCTTGGTCCTTAAGCCACGAACATTCTGGTAATATAAGAAAAAGTTACAATTTATGCTATTGTTTTGTTGTGTCGACGACGTAGAAAATAATTCTTTCGTGAAAATTCTCTCATAAGAATGCCTGGCGACCAAAAGGATTAATTAAATGGTAGCAATAAGTCACGTGGAATTGTAATATTGAGCGATGCGACAACCTTGTTACGATTATTGTCCTTATCAGACTCCTGCAAGTCAGTATTGACGGTTCATATCCCAGTTTACTGATAATATAATGTTTAATTTCGCGTTCCGTTGTGTTGCAAGCAAGTCTGGAGAGAAAACGATGCAAATCCGCAATTGCTCCAGGTGCTGTAGCGATTGTTAAGACTGGGGTAAACAATTAAGCAGAAGTGGCTGTTGTTACTGCTGCTGACTAGAAGTACATTGAAGCAGAAATAGTTGGTGTTGTTGTTACTGCATACAAGACGACCAAGGCTGTTGTTGTTGCTGCACAGTAGGCGGGCGACAAGGGCTGTTGCAAATTTGGGGACGAAAACTGTGGCTGCGACTAAACCAGGTGACAGTAATTGTTGTTGCGGCACAGTAGCTAGTAGGATAAGTTCCTGCGATTTGTAATGAACGGTTTGGTGAACATCCGAAGATTCCTGTGGAGCCGTGCCATCTGGCGATGAAAAAGGCCACTCAACGAGCTAAGCAGCGGCCTATGCTTGCTGTAGCTCAGTTTGGGGGACATGGGCGGGGTTTTTGCCGCTCGTTGCGCCTGTCTTTTACGTATCAACAAACATGGGAGGCAAAAATGGGGAATGTTAAAAAAATAGGGCGATAAGGATGGAATGGTTGGCGGACGGTGCAGACTCCCTCGCACTTGCATCGGGGTCCAAGCGTAATGGGACCCACGGCCCCTGGTTTCGTACCACCAACAGATCCTTACTCATCAAGTGCTGCTATCGATCTGCCTGTGGAAGCAGCACTACCAGACTATAATATGGTTCATTACAGGTGGTTCATTACAGACTGTTGCTCACTTTGAATTGCGCAATGCGACTGTTGCTGTTGAAGCTGTATTTTATGTTGTTGACGTTAACGGATAGTTACCCCGATTGAGTTGTTTGAAGCCATGTAATTGTGACTAATACTTTGTTGTTATTTTGTTGCTGCATACTAGACGACGGAGTTAGCTCCTGTGACCGGCGCTCACTTTGGATTGCACGCTGCGACCGTCATGGTGAGGATTTGTGGCGAAAGAATGTGAGTTGCTGGGTAAGTCGTGGTGGCTGCTGCGTTCCATTGCCCAGAGCCGAGAAAAATGGCGAGAACAATGGCGTTAATGCATTATGCCCCATTAGAGGTTAAGGCAAAGTAGTATACCCATCTGTTAACCTCTTGTCAATGTCTTTAACCCGCATAAACCCGAATAATAAATTTTCAGAATACATTATAAAAAAAACAGTCGTATGTTCGTCAATGAAACCGTTTGTGTTACTGTCATAATAGCTAACTCGACTAGCACCTATTACTCCTACCTTTAATCTTCTCCAATTGTTGTTGTTTTTTTGGTTTCTTTCCTAGGTACTTAAGCAATGGCTTTAATAATTACCAAGGCTTCGTCCGGGGCTGAGGCACACGACTTTCCACGCTGAATGGGTTAAGTTATATTTTTTGGGGAATGGAAAATAATCCATGAGATTCAATCGAAAAAAAGAGTTACATTGAGAACTTACGAGTATATGGTGCCCGAGTGGAGGATTTGTGAGGGTTAAATTTAAATTCCAAAAATCTTTAGCTTTCCTCTGTAATCCACTAAAAAAATTCGGCCTATACCTAGCATTCATGTTGACCCAAATCTTCCAACAACCAGACTGGCTAGTGTATTCTTAATGAGGAAACTAACGAATCATTACTCGTATTAAATAATCAGTTCCCTGTTGTTTCCTCATTATTGCAATTACTACCTATATATTGTCATTATTTTCACCGGAATTCAAATTATCGGTAACATTTTCGTGCATATTTTGACGTTATAAGAGAATTTGCAATTAAAGTGCTTTTACATAAATCAGGCATCGCCGAACCAAAGTTACTCTTGTCATTGCTAAAGGGTTGACTAATGAAATATCCGGTAGATGCCTTAAAGGCACAGGTACAGTCAAACGTTCAACTGAAAATCCTTTCGCCCTAATGTACGTACTACCATGCACTATGCTATGCATAAGGACTTTGGTAAGCACACAAAGCGATGTTCTATTCACATGAAAATCGAATTTCCCACTCATCTAGTGATACAAGGTTACATCAAAGCGTACAAGGCTTTGATTCAGTATAAAAGATCAACTAATACGAGTATACAGCAAAACTAGTTCAGGCATCAAACGCACTGTATGGGATGTTTGAATGTAAATTCACGGATTTCTATGGAAGTGCATTTTATTCACATCTCTATACGTACTATACTATATGAAGAGGAAGAGGATACTAGGTGATTTAAGGCTCATTCATTAATTTCAACTCCTTATTTAATCATTTAATTGTTTTAAAACTAATCTTGTTTTTAGCAATATCGTTTTCGTTTTTCCATAGTTCACCTTATCTGCGAGTAGTTCAATTTCACAGGTGCGGTTACCAACTAGCTAATTACACAATTACACTAAGTTTACAGTTTGAGGAGCGCATAAAGTTCATTTCATGTCAATAAAGTGTGCGTTTTGTATAATTATTTGGAATAGTAAACATACGAAATAATGTTGATGCCTAAATGAAATTTGTCCGATTGTATATGTACTAAAGACTAAAGTTTTCTCTTGAAATTTGAGTTAACATTTAAATTGAATTCTAACTAAACCAAGACACACTTCCAGCAAAGACATGCCTCGTTTTTGTATTCGCTACCCTAATTCGCTCTTGATTGTTTTTTTTTTCGCTTAACCTGCTCCACTCTGCTTCTGTCTGCTTCACAGACAATTGCCCTGGCGATTTGTCTGTGAAGAAGCCCAGCAGTTGTTCGGCGTCAGTGTCCCCAACGAGCTATGGGTCTTCCTAGTCGCCTTGCTTTACTGATGAATCACTTCAATATTTTCTTAGGTATACGGTTATTGTCCATTCGTTGCACATGTCCTGCCCATTGAAGATGCTATAGTTTACTCAATTGCCCTAACCCCTAGTGGGGCATAGCGCGTCAACTCGTCCATGTAGCCCAGTTGACGTTTCGTTGGCATAATCTGGTTTCGGAGGATGCAGTTGCCAGCATTCACCTCCTGCACATCCATGGCCACGAACGTCGTCGCTACTGGTCGCCCAAAAACCTCCAGCTTACTGTACGGTTCGTACAGCTAATGGTTGTACCGGATGCGCCATCCATTTCGGTAGAAAACTGCTTCGAAAATTCGGCGAAGGACCTAGCAATCAAATGTGTTTTAGATGTTTTCGGTGACTTGAGTTAGGGTCCTGGTTTCGCAGCCATAGTGTAGCACAGGCAGTATGTTACCGGTTATAATGAACTCGGTTAAAATGAATGTTTGTTTATAGCCAAAGAAATGTTCCCATAATTTATCAAAGTGATCGGATATATCGAACTTTTGCATGAAAAATTGGGGGATCCTCTCAAGTCGAGGACTTTGGACACTGCCATCTAAAAATACTGGCCTACTACAGGCCGGCTATCTGCTGATCGCAATTGTGAGTTCGCCTTCGTCAATGACGCCATAGAGTCAGCATATCTGCATCCAGCATTTTTTTTTGTCTGTGCTCGATTTTCAAATCGGAATAAGGTATGCAAAGGGAAGTGAAAATAGCCATGTTCATACTCACTTTCATTCCTAAACGAAATTGAACATTCAATGCGAATCAAAAGTGGCCATACATGGCCACCTTTGGACTGAGTCAAAATTGTCCATAAATGGTTAATTTCCAATTTCCAGTCCACTCTCGGCCACAGTTTTTCAAGTAATCAGACTCAGTTCGAGGGTTTTATTTACAGTTTGGCATTCGGTAGAAATTACAATATCTCCAGCTCATATCACGAGAAACAACAGCCGGGTCAGAGCGTCCGTAATTGAGGTAACATTTGCCTTTCAGGGAGACTAAAAAAGAGATTTCGGTTAAGCCCATTAGAGGAAACTTCAACCCCTAATCCTTCATCTCTCTTGCAGCCATCTGTATAGACTTCTGTTGAATTAGGCAACAGAATCACATTCTCTTCTCATTAAGTAAATGAATTTATCGGGTTGACATAATGTTTATCACGCGCATATTTGGGTGGCTTGGCTATTGATGCTCCCAAACAAGTGTGCCTACACCAGCTTGGTGAGCTTGACTTAGCCTAATCGCAGAGGAGCGCGTATCTGAAAGAAACCCATCCCTTTCGGGTATGTTTTGTATTCGTTGTAATTTTTATAATCCGCTTTCGAGTATTCGTTCGAATATTCCACGATCAAGCAATGTGCTCAGTAAATTCTCGCTGATATTTTCTAAGAATTAAAATAGAAAAAGTTTTGACTTGAACCTAGTACCTTTTGCTTGGACGTCTTATACCCCAACCACCAGGTTTTCAAAATAGTGTGTGGACCTTGCTCAAATGCATGCGTATCAAAATTACGTTTGCCCCCTTTTTTTCCCTCATGCAAGTTCATACGCTTAACTCGTTTTCATTTAATGGTTTTCATTTATAAAAAAATGCGTATGAAATTCATTGATATGGCAACGGGCCAATTGGAATAGTAATAATGCGAAACTGATTACCCAAAGCTATCCACGAATATTACAAAATGCGAATGCGCCATTCAAAAAGTATCAAATTAAAAATATTTCCTCTCACCGCTCCACAATAAATGAACATGAATTTAACCATCGTCCTGCAGAGCGTACACTGCTACAGGTTAGAGAGTCGATTAAATGAAAACTGACATCCACGGCGACGGGAACCACCTCTATAAAATTCAAAGACTAATTGGATATTTTCAATTCACAGCGTCTGTCGATGAAATTACCTTTTTAGTGCAATCCAAAGTTCCAGTATCCACTTAAGAATTTAATTTTATTAAATCCGTCAAATGACAGGATGCAGTAGTGACAGCAATCGTAACTTTACAACACTCTGAACTCTGAAGACCATTACTGTGTTGAAAAGGCTTTGCCGGGCGAGACCGGTGAGTTGACTGACTCTTGGAAATGAAGTTTTGTCTCCCGATGAGGGATGAAAATGATTTCAGATCGCCTAATAGTTGTAGGTGCGGAGAAATAAGTGAATTTAAACGCAAGTCCAAGGAGGAACGAAATTCTTTAGGTAACATTCATTCAGGAGGAAGTAGTATTTTGCAATAGAATATTAGAACTCATTTGTTTTTTTTTTTTTTTTTTTGTAGGAAAACAAGTCATGTGTATGGCTATTGCATTTTTCTCATATTGTCAGGTTTTAGCGATATTAAGGACTATTTTAAGTAACAATATTTTATGATGTCTCTATATACATAATATACGAGTACATATCATCTTTGATGGTGATCCTCATCAAGTATGTACTCGTATTTGAAAATGCTAAGAATGTACACTTTGAATTGCAATCAGGGCCGGTCAAAGTTTAACTTAAAGAGCAGGCAAGGAAATTTTGGCGCCCCCTCACATTCTTTCAAAACAATTTTTCATTTACACTAAAATGATGCATCGCTTCAAATATTATTGAAAGCAAATTTTGAACCTAGGCTTACGTCCTTTCGGTGAAGGAGACTTATGAAGCGGCGCTTGTAGCCACGGGTTTACATGTTACATCTATGAAATTGTAGTGGGCAGGTTTTTGTCTGTTTATAACCATAAACCAGGCATAAACGGTAAATTTTCCTTTTTACAAACGGCTAAACAATGTTATTATGACTTTTTATATGACTACGGGCTAAAAGAGCTCGCCCTTTCATCTAGAGTTCGCTACGCTCACAACATTGATTGAGTACCCAGTGTGTCCAATCTGTCACTCGCTGAGGAGGTTTTCACACTTAGGTGTCTGGGATGGTGTAAACGAGTAAAAACTTACATTCTTCATCCTCACTTAAGCTCACAAGATGTTACAGGGTCACCTGACAAGGGCGGTTATGAGAGTGATTTTTCGAACGCCAATTTTGTCAATGTGGTTTTGCTTCATACTTCTTAGATTTTGTCCGACCCGTTTAGCTTGGTACTAACTATCGTCGATAAATCATTGTCACTAGAGAATGAAGCCCAAGATTCGATATCGAATCGTACGCTCAAGAAAATTTCAGCTATGAGAATCATATTCAATCGGATAAATTGTGAAATATTTATAACTAAATGGAATTATATCAAATTCAGTGCTGAATTGGCAAAATCCACTCTTCAACTTAACTTTCTTCTAAGAGCCCTATTCGACGCCCTTTCAAAATCGGCGCCCTAGGCAACCGCCTGTTTTGCCTTAGCCTTTGACCTGTCCTGATTGCAATCACGTTGCGGCTATTCGTATAAAATTCACCAATGTGTGTATCCAGCTTCATACAAATGAATAAGAACTTCTGGGGTCAATTTTTGTTTTATATACCTACATATATATACGAATACAGACAAATTTATTGTAATTCCAATTTCAGACAAATTTAATATTATCTGATGCCACCATTTTCCACCTTGAAAAATTCATCACCGCCTTACCGCCAATGTTTGCTTGCACCCATCGTTCAATCATCAATACACGGCAAACAGGCGGTCTGCTTACTATTTTGCCACAACCATTGTTTGCGTTACCTTAATTGTAACACATCTTACCACGATCCGAACACATCAAAGACTTCACTATGAAGGAGCGCTCCTTAAAACATTAAATATTTTTGATTAAATTTAATACTTCCCAAGGTCCCTGGAACACGAATAGTTCAAGGTATTGGCAAGGAAGGGCTTCTACTTGCTGTTCAATTTAATTCTTTCTTTTAATCAAATATGTACTGAGTTTTCGTCCAGACAAACCTATCAAGTACCAGGGGTGCTCAGAAGTGTTGAAAATGAGATGAACGTCATTTTCGGTGCTGTACAAATGAAACTTATTCACAAAATTTGGAGTGAACTGAGAATGCTGAACTGGGAAAAGGCCTTTAAAGACCGGAAAATATTATGCACCTAGTTCCAAATAACACTACAACCCCTACGTAAGCAATCTACATACAGTGTTGGAAAAAAAGTTGCTCAAACTATTTTATTCCCTTTTCGTAAAAATTCTTTGAAGTAGTTATAGTGATGGTGTTTTATTGGCTCAAGTTATAGCAAATTATGTGTATCCTGTCTATAAATAGTGAAAAGTTTTGAAAGGAATTCACTTATTTGGTGATAATAGCGTAATAAGCAGAAAGCTGCACTTTAGGTGTAAATATAGGAAAAGGTCAGTGGGGAAAACATAAGCAATATTTTGATTTCGGCGCGAAAAAATCGAAATATTTGTAAAATAAATTAAAGAGTGGATGTTGCGCAGTGTACTGTGAAATGGTACTCCAAGAAGTTCCGGGAAGTAGGCCCTACCGAATGAACAAAAGGCTTTGGACGATCAAGAAAAGAACGACCCCCGTTAACTCCATTCTTACCGTTACAAAGCCATCCGAACTGATTCGAAACTTCATCTGGCCTTAGGAACGATCTAGTTTTAACAATATGTATGCAAATTTCAACAAGTTTGAAGAGAAAAATGCTAGCGAGAGCTTGCTTACGGACGTGAAAGCCGGTCGGTAAGCCAAACTTTCCGTTAAAACATTAGGCTCGAACGTTTGAAATGGGCTCAAGAGCAGGTCACATAGATTTTGAAGATGAAGAACATTGAAATAATTTCGGGATAGTTGAAATTTAAGCAACATGTTGGCATAAGAATATGTTGTGTCCGGCGGAAAATTTGAGTAAAAGCCAGTGGCTGTGAATGCCTAACGCACAAGGCTCCAATTAATTTTCCAGTATTTGCAAAGTAAACCGCTGCTGCTATTTTTAAGCTGAAAAAGCATATTCCAACACCTTCGTGACCGGAAAAAAAATCGCCACATCCTAAACCCTTCAGATTTCGGAGAGAATCTTTGAAGGCATTCACCACAGAACGTTTCTCGCGGTTTCCGCCGCACGCAGATTCATTAGTCGCCAATATGTTCCTTAAATATGGACACACCAAAAAGGATGACAATGTTCCACATTTTTACGTTCATACCACATGCTCTTGGGCCCATTTCAAACATTTTAGCCTGATTTTTTTCACGGAAAATCTACCTTGTGGACTGGTTCCAACACACGTCCGCCAGCTTATACAAGCTTTTTTCTCAACAAATTTGATGAGATTTGCAACATGTTGCTGGAGCTAGGTAGTTTTTAAGGTCAGATGAAGTTTTCAACCAGTTCGGATGGCTTTGTAACAGTAAGAAGCGATCTAGAAAGGGATTAGTTTTTTCCTGATCATTTA
This sequence comes from Chloromyia formosa, assembly GCA_964017055.1. Lineage (NCBI taxonomy): Eukaryota > Metazoa > Arthropoda > Insecta > Diptera > Stratiomyidae > Chloromyia > Chloromyia formosa. The sequence continues at coordinate 33,143,351 of OZ024815.1, read as the reverse complement.
AAGTCTTTCTTACGCTCGGTGAGGCCCATTTCCCGAAATTTCTTCGAGTATCATTGCACATTACACGGAAAAACATCCACTCTTTCACTTCTTTCGCAAATAGTTCGATTGTCTCGCGCCAAATCCAAAATATTGGTTTTATTTTTCGCACTAGCTTTTCCCTATTTTTTCACCCAAACTGCACTTTCCTGCTTATTATGATATTAGGTGCATTCGATTCGTTTTGATCTGGACTATGAATGAATAAAACGGCATGGATCTCAAAATCTAAAATTTGGTAGTACTTACTAAAATAAGAAGAAGACAGCGTCAAAGTGATGGGAGTTGTCAATTACCCAGAACAAGCGAAGCCTACAGACGCAGGTTAAATCCTTTTAAATTGAATGAAATGCGTGTTCTGTGTACATATCTTGTTTACGGCATGTTAAGCACAGCAGACGCATCTATTTAAATTCCATGACACCTATGACAATAAACGTTCGAGAACTGTCAGATAGATATCAGGGCGACAACTTTGTGGAAGTAGAGGGACGAACCAGCAGCAAAATCCAACGACATCCAACAACAGACATGGATTAAAGACAGGTCTGCAAATTTGTATGAAGTTCCAATGAGATCCTGGCGAATCGAATACGCCTATTATCACCAAATGAGTGCACTTCTTTCAAAACTTTTCACTATTTCTAGACGGGATACACATGATTTGTTATAACCTGAGCCAATAAAACACCGTAACACTAACTACTTCGAAGAATTTTTGCGATAAATGAAATAAAATAGTTTGAGCAATTTTTTATTTCCAGCACTGTACCTATATATCTTCATTGAAGGTAGTATTCCGATTCCCTTCAAAATCTATCGAATAATTAATAAGCTTGCTTTTAGATTTTGTTCATGTTTGAAATCATCTGCATGGGGCGAGAAGAGAATGAATTTCCATTCAGGAACGATAAGTATTTTAAATAGTTAGACGCTAAATCGAAATGCTGGAAAACCTTTATTTATAGGTTATTGCCCGGTTCACATTATTCCAGTCCAGTAATCCAGTCCAGCAATCCAGTCCAGTGCTGGACTGGATCATATCGTCTACATGATTCCAGTCCAGTAGTCTGGCGAGTATGTGTTGTTGATTCGGTAAACATAGTAACAATGATTTTTGGGCGAGCTGGAATCAAAAAGTAGACCAACAATCCAGTCACTGGACTGGATTGCTGGACTGGATTGCTGGATTGAATTGCTGTCCAGTGCCGGTTCACATTATTCCAGTAGCAGTCCAGCGCTGGACTGGATTACTGGACTGGATTGGTTACTGGAATAATGTGAGCCGGGCATATAGGTTGAAACTATTTTATATTTTATAAATTAGTCCGGACGTTGCTAGAAAGCGCCTTTGTCATTAATTGTGGAGTAGACCCGTTATTCAGAGCTCATACGTCTATGGGGAAATGTTCGAAAATCTCAAGGGAGAACTGTTAAATTGACTGTGACATTTTGCCGCCCAACGTGGGACAATGAAAGTTCAAAACAAATAGGGTATATCAGAGTCGAAACCATCTGCATAATAGCCTGCCGGATATGAAGTTCGGTGGTGTCACTAGCACCTATACATATCTATAACTTGCCTAACATGAGAAATATCTTGGTATTGATAATGGGACCGAATTTGTGGTGTAAACCCAGATTACTTGTATATGTGTTCTGCTCGAATAACAATCAATTAACCTGCTAAATTTACACTGTTTCTTCTTTTTACCCAAGCAGGAAACTCTAAAAAATCAAGGTCAAAGTGTACTTAGGTTAGGCTAGGTGATATGGGCTGACACGGCACACTTAGACCCGGAACTGGGGTTCATTGTGTTGCCACAAGGGAGTGTCTTTTCCCTGGTACCTACTACTTAAAACCTGCAGGAATTTTTAATGTTTCCATGGAGCCGGCTAATCTCCATATTTGACAATTCTCCCAGATTTACATGCAAGAATTCTAAAAGGTGTGCCCTTCCTCTACTTGTCAGTGCGGGACAATCGCACAACAGATGCGAAATGCTCTCTTCCTCCTCATCGCAGCTACGACATAAGTCGTTGTAGGGAAGCCGAAGCCTTCTGGCATGATCTTCAATAAGGCAGTGCCCTGTGATGACCCCCATCAAGTTACCAATGTTTTTTTTTCTATCTATCGACAAAAGACTGGTCGTACGTGCAGGGGCAAATATCTTTTTGAAAAGCAACAGCAATTACTAACTGATTATCTGCCATTTCATGTTTAGGTACTACTCTAAACTGGGCCACAGTAGTGTAGCTGTACCACAAGTGTCATCACCTTCCCATCTAGGGTTAGTCCCACTAGTCGTCTCGAACTTGAGAACAAGTTTACACGCAGCCATCGGCATTACAATGCTGAGGTGATCCTGAGAATTACACCAGTTGCTTCTCTTCGACCCAACTCGACTGCTCAAAGTCTCTATGCCCCGGAATTCAGCACAGAGTGACGTTAAAGTGATCGCCCAACCCCGAAGGGCAGATCGACATTCCTCCACAGTCTTCGATATATTCTGGAAAGTCTCCAGGGATCTTATCGCAGATATACTGTCCGTCAAGATAATAATATTCTTGGCTAATACGACATGTCGTCCGAGCTATTTTAGAGTGACAGTGATTGCCGTAACCTCTGCTTAGAGAACACTACAGTGATGTGGCGTGAGGAGTGCCATATATTTAGCTTGTCAGAATATATACCAATACCCACCCCTCTGACACATTGGCGCCATCTGTATACATTCATATGGACTACTCTGGCCACGGTATATCCCACTTCGTTCCCAATGATTTCGTGGAAGAATCAAACTAACATGGTTTTTAACAAAGGTGTAATTCGAGGGTTTGTTGTTGATAGAGACAAAATATTGACCGGGACAATATTTTGTCTTTCGACTGAAATGTCTCACTGTTAAAAGTGCGGTTTTTACGAACCGATTCGTGAGCTTTTTGTGTCTCGGCTAGTCTCTTTCAACAAAAATCGCATAGTGGGAACACGGCTTGAGTGTATTCGGAAACTGCTCTGATATAGCGATTGCCACAGCATCCGCATGGGCAATCCCAATGCTCCTAAATCCAGAAGAAGTGTATTGCCTACGATAGTCCATACAACTGGGCGAGGACGTCGCGTCGCCTTGTGGAGTACCTCTCCACACGTATCTATATTCTAGGGAATCACCAAGCCTTGTACTTATTCAATAATGTACTTGCTTCCAAGTGCATTACAACCGTAATAGTGGCAGAGTCTACACGCACCTGAGGTAAAATAAAGTCCACGGGTTGGCCAAATGTAAAACTCGTGTCTTCACGATGTATTGTACATCTCGATTTCAGCACGAATGAGGTTCGGATATGGGCAACGCCAGAGCTGGCTTTTATAAATACCTAGGAATTCTGAAAAGTATACCGTGTGCAAGCCTTCTCGGTTGATTTCCGATAGGAACTTTTGGAGATCGAGTGCAGATGAATATTCAAACTAACAACAAACTTGTCTGCAAGATTTGGTTTCGAGGTTTTTTAAGGTAGGTATAAGGCAGCCCATTTACCCAAGGCACAGACGATGCTGCTGCTGCCGCTGCTTTGCTTCCACCGGCAATCTGATTCGGTTATAAGACAGATCCATGTACCGATGTATCTGCATGTAGTGTAGATACTCGTCATCATTTTGATCAGGCTTCTCAGGTATACAATTTTCAACTTTTTTTTGGCTGTAAGTTTCCCATACGACTCGCATGGACTGTAATTAACCATATTCTGGTCTGGTTGTGTTGCTTCCACCGGCAGATCTATGGCAGCACCTGATGAGTAAGGATCTGTCGGTGGTACGAAACCAGAGGCCGAGAGTTCCATTACACCTGGACCCCAATACGAGCGCGAGGACAAGCGAGCCATCCGCCAACCATTCCATCCTTATCGCCTCATTTTTTTATTCCACATTTTGACTTCCCTTGTTTGTGTTGTGTTCCCCAGGCCTATGCATTTTTGTTAATACGTAAAGGACAGGGGCAACGAGCGGCAAAAACCCCGCCCACGTCTACCGAACTGAGCTACAGCAAGCATAGGCCGCTGCTTAGCTCGTTGAGGGGCCTTTTTCTTCGCCAAATGGCACGGCCCGACCTTCACGGTCATTATGCTACCTAGGGCTTCGTCCCCACACGGGCATTTGTCAATTGTCAAGTTGTCTGCCCTGACGTCAAGTGGTGCACCTCATATGTGGCGAAAATAAATTACAGATTAGGATGAAATATCAGTTTGATTATCGGATCGTTTATTTATTGCGACGGCGGACGTTTATAATCTTGGCGTACCGATCTAACTAAACAAACATCATACAAACGTGTTATTTAGCAGTGTCAGTCGCAAGTGCAGCTCCATCCAAATGGATCGCGGGTTCGATCCCCAGCAAATTCTTATCTTTTTTTCCTTTTTATTGTTTTCGATCGATATTTTTAGTAATCCTATTGGAAATATATAATTTAATAATAGGTATGGGCTTATCAGAGCAAGACGTGATATTACTTTACCAATGAACTTGGCTGATTGGCAAAAACATAAGCGTGCCAACATCAACATATTAGATTCCTCACGACACTAAGGCCATCTATGTGTCATGCATGTGGAAGTTATTGAGAGATTTTCGAGTGGAGGGTAGCCACCCTACGAAGTTATCTAGGTTAATGTTGTCGGTGGAACGCGTGTATTATTTTATCCTACACCGGCTAAATTCCCAAAAAAAACACGCCTTATATTATCATAGTTCCACTCTCCGCTGCCCCACATTGGGCGCCAAAATGACAAGTATTTTAATACAAATTACAGTTTCGAAATCAAAACAACTCGAACACAAAGCTGAAGCAGAATTGATTTCGTAATACATATGCCGTGATGGCTACCACCTACCCGTTAAGTGATTCCTGCTGACATTTGCAGGATTGTGTCTTCCCAAATTAGTCTCCTCACAATTTGTAACTCCGTAATTAGACCTGCAATTTAAATTCAGCTCCAACTCGATGGTGACATATCGCACCTTTACAACTCCACCGCAACATAATTGTCGTCGTACTATGATATTCTCATCGGGATAGATGGATAGTCATTTAAACCTGCATCGAACGCCACTCGAAACGAGTTGTCTCCGGTATATAGGCACTTGTACAAATGCGAAAAACGTGGTCTAATCTGAAGCACCAATAAGACCCGTTGTGTACTATACTGCTTGACAACATGAGGACACCACTTCATTAGTCGTGAATGCTATACAGGAGGTGAAAAAAACGTATTAGGTGTACGAGTGATACGTCTTTCCGCGAATTGCTAATTAGGAGGATATTATGGTGCCTAGGCTGCTATTTGTGCTGATTGTAGATATTGATTTTTATCAATTTGTTACCAGAAGCATTTGAACTGGGTTAGAGGCAGAGGGGTCATATGAGCTTCGGTGTGGAAGATGCTAATGATTTGGGACCAGTCGTGGATATTGTATCTTAATTGTCATACTAATCGATGTCACATGTACAGGGTGGAAGGTCGACCAAGTAGAAGCCAATTCCGAATAATTCTTGCATCTGTGAGCAGTGGCGGATCCAGAGGGGGCCATGGAGACCCCGGTCCCCTCCGAAATGATTGGTAAATAGAGCTTGGTCTTCGAAAATTCGAAGAAACATCGATAAATTATTTATGAAAATTGCGCAAAAAAAAACCGACATGGGTTAATTTCTTTGCGATACGTGTGCATCTTCGATTTTGCAATGAAGGTCATGAACAAGAGCGAAAAGTTTGACGTTTTGATGTTTGGCAAGATATACGCCTGATTGCGAATCCTAGATGTATTGTGTTGACGGAAAACTATACTTTTATGTAATGTAACGTAGTTCAAATGTCTAATGTCGAGTAATGAACCAAACGTTTATTGTCAACGTCAACATCTGGCTTATTACAGTGACGACTGGTGTCGGACTCCGGAATTTATTCCGCTGGAGCGAAATAGATTTCGTGGTGCACTTCTTGCTACATTTCGTTTCGCTCAACGCAATACCAGGCATGAATTATAAATTAAATTTTCGCCTTCTTAATTTGTCCCCTTGTTTCGCCGGTGCACGTGAATCCGCCGCAAAAATTTTCAATTCCTCTAACATCTAACAGGATGCCAATTTTAACCATATCCCTATGGAGCTTCATTCCTCCGCTGCGTCGTCTATGCATTCCGAATGCACCTGTAAAGTGATAGCTTAGACGAGCAACTTTTTTTCTTCCATCAAAGAACATTTTTTCCCTCCTCTTCGATGCCACGACAAACTTTCCTCGTTTTTGCATCGCAAATTCAACTCTCGCTCTTCTGTCTCGAACGCTGACTTTTATTTCCAGTTTATTCGGCGTAACGAGAACTCTAATGGCGGCCATAAACTCAATTTTACACTAAGAAATTTTATTACGAGCGATATCCTCGCCATAAAAGTTTAATGACATTCCTCACTTCTGAGGTCCATCTAATCCGATGCTGATGCTGGCAACTTTCGAGTTTTGATCTTGACCGTGGAATGCTTTGAACGTGTCCTGGTGTGGAAGGATTGGCGGAGACACCTCATCGAGAGCTAACCCGCAATATCTACTTGAGTTTACAAGTTCAATGGCAGTTGTAATACGGATATAATTCAGTTATCATAGTAATACTGTTTTCAGATGATATACATAGATTATTTTAGAGAATTTCGATTAAATTTCGTTTGGAATGGGGTCCGGCATTTTAAGCAGATTGTAGCAGTTATGATTGGAGATTCGAATTATTTAAATGAAATTACCTTACCAACACGTGTTAGTACTAGCAACTCTCAATTTTATTATACATTCAGATGTTTAGAGGGAGCTGGTTCGCAACAGACCCTTAATACTGTGATCCCGCACGGAGTGACAACAGGAAAACCACCAAGAGAAGGTTTTATAATGTTTTATCCATTTTTCTCCGTCACGAAGAAGTTGCACGAGTGTTTTTAATGGCTTCATGTCAGCTGAATTTTAATAGCACACAAGCCATTATATGATAGTTCAATAGATAGATGTCTCTAGTCTAGAGACGTCTATTACTCGTATAATTGACATGGATAGACACTTTTTTAATGAATCCCTGAACAGAGTGGTTGATGAAAACAGAATAAAAAAAGTGTTTTCCGCTAGTCTTGGGTAACGTTATGATTATGCGAGTGTTTTAAAGCATATCTTACAAAATGTGCAATATACGTCAGCACCACAATTGTGCCTGTTGTCGTTATCTCCAATTGTCTCGGTCCAATCGCCACTTTCTCCATTTTCAAAGCCCAGTAATTGTTCCGCGTCCAAATCAACGGAGCTTTCCCATCGATCTCTCGGACTTCCTTCAACCTTTTTTGGTTAAGCTACCTTTCAAACTCACTTAGGCATTCGGTTATCGTTTATGCGTTTTACGTGTCCTATTCATTACTGTCGTTCTAATTTGATGAAACTGTCAGCTCATCGGAAATGCTCTACAATCGGATGCACCATCCATCCCGGTCACGAACCGTTTCGAATACTCTTCGAAAGATGTTGTTGTTAATTGCCTTGGCCCCTTCAGAGGCATGGGTGCGTCAACATTTCTTGCATTGCTTAACGGTGCCTTGTTGACGTTTCAATAGCATGTAAATTTCGGATGCTGTGAGCCGTCTTTTACTGACGAGCTTGGAGCACTCTGTGTTTCCTAAAAATACCCACAGGGAGTTTTATTGACGCGCCGTGGATCGAACCCATGTTCTCTAGATAAAGCATCGTAGAATGGTGACCGATACTTCGCAGCTACCTTCGATCCTCCGTTCGAAAATGTTCAGCATGTTTTCGGAGGCTTGGATTAGAGTCCAAGTTTCCCAACCATAACACAGCACTAGGCGTATACGTCGTTTGACTTCGTTCGTTTCACTGGCGTCATTTATTAGGCTGCTTTCTAGGTATTTGAAGTCCTCGAAGAACTCGATGTTGAGTTCTCCGATGGTGATGTTTGGTTTTACTGGCGTCCTGGTCAACACTATTTTCATTTTGCCCTAGTTAATTCGCAACTCAACACATTTTGCAGCCGTATAAAAGCTCTGTTATGTATGCAGTTGCTTTTAAGCGGAGGGGAGATTGCGGAACATGGAGTTAATGTTGCCCGAGTATCCTACTATCATCCTACGCGCAGACTTAAATACATCAAGGAGTTTACAGGTGGTCCTAACTCCTGCCAACATCCGTTGAAGAATAGTGATGGAAAGCTACTTATCTTAGAAGAAGTTCAAATGAGACGGTGGAAAGAACACTTCGCCGCGGTCTTGAACCGTGCAACCTCTGGTGAAGTTCAACTCATATAGATGATTTAGCTAACAATCAAAGTGTGCGTATACGGTCCAGTGCCCCGACTAAAGTGGAATTAGACACTGCAATTATTGCACTAAAACGAGGAACGGCCGCCGTACTCGACAGTATCACTGCTGAACTTTATCAAGCAGCGCCAAGCGTAACTGCCGAGTTGCTGCATCCACTTGTTGATAAAGCGTGAAATTCGGAGACTTTTCCTACTGAGTGGAAGGAATAATTAATCATCAAACTTCCAAAGAAGCCCTAGAGGCTATAATAATTGGGAGAGGCATTTGTTTGCATCCTGCCGCCGCCAAAATAATAGCTAAAATCGTCCTGAAAAAAACTAGATGAAAACCTGGGTGGCTTTCGATCCGGATTCTCCTGTGCCGATCACGTTAACACCTTGCGAATCATCATCGAGCAATGCTCTGAGTACGATTCTCCGCTTCAATTGCTTTTCATCGATTTCGAGAAGATTTTGATAGTGTAAACTGGGATTCTGAGGCAGCCTTGCGCAGGAGAGGCATTCCTGATAAGCTTGTGGCTATTATTAGGACAACCTTTGTCGGCGCGAGAAATCGCCTTCTGCATAAATGTAAAGTGTCGGGGGACTTTAAGATTCGGAGTGGAGCTCGGAATTTGGAGTGCATTGTCTCACCGATCTTATTCCCCATAGTATTAGGCGATGTGTTGCATGCAGCCGTATCCGTACTAGACAGAGGAATTCAATGGACTCTCACATCTTATCAACAACATCTCGACTACACTGACGGTATATGGCTACTCTCCCACAAGTTATCTAAGCATCAGGAGCTGGTCCTCTTTCGCTCGCTGGTACTTTCTGTGATTTTGTATGGAAGCAATACATGCAAAGTTGATGTGAGAATTACTAGAAAGCTGCAAGTTTTCGTCAACTCATGTATTCGTCAAATTGTAAGAATTTTCTGGCCCGAAACAATATCAAATGAAGAGCTAAGTCGGCGTATGGGTCAGATGACAATCGACGAATTGATACGCAGGCAAAAATGGCAAAGGATAGGTGCCACATTGCGGAAGGATGATAACTGCATTATGCTACGAGAGGGAATCCCATTTACAACCAAGTCCGACCAAGTGGGGGCAATAAAATCACATGGCGTCAATCTGTGGCAAAAAGTTGCAAGGCGCCCTATTGCCCAGAATAGAGTACGATGGCGTGCAGGAGTAGTCGATGCGCTACGCCACACTGCCGGTTATATATTCCAAATACATGGCCATTTAACTCTGAGATCCTTATAGCTTATATCTACCCAGACCACAGATCATACATTGATATTTTGTTTACCTTAAGTCAAATAGATTTGGATGGCAACTTCAATCTAAAATGTTTCAGAAAATGATAAGTGACATTCTGAGAGTTTTTCGAATATGTAAAAGTATGTATTTTTCAGGATAAGGCAGCTATCAAAAGGCTTATTTTTGCGTTTGGTGGCCCTTGCTATGAGCTCAGTAGTTTAGATGTTTGCAATCTTGTTTTAAGTATTGACGCGCTGTAGATTTATTTACAAAAAACACTGAACGCCTTCAAATACAACAGCAAGACGACTGGATGCTTTGCATCATGTAAACGTACTATTATGTTCTGTGGGCTCGAGCCTATACAAACAATGTTCAATTGAATCAGCATGCTAGTAAACAGGGATTGCTTCTGATATTTTTCGACACGATTTAAAATTTATAAATCAGTCGTATAACTACCTTTTTTTAGTCCGTCATAACAATGGCTATGATTCAATTCCTCGCAAGCTTGTCCCTTACTGAAGTTGAAGTTAATGTTGCAACAGGTCTAATAAATTTATCGTCAAACGTGCTAAATTGGCACCTCTTTCGTTAGAGCAAGAAAAAAGGACAGACCTGAAAAACGGGCTCGGATATAGCGGGTAAACGCAAGCTGAATCCTTCGAATATGAATAACATGTACTCTCATCTATTGTCAAATACATGGCAATCCAAAAAATATAAATTCATCCCCAGTGGATGGAACGTCCATGATTTTGAAGAGCGATTCTTTTTAGTCTATTCCTGCGTTTTTTTTTCTCTTTTCCCTTTTTTTACTGGAGTCCCTTTCAATGGCTCAAATTTGCTGGTGTATGAAATATTTTATCAAAAAAATGCAACAATTCGTGTCATGTCATACAAAACTACCAAAAGTTCTCACCGTCGCGTCGACTGGCACGAATAAGGGAGAGAAAACCATGCACGTAAAATGTAAAATGCTGTTCGTTGGCAGCAAATCGACTGTTTGCATTTTTCATATCAACTGGGTTACGCAAACACCGGGTTGATGGCTTTGCTTTTCGTCTACCCGCCTGATCTTAACAGCTCCACCGAAGCAAAAACGATGACAAGAAAGGATGAAGGAATCCCGGAACCTGTTCATATGTTCAGCACATAGATGTAAGTACAAGTCGTCGGGCAAAATCCGTTTCGTACATAAATGCTCGTTAGCTGGCGACGAAATAGAAAGAGAAAAACATGATGTTTGCTTAACATCTTGGAAGTATTAGCAATGTCGGTTCAGGATCTCGAAAGACGAAACGATCTGAAATTGGCATCGGGGAGTAAACATTTTTCTTGGCTTCTAACCTAAACATATGCCACCCAAGGTGATGTGATGCAACATATCCTTTGTGACATTATGAAGCCAGGTGATAACCCACAAAGTGTCAATTACATGAAAGAGTCCCTTTTTAAGCAGTTTTGATATACGAAGAGAATGCGATAGTTTTAAAATGGAAATTCACTTTATAGTTTGCGTGGGTTTATTAATGAGAATTAGAGCGAATGACAGAATGATGCATGCAGTGTAAGCAGCTGCTCCATAAATTAACACTATAGAAACTATCACCGCCAAACGAAAAAGAAAACAATTTCCCCTCATTTTCGATTTAGGACGATAGTTCCTGGGGCGTTAATTCATGCAACTCTGATTTTTTTATGTTCTTTCATTTTGTCTTAGATGGTTTGTCGTTAAAATTGATTTCAGGATATAACCATGAACTTAAAAAAACAATTTAAATTCCTACGCTACACACTAGATCCAGTTACGAGTATAACGAACAATTGTGCTACATTTAACTAAATAAAATTTTTTTCTCCCGGTTATTATATTTGCGCTAATTTTCTTAGCCAATTTCTTCTTTTAAGTAAGCTGCAATATTTTTTAAATTTTAGCCATACACATTGCTGTTATATATATGTAAGTAGTAGAATTTTAAAAATATCCAAGCCCGCTAAAAAAAAATCAATTGAATTCTAGCTTACACGATTGCTTTCAAATTTCAGCAACTTTTAGCGGCGCACATACCTTCTGGTGTCCCGTTTCGTAGTACAAACAAAAGCCTTATGAAATCGATCAAATGTACTTCCGTCTGTCTGTCAATGAAATGTCACGCAAAAGGGAATTTAAAGTTGTTAAGGATAAAGAGGACTGAGTCATTGCGAGTCAAAGTCCTGAATGACTCGACCCCGCTCTCCACTACCACACAAAAATTATCAGCTTTAAGTCAATTCTCCCTGTTGCTTGGTTTCGTCCACACCAAGGACTCCACACATCCAACGTTTACATTAGGCGGAATCGGAGACTGAGCCTAATGTTTTTGTGAGCGAGAAACTCATAGCGAGCCACCGGATACGTCACACCGCGAGTTCTTAGCATGAGATTAGTTTCGGTTGAAAAACACGTTCACACTACGCGCAATTTTCCCTGGCGAACCAGTTGCGCGAGTGGTTTCGCTAAATCTAAACACACCTTTACGAACCCGGTGGCTCATTCTGAGTTGTGCATATGCAGAATTTGGGCACTAACTACTAGTTCATGGTGCCTCTCGATTTGATACATATCACTTGTTTTACACCACATTCGACCACCGTAAAACGGATTTGATTCACAATTCGTACCTCTGTATTGCATGCTACTGTCGAAGAATTCCAACTATTCAGTCTACCATAAATTGGGAGGTATGGGTCTAAAAACCTGGATATATGCCATCTGCGCTTTTTAGTGTATGTGTGTGTATGTGCGTATGGTGACACTAAGTGTCACCATACACTGTCGAACTCGAGCACAAACCTAGCACAAGTGGACCGGTTTTCTTCACATCTATGTGAAGTGTGTGTGTGTCAGAGGACATTTGTACCAGGTTTTAGTTCGACAGTGTATGGTGACGCTAAGTAACACGTTCCTCATTGCAAGCACTTCCTAATAACGAACTGATTGGTTTTGCCAATTCCAACTATAATACGAGTATTGCACGATAAAAGATTCTCCCTTCAATTAATTACGTTAAGGTACTATGTGTATCTAGTTCCACCGCCTAACACACTGCGCTACACAGAAGAATATCATCATTCCATGACCAGTAAATACGAGTACTTACAATAAGGACTCACATAAGGATATGTCACGTTAAAAATAAATAAGGTGGCATGCACGCATGCATCTACTCCACACCTTCCAAGGCAGCAGTCAGTCATTCATCATTGATGTTTTGTTTTCCCGCTGGGTGACAGCAGAAGTCGTTTGAGCTTTACAATTAAAATAATTGAGTTTGAGCACGTGTGTCACCATGAAAAGCGCATTGAGAAGCTTTCATTTTAATCTAGATTAACTTTATGGCCGGTGTCGGTCATAAGTTTTCTCTTGATATCTGAATTGAGCTTTGAAAGCTAACTAACCCAAGATACTCCCCGAACCAGGAAATACTCAATTTTCAACGTGAATTTCCCTATAACAACTCTTATATTGTATATTCTGTGTCATTTTTTTTTTGCTCCTTAAATCTGCTCTAGACCAAACAAGCGCGAATATTATTTTATTTTCATATTTCTTTCGTGTAAGTTGCACTCCATAAATTTAGTTCGGTGCATTCTAAACTTCCAAACTCTCAGTGAATCACTTTTCATTTTCATTCACAAATTTATTCCACTGCCTCCAACACAGTAGGGTCAGCTGTGGTGGCAGCGGCGGTCAGTCGACGACCAGTTTTCTACACATTCCACAACAGCTATTACTGATAAGGGACCTTCTCGTCGTCTGTGTCCTTATCAGTGGCCGAATGTTGTTTGGTGGTGTCGCTTCCCGTGTAGCTCACTATACAACAGGTAAATCACAGGTAATGGTCCTTGGGGGTCGTCTATTTGCCGGTTATCTCGCGAGCTATGTTTTTTAATTGGGCGCCGGCATGGCATGATATCTATAATGATATAGAACAAAGTTCCGACGCTTTTTTTACCCGAACGCCGTTGAGCAGGACATTCACTAATTTTTCTTGAAATTTTAGCAGCACTGCGAGAAAGTAACTCAAGAACTCCAATATCTACGTATTTACAGCGTAGATGCTTAAGCTGTTGAGTGGTGGAGGTGGTCGACTATCAACAATCTATTCCAAGGAAATGATATAGTACAATAAATGTTTATGTAGTAGTAGTAGGATTGAGATGGAATTATTCTTTATAACATCTTCGGCATGGTTGATGTTTTGACTATAAAATACTGAAATGTTCCTTTTAGTTATAAAGCGATGAGTCATGGTGTTTTAATTTTCAATAGCTTGGGAAATGTTGCAGCAGTTTGATGACACATTCTGAAAAATAAGCTACGACAGGTATCACAATGAATTGAATTAAGTCCAGTTGATACATCGGTGCCTAAGATTTCATATACCTGTATTTCCCATGCTCGTAAAATACTGTTGTTAATTGCTTTGACACATCCAGGGGCATGGGGGCATCAACATGTCTAGCATTGTTGACGTCGACGTTTCGATAGCATATCTACTTTTCGGAAGCGCAGTTTCTAGCATGCACATCCTATCCGCGCCGCCTTTATACTGACAAGCTCCGAACACGGTGAGAGTTCTATTAGTATCCACAGGCAGTTTTTGATCGCACCGAGATTTGGATTCCGAGCACTAGATTAATATCGTAGAGCGGTGACCGAACAGCCATAGCCACCGATTGCGAAAAATTTAGCGTTACTTAGTTCATTTCATAGTCAAATCGAAATCATATCCATACTAAAAACCTTTGTTTTAATTCTGCCTCAAATTTTGGCAAACAAAACATTCATATGCTGGGTGCATACCCCACGCTTGCTTTTCTGTCACTCATAGGGACGCAAGTTCGGAAAACAATATTTCAAGAGTAAAATTGAAAAAAATACTGTTTTATGTACACGACAGTTTTTAGATGTGGATATATTCACAGAAAAGTTTCACATTTCAGACAAAGTACGTACTCTCTTTCCCGTGGATTATCTCAACCAAAATCTATCGGTGAATTTACAGGAACTTTTGGCACAAAATTTGACATTTTCAAAAACAAAGTGTGTGTGTGTCGATAACATCAGAGAGGTGCGTCAAAATATAGAGAGGTCATGAATCTTGAATCGAAGCGAATGCGTCTGAAAACATGTCTGTTTTCTAACATAAACCAAGGACAAACCCAACAATAATTTCCACACAAGACCTACTACGGAGCGATTGCCCGCTTGTTTCTTTGAGAAAATAGACATACGACCACAGTCCCGCCAGATATTCGGTGTCCCGGTTTGGCACTCAGTGATTTGTTGTTGCCGTACATGGAGTATAAACTACTATGTTCATTTCCATGACCTCTCCAGAAGCATGGGAGTGTCAAAATCTCTTGCATTACTATGCCTTGTTGACGTTTCGATAGCATATTTTCAAGTAGTGCAGTTTCTAGCAGAGAGAGTGGCAACGGAGACCCCACGACTACCGAGCTCCTTAATAAACTACATGGTGCACGGTATTCGATGCCTGAAAAGTGGTTCATCCGGCTTTCGACACATCGATCAAAATGAAATTAAAAATGATGTGGAGAGGTCACATCAAACTTATGTAAAAGTGTATCGATAATTACGATAATATTTTGAATATATACAACAAATGTTTATTTTAAATATAAAAAACAGGTACCACTACGCATAGAATACATTCAGTGTATGTGTTACAGCTTTAACAAAGCATCAACTAACCTTCGTAGGAGTAGCTGGCACGCTTTGCCACACTAGGTATTAGTGCAAATAGCTCTCATAATGTAATCTAATATCCAAAATTTTTATTACAAAATAATCCCAACAATACTCGTATACTATGGAATTTTTGATAGACACCTGCTTTACAGTGGACTAATTGCAGAAATGTTTCCATTCACTCTGATTTGACCGGCCCACCCATACGATAAAAGCCACCTGTAATTAATATTGGCGGTACTCGAATCATTGATCTGCAATCACAATTAATTCAGTGTCACTCGCGTCATTCATGCATTGTGGCCGTGTTTGCCGCAAAACCTCCTTTGAGAAAAGATTGTGTGCCGACTTGGTTGGTCGAAATCCAATCTTATCATCTCCTATCTTAGCCAGCCACTCGCAATTTCCGCAATCGGCCTTTGCTTGAAACTCATTCGCCGCCATGTAAGTAATACGTGTTTATTTGTCTCCGGTAGAAGTCTTTGAGGTTCGTAGGTTCGCAACAGAAATCAAAGAAGTGTGCTAAAGGTACCTTTAGAGAGTTAATTGATGGCACGCGAGTGCAACGAAAGATTCTCATAAGTAACCGGCATCTTATAAAATTACAGAAAACCAGTGGTTGGAAGTCTTGGTTATGGGAAAGGAAAGAAACCGATACATACTGAAATTTGACGCTGGAGAACTGTATGGGCTAGCAATTCAGAAAGCCCGACAGGCAAAAATAAAGATCACGATTTCTTTAAGCGGCTTACTGATTTATTGATTCTGCTTCTATGTAAAGTTGCATTTTATGTAAGTTCAGTCTAAGCTTTCATCACAATAACGCGGTTTCCTCGCTGTAGATTCACAATTACTTTCGCTCCGGCTCGATTTTTGATCGTTAGTGAATTCCAAACAAACTTCAATGAAATCCACGAAATCCACATCAGTAGCAATAAAAACGCGAATAATTGAAATAAAAATCGGTACAAAATCGAGAAGGTGAACTCTAAAATGATTTCGGTTTTTGTGCCTCGTATCTAGCGGTTCCATGATTGCTCATATCAGTCTCGTTGAATAAATCAAATAACACTGACCCCACACTGGACGCTATTTTTTCGACTTGTAACTGAAAGTATCTTCATTTCCTTTATTTGACTAGATAAGGTCGCACTCACCCGGCAAAGACTTACGTCATCGATTTTCTTTTCAAAAAGACGTATTGAGAAATACTCAATTGTTCAGGGGAGCGTGCACATTTCAGAAACCAATCTTTGTCATTAAACGATACTCAAATGTCATAGCCGGTGAGTCAGTTCATACCCAAGGCATAGTTGAAGTTTCGTTAGCATATAAAATTATTTCTGATTATGCAAGTTTTCGCTCGACACCACAGGGGGAATGTTTACCTCAATCAAATTATCGCGATAATAGCCGAGAATCTATCGAATTGACAGTCACATCGTGGCTGAAAAAGCAAAAATTTAACCCTTTTCACAGCAAACATGCAAATGTCACACGCTAACACTATGCAATATGCGGGCGCCCTTAAGAAAAGGCAGAGTTTTATTCAGTTGTCCATTCGGATTTGTCGGTTTCATTAAAGAGATAAAATCGAACACATCCCACACTTTGACTATAAATTTTTACTGATGTAGAATGATGAGCCCCAACGAATCATCATCAGCAATCTGGCTGACATGGATAAATGATGAAAGTGAGCTAACAGGTCACTTTCAAAGTGGGACCTTGTACTTGTATATGTTACAAATGACATCATACATGAACATGGAGCTACACTACCTTGTCATAACCTCAAGTGGGACATTGCCAACGCCATCTAGATATACAGGCCTGCGCTCAGCTGATTTTGACGGCTAAATTACGCAATTATTTCCTTCGATGACGCCATCGTATCCACAATCCAGTGGTCGGCGACTGATGGCGGCGAATCCCGGTTTTTGTGCGTTCCGTGTTTAGTTTTCGTTTTGCGTGTTGAGTATTTTCTTGTTAGTTAAATTTCATCTAGTGATCCGAGAAAACAAACACGTGTGCGATGAAAGCTTAGAACATAGATGCATGGAATGAGCTTGTCCTGTATGTCTCCATAGAAACAGTGGCTCCAAAATCTGGGTACTAAGTCGACATGTTGTCGACAGTCAGCTAACTCAGTAGACCATTTAGTAATTATGAAATTTGAATATTGACAAGAATTGGCATTTGTTTGTGCACAATTCGACAGTGCGGTCAACATTATGTCAATACCGAAATGCCAACTGAGTAGGCTGACTGTCGATATTCTGACAAGAATTAACCTTTATTCATGCACAATTCGACAGAACAGTCAACAATATTAAACAACAACCGAGTAGGCTGGCTGTCGACTTATTCGCCAAATGTTGAAGCCAGAGACATACAGGACAAGCTCATTCCATGCCTCTATGTTCTAAGGATGAAAGTGTGTCGTGCAGTCAAAAGATGTGTTTTATCAAGTGTGAACTGTTCCACGATGCTCTGCGACTGATCCCCGGAGCTGCGGCTTCGGCCAAATTGCTGCAAGTGTCCAGAAAGTGTGTTTTTAGAGGACTAAAATCCCGTCTGACGCAATTCCAATTGTAAAAATATGTCGTGCCGGGGACATCGTCATGTGCAGTCACTACCTTGGCAAAGGAATTAATGACGTACACGATCAGCTGAGCGCAGGCCTGTATATCTAGTCGTACTCTGTTTTGGGCAATGGGGCGCATCTGCTATCATGACTTACCCAACGACGCACACTCTTTCACCACAGATCGGCATCATGAAATTACAGTTATCAATATAGCAATACAGTTATCATGCTTACGCAATGTGTGACCTATTTTTTATTATAATATTATTTATTTTTACATTTTAAAAAGAAAACTAATAATCCGGAAACCAGCACCACATAACCTGGAACAGCTACGGACTTTCGTTAATGCAGAGTGGTCCAAGATAAGATCAAAAATATGGTACAACTTCCTAGCGAGTATGCCTCCTGTGCTGTTATGTTGGAGCTTCGACAAACGATAAGAGCAGCGCAGATAGTGAAACAATGAAAATGGTTTCGAGCTTTTACGTACATAAGCTGTTTATGTTGGAGCTGCGACTAATATTTAGAAAGTTTCTAAGGGCAGTTCTTATCACAGGTCGGAAAAAAGGGAGAGCAAATGCATTGTTCCAACATAAATAGCCCTATGTAAAATCATGAAACCATCGCTTCACTATCAGCGCTGCTCTTATCGTTTTTAGAAGTTCCAACACAACCGTGCACTAAGAGGATGCATCATTAAAGACAATGGCGGCAATATTATATATTTATAATTCATTAAAAAGTATCTCAGTAATAGTTCCATATTTAAGTCACCAATTTTCGGCGCAGGTTGCGACCGAAATGGATGGCGAATCCGGTACAACCATGAGCTGTTCGAACTGTACGATGAGCTGGAAGTTTCGAGAATCTTTAAACAACAACGTCTGCAATGGGCAGGATATACGCAATGAATGGACGATGAATGCATGCCCAAGAAAATATTCAATGGACGACGCGTCGACGGAGCAAGGCTGCGAGGAAGACCGAGAGCTCGTTGGAAGGACTCAGAAGTTTAGGGCGCCGAACAACTGCTGGGCATCCAAAATTATAGGACGCGGTCACTTTACCGAGAAAAATGAGAATGACCAGGGCCCGACGTCAGGCTGTTGCGCCACGATGATGATGATTCGAGTCACTGAATTGTACATTTAAGAGTAAGTATACAAACTGAATTTACGTTAAAGCAGAAGTAAAATTTTTTTAAGTTCATTTTTCTAACAAAAACAGACTTTTAGACCGGTTGTTCCTATGGCAGCTACATATATGACGCAGTGGTCCAATCCCATTGGTTTCAGCATATATACAGCGTGCGATAGAAAAAAGGCATTGTACAATATTTCACTTCGATAGCTTTAAAATTGAGAGACTAATTTGCATATGACAGACAGACAAAGCTTAATCGACACATCTCGTTATACTGATCAAGAATAGATATAAACCATATAGGTTGGAGATGCTTCCTTCTGTGCGTTCTGCGTTGCAAACTTCATGACAAAGTTAATATACCCTATCACATTCGTGAAGGGTACAAAAATCGTACAAATTATGTTCCTCCCTAAAATCAATAGAGCGCTTGCAGACATTTCCACACTGAATTTTAATAGCTTTTTGATGTCCATAATTGTTGTTAGTGGTAGCTCCAATAAAATTCCAATTTAATGACCAGAAGCGTTTTATATCTGCCAGTTTCTTAGAGATAATTTCCCAAATAGCTGAGAAAATTTGCAAGACTCTATGGCGTTAAACTCCGCGCGCCGCCTTCGCGGCAATTTCGGACGAGCAATGAAGAAAGTTTTAATTGTACTCGTACAATTGTTGAGCAAATGATTCAAGTAAAAGTATGACTAGAATATAGTATACGTAATACATTAATGAGGAAATTAACGAATGAAAGTATAAATCGGTAATCGGTTGATGAGGCAATTTATAAATCACTAAAATTATATCTCTTTTCAATAAGTGCATGAGTGGTATTGTCGCAAATTGTCCGTGTAAGTGGCTTCAAAGGGGAGATCGAGTCGCAGCCGCATCGAGTTTGAGTCAGTGGCATATTTAGGTTCAATATCGCCGCTTTCTACCAAAATCGGGCTGGCCTGACCTAAAGCATTTTGTACATACAAATATGTCGTAAAATTAAAGAAAAAATAGTAGGAAAAATGTATAATAATTAATGACATGTTTTTCTTTTTACAATATTTGTTTTTTTTTTTTTTTTTTTTAATACTTGGGAAATTCTCTTATAAGCGATTGTGCCGAAGAGTAGTTAATTAAACCCGAGTAGATATTCGTTTCCTATAATAATACCATAGATTTTATTAAAGTATAGGATAAAATACAAAATGGTTTATTGTCGATACGAAAATATGTAACACCTTAGAGGAGGCTCCGCAGACAGAATATTGCTGGGTATCAAGAACACCGGGATCCTCTTGAAGTCCTTCAACTGGGCATTCGTATCGTTTGCTTTTTCATCTCGATAATTATCTTGGGTACACCATTTTGGGGATATATGTATATATCTTATACCTAAAAAAAACAAACGAGGAATAGACGATAACATTTCCTAAACCAATGATCAAAATTACAATAATACTAAAAAAAATATTTCTTAGCGATTTCGCCCGGAGAGCAGAGTCGTCCTGAATGTTAAGGTCGTTGATAGGGGAAAGTGCTCTTCAACGGAGGGGTTAGGCTTTCCAGAAAAATGGGTTACATGACGGCATCCAATGTTTTACATACCAAAGCCAGTTGTCCAACATCATAATAGAGAAAACTCCCCCAGACCCTCCGGCTATCCCTCTACCTCACGGTACGTCTCATCATCGTTCCGCCGCACGTAGGATATTTCGTCTGATCCGATGAGGTTGATTTTTAACTCATCCGAAAAATTCACCTTTCTCTAATCGTCCATACTCTCTCGTCGCCGTCTATTTCGAGTGATAATTTCAGTTACATGAGCTCGATTAAACTCGCTTCGGATACCCTCTGCCTGCAGTTTTGAACCGGTCCTGTACACTCATCCGTTTCAAGGAACGATCCTTCTTTGGAGTGATCTTACCCCTCCGGAACCGTATTTCCACTACGTTGATTCTGTTTTTTTGCAAAATTTTATGTCAATTTAAGAAAGACTCAAGTTTTCATACTGCAAAGTAAAAATTGCGACCTAATAACCCCCGGACATGAGATTTGGGATTTTCTCAATTTTTATTAAATTTTAAAGCATTTATAACTTGAAACCATGACAAACGTATGCAAAATGGTAGCTGTTGAATATAATTATCACAGCAAAATCTTATTCTCCTAATCAGATTTTACCGTTAATGTATACTGCGACGCTTTAAATTCATGGAAGCCAACTGTCCGGATTTCTTTGTCGACTATTGTATCATAAATATAAATGTGTCTTTACAGCATCTTTAAGAAAAGTCGAGGATAAACTTGTTAAGCTGGACATTCACGGATGGTCCAAAGCCAAATTTTCCCTGGTCGAAGCCAAAATTTCCCCGGTTGATGTATGGATTTTACAGAGAAATTTTGAATTCGACCAGGGAAAATTTGGCTTTGGACCGTTCGTGAATGTCCAGCATAACTCTTTGCAAATTTAAGGATAAAATCATATATGATATTTCCATAGAAGTACCGTTTGGTGTATATCGGCCATAGTAATGCCGTCCGGACTGTTGAGTAATTCAAGGCAGGATAAAGCCAATCGTACTCCTTTGGTAGAATATAACGAAGTCACATCGATATTTTATGATTTATGCGTATTAGAAAAAAGTCCTCGGAACTTCTTTTGAATTACCAACGGGTTCATAGCAACGTCCCCATGAATTACTTATACTTTTTATATTTATTAAACACCCTTTGGAGAAAGACCAGTCTGATTCTAGCCTTGAAAATTTTACATATCGCTGATAGCAAACAAGAATTACCGTGATTATAAAAATTTCAAAACCAAAAGGAGGCTAAAATAAATATCCTTGCAATTTTAGAAAATATGCCAAATATACACCATATATCGTCCGGATGGCGCAACGGTTAGGACGTTCATCTTGTATGCACTGGGCCCCATTTCGATTAATACTGAAAGCAGTAGTTTTCGATAAAAATATGGACCTACGTGTCGGATTATGGGCGCACTCAGCAATAAAATGAGTGCCCATTTATGGAGTAAGTACGCGTGTTGCTGATCACACACCTCTGCACATGAGACATTGTCACGATTTAGAAAATGAGATGACGCTAACTCATCTCGAGGCCATGGTTTAGACTGGACTGTTGCGCATGTTATTTATTTAATGCCATATGTCACATATTTTTGCAAAAATTATCTAGGAACTTCAGATGATTTATTGAATTTTCTTGGTTTTCTGTAAATTTAAACTCTTAGTAAAATATCTAAATACTCCTATTTTATTTTAATTAGTCTCTCATACAACTACATACACATAATTTGTTTTCACTGCTGGACTTTACTGTTTGCAGGACCTTCGTCAAACTACTCGCATTGTTTTCATTTATTGAAACCAAAGGATATGCACTTCCGAACAACAGAAACTTCACAACATGAAAACACAGCTAAAATTTTCAATTCTAATTGCCATATTTCATGGTTAGAGAATACCTGTGGACCGGCCTTTCTCTGAATAACACCCGCAGTTAATGGAAATGGCGGATGTAAACTGGCCAAACCTCATATGTGGTTAATATTCAAAACGCAATTTTTGTGCTTCGACCTCATGCGGGCGCCACAACGAACTTCAAACCATCCGCCACCGGAAAGGTTTCATAAGCTCTGCGTAACCGCAAAAAAAAATTTAAAACTCATATGCAATCCTGTGTCCTAGGTGCACACTGGCCTTTCCCATCCTTTTTTTCATCGGAAAATAAATATATTAAACGAAAAATGTAATAAAGATGTGAATTTATGTTAGTGGTTGTATAGTTGAACGTGTGTCACTCGACACGTTTCTATATTTTTGTCCCGTGTGCTTCATTTTTGTGGCCACGGCCCAGTCGGCGGAACCGCAAAAATATTAAGTGGATCCGTTTGCAATAGGTGGGGCCACGGGAGGCTGGTCAGCAGAAGTGTATAGTATGCAGCGAAATGGGAACTCTTTTTGACAACCGTAAGTATACTGAAAATCACGAAAATTCTCGGGCACAGCGTTTTTTTTACCATCCAGAAATTCATAGATTAGGGTGTGTCAAAAAATAAATTATTTCAGCTATACAGGATAATATTATCCTGACACTATACGGCTACATAACTTAATCTAGCCCATTATTTAATCAATTTTAAGCATTTGATAGTTTCAAATTAAGAAATCTGCCAAGTAGTCTGGCCGAATAATCTGAATACGTGATGGCAAAGGCTTGTAGCTGCCAGTGATAAATAGCAAGAAAAACAGTAAACTTAATTAATTAACTTAACTTAATTAATTAAACATAGGTATTATGTATATACTAATGATCGATTAGGTGGACAACTTTTTCCCAAAAAATAGTTCCATTGTTTACTTTTGCAAAGAAGTTTTCTCAATTGCTTACACGGCGTCAAAGATTCAAAGTTATTTGCACCAAGTCAGGGCACGTGCGATTAATGCACTCGGTAGCCTTGAGGTCACTGCCTCCACTCTACATCTGCATCTAGAGTTCTTGAGAAACAGAGTTTTAATCCCCGCGTGTTAATAAAAAGTACCTGTGGGTCAGCGCTGCCAACTCTAAAGAAAAGTAGACCTACTTACATAATTTTACGTTTCTCTGCTTACTTAATAGTCAAGTCACCCATTTCTGCTAACTTTGTACAAAAATCCTAAAACCCTTTTCATATCAAATTTAATTAATGCTCATATTTCAAATAGTAGCCCAAAAACGGTAGTTTTCTATTCACAAAAATAAAATGTGTTTTGGCCAACCCTTGGGCGGTTATTTTAACTTACTCGTAACTGTTTTTAGTTTCGGAAAAAAAATATTCTAATGGTATTTGGAGTACTAAATACGAATCTGACTTTTGCCACGAACATTGTTTGAACATGCAACCCTTTTTAGACTTATATTGAAAATAAATTTTTCCGGTTTTGTTCAAGCGTTTTTTTTTACACTTTTTTCAGTTTTTGCTTAATATATCCCAAAGTATAGTATATGTTAACAAAAGCCGCTTTTTTCCTTTTTTAAAGCACTATAAATATGCTAAAGTTTCCGAAAAAGTAAAACGAAATATTTTCTCCCAGTGTGTGAAAAATGTTCGTTTTAGTGATGTTTTTTGCAAATATTGGCAAAACGGTCCCACGAGGAAAGTCATAGCGATCAAATTTGTCGATGTTTCAATTGTCTATAATTCGAGATATGGTAAGTGGCCTGCTGTTAATAATTGGAAAATTGCAATTCAAAAGTGGAAAAGTTTAACTTCCTGAAAAACAAACGTAAACTTCACTAAATATCTCCTTAGGTATGTGTGCAGGGGAAAAAGTCGCCCCCATCTTTTCCAAAGTACATTTAATTCGCTAAAATTATATTTAAAAATTTGTTTCCTAAGTCCATTTTTTTTTTAAAATATCGCTATTATAAAATTGAATTTTTTTTTGTTCGCCTTCTATGCACTGGTTTCTGGTTGGATTCCTACTGAATGCGGTAGTTTTCGATAAAAAAAAGGGGGATTTACGTGCCGGACTATGAGCCCACTCAGATGTTGAATGATTACCCATTTATGGGGTAAATAACTCGGTGGAGCGTGTTGCTGATCACACACCTCTTCACAAGACCGTCACGATCTAGAAAATGAGATGATGCTAACTCATCTCGAGGGCATGGTTTAAATTGGACTGTTGCGCCAGTTATTTATTTATTAACAGAATCGGATCACTACGGCATTATAGCTGCCATAGGAACGACCGGTCCAAAAATTCGTCTTTGTGAGAAAAACTTTTTTATTTCTAAAGATATGTTTTTAAAAATTTCACACTAATCAATAGTATCTTTATTCAAATCACATTCCTCATCTTGCTGGAAAAAACTAGTAGGGTATTTTTTTGGATCGCTGATTGCAATTCTGAAGTCAAAATTTCAAAAAACAAAATGGGACATCAAGGACGGCAACACTTTTTTCATAAACACGACTAATCTCGCAGGAAGGAACTAGTAGGTTGTTATTTGTGTCGAATGCGAATCGAAGTCGAAATAATGTAAAAATCGAAAACAAAATGGGGATCCTTTTTGGGGAGCCTTTTTTCAAAAACACGTATAATCTAATTGGGGAAAAAAATAGTAGGGTTTGTTTTGGGTAGTTTATTGCGACTTTGAAGTCAACATTGTCAAAAAAAAACAATTTGGGACTTCCGGAATGGCAACATTTTTTTCATAAACACGCCCAATCTTGCTGGAAGAAACTAGTAGGGGCTTGTTTGTGTCGCTGATTGCGAATCTGAAGTCAAAGTTGCGAAAATTCACAAACAAAATGGGGATCTTGAACGGCGACAGGTTTTTTTTTGTGTAGCTAAATATTGCGAATCTGAAGTAAAAAAATGAAACAAAATGGTGAATCCAAAGCGGCGATAATTTCTTTTCATAAACACGACCGACTCTGCTGAAGGTAGGGATTTTTTCGATCGCTGATAAAAGATATGAAGACAAAATTTTAAAACAAAAAAAAAGGATTCAAGATTATTTACGTACAACCATGGAGAAAATATTAATTTGAAAAAATGTCAGACAGCAACTGCATGCATAACTTGCATTCAACTTCTATCACGATTATGCATTACCCTCACGAAAGAAACCCAAATGAGGGTTAACATTACAAAATGCTGTTTTTTAAATAAAAATTGACCGCATTGCAAATGTGAATCAGATTACTCCATTCCATTTGACAAACACGGAGTAGGTTTGCCAACCTAGGTTTTCGGATCCAATCTGCAAAATTAGCGGGTCATACTATGACTAGTAACTGCCAAACAACATTGAAAATTCACCAGTTTCCGACCAAAAAACCATATGACGAAAGTTTGTCCTCCAGTTTAATCGCCCAACTTCGCTTCCTGTGATTCTGTCTTGTTCCTATGAATGAACCTTGCTTGGTAAGACGTGGAGGCTCAATCCTCGAATTAGGCAATGGAAATAAACAGCTGTTGTTAGGCCAATTTTACTACACGGAATCTTGGTCTGGTGAACAGCACTCAAAACCAGTTGCAATAAACTGAAAGTGGAAAGAATCCAAAGACTGGGATATTTATGAATCACTGGAGCGATAAGAATTACAACTCTTATGAACTTACCCCCATTGGACCTGTTTCTAACGAACGCAGCGTCCAAATGTTCATTAAGACTAAATGAAACGGGGCAATTTAGTACGAGACGCTATGGCCATCGAAACATCAATTTGCCAATAGAGAATACCGACCTCATCAAACCGGTAATTGACTTCAAGAGAAACTTCCGGGTAATCATACCAGAAAGAGACTTCTACTCTACAGGCGAGAGCAAACCTAAGAAATCCCTAAACCACTATACGGATGGCTCAGAGACGGAAACCGTTTTTGGAGCCGCGGTTCATTCGCCGGAACTCCCACACAATCTATCGTTTCGACTGCTGAACGAGTGCAGTATCTTCCCGGCAGAGGTGCTAGTGATACAAAAAAAGGTGAAGAGCTAGTCTCCACAACACGCACGATTGGTAACATTTATATTCACTCAGACAGTCAGACAGCGTTGAAATTGCTGCAATCAGACACTATCAGATCGTGGACAATGCTCAACTGCCTCTCAGCTCTTCAGAGATTGGGCATCTTAAGGAAGCTAGAACTTCGATGGATACCAGGTCACAGCGGCTGCCTTGGCAACGATATTGCGTATGGATTCGCAAAGCAAGGAGCTGCACTTGATGTCACAAAGGCAATATCAATCCCTATTCCAATACAAACACTAAGAACATAAATTGAATCTAGGATGATGCAACTGGCCAACCAAAATTTTAACAGAACCATCAACTCCAGAATAAAGAGAGAACTCTGGAGCTCAAACAACACTAAGAAAACCGATGAATTCTTAGGGCTCTCTAAGGGTAAATGTTCAATGCCAATTGGCTTACTAACGAGTCACTGCCAAATAGGAGAGCACGCACGCAGACTAGGACTGATCACGGACAGCGGCTGCAGAAATTGTAAGCTGCCAAATACCAAGGAAACTTTGGAGCACCTCTTATGCGAATGCCTGGCACTCGCAAGGGCAAGAGGCCCTACTTCCCCTGCAAAATTGAAGCGATTGCAAACTTTAGTGTAATCAATCTTCTAAGATTCGTAAGCGCGACTAAAAAATCTTCGAACTCAACAAGGACTTGATGCTACCGACTGATAATAACACCTCTCCGTTATTTCTTTGTGGCATCACAATGGACGTGAGGCCGCGCGGACGTGAGGCCGCCACCTAACGTAACCTAATCTATGAATGAATCTGGAAGAAATTTTTGATGATATAGAAAGGAATGAAGGGAAAATATGGTCAGAATTGTTGTTTCTAAACAAATAACCATTTATACGTACCGTCCCCTTCATATGGACGCCACTTACCATACTGATGCAGCTGATTGTCTAGCGAACATACCCAGCCAGGTAACGATGTAATGCCACCATTACAAACGTTTGGGTCCTTTGGGGCTCGTATAGTTCACGACGCTTAATGTCAAACCATTAGATAGGAATATGAATTCCAAATTCATAAAACTAAATATTCCAATTGCGCTAACAGTTTAAAAGAAATACTAAAATATTAATCCATTTCAGACTTTCCAGTATCGCACACTGTACCTGATGCCCACCGTCATTCTGCTAACTATTCCTCTCTCTCTCCCAGCCATAAGTACTGAACAATAAATTACCCAACTAATAACCATTAATTAGCCTCATGGTGTTGTCCTTTTAGATATTGTCTGCCCGGTTATGGTCCCAGTTAAACGAAGGCCGATTGGCAATGCCATGAGCCCTTCGGTCACCAATTCTTCCTACTTTCATTCAAATGAATGAGCACGCAAGCATTTTCCATGCCGCAGAAATATTTCGCAATCCAGCCACGAAAAATCCATATGGTCATTTGGTCAACTGCACAGTATCCTGCCAGCCGGCTGCTTCCTTGGTTATCCCCGTATTTGTAGGTGTAAAGTGGACTTGAGGGATATGACTTGCGTTCGCAATACTACGAATATGGCCTTAACTGTCCAGGGTCGAGTGAAAGGCCTCTCGAATATTACCAGAATAGGAATGGTCAAAATGGTCCATTCAAATAGCGATGGTGCCAATGGTGGCGGTCAGGGCTCTTTGAATTGCAAAACCACAGAACCAATTAAGTTTGTATTTTGTTTGCACTTGGGGTCGTGTGGACCCGGAGAACCGCCGCCCGGTCTCCAAATGGGATGGGAATGAACATTATGTGATAGGGTGTCTAATATCGTGAACTATAAGGCCATAACATTCGAGAACGATGATAGTCTCGTTCTCACAATGTGGACCATGTTCACAGAGGAAGAAAAAATGGGACGATTTCTTTTCTCGGTTTGCATGATATTCGGAATGCAGCTATTGCCACGAAATAAAAAAGATATTTGAACATTTGTTTATGATACTTGGCGACATATCAACTTTCATGGAACCCCGATATAAAGTCATATCAAATAACGAAAATCCATGTTTAAAAGAAGATTGCTAACTCAGCTCAAGTGTAATATTTCCGTATATGTACTCGTAAAAATGAGGTGACAAGACACGACATTAATAAGTTGGACAGACATTTTTATATCATTCATATATCAAGCCTAAAATTGGGGTATTTTCTAAACTGAACTTGAGATTTTCATAAATCAGCATCCCCATGAAGCTTATGCCCAAAACTTAAAGTTAATTGTAAAAATAAAAAAAAAATTGGCACAACACTCCAATTAGGACCAAGGCCTCGAGATATGTTAGCAACAGAATTATCTCATTTACTAGATCGTGATGATGTGTTTTGTGTAGGTGTGTGATCAAAAATTACGCTCAACCGAGCTATGTATTCAGTCGAAATGGATATTCATATAACAGCGGAGTGGACTCATAGTCCGACACGTAAATACCTTTTATCACACTGTGTCCAGTAGGAAGCTAATTAAAATTATGAATGAAGAAAAGACACAGGTAACATGATGCTAACTAAAATATATCTAGTGACACTGACAGAATAATAAAAAAAAAGAATTGATCTGATTATGCATCATCCAACAACAAAATCGTCTTCCAGACATCTGAAATGCTCGTAAATAATCAAGATGTTAATCTAACCCGCAGAAGATGACACAAGTAAGATGATCCATCTGTATCTCTCCCCTTGTTGTCGTTTTCAAGACGTCTTGTGAAACATGGGGATGTTAGGGTGTTGTGCATGGAGTGTTTAGTTCACTTTTGCCACTGAAGTTAAAGCGTGAAACATCTGCAACCCACATTTCAGGAGGTCACCGTTTTTTATTGTTTTGCGTGTATTTATGGGATATTTTCCCCAGAGGAGATGGTGAGTCTAATATCGTAATAAATGTTCTTGTTTTTGCATTAGGCCGTAACAAATAATTCATATTTGGGGCTAAGCCGTTCGAAGTGGTTAGAATATTGTTCTCGTGAGAATTAACTCGCGAGCCAGTAACTTATTGTATATTTAGGGTTAGTATTTTTCAACAAAATTGCTGACAAATTTATGAGAATTTCACATACAATATTAGTCAATGTAGTACATACGACTATACGAGTAATTACTATAATGCTGATTCTAACTCGAAATTTTGAAATGGGATTCAAACATAGCTCCCGAATTATGACCGACAGCTCCAATTATTACAAGTTTGTAAGAAACTCGTAATTGGTCGGGGTTACCATCTTCGAGAGCTTAGATTTAATCTTTTGCCAACAATAGGTATGATAAGTCAGCGACTTGAAATTTTGGTCAAATGTTTGAAATAGAATTTGGTTAGTTGATAATAAAGACGGGCCAGATCTGACCCAAGGAACCCCTACTATCCCTACAAATGAAACTTAAAATAAGAGGTAACTTTCGATAAAATTAAGCCAGTGACTTGGAATTTTAGTCAAATGTTTGCAGTAGGATCCAGTTGGGTAATATCAAAAATTCGTAAAATCCGACGAACTAAACCCCTACTTCCCCTACAAATGAAACTTCTGATAAAATGAAGCAGCAATTGACTTGAAATTTTGGTCGAATGTTTGTACTAGGATCTAGTTGGTGGTTATTGAAAATGCACAAGATCCGACAAAGGAAACCTCAACCTCCCCTACATGTCAGACTTGCGAAAAGCGATAACTCCCAATAGAATTAAGCTAACGACTTGAAAAATTCGACAAATATTTGAAGTGTGTGTTAGTTAGTTGATTTTGAGAATGGTCAAGATCCTTCTGAATGATCGCCAACCTTTCCTAAACTGGCTATATAGGAAACTCGCTTTTAATGCATATGGTCGTTGCCAGTTGGTACTTTTGATATCACCGCTAGGTCGGTACAAGTCTAGGGTTTATACGCTTTGGACTCCAGGCCAAAGCGAAGCTTCGGTCCGGCCATATAAAAATTCGCTCCTATGAAACAGTGGCACAGAGTGTTGTTGTGTTTCTGATCCAGGACATTGAATCTTCATTCAAATGGAAAATTTCTGAAATGGATTTAAGGCGGAGGATCACGCCATCGAATCTGCGTAGGAATGCGTCGAACAGCTGGTAATATTAACAGGAACATAGCAATCTTTAGTGGCAGTCAAGCGACCATTGAAAAGCTGACTGGTACATGTGCAAACTCAATCTCACACTTCAATGGCCTGTGAGCATTCTATTCTAGAGGGCACTCTCTTTCGTGGGGACACTTAAACCATGAGCTCTATATGAGATGCAGCTATCATTTACAACAAGAGTCCTGGAATATCAATACGAGCAAAAAATTCAGGAAATTAACGGCATCGCTCAATATTTTATGGGGAAATATCGCGAGGAATCGTTTCGCAAGAAATGCGATCTTCACTCGTCTTACTTCGTTACAATCAAACACTTATTAACCTATGACTCATAGGGAAGTTAAGCTGCAGCAGATACATAGAATGGCCTAACTTACACGGGTTTTCACATCCCAAGGTATTGATAGCTGATTAAGCTGGATATTTCTTTCCCCATGGGGATTGTATCATTGAATCTTGTGACTTAACTACTCCCATGAGGAGGAAGAGGAGGAAGACATTCGTATTGATACCGAATTAAGAGGTTTTTAGCTATTGCTATTGAGCCATTCAGTGCGTGGACCCATCATAAATCAGTTTTGTTTAAGTGCAGGAGATACGTTAATTACACTGGTAAACACGGTTTTTTGGACACGAACTTTGTGATGATTTTTACTTGTGTTGGTGAACCCTCACTACAAAAAAAAACATTATTTTGATCCAGTCACATCCAGTTTTTTCGTGACAGCCATATATTCATTTACACCTCATTAAGCGTAATAAAAACACGCCGCTCATTCCTAACTATAAATTTACTAATTTCTTCGTAAATATATATTTCGGGAGCAATTTACTCTCTTCCTCGGTACGTCAGCTACTAAATCCTTAAGTTCGCCACACACGAGCGCGCACAACCACGACCGAACCTCCACGAAATTGACGGCCCGACGGAAGCCCGGTCGCGGCCGCGCCCACCCATATGCGGTGACCCTTAAGTTGTTTTACATTGGCTTAAATAGGACTAAAACTTATCTTTATGTATATTCTTAATTAAATATCCAGGTAGGTGCCAATTTTATAAAAACTTGTCCCGTCACCAAGGTGGTGGAATATGCTCTCGCACCTCAAAAGTATCAGCAGCAGTTTACTTGCAAATACTGAAAAATGAAAATTTCACAGCCACTGGCTTTCCTCAAATTTTCCGCCGGACACAAAATTTTCCGCAGCCAACATGCTTAAATTTCAACTGCCTTAGAATTATCGCAATGTTCTCCATCTTCCAAATTTATATGCCATGCTCCAGGGCCCATTTCAAACGTTTTAGCCCAATGATTTAACGGAAAGCTTGACTTACCAACGGGCTTCCATGTACGTAAAGGAACTTTCGCAAGCTTTTTTACCATCAAACCTGTTGAGATTTACATACCCGTCGCTAAAACCAGATCGTTCCTAAGGCCAGATGACGTTTTGAATCAGTTCGGATGGCTTTGTAACGGTAAGAATGGGGTCAACTGGGGAAGACCGGTAGCGCAGCATGTTGAGGCATCAGCCACATGTTTGACTACCGGCGTTTCGGGTTCGAATCCCGTCCACGACGACGTTCGTTGTCATGGATGTGCAGGAAGTGCATGCTGGCAACTGCATTCTCCGAAACCAGTTTATGCCGACGAAACGTCATCTAGGCCACATGGAACAGTTGACGCGCTATGCCCCAAAAGGGGTTAGGGCAATTGAGAAGTACCTTTTTCCTTGATCGTCCAAAGCCTTTCTTCCGCTCGGTGGCGCCCATTTCCCGGAACTTCTTCGAGTACAATTTCACAGTACACTGCACATCATCTACTCTTTCACTTATTTTACAAATATTTCGATTTTTTCCGCGTGAAAATCAAAATATTGCTTTTGCTTTCCGCACTTACTTTTCCTATGTTTTCACCCAAACGGCACTTTTCTGCTTATTACGCTATTATCACCAAATGAGTGAACTTCTTTCAAAGCTTTTTCCTATTTCTAGACAGGATAAATAAATAACTGGCGCAAGAGTCCAATTTGAACCATGGCCTCGAGATGAGTTAGCATCATCTCATCATTTTTTTTCTAGATCGTGACGGTTTTTGTGCAGAGGTATGTGATCAGCAACACGCACAAACGAGTTTTACTCCATAATGGGTACTCATTTAACAGCTGAGTAGGCTCATAGTCCGACACGTAAATCCCCGGAATCGAACCGGGGCCCAGTGCGTTGAAGGCGAACGTGCTAACCGTTGCGCCATCCGGACTACAACAGGACAGGATACACAGATTTTATTGTAACCTGAGTCAGTAAAACACAATCACTCCAACTACTTCGAAGAATTTTTGCGAAAAAGGGAACAAAATACATAGTTTGAGCAACTTTTTTCCCAGCACTTTATACTTATGTAATCTGAAATTCTGGCAACGATCCTACAGAAGCAAATCTACATTTAGACTGAAATGAAACTTACTCTCATTACTAAATAAACGAGCACAATCCAATTTTAATTACTTTCTTACCGGGGACTGTTTAATGTACACATATAAATTATTGAGTGCGTAATTGCCGCACCTAAAATTTAGATATGATAAGTACACGGCCCTTAAAAACGCTTCTTTTACAGTTGGTCAGAACTCCATTAATTTCGTCGGAACGGATCTCAACAGTCCAATCCCCTACACACCTCTGAAAGGTTTCCAACTCCCACATTTTAATTGTACATGGTGAAGCTGCTGTTTAAACTTCATTATATTCGGCTTCCCGTTAGCACACAATTAGAAAGCACCTGTGTATCGTTTTTCACACCTGTGATGTGTTAATGAACCCATCTGCCTAATACCAATCATCGCCATGTGATTATCCTAGAAAAAACAACAACATTATAGCCTAAATGCTTAACTATCCGTGTCGGTATGATTGCTTTACTATGATCAATACCGATCAGCGCATCTTTTTATCTCTTGTACCAAAGATTGAGCTTTATTAGCCGTAACATCTATCGCTCTCAACTGAGTCAAAATGCGGTAGAGGTAAAGGTATTAACATGAAATTTAACCACTCAAATATCACAACAAATGTTATATTAACGATTGAGTTACGATTACGATATCAGAGGTGCCCAAACTTAGTCCATTATTACGCTTGCTTTTCTTAATCATTTCTAATTGCAATTTGTTATTGGAAATGTATTTAACTTCGTAAACAAACAGAATTTTTTTTGTGGTTTTCAATCAGTGTCACTTTTTTTTATTTGTAAAATGTCAAAAAGACGATTTACTTTATAAAAGGTTAGTGGACTCCGCCATCCTGACAATTTTCCATAACAGTTTATTTCAAAACAAGCTATTGTTTTTATTCAAAGATTCTATGATAGATAAGAACGTGCCCAAGAATATAAGACTGATCAATAGAGCTATCACTAACAGATTACCGATCGATATTGGCAATTGGTATCTTTGGACTCTGAAATGATTTATTGATGTGAATCTTACAAAACGTTGCCGGGGGACAAACACCCGACATAATAACGTTAATTTTGCTAACAATCTCTCCGGAATTCAACGTGAAATCCGCAAATACTCTATCCGAATTGAGCATCTTGATTATGGGAGTAGTATCTTTCTTTGGGGTATTAGAACGAGTTTTCAGCTTTTTTTTAATATCTAGAATATTTTGAGTGAATAAGATATCAAATTCCTTACGGTTAGGAATTTCCGCAAAACTATGAATTGAAAACAGAATGATATGACTAAACATAGGATAAAATTAGCAAAAAGGTAAAATCGGCGTGTTGTTGCGACCCCTCCTGAAGGCTTTTCAGATCTTCAGGGGAAGTCTAATAAATGTGAAAGTATATACAAATATCCATATATATGTATATATGTCACATCGCAGCAGGGGACCGGGAGATGGCCCCTTTGCAACATTAGTCGACTTAATGGCCGACAAAAAAAAAAACATCCTTTTACGTCCCGGCCAGGACAGCTACTTAGGGTGGGGCTTGAAAAATAATTCATCGTCATCACATCATCATACACTCACTCCCTCCCATTCATCCGGAATTCCCCCATTCTCATATTGACCTACATTTTAAATAAATAAATTAAAGAAAACATTTAGATACATTATTATTATTTTTTTATTTTTGTGACCAACCGAACTTCTGTCAAAAATCGAACATTCGTGCATTACGTTTATTATAAATTTAACTTTTATGCGCATTTACATAAATAAAAAATTAGATTCTGAATGACTGAATCATACAAAAAAATATTATTACTTATTCTAATAGTTTTTCTTTTCAATGTTTAACATCACTGATGCGAAATGGGCAATATTTAAACCAAATTATCAGGTTCACACAAAATAAATCCAAACTATTCGACTGTATTACAAATTTAATCCACAAAATGATCTGACTACACAAACTTTCAATGTTTAACATCACTGATGCAGAATGGGCAATATTTAAACCAAATTATCAGGTTCACTCAAAATAAATCCAAACTATTCGACTGTATTACAAATTTAATCCACAAAATGATCCGACTACACAAACTTTCAATGTTTAACATCACTGATGCAGAATGGGCAATATTTAAACCCTATTATCAGGTTCACAAAATAAATCCAAATTATTCAACTGGATCTCAAATTTAATCAAAAAAATGATCTGACTACACAAACTTTCAATGTTTAACATCACTGATGCAGAATGGGCAATATTTAAACCCTATTATCAGGTTCACAAAACAAATCCAAATTATTCAACTGGATCTCAAATTTAATCCACAATATAATTCGATCATCAACTTTTAACATCACTCCCACCATCAATTGCACGCCTATCCACCGCACAAAATCAACCCACACCAAAAATGACCAGCTTCCATCCGCGATCCTCTCTATTCCAACTCCTGACCAATTCTAACGACCATAATCCAAAGCCTACGTGACCAAAACTAAACGGATCGTGTTCTTTTCTCTACTCCGACCCACTCGTCATCAACCCATCTCAAAAAAAAACCAAACTCATTCTTCTTGGACATAACTGGAGCAATCATCGTGTATGTGTGTCGTCTGACACGAAAATTCACAACGGAAAACCATTCCCCGATGGCAATCACATACTCCATTCTCCCAGCAGGAAAAGAGTTGTTACCTTTTTTTTTTTTTTTTTTTTTTATTACATTATTACTACAAACGAGGGGCCGACCCATCCCTGAGGAAGAGTCTCCTAAATAAAAGCCGGGCAAATATACAAAAAAAATGTTTCCAAACCTACAATAAATTCACTTCTACGATGTATCTTTACATATAATTTTTTCTTTTTCCAGAATTATAGTCACCAATACGTCACCAGATTCAATAAAAAAAAACGAAAATATCTCTGCTCTCACAAATTCAGTATACCTCAGCGGAAGGATCTCAAACCAGAACAAACTGTAATCTAAACCATTCCAAGGTCGAAGAACCAGCAAGTTCGGCGCTTATACCTGACCGATGAAGATAACCAACACAGATAATACAGGAAGATTACTTTTGGATTAAAAAAAAAAATCAAAACAAAATTCTCGTGTTGCTACATGCTAACCGACAGCATTTATCAATGCTAAATTTAAAAAAAAAGAGCATTTTTCAATGCTTACAAAATTACAATAAACAAAGAGTAAAATGGAACAGTATTGATTCTTGATCAATCCCCAAATCCTCCTGAATCCAAAAATAATCCTTTAACGAAAATAATTAATAATTCCTTATCTTATATACTAATACTATGAATTAATGTACTACGCTAATAAATTTTTGGAAGCCGAATTACGGAAATGCAATACAAAGTTTACACAGAAGGTGTACACCAAATAGCTAAATTTTATGAACTCTACTTTAATAGACCTGCAACTATTTGATAAGTGAATTCCAAATAGCGGTGGTGCTTCTCAGGATGGTTACGAAAGCAAAATTTAATATGAACCTATCACCTGAAATGAATATAAGTTGCAACCAGACTCAGGTGCGAATGTCTTGAGCATGATATATACCTAATGATTTTCCTGAGGAATCGGCCACCTCATAGGCAACATTGCCGTTAGGTCGTACTATAACTCCATCAATGAATTTCGGGGCTAATTTGCTGGCGAAATAATCCACAGCTGAGCTTTGCACATGATTGCGCACCAAAACCTTTTGGCCAATTTGAAAAGATCGTGGTCGACTCCGAAGATTATAACGGCGAGCACCTTTAAAATAAGCCTCCGTCAGTTTGGCTTTAACTTGATCTTGAATAAGACGTAAACGCTCTATATGAGGCGATAATTCAACTGCTCCATCCTCAAAGGCATTGAGTTGTCTCAATAATTGGTATTGAGAACCGTGATGAATACTTTGATAACCAAACATAAGAAAATATGGGGAACAACCCGTGGACTCATGAACAACGTTCCTAAAAGCAGCTGCGGCATCACTAAGATGAACATCCCAATTTCGGTGATCTTCCTCCACATATGCCCTAATAGATGCTAAAATTGATTGATTAACACGCTCTGACGCATTAGATTGCGGAGAGTAACGTGGCGTGAATATGTGTGTAACCCCATATTCAATCAACAAAGTTTCAAGTGCCTTCGAAGTAAACTGCACTCCATTGTCCGAGTGCAAAAATTCAGGCACACCAAACGTGTGAAAAATCAAATCCTTAAGAAACTTGACGACTGAATCTGCCGTGGCTCTAGGCACAGCTTTCAACCATATGAACTTAGAAAAATGGTCCAAAATCACTAACAGTTGGGTGTTCCCTGCCTTTGAACGGGGATAAGGACCTAAAAAGTCTATAAACAGTCTTTGCATAGGCCTTTCGGATGTTCGCATTTTTCCCATAGGAGGTTTCATTACACAATTGGCTGGTTTAATTCTCTTACATGTCATGCACTCAGAAATATACTTTGTAACGTCCTTTCGTAAAGTCGGCCAATAATAATAGCGCTGCAAAAGCTCGATTGTTTTGCGAATCCCAAAGTGCGACGAAGTTGGTGAGTCATGTGAATTAAAAATCAATTTCAACCTTTGACTCTCAGGCACCCAAAGTTTGGTAACTGGTATATCCACATCATTAGGACGTGAACCGGTATTAATATACAGGCGACCATCTCGAATCCACAAATTTTGAAACCGATCAGGCGCTTGACTGACCTTCATAATAAGTTCCAAATACGATGGTTCAGTAAACGCTGTATCCGGTAAGATTTCATCCAAGTGCAAATGTTCAGGTAAAAATGCAAGAGAATGACAAGATCGATTACAAACCACACTGACAGATGCAACAACTTCAGACTCCTTGAACATACGTGATAACGCGTCTGGTACTAAATTGTTGATCCCTTTACAATGCTGAATTGCGAAATCAAAGCTTTGAAGCTTTAAGCTCCACCGAGCCAATCTACCCGAAAGATCTAGCTGAGACATCAGCCATTTAAGGCTGGCATGGTCAGTAATAACTGTGAAGGGCAAACCTTCGATATAAGCACGAAAACGCTTAATGCTCTGTACGGCTGCCAAGCATTCCAATTCTGTAATAGTGTATTTATGCTGAGCGGAAGTAAGTTTAGCAGACATGAAAGCCACTGGGTGCTCTTTATTATTTTCATCCTTTTGGAAAAGGACACTACCGATTCCGGTACTGCTAGCGTCACATTGGATAAAAAATCGCTTAGAAAAATCTGGATTGACCAAAACAGGAGCGGACACAAGTGCTTGTTTTAGTTGCTGAAATGCATTTTCAGCTGCGTCAGTCCATTTAAATTTTTTCTTTCCTTTTAATAAATCTGTAAGAGGAGCTGCAATTGTGGCAAAACGAGCTATGAATCTGCGGTACCAGCCCGCCATTCCCATAAAACGACGGATATCTTTTGCAGACTTAGGAGTAGGATAGTCTACCACACTAGAAATCTTGTTCGGATCGGGCTTGAGAATACCATCGCTTACTATGTAACCCAGATATTTAATTTCAGATTGAAGGAACCTGCTCTTTTGTATATTAATGGTAAGACCAGCATCTTTAAGTAAATGAGCCACTTTTATCAATAATTCAAAATGTTCCTCCAATGTAGAGCTTGTGATAAGTAAATCATCAAGATACACAAATATTTTGTCATGTAACTCATGCGGTATCACTTTATGCATAAGACGACACATGGACTGTGGCGAGTTACACAGACCGAATGGCATTACCTTAAAATGATAAAGAGGACGCCCTGGCACAGTGAAGGCAGTTTTTTCCTTAGACTCATCGTCTAAAGGAATTTGCCAAAAGGCGTCCTTGAGATCGAGGCTTGATATAAAACGAGTTGATTGCAAACGGGATAACAATCCATCTATAAGAGGGAGAGGATATGCATCTTTTATCGTCACTTCATTTAGCCTGCGTGCATCTAGGCACAGGCGCACTTTGCCAGGCTTACGCACTAAAGTGATAGGAGCACTCCACGAACTATGACTCTCCTCTATTACACCGAGTGCCAACATTCTGTCTAATTCCTCATATATCTGTTTCTGTATTATCGGGGATACAGCATAATGACGCTGTTTGATAGGTTTGGCCTGACCAGTATCAATGTGGTGAGATAACAGATTGGTTTTTCCCAATCCAAGAGAATTATAAGAAGGAAATCCTTTTATTATTTCCTGTAGTCTAAAATTATCCTCCGGAGATAAATTAGAAAACGTAGGACCGTCAAGAGATTGTGAGGGCACCACTTCGCAGACTGTTGGATTTTGATAAGGCACAATGTTGAAAGCTCTCCAGAAATTAATACCTAAATATAAGGTACCTGATAACTCTGGCACAACCAAAAATCGTACAGACCTGATAGAATCCTTAAAACTAACCTCAAGGTCTATATAGCCCAAAGCTGTGACGTTTTGTCCGGATGCTGTACTTACATTTGTTCGAAAATTGTATAAACGAGAGGACAACCCAAGTTCATCCAATAT
The DNA here is from genome assembly GCA_964017055.1 of Chloromyia formosa. NCBI lineage: Eukaryota > Metazoa > Arthropoda > Insecta > Diptera > Stratiomyidae > Chloromyia > Chloromyia formosa. The sequence continues at coordinate 33,103,624 of OZ024815.1, read as the reverse complement.
AGACAAAGCCTCTCTTCCAAAAACACTAATGCTAGCCCCACTATCCAAAAGACCAACAATCCCACGATCCCCAATAAAAATCTCACAATGCGGCCGAGAATCTCCCGGGACAGATGACGTAATAATGGAACTAATTGCACTCTTGTACAAAAGACGAATGTCATGAAAATAACGATTTGATCGGGTACGACGGTTTTTAGCACGATTACTAGAATGACTAGAGCCATAGAGAGGAGTGTTACTAATTTTAGAAAAATCTGAAGATGAACTGGTAATTTCAAACTCCTCCGAACTATCCTCGAATGTGGTTAATATAACATTTTGAGTATCAACATCTACTGACTTCATTGTTTGAACTGATTTGTGACACATTTTTAATGAAGACTTCACATAATCAGAACTATATGTTGCGGAGTTTAACGCTGATGATGCAGCTCTGGGTCCACATTCGTGGCCGCATCCACTGTCTTTGATACCGGGGGCAGAAACAATTTTGGTGAAGGAATGTGATGATTCCCCGGGTTCCTCACATTCCTCATCACGTTTCCCGAACACTTGCCACATTTCGGCTTCAAAGTGTCCTTGGCACCACACCCGAAACAGAAAATATGCCTTATTGGGAGAGGACAATTATAAAAGTTATGACCCAAATCCTGACAATTCCAGCAAATGTTATAATTTGGAACATTTAATTCGGAATTCGGTACAAAATTACGTGAAGTATTTCCTAAAGGAGCCTTATTTTCCAGAACATTAACATGTGCCATAGGAGCGAAAGACTCTGAACATTCAATCTCGTGGACAGGTTTTCGTATATAAGAGGGACGTTCCGTGGGCTGGTCCAAATTCCAAACAGCCTCTACCGAAATACAACATTGAACTAGCTCTCTTGTGTTGACAAATTGCCGACCAGCCAGATGTTCACGTAAACGTTTCGACATATTTCTAAAAAGAATACATTGCATGTCATAATCATGAAAACTATGCCGCAATTCCAAAGACATAGTTTCTATACTATCATAAAATTCTATGAATGATTCATTGGCTTTTTGCAAACGAGAATCAATTCGCCTACGAATATCTACATCTGATTGTGTAGAACCAAATCTATCCGTTAAAGCTTCCTTCAGCTTAGACCATGAAATATTGGGTGAGTTTAGTTCATGGAACTTCCAATACCAGTCACTGGCATAGCCACGCACTAGTAGATGGAAATGTCCTGCCAATTCAGACAAACTCACATTATGGGTATTTGCCAATACCAGTATCCGATAAATAAAAGAATTAACTGGAATACTATTATTCGATCCATCAAAGTATATGCCCCATTTAGACACAGGCAAACCAGATTGTCTAGACCTATAATTACTATTTACACGTGAAGACAAAAATTCAGAATCTGGAATATGAACCTCAAACTGTTGTTGGTTTTCAATACAGGGAACGTTAACTGAAACTACTTCGGGTGGAACATTATTAACGAAAGGGTTATGGGAAATATTATGATTATCGGCAGACACTGCAGGTTGATTTCCAGCTGAAGAACCTAAACCAGTATCTCTAGTTTCACGAACGTTTCTCTTAGGAGTATCCATGACTTTAGGATTATTTATAGCAGGAGTAGAAGCGAATTCAGGTCCAAAATCACACGGGCTTCTACGCGAATGCCAGGCCATAATTTGGTATTTTATATTATATTTAATAGTTAGAATCAGATGAACTACGTTATAAAATAGAGACTATAGAAGAAAAAAAAATGAACATACTAACCTAGACAACATTAATATTGGTTTTAACCTACGAGTATATACCAGAAAAACTATCAACAAAAATGCTATTGATATCTAGAAGAATTTATCAAACTGATGAAGTTAACAAACTTGAAACCAGTGGATACGCGTGCGCAGATTGTTTTACGATATGGATGCGAAGTTGAGTCCAGAAGCAGCAAACGTGAAAACTTGATCAGACGAAATCTATGGTTTAAAAATTTTTTTTTTCTGATTAGTAAATATATTTGATAAAGTTATTAATTGAAATAATGAACAATAACAAATGTAAATTATTTAAGTAATAAAAGAAGACAGATATGTATTTTATTTTACTTTTTTTTTTTTTTTTATATGCAAACTTCAAATTACAGAGACAAGAGAATCCCGGATGAACGAGATGCGAGGAGTATTCAACAAAACACAAAAAAAAAACTGGATGTAATAGGTCCATTTCCAATCCTTCCAGCAGAAACAACACTCTCAAATAACTTATTCCAATCAAAAAAAATGAAAAGGAGTCAAAACGTCTCGCGTCGAATATACCTCTTCAATTTGACGAATTACAAATTATTTAGTTTAATAACTCCTTAAATCAAAACGTTTTAGTCGAATAAAGGCCGATATGACGTGTTACGTTTCCGTAAAAAGATTTTCAATGACGAAGTTATATGTTGCTCATACAAAAATATTGGGCGCCAGCCACGATGTGAACTTTCACTCTAGCCGTGAAAGCTACTGAACCCTACCACAAAATTCCCGAATACGCCACCAACTGTGACAATCAAAACAAATCCACTTAAGTGAGCTACAAGCTCAGGCCACAAATTTTGGGCGCCATTTGTTGCGACCCCTCCTGAAGGCTTTTCAGATCTTCAGGGGAAGTCTAATAAATGTGAAAGTATATACAAATATCCATATATATGTATATATGACACATCGCAGCAGGGGACCGGGAGATGGCCCCTTTGCAACAATAGTCGACTTAATGGCCGACAAAAAAAAAACATCCTTTTACGTCCCGGCCAGGACAGCTACTTGGGGTGGGGCTTGAAAAATAATTCATCGTCATCACATCATCATACACTCACTCCCTCTCATTCATCCGGAATTCCCCCATTCTCATATTGACCTACATTTTAAATAAATAAATTAAAGAAAACATTTAGATACATTATTATTATTTTTTTATTTTTGTGACCAACCGAACTTCTGTCAAAAATCGAACATTCGTGCATTACGTTTATTATAAATTTAACTTTTATGCGCATTTACATAAATAAAAAATTAGATTCTGAATGACTGAATCATACAAAAAAATATTATTACTTATTCTAATAGTTTTTCTTTTCAATGTTTAACATCACTGATGCGAAATGGGCAATATTTAAACCAAATTATCAGGTTCACACAAAATAAATCCAAACTATTCGACTGTATTACAAATTTAATCCACAAAATGATCTGACTACACAAACTTTCAATGTTTAACATCACTGATGCAGAATGGGCAATATTTAAACCAAATTATCAGGTTCACACAAAATAAATCCAAACTATTCGACTGTATTACAAATTTAATCCACAAAATGATCCGACTACACAAACTTTCAATGTTTAACATCACTGATGCAGAATGGGCAATATTTAAACCCTATTATCAGGTTCACAAAATAAGTCCAAATTATTCAACTGGATCTCAAATTTAATCAAAAAAATGATCTGACTACACAAACTTTCAATGTTTAACATCACTGATGCAGAATGGGCAATATTTAAACCCTATTATCAGGTTCACAAAACAAATCCAAATTATTCAACTGGATCTCAAATTTAATCCACAATATAATTCGATCATCAACTTTTAACATCACTCCCACCATCAATTGCACGCCTATCCACCGCACAAAATCAACCCACACCAAAAATGACCAGCTTCCATCCGCGATCCTCTCTATTCCAACTCCTGACCAATTCTAACGACCATAATCCAAAGCCTACGTGACCAAAACTAAACGGATCGTGTTCTTTTCTCTACTCCGACCCACTCGTCATCAACCCATCTCAAAAAAAAACCAAACTCATTCTTCTTGGACATAACTGGAGCAATCATCGTGTATGTGTGTCGTCTGACACGAAAATTCACAACGGAAAACCATTCCCCGATGGCAATCACATACTCCATTCTCCCAGCAGGAAAAGAGTTGTTACCTTTTTTTTTTTTTTTTTTTTTTTTTTTTTATTACATTATTACTACAGTGTACTACTCGTAAGATAATAATCCGTAGCATATATTCACTAACTAACAAACCGCGGAACTAGTAGATTATTTATACATATGAGAATATCAACGAAGTCATCGAAAGAATTGCGAAGATAATTGATATCGAAGTTGAACAAGCTAAGCCGATTATTATCAAACGACAGCAACGACAACAATCAAGTAACACTACACCTAGACCAATAATAGTACGATTTAAATCGAAGGAAGAGAGAAACCTGTGGTTGGAAAAGTCTCAATTGAAAAAACACAGTCTACGTTGTAATAATTTACATAAAAGCTTGCCTACAAGTAAATTTTATATAAATAGTAGTCTTACGAAAACATTTAAAAAACTGTTGTACAATACGAAGCAATTTGCCAAAGAAAACGAATTTAAGTTTGTTTGGATAAAAAATGACAATATACTTCTTCGCAAATCTGAGCAATCGAAAGTCTTTAAAATAAAATCTGATTCAAACTTGAATATTAATTTCCTGAAGTAATTTATTTGTATATTTTTTTACATTTTTTTTTAATTTTTTTCTTTGGTAAACAATTTAAGCATTTTTAATAAGAATAATGGCCAATTTCACTCATACAAATAATATACTAAATTTTGGAGAAATTGTAACTAATGAAATTAAAACAACAACCGAATGCAAAGCATTATTAATGAATGGTACCAATAATGTAGGAATAAGAATTCTTCATTTGAATATAAGGAGTGTTAGAAAAAACTTTGAAGAACTATTAATATTATTGCATGAATTAGAACTTAACGTTGATATTATAGTACTTACAGAAACCCAACACAATAGCTACTCAACTAGTATCGAATCTCTGACCCGTTTGCTTCAAATACCAAATTTCACTATGCACTGCACGAAAAAATGCAGAAATAAAAATGATGGTGTAATAATTTACGTGAAAAATACCCTGCAATTCTCTTGTATAGAACTTACACCATTCGAAATTACAGGACTTAACGTAAAATTGACACTATCTTATAATGAAACGGCCAATATTTATGCTATTTATAAGTCTCCTTCGGTGGATAGTAACGAGTTCATTAATAAACTATATGAAATTATTCCGCCCACAAGACAATCAAAATTCGATTTAATAATAGGTGACATTAACATAGACATTCTTAATAACTCGCATATAAGCAATGACTATATTACAACAATGAATAGCTTAGGATTTATTTCTTTTATTAATAGCTTCACCAGAGTAGATAACGTAAACCGATCTTGTATTGACCACATATTGATAAGACAGCAACAAACACCTGCAAGTACTACAAGTAATAATATTATACCTATAATTTTACAGAACACAATAACTGATCACTACACGATTATAGTAAAAATTGACTTAAAACATAGAAATAAGTACAAAAAAGATATAAAAACTATAACAAAAACAAATTACGAAGAACTTAGACAAAAAATTAGAAATGTAGACTGGAATCAAGTTATTGACGAACGCGACACTCCTAATATATCGACTGATAAATTTATATTCAAATTAAGAACAATGATTGAAGATTCCACAACAAGAAGACAAATTGAAAACAAATTGACTCCCCTAAAACCGTGGCTAACAGAGGGAATTATAAAATCAATTAGGACTCGGGATAAAATTAAACGTCGACTAGATAGGGAACCATTTAATATACATCTTCTTAGACATTACAAACGATATAGAAATAAAATTAATGAATTAAAAAAAATAGCTAAAATGAATTACTTTCAGAACGAATTAAATAATGATACAAATAACAAAAATCTTTGGAAAATAGTTAGTAACTTAAAAAATAATTATAAAGACAGTTCCGACATTCCAATGGAAATACTGAATAATAACACCTCAAACCAGATAAAATCAAAAGAATTGTTAGCGAACCATTTCAATGAAGTATTTATAAACATAGGAGCGAACATGTTTCATAATTATAAATCTGATGAAGAATTAGGAACCGAAAACTGCTCGCCAAATATTAAGACCAACCTCCATTTAATTAAAATTACTGAAGACGAAGTAGTGGAGGTAATTAACGCACTCAAAAGTAACACATCTACTGGTTGGGATGAAATAAGCTCAGTCGATTTAAAAAACATCAAAAGTGAAATTAAAAAACCTCTTACGAAACTATTAAATAAGTGTATGCAAGGAGGGACTTTTCCAAACGCACTTAAGAAAGCAATAGTAGTACCAGTTTTCAAAAATGGTAGTAAACATGATATTAATAACTACCGTCCAATTTCTATTTTGCCCTCCATTGCTAAAATTTTTGAAAAATGCATTAAAAAAAGATTAGTTAAATTTCTCACTGAAAACAGTATACTGTCTACCCAACAATATGGTTTTCGTGAAGGACTTAGTACAGAAGATGCAGCAATCAATGTGACAAACTACTTAAACGAAGAATTAGATAGAGATCGTAAACCTATTGCAGTATTTATGGATTTATCTAAAGCGTTTGATACTATTGTATGCGAAGTCCTAATAAATAAGTTAAAAAATATAGGAATAGAAAACAAACCCTTAGATTTGCTCAAGTCATACTTATACCACAGACAACAAAGAGTTAGAATACATGAACACGCAAGTGATTGGAAATATAATAGAAGTGTAGGACTACCGCAAGGCACTGTGCTGTCACCCATACTGTATACTATTTACGTTAATGACTTATGTAACTTTGTACACGAAAACTGTGCTATAGTAGCCTTTGCAGACGATACAGTATTATTAAGCTCATCAACTACGTGGAATCAAACTCTGATTACAGTTCAGTCTGCAATGAAAAAAATCAAGAAATGGTTATTCAAACACCGTCTCAAACTAAATATTCAAAAAACTAAGGCAATGGCATTCTCAATAAATTCAACCACACAACCCCCATTTGATTGTATCCAAATTCACGATTCCCAATGTACAAATTTTTTTAACTGTAATGAAAACTGTGAGAACATTAAGCTAGTTTCTGTTACAACTTATTTAGGATTAATTATTGACAAACACCTTAGATGGAATTATCACACTGAGCATGTAAATAAGAAAATTAGACAAAGCTTCGTAATTTGGAATATGCTTAATAAAGTTCTAACTATCCACCAACTAAAAACTATCTACTTCGCATTAGTACAATCGTCACTACAGTACTGCATAACTACTTGGGGTGGAACATTCAATGTCCACCTCGAGAATCTAAAAGTAACTCAGCGACGAATCTTAAAAAATATTTATTCACTTCCGAGACTGTATCCAACATCAGACCTTTTTAATTTAGTAAATGTACTTAGCTTAAAACAGCTTTATATTAAATCAGCAATACATTACACATATAAACAACATAATATTACTCGAATGCATGATAGAATAACGCGTTATAATAATAGGCGAATACCTATTCCATTTTGTCGCAAGACACACACTCAGAGATATGTGTCATATATTGGCCCACGTAGCTTTAATTTACTACCTGTTGAGATACGTAATATCAACTCCTTAAGTCTATTTAAATATAAAACAAAAAAATGGCTCCTTAATTTAAATTATGATGAATTCTTTGTTATATTTAACTTCACTTGATTGATTATAAATCTGTAAATAATTAAATTTTAATAATAGTTGCAATTTGTACCTATATATTAAATATTAACTAAAGCGTCCATTACACTTAATTAATGATATGTATCTAATTATCAATCATCCCACCACAAGCATTGCTTTTTAGGGAGATTAATACACAAAATAACAAATTGTAATTAATATGTATTTATATTCTATTTTTATTGTGAATAAACTGAATTGAATTGAATTGAATTGAATTGATCCTTTATCCAACGCCAACGCTATGTCTATTAAGTATGCCGCCTAGGGCAATTTTTCGAAATTAACGACATTAAGAAGTTAAACGTTATGTTTATTCCACTCTAAAAGAATATCGGCTAGCCTTTCAAAAAATCATGCTAGTGGATCGAGTGGTATTTTCTAAACCGACAGATTAGGAATGAAATTTGGATTGGAATAGTTTAATATTTTTTTTTTGTCAGTTTGGATGGAAGATTTTTGAAAGCCTCTGAAAGAGCTTCAGAGGACTTTCAAAAATCTTCCATCCATACATTGAAAGAGCTTAAGAGGCGTTTCAAAAATCTTCCATCTAAACTGTATCCTGTCCTATCATATCATACAATGCGTACGTTAAGTATATGTAATTTATAATTTAAAAGTAGGTAGCCAACCAGAAGTGGTGGCACCAGGCTGTGGCGTGTTTAGCAAAATAATAAAGTAGGCCATTTTTTAGAATTAATTAATAATTAAAACACACCTTACTTATACACATATATATATAACTGATATAAGGGCCGGTTTCTCAATGTCCGTTCAAAGTTTAACATAATGATAAACTGCCGGTTAGCGCAATGTGGTATTCTCAATGTCTTGTCAGCGTTTATCCGATCGATTACGCTAACCTCCACCTATCATCTGGTTAAAAATTTATTTGAACGGTAAACCCAAACAGGTGATACCGGCTGCTGAGATTTTGGCAACTAGAAATATTTACTTTTGGATATTCAAATAAGAACAATTAAACTGGCCATAAAGAATATTGTTCTGAAAATTCATTCGATGGAAGCAGATTTGAAACAAACTCAGCCGAAATCTAATGATGACAGATGGTACAGACGTAAAGCTAAATTACAGTTATAACTTCAAGTTTTATGCGGCTGTGCAGAACAAGTTTAAACACATGTGAAATGTATTGAATAACGCACGCGCGCGCTTTTACGTTGCCGCAAAGTTTAGTTTTTTTTTTAGTTTTACTCCTAACTCTGCGGCTTTTCTACAGATGACAGATTCCATTTCCGTCTGTCGCTCGCGTTCCGTGACGCAAGAATTCAGCTTGAAATTTCACTGTAGTTTAACCTATTGAATATAATGGGACAGACGGCAGAATGAGCTCAAGAAAAACAGCTGATTTTTCTACAACGTCGTAACACTTTGAACGTTGCGATGCGTTGTCATCCGTCAATCTGGTAATTTAACCGGTATAAAAGAAAACTGAAATATCTAATCGGAAGTTTATCGCTAATGTCCAGGTTCGTTAATTGACAGTCTAAGCGGACATTAAGGAACTCACTGTTAAATGTATATAAAAAATTGCAAGTTTGGACCCTCTAGCTGCTGTAATAACGAAACTACTGGCACTTTTACATTTGGCGGTCGAGGGGTCACTTTGCTATGAAATTTTAAGGGGTTTTTCGCAGTTTTTCGCCCGGAATGATGCCTTTAGTTTTTGGGGCAGGGTTCAAGCTGCATTTTAAGACTGAATTCAACCCTCAAGCAGCCGGGGTTTCGGAGATAGAGCCATTTGAAAAAGTGCAGGTTTGGACCCTCTAGCTGCTGTAATAACGAACTTACTGGCACTTTTATATTTGGCGGTCGAGGGGTCACTTTGCTATGAAATTTTAAGGGGTTTTTTCGCAGTTTTTCTTTTGGAATGGTACTTTTAGTTTTTGGGGCAGGGTTCAGGCTGCATTTTAAGATAAAATGCAACTCTCTGGCTGTCGTAGTTTTGGAGATAGTGCCATTTGAAAAAGTGCAAGTTTGAACCCTCTAGCTGCTCTAGTAACTGAGATACATTCAATTTTATATTTGGTGGTCGAAGGGTCACTTCGCCATGAAATTTTCGTGGTTTTTTGCAGTTTTTCGGCCGGAATGGCATTTTTAGGTCTTGGGTTCAAGCTGCATTTTAAGACAAAATGCCACTCTCTAGCTGCCGTAGTTTTGGAGATAGAGCCATTTGAAAAAGTGCAAGTTTGAACCCTCTAGCTGCTCTAATAACGGAGATACATTCACTTTTATATTTGGCGGTCGAGGGGTCACTTTGCCATGACATTTCCGGGGTTTTTTTGCAAAATTTGGTCCAGAATGGTATTTTTAGTTTTTGAGGCAGGGTTCAAGCTGCAGTTACCGCTGAAACCACTGTGAGCCGGAGTCCAGCACAAAGTGATGTTGAAGAAGTTGCCGAGCCCCTTAAGAGTAGTGCAACATACCACCACGGTTTCCGAAGTAGTAAGGTTTGCGTCCAGGGACTTAATCGTCACCTGACTATCTGCGTAGATAGTAATATTAATAATATATTGCAGATACAATATTACGATCCAGCCATGTCAGAACTTAGGCAATCGCAGTGAACACCGCCTGCAAAACGCTACAGAAGGCTGGAAGACGAAGTGACAAGCGAATGTCCAGTTTCTCTGAGAAGGCGGCAACGCCCACACTCCCTTCCGTTTTCGAGCCGTCAGTAAAGAAGCTTATGGCTTCCATCTCATCTGCATCTTCCAACTTATCTGCACCCGCACTCCTGGCGCGATGGTATTAGACTCGTACACCCTTGGTCGAAAGAGTACACATATCCAGATTGCTCAGTATCGCCGTGTTGCCATTCCACTACCCTCTGCCCTGTTTCCCTAAGACAGATGGCCGTAGTCGCAGCTACCTGCTCAGCCAGGATGTCCAAAGGGAGCAAATTCAGCAGTACACCAAGAGCAACGGTCGGTGTGTTCTTCAGAGCACCAGTTATAGCAATACAAGACAATCTTTGAACTTTATCCAATAGATTCCCGTATGATGCTTTATTGAGCGCCGTCCACCAAACAACTACCCCATACATCTATATGTAGCGTATGACTGATACGTTCAACCAGAAAACCACCTTTGTTCGCATGTCCCATTTCAGACCAATAGCCTACCTGCAAGAATACAGAGCAACCGTTGCCTTAGTGACGCGCTTCTGAATATTTGCCATCCAGGATAGCTTCCTATCGAATATAAGTCCCACAAATTTGGCTTTTTCGCTAAGGACCAATCTCGTCCCCTCCAAAAATAGTGATAGCAGCAAAAGTGGAGTGTTCCTCCTAGTGAAGAGTACAAGTTCCGTTTTGACCGGATTGACTTCAACACCAACTTGCCTAGCCCACTGAGATAGAATATTTAAGGCATTTTGCATAATATGACTAAGAACCCCGGGAAACTTTCCAGAGATAACAATGGCGATATCGTCCGCGCAACGATATTGCAGCCCTGCCCCTTCAAGTCCAGGAGCAACCTGTTAACCACCAAGTTCCAAAGAAAGGGGGACAGGACACCCCCTTGAGGTGTTCCCCTGCACACCTGTCTGCGTACTTGTGGTGATCAATAAATCCAGATGTAAACATCGGACTAATAAGCTGACATAGTGGGCCATCTACATCCACACTAGAAAGAGCATTTGAAATAGCCGCCAGTTTGACGTTGTTAAAGGCACCCTTAATGTCCAAGAAGGCAACCAGCGTGTACTACTTGCAATTCAGAGATCCCTCAATATAGGCTACCATTGAGTGCAGGGCAGTGTGTACGGATCTACCCTTCCAATAGGCATGCTGAGAAAGGGAGAGAAGGCACAATGGAATAGTGGCACGCAAGTGTATGTCGATCAGACGCTCCAGCATCTTCAGCAGAGTCGACGATAAACTTATAAACCGGAGGTCCTTCGGACGAGGGTGAGAGCTTCTTCCCGTCTTCGGGATAAAAACCACATTCACATCCGACCATGTGCGAGGAATGTGTACCAGCATGATGGCGCTAACTATAACGGAGACATTAAACGTAAGTCCCAAATTGGAACGAAACATCACATATAATAACTATGTAATTTTTTACAATTAATGATGATGCAATAGATGTTAAAGGTGCGTACCAGGTCCCTTCCAAATTCCAAATGTCATTTCCAGCGTCATTTTGAAGCTAAAAATAAATGAAAACCATCTCCACTAAAATGTTGAATTTCATTTATCACATTTGCATGCCAGTCCTTTTCTTTAAAGACTCTCTTCAACACGAAGCACACTTCACTTTTTTTAGAAACAGGATATGATGAAAGTTTTTTTTTTTCAACTTCTTGCCATCTTCAGTCCGTCTTCATAGTGTGCTTTAAAGTGCTCGTTAGCTCCTCACACCTTTGCTCTCCTCTGATCAGAACGGTGAAACACTTCAGACATCATTCAGCCGTGCGGATTAAACAAATGATTGTTTGCCTCTTGTTTTCAGCAATTTTGCTAATCAGGAACTTTTCTTTTGGCTTTCTTCGTTCTGAGCAACAAAAAATAAGTAGAACTGTGAAAATTCTTTATTTATACATGCGTGCTTGGGGCTCGTTTCATTTTACCTTTCATTTCTCCTGCATCTGAGTTATTCATTCCACCAGAATTAGCCTAGTCAAATTAAAGCCTTTACTCGAAGAAATTGTTATAAAATAGTTTTGATTTTTTCCTTTTTTTTCTAAAATCTGACATGAGCTTTTGGCCAAATCTCATAAAAAAGACAAAAAACCACTTTGTCTGTTTTTAAGTATATTTCTAAAACGGCTAACCCCACCCAAAAACTTTCAAAAGTAAAAAGAAGATCTTAAAAAGTGATATCACAGTTTAAGCAGCTGCTGAGACTATCTAAGCAGGATGGTTACGAAAGCAAAATTTAATATGAACCTATCACCTGAAATGAATATAAGTTGCAACCAGACTCAGGTGCGAATGTCTTGAGCATGATATATACCTAATGATTTTCCTGAGGAATCGGCCACCTCATAGGCAACATTGCCGTTAGGTCGTACTATAACTCCATCAATGAATTTCGGGGCTAATTTGCTGGCGAAATAATCCACAGCTGAGCTTTGCACATGATTGCGCACCAAAACCTTTTGGCCAATTTGAAAAGATCGTGGTCGACTCCGAAGATTATAACGGCGAGCACCTTTAAAATAAGCCTCCGTCAGTTTGGCTTTAACTTGATCTTGAATAAGACGTAAACGCTCTATATGAGGCGATAATTCAACTGCTCCATCCTCAAAGGCATTGAGTTGTCTCAATAATTGGTATTGAGAACCGTGATGAATACTTTGATAACCAAACATAAGAAAATATGGGGAACAACCCGTGGACTCATGAACAACGTTCCTAAAAGCAGCTGCGGCATCACTAAGATGAACATCCCAATTTCGGTGATCTTCCTCCACATATGCCCTAATAGATGCTAAAATTGATTGATTAACACGCTCTGACGCATTAGATTGCGGAGAGTAACGTGGCGTGAATATGTGTGTAACCCCATATTCAATCAACAAAGTTTCAAGTGCCTTCGAAGTAAACTGCACTCCATTGTCCGAGTGCAAAAATTCAGGCACACCAAACGTGTGAAAAATCAAATCCTTAAGAAACTTGACGACTGAATCTGCCGTGGCTCTAGGCACAGCTTTCAACCATATGAACTTAGAAAAATGGTCCAAAATCACTAACAGTTGGGTGTTCCCTGCCTTTGAACGGGGATAAGGACCTAAAAAGTCTATAAACAGTCTTTGCATAGGCCTTTCGGATGTTCGCATTTTTCCCATAGGAGGTTTCATTACACAATTGGCTGGTTTAATTCTCTTACATGTCATGCACTCAGAAATATACTTTGTAACGTCCTTTCGTAAAGTCGGCCAATAATAATAGCGCTGCAAAAGCTCGATTGTTTTGCGAATCCCAAAGTGCGACGAAGTTGGTGAGTCATGTGAATTAAAAATCAATTTCAACCTTTGACTCTCAGGCACCCAAAGTTTGGTAACTGGTATATCCACATCATTAGGACGTGAACCGGTATTAATATACAGGCGACCATCTCGAATCCACAAATTTTGAAACCGATCAGCCGCTTGACTGACCTTCATAATAAGTTCCAAATACGATGGTTCAGTAAACGCTGTATCCGGTAAGATTTCATCCAAGTGCAAATGTTCAGGTAAAAATGCAAGAGAATGACAAGATCGATTACAAACCACACTGACAGATGCAACAACTTCAGACTCCTTGAACATACGTGATAACGCGTCTGGTACTAAATTGTTGATCCCTTTACAATGCTGAATTGCGAAATCAAAGCTTTGAAGCTTTAAGCTCCACCGAGCCAATCTACCCGAAAGATCTAGCTGAGACATCAGCCATTTAAGGCTGGCATGGTCAGTAATAACTGTGAAGGGCAAACCTTCGATATAAGCACGAAAACGCTTAATGCTCTGTACGGCTGCCAAGCATTCCAATTCTGTAATAGTGTATTTATGCTGAGCGGAAGTAAGTTTAGCAGACATGAAAGCCACTGGGTGCTCTTTATTATTTTCATCCTTTTGGAAAAGGACACTACCGATTCCGGTACTGCTAGCGTCACATTGGATAAAAAATCGCTTAGAAAAATCTGGATTGACCAAAACAGGAGCGGACACAAGTGCTTGTTTTAGTTGCTGAAATGCATTTTCAGCTGCGTCAGTCCATTTAAATTTTTTCTTTCCTTTTAATAAATCTGTAAGAGGAGCTGCAATTGTGGCAAAACGAGCTATGAATCTGCGGTACCAGCCCGCCATTCCCATAAAACGACGGATATCTTTTGCAGACTTAGGAGTAGGATAGTCTACCACACTAGAAATCTTGTTCGGATCGGGCTTGAGAATACCATCGCTTACTATGTAACCCAGATATTTAATTTCAGATTGAAGGAACCTGCTCTTTTGTATATTAATGGTAAGACCAGCATCTTTAAGTAAATGAGCCACTTTTATCAATAATTCAAAATGTTCCTCCAATGTAGAGCTTGTGATAAGTAAATCATCAAGATACACAAATATTTTGTCATGTAACTCATGCGGTATCACTTTATGCATAAGACGACACATGGACTGTGGCGAGTTACACAGACCGAATGGCATTACCTTAAAATGATAAAGAGGACGCCCTGGCACAGTGAAGGCAGTTTTTTCCTTAGACTCATCGTCTAAAGGAATTTGCCAAAAGGCGTCCTTGAGATCGAGGCTTGATATAAAACGAGTTGATTGCAAACGGGATAACAATCCATCTATAAGAGGGAGAGGATATGCATCTTTTATCGTCACTTCATTTAGCCTGCGTGCATCTAGGCACAGGCGCACTTTGCCAGGCTTACGCACTAAAGTGATAGGAGCACTCCACGAACTATGACTCTCCTCTATTACACCGAGTGCCAACATTCTGTCTAATTCCTCATATATCTGTTTCTGTATTATCGGGGATACAGCATAATGACGCTGTTTGATAGGTTTGGCCTGACCAGTATCAATGTGGTGAGATAACAGATTGGTTTTTCCCAATCCAAGAGAATTATAAGAAGGAAATCCTTTTATTATTTCCTGTAGTCTAAAATTATCCTCCGGAGATAAATTAGAAAACGTAGGACCGTCAAGAGATTGTGAGGGCACCACTTCGCAGACTGTTGGATTTTGATAAGGCACAATGTTGAAAGCTCTCCAGAAATTAATACCTAAATATAAGGTACCTGATAACTCTGGCACAACCAAAAATCGTACAGACCTGATAGAATCCTTAAAACTAACCTCAAGGTCTATATAGCCCAAAGCTGTGACTTTTTGTCCGGATGCTGTACTTACATTTGTTCGAAAATTGTATAAACGAGAGGACAACCCAAGTTCATCCAATATAGACAAAGCCTCTCTTCCAAAAACACTAATGCTAGCCCCACTATCCAAAAGACCAACAATCCCACGATCCCCAATAAAAATCTCACAATGCGGCCGAGAATCTCCCGGGACAGATGACGTAATAATGGAACTAATTGCACTCTTGTACAAAAGACGAATGTCATGAAAATAACGATTTGATCGGGTACGACGGTTTTTAGCACGATTACTAGAATGACTAGAGCCATAGAGAGGAGTGTTACTAATTTTAGAAAAATCTGAAGATGAACTGGTAATTTCAAACTCCTCCGAACTATCCTCGAATGTGGTTAATATAACATTTTGAGTATCAACATCTACTGACTTCATTGTTTGAACTGATTTGTGACACATTTTTAATGAAGACTTCACATAATCAGAACTATATGTTGCGGAGTTTAACGCTGATGATGCAGCTCTGGGTCCACATTCGTGGCCGCATCCACTGTCTTTGATACCGGGGGCAGAAACAATTTTGGTGAAGGAATGTGATGATTCCCCGGGTTCCTCACATTCCTCATCACGTTTCCCGAACACTTGCCACATTTCGGCTTCAAAGTGTCCTTGGCACCACACCCGAAACAGAAAATATGCCTTATTGGGAGAGGACAATTATAAAAGTTATGACCCAAATCCTGACAATTCCAGCAAATGTTATAATTTGGAACATTTAATTCGGAATTCGGTACAAAATTACGTGAAGTATTTCCTAAAGGAGCCTTATTTTCCAGAACATTAACATGTGCCATAGGAGCGAAAGACTCTGAACATTCAATCTCGTGGACAGGTTTTCGTATATAAGAGGGACGTTCCGTGGGCTGGTCCAAATTCCAAACAGCCTCTACCGAAATACAACATTGAACTAGCTCTCTTGTGTTGACAAATTGCCGACCAGCCAGATGTTCACGTAAACGTTTCGACATATTTCTAAAAAGAATACATTGCATGTCATAATCATGAAAACTATGCCGCAATTCCAAAGACATAGTTTCTATACTATCATAAAATTCTATGAATGATTCATTGGCTTTTTGCAAACGAGAATCAATTCGCCTACGAATATCTACATCTGATTGTGTAGAACCAAATCTATCCGTTAAAGCTTCCTTCAGCTTAGACCATGAAATATTGGGTGAGTTTAGTTCATGGAACTTCCAATACCAGTCACTGGCATAGCCACGCACTAGTAGATGGAAATGTCCTGCCAATTCAGACAAACTCACATTATGGGTATTTGCCAATACCAGTATCCGATAAATAAAAGAATTAACTGGAATACTATTATTCGATCCATCAAAGTATATGCCCCATTTAGACACAGGCAAACCAGATTGTCTAGACCTATAATTACTATTTACACGTGAAGACAAAAATTCAGAATCTGGAATATGAACCTCAAACTGTTGTTGGTTTTCAATACAGGGAACGTTAACTGAAACTACTTCGGGTGGAACATTATTAACGAAAGGGTTATGGGAAATATTATGATTATCGGCAGACACTGCAGGTTGATTTCCAGCTGAAGAACCTAAACCAGTATCTCTAGTTTCACGAACGTTTCTCTTAGGAGTATCCATGACTTTAGGATTATTTATAGCAGGAGTAGAAGCGAATTCAGGTCCAAAATCACACGGGCTTCTACGCGAATGCCAGGCCATAATTTGGTATTTTATATTATATTTAATAGTTAGAATCAGATGAACTACGTTATAAAATAGAGACTATAGAAGAAAAAAAAATGAACATACTAACCTAGACAACATTAATATTGGTTTTAACCTACGAGTATATACCAGAAAAACTATCAACAAAAATGCTATTGATATCTAGAAGAATTTATCAAACTGATGAAGTTAACAAACTTGAAACCAGTGGATACGCGTGCGCAGATTGTTTTACGATATGGATGCGAAGTTGAGTCCAGAAGCAGCAAACGTGAAAACTTGATCAGACGAAATCTATGGTTTAAAAATTTTTTTTTTCTGATTAGTAAATATATTTGATAAAGTTATTAATTGAAATAATGAACAATAACAAATGTAAATTATTTAAGTAATAAAAGAAGACAGATATGTATTGTATTTTACTTTTTTTTTTTTTTTTTATATGCAAACTTCAAATTACAGAGACAAGAGAATCCCGGATGAACGAGATGCGAGGAGTATTCAACAAAACACAAAAAAAAAACTGGATGTAATAGGTCCATTTCCAATCCTTCCAGCAGAAACAACACTCTCAAATAACTTATTCCAATCAAAAAAAATGAAAAGGAGTCAAAACGTCTCGCGTCGAATATACCTCTTCAATTTGACGAATTACAAATTATTTAGTTTAATAACTCCTTAAATCAAAACGTTTTAGTCGAATAAAGGCCGATATGACGTGTTACGTTTCCGTAAAAAGATTTTCAATGACGAAGTTATATGTTGCTCATACAAAAATATTGGGCGCCAGCCACGATGTGAACTTTCACTCTAGCCGTGAAAGCTACTGAACCCTACCACAAAATTCCCGAATACGCCACCAACTGTGACAATCAAAACAAATCCACTTAAGTGAGCTACAAGCTCAGGCCACAAATTTTGGGCGCCATTTGTTGCGACCCCTCCTGAAGGCTTTTCAGATCTTCAGGGGAAGTCTAATAAATGTGAAAGTATATACAAATATCCATATATATGTATATATGACACATCGCAGCAGGGGACCGGGAGATGGCCCCTTTGCAACAATAGTCGACTTAATGGCCGACAAAAAAAAAAACATCCTTTTACGTCCCGGCCAGGACAGCTACTTGGGGTGGGGCTTGAAAAATAATTCATCGTCATCACATCATCATACACTCACTCCCTCCCATTCATCCGGAATTCCCCCATTCTCATATTGACCTACATTTTAAATAAATAAATTAAAGAAAACATTTAGATACATTATTATTATTTTTTTATTTTTGTGACCAACCGAACTTCTGTCAAAAATCGAACATTCGTGCATTACGTTTATTATAAATTTAACTTTTATGCGCATTTACATAAATAAAAAATTAGATTCTGAATGACTGAATCATACAAAAAAATATTATTACTTATTCTAATAGTTTTTCTTTTCAATGTTTAACATCACTGATGCGAAATGGGCAATATTTAAACCAAATTATCAGGTTCACACAAAATAAATCCAAACTATTCGACTGTATTACAAATTTAATCCACAAAATGATCTGACTACACAAACTTTCAATGTTTAACATCACTGATGCAGAATGGGCAATATTTAAACCAAATTATCAGGTTCACACAAAATAAATCCAAACTATTCGACTGTATTACAAATTTAATCCACAAAATGATCCGACTACACAAACTTTCAATGTTTAACATCACTGATGCAGAATGGGCAATATTTAAACCCTATTATCAGGTTCACAAAATAAGTCCAAATTATTCAACTGGATCTCAAATTTAATCAAAAAAATGATCTGACTACACAAACTTTCAATGTTTAACATCACTGATGCAGAATGGGCAATATTTAAACCCTATTATCAGGTTCACAAAACAAATCCAAATTATTCAACTGGATCTCAAATTTAATCCACAATATAATTCGATCATCAACTTTTAACATCACTCCCACCATCAATTGCACGCCTATCCACCGCACAAAATCAACCCACACCAAAAATGACCAGCTTCCATCCGCGATCCTCTCTATTCCAACTCCTGACCAATTCTAACGACCATAATCCAAAGCCTACGTGACCAAAACTAAACGGATCGTGTTCTTTTCTCTACTCCGACCCACTCGTCATCAACCCATCTCAAAAAAAAACCAAACTCATTCTTCTTGGACATAACTGGAGCAATCATCGTGTATGTGTGTCGTCTGACACGAAAATTCACAACGGAAAACCATTCCCCGATGGCAATCACATACTCCATTCTCCCAGCAGGAAAAGAGTTGTTACCTTTTTTTTTTTTTTTTTTTTTTTTTTTTATTACATTATTACTACAGTGTACTACTCGTAAGATAATAATCCGTAGCATATATTCACTAACTAACAAACCGCGGAACTAGTAGATTATTTATACATATGATCCTTTATCCAACGCCAACGCTATGTCTATTAAGTATGCCGCCTAGGGCAATTTTTCGAAATTAACGACATTAAGAAGTTAAACGTTATGTTTATTCCACTCTAAAAGAATATCGGCTAGCCTTTCAAAAAATCATGCTAGTGGATCGAGTGGTATTTTCTAAACCGACAGATTAGGAATGAAATTTGGATTGGAATAGTTTAATATTTTTTTTTTGTCAGTTTGGATGGAAGATTTTTGAAAGCCTCTGAAAGAGCTTCAGAGGACTTTCAAAAATCTTCCATCCATACATTGAAAGAGCTTAAGAGGCGTTTCAAAAATCTTCCATCTAAACTGTATCCTGTCCTATCATATCATACAATGCGTACGTTAAGTATATGTAATTTATAATTTAAAAGTAGGTAGCCAACCAGAAGTGGTGGCACCAGGCTGTGGCGTGTTTAGCAAAATAATAAAGTAGGCCATTTTTTAGAATTAATTAATAATTAAAACACACCTTACTTATACACATATATATATAACTGATATAAGGGCCGGTTTCTCAATGTCCGTTCAAAGTTTAACATAATGATAAACTGCCGGTTAGCGCAATGTGGTATTCTCAATGTCTTGTCAGCGTTTATCCGATCGATTACGCTAACCTCCACCTATCATCTGGTTAAAAATTTATTTGAACGGTAAACCCAAACAGGTGATACCGGCTGCTGAGATTTTGGCAACTAGAAATATTTACTTTTGGATATTCAAATAAGAACAATTAAACTGGCCATAAAGAATATTGTTCTGAAAATTCATTCGATGGAAGCAGATTTGAAACAAACTCAGCCGAAATCTAATGATGACAGATGGTACAGACGTAAAGCTAAATTACAGTTATAACTTCAAGTTTTATGCGGCTGTGCAGAACAAGTTTAAACACATGTGAAATGTATTGAATAACGCACGCGCGCGCTTTTACGTTGCCGCAAAGTTTAGTTTTTTTTTTAGTTTTACTCCTAACTCTGCGGCTTTTCTACAGATGACAGATTCCATTTCCGTCTGTCGCTCGCGTTCCGTGACGCAAGAATTCAGCTTGAAATTTCACTGTAGTTTAACCTATTGAATATAATGGGACAGACGGCAGAATGAGCTCAAGAAAAACAGCTGATTTTTCTACAACGTCGTAACACTTTGAACGTTGCGATGCGTTGTCATCCGTCAATCTGGTAATTTAACCGGTATAAAAGAAAACTGAAATATCTAATCGGAAGTTTATCGCTAATGTCCAGGTTCGTTAATTGACAGTCTAAGCGGACATTAAGGAACTCACTGTTAAATGTATATAAAAAATTGCAAGTTTGGACCCTCTAGCTGCTGTAATAACGAAACTACTGGCACTTTTACATTTGGCGGTCGAGGGGTCACTTTGCTATGAAATTTTAAGGGGTTTTTCGCAGTTTTTCGCCCGGAATGATGCCTTTAGTTTTTGGGGCAGGGTTCAAGCTGCATTTTAAGACTGAATTCAACCCTCAAGCAGCCGGGGTTTCGGAGATAGAGCCATTTGAAAAAGTGCAGGTTTGGACCCTCTAGCTGCTGTAATAACGAACTTACTGGCACTTTTATATTTGGCGGTCGAGGGGTCACTTTGCTATGAAATTTTAAGGGGTTTTTTCGCAGTTTTTCTTTTGGAATGGTACTTTTAGTTTTTGGGGCAGGGTTCAGGCTGCATTTTAAGATAAAATGCAACTCTCTGGCTGTCGTAGTTTTGGAGATAGTGCCATTTGAAAAAGTGCAAGTTTGAACCCTCTAGCTGCTCTAGTAACTGAGATACATTCAATTTTATATTTGGTGGTCGAAGGGTCACTTCGCCATGAAATTTTCGTGGTTTTTTGCAGTTTTTCGGCCGGAATGGCATTTTTAGGTCTTGGGTTCAAGCTGCATTTTAAGACAAAATGCCACTCTCTAGCTGCCGTAGTTTTGGAGATAGAGCCATTTGAAAAAGTGCAAGTTTGAACCCTCTAGCTGCTCTAATAACGGAGATACATTCACTTTTATATTTGGCGGTCGAGGGGTCACTTTGCCATGACATTTCCGGGGTTTTTTGCAAAATTTGGTCCAGAATGGTATTTTTAGTTTTTGAGGCAGGGTTCAAGCTGCAGTTACCGCTGAAACCACTGTGAGCCGGAGTCCAGCACAAAGTGATGTTGAAGAAGTTGCCGAGCCCCTTAAGAGTAGTGCAACATACCACCACGGTTTCCGAAGTAGTAAGGTTTGCGTCCAGGGACTTAATCGTCACCTGACTATCTGCGTAGATAGTAATATTAATAATATATTGCAGATACAATATTACGATCCAGCCATGTCAGAACTTAGGCAATCGCAGTGAACACCGCCTGCAAAACGCTACAGAAGGCTGGAAGACGAAGTGACAAGCGAATGTCCAGTTTCTCTGAGAAGGCGGCAACGCCCACACTCCCTTCCGTTTTCGAGCCGTCAGTAAAGAAGCTTATGGCTTCCATCTCATCTGCATCTTCCAACTTATCTGCACCCGCACTCCTGGCGCGATGGTATTAGACTCGTACACCCTTGGTCGAAAGAGTACACATATCCAGATTGCTCAGTATCGCCGTGTTGCCATTCCACTACCCTCTGCCCTGTTTCCCTAAGACAGATGGCCGTAGTCGCAGCTACCTGCTCAGCCAGGATGTCCAAAGGGAGCAAATTCAGCAGTACACCAAGAGCAACGGTCGGTGTGTTCTTCAGAGCACCAGTTATAGCAATACAAGACAATCTTTGAACTTTATCCAATAGATTCCCGTATGATGCTTTATTGAGCGCCGTCCACCAAACAACTACCCCATACATCTATATGTAGCGTATGACTGATACGTTCAACCAGAAAACCACCTTTGTTCGCATGTCCCATTTCAGACCAATAGCCTACCTGCAAGAATACAGAGCAACCGTTGCCTTAGTGACGCGCTTCTGAATATTTGCCATCCAGGATAGCTTCCTATCGAATATAAGTCCCACAAATTTGGCTTTTTCGCTAAGGACCAATCTCGTCCCCTCCAAAAATAGTGATAGCAGCAAAAGTGGAGTGTTCCTCCTAGTGAAGAGTACAAGTTCCGTTTTGACCGGATTGACTTCAACACCAACTTGCCTAGCCCACTGAGATAGAATATTTAAGGCATTTTGCATAATATGACTAAGAACCCCGGGAAACTTTCCAGAGATAACAATGGCGATATCGTCCGCGCAACGATATTGCAGCCCTGCCCCTTCAAGTCCAGGAGCAACCTGTTAACCACCAAGTTCCAAAGAAAGGGGGACAGGACACCCCCTTGAGGTGTTCCCCTGCACACCTGTCTGCGTACTTGTGGTGATCAATAAATCCAGATGTAAACATCGGACTAATAAGCTGACATAGTGGGCCATCTACATCCACACTAGAAAGAGCATTTGAAATAGCCGCCAGTTTGACGTTGTTAAAGGCACCCTTAATGTCCAAGAAGGCAACCAGCGTGTACTACTTGCAATTCAGAGATCCCTCAATATAGGCTACCATTGAGTGCAGGGCAGTGTGTACGGATCTACCCTTCCAATAGGCATGCTGAGAAAGGGAGAGAAGGCACAATGGAATAGTGGCACGCAAGTGTATGTCGATCAGACGCTCCAGCATCTTCAGCAGAGTCGACGATAAACTTATAAACCGGAGGTCCTTCGGACGAGGGTGAGAGCTTCTTCCCGTCTTCGGGATAAAAACCACATTCACATCCGACCATGTGCGAGGAATGTGTACCAGCATGATGGCGCTAACTATAACGGAGACATTAAACGTAAGTCCCAAATTGGAACGAAACATCACATATAATAACTATGTAATTTTTTACAATTAATGATGATGCAATAGATGTTAAAGGTGCGTACCAGGTCCCTTCCAAATTCCAAATGTCATTTCCAGCGTCATTTTGAAGCTAAAAATAAATGAAAACCATCTCCACTAAAATGTTGAATTTCATTTATCACATTTGCATGCCAGTCCTTTTCTTTAAAGACTCTCTTCAACACGAAGCACACTTCACTTTTTTTAGAAACAGGATATGATGAAAGTTTTTTTTTTCAACTTCTTGCCATCTTCAGTCCGTCTTCATAGTGTGCTTTAAAGTGCTCGTTAGCTCCTCACACCTTTGCTCTCCTCTGATCAGAACGGTGAAACACTTCAGACATCATTCAGCCGTGCGGATTAAACAAATGATTGTTTGCCTCTTGTTTTCAGCAATTTTGCTAATCAGGAACTTTTCTTTTGGCTTTCTTCGTTCTGAGCAACAAAAAATAAGTAGAACTGTGAAAATTCTTTATTTATACATGCGTGCTTGGGGCTCGTTTCATTTTACCTTTCATTTCTCCTGCATCTGAGTTATTCATTCCACCAGAATTAGCCTAGTCAAATTAAAGCCTTTACTCGAAGAAATTGTTATAAAATAGTTTTGATTTTTTCCTTTTTTTTCTAAAATCTGACATGAGCTTTTGGCCAAATCTCATAAAAAAGACAAAAAACCACTTTGTCTGTTTTTAAGTATATTTCTAAAACGGCTAACCCCACCCAAAAACTTTCAAAAGTAAAAAGAAGATCTTAAAAAGTGATATCACAGTTTAAGCAGCTGCTGAGACTATCTAAGCGAGTAAAGGCTATTACTCATGCTTCAATTGTTTTGCTTTTGTTCATTAAATTTGAAAAAATTCACGTATTTTTACGAAGTTTGCCAAATATCGGGAAAAATAAAATACTAATTCCATCGTGAAAATGACATAACGTGCAAATGGTCAAAAAAAATTGGCTTTAACTTGAGAAAAACGAGATACCCAATATGTACAACATTACCAAAAAGGAAAAAAAAATTTATCTACTTGTACGAAAAATCTTTGAACATTTGAAGAAGTTTTGCCCTTTTCTAAGTACCAATACCAGTACCATACGGGCATTACTCTAACCTTAAATTGAATTAATTTACTTTGTTATCAGAAAATTCACTAATAATAATTTTCCCTGTGGATTGAGTGTTTTTCCGATATTCGTCAAAATTCTTAAAAACGCGAATTTTCTCATATTTTTGGGAGCAAAAGGAAATTTTTGAAGTTTGACTGATGGCTTTTTTTTAGTTAAAAATATCTCTAAAATTGTTTAAGACAATAAAGTCGATATTGTTATTTGGAGATTCTGCTTATTCGAAATGGTGCTAAAAAATATGGACAACACACTGGATGTTGGTTGTAGTAAAAAAAGATGCAATTGATCAAAATGACACAAAAAAGCCATGATGTTCATCGGTACCTTAGGCCCATTCCATGCATGTACATTTTAATTTTAATCCATTTGGTTTTAAGTTGTTTATGAGCTGCTTGTGTTGGTCTTATCGCCCCGATTCAGAATGTACTCATATCCACCAGTCGAATGAACGGCTCAGAATACCTTCAAGAGTAATTCGCCTCAATATTTCCAGTCTTATGATATCCATCTTGCCTAGATATCACTTCGTTGCCAAGAGTGTCCTTTTCTCCATACCAGTAGTCTAATGCATTTGCCTAAACATCCCCAGTCATATGACACCCATCTTGCCTAGATATCACTTAATCGCCAGGAATGTCCTTTCTTCAACATCAGATGACTCGAAAAGCCTTCAGAAATAGTCTAGTGCATTTGCCTCAGCATCCCCAGTCATATGACACCCATCTTGCCTAGATATCACTTAATTGCCAGGAATGTCTTTTCTTCAACATCAGATGACTCAAAATGCCTTTAGAAGTAGTCTAGTATATTCGCCTCAACATCCCCAATCATATGATACCCATCTCGCCTAGATATTACTTCATTGCCAAAAATGTCCTTTTTCCCACACCAAAGGACTCAAAATGCCTTCAGCGGTAGTCTAGTACATTTGCCTCAACATCCCCAATCATATGATACCCATCTTGCCTAGATATCAATAATCAGATATCAGTAGATACTAATTTAAACCAGGTTTGATTTCCGTTTAATTTCATGATAAAGAGAGTCCTTTTTTCTGACGCACACATGCAGGAGAATGAAATATGGTGCTTATAATAATCCAATAAAGCTGCGCACAAAATTTGGTTGAAATCCGACCACAGAAATGCTGGAGGAAAAATCTTTAAAAAGACTGAGTCATAATCTACCGAGAGTCCAGTCGATGATCAAAATTGTGGTCTCCATTTTGTGCTCAGGGAGATACAAGGAACCTACATGCCAAATTTCGTTAAGATCAGAATACGGAAAAGTTCCGGACAAACGCACAAACGAACAAACGTACAACATGCATCGGAATATATGCCCGTCCATTATTTTTTATATGGGACCGGCCAAACACTAATAATAAGATAAGTCCATTCATTTATGAAATTGTTATTAATTGCCTTGATCCCTCCAGGGGCATGGGCACGTCAAAATCTCTAACGTTTCTATGCCTTGTTGATGTTTCGATAGCATATCTACTTTTCGGAAGTGCACCTTCTATCCACGCCATCTTTATACTGACAAGCTCGGAGCACTGTGAGAGTTCTATTAGTACCCACAGGTAGTTTTTGATCGCGCCGAGATTTGAACTCCAAGCTCTAGATTAGTATCGTAGAGCGTTGGCCGAATGACCACGGCCACTGAGCGCAATATTTACAGGAATAACTGAAAATATTTGTATTTAAACCGATGAGAATCTTGTAAGATAAACTGATTATACTCTCATACAAAAGCTGATAATAATCTTTTAGTACATACTGATGAAAATTTCAAGTGCTGACTAAAAATAGTCGTACGATTATCTTTAGTTTTTCCTACAGATTGACATCAGCACTTTAGAATCTCGTTAGTTTTCCTGTAGAAATATGGTCAGTTAAACTGATCGCAAATGAGATCCTTAACAAAGCTAAGTTGAATGAAAGCATAAGTTTGCCGTTACTCTCGGGTCGAGCAATTCCAATAAAAAACCAGGAGTCCGAAGCGTATATACCCTAGACTTGTACAGACCTAGTGGTGATACCAAAAGTACCAATTGGCAACGACCATATGCATTAAAAGTGAGTTTCCTATATGGCCAGTTTATAGGGGAGGTTGACATACATTCATGAGGTTCTTGGCCATTCTAAAAATCAATTAACTAACCCATTCTGCAAATATTTGTCGAATTTTTCAAGTGGCTAGCTTCATTCTATCGAAAGTTATTGCTTATTTGAAGCCTCACTTGCAGAGGTGGTAGAAGTTCCATGGATCGGATCTTGCCCATCATAGCCACCAACCAATTAGATCACCCTACAAACATTAAAAAAAAGATGTCAGGTGTCTAGCTTTACTCTATCGAAAGTTATCGCTTATTTGAAGTTGCATTTGTAGGGGAAGCAGGGGTTTCATTGGTCAGATTTTCCGTATTTTCAGTGTTAGCCAACTGGATACCACTACAAATATTTGACCAAAATTTCAAGTCGCTAGCTTTATTTTGTCGTAAGTTATCGCTTATTTAAAATTTTATTTCTAGGGGAGGTAGGGGTTCCTTAGGTCTGATCTAACCCGTCCTTAATGCCAACTAACTCAATCTCACTTCAAACATTAGACCAAAATTTGAAGTCGCTGGCTTCATTCTCTCAAAAGTTATCGCTTATTTGAAGTTTCATTTGTAGGGGAGGTAGGGGTTCCTTAGGTCAGATCTTGCCCATTTTCAATACCAACTAACACGATGTTACTACCAACGTTCTGCTAAATTTTCAACTCGCTATTGTCATTCTATCGAAAGTAATCGTAATTAAAGTAATATTTAATTTTTTAAATTTTGTAGGGGAGGTAGGCGTTCCTTTGATCTGATTATGCCCAACTTACTAAAACTTAAGCAACTTCTCACTTCAGGGTTACATACCAAAAGTCAGATGTCTACGTCAATTCGTTCGAGAGTTATGGACAAAAAACCTGAAAAGTAGGGTAGTACGGGGCTCTTTGTAAGAAAATTACCGTTAGTTTTCAACTGATCGATTTTATTTTTCCAAGGGAGTATAAGATCACCCTCACGAGCAATCTACCAAAGCTAGAGCTTTTCATGTTTATTTAATGGGGAGTTATGTATACATTTAAGTATTTTACATATGTAGGGGAGGTAGGCGTTCTCTTAGCCTGATCATGCCCATTTTCAATACCAACCAACTAGATCATACTTCCAACATCTGACCAAAATTTCAAGGCTCTAGCTTCATTCTATCGAAAGTTATCGTGCGAACGGACAGACAGACAGACAGACAGACAGGCATGGCTAAATCGAATCAGGAGGTGACCCTGATCATTTATATATACACATTGCTATACCTCCGGAGCCTCCTTTAAGGTGTTACATATTTCCGTCGTGACAAAAACAATATACCCTATACTAAAAGTCTAGGGTATAATAAATTTCAGGAGGAGTCCACAGGACAATATCTAATCCAGTTAATTCGATAGGTCCTCTTCCACTTTCTGGCCAAATACCGATAATCACCCCTCCGTTTTTTTATACGGGCGGGGAACCTTCTATAAGATATCGATATCGGTGATGTCAGCTTCCTACTGACTAAACCCCACAGGATGAACTGCTCGACAACCTGTGCAATTGCACACTGTACTACTCACGGCGTCCCATTTGCTCGTGGACAAAAGCATTCGCAACAAGGTTCTCCGGGCTGATTACTGCGCCCAGTTCCACTTCTAGTGTTTCGCGGTTCCCAGCGAATCTTGGACAGTGAAACAACACGTGCCTAGGATACTGCGCTATTCCAGGGCATTTCCCCAATTCGTCAATCTTGAATCGGCGCAGATACTCTCTGTACGCACCGTGACCCGTTGGGAATTGCGTCAGGTAATGGCTTACCTCTCTGTGTATTCCATTCATCCAACTCTCAATTTGGGGGATGAGTGTGTAGGTCTAACTACCTGTTTGAGCTTCCTTCCATCGTACCCGCCATTTTCTTAGAGACTCGTTTCTTTCTCTTACGCTCCGTACTTCCGGGACCCCCCGACGACTTTCATTGACCCGGTTCATTTCGTCGGCTAGAATGTCTACTGGAATCATTCCAGCAACAACGTAGGCAGCTTCATGGGATGTCATTCGATAAGCGCAACCCACTCCACACCCGTGAAGCATACAACAGTATTGAGGTGATGACTCTAGACAATAAAAGCCTTCTACTCGGTCGCGGACCTCCTATGTTATTCATCATTCTTGCCAGTGCTACAGTTGCATTAGCAGCTTTCTCACAAACATATTTGAGAAGCTCCCCGAAGGTCAGTTTCGAGTCGATCATCAAAAATAGCTTTTTTGGAGGTGATGATGCTACTTCCGACTCTGATCTTCAGAGAGTTCCTCTTTCTGCGATTACTTATGAGAACAGCTCCCGTTTTCTGCTCTGCCAGCTCAAGCCCCACTTTTCAAGCCACAGCTTAATAGTTGTTATTGCCTCGCCAGCCCACATTTCTGAATAGTCCGGGTCCTTAGCTACCACAACTATCGCAATATCATCAGCATACCCGATTATTGTCACGCCCTTAGGCATCGGGATGTTAAGAATGTCGTTATACTATGTTCATAATTGGGGCCCAAGAATCAATCCATGTGGAACTCCTGATGACACATTGTATTCCCTGGATCCCTCAGTTGTTTCATACTGGAGAATACGATTCGAGACGTAGCTCTTGATTAGCACGACTAGGTAGATCGGCATGCCCATTTTTCGGAAGGACGTGTGGATATATTACCAGTTGGCGGAATTAAAAGCATTCTTCACATCAAATGTAAGGGCAACACAATATTGGTTCTCCCGCAATGCATCTTTTGTCAACCGACATGATCGCATCAACCGTGGATCGGGCTTTGGGAAAGCCGAACTGTGAGTCTGAGAGCCCTCCTTTTTCCTCCACAACCTGGGATTATCCGCTCAAGCATCTTTCCGGCAGTGTCCAAGAGACAGATTGGGTGGTATGAATTTGGTTCCTTGGGCCGCTTATTCGGTTTGGATAGCAAATATATGTTTTCCCATATATTTGGGAAAGTTCATTCTTCCAGGCAGGCTCCAAATGTACCAATGAATTTCTCTGGCGCAGTACGAATTTCCATCTTCAACGCTTTATTGGAAATACCATCCTGACCTGGTGCTTTTAAATCATTAATTTTAGAGGCTACTTGTAGAAGTTCAGCTTCCCTTAAGGCCGGAAATTCGTCTCCACCCACAACGTTGTGTTCACTAAATCGCAGTTCGTGACGAGGAAACAAAACTGATATTATCCTCTTCAATAGAATGGGACATTTTATTTCGGGTGGTTTTTGACTTAATTTTTCATCACCACTCTATAGGCCGTTCTCCATGGATTTATATCCGCATCATCGCATAGCAATCTGAAATAGGTTTCTTTGCTTCTTTTAATTGATTGCTTGAGGAATTTTCTCGCAGTCTTATATCGTACGACTAGGGGCGACCGATAGCGCAGTGTGTTGAGGCATCAGTCTCATGTTTGACTTCCGGTGTTTCGGGTACGAATCCCGTCCACGACGACGTTCGTGGCCATGGATGTGCAGGAGGTGCATGCTGGCACCTGCATTCTCCGATACCAGATTATGCCGTCGAAACGTCAACTGGGCCACATGGAACAGTTGACGCGCTATGCCCCACAAGGGGTTAGGCAATTAAGAGATATCATATGACTAAGTCTGCGTATCCTAGCGAGTCTGCTCTGACCGTTGACTTAGCCTACGAGCTTTCAGACATTTGCGATGCCAATTCGCGATCTCCTCGTTCCACCAGTAGTTTTCCTTGCGGTGGCCAGTGCTTCTTCTCACGGTCATTGAGGCTTCGCAGGGCTCCGCAATCTATTTCAATAATTCTGCGGTCCTAGAAGATGCCTGGCCCTCAACGAAACTCTGGTGATGTAGGACCTCCTCGAATATTTGCTCGTCGAAGGTCTTTACGGACCATCCCTTCGTTGCCAGGCTTGATCTGGTTCGGATTGTTCTATCAACAATCTCAAAGAAGATGGCCTGGTGGTCGCTATGTGTATAGTCTTCGCTGACGTACCACTCCGTTTTAGGTGCCAAGGAACTGTTGACGAATGTTACTTCAATGATGGATCCCGTTTTTGCGTGTCTGAATGTATTCCTGCTACCCGAGTTCATTAACACGTCATTAGGCTGTGCAAAAGCATCGAGCAGCGCGCGCCTTCTAGTGTTTATCTGGCAGTTTCCCCAGTCTGTAGCTTACGCGTTGAAGTCCCCTTTAATAGCCAATCCATGATAATTTTAATTACAAAAATAACTACCAGACTGTGCGTTCTAGCGTCATGCATGCAGTATACGATCCAGCAAATTTTCAAATTCTGCCTGGTCCTGGCTAGGTGGTGCCTAGCAGATATACACCTCAACGCCGTTAATTCTTGCTCTTGCAAAGCCATTCATTTTCTCCGACATACATCGCTGCAAGGCGTGGCTTCTGCATGTCCAGATAGCTACTTGCTTGTGTTCGTCAGTCACCCAAATTGAGCTGTTCAGGTTTTTGTATTGGTCGCAGATAATTGCGACGTCGAATCCCTTCTCCGGTATGGTCAGCGACAACAAATCCTACGCCGCTTGACAGTAGTTTAGATTTAGTAGTATAAACTCCATAACTCCTATAAATTTGTGGATCCGCAGAACCGCCTCTTGGTATGCGGGGCCTTGGGTATTTCCTGCAAAGTGCTTGGTTTCGTCTTAAAGGGATTAATTTCTTCTAGTCTCCAAAGCTGTTGGTTCGAATTGGATCATCTGTTTGTGCATTTCTGATGAGTGTAACTTTTTCATTGGACATTTTTAACACCAACTTCAGCTTCGTAGAGGTGAGTTTAAAATTTAATCAAATAGAATGAATGTGCAAGACTGCCAAATAATCCTTAATCGGAATGAAACCAAGCTCTTTCATTAATTAACTGCTCCCGAATCTACTTATATACAGCAACTTAGGACATCTGAATTACACGCTTTTCAACATCAACGCTGAAAAAAAATCCCATTCAGTACGTTTTACACGTTCAAGCGATGCTTTTCTAAAAACATTTCGCCATCAAGTGCAGCACAACAAAGAAGCAACTCGCATGGAAGAAAAGCACTTCAGATACCATTCCTCATGCCGTATGAGAAGTCGTTGTTGAAAAATCCACCTGAACGAGTGTGCACACCTATCGTATCCCTCCATTTTTACTGCTTCTTGTAAATAATTCAAAAAATGATGCAATAAAAGAAGGAAACAACACAAGAGTCGTGTACACGCTACGAAAACAAACAAAGTGGTAAAGAAGAAAGCAGGTTCTCAAGTTGTATGTACCAGGATGAATTCAGGTTCCAGCGATGTTTCAGACACCTTCAGTTTTTGAGTATAGTAGGTGGATGGTAGTGGATGGTATCCTCTCTCTTCTCACGTTCTCGACGACGTTGATGCCAAGACGTGAAACAAAGCCTTAACAATATCCTATTAGGGAGCACACCTTTCAGCAAGTTCACGGGCGTGACAGGATACTTGGCCATTGCTGCACTGCAGTCTCTGCCCGCCAATATTGAAGATTGCAGCCAGAATAAAGCCACGCGAAATGAGACTTTGGAGTTTCGTTTGAATCAGATAATTGAAAGGATTTTGGAGAAATGTTGCCGGAATATTACAGTGCCAGAGTGCAATACAATCCTGTTGGAACATTTTCAGATTCCATCTCTCTACAGGTAAAAAGAGATCAATGTAATAACTTATTGGTATATAATTCTACAAAAGAATGTCAACCAAACAAAGGATAAAGTAAACCAGATTTCATGAAAAAAAGTGTTGATTTTATAAACACACATAAAAGGCACATGCCACAACTTCCCACATTCACTGTGCGCAGCGCAAAGTTATTCTGTAGGGCATCCCTTTAACATGAATTTCAAAAGGGTAAAGTGTATTTATAATAGGTGCGTTCTTTTTGTACAGAATAGATTAGAGGATTAACGACAAAAAACGCTACAGAGCATATCAGCGTAGTGAAGATGAAAACAGAACATGTCTTTGCTGGGAGTGTGTCTTGATTTAGTTTGACCGTCTACTATTCCATATAATTACACAAAACGAACATTTTATTGAAACGAAATGAGTTTTATGTGCTTCATAAACTGTAAACTGCACGGACACTTCGACACCGACGCCGCCTGTATTTCAAAACGTGGAAATACTTACGGAGCAGCATTCTTGCGCTAACTTTCTATCCAGAGAAACTCAGATCAAATTGTTAGTGTAATTGCGTGGTGTGTTCCCCCTCTACTCTGCTCAGCTGTTAAAAAAATTCGCCTATATCGCTTTTGTGATTCGATTCGAAAAGGTCACGGCAACCATCAGAAGCGAAGTTGCAAAGAGTAAGGATACTTCGCGGCATAATGTTTGCTAGCGTCATGGATACAAACTGCCAACCTATCCTCTTTATAGATAACTAACAATAGGGCGGAGGTATACCTGTAAAAAAATTCCTGGCGAAAACCTTTTTTTTTTTAAATAATGAGAAACAGATAGGATTTCAAGCGGATGTCACTGGAAAACCTACGGGGTGGATGGCATGGGATTACAGTTTCTAAAATAGGAAATTTCATTTTTCAATGAACTTGTTAGGACGCTCTAATAAACATAATTCCTCTCGGGACAAGATATACATAGCGTGTTGCTCTGAGCTGTTGCTGTCATTGCAAGAACTTTGCAATACATATATCCATCTACAATACATTCCTAGCGGGTTATACAATGCCATGTTGGCTGAATTTATCCTTATAGGATGGCGACGCCACCAACTATAATGTTTGTTTCCATGAACTGGCCAGATATCATACCCAGCTCCCCAATTTCCTAAGGTACTTACGGTTCACGATTGCTTCTGTTTCCCGGATTTGTGAAAATCTTGTTTTTTCTTTTTTTTTCGTCCTGTCATTCTATCTCAAAAGCCGAAAAATTCTGACAAATAAAATGAATTCAGTTCCGCTAAAAAAAAAACGGGGGAGACCATAACAAATACGAAGGACGAAAAAAATTTGCATAATTAAAGTCCAGCGCATTATCCTTATTGGCCATGTCGTTGCCATCGCATTCGTTCTTGGTGAGTAGCTTCCTTAATGCGCTGATTTCCCATGCCGGCACTTGATTTCATGCTTTTTCAAGCAGGAAGAAATGTCCCCGAGTAGCTTAGCTAACTAACCGGCGTCCTTTTTTTCCTTTTTGGAGTGTGTACCGATAATAATGTCATCAGGACGCTGAATTCGGGTACAAACTGGAATCATTCTTGCGAGAAAACAAAGCTTACAACTTGTCATACGCTTGACATAGGTTTTTTTTCTATTCCTGGAACAAATTGACACCTGACAGATTTTTCTGATTGGGGATGAACTTGAGGATTAGATAAGTGTCATATAAGCTCGCTTGAGTTGCTGGAATTATTGGCCTATTTTTGTGTAGTTCAAGGCGATGGCAATTGAAGCTGAAATATTTCTGGCGAATGGTATTTTTCATGATTGATGTCGTTCAGGATATGGAAAGGCTTACACAGACGCAATTTTTCGTCAACATTGAGACGAGAATAACCATTACCAATGAAAATATTTTTCGCATGCCTTGCCTAATTTAATTGGATGAAATATTCGGGAGACGATTCTATGCTTTTTGCGTTTAGGAATTCAAAATTTTCATTCATTGTGGGCAAATGGCCTTGTTGCTTTCGAACTTTGTAAGATATTATACAGGGAAGACCTAACTTATTCTAATAGGTAGAAAATCGTAGATTCGCAAATATTCAACCTCATAAACGACAATATATTTGCAAACTGAAGGAATTTTATTTGATTCGTCTGCAAGTATCTTTTGCGAATGGATTGAAGTCCTGCGAGACCTCTCGATTTGGCAAAATTATGGCGTCAAATACATCTGCGCCAAGTTTTCTACAAAAGCCAGATGGGTCGTGAACGTCGAGTAAAGAAACTATCGAGTGTCTGCTAGATACGCATTTTCCAGGCAGTTCCACTGCTGACTCATCTGACAGTGTATCTATTTTTTCTCGAGAGAATGTGAGCGATATCCAACTAGGAACCTTCTAAATCTGCTGGACCGATGGCATTATTCCGGTTGACCTACAGCAATATCCGCATATCCTATATGCTTGGATAGAGAGTATCCTAAAGGCCTGCCTGGAACTGGTATAGTATGTATACGAGTATACCTATATAGCATGCATACTGAAATTGTAGATCGGTAGATACGGCATTACACTCTTTGGTTAGTTTTATGAAGAAATCTCTTGAGAAAGGGATTACAGGATAACTGTAATGTAATGAACCATACTCTGGGCTGGTTGTGCTGCTTCCAGCGGCAGATCTATGACAGCACCTGATGAGTAGGGATCTCTCGGTGGTGCGAAACCTGAGGCCGAGGACCATGATGCGAACGTGAGGGGATCTGTGTAAAAGTCTATGATTTTATGTATTATATTTAATCTTTATTTCTTAGTCCGTACACTAGTCTGTACAATGGTTGATGCACAACTAACTTAACTAACTGACAGCAAGAAGCTAATTCAATAAATCTAGTACGACATCTAGTACATCATTACACGCTTTTTCTTTTAAAATTAAATTTAACTTAATTTACCTTATCTAAAAAATTAAACCATTGGACTAAGCAACCCATTGGCTATTACATTTTACAGACCAAGCCTTTGTGGTGGTTTTACATGACGACCACTTCGTGTGCGATAACCAATCTGCGTCACAGGCTCTACTCGTTGATTTTTACCATAATCCGGCCTTGCTTCAGGATCACAAATATCAGAAGTTGCCGATTTAGAATCTGAACTACCTTCAACATCTTCTACAGACATTTGTGATCCATTAGTAACTACATTTTCAATCTGAGATTCTTTAGTCTGATAATTGTCTGCTCCTGGCATAGGATTTTCATTACTGGGCTTAACTATTTGAATTTCCGGTAAATCAAACAGTTGACCTGACTTAATATTTTCATCAAACAACAAATCACTGGCACTAAAATCATCATTATTTGATTTTGCAATAAATCTTCGATTTCTTCTAAAATGATTTTCAAATGAATCCTTAATAACATACGAACGATCATTAACAATTCCTGCTACTTTTCCATAATGCCATTCTTTTCCATTTTTTTGAAAATTACTAAATCGCCCACTTGCAACGAAGGTAATGACTTTGCACTCCGATCATAGTAGTATTTTTGTTTTATCTTTTTGTTGTTAATTTTTTCCTGAATGCATTCTTCCGGCAAATTATTTCGCATTAACAAGTAATCTGAGACCGGTAATTTAGTTTTAATCAGCCGACCAAAGAATAATTCAGCAGGTGCCAAACACATACTTGCCACTGGAGTTGTATTATACTCTAATATTCTATACTGAAACTGATGTACCTCATTTGCCTCATAACATCTCTTTAGTATGGTTTTAGATATGGCTACGCCCTTTTCGGCCAGCCCATTGCTTTGTGCATATCTTGGACTTGAATACCTGAACTGAATGTTAAAATCTTTTGCAAAACTTGCGAAATCTTCTGATTTAAATGGACTATTATCACATTTGATAACCACCGGATATCCAATCTTATTAAAAACTTGACAAATTGTGTCAATAATGTGCTTAGAAGTTTTATTATTTAACTTAGATACAACCAAATAATTTGAATATGCATCAATAATTGCTATGAAGTCATGACCCGCATATTCAAATAAATCCATGGAAGCAATATGATATGGATATTTTGGATTTTGTTCTTGAACCAACGGTTCTTTTTGATGATTCCTCTTAAATTTTTCACAAATAGAACATGATATTATCATTTCTTTCAATTGTTCACCCATTCGGGGCCAATAATACAATTTTCTTGCTTTTGACAGCGTTTTTTCAATTCCAAGATGTGACTCGTGAAGCCATTTAGCAACTTTACCCTGTAAAGCTGTTGGAATTACCAATCTGTGGTTCACAAAAAGTAATCCATTTTCAAAATGCAATTCTGACTTGATTTTATGAAATTGCTTGCCTATTTCATTTAAGTGGTGGTATCCTGGCCACCCCTTTTCAACATACCTGCAAATGCGATTGTAGTTTTTATCCTCATTCATAATTTTCTGATAATATCGAAAATTTTCTTCATTCACACAAACTGATCTAGTAAGTGCATGAATTACACCCGTTGTTCCTTCCAACTCTGAAACCTCCGGCAACTGAGCACGAGAAAGGCAGTCTGCCACCAATAAATTTTTCCCAGGTTTATAAACTATTTCCATCTGTGAGTACTTCAACAATGTCATAAACATTCTCTGCAATCTGGGAGTGACATCATCTATATCCCGCTTCATCAAAGCCTCCAACGGCTTGTGATCACTTTCGACAGTGAAATCACGACCATAAATGAAATAATGATAACGCTGACATGCGAAGACAATAGCTAAAAGCTCTTTCTCAATTTGAGCCCACTTTTGCTCACATTTGCTTAGTGTTCGTGATGCATAAGCTACTGGATATCCCTCCTGAATCAAAACCGACCAACCCATCCTTTGAAGCATCCGTCTGAATTATTACAGGTTTTCCAGGGTCATATGTGCGCAAAATAGGATCTGAAGTTATTAATTTCACTAAGTGCTGAAACTCCCTATCGTGCTTTTCTTTCCACTCAAATGGAACATCTTTTCCAGTTAATCGACGCATTTCATCCTTTGAAGCATCCGTCTGAATTATTACAGGTTTTCCAGGGTCATATGTGCGCAAAATAGGATCTGAAGTTATTAATTTCACTAAGTGCTGAAACTCCCTATCGTGCTTTTCTTTCCACTCAAATGGAACATCTTTTCCAGTTAATCGACGCATTTCAACCGTTAATTTAGACAAATTTGGAATAAATCTTGCAACAAATTTGAAAAGTCCCAATATTCGCATGACACCTTTTTTATCCTCTGGTTTTCCCATATCAAGAATTGCCTTCTTGTATTTATCCACCGGTTTGATTGATTCCCCCGAAATCATATGACCCATAAATTTAACTTCCGGTCTACGATATTGTAATTTGTCTTTATTAAATTTTATATTGTATAATCGTGCTCGCTTAAGTACAGTTGATAGTATTCTATCATGCTCCTCCTCATCAGCTGCAGCAATGCCCACGTCATCAAAATAAATAAATACCCCCGGTATATCACCAAAACATTGAACCATATTTCGTTGAAATATTTCTGGTGAGCAATTCAAACCAAATGGAAGTCGATTGAACTTGTATCGGCCAAAAGGTGTCATAAATGTTGTCAATTCTGAGCTTTTGTCGTCTAATTCCAATTGCCAAAATCCACTAGCACAATCAAGAACTGTAAACAAGCGCTTGTTACATATTTCAGGCATAAAATCATTCATAGTGAGGATCAAATAATGTTCCCTCTTTATGCATGCATTAAGTGGCTTGGGATCTAGACACAGCCGTATATCTCCATCCGATATCTCCTCAACTTGTAGGTTATGAACCCAATCAGTAGGGTGCAAAACAGGTGGAATTATATCCTCCCGCACCATTTGATCTAATTTCGGTTTTAACTTGGCAAGCACCGTGTGTGGGAATCTTTTCCTATAGTGTACCACTGGCATTGCATTTGGCTGCAAATGAATAGTCACTTTACCAGGCAATTTGCCAATTCCACTGAATACATCCTTGTTTTTACTTATAAATTCTTCCGCATTTTCCGATAAATTGATTAAGTCAATATCCAAGCGCTTAATCAGTCCAAATTCATTACTGGTCATGCGTCCAAGTATTGGTTCACGATCATTGTCAACCACAACAAAATTTGCTTTTCGTACCCCTTTTGACTTCAAATCCAATAGTTTTAGTGTAGTTGTACCAAAAATTTTAACTTTATTGTTACTATAGTCGTACACAGGAAAGTCATTACGTTCATTGCTCATTTTAATCTTCAAATTATTTATAATTTTAACTGGAACACAATTAACATCCGAACCCGTATCAATTTTAAATTTAATTACATCATCTCCTACTTGGTATGCATTAGTCCATTGATCGCCTTTTTTTCCAATTGAATTTATTCTATAAGTACAATTATTATTAAGCATATATTCCGTTTTACCCTTTTTAACATTTAATTTACCTGTCACGTCACTCCAGTTAATACTTCCAATCTTCGGCTTTCCGTATGATTTGTTTTCCGATTTAGTGGCTTTTTTCCGACACATCCGTTGAAAATGGCGTTTCTTTCCGCACTTACATGTGAATTCTTTTGCTGGGCATATTTCCTTGTGGCCGGGTTTCCAATCACCACCACAGTTGAAACAAAAACGCCTGTTGATAGCGTTGATTGAATCCAATTGATCATTATCCGCCATTGATGAAACCGTCGCTACCACTTGTTTTTTTTGATTCCAAGAGTCCTTTGTTGACGTTTGCCGATTCGAATGTCTTACAAACATCAATCACCTTCACCAACATTTCATCACGACCATCCAGGAGTTTCAGCTGCAGTTTCTTATCAAAGACTCCAGTAATAATGCGATCACGCAACATTCTGTTTTCGTATGATGACCCACATGTGCAAATAAATTCACATTGTTCCAGTTGTATCCGTAATTCGGTCAGGAAGTCACTGAACGACTGGTGCTCCTTTTGGACCATATTGTTGAATTTGTATGATTCCATTGCCACATTCTTTTGAGGCAAGCAATGCTGATCAAATTTTAATAAGACTTCATCCAATGTTCGCTGTGATTGCACAAACTGTTCAACTCGAGCCTGTGCTGTTGCTGTTGCCGCTATTTCACGCTTCCCAATAACTGTTCCAAGTAACGCTTGTTGTGTACCATCATTTGGATACAACGTATTGTAAATGTTCGCACCTTTTGTTCCAATCAACCAAAGAAATATGGCAATTTTTGTTGCTTCTGGTTCTCCATTTTTTCCATTAGCTATCATGTAGACAGAAAAATCCCGCCTCCAATTCTTCCAATCTACCGACAGATTTGAACAATCCAATTCTCTCAGCACTTTGCGATTTCCTTCCATTTTAATTAGTTCCGATGAGATTGAGAAAGATACAATTGATACAGAAACTACAGATACACGAAATAAGCTTCTGGTATACTGCAATGTTTCGATTTTTGATGCGATTTTCTCCGATGTATGTATTTCACAATACTATGTAATCTTTACGTATCGATATGTTAATAAGCCGATGACAGACAAAATTCACAGATTATTATTATTTATTCCATGTGAACTGTTTTACTTCTGACACCATATAAAAGTCTATGATTTTATAGGTATGTATTATATTTAATCTTTATTTCTTAGTCCGCACACTAGTCTGTACAATGGTTGATGCACAACTAACTTAACTAACTGACAGCAAGAAGCTAATTCAATAAATCTAGTACGACATCTAGTACATCATTACAATCTGCGCCGTCCGCGCATTTCATCCTTATGGACCAATTTTTTATCGTGCCTCATTTTTACCTTCCCTGTTTGTGTTGTCTTTAGCAGGCGTATGAATATTTATTAATACGTAAAGGACAGGGGCAACGAGCGGCGAAAACCCCACCCACGTCTCCCGAACTGAGCTGCGGCAGGCATAGGCCACTGCTTAGCTCGTTGAGGAGCCTTTTTCCTCGTTGGATGGCACGGCCCGACCTTCACGATCATTATGCTACCTTAGGCTCCGTCCCCACGGGCATCTTCGGAAGCCCACCAAACCATCCATTACAGTGTTCCTGGATATCCAGTTCGCTTTTAATAATATTAGACCTAGTGCAATCATCGAAGGGCTCTTCAACTTTCAGGTTGATATTCCGCTTTGCTTACTGATTAACACTCTGTTAAGATCAAGGCTTATTAATACAACCATGGTCACATCGTCTGGGTGTAGGCGGGTCTGTAGGGGAACCCCCAAGGAAGGCATATTGTCTCCTCTTCTCTGGAATCTGGCGGTCAACAGATTGCTTTTGGATCTGGTGAAGATTGGGTGTAAATTAATTGCATATGCAGACGACGACGTAGCCGTCACGAACAGTGATGCAGAATGCCCTATCCATTCAAATGAAGTGGGCAAATCGGTGCGGCGTTAAAACTAGCCCGAATAAAATTGAGCTTATGCTTTAACTCGAAACATGGTCGTCTGCGGTTCAAACCCCGCAACGGGACCAAATATTTTTTTGTTCTCAAAGAGAAGTGAAATGAGAAATTAAAACAGAGAAAATTTGGGAACAAAAAATATTTCAAGTAGCATAA
This sequence comes from Chloromyia formosa, assembly GCA_964017055.1. Lineage (NCBI taxonomy): Eukaryota > Metazoa > Arthropoda > Insecta > Diptera > Stratiomyidae > Chloromyia > Chloromyia formosa. Next base: position 33,062,591 of record OZ024815.1, on the reverse strand, counting down.
AAATTACCGGTGCGTTACCGAGCTAAGCTACAGACGCATATTAAATTGCTGTGCAGAATGAAACCAAGTGTCAAAAAAAAATCATATTTTCACTGAAATAATTCGCACTTGCACATTGCAAGAACATTAAATACATAAAGTAAAATATCCAGGGAACAAATATCTCTACTTCTTACCCTCCGTCCAGCCCATCTAGTAAGTTAATATAAGTGCTTCACACCATCCAGACCTCCACGGTCGAGTTTTCAAGTAAAATCAAGCCTTCACGACTTATACTAACAGAATCCTCACACTTTCGTGGTCGTTTTGCACATATGTAAATGCATGGATGTTTGTATGCAGAATGAAACCAAGTGTCACAAAATAATTCCAATTGGTACTTACTACTTATCACTGGTCAAAAACGATTAAAAAATCAATCCTAGAAAAAAAACAAACAGTGTCAACATCTTTAGTCCATAATGTAAAATTACTGCACTTAAATGTTGAACCAAAATATGTGAACAACTTTCATAAAAAATACGGTAGTCTCAAATATGTTGACAAGATCGGTAGCCGTGAAGTCTCGGTTGCCACTCAACGATACTTTATCTATAGAACATGGGTTCGATCCACGGCGCGTCAATAGAAACTGCATGTAGGTATTATTAGAACTCCCACAACAGCGCTCCAAGCTCGTCAGTAAAAGATGGCACCATCTGAAATCTACATGCTATTGAAACGTCAACAAGGCACAGTAATGCAGGAGGTGTTGACGCGCCCATGCCTCTTGCGGAGGGGGTCGAGGCAATTAATATGTATAACAAAGATGTTAATCAAATGTCCGTTTTTCTGAATCAAATTAAAAAACTGGTTTTATAATCTCCAAAAGGGGAGAGTTTTGTTCATTACATTTCCGGTAACATTAAAACTATGTACCTATACAATGCTGCCTACTCCTGGATACACCTACCTACTTAAATCCACCCGATGGTTGTACTTGGCTTAATATGAAGAACACAACAACTTTTCTACTTTACTTTAGCCATAATTGATTTCATCTGCTCATCGCATCCTATCTTTCCACATTGCCAACCTTTCCATTTATTAATACCCCCAATTTCACTAATAACCTCTAATGCGACTCTACCCTTATTTGTACAAATACGTATGCACGGAGCTTCATACGTATGTAGATCCCGCTCCATAGGACTATGCCTGTGCACGATAGAACCACTCTGGCCACCCACTCGACAAGGATAGAAACACATGCAGAGCAATGGGAACTAAAAACCTCGTTCCCACTATGTTATGGTAGAATCAACTCAGGTGACCTGATTTTGGAATTAGTCCAACAGGATGATGATGTTTTTAGGATAAATTGTCTTAATCCTATTATGCAATACGGGGAAAAGTTTTCACCTATACACAACCGTACATACGTACAACAGAAGGTTATAGATTTATGAGCAAGTGGTTTCTGAGACTGGGCATCCATGGGCAAAGTGCTGGCATACAGAGGAACTCAACGTCCATTACCACTAGATGAAAAAAGGCTATCACCAAGATGAAAGCATCAGGGAAAAAATTACCTTGGGCTCTGTGTTATCAGTACATAAGTCTTATAATCCTTTGAGTTAATATGATTACGTTATGAAGACTGGGTTATGGTGGTAGTGCAGCCGGATAGCAGGAAAAACTTGTTCAAGTCATAAACGTTGCTGAGAATCACGGTTGGATGAACAGAAAAATTGTACAGTGTACTCTCTCTTAGCAGACGCCTCTTTTAAGCGGACACCCCTCTTAAGTGGACACTTTTTTAGGATCTAATAATATTCACAAGGTTTTTATAGAAATATAATCTATTTAAAGCGGAAATCCTCTTAACAGGAAGCGGACACGCAACATCGTACACTCAAAGCCGTTTATAAGCCGCGCGGTTAAACACGCGCTTTGAGAAGCGGTACATAGAGGGAAATATTAGGCGCGTTCTTTTCTACTCCAGTGGAGGTTAATTCTGGTGGAGGATAAGCACCGTACGAAAGTACGTTCCGGGTTAACTGCGCGGGACGACCGGTAGCGCAGTGTGTTGAGGCATCAGTCTCATGTTTGACTACCGGTGTTTCGGACCCGAATCACGTCCACGGCGACGTTCGTCGCCATGGATGTGCAGGAGGTGTATGCTGGCAACTGCATTCTCCGAAACCAGTTTATGTTGACGCACTATGCCCCACAAGGGGTTAGGGCAATTGAGTAACGACGCGGTTAAGTGTCAAATGTGCAATGGAACCCTGGCGTCAATTTAGTTTTTCATCATTTTTGATTCTGTGCGCGAGATTTAAAATATGGGACATATCCGGTAAGATACCTACAACCTGTTTACTAATAAACTTGATGTCAAAAATCAATTTAAACTGCGGAAATTTTTAATTTTCCATAATAAAATCGCCTTTTGGTAATGCGAGCGACATCTGTCCGTCACACCTGACATATCTAACCATTGCAAGTTTATTAACCCGTAGAGATATCCAGGTTAATTATGGTGAACGCATTGTTATAATTAACCTGAACCGCAGCACATACGAACGCGCATATTTTACATTAGGCGCGTTCTTTTGCACCTATCCAAGTCAAGGGTGGTTAACCCAAGCTTTTGTGCAAAAAAAACATATATCTGACCCATACAGGGTAAAAGCATGTATTTCACATGAAATGGATTTTATCTAAGATAAAGTTTGGATTTTAAGTGGTGGAATAATCCCACTCTTTGAAAAATATTAAAAACAAACTTCATTCTAATACATCAAGAGTAAATCGCTCCACTGCATTTTCCTTGTGCGACTAGTATTTTGCCCGTTATTTGATGAAATATTGTACATCACAAAAACCATGATTTTTTGAAGGAACAAACATGCACTTGACAGAAACTGTTGTTGAAGTGAGATTATCTTGAAAACTATTTAATATACGAAGATATGATTTTTTGGACGTTTTTCATGTATTCTTATGTGCTCTACGATTTTTCTTTAGCAAATTTTTTGTTAGGATTAATAGTTGTCAAGATAAAAGCGAAAAAAACTAAATAAGAAACTTCTTTAACCCCCATTAGCTCCCGCGCCGCGGTCGAGCTTCCGGTGAGGACTTTTAGTACGATATACTCCTAGTACTCGTACTCGTAGCAACCAACATTCATGCTAGATTTCTTGAATTTTTTTATTTTCATTGGGAATAACTTTAAATGCAATACGGAATCTGAAGAAATTGTTATAAATGGTTGTAACTTGCCACCTATTCAAGATACAACAATCAATTTTATACTCATTAATTATGAAAAATTGTATTATCTACAGCTTTTTCTTGTTCAATAAATAATAAAAAAGATAAAAGCTTGAAAAACGCAAAATAAAAACATTTTTAATTACTGATTTTTAAAAGCATGTAAGATTCAAAATAATGATGTACAACAGGCTTATAGAGAATTTAGTGCTCTTTAAATTTACTTTCTTTTCCACGATGCACGACTTCCGAGATATAAGCGAAAAACTGAAAAAATGTCACCTCTTTGTTGCCCCCTTCCTTTTTAACACCTCGTTCTTCCGGGGATTTTAGTATGCTTGCCTTCTAACTAGTCCAAGCAAAACCCCATAGTTCATTTTTGTGGTACCGACATTTCTATCTAGAAAGTCTTATTGCCTACGGTATTAAGAGAGAGTACACTGTATTAGATATGACAATTTAATATTATGGTGATAGCTAAATTGTCCCATGTGCTTCCTTATTGCAACCAAGACTAATAGTATTCAATTAAGGACACTTTAATTATGCAATTACATTTAGTAAATCATTTGAATTCACGATGTCGTTTGTTTTTGGACTTCAAGGTAATCTAAGTACCACACAAGTTATCAACATAAGCCGTGTTCTTTCCACCCGGACAAAGGTGCATTCCCATACAAAACAACTGACCGTTGTTTGATCCAGGTCTCGCATTGGATCACATCTGTTGAAGTTAATTGGTTGAACGTCAACTTTTATATCCGCAATTCGCCACTGTAGCTTTCCATATTGAGCCCGCAATACGCCCCACGCAGCGAATTGTCTCTATGACAGCAGTTTCACTCGTCAGTGATGCAGACCAGGATGAAGTGGATCATTGCTAGTCCAAGTCAATGACTAAGCTTCGCTCTCAACTACCACCGAATAATTAATCGGCTTATAGCCAATTCATAACTTTGTCACCTGGTTTTGTCCACACTATAGATTCTACTCCCCAACAGCTGCAACAGCTGACTTAATCCTTCGATCAAGCAACTCGACCAAGCCAACTTGAGAGCGAAGCTAAGCCATTGACTTGGACTAGCAATGATCCACTCCATCCCATTCTTAATAACTAGATATGCGCAAATGAGTGATAACTACATATAAATTTTCCCTGATCCAGACAGTTTGATTCTTCGTTGTTGTTGTGGTAGCGATGCTTCAAATACTGCAATTCTTCTTGCATCGAGGGGGTTTGGCAGCTCTTAGCCGTTGAAAAACGGGTCGTTCCGGTACGAAGAACCGGCTACCGCAAGAACGGTTTGATTATTTCTCCATTTTGGACGGCTATAAGCTTTAAGCATCTGATAACACGTCATGTGTAAGCTGCAAATTTTCACTGTATGAAACCCAATTCCCATTTTTCACGCTGAAGCGCATGTTCCTATTTTTAAGTATAAAAATAGAGTGTATCATTGCTAAGCAGTCAACAAGATTATTTAGCAATGATTACCTCCCAGAAGTTGTCAGTATAAAGTGCATGTGCATGAGCTGGTGTTGTCACCTGATATACTGTACTCTTCTGGAGATACCTTAAAGGTCGAAATAGACATTCTCCTGAGAATGGTATCATGAGACTGATTTAGTTCTCCAGAACCACCTAAATAGCAATGACAATTTATTCTCATGAAAATTTGTAGTTCGCATGCATTCTCATGGGAATTATTCTTACCATCAAGTAAATGACCGTAACCACTCTCATGACCGAAGTATATTCTCACGAGCTGTTCGTGAGAATAATCATTCTCACGGGCGGTCTTTTATAGAAGTTGATGTTCTTTTGCTGGAAAAAAATTAAGAAGGGCACCTTTTTATTTTTTAATCTGTAGTGACCGAAAACTTATTTTGCAAAAAAATAATCAAAAGGGTCCAGGATTAAAAAAAGAGGTCAAAGTTTATTTCATCGACTATAGGCATATTGGCATATTAAAAGGGATAATTAGCACTTTCCATTTATGGCATTTTTCCCCGATTCGACGTAGATGCGACGGATTGAGGGGCGAAATAAAACAAATAGAAAAAAAAAATAAAAAACAAATATTAAAAAAAAACACCTTGCATGAAATATCGTTCAATATTAAACAATTGATATTATGAAACAAAGTGGGGAACACAGAAAGATAACACTTCTTTTTTTAAATTACGTCCAATCTTGCCGGAAAAAAAACTATTAGGGGGTTGCTGTTGTTGCAATAGCAGCCCCTACTGGCATTGAGGAGGTTTGGCAGGCCTTAAACTAGTCCCTCAGTTTTAAAGCTATCGAGCTGAAATTTTATATGAAGCCTTCCTTCTATTGCACGCTGTAAATATGTCGGAACCACCGGAATCGGATCACTACGTCATATAGCTGCCATAGGAACAGCCGGTCCAAAAATTCGCCTTTGTGAGAAAAACTTTTTTATTTCTACAGCTATCTTTTTCAAATTTCGCACCAATCAATAGAATTTTTAGTCAAACCATATGTCTGAATTTCGTTGAAATTGAACCACTCTATCACATAGCTGTCATAGGAACGACCGTTCCAAAAGCAGGTTTTTTTAGGAAACTTTTTTATTTCTGAAGATATCTTTACCAAATTTCATATTATTCCATCGCATTGACTTCCAAATCACGTCCCTTAATTTCGTTGCAATTGGCTTACTATTTCATATACCTCTCATGGGAACAGTGAAATCGGAACAAGTTATACTACTAATTTCAAAGTGGCAAATGCACCATAAGTCACAACGAAGGTATGATACCCTTCACGCGAAGCGTGTGTTGAACCAAAGTGGTTTTTTGGATTTTGTGGTCCTTAAAATTTCAAATTTAAAGTACACGTTGACTAATTGGGGATTTGTTTGTGTTTTTTTAACCATTTATACTTAACAAGACATGTTATTTTGGTGAGTAAAATTTTAAGATTCTGTGCTGAACAGAAGTGGTTTTCAGAGTTTTATGCTGCTGTACAGTATAGAGCCCTAGTGCACCAGGGGCCAACACAGAACCCTAAACCTTAAAAACAAAAAAACTATAACTACCATTCAAGGGAGGACAATCAAGGAATTTAAAAAAAACTATTTGAGTCTACAACAGGACCGTAAAGCGCCAAGGGTTGCAGCCGGACCAAAAATCACTGCACTGCTTTAAGTAGTCACTGTGTGTTTCGAATTCGTGAAAATTATAATTTAAAGCACTACAATCCCCTTAAAACGACTTGGGCTCAACTCAAAACCCTAACCTTTTCTCAACAAAATAACGCGTCGTGTTAAGTATAAAAAGCAAAATCACAAAAAAATACCCCATGTACTTTAAATTAGTAAAAAAAATGTCAATTTGGAGCACCACGAAACCTTAAAACCTCTTCGGTTCAATACTGAACGCTGAAATTTTACTCAAAAAAGCACCACGTCCTGTTAAGACAAAATGCAAAAAAAAATCACCGCAACATCTTTTGGAGAACAGAGTAGAACCCTACCCAACTAACAAACTTTCAAGAGTTAAAGTCTTATCGGTTACAAAAAGCCCTCATAAGACTTTAGTAAAACCCCCCGACACTCTCGAACCAAAAACGCGTATAAGTGCCACCATACACTGTCGAACTCCAACTCGGACTTGAACTCGAACATGGTACAAGTGGACCGGTTTTCTTCAGGTTTATGTGAAGTGTGTGTGTGACTTGAACTATTCAGAGGGCATTTGCACCAGGTTCGTGTTCGAGTTGGAGTTCGACAGTGTATGGTGACACTAAGCATCCCAATCTCGTAGCAGTTCTGCAAATTAAAAACTTCCTCCATAAATATAATTGTCAAGTTGTTGGATCAAGTCGCAACTCCACGCTGAAGCAAAAACTAGGTACCGAAAAATACGCCTTATCAAGGAGGTGATAAGTGGTATTGTACCCAGAATGCGCTAAATGGTACATAAGTCAAACAAAAAGATTAATTAAAACAAGATTCAATGAGCACATAAAGAAAGCGGAGCGTCCAACAAGATGAACAGCAATATCGATTCGATCACCAGTGGCATCCCATATTTTGGAGGAAGGACATCACATAAATTTTGATAATATTGAAATAATACGACAACATAAAAAAAAATTCTACGCTCGCTCCATGGGAAAGCCTAGAAATTTAGCGAGGCGACAAAGACCCAACCTTGAACTCGGACGAGAGTAATTGCTGGACGAGATTAATTAAGTGTGTCATAAAGGGTAACCCAGGTAGATTTGCAAATTAGTTATAAGACAGGTATATAGATATAACAAGAAGATACACATATTAGGAAATAGGTAGATGTACAATTGGGCAATATGAACAATTATTTATTACTAGGTATATTTTTTTAAGTTAGCAATGTATTGTACCAGGTATAAATAACAACATCCTAAACCAAAGACTTTCAATAGCTTTGTACTGAAGAAGTGAGCAAGTTGCTCCCGAAATACTAGTATCTACACGAAATAAATATCTCTGTAGTTGGAACCCGAGCCTTTCATTTGTTTTAAAATATTATAGCAAAACTACAAACCATCGGAAATAAGGTAAACGTCGACTTATAAACTGCCATCGATCTAATTCATATCTAACAGAAACAAAACGAATCAATAGAAATTGTTCTTTAAATAATTTCATTTCAATCATTGGTCATTTATTGCTTCACTGAAAATCGAGGCAAAAAAATTAATTTAATATGAATTCGTTGTAAATTTTTAATCTAAATTTCGCGGTAAAGCACGTTCTTCATACAGATTCAATTGAAAATATGTTCGTATGTTATATACTCATGAGAAGCATGTGGACCTCTCGTATTTCTACATACTCGTAGAATGGTGTTATTGTATCGATACCCGCCAACTTTATTTGAATTCCGCTAAAAGCAATTTCGCTACTGTGATTTTCATCGTACACACAGTAACGGTCTTCGAATTATGTACGGCTGCCATAAGATCTAAATCATTCAATACGATACGCACATTTCCATTTGGGAAATATCTTTTTTCCTGGATATTGCACGAGTGTAGAAGATAATTTATTGTAATAACATTTCACTTGTCAGCTATTTCTTACGCTCTTTGGTCATCATATTAGCAATGGCAATCAAAGTACGGATTTCTTGAAGAATTCTCAGACTATTATTAGTTATTAGTTTTTACTAACAAAATTTGCCATGTTAAGTTAAACCTTACTACCACTAGTAGTCGATGATAGTTAAATTGGTTGATGAAAGTGCATTTTCAGTACATTTGCTAACGTTATATAGCAAATCTACTGCAGAAGGGAGTGAGTCGCTCATGAAATACTTGTGTTTACTTCGAATAAAAATGTATTGTAGTTAGGAGATCTACTGTTTTTACCTAATCATACTACAAGAATCGGAAATAAAATAATTATTTAATCATATTCTGATTTCTAAGGTTTTCAGCAAAATCAGAAAAAGAAGGAAAAATTGAATTGAAATAATAAACTAAGGCATTTTTTTCTATTTGTGTTAATGCCTTTCAGAAGAAATACTGTGTTGACCCCATTAGTATCCGATTCAATTGTTGCCTTCTGACTGTCAGGTTTTCAATTAATTGGCCTACAGAATAACATAACTCAAACAGTTCCAAAATATTGCGTTTCAAACAAATTGAAAAAAGATTCCCAGAAATTGTGTGAACGCGCAAGTATATTACCTTTCAATATGAAGTACTTACCGATTTGGATATCTTAATATCGTCGTGTGGAATTGGCTTGACACTGCTGATCGAATTTATTAGTCAGGTCCATAAATTGTGAGGAAGGATTACTGCTCTTGGTTCATTCACTTAGCATAGTAGAGAGATGCAAGTAAATGCAATATCCTTATGCGTCGGGAATGTTACAGATTGTACCTAAAAGAAAAGCTTGGAAAGATGTTCTTACCGTCAAATCAGAAGAGAGGTTACAACTATTGCCATCTGGTCCATTTTAGAGAACTAAGGACCAGACCAGTTCGCAACCAACGTTTTCTCTTCTCGATTACATATAAAAGTAAAAAAACACTATACTATTTTAATGAAATAGATAACGAGACGAACGTTCAAGCGGATAGTTGTCAATCAGCAATCACAGGTACCATTGAAATAATCAATTAAAGCTTATTTCCTCTTAAAATATTAAATTTGAGATTAAACCAAAATTCAATAATAAACCAAAATTCAATAATCGCTACTCCTTGTACACATAAACCAAATATACTACGAAAGTAGTGAGGAAAGCCATGTCTATTTCAGGTAGTAATCAAGCAACTGCGACCTTTAAAGATACGAATACAAACAAAATTTTTACTCATTCTTTTTTTATTGAACACTGTAGAATCTCTGATTTCGAGAAATATTTCAAGTACACCTACTCCGTCCAATAACAATTCACAGAGCCGTGCGAAAGGGGGGGGGGGGGGGGGGGGCAAAACGAGTTTGCTATTTGGGAATTTTAATAGCGCAAAACGAGGGTGACATCCGACACCTCGTAATAAAACGCTTTTTGAAATCCACGTGCATCTCATACCGCTTCTTCCAGTTTTTAAATACTATAACGTAACATATGGACATTTCCAGCTCTGGCTGGTTAAACGATTGAGATAAGCTCAGGTATGCTGTATCTAGGGGGTATCACAACGGACCCAGTGGTGGTCTATGTGCGCTTTTCTCTTCAAGGCAACCCATCTAACCTAACCTAACATATGGATATTATGTATGTATGATATAAAAGAAAAGATAATTTCTCATTTTTTTGCAAGGGACGCACATTTTATGAGTGTACATACGGGTACATGTGTGTTTCACCTAATATACCTATACATGTGCTCAACAATCTATATATAACACTTTGTATAAATTGAACATAATTTTTTTTTTTTTTTTTTAATTTTAAATAGTTTTGCACCGACCTCACACTATTGGGAATTATTCTTCAAAATTATATGAAATTACAATTATTGAACAAACACTTTATGGCTTCTTAGAAGAAATAACTGACGTAACATTCCAATTTTGAAGCAAGGTCTCGAAATGAGTTAGGAATCATCTCATTTACTGGATCGTGACGGTGCGTTTTATCTTTGTGTAGAGGTGTGTGATTAGCGACACGCTCAGCCGAGTCATTTACTTTAAATGGGTACACATTCAACAGCTTAGTGGGCTCATAGTCCGACATTTAAATCTCCTTTCATCGAAAAAACCACATCAGTGAAATTTAAACTAGGGCCCAGTGCATAAAGGCCAAACGTGCTGACCGTTGCGCCATCCGAACTACGTGGTTCCTTGCAGTAGAAAATGTATACCCTAGACTTATAGTATAGGGTATATTGTTTTTGTCACGACGAAAATATGTAACACCTTAAAGGAGGCTCCGGAGGTATAGCAATGTATATATATAAATGATCAGGGTCACCTCCTGATTCGATTTAGCCAGGTCTGTCTGTCTGTCCGCTCGCACGATATCTTTCGATAAAATGAAGCCAGGGCCTTGAAATTTTGGTCAAATGTTGGCAGTGTGATCTAGTTGGATGGTATTGAAAATGGGCATGATCAGGCCAAGAGAACGCCTACCTCCCCTACATATGTAAAATACTTAAATGTATCCATAACTCCCGATTAAATAAACATGAAAAGCTCTAGCTTTGGTAGATTGCTCGTGAGGGTGATCTTATACTCTCTTGGAAAATAAAATCGATCAGTTGAAAACTAACGGTAATTTTCTTACAAAGAGCCCCGTACTAACCTACTTTTCAGGTTTTTTGTCTATAACTCTTGAACCAATAGACACCTGATTTTTGGCGTGTAACCTTGAAGTGAAAATCTGCTTAAGGTTTTGTAAGTTGGTCATAATCAGATCAAAGGAACGCCTACCTCCCCTTCAAATTTCAAAACATTAAATATTAATTTAATTAAGATAACTTTCGAAAAAATGATACTGGCAACTTGAAAATTTGACAGAATGTTGCTAGTAAGACCTACTTTGTTTATATTGAAAATGGGCAAGATCCGACCCAAGTAACCTCCACCTCCCCTACAAATGAAACTTCAAATAAGCGATAACTTTTGATAGAATGAATTCAGCAACTTGAAATTTTGGTCAAAGGTTTGAAGTGAGATTGAGTTAGTTGGCATTAAAGATGGGTAAGATCCAACTTAAGGAACCCCTACCTCCCCTAGAAATAAAACTTAAAATAAGCGATAACTTACGACAAAATAAAGCTAGCGACTTGAAATTTTGGTCAAATGTTTGTAGTACGATCCAGTTGGCTTATATTGAAAATACGTGAAATCCGACCAACGAAACCCCTACTTCCCCTACAAATGGAACTTCAAATAAGCGATAACTTTCGATAGTGTGAAGCTAGAGACTTGAAATTTTGTTTAAATGTTTGTAGGGGGATCTAATTTGTTGGTGGCAATGATGGGCAAGATCCGACTCAAGGAACCCCTACCTCTCCTACAAGTGAAATTTCAAATAAGCAATAACTTTCGATAGAATGAAGCTAGCGACTTGAAAAATTCGACAAATTTGGGTTAGTTAATTGATTTGAGAATGGTCAAGATCCCACTGAATGAGTGCCAACCTCCCCTCTGAACTGGCCATATAGGAGACCCACTTTTAATGCATATGGTCGTTGCCAATTGATACTTTTGGTATCACCACTAGTCTGTACAAGTCTAGGGTATATACGCTTCGGACTTGTGGTTTTTTTTTAATTTTTGCATACGTAACGTACTTGTCCTGTTTCAAGAATTAATTCGCCATTTTATTATGATCAGATTGTGTTAAAATGATTTCATCCTTTTTAGGGCTTTGTAGTAAAAACAAAACCCTTATGAAATCCGTCAAATGTCTGTCCGTCCGTATGTCCGTCCGTCTGTCCGTCTGCCCATAGAATATCTCACGAACGGCTGAATCTTCATATATGAAATCCTGTGGGAATATGTAAAATCATTATAATTCACCGGAGAAAGCGATGCGTTGTAATAGGCCGACTTTAAGGGGAGGTCCCCATAGAAAGGAAATGAAGGTCAAACAAATTTTTTCATCTGGTATAGGCAAGTGGGATATCATGAGAAAGGTAAGGTAAGGAATGTTGGAAAGAGCTCTACATAGTGTCCCGAAGAGAGTGCAATATCAAAACTTAAAAAATTAAATTGTCTTTCATTCCTCAATAAAAAAAAGGTATTATTAACACCTGCCAGGGATGCGTTGGAAAATTAAGTATGTACTTTAATGCAATACGAAATATTTAATGAAAAACTGTGATTTTTCTACTTAAACGATTTTCTTTGACAGGCCCGCAACTACCAGAACTTAAGAAATTAGGGTGGGATGATCTAAGCACGATTTGACCGTAACAAAATATGGATTCGATTTTTGAAATAAAACTTGCACATTATGCAAACTTTGAGAAAAGTGATAAAAATGGAAGATTTAAAAAAATAAAAGCAAAAATTTGCATTTTATCGAAGTAAAACCAACAAACTATTCCTTTGATTTTTATAGAATAAACTTTTAAAATAAGGACATCGCACTAGTTGAGAACTATATAACGGTATACATAAGGGTGGACTATTCCACGTTATTACACTTGTAAATAACAGATAGTTTTCCTTTAAATAATTCGTTATTTTATCTGGTACTGTACCAGTTGTATTCCGTATCAATGCAGGTATTATGCCAGTAATATTTCTGATAATTTATCCGGTAAACTATTGGGTTGTCCTCCACATTTTTACTAGTAATATTATCGTATCAAATTGGATATTGTACCAGTGTTTTGACTAAATGAATCCACGTTTTTTTTTCAGAGATAAAAAAAATCATACACAATTAAGTTCATTTTTCCCGACGACCTATGACTTTAAACAGAAAAACCTGGTAGTGCTACCAAATAATTAACCGATAATCTACCCGAGAGTGGTGTTGCAGGGATTCCGTATATTTAATTCTTCTATTTGTATTTGGGGGCGCCATATTAAATCTTTGCTCCGTGCGCCAAATTTTCTCCGCACGGCTCTGACCATTCATCCTTTCACGTTGATTCATGAATCATGAAATCGCATGGAGAATAGTCAGCAATATATGAATGTCTGCATTTAGTGTGTAAGTAGTCGAGTGTACCGAGCCCCAAAGAAAATGTAATACGTATGGGCACGTACTATTCGAGGAAATTGGGCGAGAATCCTTTATCGCAACTCCGACACCCACATTCCATATTTCAACGCTCATAGCAATCGTGCATATATCAGGACGAGACATATACGAAAATCTAGCGACGGTCGGTCTCGGTATTCTATTATGTTAATGTCCCAATGGTAACATATGCTCTATGTTCGAAATATGTGATAGCTGTAGAATTTTAATTGAGCGGAAACCTGGCAAAAGAAAGCTCGACGATTTTTATTATTCCTCCTTTTGTATATAAACGAATTTGGACGTATGGCTTTATAGGTTTTATGAAGTACTCGTATGTTTTATCTCTACATCGATTTTAAACCTTTTTTTTAATGGAGATAATTTGATATGTGACAAAATATTATCCTTGCTGACGCCAAAAATTGGGTTTCGGATGTATCAGTAATGCCAATCGACAATCATGTACTCCTATTACTCTAAAGGTGCGTTTAGATTTAGCCACTCGTGCAACTGTTTCGCGAAGGAAAATCGCGCGTTGTGTGAACGTGTTCCTCACCCGAAACTAATCTCGCGTTAAGAACTCGCGGTGTAACGCATCTGGTGGCTCGCTGTAAGTTCCTCGTGCGTAACTACATGAGACTCAGTCGCCGATTTCGGTTAATGTGAACGTTGCGCGAGTATGTTTCAGGTGAGGATGGTTTTGATGAGAAGCACTCGTCCGACATGACTATTGTCATGTACTCATCTGATCGGAATGGTTAGAACTACAAGATAATTTTGGGTTGCTGATTCCGAATCTGAAGGCAAAAAAGAAAAAAATTGGGGTTGCCAACCGCAGAATGGCAACCCTGTTTTCATGAGGAAATAGTCATCCGATTAATCTGGCTGGAACTATACGTATACAAAATAGTGATGGTAATGATGGCAAAGCAGAAGTTGCACCCAGGGGTACAATTCATGAGCACGAACGCCCAGGTGAACTCACCTAAACCAGATAGTATAAACTGCACAAGAGTGATCACTCCATAGAACTTTCGCTTCCGCCAGTAGATCTGTATGTATTGACAAATAGTGTGGACTACACACCAATATAATATCATATCATGTTGGAACGTCCATGTAATGGGTCCAAAAATATTCGAGAAGTGTGAAAATGCCTTTTCCAATACCGATTTGCAAGCGTTTGCGTTCATTTTGGGAGTTAAAAATTGTAATTCACAAGTCCCATAATATGAAATGGCTCCCCATACCATTACACCTCCCGCACAGCTGTAATGACGACTTAAATAGCTTTCAGGCGTTCATATATCGTGGAAATAAAAGTTATATACTACATCAGGTCCGTCGAGGTTGAACTGTTTTCCGTCGGAAAAGATGATGGTGTTCCACTCCTTATTCCAGGTCATATGCTCTCGAGCAAAACGAAGACGTGTAGCCTTACGAGCACCATTAAACGGTGCTTTTTTTAGTTTTAGTCTTTTTAAGTTACAAGTGTTGCGTATTACACGTGTTACAGTTGATAGGCTCGCCTTAACACCGCTTTTTTCCCTGATTTTCGATGCAGAATGGCGAGAATTTAACGCAGCTCGGACAATACTTCTGTCTGTTGCTGTTGTTGCTGAATAAAAACATCCTTTCATATTTTTTCCGTAATTTGCACGTTTTCGGATAAAATTTAGTTTACATTTTGACTTCGTCCAATTTTTCTGGCAATTTCTCGCTGATTTAGGCCGCATTCGAGGTAACCTTTTATTTGACCCTTTTCTAAGTCATCCAGTTGTTTACCGCGACCAATTTTGCACTAAAATCACTCTACACTACCGGAATTGTGAAAAATAAAACATTTCACACTGTTTGATAGCAACTGCACATTGCAAACTAAATGAATTACCGTTGAACCTATTCTGATGACCCAAGAAATGTACTGTTTTAGTAAACAAAACAATCGAAGCAAGATTTAACATTGGTACAGTCACAGAAATGTCCTCATTTCTGTAGTATCAAGTCTAAACAAAAGAAAGTTTAAAACATCAAACAAATTATATTTTTGTTGGATGTTGGATGTACATATTATACTTTTTGAGATATCGGAGAAAACGTAAATGAAAATTCTTGAACCTATTCTGGTGAAGAGCAGTGTATATCGGGCTCCAGAAAAAAATATCCATAGTAGTAATAATGATCGTCAGAAAGCCCATGAAATTTTATTTAAGTCCTATTTCACTTGGTACGAATATAATAGTTAATAGCGAGAGCTCATGGAGCTTTGTACCACATACTTAAGGACACAGCAGAAAAGTAGAAGAGTTCTTATTGGGAAAATCCAAAATTTAATTAGGTCTTCGAGACCAATCTGGTTTTTTTTTTTCATTAAAAGAATATGGCATGGAAGACTAAAATTAATTAAAAACACAAAAATCTCGTCTTCCTTGATTCTACAAATTTATTCAAACACATTTTGAGTTATTTGAATTGATCATGAAAACTGACTTAAAAGAGCTTAGTTAATAAGTAGAAACAACATTTACTGGAATTATTATATGTTCTTTAATTAATTTCTCTTTGAACTTCATTCTCAAAAAAACGTACATGATAACCGTCATTCAACCGGAATGGTATCGATGATATACTAAAAACTCAACAGTGTCTCCCTTATGGATGCAGCTCCACTCTGTTTACAAAGAGTTCCATAAGGACTAAAATTCTTCAATTTGTCAGTCGCAAAAAGGGTTTGTATTCTTCGTTTTCATACAACTTTACTTTACAACTGCACGAGTAGATATTTATAGAGAAGAATTCCTTATTCAATTTCAAATGATTTCACTTCGAATTATTTCAATGCGAATTTTTCATTAAAATGCGAACGTTCTGACCAATTCCAACAAATGATATCTCTATCTAAAGATCTAATTAAATCCGATGCTTGGTCGAAACATCTTCCCATTGACCCATGGAAAGCTTCTCAAAACCGACTAAATTTAATCCCTTATGGAGGAGCCCTAATCCTCTATAGTAATCAGTATAAATGAAAAAAGATTTATCAACATACCATTCTTCATAATAGAACGCAACGGACTAATGAGAAAAATTTCGTCCCAGAAATGGTAATTTGGAGGCGACTCTCAACTCATTTGAACTAAAAACGATAAGCGCTACCCATCAGGCGTTTTCCGCAAAATTTTCCGAAATCAATTTCCTCGTCCTTAAATAACTTGACTTTTTTATTTTAGAACATTTTTTCCATTTCGCCGCAGCTAATCGATATCATTTCTTAGTAGTAATTTGTAATGAGGTTGAAAAGTTGTATGAGGCAAGAGTGTACTCCAATAAGGAATCAGTCGATGAAGTCGAATGGCAGACTATGCATTCGGAGCAAGAATATCATCGTTCTTTCATTTTTTTTCCTTTCCCATTCCTAAATACCCACTCGACATTCATATGATTTCGCCGTATAAATCCTGGCATGATGAATGTCGCAGATGAGGTGGAATAATGAACTATGGACTATATTGGAACGCTTCTCAACGTCCTCACAATGGCAAGAACTTCCGCCGTCTCTCGTCCTCCCTCTCTCGAAATTTAATATTCTTTCGAGTGGCACTTTTGCCTTTCGCTGAACTTCTCGGTGATTATTTTTTTCTTTTCTGTTGTCAGCCTCTTGTAATCGCGTTCAGGCATTTTGTTTTGCCTGCTCCTCTTCGTGCTACTTACGCTCTGTGTTGTCCTTGGAAGATCCAAACTTCAATAAATTGACGAATGAAATATGTGATTGTGCCTAAAGCGATTTGGGTTAATTCGCTTCCATTTCTCTTATTTTCGACGATGTCGTCGTCCCCACTCTATCGGAAGTGATACTAATACAGTCGCAGTGTAAACGTTTGAAGAATTAGGGCCCCGTAATATTCAAAAAATTTCAATAATTCATCTCTAGACTCGAAGAAGAAGACGCTTCATTGTGTAGAGAGTTAAAGAAGTAACCTAGTTTTCAAAGAAGGTCTCTCCACTTGTCATTCTGTTTCGCGTGGTAGAATGTAGGGTCGGTGATGGCCCGCCTCCCTTCCACCACTTTGGCAAATAATAATCTACTTAGGAATGTTTCAGTGCGACAAAAATTGACTAGCGATTCATGCATTATTGATAGGCCTCTCTGCCTACTCTCCGCTTGAAAGGTCGCCTCATTGAAATTGAGATTTAGGTGGCAATTCAGCAGTTTCCGTAAACTCAAAGGATGTCAATAGATGTTTGCAATTCAGCACTCAAATTTTAGAAAGCGCGAGTACGGTTGGTTTCATTTTAAATTTTGGGCCCGTTCTACATATAGTATTTTAGAATGGACTCGCATATAAGACGATGTATGCTGTATGTTCCTAAGTCCCGGCACTTCCGGTGCTCGGATCTTAACCAAATTTGATGTGTAGCTTTGGTGACACTGTTTTTATACCCTTCACGGCTGTGACAGGGAATATTAACTTTGTCATGAAGTTTGCAACGCACAGAAGGAAGCATCTCCGACCATATAAATTATATATGTATGTTCTTGGTCAGTATGATGAAGTGAGTCAATTAAGGTTTGTCAAATTTTTCAGGAGTCCGATATATTTTAGCAAGTTAATTGCAATGTGCGAAACTAGGTGATAGATTTAGAGAAATTATGTTTCCAGTAGTTGAAACTTTAGAAATACTTACAACTACACCGAACATTGAAACTTCATCCAGGGCTTAGTCTGTAATGTTGTCGAAGAGCGATCGGTCGTTCGTCGAGAGAGAAATGAAGAAAGTTTTATATTGTTCTGCCTTGAGTTTCACTAGTTTGCTTTTCCCATCCTCCTTATGGCCCCATTTTTTTTACTATTCCCCATCTTTGCCCCCCCCCCCTTTGGGTTGTCCTTCCCAGCCCTAAGAATTTTTATTAATACGTAAAGGACAGGGTCAAAGAGCGGCGAACTGGGCTACAGCAGGCATAGGCCGCTTCTTAGCTTGTTGAGGGGCCTGTTTTTTCTTCGCCAGATGGCACGGCCCGATCTTCACAGTCATTATGCTACCTTATGCTTTATCCCCAAGAGCATCTCCGGATGCCCACTAACCCGTCCGTTACGATGGTTACATTTGTTAATGTTCCTATTTCCTCCCCTCGCATTTTAATGTTTTACACTCACTTAAAACTCACACCAATCAGCTGGCCTAGCCAGATTTTATGCCACCGATTCAGTTAGCATTCAATACTATTTGCTCTAACCACTGGTGGAGCATAGCGCATCAACTATTCCCATGTGACTTAGTTGACGTTTCGTTAACATAAACGTGTTTCTGACGATGCATGTTGCTAACATGTCCCTTCTGCCCATTTGACGGTAAATCTGCGACAAGTCGAGAAAGTTTGCGGCTTATTGCTACGCCCAGTCCCACACTACAGGGGGAAGAAAACACAGACATGGAACGGGAGTAGAACTCGTAACTGATCGGTATCATCAGGGGCGTATGCAGGAAAAATTTTCGGGGGGGGGGGGGGGTTTTGTTCAACTTTTTTTTTAGAGGTTATACAAAGGAATATTCAAATACGAACACACACATACAAATTATGATTTATTACGGCAAATTACAGAACAATATTCAATCTTCCAGGCACGCTTCCCATAAGGTCCAAAATTTGATCATTCGTTACCTCTACATCTCTATGAATATTCAATAGAGCCAACCCATTTAATCTGTCCTGCTGCGTAGAGTTTCGCAAATAGGTTTTCAACCTTCGAAGAGTCGAAAACGATCTTTCAGTAGGTGCAGCAGAAACCGGTAGAGTTGCTGCTATTTTCAGATATCGGTGTACAGTGGGATAAAAGTTTTGGTTGCAAATGTTTAATGTTTCTATTAAACTTTTCGGCTGATTTTCCTCCGACATTTTTAAGCAATATCTGAAAACGAAAATATTTTTTTCCAGAAATCCAGCATTAGGCTTATTAAATCAAATATTTATACCGCCACATTGTCAGTTCAGCTTCAAACTCTTCAGTAGATGTGATGTTATTTTGCCACTGAGTCTCGAAACTTCTCACAGTCGTTTTTATTCTTTCCGAATTCACCTTCGCAGATTTCATTGGTAGAAGATCCTGGATTTTTAATAAAATA
Organism: Chloromyia formosa; assembly: GCA_964017055.1. NCBI lineage: Eukaryota > Metazoa > Arthropoda > Insecta > Diptera > Stratiomyidae > Chloromyia > Chloromyia formosa. The sequence goes on along the minus strand of OZ024815.1, from coordinate 33,043,047 downwards.
TCGCGATGTCTAAGAAATCTAGAGTTCAATTCGCTTAGATAGTGGTCTAAGAATGGAATCAACTCCAATTGGCGATAATATCTTTCGGGGCCACCTTCATAATTTGCTCGATATTTTTGCATTTTTGCAACTCGGGGGACTTTGATTTCGAATCCTACCTCTTCAACCGTTTTCACAACGGCCTCGAAAATACTGTGAAATAAGGCGTCCGAGTTTTGTCGCATTTCGTCTACTTCTACTTTCAAGTCGTTTGCGTATTTCACGCAAAGACTTAAATCACAGTCTTCCTTTTGCAACTGTTGGCTTAGTGATTTAGTCAAACTCAAATCGAAGTAACGCTCTTAAGTTTCCATCATTCTCTACCGGCCATTTTAGCGAAAGTGGGCCATGATCTTGATGACCCCTCAAACCAAGTCCTTGCCGGCCGCACAGAAGAACAGCACGAATAATTGTACCCAATTTTTGCCGATTATCAAGTTGCACTTTTTTTGTACTTTTGTCGAGTTCTCTTACAATATCATGAGTCTTGTTTTTCAAAATTAATTGTAAATTTTGCGCATCAATACATGCATCTTTATGGTAACTTTTCTCCTGATGGTTTCGGAAAGTATCCAATGCTTTTTTCCAATTCCTGAATTGGGTTACGACAAGATGGTTTGTGTTTTGATTTTGCCCTTTTCCAACAGACTTCTGTGCGAAAAGAACGCAACATCGACAGTAAGCCCCATCTTCTGCAGCGGAATAGGACAGCCATGAAAAAGAACGAAGCCATGAATGTTGAAATTTTAATTTTCGTTCGCCTGAAGCAGGAAACTTGAAGCTTTCGTCAGGAACCCACACATTCTCGAGAAGGTCATTTCTCTCGCGGTCGTCTAATTGTCGCCGGCAAAAACTGCTGATATCGTTACGGGGAACCTGTTGCCGTTGATAAATTATATTATTTTGTATTTTTATTTTCATTCAACGTAAAATTAATAAATTCAAAATGATTTTTTCAATGACTCACTTGTATATTTTGCGTTTCCGTTAGATTTTTTTTCTTCGGAGGACTTTCCACCGATTCGTTGTCAGAAACATTACTCGGAATCGATTCCACTGGTTTGAAAAATGCAGTTATTTTGTTGGAACTAATTTTTTGTTAAGTCTTATTTTTAATTTTATTTAAACTGCACTCTCACCCACCGATACAAACTACGGAAAAAAATCGCGGTGAACACGTGTACAATTTCTAAGATCAACTGCACCAATTGCAAACATTTATGTGCTCTTTCTATAACGCGTAGACACGATAATGCGTTGGAGTATGCGCACATCCAACGTAAACACGATTTTGCGATAAATGTGACTTCGCGCCATATCACAAAAATTTATATGCGGGCACCGCATCGCACACACTGCATTTCTTTTGTCTATTGGTATGTTCACATAAATATAGTTCACTATGACGATTTTATTTCATTTGGAATTTCGTCACATATTCAAATACTAGTGTTGACTTTTCCAAATTAAGTAAAATCGTCGAAATCAAGTACGAGTAAATATGAATGACATTATGCCCGGTTCACATTATTCCAGTAACCAATCCAGTCCAGTAATCCAGTCCAGTAATCCAGTCCAGCGCTGGACTGCTACTGGAGTAATGTGAACCGGCACTGGACAGCAATTCAATCCAGCAATCCAGTTCAGCAATTCAGTCCAGTGACTGGATTGTCGGTCTACTTTTTGATTCCAGCTCGCCCAAAAATCATTGTTACTATAGTTACCGAATCAACAACACACTCGCCAGACTACTGGACTGGAATCATGTAGACGATATGATCCAGTCCAGCACTGGTTAAACCCCCCCCCCCCCTTCCTTGCGTACGCGCCTGGGTAGCATGAGACATCAGACTGAAATGACGGACATCTCGCCATTTTTATTCCTGTTGCCTAGTCCATGATCGCTCATTCATTACGTATTCTAAGCCTACATTGTCAGACTCAACCTTGGCGTTGAGATCCCCTGTGATAATTTTTATGTCAGCTTTGAGAGCTTTGTCGAAAGTGTTGTTAAGCCATTGGTAAAAGGCATCCTTAGCTGATTAATCCGCTGCTTCAGTAGGGGGGTAGCACTGAATTATTGTGATGTTTTCAACCCTTGATTTGAATCTGGATGTGATGATACGGTCGGAGATGGACTTCCAGTCAAATAGAGATAGGCGTGCCTCCCTGGTCAACAGGATTCCGACGCCAGCCATTCGAGGTGACGTCTGCTCTTCATTTCCAGAGTAGAAAAGTACTGTTTGGCAGTTTGATGATAAAATGGTTCCTGATCCAGGCCGTCTTGTTTCGCTCAGTCCCAGTATATAGATGTTATATGCGGTCATTTCCCGTTCGACTTCAGTGAGCCTCGCACTAGTGCACTCGCCCCACATCGTTGAGAAAATTTGTTAGTTTTTAATCACTAAACTCGCGAACGATTTTTGTGGTCTGGTATTCAAGTAATTGTTTTATTAAAAAGTCCTTATAGATCGCAAAAAAATCGATAAAAATAGAATGCACAAAACAAGTAAACTATTTTGTAAAAATCTTATTTTTTATTAAATTATCGAATGCATTTCGGTTACAATACCATGGTGTAACCATCATCAGCGAACGCTTGATGAGCACTGGCTTGTCAAATATATGTACATGTGAGAGTCAAATAAGTCAAACAAATGTCAAGAGTTAAAGCTACTATGTATATGGTGTTGTCAGACGAAAGGATTGAACGATATAACAAATTAAAACTTAAAACAAATTAACAAATTAATAAATTAATAAATAAACAAGCAAATAAATAAATTCATAAACTAAACAAATCAACAAAAATTACAAATTGATAAAGCGACAAATTAATAAATTAACAAATTTACAAAATTAGCAAAATAAATTAACAGATTAAAATTGAAACAAATAATTTATATTTTCATAATTACTTCCTTTTCACTAAGTCAAAAAGAGGCGACTCTATTGCACCATTGCATAAATTCATTAAATTGTCATTGATCGAAATAAAACATAAAAACAGCGTAATGTTTTCTACATGAGAGCTGACAAAGGCAATCAGGTGATTGCGATGGATAAAGACGATTATGATCGACGCATGCTCCAGTCGATTCATGAAGATCGTTTCACAGTTTGCCGAAAATCTCTACTTAATGCAATGAAAAAAGACGCGAAAATTGTGAGTGAAAAACTACACCAAACCTTAGGCATTAGCAAGTATCGTTTGAATGTATCTAATCCACAAGTGCCGTTAATGTACGGACTGCCCAAAGTCCACAAGCCAGGAGAGAAAATGCGAAAAATCGTATCATGTGTCAATTCAGCATTCGCAAACATTTCAAAATGTATTGTCAACGAATTAAAAAAGTACGGCCCATTTGAAGGTTTCGCAGTAAAAAATGCTTATGAATTCGTTGATAAAATTAAGGACGTTGAAATCGCAGAAGACGAAATAATGATTTCATTCGACGTAACATCTTTGTTCCCTAGCGTTCCTATAAACATTGCAGTACAGGCCATACGTAAACACCTCAACAAGTTCGACTTGTCTGAAGAAATCATCGACACATACGTAACAGCAATAGAAACATGTATGAAACACAATTGTTTCCAATTCAGAGGAATTTTTTATTCAAGTGATCTTGGATGCAGTATGGGCAACAGTCTATCCCCTTTAGTAGCAGAGGCATTTATGTGCAATTTCGAAATGGAATTAAAAAATGAAAATCTTTTGCCACGTATATGGTTTAGATATGTCGATGACACTTTTGCTATTGTTAAGAGGAGTAAAGTCAACGACTTCCTCAAAGTTCTAAACAGCCGCTATGAATCTATAAAATTCACTTATGAAACGGAGAATGAAATTGACGGCACGATCACTTTTCTTGATTTAAATCTCAAACGTAATGGCCGAAACATCGAGTTTGGCGTTTACAGAAAACCAACAACAACGGATAGATATACAACAGCTGACTCGTACTGCACATATAAAAACAAAATTGCTGCGTTTCATTCGATGGTATATCGTTTAATCCGTTTACCACTTTCCACCTCGGAGTACATGAAGGAGTATCAACATATAGTCAAACTAGCTGACATCAATGGTTTCAAGAAATCTATCGTAGATAATTTAGTGCGAAAAACTAGCGACAAATTAAAAAAACAAGAACGCTCGACATTATTCGCTCAAAACAAGGCACGGATTTCGAATGAACGTCGTGTCGCAATTACTTACGCACCAAATATCACAAATCATTTAAGAGCAACTTTTGAAAAAGCAAACTTGAAATTATGTAGTTCATACAAACCCAAACAAATTGACTTGTCTTTTAGGCTCAACGAAAGACCAGAACCCTATGAGAGAACGCAGTGGGATTTATGAAATAAAATGCTCTTCTTGTGACAAAAAATACATCGGTCAGACGAAACGAGCAGTACATTTTCGCTACACCGAACATTTACGAAGTATCCGCAACAAAGAGCTGCACTCAGGCATAGCAGCACACGTATATGATTTGGACAACACACAAGATCAATTCCATCGAAGAGAATTTAAAAATTATAAAAAATGTTAACAACCCACAAAAATTGGACGCATATGAATCTTTATTTATTTCGATCAATGACAATTTAATGAATTTATGCAATGGTGCAATAGAGTCGCCTCTTTTTGACTTAGTGAAAAGGAAGTAATTATGAAAATATAAATTATTTGTTTCAATTTTAATCTGTTAATTTATTTTGCTAATTTTGTAAATTTGTTAATTTATTAATTTGTTGCTTTATCAATTTGTAATTTTTGTTGATTTGTTTAGTTTATGAATTTATTTATTTGCTTGTTTATTTATTAATTTATTAATTTGTTAATTTGTTTTAAGTTTTAATTTGTTATATCGTTCAATCCTTTCGTCTGACAACACCATATACATAGTAGCTTTAACTCTTGACATATGTTTGACTTATCTGACTCTCACATGTACATATATTTGACAAGCCAGTGCTCATCAACCGTTCGCTGATGATGGTTACACCATGGTATTGTAACCGAAATGCATTCGATAATTTAATAAAAAATAAGATATTTACAAAATAGTTTACTTGTTTTGTGCATTCTATTTTTTATCGAATTTTTTGCGGTCTATAAGGACTTTTTAATAAAACAATTACTCGCCCCACATCGTTCGAACGTTTCAAAAACCGATCGTGGTCTGTTGTTTGTAGCCAAAAGTCGTTTCCGGTGAATCAGTCCGTGGTATCCGAGGCTCGTTTAATGTTTCGAGTGTAAATTGTTTTCAGGTACGCAGGTTAGAAGCCCACATACCTAATCTTAGGGGAAGGGTTGCTTCCTTAGGTGTCCTAAGACTCGCCGGGAGATTAATAAGATCATTAGCAACGTAACCAAATAATGGGGGCCCTAGAAAATATCGATAACTGAAATTAAGAGTTTTTTTTTTTTATTTTTAATAAATTTCAATCATCATCTTCACCCTGTTTTAATCAGATGTGTGACATAATTAGTAGCCCAAACATTGATCCTTCCTGAACGGAAGTTTACATAAGTGATCCGGGCAATTAGACGGGGAAGTGCACTTCATATTCAGTTCTCATGGTTTCAAGTGCGTGGCAAAATTTTTCGCAATTTTGCCAGGTAATTGGCAACCTGCTTCAGCCCAATGACTAGAATAACCAGAGGAACTAGTCCAGACGCGCCAATCTTCAAGAACTTGTTTACCATCTATCTTTAGCGACTACGAATAGCCGCTTATCATAAGACTACAACCAGTGATTTCAGTGATCGTACTTTAGGTTGTAGTGATGAATTAATTGCAGTGTCATCACACTACTGTGTTGTAGGGCTATACTTTTAATCATCCATTTCACTTACTCTCCGGCGATTCCCTCGATTATTGGCGCGACTGTGTATTCTGCGTGGGAACTAATTACAAATTCTCTGGGCAAGATCCAGAAGACAAAAATGTTCATTATCCATTAAATCGCATCGCAGCGCTACTTCAAGTGGAACTAATTGCCGCTGAAGATGAAATCAAGAAGGAACAATTGCATTGCACCAGTATAAGCGAGGGTGATGGATACCCGGTCGGTTCATGGCTTATTGTACCACGGTTAGATGGTCCCGGCTAATGTCTCTTTCTTGAGCATATTAAGAAAACAAAAATGATAATCAGTTGTGTTGGTTCTGATCTGATGAGAGCAAGACGAACTCTTCTTGATGAATTGGATGAAGAGGAGTGAAATTAAAAAGTCCGGGAAGAAGTAAATGACTTAGTTTATATACTTCAATAGCATCCTAGTCTATCATACCATTTCCGTCTACATATTAGCTTTTAAAACTCTTATATGAACGTCATGTATCTCCTTCTGTACCTAGATTTGTGTACAAGTTGCCCGTGAAAGTGATAGCTACTTTGTTGCTACATCTAATGAGTCTACGAGGGAACCATCGCATACGCCCCCTCACAGGCATGGAACTTTAAGTACATATTTTATGAACTATGTATCTTTCTATTTCTATTTTTCTTTATGTCTTTCAGTATGGTCTATGAGGCGATTTGATAAGCGCCTACTTGACGCTTGCGTGATTGATTCAATTTGCTCAAGCTATGTAAATTTGTCATCAGATCGTTATGGCTCATGCTGTTTTAGCTAATTGAAAACGATATGGTATGTTGAACACTATGCGGATGCAGACTTGTGAACACTATGGTCAGAGAAGTGTTGGACCAAGGAAAGTTGAACTGCTGTCAGGTAATTTAGCATGAAAACGCTAATAAGAAAATGGTAATTGTTTTGTATGTAATTGTAGAAATTTTTAGTTTCCATGGTTACATGAGCAACATTGTTTATACTATATTACAGTAAATAAAGACACAATAATAATAAATAATAATAATAATGAATAATTAATAATAACATACTTAAAAAAGAAGGCTAGCCTTCGGCTTGCTTGCCGTTTTGAGCTGTGGCGCATTTGCTACTTCGAAATTAGTAGTTAAACTTGTTTCGATTTCAGTGTTCTTATGAGAGGTTTATGAAATAGTGGGCCGATTTCAACCAAATTTAGGAGTGTTATTTAGCAGTAAATATGGTTGAAAAATATGAAATTCGGTAAAGATACCTTCAGAAATACAGAAATACTTCGCGTGAAGGGTATCATACCTACGTTATGAGTTATGGTGCATTTGCCACTTTGAAATTAGTAGTAAAACTTGTTCCGATTTCATTGTTTCCGTGAGAGGTATATGAAATAGTAGGCCGATTTGAACGAAATTTAAGAACATGATTTGGTAGACAATACGATTAAATAATATGAAATTTGGTAAAGATATCTTCAGAAATAAAAAAGTTTTTCAAATAAAAACTTGCATTTGGAAAAATCGTTCCTATGACAGCTATGTGATAAAGTGGTCCAATTTCAACCAAATTCGGGAATATGATTTGACTATACTATTGAATCTTGTGAAATTTGAAATAGATATCCTTAGAAATAAAAAAGTTTTTCTCACAAGACGAATTTTTCGACCGGTCGTTCCTATGGCAGCTATATGACGCGGTGATCCGATTCTGTTTGTTCTGACATATATACTGCGTGCAATAAAAGTAAGGCTCTGTAGAAAATTTCAGCCCGATAGCTTTAAAACTGAGGGACTGGTTTGCATAGAAACAGACAGACGGAGAAAGCTTAATCGACTCGTCTCATCATACCTACCCAATACAGGGTGTCCCAAACCCCAACGTCAACCCGGAAACCGGTGATAGGCCAAGTGGTGGCAGTTATCAGAAAAGTATTAAAAAAAGTCTCCGTCAATTATTTTTGACTTGTAGACATTCAAAAAAGAATTGGAAAAATTCATACCCTGCGATGATTTTTTAAGTACTGTTATTACAAATTTTCATTTTTTTTTTATTTTTTTTTTATGAAGCAACCCTGATTAACTGTTCTATAAATCGCAATCTAAAAGTAAAAAAATACTGTATTGGTTTTAAATAAAATGCGCCATCTTTTACAGTTACTTGCCAAAACCGCGTGGTATATATTTTTTACAGTGCAGTCAGTTGAAGTTGGGATAAGTGATAATTTTGAGTGCAAAATTGGGGGAAAAAGTCATATTTTATTTAAAACCAATACAGTAATTTTCTACTTTTAGATTGTGATTTATAGAACAGTTAGTCAGGGTTGCTTCATAAAAAAAAAATTAAAAAAAAAAAATTGTAATAACAGTACTTAAAAAATCATCACAGAGTATGAATTTTTCCAATTCTTTTTTGAATGTCTATAAGTCAAAAAATAATTGACGGAGACTTTTTTTAATACTTTTCTGACCACCACCACCACCACCACTTGGCCTATCACCGGTTTCCGGGTTGACGTTGGGGTTTGGGACACCCTGTATATATAATTTATATGGACGAAAGTGCTTCCTTCTGTGCGTTGCAAACTTCACGACAAAGTTAATATGCCCTATCATATCCGTGAAGGGTATAAAAAGATTTTCTAACAAAGACCTGATCTTGGAACGGTCGGTCCTGTGGCAGCCATATGATAGAGTAGTCCAATTTCAACCAGATTCGGCAAGGTGATTTGGGAAAGGATATTATTGAATAATTTGAGATTTTAGAAAGATTCATTCAGAAATAAAAAAGTTTTTCTCACAGACGAATTTTTGGACTGGTCGTTCCTATGACATATATATGACGTAGTGGTCCTATTCCGTTGGTTATACAGCGTGCATTCCTGTACTCAGCCCATTACTACCAATAGGCGATTTAGCTATCCAGCTCGGGTCACACCTGTCATCTGCTGACGAGATGTTGACATTTAGTGCCGCTTTTAATGGGTGGTTTTTGCCAGCCGCGATTGAAGATTTCCCAATGTATTCTTTTTGTTATTTTAAAAACCGCTAACCGCGGCTGTCAAAAACCGCCTGCACGACCATACCATAAGCCTTCCCTACCATAACTTCGAAATTCGCTACAGTATATTTAACTGCCAATTATCATGAATTACTTCCTATACTGGTTTTACCTAATTTTATTTTAGTTAAAATATATTTAAATATATATCTCGAAAGTGTTATGGATTCAAAACAACCATTTCCAGTTTTCCTCTAATTTGTCACAATATCACGTTTATTACTCTCCCATTTTCTTATTTCCTACTAATGAATACTGAAAAGTATCCGGATCCTTAGTTGTTCCCACTGTCATTAGAAAATATCTGAGGTACACCTACAAAGGAATCTCACTCCACCTAAAGTTTCTTTCATCTGCCGGAAAAGTATAGCAAATACTCTTTTGAGAAGGGAAACGCGACCTGCTAACACGATATTTCGCTCTTCAGACGAGATTTTAATCCAACTGTGTCATTAATCATGACAACATCTAAATGAAAAACGAATTGCTCCTACCATAGATCCTGAGTATTCGCGTATGTTCTATTGTTCAGTGCAGCACTGTTCACGATATTGCGACACTTAGCATCCAATAATAAGACGTTAACTGAATTAAGTGTCCATAAAATTAGACCGCAAACCATACATTTATTTGTGTCACGCTGTAAAGCGACAGTTAACAATGTTGTTTCAGTTATTAATTACTTAATAACGTGAAGCAGTTTGAGAAGGTGGTATGAGAACAGAATAAGGTACTAGCTAGACTCAATAAGATGCCGAAGACAGCTCTTGAAAACCAGTGACGAAGTGGATGAAACCAAGGAGGGTGAAAAATGACAGCCCGGGGGTGATAGTTCAAATGTGACTGTTTGTTCTTTACTTTGTCTTTGGCAGGGATTGTTACACGTATCCTCCATCTGGCAGAAGATGGTGTACATAAACTAGCAAATGCAAGCAATGAGACAGCACTCGTAATCGACGCTATCCTTAAGAAGCTTGACAACTTTAGTGGAAAGCATGTGTGAAAGGGTTGCTGAGATTGTTAATTGAAATGTTTTGAAATGGCTATAACAGTCACCAGTACAAACCCCGACGTAGGGGCACCTCAAGAGTTAATGTCTTCTACCATGAAAAAAACCGGAAGCCGAATATTTAAGCACGTTTGAAAGCATTGCCCTGACTTACACGTACACTCTGTCCTCGTCCATTACAGTAACACTAACTTCGTATCTTGTTGGAAGATCCAAAGTTCAAGCCACCACGATTAGCGTTTAGATGCAATCACTATCTGAAGTCACTTGAACAGAGGAAGGAGTGAGACGTTTTCCAATAAAACAAGGACAAATTCGAAGCGACTTACGTTCCCAATGCAGACGCGTTACATCTGCGAAGCGTAAGATGCTCAGTAACAACCTCTCAACAAATTCATCAACCACTAAATATACCTTTATGTATCCTCCACGAGGATTAATGAAAATGTCTCGTCGTCGTAACGAATTTAATTTATTAAAGTCAAAGACAAATGGTATAGATGTAAGCGGTTTTCCATGAGAGTGGAAGTTGGAGTGGAAACGGTAACGGCATTGCTTAGTAATCGTATCAGCTAGTAAGACAACACAATCACAGTACGGCCGTCCCAACAACAGCATCTAGAATATTGCACAAATATCGTGAACTCGAACTGTGTCCTATTCTATCTCGTCCTACGACTAAGGAAATAATCCCGATGATTCCTTCTGGGCATTCGCAAACGTGTCTTATTAGGCTAGGCATTATATTATTTTGTGATATGGTTTGTCACAGTCCTTATAGCGACACTCAAGTAATGGTTACTCGTCTCAACCAGTCACAGTCCAGCTCACTTGTCCTTCGTATTGTTGCGCTTGTTCGCATTTAATCTATCCATCCAGTTTGTCATCTGTCTTTCGGAAGGACATATTCCAAAGTGGAAATTTGTACGTACGTTTGACCACTGAAGTCACCACCATTAGGTGTTTTATGCTCAAGTGCATACAGGTGATACTCTGTTGATCGTCATTTGAGAATAATTACGACAAGATAATGGGACACTAAATGGAATCTAAATGAACTAAACTTGTAGTCTGAACGTCCTGTTCTACTAAAGCACCAACCACTAGCACAACAAAGGAGACGAGTTATTTGAGTGTAAATGAGTTATGCTTGAGAGATATTTGCATTCATTTGTTGCCTTGACATCTTTAGATATCTGTTACCATCTATCTTAAGGAGAAACCAGTAATGAGTTTGCGTGTGGTTTGTGTCTATATAATTTGATTATATCGAAAGATGGAGCCTACTAAATATCATCTTTTATAAGGTTGCCGTGGCAAAAGTTTATCACGTGCCGGGATTTCGGGAATGTAGGTGTAGAGATAAATTTAATTTAGAACGATGGTGCCCATTTTAGGAAATTTATTAATTTATCGGCAAATGTCAGCCGAAGTATTTTTCTTTTACGGAAAAAAAGGTTTCAATAGCTGCATTTGTTTCACCGGATTTCGATTTATTTCTATAAAAACGACAGGCCGGTCTCCTCGGATCAGAATTGAAATGAGCTGGTTGAACGTCAACTTGTTTCGCCCCTATCTACTCGTAAATGTATACTGACGTTGCCATCTCAATATACAGGCTTCCTATCAGCTGATTTTGAGTGATGAATGATGTCATTACTGTTTTCATCTGTTTCGTCATAGAGTCTGTGAAAAAGAATTCAGTGTTTGGCTACTGATGGCAGCGAGTTCAGTTTTTATGCGTTTAGTATTTTTTCAAAAGTTTGAAAAAATACCAAAGCGCTTGGTGAAAACCCCATTTTTTAACGAATATTAAAAGAATTTTGGGTAAAAAGTTTGTGAACTGTTCGGCGATATTCTGCGACTAATCCCCATCCCAAGTACGTCTCATTTTCAGTGTACCTGTCCGGCCCTGGCGAGTTTTAGGAAAGACCACCTTGGTTCCTACTTCTTCACCGATCTGGATGACCTGAAAAAGGTAAATGTTGGTCGGCTACATCGCTTCATTGTGAGCTCAGGCTGGTTTAACGAGTGAGTTTGGTCTCAGTTGCTGAGTCCAGGGGTATCACAACGGACCCAATAGCGGTCTAAGTGTGCTTTTTAGACAACCCTTTTTAACCTAACCTAACCTAATCCCCATGGCTGTAGCTTCGACGAAAGGCCGCCTAACACAATTGCAATTGTAAACATATGTATGTCGTGCCGGGGACAGTGTCGTGTATACTGCCTTAGCAACGCGTGAAAAACGTCAACAACTTCGCCGCAAGCAGCTGAGCGGAGGCCTTTGTGTTAATATGGCAATGATACTGAGCCCGCAATTTGCCCCCACGTGGCGTAGTATGTATGTATATGGTGACTCTTTAAGTTCGCTCGTCGCAGGTTTGTGCCGTTCTTTTCACTCGTGGTCGGTCCGATGCCTAGTATTACGTTGGCCGCGAAACGTCAAATCCCATACGAAATGAACTTTAATTTCGTCCTCGAAAATTTTTGTTTCGCTCTATGCTATTGGGTTCATGAGCATTGGACGACATTAATAGTATCCAATAGATGGTCCTGTTTTGTGGCAAATTGAATTTCACAGCTTTACAAGCTGTAGTACACTGCAAACAGCAGAAAGTTTGACCTTCTTATATTTGGCAAGCTATACGTCTGATTGCGAATCCTAGATGTATTGTGTTGGCGGAAAACTATATTTTAATGTAATGTGACATAATCCAAATCTCTAATTTTTATTACTCAACCCAATGTTTAGAGTCAACGTCAACATATGTTTGCGACGTCTATCAAACATCGGGCTTGTTACAGTGACGACTAGTGTCGAATAGCGAAATTTATTTCGCAAGAGCGAAATAGACTTCGATGGTGCACTTCTTGTTGAATTTCGTTCCGCGCAACGTAATTCCAGGCAATGTTTTACTTAAAATGGAAAAAGTTTATCATTGCTCGTGTTTGTAAAAATTCGAAAAATTTCCAGATTTTCATGAATTTGGTTTTTGCAATTGGAATATTTCTTTAGTCGTGAAAATTACGGTTATTAATTACTGAATAACATGAAGCGAAGTTGGTATGAGAACAAAATAAGGTACTAGCTACACTCAGTCAGATGTCAAAAATTGCTCTTGAAAACCAGTGATGAAGTGGATGAAACCAAGGAGGGTGAAAAATGGAAGCCCGACCAGGAGGTACGTCAACACATGGAACAGTTGGCCTTCTTGCAAGAAAGAGCTGGATGACATTGTTCAGGCGCGACCAGGGGCTTTTGAGCTCGCAATGTCAAAACGATGCCCCGTCAGTAGGCAAAGGGAAATAGTAAGCTGGTGGAATGCAGAAATTTCAGCGATTTGCAGGATGTCTTTTAACAAGTCCACTAGGTTAGAAGTAGATCGGAACTCCTATAAAAATCATTTGTGCCATTTTAAGAGTTAACTTAGACGTGCGAAGTGCAGCTCATCGTGTGATTTTTGTGAGCGTATTGAAGGTTGTGATGAAGCCTCTAGGCTTCATGAGATCCTCTCCACAAACAAGTGGGTTTGTGCTATGTTTTAAAGCAGGATGGATCCTGAACTACTTCGAGTAAGTAGCTGCTTGGTACGCATTTTCCAGATAGTGTGTCTGAATCCTTGCCCATCGGATAGCCGTCATTTACTGACAAGCTTGGAACGCTGTGGGACTTCAAATAGTACCCACAGGTAGTTCTTTATTTGACTAACGATCCGGGCAAATGAACCCCTGAACTTCAGATTCAAGCATCGCAGAGTGGCGATTGACACCTCACGGCTACCGAGCGCTTCTTAGTTACAAAAAAAACTACGATATAATAAGTTTCTTTTAATGAATTGGACTTCCTGGAATTTAAATCATTTCTCAATTTTTACCATTTCACTCCAGTCTTATTAAAATGTTAGCTTCATTGCTCGTTTACACTCCAGACTAAGTTTTGTCAAAATGACATCCACAATACCTGATTTGAGGTAATCTTGTTGGTAGCACAAATAAGAATAAATTTAAAAAAAAAATCAGCGTAGGTAATGGGACGCGAACAATACTAGGCCGAAATTTTATGAACGTTGAGACAACGAGAATAGTCATCTTTCACTTAATTCTTTTGTTTGCTAGTGATGCTTGTCTGATGTAAAATAGTTGCCGTTGTTTTCCGTCAGATTTAAAAGTCCTTTGGAAATGGGAAATTTTCAAAATGAGGTTTCGTCATGGTGTGGAGTATAATGTTTAGGGAAAATGCCATGAGATTTAGAACAGCCTCGTGTTATATGTCCTTTTTCAACTAGAATTTATCCAGGGTCCCTAACAAATGCTGACATAACGATGTCACGCCATGGTAGGAGATGCACATGTAGCGCTCAGTTGACTGTGAGAGGTGGGGCACTTAAGGCGGCGTTCAAACTGCCTGCTATGCGATGCCATGCCATCAGGTTTTTTTAAGTTGCCGTACAATGCGATGTGGTGGGTGTTCATACTATACGCGTTGCGATTTAGGCGATGATGGATGCGCAGGATTCGCCTAACAACTTTAGTTTCAAGAACACAATTGGCTCGACCACATATTGTGGACCATTTTAGAAATTATACCGAATATAACTCAACCACAAAATACTACTCATATAAACTTGAAAATTTTACTTTTCTTGCGATGAGCGCTTTTAATCAGAAGCCATAGCATTTAGCGACATAACATCGCGTCGCAGGCTGTGTGAACGCCGTGTAAGAAACTGCTCGCGCGGTCACATAAAATTGCGGTGGCACTTTATGTGAAAGTTCCTTACAAGGTTCGTTAAATTTCTGCAATTAAAATGTCAAGAAAATGTGCTGGTTGTCTTATGTTCGCCTCTCCTCCTTTTGGATGGTCCGTTGTTTGCGTTGTTCTTGCCATCATAGTTGTTGTCGTTGTCGCCGTCGTCCTTTATGCCCTTCCATGAATATTTTGCTTCGTGCAACCACAGATTGTGCGATTCTTCGACGTTTCTTTGCTTTTCTTATGTCTCGCGATATTTTATTTACTACGACTTGGGGCGAAGCTAAGGTGGTGAGTTTTTATCCATTGCCACCGCACCCGGAAACTAACAAAACGGAAAAAGGACCTAGTGTACGTAAGCTTCCGCACTAGAATGGTTTTTCTTGTATTTGCCATTGTTGCGAGAGCAAAAGCTAGTAGCCAGCCAGCTCAAGAGAAATGGTTGGGAAATCTATGCAATTCATAAGACCACTTAGTCTGTGCTTCCTTATATCAAAAGAAAAGTCCTTGAGAGAAACGTTTCCTGGTTTTCTTTCACTTAGCGTTCTCTTATTTTATTCTATTTTTTCTTTATATCTTTTCTCTGTCATTGCCTTAGTGCGTCAGAGATTTATAAAGTAGTGATTAAGAGCTTCCTTTTTAAATTGAATGACTTTTCTACCATGAGCTTGAATTTATTTTAATACAATAAGGAAAGATTTAATGATATCGTCTGCTTGCTCCCGTTATTTAAGGATTGTTATTTAACAGCTTGCGTACGTTTGTCGCTGTTACGATACATGCCAGTCAAACGAGTTACAAGCGTGTAATAAATGCTATAAAATTGTTCAGTTGTTATTATATAATAAGGTGATACGCTTCGACTAAATCTGATTTTGGGTCGCAAATATTTCTGACAGGAAAATATTTGTGGATTTGATATGATGGATTGCACACGGACCGCGGAATTTTCCGTTTCTCATTTAAGTTCACCATTTTCGACTTTCCACTTTCTATTCCATTTTATTGTTTGAAGTGACGTTCTGAAATTGACGTAACGTAAAGAACCAAAAGATATGCACAAACACTAAAACATTAATTTTTAAGGTTTTTTAGTAAAAACGAAACTTTTATGAAATCGGTGAAATATGTCCATCTCTCCGTATTTCGTCATTGAATATCGCAAGAACGGCTGAAGCTACATGGTCACAATTCCTATAGTCGCATCCTTTATAGACTCGGATTGCGGCTAGGGTCGACTGGTTGGTTCGCGTTGAAGCATTTGATTGTGGCGAGTATAAGGTGGGCACATGGTTTACCCCGAATTCTTTAAGAAATCCAATACATGCTCTAGAAACGAAGTGCTTCCCATTGTCCGATTGAATAATCACCGGTACGCCAACAGTCAAAAATATTTCGTTCCTCAGGTAGTTAACGACTAAGTCAGCAGTAGCTCTAGGAATAGCTTTCAGCCATACGAATTACATATGTATAGTGATCGAGCACTACAAATATATGAGTATTTCCCCTTTTGTAGCGTGGATAATTTAATTTGTCGGACCTCAGCTCAGGCCAGTAGTAATACCGCTGAAGAACTTCAATAGTTTTGCGAGCACCGCTATTAGATCTTCGAGGGTCATCATGAGCGCGACGGAGCAGACTAGGCCGAGGTTGCAGAGATCCACAATTTGGCTTGGGGAATATCTGTTGTCTGCCTGGATTTACTTTGCTCGATCATCCCGGACATACAAATTCTCAAATTTATCTGTAGTGCTTTGTACCTGAACACAAAGTTTCTTGGGTTCAGGAGCCTGGAAACCAGGCTCAGGGATGATTTCGTCTATTTGCAAATGCTCAGGAAACAGATATTGCCCGCATGAGTTCTGGAAAGCGCACCTGGGACCACATGTTGACAGAGAGACAGGGGCCTTAGCTGTTCTAACGTCAGCTTGCATCGTATAAAGATGCAAGCCGAAATCGGGAATCTTATCCAAGGCCCCCATACCCAGGATACTTACACTAACACCACTGTCGAGCAGGCCTTTGGTCTTTCGCCCATGCAAACTAATCTCGACAAATGGCCGATTATAATCGGCGGAAGATAAAACTGAGTCCGCACATGCCTGCTTCAGAAGACGCCTGTCGTTGAAGTATCACCAGAATCGAGAAAACCGTTTTTTTTTTGTTGGTAGGAACGCAGCTACGACTGATCACATCGGGTGCATTTTGGTTTCAGGGTTCCGGTCAGAAAACAGCCAACAGAAAAAAACATGTCGTATGGGCAATCCATTGTAGTCCGGATGGCGCAACGGTTAGCACGTTCGCCTTCAACGCACTGGGCCCCGGTTCGTTTCCGGGGATTTACGTGTCGGTCTATGAGCCCACTCAGCTGTTAAATGAGTACCCATTATGGGGTAAATAACTCGGTTGAACGTGTTGCTGATCACATACCTCTGCACAAAAAACCGTCACGATCTACAAAATGAGATGATGCTAACTCATCTCGAGGCCGTGGTTCAAATTGGACTGTTGCGCCAGTTATTTATTTATGGGCAATCCATTAAGGAATGTCCAATGTCTTTACAATTACAAAAAAAATGATAAAACTGATGCCGGCGGGTTCCCAACGATCTATGTTGACCTTGAACGTGCGACAGTCTCCACATCGAATCTTGAGCTTATGTTCTGCCGCATCAATTTCATTGAAGCTAGCACGATCCGCAGTGAATAGACTGGTCGCCTCGGCTCTAGATAGATTCCACGTTTCTTCTACTGCGATGCAACGACGCACCGATTGACGAGCTCAAATGACGACTCAAATATAAATCCCGCAAAATAAGCACGCATGCGGTGATTAATGTTTCGAAACACTATAGGTATATACTGCATGTGGATATCACTAAAGGGGACCCTCAGCTCGCAGTTGCGTAATCCAATTGTAATGGACGGGTTGGTGGTGGTGGTTGGATCTCCGATGATGCCCTTGGGGACGAACCCTACGATAGTATAATGACCGTGAAGGTCTAGCCGTGCCATCTGGCGGAGAAATGGCCCCGCAACGAGCTAAGCAGCTGCCTATGCTTGCTTTAGCTCAGTTCGGGAGACGTGTGCGGGGCTTTTGCCGCTCGTTGCCCCCGTCCTTTATGTATTAATAAAAATTCATAGGCCTGGGGAAGACAATTCAAACAGTTCTTTGCTTTATTTCGAGACATTTGGGATATTTTTAGTTTCCGGGGGCCGGGGTGAAAAAATCACCTTTCACTCGGATTTTTTTGTCACTTATCACTCGCATTACCCTAAGACTCTCAAATTTTCAAAAAAAAAATACATTTTTTTTTTAATTTTTATTAATTTTTTTTAATTTTTAATCTTAATTTTTTTCCTTATTTTTTGGTTTTAATGATTTATACTAATTGTTGGGTGTGTTTAAAACTGATCAAAACGCTGTTGCACGCAGCGCGAGCGTTCATGTTTGTGCGATACTGAGGGTTGCGATCCCTTAAGCGCGGAGCGAGCGTAGCGAGCGGAGCCCACGCGAAGGGATTTGCGAATATTTCAATTTTCCATGCCTCCAATATACCAAATATTCAGTATACACTATGAAAAAAAAAATTAAAAAAAAAAACCAAAAAAAAAAAAAAAAAAATTAAAAAAAAAATTTTTTTTTTTTGCAAATTCTTGATTTTTAGAGTGACGCGAGTGAAAATTGACAAAAATCCGAGTCAAAAGTGATTTCCCCAGCCGAGACCCCGCAAACTAAAAGGTTACCAAATGACTCTATGAGAGTACATGAACTTATAACAACAGTAAAACGCTACTAAAATAGATTAATACTCTCATAATGGTGTTATGAGAGCTGATATAAATCTTGTTACAAGAGTTACGTTATAAGAATGGCGGGGAGTCTTACTAAAGCCTTATTATTTTCAGTCCACAAGAGCTTAACTCTCAAGAGTTTATTAGTTGGGCGTCTAAGAGTAAACTTACTTTCGTGTTGAAACGAAGCTGATATGAATCGGATATGAAACTAAAATGAATATCTAAAAAGGCCTTGAGAAAAGTTTAGCGGAGTTATTAGCAAAAAAGGTTTCCAATATTTTGGGGAATTATAGATTGCTAAAAAGTACGGAATTAGCACAGGAAATGGGTTTAGAATCATTTCAACGTTGGAAATAAAGTCGACCCAGCTTGAAGCCGCAAGCCTTGGGTCACGAGAAAAGTATTTCGTGTTCAGCGCAGCAGTTTTCATAGCGCTCAGTGAAATATCACAGGACAACGAATACGTGTAGACAATAAGCGGCGGAGGCGATAAATTACAAAGGCAATTTTCCTTTTTTTTCTCGCCTTTCCCCTCTTTATCTATCTCACTCTTCCGTATTTTCTCTCCCTAGCTCTTTATTAAACTGTTGTTCCAAATGGTAAATATTTCGAAAAATCGTAGCTAGTAACGCTAGCGTTTGCATTAAAGAAAATAATTAAAGTAAAAACTGGGCATTTATTCACTGTATCCTATTAAAAATTCGAAACATTAATGCAAACGCCGGTTAGGGTTTTTTCTATCGATGTCAGTATAATTCTTACAAAACATTTCGCCGTCATCTGAGCACACAGTGCGGCCAGATTCCTATGCAACTTTGACTACATTATTTCATAGACATCTTCATTAATCAAAGTTTTCATTCAAATTCGATTTATCAAAAAAAAACTGAATTTGTACCAGACGACGACTAAGCTTATCTGTCAATCATTCATGTCCAGTTCTTTATCAACGAAATTGCTTTTACAGCATTGGCCACCACCGCTTGATCATTGTGAGCATCGGCCGCTGACCATTAGTTATAAACATGGTGACTACGGCTTGCGCCCATGCAAAAACAACTCAGATTTATAAATGAAGTTACATATAACTGTCCGAGGGATCTTACGTTGGGTCGTCACTTGAAAAACCTGCTTGCTATTCGTGAAGCAATGACGACAAGAAGAACTTATGAATGAATGCACCTGACTTACTCGCGGATCTTCTGCTACAAGAAAACAACGCCTGCAAAGCCAATACATATAAAGATACTCGCGTTGTCGCCTCACTGAAAGTGAGTGCCGTGCAAGCACAGAAGCCAAAGACCTTCTTAACCTCGTCCAAGAGGTGCTCGCGGTACCTTCTTCGTAGTTGCCCACCTCAATAGGAGTTCAGCGTAGAAGCCATTAAAAATTTACCATGCAAAAACTTATAAGATACAAGAGCGTTGCGTAGTTTTTAGTAAAGAAAACAACACAAGCTGATACTAACGCATGCGAAGTGCTTTTAATTTCGAACCGGTTCGTCTATATTGATTGTCGTAGCTGTATCGCGTTGCCTTTTAATGATCTTTATTTGGCCTTTTTTATACGACCAGTGCTCAGGTGTTCAAATCAAGAGTGGCAGCACGCAAGCGAACCAGATCAGCGGCGAAAAAAGAAGATGGGCACAAATCAGGTGCCAACTACATCGGTGGGTATGAGGAGGAAGCAAGTCACTGTATGTAGATACGTATAGGCAAAGTGATCTTAGCAATTAGGACAGGAAATGGTCTTGTGAAATAGGCACCTCCGAGAACACTACCAATTGCTTTGGCTGATCGTATTACGGTCGTTATTCGTCTAGAAAGGAAGTGGTGGCAATTCGTGTTCACGCTCACAGGGTGCAAGGGATGATATATTGTTTCAGTGTATAGTGTAATTAGGCGATTGCTCCTGGAATACAAGCGGTTGTATAAAAAAGTGTTGAATCTTCGAGTCTGGTCCTAAGATATACATATATTGCGGATTCGAAAAAAAATATTGATAAACTGCCCAAAGATTGGCATTCGGGTTTTAGCTTGTCCCTAAATTTTTTTTTGCCATGGGTAGGGTCTGGCATGTGCAAAAGAATACACTTCTGCGATAGATCCAATGTTAACACCCATCGATTAGAGAGCCTGCTCAATAAGTCCACGAGGGGCTTATCGATTCATCATCTGAAAGCGCTAAATAAACTCAGTATAATTATTTAGCTTGAATCAAGCATGGACTCAATTCACCTGGCCGAACGATATACTCATAACAGCGAATCTGACCTCGCTATGCGATCCCTCAAGCAATTTTTACAATAGCAAAAACAAAATTAAAAAATAAATCTTCGATTTCTCATCCTTCTATATGCTACGGGCATTCTAGTTTTTGAAATTCACACTATACCAAGAACTCAAACTCAGAAACTTCTCAATGTAGAACATTGAAATAAGAATCGAAGCTCAGCTAATATTTAACCCTAAAAGCCAAAATAAGGTTCGTAGAATAAGGTAATTTTTATAAAAAAAAAGATAAAATTATTGTTTCAAAGTAAGCAACATAATCTAGTTAATTTTGAGACTTTTTCACAAATTAAATCTGTGTTTTGTTGTGATTAAATCGTGTTAACAGCATTTCTAAGCTTCGGGCGGTTGCAACTCTTTAAGTTAAAAGAACTCACACTTGGAAAAGCATCAACAAAAACTAACCAGAAAAATCTTTCATGTTACAGAAAATAAAGAACATACCCAGAAACTTGTCAGAACTAGACCAAATCGTCCAGCAAGTTGCCACCCAGGCATTGGGTCGTAAACATAAAAACAGGGGGTATTTTTAGTTTTCGGGGCCCCAGTTTTAAATATCATACCTAAGTTAACACTAACCTGAATCGACAGAATCTGAAAAAAATGCAAGCGAATTCACTACGGTTTAAGATGTATGTAAAATATATGTGCTCCTGATCTCCAAAAATAATACAAAACCAGACCGAAGCTTCGCTTAAGTCTGAAGCTTGAAATCTGAAGCTTGAGTCTGAAGCGTATATACCCTAGACTTGTACAGACCTAGTGGTGATACCAAAAGTACCAATTGTCAACGACCATATGCATTAAAAGAGAGCTTTTTATATGGCCAGTTTATAGGGGAAGTTGGCACTCATTCAGGAGGATCTTGACCATTCTTAAAATCAATTAACAAACCCATTCTACAAATATTTGTCGAATCTTTCATGTCGCTTGCTTCATTCTATTGAAAGTTGTTGCTTATTCGAAGTCTAACTTGCAGGGGAGGTAGGGGTTTCTTTTGTCGAATCTTGCGCATTTTTAAAAACAACCAACTAAATCGCCGTACAAACATTTGACCAAAATTTCAAATCTCTAGCTTCATTTCATTGAAAATTATCGTGCGAACGGACAGACAGACAGACATGGCGAATCAGTGACCTTGATCATTTTTATATATACATTGCTATACCTCCGGAGTTACATATTTTCGTCGTGTCAAAAACAATATACCCTATACAATAATATAAGTTGTAACGGACGATTTGGTGGGCATCCGAAGATGCCCGTGGGGACGGAGCCTAAGGTAGCATATGACCGTGTAGGTCGGGCTCTGCCATCTGGCGAAGAAAAAGGCCCCTCAACGAGTTAAGCAGCGGCCTATGCTTGCTGTAGCTCAGTTCGGGAGATGTGGGCGGGGTTTTCGCCGCACGTTGCCCCTGTCCTTTACGTATTAACAAAAATTCATAGGCCTGGGGAAGACAACACAAACAGGGGAGGTGAAAATGGGGAATAAAAAAAATAGTCGATAAGGATGGAATGGTTGACGGACGGATCAGACGCCCAAACGGTCGCACCTGGGTCCGGGTGTACTGGAACGGTCGGCCTCTGGTTTCGTACCACCAACAGATCACTACTCATCAGGTGCTGCTTCGATCTGCTGGTGGGAGCAGCACTACCAGACCATAATATGGTTCATTACAAAGTCTAGGGTATAATTAACCGTATGTAACATGCTCGTCTCGGTCGCTATCTTAACTAAATATTATATGGTATTCCTTAAACGCGGAGCCCACGCAAAGGGACTTGAGAATATTGCATTTTTCAGTGCCTTCATTCAGTATAAATCATTAAATAAAATTAAATTAAATGTAAATTAAAAGTATCCAAACTGCTTGCGGAAGACAGTAGATTGTAGTACGATTTGATTTGTGACGCCACCTTGACGGATTTTTTAAATTTATAAGTAGAAAGGAGACTAAAAACGACTACATTTGTAGCGGCAGGATCACATAAAATAAACAATTCGGTCGGGATTTTTTTCTTTTATGCTTGGAATAACTCCAAGCTGATCTTACATACGCTTCACCACATCCTTAATGCCATCTTTCGAAGTTGATCAAATCAATGGCTAGAAATTGACGAAGTGGAAGTTTAGCTTTTTTCAATTCTTCGAACAGTGCGACAGCCGAATCAACGGCGCCCGCGTTAAGGTTTTGTACAAAATTCCAGCTCGATAGCTTTAAAACTGAGCGACTAATTTGCATAGAACAAGACAGACGGACAAAGTTTAATCGTTTCGTCTCATCATACTGACCAAAAGTTTATACTATCTTCTACATATGTATTTCCACCAAATTTCATGCATGTAGCTCCGGCGGTTCGTGAGATATTTCATGGGCAGACGCACAGACAGACGGACGCATGACCGATTTCATAAGGGTTTTGTTTTTACTACATAAACCTAAAAATGTACGGTTGTCTTAAAAGAAATGTTGGCGTTCTCTTAATCGGATACTCCCCATAACCGGACAAAATTGTTGCTCCCGATGGTGTCCGATCATGCGAGCGTACACTGTACATATATTGTTTATATGGTCGGAGATGCTTCCTTCTGTGCGTTGCAAACTTCATGACAAAGTTAATATACCCTATCGCATCCGTGAAGGGTATAAATAAATTCTGAAGACAAAAACGTACTCGTATATACCGGTGTTGGGCCTGACAGACCCATCGCCATCTATCAACTACCATAACATACCCAAATGAAACCGGAATATAGAGGGCTACGCCCGCAATCCGAGGGTTTTGTAGCAAGCGCTTATTTTGGTATATAAATATCGGCAAATTACGAACTAATATTTTCTCCTCCCCCACTATTCCCCTTTCCACAAATTCCAAGAAAATGCGAAAAAATGGAATGTACTCAACATTACCTTTCTCACGACACCTCACTTGCCTATACCAGTCGATAAAAAAAAATTTGACCTTAATTTCGCCTCTATGTGGACCCCTCCCCCCTTCCACCCGGTAAAGTTTGCAAATTACGACGCAGCGCCCCCAACTAAACTTTGCCCTTTCAAAAATGATTAATTAAATAACTGCAATTCGCACTACGAAAAACAACATGAGAGTGGTACTCACACCTATGAGGCCGGTAGGTGTAATTTTTGTGTGGATGATGTCAAAATGCCTAACTTTAAATGAATGTACTATTATTAAATATTATGTGATTGTAATGAAACTTAAAAATATTATTGCCAATGGTGTTGGTTATCATTGGCCATCAATATTTTTGACCTTGGTTGTGCTTAAGGCGTGCAGGGGTATGCTAACTGCAACTATAGAAATGTACTATTATTAACCTTTTTTGATGAGATATCAAAATTCTACGATTTTCGGTTTTCTGTACTAGTAGAATGCCGCTTTTCTGCAAATTTTCATATTTCTAAGTATAACGGTATCGAAATGCGAGGGGGGGGGGGACAAACTCGGATCACATATTTTCCCCTCTATCTCTTTTCTCCTTTTCTCAAATTTGATGAAAATACCGGAAATAAAATGTACTCGGTGTTACCTTTCTCCTGATAGTTACCCCACAAGCCTATACCAGATGAAAAAATTTTTTTGACCTTCATTTCCCCTCTATGGGGACATCCCCTTAAAGTCAGCATATTACAACGAATCGCTTTCTCCGGCGAATTATAATAATTCTACATACTCCCACAAAATTTCATGTATGTGGCTTCAGCCGTTCGTGAGATATTTCATGGACAGACGGACAGACGGACAGACATTTGACCGATTTCATAAGGGTTTTGTTTTTAATACAAAACCCTAAAAACAAGCGACTGCACCACAACTTTGCAGGAACGCTGTTTACAACTGCTAGAGGGGTAGAGAAGAGCACGGAATGATTCAATAACGCCAACATCGAAAAATATGAATTTGAAACAGCCTGTGGGTCTGACAGACGCATACGTCGGCACTTTAAAGTTAAACTAACAAACTGCTACCTTAGGCCACAGTTAAACTAACAAACTGCTACCTTAGGCCACCCAAACACGTACACTTTCAACTGAACAGTTGAAATGTACAGTTTAACCTCTACGTGTGTGGGTATTTCAGTCTCAGTTCAAGTCAACTGTACAGTTAAACTGAGACGAATGAAATTTCAATTTTTTAAACTGAACGGTTCAACTATTGTTGCTTGTGTGAGGGTTCAATTGTACAGTTCTCAGTTCAATTGGTGTCGGGATCAAGTGCGTTGGGTTTTTTTGAGTTCTTTGATAACAATATAATTTTCGCGGAGTTAAAGATATATGTATTTATTGCAATGTATCGATCGGAACCTCATCTGTGGCAAGTAAAGAGTCATGACTCATGAGTATTATGACCGTACGATAAAAGAATTCTGCATATGCCAAATTGGTAAAGAAGTGATGGTGTAACTAATTCTTGCGCCACTGTTAACCCTTTTTTTTACAATTTTTTACTTTTTCTGTAAAATTACAAACGGTAAACCGAGAGCCACGAAATCGTCCTGCTCCTTTGATTCCAATGTAAAAACTGAAGGATTGAACTGACGGTTTCAACGGTTCAATTAAGTTAAGTCCAGATGAAACTGTGTGTACGTCTGTGGCCGGCCATAGTCCGGTGATCTGATTTTCCATTTTTAGAAAGATTGTTTGCCCGATTTTATCAAAAGATAACTTCCCATATGGAAAAATTTCGTTGTTGTTTTTCTGAGTTTGAATGTCAGTTCTTGCTTTCTACTACTTTGATGCCATACGAACCAACAAACCTGATTTGAGGCACATAATTTGAATAACAATTCTGTATTAGCTATTCATAACAATGAACTCAATGCTATCTTCTTTATACAATTTTTTTTCTTATTATTGTGAACTCAATGAACTAACATGCTAAAGGAATTCAATTCTCGTCTTATCCCTCCGTCTCCGGCCCATACGCACATTATAATAATAATTGCGAACAGCTCAAATATCATAATCACCAGAATTCAATGGGCACGTTGTTACCCCTATTCGCATCAACAAGGCGTTCAATTCAAAAATTCCACCCTCAATCAGAGTCCGCATCTCATCTTTTCACGTCGAGCGTGAATGCTATGTTTGGCCTCAATTACCAAAGTGGCACTTCACGCGCAGCCAACTCTTCTTTCAAACTCCTTTTGTGGTTGGGTAACATCTGGCCAAGGACAATAAATGCACGTTCAATTGCAATTAGGCTACCTTCGTTCACAACAGGGCATGCGTTCATATATTAGCCGCAATCCGTATAACGCTCCTTGTTTTCTGAAATAAAAGGGGGATTTCTGTAGATTTGGCTGTTCCCTTGGCAAAAGGACAATGGTTGATATTTACATCGATTGCACTTAAGTGTCGCGTTTCCGCACTTCAAACAGTCAGCAGTCGTTGTTGAATTTTTTGAAGATTGTAAATCGATAGACTTGAAGATTCCGTCTATATGTATTCTACACGGTCAAATCAGTCGAATCGACAGGGTGGGTAAATATAAACACTACGCAAGTTTAATGGATAATACATATAAAAGTCATTGCAGCTTTACATTTTAGCACGCGACTGCACGTTAACAATTTTTCGACTCAAAACTAAACTGCTGAAATTATTTCAGGAGTGTTTTTTATTTTTCTCGATTTTGTTTCTATAAAAATACTTGCCTCCACAAGACACTATAAAAGTCACCCTCTTAAGTCGAGTGCCTGGAGACAAGACGAAACGTTGGTAGCTGCAGTTTTCAATGTTAATATTTTAAATACCTCTCCAGGGCTCCATCAACTGACACTGAACGAATAAACAGAGCGAACAGCGCTCACCAGACGCAAATAAATAGTCACAACATTGTATCCAAAAATTAATGAACTAGCTTCACGAAATCGTTTGTCTAGCATATTGCACACCCTTGGTACGAGTACGTACTCGTTTTTCGTATGACAACTTAGGACTCCCCCAGAAATAACTTATTAAAAACGGAAAACGATTTCTTTTCGGAAGTATATTTTCGTATTTCTCTCTCACGATCGCCCTAACCTCTTGTGGGGCATAGCACGTAAACTGTTCCATGTGGCCCAGTTGACGTTTCGACGGCATAAACTGGTTTCGGAGAATGCAGTTGCCAGCATGCAGCTCCTGCACATCCATGGCCACGAACGTCGTCGTGATCGGGATTCGAACTTGAAACGCTGGTAGTCAAACATGAGACTGATGCCACTGCGCTACCGGTCGCCCCAATATAAATATATTTTCGTATTTGGGTTCAATCGAATATTAACCTTCAAGACGTAGGATACGAACATATTTCAGTTCAACTGTAACTATATCCCCAGCAGTCTTGAAACAGCATCCAACAAGGACAACAATTTATTAATGAGGAACAACTTCCATAATCTTTGTGAGAATCTCTTATGGACATTAACCCTAGCACCCGCAGCAGGCTGTACAGGCAAATACGTAACACAAGAGTGTTGTTGCCCAGGCGAACAATTCACCCAAAGGGTTGATTGTGTAGACGTCAAACAGCACTCAAGTTTTGTTTTCGTTTTTTCGTTAATTTTAGGCAACCTTAAAATGAAAAATGAAAAGTTTCTATTTTGCAGTTTTCTTATTTTTTTCGGTTGGATCCTTGTTCCAGGAGTTGGTACGGCATGAAATGGAAACAAACGTAAAAGCAAGAAAAGACATTACACGGGTAATCAATATAAGTATATATAGTTTCCAACATGAAGGTAAAATCATGATGAAAATTTTGTAAAATTTTGAAGTAGAATGTTAATTAACCTGGATGCCAAGTAAACCTGAAAATGACTTTGCACACCTCCGTGCTGCTTTCGAGCCAGACTGGGTAACGTTGTTAAGTCGAGTGTCGATTAATGTCCTTTTACACTTGCCGAAATTATTCATGCATATATTTCCATTCGTGTCACAAAGGTAATCATAAAAATCCCCTGAATATCCAGGAGCAAGTCATCCGGAAAACTCTATTGTAAACTACACTGCTTTACATGATGTTGTCCGGTCCAGTCAATATCGATCACACACTAAAGTATAAAGAACACGCTGTAACTTTGAGCAATGAAACTATCCCCGCTTCTGAAGATATCCTTTTCCTATTTGCCCAACCAAAAATATATTTCGATAGAATATTGACCTGAAAAGAATATTCGTTTATTATGAACACTATTTTTATTCTTTGATGGCCTGTGATTCTGCGGCTCAGTTCTTTGCCGCACTATATAGGTATATTGGACGTCGAAACACATCAGGCCCGTAATTTCAAGAGGGGCTCGAAAATTCGGAACATAATAAAACGGTTTTTTTTTTCTTGTCGTAAAAAAAATATGTTTTGATGGCGCATTCAGACACACGTCAACTAGTAAGCCAACTTTCCGACTGGAAATAATAGCAGAATTTTTTTTCTTGAAGAGTGCCGACTAGAGCAGAATAAGCGACAAAAAAAGCTATAGAGCAGATTAGAGCAGCAAAGACGAAAACGGGGCATGCCATTGCTGGCAATGTGTCTTGCTTTAGTTTAGCATTCATACGCCAACTCAAATTTCAAAAGGAAACTTAAATCCTTAGTGCAGACACAATCGGACAAGTTTCCTTCAGGTAGCAAAATCATTTTGTATGCTTACTTTTCCATTTAATTGCACAAACCGAACATTTTTTGGCAGGAAATGAATTTTATGTGCTTCCGAAGCTGTAAACTGCCCGAAAACTGCGGCACCTACGCCGTATGCATTTCAAAACGCTATCTATCCAGAGCAGCTCAGATCAAATTGTTAGTGCTCTGCTCTGCATGGCTGTTAAAAAAACGCACCTATATGCGCACTTACAAAGAATGGTCGAAATTAACTGAAATTGGCAATGCGAGTACACAGCACAAAATCAATGTATAATTATTGAACTGGAAAATCGTTTTTGCTTCTTAAACAATAAAATTGCAATTTACTGATCTCTGTACAGAAGAACCCCAAACACCAGGTGCGATAAAAAACTATATATAAAAAAGATGTTGGCCAACTAGTTGGCATGTGTCTGAGTAAACTCGCCGCTTTTCAGTTTATACGAGTAGTTCGGGAGGCAGCAAAGTTTTGGCAACGTTATAAGTAACATGGCTACAGATTTCACAATCGCTTCTCTGTAATGCAGGAATAAGAGAATAAGAAATCTGGCAGTCATGTGGCACGTGTGGCATGTCCAATCCTCCGAGAGTGGTTTTCGCGGATGTAGAGGTAACCATCTAATGTGAAACCAACGTTAAAATCGTATAGCCATTTCAACCAGGCTGGGGCGACGCTTTGACAAGTCATTTTTCGGGGTTCAGAGACGGAAGATTATACATCGGAACTATGAAGTTAACTGCTTGTCATGGTTGTCAAAAAATTAGGGAAGGATTGCAGTAGCCTGAATGGCCGAGTCACACCTAAACATGTCAGGTTAGTAGAGTGTCATGAATTATTATTACATGCGAAGAAACCTGGAATTAAAGCATAGGATTGGACGGATCAGCAACAACTACCATGCAAACGTTTAACGGATTATTCTTTCAGATCCTGGAATGTACGCTACCTGAACAAAACCGGGGCCGTGAAGGCCCTCCTTCAACAGGTCGAGAATTACAGACTGAGCATCACCGCAATCGAGGAAACAAATTGGATTGAAAGCGAGATAAACGACAAAAATTTTCACACAATTTTCAAAAGCGGCGGTCACAAGGTGTTTGGAGTTTCATTCATAGTGAGCACGCACTTCAAACCGCACGTTACTAACTTCAAACCTATTAATGAAAGGTTGTATGCGATTTGCATTAAGACTCATTCTCTAAACCTCTGGCTCATCAACGTACACGTCCCGACTGAAGGTAAGGAAGATTCAGGGAAAGACGAATTTTATGCCCGCCTGGAGTCACTTCCAACAAACGATGTCAAAGTACTGCTGGGAGGTTTTAGTGCGAAAGTTGGAAACGAAATTTGGCATCGGGAACCACTGGACATAGCCTCCACGGGAAATGGAATGAAAATGATCAACGATTAATCGATTTCGCGTTCACTAGGAATCTTATCGTTAGCTCCACATGTTTTCCGCATCGACGCATTTACAAACAGACTTGGAAATCTCAAGAAACAGGTACCGTCAACCAAATACATCACGTTCTTATTTGAGAAAAGTACGGGTGAGGTGTATTGGATGTCCAATCCTATCGAGGAGTAAACTGCGACTCAGACCATCACTTGGTGAATACAACCTATTGGTGTAGAACTTCGTCAGTGCACCAATGTAGAACCAGCCCTCCCAAAATTTTCGCGGGTGACACACTCTTGAGCGATACTACGGCGCAGGCATATACAGTCGCCCTTGAGGAAAAACTACCACCTATGCTACACGACATCAGCAATACAGGTGTACACGGGTTCTGGGAAGAACTTAAAATTACGATCGAGAAGTCACAGAGAAAGTCGTGGGATCGTCGAGCGCGAAATGGCTGATTTAAAGAAGAATGCAGAAAATCGCTCGACGCAAAGAACGAAGCCTACCCACAATATATTTGACATGCAACTAGAGTCAAAAAAGGAGAATATGGCGAGCTACGGCGAATATCGAATAGAATAATTAGGACGAGCACCTGCTGAACGTTAATGAAAACGTACCTAGTAGAAACACCAGACAAGCGCCTAGACTAGTAAAAACAATTAAGAACGGCTATCATCCCAGGACTGTAAGGACAACGATGGAAACGTCATCAGCGATACCAATAGCATCAATAAACGATGAGCATCTTATTTTGAAGAGCTTCAGAATCCACTATCCCATACAAGAATCTCCAATCGATGGCGTTATTATTGATCATGATCACCACTACACAGCCTCCAAAAGTAGAGGAAGTTGATCCCGCCTTGCGGTCACTTAATCCAAACTAAGCGCCGAACACTGACGAGATTCCAACTGAGCTGCTAAAATCCGGTGGAACGGGTCTATTAAATGCCATATACCAACTACCTCTGCGAGGACGAGGTGATCCCAGACGACAGGCGCAGTAGCATCATCTTTCAAAAAAAGAGAGATCAATTGCTGTGTGAGAATTACAGACGAAAATTCTAGAGAATAGAATAAAACCGTACGCCGAACGAATCATGGGCGAGTATCAAGGCGGTTTCAGACCTGGTCCCTTCACAACCGATCAGCACTTTTCGGGTAAGCTAATCCTACAAAGTGCTGAGAATACAACGTTGACGTGTATCAAATCTTTGTCGACTTTAAGCAAGCATACGACAGTATCGATCGTTTTGTACTGTAAAACATAAAGCTGCAATTTAGTATACCAGCAAAACTAGTGCGACTGGCAAAGATGACGATGACCAACTCCGTCTTACAGGTCAGGATCCAGAACAGGTTGACTGATCCTTTGGAAACACGTACTGGTTTGAAGCACGGCGATGGACTGGCACCGACGCTCTTCAACCTAGCACTTGAATACGCCATTCGGGTTATGGATACGGACACCAGCGAAACGCTACTCATCAAGTCGACGCAACTGATAGCATACAAAGACGACATCAACTCCCGAAAATTGACTGACACAGAAGAACTTCTGCATATTCTTGATACCGCTGCAAAAGAAGTTGAACCATGCATCAACGAGAACAAAACAAAAATAGTGATGCAATCCAGAACCAAGATGCCAGCAAAATCGAACATCAACGTAGGGGACCTCAACATCGAATTTGTAGACTACTTCATATACCTGGGAAGTAACCTGTCAAAGGACGCCAACGAAACGGACGAAATCAAGCAACGAAAACTGCTAGCAAATAAGACTTTCTTCTCGGTTCTACCAATAATGAAATCGAGGCATGTGCACAGATATACAATACTAAGCTCTGCATCTACAAAACAACGTATACAATGGGCAGGACATATACAACGAAAGGACGATAAACGCATGCTTAAGAAAATATTCACAACAAAATTCATAAAAAGTTTCCGAACAAGTTTTTCGTATCTGAATTAGTTTTCGAGATAAAGAATGGTATATTTTTCAGATTTGCAGAGAAAGATGTTTCCAGTAGAAACGGTCATATAATGTCGTGCTCTACTCCGCTATTGGAAAAACCTTACACTTATGCTATGCTAACGAAACCTCTACTAGGTTTCTTAGGAGTAGCTGGCGCGATTTGTATCTCAAAAAGTTGAGGCATAATACTAGAGTAGTAAATGCATATTCCCAGTACTTTTACAAAAGGAGTTCTGGGAGGAGCGAAGTACTTAAAGAACTAATAAACCCATCTCATAATTAGGATGTGCATTGTTCAGCTACCAGCCAACTGCCATTAGATATATTAATAAGACACTTGTAACCGGCAGAACCACTGTAATGAGTGCGATAGCGGGATCAAACAATATATAATATAATATAAACAGTGCTACCATAAATTCTGTCCTTTGTTCAAATGGAAAACCTAAAAGTAAACACATTTTCTCCATTCACAAGGAACGAAAAAACTACAATACATGTTACTCGAAATGATTACCCTTGGCTTTTATACACTTCTTCAACCGTTCAGGCCACTCGTCAACCGCTGCACGCACTACTTCTTCGGGAATAGAAGCTGCTGTTTTTATCAAATCGACCTTAAGTGACTCGATATTTCAATGAGGTTTTCTTCTGGCCCTCTCCTCTAAGTAGTTCCACATGCTGCTTGAGATCGGGGCTTTCAGAAGGCCAATCCTCCGCGGCTATAAAGTTGGGAAGATTGTCGGCAGATCACCTCTGGTTCGTTTTAGCTTTGTGTTTTGGCGCTATGTCTTGCTGAAACGGCCAGTCTTGCACATTAAACAGTGTGTCGTTCAATGATTTCACCACCTTTACCAAAATATCGCTCTGATAGTTCGGAGCTTTGGTTTTCACCCCTTGTTCAAAATTATCCGGCAATCCAGGTGACACAGTCGTATACAACGCCCTAACAAACCAAGACTGAAGCACTGACTTCTTTGGACCCTTCGAACTTTTTTCAGCAGCTTCCCGAGAACGTAAGCATAAACTCTTTCATTTTGCCGATTGAATTTTTCTTCTACCGCGAAAATTTTTTCATCCACGAAGTGGATTCGCCTTTGTCCCCTGTTCGCGTACCACTGACATAATGCCTCCGCTCTTGTGGCTCGTATCTTTTTCAAAGCTAGCGTCAGCAGCTGTCGTGTGATACTTCTGTAAGTCCCAAGTTTCAGGTCCTGTTTAATAATGCGGGACGTCATCCTTTTTGAGATTATCATCTCCCGGGCTATGATTTTCTGTTTTCGAAGAGGGTTTCGATGAATTCGCGCAGCTATGAGTTTCACAGCTGCTGACGTCCTCGAGGTGCGCGGGCAGCCACTTCTAGCTCTGTCGTCGATTGAGGAGGTCACGTCGAACTGTTTGTTGCACCGATAAACAAACTTTTGAGAAATTTTCAAAAGTTTTAGCAGATTGAAAATCTCTACTGGCAATTTGTTGCACTTGTGCAGCGCGATCACAGCCATACGATTTTCCTCCACGCTCCACTTCATGTTAGCTCCACGACGAAACGCCAAACTGGGAAATATTTTGTAATACAGGGTCCACTCTACGTTTTGTAAACAAAGCCGCTCGCAAGCGTCGGACATATATGTAATTCTTTCGTATTCACAAAACTTAAGGTACAGAACTTATGGCGCGACTACGTACATCTGTAAAGCTTTTATTTACATCTACAGTCCATGCCCACATCAGTGTTATCATTAGGCGCGTTCCATTGCAAATCTTACCCAATACTGGTCAGAGAAATAGCACGCACTACAGCAACAACATTAACCTATTTGAGCTAGCGTTCTACCCCGGTGAGTTATCGAGGCTAAGTCCTTCCCTAGACAGCACATAAAGGTTTACTTCGCCGCGTTGAATTTAGGTACATCTGGCGGTTGCAAGGGGCATTCCTTCGTTCCACTCTGTTTTCGGCTCATTTGACGCAATTTGATTTTAATTGAATTCCATATTTTTCTGACTGGAAAAATGATTTTCGTTGGAATATTTGGAAACTATTCCGAATCAATTAGCTATTTTTATCACAATTGCATTTGACATGCTTAATGCTTGCTCTGATGTATTAGAATGGAATGGGTCAGCTGCATGGTTTTCTTTTGTGCAATGGGTTCGCCTAAACTACACTTGACCCGGATAATTGCTAAAGAACGTACCTATTGTAAAATCATAAAACGGATAGGAGTGGTTGCAGCAAAACAAACAGATGATTTAATAAAGTTAGAGGACCTCCAAATTCGTTCAGTATTTTGCAAAATTCCTCATGAGTGGTTTATTGTATCAAACAATTGGCCAATACCCCTGGAATTGAATATTAGAAATGCATTTTAACAATTCAATTTTTGCTGATGCTATTGCAACTGCTATACAAGCTACAACCATTTGATGGCCACGTCAAATGCACGTCTCTCGTTGTTTTACGAGTAATCAACCAAAAACCCAGCTATCTGCAATAAAAATAGTAGAAATTCATATCAATGGGATCACAGATAGAAGGAATATCTGCACAAAACAATTCAGTTTTAGTCGAGTCAAGTGGGATACAAACGAGCCGTGGGATGTACACGCTCTAGTCGTAGTAATAGGATTTTTGTTTGCAACTCGTCCTTTTTCAAGTAGTTAACAACCGTTGAGTCGATTGCACATACAAAAACTTAAACGGTCTATTGATTTTCGAAATTTTGGCACTATTGTGTACATGCACCTCAAGAGAGATTCGAATTGTTGCTTAAGGACGATGCAGTGGCACTATGAATGATGAGGGGTGAAAAACTTATTTCTAAAATATAAATTCAGATGGCATGAGTCAGTGGAAAAAAATAGAAGACAAAAAGCACACACTTCACTTTGAGGAGCCGCCCTATACCGATGAAACTGCGAAATTATATTCTTGTCATGTTGGGCGTCCTAGTCTTCTCAGTTTAAGGGTGGTGGTTGAACAAAAGAAACCGGCAAGACATGATTTTCGAACGTAATGAAGTGGTCGCTTTTAAATTCAGTGGGTGTTTCACCATAAACCAATATCGTTCGCTTTTGAAGTTGTTCACCCGCCATTTTCTATTCGAATTATGAATTGAAATCAGGTTGATGTTGGAACGAGATCTTTTGTTGCTCCTACGAATATTCTGTATTATTTCTTAATTATCAAATACTCATAGAATATTGCCTAGAGACGACGTTCGTCGCTGTGGAGTAAGCCTGGGGATTATAAGATCTTCAAGTTACACTTGAAGTTACTTACAAATTTTCATGGGTTTTAAAGTTGTGCTAAAATATACACGCGTCTTAGAATTCGTAATTTCTGGTCACGTTTTAAGACAGAAAAAAAACGTACAAACGTTTGATTTTTAATTTGGAGCAGGTATCAAATTCGGGACTACTACTAGTACTTATTGACTTGACCTCTCTAGTCTGGCATAAGCGCGTTGGGACTAGAGCAACAAAAGATAGGGACCACAAACAGACTAACAAACTATGCTGATGAACTAGTCATGGGAATGCCTAGGAAATGTGAAATTCTTGGCTTTCTCTATGGTTCAATAAATGAACTCTCAAAAGGAGGGGGGGGTCTAGGTAGAAATGTCGATAACACAAAAATGGGCTCTGAACTAGTTGGGGAGTATACATACTAAAAGTCAACGGACCGACGACGTATAGAAAAGGGAGGGGAGGACGAAGAATACTTTTGAAGATTCCTCCAAACATCGGTACAGGATCGTGGTAATGACCGGAAACGACCGAAGAAACCACAAAACATCTTGCGATTTGGACTAATTAATAAAATTACCCATCTAACACCGTATTGTGACTTATTTCATCACGATGAGTATGGATCTTTAATGCAATTTTACCTCGATTACCTAAAATTAGAATGCAAAATTAATTGGTTGAAATTGTTATTAGTATTTATTGTTACCGCGCTTTGATTTTTAGTGTAAACAGTTTTCAAAGGTACTTACATGGGACACTGGAATGTCTCCAACTATTATTGTTACTG
Source organism: Chloromyia formosa (assembly GCA_964017055.1). NCBI lineage: Eukaryota > Metazoa > Arthropoda > Insecta > Diptera > Stratiomyidae > Chloromyia > Chloromyia formosa. The sequence continues at coordinate 33,007,171 of OZ024815.1, read as the reverse complement.
TCATGGCATACTGTTGCTAATTTGTTTTATGAACTCTCTCCACTGAGTTTTTGATGCACACAACATGCTGTGAAATATGTCATTTTCTCCATCATAACCAGCATATGATGACAATCCAGAAATGACACTCGCGCTGTCATATTCATACGATTTTTCGACAGTAGTCAGTTTTGAACTGGAAATTTGACAATTTATGGATGACTAGATGCGATTGCAGTTCAGAACACATGTTGCTGCAAAGCTGCTTCGATACAGTTGCCACAGCATGTTGCGATTCCGCAGTGTATTATGCACTTTATCAAGTTGTAGATAATAAAATTTGACACAAAATGAGTGTACTTGTAATGTGTGTCTTGTATTGGTGTCGGTCGCGCGAAGGTACACACAGTTGCAAGTGTACCTGCGAAGATACTCGCCGGCACACTTGCAACTGGCTGTACCAGAGCAACCCGACCAATGGAGGCGTTCATAAAACACAGCGCTCACATAGCGTTGATGTTTTATGAACGCAGCCATTGGAAAATTGACTGGACTGCCATCTGGGAATGAGTGGCGGCTCCATATTGAACTTCAAACGACATTCAAAAGTCCGACGTGGAGCCGGTACCGCACAACCAAACCAAACTAGCAGAATTTCGACACGTAGGTAAGTGGCCCGTTTTTTTTTGTGCTCCCCATTATTGCGCCCTTACTGATGGGTTTAATTTTAGACCCAGCGTACTCATCTTGCCGCCAGGAACGTCGCCGCTAAAAGTGAGCGACCGGACAACATAACCTCCACGGCGGACGACGTTCCTGCCGGCCAGTAAGGAAAAAGGAAAAACAAAGGGAGGCGAGGACTTGGTGACAAACCACATTCGGCAGCAGCCGCCACTAAAATCGGCAGCAAGCCGCCACCACCTTCGAGAGCGCCACCAAATTTGGCCGCAATTCGCAAAGCATCTGTTGGGCACGGAGCGCCACCAAGTTCAGCCACTTAGCGCCACCAAGCCCGGCCGCGGAGTCGTCATCGAATCAGGGCACAGAGCGTGCCCAATTACGGCAGCGAGCCGCCAGGGAAAAACACCCGCCACCGCATTCGAAGAAGCACAATTTGGCAGCAATCTCGGCCAGGCAGCGCGTCACTACGTCCAGGCCCCGTCATTTCGGCAGGAACTGCCATCAACGTGGCACGAGTGACACCTTCTTCGGAGAAGGGCCCCGCCACTTAGCCGGCAACAATTTGGCAGCAGCTTTCGGTCAGCAAAGCCGCCACCACGTCCGACATAGAGCGAGCGTCTCGACGGCGGCTGCAACATAGTCCACGTCTGCTCAAAGGGAAAATTGATCGTGACATGCGACGCTGCGAATCGTGAGTATTAACCAATAGTACTAAATGCTAAAAAAAAAAGGGGAAAAAAAAAAAAAAAGAAAACAAAACAACACTTACATGGATGACCAACCTGGTCCGAACGAGGCGACTACTTTAAAAGTAAAATTGTATTGAAGAAATTGCAAAGCAAAAGGAAACAAAACTTAAAGAAGATAGAGGACTACAAATTGAAAACACAAAAAAATGATATTTTGAAAATCTTAACAGTCCCACATAAATTAGGGGACATGAATAGACTTAGATATAAAAGGATCATTGTCAGCAGCGAGTTTGAGTTGGACCCTCGTGATAGTGAAATTTACCGGAGAGCAGATCTTTCTTTGAATGACGGCTCACGAATGTCTTTCATTCTCATCAATATTTTAGCTCACTCTAACGCACATGACGTAGTTAATATTATCTTTTTATTCTAAAAAAATATTGAAATTTATTATAATATAGATAATTGACCAAAGGGGGCAGCGGAACCTTATTCAAGTCATTATTAATATAATAACGCCAATGTTTTTTTTTGGTATGGTAATTTAAGGTTGAAGTCGGAACGAATGTAATGTTCAGTTATGAGGTAGACTTTGATTCACGTGTAGCGAGGGAATATGGATATTATGTATTATTATTGGAATACATAGTGAAACTAAGGTAAAGCGAAAATTTCCGTTGTTTGTGAATACATTAAACTCTACAATTAACTGATCTTCAGTAAGCGGGCTTCCCGCTAATAGAAAATAGTATCCATATCTTATAATTCCAATTCGAAAATAAATTGTAATATTGTAATGAAAGGAATTGGAAATCTAATGAAGTATTTTATCAGTAAGTAGCAGTGCATTTTTCTGCGGATTATACACATGCATTATGGACTTATAATAATTAGAATGTTATGTTTCCATACACATTGATTGTGAATAATTGCCAAAGAAATTAAAATAAAGATGAGGAGCATGTGAAAAAAAAAAGAAGAAGAAAGAAACATGAATAATATAAAATAATTGGAAAAGCTAGATATGTATGTAATATAATAGTAGATACATAAGACATAAGAGAAATAATAAGAAAATGGATACCTTAGACTAAAACGGTTTTTTTTGCTTCCTGATTCTCGGAGGGCCTTCCACTTTTCCATTCTCGACGGTTTTTCTCATGAATCGCAATGGGGGTTGATCAATATTGCGCTGCTCAACCCAAGGTCGGGGAGGGAGCGCGGAGCGCCATCGCCATCAGGGGGCTCCCGTGCTAGAGGCAGGGACTTTGAGGATTTTCGCGGCCGAAATTTTTTTTTAATATTTGAGGGAATCCCGTATTGTATCGTCAATCGGGTAGACGCGTGATTTTTTTTTTGTAGCGATGCGAGGCAGGCTAATTCACCATAACCCCGCCCCCACTACCGACAGCTGAGCTAGTGTCGAGCACGCGTCAACTGAATTCAGTCTGAGAAGATATTGGCACTTCGGTGTCACGGCAGGTCTGAACGACCAGCCTGAATCTTCGTCCTCGGTTGAGGGTCACCTTCAACACTCACAATTCGTTACATACTATTCGATATTATATCTTGAATGGATCAAAAATTGGACCGATTTGAAAATATTGCTAAAATTAAAAGGTTAGGATTGAGCTGCTCACAGAAAACTCCAGCACCCACGCCTTCAGCAGTCTTTGACCCGACCGTGTATACTTTCAGTGAGTGCTTTAGAGATAGAACCCTGTCTTCTACAGACTCCATGGTGAAATCAGATTTGAGTTATTTTTAATGAACGCCATCACTTTTGTGAGGTATAATTAATTGACTCAGGAATCTCTTCGTCATTCAAGTTCGTTGAGTGACTGATACCCAAGGTTTCCACTGGTAGGTCTATCTTATTGTAATGCTTCGTTACCTCGCTGAGAGTTTCTCGGAACTTATCAGAGACAGCAATCAAGACATCATCGGCATACGCGTAACCTTACAGCCCAATTTCTCCAGATCTACAAGCAGTCATCATGATCATCGTGGCGCGACAGCCCGACGTCGGGCCTTGGCCACCTGGATCGTTGTCCTCCAATAATCTCGGTCACGTGACCGTGTCCTCCAATTTTGGAACCCCAGTAGCTGCTCGGCGTTTACATATACTGAGCTTTCCCAACGAGATCTCGGTCGTCTAGGCAGTCTCGCTCCGTCGACTCGAATTGCATTCGTTACTCTCTTTGGCATGCGATCATCGTCCATTCGTTGTACATGCCCTGCCCATTGAAGTCGTTGTCAAACTGATTTTCAAAACTTCCAGCTCATCGTTCATACAACTCATGGTTGTACCGGATGCGCCATCCATCTCGATCGCAAACAACCCCGAAAATTCGCCGTAGAACCTTACGTTCAAATGTGTCTAGAACATAGGTGTCCAACCTTTTAGCTTCCCGGGGCCACATTGACAGAAGACGAGTTGCTCCGGGCCGCAAAAAAAAACTTAGATCTTATGATAGTTTATGAGTAAAATATAGGTATAAAAAAAAATAACATGAAATTAGAACTAGAAACCGTTTTTTTTTTTTCAAACATTTTATTTTACAATATATGTTCTATATTTTTTTTTTACATTTCTTATTTTGTAATTTTAATATTTATAAAATAAATATAAATAAATCATAAAATTAATGTGAAGATTAGCATTGAATTCGGGAAACCAATGTTTCAATATCTTGTTCGATTGAAGAGGTAGCAATCCTAAGTGTGTTCTCAAGGTGTTCATCCGAAATACTAGTTCTGTTTTTACGCTTAGTGTGCTTTAATCTTGAAAATAATTGTTCACAGATGTATGTATGTGTTTCCAAACAATGATGACATGAACAACGCATGACTATGTAGCGAGGGATATTTGTCTCTTGGAAGATGTGTTTTATAGAAGTCCAACAAAGAGACCCGATCAAATTTCTCCTTTAGTTGTATATCGGATTGTAACTCTATGCATTCCAATTGAAAATTTGCTGGCAGCTTATCTATATATATCGACTATAAATGGAGTCGCAAAAATACAAAAATTTTGATTATTTTTTTGAAAATCCTGGAATCTATTTTCAAATTCTATTAGCAAATCGAGAAGTACCGCTGCGTACTTTTTGATCCACTGAGACAGAAATTCATCAGAATCAGAACTGTGCACGTGCACAGTCATATTCAGTCAATGCAACTCGTAGGTTCGACTGTTTTTTTTCTTGCTATTGTCGCTTAATCCCAACAGTTAAATGATTTTTTTTTTTCGCAACAGTCTCTTCCGGGGCCGCATTTACAGCTGCTTGGGGCCGCGGGTTGGACAGCCTTGGTGTAGAATGTTTCCGGAGGCTTGAGTTAGGGTCCATGCTTCGCAGCCATAGCATTGCACTGGGCGCATAATAGTTTTGTACACGTGGATCTTCGTGTTTCTGTGCACATGCTTCAATTTCTTTATTGGGAGAACCGATAAAAAAGTCTTATTAGCTAACTGTATCCGTCGCTTGATTTCGTCAGTTTCGTTGGCGTCGCTGGACAAGTTCCAACCCAGGTATATGAAGTCGTTCACGAACTCGATGTTGAGGTCCCCGATATTGATGCTCGGTTGTGCAGGTGTCCTTGTCGTCGATTGTATCATTATTTTAGTTTTACCCTCGTTGATACGTAGTCCAACTTCTTTTGCAACGGTATCGAGCGTGTGCAGAAGTTCTTCCGCGTCAGGCAATCTTCGGGACATGATGTTGATGTCGTCGACGTACGCTGCTAATTGTGTCGACTTGATGAGTAGCGTCTTGCTGTTGTCCATATTCATGGCCCGAATAGCGTATTCCAGTGCTAGGTTGAAGAGCGTCGGTGCTAGTCTATCGCCCTGTTTCAGACCACTGCGTGTTTCAAATAAGCACAATAAGTCTATTCTGAATCCTGACTTGTGAGACGGAGTTGATAATCGTCATCTTTGCCAGTCGCACTAATTTGGCCGGTATAATTGCAGCATGATGTTGTACAGTACTCCACGATCGATACTGTCGTATGCTAGTCTGTTGACCGTAATGTTCCATAGGAGCGGTGAGAGCACACCGCCTTGAAGAGTACCTCTGCAAACACTACCGAAAACTGATGCAGTCCCTAGTTTAGCTGAACTCACCCTAGATGTTGTTAATTGCCTTGACCCCTTGTAATGAACCACCAGCAGCGGACCATGTCCTAGTAGTGCTGCTTCCACCGGCAGATCTATGGCAGCACCTGATGAGTAAGGATCTGTCGGTGGTACGAAACTAGAGGCCGAGAGTTCCATTACACCTGGACCCCAATACGAGCGCGAGGATAAGCGAGCCATCCGCCAACCATTCCATCCTTATCGCCTCATTTTTTTATTCCACATTTTGACTTCCCTTGTTTGTGTTGTCTTCCCCAGGCCTATGCATTTTTGATAATACGTAAAGGACAGGGGCAACGAGCGGAGAAAACCCCGCCCACGTCTCCCGAACTGAGCTACAGCAAGCATAGGCCGCTGCTTAGCTCGTTGAGGAGCCTTTTTCTTCGCCAGATGACACGGCCCGACCTTCACGGTCATTATGCTACTCAGGGCTCCGTCCCCACGGGCATCTTCGGATGCCCACCAAACCGTCCATTACACCCTCCAGGGTCATGGGCGCGTCAACATCTCTAGCATTTCTATGCCTTGTTGACGTTTCGATAGCGTATCTACTTTTCGGTGCAGTTGCTAGCATGAACATCCTATCCGCGCTGGCTTTATTCCCGATTCGGAGCACTGTGAGAGTTCTACCCTCAGGAAGTTTTTGGTCGCGCCGAGATTTTAACTACGAGCTCTAGATTAGTATTGTAGAGCGGTGACCGAACGATCACAGCTACCGAGCGCGACAATAGATGTTAACATCAGGTCAACAGTTGGACCAAAGGACTGTCAACATCTAGTTCCATGAGATAATTATATGCTAACGAACCGTCAACAAGACATCGTTAGAGATGTTGGCGCGTCCATGCCCACTAGAGAAATTAACGCAATTAGTAAGTATATTTCGATAGAATTTTAATTTACATAACGACAACGGTTTGTCCCACGGAAACTATGAATAGGCCCAATTTTGCTGCAAAATTTGGTGAGAAGTATTTTTGTCACAATAGCATTCTTATAAAAATGCACCGTTTTGCCGTTTTTCTGTTTCTTACTGTACTAAATCGCCTATGAATATTTTCTCAAAGTTTCGAAACTTTATAAAATTCCTCCCATTTGGTATTTTGTTGACAAGTTAAAATGTATTGTAATTTAATGCAAACTTACTTTGAAAATTAAACATTCCAAAGTATATTAATACGCCTAATACATCTCACTCCGCACCCTTATTAGTTTCGTGTTTTCATCAATTACACACCCTCTAGGAATGTCGTCAATCACACACGCCTTTAACGACAATCCATCCCGATCATAACATGAAGCCCCTAGCTCACAACCAAGTTAATTCCAAAACAAGTCCATTAAAATATCCTCTTTCAACAGCAACTACCAATTTCCAACCCCGTTCATATCATCGGAAAAAAAAAATCTGCTCTAATTCCATCCTAGGTGAAAATATTTGTCACCGTATCGTAAACGAGATACTCTTGTTGGAATCTTCTGCGCCATTACCTGTCCCTTTTGTTTTCCAAACTATCCCAAGGAATGCACTATACAAGTATGTCATTCAAAAATGACTGGACATTATCTACGGTCGTCTATAGCACGACCAACAAAAAAAAATCAATCTGTGTCGCTCGACCTTAGCAATTTTTACGAAACGAGATACAGAGATACAAGTACTCAACGAACAGGCGACAGCCAACCGCCCAAATTGTTGCCCGAAAATGCCAACTGACTGAACTGATTCCACCACCGCAGTGAAGTTTATGACTTCCTGGTGACACCCTATGGCATTTTGTCATAAAAAATAACGTAAAACAACAAGGACACAGGCGACAAACGGGAAAACACAAGAAAACTAACAGAGGACAAAGTCGGGGCCACCACCACTAAGAGCAACAGTTCCAGTGCCAGGCTTTCTTTGCGTACAGAAGCATGTCCTTTATCGACATGGAGTTGCGGATGAACGTAAGGGAATGTGTTGGAAGTGGTTGCTGGCATATGACGAAACCAATTGACTTGCTACGTCATTATCATCATTTATAGTCGTACAAAAGTGCGTGGCGGAATGCGCTTTAAAAGAGAGCTCCGGAAATGTGACGCCATGCAATGGTATTCATACCTAAGTGGACGTTCACACTGCGTGCGATGCCGAGCCGAGCCGAGCCGGGTCGAGCGATGCGATGAGGTGGGTGTTCACATTGCACGCCGTGCGATGCCGAGCCGAACGATGGCTTGCGATGCAAAGATGATCCGAGCGATGGCTTGCGATGCAAAGATGATCCGGGATGTTCACTGCACGCAATGATGGAGAGTAGAGACCAATTTAGTTCAAGGAATAGTTCGACATCATGTCGTTTGTATGCTTGACCCAGTAAATTTATTTCTGTTTGAAAACAGTGCTCTAAAAATGGAAGGGTGTCGCCATTGGGTGCATCCCATTAATGAAGTAGTGGGTAGTCCGGATGGCGCAACGGTTAGTACGTTCGCCTTCAACGCACTGGGCCCCGGTTCGATTCCGGGGATTTACGTGTCGGACTATGAGCTCACTCAGCTGTTAAATGAGTACCCATTATGGGGTAAATAACTCGGTTGACTGTATCGAAAGTTATCGCTCATTTGAAGTTTCATTTGTAGGGGACGTAGGGGTTGCTTGGGACGGAGCTTGGCCATTTCCAATACTCGTACCAACCAACTAAATCTAAATCCAAATATTTGAACCAAATTTCAAGTCGCTAGCTTCATTCTATCGAAAGTTATCGCTCATTTGAAATTTCATCTGTAGGGGTTCCTTCGGTCGGATCTTGCCCATATTCAATACCAACCAACTAGATCATGCTACAAACATTTGACCAAAATTTCAAGTTTCTAACTTCATTCTATCGAAAGTTATCGTGCAAACGGACAGACAGACAGACAGATATGGCTAAATCGAATCAGGAGATGACCCTCATAATTTCCATGTATACACTGCCACACCGCCGCGCCTAAAAGTCTAGGGTATAAAAGCAGACATACATGCATTTTTTTCAGTGTGATCTTACATCAAATATTACTTTACAGCTCGTACTTGCACCATACTGGCTCCAAAAAGCTTCACATCACAAAGCATCGCAATGCCCATAAACTCCATCGCAAAGCCCATTAAATTCCATCGCAAAAAATCAGCAGCCGGTACTCGCACGAAAAAGCAAAGAAGTTTGTGAAAACATCGGGCCATCGCTCGGCTCGTCATTGCATCGCGCGCAGTGTGTACACTCAAAGCGTGATTCCATTTAAAATTGAAGACTTTCCATTTTCTTGCTTTAAAAGCTTGCAATCGCATTGCATCGCTCGACCCGGCTCGGCTCGGCATCGCACGCAGTGTGAACATCCACTAAGACATCGATGGGTGCACTGATAATGCAAAAATAGGTATTCTTGTTCATAAGTGGATGTTCACACTGCGTGCGATGCCGAGCCGAGCCGGGTCGAGCGATGCAATGCGATTACAAGCTTTTAAAGCAAGAAAATGGAAAGTCTTCAATTTTAAATGGAATCACGCTTTGAGTGTACACACTGCGCGCGATGCAATGACGAGCCGAGCGATGGCCCGATGTTTTCACAAACTTCTTTGCTTTTTCGTGCGAGTACCGGCTGCTGATTTTTTGCGATGGAATTTAATGGGCCTTGCGATGGAGTTTATGGGCTTTGCGATGCTTTGCGATGTGAAGCTTTTTGGAGCCAGTATGGTGCAAGTACGAGCTGTAAAGTAATATTTGATGTAAGATCACACTGAAAAAAATGCATGTATGTCTGCTTTTATACCCTAGACTTTTAGGCGCGGCGGTGCGGCAGTGTATACATGGAAATTATGAGGGTCATCTCCTGATTCGATTTAGCCATATCTGTCTGTCTGTCTGTCCGTTTGCACGATAACTTTCGATAGAATGAAGTTAGAAACTTGAAATTTTGGTCAAATGTTTGTAACATGATCTTGTTGGTTGGTATTGAAAATGGGTAAGATCCGACCGAAGGAACCCCTACAGATGAAATTTCAAAATGAGCGATAACTTTCGATACAATGATGCTAGCGACTTGCAAACTGCGACAAATATTTTTAGTGTGGGTTGGTTAGTTGATTTTGAGAATGGGCAAGATCCTATTGAATGAACGGCAACCTTTACTGTAAACGTTAGTTCAAATGTAAATATCCAAAATTCGAATGGATGAACGATGAAACTTTTCATTGGATCCACGCTCACAGCTCAAACTGACCATATGGCAAATTCACTTTTAATGCATATGGCCGTTGCCAGTTGGAAGTTTTGGTATCACAACTAGGTCTGTACAAGTCTAGGGTATATACGCTTTGGACTCCGGTTTTGATTCAGTATGGCTCAAATGAAAGGTTATTATCACCGTAATAAGGTCGCGTTTAGAAGGCGTGGTTCCACAAGCGGTTTGAATTCAAATGCAATCTCGCCGCTCCACAAACCGCGGCAGTGGCCACAACGGCGAGTCGAGCGGTTTATACATTCATCGTCCTAAAGCCGCCGCGGCTGCCGATTTTTGCGTTTATACACAGCGGTGCGCCGCTGCTCAATCCGCTTGTGAAACCTCTCGTCTGAGGTCGCGGAAGAGATGATGAAATTCACCAACACTGGGTCTTTCTTCATTAATGGGATGCACCCAATGGCGACGCCCTCCCATTTCTAGAGCACTGTTTTCAAACAGAAATAAATTTACTGGGTCAAGCACAAACGACATGATGTCGAACAGATTCTATTCCTTGAACTTAACTGGTCTCTACTGTCCATCATTGCGTGCAGTGAACATCCCGGATCATCTTTGCATCGCAAGCCATCGCTCGGATCATCTTTGCATCGCAAGCCATCGTTCGGCTCGGCATCGCACGGCGTGCAATGTGAACACCCACCACATCGCATCGCTCGACCCGGCTCGGCTCGGCTCGGCATCGCACGCAGTGTGAACGTCCACTAAGGCTCAGAAACCACTCTGCCCAATGAGACCTGTACCAGAAGAGTTTTACGATAAGACTCGACCTCCTCAAACCACGCTACACGCGGGTGGACCGCAGCATCGGAACTGTCGTCACTACTGTGATGCTGCGTTGTGCTCTCATATGTAATATAATAATCATCGCGTCTCGGATGCTGCGGCTGGGGAAGATAGTCCATGGGAGAGCATGCAATAATGCGCAAGATTGGTACTGAACGCAAGTTGTACTGAATGACGATGGCACACGAAACAAACGCATATGTTGCTCCCCCGCCGTAACGAGTTTGCTCATTCATGGTACCATGACCTGACCGGCGCATAAACTTGTGCTCTGGCAAAATCTTTGCACGCATTTCAATGGACTTTTAGCTATTGAATGAAGACTGGAGAATGTTGCAATGGGTTGCTGTTTTTTTTTAAATTTTGAATTTATGGTCTTTTTGTCGTTTTGTGTTAAACTCCGAAATGCATTCCACACCAGAGAAACCCTTCAGCCGTGTGAGCTGTGAGGTATGCGATAGACAGAAGCTATTCTCCAGTAAATTATCCCCCTACAAAACGATGACAGTAGTCACATTTTTTGCGAGGATCGTTCATCGTGACATACCCCGCTCGCTTGAATTCGTTTGGGATACATACTTCTTTATATCTTCCAATTTCTTACTATTTGTGGGGACCTTAGCCAGATAAGCTGAGAATCCTCAAAATTATGAAGATCCATTATAGAGCGAGGTTTGAGGAACGAAAAGATTTCTTCGGACTCGTTGCTATCGATTTACCTTCTTGCTGTGATAGCACCTGATTTATTTGGTTCGAATTCAAATTCGTTGTAATTGCTTATGTGGAACATTACTTTCGACTCTCTTGGTACATTTTTTAAATAAATTCGATGAGATGAGCAGGTTGTTTTCAAATGTGTGCTTCACCAAGCCTTATAATCAATGATGACTTTCGGGTCTACAACATTAACGTCAAATTTGTCCGATCAAGTCTACTCTTTGATCAGGACGTCTCCTTTAGTCGAAATCTCGAATTTTTCGTTAAAATACAGCGAAATCGGGGTCGCAATCGTTGAACGAATGTCCTCTCACTGAGAAGTACGAGTTTGAATATTTCGGCTTCCACTTAACGCAAATAAAAATCGCAACAGGCTATTTTTATTGAATTCATTCTTTCAATGAAATCACACAACTTATGTAATTATTCAAAAACACAGGCAACTTTAACAAAAGATATATCACAGAAACATATCCTTGCTTTAACGACTTTTACTTCTTTTGCCCGGAACTACAACACTTCGCTAATGACTTGAACCCATTTAGCTCTCAATTGCCCTAACCAGTTATGGGGCATAGAGCGTCAACTGTTCCATGTGGCCCAGTTGACGTTTCGTTGCCATAAACTGGTTTCGGAAAATGCAGTTGCCATCATGCACCTCCAACACATCAACAGCCACGAACGTCGTTGTGAACGGGATTTGGACAAGAAACGCCGGTAGCAAACATGAGACTGATGCCTCATCACACTGCGCTACCAGTCACCCATTTAGCTATTGCATATAAAGCAAACAAAAAAATGATGGAAATGGAAGCGCAAAATCAGAGAAAAACCCATTTGGTGTTATAAACATTTGCAAATTAAACCGCCATTTTTCTCCGTTAAAAAAGAATAAATTGATAGTTTGTGAGCCCAAAAGATGCGCGGCGCTAGCAAAAAAATTGCAACAAAAAAACATTTTTCGAAATTACTCCCTTTTCGAAATATCCGATTTATTTCTGCATCCGGCAGTATGATCATACAGTGAATCCATCGCAACAATACAACTCTTTATGACAAACGTAGGTTTGCACTGTCTAAAGCGAAAATTCACAATTTTTAGGGGTAATTATCAGTTGAAGAGATAAGACAGATCGAATAATAGATAAGGGATTCTCAAAACAATAGAAAGATATTAGCAGACAGATATATATTAATATTCCAAGTACACTTCTATCCACGTATTATTAAAAATACGACTGTAATACGACATTAGAAGCCAAAATGATATCAATCCCACAATAAACAGCATTCTTAAATAAAAAAAAAGTTGAATAGAAAATCTTCCACATCAAAACAAAATCGAGTTTGTTAAGTATGCGATATTTGCAACAATAATAAAAAAAACCTAATTTTTGAATACACCATTTCACAACCAAACTCCAGCGAAGCCTGTCCGCAGCCATGGTTGGGAAAGGAGGAGGGAAGGATAGCTGCAGCCTGAATGACTGCGTCAAACCTAAGCGTCTCAGGTCAGTATGAATTACGTAGTCAGTCCTGCAACATAGTTGTGTGAATTCGGGGACATTATGAACCGCCTGAAGCAGCTATCACCAAAGCCACCCCTGGATAGGGTTTGGCGATGGGCCAACAACCCATCCTTGTGACAACTACTCCATGTCAAGAAACCTGAAACAAAAGCCTCGGGTTGGACGGATCAACAACGACGATCATTTAAACAATTAACGGACTATTCTTTCGGATCCTGGAATGTACGCTACCTGAACAAACCAGGGGCCGTGAAGGCCCTCCTTCAACAGGTCAAGAATTACAAACTGAGCATCACTACACTACAGGAAACAAATTCGATTGGCAGTGAGATAAACGACAAGAATACTCACACAATTTTCAAAAGCCGCAAACCATCGACTCACAAGGAATTTGGAAATCCATTCATTGTAAGAAAGCAGTTCAATCTGCACGTTATTGACCTCAAACCTATTAACCTGGCTCACCAACGTGCACGCCTTGACTGAAGTTTAGAAAGATGCGATGAAAGACGAATTTTTTACCCGCCTGGAAACACTGTTCGACTCACTTCCGGCAAACGATGTCAAAATACTGCTGGGAGATTTTAATGCCAAAGTTGGAAACGAAAGTTAGCATCGGGGAACCACTGGAGGACATAGCCTACATGATGAGTGCTATGAAAACGGTCAACGATTATTCGGCTTCGCCTGCAGTAGGAATCTCACCGTTAGCTCCTCTTGTTTTCCGAATAGATGCATTCACAGACAGACTTGGAAATCTCCAGACGCATGTACCGTCAACCAAATTGACAACGTCCTCATTTGCAACAGGGGAGCGCCCAGTGTACTGGATGTCCGATCCTATCGAGGATCAAACTGCGATTCAGGGCATCACTTGGTAAAGACAACTTATCGGTGTAGAATTTTTTCAGTGCACCAATCGAGAATCAGCCCTCCCAAAACATCCGCGGTTAACAAACTATTGAGCGATGCTACAGCGGTGACACATACTACCGCCCTTGAGGAAAAACTAGCACCTATGCTGCACAACATAAGCAACACAGGCGTCCATGGGCTCTGGGAAAAACTCAAGGGTGCCATCAAAGAGTTTGCAGTTGTGGGACAAAAAGCCCGGCAAGCGCAAAATGACTCGTTCGAGGAGATTGCGAAAATTCACTTGACGCGAAAAATGAGCCTTATAGATAATGGATTCAAGGAGGAACCAGAGCCAAAAGAGAAACGTATGATGAGCTACGGCGAATATCGAATAGAACAATTAGACGTAAGAAACGTAAATACTTTGACGAGCAGTTGCTGAATATTAACGAAAACTTAGCTAATAGGAACACTAGGCAAGCGTACAAACTATTAAATACAATTATAAGAACGGCTACCAACCCAGGACTAGCCTCTATAAGGATAATTATGGAAACATCATCAGCGACACCGATAGCTTCAACAAACTATGGGTCTGTTATATTGAAGAGCTTCTGAACCTGCCATTTAACATCCACAAACACATGAAGCTCCCGACGATATTGTTGATCTAGACCTACCCATACAACCCCCGACAGTAGAGGAAGTTGATCTCGCGTTGTGGTTACTAAAAAGAAATAAAGCGCCAGGCGCTGACGAGATTCCAGCTAAACTGCTAAAATTCGATGTAACGGGCCTAGTTAATACCGTACATCAATTACTTCTTCCAGTATGGGAGGACGAGGTGATCACAGACGATTGGCGCAGAAGCATCATCTGTCCAATTCACAAAAACCGAGATAAGCTGCGGTATGAGAATTACAGGGGCATATCACTAGTCTGTATGTCCTGTAAAATTTTGACGAAAATTATCGAAAATAGAATAAAACCGTACGGAGAATGAACCATTTGTGAATATCAGAGCGGTTTCAGATCTGGTCGCTCCACAACCGATCAGCTCTGTACGGTCAGACTGATACTCCAGAAGTGCTGGGAATACAACGTAGACGTATACCAAATCTTTGTCGACTTCAAGCAGGCATACAACAGTATTGTTCGTGGTGTACTGTACAACATCATGCTGCAATTTGGTATACAGGCAAAATTAGTGCGACTGACAAAGATGACGATGACCAACTCCATCTCGCCGGTCAGGATCCATAATAGACTTGCTGATCTATTTGAAACACGCACTGGTCTGAAACAGGGTGACGGACTGGCACCAACAGCAATACGCTACACAGTTAAAAATCTCGGTATTTTTTTTAAACCTGGTCTTGGACTACCACCATTTTTAATAATTTTAATTCTATAATCTAAACCCTTCCAAAGTTTACTTCTATTTTAAACCAAATTCGTAATAAATTCTAATACAATTCAAAGTTTACTTCCATTTTAAAACAATTTGTAATAAATTCTAATACAATTCAAACCTTTTTGTGTTCTTTTTGTTCTCGCATTAGTTTCTAATCTAAGTTTAATTAAAAGGTAAACCCCACAAAGTATATTTTTTGAGTCTCAAGTCTCACTATAACTACTCGCAGTCAGCTCAAAATATTATGCTGCGTGGCCGAGTGGTCTAGGTCGCAACTCTACAACACGGAGTTCACAGGTTCGATGCTGCGTCATGGCGAAAAAAGTTAAAGATTAGCTGGCTAGCCTGCGATGGGCTTAATAAAGGATTGGGAAGTTTAGAAAATTGAAAAAAAAAATAATGGAGAAAAAACTTAGAGGAGTTAAAAAAACGCAGTAAAATTAATATTTTTTCATAGATTATAATATCTGTAGATTAAATTTTAAACCAACAATTTGATTAAAAAAATAATGCCAGAAAAGTTTAATATTTAAACCAGTGAAGTTTACGGAAGCAATTGTAATACTTTCATTTTATTAAAATCTAATACAATTTTGGTGTCGTCATATATGTAACCCGAATTAGCATTGATAATAGACCAGGATTTTTAACTGTGTACTCATCAAGTCGACACAATTAGCAGCGTACGCCGACGACATCAACATCATGTCCCGAAGATTGGCCGACGCAGAAGAACTTCTGCATACGCTCGATATCACTGCATCGGAAGTTGGAATACATATCAACGAGGGTTAAACTAAAACAATAATGCAATCGACGACAAGGACACCTGCATGGTTTTTTGACATGGAGTGGTTTGTACAAGGACGAGTTGTCAGCACATCACTTAACCTCATTCAGGGCATGGCCTCGGAAGATAGCTGCTTCAGATGGTTTAATAAACGGGCTAGAGTTCACACAACTATGTTGCAGGTCCAACTACGCAAGTCATTCCAACCTACTAAACCTGAGACGCTTAGGTGTTGGTCAGCCATTCAGGCTGCAGCTATCTGCCTTTTTCCAAATGGCTTATCGCTAAGACTTGACCGTCAGCGGTTTGAAACGCTGCCGTTACCAGGGGGCGCCCACGTGGAGGACTATGGAAAAGGTCTTTTGCCCACCTAATTCGATTTCAAATCGAAATAAGATATGCGAAATTGAACATTTGATGCGAAACGAAAGTGGCTATGCATGGCCGCTTTGGGACTCAGCCGAAATTGTCCATTAATGGCTAATTTCTAAATGGCTAATTTCGTGGTGCCAGCATGTACTAGTGTTCACAATGAGCTCTCGTTCTTCTTCGCAGACTTGCTCCGCTGATGCTTCCTTTCAGTCAGTAGGTTTAGGCATATTGTTATCGTTATTCGTTGTACATGCCCATCACATCAACCTTTATTGATAGTAATTCGGTGATCGGTCCATACTCATTTTTTCCACGTTTCCCATGTTGTCATCGGTTACTGAACTGCTGGACGGGTCTGCGTTTGTAGCTCAATTACCATGCTCAATTAAAAAAAACCCCACTTTAATCCCACGCCATCTATTTACATCGGCAATTCAAAGCTGCACAAATGCAATTTGGTATGAATATTAAAAGAAAATAAAACCCATTTTTGAAACGACAACACCCGCCTCTACTATCACCTCTCTTCTACTTTCTTTCTCTACTATATTCTCATTGCATCCCCAACTTGTTCGCATGCTCTCACCACGCACTTTGTATCTGTACTGTACGTACGTACGTACTGGGTGTTCCGGTCATCGGTGGTGAACCTGTTCCTCGTCCATGACGTTGGTGTCGTCATTTCCCTCCGTTTGTGGATTGTGCTGCCGCCCATTAGGCTGTGCGAGTACAGTGAGCACAAAATTCGTTTTTCTTAAGATTCACCCTGAGATCTGAGAAAAGTCTCGCGTTGCGTGGCGGCTTCGACAACGTTTTGCGCTGCGCCGCGCTTCAGTTCCGTTCAAGCTGTGCTCCGGCACTGATGATTCTTGCACGTTAACGGTTTTGTGTGTGTAGGGCAGTGTTGGGAATAAGCCTGAAATTTTCATTATCAAAAATATTCTCGGTATTATTGTGCAACTCGTGCATATATTAATAAGCAAATGAGCTCATGTGCCGCCCTATTACGTGACTTTACCCCGAATTAATTGACGATCTTTCGCGCGAGCGTCATCATCAGCAGCCCGCGGTCCACTACGTAGATGAAGAGTTCGCGTCGGTGTTGGATTTGCATCTTTTCCGGTCCTCGCGGTTCCGATTCGAGTTTTCGCATTTCCGTATTCGCATCGCGTGTTCCGTTCGGGCGGTTGTAGGAACAACGGACAGTTGCATGCGTCAAGGATACGCAAAGATTCGGATGCATTATCGCCTCCGCGGTGAATGCGGGTCCCGGTGTGAATTTCCAATCAGTTGTGTGAGGGGATGCTGTGATCCTGCATCATTCGCCGTTTGGAAATGAAAAATGATTATGGACAACGAGAGGTCCTTGCCTTGCATCGCGCGTATGTCATTCAAATGAAATGTTGACAAAAGGGTTCTGACGCGTGTGGTGTTTGAGTGGAAATTTACGGTGAACGTGGAGTTTTTAATAAGTGAGCCAGCCACCCCCAACCATTCGGGAAGAAATTGTCAGGAGACGACTGACAATACGGGGAATGGGAAGTGGACATTCAACGATCTACGGCACGAGAATTTGTGTCAGGAAAGCACACTCACATATGACACCTCTCGGTCGTTTTAATTTATTATCATTTCGTTAGCCGTCCCGCCAAAAAAACATTCCGGTACCCAGAAAATCGGTTGACATTAAGACTATTTCAAAATCCTCTTTCCGCCGTGCACATCAACAGCACGATAAGGTTCCAGTCTGTAGGGATGAAAAGTTTTTTTTTTTAAATCTATTAACCACCGAACAGCCACTTCGGGTTCCGGGTAGTGCGCGTTCAAGTCTATGATTTATGGGAATCCCCTGTGTATAGTAGCTCCAATAAAACAACCACTTTCACTGCCACAGTACGCCTGCAAAAAGGACGAGGAATAAAACCGCAAGCCCAGTTACAGCACGTTGAGAAGAACGAAAGGAAGAAAAACATTTTGAAAGGCCAAACAAAAAGAATATCAACGATCAAGAGAAGGATCTGCCACTATAGGTTGGTGGTAAGGAGTCTCAAAGGACATCGCGGCGAAAGACCAATGAAAAAACACAGGAGCAAGAAAAAAGTTTTGAAACGGACTGATTTTAAGATGTTCTAAGGATGAATTATGTGCGTTTCTTTATAGCACAACTTTCGAATTATAAGTTATATAACGGGGTCCGGAAGGAAGAAGTTTAATGCCAACTTATCGAGCGGAGTCGAGACTTTAAAGTCAACGAAACCATATAATCATAGAAAGGTTCACGTATACTGAAAAACGTCGACGT
This sequence comes from Chloromyia formosa, assembly GCA_964017055.1. Lineage (NCBI taxonomy): Eukaryota > Metazoa > Arthropoda > Insecta > Diptera > Stratiomyidae > Chloromyia > Chloromyia formosa. Next base: position 32,988,659 of record OZ024815.1, on the reverse strand, counting down.
ATAATTGATCAGGTGAAATGCTATCAAGTTTCCCGGCCCATACACGAAAAAAACAATCGTCCTGATTGCAGGATATGGTGCATTATGAACAGTCGAAAGTTTTTTCTTGCATTTATTTTTGATTTTTTGTTGCTCTTAGTTCTCCTAGCCTCCTGCATATAGCCTGACTGAACTTTTCCAAGGATATCATAATCGAAGCGAAATCTATCGTATGAACTGAATGGAATATTTAGTGCAGACAGTGTCTATTCGGTACATTATCGCATTGCAACGAACTATCGAGACAAGACCAATCAGCATAAATAATAAAAAAACGGGAGTAATTACTTGACAATGCACTTTAAATCGGCATTGTGAAAGTCCTTCCGCTATCCGTTATCCGTTTAGTGGAAGCCCATTCATGGATTTCGATCTCACGAACTATCTTTCTACAATAAATAAACAATATATTACGAAAATCCTTGGATACAAAAAAAATGTACGAGTAAACACGTAATATTCAATTCTTTCCTTGTCCATATTCATGCGGCCAATAACTTCTTGCTCGTTACAATTTGCGTTTTATATTTTACTCCTGGAATCGAATGGTATTTAAAATAAACATATAGGATTCCATAAATTAAAAATTTACTTGTATATCAGAATGTAAATCGAATCATGGACGTTTGCAAATGATTGACGACCATCGACACACCAATTAGAACAACAGCAACGCCACCGGCAACAACGAATTATCCGTCATCCTGAGGATTTCCAATTTTACAATTGGGCGGGACAGCAAAACAAAAAAAAATTGTCAGATACCCATAAACTGGATTTTCCAATATCCGGTCATTTATTTTTCCTCTTCTCTTGTGACAGTGTTCAATATTCCTTCGCGAATTGTCAACGGCATTGAATTCATTAAAAAAAATTAATGATTATCATCAGTCCCATAATTGTTACAATTCTACAATAGCCAACGGGCATTTGTTCTGTTCTGTAGTGTGTATAACGAATTGTCCCTGATTTTTTTTTTCGTTTTGTTCACCCCAATCACCGGAAAATATATGAAATAAAAAACCAATGCGAAAATGTATTTTTTACTGATTATTGGTGAATTGAAAATTGTGAAAATATCCTCGGATTGTTGTTTTTAAAGTGTTCTCTGTGAATTTTTTTTTTTTTTGTTAAAAGTTAACGGCCGGAATAAACCTGTAACGAACGTGTCTAAAATGAGATAGTATAACTAACAAAAAAAATCTAAGGATTTATTTAACAAATATATCTATGTATCTAAATGGGAAAGTGTGTGCATTAAATACGATAATACTACGATAATAAAATTGAATAACACAAAAAAAAGCACATATAATCAAAATGGAATTACGATCGAAATATCCCCGTTCATGGATTAACATCTTATTTTATATTTATGGTAAGTCCGCTATATTTAAATAATAATTCTAGAATATTTATATACATAGTGAAACTCGGATATAACGAACTTCCAAGGGACTCTCGAAAATATACGCTATAATCGATCAATATAATTTCAAACATTTTAGGTTAGGTTGAGTGGCAGCCTAGCGGCTCCATATAGATCGCTAGGCTCCATAGCGATACCACATAATTCAGGTAATCATTCCGTATCGTTGCTAGTCATTACCAGAAGATCATTGTTGAGCTGGAAGGAACCTTACTCATTGGCAAAGCTCAAGAGGCTTCTCCAACTGAGTCCTACAACTCCTTCAAGGTCGTTGAAGAAGTAAGCTCCTAGGCACTTTAATCTTCTTCTAGCGAGTGCAAGACATTCGCATAGAACGTGCTTTAGAGTTTCTTTCGTGTTTGGTGCATAGCAATTGCAGTCATCGCTAGTTATTAGCCTTATTCTGTACGTAGGCAGTGGCCTGTTAGTATGCCCACTATAGTGCACACTGACTTCTGGATAGTCCTAAGAGGCTTTTGGTTTTCCTTTTGTCATAAGAGTTCCAAAATACTTTCGTTATTTTGGAGTCGTTTGTGCCAGTTAGCGTTGGCTTTTTCGTGTATTCTTCAGCATCTTCTTGCATGTTTATATTGGCGCCGGCAGGTCTTGGGCTGTCCCTCGTTCGAGGCTAGCTCCCTGTTTGGCTAGTTCGTCTTCTATTTCGTTGCCTAGAACTCTGCTATGGCTCGGAACCCACCCACTGCTCCCAGTGCTTATAGAGCTGTTAGGCAGTTATGCACTGTCTTCGAGTTGATAGTAACGTACTGTAGCGTCTTTAGTGCTGCTTGACTGTTCGAGTGTATAACGATTCTATCCCTTTTCCGGGATGAGATCATCAACCTCGGTTACCTTTTGTATCGCAAGCACCTCCGCCTGAAAAATGCTGCACTCATTCGGCAGTCTGTAGGATAGGTTGCATGGAAGTTCGGACGAGTAGACTGCTGCATCAACTCCGGCTTCTATCTTGGAGTCAACCGTGTAAGATGTTCAGCGCCTTCCTGCGATCATAATTAACTACCGGGATCTGTTCCCTATCGGGTGTATTTCTTTTTTTTTAAGTGCCCTGCCTCTTCATTCCTCAGATGTATGGCAATCGGAGGCAGATTTAGAAGGGTGTTCAGGGAGAGCGAAGATACTGTTTTTAAGAGATCAGTGTACCCTCTCCATTTTTTGTATGTTGCTTTTCGTTCAAAACACCACAATTCCGTACGCTAGTATCGGTCTTACAACAGCCGTGTATATCCAGTGAGTGATTTTTGGTTTGAAAACTCACTTTTTATAAAGCAAACTTTTTCAGGTATAAAAGGCTATGTTGGCCTTCCTGATTTCTTCCTCGGCGTTACGACCCCATGATCCACGATCATCCCGAAGTATTTTACATGTGATGACAAAGCTAACTCGGGTGACATCGAGGATTCCCCGTAAGATGGAGTGCTCTATCCTCTTCACTGGAATTTGGTGGTAACAACCGTAGCTTGCTGGAAAATGTGCAAGATTGACCTACGTTGGTTTTTCTTTTTGCTCTTAGGACTACTCCTTCCGTTTCTTGGAAGATGCTGTTTAACCCGGTACTTTTTGGCATTTTTGGTGAATGGATGGCCTAACACGGTCATTCCACTCTACGACACTGGTTAGTGGTTTACTTCAGTCTGTGGACACGTTGCTATTCTAAGTAACCCAAATATTTCAGCAATGACTGTCTACACCTCAACTAAATATGCGCTTAACCATCATTTCTTCAGCCTGAAGAAAATCACGCAATCAATAGAAATCGGCGTCAATGATTGGAATATAGTCGCACCACTGAACTCTCGTCGTTCAAAAGGCAGCACATCCGAGCCGCGGTTGGAGCCATCACTAGGCATTGCATAGTTAGCCAACTCCATCGCTTTATTGGAAGTTTTATCTGGTTTAATGATTAGGCTTATCGAGTGATAAGTCCTTGACGGTAACAGAATGCACCCTTTTGCAGACCAAGCACAGCAATTCTTATATTTAACCTTATCTTGGTTCATGTTTTGTACGTTCATCATTGCATGCTTTTCTCCGTATTTCTTGAGGACGCAAGATCGAACAAGTGGGGACATACCCTTCCCTCCAGGTACCACACAAAATCAGGCCCCCTCCGAATTCAATTTCTTGATCCGTCACTGATTAAAACGGCGCCTTCTACGCTAATTGGACTCTGGCAGGTCGCCCACCTCCTATACGAACCAACCAAGCTGGATAGTGAAACCGCGTGTACATTTTTATCGTCTTAAGGGCAGAAAGGGTTTCGTTTATTGAAAGGAGAACATGGCCATCCTCGTTCGCATCTACGTCGCCACTTTCCGAATCCGATGGAGAAATTATGGACTGCATGATGTAATTGTCACTTGGGCACTCCGCCATTTCAAGATCTGCGTCTATTCTGCTATAATCGTTATGATCAATCAAATTGAAATCAGAAATGACGTTGTTTTCATCCCATAGCGATATGTGATACACAACAAAAACAACTGCAAAAATGCATTCGCAATTCTTCGAAACGTGAAACCGTTACAGATTCAACTATGTGTGCCTGAAACCGTGTCGATAGTTCGTTATAGCCAAGCTCGAGGAAGCCTTAAAGTCATGTAATTGGTGGGGCGACCGGTAGCGCAGTGTGTCTCAGTGTGTACATCAGTCTCTTGTTTGACTACCGGCGTTTCGAATCCCGTCCACGACGACGTTCGTGGCCATGGATGTGCAGGAGGTGAATGCTGGAAACTGCATTCTCCGAAACCAGTTTATGCCAACGAAACGTCAACTGGGCCACATGGAACAGTTGACGCCCACAAGGGGTTAGGGCAATTGAGTATGTAATTGGTACTTTATAGCCGGGTTCGTTATAACCGAACACAAATGTATCCATATTTTAGGATTTGAAACAGGATTCGTTATAACCGAGTGTTTGTTATATCCGATGTTCGTTATACCCAAGTTTCGCTGTATACATACTCATTTGCCCTAAAGCCTAGTGGGGCATATCGCGTCAACTATTCCATGTTTCTTAGCTGACGTTTCGTTGGCATAAACCAGTTTCGGACGATGCACGTTGCCAGCATACACGGTCTTGCTCCCATTTAGCCGCTTACTTGCTATAAAGCTTCTAAGACACCTGACTCGTAAACCCGTCGAGCATGTTAGATCTACGATACCCGTCCCGCGTAAACAGCAAACGGATTCACTGCACAGCGACGTGTGCGCGTCAGTAAAATTCGCTTCGAAACCCTAGTCGCGTTTACGCGACTCGGGGAAAAAATCACGCTATCGCGTGTACGCGTCTCGTGTACCGGAACCTTTACTCGGGTGATGTTCTGGCTTATTATTACGCCCGACACCACATGGGGAGGACAGCACAAGCATCCTTGGCCACAAACGCCCTCGACGGGGCTTGAACCTGACCATATTCAGACATGAGACTGACGCCTCTACGCACTGAGCTACGGGTTGCTACAATTAACCCAACCTGCCTTGATCTGGGTGGTTTTTTTTACTTACTTATTTTGTTTTCAAAAATAGACGCTCAGTACAGCAATTCGTTAGCATTAAGGCTAACAAGCCGAAGGTACGATACCCTTCATAATATGCTGGGTAGCTTGTTATTAAATAAATACGATAATAAATAACCATCTGCAGCAAAAGAGTCAAGATATCGAATTTTATTATTTTTTTTTGACATGGATGTCTTATCGCTAGAGGCCATCCTGAAAATATGTACGTCACGCAATATTTCACGATTTTGTTAAGGGAGGTATAACTCCGTTAGTTTTCATCCACGACTGATTGGAACGCTCTCGATTTATTTCAACAACTTGTGCTGCCCAAAATCCATTCTCCTCGACTAAAATGGAGTATTACGTTGAAATTTAAATGAATTTTCATACAAGTGTAATCACAAAATCAGTGCCGTTCTTACCTATTCTCATTACATTCATCTAATATATGTACCGCCGATGTCGTACGTCCAGTTTGTCATAACTTTAATGAACTTGAATGTTATGCAGACTGAGGCTGTCTACACCAGGCACAATTGTTCCAGGCACAAAACCGGTTATGTGCCTGTCTACACGAAGCACATCGAAACGAGAACAACTTGTATACATGTAGGGCTTTTTCAATGTAATGATTTTATGCTATATTGTGGAAGGATGCGAAAAGTGCGTGTATTGGTTAGGAACAATTGTTGTGCTTGAAATTTTCGAGCACAAGTTTTGTTCCCTTCCTATACCTTTCCCTTCATGCATCTCGCCTACAAAAACCGGTCTTGTGCCGGAACAATTGTGCCTGGTGTAGACACCCTCACTAGGTGCCGTTTGATCCGTTTCTCAAAATTGTACAGCCCGGAAACCGTTATGATGGTTGGTGATTACAAACCCACTATCAAAAGACACAATCAGGTCCAGCTTTAGGATGAAAGTAGTCTACAGTTTAGTCCTCGTATCCTCTTATCTAGTAGTTCATCATCACTAAACTGATAGCGAGTATGTACAGTGTATAAAGATACATCGGCACATGGATGTGGCTTATGGCTACCGAATGCATGGAACGTACTTAAAATTGCACTTTGATTCGTGTAGTGAAGACTGTGTACGTCAATTTCAATCCATTCTGCATCTTTCACTTTGAAATTATTTTATTATTTATTAACTATTCTTATGGGAGGGATATGAAATAGTAGGCCAATTTCAACCAAACTGGAGTATGTGGTTTGGCGGTAAATTTGATTGATTTGAATGAAATTGGGAAAATACGAGTACTTATATCTTTAGAAATAAAAGAAATTTGCTCACATAAACTTACTTTTGGATCGGTCGTTCCTGTGGTGATGAACATGGCTAAATTAACTCATTTCATCCTGATAACGAAGAATATTATACTTTAAATAGTCCGAGATGCTCCCCACTATGCGTTGCAAATTACACGACAAAGTTAATATTCCCTTTTCTGCGCAGGGTATAATAATATCTATTTGATGTAGTGCCTGAAAATAAAGGGGACAGAATGTGTACGTCTGCAACTTGCAACAACCCTAATCTATTATACTCGTATGCTAACGAAATGCCAACTAGGTCGTAGGAGTAATTGACATTTTGAAGTGTACACTCTACATTGCCTTCCATAATAATCCAAGGTCGTACGAAATGGGGGAGGGGGTGTCAGCTGAGGGTTGCACAAACAACCCGCTAGAAAAATAAAATAATCATTTCTAAAAAATAGCTTCATATCTTCCTTCCTTCTATCCTTCCTTCTATCCTTCCTTCAACGATTTGACGACGGAAAAGGAATATAATGGCTGTTGCTTTAGTGATAATATGGCACTTCTGCTACATGCCTTTAGGGCAAAAATTGATCCCAAATTGACAGAAAAAATACTGAGTTCCTAAAGATGAAGCTTCATTGTGGCCTTTGATCATTATTATAAGTAGATAGTTTTATAAACTGCGACACAAAAAAATAGGATGAGTTACCCATTTTTTGTGTATTTTTATGTAATATTGAAAACATGAATATTTTTACAGGTGCTCTATGCTATTCACTTTGACCTAAGACAAAGTTAAATAGTACATTGAATTCTCCGACTCCTAGTACAGATTGAATATTTCTAGCCCTTTTACAGAAAAAGAAGCAAATTTTGATCTCATATTTCTTGGCATGTTTTTTTTAGAAGTACATAGTTTCGTTTGGGGCGACCGGTAGCGCAGTGTGTTTGAGGCATCAGTCTCATGTTTGACTACCGGCGTTTCGGGTTTGAATCCCGTCCACGACCACGTTCGTGGCCATGAATGTGCAGGAGGTGCATGCAGGCAACTGCATTCTCCGAAACCAGTTTATGCCGTCGAAACGTCAATTGGGCCACGTCGAATAGTTGACACGCTATGCTCCACAAGGGGTTAGGGCAATTGAGAGAGAGACATAGTTTCGTGCTGACTGAATACGAAGGAGAAAATTTTAAATGTAAACACATACAAGGTACACGCTTACCAAATTTAAACCAACGTATGAAAGACGCTTTTTCTATTATCAATCGGTTAGGTTAGGTTAGGTAGGGTACACGGGCAGCCATGTTGTATCACCGCACACGTACACCACCATTGGGTCCTTATCGGATAAGTCCACCGAAGTTCCTCTTCACAACCTTGTATCTTCTGCGAATGGAAGGCACTCGCTCGGCTTCGCTCAGCCTGTTTTAGTGATGCATTTCCAGAGGTTGTGGCTATCATCTCTATCAGTCCGAGCCATTACAGCAGAGGTTTGAAAGGTCCGCGTTGCCACGATCCAATGAATAATCTCTATCTCCCATCTTCTCAATGTTTGCCAATGAAGGGATCCCTCCGCAGCCATTTCGCACTTTTCCGCAAGTTCGTTTTATGTAAGTACAAATTTCAACCGGCACGACGCTAAAGCCCAGCCAGCATTACTTTTCTGAATCCATCGACGCAGGTATGGAATAAAAACTTTCGGCTGTTTAATCATACAACTTTCGTGGATGACACCGATAGTGGTATTTTACGTTCTTCCGTCACTTTTTCTTAAAAATTTATTAAAGCCGCATCATTGATGCAAATGCGGAGTATTTGGATAAGCCAGGGATGATGTATACTATTGTAATACGATACTTTGGCGAAACCGACTTCTCTGCGGTTACCGATTGGCAGTTCAATACTGTACACCCCAGTATTGTTCCGTCAATCAACATTTGTTGATTTTTGGTGAGATCGTAATTTCGAAATAGAATGCGTTGAAGCATCAGTCTCATGTCTGTGTACCGGCGTTTCGGGTTCGAATCCCGTTCACGACAACGTTTGCTTATCGCCCTCGGTAACCGTGTTCGTTCGGTTACCGCTCTACGATACTAATCTAGAGCTCGGAGTTCAAATCTCGGCGTGATCAAAAAACTCTACCTCTTAGTACTAATAAAACTCTCATAGTGCTCCGAGCTTGTCAGTATAAATACGGCGCGGATAGGAGATACATGCTAGCAACTGCAACTATCGAACCGTCAACAAGGCATAAAAATCATAGAGATGTTGACGCGCTCATGCCCCTGGCAAAGCAATTAACATGGATGTTTGTGTTATGTTCCCCCTGTGGCACGGGGCGTAATAATAGGCCATAGCATCTCCACACTTGTCGCAGGTAGGCAGTGGCGATAATTGATTGATTTCTCTATGTTAACATTGGGGTGACGTCCTGTTTACGGCGACATTTTCTGTTTTTGTTTTACATGTTAGCTTCCGTGTCCTCATTTTTATGAAGCAGAGTCTAAAATATCCTGATTTTGACCAGATACATATTTTATATTTATTAAATTAAAACAAATTACATTGAGTTGAACAATCGCTTTTAACCACTCCCATTTGTATAAATTTGATTTCTTTTGAGTGCCAAAAACAATATTAACTTGCAGACCAGACAAAACTCAGAGGCGGGCCGGAGTTTGCCGGCCCCTGATCTAGACAACGAAGGTTCGATACTCGACACGAACAGAAACTGCCTGTGGGTACTAATAGAACTCCCACTGCGCTCCGAGCTTGTCAGAATAAAAGACGGCGCGGATAGGAGGTGCATGCTAGCAATTGCACGCCCGAAAAGTAGATATGCTATCGAAAAGTCGCCAAGGCAGTGAAATGAATGAGATGTTGACGCTCTCATGCAGGCAATTTAAAAAAAAGCAAAATATGACGGCCGTCAACTGACGGTATCATTTCTCTTGGAAATCGCGGTTTTATTGATCTCTAAGTGGTATGCATATTAAACGACAACAGTTCAACTATGTATACGAAATTGCCTAGGGGAGAAACTACTGCACCTAACAAAACCAAAAACAATAACACTACTCGTAGAATTTTTAAATTAAGATACTAGAGAATGTATTATGAAGACATAATCGCCAACGTGTTGAGAAAACTTCGAAACATATCATCAGCTACATGTTTGCGCAAAACAAAAACATACCTATGAGATAAATGATTATGATTGTTGCAACAATTAAAGTCAGATAAAAGTGTATGGAACTTCTTTACTATTGTCAATGGTACGGAACTATTGTACGCTACCGCACTGCTATATTCGCTACATTACACCTTTTATATAAATCTGAAAGATGGCTGCACCTTCTTCAGATATCATCCAAATCACTCACGTGCTTCAACACAGGGTTAAAACTACATTGTCATCGTACACCAAAACACACAACCAACCCAACTGACAAGCACATTTTTTCGTCAGGATTGCCCATTAAAAATCGAATAAAAACTATATTTTCAACCAAATAGAGACATAAATACTCGTACAACTCTCTCTCTCTGCGTATCATCAACATAACGAGATGTGGGGGTTAAAACAATTCTTCTATAAAAACACGATATAAAGAAAAATCGAAATTGGAGGCGTGTGGTCCAGATGCCATGATGATGATGCTGGCCGTGTTGAAGAACTAATAAAAACGTTTCGTCCCCTGCTGTGAATTTTATGTAGTGCACCAATCCAAAATACGAGTACAACGAAGAAGAAGAATAGAAGCAACTTGAGGGCCGATTTTTGTGTTTTTGTGACTATTTCAGATTTTCTCGACTAAAATTAATCCGATGTCAATGCGAGAGTCGGGATGCCTTTCTTGCCTTTGGGTAACGCTGCTTCGGGTAGGTTTATATCTGTCAGTGACATCTGAAAATTGCATTTCTATTTCAAGTTATAATTTGGTTTATCAAAAAGTCTCTAATTGAACTTTCATCTTCTCTTTGATTTTGCTTTGTATTTTGGGGGAAAAAAGAGAAGAGTTTATAATAGGCTAATGAAATACCTATAGTCACAGAAAATTTCAGGTGTACCCAAGGACTAGAATATTCAATTAATCGGTATCCAGGTTTTGACACGCTCGATAGCCGTGAGGTCGCCACTCTACGATGCTGCATCTATAGGTATAGAGCAGGAGCAGGGTACTATTAGAATCCCACATCATCGTTCCAAGCTTATCAGTAAAAGACGGCTCGGATAGGAGGTGCTTTCTTGCAAATACATCGTCCGAATTTAAATGCTATGGAAACGTCAAAAGGCATAACTATGCAAGAGATTTTGAGCCGCCCATGCTTCTGGAGGGGTCATTAACAACAACAACAACAGATTTTGTCCAGAGTTTGAACGGCTAAAGCTGTAAAGTATGTGCAATATATAAAAATTATTTGATATACAATGCACCAGAAGTCAATAGTCCTAAACCTATTATGGTAGCACCATGTATATTTATTGTCTGCATGCTATTCTTCCGAGATTGCACATACCCTGAAGAGAATGACAGTAGTTGGGAGGTCCTTAAAAAAAAGGACCAATTGAGTATCCATTTACGATATTCATGTGTAACAAACATTTTGTGTATCCTCGACGACAATGACATAAACAATACGTCACAAAAAGGATATGTTTGGCAATGTAGCCATACACCACCGGAGCCGCCGGAACGAACAATAAGTCAAAAGACGCGTATAGTCGTCGTAAACATTTTCAGTGAAACTTTTTAGTGTCGCTCGCTCTCCCAAGTGACATATCCTGACGTATGTTTACACTAGTCGTCAAGTGGCACGATGGCCATGAGGGAAAACATGTATATGTGTAGATTCGAGTGTTTCTTTTCTGCAGAATATCTTTTCGACAGAAAAAGGTTTCTTCTCTTCTTTTACAGGATGATCGATATTTAATACTGGGTATGGTTTTTGTGTTTTGTTTCGGTGTCTGTTTGTCTTTATGTTGTTTGCGCTCTTTTAGTGTGGATTATGGGACGAAATTCGAGACGCACATATGCTACTGCAATTAACTAATCGGATGCAAAACAGATTATTTAGGGGTTTTTAGGATTTATGGTCAATTTTATGGTTTGTGTCATGAAAGGACACTTCAAATCGGCATAAGGACAAATAGATGGACAAATGATGTGAGTATATTTGGCTTAATGTGCGGATGTGGTGTTGAAGGATTTGTGTTAAGTATACTGTGGCGTGTGTTTAGGCAGCTAATTGAAAATAGTTTCGAGTTTTCGGGATTAGTGAATGGAAATTGGAGAGTCGTGTTTTTTCTTGAAGAAGACAACAATGAGAAATATTGTCTTTTGGCTACCGATACATACATGTTTAATTATCAAAAAGCAAATGCCTGTTTTTCTCTCAATTTCCCTAACACCTTGTGGGACATAGCGCGGCAACTGTTCCATGTGGTCCAGTTGACGTTTCGTCGGCATAAACTGGTTTTGGAGAATGCAGTTGCCAGCATGCACCTCCTGCACATCTGCACACGCCGGTAGCCAAACATGAGACTGATGCCTCAACACACTGCGCTATCGGTCGCCCCAAAGATGAATATGTAATAATGTAATAGTCAGACTACTTTTTAGGCCCCTTTTGAGTCTGCAGATATAATTATAATAAATTGTGTCGTTAAACGTGAAAATTTAATGGAATGAGCTATACCAAGGCCACTCCCAAGGTATGCATTTTTATATGTTGAGCTTTGCCCTGAAAAAAAAATTGTATATAGTCGTAGGTGCCTTTGACAGGCTTGAGGTCCATGCGCCGCATATGTCATAACTCATTCGTGAGTGACAAGATGAAGCTGGGGTAGGGTAATATCTCATTAGTGCTGGCTTAGATTGGCCCGGCTGAGATTCATATGGAACTGGTTTTTTTTTATGTTTATGCTAAAGCTTAGGAGATACCCTTTGATGCGAGAGCACATCCTTTGCGGGAAGGAAATTAGGTTGGTGGTGCTGGGGTAGGTTTAGTTTGAATGAGGTACCGTCGTACGGATAATGCGTTTCGACCTGAGACAAGAATGGGTTGGGCGGCAAATGGAGCACGTATTTTATTAGAAATAGGACAAGATTTTTTGGGGCCATTAAACTCTTTCGCTTTCCCCCATGAAATTATTTTTGGAATATCTGTCTTTAGTGAGTCAGACCTGCGATCTCGGTTGATAGATGTAGCATTTTGGCGGGAGTTAGCTACAAAATTAAAAGTTAATTAGAATCAAGGGTGCCGTCATCTGGAAAACTGTGAATTGAGTTTCAAGTCTCATCCAAAAAAAAAGGGAAGGAGTCTGATGCAGTTCCAAGTACATCAACCTAGGCTACTGGGTACATTTTTCGCTGCATTAGGGCATGTGTGTTGTGTGATGTGAAAAGTTCATGCGCTTCAGGCGGCCTATTTTATTGGAGTTGTCACTAAACTAAACTATTAGTAACCACACTACACTGACTCTTTGTCTCCGACCTTGACGGTGCAAACTCGGAGAAACTTTTCCTCGTAGTAATTCGCTCACAAACGATGTAGTACTTGTTTCCATTGAAGTACACAATCGCTTTCTGACTGCTTATTGAAGGTAGTCAAACGCTTCACACATGTGACCCTAAGAGCCCACGATCACGGCAAACTTTTTAGTTCGCAGAAAAACTAAATAGTTTAGTCAGAAAAATAGAACACACGGTGGTTGATGAGACCACGCACATCAAACTAAACTATTTAGTAATCGCTGTGTGCGCGGTTTCGTTTTTCTTCGAACTAAACAGTTTGTGGTGTGCACGCGCTCTAAATCTGGATAAGGATCCGGAACGGCGTGTGCCAGATCGAGCCTTGCCAGCAAATGAGCAGGAGATATTCGCACTACCTATCATCATCTCCGGATGGCGCAACGGTTAGCACGTTCGCCTTCAACGCACTGGGCCCCGGTTCGATTCCGGGGATTTACGTGTCGGACTATGAGCCCACTCAGCTGTTAAATGAGTACCCATTATGGGGTAAATAACTCGGTTGAGCGTGTTGCTGATCACATACCTCTGCACAAAAACCGTCATGATCTAGAAAATGAGATGATGCTAACTCATCTCGGGGCCGTGGTTCAAATTGGACTGTTGCGCCAGTTATTTATTTATTTTTATCATCATCTCTATAACTTACCTCAAAATGATGGAGGCTCAGTCTGTCGCCGTGTCGCAGTTTTGTTACAGGCGAAGTATCCTCAACCAATGGAAAGGTGACAATAAGTCCTCTCTCAGTCATGCTCTACCTACTGCCTAAGCAATTCGACCGACATTAGGTTGCTTGAACACTTATGTGTATCTAAATGTATTCTGTTACTGACCGTTCCTGGAAATACTTACATTAATTTCAATAACAAAAAAAAGCTATAAGAAACCCAAGCCAATCTAATAAATTACCAGAAACAAAACAAAAAAAAAACGAAAATGGGTGAAACACAAAACTATTTCCTGAAATAGTATTGATTCCAATCTTCTGTGAGCTGCGTGTATCTCATGCATTGTCATAAATTCAGTGATGATACGTTACTTAATTCCAGTGTCTTTAAACAACAACAAACCGAAAACATACAATTTAGTCTAGCGGATACAGATACAACTCAAGTTTCAACAATCTGTTAAAATATTAAATTTCATTTTGTCGGATATGTGATTTTCACGCTTATGTGGCTCTAATCTCTCCCCCCTTCATTGACATTTGTGGCGGCTTTCGTTTCGTCAAAAAACCGTAGATGCGATGACATTTCAAAGTTTCGTCAAAGTTCTTCTCTGGATTAAGATAGAGACCGCAGACCACCTCACCGATTTGTCGTCTATCGGTCGGTGGGTCTTGACAAATTAGATTTAAAGCTAAAGACGCCGAGAAGGCTTTTCAGATAATCAGGGGACAGTTAAGTGGTTCGCTGAGCTTATATTGTGGGTCCGTCTTACGTGTCACTAACGTACACGGAAACACCTCAATAGCACAAAAACCCGATTTGACTTCTTGACCAAAAATGGATCAGAAATCTTGGCCGTTTTTGTAAGTCAACCTGCGCCAGCTCCATCACACCATTTCGGTGATGACAAAACAATTTTCTTGACTGCAGCCCAAAAAGCCTCTGGCTTTGGTCTGATCTCCATCCTTTTTATTTATGAGCATTTTCTTAAGACATTTTGTGTCTTGGGGAATGGTAAGCGCTTTCGTTTTTTTTCGGGACGATAGACAATGAAACAAAGCTGGTGTAGTGAGTCACGTCATTGTTGTTGTTTGTTCGGAAATGATTGTGTCTTGTATATGTAACGTTTACTGCGTTTGATTGTAAAGAGACTTCAACTGGAAGTGGATGATGATGATGATGACGACGACGATGTTGGCGACTACGATGAAAATGATGAAGGTGACCATGATGATGATGATGATGGTGCTGATATTTTTGGGCCGATTGTCGTTAAGGAGGCCGGGCGAATCAAACCAATTATCTTTAATATCTTACTCATAGCACAAGTTAAGTTTAGCGAGAACAGGAAGACATCTAGCAATAGAAAACTCAAGCAACCGGGAAATTTGTTTTGCGGAAATGAAAAATGGCTTTTTAAACATTAGTGAATTTTTGCGTTTGTGTGTGCGCAACGATGTTGATTTCAAAGCGTTTTGCTAATGAGTTGTTCCTAGTATTTTGCGTAATTCTTGGAGAAAAAGGTTTTGCTGTGTGTTGCCAAGAGCCCTATCATCCCAACCTCTTAGCGTCAATCAACTTGCTGTCTCTAATTGAATTGCCATGTACCGTTGCACGTCCAATTTCGTCCTTGCCTTGCCTAGGCCTTTATTGACAGATACTCCCTGTACAGTCTCCCCACTATAAACATGATTCAGCCAATTTAAACTAACTTTGATATTTCGTTGACAAGATTTATTGAAAGCATTGATGATGGATGGTAACGACTGCTGTTGATGACCCAATGACCAGCAGACTGCACGCATACAAAAATTTTATCTTTGCCTCTATGTCGCCCACTTGAGTTTCGGCGAAAATCTTCAATCTATTGATGAAATTTAATTTATCGACCACATTACCATATGAAAATGAAATATACAATGATTCATGGAAATTAATTGCACATGAGTACAAAACGCAGAGATGATTAAAATTTTGAAGCCATCGTCCGCACTAGCTGTAGACAGAAAAACTTTTCTGGTGACGAATATGCAAAAGTAAATACAGTACCAGTGAGCAAAGTTGAAAAGTTAAAAAGGGGGTGGAAATTTCGGAATAATTCGAGCCGAGACCTAGATACAAGTACATAAGCCCATCAGTAGGTATGTATCATGATGTATACATACTCGTATATATGCCTGTGGATATCGTAAATTCGATAAAAAGGTAATGAGGGCCCATTAATGTAATATTCCGACTTTATATTGATTAAAGTAATTAATGCAAATTTTTTGTAGTAGATTTCGTCATTAAAAAGTCAGTGTGAGTTTTGGTATCGTTGGCAACGTGGGGGCGTAATAAGCGATAAGATGCGCCGATGGGCCACGTATTTGCATGCCCATTTACGAGTATATGACCTGCTGTATAGTGTTTTTCATTAAGAGCGACGCACTTTGTTTTTTCAATTAAAAGACTTGTGGGTTAACTATGGAAATCATTTTTATTTCAAATGAAAGTCCAATCGATGCCATTAATTATGGAATACGATATTGTTCAAATGTCCGCCGCGGAAGCGCTGGCACGAGTGAATACGCTGGACTCAATTTTCCATGACTTGAGCACACAAATCGGCCAAAATACCAGGAATTTCGCTTTCGATGTTGGCCTGCAGCTCTTCTAACGTTGCTGGCTTATTGAAATAGACGATTTAACGTAACCCTAAAGGAAAAAGTCCGAAGGGGTTAAATCGAACTAACGAGGGGGCCATTCGCGAGGACCGTTGCGTGAGATAACTCGCTCGCCGAACTTCTCTCTCTCAATTGCCCTAACCCCTTGTGGGGCATAGCGCGTCAACTGCTCCATGTGGCCCAGTTGACGTTTCGTCGGCATAAACTGGTTTCGGAGAATGCAGTTGCCAGCATGCACCTCCTCCCACATCCATGGCCACGAACGTCGTCATGGACGCTGTATAGCACGTTGCTCCGTCCTGTTGGAACCACATATCGTCTAAATCCATAGCATCGAACTGGTCCCAAAAATACTCCAATATCATGGCCCTGTAGCGACCGCCGTTGACGGTTGCTGGCGCGCCGTTACAAATCCATATTAATAACAAAGGATCGGCTCCAATTTATTAAACAAATATAATGGAACAAAAATATCAAAAAATCATTTCATTACAAAAACTTAAACATGAACGCAAATCTAAAAAATGGAAATACCCAAATGGCAGGCACTGCAACCATAAGATAGTATTGTGCCGTACCCTTCACTAATTCAAAAGACTCTCAACCAACTTGATGAAAGCCAGTAGGTCCTTTGAAGAGCACTCTTAATGACAGCGGAACCCAGGAAGGAAGGTATCTCCAAAAACAGTAACCTGGAGCGAGCAGCCGCAGGGCATTCGCAGAGGAGGTGTTTAGTGAACTCAATCATCGACAGGCAAAGCCGGCATTCCGTCTCAGTAGACAGAAACATTTTGTTCAAGTGATATCTAACAGTGGTGTCCCGTGAGGTAACCAACGATTAATCTCAAGTCCACTCTGCCCAAGCGGCTAGCTTCTTTGAGATCGTAGAGGTTAATAAGATTTATGGATTGCCGCACTCCTGGGATTTTATCCCAGTACCGCAGCCTTTCGTCCTCAGACCATCCCCTCGCCAACGCCCTGGCTGTGGGCCAGCTCAGACCGCAGTAGGGATCAGGTCCGAAATATTTTTCCGATAAGCCTTGTCTAGCGAGTTCATCAGCAGCTTCGTTGCTAAGATTGCCCCGATTTCCTATTACCCAACATAGAGTGACCCGTTAGGTGTTTGTGGTACTCCGAAGGGTATCAAAACAATCTTTCAATAGTTTCGATGAGGACTTTTGTGAAAAAGGGCCTTAATTGCTGCTGGACTGTCAGTATAAATAGCGATGTTAGCGCCATTCAACTTCTTGTGCAGAATCTCTCTGGCGCAGGCCTCAATGGCATGTATCTTGCAGAATGCTGGGCCAGATGCCCATAGCGAATGGGATCCTGGTCTTCGGTCCAAAGATACCAGCACCAACTCCTTGTCCCGTTCTCTCCGGAGTTATCTCCGGGACTTTCACGGACTTGCCTTGAAAAACTTATATATCTTTTCTGTTTTTTTGTTTGCCTATACCAAAAAATCAACTTGTGTATGACCCGTGTCATTCCAGTGCTGCGTTCTTCCTCGGTATCGGAGTAAAGAAGAATCTATATTCCTGCTCGAAGAGAATAAGGGCTTCATTTAAGACTTTAGATGTTAATATTATATATTTTACGTAAGTGGCTCTTCTATATCGTCATTTGCTTGGGCTGATTCCAACCGCAGCAGTGATTCATTTGTTAAGGGGTTACTTTCAGAATTTAACAAATTAAGCACGTTCGTCCAAATCTTCAAACTCATTATCCGCTTCTACACTTAGAATGGTTTAACAAATATTGGGCGCAGAATCAGTGTCTTTTGCTTTTCTTTTTACCATGTATTGTACAAATAATGGAGAACTTGACATATTTTGGCCGTATATCGAATCAATGTACGCCGTAAATCGAAACAGCGCCACAATTGAAAAGGGCCGTTATATCGAAACATCGTAAAAAGAGGGGCCGTACAAAGATGCATGAGTGTGCTAGTACGATAAAAATATCCAATAAAACGCTCGAGCTAGAAAAAATTAATATATGGCCATTTTTTTGTAATCTATAGTGGTCAAAGACGCCAAAATTTATTTTGCTACATAAAATATTGATCGGAAGGGACCGAAAACGACGAAAAACTGGTTTCGGAGAATGCAGTTGCCAGCATGCACCTCCTGCACATCCATGGCCACGAACGTCGTCGTGGACGGGATTCGAACCCGAAACGCCGATAGTCAAACATGAGACTGATGAACACACTGCGCTACCAGTCGCCCCAATCCCCATCCCTACTACGTATGCAAAAATTCAAAACGAAAAAAAATTTGTACTATTTTTTTTCGGAGCAAAACAAAAATTTTTACTTAACAAATGTATAACAATAAAACCGTTTGTTTGATTTTCACCTAGTAAATTTTGTATTTTAGTGCAACGTATTGGCTACGATTGACTTTTTATTTTAGCGCTCCAGCTGGCTAGGCCAGTAAAATTAAGCCAATGTGGGAGCTTTTTACTAAAAATTAGGGAAAGATCTGAAAATAATTTTAGTCCCTTCTGTAGATACTGAACACATAGAAACTGAGTTTGCACGGTCGCAGAAGCTGAGCTTAACTTTTGGTGGTCGAAAATCCGAGAAATTTAAGCCTTTTTTTTTTTAATATTATCCTTTTAACTTCTAAACGGTACCTCAGCTCGAAAAAATTTGTATGAGTAAATTAAAGAGTGTTGAATTTTGCGTCCGATGCACTGCTCAAAGTTGAAATTCGGTTCAGTATAGTATAATCAAAATTGATACTCAAAAAATGACAATTTTCGAGGCATAGGAGAAAAATTACACGTTATCATTTTTCAAGCTCACAGATCTTTGAAACGGATGACAATGCGGCAGCCTCGGTAAAATGACGTAATTTTCGCATTTTTTTGCATACTTTAAGCGTCTACGTAGTCCGTAGTCCGGATGGCGCAACGGTTAGCACGTTCGCCTTCTACGCACTGGGCCCCGGTTCGATTCCGGGGATTTACGTGTCGGACTATGAGCCCACTCAGCTGTTAAATGAGTACCCATTATGGGGTAAATAACTCGGTTGAGCGTGTTGCTGATCACATACCTCTGCACAAAAAAACCGTCACGATCTAGAAAATGAGATGATGCTAACTCATCTCGAGGCCGTGGTTCAAATTGGACTGTTGCGCCAGTTATTTATTTTATTTAAGCGTCTACAGGCGCCAAACCCACCCCCGGAGGCTTGACCGACCTCTCATTCGGTTATCCCTGCATTACAAACAACCGATAGTTAAAGTCTTAGCCTTGGCACTTAGACCGTAACCGACTGGGCCCCTAGCTTCCCAGGTAGATATACTACCTGGTATAGTTTTTGGGTTATTGCGTTTTTATCTTTAAAAAAGTCGTTTATTCTGCAAAGGTTAAATTATTTTGGTCAGTCGAATTGTTATAACACTGGTTTCTTTAATTAGGGTAGTTTCGATTTTCGATATATTGTTTGAGTTGGTACATTGTATAAAAATTTAAGTTTTCTATTTGCCCCCACCACTGCAGACGCCGCCACCATTTTCAAAAAGTGCCTGATTGTTTGACCTGTCCAGTTTCTTTTTAGTATCTCCTAAATTGGTCTTACAAGAAACCTTGCAAAGCCTTTTTAAACTAGAGTAATTTTGACCACCTTAGGCTTGCAATAAAACTATCGTCAACCTTTAGAAACAAGCTTTTCGATTTGCAGTATCCATTTCAAAGATCTGTGAGTTTGAAAAGTGGTAAAGTGTAATTTTTCTCCGAAGCCTCGAAAATGGTGGTTTTTTGACTACCGATTTTTGAATTCAATTTATTCATACAAGTTTTTTTTCGACCGGAAGCACCGTTTAGAGGTTATAGGGATAATATTAAAAAGGAGCTCAACTTTCTCGGATTTTCGCCCACCAAAAGTTAAGCTCACATTCTGCGACCGTGCAAACACAGTTTCCATGTATTCAGTCTCTATAGAAGGGATTAAAATTATTTCTGAATTTTTCCCTAATTTTTAATTTAATTAATTTTACTGACCTAAAAGGGCTAGTAAGTCGAAAAAATGTCCTTTAATATTTTTTGCTGAAAATTGCTTGCATGGGGAATTACGTGACAGTGCGCCAATTTCCGAACACCCTGTATACGAGTGTTATGTATCTATTTCAAGTATGTTGTGTAAAACCGTTCTATGGCGCGACAATGATGATGACTTAAAACCCACACACAAGCATTTCTTAGCATGCTATCAAAAGCATGTCTATAAAAAGAATACAATCCTGAAATAGATGCGACGCTCCTTGGCTAGAGGTCATAGACGTTGCACTTGAATTCAGTACGCTTATATCCATGGAAATGTGTATACAACCGTTTTTTTCTTTGCCACTTGGTATGACATATTGAAATGACGACAACGATATGTTGCACATATGCAGTCTTTGAAAAAGCCAAGCTGGGAAAAAATGGATGCAGGAAAACATTGAAGTGGCCTTTTTCAAAGTCCGCACAATTCTAAAGGCACTTGATTATATCCCTGTAACTTACGTACTAATATTATTGTATTACAAACCAATTGTTTAACATCACACATAATCATAGAAATAGTTTCTTTTATTGTTTATTTCATCTAGTAGAGTTCTCATAATACAGATCTAGCACATTATATCTATATTTTCTTGAATCAGATAATTGTATTCAAGCACTCAGCATGCTTCGAGTATGCGCCACAGCGGCGCGGCTAAACGAACCAGAACTGTAACATCTTGTAACGTAGTTAACGACGAAGTCCAAGTGAAAATTCCCAGGGTTTATTAAGCGTAAACTTCAATGATTATCTGACGGGTTTAATTGAATTTTCCAGAAAGATCAAGGAAAAAAAATCGAATATAAACCCAACTCGGATTACGTGAGAGGCGTACGTGAATTCGTTAGAAAAACGATATGATTTCATAGATACACATATTCTCACCTATGTGAATCAAAACGGCGGGTTACGACTCCAATTTTGATACTAATTTACCTTGATACAAAATTTAACTGTTATACCCAGATTGGATTTCAAAAGGAAAAAGTGTGGAAACGTACGAGTAATAATGAGTAGTCACTATAGCGATGGATGGAAATCAACTACTGCTACTTCAGATACAGATACTCGTATGATTGACTTTGTGTCATCGATATGTTTTCTTTCAAAAGGGTATACTCGTATGTATAACGTTTCTTTGAAATCTTGTTCACATCGGAGAGTGATTTCGCTCTATAAAGCGCACACCTTAAATTTTTCCGCAATTATTAGGTGCACTTTTGCGCATTTATCCGGTTCAGTTCAATGTAACTAGTTCTCATAATACATCATTTTCCGTATACGAGCCAGCAATCCAAATCTTCCAGTCCATGATCGGGGGATAATGGGATCGTCAACCAGGATGAGCCTGTTTATGACTCTCGATCTCCGGTATTTGTCATTAATACTGAATCCGTGGAGCATCTGGTCAGATGGCACGTAATAGCCTATGGGTTTTTAAAAATAAAACTGAGTGTTTACAAGAGCCATGCTAAAAGAGTTCTCAACAGAACTCCTGCATCGACTCTAATGAAGGAGAACAAGTCCTCGGAAGACGGGGGTGAGCTCCCCAAAATGCCAACGCTTAGCGTACAGATGGTTCAGGAGGACTGCCTATCGCTCGAGTCCGACTATACTATGAGGGGATTGGGGTCTCCTGACCATAACATTTTGTACATTCGGCATCAGGGTAAGCCCCGATCATGTATTCTTGTAAAGAAGGCCCTAAATGCGTACTTGGTATCGCCCTTCAGTGACGGGGACTCTGTGGCTGCTAGCCTGGAGTTCGCGAAGCGGCGATACTGGCTAATCACAGCTTACTTGCCACATGATGAAGACATCCCAACGACCATCTTGAAAAATTCACAGAAAATTTGTGTCATCCTCAGGTCTGATTGTAACGCACACCAAGCGGTTTGGGCCAGTTGCGACACGAATAGGAGAGGGGAATGAGTTTCTCAGCTTCTTGCTGGACACAAACCTCCTTAGTTGTAACGTTGGCTGCGAACTTACCTTTATCACCAGGAGTAGGCAGGAAGTCCTAGACATAACTCTTGTCTCTGAGGACATTCAATATCTGACTCGAGATTGGAGGGTGTCTCAGGAGCGTTCATTCTCTGGTCATCGCCATCTAAAATTTAGCCTGGGTGAGCGACCTGTATCTAACCCAGTAATTGTGAATCATGAAAGAACCGACTGGGCAAGTACAGGGATTGTCTTGTGGATATTTTACCCCCATTACCAGTCAACCATGTAATATACAGGAGTTTGATAAAATGGTAGAAACCCCGACAGTGGCTCTAAAGAAGTCTACTGTTAAAGCATGTCCTGCTAATTGTTGTTGTTGTTAATTTGACTATTGACTATTCTATTATTATGGTGACTTATTGGCTAGTCACCATAATAATCAAATAATCAATAGTCAAATTAACATCCAACCTATTGCCAAATTGTACCTGATCATGGATAATAAATCCGAAACGTAGTACATATATACTCGTACAATTACTTGTTTTGCTGAATAATAATAGTAGGAGATAATCAACAACAGTAATCAACCAGTGGGCAAACATTCTAACAGAAATTAGGAAGATCTTATCTACGAATCCAACCATGCCTAGTTATCTGCTGAAAGATGATGGAACATGGACATGGACCAGCCAAGACACCATCGAGGTCGTGCTTGACTCGCATTTTCCTGGCAGCTTTTCTTTTGAATCTCTGGGTATCACTCCTACAGCCAACGTGGCACCATGTGATTTCGCATCAATTATCTCGAAAGAAAACATTGTATAACCTCCTATAACCAGTTTTGATTCTTTCAAATCTGCTGGCGTTGATAGTATTATTCCAGCGGACCTACAACGTACTCCTGAATTGAATCGATTGTCAAAGTCTATCTAGAATTAATATATATTCCTCGGGTATGGATGTGGTGGAAAGTGGTCTTTATCCCGAAAACGGGTAGAAGTTCTCTCGCACGACCGCCTATCATCAACTTTGCTGAAGTTGTTGGAGCGTTTGATCGACACACTTTTGGTCCACTGTACCAGCGCATCTTCTATCCGTCTCCCAGCACGCCTACTGGAAGGGCTGATCAGCGGACACGGCCTTGCACTCTGTAGTAGGTTTTATCGAAAAATACCTCGACTGCAAGGAGTATTGACTGGTTGTCTTTCTGGATATCGAGGGGGCTTTCAACAATGTTAAACCTGAAGTTATCACTGATGACCTTTCGACTCTGTTTAAAGATGACTTGCTTCGCATGTCATGATGCTTACCTCTCGGGTGGCCTCCACTAGTCTCGGCACATCATCTGTACGCAAGCAAGTAAGCAAGAGTACCCCTCAAGGTGGTGTTCTCACTCGCCTTCTCTGCAATCTATCCAGGCGTCCAAGGACCGAAGTCGGGCTGCCGCGCCACGATGATGATAGTTCTCTGGAATCTGGCGGTCAATAGGCTGCTTCTAAGTTTGGAGGAGTTGAGATGCAAAGTTATCGCTTATGCGGACGATATTGCTATCGCGATCTCAGGAAAATTTCCTAGTGCCCTGTGGTATAATGCAGAATACCCTCTCTATCCTGATGAACTGGGCTGGCGAGGCTGGTGTCGGAGAAAATCCGCAAAAAAATGAAGCTTGTTTTCTTTCCTAGGAGATGCAGGATACACTCAATTATACCACGAATTATGGAGGGAATAAGGCTTGTGCTGAATAAAAAAAAATAAGTTAATAACTGGCGCAACAGTCCAATTTAAACCACGGCCTCGAGATCTAGACGTGACGTGATCGTGACGGTTTTTGTGCAGAGGTATGTGATCAGCAATACGCTCAACCGAGTTATTTACCCCATAATGGGTACTCATTTAACAGCTGAGTGGGCTCATAGTCCGACATGTAAATCCCCGGAATCGAACCGGGGCCCAGTGCGTTGAAGGCGAACGTGCTAACCGTTGCGCCATCCGGACTACTTGTGCTGAATGATAAAGCCAAATTCTTTGGTATTGGGGCTGGGGTATATTCGGAGAATGTGGATATTGATTTGTCTTTCTGCCTTCCGGAATACAGTAGCGTCTTCCAGGCGGAGGTTACAGCAATTTCCGAGGCGGTAACGTTGCTTGCGCACAGTTTTATATCTACTAGGGATATTGTGATTTTCACGGGTTGTCAACCGGCGATTAAATCACTTACTTCTGTCTTGGTTATATCAAAGACAGTATTGCACTGTCGCCACCTTCTCATGCTGATGGGAGATTTTTTCAACATTTCTCTGTGCTGAATACCAGGCCACAGTGGTTTTCTTGGGAACTGCAAAGCTGATGAACTGGCTCGGGCGGGTACGACCAGTGAGAACACGGAGTGCCTGCGTAGCACAGATATTGCTCTAGCAGCTTGTAAATTGGTTACCCAAGCTGTGGCGTACGATAGAGCCAACGTGCGATGGAGTAGTGGCACAACATGTCGTGCAACTAGGCAAATATGGCCCAAGTTGGATTCCAACCGATCCCATGGGCTGCTGATGTTGGGTAGAAAACATTTAAGAAATTTGGTGGGCCTTATCACTGGGCACTACAGATTCGGGGTGCAAGCTTGGAGATTTCGGCTCCTACACAATGATGATTGAAGGAGCTGTGGGACGAGGAGGAGGAGGAAAGTTGCTCTCACTTTTCATGTTCTTGCTCTGCTATTGCAGAACGTAGGCGGGACATCCTTGGATCCTGCTTTTTTCGATTTGGACAATCTAAAGAATGTTGGCGTCAGTCGGCTTCATCGTTTCATTGTCAGCTCTGGCTAGTTTGACGATTGAAAGGGGCTCAGGTATGCTGAATCTAGTGGCTATCACAACGGACCCAGCGATGGTCTATGTGCGCCTTGCTCTTCTTTGGCAAGGCATCCGGTCTAATCTAACCTAACCCGAATTAACCTCCACTGGAGCACAAAAGAATGCGTCTATTGCTTGAATCAGAATATTAGTATTAAGGTTGACCCAGCTTCCGGAGTATCTTAAGGGTGATGGTGGTGGACGTAGTTGATTCGTGCTTTCGATTGCCATCCATCCTCATAGGTGTGTCCTTGAAGCATGTATACTTGAAAACTGTCAAACAAAGTGGCTATTATTGAATATTCCTCATCGCGCCGTTTCTGCCATATCAATTATGAACAGGTCGAACACGCAGGTATAATTATAATTAATGATAACTGTCAGTTAAGATTTTTCCATGCTAATGCCTCCCAAGTATCCTGTTAGTCCTGCTTCTCCATTCCACTTTTCTATACTAAATCCATTCCTTTCAGCCGCCGCATTAAATCTAAATTTTTTTCTTCTCCCATTCCACAAGAACATTAATAATCTGCTCGCTAAGAAGCAATTATCGAGGTCATTAAGCTCCTTCCCTAGATCTGGTTCATTCGTTAGCAATCAGAATTGCCAACAACAAAATTCCGATTTCGTGGAATCGCAAATGTGTGGAATCTCATTTTGAATGCCTCCCAATAAGTCATATGGGCCTCGACCAGGCAGGATAGTTGAACTACCAAGAAAATAGGCAGGCCAGGCAGACAGGGACACAGTTAGGCCGACTACCAAGTACCATCGACTAAATAGGCAGTCGTACACAAGTAATGTCGGGGTATGAGTCTAATTATTCCACCTGGTACCCGACTCCATCAAGATATTCCGATCAGGTACGATAATAGTGTGTATTTCGCAGGTTCATTTTCTTCAAAGTCTAAGCGTACCAGTAAACGAACGGCCA
The DNA here is from genome assembly GCA_964017055.1 of Chloromyia formosa. Classification (NCBI taxonomy): domain Eukaryota; kingdom Metazoa; phylum Arthropoda; class Insecta; order Diptera; family Stratiomyidae; genus Chloromyia; species Chloromyia formosa. Next base: position 32,962,752 of record OZ024815.1, on the reverse strand, counting down.
GTAGCACTTGCTTGCTGATGGCAAAGGCATCTAAAGGTATGATGTTCTTGAACAACAAATAAAGCATGGTTAACGTAAATTGAATTGTTGCGAGCTCACTCTGAGATGGCTTTCTGATTCCAATCGTCATTATCACCTGTTGGTCAATATGGTCCAGTATAATGGATGTTGTTGTCGGTGAATAAATCCGAACGACGACGGAAGAGCTTTTGTTTATAATGGATTCGATACACGCCTATTATGTAGACTCATCCATGAAGCTAATCTGAATTGGCTGTTTTTTTAATTTGTGAGAACTTGTCTTATAGCTTATGGTCGGGGCTCATCACCGCGTATTGTTTACTGTAGAAAATGGTAGCCAAAAGAAAGTAGACTCAATCTCTATTCCCACAACAAGTGTACAATTCTAACTTTGTACTGTACGTGCCTAGCCTCTAGTTCCGGTTATTATCCAACATCACTGTTTCACATTCATATCTACGTCTGGAGGTGAACTGGCCAAAAGGTAGAATTGGTGGGACCTAACCCCAGTGCACGGTACCAGTGGGCCACTTGGCCTACTAGACATTTACTATTTTATTCTTAAACAGGCGTATCTTGATGTATAAACTTTTGTACTCACGTTTACCATTAACAGTTCTTCCACTGCGGCTTGGTGAACTGATGAATGATTGGTCATTCAATTGCCATTATCAATCTCCATCCATTATCAGCACAGATTGGAAGCAGAGTTTGTTAAGTAGATAGGCCAAGCAGTGTCGATAATGGGCACGTTTTCGCGCAGTCTCCCCGATCAGAGATAAGATACCGGTGCATTGGGGAATCATGTCTTGTGAGACGATTAGAAGTTCTCGAACCCATTAAATTATAAATGAAAGAGCAATCATATTCAAATATTCGTCATGGACACATTAATATTCTTTGGAATTATTTTAACATGAAAATTCCCCTACAATTATTCGATTATTTTTTCCTCGAATATACTACGGAATAAATCCTTTAAGTTTACTAAGAGACCATTTTATTTCATCCTTTTCTTAGCCTATGTTTCACAACGACTTTCATCTTGTTTCTTCACCCCCGCTCGGACGGGGCTGGTATCTCTTAATTTTTCATCAAATCACATAAATTTAAAGCATCCGTTGGTCGGATCTCCAATCCTTTTTCAACTCCGTTGTCCTCAGCTCGCTCGTTGACGTATTTCGCATTCGAAATTAGACGACATTGAACCCCATAAAGAGGGAGAACCAAACCCAACCAGCTCTATATAGTTTGTTGCGACCAGAACCGAATAAGTGATGCCGGGCTCGAAGTCATCCCTTGGTCGTTGTCCTTTGCCACCATTACGATAGCAAATCGGGTACAGCACAGTGGCGGCTTTGGCGTTCCTTCTTTCATTTGCCATTGCAAACCTTCCCAGCAAGACTTTAGTAAAGTCCATTTTTGTTCATGAAAACAACAACTTTTCGCCAGTAACTTCGCCAGTGGGAAACCCGTACGTTTACCATTACCATCTTGTCGTCATAGATTTTTGGGGGGTACATGAGATAGTCGTAAAAACAGGGCTGGTATTATTCGCCGCGCCGCCACCCCCGAATCAGAAAATGAGAAACGATGGGACGAAATGGAAAGTGCTTGTCCTCTTTGTGTCCCTTGGGTAACGTCTATGGAAATCAGTTCATGTCAGGGATAGGAGGGATGGTGTGGCATGTTGTACTCTATTTTAACGTTGTTTCGTATCGGGATCGGAACTACCTCGTCTATACCTCCAGCCGGCGCTGGAATTTCTATATTTTAAAGGAAACAAACGACACTACATGCGGAGAAATGACATTGACTTGACGAAAAGCTGTGAGGACTTAGGCATGTAATGTTTGTGGGAAGGTAGCAGGCATGCTGGGATAATGAACAATTGCTCTTGTAACTTCAAAAGTGATCGGATTATTACTTCCTGGAAAATGTATTTTAGTGAAAACATTTTCAGGAACTTGTTGGCCAAGAAGAAAGAAAATGAAAAAAAAACCCGCATGCCTAATGGAATCGTATTGAGTTTCCAGCCAACCTTTTTAGCAGATTTACGAAAAAAGTCAGTTATTCGAACCTCCCTCGATACCGAGTTTCGACCTTGGAGTTGGTTTTCTTTACGTTTCATGAACCTAAGAATTGATGGGCGTCATGTCATGTTCGATTTTTTTATTCACAGACTCGTACATACATACATGTGGGATTATTTTCTAGTGAAACGCACGCAGATTTAGTGATTACTATGAATATTGTTTATTTGTGATATATCCAGTTAGATCAAAATACATTTGACTCAACACGACTCTTCTACGCCTTTTCTTCAATGTCATCTACTTCTTCCTCAATCTCCTGTCGTTGGTTGTCCTTTAATAGTAACCCTACATACATAACAAATTTTGTTGACAAAATAACTCTATAAAGCAAAGAGCTAACTGGTCGAAATTTGTTGAATTGGTGGGCATTAGTAAGCACTAGGCTCCTATATACATAATATCAGCAAAATCCACCGAACGGTTCAAAAGTTACAGCTATCTAACGGCGCAATTTCGCAAGCAAAAATAACTAACAAATTATTACTAACTACAATATAACAATATAAAGGAAAGAGCTTGTTGGCTGAAACTTGTCCATGGCATGGATGTTAGTGAAGAATAGGCTCCGGTGTAATTTCAGCAAAATCCGCATGACTGTTAAAAAGTGACAGTTATATAACACCAAAAACTTTTAAGCAAAACATATTTTGGTAGCAAAAATTTAGCTACGCGAAACTAATCTAGTTGATGGAGGTTAAGCTCGAGATAAGTTTTTATAACAAAATCGATCGAACAGTTGAAAAGTTTCAGCATTTAAAATCGAAGTCAAATTGTTCAAACTGTATTCTTAACCTCAAACTCCCGATACATGACTGGAGGGTCGTGAAGTTGGAGGAGCCAGAAGGAAAGTCCCGATGTGCGGTAATCGTCATTAATAGGGAGTCCTTGGCTCCTCTTGCTGCAACAAATGGAGAAATTGCTCTCGGTTTCTTCGAAATAACCCTTAAAGTCTACAAAAAAGACGGAAGAGAAGGGCGCATCGAGAAATCCACCCCTATGGAAGAAGATGGGGTCGGCTCGTTAAGGGACGAAACCCTTGCCACACCGACACCCTCTGAACAGGAAGCTGATGATGACGCTATATCTTTCGGGTCTGATCAGACACTTCTGGAAGATATTACGTCTCCGTCCCTCATGGACGATTTGTTAGACTCTTTGGAAGCCGATATCAATAGTACGATAGTTGAATCCACAAACCCTCCAAAAACACTGCCATGATCAGCTTCCTTCAAGTAATCTTACACCACTCGAAGGCGGCCTCTGCCGCTCTCTTACTTCGCCTCGCCCTGAGGGTATTATATTATGATCCAAGAACCTATGGGTTGTTAATGATATCGTGCGGGTTCTAAGATCCCCAAATTACTCTATTTTCTACATCAAAGATTATGGCAAGCCATGATCATGCATCATGGTAAAAAAGGCACTTTGCGCATTTTTAGTTGCCGCAAGAAGTGACGCAGACACAGTCCTAATTAATATATAAATAATAATAATAATAATTTATTGCCAATCTATCATAAACTTAATTACAGAAAAAGAATATTACAACTTCGTTTCAAAAATTATTTAAATTTAGATATATAAATTTGGCCATCCCAAAAGAAGCAGAGCTCGTGCTTTGGGATTACCAGTATTGAGCTTTAGTTGTTTTACCTTTATTACTAGGAATTTCATTGCTTATTTCATAGCGTTTTACTTAAATCTACCACATTATTCATTTCGCATTACGAATAAATTAGATAACTATGTTAGAGAGATCAGTTAGATAAAATTCTTCCATTTTTCTCAAACAAGTATTCTTTTACAGCTGTTTTAAATTTATAGTGATTACCTAGCCTGCAGATGCTCTCTGGTAAACAGTTAAATAATCGCGGAGCAAAATAAGAGACATGACTAGCCGCCAATGTAGTCGAAAATCGTGGCTCCTGAAGGGCTCCGCGAAATCTTCTGCGTGTCTCTAAGCCTAATTTACTTTCACGCGGAAAGTCATCAATATGTGAATGTAAATATCTCAGCACTTTAAATTGATAGAGATTCGGTATGGTTGAAACAGCCAAATCATTATAAATATTCGCTGATGGGTATTGAATAGGTTTTTTTAGACTTATTTTAATGAGCTTTTTGTGCATTATTACTAGTGGTTGTAAAGTGGTAGCGGTTAACCCACCCCAGCTAACTAATCCATATTCTATTACAGACTGTACAAGCGCTAGGAAAACCATTTTCATGCGGGCACGTGACAGTATGGACCTTAATTCAACGAATTTATATATAACTCGTCGCAAACGACTACATAAATAAGAGATATGTCCATCCCAGCGCAAATGCCGGTCTATAATTACCCCCAAATATTTAGTTTTTTCCACAACAGCGAGGGGAGTACATTGGCACTGATTTGAGCTGCAAGAAGATTCTTGTATTATTACGCAAAGAAAGTCTGGAGGTATTCCAGCTGAGTTAAAAGAAAATGGAACAACTACTGTTTTCTTTTTGTTAATACTTACAAGATTCGCATCAAGCCAGGAAGTTATGGATTCCATGCCATTGTTAGCAAAGCCAAATGCTTCCTCCCAATTATTACCCCAATAAACTGCGACAGTATCATCAGCAAAGGCGTGCAAGGAACAGTTCTGCAACTCCATTTTCAGGAGATCATTTACATATATTAAAAATAAAATTGGTCCAAGGACTGTTCCTTGCGGCACGCCGATGTCGACATAAGATGCATCACTAATGAAACCATCTATATTAACTGATTGCATCCTCCCATGTAGGTACGATCTAAACAGTTTTAGGGCCACACCTCTTATACCAATTATTTCCATTTTTTTCAATAATAATTCATGGTTGACAGTGTCAAAAGCTTTCATGAAATCAAGAAATACTCCTATACATTTCCGTCCCTTGTCTAAATTTGACACGATTTCTTTAGTTACCTTATAGATAGCATCTTCCGTGCTGCGAGAATTCCTAAAGCCGTATTGATTATCAGATAGGATGCTCATTTCTTCTAAATACTTAATCAGTCTGTTTTTAATAGCCTTTTCGAAGATCTTTGACATATTTGAAAGTAGAGAAATGGGACGATAGTTGTTCATGACTGTTTTATCATCAGATTTGTGCAGAGGTATAACTATTGCTCGCTTAAGCTGCTGTGGAAAATGTCCCTGAGAAAAGCATAAATTGATTACATGTGTCAAAGGCTTTGACAACGTGAGGACATTGTCCTTCAAACAATTAGCCTGAAATCCATCAATACCCGGGGCTACATTTGATTTTAGATCAAGTACGAGTTGCAGTATTTCGTCTTCATTTGCTGGATATATGAAGAACGAGTCGCAAAAATTACCACTCCGCGCTTGAACTCTGTTGATATGTGTTCGACTCCTGCTTACTTGAATATTGTTGTTTGTTGCGACCGGTAGCGCAGTGTGTTGAGGCATCAGTCTCATGTTTGACTACCGGCGTTTCGGGTTCGAGTCCCGTCCACGACGACGTTCGTGGCCATGGATGTGCAGGAGGTGCATGCTGGCAACTGCATTCTCTGAAACCAATTTATGCCAACGAAACGTCAAACTGGGCCACATGGAACAGTTGACGCGCTATGCCCCACAAGGGGTTGGAGCAATTGAGTAGTGAGTAGAGTAGTAGCAATTTCGAGTTTGTTGTCGTTGGAAATAAGGTCGCCAGTTTGTGATACAATACTGCTACTGAAATTCTGTTTCCTTCTAATTGAATCTGTTGCTTCATTAATAATAGCCCAAATTTTTCTGGTGTCATTCCCTGAGCTTTCAATTAAACGTTTGTAGTGGTTGTCTTTGGCAAAACGTATTAACGATTTCAAAATATTCCTGTAATTCTTATATTGCCTAAGGAGAGCGCTATTAAATGGCTGCTTCTGTAATTTAGATGCCATTTTGTCCCTATTTCTGATTGCTAAGATAAGGCTTTTAGTCATCCAAGGCTTCAACTTCTTCAATTTATGACTGACTTTCCTCGCTGGTTCAAGACAACTATTAAAAGTTTTTAAAAGCGTATCATAAAAAATATTAAAGGACTCTGCAGCTTCATTCTCCATATACACTCTAGACCATGTTTCGGCTTCTAATTTACTTTTAAAATCGGCTTTATTTAATACCTTATCAATAGAACTCTCTGTAGTACCTTGTCCCTCATTTTTATTTCCCGAACAAATTATATTACCAAAAGTTGCATAGTGATCAGTAATATATGTCAAGTAGACAGCTGATTTAAAAACGAATTGTTTCTGACTTTGAAAAATAAGTGATCTAAACAAGCTTCACGGGTGCCGCTCTTTCGAGTACATCCATATAGATAGCTAGTAAACCCGTATTCATGTATTTTAATATTTTATATTTAGATATTTTTGCCCAATTAGATCTATATTCTTCTCTAATATATCAATATTAATGTCACCGACTATTATGTGATACCTAAATCTCTTACTGTTTTCCAAGAACATCTCTAGGCTGGTTACAAAATTATTTACATTAGTGTCATTGGGAGATCTATATAAGCTAGAGAGCAGAAACTCATCATTGTTTACATTAAGTATCATATTGAGAGAATTTACATTATCGATTTGAACATTTAAAATATTAAACTTTATAGTATCCTTTATATATACTATGACCCCGTCGCATTTGTTAAATCTATTACCTTTAACAGCTTTATGATAACCATTTATTTGATAGCCTGTACTATCCTGATCCAACCACGTTTCTGTTAAGACAATAATGTCAAAACTAACTTCTATAGATGAAATCCATGTGATGAATTCATTGAAATTCTTTCTTATGCTTCTAATATTTAAATGACATATTTTCAAACTTTTTTCTAAAATGTTGAAATAGTCATTCCAGTTCCTATTCATACGATCTTCGCCACAAAATACTTCAGCATTCAACTTTGTATTTGTGAAAAGGTTACTCAAAAAATTGTTTATGTTCATAATAACAGATAACTAAGGCGTTAGTAATGATATTAAAAAAGTAACAAATTTAAAGAGAATTTAGACTCTCTTTGTCAAGAATTTTAATAGCTCTGCCATTATCATCTTTCCTGACAAAAACTTTACCCTCTCTTACCCAAATATATTTAAAGCCTTTCTCTCTGGCTGTTGTTTTAGCTTGTTTCAGAAGCAAGGCTGTGGCCGGTGTTAGATGGTCGCCGATAAATACTCGAGATTCGCCCAGTTGACTCTTAATGTTTTTCGCTGGAATTCCAGCACCGTCATTACTCTTTTTAATTCTCTGCTTATATGCGCTTATAAAATTGGTTTTCGCCGATGTTTTGTTAAACTGGACAACAACCGGTGTCGTATCAGAATTACCGCTTGTATTCCTGTATACATGATTTACGTCAGAGACATTAAATTCCACTTCGATGTATGTTGCAACCGATTTAACAATATCTATAAGGCTTTCATTAGTAGTATGCTTGATTCCATTAATTTGGATATTGTTTTTACGTAACTGGTGCTGTATATTATTATTCTCAATTGATAGCTCCTTTACTTGTTTTTTAAGGTCCGCGTTTTCATGTTTCAAGTCTTTTATTTCCCGTAGAACCTCGTCAAATTTTGCACTATATTCATCAAATTTGTCCGACATGAAATTAATGGACGCCAGAACTTCAACGAGATTCAGTTCTTTTTTTAGTTTGGCACATACAGTATCTATTAAAATACCATTTTCACACGATTCGTCCGCTGACTTCGCTGGAGCCCGGCATATATCACACTTCCAAGACTCCCGTTTCGCGCCTAGCTTTCGTATTTTCTCCAATTAACCTGGAAGGAGTTCACAGTAAATACTGGATAGCTTCATCATATTTTCCTCACGATGAGGCTAGGATCTTTCCGCCCATGCTTCTGAGGGAAGCCATTGATACAGCTAAGGCCGCAAAGATCAGCTCTATACTTGGTTGTGACGCTAACGCTCACCACACTGTCTGGGGCAGCTCTGACATAAATTCTCGGAGAGAGCTGCTTTTTGATTTTGTCATTGGCACAAACTTATTCTTTTGTAATGTGGGCTGCGAGCCAACCTTTATTACAAAAAACAGGCGGGAAGTGGTAGATATTGCCTTTGTTTCAGAGATCATAGATCGAGTATACAGTACAAAAATGGAGAGTGTCATCGGAACACTCCTTTTCTGACCACCGGTATATCTAGTTTGGTCTCGAAAACTCTCGTAGATCCAGGCCTCTGTTTCTGAATGGACGTAGAGCATTTCCATGCTCCTCAAAACATGTAAGTATGGTATAGAGATAACCTCTATCAACATCGAGATGGCTGAATGGGAAAACTTGCTATAAAGCAAAACTGGTATGGCCTAAGCTGGATGTAGAACGATCCAGCAAACTGCTTTCTATGAAGAAATCCCTCATCAGCCTTATTGTAGGAGTCATCAGTGGCCACTGCGCGAGCAGCGAACACGCCAGAAGACTCCGACTTCTATACGACGATTTTTGTAGTAGCTGCGGGAAAGAGGAGAGCACTTGTCACCTGTTCTGTGCTTGCCCAGCTTTGGCACATCGATGAAGCTCTACTTTGGGGACCTATTTTTATGCTTATCTGGGAGACTTAACTGGTGCGTATGTGGGTCAACTTCTTCGTCTAGCGATAAGCTCTGGCTGATTCAATCATTATATGATGACTGGGCTAGGGGTATGTTTTTACTAGGGTATCACAAGGGACCTATTGTGCTGTACTTGTTTGTTTACGGCAGCCCTTCGTACCATATCATACCATCCTTAACATTAACGATTCATTAAATTGTTAATCCTTCCGCACATAGATATGCGTGCCACTGCATCTATCTTTGTTCGGAAGAAACTATGAGAATAACACAACCATATATATGTTCCATTTGTTGCTCTGCTCTGATTAAATTTAAAATATTTCATATCCGTTTGGTTTGATGCTTGATTCGAATTCCCTTTCAAGGCTCCGTTTGAGACTTATTCTAAAACTCATGTATGCTCGCACTTTGAAAGAACTAAGAACTTCCATGAGGCGACTGAAACGTTTCTCGAGAATGTGTGGGTGGAACCTAATTGTATCTTTTATATACAGTGGTGTTTCTAGATTACGAAATTACTAACACATTATTACTGTCTTCCTAAATGTAGTCCTCTTAGCGTTCATTGCACTTGAATACACCACCGATATTTTCACCAGCACCATCGAAGAATTATTGAAAATTCTAATAGGTAATTCGAACAACATTCGACCGACTGTTCAGTATTAAACGACCTGCAAGATATAATCCAGATCTAGAAGAAAAAACTTCAACTCCGAATCCCTTTTCGGCTGGATTTACTGACAGGCCTCATTACTTTCCACCGTCATTACGGCGTTAATTTTTCAAAGCTAATAATTTCATATCAGCTCAATTGGACTTTTTATCTATAATTTACAACTTTTTTTCCTCTAATCCCCTTTACTTTAACTCATGATTTTCCACGGGCATTCCATCCATGCCCCTGTGTGCGTTCGTCGATCAATTCGATCTCAGTACAAGTTGCTTACTCTTACATAACGGCCGACTTCTTTGTCGACTCTAGAGTAACAATTATTTTGAAGCCTCTCTGTTGCTAAAAAAAATCCTACGTACCTACTAATATAACAAATATTTTTAGAAAGGCAATTACTTACGCTTACGTACACTTACCGCTTATTTAGATTGTATAAAGCTCAATGATCTTCAACTTGTTGAATCGCCATCGATCACTATTTGAAGTGGTCAAGAGTTTTCGCCTGCTTTAAGGTTTTCTTCGGGTTCTTTTTCTTTGCGGTCGATTTGGTTTGATACTTTTTTTTGTGTGAGCTCCGCATAATTCGGACTACCGAAGTATATAATAATGGATTTCGAAAACAGACGTCCCAAGGAGTGCAACAAATTGAACAACAAAAAAGCGGCCTATGTATCTTGTACCTTTTATTTAAACTTTCAACAGTAGTAGATCAATCGCAGGTCGTCTTTAATCAAAAAAGCTGAATGAAGCACAAAAATAAAGAGTCGGTCGATTGAAAAATTTCAACAATAGGGTTTTCGTTTAATTACAATTTGTACGAGATAATTGAAGTTAAATTTGATAAATACTGAGATTTTAAAGAAGTGCAAAATGGTTGAACTGTGTGTTTTCACAATTTTTATTTGGATGGAAGAGAGAGCGCGACCGTTTTAATGAAATAATTGTTCCTTTACCTATGAAAAATGGTCGATAAGAAAAACCGCTATGAATGATCTGATTGAGGCAATTGAACTGATTGGTGATTGCATATACTCGTGGCCTTTTTGGCAATACATAATTGTTAAGTACCCCTCTCATATTTCATTGTAAATTACTGTTTTGCAATAAGAGGTCTGCTCGTTTTTAATCGATTGTGGCTTGAAAAGTAATGAGACTTGTTAGCGCGAAAGATTTGTGCCTAGCCGGGTATATCCAAGATATCCAAGAGAAACGGCGAAATTCTTTACTGTGAAATATGGACACGCTAGATACACCTGTTAGAACTGAATAAATCGTTTAAGGCAGTTTTAGGTTAATGGCGGTCATTTACCTAACCGAAGTTGAAGGAGAGTTCAGTTTAAATCGAGAATTTAGTAATGGAGGCCCGTTAACTCTATTAGTTTGATTCGTTAATTACTAATCCGATCGAATTATTGGTTCTGTTTATGTGACCTAGACGCAAGATGTCTGCTTTTATGAATTTTCCTCAAGAAGTCCAAGTTGGGATCATGCTCGATCACCCCTTCTAGGAAGTTCATGAATGGCTTACTACTATAGACGTCATCTTAGGTGAATTATGATCTAAAAAGGACGTACAACAAGTCATCTCTATACCCTGGTTCTAATAAACCAGAATATATCGGCTCCTATTTTAATTATGGTACTGTCGTTCCAAATAAATAAAAAATAATAAAAGTCTGGTTCAAGAATTACTATTTGCCCTAACACCTGCTCTTTCACCCCTTCCTACTCTACAATTACTCGTAAGCGGCTTAATTGACGTTTGATAGCATATAACTAGTCTAAGCGCCATCGTTCAAAACGAATGTTAAATCGTAGCTCATAAACGGCGTTGCATGTTGTAAGCATAGACCTCCTGCCCACTTAAGCTGGGGTTTCCTAGTAAAACGGTACCTTCAGTTGACGGCCGTCAGATGACGGCTGCCGTGAAGCGGTGGCTTCCAAAACTCGCAGTTAAAAGACGGCGGTCATGTGACCGGGGCGTAAAAGACGTTTATTTCAGTGGGCCAAATAGCACGAATTTTTTGATTGGAAAATAAACACAATTCGCCCTTTGAAAACATTCAGCTACTTGTTGTCAACATAACGACAGTCGTTTTGAAAATAAAAACAATGGCCTGACGGCCATTTGGTGGCTATTCTCGTCGTTAAGTGGCCCCACCGCTAGGTAACGGCCTGTATTGACGCCACTGCTAGTTGACGTTACGTTAGCAACCAATGCCATTTTGGGAAATCATCACATTTACTTTTCATGGGGAACGCTTTCGTATCATTCAGTCAACGCTACACGACGGCACCGTTTCTCTTGGAAATTCCCGCTTTAGCCGCATTTTGCCACGAGTGGGGAATGGCGATGCCTTATTGGTACCCACTCCACAGGGAGTGCTCGGTGGCCGTGTGCTCTCGGTCAGCCGCTCTACGTTACCTACATCCAGAGAAACGGAGGTTCGATCCTTCGCGCGAACAAAATTTTCCTGTGGGTACTAATAGAACTCCCACAGTTCTCCAAGCGTGTCAGTATAGGAGGTGTATGATAGCAACTGCACCATCCGAAAAAATACAATATATACATCAACAAGGCATAGTAATGGAAGAGATGTTGGCGCGCCCACGCCTATGGAGGGGTCAACAAATAACTCCACAGGGAGGAATGCAACATCCATAAACTTGAATGTTAAAATAAATAGTAGAAAATCAGGTTGATGCTTAATGCATGAAAAATTAATGGTGTGCTATTTAGTTTGGTTTTTATGTTATTACCAAATCTTTCAAATCTTCAGCCTAACCAACTATTTACACCCTCTCATCTCTTCAAACTGCCATCTCATTGGTCCAAATCTTCCTACACAACAATCCTTCGAATCGACACTCTAGGCCTATTTAGATAGAACTAAAATCGGTCCTCAATTCAAATTGTCTAAATGGATTTACCCTGAAAACTGGCAAATTCTGTATCGAAATTTCCAGTTAATTATTATGTTGAATGAATTTTGAGAAACATGTTTCATTGTATCTGCCATTTTATCCTATCTGTGTTCTCCATGACAACCTTTCATTTGGAGGGTCTGTTGTGAACAGATAATTAAAATGGAATTTGCATAAACAGAAATTCGTCTTGATTTCATTTATGTATCTAATTCACTTTGAAATGGGCAAATATCAGAGTTTCATAGAATCATGAAAACATCGTCGAAAGATAAGAAAATTAGTGAATCTTCTAAGACCCGAAAACCGGATAACCAGATGTCGGTTAACCCAAATGAGAAATAGATATAGTGGAGATTTAGTTAGATATAAATTGATTTTAATTCGTAAGCTGTTTAAAGATGCTTGTTAAAATTTTTGTTCAAATTCATTTGCAATGATTTGAGAGATATTTTGAGTTTGTTGAAAAGGCGTGTGGTTAATGGAGAGGAAATGGTTGAAGGTAGGCTTCCGGTCAGTGTTTTTTTTAGAATAAGATTTGTTTGCGAAAAGGCAAAATAACGAAAAAATGACTGATTTACTATCTAGCATAGTCTATTTTTATGCATGAAACTTGTTTAGCCCCTTCAGTTTTAATTGGAGCCAATAGTGCATAATTAGCATAGCTAGTGCTTGTTTGCTTACAGGAAGCCGGTAATAAATGCTTATAATTTAACTACCTGATTCAGAAGGTGTTTTGATCTATTTAAGACTTTCCCGCCTAATTGATTTGGGTTTTAGCACTTTAGACTCTTGACGTGCTCAGTAGCCGGTCATGGTCACCGCTCTACGATGTTACATCTAGAGAGACGAAGGTTCAATCCTCGGCGAGTTAATTAAAACTGGCTGTGAGTTGCTAGAACTGTCACAGTGCTTCGAGGTTGTCAGGAAAAAGGCGGCGCGGATATTTTTTAAACAAAGATCTTTTCGCTTCAACACTTCACGAAAATTTTTAAAATTAAGTCTGACTGTAAAGCTGGAGAGGCACTAGCAAATTGCAATATTTCTATGCTAATCAAGTATGCCATAATATTTTTTTATTAAACATTTTTGACATATAGAACTATGACAGCATAGAAAAAATATTGAGGTATACTAGATTAGCATAAAAATTAGCAGAAATATGGCCATTTGCCATTGCGTTTGACTGCGGCTTAATTTGTGCTACCACAATAGCTGAACGTCATTTCTAAGTTCGTTTACATACGGAGTGTTTACATCGTTTGGCTGCAACGAGTATTACACTGATAACCAAGGGAAATTTCAGGGGTTTACAGCTTGTCCAGCTACACGTCGCTTAACCTGGAACACCGCAGTTGGGTTAATGAAGTTTGTGACCATGTATACACTACGATTGTCCATCCACTTTGCCGCAGAAATGCTATCCGATGTACGAGTATAGTAGCTGTCGTCACCTCGCTTTATTTTTTTATCGGTTTTATAACAAGGCACCAATGTTTCTCTTCTATTAATTAAAAAAATTACCAACAACTGTAACTCAATACAAATGATTAATTCACCTGACTTCTTGATCTTATCCATAGACGATAGCCGCCATAACGACTAAGTTATTGATTTCACATTTATAAATCTATAGTAACCATATGTTGCTCATATTCATATTTCACATGCATATTCGGCAAAACACACACATCTTAACGCACTCGTCAAAAGTGCGTCCTTCGGCATTTCTCATAAAGTGGGAAATTACCTTTTAATATATACATAATATCCATTTCTGGAATAGCAATAGAGTTTGAAATGGTTTTTCGTTACTTGATGGCAATTAAAAAGAAGTGCGAGAGGTATGAAGTGCATGCGGGTTTACAAAGGGGCTTTTATGACGAGGTGTCGGATGTGATTATCTTTTGTTGAATGTCTGCAAAAAATTAAAAAAAAAAGCAACGCAAAAAAAAAAAAATCTGCTAACACAAACCGTACGGTGTAGTGCTGCGTTTTATTCCGTTTCAGCCAACAGGCAAACATGTTTTGGGTCCCTGTGAGCAGGTTGAAATTCACTCAATCTCACCCGTTACAATTTTTTAAATGTAAGAAATTAACACAATTAACACAAACTTCAATCTCATCCAGGTGCACGTGTGTGAAATTTTTATAGCCCTTTTTAATTCTGCAAGAATATAAAAATTTTCGTAGTGTATCTCTAGCTGACGCTAAAATTCTCTCGCTTAAATTGTCTAAACGCTTTTTCGCTTGGATATTATCAGTTTTTTTTTTAAATTAAGCTGATTCATTTATATACAAAATGAAATCATTAGTCAAAAAACTGCTTCAACAATTTTAGCGATGGAGTTTTGGCATTAGCGAAAGCAGGAATAGGGCCCTCTTCAGCAGAAATGTTACAATTTACGAGGGCGTTTCAATAAGTGCCCGTGTTGGAAATGAAGACACAATTTTTTCAAAAAAATGTTTTTTATTTCTCAACGTAGAAGGATACACTTCTCCCAACGTTCCGGCCATTTTTTTAACCCCTCCAAAAAATAGGATTTGTCGAACTCTCCAAAATACGCCTCTGTCTCGGCGATGACTTCCTCGTTTGAGCTAAATTTTTTTCCCGCGACCCATTTCTTCAGGTTAGGGCAAAGATTAACCATAAGGAAGATACCCTACTTCATACAAATTACCGCGACTGACTAGTAGTTGCATACGTGCTGGTTCTCATATGCGTACACGAAGGGGTAATGCCAACTAACAAGCATGTTACTCACACATTGAAACTTTATAGGCAGTTGCCATTACTGAAGTGTTGCCGTCTCTATCTCTCTTAAGGGAATTTACCTTTGAATTATTGGCAAAGATTAAACATGAGTGCATCCCGTTCTAAAAATTAAATCGTAGTAAGTGAGGTATCTTAGTAATGTTTAATCTTTGGTTAGGGAACAAGAAAAAGTCGCAGGGAGCCAGATCGGGTGAATACGGGGAGTGCGGCAGCGATTCATAATGTAATTCATGCAGTTTGGCGGCGACAACACCAGATGAATGCGCTGGTGCGTTATCGTGATGAAAATGAAACAACACCTTTTTCTTCGCCAAATGCGGCCGTGTCTCCTTTAATTTTTTGTCGAAGCGGTCCAATAAATCACTGTAGTATTGTCCAGTGATCGTTCTTCCTTTTTCTTAAAAATCCATGAGGATGACGCCCTTTGCATCCCAAAAAATCGTCGACATGACTTTACCTGCCGATGGGACCGTCTTCGTCTTCTTGGGTGCAGATTCACCGGGAGAAATCCATTGTTTTGATTGTTGCTTAGTTTCTGGTGTGTAATGATGAATCCAGGTTTCATCAACGGTGACAACTCGACGCAAAAAGTCCTTCGGATCTCGCTTAAATTGCCCCAAACACTGCTTCGAAGTTAACAGCCGTATCCGCTTGTTCTCCAGCGTGAGCAATCGCGGCACGCATCGAGCCGACATTTTTTTCATCGCCAACTTATCATGTAAAATATTAATTGCCGTTCCGGTCGACACACCTACGGCCTCTGCTACTTCGCGCACTTTCGTTCGTCGATCAGCGAGAATCATGTCGTGGACTTTTTCAATGATCGTACTGGAGAAAGTGAATTGCTTTATTTTAAACTTTAAAAACTGTTCAGCGACTTCTCTCGTTAGATGCGCTTTTAAGAAAATATTGACCAAAAACCGAAAAAGTGCTAAAAAGAGCTTACACACTAAAATATATCCATTTGTTATTTTGATAAAAAAAAGCTTCGCTATTTTCCTCAGCAGTTCAGTAGTGATGGTGCCATAATTTAAGAGCCAAGAACACGTGTGCGTATTGGCTTTAAATGACACGGAAAAAAAACGATGATCGTCGGCACTTTAGGCACGTCCTATGTAAATGCATTTTCATTTTATTCCATTCGCTTTCAAGTTGTCTATTATTTGTTTCGAAAAATGTTGCCCCCAATGCAGTTTATCTTTTAGTGCGTTGCGTATGTGACATCACTTTGAGTTGCATTCGATGGTATAAGGTTCCCTCGATCCTTCATGTTCGTTAAGTCCTTTATGCAGACGATTTGTATAATAACCATGATCCAGAAATTAACGAAAACTGCTGGGATTGGTTTCTGTTTCAATTCATGCCCTTGTTTTTTCCTGACCAAAGGTCTCAAATATAGTCCAGTACATTCGCATCATGACCCTCATTCATATGGTACCCACCTTACTTAATCACTTAATATTCTCTTTTCCGGTTCAAATGACTCAAAATGCTATAAACAATAGTTAACTGCATTCCCTTAAAAACCCTTAGTTATATGATACTCATCTTGCTTAGATACTACTTCATTGCTAAGAATGTCGTTTTTACCTGACCAAACGCCTCAGCATACCTTCAACGGTAGTCTGCTGCATTCCCTTCAAAACACCCAGTCATATGCTACCCATATCACCTTTATTTTACTTCATTCCCAAGAATGTTTTTTTTTCCTGACCAAGGGACTCAAAATGCCTTGGAAAGTACTATAGAGCATTCGCCTCATCTCGCCGATTTATGTGGTGCTCATGTTGCCTATTAACTAACTTTACTACCAAGAATGTCCTTTTTCGTGACCAAAGGATTCAAAATGTCATTAAAAATACTACAGGACATTCGCCTCATCTCCTTGATTCAGACGATACCCATATTGTCTGTATTTGGTTTCAAAAATGCCCTTTTTCCCTCACCGAAGGATACAAGATGCCGTCAACAGTAGTCATGTTTCATGTCCAATGTCCATGACCAAAGGACTGAAAATACCATCAACAGTATTCTAGTGCATTCGCCATCTTGTATGATACCCAACTTCCCTAGATTCTCCTTACTTTAGTGACTTCTTGTTACCTTTAGTGGATTTCTATTACTTTTAGTAACTTCTTCTTTGTTATTAAGTTTACAACGTACAGAAGGATGCATCTGGGATCATATGAACTACATACTCATATATTCTTGGTCAGTATGAGTCGATTAAGCTTTGTCCGCCAATCCGTCTGTCTGTCAGGTTCTATGCAAACTAGTCTCTCAGTTTGCAAGCTATCGAGCTTAGATTGTGTACAAAGCCTTTTTTCTATTGCACGC
Organism: Chloromyia formosa; assembly: GCA_964017055.1. Lineage (NCBI taxonomy): Eukaryota > Metazoa > Arthropoda > Insecta > Diptera > Stratiomyidae > Chloromyia > Chloromyia formosa. The sequence continues at coordinate 32,945,315 of OZ024815.1, read as the reverse complement.
TGTATATATGTCGGAACCCAGGAATCGGACCAGTACGTCATATAGCTGCCATAGGAACGACCGGTTCAAAAGTCGGTTTTGGTTAGAAAACCTTTTTATACCCTAGTTTTTGTTTCCAAAGATACCTTTACTAAATTTCATTTTATTTAATCGTATCTATTGCCAAATCACGTTGCCGAATTTGGTGGAAATTTGACTACGTTATCAAATAGCTGTCATAGGAACGATCGGTCCGTTAGTAAGTTTTAGTTATAAAAACTTTTTTATTTCTAAATGTATCTTTACCGATTTTCAAATTAATCAAACATATCTGCCGCCTAACCATATGCCCCAATCTTTTTGAAATCGGCTCACTATGTGATATACCTCCCTTAGGAACAGTGGAATCGGAACAAGCTTTACTGTTAATTTCAAAGCGGAAAATGCAGAATGGGAAAAAATGATCGCACAGGTCTTTTTTCATGAGAGAGAAGTTAGCGTTGTAGTAAAAATGGAAGGTATGAAATCTTCGGCAAGCTAGTCGAAAGTTTCTTGTTTTTAGTTATTTTAATCACTTATTGTTACTTTAGTGATTTATTGTTACTTTTAGTGATTTCTTGCTACTTTTAGTGATTTTCCGTGGTTCGTGAGAAACTACTTTTCACTGTTACTTTTTCCAAGAAATAACTATGAAAAACTATGATCAGAAGTCACATTGAAAAAGTAACACTTACTTTTTGCATATCACTACATGCTATGCCGCCAGTAAGGTCCTTAATACAATTTGGAATGAAACACACAGGCAAAGCACAAATATAACATTAAGTTTATTAGGAGTTCAAAGTGAACGACAAACACTTCTTAGAATATTCCGCTCTTTCAGCCTACGTTAATCCCAGTATTCAACATGTGATATCCGTTCCATATTGTACTCAAGGAATAGACCTATTCCACGTGTCACTAAGCATCCAAAAATTACTAGGAATCAAATACTAGATTTTCGATTTCCCTGCCGCCTGCTAGCTTCTTGACTTTCAAAGGACACAAACATCCTCTTGGCCCCACCCAATCCAACGAAGAAAAAAAAGCCGAATCTTGATTACTTAATGCAATTGAACTTTTTTTTTATTGGAACATACTTCTTCTTCATCCGATTCCAATCAAATTACAACTTATTTAGAGGATCCGCAATCGAATTTTTCAGGGTACTCATATCATCAACTTCTTTCTCTCTGTCCCGAAAATCTCGACCTTCTTCCGTTTGGCGTTTCTGTCAGCTTGCCGAAATCCTTGATATACTCGTATATACATATCCATATACATATATCGTTTATCGGGACTCCTTCTTTTCGAGGGTACTTACATCCCGCGCGCATCATCATCCATCCGACTGTACATACCTATTCAAAAATCTCCACGTGAAGTGATTCCGGGACGAGGTTATAAGCGACGGCAACGGATAAGGTCGATTTGTGTGGATGTGGGGATGCGAAGTTGGGGATCAGTTTGGGAGTTTGGTTGGCTAAATAAAAATGTAAATTGACTTCCGCATTGCGTCGCTCATCTTCTTTAACATTCATTTGTATGTAAGCAAGTTCAATTTTTCCTGTATCCCAGTTCATTTTATGTCGTACTTGCTACTGGTTGTCGTGTATCTTTCTTGAACGATGAAAGGACGAACGAAAAAAAAAGAAATACGGTAAATGCGAAGGAAAAACTTCCACCAGCGTGTATCCGCGCGCCAAAAAGAAAAGCTAAGAGAAACGATAAAAATTGTGCAAGGGACATACAGAAACGTTGTTGAGATGGGACCCTGACAGAAATCATATGAAAAATGACGAAAATACGAGTAGTATGATGGAACCGATATGAATTTTTAAAGAATTATTAAAGGATATAGCTCATATCATAGAGAAATAGATCTTCGTCACGACTTTGTATCCTCAACTGAAAGACAGAAAAGGAACAAAACTTTACTGCCTCCCTTATGATTATCATGATTATGCCGGAAAAACGAAGGAGGAATAGAGAAATAAGTACCCATCTATGCATGAGATGGCGGATGTGGGTCCATAATTTGATAGAATATGTGCGGGCGCATTTTCCTGATTATTCATTCATTCAGCTTTACAGGGAGTTGCTTGTTGACCTGCTCTTGCCTTGACTGTTACACACGCTTCACCCCAGTAACCGATTTCTAAACATTTGATGACTCCAAATATTGGTTATGAATGGAAAACAACAAAGTACACAGTCATTGAAGCCGGGATTATAAAAGTGTATGTTTGGAACATAAGAAGGGATCTAGGGATTAGGATATTTGCTTTACCGCACCCTGCTTCATTTTAGAGTGAGTCTATGCATAGAAATGTACTTCACAATAAGTGGGGGATATGTTCATTGAACAGGACAGGACAAATATGTATATGTACTATGTAAATTGGTAGGACGAAAAATGTCAGGAGAGTACGTACTTATACTTTTTTTTCATATTTCAGTTGCGGGGTCGGCTTTGAAGTATAAGCTGTTTTTATACCCTTCACGGATGTGATAGGGTATATTAAGTTTGTCATGGAGTTGGCAACGCACAGAAGAAAGCATCTCCGACCATATAAGCTCTATAAATTCTTGGTCAGTATGATGAGACGAGTCGACTTAGCTTCGTCCGTCTGGTTCTATGCAAACTAGTCCCTCAGTTTTAAAGCTATCGAGCTGAAATTTTGTACAGAGCCTTCTTTTTATGACACGCTGTATATATGTCGGAACCAACGGAATCGGATCACTACGTCATATGACTGCCATAGTACGGTCCAAAAATTCGTCTTTGTGAGAAAAACTTTTTTATTTCTAAATAACGGCAGACGCTGCGACACTTTCAATCGGATAGGAAGAAATACGTTGGGAGCAATAGAACGATGCGCCGATAGCTATCGGCGTCACTTGGCCATCGCTATAGCTACCAGGGATGCCGCTGGTTGCTGCTCCTATCTGCGTCATTTTCTATCTTCTGCGTTTCACTATTACACAGCTAAGAATACGGCAATGCACATGTGACGCTGCGTCCGTTCTTCTTTCTTGCTGTATACTTTGATACTGTATCTTTTGGTCAATAGATAGTGTATCTGTTGGTCAGTAGATGCTGTATCTTTTTTGTTTTCAATAAATGCTGTATCTTTTGGTCAATAGATGCTGTATTCGTTGGCTAGATGTTGATGCGGAACACTTAAGTTGAGCTTCAGCATAGAATCCGATACGTTTTTAAAATGTAGGTATATTGAATAACTAATTGATATCAATCTGTGAAATGACGACGGCGACGCCCAGACTGACGCTGCCTCTTATTACATCATGTGTGCACTGAAACGTCGATAGGTATCGAAGAGGAAGGAGCGGAAGTGACGCGGCGTCCGGGATCATTTCATGTGCACCGGTCGGAAAAAAATAGGCGGGTCGGATTTGACCCGCGGGCCGAAGTTTCCCGACTTCTGATCTAGCCAGCCAGAAATTCAACATATTCGAGAATCTTAGATAGTTTCGGAACTACACAAGAGTTCGTAGCGTACTTTCTCTAACGTCGCATTTTGAAGATGAGAAAGAGAAAATCCACCTGAAAGTGCTTGTTGCCATACATAAATCTTCAACTGAACGACAGAGTGGCTCCGTTTATGTATTGCGGACGAAGAAACCACAAAGTTTACCCCCATAGCTTTGACTAGTCCAACTGCTGTCTGGATTAACAATATATTTGCGGCTTGATGTCCTCCACTTACGAAAAATTTTATTTTAAATTCGAAGCCTCATCGGAACAGCAGCTTTTATTCATGCGAATAAAAACATCCCGTATTCTACAAGTAATCATCTAATGACCTCTCGGTCTACCTATTGCAAATTGAGTTGTCTATTGACGTACATTCTCACAAAACACCCCACGTATAAATATCGCGACTGCTTTCAATAAAGTTCCCAGCAGCAGGATATACCCAATCAGATGGAAAAGTCATTGTCATCTTCGCCCGAAATTCTCTCTGGTGGATTACTCATTCTATAATCCCGAACCAATCCTTTAACTCCAACCGTGTCTTATATTTACCCAAACAGATACATGGTACAATCACCTGCCTCAGGTGTACAAGAGCCGTGAAAAAAAACGTACGCAAGGTTTAAATAAGACTTCACTCCATAAAACGCATGCATACGATCAGTTTCGGTTAAACTACACCCTGCTGCTAGCAGCTCCAGTAACACTTGCCCGTCTTATGAAAGTCATCCGCATAGACGCTGTTTCCGAGTCCATTGCGTCCAAGGAAGACTTCGGTCCGATTGAACCAAACGTTTTTCACAGGTTCGCCAAGAAAGCACGAATGGCAGGTAACCAATGTACCTGGGTGTAACGCGCCGTGTCTTCTCAGCTTAACTTCTTATTCTTTCGAACGAATTGAAATTGTGGCGAGCAAAAAAAGATAGTAGAGCAACACAACAAGTTCATGATCAGATGCATGTTGGCGGGAATACATTGATCGGATTAGCGCAGAGGTAATCGCATGAACCGCGGACAAGGGAGGAGGGTTCCAGTCAAGACTTCTTGGCTCTTTTTTTCTAAGACGACTAGAACAGGTAATGTGGGTATCGGCGAAAGAAAAACAGACAGCAGGTGCACGATCATGCGAAGAGAAGCCGTTTCGATTGACCATGATGTGTATTAGCTAAGATGGCTGTAGTATCCACTCTACCGGCGCACTCATACAACAAACAAGGCTTTGGAAAGATCACCTGGTCTCTCGGTTAATGCTGGTGTGTATCTTATGGTCTTATGGTCACTTTAAGTCATAATTCGTTTTGAACGGTATGCCGTGAAAAATCGATAGGGGTATGTTTATAAAACGAATTGAGCCCTAATGACTATTATCAAATCGTAAATCCGGAATAAAAGGAGGAAACCCAAATGATCCAAAGTGGCAAATGATTTTTTTCTCTCCAATCATTCATCCCCAATTAGACGTAAATCTTTCTAACATGACGATCGATAATTATGTGTCTCGCGGTAGCCCCAATATTAAAATTGCGCTGCACTCGAAAAGCTGTCAATCAAACGAGTTAAATGCTGACCTTCGGAAATCTTGAAATGGAAATCAAATGTTGCACAAGATAAATCGAACACTCAGATGTAACACACAGATATCTTGATCTTACTCAGGCCAATTGCAAGTGATACAATTGTTTCAACAAGCATATTCGCCCATATTACATGTACATTAGTATTACCGAGTTAAACTTGCTATTTTATCGTGTTTTATCAGTGCCTGGGGTCTTGCTTACAATCGCGCGGATTGCTGCTAGACTAACTAAATTAGAAAAAGGTGTGAATGACTGGCTTTTTTTCGGTTTTCAATGAATAGTGAAAACCTTAAAGTTGGATTACGATCAAGGCTCCAATGGATTAAGACAAACCGAATGAGGTGAAACATGTACGTATTAAATGTTCGTTGAAAATAAATTTGAAAAATTGGTAGCCTATTACAATCGTGACTATCAAAAAGAATATGTTTCAAATTGTTTAGTAGGAAAATCTAGTTCTTGTAACCTGCAAATAACGATTTTAGGTTGCTCTTGCCGGATTACGTATTGGGTCGCGGTTTCCCGGTAGTGTTTTGACTGGAAAGCTAGAGTTTTTCATGTGAAGGAAATTGAGTAATTAAAGTTATGAAAGAGAAACATATTTCAAAAAGTGGGTCTACAACTTGGGACAAACTATCATTATCGAACAAAAAAACTTTTATTTTCGGTGCTCTAATAAATTTCAACCTAAAAATCGACTATCTTTTCATTGGGCCTTGAGAATTTAGCTGGCTTTTAGAGTTTACATATAGTGGAGGAAGGCTTTAAAAGTCTGATTACTATTCGTGGGAATTTAGCTTTATCGATACTGTAAGTAAAAAATAAAAATAAAACGTTACGAAAAGCAACATGCAAGTAATACTCGCATCTATACGTTAGGCCGGTATGCATTTTTGGTATGTAGATTCAAAATTTGAGGTGCATGCTAGTAACTGCACCATCCGATACGTTATCGATGCGGTCTCAGTCGTTGGGAGGAGAACTTTGACCAGTTTGGATCTCTTTACATTTTTTAATTTGAGTTTGAAGCACTCAATAGGCAATAAGGGTGCTTTTGGGTCCTCTTGGTTGACTTTCGGAGAGATGTCCTCTAGACCGCGGATTATAATGTTAAGATGTTTCTCCTCCGGCAGGAGAAACGTGTGGTACTCGTATTTAAGTTCGACCAGAAACTTCATCAGCTTCCGGTGATCGTTAATGGTCTCAGGGACTATTATGATTCCCAAATAGACCATTTTGGCTATCGAGTCGCGCATACTATGTAGGAGACGACTGATTGTCGTCAATTTTTCTGGTAAAATTATGGGAACCGATTTGTCGTTGTTTGTCGTAGACGCTGTCTCCTGCGACAGAACAGATATACTTGAGTAGGGGCATGATTGAATAGGTTTCGGTATCGCAGCGGGTTTCGGAGCCGTACTGGGCTCTTGCGGGGTGAGGTAGAGGTCTTCTGTGCTACGGGAATGTTAGTCAGAGTATATGGTGTGGATATTGCAGGGAACTCTTCGTTCTTGTTGGAGGTCATTTCCTCGTCAACAGATTTAGAAATTCAATTTTTTTTAAAATTGACTTCCCGAAACACTATTGCGAACATCGCCTAACAACTAAAGACATGTGTAGTGCTGAGGAGGAACGTTCCGTCTGACTGCCATTCTTGTCGTCGGGACTGATGCGGCGGAGCAGGACGATGGACAGGACTTAGTCCTCCGCTTGCCCTTTTGCGCACAGCGGATTTTTTGTTGACATTTTCTTGGCCCTGTGCTAAGAGAGCAGCGGACAGATTGTCCAGCTTCTTCAACATGTGCACAAGTTGCTTGTTCATAAAAGTGAGTTGCTTACTAATTTTTGCATCAGCTGCAGTCAGTACAGCTGTCTGCGCGTCTTTGTCCATTGTCTCTATGGCAAGAAAAAAATTCAGCAACACGAAGAAAAATAGCAACTATTGCTATAATCGTGCGTACATTCGCTGGGAGTACGATCCTGATAACGTCTTTTCACGTTATCTTTTTAGGAATCCTGCACTTGATGTGCTATCTTTTTTCTTTCTTTCTGCACCTCACTGTGCAGTTTATCTGCTCACTACCACTATTATTGCACGTATTTTCACACTCCCTTGTGCTTGCATCGGCTATTCAATGTTGTCACTTCGACGGATCGTATGCATTTTGCATACGTAATCACGCTAATATGTGACAATTTAAAAATTATATTTTAGCACAAAAAGTCGTAACTATTGTCCAAACTAACGATAGCAGAGCTAGCTATCTAGTGCGTGTCAAACTCGGTCACAAGTGAGGAAATTCTGACACTTAGTTGTCCGAGATGGTCTGAGCAACCAAACCCTCTGTGCTCATCGAGGATCGCAATACGTTACAAAATGCTCAATGAGAGTACATGATGACATACGTTGATCTTATTACAAGATTTCAAATCTCAGCAACTCTTCTACTCTCATAGTAATACATATATAGTGCTAAAAGAGTTAAATTAAGTGTTGTTATAAGGGTGAGAAAGAGAGAGTGTCGAAGAGTCTTACGAAACTTTATTGAGTTTGTAATTTGGATAAAATAAGGTACTATTGTACATTACAGGTGTACCTTTTGTTCATTTAGCTATTATAGTTCTGGAGCTTGCGACGGTTTAAGTACCAAGAGCAAGAGCTTTCGCGGTCGTTTCTTTGCAAGGCAGCGGTGCGAAAATGAGAAGTCTGGCAAGCCTCCGAGGGTGGGTTTGGCAGCCGTAAAGGGTTAAAATTTGCAAAAAAAAAACTTTAAAATTATTTCATTTTAACGAGTTTGCCACTTTGTATTATGAAAAATGCTAATTGTCCAAGATATTTTTTATTTTCTATTTTTGTAGTGGTGTTCAGAGAAGATTATACCGGAAGTGCTCGTCAATAAAAAGTGAACTTTCGGCAGAATCTCGGAAAAACTGCAAAAAAGAGATTTTTTTTTTTTCAAATATTTTGGAAACGATTAACCCTGACGTAAACCATTCTGAGACAAAATCAAGGATCACTAGAAAATAAAAAAAAATGTATTATCAACTTTTCATCTCTAGACAAGATGAAACAAAAAAAAATTTTTTGGTTTTTTGAAAATATGTATTTCGAAAACGCTTAAACAAAAAAAAACTCAGCAAAATTCATAAAAAATATTTAAACAACATGTTCGTATCTGAAATAGTTTTCGAGATAACATCATTTAAACAGCGGTATATTTGTCGTAAACTCCAGATCATAGCGGAGCGGGACACATTACATATATCGTCGTTGACTGTAAATTTAAAAAATCTTTGACTGGAATTTCTGAATTTCTATCAACTAAATCGTACGAGTTGCTGATTCGCTATGCCCTACAAGGCAAATTAAGTTTTCGTTTTCTCAGCGCATAGGTCGTTATCTAGAAATAGCCGTGTTATTTTGTGCAGTGCAGATCATATCAGAACAACAATTGCACGCGTAACACTAACATCCAGATCTATCGACAAAAATTTGGTTAGTGTAACGCGTGCAATTGTTCTGCTATGATCTGCACTGTACAAAAAAAGGCGGCTATTGTCTTCTAAATGTGGTTCCATGGCGGAATCGAGCCTTTTTTATTTATTGTATTTTTTCTGCCTTGTATGGTCGTTTCGTTACCAAACCACTTGGGCCATTAACGCCACCGAGTCTGAACATATCAATGGTTTCACTGTTGATTAAACGCAACAAAAAGGTTGCAATTCTGTTAGCACGAATTAACTTCTTTTCAGCTGTTGATAAACTTCGAAGAACCATATTTGTCGTGTATAATAACAACACAATAAGTCCTTTTGGCAACATTTTGTGATTATTTATTACGCACCGCTCATACTGGGAGTATGTAGCCTAACCTTCCTTTCAGTTCAATTCCACTGAGTTAGCTGCTTTGTACTCAATCCTAGCGTGATCCTATAAGGTTCTACGTTCTTGAAATGCTTGATTTCGAGCAATGGGTTTGTAGACTATAAATTCTATTTTGAAGGCCAATTTCACAGCGGTTACTTGAGCTATCTTTTCGTTTTGCTATATAATGAGCTCCTGTTAAATATTAAAATATTTAAATGGTAACGGCTTCTAGTGATAAACCATTCGTCCTTGATAAGAAAGGCAGAAGGCCGGACAGAAAATCTTTCTCCTAAGTATTAAATGTACCTTCATCATTCTAGAGCGCCCTAAATCTTACCAATATCATCTTCTAATACCGAATACATACATAAATAAATTCGTCTTCTAATTTGTAATGAAAACGAAATTATTTGACCCATTATCGTCGAGGCCATTCTGGGGGTGGAGTACGATTCGCATAATGACTGTGACTCTTCATACTTTCTAGACGGCATTGTGAGATAGTGGGTTTATCTTCAGTAACAAAGCAACAGCAACAACAGTGGCCGCATCATCAGCATTACAATTCTACGGCCTCGCGTTACATGACCAGTAAAGTAGCTGGTCATTGTTTTTATGGTACCACAACCAAAAGATGATATGCAAATGGTCGAGTCACAGAGGCTCTGTCATTGTTGTGTTCAACCAGGATTCTCGTCCTTGGGACGGTTGTTTTTTTAGGCCACCGGATTTTGTATAGACTACGGCGTCTGGCTTCGTGTTTGCATGTACTCGTATGTACAAAACCCCAGATGTAAGCACTATGTCCATAGATATGCTCCAAATCCCGTTCATATAATTTCTCTTTTGAAAGACGTATATGGTTGACATGGCTGATATGATGCCGAGAACTTAGTGGTACTACTAGGCGATTATCATTTTCATACATATGAATGTGCCTAATGGCAATACGCCCCCTTTAGGCATAAGCTGTTGTGGAAAATGTTTCGACAATTTTCTGGCAGTCGATTTTTTTTTCGTTAAACACTCTTCGGTCTGAGAAGGAACAAGTTTCTTTCAAAATTTCTCTTGGGAATGTATGCAAATTTTGAGGTTCATGGACATTTTCCTAACATTTTCAGCAATCGTTTTGAATGAATTTCAGTTTTCTTTGTTTGTCATATTTGGCTCAAAATGTCACCTCGACGAACAATGGAGAACTTGTCTAAGAACCTATTTGATTGATTTATTAAAGCTCCGGTGATTGCGAGCCACCTGAAACCACTTTCTTTAAAAGGATATCTTCGTCTGACATATCGTACAAGAAATATTCTCTTGAATTAGTTTAAATTTCAGCAACGAAAACTAAACCGCCTACAATTTAAATTTTGCATTATGAAGTTGTTGTGTACGAGTGTTTATGGTATTTGGAATAAATGGCATGTCCTAAATGTCACGCGGTGTTGGAGACATTCGATCAAAATTTTCTAAGAATACACAACGATGACAATGACAGTAAGTGAAAGGACTATGCGTCGTAATAATGGCAATTTTGTATTGTCTTAGATGTCGTTCAACAAGCCATTAGGTCAACTTCCTTTCCTTTTGGGGTGACAACATCCGGAGTCATGTTGGGGTCTTGCGATTTCTTTTTTCGGTTCCTTTCCATTCTTATTGACTGCTCTCCGTGAGTGGTTACACTTCAAGGGTTTCATCATGTCGCCACGACAACTTTCATGGATAGTATTGTCGAAGACGAAAATGATAATTTTCGGGCTATGTTTTGTTTAACCCTAGAGAGACTTGGTTCAGAGTCTTGGCAATCGGTGCAGGAATGGAATGGGGAAAACTAGCCGCCTGAGTTATACCCATTAATTGATTGGATTGGATTGTGTTAAAGATACTTTCGAATCGCATAAAATATCTTCCAGATATAAAATTCACCAAACAAATCATCTGATGCTTCCTATACCCAAAGAAGCCAAATTTTGGCTGTCATGCCTGGTTGATCAAAACCGCTTCTGTGTTTTTTTGCCATTTTCGTTTTTTATCATTGTGTCTTGTTCTCGTCTTCGAACATTATAAGTAGTCAAGCGTCGTCGTCTTCGAGGACATGCTGAAGATCAGAAGCACAGGTGAATGTGAAATTAGTTCCCACGATCAAAAAAAAAACGCAGATCTACACCTGAAATATATGCATGCACCCATTGGATGGGCATGAGTACATAGTCATATTAAACGTAGGTAGAGTGGTATCGTGACAATAACGCCGCGATATGGTCGGCGATTTTTCTTCAAGAAACGCTTCTTAGAGTAATTAACCTGAGCGAAGAGTTTATCTCTCAGAAGATACGTGGTGATGATTTGTTGCCCACTGTTTTGTGTTGTAGGACTTCTCGGACGGGTGCAAAGAAATTGCCGCTTATACGTTCTTTTTTATAAGAAGCCGTCCGAACAGGTGGAACGAAGACGTGGTGTCGGTCGTTCCAAGAAAGGGTGGACGAAAGATAGGTTCAAGGGTAAACCTCTTAATGAATTGGATGAGTTTTCGTAATAAGTTGATGGCAATTATTATGGAAATTCGGCTAGTTATGGGCCTTGGTGGCCGTCAAGTAACTGGATAGTTTTAATTTGACCAAAAGGAGAACGTAGTCGATTTTAATTAGCCGTTGATGAAGTTGCACATAGAACTTGGGACAGGCAAACTCCTAGATAACATATTGTTATGTTTGTATTCAATTGCAAGTAGTCGTGGGAAAAACATGATCCCCTGATGAGAAACGTGATAGAGAATGGCAACTAATTATAAATTGTAATTCGGTGGTGTAATCTCAGGGATAAGTTATGACGACATATCAGGATTAAAAGAAGAAAATGTAATCTTAAGCCTGTTGGGTAAGTATACACTTATAGTATGCTTCAAAGTAGGTACAAATTTAATGTTAATAAACACTATCCAAGAATTCTCAGAGTGTTACCAACAACTATTTCCACTAATGAACTTCCTATGTCTTCTGTGATTTGCTTTAGCTAACAGAAAGAGGAGAAATGTGTATCTAATTTCTGCGGCGCTGATGTTACATAATATAAGCTGCTGAAATCAAATCTAGCATCAAGAATAGCGCCACTAATTTCGAATTCGAAGCACGAACTGTACAAACGAAAGCGATTCAAATTGAGATCCTTTATCACCCCCGGCTAATTCTGGGAGAGAGGTCTAGTTGACATGAGACGCTTCTCAGCAGTAAGGTTGACCATAAAACATTGATCTCGGATCAACAAATAAATTTATCGGCAACTTAAGGCAAAAATGATAGCCAAGAAACATTGGATGAGGTCCCATTGTAACCGAGTATTCTTGGAAATTATTCTCATGTGGCGCAAGATACTGTATCGTTGACAACGCTTACAAATGTTAATCGACAGTTGAGCCATTGCTGACGCACGACTTCTGGAGTAAGTTACAGGAACAGAGTGTCTGATCGCAGATGCCGATGGATGTGGTTATGAATTATCGCCTTCAACGTACCAAAGTTTAAATGATGTCGGATTCTGGGCGATGTGCGCTATCCTGGTCGCTCGCTGTAACAGATTGCTCCGACTGTTTAATCATTTATCAAAAGCATTATTCACAACTAAAGTTTAAACGATAGGAGTTAGATTTCCTTTCCTCGACTTAGATTAAAAATATCTAAATTTAGCATTCGAGACAAACCAATGATACTAATTGCGGTCCCCATAATAATAATAAACGTCAACATGGGACTCGGAATTAGGCGACTTTATTAGTCGGCTCCTTAGCTACGAACTTCAGAGTTTAGTTCGCTTATTTACTATTTGCCTTAACTATAGCCAACAGCAGAATTCAGTCACACGCGCCGTTATGCTGCTTTCACACGACGCTGTTCGATACGATATTTTCACGGATGACCTTTTCTCGGAATCAAATGGTTTTACCGACTAGTCTCCGTTGTGAAATGATGGCGCGTATGCCTAAAATACTTTCGGGCTTTTAAGAATATCACACAGCAGACTCGCGTACATCACGATTGTGCTCGGAATGCATACCAGCTTTACCGAATCGCGGGGGCAAACGCCTTCAAATAACGTGTCTCGTATACGTCGTGTGAAAGGGTTCCTAGGAAGAAACATCGGAATTACAACTTAACGCACTGAGCTATCGGCCGCTAAGTTCGCTTATATCTTCGTACACATAATATAGGCGCAATCTCTGTTAATTCGATCCGACCTGACAGAATTGCATACTTCAGCTTCACCATTCTGAATTCTTCATTCAATTTTATGGCGCCACGTCGAACACGAGTAAGAATGTATGTATATATAATTACGTAATATTTATTAAAAAAGTTTTCCAAGACAAAAAAGCAAAATTTTCTAAAAATTAAGAAGGTACTGTGTTTTCCGTGATAATTTATATAACATAGATAGTAAATGTATTTTTCATTAGCACAAAAATTCGTAACTACCAGAACTCTATTTTGTAATGCACCAAATTTTGACACGTGATCTAAGTTTGTTTCGAAATATTTTTCTTCAAAATATTTGTTTCGGTTTTTCCAAAATAAATGTATTTGTAAAAAATTATTTGAAATTCTAAATTTAGTAGTCGCAGAAACCTTCAAGCGAGGAGGAGAGGAGTTGTTTGAGTCATTTTTGACTTAGACTCGCAATGACCTTTTATTCTTAAAAACTAAAATATGTGCTCATGCGTGAATAAACACAGTGACTTATCTATTTATTTGTATTATGTGGTGAAAATGCGTATGTTGTTCGAGATGACACATTGCTATGCACCGAGCATAATATTTATCGACGCTGATTCGTCGTTCGATCTTGCATCAAGTGCCAAATTGCAATTCTTAGTGCAAATGAATGTTGTTGGGAGTGAGAAGACGTCAAAAAGTTGTTACGGTATCGACTGCTACTATTATAAATTTCTGTGATAATTTGTATATTCCGCTGTCAACGGAAAATGGCCTCAAAAACATACTATGCTACGAAGCTAGGATAGATAGATAGGAATATGGTTAGCACAACTGATAGAATTCAATACGGGTATAATATGTGTCCGTTGCTTTTTTTTCAACGTGCGCTACGGGTGACAAACATATACCCGGAGGGGTTCTATAAAACCCAGACCCCGATGCGTGTGCGAGGGCTCCTGAGCCGCCCGAGAGTAATTCTTCCCATATCGCCCCATTTTTTTGTTTACGTTGTCTTCCCCAAGCCTATGAATTGTTGTTAATACGTAATGGCAGGGATAACGACCGGCGAAAACTCCGCCCACGTCTCCCGAACTGAGCTACAGCACACGTAGGCTGCTGCTGCTGCAGATAGCACTGCCCGACATTCACGGTCACTATGCAACCGCAACCGTAGGCGCCGTCTCCACGGGCATTATAATCGAAAGAACGCAATCCAACCTCAAACACAACAACTCAAATTGGTTGCATGTAAATATGTAATCTATAATTGGAAAGAAACGCTGCCGAAAACTGAGAAACGATCATCGAAAAACGCGCAACCAAAAACGATAAAATTGATAAACAGTTGCAGAAAAAAACAGCCGAACGGGGCAAAGTAGAATTAAATGTCTGTTGGTTAAATTTAAGCCAGTAGTTAATTACCCTCGGGTTTGAAATCTAGAACGAAACTTCTTAGTGAGCTGCACCTGTTGCGAATTACAAATTGGAATTAAGACTATATTAGTAACTATCTCAAATTATACCAGTTTCATAATTTATAGATATTAAAGTCTCTTGAACTTCGTGTCTCAATGATATTTTTCAACTGTCTCCAGCCTTTACACACCACACCCCCATCGACTACGGTCGATATTACTTTAGACAAACTTCACGGCTCGTTATAAAATTCGCCACGTCGCGTCGATCCAACATCCCCATAGATATTACCATTGACGGGTCTAATACAGTGAAAATTATATTTTTTTCCAACTGCCTCGGATTTCACATCAAAAAGGCAACCCATTGCGTTTAAACTGCCACTAAATTATCCTATTTGCCTGTTTTTATTTCAACTGAACATTTCCTGCTGAGTTTAGTATCAGGTTTCCTGGCGATTTTCTTTTTATTGTGTCGAGGATACAACTACGACTACATTTGTATATTTCAGATGGCATTGAATGACTACTAGGACGTGCGAGCGACATAGTCTCTTCGCACCAACTTCATGGTAATCTTCAATGAATTAAAGCTGATGGTTATCTTAAGTAGACGCGTTAATTGCGTAAATGCTGCTGGTGACTTCAACGATAACCAATGTCTCATCTCTTAAGAAAATGGCTTGGAATTAAACCAAGGAATGGTGGGCATAAACGTAGCAGATTAACAGCGAAAAAGATGAAAGAGCGTCGCGATGCGCATGCCATATTCACAACGACAATATATTGGTCTTTGAGGTCGGGCACTAAATAAGGCAATTAATGATGATGAAGTTTATGATTTTGAGATAATGGGGGAGGTGGGTGATGTCTCAGAATGATCCAGGTTCTGATTCTTCTCCTAAACCATTTTATTCAGTCACGCACGTCGATGGTATCTCCTAGATGCACAGTGGCTTATTTATCCTTTTTTAATTCATATTGCTCCAAAGAAGATCCCTTAAAACGCTGATATGACACAATTCTGAGAATGACATAACTTCTTCCACTCGAAAGTTTTCCGCCAATAAACATCTACAGTTCCCACTTAGTATACGCCGCATCATCACGCCTTGCACTATTCTCCCATACCATTGTGTTATAACTTTTCCCGCAACAATACTTAATTTCCCGAAAAGTTAATTTCTCCGACAACAACTCGACAAAACATGTACTACCCTCACACCAGTAAATGCTGTGAAAACCGTCACTTAAAATGCTATATCATCCCTGCTGCCTCCTACACGGTTTCATTGTAAGCGCTCAACATTCGCTTAATCTTCTTAATTAATAGAAATTAAGTTAAATGAATACTAAATGAAAATTTCATTACATTTACTCATTTGCTCCGATGAAACGACAAACTGCATCCACTGATTAGACCTTCATTTTTTTCGGCATTTTTGTGAAGTCTCGAAAAATATAATTTCGCTTGGCGGCCTCCTTTGTCCCGGCCAACTTCAATGCGAGAATCGTCCCGGAATTGCCACAAGAAGTTGAAAAGAAAAACAGGATCAAGTGTTGGCGGGCACTAATTAGATACGTTATTGTGCGTCGGTCGATGACGAGAATAAGAGTGTTTGTATAAAAGTATCTTTACAAGAGATGGAGAGGGGGGAGAGAATTGATCTGAGTACCGAATAGAAAATATAAACTTCACCCGAAAGGACCAAGTACTCGGCCATTTAATCCGGGGACTCAATTTGACCTTTTCGGATCGTCAAACTGAAGAGGTCATAAAATTGAATTACAGGTCAGTAAACATCAATGGCTTTGTTGTGGTTGACATTTTTTTTTGGTCGGTGTTGGGTTTTCGCTGGAATAAGAGAACTTGGACGGTTTAGGTCTTCTTAAGAATTTCAGAATTCCATCTTGTAAGAACAAATCAGAAAATTCCAATCAAGGACACGAAGAAATATCGAAAGAGAAAAACGTATCCGTACACACCAATTTTCATGCGACTACCATCTTTATTATAGCAGATCTGTAGAAGATGACTTCTTTTTCGTGTGCTTCCTTTCTTGTCTTATGCCCTATTAAATGAAAAATGATCGTTGTCGATGTAGACGAGGAAAGAAGCGTCTAATTTTTGCAAGTATACACACAGTGGCCATTAAAGTAGCGTCAAGTGCTTGAATCTATCCAAGAAGACAGGAAATGGCTTGCAAAAGTTAATTGCCAGGTGCTAATGGAAAAGGCACGTTAACATGGTTCAGGTGCACTCAATGTCTTCGTATTCTCTCTTTTTCATTCACAAACTCGGAGGAGATTTTGCATTTCGAAGGCAAGGATGGATGCATCTGGAATGGTAAATTGAGCGTTGGAACTTTAGTTCAAATTTAAATCATTTCTGGATGAAAAGATTATCAATTTAAAGCAGAATTTGAATTGTACGGAAGAAAAGCAAACAGAATTCATAGGGTGTCAATGGCGCAATACGGGCGTTGTTTTCCATTTTTTGGCTCCAGTAATATCGGGGAAACCAGGGTCTGATTTAGTTTCCCACCTCTTCCTAGTTCTCTTCATGTATCATGTAGACTGTATACAGTATACACTGTACGTCTGAACCGCATAAATCGGGGATCCACCGTAGACCCAGTCTAAAGTGATTTTTCGCTTTAGGTAGTACGAACACACAATTTTTAATGTGCTGCTATTATGATGTATACACGGTGGGCACCGAAATAATGCATTTCGGAAGTGTCTACGAAATATGTATATGCACATTTTCGATTTCGATAATTTCATACTGCCTAAAGCGGGGTTCTACTCCCAGTCTCAAGTGAATTTCGACTGTGTAATCGCACTACTTTGATCGGAGTTTCTCTCTAATCGCAACTCCAAGTGGAATTACACTTACGACAGTACGAACTTTTCAGTATGTGAAATACTGCCGCATAATCCAGAGTAAAATACGTTTTTAGGGCGTTCTTATTTGTTTTATTTTTTATTTTATTTTTTTTTTAATGAGACCGCAGTACGGAAGGCGCAACGAGTAGCATATTCGCCTTCTATGCACTGGGCCCGGTTCGATTTCTACTGAATGCAGAGTTTTTAACGTGTCGGGCTATGAGCCCACTCAGCTGTTAAATGAGTAACCATTTGGGGTAAATAACTCGGTTGAGCATGTTGCTGCTGATCACACACCTCTACACAAAACACACCGTCACGATCTAGTAAATGAGATGATGCTAACACATTTCGAGGCCTTGGTCCAAATTTGGACTGTTGCGCCAGTTTTTTTTTTGAATGACGCTGTGGTGACTTTTTTTTCTTTGGAAGTTAATTGGGGATAGCTCCAGGGAGTTTTAATCACGTATTCGCTTTTGAGCAGAGAGCACTATGGTAGATTATCAGTCTTCCGTGATGGTCTTTGGAATTAATATTTCATTTTGTCAACTTGTTTTCCTAATGTCGATATTCCTAATTCTCTCGGTGGTTCATAATGTATCATGATGTAAGTATGCATCTTAAAATTCTCCGTGAAACATTACGAACGATCTTGTTTAAAGGTTTTCATGTATATTCTCCTTTCAATAGGATAAACAAACAGGAAAACCATGTTTAAGGAATCTTTAATTTTTTGAGTTTTCTGCTTGAAAAGTTCAAGTGCTTCTCTCATTACACACGTGGTTGATAATTTTGTGCTGGTTGATATCCTCTATGCTTTATGCACTTCTGTTGTTGTCGGGGAGGAGTAGTTTTGCTGCTTTGGCAAGTTATTTCTGTCACTACGTCACTCCTGAGGTTATTCTGGAGAATTAGGTTGTACGAGCTTGATAGACCTCTTTTATTCATATTTCTTTTTTACGACCGAGGTGACCGCTTCTTCTGTTGTTTTGCTTGCCCTGCGGCTGTTACTCTTTCTCGGGGGTTTCAACTCGCGAATGTCCTAGAGGTACAGCTCCGGATCTGAGTGAGCTGTACCTCTAGAACTCCAGAGATGTGTGTAACGTACATGTTTGTGGGCGTTGGGACGCAGCCTATATTAATTGCCTTGACCCCTCCAGGGGCAAAGGCGCGTCATCATCTCTAGCATTTCTATGCCTTGTTGACGTTTCGATAGCATATCTACTTTTATCTAGATATCCTACTGAAACGTCAACAAGGCATAGAAATACTAGAGACGTTGACTCGCTCATGCCCCTGGAGGGGTCAACGCAATTAACATATCTACTCTTCGGAAATTCAGTTGCTAGCATGCACCTCCTATCCGCACCGTCTTTATACTGACAAGCTCGGAGTACTGTGAGAGTTATATTAGTACTCACAGGCAATTATGGTCGCGCCGAGATTTCAACTCCGAGCTCCAGATTAGTATCGTAGAGCGGTGATGGGGAATAAAAAAAAATGGAGCGATGAAGATGGAATGGTTTGCGGATGGCGCTGATGCCCTCGGTCTCACGTCGGGGTCCGGATGTAATGGGAACCTTGGTCTCTGCTTTCGTACCACCGACAGATCACTATTCACCAGGTGCAGCCCTCGATCTGCCGGTGGAAGCAGCACTACCAGGATATGGTTCATTACATGTGTTTTTGCCTATCCGTTTTTTAATCCTTTAATTATATTAAATTAATGTTATAAAATTAGCTGATCAAGCTTTCCAGCACTGCTACAATTATTTTTTGCATCTCACCAACAAAAATTAAATTTCGTCACATTTTTATATGCACATTTATAGTTTGTTTAGTCCTTGAAAACCGCCTCGTGAAATTAAGGAACGATTTCTCCAAAGAAGAAAATTCTCTTTCTGCCAATAGATTGAATGACCTGCCCTTTCTTATCCCAACTGCCATAACAATTCCATTCCCAACTTACTCATGAGTGACTCGAATGCAGTGTTGCATCCTTTATCTTCAACTATTCTATCGGAACGGATTGTTGTTCTCACTTCGCCCTGCATCATTCTCACTGCACAAAATATTGTATGAAATTTCAATTCATCCGTAGATTTCATGATATCTTCTGAACTTCTCATCATTTCGTCAAACGGCAAACGTCAAGACGATATAAAATGATGTCCACCCTGCGTCCATGAATTCAATATACGTTCTTGAGACGACAATAATTTCCACTGCAATAAAACTGGTGCCGTCTTGATGCCAACCGACCATCCTATGAATTGCCAACTAGCAGCAATGAAGCCTGTCTTCCTCCATCCTGGGGAGGAGTTGAACCTCATATAGACAGATCAATTGTATGTCGTCTTACGAGCCCTTTTATATGATAAAAATTCGTTGAGTTACATTGCATACATATGTGAATATATCAATTTATTCGGACATCTTACAAGGGGTGGACTCAGCAACTTCTGCATCAGCCTCCCAGATGTCTGTCTAATGTTACATTTTATCTTTCGCATCCGGTCCGGTCGAATCGGTACTACATATTATGGGATTGTTCGAATAGCGCCGAACAAATTCTAATCGATAGGACATTGTTCGTCTCGATGTACGACCGAAATAGGAAGATTTTCGCCAGCCTGTTTGAAGGTGGAGCGACCCGGACCCGGGCTCACAAATGGCTGTGTCCTGTACGTATGTCTATTGGTACGTCAGGGCACACTGGACTTGCGAATAAATAATTTATGGACCTACTGAAGTGAAACTTATTTATTAGAATCGGTTGCCTCGTCTCTTGAAAATGACGATGCTATTACTAGGCTCTCCCTCTTTATTTCTCGCCGGGACTTTTGATCCTTTTTTTCGTTGTTCATCTGGGTCATTCAACCATCGATGACCGGTACGCTTAGCGACTCTACTCCCAAGAGAAAAATATTGGCTACATTGCAATTTCCCAATTTCCGAATCACAATATCTATTGGGGACCACACAAAGACCGTAATTATCATTAGAAAGGATATTGTATACACTCGGACAATCGGAAACTTTTGAATTTTCACAAAGAGTTCACAGTTCAAAGTTTTCGATTCGGTATGTACTTTTTATTTTGTAGGATTTTGTGTAGTTTTCTCCTTTTTTAAATTTTCCCAAGTAAGCTTTTCCGTTCAGTTTGCCTGAGCCGTTTTTGTTGTGTCCTCATGTATTTTATTGTGCCTTTCAACCATTCAAGAGATTTATGTTGTTATCGACTGTCCATCCGCAACTATTATTGGTTGCTACTGGTATTATTGATGTTGTCCTCTTTTCCTTGTCGTTGTTGTTCTAATCAATGTCACTGTTGTTTGTTACAATCCTCTGCTACATCGAAAGCGATGTCATCAAGTATGTTTCAAGGAGGAGAGAGAGAGGATTTAATTGACCAGGGTTTATTACCCTTATCGTTAAGGGATAGAACATGGCGACGGATTTTCAACAATTTATGGCAACTAGATTATTTTTATTCATCTTTTTGTCTTGGCAAGGACTGTCTGTGGTGGGAGTTTAGATAATAAATGTAAATGGGGGATGTTGTTCAGAGAATGAGTTGAAGGAATTGGAATTAATAAAACGTATTGATTTTCTGATTCCAAAAAATCTAAAAGTTTGGAATTTCTGAATTTTTCGATCCTCTTATTACAATACATATCACTTTTCGTTTTGTAACTGCTCATAACACTATATTTGGTTGGTTTATTATATTCACATCGGCATGGCATGAACACGTGAGAAAAAAAGTCTACTCTACTCTACTACTCAGTTGCCCTAACCACTAGTGGGGCATAGTGCGTCAACTGTTTTATGTGAACCAGTTGACGTTTTGTTGGCATAAACTAGTTTCGGAGAATGCAGTTGCCAGCGTGCATACCTGTGATAAGTCGGGAGAAGCTGTGGTTTATTATTACGCCCCGCACCACAGGGAGAAGACAACACAAACAGCCATGACCACGAACATCGTCGTGGACGCGATTCGAACCCGAAACGCCGGTAATCAGTCATGAGACCTCAACGCACTAAGCTGCTGGTCACCTCCGCCGGTCCTCTCGATTCAAGGCCTCTAACTTTCAGTTCCAAATTTCTGTCAAATGCTTCCAGTTTCAACTGAGGCAATCCACCCAGTGTTTTCAAAGACTCGTCTACTGATATTTAGCCTTTCTTTAACGAAATTATTTAAGCTATTAAGTCATTAAAGCTCGAAAGTGAGCATGCACAAGTTTCTACATATCTTTATCTTGTTTAGTGTAATTTTCAACAGGCAACTCGGCTGGAACCTTTAAACATAAACCTCTACCTCTAAAACTTAAGCTCGTGGAGACGCTCCTTCCCGAAGACCTTCATAGGATTTGCCAAAACCTTTCAACCTATGAACATCTTCCTTTGATTGTCAGTTCCCGTAAATTACATTAGTTTCGAACAGAGCATTTTGACTCTATAATTTTTGCTGTCTTAGTCTTCTTCGCGTGATCATAAGCTTCCGATAGGCATCGTTCGGCGATTTCCAACGGAACATCAGGGTATTTGCCTTGAATAAATCAGTGAAAAAAAAGGAAAAAAATAGAAAAAGGCTCAAGCTTTATTAAGCACGATTCACACACAACAGTGACGGCACAATGCTGTGACCGGCCCGTGATTCCACCGCCCAGGCTGCAAATATTCTTATACGAACTTTGAAGAGGCCTATTCACATCTGCCGGACGCATGACGCTGACAGTAAAAACAGTACTGTCACCGACACCGTACCGTGTCAGGCAGATTTATTTCCGACGATATTTTTAGATTTTCACGGCCGTGTTTTTTTCAGACTGTGTAGTTTTTTCAGCAAGGTGAATGTAGAAAAACTTATGCAAACTTGCTGTTTGTAGTGCGATCAGCCAAACTTCTTCATCTGAAAACGTTGCCTTTTTTGCCACTGAACTGCACTGCTACAGGACGGTTGAAACAATAAACAGTGTGAATATAAATCACTGTGAGTTCACGGCCCGGGGAATTACGGGCCGGTCGTGGCACTTTGCTGTCACTGTTGTATGTGAATCGTGCTTTAACAAGCTCGTGGTAAGCTTCGATCTATCATGCAATGGCTGCGTCCCTAAGTGTCACCATACACTGTCGAACTCGAACATAGTACAAGTGGACCGGTTTTCTTCACGTTTATGTGAAGTGTGTGTGTGTCTTGAGCTATTCAGAGGACATTTGTGCCAGGTTCGTGTTCTAGTTCGACAGTGTATGGTGATACTAAAACGCCAACGCTGCCTTAGGACTTGCTCACTTTCTTCCCACAATAAAGTCTGCGTCTGGCAATCACGTTAAAAACACGACCATCGACCATACACAAAACAACCGAGGTTAGAATCGAAGTTTGACGGAACAGGCGTTTGACATTTTGCAACTTGACAATCGTCGCAAATGTCGCTTTTCTGTCTCTCCTGAGCGGAAGAGCAGTCTAGAAAACTCCAACCTATTCCGGATAATCAGATTGAATTTGTGCTCACTGTCTTTCCCTTTACTGCACTAAATTATCCATTTGATTAAAAAAAAAAATAAATTATCTCTCTCTTACTCAGCGCCATTTATTAGCCTCTTATGCAAACTTTCACCAAATTTTCCACATTTGACCATAAAAAAGCGAAACACTATCAAAAGATTTAGACATCAAATAAATTCCTGAGTTTTACACAAAATTTTAGTGTCGGTTACCAAACCCCACCGACCGATCCCTTCGCAGCATCAAAACATTTTTTCAACACACAAACCAACAACAAACGAACGACTTTAATAGTCAGCAATAAAATTTTTAAGTTGAAATATCCCTTACTCGGTGTGGAGACCTGCAAGTAAATGGATCCATTGCCGAAAAAAAGAGAAAACAAAAATGTTGCCAACTATCCGTATAACCATAAAATGCGAGCCAACCGAAACATTTGTGTAACACATTCATTGGATAAAAGGACGACCTCTCCCGGCAATAACAGCATCTTAAGCGACGAGCAAGGCATGTAGAAAGATTGATGTTTCGCCTGGGCCGCAATAAGTTAGTATCTCAGAGGATATTCCTGTTCGTTGGTACACACAAGGATATACACCAATTGCCTGCCAACATTTTAAGGAGTCAAATATTGAAGAGCCCCGTCGGTCGTAGCAGTGCAGCAAAATATACAACCGCAACATTTTCAACGAGTCAAGAACAAGGGAAATCCTCTGGAGTATAAATTTTATGAGCCCCGGAATGGTTGGTCCTGGTGGTCATTGACGACGACGTCATCGACTTACCCTAAAAATTTCGTTGCAGTCAATCATCACGGTGAAGTTGTTTTTCCAAGGCGGCATTACCACTGTATAGCATGGGCGGATGGAGAACACTCTTATGGCCTGATAATGATCCTGCTGATTGCAACAGATATATGGCATAAATGACCCATATGCTGATTACGTATCTTTAAGACGAGACACACGTGTTTGTTACAAGTCATGCGTGTGTGTTTGATGATGACATGCAGAGCAAATCCGTAGTTTGGAAGAATTAAATCTTGGCAGATGTCGGATTATGTTGTAATGATTCGTCCGGGAATTGGGTTTTTGGTCAGTGCGGTGGCAGTCGGTGGTTGTTGCGGGAATCCCGAATTTCGTCATCCGGAGAGACTATGCACGGACCACTATTGCAGAAACTTTTAATGGTATATCGTTATCTGTGCTGTGGGAATTTTGCAATGAAATGTTTCGAAATTAAGCAAGATAAAAGGATAAAGTACCGTGACAGGGGCAACACAGTGCTATGATAATTAAATTAACGAAGACCATTAAAGACTTCATTAAATTTGAGAGAATTGCCTTGCGTCTACGTAAAACGGAACTATTCCTCAACTATATGGAAGCTAGGCTATATGATAAGAATACCGTTTTGGGTGTAAATCAGTTATTCTTCAATAGTTGAGTAATATTCGTATATTAAATGCCTTCCAAAGATGAGAAATAGGTTTTTTTTATTATTGCAAATTTTTGTTTTTTGATTTTTTGTCCTCCAGTTTCTTTAATTAGAGTAAACTAAACATTATACGCATTGGTTCGGCCAAGACACATTCGTTGACTTTACTTATTTTTGCCCTAACCCCTAGTGGGGCATAGCGCGTCAACTATTCTATGCGTCAACTATTCTATGTGACTTAGCTAATGTTCCGTTAGCATGAACCAGTTTCAGACGATGCGCGTTATCAGCATGCACCTCCTTGCCCCATTTATCCGTCTATCTGCGAAAAGTCGGGAGATATTGTGGCTTATTATTACGCCCCGCACCTCAACATCTATAGCCACGAATGCCACAGGACTTAAACCCGTAACGGCCATAGTCAGACATGAGGCGGACGCCTCTACGCACTGGGCTACCGGTCGCCCCGATTCGTTGCTAAAAAAAAGGGTTTTCTGACAACAATATGGTAGTCTAATTTTAACCAATTTCGAGAGTGTAGTTTGGTAAAAGATACCATTGAAAAATATAAAATTTTGTTAAGATATCCTTAGAATCAAAAAAGTTTTTCTCAGAAAACTGACTTCTGGACCGGTCGTTCCTATGGCAGCTATATGACGCATTGGTCCGATTCCGTTGGAAGGCTTTGTAAAAAATTTCAGCTCGATAGCCTCGAAACTGACAGACTAGTTTGCATAGAAACAGACGGCAAAGTTTATTGACTCATCTCGTCATGCTGACCGAGAATATATATAGTTTATATGGTTGGAGATGCTTCCTTCTATGCGTTGCAAACTTCACAACAAAGCTAATGTACAATAGACAGAAACGGTAAAAAATTGTTCTGAAATTTTTTGTTATTTTTTTTTGTCACATGGGAACTGAAAACTAGGCTTAGTAACAAAACTTTCCTTTTGTTCTGTTCTGGAAATTTATGTGCATCCATTTGGTTTTATTAAACCGTAAAGTCATCATTATCAAGATCGGTCGTTTTTTAAATTTGCGGTGCCCAACGTGGGACGCATATTGCGAAGCTTCAATAAATTTAGTAACGATTTCTCAATGTCTGTTTAAACAGCCGATTGACTAACGGAGACATTAGTTTATCGAAGCGCCTAAGCCAAAAGTTATGCAACGTTTCGCAATACATACTGAAAATATGGCAACACTGTAGCAAAATCAGCTGTTTTCTTGACTATTCTGGCATATGTACCATTCATTGTATTCTGTGTCCGTACCGTCTCTAAGCCTTCATTTGCGGCTGAGTTGCTTCCAAATCCTCTTCCATCCAGAGCTCTGATCTTTATGCCCAGTTAAATTGTTCTCATTTGAATGTACGATCGTAAACAGTTCTGGCTGTAAAATCTAAGTATCAGCTGTTAAGATTTATAGTGTCGGTGAATTTTCAACCAGGAGGCGACGATTAGCGTTTATCGTTACAATAAACTTTAACTGGATATTGAGAAACTATTTTTTGTCAAAATGTACTCTAGGTTTTGCAGAGACCTTTTTGTTCTAAATCCCTTCACGAGTCCGCTGAAGTCGTTAACTTATCTCGGAAGATTTCAATTACCTTTATATCGACTTTTACGATTTTAATATATATAGTTGTTAATTGACTTAATGTTTGAAGTAAATAATATTTGTTTATCATTACCGTTGATTGTCGCGCTCGGTGGCCGTGGTCGTTTCGTCACCGCTCTACGACACTAATTTAGAGCTCGGAAGTCAAATCTCGGTGCGATCAAAAAACTGCCTGTGGGTACTAATAGAACTCTCACAGTGCTCCGAGCTTATCAGTATAAAGACGGCGCGGATAAGAAGTGCATGCTAGCAACTGCACTTCCGAAAAGTAGATACGCTATCAAAACGTCAACAAAGCATAGAAATGCTACAGATGTTGACACGCCCATGACCCTGGAGGGATCAAGGCAATTAACAACATTACCGTAGATGGAAGCGACATAAAAAAAAGAGTCATTGTTTGCCAATTACTAAGCTAATCGTCCGTCCTTGAATATGTCACGTTCTCTCTCAAATCTCAGAATAGAAACCCTCTTAGTCTTTGGACTTAGTCCATTTCTGGGGCTACTATCTCGAAATATAAACAATAATCCACCACGGGCGACTGCACTCGACTACTTTCCTCAGTCTTCCTGATCCCTTCAAACTCGCATATCGCAAAACTTTCGAAATTTGTCCTCATTCCGTCCCGACTTTATTCTAAGCCAAACAATTAGCTCGGCAAAACGTTCAAATTAAAATTCTTGAAATCTTCGTAATCCGCATTCAACGACGACAAAACTCCTGAAAACATGACGCTATCACTGTTTCACAGACTTACTTCATCATCCACTCGTCGTCGGGGAGTTCCGAGCACCGAGTTGTGGTATTTCAGTATAGTAGGTGCACACGTTTGACTCCCCGTAGATTCGTTGCATAGTCTCTACACCACGAAACTAATTTGCCATGTCACTTGAAACGCATGGGTTTTAGTAATGAGACCCAGATATACATATACGTACTTGTGACGACGTTGACGCCTTGGATCCTGGGAATGTGTCCTGTATCTAGGAATCTACGACTGCCTTGTGAGTCGCCTACCTAAACAAGTTGGACTTTTCAGCTTAGCCCAGAGGATACCATATCGGTCTATTGCATATACGACTACACTACATCCTCCGTATATAGTCGGTATATGTTTGTGTAGATACGTTAATGACGAAAAGTCACGTTTTTAATAGTATGCAGAAAAAGGAGTTTGCAGGAAATTTGTGGTCGCCTATGGTTTTCTGGCTTTCTTGATGCTAGTCCACGAGAGTTACGACAACCGACGCCTGACTCCATAACTGGCACAGCAATAACAAGGCAAATAAAGGCCCACCACACAGCTCCGACGACAGTCAACTAAGTGTGCCTGGCGCGGGAAGCGGGGGAACTGAACGCATAAATGCAAAGTGTGATGTGATGCTTATGACAGCAGCAGCATGTTGAAGAACTTGTTATGGACCATTCCTTCCATCTCTTGCAATTTATTCTGTGGCTAAAGTCACATAACACTTAACATCATTTGTTCGTTCCCGCAGTCGGCCCCCTCGTTTGCACTCATCCACCTCGACATTTTTGTAAGGACACGAGGCACACTACATCGTATGGTGTTCGTTGGGGATGAGGCGTTGAACCTAGTTGGAATACGATTTTCTTTTGTTTCGTTTTTTTTTGTTGCCTAAGTATCCGCAGGATGAGTGGTTTTTCGATGCTACAAAGAAGTCGAATACGACGACGAAGGGACGGAAAAAACACAAAGGATGTATGTAGCCTAGTTTTGATTATTTCCTACTACTTAGTGGTAGCAGGCAACATCAACACAAAACAAGAAGAAAAAAAGTGGGTGTATCAAGGGACTATGGGTAGCACGAACATTTCGTTTTGTTGTTTTGATGTTGATCCGTCGCCTTCTCTCCTCCCTTTTCTCGTTTATTCGGTTCCTTGGCTTGTTCTGTCGCCATCCGGACATCATTCAGTCCCGATTTTGTTTATTCACCAAAGGAGCCGGAGTTCAGGACCTCGATACGTGTGTGGCAAGACAGTGTGGACTCGTTAGAATTGAATTACAGTTCACACAATATTAAATGGACTGCATTTACGACGACACAATTTTCCTCATGTCGAGGACAAAAGGACAGTACCGCCCCGCTACAATTTCCGGACGCAAACGATTTCCATTTGATGATAACTATCTCTCCAGTCGTTCGCTTTTTTTTGTATCATTTCGTTCAGGGAATTGTCATTTTAGCTGGCGAAGACAACTTTAATTGGAAGGAAATTGGTATGCTTCGATCGGTAATTGTTTCCAGAATGCATTTCAATTGGGAACTGATTGTCGATTATCGCATGTTGTGTAGCGACTTAGGGATTCTCTTAATTAATATTCCGCTAACGGACGATGGACTGGATACAGTTGTCATTTATTCCACGCCAAAAAATCTCCTAGGGAGGACCACGACCATTTTAATCAAGGCTCGGAAACCTTTTGGCTTCCTGTAATTTTTAGTTAGTTTGTACATCTAGTACCCCACAAAAATCGCAAATGCGAGGATGATTCTCTCCTTAATAAAATTTTATTTCCGTGTCTTGATTGAGATGTCATTATGAAAGTTTCATCTTCAGCCGACCGCACCGTGTCAACTTATGAGCCTATTTTCGTTGACACACGTGTAACCACGATATCCCAGAAAAGCCAGCAGCAGTCTTAGTTCCATTGTTATCCGTTGACAATGTGGTGCTTTTGTTTGTAATCCAAGTCGTCCATAACGTGCCAAACGACGACACATAAGAAACACAAGACGCAGAACAAGAGACATCTTCACAGTACAACGTCACATAGCACAGCAGTGTTCGCTAAATTGTCTGGGTGAAATGAGGAAAGATGATGTTACGCGAACCATCCCCAATGTAACTAAAATCCTTTGAATAGAATGCTGCTTGCGTCGGTAATTGAAGACACGGAAAGGCTCTTGGCATAAATTCGCACAATTGTCACGCCACCATTAAAGTTATTGTCATAATTATGAATATATTCCTACGTATGTACATAATGAGCACATGTATGCCTTCCAATTTCACATGTTCTGCACAACAGTCATTCAGCTTCAGTACCTGCTAGCTAGGTACCACGACTCCATAATTGTAGCGCTTCATTGAACTTTTACAAGTTCCCTGAAACACCCTCGTTGGGTCATTCAGGTTTCACATGTGTGTGACAATCAATGATCAGATGGATCAACCTTTTAAAATGCGGAAACCACAATCCCACGAATATATTCAACTCCAGTGCATGGAGAATCAATGTACATAGGTGTATGACCAGTACTTCCCATGCTGTCCATTCTTGGAGAGTATCTGAGATTCATGGCTATGAGTTGCTGGTTTCAGTTTGTTGCCGTTACCAACCCAAGCGATTCGATCAGGCGTGTGGGTTTCAGTGACACCGTTTCTTAACTCAATTTACGTATGGTGAATAAAGTCAGTTAAAACAAAAACATAAAACGTAGCAAAAAAAAACGAAACAGACTGTAACCAAAGAAAACCAGCTCTGGAGAACCAGTTGGACCGGACGAATTATGATTTTTACTTGGGTGACAGCCGCATTAATTATCCCATGGGTCTAAGATTATCTGCGGGCGATCTACGTTCATACAATATAAGGTCCATTGATCGATAGATGGCTAGATAGTAGATCAACGTGATGATGATTATAGAGTGTTTCGTTTGCATGCCCCAAGATTTATGTAACGAAATCAGATCGAATAACATTAGATGCTCCTGGGCGGATGTGATTGGATCGAATGATTTTGCAATGGCATTTGTGTAGCTTCGGGATGAGATCTGCAATTGGGTTCTGATATTCATAACCAAGGGATGCTTCAAACATCACGCATAGAGCAGACTTATACCAGACTTTGAACATTTAATAGATTAACAGCATCTATACTTTTGAATTTAAATACTGCTCACTTTTGTTTTTAATTATTGGTTTGCATGCACGCATTAATTGACACTAACAATTTCCATATCAATTGAGTCGTTAGGTCACTAAAGCGGTCTTGTGCGGAACAGCTCCAAATTATAGAATCGCGACCCGAGGACCCTGAACGGGATAAACAGCGGCCTATGCTTGCTGTAGCTCAGTTCGGGAGATGTGAGCGGGGTTTTCACCGCTCGTTGCCGCTGTCCTTTACGTATTAACAAAAATTCATAGGCCTGGGAAAAGCAACACAAACATGGGAGGTAAAAATGAGGAATAAAAAAAAATTAGGCGATAAGGATGGAATGGTTGGAGGATGGCTCACTTGCCCTCGCGCTCGCATCGGGGTAATGGGACTCTCGGCCTCTGGTTTCGTACCACCGACAGATAGATCATTACTCCACAGATGTTGTCACCAATCTTCTGGTAGAAACAGCACAATCAGACAAGAATATGGTTCATTTCAGGGCAGCTTCTACTTCATCTTCAAAGAAGTAGAAACTGAGGCAGAGTGTGCTGCAAAAAGGAAAAAAAACGAACTGGGCTCCTGAGCTAGCCTGCAACCATTTAAGAGGAGAAAAATAGCAAAGAAAAAAAAATACTACATTTCCTCAATATTCCGATGATCAACGGGCTAAAGAGCCTAACGTAGCAAATGACCGTGAAGGTCGGGCCGTGCCATCTGGCAAAAAAAGGCCCTTCAACGAGCTAAGCTGCGGCCTATGCTTGCTGTAGCTCAGCTCGGGTGATGTGGGTGGGGTTTTCGCCACTCGTTGCCCCTGTTCCTTACGTATTAACAAAAATTCAAAGACCTGGGGAAGACAACACAAATATGAGAGGTGAAAATGCGGAATAAAAAAAAATTAAGCGATAAGTATGGAATGGTTGGCGGACAGCTCATTCGCCCTTGCGCTCGCATCGAGGTCCAGATGTAATGGGACTCTCGCCCTCTGGTTTCGTACCACCGACGGATCATTACTCATCAGGTGCTGCTATCGATCTGCCGGTAGAAGCAGCTCAACCAGACAAGAATTTGGCTCATTACAAAGGTTAAATTGTAGGAGTCCATTTACAGTCTCGCAAAGTAGCACGAGAATGTAAACATGCTGCTCGCCCTGTGCTCGTTGTTCCTCGCCTGACCTCGTCCGACTCCGCTCCGTAGGCGAGCCACCGCGTGGCACGAGCAGAAGACAGCCCGAACGTTCCATGTTCACACTCTCACTTTATCGCGATGTTACGATCACATACGCGCAGTGGGAAACAATGCATATCATATCATTTGTGAGTTAGTTTTTTGTTGCGGGTGGAGTTTGTGGTTTGAAAGATCAATAAAGTGCACTACTGTTTTCTTTTAAAATGCATTTAGATCTTTTTCTGAAATGCATCCTTTTTTTCAAAAGCGTAGTCTATCTTACTGGCAAAAGCTTGTAGATTTTATTGGGGTCGCTGATTGCGAATCTGAAGTCCAAATGACAAAACCTAAATGGTGCTTCCAGAATGACAACACTTTTTTTTATAAACACGTCCAATTTTGCTTAGAAAAAAACTGGCAGGTGGTTGTTTCGGTCTGCGAATCTGAAGTCAAACTTGCAAAAAAAAATCAAAAACTAAAAGAGTTTCTGAACGTCATCACTTTTTCTTTAACTCCGCCAATCTGGCTGGAAAAAGCTGGTAGGGGGTTATGCGTGTGGTGTCGCTTAACCCCTCTCTCTCTCTTTCTCAATTGCCCTAACCCCTTGTTGGGCATAGAACGTCAACTGTTCCATGTGGTCCAGTTGACGTTTCGGCGACATAAACTGGTTTCAGAGAATGCAGTTGCCAGCATGCACCTCCTGCACATCCATGGCTACGAACGTCGTCTTGGACGGGACTCGAACCCGAAACGCCGGTAGTCAAACATGAGACTGATGCCTCAACACACTGCGCTACCGGTCGCCCCTTAGCTTAACCTAAACGCGAGCAAACGATTTTCGAGAAAAATTATTTTACATGAAATGTGTCATGGTTGATAAAAATTCAATTGAATTAAATACTCTTCGCAAGTGCGCACATTATTTACCTTGATCTCTTTCTATGTACAGACAACATCCGCCATCTCATTTTTTTCCTAGAAATAGAAACATAATTTGGTATTGGTATGCACTATTCGCCTCAGCGGCAGCTGCTATTCCGACATCAGTGATGGCCAAGAACATAGTACAGTACCAACTGGGGAGTTTCGACAAATTACTCGCGACTCGTACGCGGGCGAGAATGTGAATGCGTGCCTCGCTGCTTGTCTTCGGCATCCTCGCTGAATATGCTCGCTGAATATGCTCGCTTCGTTCACTCGGCGAGAATGTAATCCAGTCGCAAAGCCAGGGTTTCCTAGAGATACGGTGAAGTCAGTTGACGGCCGTCATCTAGCGTTGACTCGCTACACGAAAACGTTCCCTATGCAAACTAAATGTGACGGTTTCCTAGATAGCGCTGGTTGCGAATGTAACGTCAACTAGTGGTGGTGCCAATACACGACGACCGTCATTTAGCATGGGAACATTTCATGACGGCCGTCAGGGTGTTGTTTTTTTTTCAGAATTACTGCTATAAGGTTGGCAACACGTAGCTAAACGTTCTTTTACGGTGAACTGTGTTGATTTATCAATCAGTAAATTGGTGAAAATGCTATTTGGTCGACTGTAATGGATGTCTTATACGCCACCGCTACATGACGGCCGTCTTTGGGTGGTGGGTTTTAAAGCCACCGCGCTACATGACGCCCGTTAATGTATGTCCGTCAACTGACAACGTTTCTCTAGGAATCATCGTCCATATGCTTGAAACGCAAATAAATTATTACATTCGGTGATGGAAATTCCGGCAAATGAATATTTCCAAATACATAATCAAGGTAATGCTCTCTAATTTACTGCGGTTCGAACTGCATTTCTTAAAAATGGAGTCTAAATCTGAGCTTCTTTGGCTATCTTCAAGGTCGATTTGTGTTTTAACTATGTAGATCGATCGATGTCTTGACTTAACTACTGGGGATAAGTAACTATCTTTTCGAAATACAGTCTTAAAAAAAATGAACAAAAATTTGATTTTGGTTTCTACAGTAGATACGGATAATGTCCACCCATCAATCTTATGAATGAATATGTACGAGTATTACAATATCTTTCCGATTGAGCCATCAATTTGAAACCTAATCCTATAGTGAATTAAAAAAGACTTCCCATGGAGATAACTCCTCATATTTCATAGATACACAGTTTTAAATTGAAATTCAATTGAATGATTGCCTCCTCGCCAAGACGGGGATAATGTTGTATAACATTCATTTTGATTTCCGATTTTTTCCTTCTCTTTTAAACTTGATTTTTTGTTTTCATTATTTTATTTAATATTATAAATTCGATCGAGTGCATCATCAAATCGTCTCCTTGATATACGTATTTGTGTTTCTACTATCTTTTGAACAATTTACTGTACTCTGTAAAGATTTTCAATGGTTTCGCCATGGCTTCATCTTTTTATCTGGTCAATTCCGTTGTCCGTATCTTGGGAAAAAATTATTAAATTCATGGTTGTGCTATCCAGATGAATATGTATTTTATTTCCATTCATTTTTAAATATTTTGTCTCATGTATTGGTATCCGATTTGGTTTTTTTTTCTTGATTTTTTAATCGTCTCAGTCCAAGCTCCACAAAAAAAAGGTGGACGTATCCAATCGAGGTCATTATAACCATCAAAACTGTTGGCGACACTGTAGTTTGGACTATCAGTCTAAACAGAGTTCCTGTGCTGTCTTTTTTTTCATGTTTGTTATTCCGGATTTGCAGCCATTAAGAGAAATGTTAATTACATAATCAAGAGTACTTAGTGTGTTTATAGAGGGGGATTGGTGGCCCTCCCTCGATTGTCTTTAACCGATTGCCTTTAGTTATTTTAGGACTGGCGTTTTTTTAATAGACAAAATTTAAATGAAGCTGTTTCGGTTCGATGACAACCTGGTTGGGTGGATGACGATGATGTTACTACTTTTTATAATGTCGACATTTCAAGATCGGACCGTGGGAAAATAGATTATGTCATTTGGACAAAGATTTTTTTCTCAGATTGGCTGTTGTTGTGGTTTGATTGGATTTTTGACTTTTTGGAGATATGTATTAAAACAGAAGCATTTATGTCTGAGATTTTGCGATGGAACATGACGTACGTATATATTATCTGCACCATCCGGACTACCATGGAGTTCAATGATTCCGTGTTAAAATATAATAAAGGCGCTTGTAAGGTATCAGATATATTCTATAGTATGACTGTAAGCATATAGTATATGTACATATGTTAAAAATACACACGTTTTTCAAGTGACTCGATTTCCGAAATGGATTGTTTGTTTATAACTTTATGCGTGTCATAAGCTTCGTATACTTATCTATTGTCTACCTGCGAGTTAGTTCGAGTTAGTTTTACTTACTAAATCTTGGGCGGCTTACGTTACCTTGCAATCATTTGTTTTCGCATGTTTACAATCTCTCTCTCTCTCAATTGCCCTTACCCCTTATGGGGCATAGCGCGTCAACTGTTTCATGTTTCTAGTTGACGTTTCGACTGCATAAACTGGGTTCAGAGAATACAGTTGCCAGCATGCACCTCCTGCAGCCGTGGACGGGACTCGAACCCGAAACGCCGACCAGTAGTCAGACATGAGACTGATGCCTCAACACACTGCGCTAACGGTCGCCCTTAATTTACAATAAGATTTGTTATTCCCACAAACTTTAAGCGATATTAACGATTTGTTTTCCTTTTTTTTCAGGTAAGCATCTTCGACCTAATTTTGAATAAAGGACTAACAAGTAAGCAAGTATTTTGAGACCACTGTGCGTCTCTTATTTATCAGTTTTCCTGGAATGAATTAATACGGTTATTTTCATTTATTTTACTCATCAATTATAACGTTGGTTAAACATTAGTCAAAGTTTTCGAAATCTCTGATATGCTACAACTAACGGGCACTAAAATTCTAAGTTAAATCTTGAGTACAAATCCATTATTTGTGATATGGCCTCTTTCAGCTACAAGGTAGCCCATGTCCTTCATCTAACCCAACCCTGAAAATAGGCGCGATCGTTTCACCTGGATTCAGATCAACCCTCATACAAAACTGCTGCCTAGGGAGATCCAGCTCCATATACGTTTCGGTATATCGGAGAGGTACATATATGTACATGCACAGGTCAACTGTACAGGTATACCGGAGCGTGTGAGCATGCTATCACGTTATGGTATACTTGCAGAGGCGGGTAGACTTGCACAAGCGACCGTTTTTATTTGGCCAATATTGACAATGGATTCAACACAAGACACTGCGCCATGGCGGTGATTGGATTTTAACTTGCTACAACGTACAACCAAAAACAGAGAAAGAAACGTGAACAGTGTAGAGAGTGGTTTTTAAAAAGAAATCGGTACAACTATATGTAACATATTACGATGTTCTGATGTAAACAAATGCAAAATGTTGCTCCACGATTATGTGCACAATGCTGCTACACAATTCAAACTTTACCTCTCCGGTTTATCGAAGAATTTGAATTCTTCTTCGGTCGCCTGTGCAGTAGTGATGTATAACACATGAGTGAGTCGTTCTTTATGAACGGATCAACAAAATGAACGAAAGAGTCAGCACAGTGACTTAGCTATCGAGCCGTTCAATTTAAAAATAACACACTGTGAAACAAATGCCCAAAAACAAGTCCAAAATAAAACCTACGCAATAACAGCTTATTCGTGAATTTCTCATTACCTTATTCTTATTACACATACGAGTCATTCGTATCGCATCCTAATATCCTCAAATCTTAACTAAATTCATTAATTTCAATCATTACAGGCTAAGGCTAGCTTCTTGAGATGCGCACACTATATTTTTTTTCTCTCCCTTCCCAGCCCTGCATTCATATACGTTTGAGTTTGAATATCTGTGCCATACCGTCGTACACTACACAGATCAGACAAAACACAACATGATCCGTTGTCGGCCGTTGATTGTCATACTCGCAGTCACTGCCATGCCTCCCCATTTCCAAACCCCATGCTTTGCTATGATGCTTTTGCGTTCATACCAACAACTCTGTGCATCAAATGAGTAATTCGCAATGTGAGCTATGAGCTTTTTAATACAAGCAGTACACTCACACTTGTATATTTCATTCTCTGTGCTGTGAGGCATACTGATTGGCTGTGCTGATGAATTATGAGTAACATTTGGGTAATTCAGTTTCCAATATAGACTCAATTATTTCACTTACTAAGCGCATACTCCAATTACTCACATCCGCTGCCAAATGAGGAATTCATGGCATGAAGCTTTTAATCATTTGACTCTTGATTTGTGTCTTTTTCACAGTGTTTCGTGTCTTGCATATTCACAGGCTATATGAAAATGAAAACCATTTGAAAAATTCTGACAAATCAACAGTCTAGTTCAGAAATGCTAGCCCAGCAGCTGCAAATGTTAATGTTGATGATTGAGGTAAAGTAAATGAGTAAATATTAGTGGCTGTTTTCGAATTACCATCTATAGTTATAAGTTTCATTTAACGCTTATTTCCATATAAACTTTTATCTAGTGTTTTATTAAAATTGTGTAATATACATTGCATTTCACTTAATTACGACTTTTATTGAATATGTTTCCCTAGTCTTTGAATGTGTTCGACTCTTTTTGAATGAGTCAGTGTAAAGAGTTAAAACGTAGGTGCTGGCGCACTAGAAAGAGTCATTATACCCAACACCACTGACCAGGTATACCCTAGCGACAACATACACGCTATGGTATGACTACAGGTATACCGCTTCTGTATACCGGAACGTATTTGACCAGCCTTTTATTAGATCTCGTCAGATCAATTGCATTCATATCAATTTCCACTAGAAATGTTTCATGTTTTACATTATCGATGTCGTTTGATTCACTCGTGATTGTAGAGACGCTAAGTGATAAGATAGAGAAATGCCGTTTGGTACGAATATTGGTGGGCTCCATATATTCACTTTAATATTTCCCTTATAACTTCAAAATCGTATTGAAAAAATTTATAGATTGTGAATTGAAGAGCTTCGAATTCTGCGTCCTATGCACTGCTCAAAGTCGAAATTCGGTTCAGTAGTAAAGTCATAATCGATAGTCGAAAAACGTAAATTTTTTAGGGTTAAGGAAATGTCACAGATAAAAAAAAACGGATGCTCCAAATGAAAAAATTTAAGATAAGACTTGACTTGAAATCATTGTCTAACGTTGCCAATATTTTTCAATTCGGCCCATTTTTAGTGTGAGGAAAAAGGCAATTATGTCAATTTAGCGATTTTAGCCTTAATAGTGTGCCAATCTAGCCCGGTTATATATGTGAAGGTCGAATTAATTGCGCGATGATAAAAATGGCAGTCGATTTAGAAAAAAGTTAGTGGAAAATGTGCCAAAATCGAAGAATAGTCGGGGTGAAAAACGAAAATCGGCAAATCGATATTTTTGTATCTATTCCACAGTGTGCCCAGAAAGCACCGCTAAATGATATGCCACACAATGGTACAGATTTCGATTTCTGAACCCTTTAGCTGCTACAGCCATTTTAATGTTATATCACGCGTTACTAAAAACCGTATAAATAGTGAACCGCGTTAACTAGAATACTGAAGTGGCAGGATCAGAGCTTCTAACATTCAAAATTTATTCCTTGAAAATCTGATAATTTGTGAAAGGGATATACCTATATGTCTATAGAGATGTAGGCACTTTGGACCGAAATGCCCGTGGTGGTAGCACTTGCCCATTCTGGTGGTATAAATCTTCAATTTCAACGAATAGTATTATAATAGAATTTATAAAAATGGGACAAAATGAAAAAAATGGGCCGCAACCTTTTGTCCCCGTATAAAAAACCCTACCTTCAAGTTCTCGTGACCATTAATTATATGGAGACCTCTATTTAATAAAAACTGGTCTCGGACTATGCATATGACCGCATGCCTGCGCTAAGTTGGGGAAGGTTGTGGCTTATTGTTACACTTTCCACCACATGGAGAGGGCAATAGAAATATTCAGGATTCAAACCCGTGATTGATTGGTATGAGTAGACATCAGACTGACATGACGCCTCAACGCACTGTGCTACCGGCATCCCCACCGGATAGGGGAAATAATTAGTAAATAGTTGAACAGGCACAATTTTTGGCTTAATTTCAGAAATAGGCCGACATACATAAATACCAACTACGACAACTGAGACTTTCATCTTTACGAATACTACAATGCAATTTCTGCTGCTTTTGTCAAACTGCAAAACTTCTACAAGTGTTGTATTCCCCTCTGAAGCAGCGGCGTATCATTTTGAGGCAAGCCATCCCTAGCCTACA
Organism: Chloromyia formosa; assembly: GCA_964017055.1. Taxonomy (NCBI): domain Eukaryota; kingdom Metazoa; phylum Arthropoda; class Insecta; order Diptera; family Stratiomyidae; genus Chloromyia; species Chloromyia formosa. The sequence continues at coordinate 32,906,921 of OZ024815.1, read as the reverse complement.
ATGCTCTATTAGCATATGCTTGCTATCACGCCTGAACCGAAGATGGCAAAATTTGTCACGATGATAGCTTCCATCAGCCAAAACCACTGATGAGGGATTTGTGGTTGCGTTATACGCCCGATCTTTAAATTTAAGAAACCCAGTGTTTTACCTCATGGGATCGTTAATGAACTATAAAGGTCCGCAATTTCATTGTCGGCTGTTGAACTTTATAAGTTGAGCTTATGAATAAAAAATCGAGGGGCCATTGCATACAAGCGCATGTGCTTAATTCATTTTCTATCATTATTATTTTTGTTGCATTTAACATAATCTAGCATTTCTCGCGATCGTCTCTGGTTTAATTCCAGACTCACAAGTTTTAATCGATAAATTTCAGTATGCAGAATTTCCAAGATTCCTTTATTAGGCACTTAAGAATCAGGAGATAAGCAACGCTCCCACGTCAACTTTAATTTAGCAAAATGATAAGAACCAAATGAAAAATGTTTAATCGCCAAACGGAAGACATAATTTGGCAAATTTAGACTAGTCAAAGCTTAGAGATTTGGAACCGGTTCTTGTTGAGCAACTAACTAATTTATATTTGAGCTTATATGCAAATTACTCTAATAAAACTAATTAAATTGACGTCGGTTTTAGAGATGAAACTTGTGCGATAGATTCATCGGTTGATTTTCCGCTGGAACCGATGATTGTGCAGAAATGGCTACAAATCATCATTTCAAGATGAAATACTCGTACTTTCGAATCTCCAAGTCCAACTCTTTAAGGATTTCATTCAAAAAAACGAAGCCACACCCCAATCCGCATGAATTAATTGATAAATTAACCTAATTATAATTCTAATTACTCATTTCAATGTTTAATCATTCAAATTACAAATGGCTGGTGGATTCATTATCTCCGGGCTTTTCACTCCGCACATGCCGATGTCGCTTTCAATTTCCTATGCCGGCTACGTGTATCGGTGTATCTCGTATCTCTAGCGACCAACATGGACAATCATTTGCTACCAGATTACATCGATTATCCATTCCGGACGGATTTAATCCACTCTCCACCAAGCTAATCTGCATAAAACATCGATTGGTTTTAGCATCATGTTTAGCTACAAATTTCATGCTTACTTGATGGTATCCATATTTTCCCCGGTTTTCATTCTTTGTTTTACGCTGCGAAGAGCCTGCTCGATGGGTTGGTCATCAAGTTTTTGTATGCAGTAGCAAAACGGTGAAAGCCGCTACAACGACTACATGCGTGGTATGCCTGCAACCGATTACATACTGCAAGCAAGAAGCAGGTCGACTATGTTGTTCTTCCTCTCAATTTAAAACCGCGTCTAAGTACTGACCAACCGGATGCAGAAAATGTTTCGTTTTTTTTCCCAACCTATACCTGCCCATATGAGATACTGTGAAGCAACCATTCAGGTGAGTGATAGGTATCAAAAATGAGGAAGCAACAAGACGTAATGAAAAAAGATACAACAACAAAAAAAAACGTTATGACGAAGGAAATTACTCTACGGCGACGGTACCCTGAATTGACGCCGGTTGGAAGGTGTGTGCAGCCTTTGTCACAAAAATTATTTGTTACATGACCAGAAGGTATTAATGTAGACCATCATCCGACCAGAGAAGATGGGGAACGGAACAAATCGATAAGAAGACTTTTTAAACACCTACCGTCATTTTAAAGTGATTGTAGAACGTTCGTAAAGTTGATACTTGTGTTTCTCAAAATTGTGCCAGGCCAGTATTTTGTGGACAATTACCGCACGCGAACCCTGGATCGTAGTTCACTACAATTTGTGCGAAAAGAATATATGTTTTGTTAACTTTTGTTGGCTTGGAATTGGGTCACTTCGAATGGATAATCGAGAATTAAAATTTATTAAACCGTGAATTTTGAAAATTCAAACAAAAGGGAAGTCAAGAAGAATCTACCGGTGTAATCGAAAGTAGCACTGTGGTTTGGCCCTAATGCCTATATTGCACTCATAGACAAAATCGTGTCAGTGGTCTTCCATCTCCGACGGAAAACTTTGACTTTTGACACAAGTTTAGGACTAACTTCTTGGTTTGTTGACGATTTACGTTTACTAGTCAGTTGCCCTAATCCCTGGCGGGGCATAGCGCGTCAACTGTTCCGTGTGGCCCAGTTGACGCTTCGTTGGCATAAACTAATTTCGGAGAATGCAGTTGCCAGCATGCACCTCCTGCTTCTCCATTTGCGAGAAGTCGGAAGATTCTGTGGCTTATTATCACGCCCCGAACTATTGGAGGAAGACAACACAAACATCCATGGCCACGAACGTCGTCGTGGACGGGATTCGAACCCGAAACGCCGGTAGTCAGACATGAGACTGATGCCTCTACGCACGGAGCTACCGGTCGTCCTAAGAGGAACGTTTGAAAGTTACTGAAGTCCATAGGAGCAAAGTTGTTGTCAGTAAAAAGTGGAGGTATGCCACTTCAAATGTTGAGTACTAGTATTGAAATAATCGAACAATCCATTCTGTATTGCACTATACACCCTCATGATAAGTTTACATAAATATAATCTAATCTATTCCAAAACACTGTCCGGCAACAGCTGATCAAAATCTTGTGATATCGCAGCAAGGGAATACAGTATGGGTATCAAGACTACTCTTCCTGCATGATTAGCATCATACTCGTATACTACAATATTTATCATCATCATCATCGTGGCGCGACAGCCCGACGTCGGGCCTTGGCCGCCTGGATCATTGTCCTCCAATTATCTCGGTCACGTGACCGCGTCCTCCAATTTTGGGAGCCCAGCAGCTGCGCGGCGTCCACACCTACTGAGCTCTCCCAACGAGATCTCGGTCGTCCTCGCAGTCTCGCTCCGTCGACTCGTTCTGCATTCATTACTCTCTTAGGCATGCGATCATCGTCCATTCTTTGTACATGCCCTGCCCATTGAAGTCGTTGTAGTTTGACGATTTTCGAGACTTGCAGCTCATCGTACATTTCATACAACTCATGGTTGTACCGGATGCGCCATCCATCTCGATCGCAAACAGCCCCGAAAATTCGCCGTAGAACCTTACGTTCGAAAGTGTCTAGCATGTTTTCGGAGGCTTGAGTTAGGGTCCATGCTTCGCAGCCATAGCATAGCACTGGTCGTATAATGGTTTTGTACACGCGGAGCTTCGTGTTTCTGTGCACATGCTTCGATTTCATTATGGGGAGAACCGAGAAAAAAGTCTTATTAGCTAACTGTATCCGTCGCTTGATTTCGTCAGTTTCGTTGGCGTCCCTTGACAGGTTGCAACCCAGGTAGATGAAGTTGTTCACGAACTCGATGTTGAGGTCCCCCACGTTGATGCTCGGTTGTGCAGGTGTCCTTGTCACCGATTGCATCATTATTTTAGTTTTACCCTCGTTAATACGTAATCCAACTTCCTTTGCAGCGGTATCGAGCGTATGCAGAAGTTCTTCTGCGTCAGCCAATCTTCGGGACGTGATGTTGATGTCGTCGGCGTACGCTGCTAATTGTGTCGACTTGATGAGCAGCGTCTTGCTGTTGTCCATATTCATGGCCCGAATAACGTATTCCAGTGCTAGGTTGAAGAGCGTCGGTGCCAGTCCATCGCCCTGTTTCAAACCAGTGCGTGTTTCAAATAGATCAGTAAGTCTATTCTGGATCCTGACTTGTGAGACGGAGTTGGTCATCGTCATCTTTGTCAGTCGCACTAATTTTGCTGGTATACCAAATTGCAGCATGATGTTGTACAGTACTCCACGATCGATACTGTCGTATGCCTGCTTGAAGTCGACAAAGATTTGGTATACGTTTACGTTGTATTCCCAGCACCTCTGGAGTATCAGTTTGACTGAGAAGAGCTGATCGGTTGTGGAGCGACCAGGTCTGAAACCGCTTTGATATTCGCCAATGACTCGTTCTGCGTACGGTTTTATTCTATTTTCCAGAATTTTCGTCAAAATTTTATAGGACGTACAAACTAGTGAGATGCCCCTGTAATTCTCACATCGCAATTTATCTCCCTTTTTATGGATTGGACAGATGATGCTTCTGCGCCAATCGTCTGGGATCTCCTCGTTCTCCCATACTCGCAGGAGTAATTGATGTATGGCATCAACTAGACTCGTTCCACCGAATCTTAGCAGTTCAGCTGGGATCTCGTCAGCGCCCGGCGCTTTATTTCGTTTTAGTGACCGCAACGCGAGATCAACTTCCTCTACTGTCGGGGGTTGAATGGGTGGGCCTAGATCAACAATATCATCGAGAGCTTCCTGTGTGGGGATGTTAGATGGTCGGTTTAGAAGCTCTTCAAAATAAGAGGCCCATCGTTTGTTAATACCATCGGTGTCGCTGATGATGTTTCCATCCTTGTCCTTACAAAGGCTAGTCCTGGGTTGGTAGCCGTTCTTAATTGTATTTACTAGTTTGTACGCTTGTCTGGTGTTCCTATTAGCTAAGTTTTCGTTTATGTTCAGCAACTGCTCGTCAAAGTATTTACGTTTCTTACGTCTAATTATTCTATTCGATATTCGCCGTAGCTCGTCATATTTTTCTCTTCTGGCTCTGGTTCCTCGTTGAATCCATTGTCTGTAGGCCTCGTTTTTCGCGTCAAGTGAATTTTTGCATTCTTCGTCGAACCAGTCATTTCGCGCTCGCCGGGCTTTATATCCCACGACCTTCTCTGCGACATCCTTGATGGTACCCTTGAGTTCTTCCCAGAACCCATGGACGCCTGTGTTGCTGATGTTGTGTAGCATAGGTGATAGTTTTTCTTCAAGGGCGGTAGTATACGCCACCGCTGTAGCATCACTCAAGAGCTTATCAACCGCAAAGATTTTGGGAGGGCTGATTCTTGACTGGTGCACTGAGGAAATTCTACATCTGTAGGTCGTCTTCACCAAGTGATGATCTGAGTCGCAGTTTGCTCCTCGATAGGAGCGGACATCCATGACACTAGACGCCCATCTCCTGCAAATGAGGACGTGGTCAATTTGGTTGACGGTATGTGCGTCTGGAGACTTCCAGGTCTGCTTGTGAATGCGTCGATGCGGGAAACACGTAGAGCTTACGACTAGATTCCTGCTGCAGGCGAAGTCGATAAGTCGCTGGCCGTTATCGTTACATTCTTCATGGAGGCTGTGGCCTCCAGAGGTCCCCCGATGCCAACTTTCATTCCCGACTTTCGCGTTAAAGTCTCCCAGCAGCAATTTGACGTCACTTGTTGGAAGTGAGTCGAAGAGAGTTTCAAGGCGGGCGTAGAACTCGTCTTTTACTGCGTCTTCTTTAACTTCAGTGGGGGCATGCACATTGATGAGCCAGAGATTGAAGAATCGAGTCTTGATGCGAATCGCACACAGCCGTTCATTTATGGGTTTGAAGTCAGTAATATGCGGTTTGAGGTGATTGTCCACTATAAATGCTACTCCAAACTCCTTGCGGCCCGATGGTTTGCCACTTGTAAAAATTGTGTGCGATTTCTTGTCATTAATCTCGCTGCCAAGCCAATTTGTTTCCTGGACTGCAGTAATGCTCAGTTTGTACTTTTCGACCTGTTGAAGGAGGGCCTTCTCGGCCCCCGGTTTGTTCAGGGAGCGTACATTCCAGGATCCGAAAGAATAATCCTTTATTCGTTTGCGTGGTCGTCGTTGTTGATCCGTCCAATCCGAGGCTTTTGTTCCAGGTTTCTTGACATGGAGTGGTTTTTACAAGGACGAGTTGTCAGCACGTCGCTTAACCCCATTCGGGGGATGGCCTCGGAGATAGCTGCTTCAGATGGTTTAATAAACGTGCTGGAGCCCACACAACTATGTAGCAGGTCCAACTACGCAAGTCATTCCATCCTACTAGACCTGAGACGCTTAGGTGTTTGTCAGCCATTCAGGCTACAGCTATCTGCCTTTTCCAAACTGTCTTATCGCTAAGACATTGGCCGTCAGCGAATTGATACACTGCCGTTACCAGGGGGCGCCCACGTGGAGGACTATGGAAAAGGTCTTTGCCCCCCATAATATTTATGCATACTGAAAATTCGGACTTTGTATCTTTTATCATTATTTTTCAACAAGAACTGTGCTCATTCCGAAAATGCGCCTACCTGTTTAATGAAGAGGGGACACTTTAAGTCATCTGCTGAAGAATTTTTCGTGACAAAGGAAAAGAAACCATCACGATAATCGTTTTTTTTTCACTTCATTTTCAAGTTCCAATTTTTCATTCATTAATGACACCACAAACAGGTGCATGTTTCCAGACAGTTTGAAGGAAGCAATTTTTGATGAGATGACCACTTTAAAATGCGACATTTTGGACGAATTGCAAAGAAATGCCTGTGTTTACTATGATGGCAGGAGGGGAAAGAATTGAAGAGGATTGTACAAAATTTGAAGAGCGTTAAATGGTTTCAAGCACTTGGTGAAATTTTTGTGCAAATTTGCAGTGGTGAAATGATCTAAGTAGGAAGGTGATGGCATACAGGATCTGAGTGGGTTGCCTTTTATCGCTTAGTTGAGTGTTGATAGGATTATGCCACATGTTGGAAACCAATTCGCACCCATAATGTTCTGACTATCGTCTGAAACTGAAAGAGTTTGTTGTAGTAGTTTTACTGCTCTGTCGGACCATCATATTCCTATCATGCATCTATTTTAGGAATGTCAAACTGAGTTCGTTCTTCCGAGGTTGAAGGTTAGGTTTAGGGACTGCCGCGCCACGCACAGCACAATTAAACCTCCAAAAGGACCGTTGTGGTACCACAAAAAAAAACACCTCCATTAGAGACCTACATATCGAACCAGCTTGTGCTGTTAATGTAGCGATTTCGCCGAAAGGCGCACATATTCCCGAGAACCCAGAAGTTTACTTCTTCTACCAGCCAGGGCCGGGCAATGACAGAGAAGGTAGAGGATGCTCTCCTCCTCCTCCTCATCTCCACAACTCCTACAAAAGTCATTCTGGGGAATGCTGAGCCTCCTGGCATGCTCCCCGACTGCGCAGTGCCTTGCAACTACTCTAACCACTCTGTCAATGTGCCTTCTATTCAGCGAAAGCAGTGTGGCAGAGCGGCCGGGCAGTATCGGGCAAATCATCCTTGTTGTGTGGTATATCATGCCGTTGAGCCATCTTGTATTGGCCTTGCTAAAAGCAGCGGTCTTAATGGCCGATTTGCACATAGCAAAAGGCATTCTGATGTCCTTTAGTCTTTCGTCAGACACCCTAGTTCTTCCCCCTCGAACCAGCTCATCCGCCGCGCAGTTTCGCTCAAAATCACTATGCCTCGGTATCCAGCAAAGGGTGATATTTAAGAAGCCACCCTTCTCTTCCAGAGCTGAGCGGCAGTTCTTAATGATTTTTGATGTCATAAAGACGGATTCGAGTGAGCGAATAGCTGCCTATTCAATTGCCCTAACCCCTTGTGGGGAATAGCGCGTCAACTGTTCCATGTGACCCAGTTAAAGTTTCGTCGGCGTAAACAGGTTTCGGAGAATGCATTTGCCAGCATGCACCTCCTGCACATCCATGTCCACGAACGTCGTCGTGGACGGGATTCGTACCCGAAACCCCGGTAGTCAAACATGAGACTGATGCCTCAAAACACTGCGCTACCGGTCGCCTCAAAAAGCCGCCTGATTATTTGTGTAAATAACGATGTCCCTCGCAGTGATGATCCGACTGCTTAAACAGGACAAAGCTAGCTGTAGGATACTGCAGAAATCAGGAAGACGGAATGAGAGGGTAATTCCCATCCCTTCAGAAAATATGCCAACGCCAACCCCTTAGTCGGTCTTAGAGCCATCCATTGAGATGGCCATGAGATCCGAAGTCAAGGGAATATCTCCCATTCATTGACTCCTCGGCAGAATCAAACTGGTGAAGTTTTTACCAAAATTGTATTTTGGAGGACTATTGTCCGTCTCTGTAGGAAGATCTAGGTCGTCCAGTATAGTGGAGTGCCTCTTACTCAACGCACGTCACTGTATCGCTTCACGAAGGCACAGAGTCGTGTTAGCTATCAGTTGTTCTCCATGAATGTCATGAAGCAAGTCGAGTACCATATCGAATCCATGAATGTCCAGCGGAAGCAAGCCGAGTACCATATCAAGTGCGGCCGACGGAGTTGTTTTAAATGCCCCGGTTATGGCCATCGTGATCGTGGCAAACCTTTGCACCTTCTCCAGCTGACCAGTAAGCCTCTACCCTGCTAAGTGCCGTCCACCATACACAGATACCGTACAATAATATTGGATGCTCGACAGCTGTGTATAACCAATATACCGCTTTCGGTTGACGTTTTTCTTACCTTGATGCGTGCTTATGGAACATGATGCAGAAACCGCCTTCACTGTCGTGTGGTATGTATGCCGATGCAATCGAATACACCTTACCTCTGAGTTCAAGGCAGACTAAAACATTGCCCTCGTCTCTATAATTAGACAATATGTAAGCCTTGATGGTATTCCTAACGATAATGCATGAACGGGGCCTACCCTGGTCCTTGACATAGAAGACAGTATACTCAGGGGACCCCAGGCCTCAAACAAAATCGCGAAACACCCAGGGTTCCTCTACCAAAACTGTATTTTCTTCACTACGTGCCAGGCGAAGAAGAATAGCAGCAGAGGCGGCTTTGCAGAGGTGGAGATTTACTTGGACGAGCGTATGCATTGCTCACCCTCTCCATCGCCGTAACGTCCGCCTTTCTTTCCATGTGGGAGTCGAAAGAGTCCTTAACTAGAGACGGCTGCGACGGGTCGTCTAGGACTGCTAAATCAGAGCCCAGGGACACACATTACTCATTCGTGTCCCCGACCGCGGGCTCAAAGACAACGGAAGGAGGATTAACCGCCGCTAGAGCCGCATCCTCCTCCATGGGAGTGGGTGCCGGCTCGCTTATCCTTTTGTTTTCACTTTTGTAGATGCGTAGCTGGATTTTGATGAAGTCGAGTCTAATGACTCCCGTTGACCAGGAATGGGGCGCCAGCGATTCTTTGTTTATCACAAGGCTGCGCATCTACAATCGTTGACGGGCGCTTCCAACTTCACGACCCTCCAATCGCGACTTGGAAGTTCCAGATTACATATTCACTTCGTTCGTCCGAAACGGGCACAAAGGTACCGTCGTCCAGTTTTGCGCCAGGCCAGATTTCACCCGCCAGGCTGGTGACAAATTTAAACTTCTCTGCAGCCTGCTGGTCCGCAGATTTCATGAGCTTTACCCGGCCCGGATACCAGCCCCCGTCTTTGCTCCCGTGCGGCGGTCACGGGAAAGCTTTCGTAACACTACTGAAATGAACGGTGAGGATGCCCTCAACCTTCCTCCAGTTGTCAACCGAAATATTCCCGTCGGCTACATTTCGAACTACAAGAGCTCTCTAGGGGCCTTTAATTTGGGAAGAAAAAGCGCAGAATTACTCATTCTGCAGAGTTTCAATAATAGGCACATTATGCGAAATTTTTTCGTACATGTTTCTATAATACTTCCAAGTTAATTGGCCAATAACCGATGTTATGTTGAATCTATAGCCTATATTCGTAAGATACAATAAATGGTACTGAATGTAAATGAACCTTTGAGAACAAAGCGGTTTTTATACATTTTCACTCAGTCGTTTGGTCACCTAACTATAAAAACGTATGTGCCTTCCTAACGATCCAGTAACAAACCAACTGTCACCAAATAAATAACTTACGTCATATTCCTGCAAACTATTGATCAACGTGCTGGCTAGCTACACACCATCTCTTTGTCCGCAGTCCATAAAGTCCCACCAATATATGGCCCGTATATTTTCCAACCCAATTCATTCATAAAATCTACAATCTCCTGAAAACAATGAATCTAAATGCGACAAAAGGGAAATTTATTGCAAAATTTTCCTACACTTTGATCATATCTCAAGTAGGAAAATTTAATTTATACTCGTAAGTATCCGCAGAGACCCACACCACGTAATTTAAACATGGAAGTATAGGTATGTTTATAATCTGAATATCTATGTATCTTCTAAAGTCGACTTTCCTCAATTGTAATTAACAATATAAATGGTACACTATAAAAGAGTAATGAAGACGATGGCGTGTTCTAAACATGATATTAGAGCCGCACGAGAGATCCATATTTATGTTTAAGAAGCAGCGTCTGACCTCAGCCAGGTGAGTTGACTACTTCCCCGAAGATTTCTCCAAGAATCGAAATGGATGTGAAACTAGGGAAGAGAGTAAACCCCATTGTTTTCCTGGATCTACTAGCTTGGACTTTCTTGTTCGGTCAGAAGCTGAATCTCAGTTCAAGCGTACTATTTTCATGGAAAATCAGCGTGCGATAGGTCTGAGTAAGCCCCAAATGGTTCCCACAGTCTAATAAATTGAAAACAAAAAAGAAAAGCTGCTAAACAATTATGGGAACTCACCGAAGCTACTTAACATTGTTTCCGTATGCATATTCTGAATTATTCTATCCGGAGTAGAGGATATGCCCGTGGATATGCTCGTAGATACAGATATACATACATAGACTTACGACGATCCAGAAAACATGTTCCGGATATGAAGACTTTTTTTTTATCATCTAGAACGTCTTCTTCCCAACTCAGCTGAGCTGAATGGGAAACGCATGATTAATTAGGGTTTTGATTTTCAAATCTCAGTAACTACTCTATCGATTCAATACATGAATGGGGTTGAGGAGAACGATGTCTTGCTGGCATAGATTGAGTTTCCTTATATTCAAAAGGAAAGCATTACCACTCCTCGTGTCTGTATTCAGATCGATAAAGAAGACGTCTTCGTTCAACAGGACCATTCAAAAAGTCGGCCACACATCGACCAACATCAATTACGAAACGTTTAAATCTCAGGAAAAACCACAAAATTTTCTTCGTTTGTCGGAAGATTATCTCGTCATATAGGTTCCGTGTGGCTTGTGTGTTTTGGGTATTACTCGTACATACATTGTAAGTCGGCTCTAACTTGGATAAGTTTTGATGCCTACAGAGAGGACCCCACGCAACGGGCACTAAACTTCCAAAAATGTCCGGATAATGATGTGTAGGCGGGGTGTGTTAGAGGTTTTTTGTCCACAAAAATGAATTTTCAAACAAGACAGATGTGTTTAACTTTGTTAAATTGACGAACCGTGATTGAATACGATTTCGGTGACGGCACTTGGGGCCGTTGAAAGTTTGAATTTTTGGATATCTTTCTTTTATATCCAAACTTGAAACTTTTACAAATTTCAATAATGGGAGAATCTGATGCTTAATAGCCTGAACGAATCTTCCGGGAGAATTCTGAAATTCTACTGAAGTTTTTTTTGTGAGCATAAAGGAAGAAAGAAGTGGGAGTGACACACTCGATAGATCCGCTATTGTACGGTATGGAAACACTGATACAAGCTGCCCATTAAAATTTAAATACAGATAAACAAACAAATAAGATATTTAGATATAATATACTTATGAAGTTGAGTGGACGTGGGCCGTGGATATCATCACCATCGGCGACTGTAATAGAAAATATTGTTTGGCTGGTTATGATTTTTTCTTTTTTAAGTTTTCCTTTACGAGTTTGCTTCTCGATTTCATCGACATGGAATAAAGATGAAGAAACAAATTGTTGCGTTATGAAGATATCTTACACAATGTATTTAAGTGTAAAAGCCGCAATCGGTTCTTGTAGGTGGGTGGGGCTTTTAAACTCAATTGCCGCCTTGGAACCGCAATTGCTCTCTGAATATGTAAAAGGAATCACCGCTTCCGACGCGTGCATCACCCAATATGCTTATTTGCACATCTGTCATCACGGCAAAAAAAAACGCATTTTAGGAGAGAGCAAACCATAGCATATCACATTACCAGGCGGTGAAATGGTAAAATCTAAGTCCACTGTCAGAGTATTGGATTATGAAACAGAAGATACAGTTTCCTACCTGTTGCTTGCATTTGTATCTGCATCTGAAACCCTGCATTGTGAAAGCATATTTAGCAAAGATTTCCCATTTAAATTTGTTTTACACAAAAGTGAATAGAAATTTGCATGACATATGTTGTCATGCTAAATTCTGGAGCGAAGTTTTGGAAATACGCTGGGGCAACACCTGACCGGTTGTAGATACAGTCCAACATTTGCTGTCTTGTCACTCGCACTACTGTTTTCGCATCTGACAATCTGACAGCCAGTACGAGTATACCTATATCAAAGAATAGTGAATACCATTTACTTTATTCTCTATTCTTTGTATGTGTTTCTTTTAAGACATCTGCATGTACGTTATGTTTATTATCATCAACTACCATTTATATCCTTATAATGAATTGCACAGGGAGAGACGTCGAGCTATAGCTCATACTAAAATTATAAGTACCGAGTAAAATAAAAACTGTGTAGAGTAATTTGGACTGAAATTACATTTTAACTGCGACCATTAACCAGATAAATGCTGATTTGAAGATTCAACTTGAAAACACCTGATACCATAGCAGACATGCACACACTATGGATCCATTATGGTCCTGGCTCCATTTATATGTCGACAAAAATGTTCGTATTTCGACTGTTTTGACCATGGACGACTATTTAAGCATATCTCTTTTGCAATTCTCCACGAGGCGACAGCCGGGTGGTGTTTTAAAAATTGCTCACGTAAAGAAGAACGTGTGCGGTTACCAACTGACATTAATAGTGGTGGCAATTTTAAGAATGAGATAAGGTTTTCAGGAGTAGAATATTATGACAGTTTTATTAGGTAGTTATTAAACATCATACATAATACAACTAGTCGTAAAAAAATTAGGTTATTAATTATAAGCTTTAGTAAGCACATGTGTCGCAATGTATAATTCAGCCTTACATCTTGAGCAGTGCTACGGCTATCTGATCCGATATAAAATATCCCGCGAGAGAGTGCCCATTTCCCGCTTAAAACCGGGAGAGAGCCTCTTTCTCGCTTAAAAACCCGCGAAATTTAAAAATGTTCCCGATAGTCAAAAATATCTTTTTGGTGGTAATTTTTCTGGACATTTAGAAAGTAGGCAACATCTGAGCGATGATCTTCAAACGATACGAAATTGTTTGCTGGATTCGGTCTGGGAGAAAACTCTACCTACAGCCCAGAAAACAATTTCGTACTATTTGGAGGATAAATCGCCCAGATGATACAATGACAATACCTTCCACACGATATATTTATCACTTTTCCATTGCTTAGGGGATAGGATTGCAAAAGAGTTGCGATACAAATTCAGTTCGCAATTCATCATTTTATCCTGCTTGTACGTCACGATATCTGTTTCTCGATTTTCCCTTCAATAAATTCGCAATAAATACAAAACGACTAGTGTATCATTCTCATAATTTGAAGTCTAGATAGAGCAACAGTCGTTTAACTTTTACTACTTTGGTTTAATCCCTAGTGGGGCATACCGCGCAAACTACTCCTGCGCGCGCGAATTTAGCTCTTCATTTGAGATTGTTTCCGGTTAGAAAATTTTTAGAATTCGACGAAGACATGAGTTGACGAAGACTTACAACTTTCTGGTAATTCTTACGGAAACTTTCCATTTACTGCCCCCATACAAAAGCATAGACAGTACCTGCGAAACATGCCCAGCTTGGTTTTGATGCTGAGATAACTGTCAGATTTTGGACAGCATCTCGTGTACACATTTAGCCTGGTTGATACGACGGAGGACATCGCTTCCTCCGTACCACCAATTTCGGCAACAATGCTACCCGGGTAGACGAAGTTGTCTATCTCCTCCACAAGCTGTTCACTAATATTGATGGTAATAGGTGGAGGACTTCTTTTTCGCAATGGCGGGCTAAGTATCTTGGTCTTCTTGTTATTAATCTTTAGCCTCCTGATATATGGTAGATAATATGAGGGGGAACTTCACCTGAGGTTACACGATTCAAGACCGTGGTGAAGTGTTCTTTCCACCGCCCCATTTGATGTTCCTCCAAGATAAGTAGCTTTCCATCACTATCCTTCACCGGATGTTGGCAGGAGTTACGACCACCTGTAAACTCTTTGATGACTCCATATACGGTGTTTAAGTTGTTGCTTTTTGCGGCTTCTTATGCTGAGGCTAGAAAAGAATTCGCATAAACTCTTTTATGGCGTCGCACACTACGCTGAGCTTCTCGGGCTTTCTGACGGTATATTAGCTCGATGCTGCTTCGATTGTCATGTGATGCTGTAGTCAAACGAAACTTCAGCTCTTCTCTTTCAACAATCCGCTGCCATGAAGCGTCTGCCATCCAGGGCTTATTCCGGCAATCCGGGTTTGTGCCGAGGATGGTATCTGCTCTGTCAATGTACGCATTTTTATGGCATCGCAGTTTTCATTTATGTCACTATCTGGGTGACTAATAATCTCAGTTGGGTTTAACGATATTGTTCAAATGTCCTTCGCGGAAGCGCTGGCACGAGTGAATACGCTGGACCCAATTTTCCATGACTCGAGCGCACAATTCGGCCGAAATTTCGCGTTCCATGTTGGCCTGCCTCTCTTCTAACCTTGCTGGCTTATTGGCATAGACTAGCGATTTAATGTAACCCCAAAGAAAAAAGTCCAAATCGAACGAACGAGGCGGCCATTCGCGTGGACCGTTTCGTGAGATAACTCGCTCGCCGAACTTGGTCTTCAATAATTCGATTGTGTCGTACGCTGTAGGGCACGTTACGCCGTGCTGTTGGAACCACATATCGCCCAAGTCCATAGCGTCGAGCTGGTCCCAAAAATACTTTGATATCATGGCCCTGTGTAGCGATCGCCGTTGACGGTTGTTGGCGCGCCGTTTCCTTCAAAAAAGAAAAATCGGCCGATGACGCCGCCGGCATGAAAACCGCACCAAACAGTTAATTTTTGCGGATAAAGTTGTGTCTCGTGAATCACTTCATGCTGCTCACTCGACCAAATGCGATAATTTTGTGTGAGCTTCATCCGAATTGGCGTAAGCGCGCGCAACGTAGGCGTGATAGAGCGTGAACTTTGATAAAAAAGTTGAATAATTTACAAACGTTATTGAAGCGTGTACCTCTTCATAATTAAATGGCATAGACTGACGTTTCAAATTGTGAAAAAATTGCGAAGTCATCGTCACTCCTATTCGAGAAATGCCGAAAACAAAATGCGTCGTCCCTATTGAGAAACCCTATATTATTGTGATGTTCCTCATTGTGGTCCGGAACCTGGCGGTCCGGATTCTGTTGGCCACCGGATCCCAGGATAAGAGACAGTTTCGTGCGGCTCTGGTTAAGTTGAGCCCGACACCTGAATCACGACCACTACTGGTAGCTCTACCGGAGTAAAACGTTACAGCTAGCCGGACCTAACCAACTCATTTTTTTTTTGTTAAAATTAATACCAAACAAAAAGCCGCTAATTTCCTTGTTAACAATTTATGTTCCTAATTTGCTGACCTCTTTGTGATATTTGGCCCTTTGATGCTTTCTCCGCATCCATTCAACAACCATTTCGGCACCAGTCCGACAATAAACCGTTCTCGAACTCAAATGCACCACATGAAATAACAGGCTTCCCGCCACTAATGGCCGCTTCTTCCTTACGAATGGCATCAATTTGTCGACATCTTTATTCTTTCGCTAAATTGCCATGAAATCCAACATAATGATAGCAAAGCTATCAATGACTACAATCAACAACATCGGCATCATCATCTTCATCATCACCGCAACAATTGAACCGATATCCGAAACGATCATGTGGTGATTTTTTATTTCTCTACACCATTGTAAACTGAACAAGAAGAGATTTTGCTCTTTTTTATAGCACCACTTACGTTTAGCCCATTATCCATACTGGTTGAGCTGACTTTTATAACACTAGATACAACGTAGCTTTTGCATTTAGTCGTGGTCGTGAATGATGTCGATGGAGGTGATCTTTTCGCCGCATGCGAAAAAGATCGAAATGATTGTTGGTTGGCTGTTGGCTCCCACGCGCCAACTACCACTCGTGTATGCTTCCTTCATTCACAATTCGCAGCATGATGCCAGTTTGGCCAATTTTGAAATTGAAAACGACTACACGGTACCAACAAGGTAATAGAAATAAAGAAACAGGAGACAAACTGACGTGCAAGTTCCGAAATTAGATATGTGCAAACATATTTAGATATCGTTGCCTTTTTTTAGGCAGGTTAGGAGGTTGTAAAGATGAGATGATCCATCACATATAACTTTCAAAGAAAACGACGCTTAAAAGTCAGCAGCAACAGACATCTTTTTGAATGGTTACAAATCAATTTCATTGGTCAATATTTTAAACGTGTTTCGGAGTTCAGAGAAACTGTGTAGCGATGAATGAAAAATAATTATTGCCCAATCTGACCAAACAAGAAATGCAAATTCGATTCATAATTTGATCGACCCACTCCTTTTGCTACAAGCGCTAGTATGATCATGGTCAGCTAGAAAGCTGGAGTTAAGTGTCGTGCTGCGAATTGTACACTAAAGCATCTTTCACATCTTTCTTAGGGGACTGTTAAATATGGAAGGGGAGTTTCATGGTGCAACCCAGAACTCTCTCGATTTAGAAAGGACAGTAGAATGCTGTTTAAGAGAGCGCGCTCTGGTGACTTATCGAGCCTCACTCACCCAATACAGTAAGATCAGGGCTGTCAAAAGACGTAGTTGGCTTAACTTCCGCGCTGATGTTAACAACACTAATGAAACCGCTATACTACATCGCGTCTGGCAAAGAAAAGCACTGATCATGTTAGTACGCTCAAAAGAATGGACGGTAGCATCACGGAGGATGCCGAAAATACAGGTAAACTCCTTGATACACACTTCCCAGGATGCAAGATTGCAGAAGAAGAAAGTAGTTGTCACATCGACTCGGAGAGGCGGCAAATAGCAAAACCTTCTGACTGGTTAGTTGCAAATAAGATAGTCATTTATGATAAGGTGAAATGGGCTATTAATACTTTTGACCCATAAATCACCTAGTATTGACGGAATATTCACTGCCCTTTTACAGCAAGGCCAGCAAGTGCTAGTATCTTACCTCTTAAGAATTTTCAGGGGCAGCTTTGAACTAGGATATATGTATCGCTTATATTGGTTGAGCTGGGCTCGGAATGAGGACGGAGATCAAGGCTGGTCGTTCAGACCCGCTGTGACACCTAAGTGCTACAATCTCCTCAGACTTGACCTGAGTTGACGCGTGCTCGACACTAGCTCAGCTGTCGGTAGTATGGGGTTGTTGATGGTCAAGCTGCCTCTCAACGCTACAAAAAAAAACTCACGCGTCTGCCCGAGTGCCTAAACAACACGGGAAGTCCCTCACAGAATATATGATAAACATTGACCGCAAAATTCCCAAACGTCCCTGCCTCCCCGACCTCGGGTTGAGCCGCGCAGTACTGCTCAACCCCCTTAGCGAATCTAGACGAGACCAACGGCGACGAGAGCGGAGAGGTGGAAGGCCCTCAGGGATACAGAAAGCAAACACGGGTCTTTCATTACAATCCATAATTACAATATATTTTTTTTCTTTAGGATATCGAAATGAAATTGAAAATTTTTATTTTTCACTAACCCAATATCCCAATAATGTCAATCCTAAAAGCTTATCATTATAAGAGAGGGCCAAATGGCGGCGAATGCAGCTGGTGGTGTGGCCGCTTTTGCTGGTGGAGTGGATGGCAGGTTTGCTGCGAGCGGCGGCCCGCGGCTGGTTGTGCAGACCGCCCCTTCGACCGAATATGCGTTTTCCTCTTTTATTTTTTTCCCAGCCGGCAGACACGCCGTCCACCTTGAAGGTTATTTATGTGGTCATCTTGTCCTCTCGATGTAGGGGGCGACGTTCCTGCTGGCCGAGATATCAGGACGTTCCTATGAACACATTCTTTATTAATTTCATGATAAATTAGAGAAATTGCTACCTATCTGGTGCCAAAATATATATTTCCACCTTTGCGACTTCTGCTGATTCCGAACACATTGACTCTCTCTGACACTGACAACTGTCAGAATCCAATTTCCCCCGTTCCAGCCTGGAGCGTGAAAAATGGGACTCCAGTGACGTTCCGTTTCTGAAGCCGCAACATGGATTCTGAACAGATGTCACTATAGTATGTTTACGTAGGAGTTATTGTCGACTGGGTGTTAATGTTGAAAATAGTTGCAAGTGTGCTGGACGAATATTTTTGACCCAGGCACCCGCAACTGAGAGCAACACTTCACTCAGTAGCTCCACGCAATAGCTCCTAGGGCATCGTTACATATAATCCAGACGTGCGGAAAAAGTGAGAGTGATTTTCATTTAAAATAGGGAACCTCCACAAAGATGAACCGAAGTCCTACAGGCCAATTAGCCTGACTTTTATGCAGAAAGCGATGGAAAAAACGTTGGACTACCACATCCGGCTTACACCTTAAATGGCAGTCCACTGCATGAGAGGCAGTTTGCATACCAACCGAGTAAGTCAACTGAGACTGTTCTGCGCAGTATTGTGAGTGAGGTTGAGCTGACAATGTCGATGAAGGAAGGCTCTAAGTGCCTTCCTTGATACAGAGGATGCTTTTGACAACGCCTCGTTCTCAGCCATCGATAAAGCTTTAAGGTGTAAGGCTGCGGATACTACCACTACGAATTGGGTGAGAGAAATGCTTTCCTCCAAATTAGTAAAAGCTGCTATTGGAGACTGTACCCTCACAATGTCACACGTGGCTGCCCGCAAGGAGGGGTCTTATCTACCCTCCTATGGTGCATAGTGGTGGATGAGTTGTTGTGGGAACTTACAACAAAAGGATTCTCTTTTCAAGACTGTTGTAGTTCAGTTCTCTAATAAAAGAAAGCTCAGACATATCAGCTGAAATGACTCTTTGGAAGGATCATCTTAGGGCAATCTCTGATAAGGCCATCAAGGCATTGTAGATATGTAGACATTTTGTAGGTTAAACTTGGCGATCCAGCCCTGCCATTGCAATCTGGATTTATTTAGCTATTGTAAGATCTACGGTAGAGTATGGCGCGGTGAGAAAGGATAGGCGCCACTGATGGTAGGGTAGCACTTGGAAAGATACAAGAGGCTGGCCTGCCTCAATGCGATCGGGGTTATCCGAAATTGCCCCACTGCGCCTCTAGAGGTTTTGATGGATTTGGCCCCATTGCACATCCATATCTTGACCGAAGCAAGAATAGCATCTGCAAGACTTGGTGCAAGCAACTACAATATCAAGCTTAGTCAAGCACAGGAACTTGGAGCAGTGAGAAGCCAGAATTCCATCGGATCATTTGGTAAAGAAATTAGTCTTCGACCATTCCTACTAGAAATACTTAGAATTACTCTCCGACACCATAAAATAGTTTACGGATGGCTCTGAGACAGAGGAGGGCACTGGGCGGGCATTGCGGGCTCTGACCAGCTACACTTCATCCCTATGGGAGGATTTCCTACAGTCTCTCAAGCAAAAATACACGCCAAAGAAGCCTGTGCTCTTCTTTGCAGGGCTGCTAAGTGCTGTAATAGGCCCATAGAAATCTTTTCTGATAATCAGGCAAGCCATCAAGACACTCACTAATGGTGCTGTCGCTTCAAAACTAGTATGGAGCTGCAAGCAAGCACTCCGAAAACTGGGATACTCAAACATAGTGACGCTATACTGGGTCCCGGGATACGTTGGCATTGATGGTAATGAACGCGCTAATAGGCAAGCCAGGTTGGCATCTTTTACACCACTTCATGGGCTGGAGCTGTTCTGTGGGATTTCCCTGTGTGGTGTAAAGAGATGTATGGGAGAGAACCGAAGCTGCAGCGTATTGGGACAGCCTGTCTGAGACAAGCAAAGCTGTTTATTGCTGGATATTGACAAATACGAGCTACTACTGAGTATGAGTCGACTTAATGTGAGAAACATTTGCAAACTTCTTTCAGGTCACTCATACTTGAGACATCATTTAGCATCATCTTCGTTGCGTTTGGCCTCAGATTCAACTAAGCTTGGTCGGCAGGCCTAGTCCTGTAAGCATACATATGGCTACAGCACAATAGACCATCAGGTCGCAGTGCTAGTGGCCCAGCCCACGGCTTATTTCCTATCTATCTATCTTTCACAATCAACTGACAGCATTACAAAATATAGTACTAAAAGTTATTACGATCACACATGACCTGTGACTGACACCTCTTCCTTCTGTTGTCAGAACATCGAAGGA
Organism: Chloromyia formosa; assembly: GCA_964017055.1. Taxonomy (NCBI): domain Eukaryota; kingdom Metazoa; phylum Arthropoda; class Insecta; order Diptera; family Stratiomyidae; genus Chloromyia; species Chloromyia formosa. The sequence goes on along the minus strand of OZ024815.1, from coordinate 32,886,720 downwards.
CCGTACTTCGTATGCTGATGGACAAAATCTCTTATTACCTTCGTCCATTGCTCAAAGAAAAAAAAAAATATAAAAATAATAAAAATACGGGTTCAGCCGCTAGTAGGACCCACTGTTGGGACTATATAACTAGTTTTCTCTTCTCTTATCGACAGGTTTTATCCGTACCTTAACACATTATTACAAACATCTTCCTCTACTGCGCATCAATTCGCGAACGACTCGAGTAGTATGTGCCTATAATAATCGTAATAAATTGTTACCTTCATAAGTTCTCAACCTAATGATTTTAGTCAAAGGCCTGTTTCAGACGGCACAGACAGTGTACGAGTTTCCACCCAGTAAAGAACAACCGGTAGCAGTAAGCTTTGTATTTTGTACACATACATATGTCTAAGATTTTAAGGGCCGGCTGCTCAATGTCCGATTAAAATTTATCTTAACAATAAACTGCCATTTAGCACAATTTAATTTTCTCAATGTCTGGTTGGCGTTATTAATCGGATAAACGCTAACGATCCCCTATGCTCTGATTAATCTTTTATCCAAAACAAAACCCAACCCACTGGTTTCCAGTTGAAAGGATACCCAAAACAAAAACCCAACACCTGATACCGGGTGCTAGAACTTTTCACTTTTGCAAATTCAAATAAAAACAATGACACTGGCCATAAACAACAGAGTTCCTGGAATTTCATTCGATAGAAGAGAGTTTCGATTTAACTCAGTCGCAAATCAATATGTTGAGAGACCGTGCCGATATAGAATAGAATTGTGAATTGTGCCGAGAAAATCAGCTGATTTTGCCATAATTTAAGCGTTGAGATGCTTTTCACACATTATGGGTCGGTAATTTAACCGACGCGACGTATGAGAAACTGGAAATATTTCTCGGGCAGTTTATAGCCAAGATAAGCTCATGTCCCTGTTAGTTACCAAGCAGTTTAACAGGATATTGACAAAACGGCCCTAAGAAATTTTAATTTAATCTACTTACATACAAAGCTCGCTGGCACTGGTGTTTTTTCAAGAAAACTGGTATACCGTTCGTGCCGTCTGAAACCGGCCAAAGACTTTGCAAGAGTGTGAACATTGGCGAAAAGATCGAGGAACTGCTCTGCGAGTAGATCTTGTGAATTCAGACATATAAAGATATACGGAGGCAACATGTAGACAGAGAGTACTCGTATGAAGGTGCTTCAAGTCAAGACTACGCGACGTGAATATCTTCAATGAAAAACCCATCCAAATAACATGTACATATGCTTGAGAACCAGATTCAGGTGACTATCGGACTGGATCAATTGGTGGCTGTACAGTACACACTTATGGCGTGTGCGCCAATCTGTAGCCTTTCGAGCCGTCAGCGAAAGAGGCTACAAACAAGTTCATAACATGCAGTAGACGACGCCAATGGAACGACACTAGTTGCATCGATTTTACCTTGAACCTTTGCGTAAATGATCGAAGCAGGTAATAAAATGTTGAAAAAGGAAAATAAATAATTAAAAAGAAAAGTTTGAAAATAGAAGGAGAAAAGCAGTTAAACTGGTACCGAGCCTAGCTGATAAATTGCTTGAAAGCAATTCGCCTGGCCGATGGATAGAGTCCATGATCGAATGTCGTTCTATTTGTACAGGTTGAACTTCTGAATGCCAGTTTATCCTTGTTGAAGTTTTTCAGGATAATAATTTACTACAAATCTTCCACAAAACATGAATTTCAAGTCGTCATTAAAAGAAAACACGTGGCGAATGAGTTCCGCATTTACCTACTCTACTCGCGTGACAGTCACATACCACCAGTTGCATCATCCAAATGCTTACACATCTGTCACCTGCTCTCATGATTTAGGACAAAGGCACACTCAGTGGCACGCGTTTAAGAGGGAAATTCTTCTGAAATTTTAATTTTCAAAGGACCTGTGAAGTAATAATTATTACCACCTGTTATGGGGCTTCTTAACGGGGATTAATAATAAATAAGGTGCTCTTCATGGTTATTGTGGTATCAGATATGATGATAGCTGACTAGTTATTCCACAAATTCCATTCAAGACCCATGTATTGAGCACAAAATAAGTTAGTATACTAGCGGTTCCCGGCTCTGACAGTCTGAACCTAACCTTAAACCAACCTCCTCTTTCGTAAAATATTATATAACTCAATAAATTGACATTGCTCGAGTATGGTTGCATCTGTCATTCAAACTACCCAATAATTATCAACAATCTCACTGAGATCACGGAAACCTGACAGGTGCGTGTTGACGTTGTCCTCAGCGGTAATTTGCGATTCATCCACAAAGGACCATTCAGGACCTTTTCCAGATACCTCTCGTAAGAGAGACCAAGGGCAAAGTTGAAACCGTTTCGAGTCACTTTGTCCATCTGCCTGCATCATTCGTTCCATAGAAGTGTGCCGTATTCTGTAAATTGTCCTTGTAACTGGACCTGCACAAGCAGCTTGTTCATTGCTCCTGCGTTTTTTTAAAAGTCACCTATTCTTCTGTCTTCTCGGAGATCACATCATTGACCATTGTCCTAACAATTACAATCCTTTGCCATCATTGCATCGCTATCGCTCCTAGGCACGAGGACATGACCTCTTTGACTCGATTACAGTGCCCAACTCGTTGAATTCTATTTTGTTCGAACGTTTTGTTGGGTAATTGGCCATTAACGGCGCAGATTTCAGCGAAGCTTTGTCTGGCCCGAAAAAAAGACTTTTCAATGCGGGCTTCGGAGTGGCGGAGACTCTTGGCGAGACAAGTCGACGGTTGTTACCATCTCGACATGTTTCAATATTTTTGGTGGTCGGGTGTATGGGGTGCACTTGAAGGATATTCGCCGATACATATTACCCCTCATCGTTGTTACTTGACTACAACAGGATACGTACGAATAGCATCGGCATGATTGCCAGGGGCGAATGATGGCGGTAGGAGAATCCGTTTTACAATACATACAATAAAGGCATGCTCGAAATGGGAGAAAACGAAAACAACAACTGGGTATTGTAGACGTAGGTATAGTAACAGTCCGAACTTAATGACCAACCAATTAACTTGCCATTTTCCTTCGAAATGATTTTGTAGCTGCCAAAGCGCTCTGGCAAAAACAACTGCTGCTAGGCTGGTTCATAAGCCACTTGGAAACAAGGTCGTCCCCTTTCAAAAGGATTTTTTTGTTCGTTTTGTATTTTTATTGAATTTGAACTCCCTTTGGTGTTTTCTTTTTGGCGAGTTTGTTTATGTAATTTGTACTCTTGAGTGGGCGGAATGTGCTAATTTGAATATATTTTGGATTTATTATTTTGTGGTTTCCTGGAAATTAACTTTGAAATTTTCTGGTAATCAGAAAAAAAATAGAGGAAAAATTAGCATTGGGATTGGGTTTGGATATAGGGTGAGGTCGTGCCTTATTTTTAGGGTTTTGTATTAAAAACAAAACCCTTATGAAATCGGTCAAATGTCTGTCCGTCTGTCCATGAAATATCTCACGAACGGCTGAAGCTATATACATGAAATTTTGTGGGAGTATGTAGAATTATTATAATTCGCCGGAGAAAGCGATTCGTTGTAATAGACTGACTTTAAGGGGATGTCCCCATAGAGGGGAAATGAAGGTCAAAAAAAAAATTTCATCTGGTATAGGCAAGTGGGGTATCATGAGAAAGGTAACACCGAGTACATTTCATTTCCGGTATTTTCATCAAATTTAAAAAAAGGGGAAAAGAGATAGAGGGGAAAATATGTGATCCGAGTTTGTCCCCCCCCCCTCGCATTTCGATACCGTTATACTTAGAAATATGAAAATTTGCAAAAAAGCTGCATTTTACTAGTATAGAAAACCGAAAATCGTAGAATTTTGATATCTCATCAAAAAAGGTTAATAATAGTACATTTATATAGTTGCAGTTAGCATACCCCTGCACGCTTTAGGCACACCCGAGGTCAAAAATATTGATGGCCAATGATAACCAACATCATTGGCAATAATATCTCTAAGTTTCATTACAATCACATAATATTTAATAATAGTACATTCATTTAAAGTTAGGCATTTTGACACTATCCACACAAAAATTACACCTATCGGCCTCATAGGTGTGAGTACTACTTTCATGTTGTTTTTCGTAGTGCGAATTGCAGTTATTTAATTAATCATTTTTGAAAGGGTAAAGATTAGTTGGGGGCGCTGCGTCGTAATTGGCAAACTTTATCGAGTGGAAGGGGTCCACATAGATGCGAAATTAAGCTCAAATTTTTTTTTATCGACTGTTATAGGCAAGTGAGGTGTCGTGAGAAAAGTAATGTTGAGTACATTCCACTTTTTCGTATTTTCTTGAAATTTGTAGAAAGGGGAATAGTGGGGGAGGAGAAAATATTAGTTCGTAATCCCTCACTCCCCCTCCGTGGCATTTCGAGACTGTTAGAATTATGAAATTTATGTAGTTACAGTTAGGACACCCCTGCATGCCTTAAACACTTTCGAGGTCAAAAGTACTGATGGCCAAAGATAACCAACACCTTAGGCAATAATATGTTCTAAGTTTCGTTACAATCATGTAATATGAATTGGCGTGTAAAATGTAAGTGGGTAAGACACTTTAATTATGTTTGTTTTGTCCATCTGAGTGGTATCAAGAAGAGGAAGGAGACGATATTTATATACCAAAATAAGCGCTTGCTACAAAACCCTCGGATTGCGGGCGTAGCCCTCTATATTCCGGTTTCATTTTTCTATGTCTTTTGTCGCAAACAAAAACGGCTGCGGAAAAACGTTGCCTAAAAAAACGGTTGTGGAAAGTTGAAACGAAGGAAAGGGCTTAATCTGGGTACTTAAAATTCATGTAATGCATCTAACCTCTCATCTGAATCAAATCTCCATTAAAAAGTCGCACGCGACCCCCCATAGATTTAAAATACCGAAAAAGTGGTGATAATTTTTTTATGCATTTCTATCTTCTTTTTATCTCAGATTTTTGAGCTGAGTAAGGCGTTTTAAAAATAATAAAAAAACAAAAAGGTTTTTTCGTGACTTTTCTGAGATTCTGCTCACAACCATATTTTTGGGACTTCTGTAATAATCCTTCAAACACTTTTTGAAAAACAGAAAAACTAAATTTTGGTAGGTCGAGTAGAATCTTTAATTTTACGGGACTACAATCTGAGCTCACGGGAAGGGTTCTGAAATTTTTAATAAAGTTCGATTTGCATTAATAGAACAAATTCAGAATTTAAAGTTTTATCAACATTTTAGAGTAATTCCTAATGTATTTATTCATTTTAATCGAATGATACCAATCGCAACTCGATTCGATTATTAGTTCAAATGATATTGGTTTTTGTCCGCTTTATGGTCATTTGGCCCCACTGTGCGGCGCGGTGTCGTGTCTTCATCGTGTCAAGTGGTATTATTCTTATATGTGGTGTTTGGGGACATTAAGTATACCAAAGTCCTAAGAAAATACGAAGTTAACTTCAAGCAGTATCTAAAAATGGATTTTTTTTTTTGTTTTTAGAAAATATTTTGAACCTGAAAATCGCCTCAAAAAGTTCGCCTCACTTTCTTTGAAAAATGAAAAATCTGGAGTTTGATGATGTATATACATATAGAAGAAATTAGTTTGCATTTGCGGGTAATTTAATGAGCTTTAATTTGAAATACACTGAATGTTTGTATGACGGTAGCTATGTACCTAGGTTAGGTGCAGGAGCTGCCATAATAGATCACAATACACTTATAGACCGCAAATTGGGTCCGTTGTGGTTCCTCCAGAAACTCTCTATACCTTACTCTAAAAGCTAGGTATTAAAACCTGCCGGTGCTCGCAATAAAATCATTGTGTTTTATCGCGCTAGCCTTGTTGAGGTGTTCCAAGTCATAAAAGAACGAGGAACCAAAAAATCTCCGCCTCCTGCCCGCCAAAGCTCTGCAGTGGCACAGAAGGTGAATAACACTCTCCTCCTCGTCCACGTCCACACAGCTTCTGCAGTAATCATGGTGCGGAAGGCGCAGCCTTTAGACTAGTTCCCTAATAGGACAGTGCCCTGTGATGACCCCCATCACCCTGCCGATGTATAATCTGCTTAATGATAGCAGTACGGCAGTACTGTCCCGAATTCCAGCTACATTACCGGTTATCCCCTCACGCGCAAGCTCATCCGCTCTGCAGCTGCCTGCAAAGCCACTGTGACTGGGTATCCAGCAAAGCGTATTGTTAAAAACGCCGCCCATTAAAGTAACGGCAATGCGACAGTTCACAATCGTTATGGATGTAGTGAGAGTCGACTCAAGTGAATGTATTCCAGCTTGGCTGTCCGTAAAAATAGGGATGTTCCTGACAGACTTGTCAACCAGGTAAAAGCCTCTGAAATCGCTGAAACCTCCGCCTGGAGGACACTACGAAAGACAGGAAGACGAAATGGTATGTTGATAACAAGCCCATTCGAGTAAATTTCGGCCCCAACTCCATCGTGCGTCTCAGAGCCGTCCGTGTAGATCAGCATGGAATTAGTCGTTAAGGGTACATTCTGAGCCCAGAGATTCCTAGATGGAATAAGGCAGGTATAGTTCCGATCAAAAGTTTTTTTTCGGTGAGGTGTAGTCGGTCTCCGAAGTGAGATCAAGATTCCGCAGAATAGATGAGTGCCCAGTGCTCCTCAGTCGCTACTGGCAAGTTTCGCGAAGGCGTAGTGCCGTATTGGCCGCCAGTTGTTCGCCAAGAATGTCCAGCGGGAGCAAGTTCAACAGAATGTCCAATCCGGCGGACGGAGTGGTTCTGAACGCCCCTGTTATGGTTAGCGTAGCCAGTTTTTGCACCTTTCCCAGCAAGTTACAGTAGGCAGCAACTTAGAGTGCCGTCCACCACACGCTAATACCATAAAGTAAAATAGGACGCATCACAGCAGTATACATCAAGTGTACCACCTTCGGCTGCAGGCCTCAGTCTTTTTCAATGGCCTTCGTACACTAGTAGAGTGCAATAGTTGCTTTCCTCACCCGCTCCTGAATGTTGGGCTTCCAGGTTAGTTTGCAATCTAGAGGGAGACCAAGGAATTTGGCCTTGTCAATAAAAACCAATTCCTTACCGTTTAAAATGGGAGGTTCGATGGGACCGAACGTCTGCCTTCTGGTGAAAATCACAAGCTCTATCTTGTTTGGGTTAACACTAACCCCACAATGGTATGCTCGATTAGTTAGAATGGACAGAGCATTTTGTAGTACCTCTCTGAGGACACTCGCAAATTTTCCAGAGACGGCAATTGCAACATCATCCGCATATGCAATGACATTATAGCCCATCCTTTCCAGCTCCAGAAGTAATTTATTGATGACCAGATTCCAAAGAAGTGAAGATAATATCCTGCCTAGAGCGGTGCCCCTACAAACGCGTCTACCCACAGATGCTGTGCCCAGGGTAGCACGAATATGCCTCGACGTTAGCAACTTTTTGACATGGATATGTCTTATAGCTGGGGGTCATCCTAAAAATCTGTCCGTCACACGAAATGTCTGTTTTTCTACTCGGGGGTCAGAAGAGGAAACAAGCCCATTGAAAATTTTTCTATTCTGGTTGTGCATGTCGTTTGAGTGAAGTGGTCATTGTGCATGGCTGTTGCTTGTGGATCCGCGCGGACGGCGTGCTTGCGGGGATCTTGTGTGTACATGTTGAGATGTTGATTTGATAGTGATAAAGGTTGACGACGTTGGGGACGGCAAGAATGAATGTAGTGGCAAATTTAAAATAGCACCCATTGTACTATCTGAATCACTAGGATCCCAGAAAAAGTAGCAAGTAGTCAGCTCGACTAACACTTGGACATGCGCAGACGCAATTTGAGAGAGTGTACATAGTTGCCGCCCCCCGAAGATGAGCGAGAGCGGATGAAGTTAATTCGAGCCAAATCGGGTGATCCAGCGACTGTGGTTCTGCATTTGCAATGGCGGCGATTTGAGATCTGACTGGTTCACAATGTGGGCCCCGACCACACGTGCAATAAACATATAGAACAAAATTGCGGATTTATACTACGTGCTATAAACATAGAACAAAAGCTCCACATACGGTACGATGTATTAGCAGCAAAAATGTTGACTTTCAATAGGGCGTGTCTATCTGTCTCATGTGGTTGGGTGTTCAATCTCATTAGAACGGGTTTATCCGGTTCATATGGGACGTTAGCTTTCAATGGGGTATGTCTCTCTGTCTCTTAAAGGGAGTGTTAAGTTTGATTTGGGGCGAGTTTATCGGGAATTGGTTCTTGAAAGACAGGTTATTGGCTTTTGGTGGGAAATCATTCGACAAAACCCATCCCACGCCTTCGGTAGGCATAAGACATATCCATGTTTCGATGTATCTGCATGCAGTGTAGATACTTTGTATCATTTTTTTTATTGTTTTATTGAATAAAACAAATTTTTGAATAGAGCACATAGGACCTCTAAATTCAAATGCATGATTTAATATGATACGAGATATTCTTTATGCAAAAAAAAGTTCTATGCGAATGATAAGCTTCTCTGTTATTCCCATCTATCAACCTGGGGTTTGTCAGTCTGAAGGTTAGCAATGATATAAAAGCGGCAAGATTAAATTGATCATGGCAATCTAACGCTTGTTAATCTTTGGAGTGCGAATAAGGCGAAACTCACATTCGCGACAACGACTCCTGACGACTGCTCAAATATAAGTCGAGATACACAGCATCAAATGGGCGGACTCACATTCAGTTGCTCCGATTCTGACACGATCGACTCGGTCCGCAGGTAGAATTTCAGCAGTCGTCGGGAGTCGCTGTCACTAGTGTGTATTTCGTTTAATCGTTGTTTCTGACCCTGTGGCTCACTCTTAATACAATATTGCTGCGACCAGTGTCGGTCCGCATGAGTGCTAAGCCGAGCAACACATTCAGGCTCTGCTGCCACTCCTAATATTTTTAACGATTAGTTTACTATTTGAAATTTTCCATTTTCATTGACTTCAAATGATTTGCTAAGCTACATTCACACACACACACAAGCTCCTCTCTATTAATCTAATCAGGTTATGTATCATCCTTTCAAAATTATGTTTCACCCCATCCGCGAAGTTTGCCTTCGTAGCGTCTTTATATCTCTTACACTCATAACCCGGAAGCCGAATGTTCATGCCAGCACGTTCACCATATACGAAACATTTGGGTAGCATGAGATAAGGATTCATTTCCTTAAAAATTGAAAATGTTAATATAACATAAATATAAGTTCATCGGGGCGTAGACAGTTAATGGAAAATTCCAGTACCTAAAGACAAAACCGATTGAAAAATTTCTTTTTTTTTCCTTTTGTAACCAATGAGAAAGAGGATGATGGTAAATATTTAACATCACTGTGTCAACCCTCTTTTCGGTTAAATTGTCCATGAAAATGATAAAGAACGCGCTCGAAAGACGAAAAGGGATAACGCGAGAAATGAGGCATGTTACAAGAATGGTGATTAAGTATTTTCTGAAGTATCTTTTCGGGTGTTTTCGCAGGATAAGTCGCCTTTAGTGTCCGTAAATGGATGCATTCTAATTGAGAGTCGATGTTTCAATAAGACTGTGATATGAATGTTTTTTTTTCTCTATATTTTGATTTTTATCCTGGCGACTAGTACGACAGGGAACACACCCAATGTTGACGGATTTTCAATTTCGAATAGCCAATATGTGAATGTCTCCTACGGATTTTGGACCGGCGATGAACTATCGAACCTAATAATGTGCAATGCAAAGTAATTTCCATAGAACCAGACAGACTGACGGACAAAGCTTAATCGCCTCATCTAGTCGTACTGACCAAGAATATATATAGCATTTCCAGGTCAAGTTCGTAAAATACCGAGACAAATGGACAACTTTCCTGATCAAATAGATAATTTTCCGGATCAAGTACATACCTTTCCGGTTCAATAGGCAATTTTCCGGATCAAATAACTAACTTTCCGAATCAAATAGGTAACTTTCCAGACCAAATAGATAACTTTCCAGATCAAATAGATAACTTCCCGGACTAAGTATATAACTTTCCGGATAATAAACAAATAAATAGCTTTCCGGATCAAATAGATACATTTCCGGATCAAACAAATAAGTTTCCAGATGAAATAAACAAATTTCCTAATCAAATAAGCGAACTTCAAGAAACACAAACAACATTGTCAGAAGAAATAAATTCATAAATCAAATAGTGTATTTCGAAAATAAATATTTCAAGACATGTTTTCGAACGTTCTTCAAACACTATACCATCACTGATTATACCCCGAAGTTGGTGAAATGAAATTGAAGTGGATGTTGCCTCAAGAAACTAACGGACAAGGTTTTGGCTGAGATTAGATCGAGGGAAATTCATGTAATGCCATTAAGAAATTAAACGTCAAAATTCTGAAGCAGGCAACGACGATAATTAATAACGGATCGGGCAAACTAGGCATAACAACGAAGCTGGTTCATTTTGAATCAGAGAGTAGTTTTGTCGTAGAATTTTCGGGTACATGTCAGCAAACGGAGGCCTGGCTCTACTATATGAACAGCTTTGCATTCGAACAGGGTATCATTATTTAGGGGCGTGAAGTCTGCTACATAATCGAACAATTCATTACGTTTTAAAAATCATATGTTAGTCTTAGGGTAGAGTCTAAAATGGATTTGGATTTTTATGTCTTATGACTAAATGCCGGACTTGCGTGCAATTGCACGTGTTTTGTACGTTTTGGAGGTTACTGCACAATCAGTAACTTGGGACATTTCTTTATTCAGAGATAAAGAAATGTCCTAAATTACTCATGAAAACTAGGGAATCTGCAATTTTATGCAGTTACCCCCATACGTGCAATTTTGTGCAATAACCCCCAAAACGTGGAAGACACTTGCAATTGCACGCAAACCTGGTCTTTACTTATGAATAATGCTACCGCAGGCATATTCGATTGCCCATTTTGGTCTCATCGACTGGATAAGATTCCACTGATCCCACATTGGGTGCCGAATATTTTTTTTTTTTTTTGCAATATAAATTTTTCCTGATGTAGGATTAAATAAGCCTTAATCTAGACGCATAAGACTCCACATTGGGCGCGGATTGTAGAGCGTTTTTGCATTCCACGAGCCGATAGTTCAATTTAATGATACTGCAGGTCTAGCAAGTTTTTTTGTTTTTAATTCTGGGTTCGTAAAGTATTGAAGAAGTCGATGCTTCTTAGAGATTTGAATTTGGTCGTCTACTATACGTTCAGCCTGAAACCTAATAGTATCTCTGCGTTTCTTTTCCTGTCGTAATTTTCATGACTGATAGATATTTGATATTGATGACAACTGAAACTTTGAGACCTCGATCTTTTCAATTGTTTTGGGAGGTATTAAAGACCATTCCATTTATTTTGCTTCATGAGTACGTAATGTAGCATTGCTTTAAACAGCTACACCTTTAAGGTAGGTTTATTCGCGCATATTTGTTTGCCTATATTGACATTTGTTTCAGGATCATTTCCGTTTTAGTACCTATTATAGCTTAAGGTAACTTGTAATTAACGGTACCACGCGTTGATTTTATTGCCCATTTCATTGGCTATATAAGATCACATTGAGCCCACATTGCGCGCCGATTTATTTTCGGGTTTTTTAAACAATTATTTTTGGAGCCTTACTACTACACATTTATCCTAACCCCTAGTGGGGAATAGCGCATCAACTATTCTTTATGATTTAGTTGACGTTTCGTTGGCATAAAAAGTTCGCGTGTGTGTGAGCTAATTGCTGCGATGAGGACGTTATTCACACTGAACTAATTGTCAACTTTTAATATCGAAAGACTGCTGCTACTTCAAGTGTGAATTAATGGAAAAGTTTGATCCGTCTTGGCAAGAATCTTGATTTTTATAGATAACAAACAAAATAATGAAATATAGCCGAATTGTACACTCCGCGGGTTTATTGTTGCACTTTTTAACTTCCCTTATGCTAAGTCCGATTGGAAAGGATGCGCGAGCAGGTATATAAGGAATTAATGCAGTGCCTGTTCTGCCGCAGCATCAGGAAGCAGTAATTTGTCCAGACAGACACTGTAACGGAGACTACTCCCTCCAATATTCTGTTAGCGAGGACATATTCTCTGAAGCTTCCCAAGTTTTGACGTACATATGCCTTCGTTTCAAAAAAAGCACACATTTTCAATGGGTTTTAACATTGTTGAATACGATATTGGAATATTGGAATTCTTGTGACACTTGGTTCCATTGTGCACACCAACTTAGTGTGCGTCTGTAGCTTAGTTCGATAACGCACTGAGCATTTTTCGCTACTCGAAACACGGTCGAGGTTCAATTTCCTCAGCGGGATAAATATTTTTTATTCTCAAATTTCCTCTATTTAATTTCTCCAAGCTTAGTGGTTTTGTACGGATAGAAGCACTCATCAAGTCTTGCATCTTTGCAGCTATCCGTGTGCAAGATGACCACGAAAGTGAGAATTCTGTTAGTACAAGCTGTGAAAACCGCAAAGATGCAAGATCTGATGAGTGGTTCTATTCGTACGAAGCCACTAAGCTAAGAAAATATCCACATCCTATATATTTAACGTTGCTATGCTAATGATGTGCCTTTTTTCTGGAAATTTTCGTATCTGTGGCGTCAGTGGTCTCGAAAAACAGATGGGGAGACAAACAAAATCTAGCTTCCGCTGTAGTTACTTCGAATGGAAAAAATATCGTAAATGAAATGTTCTCATTGTGCCCTTTGATATGACACCCTACATGCCCATACTCGATGAAAAGGATAAAAATGTCCCTTTTTACTCCTCTGTGGAGACCCCTCTCCTTAAATTTGGCCTATCACAATGAAACGCTTTGAGCTACGAATTATAGCAATCTTTCATATTCATACCAAGTTTCTTGCATGTAGTTGCAGCCGTTCACAAGATATTCAGTGTCCAGATGGACGGACGGACATTTGACCGATTTTATAAGGATTTTGTTTTTCTTTTTTCTACAAAACCCTAAAAACTAGTCATTATATTTTCAAATCGTCCATAAAAAATAACACATAATGTTTGGAATCATCTACAAAGGAAGAATTAAACTACTGTGTGCTGTTGATGAGTGCTCGTCGAAAGGTGATTCCACTTTTTCTGTTTTGCAGCCTGAAGACGCGGTCCCAAAAAAGAGAACAAATTAAGAAAATCTCAATAAGAAGAAGCAATAATTGATCAACGAGAAAAAAAGATGCTTCCACTTGATCCAGACAACATCTTCATCTTTTACTACTTGTACGTCTTTGTATCTTGGAGATTTAAATTTATGCAGATGCTGCTATTCTGGTCCAGACTTGATAAACTCAGGTAACCATTATAAAGGACAAGGGCAAAAACCTGCAGTCTGGGCTAGAAAAGAACTCCATACTACATTTTGCTAATTACCGGGTCTGGTTTTTCTAATTTTTCGAAAGGGTTGCTTTTTCCTCGTCATATAATTGCCCTACAACAAAGTTTGTGGTTGAAAATGAAAGGCACTTTTACTACTAGCTACGATCGCCGTTGGCGAGCATTTTCGACGACCATTCATTTATAATTCCGATACAAAGATCTTTTATTACGATTTTTTTTTCAATATCGATCCAACCCGTCTTTGATTAGGCTTCTTGGCTTTATTCAGTTTGTACTATTCACGGCTCTATTCAACAATAAAAAGTCTTCCGATCTCACCAGGTAACACAAATATGAATTCAACAAGAAAAAAATATGTATTGAATATTAAAAGCGTTAGCAAGATCTTCTATGATGGCAAATAAGATAGGTGCGGACGAAAGACACGGATAATTATAACGTGCATCTACGAGTTTGTATACTCGTATAAGCAGGTTCCATATGGGTTTGGGTTTAATGTGCTATTTAGAAAATTGAACAATATGAAGAAATTCGTCTGAAAAAATCGACATCTTACACAATTCATGCTTACCCTGCTGAATTAGATCGAATCCATCGCTAATCAGACTTTATTAGTTCATTCCTTCTTGACTAGAATCGAGAACGGCATACTGCCCGGTTTTTATTCTCCTTCTCATTATGACTCGGTATTATGGTGCGGTTCTTTTCTTAGAAAACCGGTTGGTTTTTTTAGCTGATTTCTTCCAAAGTTTTGGTAATAATAGGTCTGAACCATTAAATCTCGGTCTTTTCTACAATTTCTACATTTTGCTTTTGGGCAATAGAAGATTTGTTGGTGTCTAGTTATCTTTTTTCTAATTGTCTGTGTATCAAATTGATTATTTTTTTTTCTTATTTTTATTTTCAGCAACGACTGGAATATTCATATCATCATGCCACGGGCAACAGCAAAAGTTTCGTACGTCGCCGCACGATCTTCAGGTCCTGGAAGGATCCGAAGCATTACTACGGTGCGAGGTATCGAACCAAGCTGGAAAGGTGCAATGGACGAAAGACGGGTTTGCCTTAGGTGAGTCGCATAATAATTATGCATATTTAGAAAAGTAAAAATATACACCAGGTGTTTTGTTAAATGTGGACAGAGATGGTTTGGTTAATCATTATGCCAATTTTGGCGTGTGCTGTATATAAAGATATATAAATTTGTGCGGAGAGGGAATTGATTGCAGTTGTGTTGTTGGCCTGTCTTCCAAAATACATAAAAGTATGGTGGATAAATTAAAACAAATAAGAACCAATAAAGTAGAGGAAAATGTTTGATTTTTCGTTAGACGGCATACTTGTACGTTGTTATTTACGAACAAAATAACTTTATCGAGTTTCAGAACAATTCATTCATTTTTGGAAGTTTTATTAACGGAGATTTGTAAACTACCTACCATTACGGTCAAGTAGACAGGTATGCTCCGTATCCTAATCCTTAGTTGCTATGTTGCGTAAACTAGGGTAATCTACGGATGGTGCCTCCTTATTATGGGTTGTTAGTTTTGTCATTCGCAAGGACAGTATTTTTTGTCATCATTCAGGCGTCCGTTATTCGATATACGCATAATTGCAAAATTTCTCCCATACGTCCACTTTTAGCATTTTGAAGACATGTTTTAGTACTTCAAAACGTCATCACATTTGATATTACGAGAGTAAGGTGAAAAGTTCTCGACCTGACAATGAAAGACCGCGATTTTCAGTGATCAGACTCATGATTTCAGGTCCTCGCGAAAGTACGGCTAATGAAACGCGCCCGTTCCTATTGCAGTCGGTTCTTCGCACCGGAACGACCCGTGTTACACGGTACAACCATGTTTCACGACCAAGAGCTGCCGCAACCCCTTCGATGCAAGAAGAAAGATCTGTGTGTGTGTGTGTCACACACTTTCACTGTCCATTATTTCTGAAAATTGGGAGCAACACATGTCGGCGCTATCGTTCTCGATATTTCTTAAATGCGCCGGAATTGAACTCAATCTATGTAGGTCTAAATCCAGGTCGAAGGATTTGCTGCGTCTGCAACAGAACGCTACATCCCAACGCCACCACAGATGTACATGCTAAAACAACTGTTGTCACCTAAGGAATTGCTTCGGGCTGAAACCCCATCGACAATGGAATTCCTCCTTCATTGCGAGCCAATCTAGATTCAGAGGACAGCAAGCATCAACGTCATCGCAAACAGCTAACGTACCACCACCTATTAGTGTGAACACAAGCTCCCAGCCCTACTCCTGGACTCCAGTGAACCATATTACCACCAATAGAACTCCATTGCATCACAACCTTACACCTACACCAGCCGTTGCAACACCGTATCAATTGTACAGCTTAACTGCAATGTGTTCTTCATTGGGCATGGCATGTACAACGAATGGACGATGATCGCATGCCAAAGGGAGTAATGATCGCAGAATGATGATGATGATGAACTGCAATGGGTTTCAGCGGAAAATCGCAGAATTATCGGACTTCGTGGATAGACACCACATCATGATTGAAGTTATACAGGAGACAAAGCTCGACACCAACTCATCCCTCAACTCTTATGGCAATTACAACATTATTAGAAAGCATAGAATGCTGGTGGCGGAGTTGCATTTCTGATCCACCAATCAGTACCATATCGTTAAATCGACGTCACAGCCGCCGAGAACATCTTGGAGGCACAGACCATTGCCATTCAGTCGGGCAACATTGATATTGAAATCTGCAACGTCTATATTCCACCTGTATCCAGTCGTCCCTCGGGATACAGTGTCAATATCACGCCACTGCTAGCTGGCCTATATCGTCTCCTACTTGGTGACTTCAATGCCCACCGCGAATTGTGGCACTTTAATCTCGACAACGATGCCAGAGGGGTTACCACAGCCGAACAACTTGATGCGTCAGACTTCTGTCTACTTAACGACGACACGCCCACTCGTATTGCTGAAACATGTTCCAGCTCGCCCGATATTTCATTTGCCAGCGCTGAACTTATCAACGATGCACACAGGGAATCAGTCCCGACGCTATCCTCGGATCATTTGCCAATTCTAATAAAATTAGATAAACCATCTAACATTCAGTTTGCTGATCACACACATCACGCACATTCATTAAACACAATAAAGTGAATTGGGATGGCTTCAAAACCTACACCAACACGGCCTTCGCTGCCTTATCAATTCCCGCTGACGTGCGCACGGCGGA
Organism: Chloromyia formosa; assembly: GCA_964017055.1. Lineage (NCBI taxonomy): Eukaryota > Metazoa > Arthropoda > Insecta > Diptera > Stratiomyidae > Chloromyia > Chloromyia formosa. Next base: position 32,870,067 of record OZ024815.1, on the reverse strand, counting down.
ACGAAATGTAAAGCACATACTCCAGAAAGCGATAACGAAGTTCATCTCAGCAGGACGAATACTCAAAATTCGACACTTACAAACCCAACTAAACACAAAGGGAATGTTGCAATCCAATCCGGCAACATTGCGGTTAACGATCCGACAAAATGCGCCGACAACTTTAACAAACACTTTATCGAACATCGGCCTCCGGAAAGACTTAAGCGCATCAGGACTAGGAGCATTCGTAACCGTCTAGTTGACCAGGCACTTCAATTTTCATGTGAAGAAATTGCCGCAGTGATAAAAAGAGCGAAGAGTTCCGATGCTCTTAGATCAGACGGTATTTCGATGGTCATGCTCAAACATCTTGACACACGCAATTGAGTACGTACCGACCACGATCAACCTCTCCATCTCATCGTCTATCACTTCTGAATTTCGGAAGAAAAGATTGGTGATCCCTATTCTGAAACCAACACTAGGCGAATCATACCGTCCCATCACACTTTTTTCTCCTGTAGCCAAGACCCTCGAAGCGCTGCGCATAAACTTGCGACTCACATTCAGCTGGCCGACCACCAATATGGCTTTAGAAGGGTGCAAAGCACCTCGATGGCTTTGGATGCCATCACATAAAAAATACACAATGGTCTCAACCTTGCACGATTCTAGTGGCATTAGACTTGCCAAAAGCTTTTAACAGTGACAGCCACTCGTTCCTCCTGTCTGACATCAGCGGTACATCACTTCCGTCGCATATAACAAAGTGGATCGCCAACTATCTAGCTGGCAGACAGTCCTACACAGAATTTGGAACTGGGAAAGTTAAACCAAGACGAATTAAACGGGGTGTCCCTCAAGGCAGAGTCTTATCTCCCACCCTGTTTAATCTTTACATGTCAGGACTTCTTACGCTACCTGACGAACTCGAAATCGTCAGTTATCCTGATGACTGCTCGATTTTGGTGACCAGCAACGACTTAACGCAAATGTGCGAACAAATAAATAGGTATCTTAACGAACTGAACACCTTCTTCGTCAGGAAATATCTAACTCTATCTGCGCCGAAGTCTACCTCTACCCGAACTCTACATGAACCAAGAAGTAAGACAACAAATGAATATCGCATTCCAACATTCCTACTTGACCGGACGATGCATAGTTGTTCGCGTCTTTGACCAATAGTGGGTTTTAATTTAAGTGAATTTTTCACTTACCTTGCATGGGCTCCACTCGCTTCGCGATCGGAGCGGTTAAGAGGTTACAACCCTCAGTATACCGCCCTAGAACGCTCACTCTATATTCCACGGCGGTAAACCCACTATTAGCCAAGGCGCGAACCACGATGCATCGCCCGGTGAAATAGGAATATACCAAATTCTCGGTGCCTCCCTTGACTACATGGTTACCTCCTCGGCCCATGCGTCAACCATTTGTGACAAAATGAGAAGGAGGAACAAAGTCCTCAAAGCTCTAGCTTGCAGTTGCTGAGGGAAGACAAGGAGACCCTACTAGCGACATACAAGTCTATCGGGAGATTTGAGGCCCGCTATGCGGCTCCCATCTGGTTAGAAAATTTATATGACACTCAGTGAAAAAACATCCAGTCCTGCCAAAATGCAGTTCTTAGGACTGTCACAGGCTGCCACGTTCAGCAATAAACTAGAGTGATGTCCTCAAGAAGCCATAACACACTTCTAACGAAGCAGTATCTGGTTGGCTGTTATCGAAGTGACCAACTCAACTTTAACCGTATGAACGGAACCCCACCGCCTCGTCATATAAGACTTAACATGAGGGACCGCGAGCGGGAGATCCAAAGGTTTAAAAGAGTTCGCTTTGATAACGCCAACTACAAGTCCCCCATCACAGCACTGCATAGTGGAGTAGTGCTTTCCTCAATTGCGGACATGAAACCAAACACGGTACTGAATGCACAGCCACCTGCTATATCTTCAGGCGAATTACGACTTCCTAGAGCAACAATGACTACACTCGCTCAACTTCGTTCTGGATGGTGCTCACGTCTGAACTCGTACCAGTTCTACATTGATAACGACATACAGTACTCCTGTCCAGCTTGTGGCCTCACTCCACACTATGTTGAGAACATTTTTAATTGTCCTACAGCTCCCACGCGCCTAAATCCGAGGGCGCTATGGCATAATCCTATTGAGGCAGCTGCGTTTCTACACCTGGACACTGAACTAAACACGGACAGCCAAACTTGGTGGCACACACACTCATCGAATATCACCGCGTCGGTACAATATCATCAACAACAAAAGCGCCTCGCTCTGACAGATCCGTGAAACTGGAAGCCTTTATTTATTTATATTGCTTTTATCCGTGCTGGACAGTCATTATCATCATAGTGGCGCTACGGCCGGGCCCGACGTCGCATCTCGGCGTTTGGATCGTTTTCCTCCAACTGACCGCGTCCTCCAGTTTTGAAAGTGCAGCAGTTGTTCGGCGTCTCGAATTTTCACACATTCGTGGTCGTCTTGCTCGCTGCTAAGCTGCAGACGCATACTAAGTTGGTATGCAGTTTCATACCAAGTGAACCAAATCTTCCAATTTTCACTGAAACATAATTCGCACCTGGACTTTGGACACTTTAATACACTCGTAGATGCTTTTTTCTAGAAGTTTAAAACAGTTCTGGAAGTTTACGGAGAAAATGAAATATTTCGAGCGATGCTGAACAATGAACATTTTTTCAATCCATTTAGAAGACAATATCCGTAACAATAAAAATATTTAATTTTTTTTTTATTTACAGGATTTTCAGCCGTCATTCCGGGCTTTCCCCGATACTCCGTACTGGGCGACAGGATACAAGGTGTTTATAATTTGCGAATATCGAATGCGTCAATTGAAGACGATGCTGAATACCAGTGTCAAGTTGGTCCAGCTAAATTCAATTCAGCGATACGAGCTAACGCCAAATTAACCGTGATATGTAAGTACTAAATAGTTGAATTTATTAATTAGCAAGAAGCCTAGACTCGATAAGATAATTGTCTATTTGAAGGTTCATGAACTACACAACCATATTTCTTGCAGACGATTTACATGTATTTTCGAAATGAACAAGCCATTCTGATTAGACTACCAATTCTGAAACCGACTTGTTCATTATCGTAATGATTGCTGTCCGTATCCTGACATGCGACACTTAATTTAAAAAAAGCCTCCAAGCTTCTCGAATTTATCGAATCGCGTTCTCTAATACGAATATAACCTGCATTTCCATTTTTTCTCGTATGTTGGTTTCATAAATGGAAAACAATTTTCTTCATCTCATTATCTAATATTTCCCGTTGATTTTATATCAAAGAACTCGTGCAAGATTTTATTTTGCATCATAAATCCTATTGAAAACCGAACAAGTCTACCGAGTATAATTCACATCAGAATCGTCGGTATACCAATCTGTGGTACCGTCTCTTCTAAATGGAAACTTTGTAGTTGCATCACTGGCTCTCATTCAAATGCCTGAGAATCCTATTTTCCTACCTAATGCATTTCCAAGACGAACAACTTTCCGCTGATTACGAAAAGAGAGCATTCATCCTCGTTCATATTTTCTTTTGAATTTTCCAGCCACCATGACTGTTGCACTGCATATCAAAGTGCACTCTCTCGTTTCCTTGTTAGAATGCTGAATTTGTTTGTTACATAAACAATAGATAGATCCTTTCTTATGCAAGCATCCTTCCTTCCGCTATCTCATAGAGTAAGTGTAAATTATTAATGTGCAAGATTGGATTCTACGTTCGCTAGTTTGAATCTCTTCAGTGCGGTTAACAAGTAACAGGAAAAGCTCAAAAGTAAAATTCAAGCATGAATTGTTTCAGCCAGAAGGGATCAACATTCAGTTGAGTTCCAAGCCAAAACGAATCAATAGATGTTCAGATGCAGTTTGTTACATGTTTGTGCGCATCGTTGTATATGAAATGGGTGCCTTTATCCTGTTGAATATTTCGCGATTTGCCCGGTTTAAGCTGGCGAGCATGAAAGTTTCTCCATTTTTCCAAGCACTTGCCGAACAAAGGATTTTGCATATTTGAGTATTATCTTCATATACGTCGAATACTTAAGCCATAGCTTTTCATCCCTGTGCGCCGTGTGTTGCTGTGTAAGTAATTCATCCTTTATCGCCTTTTGTTTAACGTCTGTTTATCTACTTAAGAGATGAATTCTCATATGCTCGCCCGCTCAACGACGCCTTTTTCAGCCACTCGTCCTTCTGCATCATATTTAGGTCGATATGAAACACTAGAGAACGGATATGCTGACTATAATATCGCCCAAAGAGCTACAATCTCTTTCCTTTAAAAGAAAGAATGAAGATGTTCGTCCTTCTTCATATTCGTTTTGGGCTCGTCCCACTGAAAGTGGTGAAGCTAGATTTACATTTTTTTTTGTTCGTTTCCATGCCGTGCATCAGATTGCCCATAAGGGTATGTCTATGTATGTACATACATCTATGGCTACATTAGAGTCAGACATATGTAACGGAAAATGAAAACTTACAGCCAAGATGAAAATGACGATGAGAAAAATTGATGGGAGAACTTCCACTATACGATTGCATACCTCAACCACGTACCCATTATTTGTTCTTGTCAGCACTCACCCCCAGGATACACTTTTACTGGGAAAATACAGAAAAAGAAAGAAACAGAAGCGCCATAGTACCTACTGTAGGTGGCTTGGTAGTCTTTATCCCGTCGTATTTTTTCTTTTCTTTGATATCATGTTGTCAGCAATATGACGCCCTAAAAATAAAGAAAATCCTATTTATGGATGTTTGAAAGGTACTGAAATGAAATTGTGGCTCCGAGAGAAAATTGTACAAATTTTCGGGCGTTTATAGTGTAATGAGAACAAGATTTTACTGATGACATGTCACAATAAGCAACAAGATGAACATGGTCTTTATCATGCGATAGAGCTCCAAATGAAGCTTGTGCGCTGACTATGAGAATTAAATATTGTTAATCGATAGATGAACTGTCACTTTTTTTAGAATTTCGTGTCAGATTGTAATGTAACTGACAACTCGGTGTCCGTGGTTCGTTCGGTCACCGCTCTACGACACTAATCTAGAGCTCGGAGTTCAAGTATCGGCTCGTTAAAAACTGTCTGTGGGTACTAACAGAACTCTTACAGTGCTCCGTGCTTGTTATTGTCAGTATAAAGACGACGCGGCTAGGAGGTGCATGCTAGCAACTGTACTTTCAAAAAGTAGATATGCTTTCGAAACCTCAACAAAGCCTAGAAATGCTAGAGATGTTGACGCGCCCATGCCCCTGGAGGGGTGTAACGGACGGTTTGGTGGGCATCCGAATATGCCCGTGGAGACGGAGCCTTAGGTAGCATAATGACCATGAAGGTCGGGCCGTGCCATCTGGCGAAGAAAAAGGCCCCTCAACGAGCTAGGCAGCGGCCTATGCTTGCTGTAGCGCAGTTCGGGAGATGTGGGCGGGGTTTTCGCCGCTCGTTGCCCCTGTCCTTTACGTATTAACAAAAATTCATAGGCCTGGGGGGTTGGCGGATGGCTCAATTGCCCTCGCGCCCGCATTGGGTCCAGGTGTAATGGGACCCTCGGCCTCTGGTTTCGTACCACCGATAGATCCTTACTCATGAGGTGCTGCCATAGATCTGCCGGTGGAAGCAGCACAACTAGACCAGAATATGGTTCATTACACAGGGGTCCAGGCAATTAGCAAAAAAAAAAAATACGATTTTTAAAGCTAATTTTTAATAGCTACTAGGGACTTTTGAAAGACAAAAAAAAAGAATCTGTTAATCCACGGTAGGTTTTCATGACCCCGCAAGAAGCTATGCGCATGATACAGCTCGATTGTTTCGTATTTACTGCGGAACCCGGAAGGATTGGAAATCCCCATAATTGTGATATTTTAGTGAAATTTTTTTTTTTAAGTCTGGAAAAGTAAGTGCATCTTTATTTTTATCAATTAGTCCTAAGGCGGCGTTCATACCACTTATTACAATGCGATCTCATGACGTTCGATGATATTTTTTTGGAGTTGCGGTATAATGACAAGTATCGATTAGCTGCGTTTTTCCATTAGTTCAGATCAGAGGAGAACAATCATTGCACGCGTTACATTAACAAAACTTTTCTGTGTAGAGTTGGCTATTAGGTGTTATGCGTGCGATTGTTGCTCTGCACTTGATCTGGACTGCAAAAAAAAAAACGCAGTCAAAATATAAATGATCAGGGTCACCTCCCGATTTGATTTAGCCATGTCTGTCTGTCTGTTCCACGATAACTTGCTATACAATGAACTTAGAGGCTTGAAATTTTGCTCAAATGTTCGCAGCATCTCTTATTATATTCTCTTGTAAAAACGAGATCGATCAGTTGGAAACCTAGGTGTCTTTTCTTATAAAGATTATATTATTCCACTTTACTTTTTTTCTCTATGACTCTTGAACAAATTGTCATAGAGAGCTGATTTGTTTTCATGTGGACTTCAAATGAGACTGTAATTTAGTTGTAGTAGATTTAGATTAGATTGTGGACTGGGCGTTTAACCCCGCGGGGTACAGAGCACTGAGGCCGGATGGTTCATTATGCTATAGCCCAGAGTCTGTTAACAGGCCGAAACCTGTCGATCGAGTGCTAACAAATTTGCTCAGGAGGTGTGGTGACACTGAAGCGATATCATCAGCCTCCGGATAGGCGGCTCCAAAGCAGTCCCTGCGTCGCAGGGCCAAGGCGTCGCAATCACATAAGATATGGGTCGATATCTCGTCATCCTCACCTCAGAAACGATAGCTCGATTCCGAAACAATTCCCATGATTGTTAAGGGATCTCTCAGGCATGAGTGTTCTAACCTTATACCGGTTTAACTTTAGCAGCTCTGTCGATCTGCTTTGTGAATAGGCTGAGAGGAAAAGCTTACCCTGCCTCAGCCCTGGCAGGTTATCCCAATGGGCAGCAGCTTTACTCCGTTTCCAGTCTTTGATAAATTTATTTATTATGCAGGTTGAAATTCCGCAAAAGGCTCTGGTCCACAAAAAGGGGAGCTGAAGCTGTTCTGCCCAGTTCGTCCGCCTGTTCGTTGCCATTGATGCCAGCATGGCCAGGGACCCAGAGTAGTGTTACTCTATTAAGAGAGTCTACTTTATGCAGTGCCTTTTGGCAGGTGCGTACGATCTAAGATGTCGTCCTTTTTAACAGAGCTTTGGTGGTGTAGCTGTTCGTGAAAATTGCCAATTTCTTTTTGTGGTAGCCGGTCTTTAGGCATAATTCAGCACATGTCTCGATGGCAAGCACTTCCGCCTGAAAGAGAGTGACAAACTTGCCCATGGGTATGAATACCTTATGATTGGGGCCCACAGATCCCTTATTGGTTTTCGAGCCATCCGTGAATTATTTGATGGTGCGAGGGGAAGGCTGGAAAATTTCTCCTGTCAGTGTTCTTTGCTCCATATGACGGCCGTCAACCGTTAGTTGCATGATATTTCTTTCACAAGATGATCTGATGGCATTCTTGAGACTATGCTGTCATTAAGCCAACTGAGTTTTTACTGGATTAAGCATTGTATGCTACTGGTCTCGCGATTGCCATTTTGCTTCTGCATTTATATGAATATGCATCGGCTGTAGGTTGAGTGGTACATCAAGAGCGCTAGATGGACAAGAGCGAATCCCTGTCACCATTAGGCACGCAAGTCTCTCGACTTTACCTAAAATGGTCTTGCCAGCAGCAGTAAATGCTCTTTTCCACCAGACTATCACACTGTACTGTAATATTGGTCCGACAATTGCCTTGTAAATCCAGAGAGCAGAAGACTTGATTCCTCACGTTTTGCCTACATATCCACAATTCCTTAGTGGCCTTGTCCGCCACCACCCTGAGGTGCCAGAGAAGTTTACTATCGAGGGTGACGCCTAGGTATTGGTTGTAATTTCTCATGGGTAGGGGAGAGGTGTACATTTGGGGGCGTCTGATTTGATGAGATTTCTTGGAATGAAATGACAACTGCCTTGGTTGGGTTGACTCGAAGTCCGGTGTCATTACACCATTCTTGCACAATGTAAAGAGCTGCTTCAAGGATGCCTGGTAGAATCTCCTTGAGCTTTCCTTTAGTCAGCCGTTTAGTGGAACCCTGTACTGAGTAGCCCTGCGTCGAGAGTTTCCTCAACCACTATGCATCATAGGAGAGAAGACATGACTCCTCCCTGTGAGCAGCCTCGAGTGACATTAGTAAGGAGGGCGACGCCTTCAATATTGGTAATGATTCATTACCAATCATTACCATGATTACTAATGATCCTTCTGGAGGAGACCATTGTTCCTATCCATTTTGTTGTAGTGGTGTCCGCATTATTTTCCTTCAGTGCTTTGTTGATGGCTATGAATTATGCGTTGTCGAAAGCTCCTTCTATATCAAGAATAGCTCAAAAGGCAGTTTCTTTAGCCTCCATTTTCGCCTCGATTTCCCTTACCATGCAGTGGAGAGCGGACTTTGTAGATTTTCCTGCTTGGTGGGCAAACTGTCTTTCATGTAGGAGTTTTCTCTTCGGTAGAGTTTGTCGAATATGCTCATCCAAGATGTTCTCGATCGTTTTTAACATGAAGGAGGTGAGGCTGATGGGTCTCTATAATCTAGGGTCATCTTTTGGGCGATTTTCCATTTTCCCTTATTCCCACTACCTTCGCGGATCTCCATATGTGAGGAATAAATCCCAGTGAGAAGCTGCCACTAAATATACTCAAGAGGTATGAGGTCAGTGCCTTTTTCCTTTCTGAAGAAGGACAGGGAATATTTCATCAGTACTTGATGACTTAAAGGAATCAAAAGATCCAATAGCCCACTTAACCTTATCTTCCGTGAAGATGATTCGCCGCTTTCCAGTCAGATGGAGAAGCTTTGTGTACTCCTCCGATAGCGGGTGGCACAGGGCCGTCCTCTTCTAGGACTTTGCAACCAGGGAAATGAGTGTATAGGAGAAGTAAGCCCGTTGCTTTGGCATCTGTGGTAGTGTTTCCATCCGCTTCCTTAGGCGTACTTATCTGATCTCTGCCATTTTTAGCCAAGATACAATGCAGTCTGGCAGCTTTGTTCGTGTTATAGTTGTAGTAAAGAACCCCGCTCCATTAAAAACACCGCCTACCTACCTCGGTAGTTGTATATTTGAAAACTCTCAATCAATCTAAAATTTTCGGAGCACAATATGTTATGTAAGACCATATGATAACATAGCCGTTGTAAATTTGTGGTTTTATTATAATATAATCAGTAGGTCTGACTTTGATAATTTCGGTTAAATCCTAAAGTGGCCATGCATGGCCCCTTTCGACTTTCATTCGATGTTAAATTTCGTTTAAAAACGAAAGTAAGTATGTACATGGCTATTGTTGCTTTCCTTCGAACACCTTATTTCGATTGGAAACCGAAATTGAGCATAGACAAAAAAAAAGCTGGATGCAGATACTCTAGGACGAAGCGGACGCACGTACATATAGAAGGAGTGAAACGGGCGACCTAGGACTATACGCGGGAGTCGCAACCCCCAATTGGCGGAGCTAGCCCAGCTCGTTCCAAACCGAAATTGTCCATGCACACTTTGCGCGATACTGCGGGTTGTGAATCAACGGTCCCTTGTGTCGGCTCTGCTCGTCCCGCGCTTAAGGGATCACAACTCTTAGTGTCGTAGAAACATGAGCACCGCGAGCGAGCACGGTGCAAAAGTCTCTTGTGTTAATTCTGATTTTCAATCAACAGTTCTTGTGTGGGCTCCAACCGCTACGGTCGCTCAGCGGCTATGGGATCACAACCCTCAGTACCGCACAAACATAAACTCTCGCTCCGCGCTTAAGGGATCACATCCCTCAGTATCGCACAAACATGAATGCTCGCTTTACTCGCTTTGGACACTGCATGGCTCAAAGAAGGAAGCATCTCCGATCATATAAACTATATATATATATATTTTTGGTCAGTATGACGAGACGAGTCGTCTGTCTGTCTGTCCGTCTGTTTCTATGCAAACTAATCTCTTAGTTTTAAAGCTGTTGAGCTCAAATTGTGCACAAAGCCTTCTTTCTATTGAACGCTCTGCATCTGTCGGAACCAACGGAATCGGACCAATGCGTCATATAGCTGCCATAGGAACAACCGGTTCGAAAATGTGTCATTGTGAGAAACCTTTTTTTGTTTAAATATGATAGATATCTTAGCCAAATTTCATATTTATCAATGGTATCGATTGCCAAACTACATTCCAGAAATTTATTGAAATCCTACAACTATATCATATAGCTGTTATAGGAACGACCGGTCCGAAAGTAATTTTTTGTCAGAAAAATTGTTTTATTTCTAAAGATATGTTTACGAAATTTCACATTGTATTGCATTTTATAATGCATCATAGTTACCGCCAACGGCCAAACCACAATCCTAAATTTGGGTGAAATCGACCTACTATTTCATATACCTCTAATAGGAACGGTGGAATCGGAACAGGTTTTACTGCTAATTTTGAAGTGGTAAATGTAGAATGCATTAAATTGATAGCAGCACCGACTATTGAAGGTTCGAGTCAATTAGTACGTTAATGCTAGAGATTCATTTGAAACCATCTCCCCTGTTAACGGCAAGCTCGTATTCAGATTGTTTACAGATAGTCAAAGAAGACGTTTCAATTTTCGTTTTCGATCGTAGGAGAACCTGTAAATCTGCATGTCTTCCATTTATTAGGTTATTAATTCAAACTGTGTAAGATATGCATGTATCTAAATGTATTCCATCACACACGACTATTTACACTTGCGTGTGTTAATCCGTGTACTGTTTACAAAACAGCAGTCAACATCTGCGTCCATAGCAAATAAATTTCCAGAGAGTTTGTTTGGCAAATGTAATCATCATTATACGAATTGCTAATTAACTTTACCGACTAAGCACGTATGAATCTATGTGAACACTAAAATTCATTTGCCCTAATTACATAGACAAACGAGAGACGAACATGTCTCAATAGCAGGCTCTAAAGACATTCGGAACAGGCAATTGGAAATACATACATTCTGCATTATACGACACGAAATTCTGCCGATATAGTTAATCAAAATGGGATAATCCAAAAAGAATGTTCTTGTATCCATCCAAAATCCCGCTCCTTTTCATGCCTTATTATATCAAATGAGCAAGTAAGCTGCTTTACATTCGCCCGCGGCGAATGTTCTACTTTTGCCTCAATTTACCAACCGCGTAAAATCACATCATTATAATCTACAGTATACCTTATTTTTGCTCAATTATTTCCAACAAATTTACCAACATGTTTACCAAAATGAAACAGAAAAGAATTTAAGAATAACAAAAGTGAAAAGAAGTTTTGCAGTGTTTTCTTATACGAGTATATTCTTCGTCACATATTGAAGTTAATCCTTCTTTCTATTTCTCATCTTTTTGCCAAGTTCTAAAGATACACAATATATTTGAAGCGTGATTAAGTAAATTAATGAACGGATGTTTTCGATTGCGCCTGACTTCTGTAATGTAAGGATACCTTATTTTGCAAGCATCAATTTGAGAATCTCGTAAAATTGAAATTCTAATTCTAAAGTATTTTCAATTCCCTGAAAGGAAGTGCTCTTTGTATATTGACGACTTGAGATTGAGATTTTCGCCAAATACTTTGCAAGCGGATCCGCTGTGTAGCTTAAACTTTCCAGTACCTATTGCGTTGACTATTTCAAAGTAACTTCATATACTACTGTATGTTGTACACAGTACAAACGAGTGGTTCCTGCACACCCTACGCTATACCGTCCGACACTATCTCTTCATTTGTGACAGAAGTTTGATGTAAACGAAATTAACATAGATCTGCTGATCCACCACCACGTTATTTGGAGTTAATTTTTAGAATTCGAATGCTCCGAACTCATTTCGAAATGCTACAGGATTTCGCGAGGATAAAGTTTCTTCTTACTGAAGATACCGGGGAAACTTCTTCTTCAACTTCAACATGTAGATTGGACTTGTCCTTCACACGTAACTGTCTTTCTGTCGTGTTCTCTACAATTGTTATTAATACCAGCGTTGCGGAAAACGTGGAAAGAATCACAACGAAATGGGGAAAGCTTCACGCATACTAAAAATCTTTCTTACGTATGTGGCGAATCAGATATCTTTGAGTGTTGAGAGAAGTTTTCCGATGAGTACATACATATATAAAGTCGGCACTCCTCTGCATACTTATCGCTTTGGTGCAAATTCTTCTGAGATGGTACTTATCTCTATGGTCTTTGTTTAGTTCATCAACACGGGAATCCCTTTTCGTACGGTTAACATTATCAACCTAAAGCCTTAATCGTCTTCGTCATCAACGTCTTCGTCATTCGAATCTTTTGTAACTACCATCGTCCTTAGATGGAGAGCGGATTTTCTTACTCCATGGCGGAAAATTTGCTCTGATTCCATCCGAGAAAGATACGCACAAACTTAACTAGTCGTGAGAATATCTAGATGATGACATGAGGTTCCTTATACGAAATTACTTTTCGTTCTATCGTACACCTACATATTTGCAGATTAAATACATTCACCACGACGAAGACGATTATCCATCCTGATTTTATCGTTTTGTCGTATCTGCAAGCAGAGCGATGCTTTCCTGTCGCTCGTCTGTCGACGACCGAGAAATTAAAACAAATCTTTTTTGATGTGACGACATTATTGCAGATAAATCCTTTTGTATGTACTAAATTCTATTGGTGAAACTTGAAAAGGATATGTGGGAAGTGAAGGAGTTGGTGATAGGTTATGATATTCAATTTGAACAGAAGAAAGGAACCGGCAGGGTAAACAGAAGTAGGCACAAGGAAATTGTTCCCCGGAGTGGAATGAATAGAAGCGGCGAGGCTTTTAATATTTCTGAATATCATGCAATCAATCATGAAGACAGCTTGGCGGAAGGATCCGAAAAATTGTTTATTGACGCTATCGCATTTATCAATATGTGTATACGGTGGGGCTTTGATGAGACCAAGTTGGCATTAGATTGGACCCCAAGACGTGACTATACAATATTTGAAAGACTGCCGAAGGGAAGATTGTAGGACGTGACGGAAATCTTTTGATTGAATGAAGGTTTCCATAGGCAGGTTGTTATTAAACGCATTTATTACGAAATATGGTTGTGACAACAAGTGGAATTCAGAATCGGGCGTTATAGGATTCCTTAGAAATTTTTTTTTTTAAGCTTTTTAAAGAGGGCTTACACATACACGGCGTATTAGTTTTCTTTATGGTGACCAGTATTGTTGAATATCCAACTCAAAGCTTAAAAAACTTTAATATAGATAATAGCTGCGTTTTTTGGTAGTCCAGTTCAAGTGCAGAACAACAATCGCACGCATTTCGCTAACAACCAGCTCTACCCAAAAAAAATTGTTAGTATAACGCGTGCAATTATTGTTGTGTTCTGATGTGGACTGATGAAAAAATGCAGCTAATAAGTGATTTACCCAGCAAAAAAACCAAACCCCCGGTAGCGCGTACTACCCAAAATAGCTATGCTAAATATCCATCCATTTTCGCTAAGCCCATAGGCTTTCCAAGAGATCCATGGCGGGGGCCTACGATTTTGATGATTTAGGTAACCCGGGTACATACCCAACGAAGATAGCTATTTGGGGGCTACGATGTTTATGATTTAGGTAACCCAGGTACGAACCCAACTTAGTCAACCACTTTTTATGCTGGGACAGTTGACTAAGCGACAGGTTCGATTCCTGCCAACCTGTTCAAACAGTTGCTTTCCTCTCCGACCGGCCTCTAGTTGACTTAGCTGTGAACGAATATAAGTTGACTTGGTTTAAATCACATGCCTCTACTTGATTTTGATACTTATTTGCGGAGGCTGGACTACTTCAGGGCGAATCCGGTTGGCTATTGCTCCATTAGGGATCGTTTGTCAAGTTCGTAAAGTCAGTATATCAAGCGAATCTTATACGGAAATGATTCGTTAATCCGGGAAAATCAAATTAACAATTCCAATTAATTAAAACACATGCTAACGATGACGAAGCATTCATTAAAATAGAAAACAAAATCCCTAACTGGGGCAATTGAATTTCTGGGAACAACTACACATGTTTAACCATCTTCCGCGTCGCAATTCTGCAGTCAATTCACCTACATTGATTCCTCCCGCTCATACCAGTCCGCCATTTCATTGACGTTGTCCTCATCGACGTCAACATTGCCTGCAAACTTTTCCCAGAAAAAAAATAACATTGAAAGAACGGCAGCCTAGAAAGCAGAATAAATGATGAAAATGTTATGTCAATATTTGATAGCGACTAATTAATGTCCTGTTTGCATTTCTACTAATTCTTTATGAGATTTTATGATGACGGCGTTCATTGTGAATGTCGGCGTAGTCGGAAACGACACGGATGCAGCAGAAGTACAACGACAGTGAGGCCGTCATTAGAACGGATTCCACATGAAAACAAGGACATGAAAAAATCAGTCTGGCTGGCAAATAATGAACTAAACTTGACTGTTCCACAAGGCGCGTCGTATGGAATTCAATTAGCGCCATCACAATTAATGATCCGATTTGATTCTAATGACAACATCAAATATCGTAAGGATGCTCCTGATCCTTAAGGGTTTATATGTATAGGGAGTAGTGCCGAGTGGGTATTGTTTTATTGAAAAAGTTGCGCATTCCACTTGAGAATTGGTTCACATATTGCGCAACATTCCCGCGGCAGTCGGTAAGATCTGGAAAAAAAAACAAGAGTTGATATGCCTTCCAGCTAAAGGTTCATTTGCCTTTCGCAATGTTGCATTGTTTTGCTGTTTGCTTGTCGAGAGCGTCCGGAGGGATATGGAGGGAACGCAGAATACGAGTGGATTTGGATGCGAATGAACAAAAATGAGTCGTGCATATCCCTTTGAATCGTTTTTCCATTCTATTCGCAGAATTCGTACTGCCATTTTTTAAGCATTCTTTTGCAAGGACTTGCACTTCGTCGTCTTCTTCTGTTTCCACATTTCCACTTCGCTCGATGGATTGCATCCACTCACTCTGTTGGCACTTCTTTCTCAGTTTCGAGCAACAGTAGCAGATTTTTTTTTATTCCCAAGTCAGTACATCTTATTTTACACTTCACAGCTTTATTTCGCCGAGTCGAGTTCGGAGCATCCATACTATTCACCTACGCCGTTTTTTCTAGGACTTGTACATGTTCTCACCACATTTCCATTATACTCGTTAGCCGTTCGTGCATAGTAATGTGAACAAATATAATCCTTTTTTCCTCGTAGTGGTCGTTCGTCGCGTCTTTTTTTCTCCTTTGGCCTATCGTAGCGCGACTTTTTTCTCGCGATCCAACATCCACGGACTACGTATCACGAATTTAGATTCTAGTTGCTATGCCTGAATTTTGAGTGCTCGGGGTGTTGTGCTGCTTGGGATGTGCTTCCTTTTCGCACGCCATACCTGCTTGATGACGGATTGTTGAGAAGCCTTCTTGTTAAGTGTTCCTTTTTTTAAGTTCTCAGTATGAGACCCGGCGTATTGTGCTTGGGTTTTGTGGTATGTTATAGAGAATTTTATGCGACCGCACACGTTTCGTCATCATTATCATCATTTTCTACGTTAGGATCGAAATGAAATGTATAAAGTAAAAAATAGGCGCGTTTTTTTCAACAGCCATGCAGAGCAGAGCAGGTTAAGACCACACAATTACACTAACAATTTGATCTAAGCTGCTTGAATAAAACGTCAGTGCAAGAATGCTACTCGTACTCCGTTAAGTAGTCTGCGTTTTGAAATGCAGGCGGCGCAATTGTCGAAGTTTTCGAACAGTTTACTATCAGTTTGGAAGCACATAAAGTTCAGTTCCTGTCAATAAAATGGTCGTTTTGTGTTATTATTTTATTTGGAATAGTAAACATACAAAATAATTTCGCTGCCTAAAGGAAATCTCTCCGATTGTATATGTATGTACTAAGGATTTAAGTTTTCTCTTGAAATTTGAGTTGACATTTGAATTTGAACTAAACCAAGACACACTTCCAGCAAAGACGTGCCTCGTTTTCGTATTCGCTACCCTAGTTTGCTCTCGATCGTTTTTTTTTGCCGCTTAACCTGCTCTTCTGTGCTCTGCACGCAAAAAACGCAGCTAATGTTAACAACGCAATAAAAGCTTCGACGATACTAGGATACTAGACCGAATGCATGAAATAAGGATTTTCAAATAAAATTTTCGGTTTTTTCGGGATAATTGATTTACCTGGAATTGATGCTGGCGAACTTTTTAACAATTTTAAAGCGAATGGGGAGAAACCACATCAGTTGGTTGTCGGAGAAGTAAAACGTGGAAATTTCGAAATTGCATTTCATAGTCCCATTAAGAGAGTCTGTTCTATATAAAGCTTAATCTAAAAATTTCTTTTTTATAATCTCAAGAGAACACTTGTCGTTTCGCCGTTACTCAGTCTGGTTTAAATGCTTGCCTAATATGACCTAATGCCTTTGTATCATTAAAATGGCTACGAGTATCTAAAAAAAATCCAAATTCTATTTCGAGTATATTTATATAGTACAAGCCTGGAATTATGAAACAAAATTCAATCATTTCGCTGCAGTGAGGGTCTGCACGTTTTCAGCATGTGCTCACGAAATACGGTAGACTACCTAATTTGCAAGACTATTTTTACGGAGTGGAATGAGATGATAGGTCGGCATCATTCATGTCTTGTCCTTGGCCATGCAATCGTCGACTGGAACACTACTTCTAATATTCCTTGGGCTGCGCTCGAACTGCTGCCGTGTCGTTCTAGGACACACTTGAAAAATAAGTCTGCATCTATAAGGTCCGTTTTCACAATGTCTGGTTAAAGTTTATCCTATTGATAAACGCTAAACGGCACCCATCCTTCAGTTAAAAATTTATCGGACGATAATTCCAAACAGCTGATATGGGCTGCTGAAATTTTAACACATTCAAATTCAAATTCACAATTAAGCTGGTCACAAAGATAAGAGTTGTGGAAATTCATTCGATGGATTCATTGGATGAAACCAACTCATCCGCAAATTAATGCTTAGAGATGGTACAGATGTAGCACAGAATACAACAGGCGGTAGAATACCACCAAGAAAATCAGCTGATTTTTTACTACATTAGCTGATTTTTCTACTGCATTATCATATTTTCAGTGTTGCATGCGCTAATTTAGTTAATTTAGTGTCCCGGATAGCTAACTGGCGATTTAACGAGACATTAAGAAAACGGGCCTAACTATTGTAAATAATTAACGACATTCGTTAAAAGCCTCAAGATTTGGCTATATATTTAATAAGGTCTATTTGACTGCTATAGGGCCTCACGGGATTCGTGGAGTTATGAAGACTTGGGTTAAAATCTTTAGGGAGTGAGCGTGTCATGTACATGAGTCGATCGACGTTTATTGCCATGTCTCGTATAAAAATATGTATAATAAACGGCCATATAGTCCGATCCATGCTGTGTTCCTTTGCTTGTTCGGGCACTTCCAGTATCCTGATCTTAATCAAATTTGGTATACCTGTAGGTTTCTTTGCATGACCCTGGGCACTGCCCGGGTACATCATTTTTAACTATCGACTGGACTAACGGTATATTGTGTTGTGTTCCGACCGGAGCTACTCGCCTAAGTCTTTTCAAAGATCGCTCCTGCAGGCATTTCCCGTTGGCCACTTTCAACCAAATTTAGTACGATGCTTCTTAATGAGTATCACAAGGTGATTTTTTAGTCCTGTTGTAGGTGTGTTTCAGGACAAACGAATCTTTCGATCATGAAATCAACCAAAACCCAAACCTAGTAGATATAAATCAGTGCGATGAGGCGAATGCACTGGAGTACTTCTGAAGGAATTTGCAGTCCTTTGGTCAGGCACTAGGACGTTCTTAAACATGAAGTGAAATGGCTGGATGGATGTTTTTGGAAACTGGATGATGAGAAGAATCCTCTGGACATAATTATGTATGATAATTGACGTTAGGCACGTGAATGGCATAAAGCGCTCCAAATTATTTCATAAGCATATTTGCTGTAAAGATGCACATCCAAAGAATGAGCAATAGTAAATCGACCATATCCATGTCATTGGTTGGGCATAAAGTACCGATAAACATCGCTCCTTTCTGCATCCTTTAGTCTAAAGTTGTGGAACCCATCTCAAAGTCGATATCTATTCAGGCTTTGTTTTGTTTTTTTTTGTTGACTGCGGTAATCAACGTGCCAGTTCATATAGGTTTTGACTGGACATTTTAAGTCACCACGGACATCTTCGGTTCCTGACGGACGAACATCTTCAGTGTACCATGCATGCATTAAATTGAATTTCTCATAAATAAATAAAAAATAAATAAATAAATAACTGGCGCAACAGTCCAATTTGAGCGATGGCCTCGAGATGAGTTAGCATCATCTCATTTTCTAGATCGTGACGGTCTTGTGCAGAAGTATGTGATCAGCAACACGCTCAATCGAGCTATTTACCCCATAAATGGGTACTCAATTAACAGCTGAGTGGGCTCATAGTCCGACACGTAAATCCCCTTTTTTTTTATCGAAAACTACCGCATTCAGTAGGAATCGAACTGGGGCTCAGTGCGTAGAAGGCGAACGTGCTAACCGTTGCGCCATCAGGACTACAAGAAATAAATATTATTGTACAATACATGTTCTGTATATTTTCAAAAACATCAGTTTCATTGTTTGTGATCAGAAAGATCTTAACATTGTCGAGGTTTTGACTGGAATGTTACCGTTACAGCCAAATTCAGAGAAGCCATAACATCTCAAAGGGGACAATTAGTCTCAAATAGAAGAAAGGATCCTGATCATCTTAGTGAGGTTTGGCTGTGAGTGCTGGAGAACACACCCCTTACTTCTGATCACCCTGCTGATCTGACCGAGAACACATCTGATAGTTTTGGGAGATGCCCAATGTAGGTCATTACATTGGATTTCCCCCAACTATTTGGCGCCTAGAAAACCGAAGACAGATTGGGTGACGACGTACCGTCTTAAACCAGTGGGGTCATAATTGATCCACTTACCACCGGAGAACATACATATATGCGATCCGAGTCGAGTCGATATTACTATTCACATTGGAGAGGGTTTCTAGCACTTGTCGTGCGTTTAGACTATCGTGGCCAATAATTTTCCTCGTCCTCCCGAGTTTCTTCTATGAAATTTCAATTCCAATGTCTGGTGACTACCTTGCAAGCAAAGTTGTAGAAGAGCCTGAAATACGTAGAAAACTTTTCGATTCAAGTTGCCTGAAAGAATCTAATACGTGACCAGTTCTTCAGTTTTTGTCTAACCCGGCACATGCTCGATGAAGTATCAAGCATCACAATGAAGGCCAGGACCAATTTATTCGGTCATGAATATTGAGTTGTTGGTTTAAGCACAATAGAGCTACGACAAATACATGCTGCCTGTAAGCTCGTTGAGTTTACCGTCCTGCTCTTATTCAGGTGTTTATAGCTCACTGAATGAATTTAACAGAATTGCGGTGAAATATGAGTGAACAAAATTTGGCATCACGAAAATAGATGACCGAGGCGATTGTATTACATAGGGCAACAGGTTTCCACATGGTATATTTATTCTCTTTGATTGCCGAAGATCGTCAACATCGAGGTATGCCTAGTATAGTTTACTATACTAGGCATACCTCGAAGTTGACGTGCTTGGCAGCCGTGAGGGTTCGGTCAGCACTCTACGATGCTCGTCAGTAAAAGACGCCTCGGATAGGAGGTGCATGCTAGCAACTGCAGCATCTGAAATGTATATGCTATCGAAACGTCAACAAGGCATAGATATGCAAGGCATGTTAACGCCCCCATGCCCCTGGAGGGGTCAAGGCAATTAGCAACAAACCTCGATGTTCTGTAAAGTCAGCCTGTGTTGGCAGTATCTTCGGGTTATGATTTCCTTTCCAATGATATGAACGGACCTTGCCTGCTTTAACCAGTAGGCCATTTATAACATTGAATATTCATGTTGCCATACTCTCCATGGATAAATGAACCCAAATTTATTCTCAAGCACATAATAATTCCCCAAAGAGTTCAAAATAGTTCATAGGATTCTCTCTATTACTAAATAATTTTCGGTTACGATTTCTTCATGCCTGAACAGGGGCCCAATGAGAACTAATTTCCAAGGATTTTGCTCAAAATTACGGATGCTTGCAACAATTCGCAATAAATATTACCAGCAGGCCTAAGGAATTTACCAACATCGTCGCACATGACTCCAACATAAATCGATACAAACCAAGGACCATCTTCCAATCCCCCAAAAAGTCTCAAACATTTTGAATTATGCAAAAGTTGTGCACAAGATCAGCAAACAGGACCGACACAGGACACAACATCATACATTCAATATTCCGTCTCCTTTAAAATTAATTAAAACTATTTCAAATGTGCATGCATTATTGTAGTTGTTGTTTGTGCTATGCTATCCTGTTTGTTGACAGGAATTACATTAAGATGTTTATTCATTCTGTGCATGTACTACTGGTGCAAACACAAAAGTAATTTTGCCATTAGCCCGGGTCCTACTATACACATCTAGCCGCAGGACCCGTTTCAATTGTGTCTCGTTAGATATGGCGAACTTAAACTTCCAACAACGACACACAATGTTGCAATGTTGAATTACTATGCTAACTAAATAATACATCATAAAATACAAAATGGGAACGACGATAGGACGAGGACGACACAACAATAACGCGCGCTATGTACAATGAAAAGTCACTGTTCTATGGAAAATTAGACCCTTCTTGCAACAAGAGTCCACTGAATGATGGATATGATGGTTCGCGGCAAGGATTTTACAGTTTTATCCAGGTTAAGTAGCGACTCAAATTCTAACTAGTTCAGCAGTTTTTTCCCCTTGGTTTGGTACAGATGTCAGATACCGGTAAAAGAGTCCTCGAAAATATTGTTGTTACTATTCCGTGTATTAGGCTTTTGCTGTGAAGAATTGTCGGTGGATGAGCCGATTGTAGTGTAGGATAATGACGAACCAACGACATGATGACACGGACACCACAGGCTCTGAAATCGAATAATGAGCTTGAAATGTTTTCTTCTACTTTTTGGTTTTGAGGGTGCTCGTAGCTTTTAACGTCAGGACATTATATGTTAATGCATTGTCTATTTTTTGAGATTATGTCATTTCGCTCTTCTCGAGAGATAATGGCTAAAGGGTATTGACTGCATTTTGTTCTTTGTAATTGTATTTTGTGATGAAACTTCGCAGAAATGCCTCCATAGGGAGAGGTTGAATGGTGGGTGTAGATCTGATAGGAATAATGCAGAAGTACCATTAATGGAAATTGAATGGAGTTCCATTAGTTTTAAAGCTATTTGTTGCACTTTATTTCTAAAGTGACGTTGGTAAAATCCTTACGAATACTAAGCAAAGTATTGTATTTGCGAGAATTTTGTGCATTTCGGCGAGATTTTGTGACTTCCGAGCGACGACGATTCCACTTCTTGAAGTCTAGGTTTTATACTTTTTTAGCAAATGTCCTTCCAAATTCAATTTTCGAAAATAGAAAGAATTTAAGATAAAATTGTTTAATCCCGGGGATGATTTTTCTTTTTAATTGCTACCCTCTATAAACCCAATATCTCGGTTATTTATGCTGTACTTTTGTTGTAGGAGTGTTGTTCTATTTACGAATATCTCGCACCCGTATATTGGTATATCACAGAAAATGATGTTTTCCATTCGCTGATGACGCAATTACACAAATTTTACGGAGGCAGTAATAAGTAGCACTGAATATGTAACTTCTTTCCGTAATACGATAGTAAAGAGTCCTTGCAGAAAATCGGCCATTCATATTACAAAAAAATTCAAATAGGTAATTCAAAAACATTAAAAAACACCCCATTGAAAAAAACACTAACATCTACCAGACATTGACTCATTTTAAACCTTGTCCCCTTTATTTTCGTTAAATTACAGCTTTCTCGTTTAACTACAATACATAAGTCTTCCATTCGAATTGATGCTATTTGCGTTGAGTTAATCAAATATGAAACAAGTGAGGCAAACGTTTAACATCCTCCTGTTGGAGAACACAATAGAGTTGGACAAATAGCGACGGAAACGCTAAAAAAAAACACAAATAAACCATGACATGATGTTTAAAAGCTAAAAACATTTTTTGTTATGTTCTTCATTTATTGTTTTTTTTTTCAGTTTTTGTATATCATCATCAACAGCGTACTTGTATTATCCTTTTATAGACTATATATGGTAGATCCAATATAGTAGTTGCGGTGGGGTGATACTGGCGCTACTCGTGCTAGTATCCTTGAATGTTTCACGTCACTGTTTTATTGTTCTACCAGACTCTAGTACATGGACATAAACGAAAACATGAATTGTGTGGAGAGGGGGGAAATACGCGAGGGCTGATACAAATAAACTGCAAATCCGGTACGAGTGTTGTCACAAATTTCATTTGAATAGGAGCAAATAAGCAAAAAGTTGACGACACTGTAGTATGTTTGCTGTAAGCGGAAGTCCTTGGCTTGGTGCAGCTCGAACAGGGTGTACAGAGTGCAAGAGTCGTGTGATGTGGCGGCGGAAAGGCTATAATATGGGTGGATCTTTTGCTAAAATTGCACTGCAATGTCATTTATTTTATGACAATCGTTTTGGTTTCATTGCTTTTGATGCAAGTGACAGGGTGAATGTGTAAATTTTTTTATTCACACTAAATGCTAGTACGAAAATGTTGAATTTATCTTTCGCACGAAAATGAGACGGTGGGAACTTTCACATTGCCGATATCAGCGACGCTCTACATGAAACTTTAAATTTCCCCTTCAGACACAAAAATAGAGCGATCATCCGATCACTATACCCGTACTTGAAACTTCGCATTGTCACTTAAAGGGATAGCGATCACAGCTGTTATGACAGGTTTTCATGCGAAATAAAATTCAAAGGAATTAATTTCGCTGTGAAATTAATCACATCGGTGTGCAGACTTTTGTCTGTATGTATGGTTTCAATAATGATTATTAATCAGAAGCGCTAAAGAAAAGGCCCCAAGATCTAAGGTAGTTTTGCACGAGTGGAATTAATGGACGAAAATTGAACCAGGTATTCACGTCCCATAAAACCTATAATTTAGCGAGGTTCCTAGTTCACTGATTTTTTGAGATGCAGTAGTAGAATCGGCGTTGGTTCAAAGTCCGCGGTTTATCCCTGTGAAGTTTTTGAGAATTGACCAGTATTTTACTGTGATGCTCGTGAGTTGATACGTGTAGTCCCATTTGGTTCTGTGACGGCCAATATACGTTAAAACACCACGCCTAATTCACGGCTGCGCCCTTGTGGATCCCAATGGCGTATTAGCTAGTTACTTGCTGGATTTGCACTGATATACTGCCCTCAATTTCCGTGGTATGTAGCTCTTGGTATAACTATCGTTCCAGAGCATCTTATACAAATCTTCCGATTCCCTTGTGAAGTCCCATCTTGACTTACAGCCATGTCGGTTTCTCTCGGTGCTTAAACTGAGTGGGTGTGTTTGTGTTTACGCTTTATCCCTACTTTTTTATCCTTAGTAGGCAGGTAATATTTGCACATCCTTTCAAACTGATAAGTTTTCAGATCTTCTAGGTCTACCCAATTTTCCTAATTTAGTTTGGCAGTATGCACGTAGCCCGGCTGGCGCAACGATTAGCACGTTCGCCTTCTATGCACTGCGCCCCTGTTGTTAATTGACTTGACCCCTCCAGGGGCATGGGCGCGTCAACATCTCTAGCATTTCTATGCCTTGTTGACGTTTCGATAGCGTATCTACATACTTTTCGGAAGTGCAGTTGCTGGCATGTCCTATACGCGCCGTCAAAATATGGACACGGTAATGAAGCCAGTTTCAGTAATTCAAATATGATCTGATATGTAATTTAGAGGGTAATTTATTTACGCCAAGAAACCCTGCTAACCAAGTCATGATGAAGATATCAATGTGATCATTATCCAGGGCTGGATGAAAGGCATCATGACCATTGCTCTAGCCGCAGGACTAAAGTCACTTATGTAATTTTCAAGCATATGATGACCTACGAGTTCATACATACGAGTAAGTATCACTGACGAATTCATTCAAGCCGGCTTGATGAACTCGTCAGTGGTATGAGTATCACTCAGTTGAGACTCGTAGGTGGTTATGGCTATCAAGGTAAGAAAACAAATTTGCTCGTGGCAGAGTATGAGCCTAGACCGCACGAATTTTGAGATCAAATCTCTATTCATTGAGCCACCATAGCCATTTTGTTCTGAAGGTAATTAAGCGAATATCAAAGCCCTCGATGGAAACTGTTGTCATGTACGAGTACTATATTACATCATCGAGGGGAAAGCAAAATAAGTCGTGAACGTGGGCAATTTATGAAGGTACATAAGCGATCGAAGTGGGAATGTGCATGTCCACACGCATATCTTGGCATGATTTTCTTCACCCGCTGATTCTCCGCGAAAAATTCTCGACTAGTGAACGATGATTTGCAGGGTAAGAACTTATGCACACTACAAGAGATTGGGATAAATCTCGAAATTTGGACAAGTCTACCCACAAATCTCCTAGATTTGCCATAAATTTATCAAGATTTCCTAATCGTGATTTGAAATGAAATTTAAAACAAAATTCGCCTCAAATTTCGTAATTTCCCCTGAATTTGTATTGCATCACGTTTCGCCACAATGTATGCAATATTTTCTAGTGAATTCACCTAGAAAAAGAAAAATGAAGGAGTCATATGACAGTTGTTTTTTTATGAAATTCGGGGACACACACTTGCGTGCATGTACATACATGGAGACCGCCACACCATAGTCCACCTGTTCTCGTGTAAGCTAAGGCTTCGTTTACATGTGAATGCTGAGCCAAGCACCGAATATTGAAAATTTGCATTGAAAAGCACCAACAGCAAGAAGATACCTTTTCTGCTCTTACTTGGCCAACATGAGTACATGGGCATTCGTGACCATTTGAGTCGTTCCCCCAAGAGATGGGAACTTGAACTCTCTTGATGGTTGAACTTGCATCTACATAAAACATGCTGACAATTTCAGTATAGAACTCTTATGTTTAGGGCCAATTGACATTACCGCATGAACCGGATGAACCGCATGAGCAAACCACATTGGCAACCAACTCAGAAGTGTGTGGTTGTGGCGCGAAAGCATGCCGTTGTGCTGTTGCACCAATGTAAATTGGCTCTTAGGTGTTAAGTTTCAGTTTTCGAGGAGCTCTATTTGTATTGCGCTAAATCCCAGTCATTTATGCTTCGTACACACCTAAGCAAATTTGAGAACATTCAAGCAAATTCAATAACAACAAACACGCCGGGATGCGCGTGGACTTCGAGAACGTGTTGTGGGTGTTGTTATTGCATTCCCCTGAATGTTCCCAAATATTTTCAGGTGTATACGAGGCATTAGATGTACCTGAAATATCCTTACTAGCTACGATTTCGGTTAAATTTTGCAATACCTGTAATATAAGATTTTTGTTTTAATACATATCTAGCGATGAATAAACTTGTTAACTATATCTAGATATTCAAATATCTGCAACATATTTGCTCTAAATAAAAAAAATTAACCCATTTTCTTCTGTTTTTCTTTCAGCACCTCCATCTTCAATTGAAATCCAGGGATACAATCATAATTCAAAAGTTGAAGTGAGAGAAAATCAAAATGTAACGTTGACATGTGTTGTGTCGGATGCTAAACCAGCTGCTCACATACAGTGGTTTCGAGGCAACGTAGAATATAAACCAGGTAAGATAAATCATAATTCAATTTTATATTTTGATTGAACTGATTCTACGAACTGAAAAAATATGTTTTATTCAGAATATACTGGAATTTGAGTTTACGGTGGATTTTTATATTGCTTCGTGTGAAATTGGCAACAGCTAATTCCACGGTTCACGCTTTAATATTGGCAACAGCTGATTCCACGATTCACGCTTTCGTTGAGGCACTATTCTGTATTGTTTCCCTTGTACGTTGTTTTTTCTGCATAAAGGATCTAAAGGTGCGTTTTGCTAGGCACTACTCTGCGTCGATCGCTGGCGACGATCAATAAGATAAACACAACTGTGCGACGATCGTGTGCCTAGCAAAATGCACCCTTATACACGAGACGCATTTACACGTTCGCGTAATTTTTAGCCGTTAAGCGTAACCACGACTCTGGTGTTTAGACGAGGGTCGGATTTACGCGTTCGAAGCGAGCCGAACGGTTATCGGCGTAAATGGCTGACGCGGCAATAATGAACGCGATGCCGTGTTTGCACGAGTCGGCAGCGAATGTACTGTCAGGAATATTACGTATTCGCCATCATTCAGTTGTTGGTCGGTAATTTCTTTTAACAAATTCAAATGACAAATCTGTGGGCCTTGTTTCCATTGAAAAAAAAAAAACATAGATTGTTGTTAGGTGCAATTAGTACACATTTGCTGATTGAAGAGGAGGAGGCAAACAAAAGAAAAAGGACAATTTTGGCCAGAGAAATATATCTCCAACGCGACAGGTAAAACGTCTTCGAAAAGTTGTAAATGCAACCTTACTAGTGCAAATGTAAAATTACAGCGAAAGAACTTCATTCAATATGTACATATGCTGTTGGACTCTTCGACTTATCAACGGAAAATGAATTTAAAACAGGATCAAATGAGTGGTTTTATATAAAAATCAGCACTATTGGCATATCTACAGAGCCTCCTAAGGCCCAATTTATTCATGCGTTTTTTTAACGCAAGAGAAATGCGTATCTTTAATGCATTTCTCTTGCCTAAAAAAACATTTGTGTAAATAAAGTTGCGTTGCGTATTTTCGACCAAGCGTTTATTTTTACACCGCAAGCGTTGGTTTTTTCGCCGCAAGCGTTCGTTTTATCAACGCAAGCGTTGCTTTTTTCACCGGAAGCGATCGTTTTTTCAAAAATACGCAAGCGTTGCAACGCTTCGTGGTTTTATTTTCCTTCCCATTCAAAGCACAAAAAAGTTGCCATCATTGTATAATGAACTGATCCAAAGTCAGAATAATTTAAAAATTTCGTTTAAATTACGAAATTAACTTGGATAACACAAACGTACATATAAATGTTATTCGAGAAGGGTGGGTAAAGTGGAGCGTTCGGAAATCGCAGACCTCGGTTTCGCTTCTAATTCCTGTATGGGGTGTCGGCAAATGCATTCAGTTGGAAAAATAAGGGTGTGAGAATTGGGCAAAGCAAGTAGACCGCCTGACTTATTTGATTCTATCAAACATAGCAAAACGGTCAACCCTCATCGAAGAAAGCTCCACTTAGTCTCAAATTATTATTCCACTTTCAGAGGATCGTGCGTTTTCCGTCCGCGTTCCTATGAAAGAGACGTGGTTCGACCCAAGCAACAAATGAATCGACTCGATGGTGTGACGTCCGGGAATAATTCTCCTAATTCCCCACAATCCTAATGGTCCTCACAGATAATCGAACCAAAGAGTTCACGACCACCCCTCAACCACGTCAACCTCATAAAACGTGCAGAAAAGGATTCTGATAATTTCCACCGTTCTATTGAAATTGACATGGTACGATGGTCGCGAACCATTTGGTTCGACGTGTGTGTCGAGCTTAATGCGCGCCATATACGATAGAGCACAATCAGGACCAAACCTCCACCGAACCGTCAATTTCATAGAACGGTGGAAATGAGAAGAGTTTTTTTCCACACGTTCTATGAAATTGATGGTTCGATAGTGATTCGGTCGTGATTACGTTAAGCTTAACACACATGGCGAACGAAATATTTCGCGACCACCATCGAACCATGTCAAAATCAATAGGACAGCGGAAAAGGTTGAGATTCTTTTTTCCGCACCTTGACGTTAAAGCTCCACTCACATGGTGAACCAAATGGTACGCGACCACAATCGAACCACGTCAAAATCAATGGAACAGTGGATATGACGAGATTTTTTTTTCGCATGTTCTCTTGATTTTTACGTGGTTCGATGGTGGTCGCGAATCATTTGTTTCGCCATGTGTGTCGAGTCTGTCGAGCTTAATGAATCGTGTGTGGCGGTCGTAAGAAAGTGACGTATCGTTCGGAGGTGGTCCTGAACCGTACTGTTTGCTAGTATGTGGGGGTCGTAATTAAAGTCCTATCAAATCCATTATTCGCAGCCACTATTTAATAGATTTAATAATTGAATGCAATTATTTTGAGAGGCAACACGCAAATTTAAGTGTTTTCTTTCGATTCATTGATAGTAAACGCATTTGTAGCTTGCAATTTTCCTACATAAAAAATGAAGTGTACACTACTTTTTTTCATACCGAATCTATAAAAATTTTAATTTTGTAGTTGGGAAATTATAGTGTAGTAAACATCACATCATAGCAATAATACTACAAAGCCGCGTTTACTACTGGTAATTGGTCCAGATAAACTGATAAGTGTTCACAAAATTGAAAAAAAAAGCAGAGAAGATGAATAGAATAGCTAACCGAACCTAGTTGATTAATTGATCAACCGATGTTTTTCATATGTCGATTCGGACCGTACAGCACTCATATTCTGATGACAGCCGCTGATTATGCGGAGTTTTATTTCATAGGAGTAGTTTGAGCTGCACTCGTATAAAATTTTCTTCAGAATAAGTTACGAAAATGAGGTAAAATTTTAAAAGGCACATACATCATAGTGGTTCGATCCAATTAACTGGGTTATGGTAGGGTAACTTGTCGTGCTACTGCCACCGTTTGCTCGGAGCTATAGTTTTCGGTGGGCGAAACGCACAAAGCGGGAATGATACCTACTATTTAATTTTCTTTGTTATTACTTTAATAAGAATTTTCGTATAGCTTTCTCCTGGACTCGTTTTTTAACATGTTATTGTAAACAGGCTCCATCTACCGGATTGGGGATATATGACTAAAATTCGTTCAATTTACCGTAGTTATATTACGCTTAGGGAGAACAAGGAAGATGCAGAAAAACAATTGTCGGAATATTGGGTAGTAGACTTTACGGGAACTCCCCAACTTAACTAACTGCGGCTGTTCGACGAGGCAATTCAGCATACGTACTTGTATATTGTTTCTTTGACTCGAAATAATTTTCCTTTGGACTAAAATTGCCAATTTTTACCTATTATCCACCTTTCTTCTTTTTTGCTAGTCTTCAAAACAGCATTCTTTAATATGCAAATCCTCTTAGCATAAAACACAGACTTATCAAGAAAGATGTGCTTAAAAACATTTTTGGCTACGAGCACCCAACTTTCTAAGTCGTTTTGTGTTCCCTCTTATGTGGTTCCAGTGAATTTGAACGCCCTGCAGCTTTTCGTGTTGTTACTTCCATAATCGCTTCATTTCACTTTCAAAACTTCAACTTAAAATTATTGTGTAGGATGAACATCGGAGCGAAAGTCCTGAAGAGAAGAATAGAAATTTCTTCAGGTAGCTGCTAACTTATTCGCCTGAACGTATGAATCCAATTGGTTGATTCTTTCCTATTTTTGATCGAATTCTTTGTCCACTTGGCTGGTATGTTGGATGATGGGATCTGCATACTTATTTAACACTCATTTTATATTCATTCCTTTCATTACGTTTCCATTAGGGATGAGAAAACAAACAGACTTGTTTGTAAACCATGCGATTCATGGAATAAATTCATTTCGTTCAAATTGTCGTCTGATCGATGTGTATTTCCAATGAATTTTATTATTTAAATTTTGGGCCAGATTTTCTTATTTTCAGCCAAGGCAAAAAGAGCAGCTCCATATTCTCTCTGTTTGTGTTTGTTTAATTTTGAAAAGGGGCAGGGGAGCAATCTGTTCTGAGTTTTGTATCGAATTTTAGCCCTTGGAAGATTTATGATGAATTTCTGTCTGCCATTGAAGTAAGTCTTTGAAAATGGATGTAAATGGAGAATAGCGTGGACTTCATTCGACCAAGGAAGATGAAAGTCGTCTCAGGATTCCGAAAAAAGCAAAGGAGACGTAATCAATAGAGACGCGTAAGCAAATTTCCATTTGCCTATGGATACCATAGAATGAAATGTGATTTTTAAACAATCGTAGACTATCAATCAAAAATAAGTACAAAGACGAGGACGAACCTCAATTTGTGTAGTCTATATCTAAATGTCACCATACACTGTCAAACTCGAGGCTCGAGCACGAACCTAGTACAAGTGGACCGGTT
This sequence comes from Chloromyia formosa, assembly GCA_964017055.1. Taxonomy (NCBI): domain Eukaryota; kingdom Metazoa; phylum Arthropoda; class Insecta; order Diptera; family Stratiomyidae; genus Chloromyia; species Chloromyia formosa. Next base: position 32,839,752 of record OZ024815.1, on the reverse strand, counting down.
TTCTTCACACCTATGTGGAGTGTGTGTGTGTGTCAGAGGACATTTGTACCAGGTTCGTGCTCGAGTTCGACAGTGTATGGTGACACTAAGTGCCAATTTATATTTGCGGCTGAAAACACATGCGGCAAACCGCTAATTCGGTGGAACGGGTCTAGCTAATGCCATGCATCAATTACACCTGCGAGTATGGGAGGACGAGGTGATCCCAGACAATTAGCGCAAAAGCCTCATCTGTCCAATTCGCCAAAAAGGAGATAAACTGCGGTGTAAGAATTACAGGGGCATATCATTGGTCTGTACTTTCTATAAAATATTGACGAAATTTCTCAAAAATAGAATAAAACCGTACGCAGAACGAATCATTGGCGAATATCAAGGTGGTTTCAGACCTGGTCGTTCCTCAACCGATCAGCTCTTTACGGTCAAACTGATACTTCAAAAGTGCTGGGAATATAAGGTAGACGTATACCAAATCTTTGTCCATTTTAAGTAGGCATACGACGGTAGCAATCGGGGTGATGACGATGACCAACTCCGTCTCACAGGTTAGGATGCATAACAGATAACACTAAAATCTATGTATTTGAAACACGCACTGGTCTGAAGCAGGGCGATGGACTGGCGCCCACGCTCTTCAACCTAGAACTGGAATATGCTTTTCGGGTTATGAATATGGACAACAGCAAGACGCTACTCATCAAATCGACACAATTAGTAGCGTACGCCGACGACATCAACATTATGTCCCGAAGATTGGGCGACGCAGAAGAACTTCTGCACACGCTTGACACCGCTGTAAAAGAAGGTGGACTACGTACCAACCAGGGTAAAACTGAAATAATGATGCTATCGACGACAAGGACACCTGTACAATCGAGCATCAATGTGGGGGACCTCAACATCGAGTTCGTGAACGACTTTATATACCTGGGTTGCATTTTGTTAACGGACGCCGACGAAACTGACGAAACCAAGCTACGGATACAGCTAGCTAATAAGATTTTTTTCTCGGTTCTCCCCAACTTCGTATGTGCACAGAAACACGAAGCTCCGCGTGTACAAAACCATTATGCGACCAGTGCTATGCTATGGCTGCGAAACATGGACCCTGACTCAAGCCTCCAGAAAAATGCTAGACACAATCGAACGCAAGGTTCTGCGGCGAATTTTCGGGGCTGTTTGCGATCGAGTTGGATGGTGCATCTGGTGCAGCCATGAGTTGTATTAACTGTACGATAAGCTGGAAGTTTCGAAAATCGTAAAACAACGACTTGAATGGGCAGGGCATGTACGAATGGACGATTATCGCATGCCAAAGCGAGTAATGAACGGAAGACGAATCGACGGAGCGAGACTGCGAGGACGACCAAGAGCTCGTTGGGAGCACTCAATAAATGCGGACGCCACGCAACTACTGGGCTTCCAAGATTTTAGGACGTGGCGGTCAAGGCCCGACGTCGGGCTGTCGCTCCACGATGATGATAGCATGAGCCTGTACCACTGGACAGCTTCTGCATGTATTAACTCCGCATCATTAATATCGTTTATTTTCGTGGCCGAATATAAATTTTAAACTAGCGTTGCATAGGCTAATCGGAGGGTCCTGTATTTCAACCTAGACTATATCCCTCTAAACACCAGCGTTCATTGTGGATTTTAGCAGGGTGCACAAACATAAAGACAAAATGTCAATGTGCTGCTAGTCCTGCTCAAGGATAAAGAGGAAGTCTAGATTAATTGTAAGCAAAGCATATCTACCGTTACATTTCATTATCACACAGTTCACAAAAAAAAACTTCATAATCAACTTGAAGCCCAATAGGCACATTTGCCTCCACGAACAATTTGCTCGCGTCCCTGTCGGCTTGTTAATTTGATTTTTGGCCTTGAATAGGAAATTTTCGGAGAAAAAGATATTTGAACACACTTTTGAAGAATTTACGGCAGTACGCAGAATAATTTGGAACCAACCTGAAAAATTTCTCTTTGCTGTCCATCAGCAGCCCAAAAGTTGCAGGTTAGTCTGAAGTGAAGCGGACTCTTGTTTTAAAAAAAAAAAAAACGAAAAAGTCTATGGGAACGGAAACAACATTTAATACCCGGAGCCTGGCTTTTGATACAACCACCCCCTTAAATAATAAGCACGCCCTCGACGTGGCCAAAGTAGAGAGAAAGTAGAACAAAAGAAAAACACCCCGTAGGAAGACAAAAAGACAGAATAAAAAAAACTGAAAAAATCAGAGCAAGATACCACGTACACGAGTTTCCCTGTATTTTCTGAAAACCCCATACTCCAACTTGCCGCGGAAAAGTTAAAAGTTTTCTAATCTTCCATTACCAACTTTTTATTCTACCGTAAATCATAAGAATATAAAAACCTATGGGGGCCAATTTTCAGTTTATCTTGACAGCAATGCGGTGAAGAACGTAGTTGCCTCAGCTCTCTATAGTTATAGAAGAAGATATCATACCAGCGTCGCTCGTTTTTCTTGCACACTCACGAATTCGATCTTACGTTTATTTTTCTTTTGTTGGTCCTGTTTTTTTTTTGTGTTTTCTTCCTCGTCTTGCCATGTATTCTAGAGAAAAATCTTTTTCCCTGTCAGATAAATATACTTTCAAGTTAAGGGATACTAAGTAAACAAGCATTTAGCAGCTGACACCGAAACATCATCGGGTTCGCACGAGCTTATAATGGTGTACAGAGGTAGGGGCGGTTGAGAGTTGTATGAAAATTGAAAGTAGAGGGGCTGATATAAACAAGTTCTTAGCGTTGCGTTGAAATAGATAAAAAGAGGATACCGGTTCGGCAAAGTGGCATATGCAGAAGTTTTCGAGTATGGTAAGTGTGTTGACACTCCGAAATAATGTGACGCTAGATCCTGTGGTTATTACTCTTAGTGCTATTAACAGCCTTTTAAAATATTCGGGCGTGGGGAGCCAGGAGTCAGTATGGGTGGGGCAAAACAAGGTGCGAAACTGTTCTAAGCACTGATATTGGCTTTGAAAACTTCAGTTTAATTCTAAAACTCGTTTTACCGAAATGAAGAGGCGGCACCATTTTGGATAACCGAAATCCATCACAACTACTGTATTTACGGGAATGATAGATTAGCCTAGTGTAGTTTTGATTTTCTACGTGTAAACATTTTATCGCGTGGTACACAGTAAAATCGAAGAATCTGTGAAATACGTAAACAACTTTAGTGTGTGTACATGTGCATTCTACAACTTAAGTATGTGTACATGTGAAATCTCAACTTTATGCATTCCGTGCTTTACTTTATGTACGCTGTATAGCATGCACAAGGATTTCTGGCAGAAGCTGCATAGCCCATTACGAGCATTTTGGACACATGAACGTCGAATGTCGCACTACAGTCATAGTGCATATTTAGTAATTGCTGAAATAGTTAGCGTCCTCAGTCCTTTTCTTGCTCGGTTGATAGCGCACGCATTTTAGGCTTGCTTCTCCCACATGTCCGTGTTGTCAGTGCGAGTCTGTAGTAGCAAGGCGCAAGAACCCTATGTCGGAAACTAGTATCTAAAAGAATTTTTTCTCTTTGTTCTGTTAAGATGCACTCGGAGCCATATAAAATCTTTTTTGGAAAACATTTCCTTTCTGGAAATCAGTCAGATGCGATGAAGTTAATGCTGTGTAAAGAACAACCTGTAATGAACCAGATTCTGGTAGTACTGGTGCCATCGACAAATCGAAGGCAGCACCTGATGAGTAGTGATCTACCGGTGGTACGAAACCGTCCACCAACCATTCCATCCTTATCGCCTCATTTTTTTTGTTATTCCCCATTTTTGCCTCCGTTGTTTGTGCTGTCTTCCCCAGGCCTATGAATTTTTGTTAATACGTAAAGAACAGGGGCAACGAGCGAACCCCGCCCACATCTCCCGAATTGAGCTACAGCAAGCATTGGCCGCTGCTTAGCTCGTTGAGGGGCCTTTTTATGTGCCAGATGGCACGGCACGACCTTCACTACCTTAGGCTTCGCCCTCACAGACATCTTCGGAAGTCCACCCTCCCGTTCGTTACACATTTCGCCAAATGTAATGGACAGTTTGGTGGACACCCGAACCTGTCCGTGGGGGGGGGGGGGGGGGGGGGCGATTTCCATGGTATTATTAGAGTGCTCGTCTATTTTGTCAAAAAGCTTTAAAACTTTGTCTCGTATGTATTTCCGGATTGTATCAACCCGAAGATCCTTGGGTATGTCGTCGTTTCTAATATGCCATGGAATCTTGAAGATCTTCCGCAGTGCAATATTTTGGCAGATATTTTGTTGTTTTATGCTCGTGTTGGAAGCTTGTCAGAATGCCAAGCTTCCGTAGAGTCGGTAGTATGGTATGTTTTTAAATTAGCGATGATTTTTTTTTTTCAGTTTGCTAGAGTTTATGATGGGGTATAGGGTTTGGATTACTCCGTTGCATTTTTGGCGTTGCCGTTTTATGTGTTTTGCCCATGTTAGTGACTTGTCAAATGTCAGTCCGTCATCTACTGTTAGATTGCCTGGTTCTTGATTGGGTCGTCTCGTGATTCAAACCGCCTGCGTCTTGTCCCCGTTCACTTATATTTTCCATTTCCGGGAAGTAATTCATAAGTATGTCTAGTGAAACCTGGAGTATTGAGGTAACTAACTCGCAAAGTTCTGCCTTCTAAGAACGAACCTATTAATTGTATAATAGGAAGCGGTATCTCAAAGTCATGTATTTTGATGATGAGTCCTGCATTCCAGACTTTGTCAAAGGCCTTCGCTACGTCAAACATAACGAGGTCTGTTGACCTGCGTTGATTAAGCCCTGTGCGAATATGTTTGACTAGTCTTCCTAGTTGGAGTTCGGTTCTGAAGCCAAATTGCTCTTCTGGGAGAACATTCCTCTCGTTCACATGATCTAGCAGTCGATAACGGAGGAGTCGCTCTGCTATTTTAGCGATCGATGACAGGAGACTTATGGGTCTTCAATTCTGAGAAAATTTGCGATCCTTTCCAGGCTTAGGGATCATTATTATAACCGTTTTTTCTATACTTGTGGATGCGACTGGAGATGATAGTCTCGAGGATGTTGTCCTGAAGCCAAATTGCTCTTCTGGGAGAACATTCCTCTTGTTCACATGATCTAGCAGTCGATAACGGAGGAGTCGCTCTGCTATTTTAGCGATCAATGACAGTAGATTTACGGGTCTCCAATTCTGAGAAAATTTGCGATCCTTTCCAGGTTTAGGGATCATTATTATAACCGTTTCTTTTCTATACTTGTGGATGCCACTGGAGATGGAAAATTGCCTTGATTATCGCTGTGATAGTCTCGAGGATGTCGTCCGGTACGTGTGTCAGCCAGTTGTGTGCTATATTTATTGTCGATTATTGGCGATTTTCGTTTGTTAATAGAGGTAACGAGATTTCTGACCTCGTCTAGGTCAGTCTGCCTAATTGATTCTTCTTGGGTGGCGATTCTAGAAAGTACCAATTCAGGGTAATTTTTGATCACGTCCTCCTCGTCAATGTTACCGTCGGGGGATTCGTTTTCTTGGAACTGAATTTCCAGAGTGTCCGCGAAGGCCTTCCCCAAGTCTTCGTACTTTGGACGATGGCTGATGTTTCGTCTGTGGATGGAATCGTTCAACGAAACTACGGAAACACAACTGACAGCCATTTTAATGTTTTGGGTTGGGTTGGAAGGCTCGCCAGATTCTGTGCTGCGAACAAACCCTGAATCCTGGTTGCCATCATCTGCTCCATCATTTGCCGGCATTGTGCCTGCATTTAACCAAAAAAGGTCTCGACTTATCCCGAGCTTGTCGCATTTCGGCTTTTCCTCTGCTTTCAACGTGCAGTTCTTGAAGTGGTAGAGGCCATCACCGCAGATACTCGTGATATTGTAAGTATCGGCGTCTGTTCTTGGGAGGAGAAATTTGGTCAATTTGGACCTTTCTATTTTCTTTAGTTTGAAGCACTCAATAGGATTAAACCCTCCTCTTTTATTTCTTCTGGAGAGATAATTATATTTAAATGATTCTCCTCCGGGAGGAGATACGTGTGGTATTACGCTCGGTCAGGAAACTTGTCAGCTTCCTATGGTCGCTAATACTCTCAGGGACTACTCGTGTATATACACGCAAATAGACCCTCTTGAATAACGTATATTCAGATGCTTAAGCAGCCGGTTAATTGTCGTCCATTTGTCAGGTTCCCTCAAAGTGATGGGAACCGGTTTGTCACTGGCGGCGTCTTGGGTTAAAGCAGGGGTCGTAGTTGGGGGAGGGGGGTAATGTTGGGAGTGGCCTCACCCGGGTTTGTGCGCTTGGTGACGCTCGACACCTCAGTTGGCTTCGGAATTGCCTTCCGGAGAGTTGGAGATTTCTGGGGTGCCGGGATATTGGTTTTCTGGGATGGTTGGGGTAGGTCAGGAAACTCCTTGTCTCCGTCCACAGTCATCTCCTCTTCACAGGAGTCTTCAGTCGCCTGCTTGTTGTTATCCGAGGAGTCACTACGCTCCCTTTTTTTCTCTTTGTCTGATGACGCAGACGTGGAGCAACTGGACGACGTTTTTAATCTCTAGTGGTGCATAGTGCGTCAATGACGTTTTGTTGGCATAAAGAAGATTTCGGATGATGTAAGTTGCTAGCATACACATCCTGTCCTTTTTTAGTCGATTTGTACGACACGCCGGCAAAGGCAAATTCCATGGGGTTTGTCTCACGCCCCAGATCACAGAGGGAAATGTTTACCTCAACCAAATTATCACACCGCCATGACTGGCGGTATAGTTTAGTTAACAATGGTTAATATATACAAATAGCTCAATGATGATCCCTTCCAGCAGCGTGTATATTTAGTCCAGTTCTAACGGGCCGGAATCCCGTATGGAATATTATCTGATTTTGTGAGTGATAGGTAAAAGCTTGACGACTGGACAAACGGCAGATACGTGCCGTATTTGTCATTACGTAAGTAAGTAAGTAAATAATCCATTAAGTGAAGAAAAAATCTGCTTTCTTTCCCTTTAATTCAATATGGATATGTAAGGTTATTTCCTTTTAAGTAGCGCCCAGTGTGGGTCTCTGAATCACATTCAATATTATATGACCCGAAAAAGAAAAAAAAAATCATTGCGTTTGCAGTAAGTTATGTAAATCTAAGAATCCATAGTAGGATATATCATCCAAAATGATTGATGACAACGGCATAGTTCAAAATGCTAAAATTTGCATCGCTAACTTTCCGCCTTAGGAAGGTTTTAAATAAATATCTCATCAATTTGTACGTTGATATTATGATACACGCGCCGAAAATTAGCAACATTTGTTCATCCTCTATATTCTAAAGTTGAAATTTTTCTTGTCGTAGAATTCAATTTGTCGCTGACTTTAGTGTTTTTATGTTTCTATTCATATAACATATTCTTTGTTTTTATCGACTACCTGTGGGTTCGTTGCGAACAAAGACCATCGGCTCAGAATACAGATAAAAGTTTCCAACAAATATTTACCTAAATCTGGGATTAAGTTGGAAATATTGTGCTATTTGAATATTTTAATGATCCCTCCTACTACCATCAGAGGGTGTTGCGAGTTTGGAATTGGAACTACTCGCCGCGTGGATATGGAATACACTGGCCGCGTCTGTCTGGATCTTAACAATGATGATTGGATACATTGGAGAATGGTTGTTTTAATGCGATTTTGGAATGCGTGAAGGATTAGCGAACACGTTTTCATGAATGTTATCAACGAGATTCGTGTTTATTAGTTTAGGTGAAAATCTAAATGACCACCTTCCATTTTATTGTTCGAAGAGTTTGTGAAGGTACTACTAAATTATCGAAATGGTAGGGTAATGTACATAGAAACAAAGATGGTTTAGATTTCCCAGCGTCACAAACAACTTTTCGTCGACAGTTTGTAATGGACGGTTTGGTGGGCATCAGAAGATGCCCGTGCGGGCAGAGCCTGCCTAAGGTAGCAAAATGACCGTGAAGGTCATACCGTGCCATCTGGCGAAGAAAAAGGCCCTTCAGCGAGGTAAGCAGCGGCCTATGCTTGCTGCAACTGAGTTCGGGAGACGTGGGCGTGGGTTTTCGCCGCTCGTTGCACTATCCTTTACGTATTAAGATAAATTCATAGGCCTGGTGAAAACAACACAAATAGGGGAAGCAAAAATGGGGAATAATTTAAAAAAATTGGACGATAAGGATGGAATGGTTGGCGGACGGCTCCAATGCCCTAGCTATTGCATCAGGGTCCGGGTGTAGTTGGACCTTCGACCTCTGGTTTCGTACCACCGACATCATCACCACCGTACTCATCAGGTGCTGCCTTCGATCTGCCGGTGAAAGCAGGACTACCAGATCATAAGATGATTCCTTACAGGTGGTTTATTACAAGTTTATGTGCGATAGGCGAACAGCCTGTCCTGATAAGAACTGTTCCAGGCGCTACAAGTCATTGATATTGAGATGAATGGGGGATACTTTCTTACAGACACATTTCGTGAAATGCAAAACCCTAATAGACTATTTGCATAAATTTCTTCAATTATGCCCGATATTCAGTATCGGGCATAATTGAAACTGGTCGCATGAAATATATAGCGTCCCAAAGAAGTTATCATAAATACTTTCCAGCAAATTGCTCATGTTTACTCTTTTCATCAAAAAGATTATCTTAAGTGCTTGCAATTCATCTGCCCCGGTGAATTTCTGAATTGCTGCTGCTCCTTCCATACCATTCACATTTTCCACGAGACATCCTTCCTTCAGTCGAAACTACTCGCATCTATCAACTTGTTCAAACTTTTTAACAACATTACAGATGTCTTCGCAAAAGTTGTTCGTCGCATTTCACAGTCATCTCGGCGCATTTCAATTACACTAAAGTGGCGCGTACGGTGACATTACGTTTCGAATGCCATTTCGCCAATTCATGTTGTGTGCCTTCCATAATGCACTTTTATTACAAACATTACCTATACGTTTCAGAGATGGAGAGACACTCCATTGCAGTCGTAAAAATCAACAGTCGTTGCATTATACACCCCTAAAACTATCATTTCAATTTCTCCAATTTTTCAGGGGGCAATAATAGTAATACGGCATTGCTCGTAAGGAATGACACTATCCTTCGTATTCGTATCCTGTAGATGGTTTTACTGCAATGGGATAGGTATGACGGTAGTATCGGAATAGTGCACAGAACAAGCTTGAAATAATTCAAAAAGCAATTTGCAGTAAGATACGGCTAGTGCCTGTTCCTGCTTTTCCTTGGCTCACATCTACAGTCGGAGACGATAGCTGGAACAACCTTTTTTGAGTTGGCAATACCTCATAAGGCTAAACGAGTCCCTAAGCGGCATTTAATGCTGGTCCCGTCTTCGTCTCCAGGCCGGTCTTTGTTTGAACTTTTAAACTTTAGAAGTGATACCATTGAAAGAGTCCTCTCTTATTCTCTCGCTGTCGCCTCTGTTTTTGATACGAAAAAAACCTTTTTTTCTTTCTTCATTTCTATTGGGACTAAAATTTCGTGTAAATTCGGCATAGAAACAGAGTGGGGACAACAAGGGCGAAGAATTTAATACTATAAAGTGTAAGAAATCGGGACAAAAATGTCCTGGAAAAGACGTTGTTGAACGTAATGTTCCGTGTATACATAACAAGAAATCCTACGGCCCATTTCGTTTCATCTATATTAGTCACAGGTGTTTTCGCGAGTTAAACTGGAAATGAAGGACACGGAAAATCATGTCGTTGTTCAGGTTTTATCTACGGCCAGGATAAGCTTTTCAAAAATATAAAATGGTAGATTTTGGTTTTTTATTTGCACCATATTACCAGGGATAAGTAGCGGAACTAATTGGCTGGGAAATACTATCATAATTTGTCTTAACCCCTAGTGCGGGGTAGCGCGCCAACGTTATAAAAGATTTCAGGTGCTGCAAATTGGTGACATCATGTCCTTTTTTAGGCACTTTCTATGATATGCCGGGAAAAGCCGTGTAATTATTCTTGTGCGCCATCCCACGGGGAATGTTTACCTAAATCAAATTATCGCACCGCCATGAATGGCGGTTAGACTTAGTTAGCAATGGTCAGCGACCACTGCCGCTCCATGGGGCGCCTGCGAGGAGGACTATGGAAAAGGAATTTTGCCATTTCCACATTAAGGGGGATTTTTTTTTGAATGATTAGAATAATACTTATGCCTGAACCAGATTGAACACAGGATGCAGCAGCAGCAGCGGCACCGAATTGTCAAGTTAGAAAACATGCAAGTGACCTAGATTGAATACAGCGGCGAAAGCAGATCTGCCTGTTGTTGTTGTTGTTGCTGCCGCTGCTTTCTGCGATCAATCTGGTTCGGGCATTAGGTCGAGTCGGGTATTCAGAATGTAGAATTAAGACACCATTATATCCATACTGCCTAAAGAGCCCACGCTCACGTGGATTCCCGCTTTAGGCACTGTTAACATACATTTTTAAAGTGAAACTGCTGTTATGATGCATTCCCGCTTTAAGCAATACTGACCTACGTTTTTCAGTATGAAACTTTTGTGGTTGCATGCTAATAGTTATACAGTAATATTCAGGACTTGCTACATGCTACCGCGGGTATTCTTCTCCCCCTTATCCAAGAGTGTTGGGAAACCGAAACTCTCCCTAAAGAGTGGAAGAAGGGTGTCATTATTAAAATCCTGAAGCGGGGGCGGGGGGGGGGGGGCGACCTGAAGGATTGCAATAATTGGTGTGGGATCTGTCTTCTCCCAGCAGTCTCCAAACTGATGGCAAAAATAATCTTGAACCGGATCAAACAAACAGTTGACCGCACATTGAATGATGAACAAGCCGGCTTTCGCGAGGGCTTCCCATATAGCGATTACAAGGATAAGCTATCAGATCTTTTGGAGGTGCAAAGCATAGTGAGACAAGGCTGCATTTGGTCACCTATACTGTTTTTAATTGCCATTAAGCGACGCGTTTCAAGAACACCAGAACAAAGGTGTAAGATGGAAGCTGTTCAAATACCTTCAACACCTAGACTAAGTTGACGATATTTATCTTCTATCAAATAAATCGGATCGGATTGCGAAAGCCGTAATCTCTCTAATTACCTTGACCCCTCCGGGGGCATGGACGCGCCAACATCTCTAGCATTTCTATGCCTTGTTGACGTTTCTACAGCATATCTACTTTTCGGAAGTGCAGTTGCTAGCATGCACCTCCTATCCGCGCCGTCTTTATACTGACACGCCCGGAACACTGTGAGAGTTCTATTAGTACTCACAGGCAGTTTTTGATCGCACCGAGATTTGATCTCCGAGCTCTAGATTAGTATCGTAGAGTGGTGACCGAACGATCACGGCCACCGAGCGCGACATTGCATTGCGAAAGCCGTAATGCGGGGCTTTAAATCAATGCTGCCAAGACTAAGTACTTGAGCCTGGATCCAGGGAGGCAAAGCAGAATTTGTGTTTCGCGGCAGGCCGTCGAGAAAGTTGACAATTTCTGCTTCCTCGGAAGCGTAGTAACAGCAGATGGTGGAGCGGATGCTGATGTACAGTCTCATATCAACAAGGCTCGAACAGCTTTTTTCAGTTTGACTCCTTTCTGGCAAAACAACAACATTTCCATACGCACAAAATTCCGGATTTTCGAAACCAACGTAAAATCATTGCTTATCTATGGCTGTTCAACTTGGAAGATGACCAATGAGATAACAACTAGATTGCAGACTTTTGTGAACCAGTGTCTACGGCGCATCCTACACATACGGTGGCCGGAGGTCATTTCTAATGACGTCCTCCTTACTATTACTGGTCAGGACAGGATAGACACTTCCATTAAAAGGTGAAAGTGGCAATGGATAGGTCACACTCTCTGAAAACATTGCTCAACAGGTCCTCGATTGGAACCCGTAGGGAACCAACGCAAGTCGCCGCGTTGGACGACCTAGTAACACCTGGAGAAAATCAGTTTAGAGAGAGGGTGCCTCAATACGCAAGTCGTGGAGTGAGCTGAAAGCGATGGTGATGAACAGGACGAGGTGGAAAGTCGGCGTGGTTAATGTCCTGTGCCCCACAAGGGGTTAACAGGATCCAGAGAGAGAATATTCAGGACTTAAATATTAATATTCAGTCAATACCATAAAATCAGAGCTCATTTGCACATCCTAAGGCACTCGTAAATGATTAAAAATGTTAGTGCAGCGCAAACATTCGAATAATGAACAATTTTCCGAACAGCTAATTAACCTTCAATTCTCTCACTTTTGCTTAACTCGTCTACAACGTCACAATAGCCCTAATCACTTTTCTTAGTACTCTCACAGTCAATTTCAAGGTGCCGAATACCATAGGGCTTTCAACTTGGCGACAAAGTCGTAAATCTTCAGTCCACCCCAAAAGCGCCATTCCTGTTATTCAGTTTTCAAGGACTCATGTTGTGCCGAAGGTATCTCTATCATGGGTCGGGGATTTTATTTTGACTAAGAATTTAAGTCTTTGACCTGCAGAAGAATTCTCTTTCCCATTTACAACTGAATTCTTAAGCAGCATATTTAAAATGTATCCCGAAAGCCAGTGTGCGTGCAGTCAACCGACAATAACAATAAATTTAATTCAAAACTTGTCTGCCATATAACAATCGGACCAAACACCGAGTTCGAGAAATGGTGAATTATCTCTTTCTCTCTCTTTGAAAGAATATTACCATTTAGAAGTCGAGCCGAATGCCAGTCTTAATCAACGTCGACTTTCATTCCAACTTTTGCCGGTCTTCGCGGGGCCCCGATTGCCCCAGCACTACTGTGTTTTTACGCCTTTGCAATATTCTCCTTCTAATGACATTTTACTTTGACACAATACAGCAACAATGATACAAATGTGCTTCTTTCCGTTCTGTTAGGTGCAATTAGTTTTCTTTTGTTTATTCGAGTTTTTAGGGCGATTTTCAGGTCCCTTACCCGTTTCCTGGTCTCGCCTTGGAAATTATTTCAATTCCTATGGTCTTGTGTATCTTGTCTTTCAGCATGACGTTCGAGTGGAGTCCTTGTCGAGTCAAAGTACAATTCATTCACCCCCAAGCTCGAAACATCAGCCCCACATCTCCAGTGGTGGCTACATGATGGTCTTCGAAATCCACTCTCGAAAACAATTCCTTCTGGATAAATTACATGAAAACAAGGACAAAATACTTTTATACGTTCTGCGTTTTCATTTCTCAGGAATGTCAGAATATTGAGACAAGGACGACCGACAGTTTGGAGCTTCTACGGAGCAATGTATTATGTCTATCGTTATAGTTGTCTCGTGGACTTCTCAAGGAAGTATTTAGCAGATATCCTCAACTAACTAATAAAAAAGGGGATGACGATGCCTCAGTGACATTTCGCTTCCCGGTCTCTACGAATCATTCCTGATGTGGAGTACTGGAAAGGGGACGAGGAAAATAACCAGAGAAAAAAAAATGCCATCAATTCAGTCTTCTTTAAATCTTTCATTGACTTCGTCAAGAAAAGCATTCTTGTCGCCTGTAACACTTCTGAGATATACATATCGAGTCGACGAGAGTAGTAGACGACAGGAATGAGATTTTATTGATGTTTCTCTTGATACTTTGTTTTTAGCCTCATTAATTTTCTTGTGACGAATTACATTATAAAAAGCAAGATATAAGCGTGACATTCCGCCACATTGTCCTTGACAACGACGGAACTGTTTTTGTTTTTGGGAGTAGAATACGTCAACAATTTGGTGGCTGTTGTGTTATAATAAGGAATTGCCGCGCAGTTTTTGGCGAAAGCTTTTTTTTTATATAATATGATATTACATTTTGTCGTCAAGGTTATCATCGAAATGTATGAATCGAAGCAAGGAATTCTCCGAGTCTTGTGTAAATATCGCCCTTAAGGTCATGTGTCGCTTCCATCTTTTTATATCGAACTGTCTCAAACAAAATTCTAAATTAGGGTCTCTTTTTTGACAGACTTCCATGTTTCCTAGGAAAATCAACTTTTCACGTCGAGTACTGGAATTTCGATAGCAGCCTATATATTAATACACATAAGAAGCAATGTGGCAATATAATTTAAGAAAATAGTCTTACTCTAATTCTCCAATTTAACATATCCGTCTTCCACTCTTTTGCAGATAATCGTGAAGAGAAAATCGAAGAAACGGTGGGAAAACGCTTTACAACGACATCACGTCTTCAACTGAGACCAACCTCCGACGATGACTACACTGAGTATACGTGTCAAGCGAAACACAAAGCCTTACAGCCAGACATGCCAATGCGCGGCTCTGTACAATTGTCGGTTCTATGTAAGTATACAACAACAACAACAAAAATCTATCCAGCATAAAGATATAGAAAGGACCACGAGCTAGGAGGAAATTTTTCGACCGAACCGGGTGAATGTGCTCGGCTCACATCTCGTATTATTCCGATTCTTTTTTCCTCTTTCCGGTCTATTTTCAGGGCAATCAACATAGTTCTAGTTGAATATTTCAGAGAATACGTTCCGTACCAAGTTCATCCTTTTGTTGATAGATTCTCCTTTTCCGTCTTTTTATATCACTGTGCTCACTGCAATAGAGTCGGACCACTCCTCCAACGTTACAAATTCTACAGCATTGGATTCTGGGTGTATGCCGCCGCGCGGGGGGTTAAGTTATGTGATGTGAATACAATTCCAATTGTGACGAGCGCCTCGCCGCCGCGCCGCCTCCTCCTTGGACGTGGGAGTTTGTCGTTCGCATACCAACCGAATGTCGAATTCAGGACATTGCAATTCGGATAGCACTTTGCGTGCCAGTGTCGAACATCATTACGAATTTTAATCCTAATTTTGTTGGTCGGATTCGGGGACTTTGTCCATGGACGTGAGGACACAGCTCGTGTCCTGACCGAAAAGATTTCATTTTCATAATTGAATTAATTTGCGGGCTTATTTGCTTGTGGACATTTCATCGTCCGCATGTTTCAATTTTATCAGAACGATCGTCCCGTAGTCCACTGGATCGACCTCTCATACAAGTTTTTGGGCATCCCTGCGCAATTGTGCCTGAGTTCAGTTCAATTCGAACTCTACTTCCTCCACTGAAATTGGATTACAGATAGATTTCGTCTGCTAAAGGGATTTTGTACGTGGCCAAATATTTTCCAAAAGTGTGTGTCATATTTAATGGGGTACGTACAGTGAGTTTCGGTCATCTCTGCGCTATCATCAAAACGTGGTTGACCGTATACTACTGTTTTTGCATAGTAACGATTCGATTGTGGCAATACTATTTATTTTAGCCACCGCACAATTGACCACTGCTGCATCCAGTGGCTACGGTGCGGCGGCGTCGATGAGGAAATGTTCGGTTCAAATTTAGTTGGGAATGTTTTCTCTCACTTGTCGTCAATGTGTCATAATTTAAATGCAGTGTAGCTTTTACGAAATTGAATTTGATTCTGCAAATCTGCATATGTCAGTGGTTCCACGTTCGACCTGTAATTGTATGATAAAGTCTGTGATCAAATTTAATTGCGTCGATGGAAGGTGGGAGGTTGCAGAGTCACAGTTGGATTTTGGTCTGTTTAAATAAGGCGTGTAATTTGTTTCCAGCTTTCAAAGTTCAAAGTACAGGAAAGTTGTTTGCTTTTGGTCTACATGGACTGAGTCGCAGGTTCAACTCAATTGTCAATTAGGAAGTTTGACCACTTCGAAGGGTATTCAGAACATTTATGCCGATTTGAATTCAAAATTAGAACAATGATAGGGTATCGGCCCTTATCCTTAGAACTCCCGTGAACGCAATCTTAACGTTTGATTTGATTAGGTCCTACTATTAAGTACTTTAAATATCTACAAAAATATCAGCGTTGGTTCTTTGTAGCATTTCATATGAAATAACTCCCAAATTTGGGGGATAACTCGCAGGAATTTCACAAAAATTCGATTTTGATTTTGGAAGAAATATCATCATGACACATGACACCAAAAAGCATAAATTAAAAAAGAACAAAAAATATCCCCTAAGCATTTGAAATTTGAGTGGATACTTCAGTTTATGAAAATGTTTTAAATGACATTACTCAATTGATCTAATCCCTAGTGGGGCATAGCGTGTCAACCGTTCCACTTGGCCCAGTTGACGTTTCGTTGGCATAAAATATGGGTTTGTGGGTAAGTTCTGCGGTTATTTCCACCACAAATACGACGAAAATTTTTTATTCTTCAAAATGCATTTAATCAACCAGATATTGTCCGTTCATTTCAACAACCTTCTGCCAACGTTCTGACAAGAGCATGATGCCACGTTTATAAAAGCGCTGTGGCTTATTGCGGAAAAATGCATCAAGGTCATATTTGACGGCTTCCACAGATTCAAAGCGGTTTCCATCCAAATGATTCTGAAGAGACCGGAAAAGGTGGTAATCCGACGGCGCAAGATTCGGTGAGTAAGGCGGGCTACAGCCGAAGCTCTGTAGCTTTTGTTTCGTTTCCATAGAGGTATGGGGTCTGGCGTTGTCGTGATGAAAAACGACCCCCCCCCTCTTCTGTTAGCCGATTCCGGACGTTTTTCGGCTATTGCTCGTTGCAGCTTTTCCAGCTGAGTGCAATACTTCCTCGAATCAAATAGTTGGACCGCCTGGAAGAAGTTCGTAGTAGACTATACTCTTGTAATCCCACCAAATGCTGCAAAAGCACCACTTTTTCCGCATTTTCAACGGTTTTGGATGATTCTCCAGGCGAGCCCCACGATTTTTTCCGCTTGATGTTCTTGTAAACAACTCATTTCTCATCCCCCGTTACAATCTTTCCCAAAAACAAGGTTGTAACTTATGGTGCATTTGCTACTTTAAAATTAGTAGTAAAACCTGTTCCGATTTCTCTGTTCCTATGAGAGGTAGATGAAATATTAGTAGCTAGGGAAGAGGACAGTCTATAGTATGACGAAACCAGCTCAAGCACTTTTGTGTTTTGGCTTTATGTTGAACATTTTTGGGTGGGGATCATTGGTAACCTTACTTAGTTTATTGTCACACTAATTCAGGAGATATTTTTAAAATATACACGGGACAAGCCAAACAATATCGCAATTTTTTTTTTTAAATGGCGGCGTCTTTGATGGTGGTGGTGGTGGTGTGTGTGGGGGGGGGGAGGAAACCTGAATTTTACAACAATGTATCAACTCATACAAAAATCAAGAATTCGAAGAGTGTTGCTATAAGGACTAAATCTTACCCTAAAAGTAGAAAATATCCCGTAGAATTCAGGTAAATTATTTACTATACCTATAGATATACAATAGCTCCGAAAAAAAAATGGTGCGCACAGTAAAGATTTTGCTGTTTTATCTTATTTTCTCTAATTTTTGCCTTCATATTATATTAATTTTATTAAAAAGAAAGAATCCCTGTTTTGTTTTCAACAATTTACGTTACCTTTATAAAATCCTAATTTTTAAATTTTGGACAATCACGGTCCTTTAATTAAAAAAAAAATCACTTGTGCCAATTTTTTTTTTCGAAGCTATATTTTATAAATAATTTATCTGTTTTCTACGGGCTATTTTTTATTTTGACGGTAGGATATTAGCTGCGATTCGGCCCTTATTGCAATGTTCTACCTAGTGTAGTTTTTGAGTTGTTGCCTTTTAATTAAAGTAAGGTCGGCGATTTTGCTTAGCTTAAAATGCGTGCGGTGAGGCGAATTGTTACAATACCAGTTGCATTATTTAGGGTAGTTTCGAATTTTTTATATTTTTGAGTTGGCAGATTGCTGAAAAATTTTAAATTCTATCGAATTTGACTATACTATTGAGCTCGATGATAATGCTCAAAAACCTTGATATGCTAGCCCTGGAGTATCTAACGTCCATACTTAACCTATCCATCGCGACGCTAGTGATTCCTGAAGTGTGGGAAAAATTTAGTATAATTCCTATCCTGAAACCTGAGAAAAAGCAACATGGAGTGAATCTTATCATCCAATCACTATTATTTACCTGTTGCCAAGACGCTTGAAGCGCTACTCCTTCCGAAGCTTACGACCCACTTCAACTTAGCCAACCATCAACACGGCTTCAGACGAATGCACAGCACAACGGCATCTTTGGATGCCATTGTTTCTCAAATATGTAAAGGTCTCAACCAACCCCAACCTTGCCGAGGGACGATTCTGGTAGCACTTGACTTATCAGAGGCCTTTGATACAGTCAACCATTCGTTACTTTTATCGGACATCAGCTGAACTTCGCCTGCAGTTTAGTTAACCAAGTGGATCGCTAACTACCTCGCAGACAGTCATTTACGGAGTTCAGGAGCAAGAAGTCCTCCGAAAGATTAAATAGGGCGTTCCGCAAGGAGGAGTTCTATCACCTACCCCGTTTAATCTCTGTCAGGACTCCCAAGATCACCTGAAAGACTTCGAAAGACTCTTCAATTTTAGCTACGGCCAACGGCATTGAGTAAATGTGTGACCTGATCAACCGATATCTTGAGGAACTGAACACCTTCCTCAACTAAAATCTGCACATATCAGCAACTTAGTCCTCGGCTACTCTCTTCACTTCGTGGACCAAGAAGGTCAAAATGCAGCTAAATATTTCAGTAGGTGATCAACTTATTCCCACGGTAAACCACCTCAAAATCCCCAGCGTTACCCTTGATAGCATGTAGCATGGCCACATTTTCTGCGCATTCATCAACAGTCTGTGACGAAATGAGAAGCAGGAGCAAAGTTCTCAAGGGTCTGGCTAGAAGTTCCTGGATAAGAATAAGGAGACCCTACTGGTATCAGACAAAGCTATCGGTGGATCTGTGGTGAATTATGCAGCCCCCATTTGGTCTCAAAATGCGTGTGTGACACGCAGTGGAATAAAATTCAGAAAAAAATCAGCAGGGAATTTGAGAATAAAAAGGTATTTGTCCCACTGACGGGGCTTGAACCTCAAACGACCGTATTTCAAGTAGCAAAAAAATTCCTGGTGAGTTGCCGAGCTACTAAGTTGGTGTGCAGAATGAAACCAAGTGTCGCAAAAATTCCCATTTCACTGAAAAAATATAATTTGTGCAAGTGCGAGAACATTGAATACATATCGTAATATTAGGCGAACGCCACGGTTCTGCGTCGAGCGAGTTCAAACAGCCACCATATACATACGCGTTGAAAGTAGGGATTATTTTGGGGAGCTAATTCATGTGAAATGATGTCATATCCGCCAAACTTAGGGAGATATATGCGGGACAGAGTTGGTTATCGTCAACTTTGTTAGTCGTACTAGTTTCATTAGTATACTAAATTGGAGCATGTTATTGTACAGTGAACGGTGATCACTAACGTCGTATGCTCGTTTAAAATCAACGAAAATTTTGTGTATGTCCACATTGTATTACCAGCAACTTTCGAGTCTTTGATTGAAAAAAAGCATAAAAAGCTGATCGGTTATTAATCGGTCAGGTCTACATCCGCCTTAATATTCGCCGGTCATCCGTTCAGCGTTGAGCTTTTATATGTTTTTCGGGATTTTCGTCATAACTTTGGATGGATGTACAGACTTGTGAAATGCCTCTGTAATTTTGCACCAGTTTATTGTCGTGAGTAAATGATTTGACGACGGTTCTTTCTCCCTCCTGGTTTTAATGCTTTCACTGAGGTAGGTACTACTAGTTAATGAGCTGGAGCCTATGGTAAAAGAGCCCATAAGACTTTGCGAAGGTCTGATGTTCCCTTCTTGGACGATAAACCATAGGTGTAGGTGGTGTTGAATGGTGATTGAATTAAACTTGCGCAATCGCATATCGAAAGCTTATTGCCACTGGTGGTTTCTGGTGATTATACAATGCGTTCCATACGAAACTGCCTCTCGGTATCGTATTGTATACTCGTACGTATAAACTGTAAGTTGATTGGGTATTTAAATTGATTTCGTCCACCTATTGAAGGAATGGTCTTTTTAACACTGGTGTTGACTTGAAAAGTACCTCTGTACCTTGTGGGAATTATCCCTTCCTAAGCCACCTTACACAAATTTCTTCTCCTTATCCCCCGCGAATGTTTACATTCTTATTCATGCCACTCCATTCCCCATAGCTGCCAAAGGAGTACGTTCTCCTGATTCTTTTCGCTCCGTTGTTCCCGACATCCGACAAATGTAACCCATTCAGCCTTCCCGCATCTGGAAATGATATTTTATTTCTACAAAGTTATAATAAGCAACGTTAATAATAACAGTCCCACGAAAACAAAAATATAATATGTACAGTATAGAGAACCTACCTATTTAAATTAATTTTCGCCCAGGGGGCTTTCAATAATCCCCGTTGCGACTACGTACGCTACGTATAGTGTACGAAAAAAGCGAATTTTTGGTAATTGTTTGTACACAGGAATGTCGATTTCGAATAAATCGGTTCGAATATTGACGATATGTCCATTTCTGTAGATTGTTTGTTATTTTGATTATCATCAGGAGAATACTCATATCTCATTCAAATGTATGCTTTTTTAATGACAACCAAAATTTTAATTACAAATACGGGTGGTGTTAAAACAAACCTGCACGTATTGTATTCTGTTTATTTTCCATATGCGATATTTTAAAACCCACTTTATCACCCTTACGGAGTACACATGTCTGCATTGTAATTGGAAATTCAGGGGACTAGAATTCGAATTTATAATGGAGATAGTGGAATATACAGGGCTACTGGGGAACCGTGTTTCAGTAATTAGTCTCTAATCCCCGTTTTCAACGTTGCGCTAGGATGTGCAATCTGTTTGGCAGGGGTATTACGATAATTACAGGTTTTAACTACTCAAAGTCACATTTGGTTTAAGCCCAGGGATAGAGCATTTCATTTGCAATTGTTTACAATTGCTATGCGATGGTAATCTGCTAATTAAAAACCACCGAAATTCATTGCATGTCACTTTTTGTCAATAAATAGAGAGGCCAGAGTGGGGGGGGGGGGGGGGGGGGGGTGCCTATGTGTTTGTTGGGTGTACTTTGAGAGTTTGGTTGATCGATTTATTTGTTATACTATAGGTGTTGAATTTAAAAAAGTTTAATATTATGAGTATGCCACTTTACGCTGGTTGATTAAGGACCAGTATCGATCAACATTACCGCTGGTAATGCCATAGCTATCCAACATCGGTCACTACACGCCCATCCAGTCGTCTGCATTATGGCAATAGCTTGCCAAGGTTTAAATGTGTACAGAGGTTCCACTCACTAGTTGGCTAGGCCTCGACTCGAACTATTCACGGCTGTGATTCGCCCGATGTAATTCTTTCCTCCGAACAATGGTCGACTCAGAGGCAGTGCAACTGCAACTCGACATCGATCTCACCTAAGGGTCCCCTACATGTTTCATACACATCAACATCACACATTTCGCGACGAAAACCAATCCAGAAGAATTCATATCACACATTTGATTGTGTATCTGGCCCTTTACATATGAACACATTTGATTTTTAATTAGACATCCGACTCGAAATTTCTGTTGCATCTCAGAGGCTCGATCTCAATGCGACTGTGATTCGGACTCTGTACGACATTAGACACAGAAATATCGAGCGATTCGGATGACTTGGAAAAAAAGTGAGTTCACGTGTTCACAGTATAAATGTGTGCTATAAATTTTTAAACTAGCCAATTACCTAGTTAGAGGATAATCCGAGTACTCGGGTACTCGTGTACTTGGGTTATCTCTGTCTGAACACTCTCGGGACTAACAAGAACTAATTGTGAAATTTTCTTCTGAATCTGGCCCAGACCGACTCACGTTCATTTTTATGTATTTGGATAGGTAGGAACTAAACTTTTACTGGGATTAACTATGAAAAATTTCAAAATTGTATTGAAAACAGGAATTAAATTTAGGTATCCCATTCTACATCCCACGCAGCGTCTGTGAGAGCTTTGGATTTTACACTAACCTCAGTGATTTTCCACGTTATGTTTTGTATCACATGTCACCTTCAAAGCAACCTTAAGCCGCAGTGGACGTATCACCATTCATTTAGTGACGGAAAACTACGAATTCGATACAATGTATTTCTGAAGATGTCAGACATTTTTCGTTTTGCCTTCATCCACCCTCAGCCGATAGATGCTAAACGGCCTCTCAACGAGCTAATCAGTGACCTGTGCTTGATGTACGAGTAGTTCGGGGTTTTCGCCGCTCGTTGCCCCTGTCCTTTACGTATTAATGAAAATTCATAGACCTGGTGAAGACATCACAAACATAGGAGGCAAAAATGGGCAATAATAAAAACATGGGGCGATAAGGATGGAATGGTTGGCGGACGGCGCAAATGCCCTCGCGCTTTCATCGGGATCCGGGTGTAATGATACCCTCGCCCTCTGGTTTCGTATCACAGACAGATCACTACGCATCAGGTGCTGCCTTCGATCTGCTGGTGAAAGCAGCACTACCATGATATGGTTCATTACAATAAGGCATAGGATATATGGTTTTTGTGACGACTGAATTATGTAACAGCTCCTTTAAAGTGTTCCAGCTCCGTAGATATCATAAGCATCATAATTGTGGCGCTATAACTCGGTTTCGGGTTTTGGCTTTGGAAGAAAAGCTTATCGGTTTAGATCGGCCAGGTCGAAAGCCGCCTTGACATTCACCAATGATTCGTTCAGCATACGGTTTTAATCTATTTTCCAGAATTTTGGTCAGTATTTTGTAGGACATACAGACTAGTGAGATGCCTCTGTAATTCTCGCACCGCAATTTATCTCCCTTTTAGTGAATGAGACAAATGATTCGCAGAAGTTGCTGATATATGGCGTTTAATAGACCCGTTTCATCAGATTTTAGCAGTTTACCTGGAATCTCGTCGGCGCCCGGCGCTTTATTTGGTTTGAGTGAGTTCAGGGCGAGATGAACTTCTTCTACTGTTTCTACTGGGTATTGAGGCTATATTCGATCATATCGTCATCGACTGGGGCTTCTTGTATGGGAACGTTAGATATTGGATTCAGAAGCTCTTCAAAATAAGACGCCCATTGTTTATTGATGCTATCGGTGTCGCGGATGATGTTTCCACCCTTGTCCTTACAGAAAACAGTCCTGGGTTTATAGCCATTATTAATTGTATTTACTGGTCTATTCGCTTGTCTGGTGTTTCCGTTAGCTAAGTTTTCATTAATGCTCAGCAACTGCTCGTTAAAATATTTCCGTTTCTTACATCTAATTATTCTATTCGATATTCGCCACAGCTCGTCATATTTTTCTTTTTTTGACACTAGTTGCACGTTGGATATATTGTCTGGAGA
This sequence comes from Chloromyia formosa, assembly GCA_964017055.1. Taxonomy (NCBI): domain Eukaryota; kingdom Metazoa; phylum Arthropoda; class Insecta; order Diptera; family Stratiomyidae; genus Chloromyia; species Chloromyia formosa. The sequence continues at coordinate 32,816,452 of OZ024815.1, read as the reverse complement.
CTTCGTTCTTTGCGTCGAGTGATTTTCTGCATTCTTCGTCAAACCAGCCATTTCGCGCTCGACGGGCTTTGTACCCCACGATCTTCTGTGCAACTTGATCGTATTTTTCCGTTTTTCGTATAATAAAACTCATGGAAACCTGTATCGCCGATTTTATGTAGCATAATCGTTAGTTTTTCCTCTAAAGTGACTTTATATATCCGCGCCGCACTTGTCATCGCTCGAGAGTTTGTCGGCCGGAAAAAATTGTAGAGGGCATATTCCGTAAGTGTCACCATACATTGTCGAACTCGAACTCGAGCACGAACCTGGTACAAATGTCCTCTGACACACACATACACTTCACATAGGTGTATTGAAAACCGGTCCACTTGTACTAGGTTCGTGTTCGAGTTCGACAGTGTATGGTGACACTAATGATGCACCAAAGAAATTCTACACCTTTAGCTTTTTTCATCAACTGATTGTTATAACAGCAGGATGCTCCTCGAAATGATCAAACATCCGTCACACTGGAGGCCCATCTCATGCAAATGAGGTATGGTCAGTCTGGTTGACGGTGCGTGTATTTGGAGATTTGCAGTTTTGTTTATGAATATTTCGACGTGGGAAGCAAGTTTAGATCACGCGACAAGAGGTCTGCTGTGTGCAAAGTCGATTAGTCGGTGACCATTCACATTACATTACATTACATTCCTCGTGGAAATTGTGTCCTCCTGTGATCCCCCGATGCAAACACTCGCTTCCAACTTTCGCCTTAAAATCTCCCAGCAAAATTTTGACGTAATTTGTTGGAAGTCAATCGAACAATGTTTCCAGACAGACGTAAAATTCGTCTTTCATTGCATCTTCCTTCACTTCAGTGGGGCGTGCATATTGGTGAGCCAACCAAAAGGTGAACAATCGGATTAAAGTACTTGTTCACGATGAATGTAACTCCAAACTTCTTATGTCCAGATGGTTTACCGCTTCTGAAAATTGTGTCCGATGTCTTGTTGTTGATTTCGCTGCCAACCCGATTTGTTTCCTGGACTTCGTTGAGGCTTGATTTTTCTCGACTTGTTGTATGAGGGCCTTTTCAGTCCCCGGTTTTTTCAGGGAGCTTACATTTCAGTATCTGAAAGAATAATCGGTTAAACAATTGCGTGGCTATCGTTGTTGATCCGTCCCATTCGAGGTTTTTTTCCTGTTTTTACAAAGATGTGTTGTCGGCTCGTCGCTGAACCCTATTCAGGGGTTGCCTCGGGGATAGCTGCTTCAGGTGGTTCATAACATGCCTGAGTTCACGCAGCTCACGTGATTCATGCGACCCTAATGACCTAAGACGCATAGGTGTAACTCAGCTGATCAGGCTAAAGCTATTCTTTCCTCCCCTGTCGCAACCATGGCATTTGATAGGCTTCGGCTTCCGTAAGAAGAACATTCCTACTTGACCGGGCGAAGCATGGTAGTTGGTCTCTTCGACCAATAGTGGGTTTTAATTTAAGTGGATTTCTGGCTCCCCTTGCGGGGGATCCGCTCGCTTTAAGGGGATAGCTACCCTCAGTATACCGCCCTTGAACACTCGCTATGCTTGATCTGTATCCCACAACGGTAAACCCACTATTAGCCAAGGCGCGAACCACGATGCGTCGCCCGATGAAATAGAAACACGTATACTGCATATAATATATGTATGATAACATAGCCGTTAGAAATTTGTTGTTTTGGTATCATCACTAGATCTAACCTAGATCTAGATTGTATCATGGCTAGGTCTAGAGTAATCCCGCTCTCCGGATATTTTTTTTTTAATTTTAACGTTCATTGTATCTAAACGCTATTGGAAAACTTTTGGTGCCATTAGACTTTTAACGTATCTCATTCTTTTATTTATTAATTTATTAAACACACAAATGATACAAGTAAGTGAATTGCTATCCCTTGCAAATTGTAGTGTGTATTTGTGAGTAATCTGATGTTCCAATCCATAAGTCTGTCTGTAAACTATACTAATCATCGTTATTTAATATTATGCTTTTGACGAAAAAATACTTTTTAATTCAAATCAATTCCGCAGCCAATTAAATTCGTATCAGCATCCATTATACAAATGATAATTATCATCATATCCCAAAACTATGTCCTGCCTGAGCAGCCATCCAATTTCGAGAGTTTTCCATATTTGACCCGAGTGCATAAGCTCCGATATCGAGTCGCTACTTTTTTTTTTATTTCAACAAAATTTCATATCTCTGAAATCTGCATCGACATCAGCATTGAACTTTTAATCCGAATGGCACATATGGACACGAGCAGAATATTTTAATTTGAATACTTGAAAAGGATTCCCATTCTGCAGCAATCAGCTTCATACGGCGAATATGACATTCGCTATTGCGCCTCTTTTCAAATTTTCAATATTCGACCGACAAATGTGAATGATATTCATTCGGACAATCTTTTTTTTTTTAAATTTCAATTAATGAATTCGAAAATTATATTTTATTATTATAATTAGTTAAGGACGGGGGAATTCTTTTCATTTGGTTGGCTTCAAATGGTGGCGAAGAATATGGTTATGATGGTCAATGTTTAAATGAAAAATTGCAGTGCTCATAATGGCGGACCATGTGATAAGGAAAGTTAAAAAAGCAAATACATATTCGCAAAAGCGGTGGAAAAAGCTGAAGACTTTTCATTGAAAACACAGCAAGGAAAAAAAGTTGCTACCCAGGTTTCCATGGAATGCTGGAGTTGGAGTGGGCTCCAGTTAGCTCCCTCTGAAATTAATAGAAATATTACTTTCTTTTGTAAGAGACGCTTTTTTACTAGGCGTAAGCTTTGCCGTGAATCATAAATGCAGCATTCAAATGCGAAATTAATGAATTCTTTACGAAAATGTTTCTAGTTCTTCGTTGCTCTTTTAAGCGTGCTTATTTTTTCATTTGATGAATTTTAATTTAATTTTTTATTCTTGGCTTGCAGATCCTCCCGGACCACCATATATTGAAGGCTACACCCAGGGAGAAACTCTGAGGCGCGGTCAAAAAGTGGAGCTGGTGTGTCGTAGTCGTGGTGGAAACCCGCCAGCTCAACTGATATGGTACAAGAATGGAGTTCAAGTTCGAATGGCATACAGGTAAGCGAATGTTCTATGTGTAGGAATGTGCTTGGTTCTTGGATTGCTTCAATTTCTGGATGGGGTCGAATAGTCAATAGTCATAGAACTTGATAAAAATCGAGTGTTCGACCTATTTGGTTCTTTCATAAAGACACTAGTGATACTGAACAAGGGTTTATTGGAAACAATTAGTCCAGTGCAATACTGCTATCATATCATCTCAGGTTACATCTATGAAATCGGTTGAATCAGAATAGGTCGTCAATTCAGAATAAGTAGTACATAGAAGATGCGCTTTTTTGCGACTTTACCGAGCCTAAGGTAGTTAAAACAAAGAATTGTGCAAAAAAAGACGTATATATAGAGTAGGAGCATGAAGTTGATATGAAATGGATTGAGTTTCGGATCAAAATTGAGTTATTCCAATTCCAAATATAAGATTTTCCATTAAGAGCGACGAATCTTTTTTTTCTGTTAAAGGACTTCTTGTGGGTTAATTATGGAAATGATTTTTATTTCAAATGAAAGCACAATCGATATCATTAATTATGGAATACGATATCGTTCAAATGTCCGCCGCGGAAGCGCTGGCACGAGTAAATACGCTGCACTCAATTTTCCATGACTCGAGCACACAAATCGGCCGAAATACCAGGAATTTCGCGTTCGATGTTGGTTTGCAGCTCTTCTAACGTTGCTGGCTTATTGGCATATACCAGCGATTTAATGTAACCCCAAAGAAAAAAGTCCAAAGGGGTTAAATCGCACGAACGAGGCGGCCATTCGCGAGGACTGTTGCGTGAGATAACTCGCTCGCCGAACTTAATCTTCAGTAATTCGATTGTGTCGTACGCTGTATGGCACGTTGCACCGTCCTCTTGGAACCACATATCGTCCAAGCCCATAGCACCGAGCTAGTCCCAAAATACTCTGATATCATGGTCCTGTAGCGATCGCCGTTGACGGTTGTTGGCATGCTATTTTCATCAAACAAGGAAAATGGGCCAATGACGCCGCCGGCATGAAAACCGCACCAAACAGTTAATTTTTTCGGATAAAGTTGTGTCTCCTGCATCATTTCAGGCTGCTCACTCGACCAAATGCGGCAATTTTACTTGTTGACAAAATCATCGAGCCAGAAGTGAGCTTCATCCGAAAAGATGATTTTCTTGTGAAAGTCGTCGTCAGCTTGCATCTGGTCCAGAGCCCAATTAGCGAATGTGCGACGCTTACAATGGTCGGTTGGTTTCAGTTCTTGAGTCAACGCAATCGTATACGGGCGGAGAGCCAAATCCTTTCGCAAAATTCGCCACAAACTGGTCACACTGATGTTCAACGCCTGCGAACGACGTGGAATCGACATTCTTGACTGCTCACGCACACTCTTTCCGACGGCCACGATATTTTCTTCACTTCCAGCATTACTTTGTCGCACAAGCGCTGGGGCATTATGCAATGCATAAGTTGTTTCGAATTTTTGCACTAAACGTTCAATAGTCCGTCTTGTTGGACGGTTTCGTCGACCGAAAATTGGCGGAGGCGCGGGCAGCCTAGTCGCGATAGAACGTGAACTTTGATAAAAAAGTTGAATAATTTGCAAACGTTGTTGAAGCGTGTATATCTCCATGATTAAATGGCATAGGCTGACGTTTCAAAATACGAAAGAATTGCGAAGCTAACTTCACTCCTATTCAAGAATTATCAAAAACCAAATGCATCGTCTCTATTGGAAAACCCTATACATAGTTCTGAATTATTTGAAACAATGAAAGTCTTTTTTTTTTCAGTTAGATAATTCATAATCCAATCGCGACAAGAATACTCGATTGCCCTAACCCCTTGCGGGGGGATAGCGCGTCAACTGTTCCATGTGGCCGAGTTGTCGTCTCGTTGGCATAAACTTGTTACGAAGAATACAGTTGTCAGCATGCACCTCCTGCTCCCCCATTTAGCCGCCTACCTGCGACAAGTCGGGGGATGCTGTGGCTTATTATTACGCCTCGTACCGCAGGGGGAAGACAACACAAATATCCATGGCCACGAACGTCGTCGTGGACGATATTCGAACCCGAAACGCCGGTAATCAGACATGAGACTGATGCCTCAACGCACTGAGCTACCGGTCGCCCCAATCAACGAGAATAGAGTGACAGGAATTAATTTCACGCCAGTTCGCCTAGAATTTGCCTAAATAAAGTACGTGTTTACCTCTATCGAGTGTAGTTTTACCCCAGATAAATTACCGCGATTTATTGTTTATGTAATGTGTGTTCGTCATGTTCATTACACTAGAAAAAGTAGTAAAAAACGCCCCAAAAAATACTTATCACACGATGAGTTTATGGGTAGCTCCATGGTTTTATAATGGCTTCGAGCTGATTATCAATGCATAATTTAATAAGCACTCTCGGATAATGAGCCTAGTAATGATTTTTATCATAGATTCCTTGTTTAAATACACATACATGATAATAACTGTTAAATATTTGCTTCGATTAAGGACGCTCAACATTTCCTTCAGGTACATTCGCTAAATATACCTAGGTATATGTACTCGCAAGTCGATACTATTTGTATTACGTCCCATTCTTGTTTCCGTTTCGATTCGCCTTTCTTCTAATAAATTATTTTTCACAAATAAATATGACGTATATTACAGAACAAGATTAACAGTGTGCAATTTATATTTAATACCCAGTAGCCAGTACTGGAAGCATTAACCTATTAAGCGTGAAGGAAAATATTTTTTCTGAAAATATTTAATCTTGCCCCCCTTCAAATAGCTCGAGACCAATTCTCATTCAGTCCATTGTCCTGTCAGCTAGCATGTATTCCCAATATCCATGTTCGTTTTCGAATGACCTTCATATCTTCTTAAATAAACATCATCCAGAACAACGAGCGCCTTCGCCTTAGGTTTGAAAACTTAAGTCCATTTCAAATTCTCATGACGAAGTGCGACGACGACGCAACGTCCTGCCGGGAGACATTATGTTGTAAAGGACACATAGTATAGTATGTACAGCAATAAGCCCAAAAACGTGAGCTTGGTTGCTATGACAGGTATCCACTATCCAGAAATTAAATTTTTTGGTGAACGTTCCTGGATGCGTCAGTTACCGACTCTGTATGTGAATGGAGAGGTAAGAGTTCATGAACAGGTTTGTTTTCGTAAATTTTTAATATAATTGGTTGATACTTTTAGTGAAATTGGTTTACTACGAGCGTTGAGGGTCGGTTGGCTTTACGCAGCCAAAGTCCATGTTCACTTTTTGAGAATTTCGAAACTGTCGGAACGACACTACGAAACCAATGGTCGTCGTCGTCGTTCAAAACGTGCCAGGGGAGCCTATATTATGTTGAAAACTTCTGATAACTGCTTATAAATTTTAAATGGGGAAAGAGAGTGTGGTGGTGTTTGTAATGGCGATAGCACGGGGAGAAGACAGGACCATAGGCGATATGTATGTGCAAATAGCATAACTGGGTCCTTTGAATAATATATTAATATTGACTACCAGTTTAATAATATCTAATAGATACCGGTCCGATCCATTCAATATTCAAATATCGGCGAGTGGTTATTGCAGATGAGTACTTGTCAAAATGTCCGCACTTGGGGACGGGAATATATATTCGTATTAATTGAAATATCAAAGTGGGGGCAGTGAATTAAAAATTATTGAAAGGAAACCATGCAAATTCGGTGAATTTTGAATGGAGATCCATGATAAGTGCATGTAGATTGGATTTGGGAAACGATTTTTAAAGCATTTTAATGATTGTGAGGTTGACATGTTTTTTTCTTCAAATCAGAAATAAAACCATTTAGAACTTTCAGCTCGAAATTGATGGTGTAGTCGATCTCATGGACTGCAACTTACTGATTACTAATTTAACCAAGTATATTTCTCATACATTGAAACACATCACTAAGTTAAAAACTTCTAACGACTGCTGGTGCCTCCTCTTCTGGCAAAAGAGTCTGCGTCTCTGCCCTGTTAATTCTCCTCTAACATCCCCTTCCCCCATCGAAATAAGGTTGGAACCCTTCCTGACAGTAGCCAGGCAGTGCAGTTTTAATACAAAGAAATTCTACCTCCTTACAATCTCCTTCAACTGTTGGCAACCAAAAACCGAGTCTTCTTGTGTTGGGTGCCAGGCCACCAGGGCATTGAGGGGAACGAGGCTGCGAATGAACTTGCTAGACAAGGATCATCCAGTCGTTTTCATGGACCTGAGCCTTACTGTGGCTTTGGACTGGCCTCGGCCAAACTGCGGATCACAGATTGGTTTGCACGATTGCGTCAACAGTACTGGGATAACCTTCCAGGGCTTCGTCAATCAAAGGAGCTGATAATGCCCTTCAGTCACAAGGGTACTACTCAAATGAGTAGAACCCACCTAAGACTCCTAGTTGGGTACTTATCTGGCCATCACTTGGTCAGATATCACCTGAACAAGATGGGTCTGTCAAGCGAGACTGAATGCCGTCTTTGTCTGGAAGACGTGGAAACGACCAAGCCCTCTTGTGCGAATGTCCCGTCATCGCGCGTTTTAGGATGTCACTCCTCGGGCAGGCTACTATCAGCACTGCAGAATTCAGGTTGATTCCTGCTAAAGACTTACTGCCCTTTACTAGAAGGGTGGACGGTCTTTTAGATTAATGAGCTACGGCACAATAGATCTTTATGGTCGCAGTGCCTTCCTGCTGGGAAAGTAGCTCGTATTTTTAAATCTATCTAATCTATCTATCTACCTCCTTCCCCAACTTGCTAGGAGATTGCTCATTAATATCAAAATGAAACCACTGCCGGCTAGGTAAGCAAATGAATCAAGCTCCTAAGCGATGAATTAGGAATTAGTCTGCCTCGTTATGCTTTCCAGATTTAGCAGAGACGCCGCGCCGTCATCTCCTTTTTTTTTACCAAGGATGATTGTCGATTATTTTAATACCTCGATGTTTTTTACCGATGCTCGATGTCATCACCACCATATGGTCCACGATTGATAACTCTCGATGTTTCTCATTCGATGGTTTGTACCATCGATTTGTTCTACCTTCGGTGTTTTACCATCGATGGTTTATTTTCGTTATTATACGAGGGTAAGGTTAAAAGTTCTCGGCCTGACAATGAAAGACTGCCATTTTCAGTTAAACAATTATTTTATTGTTCTACATAATCTCCCTTGACTTCAACACACTTGGTCTAGCGTTTCTGCGACACCAGTGTCTTCCCAGAGGTGGGAGTCTGGAAAGCTGTGAAAAGATTCATCTACGGCCCTCTCAACTTCTTCAGTGGATGCTAAGTGCTTCACAGAAACAAATTTCTTCAAGTTTGGGAACAGATGGAAGTCTGAGGATGCCAAGTCAGGAGAATAGGCTGAAGGTCGAGCAAATCGTACTTCAAATACCGCAGTTTTCTCGTCGCCAACGCACACTTGTGTACAGGTGCGTTCTCCTGGTGAAAGATGATTTTTTTCTTCTTCAAGCCAGGCTTCTTCTCGCGAATTTTGGCATCCAGCTGGTCGAGAAGTTTGGAGTAATATTCGCTTGTCATTGTTCTGCCTTTTCCAAGGTAATCAATTAACAGGATCCCTTTCGCAGGTGCATGCTGGCAACTGCATTCTCCGAAACCAGTTTATGCCAACGAAACGTCAACAAATGGAACAGTTGACGCGCTATGCCCCACAAGGGGTTAGGGCAAAAATTGAGTATCCCTTTCGCATCCCAAAACACGCTGGCCATGACCTTTCCGGCAGATGTGATCGACTTCGCGTCCCACTGCTTCGACTGCCGTTTCGTTTCTGACGTATAGTGGTGGACCCAAGTCTCACCCATGGTGACAAATCGCCGCACGAAATCGGTCGGATCCTGCTTGAATCGGTGCAAAGAATGCTGCGGAAATCGTTTGCGCGTTTGCTTTTGATCGGCATTCAGTAAATACAGCACCCATTTGCGCAGAGCTTTCGCATCTCTAATTCTTTGTTCAAGATGTTTCGCACCCTTTCTTCCGATATCCCCGATAGCCTTGGGAATATCACTCACTCACACCATTTTTTAACGATTAACATCGAAGGAGCAGAGTCCTCGTATACTTTCGTTAACTTCGGATGAATTTCCTTAGGGGCTGATCCATCCAAAACGAAGAGTTTTATGACCGCATAATATTCAAGTTTCTCCATTTTAACGAAAAACACGTAAGACGACTACTGCAAAAATTCGTGTGAACAAACTACTTGAGAGAACAAGTTGAAACTTGTCATACGAACTAATGACACGTACATCCAGGCAGGAAACATAAATTTTTGCCGATTGTAACGATATTTCTGTGTCAGGCCGAGAACTTTTCACCTTACCCTCGTACCATCGATGTTCACTTACCCATGATAGAATTAATTAACGAATACTCGTACTATTTCATCATCATCTTTGCGCGGTAGCTCGACGTCGGGCCTTGGCCGCCTGGACTCTTACTATTTACATTTATTTTATTTATTTTTATGTTTAATAAAGTCTAAATATCACCATACACTGTCGAAGTCCAGCTCGAACTCGAACACGAATCTGGTACAAATCTCTTCTGAATAACTCAAGCCACACACACACACACATACTTCACATAAACCTGAAGAAAACCGGTCCACTTGTACCATGTTCGAGTTCGAGTTCGAATTGGAGTTCGACAGTGTATTGTGACACGAATGAAAAATTCGTAGCGCAGATTCGTCGTTATTGATTAATGAAAATCATGGATGGTTTAGGTTCGATGTTTTCTATCATCAATGTTTCATCTTTGGTGGTTTCCCATCGATGATTTATCTCCGATATTTTATACTATCGATGCTTCGCCTTCGATTTTTTATCTTCTTGTTTCTCCATCAAGATGGCTTGGAATGATGTTTTTCTTCGATAACAAATATCGATGTTTTTCATTCGGTGCTCACTCTAGTTTTTACCAAAAGTGTCCAAACCTATTGTAGCTCATGAGGTATGTGGGAGTGATGGATCTCTTTCTGGAGAATGTGCCCTTGGTGGTTCTTATGTCTTTGCCACGCTTTCTTCAGTTAATAAATTATTCTAGGAATGAAGCGTAGCTTGAATGTTCAAGCCATTTCCTATGGTAAAAGGAAGATTAAGTTTGAACAAAATTGGAAGCATGCCTATGAAGATTTCTCGCGGGATTTTCGTTCAAATTTTCTCTTTTATATTTTCCTTTTATATTTTTCTGGAACTGATTCCTATTCATCTTTAGCCGCCATCCTGGTCCATTTTTTCCTTTGTTCATAAGAGAATAAATCAACTTACTTAAGCACATGTCCGCAAGCAAATAGGCCAAGCAGAAAATCGAAAAATTTCCAATAAAGATATAATTTTACATGATGTAGTAATAAAATAAGTAAAAAAGCACTATTAATATTAAATATGATGCACATTTAATATTCGTATGTGTGTCACATTTGAACAATTCATCTGTGAAATGAATTGGATGACACTGATCTCTGAGTCAACTGAGTAGAATGGCTCCAAACATCAATTCAAGAGAATAGATTACTAGCGGATACGGACTGCAATTGCAGCGACTTATTCCTCTTCAGTCGGAGTAGTGGACCGTATACGCACATTTTCATGGTTAGCTAAATTATCTATATGAAGAGGAAACTTAACCAGAGGTTACACGGTTCAAGACCGCGGCGAAGTGTTCTTTCCACCAACTCATTTGATCTTCCTCCAAGATAAGTAATAATAAGCTTTCCATCATTACCCTTCATTGGCAGGAGTTACGGCCACATGCAAACTCCTTGATGATGCAGTATACGTTTTACTTGTTACTTCTTGCAGTTTCTTCTGCTGAGGCTAGAAGGGAATTCGCATTAAATCTCTTATCGCGTCGCACACTACGTTAAACTTCTCGAGCTTTCAGACGGTAAAAGAGTTCGGTGCTACCTCGATTGTCGTCTGATGCTGCAGCCAAATGAACCTGCAGCCCTTTTCTTTCTACAATCCACCGCCATTAAGCGTCGGACATTCAGGGCTTATTCCGGCAATCCGGGTTTGTACCAGGATGGTATCTGCGCTATCAATGTACGCCTTATTTATGGCATCTCACTTTTCATTTATGTCATATTTTTTACGCAAGATGGTCGCTTTATTGTTGTAAGACATCTGAATTTTTTAGTTGAGCGGTGTTAAATTTGCGACGCCTGGATCTTTCGTCGCTAGGACGGGGGCACGCTTGCAATACGCAATTGAACATTAGCGATCATAAGATAATGGTCACTTCCCATCCCAACATCAGCGCCCTTCTTATTTTTTGAATCTTTTACTAATGGCAAAGTGGTTAATCTGATTTTGTGCTCTGCGCCGATCCACAGAGGACCAACTGGTTTTGTGGTGGTCCTTATGCTCAAACATAGTACCACCGATGAAGAGGATGTGAAAGTTGCAGAACGCTACAAATCTTTTACCGTTGTCGTTACGATTCCCAAGACCGTATCTCCCCATCACATGCCTGAGCACATAGTTATCAGCGCCGACTTTGGCATTCAAATTCCCCATAACCATTACAATGTCACCTTTAGGTGCTCTGCTCTGGGCGGCGTTTAATTGTTCGTAGAAGGAGTCTTTCGCTAAGACAGTGTCGAGTTCAGTTGGAGCATAACATTGTTTTATTGTCATGTTCCTCGTTTTCGTCCGGAGCTTGGCGTTCACGATCCTGTCGAAGATCGGATCTCAGGATAGAGACAGTTTCATGCGACTCAGGTTAAGAGGAGCCCCACGCCTGGCTCACGACCACTACTGGCAGCTCTGCCGGAGTACAACATTACAGTATTACCCATTGGAGAGATAATTTCTCTGCTGTTGCACCATGTTACAATATCTCGCTAACTCCTAATATGTTTAATTTATATACAGCAGAAATTCACTTTCTAATTGAAGAAATCGTGCAAAATCTGATTCATAGTCCAGGAGAGTACGCACATTCTAGAATCTAATCTTTATCATACGATATGACAAACTGTTGAGTCGATCCTTATCCCAAGCCTATTTGACGTTTCATTAGTATATAGTAGAAGATTTCGGATAGTGCTGATGTCGGTTTCTACGTCAAGCCGGCAAAGGGAAAGGTCGTGGTATCACTTTTACGCCCCACACTACAGGGGAAATGTTTACCTCAACCAAATCATCGCACCGCCATTACTAAGAGGATTGTTGTCCCCCACTGAAATCTGCATAGAAATGCGTCCAGCCTACATGTTCAAATCCGGTCAGAGTTTTATTTAATATTGTTGGGAATTTATATGTTTACGCGAAGGGGGTTCAATAGCGTTTCTTCATTGCCTTTTCTTCCCTTTTACCGTATGAATGAGTTGATTTGTGCTCGACTCGGCAGCAAGTTTCGCTAAGCCTTTTCGGTTGCTAGATGTTTAACCTATATTGCGAACTATTCACCAATAAATTACAAATATCAACGAATTAGATTTCTGTATTTTCCACTTTTCTAGTGAATGTACTCCACTCAAAAATAGTCAGTTATGTATTTTGACAACTGCTCCCAAAAAACTCAAAAATCATTGAGCTCAGCACGCCTGTGCCAGATGGTATCGATACTTAGCGTTATTGGGTTCTCGTACTTGAATCTCGATAACTGTACCTAAAATGGAGGCACTTTCAGCGTAACGCCAAATGGTTTCATCATCATAGGTTTGAACTTTTGTTTGCTCAAAGTAGCCTATTGAATCTCTTCGGTGACTGAAAATTAAAGAGTATTGTAAATTCTAACGAATTCAGGATAAAACTCGGAGACTGAAACCTGCCCAATCTACTTTCTCCGTACCTAGGACAACTGTAACGACTAACGACTTCTCCCAAGTCATTCATATGCGATGAAGATAAGCAGAAAACGAATCGTCCTATTCGTTTTCCTTCTATCGGCCACGAAAACGAAAAGAAAAAAAGAAAACCCAATCCGGGCACTTCATCCATACCAAAGTAGAACGTGGTATTCTCAACAGTCACGTTTCTTCTTTAGCTTCCTGATTTTGGTATTTAGTTTGGATTAAGACCACAAGAAAATGAATTTTTAATTCATTTCGTGCATTTCGTTTGTATTTCCTTTTGCCGCGACGAACATTACTTCTGGGTGTCGGTAGTCAGGAGACCACTTTCTTCTATGGGTAGAGTTTATTTTTGTTGTTCCTGCGTGGTTTCCTCAAAGTTCACACGAGATACTTGCTGGAGTCGTCGTCTAAACTATCTACTTTGAAGATTTCGTCCTTAAAATGCTGGTTGTTTATGTTTTATTCACTAACCTTGACACCTTGACCTTTTTATCATCTACATACATGCTGAGTGCAAATTGTATATCCATTTCGTTTGGATCAATTTATAATTTTTTTTCTTGTTTCTTTGTTTGCAGGACTGTCGGTCGTCTGTCGGAGAATATTTTTACATTTACAGCAGAATCAACTGACAACAAAGCTAAATTTCGATGTGAAGCAAGTAATATTATGTCGCAGACGCCATTAAAAACGGAAGTGGAATTAAGTGTATTGTGTAAGTAATATTCTTTTTCCATATCGTTTTTTATTTGCTTTCTTCCCGCTTCGATACAAGCTTTTTATTTGATCATTTTGACGCTACAGGCCCACGTCGAGCCTTCTGAGTTGCCTAAGCTGTTATTTGCTATGAAAAAATTAACAATTCTGTGACGCAAAGTGAGTATTTAGGGTATAAACAAAGGCGTCATCTACAGCATATTGAAGAAAGTGGTCGAAAGGCATGTAAACGCGAAAACAATTAGCGGCGTTTTTTTTTGCAACTTTATCCAGTTCCAGTTTAGTTTAAAACAAATCGTTCCACAAAAAATTATGTAGCTGATCCATGTAGAGTAGCATGAAGAGCTTGACGCTAATATGGAACGCACTGAGACTCAGATAAAATTAGGTTTGTAGGTGATTGTCTAATTTTTATGTTGGCACAAAAAAAAACCATCAGAAGTAAACTTGATTATAATACAGGCATTAGGATTGTCAAATTTAACTGCGATACGAAATATTTATTGATTCCGAATAGTTTCCTGATATTTCGAAGAAAAATCATTTTTTCCGATCTAAATTAAGAATCCAATTGCGGGGAATTAAGGCGAAAACAGTCTACTATTTGCCATAAATCCTAGTACATGCCCAACTAGGGTTTACGGCAAATAGTAACTATTCTAACTAGCGTCAAGTATTCCCAAGTGGCTTAGTTAACGTTGACGCTGTGGCTAACAGCTAGCATGAGACATCATGCGTCTGTCTGGTATCTCATCGCACCGAGCTACCATCCTTTCCTGATAAGGATAAATTTCAGACGAGTGCGTCAATATAGCCTACATCTAGGCGCAATTAAGTACGTTGTACTCGTATTGGACTTATACCAGATAAATTACCTGGGCAGAAAATAAACCAATATAGGTTTATGTTCTTGTTGTAAAGTATGTTGTTAACTAACCCTTTAAGTTGCAGTACTAGCGGGTTGCCCACGACCCATCTTTTAATATTAATCTAACCCATATAGGTTAAAAGTGCCAAAAAAATGCGCCTAATGTGACGACTTGTAAGTGCTCCCTATCCGCAGGCTATGCAAATTAATCCCATTTGATTTATTTCGAAATTTAGTCTTTTCTAATTCGTAGGAGTAGAATAAAAATAGCAGCGTATCTTTTAATGATTGTTTGTACGGGCAGAATTGAAGGTCGCAGACGCAAATTTAGAGACGATATGCATAGACAAGCATATTGAACAACGGATTTTTATGAATGACATCAGACTTTCTGTTTTCGACAGCTGTCTGCGTAGATGATGTAGCTTTTTATCATATTCTGTCCTTGGAAAAGCAGTCATATGCCTTTCCCAGTTACAAATCGCATTAATTTATGTGCATAACCAAGGCCTTATTCAGGGTGTCCCGTAACCGCACACGGGCAGTGCCATTTGATTCCCCATGCCATTTCCCACAAAAAAATAGAGGACATTTTGGAGAAATCTTAACCCTTTAGCTGCTATAGGCATTTACACTTTTTTAAATTGTTTGACTCGCGTTACTAAAAACACCATATCTCAAAATCCACTGCGGCTAGAAAACTCAAATAAAATTTGTGAAACACAGCTAATACTTCCCTCTATTACATCAAACGAAGGGTTTAATTGTTAATTGTTTAATTTTTATGTTTTTCTAAAAAAAAAAAATATTCCCAAAAACTTTTTTTTTCAGTGTTTGCATACATAGTGATCAAATCTCGTTAACATTGTTTTATCCTGAATTCTAAAATTCTAGTAGTTGCGGGCGTTCAAATGTGAGAGGACAGGGTTTATTTTCCTGTATCGGAATTTCACTTTTTGCACAAATTACCTCATAAAAATATTTGTGTAGGTTACACGGTTATTTTTTGATAACATGCAACCTACAATATGTTTACCTACGTACGATTAAGAGATCATTCATGTGCAGTGAATGATATAATGGCGTTTTAATGACATTGCAAATGCGCTGGCAGGATAATTATATTCTTATATTCCGCCATTATTTGTTGGATTATTCGTTACCAGAACAACGAGTCAAATTTTTATATCATAGTAAAATGTATTCCGTCAGCGAATTCTTTGATATGGTTCTAGCCCTTGGCGCATGTGATAATAATAGTGGCAGATCAGCTGCTGAATATAGACGAAGATTTCCGAACGGAAAACATCTCGTTCCAAACGTGTTTCGAAGGTTAGAGATCCGAGTACGAGAGACAGGACATCTAACATCCGTCTAACCCATCCAGGCGGCCTACCTTCGTTAACAAATGCCATGAGTGAGGAAAGTGTGCTGAGCTTCGTTATTCGAAATCCAACTTACAGCATAAGACAAATTAGTCGACAATTCGATATACCAAGTATGACAGTACAAAGAAATCTCCGAAACACACACCTGCGTCCTTTTAATTTTACTCCAGTTCCAAAATTTTATCCACAGGATTACGCAGCTTGAACAAATTTCTGTAAATGGGTCCAAAACGAAAACGAGAAGATCCATTTTGTTTCATGTTTTCATCATCATCATCGTGGCGCAACAGCCCGACGTCGTGCCTTGGCCACCTGGATCGTTGTCCTCCAATTATCTTGGTCACGTGACCGCTTCCTCCAATCTTGGAAGCCCAGCAGCTGTTCGGCGTCCACATATACTGAGCTCTCCCAACGAGATCTCAGTCGTCTAGGCAGTCTCGCTCCGTCGACTCGTTTTGCATTCATTACTCTCTTTGGCATGCGATCATCGTCCATTCGTTCTACATGCCCTGCCCTTTGAAGTCGTTGTAGTTTGACGATTTTCGAAACTTCCAGCTCATCGTACAGTTCATACAACTCATGGTTGTACCGGATGCGCCATCCATATCGATCGCAAACAGCCCCGAAAATTCGCCGTGGAACCTTACGTTCAAAAGTGTCTAGCATGTTTCCGGAGGCTTGAGTTAGGGTCCATGCTTCGCAGCCATAGCATAGCACTGGACGTATAATGGTTTTGTACACGAATGTTTTAAACAGTGAATTTCGCGATCGCTAGATAGGCCGCTATGGACCTGTGAGATGGCCTGCCCGATCTCCGGATTTAAATCCTCTGGATTATTTTCGGTGGGGCCCTTTAATGGAATTCGTTTATAAAGAGACTCCAAAAAGTTTAGATTAAGTTTGTGGAAAAATTAATGATGTATGTGCTAATATAATAAGAGGAATGTTGGGAAGAGCTACACGAAGCTCTACGGAAAGAGCTAGATTTTGCAAAAGGGCGACCACAGAGTGAATGCTGGTGCTGGTTTTTTGATTGCGAACACTCAGTGAAAAAAAAAACGTTTACGTGTAACGTGCTCTTGGAGCTTTCACTGCCCATGCCATCGCTAAAGCTCAAGATCTCATTCGTAATTGTTGTAATTGGCTCTTTTATTGGTATTGGCAGTTATAGTAGCACCACTGGCAGCACTAGTAGTGCATAGTAGTACTCACAGGTAGTTATTTTTATTTTTATTAACGCTTAGAGTCGTGTCCGCGACCTCGGCTACCGATCGCGTGGATGAATCCATACGCTTTAAATTTCAAATGTTCGTATTATTGTATAATCTAGTTAGTTGGTGAAGGAAATAGGCATGACCCGGCCAATGGAACACCTACCTCCCCTACATATGTAAAATAATTAAATGTGTGTAACTCCGGATCAAATAAACCTGAAAAGCTTGAACTTTGGTAGATATCTCTAGATTATCTTTCATATTACCTGTACTCTCTTGCAAAAATGAGATCGGTGAGTTGGAAAGCAAGGGTATGTTTCTTACCAAGATTTTTATTATTTTATTACCCTACTTTTAACATATTTTTTTCTTTCTATAACTCTTGACCAAAGTGATGCTGAGAGTTAGGTTTTGGCAGTTTGTCAAAAAATTAAATATAACTACAATATTACTACGATAACGTTCGATAGAATGAAGCTAGCGACTTGAAATATTGGCCAAATGATTGTAGGAGGTTCTAGTTGGTTGGTACTGAAAATGGGCATCGGAACAAACAAACCTCCCCTACAAACGTTATCTCAAATAGTATACGATAACTTCCCATAGAATGGAATTTACCTTGATTAAATGTTTGTTGTGTGGGTTGGTTAGTTGATTTCGAAAATGGGCAAGATCCGATCAAATGAACGCCTACCTCCCCTATAAGTTTTAGCTCAGAACAACATAATTTTCAAATAGATGAACGCACAAACCTTTCGTTGGGACAGATGACTCAATAATAAACTTTCCTATAAAACTGAGATCGGTTGCAAATGAAGAGCACTTTCCATACAAAGTGCCCCTATTGCACTACACTTCGAGCTTTTGTTCATAGCTCTTGATTTTGTTCAAGAAAGAAAGCCTATTTTTGCAAGCATATTTTTAATGAGACCTTAATTAAGTTGTTTTTGGCAAGATTGTAGCTTTCGGCCGAGGTCTGAAGTATCCACACCTCACACTCTCGTCTTTATTAAGATAAGCAGCTTATTTTTTTAGATCTTTATTGAAATGACATTTGCGTTGCGACAAAACTCCCCCGTTCTATTTAAACAACCAACCAAATTTCATGTCTCATCATACGCCGTAAGAACTCAACATCGACATCATCTGCTTTGCAAATCCTCCCCATTAATTACATTCCAGCATCTCCAGATCCACGGATAATACGGTGACATTCACAAAGTGACAACGGCGAAATGAATAAGTGAATAAATGAAGAAGGAATCGGAGAATATTTTGTATCCCCATTCGTTGGCGTCGCCTTCCAAGAGTGTCTAATGATAACTTTTGAAATTTACTTTGTTCGAAACTCTTAATATTCACCACTATGTGTCGGCGAACGAATTCGTCCTTCGTCACATTGCGCTCCTGTCGTGTCGTCCCCTTCGATTACTTTCATAGCTCTTGTGTCAACTAGGAATTTGTGAAACGAACGAACGTATTGCTTTACAAAATCCAATTAAGTTCTAGTTAGACAGGTAAGAATCCTTGTACCCGAATGGGAATGTAAATTTGTGTTGCCAGGCCGCATTTTTGAGAGTAGCGTGGCTCAGGGACGTTGCTCTGGCAATGAGAAGCCGAGGCGGATTATATAACTCCTCATTCTATAAACCAATCTACAAAAGTTGATTGAGATGAGTTGTTCTGGGCAAATGACAGATGGATGCGTACAGCGGATTCTGTAATGATTTTGGTATGCAAGAATGATAAATTTCGGAAAAAAATAAATGAGAAGTGATTGACGAACAAGTCCGTTCATAGAAAATAATGCCTCCATTTTGACTCTCCTCGTCCTTGCCTTTCGTCGTCAATTCGAAGGATGTGCGACAGAAATTGAATGACAACACGCATATCTTTCGTAATTTAATGCTTCCATTACCATAGACCGTGTCTCGTTCCGATCAACCTTCATGTTTATCTCATTATGTGTCCTTGTGCTCATCCCCGGGGAGGATCACCCTTATCTATGCATAGCAAGCGATGAATATTGTGGCCATTTCTACCATAGCCCTAACCTTCGAGTTGGATCACGAAATGCTGCTTCCTCCCCACATCTTCTAGACTCCAAACAGGCCGGCATCGTGCCTCGCCTCCTGTACCAGTCGCGCTCACGTTCTCGTCCTCTCGACGCAGCATGTGACGTAGTGACAGGTTTAAAGTGAAATTCATGCCACATAAAAACTTTATTACCATCCGTTTATGTCATTCCATCTTTTCATTTATTTATGGAAGGAACCTTCATGATAACCGGTGAACGTAGACTCGACACGACTCACAACTACGCGTTTGACCTTACCTACTCCACCTACTCTATCTCATCTAGGTACTCGACATTTAGGACATGGGGACTTTTGAGAAGATATTTGTACGAGTAGCTAGACATAAAACCGCTCAGCTTCGAGGAAATTATATTCCGCATGACATACGGCGACGAATACGTTATCATCGCAACATGTTTGCCCGACCTTCTAGACGCAAGTCCTTAAGTCATTTCCCTTCTCGTATTCTTGAGTTCTTGTATTATATATTTTGTTTCTATTTTTATTTTATTTTCTCTTTGAAAAGAAAATTAATTTTGCTTCTGTTTTTTTGTTTGTTACAGTTGCTCCGGCACAAGTCTCCATATCAGGGCCATCGGAGGCACGAGTAGGAGATCCGGTGCCACTCACGTGTACGACAGCGCCATCAAATCCACCAGCTGAAATTAAATGGACGGTTGGAAGTCGGCAAGTAAGGAATGCCACGTCAAGAACGACACCCAGTCCCGAGGGTACGTACAATTGCATATATTTGTCTTTTGAAATTGCGATACTATGGAGATATTAGCCGTTTTCGTTTCACTGGATTTCAGTCTCAGACCGAAAAGAACGCCACGGATCTGCGAGCGAACTTAAACGGCCACAATACAGCTAGTTCGCCGTTGTGGTAGCGAATTGCGGGACTCAGTATACATTTAGATAGGGCGAAACAAGTTGACGTTCAATAAATTAACTTTCAGCCTTGATCCGGTGAGATCCCATAAGAAACCTGGATTAAAACCAGTCTGTCGTTTTGTTTGAAAATCGTCTGCGATCCGGTGAATTGAAAGCGGCTATTATGACGATTGTGGAATGAGCGTTCGAGGTCCTCATATTATGAAATAGCCGCCGGTTAAGTAGTTTTTTTAGGGGACCATTATCCAGTAAGATAATATTTCATTCCGACTGCATAAAACACCATGCCTGAATTTAGGAATTTCTCTGCAGCGCAGGTCTTAGTATTTATCCCTAAATCATTTGTAATCGAATATGCATGTATCTCTTTCCGTTGCCATGAAGCCAAATTCTCGAATGAATGTGGTGTACACCTAATTCCAGCATCTTGATGCCTGTTTCAGCCCACATAGACTCTTGTTTAGCCTGCAGATTCTCCCCGTGTTGTCGTTGAAACCCACTGGTTGACTCATGTGGACTTCCTCGTTCTAAAGCCCATTGGAAAACGTCTTTTCACGTCAAACTACCGAAGCAGCACTCGCTCAGCCACCGCCACTGACAGTATCAAGAGAATCGATGTGTATTTCACCACCGCGCTGAATGTCTCCTGGTAGTCTGTCCCGTACTCCTGTGTGAAGCCTTTGGTGAGACGTCGAGCCTTGAATCTTTCCAACCTGCCATCTGCCGCGTACTTAATCTTACACCCACTTATTGTCCCTTCACGCTCACCAACGACCAAGTGTTGTTCAACATCAGCGACTCGTATTCTTCTTTCATCGCCAGCTCCCACTGCTTCCTGTCCAGTGATTTTATTGCCTCCTTAAAAAGTCTTTGGCTCGCCCACGTAGACTGCCGTAGATGCCGATGATGCCACCTGCTGGTTCTCAGAGCCGGAGCTGCACTCTGGTTTTCTTCCGCTGCCTCTGGTTTGTTTTTGGATGATATTCTGCTCACTCATCCAAAACCAGCCTTTGCCCACGCGTCACTGCTCTTCATCGTCAGCCGTGTCTTCGCCGTCGACACCGGGCCCATCTGAGAATGAGTTAAGTTCGGATCCAGTATCCTCTGTTGCCTCCCCATTGTTTTCTCCGCCGTTCTGCCTTCACCTGCGCCTTTTTCTCATTCCTCTCCATCTTTGTGATGATCGTTCTCCTCGACGAATCGCAGATTACCCGCCACTTCGACCTTCTTTGTATTCAGGTTCCAAACGCGATAGCCTTTGATATTCTTATCATAACCGATGAAAACGCATTTTTTCCTTTCACATCGATGTTCTCTCGGAATATGCACGTACGCTTCCTCACCGAACACAGGGAGGTGATCCAATCTTGGTTTTTTTCCATACCAGAGCTCGTATGGCGATTTGTCTTTCACACTGTTCTTTGCAGTTCTCTCTCTCTCGATTGCCCTAACCCCTTGTGGGGCATAGCGCGTCAACTGTTCCATGTGGCCCAATTGACGTTTCGACAGCATAAACTGGTTTCGGAGAATGCAGTTGCCAGCATATACTTCCTGTCTCAATGGATATGCAGTTCGATTGAGTACAAAAGTAGAAGCGTTCACAGCTTCTGCCCTGCACTTCAGATCCAATTTTGACGCATGAATCATTGTTTTCGCCGGTTCAATGATCGTCCGATTTTCTCGCTCGGCCGCACCATTCTGTTCTGGTGTATAGGGCACTGTGCGCTAATGACGAATGCCATTTGCCTCCAAAATCTTCATGGCGTCTTTGTTTACGAATTCCTCTCCGTTATCACTTCGGAAGTGTTGCAGTCCTGTTGATTTCTCAGCCATCTTGTTGAAATTCTGCAGTTGTCCCACTACTTCCGATTTCTGTTTGAAAACATAATCAAAACGAGAACGTGAGAAGTCATCCTTAACTACTAGCACGTATCTTGCGTTGTTGTCTGCAACGGTCCGCACAAGTCAGCATGCACGACCTTGCCGCATTTCACTGCTCTATCCTTGCTACTCTTGAAACTGTTTCCATGTTACTTCCCATCCAAACAAGCCTCGCATGCGAAATCTGTCTCAGCATAATTGACGCCGTTCGCCTGCAACACTTCCCGAACGTGTGGCAGATTTTGATGTGCCAAACGCTCGTACCATTTTCGAAGCGGTGTCTTCGTTGTTGCCAAGTTTGCCTGACCTTTTTTAGCCACGATGCTTTTTAAACACGTATTGAAAAGGTTTCTCTCACGGACTCCCACAGCAGCGATGCCCGTTTTGTTCCTCAGTTTACATCCGTTCTTGTCTGACGTCAACAGAAAACCTCTATCCATGGCGCGAGTTCCAGAAAATAGGTCGCATCAAATTTCAGGCGCGTACAGTACGTGCAGCGACTGTTTCCTGTTCCACTTCTTGTCATTATGTCGCATGACTTCAATTACTCCACGGCCGTGTGCTTTCATTGTTCCGCCATTCGCCGCTTTTATTTTCCGTTTCGGACCCAGCTCCATAAATTCAACAAAAAGTTCCTGTCTACTGCTCATATAATGCGTCGCACCGGTATTCAACAGCCAGTTGTCCGCGCACATAGAAACTCCGTTGATCGATTGCGACGAGCCGCTCTGCTCTTTATCCTTTTCGGGACAATAGCCGGCCATACACACACGTTCTATCATCTGCAAACGTGCGGCACCTGGATCGGCCAATGATTCGCCGCGTTTGCTATCCCCTGGAAAATTGCGGCACCTGGATCGCCCAATGATTCGCGGCGTTTGCAATCCCCTGGAAAATCGCGGCACCTGAATCGCTCAATGATTCGCCGCGTTTGAATGAGTAGTGAAATTTAAGTAACTTTGTGCGACCAGATGATTCGTGGCGTTTTCGGTTTTCAGATGAAAGACAAACAACAATTTGTATGGAGACGGTGTCTAGTTGGGTGTGTTGTGATTTTGCAGATGATTCGCCACGACCGAATTTTTATGGGTTAATCTATAGGGGTGGTAGTAGTAGCTTGCATCATAAAATATGAGAAGGATGGGTCCACGCAAATATTTTGGTCCTGCTGCAGGTGTGCGTCAGGATAAAAGGATTTGTTTAGCTATAAGGAGAGATATATAGGCAAGATGGGTGTTGTATGACTAGGGGTGTTGAGACGTTAGACTGCCGCCGAAGGCATTTTGAGTCCTTTGGTAACGAAAAAGGACATGCTTTGCAACGAAAGCCCGATCAGATGAGTATTTCTCGTCCGATCGGGCTGGCTCGAACTACAAGGTAATTTTGGGTCGCTGATTCCGAATCTGAAGTCAAAAAAGAAAAAAAAATTTTTGGCTTGCCCACCTCAGAATGACCTTCTGATTTCGAGCCAGCCCGATCGAACGAGTATTTCTCCATGAAAACAGGGTGGTCATTCTGAGGTGGGCAACCCAAAACTTTTTTTCCTTTTTTAACTTCAAATTCGGAATCAGCGGGTTTGAAGCACCCGGTGGCTCGCTGTAAGTTCCTCTTGCGCAACTTCATGAGACTCAGTCTCGGATTTCGCCTAATAGTGAAACTGCATATTTATGTAGTTTCACCAAAATCGGAGACTCAGTCCCATGAAGTTTCGCCTAATAGTGAAACTACATATTTATGTGGTTTAACTTAAATCGAAGACTGAGTCTCATGAAGTTGCGCACGAGGAACTTGCAGCGAGCCACCGAGTGCTTCAAACCCGCTGATTCCGAATTTGAAGTTAAAAAAGGAAAAAAAAGTTTTGGGTTGCCCACCTCTACTTTTCTAGATGCAGCATCGTAGAGTGACGACCGAGATCTCTCGGTCACCGAGCGCGTTGATTAATTAAGTTTATGCATGGCGTTTATTCGCTTATCCCTGACAATGGTTAGCTGCCCCGTTATCCTCATCGTATTTTTAAGGCCTGATTTTACTACACTCTATTTGAGGCCAATGTGGGGCACACTGCACCTAGGTCCAATACGAAACGAAACGATTGATGTGGTGGGAAAACGAGAGAAAATGTAGTGTTAAAACCTTATAAGCTTCCGCAGACCCTGTTGGCAATTGTGATCACCCATTAAACGATAGACGATTTTATTTTTATTATCTGTTTGTAATATCGGATCTATTCATCAAAATCCGATCATCAAAAAGGGCTTTTGGAATTATTTTTGTTAATTTTTTTTTAATATACCTCTAATTTCTCTTTTTTGTTCTCTCTTTCAACAGGTGGTTGGATCACGATATCAAATTATACAGCAATTGTCGAGCCCAACAAACGTTCATTAGTAGCCATTTGTCATGGCATCAATATGCAACTGACGGAGAATATTGTATCAACACATACTGTAAACATTTTATGTAAGTACTCTTCTTTAAATTGTTTGAAACTTTTAATTCTAATCTCGAGGGCTTTGGGAAGCCCACATTGGACGCCCATTATTTTATACTGTACATATGCTGGTTTCCTGTCTATTTTTTTATATGAAGAAACTTTTCGATATCATGAAATTTGATTTTTCTACTTATTGAAAAGTGAAGGGTATCATACCTTCGTTTTGATTTGTGGTGCATTTGCTACTTTGAAATTAGTAGTTAAACTTGTTCCGATTGCACTGTTCCTATGAGAGGTATATGAAATAGTAAACCGATTTCAACAAAATTTGGGACTATGATTTAGTAGTAAATATGACTGAATAATATGGAATACTGTAAAGATATCTTCAGAAATAAAAAAGATTTTCTAACAAAAACTTGATTTTGGAACGGTCGTTCCTATGGCAGCCATGTGATAGAGTATTCCAATTTCAACTAGATTCGGCAAGGTGATTTGGCAAAAGATATTATTGAATAATTTGAGATTTTAGATAGATTCATTTAGAAATAAAAAAAAGTTCTCACAAAGACCAACTGCTTGACCAGTCGTTCCTATGGCAGCTATATGACGTAGTAGTCCGATTCCAATGATTCCGACATATTTACAGCGTGCAATAGAAAGAAGGGGGGGCAAAGACCTTTTCCATAGTCCTCCCCGTGGGCGCCCCCTGGTAACGGCAGTGTATCAATTCGCTGACGGCCAATGTCTTAGCGATAAGACAGTTTGGAAAAGGCAGATAGCTGTAGCCTGAATGGCTGACAAACACCTAAGCGTCTCAGGTCTAGTAGGATGGAATGACTTGCGTAGTTGGACCTGCTACATAGTTGTGTGGGCTCCAGCACGTTTATTAAACCATCTGAAGCAGCTATCTCCGAGGCCATCCCCCGAATGGGGTTAAGCGACGTGCTGACAACTCGTCCTTGTAAAAACCACTCCATGTCAAGAAACCTGGAACAAAAGCCTCGGATTGGACGGATCAACAACGACGACCACGCAAACGAATAAAGGATTATTCTTTCGGATCCTGGAATGTACGCTCCCTGAACAAACCGGGGGCCGAGAAGGCCCTCCTTCAACAGGTCGAAAAGTACAAACTGAGCATTACTGCAGTCCAGGAAACAAATTGGCTTGGCAGCGAGATTAATGACAAGAAATCGCACACAATTTTTACAAGTGGCAAACCATCGGGCCGCAAGGAGTTTGGAGTAGCATTTATAGTGGACAATCACCTCAAACCGCATATTACTGACTTCAAACCCATAAATGAACGGCTGTGTGCGATTCGCATCAAGACTCGATTCTTCAATCTCTGGCTCATCAATGTGCATGCCCCCACTGAAGTTAAAGAAGACGCAGTAAAAGACGAGTTCTACGCCCGCCTTGAAACTCTCTTCGACTCACTTCCAACAAACGACGTCAAATTGCTGCTGGGAGACTTTAACGCGAAAGTCGGGAATGAAAGTTGGCATCGGGGGACCTCTGGAGGCCACAGCCTCCACGAAGAATGTAACGATAACGGCCAGCGACTTATCGACTTCGCCTGCAGCAGGAATCTAGTCGTAAGCTCTACGTGTTTCCCGCATCGACGCATTCACAAGCAGACCTGGAAGTCTCCAGACGCACATACCGTCAACCAAATTGACCACGTCCTCATTTGCAGGAGATGGGCGTCTAGTGTCATGGATGTCCGCTCCTATCGAGGAGCAAACTGCGACTCAGATCATCACTTGGTGAAGACGACCTATAGATGTAGAATTTCCTCAGTGCACCAGTCAAGAATCAGCCCTCCCAAAATCTTTGCGGTTGATAAGCTCTTGAGTGATGCTACAGCGGTGGCGTATACTACCGCCCTTGAGGAAAAACTATCACCTATCCTACACAACATCAGCAACACAGGCGTCCATGGGTTCTGGGAAGAACTCAAGGGTACCATCAAGGATGTCGCAGAGAAGGTCGTGGGATATAAAGCCCGGCGAGCGCGAAATGACTGGTTCGACGAAGAATGCAAAAATTCACTTGACGCGAAAAACGAGGCCTACAGACAATGGATTCAACGAGGAACCAGAGCCAGAAGAGAAAAATATGACGAGCTACGGCGAATATCGAATAGAATAATTAGACGTAAGAAACGTAAATACTTTGACGAGCAGTTGCTGAACATAAACGAACACTTAGCTAATAGGAACACCAGACAAGCGTACAAACTAGTAAATACAATTAAGAACGGCTACCAACCCAGGACTAGCCTTTGTAAGGACAAGGATGGAAACATCATCAGCGACACCGATGGTATTAACAAACGATGGGCCTCTTATTTTGAAGAGCTTCTAAACCGACCATCTAACATCCCCACACAGGAAGCTCTCGATGATATTGTTGATCTAGGCCCACCCATTCAACCCCCGACAGTAGAGGAAGTTGATCTCGCGTTGCGGTCACTAAAACGAAATAAAGCGCCGGGCGCTGACGAGATCCCAGCTGAACTGCTAAGATTCGGTGGAACGAGTCTAGTTGATGCCATACATCAATTACTCCTGCGAGTATGGGAGAACGAGGAGATCCCAGACGATTGGCGCAGAAGCATCATCTGTCCAATCCATAAAAAGGGAGATAAATTGCGGTGTGAGAATTACAGGGGCATCTCACTAGTTTGTACGTCCTATAAAATTTTGACGAAAATTCTGGAAAATAGAATAAAACCGTACGCAGAACGAGTCATTGGCGAATATCAAAGCGGTTTCAGACCTGGTCGCTCCACAACCGATCAGCTCTTCTCAGTCAAACTG
The DNA here is from genome assembly GCA_964017055.1 of Chloromyia formosa. Classification (NCBI taxonomy): domain Eukaryota; kingdom Metazoa; phylum Arthropoda; class Insecta; order Diptera; family Stratiomyidae; genus Chloromyia; species Chloromyia formosa. The sequence continues at coordinate 32,789,204 of OZ024815.1, read as the reverse complement.
ATACTCCAGAGGTGCTGGGAATACAACGTAAACGTATACCAAATCTTTGTCGACTTCAAGCAGGCATACGACAGTATCGATCGTGGAGTACTGTACAACATCATGCTGCAATTTGGTATACCAGCAAAATTAGTGCGACTGACAAAGATGACGATGACCAACTCCGTCTCACAAGTCAGGATCCAGAATAGACTTACTGATCTATTTGAAACACGCACTGGTTTGAAACAGGGCGATGGACTGGCACCGACGCTCTTCAACCTAGCACTGGAATACGTTATTCGGGCCATGAATATGGACAACAGCAAGACGCTGCTCATCAAGTCGACACAATTAGCAGCGTACGCCGACGACATCAACATCATGTCCCGAAGATTGGCTGACGCAGAAGAACTTCTGCATACGCTCGATACCGCTGCAAAGGAAGTTGGATTACGTATTAACGAGGGTAAAACTAAAATAATGATGCAATCGGTGACAAGGACACCTGCACAACCGAGCATCAACGTGGGGGACCTCAACATCGAGTTCGTGAACAACTTCATCTACCTGGGTTGCAACCTGTCAAGAGACGCCAACGAAACTGACGAAATCAAGCGACGGATACAGTTAGCTAATAAGACTTTTTTCTCGGTTCTCCCCATAATGAAATCGAAACATGTGCACAGAAACACGAAGCTCCGCGTGTACAAAACCATTATACGACCAGTGCTATGCTATGGCTGCGAAGCATGGACCCTAACTCAAGCCTCCGAAAACATGCTAGACACTTTCGAACGTAAGGTTCTACGGCGAATTTTCGGGGCTGTTTGCGATCGAGATGGATGGCGCATCCGGTACAACCATGAGTTGTATGAAATGTACGATGAGCTGCAAGTCTCGAAAATCGTCAAACTACAACGACTTCAATGGGCAGGGCATGTACAAAGAATGGACGATGATCGCATGCCTAAGAGAGTAATGAATGCAGAACGAGTCGACGGAGCGAGACTGCGAGGACGACCGAGATCTCGTTGGGAGAGCTCAGTAGGTGTGGACGCCGCGCAGCTGCTGGGCTCCCAAAATTGGAGGACGCGGTCACGTGACCGAGATAATTGGAGGACAATGATCCAGGCGGCCAAGGCCCGACGTCGGGCCGTCGCGCCACGATGATGATGATGAATAGAAAGAAGGCTTTGTGTAAAATTTGAGAAAGATATTTTTAGAAATAAAAAAGTTTTCCTCACTAAGACCGACTTTTGGGCCAGTAGTTCCTATGACAGCTTGTGGTCCGATTCCATTGATTCCGACATATTTACAGCGTGCAATATAAAGAAGGCTTTGTACAAAATTTCAGCTTGATAGCTTTAAAACTGAGGGACTAGTTTACATAGAACCACACAAACAAACGGAGAGAGCTTAATCGACTCGTCATACTGACCAGTAATATATATATAATTTATATGGTCGGAGATGCTTTCTTCTGTGCGTTGCAAACTTCATGACAAAGTTAACATACCCTATCACATCCGTGAAGGGTATAAAAATCCACCTTTTTTAAGGAAAAATTTCGTAATTCCGTAAAATATGATCACATTATACTCTCTCTCTAGTACAATGCACCCACCAACTTTGTTATCCTCTTTTACAGCGCTCCTTCTGAACTGAACCATTTCATTTCTAACCAACTTCTACCTAGTTTTTTCTTGCAACCCAACAAATTACATTGACTGAAGAAAATCTCCTGGGGTTTTCAACACCTCTTTGTTCGTTTATATTTAATTCACAATGCATTTTCCTTTCAAGGTGCGGTTGTGCTGAATGAAGTATTGTTCCTTGTTTGCTATGATGCTGTTTTCGTTCACCGACTTTTTTACGTTCACTTGCTGTTAAAAATCTAAAAAAAAACATTACGTGACATTATAAAGAATATGTTCGTCGCAGGACGTTGCTCTGAAAATGTCTGCACGAATGCTTATTGCAACGAGTCGAAAATTATCCCAGTGAAATTTCGCGATAGACTGGAATGGATGATAAGAAAATTCAGCGGGTTCTTATAGTTACTAGTTTTAGATAAAAAAAAATATCATCTGGGGGACTAGAGAAGTTTGCAAATAACTGCTAAGCATAGCACTGATGGGCACTACTTGAACATTGCTAACATTAACCTCGCTTTGTAGTATTGTATCTATATTTTATATTGCGTCCCGGAACCAATGATGCATTCCCACTCGCAGCTAAATATTTCAAATGTTTCGCGAAATATGCATAAGGAATATGCGCGCACGTTTTCCAAGCACACTTGCGACCCTTTTAGATACATTCGGTCCTTCAGGCATGACCGCCCCAAAGTTCAAATAACGAGAACGTCTTTTCAAGATTTCTTTTCTTATTATGGCTTTAAGTCTCCGTGTCTCTGCTCCGTCAAAGATTCACAGAATCTGGAGAGAATACTGAGTACTTTTTTCAGAGGATCTAAGACGTTACGGTGTGAGACTCAAATCTAAAATTACAACAACAAGTTTTCTACGTGGTTTGAGACATGTCGGCATGCGAGGAAAACTAATTTCGTATGTGGCAAATGCAAGTCCTGGATGATTGTGACGGATAATGGCACAACTAGAGTGGCGTTTTTCATCTTTCCATTTTTCAATTTGTACAGTAAGATGGCTTAGATGAGACAGGACGTGTTATCATGTGAATTTTGAATACAAAATAGTTTGCAATGTGGCATGGAAGAGGAGGGATTTTGATGATTTCGATGACTTATTATGATGGCAGATTTGCTTGAAATTGATGAGCATAATCTCTAAAAACTTATAAAGAAAGTAAATGATATAGCTATAAGTAAAATATTGGCTGAAAGAGGTGTCCTTTTTTCTTCTCATTTGATCCACGCAATATTTTATTCATGGTGAGCCAGAAGTACTTATGAAGCTCAGTTGTAAAATATGTCATACACTTGCGACATTTTTTTTTTGGTTTTAATGTGCAAATCATGCAGCAACGAAAGTGTTTAGTGTGCTCGTGTGGCCTTAGGTTCAAGATAAGAGTAAATGCTCGTAACCCATGCTGGCCACCAATTCTAATTATCAGATGCACAAAAATCATGTAGAATGAAGAGCACAAACCAATGCGACCTGGTGGTACGAAAAATGCGTCTCTAATATTTTTGCTTCTCAGATTAATGAAATGACTTTTCTATTTTTTCTGAGTTACAACGCTGTATCCCATATGCTTTGCTTGTAGAGTTCACAGACTGCTTTTCCGATGCACTTTAAGGCGAAATTCACACACACGACACCGCGCTGCTCGACTGCTTGAAATTTCAGTCGAGATACACAGCATCAAATGGGCGGATTCACACTTATCGCTCAGCATGCGATACGATCGACTATGCTTGGCTATTGTGCGTGGCTGCGTCGGAGCTGAAAATGTAGCTAATATGAATATCGCCTTAGTGATCATTGATCAAACAATTTCTGATGAGGATTCTGCTTTAGTCATTGGATATCAGGTTATACTACACTAATACTGTCTTGTGAATGCTACACAGTGGCTATCGAATTCTGTCTACCGTCGAAAATGTGTAGCGAGGGACACATGACTACTTCCATCTTTGCAAGAGACTGTTCAGAGAGTCGAGCTGCCTGCCTTGGGTGCTTATGAACTGTCCGCTTGAAAGATGTTGTTGAGTAATTCTCTAAATCAGGGGTTGTCAATTTGTCTGCCGTCGCGACCCCCTTCGATGACGTCATCAAACATCGCATCAGTGTCGGTTGGATGAAGTGGCGAGAAAAATCTAGAGTTTTCTGCGACAAGAAGATGCCACGAAAACTTAAGGGGCTATACTCGTACTAGTGTGAACGCTGAAAATTTGAGTGATTTTCGGGAATTTTTCGGACGGAAAGTACTCAAATGTTTCGCAAAATTAAAAACATATTTGGCTATATTTGGCCTATATTACATAATTTTTTCATAGAAAAGTATTGGGATCCAAGCGACTTATGCGCTGGATTCAGAACCCCCCCAAAAAAAATTCCTCCACTGCTGCCATGACTCCGGCCGATTGAGTAGCTAAAACCAAATCAGGAAAAAAGACGTAGGATTTTGTCTTTTTTAACAGTTTATACCAAGAATATCCTGTAAAAATTTCAAGGCCGTATCTCTAATACTCCCCGAATGGCAGCCTTCTAAAGAGCAACCGCTCACAGGTATAAAATGCTCCATCTGCCTGGAGGCGGAGCTCTGACGTGTTGTTACCTGAATTTTTCGGCATCATAAACGGTACATAATTAAGAGAGGGGCACTATTTAAGCTAAAAATATATCTCTATGGCGCATTTGAAAACAGCGTTGCCATTTAAAAGGTATTCTGGACTCGTGTAACGCAATTCGTTAGTTAAATCTTGAACGCGTTTTTCTCGAAATGAGATTTTTCAAATTTGCTGCCATTGTAACTCAAAGAGCAATTATCTGATTGACTTGAAACTTGTAGTGAGTATTATCTACAATAATATATTTATTATACAATTACGTAGGATATCTTTGATTGGATGAAAATTGACGATTTGGCATTGAAAAAACGACTATTTTAACACAGACTTTTTTTTCATAATTACGCCATTTTGTTAGATTTCTCAATCGGCCGGAGTCATGTCAGCAGTGGAGGAACTTTTTTTTTGGGGCTTCCGAAGGTAGCGCATAAGTCGCTTGGATCCCTATACTTTTCTATGAAAAAATTATGTAATATAGGTGAAATATAGCCAAATATGTTCTTAATTTCCCGAAACATTTAACTGACTATTTTCTTACAAAAAAAAAAAATCCCGAAAATCACCCAAATTTTTAGTGTTCACACTGGTATAGCCCCTTAATGGACTAGAACCCTTCTAAGGGCTTAGCTTGGCCTCCTAAACACTGGATTTTGATCTCAATTTGTCATGTTTTATCGATCTAGTTGTTTCAGCGGTCAACTTATTCCTTATTGCAAACTCAACCGTATTCAGCTTCGTCAATCAAAGCTTTTAACCGTATTTAATTTCGTCAATCAGAGCTCAATACCCTAAGGCAAGCCTTAGCATACGAGTACATTCAATATGTCAATGGGTCTGCAACAGAAACACTTATTTATATCTTTCGAGCTCATAGAAATTATAGACATATTCAAAAATTAATGGCTGTGAAAATAAACATGAGCGAAGTTAATAAGAAATGGCAAGGGAAATTTTGTCATTCATATGCGCATTATATTATTTGCTTTTAACCCTCAAACATATTGCCGAAACCTTGGCTTCAAAACACAAATAAGAATATGTTTGACTATTTTCTGTGCTTAAAAATACAAGTGCTTACTAACAAAAATGCAATTCTCAAATATTTACCTGTGGATACAGCGCTGTTCGCTCGGTGGCCGTGTTCGTTCGGTTCGCTCTACGGTACTAATCTAGAGCTCGGAGATCAAATCTCTTCGCGATCAATAACTGCCTGTGAGTACTAATAGAACTCTCACAGTGCTTGAGCTTGTCAGTATAAAGACGGTTCGGATAGGAGGTGTATGCTAGCAACTGCACTTCCGAAAAGTAGATATGCTACGTCAACAAGGCATAGAAATGCTAGAAATGTTGACGCGCCCATGCCCCTGGAGGCATCAAGGCAATAAGAGAGACAGCGCTGTGAAATCGACTGGCATTAAATTGACCACACCGGTTGCATTTCGAAAATCGTTATCCGGCCCGCCGAATCTGGAATTTAAATAGCCTGGCCCTTTTCAGAAAAAGTTTGTTGACCCCTGTTCTACATAATGAATCTGTTAGGAGCGACATACCCCGCTGACAGCATTATATGAACATTCAGTCTAGTGCAGGATTGCTGATGTCTGTGGAGTCTTATTGTTGATTCAGCGAGCTGATGAGTGTCTCCTGTCGTCTATCAGAGAAGAGAAAGCTTTACCCATACGTCTATGTTTAGGAATTACGGATTTGAAAATATTCTGGCTATTTATGCAAATTGATATTCGGCGCCCAATCTGCGCTCATGACCTACACAAAATATCGTAGCGACGAAATCATAACGAAAGTTACATTCGTCCCAAGGCTCTTCGATATCAATCGATAATATAAATGGCCCATATATTTGTACTTTTCTCATCTGACTTGTTTTGCCAATGTCTTTCAATTTCTATTACCACTCACTCGTATGTATACACATCCCAAGTGCTTTGATAGAATTTCATATAATTTGATCATTGGCATTAGTTGAAGACGACAACTTCAATAACTTCCCATACTATCACTATCCGTACTATGCGTCAGCCAGTTTGAATTGCTTTTTCAAGGATATGTGTGACGATTGTTGGGAAAAATGGAAACGATATATATACGCATTGTATCCGCCAGGGATTTCATCACAGAGTTCATTGCTTTACTAACATTTTGATTGTTTGTTTTGCTGTGTTGCTTGCCTGAATATTCAGAGCGCCCGGCCCCAACGAATTCGAATGTATGTCCTTACGCTTTAACGGAACAGCGACTTTAGAGAAGAAATTCTGCAATTTGAAATTGTGTACACAAGAAAAAAAAAATATGCTTCTTGTTCGACGGTGCTGAAGCCAGGAAAAAATCAATTTGATTTTTTGCTATAAGCACACCGATATGTGTACCAAGGTTAAGGAAGTTTGATATTTCAAGGCCTTTACCATGCATACCACGTAAATACGAGTATATGGGAAAATTGAATTTGTAGCCAATTACCAGGCCTACAATTTTCCACCCACTCGATTTCATGTGATCAGGTTATATTCAAGATTGGGATGTTTCCGCCTTATCCACGCAAAGCATTCCCATACCCTGCTCTGTGCGAAGGAAAATGGAAGAATTGGAGTAATCGGTTTGGGAATAATCGAATGTAAGGGAATGCGGTACGAGATGAGTCCTACTATTCAATAGTTTGTTGCATTTGTCGCTTTTATTTGATCGAATATCGTATAATGCTTTCCCCAACGATTGCTTCATAAAATAAACTAAAACAGATTATTGGTTTCCATTTAAATGAAATTGGACATCTTTAATTCAGGTAGATATAGTCATGAATTTGAAAAACAGGATTGTCCAAATCCATCTAATTTCCATTTTATTTCATACTCATTTCGATTTAACCTCGCCCTGCAGTTCACTCCGCAGGAACATTTTGAGAACTGGGGGAAACTCAAAAAAAAATCATTAGGATGAATAAAAAGCCATAAAATTGTTTTCATTCATCCCAAATAACGCTAAATCTCTGTTCTTTATCTCTAGAATTTCGTCCTTTTTTATTCTATACTACACCACATTTCTCATTTCGTTCCGACGACGATGCTCCACATTCGAGCCGAAATCACTGCATAAAGTCCTTTCTCTCTACCTTGACATAAATCCATTCGTTTATAAAAAAAGGAAATTTCGACAATAGCTGTCATAAAAAATAGGCCTTAGCATTCTCTCCTGCAGAAGAGCAGAAGAATCATATAAGTAGTAGTAGACGACTCTGGTTGGATGACATACGCCCGCGATAAGAACGAACCGAACGAAGGATAAGACAATCGCTACGACTGAGTGGAAAATTCCAAAAAATGTTTTCCATTTTTCATTAAAAACAAGCAGTGAATAAGCCCACAAAGCACGTGTACATGCAGTACAACGCATTTAAATAGATAATATAAATAATAAAATTATGAAAAAAGGTAGCAATAAAAGGATAGGTTGCTAACCACATTAAAGGTAAATTGTATATCATGCTTATTCCATCTGGTGTGGGTGACATATTCGCCTTATGGCTAGGCGAAGCATATTACGTCGAATTTATGTTCGAAGATAGATTTTGTATCCTTGAAAATACATATACTTGTACATTCACCATGCCCATGATGTCAAGTATTTGGAATTCCTTTTTGCATTATCCTTGATTTGGGCCGCCTCATCCTGTTACACAGGGAGGACAAGTAATGTCGACTGGTTAAATTGAAGGAATGTGCTTATGTAGCTTTTGGACGTTTCGGGTGCCTTTCAGAAGATACTCGAATACTACACGAAAGCTTAAAAAGTGGATGTATCTTGAAAAGGGCTAATCGTTGTAACATTAGTCTGTGTCGGCATTCAATTCTGTGTGACGTCGATATAGGTTGATTTGATTAGATATTGCTAAAAGAAATTGTCTTGAAAAGTTTGAAGTTATTTGAATAGGATGCTTTGTTGTACAGAATTCACCTTATTGGATTGTTTTCCTGTTCGTCCAATTGTCCTGCAGATTATTCCCGATTTCGGAAATTGCTAATAAATCAGAATATATATTAGTATTCCTCTTGCAGTTCAGAATACCTTTCCGTTCTTCTTTGTCATACGAACAAATTTCACGCATTTTTCATGCCTAAAAGTTGTGATCGATGTCTGGATGTCGTAAAATGTAGACTCTTAGCTTTGATCCTGCTGCCTAACAAATTGGTATAAAATAAATTGATAAAAGTATCTAGTAATAAGTAATAATCACGGAAAAATATTTGTTAAGAGTATTTTTTATTAAGGATGTTCATCATCATTGTGGCGAAACGGGCTTTGGCCACCTAGACCGTTGTCCTCCAATTATCTCGGTCACGTGACTGCGTCCTCCAATGTTGGAAGCTCAGTAGTTGCTGGGCGTCGGCATATACTGAGTTCTCCCAACGAGCCCTCGGTCTTCCTGACAGTCTCGCTCCGTCGACACGTCGTGCGTTCATTACTTATTGAGGCATGCGAACATCGTTCATTCGTTGTACATGCCCTGCGCATTGAAGACGTTGTAGTTTGACGATTTTCGAAACTTCCAGCTCTTCGTACAGTTCATACAACTAATGGTTGTATCGAATGCGCCACCCGTCTCGGTCGTAAACTGCTGCGAAAATTCGTTGAAGGACTTTCCGTTCGGGTGTGTTAAACATGTTTTCGGAAGCTTGGGTTAGGGTTCAGGTTTCCCAGCCATAGCATACCGATGATGGTATGAGGGTTTCGTATACGCGAAGCTTCGTGTTTCTGTGCACATGCTTTTTTGTTTGACCTCGTTGATGCGTAGTCCAACTTCTTTTGCAGCGGTGTCAAGAGTATGCAGGAGATCTTCTGGGCGCCAGTCCATCGCCCTGTTTCAAACCAGTACGTGCTTCAAAATGATCAGTCAACGTGTTCTGGATCCTGACCTGTGAGACGGAGTTGGTTATCGTCATCTTTGTTAGTCGTATTAGTCTTCATGCTATACCAAATTGTAGCATAATGTTGTACAGTACACCACGATCGATACTGTCAAGTCGAGAAAGATTTGGTACATGTCAACGTTGTATTTCCAGCACTTTTGCAGGACTAGCTTAACCGGAAAAAGCTGATCAGCTTTTGGCGCGACCAGGTCTGAAATCGCCTTGATTCTCGCCAATGATTCGTTCGGTGTATGGTCTTATTCTATTTTCCAGAATTTTCGTCAGGGCGTACAGACTAGTGAAATGCCTCTGTACTTCTCACATTGCAATTTATCACCTTTATTGTGGATAGGACATATATGATGCTTCTGCACTAATCATCTGGGATCACCTCGTACTTCCAGATTCGCAAAAGTAGTTGACGTTCTACCGGATTTTTGCAGCTCAGCTTGAATCTCGTCAGCTCCCGGTGCTTTATTTGGTTTAAGTGACCCCAAAGCAAGATCAACCTCGACTACACTGTCGGAGGTTGTGTAGTGGGGCTATGATCAATAATAACGCCATCGATTTGGGATTCTTGTGCGGAGACGTTAGAAGTAGGATTCAAAAGCTCTTCGAAATAGACCGCCCATCGTTTATTGATGCTATCAGTGTCGCTGATGATGTTTCCATCCTTGCTCCTACAGAGGCTAGTCCTGGTTGATAGGCATTCTTAATTGTATTCACTAGTATATACGTTTGTCTGGTGTTTTTATTCAAAAGGTTTTCATGAACGTTCAGCAACTGCTCGTCAAAGTATTTCCGTTTCTTACGTCTAATTATTCTATTCAATATTCGCCGTAGTTCGTCATATTTTTCTTTTTTGGCTCTAGTTTGATATGTTGTCTGTAGGCTTCGTTCTTGTAATTCGTTCGGGTAATTTTCTGCATTCTTCGCTATTTCGCGCTCAACGGGCTTTGTATCTCACGGCCTTCTCTGCGACTTCCTTGGTGGTATCTTTAAGTTCTTCCCAAAACCCGTGTACACCTGTATTGTTGATGTTGCATAGCATAGGTGATAGCTTTTCCTCAAGGGCGACTGTATATGCCTGCGCCGCGCCGTAGCATCGGTCAAGAGTTTGTAAACCGCGAACAGTGTCTCCAGGCTGGCACAAAATTTGCCTTTCACTGTATCTTCCTTAACTTCTGTCAAGGCGAGTCTTAGTCCGAATCGCGCACAATCTTTCATTAATAGGTTTCTTCTTGAATTCTTGTCATTTATCTCGCTGCCAATCCAGTTTTTTTCCTGGACTGCAGTGATGCTCAGTTTGTAAATCTCGACCTTTTGAAGAAGGGCCTTCACGGCCCCCGGTTTGCTCAGGATCCAAAAAGGATAATCCGTTAAACGTTTGCGTGATCGTCGTTAATGATTCGTCCAACCCGAGGCTCCAGGTTTCTTGACATGGAATAGTTTTTACAAGCACGTGTTGTCGGCCCATCGTTAAACGCTATCCAGGGATAGCCTCGTTGATAGCTAGGTGGTTCATAACGGTGCCAAAGTTAACACAACTATGTTGCAGGTCTGGCTACGTAATTCGTTCCACTCTAATGACCTGAGACGCTTAGTTGTTACTCAGCCGATCAGAATACAGCTATCTAATTGTCTCAACCAAATGTTTTGCTTTGCATAACTTGGTTGGCTTGGTTAGCCGTTCCAAAGGGCGCCCGCGAGGAGGACTATGGAAGAGTACTTTGCCCCCCATATGTCATTTATCAGCTTTAGGCTATTTTTTTGTTTCTGATGCATATATGCAAAAGAAAGTTGGGATAAATTTTAACACACGTGGGGCCGTTTTTACAATGTCTGGTTAAAGTTTATCCTATAGATAAACGCTAAGCACCCATCCTCCAGTTAAAACGGACGATGATTCGAAGCATGTGGTATAGGCTGCTGAGATTTTGACAGCTAGAACTGTTTATGTTTGCACATTCAAATGAGACAATTAAACTGGAGTGTTCTAGAGATTCATTCGATGAAAGAAGATTTGAAACCAAGTCAGCCGCAAATTAATGCTGAGAGACGGCACAGAAGTAGAATAGAATAAAACATGAAAATTGGCTGATTTTCTACTGCATTATCATATTTTGAGCACTGCATACGCCAAGTTTTAATTTAGTGTCCCGGATAGCTAACTGGCAGTCTCACCAGACATTGAGAAAAGGGACCTATGTCTTGGGAATAGTTTGCACCAAATAAGTTGATTAAAATCTTATTATTAGTTTTTTAATTTCCCTTGACGGCGCAGCACGGTGCGGCGTTGCGACATAAATAGCTGTTGCCTAGACACAGTTAAAAAAAATTTACAAGAAAAAAACACTTGCATTAATTAATTAATTAATTAATTGCAATAGTCAACTATCTCGCTGATTCTCCCAATTCATATGTTTTTTTTTTAATTCAGCTGATTTTCAATTTGATTCGATATTTTCTCAATCAACCGTACCTTTCTGAAGTTAAATACTTCCAATATACCTGTCTTTCAATGAAAAATCCACAAGGTTCTTATTCCAGCGGGCGCCAACTTGCTTTGGTTTTCAATTAACCTTCCTTCCATCGGCGCGACATGCATCCATTACACCCTTACATACTCTCAAACTACACAAATTTCTCGTGGAATCAACTCTGAAAACGAACAAGAATTAAAATTCTATCCGATAAATCCAATCTAAAAATTGGATTAGAAATCCAATTCCTATGTGACGAGCTTAGTGTAATATAAATGAGTGTGACTCTCGCGATCTCTATCTGCTTCGATGCACTTATAAAAAATAGAAAAGAAAGACACAGCCAGACATGTCAATACCCCATACGTCTGTTTCTATTCGGATTTTAGCACTACTATTATTTTTCTGTCTTTTGTTAATTCTGTAGCCAGTCCGGGGAATTCAGGACGATGGCAAGGCGATTCTAGAATCGATTAAAATTCCATTTTAACCTCTGCCCGCACTGTCAGTACCATTCCATTTATCGACAATTTTTCCACCAGGTTTTCTCCACTTGTTTCCAGTGGTTTTAATGTTGCATTTTATTCATTGTAACACTCTATCCCTGTAGCTACACACGTAAGGTGGATATTTCCTTTTTTTGTTGATGCAATTAAATTAATCGAAAATTTGTTGTGAACAAACAATAAAGGGATTTCAATTCGTGCATGCATCGAGTATATGCGATGTCGGCCGGGGGGTAGTGGTTGGGTTGATCATGGAGGTGCCTTCGAAGGTGGCGAAATAACAAACAAAGGTGATAAGGGTATCACCCTGATATGTTGGAAAACATAGCAATTATGCATTTTCGACGAGGCGTATAATTAAAGCTCAGTGTCCTTTTTGAGCCTCATTTGAGTGTGACCATGTGTGTGTGTGTGAAATATAATTATATTGTGTTACAAGGAAGGTGGATGCAAAAGCGAGCAACGTTGCTCTCTAAAAGTTTCCTGTCTGTAATGCAGAATAATTGTCTAGTATTATTCCGGCACTCGACACTCGTATTACAAACACATGACATGTGACTGACGGAGCTAGAGATTTCTATAGAATGGAGACTAGTACGTCAGTGTATTTGGCTAATGCAAGCGGATTTCAGATTCTGGCTAAATAAACATAAAATGGTGAAAACCGAACAGAAAAGCCTTTTGCAAACGGATTAAAGCTTCGGCCGAACTGATATTCAGATAATGAAATTAGTGGTTAGCCGAACTGATTGCGAGCATTCGGACTCAGGTTGTGTTTATCAGGTTCACATGAATACACTGTTCAAACGATCTAACGAATTGCTGACAATTGCTATTATTTTGAAAACCCGTAAAAAGTGTTTCCCGGGATACTAATGAAGGATGGCCGTCATTAAATGCATTTGGGTTTTGAGATTGGTTGCGTCTGTCTTTGATGTGGCCAGATGTGTCATAAAAACATTAGTTATCTTTAGTCTAATTGTTTCCATAGATTTGTATATATCAGCATTAAAGTTCTTGCTACTATAGTTTAGCCAAAAAATTTCATCCTATTCTTTTTCGGCCTAGTTATCGCCTGCGAGTTTAAGGTTAACTCAGCTCAAAGGCCGAATCTGGCAGTTTTGAATTTGAGGAGACTTTTACTGTCTTCTTCACCAAATCCAGCTGAGCTATTCGTCGACCTGTTAGTCTTTGTTCCCTTGAATGCCTTTAAGGGTATTCGATGCCATCCATTCGTTCATTTATTTGACGTATAATGCAAGGCTATGAGCCAATTTTATTTGTAGTTTTTAGTGGCGTTTTAACTTGTCCATCTCTGGACATATGGATGCTTCAACAACATTCATAAATATTTATACGCTTCACGGATGTGATAGGGTATATTAACTTTGTCATGAAGTTTGCAACGCACAGAAGGAAGCATCTCCGACCATATAAACTCTATATATTCTTGGTCAGTTTGATGACACGAGTCGATTAAGCTTTGTCTGTCCTTCTGACCGTCTGTCCGTCTGGCTCTATGCAAACTAGTCCCTCAGTTTTAAAGCTATCGAGCTGAAATTTCGTACAAAGCCTTCTTTCTATTACACGCTGTAAATATGTATGTCGGAACCAATGGAATCGGACCACTACGTCATATAGCTGCCATAGGAACGACCGGTCCAACAATTCGTCTTTGTGGGAAAAACTTTTTTATTTCTAAATATATCTATTTCAAATAGTTTCTTCAGTCAAGTCATATTCCTGAATTTGGGTGAAATCGCACAACTCGATCATATAGCTATCATAGGAACGACCGTTCCAAAAGCAAGTTTTTGTTAGAAAACCTTTTTTATTTCTAATGATATCTTTACGAAATTTCATATTATTCAATCAAATTTACTGCCAAACTACGTTCCTAAATTTGGTTGGAATCGGCCCACTATTTCATGTACCTCTCATAGGAATAGTGAAATCGGAACAAGTTTTACTACTAATTTCAAAGTGGCAAATGTACCATAAGTCACAACGAAGGTATGATACTCTTCACGCTTCGCGTGAAGGATATTATACCTTCGGCTAGCTTGTTTTTGTTAACGTAGGTGCTAAATTATGTGCGCTAGGTTCATATTATTTAGTTCATAATCAATAACATTCGTCATCATCATCTTTGTGGCGCTACAGCCCGACATCGGGACTTGGCCTGGATTATCGTCCTCCAATTATCTCTGTCAAGCGACCACGTCTACCAATCTGGGATGCCCAGTCGTTGCTCGGCGTCAGCACCCACTGAGTTCTCCCAACGAGCTCTCGGTCTTCCAGGCAGCCTTGTTACTTCGATGCCTCCTTGCAATATTTTATAAGGCATGCGGTCATCGTTCATTCGTTGTATGTGCCTCACCCATTGAAGTCGTTGCAGCTTGACGATTTTTCAAAATTCCAGCTTATCGTATAGCTCAACTCATGGTTGTGTCGAATTCGCCATGCATTTCGATCGCAAACTGCTCCGAAAATTCGCCGAAGGACCCTTCGTTCAAACGTTTTTAGCATGTTTTCGGATGCTTGAGTTAGAGTCCACGTTTCACAGTCATAGCATAGCACAGATCGTATGATGGTTTTGTATACGCGGAGCTTTATAATTCTGTGCATATGTTTCGATTTTATTATTGGAAGCACTGAGAAAAATATCTTATTTGCTAACTGTATCCGTTGCTTGATTTCGTTTGTTTCGCCGGCGTCCTTTGACAGGTTGCTACCCATGGATACGAAGTTCGATGCTGAGTCCCCAATGTTGATGGTTGGTTGTGCTGGCGTTCTTGTTCTTGATTGCCATTCGTGCAGCTTTAAAAATAATCAAGTTTCATTGAAAAAATAATTCATTTATTTTCATGATCAGATTTAACCATCCGCATAAGTTGATGTTAATTTAAATCGTCAGTAAAAAAGAGTCACCCAGCGCAGAGTTATTTGTACATGCAAAATGCTCCTATTCAATACCAGGATGAGTTTCATGAACGACGTTCAACTCGATTGTAATTTTGTTAACTATAAAAAAACATCCGACATAGACAGTGAGCTTTCAATTGATTGATGTTCAGCCTTTCATTACTACTGGCAATGTCCAGACGATCCACTTTTTATCTCTATTGTTCGCGCTTGGAAAACATGCAAATGTTTTGGTTTGTGTGTGTTTGTGTCATGGATTAGGACTCTGGAAAGGATTCTCAGGCAATTAGCCCCACAAGCTGAATAAATTGAGTAGCAACATGGTAGAATTTTCAAATGAATAAAGCTGTTCATATGCTGCTAAGATGCGTCAAATCTATGATACCCGTCCCGTGTGTAAACAGTAAAACGAGTACACATTTTCGCACGACAGCGCGTAACTTGTTAGACGACACAGCGTAATACGCTTCTCGTGTAAATATCAATGTTTGACGCGTATATGCTTTCGAATCTGTTGGAATCATATTTTAAATCAGCTCACTGGCCTACTTGTCCATTGAGTTAGGTCGTTCATCATCTTCATCGTGGCGCAACAGCCCGATGTCGGGTTCTAGCCGCCTCCAATTATCTCGGTCAAATGACCGCCTCCTTCAATTTGGGAAGCCTAGTAGTTGCTCGGCGTCAGCATATACTGTGCTCTCCCAACGAGCTCTCGGTCTTCCTTGCTATCATGCTCCGCTGACTC
Source organism: Chloromyia formosa (assembly GCA_964017055.1). Taxonomy (NCBI): domain Eukaryota; kingdom Metazoa; phylum Arthropoda; class Insecta; order Diptera; family Stratiomyidae; genus Chloromyia; species Chloromyia formosa. Next base: position 32,773,371 of record OZ024815.1, on the reverse strand, counting down.
GTCGTCCGTTCTTCTCCAGACATGCGAATATCGTTCATTCGTTGTACATGCCCTACCTATTGAAGACGTTATAGTTTGACGATTTTTGAAACCTGAAGCTCATCGTACAATTCATACTCATGGTTGTTCGGGATGCGCCATCCTTCTCGGTCGCAAACTGCTCCGAAAATTCACCCAACAAAAAAATTCGTTCCAATGTGTTTAGCATGCTTCCCGAGGCTTGGGTTAAGGTCCAGGTTTCGCAGCCATAGCATAGCACTGCTCGTATGATGGTTTGTATACGATGAGCTTCGTATTTCTGTGCACATGCTTCGATTTCACTATGGGGAGGGCCGAGAAAGAAGTCTAATTTGCTAACTGTATCCGTCGCTTGATTTCATCAGTTTCGTTTGCGTCCTTTAACGGTTTGCTACCCACCCAGGTATGTGAAGTCGTCTACGAATTCGATACTGAGGTCGATGTACGATTGCGCTGGCGTCCTGGTTCTAGATTGCATCATTATTTTTGTTTTGGCCTCGTTGATGCATAGTCCAACTTCTTTTGCAGCGGGGTCAAGAGAATGCGGAATTTCTTCTGCGTCGGTCAGTTTTCGGGACATGATGTTGATGCAGTCTGCGTACGTTATCAGTTGTGTCGACTTGATTGGTAGCGTTCCGCTGGTATTGGTATCCATTATCTGATTGGCGTATTCAAGTGCTAGGTTGAAGAGCGTCGGCGCAGTTCATTGTCCTACTTCAAAATAGTGCGTGTTTCATAAGGATCAGCCAACCTCTTCTAGATCCTGATCTGTGAGACGGAGTTGATCGTCGTTATCTTTGTTAGTCATGCTAGTTTTACTGGTATGTCAAATTGCAGCATGATGCTGTACAGTACACCACGATCGATATGTCGTATGCTTGCTATAAGTCGATAAAGATTTGGTACACGTCGCACTTTTGCAAGATTGGCTTGACCGTGAAAAGCTGATCGATTGTAAAGCGACCAAGTCTGAAACTGCCTTCGTTCGGCGTACGCTATTATTCTATTCTCCAGAATTTTCGACAGCGCCCGGCTCTTTATTTGGTTTGAGGGACCGAAAGGCGAGATCAACTTCGTCTACTGTAGGAGGTTGTGTAGTGGTGCCATGATCAGTAATAACGCCATCGATTTGTGCTTCTTGTATAGGAACGTTGGATATCAGATCCAGAAGCTCCCCAAAATAGAGCGCCCATTGTTTTATTGATGCTATCGGTGTCGCTGTTGATGTTTCCATCCTTGTCCTTACATAAACTAGTTCTGGGTTGATAGTTTTTCCTCCATGGCGACTGTATACGCCTGCTCCGAATCACCGCCCACGAATTGGTCAACCGCGAAAATTTTGTAATGCCTGATTCTCGATTGGTTCACTGAAGAAATTCTACATCGATAAGTTGTCTTCACTAAGTGATGGTCTGAATCGTAGTTTGCTCCTTGATAGAATCGGGCTTTCAATACACGTCCACCTTTTGCAAATGAGGACGTGGTCATTTTGGTTGACGGTACACACAAAAGAACTTGGCTAATATAAAACACAAAAATAGTGAAGTTATCCTCAGGCAAAGATGGTTGCTATTAATATTAAAGCACTAAGTCCCTTTGATTAGGAAGTTTAACCGGATTGGAATATAGCTCATAGACACATGTGAAAACAAATGAAAGAGTGGATCCAGCTGGGTGGGTCTTTAATTATCAGTGCCTGGTAAAAAGTGGATCGCTAAATGTCAAATATTGAAATAATTTGCGGTTTTAACCTCGACTGGTTGAAATTTAATTTTCTTCTTGCAATAAATGCAATTGTCGTGTAAGTTCTGCGAAACCGTTTCCAAAAAATATATTCATTAGCTGAACTTCCTTTAATGAAAAGTTCCCCCAAACATTTTTTTTTATATTCCGGTCCTTCTTTCCCTCTAAAGGGGACTACAGACCTTCAGTTTAACTGCGCAGATATCTGTGCTAATATCTGTGGAAAAATCTGCGCAGTTATCTGAACTGAAGGTGTGTAGGCTACATTCGATTTTCGCTAAATTAGTTCCGATATTTTGTACAGTTCTATCAGTTTTGTCGAAGTGTTCACATCGTACGTGGCTGAGCAAGTATCTTTTTAGTGTTCCCGACTATTCTATATTTCCTGCGTTGTTGGTGTTTTACTGCGATCTATCGTATCTTTTATGGTATCTTTCTGTGCTGGACTTACTGATGAACGATGCGCTGGGTTTTGGTGGATGTGGATGAATGTATGAAAGAGGGGAATGTACTAGAGAACAGGGTGGCCATTCTGAGATGGCCAACCCCAATTTTTTTTCTTTTTTGACTTCAGATTCGGAATCAGCGACCCAAAATTACCTTATAGTTCGAACCAGCCCGATCGGACAAGTATTTCCCGATGGAAACAGGGTGGTCATTCTGAAGTGGGCAACCAAAAAAAAAAAATTTTCTTTTTTGACTTCAGATTCGGAATCAGCGACCCAAAATCACCTTGTGGTTCGAACCAGCCCGATCGGACGAGTATTTCCCCATGAAAACAGGGGGGTCAGGGTGCATAGCCAGAAAAAAAAATGCTGGATGCAGATATGCTAGCACGAAACAGCTGCAGGTACATGTAAAATACAAAGAGTGAAACGGGCAACCTAGGGCTACATGCGGGGGCTCGCAACGCCCTATTTCCACATGAAAACAGGGTGGTCATTCTGGGGTGGGCAACCCAAAATTTTATTTTTATTTTTTCACATCAGATTCGGAATCAGAAAAAAAGAAAAGAAAAATTTGGGGTTGCCCAACCCAGAATGGCCACCCTGTTCTCTAGTACATTCCCCTCTTTCATACATTCGCCTACAAAAATTCCGCATTTCACAGCCACACAAATCGCAAACCCGAAAAAAAGATACATTGCAAAAAAAAGATACATTTCCCAAGAAAAGATACATTTCTACACAATTGGCCGTCCTCAATCATCCTCTCACCCAAAACGAAACATTCACATATCAGTACCAGAGCGAAATCTCTGTACAAACTAGTGGTTTCATAGTCATTGTGAAATTTAGTAGAAAACTGATAAAACTGAACGATAAACTGTGTAATCTGCGCAGATTATCGTTGCAAAACAGGGTCCGAATGCACAAATCTCAGATCTGCGTAAAAATCTGCCAAAACTGTGCAGTTCACACAGATTATCGTTCAGACATGATGTCACACGCGATAAACTGAGCGATAAACTGAAGGTGTGTAGTCCCACTAAGTCCTAAAGCAGACGAATATAAACTGTAGACAAAATGTGTTAAGTGTGCTTTCATTTTACAAATATCTCAGTTAATTATATTTTGAAATATTGGCTGCGTTCACGACACAGCAGCTCGCGTACTGTTGGGAATTTGTTTTATAAATTCTATCTGCTGAGTTTCTAATGAACCCAACATGCTTAGTCAAATGTCACTTTCTCCATTAAAAAAAATTTCTCCGCTGACTGGGACCAGCATATGCTGACAATTCAGAAATGGCATTCGCGCTGTCGTATTCATACGATTTTCTTCTAAATACGCAGTTTTGAGCTGTGAAATTTGACAATTGATGGATGACTAGATGCGACTGCTGCTCAGAATACAACAAGCTGAAGCTGTTTCGAAACTGCTGTCACAGTAAATTGCGAGTCCGCTGTGTATTGTAAACTTGGCCATTGACTGTCTTTTCTCGGAAGTTAAATGAGATTTCTCGTTATTTTGTTATTTACCATTTATTTACGCATTTCAGTCTTTTTTTTTGTTTGGGCTGACCAAAGTGGCTATATTGGCCTGCAAATCCTCCATATCACATGATAAAAACCCTCTTAATATGATCATCCTCCATCCCACGTCGCTACCGCTTGGCTAACATCGGAACTGAAGAATTTTCCGCCTTACCTACTACCCGTCTTTGTCATGTCCAAGCAGATCATTATTCTCAGCCAAATAACTACTCGTATATCTTCAACCCTCTACACTCTAGAATAAGGTGTTAATGAGAGTAAACATATTTTTTCCTTTTTTTCTGACCATTAGTAGAGTCTACCATAGAGAATCCCGTCGAAGGTTACCTGAAGGGCAAACGAGTTCAGTCTCATAAATACATATACACAAAAGTTTGTATAAAAACAAAGGCTAACTGTCAGTATCAGTAACTGATATAAGAAGGATATCCATGCGTCACTAAGGTAACCTAACGTCGTCGACGTCTTGTATTGTCGTATAGAATCTATAGATACAGTTCCCATTAATACAATTTTCAATACAAGAAGAAGAATTTGTACCATGATAGCCTGACAAAGTTTGCTTAACCTTTTTAAGAGCGAGGAGACTACCGTCGCTGCTTTCGTTGCATGCTATTTCCCAAACATAGTCTTAACTCTGGTAAATAAACTTGCGGATATGTGAACCCTTCTTAAGCAAATATACCATGTCAGGAATTCCTTTGCCCCATGTACTTAATGCTCCCAACGTCAACACCTTCATCCAAATTTAATATTCTGTCGTGTGTCTATCACATTGTCTCCGTGTAACGTTCCCTACTGTACGTTTATTATTCTTACTCCCTCTCTTTTCGGGTGGTCTTTCATTTATTTCTTCGGCTGAAATGCTAAGAGGATTATTTTGTAAGAATAAACTTCGTTATTCGGGTCTGTTTTTGTTTTTGTCACTGCCAGATTATTTCCTCGGGCACTGGTCGCAACAACTACGATTACATTCCACTTGGGTATAGGATGGACAATGGATGAAGTCGTTTCGAAGATGAGTATTATTTTTGCATTAACTTCCTTTTTATCCGGAAGGACAGTAGTACAAGATGAACACAATGTTGATCCATCAAATACTTACTATAAAGTGCAAATTGTCGCCCACAAGTTGAAGTATGAAATGTCTTTTAGCAGTTAGCCCACTGCAAAGAAAAAAAAAAGATAATCCGTCTAGTAAGTTATCTCTACTCTCTCGAAAAACAGTTGAAACGTACTTCTTGTCCCAACACTAGCCAAGGGACACATACACAAACACGATTATATGCACAATTGTCTATCGTTCTCCTACCCGTAGACGGTAAAAAGGATTTCGGAAAACCTTTTCTAGGAATAGGACCAATTACATGAAAAGAGCTTCATACACATATCGGGGTTATGTGTGCACAACAATCCTTTCAGGTTGAGTTACCTGCCCTTGGGCTTACCCAAGAAATATTTCTTCGAGCATAAAACAAAATCCCTGTTCTTTTTGTTTTACTTAGACAATATCCTCTTTTTCGTCCATATCCATGATACTTTGCGTTGCGTTTTGATATGGGATACTATGGCGTGTTGTTTTTGCGACATGACAAATTCCAGCTACCCGGAGAAATTGAATAAAGTTAAAGGATGAAGTGATCCTGAAGGAATTGTTAAGTTGCAGATGGCTGAAGCTTGTTCTTGCTCTGTTCGAAAGATTATTTAATATTTAATTTATTGTTTTTTCTGATATACGATTATTTATATACATAAAATATGATGGCAAGGTGGATGATGTATGACTTTTTCGGTTTGAAACACTGAAAATCTAGGCTACTTGTGGATATGTCATAAATTAATAAATTAGAGAAGTGGGTCAGATGCAGAGTCCTGATTTTTTCTGACATGTGGTAAAATAAGACTCTGAAAGCTTCGCAATTTTTTAAGCACAGTTTTCAACTGGTAGAGTAATATTCTGCTCAAAAGAACCTTCACTAGCAAACAAATATGACAAATGTCCCCACTCCTGCGGCCGGTTCTACTCGCCGGAGCCACCCGTTCATAAATAACGGCCAAAGGTTGTCAAAACCCTTCAATACGTTGCTACTACAACAACAACAGATGTGAACAGATGATCCTCGAGATGCTATTTTGTATCTCGATAAGCTTCCGCAGAACGAGTCGACGGAGCGAGACTGCGAGGACGACCGAGATCTCGTTGGGAGAGCTCAGTAGGTGTGGACGCCGCGCAGCTGCTGGGCTCCCAAAATTGGAGGACGCGGTCACGTGACCGAGATAATTGGAGGACAATGATCCAGGCGGCCAAGGCCCGACGTCGGGCTGTCGCGCCACGATGATGATGATGATGATGATAAGCTTCCGAGTCATTACTATTTGAGTGCGACGTGTTTAAAGTCTGTTGCGAACTTTTTTAATAGCTTAGCCGGCACCCTTTCAGCACAGACTAAAATTTTGAAACAGGAGAATATGGCAGGGAGCAAGGTCTGGGGAGTAGGGAGGTCGAGAAAGCACAGGCATCCTATGTTTGACACAAAACTCGCGACTTAACAATGCTGAGCAGCCAGGCGCATTGGCCCGCAACCATGATTTGTTTCGCCAAAACACTCATTTAGGGATTTTTCGCCCAACCTTGCAATTTTTTCGCGCATCCTTTACAAAACGCCTTCATAGTACTGACAGTTGACGGGTTGACCATGGGATAAAAGTTGAAAATGCACACATTCGTTGAAATCTGAAAAAAAAGCAGTGACTTTGACAAAGGAATGATTCTGTAATTTTTTTTTCTTGGGCGTAAAGATCCTCTGCCAACCTACGGTGATGACTGGACGTTTGTCTAAATATCGTGTTCGTATACCCAAATCTCTTCCACTCTTATATGCTGTGCTCTCAATTTCGCGCAAAATTTCACGTTGCATCGTTACTCTTATAAATAGGACATTGCGAAAATTGCCACGAGAACGAAAACACGTCGCACTCAAATAGCAATAATTCGAAAACAAACTGAGATCTAAACTACCTTTAAAAAGTCAGTTAGACGGAAGTTATGACAATTGCAGTGCTGCCAACCACTCGCCGCTGTGACGATCTATCAATATGTAGTTAAAAAAGTTTCGTTTTATGTATTTCAATGAGACCTCGTTTAGTTGCAGCATCAGATGACGGCGGAAGAAGCCGCAAGAAGCAACAACTTAAACTATACGGTGTTATGAAGGAAACATCCAGTAAAAAATGGTGATGGGAAACTACTTATCTTAGAGGAAGATCAGATGGGGTACTGGAAAGAACACTTCGCCATGGTCTTGAACCGTGTAACTTCACGTAATGTTCCTCCTCATGTGAATAATTTGGTCATTAATCTAGGTAGTTGACCGGTTGATGGTCAACTGCCTAGACTAATGACAAGATAGTACTAGATAGTGAACCAACATTCGTAATATGCGAGAGGTCTTGAATATAACCCTTGTATCTGAGGATATCCAGCGTCAGCTGCGGAACTGGAGAGTGTCATCCTAGCACTCGTTTTCCGATCACCGTTATCTAATGTGCGCCCTAATGACTTCAGACCGATAAGTCTATCTTCGACCATCCTTAAGGCTTTTGAGAGATTAATTGACATCCATCTACGTGGTAGTATTCCATGTCGACTGCTCGCAGCACGCTTACAAGAAGGACATATCAGTGGACACCGCCCTGCACTCTATGGTTAGCCACATTAAAAAATCTTCCAGTCACAAAAAATACACCATGGTGATTAACTTCCAGGTTTATACAGTCCAGTTTGGAAGAATCTACTGTGCGTTGATTCGTCTGCAGGTGCACACCTTAAGGCGGTGTGCTCTCACCGCTGGTTTGGAATCTAAAAATCAATAGACAGCGAGCAATTACAATATTATTGCATTACGACTTCGCGAGACCAGTCAGTGGCGTACGCTAAACTCCGGCCACTCTGCTATTTTGAATCATCTTGACTTCCCTGCATATACGGATTATACCTCCCCTAAGCACATGTTCAGTAAAAATTTTGTGAGCCAGATTCCCTCAAGGAACATGTGGGAAACTGAAGCAATCTCTCACCCAGACTCCATCGTTTCATACACTGACAGATCCAAAACGGGCGCTGGAGTGGGAGCCGGTATATTTTCGGAGACGTTGAAGATTAGTTTATCTTTCCGCATAAACGACCATTGCAGCGTACTGCAGGCAGAGATATTGACGATCTCAGAAGCTCTCACCTAGCTGGGATGTAATGTCACAATTGGTAGGAACTCACAGTAACAGTCAGGCTGCAATTCGATCACTTGAATCTGCTCTGTCGACATCGCGGACGGTTATGAACTGTCGATTGCTTCTTGATGAGATGGGGCGTTACTTCGAAATCACATTGTGCTCGACTCCAAACTGCAGTGCTTATGCTGGTAATTGTGTGGCCGATGAGCTTGCTTGGGCTGGGACGACTTGAGGATGGTCATTGGGACATTGGAGCGCCTTTCGCAACCTGCGAACCTGCAGATCTAACGTTAAAAATATAGCGAGTGCTAGATGGACTGAGGACGTTACGTGTGAAACCATGAAGAAGTTGTGGCCCACAGCGGACCCAGGTCGGTCTGCTGCAATATTATCATTGAACGGGAAGCACATTGGTGTGGTGGTGAGTGTTACCAGTTACCAGCATGCCAGAAAACTTCGCCTATCCTACATTGACTTCTCTCGAAGCTGCGAGGATGCTGACGGGGAGGAGAGTACTCTACATTTTTTATGCACCTGTCCTGCCTTGGCTGCCAAGATAATAGCTAAAATCGTCCTGGAAAGACTAAAGGCTCACTTAGAAAGCACAATTGATGAAGACTGGCACCTTGCGAATCATCATCGAGCAATGCGCTGAGTATGATTCTTCGCTTCACTTGCTTTTCATCGATTTCGAGAAGGCTTTCGATAGTGTGAACCGGGATTCTATATGGGTGCGGCCTTGTGCAGGAGAGACATCCCTGAGAAGCTTGTGGATATTATTAAGGCAACCAATGACGGCGCGAAATTTTGCGTTCTGCATAAAGGTAAGGTGTCGGGGGACTTTGAGATTCGGAGTGCAGTTCGGCAGGAGTGCATACTCTCATCGACCCTATTCCTCATAATGATTGGCGATGTGTTGCATGCAGCTCTATCCGGACTATACAGAGGAATTCAATGGACCTATACATCTTATTTCCAATATCTTGACTGACGACATTTGCCTTCTCTTCCACAAAATCATGAATCTGTGTTTAACTGAATGGCGTTAGATCTGGAGAGGCAGGTGAGCACGGTTGGACTTAAGATAAACCCCAACAAGACCAAGGTTCTTAGCCTCCCGCACCGTTGCAAAAAAGAAATCCTACACATAATGCCATCAATATTAACGGGCAGCCTGAAGAAAAGGTGGACAATTTGACTGCTGGGTGGTAGCATTGTTTCCGAAAATGGTGGTACGAAGCGGGACATCGCTCGTCGTGTCAACCAAACTCAGTGCGCATCCGGCATGCTGTACAAAATCTGACAAAACAGTTGTCTCAGTATTAAGGCGGTACTGGTACTGTCTGTGCCTTTGTATGGGAGCAGCACCTGAAAAGTTCCCATAGGAGCTACCAGTAAGCGGCAAGTTTTCGTCATTTCCTGGCCCGAAACAATATCAAATGAAGAGCTAAGTCAGCGTAGAAATCAAATTTTAATCGGCGAATTGATACGCAGGCAAAAATGGCAGTGAATAGGTGACACATTGCGGTAGGATGATAACTGCATTGCTTTACATGCCATGAAATTGAACCCCATTTTCAATGAAGGCCTACCAAGGGGTTGTTCTAAAATTTCATGGCGTTCTGTGGGAAAAGAGTGTGAGTCTCTGGTTAAAACGAGGAGGGAGTTGTATCCCATGATCCAGAACAGAGTACGATGGCGCACATGAATAGCTAGCGAGCTATGCCTCACTCGGAGTAGTGCAAAGTAGTATAGTAAATACGCTCAAAAACACCATCCTGCTATCCTTTAAATTCTACAAATTAAACCAACTCGCAAGACTAGTTCCGCCTACTAAAGAAATTTTTCAGCCTTCTTCAGCATCCTCCTCCCGAGTTACGCCTAAATTATATCCATTATCGAAAAACGTCACTCACAAGATCCATTACCTAAAAATACTATAGTAACCTCCTTTCGTCATATTTTCTGTTTAGCACGTGCTAATGATTCCTAAAAAAATGTGGAAGTGAATGCTGCTAATTGAAAAGCCCACCAAATTCGCCCATACTTTTCTAAAGGTTTTCTCGTCACTGACCCTCTTTTTCCAATCATCTTTTACTTCCTTGTGAGAAAATAATTAATCACAAATCAACGAAACCAGTGGATTCATTTCACTTTCTTTTGCCCTATCACATCGAATTTTTCCGACATTTTTCCACTTTGTGCATTTGAAGAGTACAGTACTCAGGTAAAAGTAAAATATTGTCTCATCAACAACGTTTGTTGTTTTGTCGTTTGTATTCTGTTTGCTCGTATATTGAATCCTTCAGGAAGAAAGACATCACCGTACACGACGAAGAAAAAAAACAACAATGTGGAGCTCGAAAGAAACAGTTAGGGGCTATAGTGAAGGTGCTGAAACTGAAACCGTGAAATAAAAAAAAAAAAACAAAAGGGCGAAAGAAATTAGGCCGACAACTAACGAATTCTGGTCAGAATGATGAATTTTCAAGTTGGTCCGAGGAATGTGAGTGAAGCGAGCCAGAATGACCGGAATCAGCAAAGGATGAAGAAAAAAGGAAAGCGGAATGACTGAATGTTTGAAGGAAAGATGTTCGAATGGTTGAACAAAGATGTCCTTTTACTTACACTCCTGTAATTCAGAATGGAAACTCTCACGAGGCAGAGACCACGAGCCTGAAACAAACACTTGAGCGGTTTTCTTTTCAATGGTAAAAGATATCTTTTTTCTTGAGGTCTTCAAGCGTATTTTCAGTGGTTCGAAATATATTCTAGCTAAGTATATGTATGTATATTTAGTTTATTTTGTGAGGCTTGAATTTTGTTAGAACATTTTACTTCGATCTATTTTTAGTTACTGTAGTGTACGAGTACCTATATACTACTCGTATTTTGACTTATCCTCTTCCGGGACATGCCACTATTCTTCGAAGGTCTATACTTGACGTTTCGATAGCAATGAATGATGAATGTTGCTTGCGTACACATTCTGTCCATTTAGTCGGATTCAGCGACGAGCCGGGAAAGGCTGTCGCTCATTCTTACAGAGTCTGTAACTCTGGTTGATATAAAATCGAAAATGTCCCGGGGTATTTGGTTATGTTACTAGATTCTTTAGGTACACGTATCCGAATTCAATGATGTCAGATAACAACAATCCATGTTGATAAAAGTAGAACATCAAGGATGCTTTGCTACGAGTGGGATTTGGCGCCATATTTTATTCAATCGAAAAACTTTGCACCTGGACACGTCACTCTCCATTGTCTGTCAGTCATCCCGTTAAACTAATTATCCAACTTTTTTTCTATCTGTCTCCGAAAAGGACATATTTCCTAGGAAATGTTTGTTTCTTCTTTTATTTTCTCACCGTCGCCCCAATACAGTTAGACTGGCAAAACCTAAAACCATCTGAAATATGTTTTCCAGTCGTCCACTTGACTGAATACCATCCACCGCAAAAAAAGGACAACACGAAAGACAGCAAGGCGGGCGAAAAATGTGAGCTGGAGGAAAAATGTCCTGCAGCAGACTTTATGAGGTGTGAATCACATGACATCAACTTTCTAACTACACTCGAGTAGTGCTAAAGTTTTTATAATCATTCCCTATCTCCGTAGGTAGTCGAGCGAAAGGAGATCTGACAAAATCATACACTTGTTCCACCTTTCAATGTAGACGGAGTCTATGTACACGTTCAGGAAGAAGTTGTCCTGCTAAGAGTATACAATCTTCTTGTAAAACTTAACATATCTATTCGGGAATGAAAACTGTCAAATAAAATAGACTGAAAAAGTTTTCCTATCGTTTCTCCACAAGCACCGGCAAGAGAACGGAAGTTTCCCGTAATTCCCCACTCTTTGTGCCTGAGAAATATAAAAGAAACTTGTTCATTTGAAGGAAGAGTGATATATTGCCGTTGTATGTTTCAATGCCCTGCCCTGGGAGTGTAAGAGACCACTTTGCTGCATCTTAAGTGCGTTGTGTATGCAAGAGACTGAATCAGTCAGTGCAAACTGCAAAACTCCCAGCCTGCGGGCGAGAATATGACACTCGACTTGTTGACGGCTTGAACGTGTAGCTTATTGCAGATTGGATGCGACTTTTTTTCTTTTTCAAAGTATTAAGTAAGTTGAGATAACAGGGTAATGCATAAATTTGTTATAAAGAGGATAGAGTAACGTTGCTCTAGTGAGGTTAAGAAAATCCTTGAAATGCTTGTAAAAAGTCTTCTTTATGGTAAGATTTGATGGACTTGATCAACCGACGTTTCCTTTGACTGTTTTTGTGGCAAAAACTATTTCAAACCTATAGTACAATGAAAATTGAAATTTTTCACAGACAAAATTACCACTGAGTTAATATTAAAGGGATAAATAAAATTGCTAGGTATTCTCTCATCCACATGTTTTACAGAACTGTAGGTTCACGGTATGAGTTGACTTTTGAATTAAATGATGCCGAATTTAAATATAGGTGTGTATGCGTCAGGAGTCAGCAGCGGCGTCCTCTCCTTCAATATCGAGGCCAAGGAAAATTGCGGCTTCGATTGGGGTATCCCATAAAGCTCTAGGCGTTAGTGATGTGGAAGCTGCAGTGCAGGGCAGTTAAAGATGTGGTAGACATCATGGTACGAGTTTAGCCGGGAGCGCGAACCAGGACGGAGTTGCACCAGTGTGGTCCTTGTTGGTCTGGGCAAACTATCCTCACTAGGTCAGGGTTGGTGGTTGTGCTTGGACTACTGAATTGCTCCTTAGTTCCGCAATCGATCTTTGAACCTCCTCCGTGTGTAAAGAAGCAATGGCTGCCTTTTTAGGTTGCCTCGTCAAATGGTTCCCTTTTGTATCTTTGGACTTCTCGTTCTAGGTCCCTCAGGCCATGCCTTATTTTACGGGGTGGCTGTGTCTTGTTCATAAGATTACTGCTGGGGTGATCATGGCGGTAGCAGCCCACAAGATACTGCTTTACGAGGAGATAGTTGTGTTGTTTAATGGGTTGTTGATCTCTTGGTGGAGGTGATCCTGAGAGAACATCAAATGAGAGCCTGTCACGTTGCGGAGAGCAGCATTTTGGCATGATTGGATACTTTTTCAGTGTGTGTCGCTCAGGTTCAGGGTCCGCGTGGGTGCCCAATAGTTAGCCACCGATTTTCCAATGGCTTTATAAGTAACCTGTAGAAAGGACAGCCGGCAATCACCTTGAGAACCTTGTTTCGAGTTCTCATGGTGTTGTAGATCATTGTGGCATGAGCAGATGATGTTGCCATGCTATCCAAGGTCACACCAAGGATTTTAGGGTGACACTGTGCGGATAGTTTGGTTGCCTACGGATATGTCCAGAGGAAACTTTAACTCCTTGGTCCATAGAGTAAACCGAGTCGCTGATGGTTTGGGTGCTGAAATCAATAGGTTTTTATTGACGAAGAAAGTGTTAAGTTCGTGAAGGTACCTATTGATCAGCTCGCACATGTGTGGGATGTCATTACCAGTAGCAAGAATTGAACAGTCGTCTGCCTAGGAGATGATCTGGAGTCCTACATGCGGCGCTGGGAATCCAGATAAGTATGTGTTGAGCAGAGTTGTTGTTGGAGATAGCATACATCCTTGAGGGGTACCCGGTTTAACTTTCCTGAGTTTGGATTTCTTGTCCCTGAATTCCCTGTTGGACTGTCTACCAGCCATGATTATAGTTTGCGATCCATTTCATGATTTGTGCCGGGAGCGATGTATTACGGATGCCAGACATAAGAGCTGAGTGGCTAACTGTGTCAAAAGGTCAAGTGACAGGTCAAGGGCCACCAGAATCGTTCTGTGACACGGACGAGATTGATTTAAGCCTCTATGGATTTGTGATGTTATAGCATCCAAGGCTGTCGTTGTGCTAAGCATTCTCCTGAAGCCATGTTGATGATTGGCTAGCCGAGCATGGATCGTTAGCCATGGTGGGAGTAGCCCTTCAAGTGCCTTGGCAACAGGTGACAGTAGTGATATGGGGCGATATGATCCGCACGTAAATTTGCCTTTTTCCCTGGTTTTTATATGGGGATCGCCCTTCCAATCTTCCATATTTAAAAAACCACTAACCTAGTCCCGCTTGTTTGATGCCTGCAATAACTTCATCTAGAGTAAATTGAGGCGGTTGGTCAACAGCTAAATTTCGGATCCTTCTGTGTATTATGCGTTTGTGTTTGTCGGGAGGTATACGTTCGACAAACTGTCTGTTAAAATGATGAGAGCATAGGATGTTTCGGTAACAATTTTATTGCCAAATTCGATGGCGACATTCGCTTCGTTTTTTGTTGGATTGGTTAGGGCTCTAACGCTAGACCAAAGCTTATTTTTTCCAGATTTGAGATTGCAGCTTTTGAGGTGGGTTTGCCATTTAGTCCTTTTATGCTTGGCTACTTCTGCATTGATTTGGACATTCACGTCTCTGATTCTGAGATCGCAGTTCAGCAGAGCTGTGTAGATGATTTTTCTCGTCTACCAACCTACCGTCTGAAAATTCGGTCGAATCGTAGGAATTCTTCCTGCAGGAATGAATCTGGCCGCTGTTTGGTCAGTACTCGTCTGAAGTTGGATTCAGCAACTCTCACTTCCGATGGCGTAGGCAACGCAGCAAAGGTTGCATTGGCAAAACGTCTAAAGCCGTCCGAATCAGCTTTGTTGTAATTGATGAAGGTGCGGTGCTCTGCACTTGGAATGGTCGGTCGAGTCTGATGATGATCGGAAAATGATCAGATGACAGTGCTACAACGGGCTCGCAATGTATGTACATCGTTGATAAGACTCGCACTAGCGATACAAATGTCAGGAGATCTAGAGTAATATCCCACAATACGAGTGGGAGTACCGTCATTCAAAGGACATAATTCAGTTGAGTCCAATTGTTCAGCTATTGTAATTTGATGTGCGTTAAATTCACCAAGTAGGATTCGATGTTGACCGGTGACTAAAGGACTGAGATTGACTTTGCAACCTGGGGACATTTGGAAACAGGAGGAATGTAGACATTGGAAACCGCAATTTCCATATTACCCGATTGTATAGCTATGGCCTGTAGTTCAAGGTCATTGTCATTGTGTACAGGTGGAGCTAATTCTTAGTATTGTACAGATCGGTGAATTAAGAGTGCAGGTCCTCCGCCAGCGTTGGTCAATCGGTCCTTACGCACAACGTTTTAATTTCCATGAGAGTTGAGAGACACGTTGGAGTTGAGCTTTGTCTCCTGTATGTCACCAATCATAATACGATGCCTGTCTATTGTTGGTAATTACCTTGACCCCTCCAGGGGCAAGAGCGCGTCAACATCTCTAGTATTTCTATGTCTTGTTGACGTTTCGATAGCATACCTACTTTTGCACCTCCTATCCGTCTTTATACTGGCAAGCTCGAATCACTTTGAGAGTTGTATTAGTACCCACAGGCAGTTTTTTGATCGCGCCGAGATTTGAACTCCGAGCTCTAGATTAGTATCGTAGAGCGGTGATCGAACGACCACGGCCACCGAGCACGATGCCTGTCTATAGACACAGTTAATTCTGCAACCTTATGTTGCAGTCCGTTGCAGTTCAATTGTACCAGTGAGAGAACGTAGAAGTTTGGGATTGTAGGTGCCGAAGTAAAATTATGCTGCCCCGATGGCCTGGGATGAATGGTGGTGTTGTTCATCGGGATAACGGGAGACAACTGCGAGCTTACGTGTGACTGGTTTAGAGTAGTCAGGTTGGTGGTGTTGCGCGAGGCATGAGATAGTTGTTCATTGTTCCTGCATTGGACAGCGTTAAAATAAAAGTTCCACTACCTGTGATGTGTTGTACCATGCATAACAACAGTTGTATCTCACTGAAGTGGTGTTGGGGTACAAAGTTTTATTTCAGACACATCAGATGCATGGGCCAGGGTTGATTTCGATG
Organism: Chloromyia formosa; assembly: GCA_964017055.1. Taxonomy (NCBI): domain Eukaryota; kingdom Metazoa; phylum Arthropoda; class Insecta; order Diptera; family Stratiomyidae; genus Chloromyia; species Chloromyia formosa. Next base: position 32,757,469 of record OZ024815.1, on the reverse strand, counting down.
CCAGCACGGATGAGGAGAACTGATAGCAGTTGCGCCGATAGATGTTGCTCCCAATTGATGTGAAAACCGATGCTGACAAATACGAATACACGTATGATCTATACTTTCCTTCGAGAGTTGAAGGGGTTGTAGCAGCTCTTGGCCGTTGTTAATAATGGGTCGTTCCGGGGCGTAGAACTAGCTGCCATAGGAACGTGAATTAAATGATCTTTATGGTCTTTGCATACTTGAAAAAAGTCCACTTACTCCACTTTATTAAAAAAAAAAAAATTCAGCTAGACTTTTCTAGGCTGACCCTATGGAACATAAAATAAAAATAAATAACTGGCGCAACAGTCCAATTAGAACCATGGCCTCAAGATGAGTTAGCATCATCTCATTTTCTAGATCGTGACGGTCTTGTGCAGGGGTGTGTGATCAGCAACACGCTCAACCGAGTTATTTACCCCATAAATGGGTACTCATTTAAAAGCTGAGTGGGCTCCTAGTCCGACACGTAAATCCAATTTTTTATTGAAAACTACAGCATTCAGTAGGAATCGAACCGGGGCCCAGTGCGTAGAAGGCGAACGTGCTAACCGTTGCGCCATCCGGACTACTACAGAACATTCTTTACGGAAATGAAAGGATGCTCTGAATGAGTTTCCCAGAACTAGATAAGGGACCTTTTCATCCAAGTCTCGTTACATATAAACCTCCTCACAGAGGTCGGCTCGATATATTCTCTTTTGCGAACGAGTGGACTCAATCGCACATTGTGAGAACATTTGTCACTCTAAGATTAGATTTAGTTATGTCGGAAATCGGGAGCGGCTCTATTCCGGATTGCAGTCGCTTCGACTTTCAGTCGACCCATGTGTGAAGGCCTCTATTCATACAGTGTCTCTTCTTCGAGCGAACTTTTTCCAAACAGGCAACTGCTTGTTTGCCAGCGGTGGACAAAACTTGTCCCTTTTATGATAAACAGGATGATACAGTATTTGACATTCCCGAGTCCGTGGTGAACTGTCCGGTTTTTGTGTGACGGAGATTAAATGGTGAATAGTAAACTGTCTTTGACAGGTTAAAAAAATTTTAATTGCCGGTAATTTTTCAGCTGTCTCGTTCCTTGGTCTATAATGGGTACAATTACCCCCGCCATATATTTTAGACAGGCTGCAGTGTATTGCAATGTTCCAGGTATTCACTGAAGAACATCACGCATACGTCGTTTCATTATGAAACAGTGTGAAGCGGCGTATAAAAAATGTGCCCACTTGTGAGCGCTAAATTATAACTCTTATTCCTTGGGAACAGCTGCAGACTTATTTCATCGGGAACCCCGCGTACCTTCCCAGCGGGGTAAGATTACATGCTAAGAGGGCTCTTGACAATTCCTACCAACTGTTGGCATCAAATTTGCAACTCCGAACTTTGCATTTTGGCACCTAGGCCGGCTGAATCCAAAGTTTATTTCTGGACAAAAGCATAAACCAATGGCACGACATACACTACTACTACAAGGTTCACAATGGATGACGAACCGTATAACAAGGGTCTCAAAGAATGGTGAAAAACAACCTAAGGTTGACCATCAATCGTAGCATATGTGAACCTAATATTCACCGAATCCAAAGATATCCTTTACGCTACGAGTCAGTATCGTCATTCAATTTATAGTAAAAAAAAATCCTTCAATTGAATACTATCAATTTAAAGTCAATCTTTTATCAATTTTCCATGTTTTTTTTTGTCATCTAACCCATGAACCGCGTAGAAGAAAGAAGAAAACTTAATTTAGTTAAAATATTTTCTCCCTACACAAAGAAACCATCAAAACAAAAAAAAAATGAAAAGATGGAAACTTTTCCATTAAAAAAAAATCCCTTTCGAACCACGTACTCCCAATCCACATCAATACATACTGAACCAGATTTGCTTATACATAAACAGGCAAATCTCAGAAAAGCCCAATAAAAACTGCACCAGGGAAGAAAGGCAACTATATCCCCCTCTTGTTTTCGGCTTGGATCAATTTGTTATCTCTTCGCAGTAAGCCGTCAGCCTAGGCTCGGAACGAACGTCTCGAACGAACAATAGATAAAAATCGCAACGACAAAACTGATAAGAGAATACTCGTACCCGCCCATGCAGCCTCCTACCGCACGCGTCTCTTTAACTAGCTCACAGAAGTTTCATCCTGAAACGGGCTTGACAGTATGACTAAAGAAAAAGGAATCTGAAATCATCATACTCAGCGTCACTACTACAGTCACGTTGCAACTGTTCGAATGATTGGCATTAAGGAATGGTTGTGTTGCTTGGAAATAACGCTAAAAGGACTTATCTATGTCGCATTGGATTTAGCAAGCATTTTTAAAAAACGTATTGTGAGAGTTAGATTTTTGCCTTAAGGATGTTCGCTGCGATTTCTTTCAAGTTTCGCGATACTCTAGCTTGAAACTTTGAGCAGGCAATGCGAGAGGACGATACTGGTGAACACAACAATTGTATAGCAATTGGTAAGAGGATAATAAAGTTGTCAATAATGGCAAAGTCGAGAACATTCTAGGCACGTCCGTGACTAAAAATCTGATTGGTTTTCGTCTTGTCTACTTTCGGTAGTAAGTGAGGCCTCGTTCAGCAGCAATTTAATAATCATTCGTTAAGGATAAATATTCATGTGATCAAAAGCTTTGTATGTATTTCAAATTGAGTATATCTTTCAAATTAGGGTTGAAAGAAAAACGAGACCTAGACTGATTCGGAAAAATCGTATTTTATGTATAGTATAAATAGGCAAAGATATAGGAAAGATATTTTCTTATTCAGCTTATTTTTCAATGAAAAATTGGTTGTGTTGTAGTCGTGTGGAAGAAACGCGCTACCTTATCGGTGATCTGACATAAATCGGTTAAATTTTTTTTAATTCCTACGTCCGTCAAAACCTTGGACCTCATATATATTTCCACAACCAAGCGAAACCCTGCTTTGGGGTCCATTGTCCAATAAAATGGTATGGAGACCTCCTTTTTGCCATAATTTTCAGGTTCTACCTCATTCATTAAATAACTTGAAAAGGAGGAGTGGGTCCTTAAGAAGCTACCTACTTTTGGAATAAGAAATAGCCTAATTGCGGCAACAACAAACAATAGGATTTTTTTTTTTCAAATCAAAACAATTATTTTCTTCTCTTTTCAGATCCTCCATCACAGCCCATTATCACTGGATACGTTGAAGGATCCATTATCCCAGCGGGCTCTGTACAAAAGTTGATGTGCGTCTCATCAGGTGGTAACCCATTGGCAACACTCACATGGTACAAGAACGACAAGAAGGTAAGTGTCAGTGCCTAGGGTTTACGGAAGCCCCACGTAGGGAAAATTGTATCCTAGCCAATAGTCTGCATATGGCGAAACCTACCGCACTTGCAAGTTCTGTCTCCACAACATATCCCTACGAATTCACTCCTATATACCGACTACATCCTGTTTTAGTAATTTTCTTTCAGCATTACTGTAAATTATGATAGAACTAGAACAAATGACGATAACTTGGCAGTACTGCCAACGTTATTCGGTACATCGGATTGGGGGACAAGGTGACGGTACGAAACAGAGACAATAGGAAAAAAAATTTAATACGTTTTGTTCTTCTGTTGCCGGGAACAAAATCTGCAAATAAACGTGGGGATTATCAAATGCATCTGTGCATATCCTGATGTTCTGATTTTTTCTGTGTTGAATATCGCAAAAAAAACTACGGACTTTAGGATTGCGGCGTTTACTGCAGCGCTTGGTTCCACTGCTTGGAACACCATTTGACTTCCGTCAGTAAGTGTGGCGCTTTGAACGTTATGACATTTAGAATGTATATATCTATTTGGACACCGTACGCAGTGCAAGGACATTAAATAGTTTTTATGCGAAATTATGTGTACATGCATTACTGGCTGTTATGTGTTTTTACTGACTGTCTTCTCGACTATTACTAGACAAGATAAAATGTATGCTCCCTGCGAAGCGGCAGTTACGAAAAATTAGTCACATCCTTCCATTGTGGAAGGTTTTTTTCCGTTTTCATCAATTTCATTTATTCCGAAAAGTTGTTCATCATTTCTAAAATTTGATGAAGAAACTCTGTGATGTGTCTACCGTGCCTTTAGGGCAACAAGTAAGCTCTGAAATTCACATAATCGTTATAACAAACGGAGGGAGCAATCATAATAATGGGCGCTATAACGCTAAAAAAAACTACACTTGTAGTCCTGTAAATTGGACAGGATGGTGTGGAAAGGTAAGAAGGGCTGACGTATGTGCCTCTTGCTCTACCCTGAAATTGAATAATTCCATCCGTCATCCATTGTGGAACCATTCGTAGCTAATAATCAGACGCAGGAACTGATCCACATCCGCATTAACTAAGTCCCATTGATCCGCATAGGCATAATCCCTGAGATTTTACCTTCTTTGAAAGGCTATTGCCGGGCAGGTGCAGAGTAGGTGCAGAGTAGGTGCTTCCCATGATACAAGGAAGACAAGATATGGCCTTGCGCATGCCGGCTTTCTGAAAACCTACGTCAATGGATCGTTCAATTGTATGAATACTTAGCTTTCGGCTTTTATCTCTGTCACTACTAATCCTTGCAAAAAACTTTCTGTGGCGAAATTGAAGATGATAAAAATATACATAAAAAATGTCTGAACAACTTTTTTCCATCTTAAATAGTTTTCGAGATAATCTCATTCAATTCATTCATTCGCACGAAATTGAAAAAGAAAAAACATATCAAGCAGAGCCAGCACAAGAGCATTGCATTGCAATCCTCACGACAGTATCGCTTCGCTTGTTAAGGGTGCAGCACGCACACGATGCAGCGATCTGTTGTGTGGGCTTTGCTTGATATGTATGTTTTGAGAAGCGAATTTCCTTTTGTGTTTATATCGCAATAATCTCAATCAGAGACCGCTGCACCGTGCGCATCTTTCGCCGTGCGCGGCCTGCACCGTACGCGTTCTGCTTCCTCAACAAGCGAAGCGATACTGCCGCGAGGATTGCAATGCTAAGAGTTATGAACTACCACTCTCTCAAGTGTATACGAGCCATTGACGAGATGCGCAGAAAAATACGAAAATGAAACGCGGGAAGGCCATATCTTGTCTTCCTTGTATCATGGGTGCTTCTTCTTCGTCTGCAGCTTCGCAACTTCTGCGTGTTTACCGATAACACAATACTACTTTGCCTTAACCCCTAGCGGGGCATAGCGCGTCAACTACTCCTGCGCGCCATCGTACTCTGTTCTGGGCAATGGGGCGCAACTCCCCAAAAGACTTACCCAGTACCTGACACTCCTTTGCCACAGATCGATGCCATGTGATTCGAGGACCCCCTCTTGGTCGGCCTTGTTTGGAGATGGGGTTCCATTTCATGGCATGCAAAGCAATGCAGTTATCACTCTTCCGCAATGTGTGACCTATCCACTGCCATTTTCGCCTGCGTATCAATTCGTCGATTGACATCTGACCCGTACGCCGACTTAGCTCTTCATTTGATATTGTTTCGGGCCAGAAAATTCTTAAAATTCGACGAAGACATGAGTTGACGAAAACTTGCAGCTTTCTGGTAACTCCTACGGAAACTTTCCATGTACTGCTCCCATACAAAAGCACTGATAGTACCAGGGAGCGAAACAGGCCCAGCTTGGTCTTGATGCTGAGATAACTGCTCTGCCAGATTTTGGACAGCATGCCGTATGCGCGTTTAGCCTGGTTGATACGAGGGGCGATGTCCTGCTCCGTACCACCATTTTCGGCAACAATGCTACCCAGGTAGACGAAGTTGTCCACCTTCTCCACAGGCTGCCCATTAATATTGATGGGAATAGGTGTCGGATTTCTTTTTCGCAACGGCGGGCTAAGAACCTTGGTCTTGTTGGCATTAATCTTTAGCCCAACCTTGCTTGCCTCCCTCTCGAGATCTAACGCCATTGCGGACAGATCCATGATTTTGTGGGAGAGTAGGCATATGTCGTCAGCGTAGTCAAGATGTTGTAGATAAGATGTCAAAGTCCATTGAATTCCTCTGTCGAGTCCGGATAGGGCTGCATGCAACACATCGCCGATCACAATGAGGAATAGGATCGGTGAGAGGATGCACCCCTGCCGAACTCCACTGCGAATCTCAAAGTCCCCCGACACCTTACCTTTATGCAGAACGCGACATTTCGCGCCGTCATAGGTTGCCTTAATAATAGCCACAAGCTTCTCAGGGATGCCTCTCCTGCGCAAGGCCGCCCATATAGAATCCCGGTTCACACTATCGAAAGCCTTTTCGAAATCGATGAAAAGCGATGACCGGTAATGACTCCCGCCTCGAGCCACATGTGGTGTTTTTTTCATCGACTGCGGTTTACATTGTGGCAGGTATTACAATTGATCCATCTCGAATTAGCCTTGTCTACCGCTAGTTAGTCGGTTATTCTCTCTCAGGCGAGCTTGTGAGTCACTATGGCCCTATGGCCTTGTGTCGAGCACATATAATGTTAAAGAACCTTCCCGCCTCCGTAATACAAGACTCGCCCCGGTTTTTGATGAGACTAGCTTAGATTATAGGGATTTTACTGCAGCTTGGCTATCAGTATAAACTGTGACATTTCTTACTGCTGTAGAATTTCAGCCAAGCTACATCACCGCGTCTCTAATCGCATGAACTTCCGCCTGGAACATACTACAGTAGCTTCGTAGGCGGCGCGACAGGTTGGGGTTAAGCCAATAGCAGAAGATTCTGTAGAAATGCGCAAGGTGTGAATGGCTGTCGGGTCGTTCGTTTCCCAATGGCCACAGAATGGGATTGAGCATGTGTAATTTTTGTCGAATGATATTTTTGGTGTACAGTAGTCCTTTGATGATTGGATGTTTATATCGGTGTATTAGTTTACTCAATTGCCTTAACCCCTCGTGGGGCATAGCGCGTTTTCCATGTGGCCCCGTTGACGTTTCGTTGACATCAATTGGTTCCGGAGAATGCAGTTGCCAGCATGTACCTCCTGCACATCCATGGCCATGCATATCGTCGTGGACGGGATTCGAACCCGAAACGCCAGTAGACAGACATGAGACTGCTGTCTCAACGCACTGCGCTACCGGTGTATTAGTTTGCAGTAACTTGTTCTTTTATAATGTTCAGGGGCAGAACGTTAAACACGGCATTGAGCAAAGTACCGGCGTTAGCCATACATGCCACTCTTTATATATTTCTAATACATATAATAAGATCCGGCTCCGTACCTAGGGCTTTCACTAAACAACCACCGTATGCAGCAGTATGGAGGCGCAGGACCCAAACAGAAAGTCAATGGAGTTCTTTTGGTTGCAGACCCTATTTCTTACCTATAGCCTTCCTACAAATGTGGAGTGCAATGGTTACTTGACATGTTTCTGAATACTCGGCCTACAATTGAGATTCCTATCCACTACAAGTCCTAGGAAATTCCTTTTGCCCGTGAAGGCTATTCTCATAGAGATTTTATCCGCATAAGCAAGCCTATCTCCTCCAGGTCTAAATGCCGCCCTAGACGATCCGGAATTCCTCTTCGGAAAAACTAATCAGGCCTGGCCCTGAGGAATTCCGGATCATATATGTAGAAACTTGGCAGGTTCATTCGGGTGTCAGGCGATCGGATTGGCCTTTCACTCGGCCGAATGTAAAATATCATCAGGCCTGGCCTTCACCACAGACATTTCGGAATTCCTCTCCGGAAAAACTGATCAGGCTTGGCCTTAAGGAATTCAGGTGGCTAAATTGCCTTCAGGCGGCCGGATGCACATTAAAATAAAACTGAATTGGCTAGACGTACACATCGAAGTGTGCGCGCACACTTTTTTTAATGTTGAAGGAAGGCGATCGGTCATCCACTTGATTGACTTTTGGGGCGAATACTCCGAATGACATAATTAATGTCGCATAATAGGATACCTTGCTTTTCGATATGTATGTGAATGTATTGTATTAAAAATCGAAAAAAAAAACGAAAAATGTTCGTAAATGTTGATGCAAAGAGTGGTTACAAAAAAGGGCGCAGTTTTCTCACATAAACTTGCTGCCAGAGTTGAAGTTTGTGGCTAAAGATTGACAAAATTACTTGGAAGTAAACTCCTCCAAAAGTTCAATCCGGCCAGTTATTCCGTATCGTTTTTCGATTGTGCATCCGGCCGATTGAACAGGTCGCCTGAATCGACCAATTTTTACATACACGATCCGGAATTCCTCAAGGCCAGGCCTAGTCAGTTTTTCCGGAGAGGAATTCCGAAACGTCTGTGGTGAAGGCCAGGCCTGATCAGATTTTGCACCCGGCCGCCCGAAAGGCTAATCCGTCCGCCTGAAGGCCGCCTGAACCGGTCAAATTTCTACGTACACGATTCGGAACGCTTCACTGATCCACCCTGTTTTTACCGAGAGGAATTCCGGATCATTTATGCCGGCGTTAATAGCAATCTGTTATTCGCAACTATGGAAAATATAGTAGGTGAAAGAGCACACCGCATTGCGAGAACCTTTACAGATACTCCTGCATTCAAAGATACACCCAATTGGGAAGAATTAACACTGGATGTTAGCATAAGGTTAATTAGTCCATCTAGGTTCGGATCCACGTTAAGCCTTGAGACTGCATTGGACTGCATCACCTCAGCGTTGACATTATTCAAAGGGTGTCCCCTTTACTACCCAACCCGTAGTCCTCCAAATCATCGCAGCATATTTTTTAAATAATCCATCTACGGGATTGTAGATATGAGATGCACTTCGATTACCCCCATTCCAACCATTTCCCAAAGGAAACAAAACATATTTCCATTTGCTTTACAGACAAATAAAAATAAAAAATCGTAATTCCATTGTCTTCTATCATTTCAGATAAATTCGATGCAAAAAGTCAACGATAAATCGGTTTCAGCTGAATTGACAATTCTAGCAAATGTCACAGACAATCAGGCCCAATATCGTTGCGAGGCTCAAAACAGTGCCACGGAAATTCCGCTCTTTGAATCGAAAACTTTAAGCGTTCACTGTAAGTATAAATTTTCGTAAATACATATATAAATTGTTTTTCCGTTTGCCGGAATTTCACAGTTGATTTTTTTTTTGTATCTTTTGTTTTGCCCCTTTCAACTTCCTTGCCTAGTTTCGTAATTTTATTTTATTCCTTTACACACAAAAACAAACTATACCATTCAGTTCAGTAGTTATGAGTCGGACCGCGCAAAAATGCACAGACAAAGTTTTTAGTTGCTTTTAACTCTTGAGTTCCATTGTTTTCTTTTTGTGATGGTATCTGGTAACATCGACATTTGGCATTGCCAACAATAAGCCCTCGATTGAAGTGGTAAAGCTTGTCGGTTCAATGGTGGATAATTGAACATACGAAACGCAAAGGTAGCGAGCCAACAATAAGCTTCGTCTTCCGTTTGACTTTTCGTTAGTTTCCTGGCTGATTTCTGTTTTTACTATTGTTTTTTGTTTGTATAAGTTTACCGTTAGTTTATGTACTGTTTGCTCTCTATTTGCAGTTGCACCCGAAACAGTGAAAATTCGCGTGGAACCGAACGAATTGAAACATGGCGTTGAAGCGACACTTGTATGCGATTCAAGTTCTAGTAATCCACCGTCAAAGGTCTCGTGGTGGAAGGATGGTATTCCGGTTGAAGGTAATTTATAGTTTGTACATATCTGGGCTGTATACCTAGAGTTTTTAAGGATTTATGGATAAAGTTGGATGAAGAGAATTTCTGTATATGTGTTTAATATAATGACATATGTACCTCAGTGACTGCCAACTTTTACACAGGGAAAAATGAATATTACTATCGACAGTTGAAATAATAATAGCCAAACTGAATCGCTAGAAAATACGGTAAGAATGATGCGCATAAACTTCACTGATGCTTTGGGAACGCATATTATATGGGGCTACACATACTTGAGGATATTTATGTTTATTATTATTATATATATTTACGTGGACTCCATAGATGCCCGTGGGGACGGAGCCTTAAACTGCATAGTGACCACGAAGGTCGGGCCGTGCCATCTGGCGAACAAAAATAAAGACCCCTCAACCAGCTAAGCAGCGGCGTATGCTTGTTGTAGTTCAGTTCGGGAGACGTGGGCAAGGTTTTCGCCGCTCTTGCCCCTTTCCTTTACGTATCAATAAAAATTCATAGGCCTGGAGAAGATAAAACAAACGCAGGGGAAAACTGCAGAGTAAAACAGCCGCCTGAAAATTATTCCCACCTTGTCGCCCCCTTTTTTTGGTTTTACTCCCATTTTTTTCTCCTATGTTTGTTTTGTCTTCTCCAGGCCAATGCATTTTTGTTAATATGTAAAGGAAACGGGAAACAAGTGGCGAAAACCCCGCCCACGTTTCCCGAACTGAGCTACAACAAGCATAGGCCGCTGCTTAGCTCGTTGAGGCCGTTTTTTTCTTCGCCAGACGGCACGGCCCAACCTTCCCGGTCACTAATCAACCTAAAGGTTCTAATACACCAGACGGGTAAAACCGTCGAGTGAGTCAAATCTACGGTACCCGTCCCGTGTAAAGAGCAAACGTACCCTACACTTGTACAGACCTAGTGGTGATACCAAAAGTACCAATTGGCAAAGACCATATGCATTAAAAGTGAGTTTCCTATATGGCCAGTTTATAGGGGAGATTGACACCCTATCAGGAGGATCGTGAGCATTCTCAAAATCAATTAACGAACCCATTCTGCAAATATTTGTCGAATTTATCAAGTTGCTAGCTTCATTCTATCGAAAGTTATTGCTTATTTGAAGTGTCACTTGTAGAGGAGGTAGGAGTTCCTTGGGTCGGATCTTTCCATCATCGCCACCAACCAATTAGATCACCCTACAAATATTTAAACAAAATTTCAAATCTCTAGCTTCACTCTATCGAAAGTTATCGCTTATTTGAAGTTTCATTTGTAGGGGAAGTAGGGGTTTCGTTGGTCAGATTTAACGTATTTTAATATTAGCCAACTGGATCCTACTACAAACATTTGACCAAAATTTCAAGTCGCTAGCTTTATTTTGTCGTAAGTTAGCGCTTATTTTAAGTTTCATTTGTAGGGGAGGTAGGGTTTATCAGATCGGATCTGGCCTATCTTTAATACTAACTAACGCAATCCTACTTTAAACATTTGACCAAAATTTCAAGTCGCTGGCTTCATTCTATCAAAAGTTATCGCTTATTTGAAGTTTTATTTGTAAGGGAGGTAGAGATTCCTTGGGTCGGATCTTGCCCATTTTCAATAAGGAATTAATTAGATCTTACTACCAACACTCTACCAAATTTTCAACTAGCTAGTGTCATTCTATCGAAAGTTATCGTAATTAAAGGAATATTAAATTTCTTGAAATTTGTAGGGGAGGTAGGCGTTCCTTTGATCGGATTATGACCAACTTACGAAAACTCAAGGAGCTTCCCACCTCAGAGTTACATGCCAAAAATCAAGCATTTACGTCAATTAGTTCAAAAGTTATAGACAATAAAGGTGAAAAGTAGGGTAGTACGGGGTTCTTTGTAAGAAAATTACCGTTAGTTTCCAACTGATCGATTTTATTTTTCCAGGAGAGTATAAGATTACCGTAACGAGCAATCTACCAAAGCTAGAGCTTTTCATGTTTATTAAGTCGGGAATTATACATACATTTAATTCTTTTTCATATGTAGGGTAGGCAAGCGTTCTCTTGGCCCGATCATGCCCATTTACAATGCCAACCAACTAGACTATACTGCCAACATTTGACCAAAATTTTAAGGCTCTAGCTTTATTCTATCGAAAGTTATCGTGCGAACGGACAGACAGACATGGCTAAATCGAATCAGGAGGTGACCCTGATCATTTGTATATATCCATTACTATACCTCCGGAGCCTTCTTTAAGGTGTTACATATTTTCGTCGTGACAAAAACAATATACCCTATACTATAAATCTAGGGTATAAAAAGATGATTTCAGTACTTGTACACTTGCCGTCGAATCGTAAACGCACCTCGTGTAAACACAGCGATGTGTGCATTATTTCCGCGTCAGTAAAATTCGCTTTGATACCCGTTTCTGACGTTTCGTCCGGGTGGTCCGGGTAAACCCTAATGACGTGTAAGCACTAGTTCAGTTTTCAAAAACTGTTTTTTTTTTTGTTACGCCTTGACCTGTTCATTTTATCATTTATTGCAATAGAATGCAAAAAAAATCTATTCTTTTGCATCCGTTTTCACAATTTGAAACCCTTTATCAGGGCTTCTAAGACGGCCAGCGTTCTGAGCTTGAAGATATTTGCGACATTAACTTTTTCAGTATATCTAGTCGTATGAAGACTAAATACTATTGTGTGCCTAGTACGTCCCAGGAGTATTTATGAAAAGTCCTTCTTACTTTATTCTTCAACTGCCTGCTGTAATATCCTCTTCGGAAGTCGTGATCTTCAGAAGATACTTCTGCTCGACTGTTTGATCTAGTGTTATATAGTAGGTGGTACTATCATATGTTGGATGATAACACATCTACATATGCCTTCAATCTCTGGCCAGCATTAAATTTCGAAAATCGCGATATTTCGAACATCTTCTGTGAAATGAAAGCCACCACTCCACTCTATCAAGCCAATCTTAGGCGATCCAAATTATCTCCAAATATTGACGCAGTCAACTTCCATAATCTGGAACCAGACAGAAGATGGAAAATTCGTAGCCAGCGATCCTATTTCATCCTCTCTGGGCTGTGGGGTGTAAAAATACCAGCTACTCGGCATCATCCGAAATCTTGTATATATGCTTATAAAACATTAACTAGTTTGACGCACCGTACTCGACAAGGAGTTAAGGTAAACTACTAACGCTGCGAAGTAATACAGCCGTTAATGGGGCGCCATTTTAGTCTTGGGGCGGCCGGTAGCGCAGTGTGTTGAGGCATCAGTCTCATGTTTGACTACCCTCATTTCGGGTTCGAGTCCCCCACGACGACGTTCATGCAGGAGGTGCATGCTGGCAACTGCATTCTCCGACACCAGTTTATACAGACGAAACGTCAACTGGGCCACATGGAACAGTAGACGCGCTATGTCCCACAAGGGGTTAGGACAATTGAGAGATTCTAGTCTAATTCACGCAACTTAGATCTATTGATTCCGTTAAATGTCTTTGAGGTTCGAGTGTCACCTGTCTGGAGACTGAAGCAAATTAAGATTTCGATAGTTGATTTTGATTACCCCATATTGGGCGCCATATTTTCATGCCGTATATTTCGATTTGCCTCCACTCGATTCAGCTATAAATGAGCTGATTTGATAAGTTAACATTTTCCCGTAAAAATAATGATAGTAAATACTTACTATTTAATTTTGTTACAAATTCTTACTATGTATTGTATTTTAAATTTTCTTTACAGGAATGAACAATTCATCGAAGCCCGGTCTTTGGGGAGGCACTGTCTCGACGCTAGAGTTAAAAGTCAATATCACTCAAGACATGAATGGCGTAGTGTATACATGTCAAAGTCAGAATGAGGCCTTACAACGAAGCGTTCACGAGGCAATCACATTGGAAGTATTATGTAAGTACAATTCGGAAGTTCTATATTATTATACAGTTAATTTAGAAATTAGCTTCAAAGCAAGAATTTGGTGTCATACCTCGTATTCAACATAATTCGTAGTTTAACTGTCAGTCAGGACTTCTTCAAAAATTATGACAAAACGTTAATTCTTTTGTTGATTTGACAGAATGTGCAGGGGCCTTGTTTCAAGCAAAATGTCAAACATATATAGCCTAAGGTGTTTTATTTTTTACTTGGTTGTATTTAAGGTTATGGCTTTAATATTCGTCAACCTTCAGGGATTTCCTCGTTGTACAATATAAAATGGTTGCGTTAATAAAATGCTCGATCAACTGCCATACCCACAGTTGTTACAAATTTCCGATTTAGCTGAATAGGTGCGAGTTGTTGTTTATATAATGCGTGTTCATTACCCTACCGTTCGTTCGATAGATACGTAAAAGAATGCGCCTAAAGTCTAGCTTCACTCCCTTTGTGCACTACAATCGATTCCTCATCATAAGGCGCACTTTTTTTAACAGCTATGCAGAGCTGATTAACACCACACAACTAACTAAGAATTTGATCTGAGCTGCTCTTGATAGATGGTTAGTGCAAGAATTCTACTCAGTTAAGTAGTCTGCGGTTTGAAATACAGGCGGCGCAGGTGTCGCAGTTTCCGGGCAGTTTACAGTTTGGGAACAACATAAAATGCATGTCTGTTCGTTTTGTGTAAATATATGGAATAGTAAACATACAAAATGATTTTGCTGCCTAAAGGAAATTTGTCTGATTGTTTAGATTTCCTCTTGAAATTTGAGTTGACGTTTGAATGCTAAACTAAACCACACTAAACCAAGACACACTCCCAGTAAAGGCATGCCCGGTTATCGTCTTCGCTACTGTAATCTGCTCTATAGCGTTTTTGCCGCTTATCCTGCTCGACTCTGCTCTGTACAAAAAAATCAGGTATTATGTCACAAGAACCACTATTCAAACCGCAGAGTTCTACTTATAGCTGAATTCTCGACGGTGGTCCATCGAACTCTGTTCATGTCAAGCTCGAAATGATGCCTCTACTCACAAGATACAAATACAGCCACGACATCATCAGGTTTGTCGCTGGGAAATTTCGAATATGCTTGCAATACATTCGTGCTCAAAAAGACATGCAAAAGAGGATATGGATTTTGATTTAAATTTTCTTCAACAGCTCTGATCATTTAATTTTCGCCAGGCCAGATATACATATTTCTATCTGCCGCGCCGTTGAAATACCACGGCGCGGAAATATTCACGTACATGATACATCCCTCTCCAGCTGGTAACTAGTTCTTTGAATCCAGCAGTCTGTCTTTTCCGGATTTTCGCAGCTTTTTTGTGACAAAGCCATTTCAATGTCCCTCGACTGTAATAGCCATGACAAGAATACATCTTGGTCCGAATGACAGCGTTTTGGTCGTTGTCCTAAAGATTGTTCTTTGTTCTATCATCATCCTGTGTACTTTGCCTTTATGCAAAATTGGAAATATAGAGCAAACCAAAAGAAACCACCAGCCGACATCGTTGTCAGTACAACTCGAGTTCGCCCTGAAGTGAAAGTAGGTA
This sequence comes from Chloromyia formosa, assembly GCA_964017055.1. Taxonomy (NCBI): domain Eukaryota; kingdom Metazoa; phylum Arthropoda; class Insecta; order Diptera; family Stratiomyidae; genus Chloromyia; species Chloromyia formosa. The sequence continues at coordinate 32,742,287 of OZ024815.1, read as the reverse complement.
ATGTGAACAACTATCAAGGAGAAGATTGGAAAGCAAAGGACTTGACAAACCTGAATTATGCCCTCCCCGCTGCTTACCACCCATGTTTCATATTTCATATTATTGTTGTGGACGAAAAAAAAATCTTTAAGATTTCTGCTCTAAAACTATTTTTTTTTATGTATATCTATTTCTGCTTCTGGTGGTCCTTTTTTCATCTTGCTGACATTATAACACCAACTATGATAGTGACGATACCGATGATGATGAAGTCGGTGTTTTTGTCGAGGATAGAAGCGTCCTTTAGTTACGTTGATGGAGCAGCAACGGGGCCTGGGACGATGGACGTATGTAGGACTGTCGCTTTAAGGACGATATGAATAAGTCTACCGTTGTTCATTAAACACTTCGCCTGTGGCCACAACAACATTGCTATATGTACAGCCATTTCAGCGTATCTGGTGTATTTTTTTCTCTCTCCTTTTTTAATGTAGATATTTTCGTCTTTGAGATGATATAACTGCAAAGGCAGCCTGGGTTATATTAAAATTTTTAGGTTGTTTTCTCCTTTTCGTTTTGATCGGCTTTTTATGGTGTCGTGATTTTATGGGTATCCTAAAAAGTAATATAGCGCGCGCCTTCAAGGTATTTGCGAAAACTTGATTAATGTCGTATATAGGAATGGCTTTTGAAAGGAGGAGGAGGTGCGTTTAGTAATCTTGACAACAGGAAAGTACACGGATGTTTTAATTGATTTTGGAAAGGTCAATGAAGGACTTTAATATCTGGACACCCTTAACACTTGCTGAATGAAATGCTTCCTTATAACCCTTATCATTTACACTATTATTTATGACAGTACTTTTTTTTCAATTATTATTATTGTATTTTTGCCCATATGCGGTCTTTACGTGACACCCTGCATAGGAGGCCTCATAGCGTAGAGTTTGGTGCGTCCGTCTTGCAATCTTTGCACACTGGTTTGAGGCTTACTTGCTATCAAACCTTTTTATTTTTTTCCGATTTTTCTTTTCTTTTAGAAATACATACGAGTAGTTTAATTTTCTTCATTATTAAAAAATTGATATGAAAAATGCCACTTGCTCGGAAATTTACAAAACTCAATTCAATTCGCAAGTAGTTGCGTCATTGCAGGGCCAACTTAGTAAGATGATATCTTGGAACATAGAGGCATGGAATGAGCTTGTCCTGTATGTCTCAGGCTCTAACATTTGGCGAATAAGTCGACAGGCAGCCTACTCGGTTGTTGTTTGATATTGACAAGGTTGACTGTTCTGTTGAATTGTGAGTAAAAGTTAATTCTTGTCAGATTGTCGACTGTCAGCCTACTCAGTTGGCGTTTCGGTGTTGACCTTAGAACATAAAGCCATGGAATGAGCTTGTATTGTATGTTTCTGGCTCCAACATTTGGCGAATAAGTCGACAGTCAGCCTACTCGGTTGTTGTTTGATATTGACATATGTATGTTGACTGTTCTGTCGAATTGTTCATGAATAAAAGTCAGTTCTTGTCAGATTATCGACAGTCAGCCTACTCAGTTGGCGTTTCGGTATTGACATAATGTTGACCGCGCTGTCGAATTGTGCATAAACAAACGTCAATTTTTGTCAATATTTAAATTTCATAATTTCTAAACGGTCTACTGAGTTAGCTGACTGTCGACCACATGTCGACTTAGTACCCAGATTTTGGAGCCACTGTTTCTATGGAGACATATAGGACAAGCTCATTCCATGGCTATATATTCAAAGGTGTTGACCGCACTGTCGAATTGTGCACAAACAAACGTCAATTCTTGTCAATATTTAAATTTCATAATTACTAAACGGTCTACTGAGTTAGCTGACTGTCGACCACATGTCGACTTAGTACCCAGATTTTGGAGCCACTGTTTCTATGGAGACATACAGGACAAGCTTATTCCATGCCTCTATGTTCTAAGGATGATATTCCCCATGAATTCAAATAAATTTTCCAATAGCAACAGTAATTTACACAATTCAAATAAATTGGAGGAAAATTAAAAATAAATCGAAGAAAGTAGTATTAAAATCAAAAGTGACATCACTCAACACTCATCTGAGAGGAAAGAAGTGGTAAGTGAATCAATTGTTGTTCCTTGTACAGCTTCTCGAAACATTACACCTTCTAACGCTCATCAATCACCGATTGATAAACATGTTACAAAGCGTAGAAATAAGGGTGGCGTTAAAAAAAAATCTTCTGCTTTTGGTGGTGGCACTTCGGTCGCTCTTAGGGTTGGTAATTTATGGTATCGATGATACCAATAATTCTTTTAAAAATGTACCCTGCTTCGAAGTTTTTCATATGTGAAGGCTTCATACTTCCGTAACAGCGTATGATTTGAAGGATTATGCAGTAAAACAGCTTAATTTATCGGATTCAACTTTTATTTCAGTTTAACCCTTGGTAAAAAAAAAAAAAAGATACCGATATTTCGAAATTAACTTCGATTATTTTTTTCTTAAAAATCTCTCAGGAACATTAAAAGCAAGTGTTTTGCGCCATTTCTGGCCAAAAGGTATTAACATATCTGCTTTTAATTTTTCAAAGAAGCACGAAACACTAATACAATGCTCAGCCGAAATTCCAAATTTAACAAATTTCTTTTCGGTTTACTATATAAATTCAGGTGTTCTTTGTTCTAGAAGGAATGACTTGAATCTTGCAGTTTCGCAAGAAGATTCTCCTACAATGCTCGTATGTTTATCCGAAACTTGGCTTTATTCAGAAATTTCAATGGGGGGTTTTCGCCGCTCGTTGCCCCTGTCCGTACATATTACAACGTATTCACAGGCCTGGGATAGACAACACAACATGGGGTATAAAATTTGGAGAAAAGAAAGGAGGTGTGGCGTCAGCCAGCGCAGGTGTCATCTTTATGTGCTCCAGGGCCCAGGTGGCGATGGACCCCGGCCTCCTTAACTCGCTGAAAAAAGGCAATCCGACCTTGAAGCCCCCTTGGCCGAAATGGAAAAAGTTATGGCCTCCCATAGCGAAACAAGAGATGAGGCATTTCACCTCATCCTGCCAACCAACATGAAACGGTGATTGGGTAGAAATTCCTTAAAGGAAAGACATGGTGTTAACCAAATACAAATATTTATAAAGGAAGTTGGTCCGAGAAAGTATTTATTTGTTTTTTACAACATCAAGAAAAATTGAAAACTGAGTCAAAAGAGGAGAATTTTTTTTACAATAACAAAAAGGCCAAAGTGAGTCAAACGAATAGAATTAATTTATACATACATATCCGTATAATCTGAAAATGCACTTACCCCGACTGTAGAAATGGCCATTTCGACGGGTACAGCTGGAACTTCGTTACTTATGAACTATGCTAAAAGAAAAATTATAATACGGCAACTTACTGAAACGTTAGATTAGGTGGAGGGCGGTGGGCCGAAGGGCCACCAAGCACTGCGACCTGAAGGTCTATTGTGCTACTTGTAGATTAGATTAGATTAGGTGGACTTACTACTTACTATTCAAACAAACAAAATTTTGGGACCACGCGATGGACAGTCTCGGTGTAATTACATATAATCCAAAAAAGATACAAGTAGTACTGGCAAATATCGAAGAAACTCCTCATGAACGGCACGTCACTGTGCTGGTTAACGTTGTCATCTCGCAATTACACATCCACTGGTCTAGACTTCCAAAAGGATACACGACGTCAACTAATACCAAAATCGACGCATTTATAAATGGCTCAATTCGACGACTTAGCCAGGCGTCGAACGCCGAAAATTTGTTTAACCAAAGATGCAATTCGCCGCACACAAAACATTCAGGAGATCACTGCCGGTTGACATTATTTGGTCACGGAATATTTATAGAGCGACAACAACTTTGTTCTCAGGCGATTAAATCCATTCATCAGGGATCCCGAGTCGCGAAAAACTAAAAAAAAAACATTTGTCGAAAACGAAAATCTTCACCGATTTAATTTAAGCCTGAAGCGCAAATTGCCAGAGTTTCGATCGTCGTTCTCGAAAAGGTGAGCGACGGATATTTTTCTCGAACACGACTGCTGCAATCACTTCCAGGCCACGACACGATTTTCGCCCCACGAACACACACTCTCGGGGCTGGAATTGAAGTCAAAGGGAGTTCGACGCGGTTTGGATTTGGGTTGCGCAAATTTTCAACGATAAAAATTGCCACACGAAATTTACAAAGGCCAACACTCTCGACCCTTTAAAATTCGAAAACGAAAATCAACGTTTTTCGCGTCCCTCCGTCCGTACTCCGTGGTGTCCGCCATTCAACTCTGTCGTCACTCCGCCAGACGCAAAAATTGATCTTTTATTTATGTTGTTTATGTTGACGGAATCCACAAACGAAAATATGTATGTGCAAACGAAATGCGACGGGTCCAATCAATACTCCTTCTTAATAGAAATTCACCATTTTTTGTCGAATTTCCATAATCCACAAAATCATTAGGGGCTCATTTGTTAATAATATAGTGGGAGGCCGAAATTCAAAATTTATATGCGAAGTAAATCAAAAGCGCGGTCAGCACGGATCTCAAACAAAGAATTATCACTTGAGTATACACGTAAGATTCAACTTTAGAGCTTTATATTAGTTTCCACTTTTCAAATGCAAGTTTTGCAATGCATCAAACACACCAAACTATTTCTCAGGAAACTGTAGGTTACTTTGTACACCATATTAGGTTAAGGAAAAACCATTGCGCGGCTGTCTTGTATTCCTCTTATATCGGATTTTCTTCCTTTTCAAAAACTGTTGGGATTTGCAATTCAATCCTCTCAGGAATGATTGATCTGACCTCCAGCCTCACTCCTTCCAATCGACTCCCTTTTTCTCACCCGTTCCACCTTTTCCTTTTCCCCGTTCCTCTAAAAATTTTCCCGCCAAAACCAGCTTCACCAATCAGGTGACTTGCACACCCCTGAAACTTTGGCTGCAACGGTTGGTTTTGTTACAGCGGTTTCGCCCAATTTTAACCCATAAATGCCGTATCATCTTTCAGAAATGTAGATGATTCGAAATACAATAATTCAAATTCAAAAATTGGTCCGTTACAATTTACCACCGCTGAGTTCCAGTGATACTTTTGATAAACATGTAGAAAACTTCTACATCTATTGAAGAAACTGATTAATTGATCGTTAGATATTATATACTTTGGGGGATAGCCGAAGCAGACCACTAACGTTTGGGTCCCTTTTCGCCCCCTCCCGGTCATCAGTGACTTCCAGATGTCGACTGATAATTGTCGACCTATTTCTTCATCACTGAGTCCCGTGTTATTGCTAGCATTTGTTTGAAGCTGAGTTCACTCATGGCTTCTACACTTATCGTGTGCCTGCCTGTGATCCTCAACCTCGTGCTAGCCAGTGCTGGACATTCGCACACAATGTGTGCCGCCGTCTCGGCCTCCTCCAGGCATAGCCTGCAAACGTCATCTTCCCCGATTTTCATCTTGGCCAGATGAGCCTTAAAATTACCATGCCCTGTGACCAAGGCAGTTATCCAGCTTAGGGTACTCCGTTTATAACTGAGTATCTTTCTCGCTTCGCTGCCTAAAGGGCTGGTCATTGCATTCCGAGCTTGTTTGCAAGTGACTAGCTCCTGCCATCTTTGTTGATGCATGGAGTCCATCCACTTCCCAACCTTCGCTCCAATCATGCCGTTCCCCAGAGCAACTCTGGGTTCTGGGCCAATGAAAGTTGCCGCAGATCCCTGTTTTGCTAGGGCATCCGCCGCCTCATTTCCTGTTGTACCTATGTGTCCTTTTACCCACATCAGCGTAACCTCATTTTCTGAGGCACACGTGTTGAGCTTCCGGACACACTCTAGTACCAGTTTAGAGTTTATGTTCGTCTGCTGCATGCGTCTGATCACCGATTGGTTGTCCAGTGCAATAAGGATTTTCTTCCCCCGCTCCTAACCTTCAAGCAAGTGGTCCAACGCATGCAACAAGCCAAGCATCTCTGCCTGGTATACGGACACATACTCTCCTAGACTAAGCGCACATGCTAGGTTTAGCTCTTCAGAGTAAACCCCCGCCCCCGCTTTACCGTCCATTAAAGAGCCATCAGTAAAAATGCTGATGTCATTGTACATACACTCATTATGTATGTTTCCATCGGCAATGTGAGTCTTGTGTAGTCTTTCAACTACCCTACGTCTACTCATGCCTTCTACCGGCATTAGAGTCTCCCTGACCTCATCATGAATAATGTCTAGGATGCTCTTATGACCGCTGCTAGTTCCAAAGCGATGCCACATGGCATCCCTTTCCATGCGTATTGCCGAAAGCGCCGCCGTTTTCTTTATAAATAAGTCCAACGGCGGCAGTCCCAGCAATGCCTCCATTGCTCGCGTTGGTGTGGTGCGCATTGCACCACATATGCTTACGCAAGCTATCCTTTGTACCCCATCTAGCTTCTGCCTTGTGGTATTCTGCATGGCTTTTGGCCATACCACTGATGCGTAGGCTAGAATAGGTCTTACCATCATTGTGTAAATCCAGTGTGTCGCTTTAGGTGAAATTCCCCACCTACGAGCACACACTCTCTTACATTGATGCAAAATCCTTTTCGCTTTTTGGATCTTTTCATCAACGTGAACATTCCAAGTTAGTTTCGCATCTAAGGTAACTCCTAGATGCTTCACTTCCTTGGACACCTTGATTTCCGAACCAAAAAGCCGTAAGGGAGTTATCTCTATGTCTTTCCTCTTACGAGTAAAAATCATAGTGTTTGATTTACTAGCGTTTATGGTTAGCTCTTGCTCATTACACCATTCTTCGGTTACTTTGAGAGCTTGTCCCATGCAACCTAGAATTGTGTCCATGAACTTTCCACTGACCGTGAGTGCCAAGTCATCGGCGTATCCTACAGTGTGTATGCCCATCGAGTCCAGCTTCCAGAGAAGACTGTCCACGGTGATGTTCCACAGTAGAGGCGAAAGAACACCTCCTTGTGGGCATCCTCGGACTACCTTACCCCGTGTTCTGTCACATCCACTGCTAAGATTTACCGCCCTCTGCTTAAGCATAGAGTCGATCCACTTAATTATAATGTAATCAACCCCCCGCTCAATCAGGGCGTTCCTTAGTTTGGTAAAGGAGATTTTATCAAAAGCACCCTCTATATCCATAAAAGTAGACATAGCGATCCCGCCATTGTTAATCTCTCTCTCTGCAACTCTAACAAGTTCATGTAGAGCGGTTTCCGTAGATCTGCCTGCTCTATAAGCATGTTGGCACCTACTCAGAGGACTATACATTAGCGTGGTGTTCTCCAGGTAGTCCACCAACACCCTTTCCATTGTTTTCAACAGGAATGATGTAAGGCTAACCGGCCTGAAGGACTTTGCCTCTGTATAGTCTTTCTTTCCCGGTTTAGGCAGGAAGACCACATTAGCCTCCCTCCATGCCTTCGGGATGTAGCCTGCTGAAAGACAGGCGACGAATATATTCCGGATCCTATCTAGTAGAGCGCTCATGCCCCACTGTAATAGTGCCGGGAATATTCCGTCCATTCCAGCCGTTTTAAATGGAGCAAAAGAGTTTATAGCACTTTTGACTCCATTTGGAGTTATTATCCTCTCAGCTTCTTGTTGACTTACCCCACCAGCTCCCATGTTAGTTTGAGGCCATGGTTGGTCTGACTTGAAACTTCCAGGAAAATGTACCTCCATCAGGGCCTGCAACGTTTCTTCCACTGTTTCTGTCATGGAACCATCAACTTTTGCGTATCAGCCCCATTTTCGAAGCAGTGTCTTTCGATATCATCTTCTGTAATCTGCATACTTCTGACGTATCCTTCATGCTAGAGCAGAATTCCCTCCACGTATTTCGTTTCCGAAGACGTAAGGTTCTTTTCAGCTCCCTCTTTTTATCCTTGTATAGTTCCCAAGAGTGAGAGTCTCTCTCCCTCATGTAACGGTTAAAGGCTTTCCTTGTCTCTTTTTTCATAGACTCCAGTTCTCTACTCCACCATGGTGTTGGGTCCTTTTCGTCCACTACTGTGGAGGGACAAGCGTGTTCGAAGGCGCGATTAATAGCGGAGTTCAGTTGTTCCACTGTTCGCTCTATCTCGACCGTATTCCGAGGTATTCCGTCTTGAATATCCTCGACTTGTTCCAATAAATATGTCTCGTACTTAACACGATCAGTATTTTTTGGCACTCTTATACGTTTGCGTTCGCTACTCCGTTTTCTGCCATACAGAATTTCAAACTTAACTTAACTTAACTTAATTGATCGTTGCTGGGATTTAAATTTTGGTTCGTATTGGGACGACGATCTCTAGTGCGATTTTTTTCCAACAGGTTGTCTTTCTGCCGTGGATTTGATGCAAATTATTAATCTTACTGACTTTATTTGCGTAGCTCTCAACGCACATTTTTGTTGTATCCCCGGGAATGAAAAGCAGAATTTCTGTTAAATATTAATTTTAAAAGGGGTATGCCCCCTCAGCATCTCACAGAAATTTTAACGTTTTGAGTATTTATGCCTCCGTATCGCCTTTAAACGTACAAAATTATTGAAAGCTACTTAACTTATTGTTCAAATACATAGCTCTATCATTTAATAACCATTTTAACATTTATCTACTTTCAGATTCACCGAAATTTCTTCCACCGCCATCATCAACGGTCGTCGGCGTCGAAGGCGAACCCTTGCAAGTTGCACTAATGGCAAATGCCAATCCAATGTCAATCACCTATACATGGACGAAGGATGGAGTTCCAATAATTGCAAATGATCCAGAACGTGTGATAACGGACGGACCCGTTTTAAATATAACGATGTTGAATCGTAACGATGGCGGAATTTATACATGTGAAGCTGTCAACTCGCAAGGAGTAGCTTCAATCAACATAACCGTTCTGGTTGAATGTAAGTGCCTCAGTCAAGGGAGTCAGGTAGCGGGGCGGTGGAGCCAAACACTGTTCAACTCTTTGAGCCTTCACTAGCACTCGAGAACACTTTGATCTCAACGTTTTTATTTCTACCCTTGCCTTTCAGACGGTACCGCAATCAAATCAATCTCCGAGAACATAGTGGTGAATCCTGGCGAGGAGGCCACACTATCGTGTACGGTGGAAGGTAAACCTTTGACAGAGGAGCATGTTCGTTGGGAACGACCCGGGTATGATATGTCGGCAAAAACGACAACAACATTCGCCAACGGGACATCGTTTTTGCATTTGAAAAATGCCCGACGTGAGGATGTTGGAAATTTCCGTTGTGTAGCCGACAATCGTGTTGCTAATCCCACTAGTCGCGATGTCCTGCTAATAGTCAAATGTAAGTTAAATTATATAGTAGCCATCTTGACTCTAGAATCAGACAGTAGAATATTTGTCTCGTTCAAATGAAATTTCTATCGCACACTAATACAAATTTCATCCCTTTGACAGTTTCACCGGAAATCAACAAATCACCCACTATGCTGCGGGCTGCAAGCGGGGCGGGTGAACTTGGTCGGTTGCCGTGTCGGGCTCAGGCTTCACCACAACCGAAATTTCAGTGGATTCACAGTGGCAAACACTTGAATGTCAATCGGACATTCAAATATGGTATGGAAGTGCGGCAAATTGATCCACTGACCTACGAGTCCATCCTAATCGTTGAGAGAGTGGAACCCGCCGACTATGGCGTATACGAATGTGTGGCCGAGAATGCTTTGGGCAAAACGAAAGCGGAAGTACGACTGGATATCACCTCGCCACCGGATACACCGCTTAGCCTTAGCATTTTGAATGTGACGCATAATAGCGTGACCCTGTCCTGGGTGCCGGGCTTTGATGGTGGCATGAAGGCATCATATCGTGTTCGATATAGAGAGGCGTCTAGCGAACATTACAAATATCAGGACAGCGGCAATACACAACAACATAAGATGGTTATCACAGGATTGGAAATGAATACGCTGTACTTGTTCTCAGTGATGGCCATGAATGCGTTGGGCAGTAGTAAATATCTGCCTGACTTACAGCGGGCTGTGACAAAAGGTAAGTGACGGGGTGTTTTCTGAAGCGTCTGTCGGAATTTCGAGATGAAAAATTGAACGATTAGGAAAAAAAAATATATTTTCTTAATTAATTTGGCTTGACTACTGAAATGGAATCTGATATACAGCCGGAATGTTGTAGGTTGTCCTTAATATGACATTGAACCTTCAAAAGCATATTACATAATTGTGCTCATTTCAGCATATTCCTAGTACAATTTTCAATTCAAATTAGGGATGGCTACTTTATCGCTTTTCTCAATTAAAATGTTAAAAGTCATTGCGTTTTAAAATTTAATTCATGATCTCTATAATATATGTATATATGCGACAGTTGGGTCCCACGTCCACTAGCCGCATACAGAAAAATTTACTGACACGACGTTCTTAAAATGTCAAAATTATACACTTTTGGATCATAAGTAATTGCAAAAAAAAAAAAAAAAACCATTCGAAATAATTGGAAATTAACTTGAAAATTATAATTAAATTTTAATTTACCAATTCGAATAAAAAATCTACGAATTCCCAAAGAACACAACCCATACATGTATTCATCATACATCATACGAATGTAAAAATCGTTAAAAATAATTAACAAAAAAACTAATTTAATCGCGAAGAAGCACCACCACCCTCACAGCCGGCATCATCGTTGGGTGGTCCACCGACAACAAGTGCAACACCGATACGTGGTACATCTGGAATGCTAATTTTAGTCGCTGTTGCATCGGGAACAACACTGGTCCTATTAAATGTTCTTCTGATTGGTTGTTGCCTTCATAGGCGCAACCAAAATCGAATAAAACGAGGTAACCAGCATGGGATTCATATGCTCCGTAGAATAAAAAAAAGCCGCCATCACATTGAATTTGTTGTTCTCAGTTGAAAGCCTGCAAAAGTGTATCCTTTCGTTTCGTTCAATTTCATTTCGACGTTTTACTATTTTTTCCAAGAAATATTTATTATAAATTTTATTAATTTTTCGTATGTTTGTATTTCTTTGTTTATTTTCCGGTTACTTTGTTGATGGCGTCTGTGTGTGTATTTTGTTTTGTGATGGAATCTCCACCAATAAAGGATCTGAACCGTTGCCAGCTGAACTGTTGGAAAAATCGGAAATGCCAAATTTAGTAATAATTGGTATTGCATTGGCCGCTTTAGGTCTTTTACTGGTGAATGCGGCTTTAGTTGCATGGTTTGTGATAAAGAAGCGCAATAAAGGTTTGTTAATTTGCATTTATTTTTTTTTACCATATTATATATATCAGTAATGATTGGATTCCTTTCATAATTGTTAATTGGGATTTATTTGTGTCTGTTGTTTTGAGAGTGGAAAATATACGTATTATTAAATTAATGTGAACAATGCGAGGCCAATTAACTAAATTTTCAGCTTTGATTTAATTGACAGTCACTTTTCTTGGTATAAATAAATAGTTGTGGAGACCACCAATTCTAAAGTTTATAACCATTAGTTAAAGCTCTAACTAGAATGTCATAAGACTTTCTAAGTTAGGCACCGATTCCGTACGAATGTATGGAATCTTACACAGTCTCTCCCGTTCAGCGATTCATCGTGTCCGGCTGTTGCTCGGTGTTTGGCGATTGTTCGCGATATCCGCAGTGTGTCGATACCACGAGTAGTTGCTTGGCACTATTTGTAGGTGTTGAAAATTTGTCCACGCGATGAATCGCTGGACAGAGGAGACTCAATGTGCTTGGCTATTTACAAGATGCTTTTGCTTTCGTTCGTGACGAGGTGCGTCAGGAGTAATGTGGTACCGTCTTAAGATCCTATCTACAACTCCATCTATGCCGAGGTTTATACAAAGGCTTGACGGGGTTTGAACTGAGTTCCCTGAGACTGATACCACATTTCCGAAGGTTCCGATTTATTCCGCAGCTCCGATTTGAAACTATGTTACCCACACGGTGGGCACTGCAATCGAAAAACGATCTATTGTGCCATAGCCTTTTAATTAGGACAAAACCCTCCACTAATCTAATAAAGGCCAGCAAGTCTTTGTGAGGGTGTTTTTGATGACATCGGCGTTCATAGTTGCCTCGAAGAGAGTTTATGGAATGACACTGCCTTTATGATCACCTGAATATCTGAGATTCTGAGTCAGAAAAATCCTGGCATAGGCCTCAGTGGCATGGATTTCTGGTTGGAAGACACTGTACCAAACACCCATAGCGAGACCCGGTTTTTTGGTCCAAAGATACTAGCACCAACTCCCTGTTCCGTTTTCGACCCATTTGCAAACCACATTAAACATCCATGCGTACTGGGATGAAGACCGAAAATTTTCTGACAAAGTTGACATTTGCGAATGTTCCGCAACTTCCATAATCTCAGCATCTACTCTCTCAAAGAGTAAAATGGAAATTATATATAATTATATTTAACCAAATGCAGTGGCGAATCCACAGGGAGGCCATGAGGGCCCGGGCTCCCTCCAAAATGTTTGGTATATAGAGCTTGGTCGTGGAATATTCAAGAAAATTTTTGAAAATAATTTTCAAAAATCGCTTGGTGGCCGTTCTACGATAGTAATCTAAAGCTCGGAGATCAAATCTCGGCGCGATTAAAAACTTCCTGTGAGTACTAATAGAACTCTCACAGTGCTCCGAGCTTGTCAGTATAAAGACGACGCGGATAGGAGGTGCATGCTAGCAACTGCACTTCCGAAAAGTAGATATGCTATTGAAACGTCAACAAGGCATATAAGTGCTCATGCGGATGACATTACTGTCGCCATATCTGGTAAATTTCCGGGTGTTCTTAGTGCGGCATTGCAGAGCGCTCTTTCACAACAAAGGTTAATCCGAACAGAACAGAGTTTATACTCTTCGCAAGTATACGATACTTTCAGACGTGCCTACTGTGCTATTTTGAACTATCCTAATTTTAGCTGAAAAGTCGAAGTTTCTACATATGTAGCTGTCTTACTCGTATGTGGGCTAAATTTACGTTTGCTGGGGAACGTTCGAAGATTGGCCTTAGTTTCTTTTTGTGGTGCTCTAAGGAATATGCTCCTTCTGTTACCTCCATCATTCTCTTTAACCTATACTTCTTGACATTGAGGGGTTATGGTTTTCTCTGATTAGCTTAACCCAAAACCTCTCTTTCAGTTTCCGTAAATACTGCAGTAGTTTTCAGGCGATTACGAAAACGTGGTCTTCGATAGCCAAGGTCCACCACCGTAGCGCCACAGTGATGATGATTAAAGCGGGACCAACCTTAAATGCGTAAATGGTAAGACATACGTTTCAACAATTCTGTTGTGACCCAGTTAAGATTCTGGTTGCTCCGCTAAACTGTTGTCACTGAAAAGGTAACACATCAGAGCTACTGCGGTGTAGTAGCTTTCGAGCAATTTGAGGAGCAAATAAATGCTCGTTTTGTGTAATTATATGGAATAGTAAACAAATAAAATGCTTCTGCTGCCTAAGGGAAATTTGTCAAATTATATCTGTACTAAGTATATAAGTTTCCTCTTGAAATTTGAGTTGACGTTTGAATGCTAAACTAAACCAAGACACACTCCCAGTAAAGACGTGCTCCGTTTTCGTTTTCGCTACTCTAATCTGCTCTACAGTGTTTTTTTTGCCGCTTATCCTGCTCTACTCTGCTCTGTACAAAAAAAACGCAGCTATTTTGATATGCTGCATTTTTGATCATAGTCACAGAGAGATCTTGTTGGACACACACACACGTTATTAGAATGCCTATCGCGGTATGTAAAATGACAGTAATGGTTGCTGCGGTTATCAGGGCCATTAAAATATGGACCTAGTACTCCATCACTTGCCAAGTTACAAAATTGCTATGATTTAGAATCGATCCTGGTTGCTCTTCCAAACATCTATCAATGGAAAGAGAGCAGAAGCAGTTCGTTAGAGCTGTCACTGGAAATTGTCTTATTGATGAATACGCCAGTAGACTCCCTTCCCCTACCTTCTCCCTACAGAGATTTTTATAGGAGTTTTAATGATGAGGATGGCTTAAGGCGTAATAGATGCGCAATTTGTATGTCCCTTTTGTTGATCAAGGTCCTTGGATAGTTTGTAGCTTTGTACTAGTTTCTGAGTGCTGTGAATATTTTATCGCAGGGTGGCGAATATTTCCCATAATCAATCTAACATATCCCGGAAAAATCTTATGAACTAATTTGGTGCGCCACCTGTTCATCCAGTACAATCCAGAACAATGTTGTTAGTGTAACATGTACACTTGATCCAGAACATTTACCAAAAACTAAGGAAGATGTTTAATAATACATCTTGTAAAAATCCAATGTCAAAGTACGAATCGTCTTATTAACAATAAGACGATTTGTGCTTTGAAATTGGATTTTTTTTATATTAATTTTTTCATCAAATAAATTTAATTGAGCTCGAAACGTAAAAGACATCAATCAAAATAAAACATTGGGGGCAGTTCAAGTGGGTTGCCAATCTTAAAAAAGTTTGATTTCATTCAACAAAAAGACATCCATAAAACTTTTTAGTTCCCAGAACTATACTCGTTATTCAATTACGATACGCATTTCTCAAACGTCGTCATAGTCCGGCCACACACTGTCGAAGACGAACTCGAACACGAACATGATCTCAGTGGACAATTTTCTTTAAATTTATGTGAAGAGTCTTGAGCCATTCAAAGGAAATATAAACGCATCGCTTCAAGAAAAGTGATACTCGACGAATAGCTCAAGACACTTCACTTAAATTTGAAAAAAAAAAAAAATTGTCTACTGAGACTATGTTTGTGTTCGAGTTCGTGTTCGACAGTGTGAGGCCGGGCTTACTTGTCTGTTCAGCAATCGGTCTCATTAATAGTTCAAGAGAGTTTTTCACCTGTGTTCTGTTTTCAGTTTTCGTGATTTCAAAAGCATTTGACTTGTCTCAATTATTTGCTTTTGCTGACTGAATTATACACATGCTGCATGTACATATGTTTCACGCGTTCTCATTAATGAAACACAACAGCTGGATTGAAATCCTTCGGGGAAAACTTACAGACATATGTATGATTATTATATACTATATAGTAGTATGCATTATATGACTGGATGATAACGACGAGGCTTTAATGAAGAGCATAACATACTCTCATTAAAATTTCCTTTTTCGTGTACCACTCATAAAATAATTCCGAGATACAGTGTTACCAACAGATGGCTCACTCCTTTTTGGGTAATGTAATGAATCATATTACGTACGTATGAAGATAATAATCAGAGACGATAATGATTGTTTGATGTTTTCAAGGATACTTTAGGATTCTTGTCATTTATATTCATCTTTGATAGATTAGGAAAAGTTCGACAACATCGCAATAAGATTATCTTTGTGGTGAGTAGGTATGTATTGTACACATATCTCGATTCGTGGTAATATACTCTTATACATTTGACATTATCACCGGTAAATTCAAGTATAAGAATATTTTTTGTAACATTTAAAATAAATTAAACTCGTTGATTTCCACATCACGCTAAACTACAGAAAGATTTAAAGCTAGTTGATCGCGGGGAAATGTACACAGATACTGTGAATAGGTGATCCTTTCAAATCACATATACTCGTATATTTTTTATTGTAGTCCACCGACGCGACGTTTCGACTAAATATGAAGCGTTTGGTCAGTTTCGAAAGAGCTTTTGATAAGGTCTATATAAAAGGAACCATACGAAACCCCCAATCGAAAAATCCCCAAATGAAGAAAAATCTCCAATTACCAAATCGCCAAACACAAAATCCCCAAATACGAAATCTCCATATACAAAATCTTCAAATAAGTAATCCCCAAATATATAACCCCCAAACGCAAATCCCCGAATGCATAATTCCCAAATACAGAATCCTCTAATTAAAAAAGTTCTGCATTTCAATATTCAAGTTTTTAGTTAAACTGGTAAAGATTAAATGAGCTTCCCGTGGTGCTAAATTTATGAATTTGAACAAATCCTTTTTTTGGGAATTCTAGGTCTAGCAAAAGACAGCAAAAAGCTATGATATACGAGGGTCAGTCAGAAAGTAAGTTTAAGGGTCCGATTGGGGGGGGGGGGGGAGGAGTGGTCAAAACAAAAAAAACAAGGTCATTTTCGGAAAATTCTGAATTTTTTTTTTTTTTTCTACAAAGTCGCCATCTCTCTCAATACATTTTTTGTATCTACAAACTAATTTCGTAATTCTGACGTCGAAACGTTTTGCGTCCAAATTTTTAAAGTACGCTGTGACTGTTTCGGTGATGTCATCTGTCGTGTCGAATCGTATGCCGCCAAACGCTGTTTTCATCGCCGGGAAAAGGTGGAAATCAATTGGGGCCAAGTCAGGGGAATAAGGAGGATGCTCAAAAACGTCCCATTTAAATGAGGGCAATTTTTCTTGGGTTAAACGGGCAGAATGCGGACGAGCATTATCGTGAATGAAAAAGACTTTGCGGCTCAACAAACCTGGCCGTTTGTTTTTGATTGCTTTTCGTAAACGATCGAAAACACCACAGTAGTACTCTGCGTTGATAGTCGTTGATAATCCTCCTCGATCAGCTGTTTAACAAGCGCAACGTTCCCCTTGTTCACTGCGCTCGTTGGTCTGCCTTGGCACGCTTCCGTTTAGGTACGCTGTTCGCCAACGCGTAACCATTTGAAGGCTCATACACTGCTCACCGTATACAGACGATAATTCTCGATAAATTTCACTAGCGGATAATTTTTTTGCGGTCAAAAAACGTATCACCTTACGCGGTTCACATTTGGACGCTACTTCTATCGGCGTCTCCATTTTAAATCGTTGTAAAAAACACAAAAATAGACTTATCGGGCTCAGCGAAGCGTCAAATTGGTTAGGATAGATGAGAGAACAATCTCCTAAAATTTCGTTAGTTTATCTTTTCACCATGCGGAGCGCTGCCACCCTTAAACTTACTTTCTGACTGACCCTCGTAAGTTAGGTTCATACAGCCTTAAGGGAATTTCCGCTTGAGACAGTATGACCCTACTTTGTATATTTCACAATTTTCTTTTTTGCTAGTGTTTATGCCAACCAAAGTCCCTCATAACATTGTTCCTCACATAGTCAATATAATTTACCAGAGAACTAAAGAGTTTTAAAGTTACACTCAAATCAATATCGATGAATTCCAATTGTTTAGCGGTCACTTTAAATCTGTGAAGGATTTCTCTTTATACAGTCAGTAGGATCACTCATCAATAAAACAAATTAATTAATAAAAAATTAATTTGTTAACTTCATTTCACTTCAACCACTACAGTATCAAAATCGTTAATTTAGAAGTTATGCTTTAATATAAAATATAATACATAAAAATAGAAAACTATAAACAATTTGTTCTTCCCCTGAATTCACCAAGGCAGGAGTTGATAATAATTTTACTTTTCACTCTACCTGGATTCTATTGTACTAGGTATATTCGATAAACAAATCATTGGTTATTTTCAGTATTTGTATTTAGATGTAGGCGACAAAAAAAAACATGACTATTTTTTTCAATATAATCAAAATATTTATTTACATATTCCAATAAAACAAAATTATCTCCAATAATCCCCGAATTCCCACTGAGGTGTGATCTTAGAACGCGCGGCTCGTTCGAAGATCACACAAGATTACGTGTTGGGGGATTATGTATTTGAGGGTTTTGTGTTTGGGGATTATGTATGTTGGGATTCTGTTTTTGAGGATTCTGTTTTTGCGGATTTTGTTTTGGAGATCTCGGTTTGGGGATTTTGTGGCTGGGGATTTCGTATCCAAACCCTACGAGTATAAAAAGGTATGCAAGTAAGTATGTTAACACTCTTCAACGCCGTTTAGCATAGGACTCATGATCAGTTACCTTGTATTTTGTGGCTTAGATCGTTGTAAAGCAGTTCGGTTTGTACTTGGATCCCTCAACCAGATACAAAAAATTTACTTATCCCTTATCCAGATCCGCTTGTGGACAATGCCTTCACTAAGCCCCTGATTCGAATTCGACTGAAGGTAGTAGTATTTTCGATAAAATGGTATTCGCGTGTCGGACTATGAGCCCACTAAGCTCTATTTTGGCTGTTATACATTTGTGTTGAGTCAAATCTATCAACTTAGACCTTGATGTGTTAAGTGCACCAGTTTTCTCATATTTTATTTTAAATTTTTAAAACGCTTTCTGGAAATTCTGCTGAATGTCACTTAACATATTTTTCCACCAAGGTACATATGTACAATAAGAAGAAGAAAAGTCAGCCCATTTATTGTGCCATCACAACTACCAACTTAGGACATCCTTTGCAACTAGAAAACCTTTTAAAAGTTAACATGATCCATCGCAAAGAATTCCAAAAGAAGGCAAAAGTGTAGAATGGTTTTCCTGAACACAAAAAGCATCTTGATGATTGAGTTGTCTTAATTGAAAATCGATAATAGCGTATGCTTTCTCGCGTGTGGTACTTTCAAAGAACTCCTCGTTCTCATATGCACATATTCAACTAGACGATGTCATTGACGAAGTAATTGGAAGTCTGTAATAGACCTAAATGTGTACATGACAGGATGCATGCAAGATTCACATCTCACAGCCATATGAAAGAAACAAGATAAAAAAGATATCATAGGATGACAATGAAATCAAATCAGTATTCCAGATTGATGGCATAGAGTGGTCGAAGAGCTTCAAAGGACGTGTACGACGATGTCATGTACGTGGGCATCATGTGAAGGTGTTTGCTGGACTATAGGGACTTTTTTTTCCTAATCATGTTCCAATTACTCTAATGGACTTCTTCTTTTTTTTCATTTTCGTCGCTTTGATTGTCTGCTTAATAAGGAGTTTAATAACTGAATTCTGGCAATTTCTTTGTATACTGGCACAAAATGAAGAGCTATTTATTGAACTCCTTCGCTCGTCCTGGCGCAGTAGACCCGGGGATTTTAGCTGTAAAAATCAAAGTCTTCAAACAGAAGCGACACATGTTGTGCCAAAATTTTATGTACCCATAGCTCCTTTTAAACATCAGCATTATATTCGACCCTTTGACGTGTTAACGACATCCCAACAAAAAAACCATACCATTACCGCAATTCACAAAACGGTGGCGTGGTAATTGGGAATTCGTCCACTATCCATACTACCAATTCCATAAAATGTTTTCTTGTCACTTTAGCAGCTTTCCAAATTACTATAGCTGTGCAACCAAAAAATTATTTTCTTATGATTTGTTCCACAAGAGATGGGAATATGGATATGAATATGAGTCGTTCTCACAAGAGATGGGAACGACTCATATGGTCGTGAATTCAGTAACGTATATTTTTGTTGGTGGTGCTTTTCAATGCAATTTTCCAATGTTCAGTGTTTGGCTCAACGTTCACGTGAAATGAAGCATTAAGATAAAGAAATGAAATAAAGAAGGATATGTGTCAACATTTGGAACGGTGCTTTCTCCTATTTCGGACCGACCGTTTTTCATGTGAATATAGATAATGGGCCGTTTGACCGAAGCGACATCTACCACTACTTCGACGAAAGGTCTGTTGTGCTGTGGGTCAAAATTTGCAAGCTGTTCGACATTTGATACTCACTTGCCCTAACCCATTGTGGGGCGTAGCCCGTCAACTATTCCATGTGGCTTAGATGACGTTTAGTTGGCATAAACCAGTGCGTGCTCCCATTTATCCGCCTACCTGCGACAAGTCGGAAGATGTGACTTACTATTACGCCCCGCACCACAGGGACAAGATAACACAAACATCCATGGCTACGAACGCCGTGGACGGAAGTTGGACCCGTAACGACCGTAGTCAGATATAGGACTGACGCCTCTACGCACTGAGCTACCGGTCGCCTAAAAGAGATGACTCGCACTGATAGCTTCAATCTAGGAGAATGCAACATCGCCAAAGCAGTCTAAGCGACAGCGGTAAAGAGGATAAGTTTAATTGTCGCTCGTGAAGAATCGGAGGAATGCCCATATTCTTGAGATGGCTCGGAAATCGTGAATGCCCGGTAACGAGTCCGTAGATAATTGTAGGCTTATTCCACTTCACAAGTTTAGTTGGTTCGTGGACCTGTTTCGCAGTTTCCCAGAGAGAAACAATATTGACTGTCTAGTCTAGCTAGCTTGTTGAAACCCATTTTATGGTATTGGCGAAGCCTCAGCTTTTTGTCCGTCCCATGTTAATTGCCTTGACTCCTCGAAGGGCATGGGCGCGTCAACATCTCTAGCATTTCTATGCTTTGTTGACGTTTCGATAGCATATCTACTCTTCGGAAGTGCAGTTACTAACATGCACCTTCTATCCGCGTCGTCTTTAAACTGACAAGCTCGGAGCACTGTGAGCGTTATGTTAGTACCCACAGGCAATTTTTCGATCGCGCCGAGATTTGAGCTCCGAGCTCTAGATTAGTATCTTACAGCGGTGATCGAACGACCACGGCCACCGAGTGTGACCGTCCCATATTAGTCAAGTAATCGCATGGTTTGACGGAGGAAAAAAATATAAAAATTTGTTTTTCTCAATTTTGGCTTATATATTTTGGGGTGCTGAAGCCGAATTTCAACTCTGCTACCTCGTAAAAGTGATGCGTCCCGACAAAACTTCCCGAAACTGCTTGAATAATGCCCTTTTTTCACCTTTGTTGCCTATAACTCCGAATATATTTATTAACTTTTAGAGAAAAGTTTTTGTTTATAAGTCGAAAACCAATAATAAGAACTTCTCAAAGCAAAAACCAGAAAAATGAAATACCCTTCTAAAGCCATTGTAGCACTTTTTGTAGAATTTGCAATCTTCTAAATTCGATGTCCATTATGAAATGTGATTTTTCATTGAAAAAATAAATCCAAATTTCATAACGCACATCAAACCTAGAAGTTTGCAAATTCTACAAAAGGTGCCTCAATGTGTTTGCTTTCGAATGGGATTTCATTTTTAAAATATTTTATTTGAGAGGTGTTTAATATTAGTTTTCGAGCTACAAGCAAACAACTTTTTTTTTACTGATTTTGAAATTTTTATTAAACTCTAGCGCCTAAACCATTCAACTGGCGCAAAAAACCAAGTAGGAGTTTTTCATAGGGAGTTCGATGTGGTTTTTTTTCGTATTGAAGCTTTTTCTTTAAAAATTCATTATTTTCGGAGTTATAGGGAGAAAAAGTGCAAAAAGCAGTTTCGGGCCGTTTCCCCAACGCATCACTTCTTCGAGGTGACAAAGTTGAAAATTGGATTCAGCGCCCCAAAACACATAAACCAAAATTGAAAAACAAAAACCTATATTTTTTCCTGAATCCGGCCCTAATGGACTATATATTCATAATGGACGGGCATATATTCCGATGCATTCTATTTGTTATGGAGTCCGGCTTCCGGGAGCTTAGTGCAGTGAGGTGTCTGTTTGATGTTTCATTACACCGCTTTTCGCGAATTCGAATCCCGCCGTGGTTAACTAATAGATCATTGTCTCAGAGTGCTTCTCGCCTGAGTTTAAATACAAGAATTCTTTCATTTCCTTTAGGTATGTCCCGTAGTTCGATTTCAACCACCGAATACCATGAGCGATTCTGAACCAATTTCGGTTTTGATGAGGGCATACGCCAGGTCACGTCATTAAATGAAACAGAAACAAAACCTAGTAAATATGGGTATTTTCTGAATCAGTCCGATGACACCAATGCGCTGTAGTACAGGACAACAGGACCTTCTCGACATGTAGTGAAATATAAATTAAATCTAGTAAATATGGGTATTTTGGGTAACAGGCTAACGTGGAAGCCCAACATCCTTGAGCGGGTGAATAAAGCCACTACTGCACTCTATTCGAGTGGGAAGGCGATTGGCAAGAACTGGGGTCTGCAACCGAAAGTAGTGTACTAGCTATATACATCGGTTGTGCGGCTAATTCTACTGCAGGGCATTTGTGTGTGGTGGGCGATACTAAGAGTGGCGTCCAATTATCACCTGTTAATGAAAGTGCAAAGGCTAGCAGCGATTGTCACGACAGGGTTCTTTAGAACAACTCCGTCAACTAGCTTGGACGCGCTGCTAAACTTGCTCTCGCTTGACATATTTGGCGAACAACTGGCGGGGAACACAGCCCTGCGTCTTTGCGAAACAGGCCAATGGCGTACGTCAAGTGCTGGCCACTCGGCTATCCTGGACAACCTGGATCTCCCTCTGGAGACTTATTACACGTCTCCAAAACACGTTTCGGTAGGAATTACACCAGCTTGATTCCGTCGAGAAGCCTACGGTCTGACAATGTACCCTTTACCTCCAACTCCTTGGTTATCTACACGGATGGCTCTAAGGCCGATGATGGAGTTGGGATTGGTATCATATATACTCGGAGGGACTGGGAATCATTTTGTCCTACCGTCTCCCCGACTTTTGTAGTGTTCTGCAGGCTGAGGTTTCGGCGATCTCGGAAGCTCTGACCTGGTTAAGGAATCATGTCGTGAGTGCAAGAGACATTACTATCTATACGGACAGTCAGGCTGCGATTCGCTTGCTTGACTCTGTTCTTACTACATCGAAAGCTATTCAGAAGTGCCGCTCAGCCCTCATGGAGATGGGTTACTTCTCCAACATTACCCTCTGCTGGATACCGAGCCACAGTGGCTTTGCGGGCAATTGCAGGGCGGACGACCTCGCTCATGAGAGGACAACTGGTGTCGTCGATGGGGACCGCATTGACATTAGAATGCCAGTTGCATCATGCAAAGTGGCAATTAAGTCCGCTGCAGTGGATAGGGCCAATACCAGATGGCTCAACAGCAGTACTTGCCAAACGACGAGAATGATTTGGCAGAAATTCGATTCTAGCCGCTCTGCATCTTTGCTGTCATTGTATAGAAAGCACATAAACTGGGTGGTGGAAACTATCACAGGGCACTGCCCCATCGGCGCGCTCGCATGGAGGCTCCGTCTTCCTCATCATGACTACTGCAGGAGTTGTTAGGATGTAGATGAGGAAGAGACTGCTTTGCACTTTCTATGTCGCTGTCCGGCGCTGGCCATTAGGAGGAAGAAATTCTTAGTATTACTGTGACTTGGAGGACCTCAACGATATAAGCATGTTACAGCTCAACCGCTACATTGCCAGCACATGCTGGTTTGGGACCTAGGAAGTGAATTGTTATTGGTGGTATCGCAATGGACCCATGAGAGGTCTAAGTGTGCTGTGTTGTATCATGGCAGCCCCTTAACCTAACCTAACAGGTTAATAAGACCAAAAGCCAACAACTCAAAGTCAATTCAAAGTAGCATTTGCCATACGATTTTCTACGTTTTGTTCCTTTATCTGAAATTATAATCTGAGCAAAGAGGTTTACTCTCATGAATCGTTCCAAGATATTTGGCGTAATAGTTTTATACAGTCTCGTCGTTACAAGGCTCTTGAATGCATATACTCGTACATCAAAGATAGATGTGTAAATTGTATTAAAGGCTTTAACTTTTGGAAGGAAGAGTCAATTATTATAATTTAAGTAACGACATTAATATCTTTTTGCTGGTAATTTCTTCGTTTGTTGCTATCATTAGATCGTTAGCCCGTTTGAATACCATCAAAGTACAATGGGATTTTTTTTCTAGGATAATTGCGTTTTCGTTTTTGAATACTATTCAAATCCAAATAGTATTCGAAAACGCAACAGTATCGTATTTGAACCAGAGAATTTTTATGCATCTTTTAACACCTTAAAGGCAAAATCTAGCATTAAATAGATACATAACTTAAAGTAGAAACATCCAATCGATTCTGACACATTCGAGCGGAAAAATCCCAAAACTTTCAACCCGTCATTCTATAGAATTAAGATGGTGCCTTTTGCCTTTTCAAGATTGAACTCGTTCTTCCAACTGTGGGCATTATATAAATCGTAAGAACTACTACCTGACTCTTCGTCTAAAAGTGAAAGAAGTTGAATGAGATTCCAACTTTCACCTGACAAATATCGTCAACTCGAATGATATCGGTATTTCAACAGATATACAATACGATGCCTTGGAAAGTTTTTCGGTTATTTTTGACTTATACTCGTCCTCGATCTGAAAGGAGAGTATAAGTCAAAGATAACAAAGATGGTGAAACTTAAATATTGATTTCATCTTCAAGTTTCTCATTAAAAAAAACAGTTGAACAAATTCTAATTGAGAGTCTCCAGTTATTGTTTAAAGTAAAAAAAAATATTGAACAACTGACTGCACCACCATTAATATAAAAAAATAGTCCTGAGTAGCTTGTTTCTTAACGGTTTGGTATTCTCATAGAAGTACCTTCACTATTTTTTCTTTATGATGAAAATGTTTGATTGGTAACAAGAAGGATTTTCAAATGAACTCTTCCCTGGCAAGAAGCTTACGAATAGTGTTAGAGCGAGCACGAAGTACAGTACGAGCATTTCTGTCATTCTTTCGTAAGATGGAAAACTCCCACTTTTTGGTCGTTTTTGTCGAGCATCAACTATACGAAGAGAAGCTACTGTCTAATTCAGAAAAGTTTTATCGTCAAGAATCACAAATCAGAAGGCAAACAGCAGCAACGTCAGCCAAATATTCGTAGTATCGGAGCAAGAATGAAGGAAAGTTGCGACGAAGAAGGAAGAAGTTTCAGCAAGCAAAGCAAATAAACTGGAGATCTTTGCTAAGTTCTTCCATC
Source organism: Chloromyia formosa (assembly GCA_964017055.1). Classification (NCBI taxonomy): domain Eukaryota; kingdom Metazoa; phylum Arthropoda; class Insecta; order Diptera; family Stratiomyidae; genus Chloromyia; species Chloromyia formosa. Next base: position 32,717,594 of record OZ024815.1, on the reverse strand, counting down.
CGTTTGGTGGAGGGTGACTCAGAGTGTGTGTTGATTTATAATACTACACTATTTCTTTGTTATAGTGCATTCTTCACGTCTTTTCTACTGTTCCATTTCATATCCATAGCACGAAGTAGAATTCTAAGACGAGTGCAGTTTCATTGACGTCTCGATGTGCTTTCAATCAGAGCCCCGTTATGCAATGCGAAAACTTGCAACGTGTTAAGTTATTTTAAAGTTGTATCGCTTTTTCGTCACTGTTTCCCCATTTCTATTGTTTCGAACATATCACGATATCGGAAAGTATCAGTTTTCAAAATGATTGCAACAAAAGAATATTTGTGCATTGGTTGAAAAAATGTGGGTCAAGCCAGTAAGCGATGGGATACGTTTGGGTCTGAGAAAGTGGCGTCATTTTAATTAAGATTCTTATAGAAGAGCTTTTCGTGTACATGAATGCCAGCGTTCTATAGTGTTTTCAAGTCAATTTAACGCTTTTTCTGAAAGAAATTTAACGCTTGCTCAAATCAAATAAGATATTTGTCCAAAATAATTTAACACTTATCCAAATTAGATTAAAATATGGTTAATTACATTAACTCAACGATTTTTAAAATATTAAACGGGTTTTCAAATCAAATTAAAGATTTTTAGCAAACCAGGTTATTATTCACTGAATTGATTGGATTTGCATCTCCATAGCAATGAAATACTTAGTGCAGCTTGCAATTGCACTTTTGACTCCTGTCTGAATTACGACGTGCATCAAACACACTTGAGAATCATTTCTTAATGCATTTTATACATAACCTTTTATTTCTGAAATCAATATTTGTATCCTGGCCCAGCAACGAATCCATCGTACTTCAAGCGACATCTTCATAAGAAAAAAATGTTCAATCGAAAATGAGTACGTTAGTTGAAGAGGAGACCTCCTCCATTTGTGGCCACGACGCCAGCCAAAGACTCCGGATCTGCTTTCGTAGACCGTCAGATATCTCGTCAGGGGCTCCCTTTGATCTGTCGGTGTAAGCAACACGCTTGACGGGTCAACATTTAGTCGTGCTACTTACACCGGCAGAAACCAAATTGCTAACTCACTCCACATGTAAGGCTGAACAGTTAAACTGCTTCATGCGATAGTTAGGGTTAAGTTGGGTCCATTTTGGAATGATTCTTTAATGATAATGGATAATGCACAAATCCATAAGGGCCGACAAATAAGTTTATTTGTCTGTTAAGGTTAAGTTCTATATTTTTTGCCGCCATACTCCCCGATGGTGAATCCGATCGAAGGTGCATTTGAATAAAAGGACATCTACGAAACGCTTTAGGTAATGACTCGCAAGAGCATTTGCTGCCTGATGTAATGTAAAGCTGTGGTAAAAAGGACTCATTCGTCTCAAATGGCGCCCACCTTCTGCCCAAACCGATCATATAGAGAAAACACTTTCAGTGCATATGGCTGTTGCATATTTGAAGCTTTGGTATCACCACTAGGTCTGCACAAGTCTAGGGTATATACGCTTCGGACTCCTGGTTTTGGACTGTTTTTTTTTATTTCCGGCCTGAAAAGAAATACAATTTTCAGCTCAATGGAAGTTTCTTCTTGAACCTTCCTTGACCTCCATCCTGACAAATAAGAATCTTACCTGCAGTAGCTAAAATTGCAGCTTTGAACATGCCAAATGTGTTATACTATACATATCCCTTCAAATTAATCCAAGGGATATATTAAGCTTGACGCGCTATAGAGTTCAGGGATTCATTTCCCCGGCGCGTTAATAAAATTAAAAAAATACCTGTTGGTACTATTAAAACTCCAAGAGCGTTTCAAGGTTATCAGTAAAATAAGCTATTCGGATAAGAGGTGTCTGTTAGCAACTGCACCATCCAAAATATATATGCTACCGAAATGTAAAAAAAAAACGATCACCATGAAGTGGAAAACGGAAATGACTCCATAAGCCAAGGTAGCAGTATTTATGTTTCAATATGCCATATTTCTAGCGCCGCCTGGAAGCAGTTTGATACATAAAAATCGCAGCCAAATTCATGTCATTGCAAAATCCGACATTTCATCTGCACCAACCTGATATATCTAAGGTAGATCAGTGTTGGCGTCAAAATATTTAATGCGAAGAACCGGCATGAAATTAAAGCGGTGAAATTTTCTAGATTTGGCAAAGTGTTCCCCCTCTCACGCTTTCCAAAAAAACTCACAACTCAATCTACATTCTTGTCAACCGTTTGAAATATTCCAGAATTTTAATGCGCTATGTACACCACATAGCACTTTTCGCCAATCTACTTACAATAGTTAACTATGAAGCAATTTAATTAAAAAACTTTTCCATTTTTCCGCACGTTATCCTCTTTTTTGTGAAACAAGATCAAGCTGGACGTAGAGGAAACACCGCATTGAGTTTATGCTAAAATGACTAGGAAACGTGGCATAATATGGCACATAGACAAGAAAACTTTCTCTTTTATTTCTTCATACAATATGCTCTTTGAATAATGCAGACAAAAAAAGACAGCGGATCTTTTATTTTATTATAAATATGGTCAGTTTAATTTTCAGTTTCCTTGTTGAAGTTTTCGTGGAATTAGCCGGGGAAGAAGTATGCAGTCTATTGTTGGATATTGTTTGGTTTTTGTTTTTGCATAAGATGCAGAACGCAAGGCTAATGCAGAGCTGAAAAGGATTTAACTTGGAAATGGAGTACGTTATGATTCTTCCTCTTACCCTGACCCCTAGTAGCTATGCCCCACTGGGGGTTAGGGTAAAAGTGAGCGTCAACGTCAACTATTCCTAAGCGGCTTAGTTGATGGTTCGTTTGCATAAACTGGTTTCGGACGATGCATGTCGCTAGCATGCACCTCCTGTCAACTTGGCGGTATACTGCGATTTGGGCAAGGCTGTGGCTTCGCTTACGCCCCACTTCACAGGTGGAAGGCAGTACAAAAAACCATGGCCAAGTCGGGACTCGAATCCGTGAAGCCAGAGAGATCAGACTGACGCCTCAACACCCTAAACTATCAACCACTCCCTTCCACTTTATGACTGGGTGTGAAAACAAGTTACCGTACATCTTCGTTACCTACATGTGTTAGCTTTCTAATGATATATCATATAATCAAAAATATTTAAAATACTCATTAAGTCGTTTATTTTATTCTCTTGAAAATTCAAAGTTTAAGTTGACTTTCGCCAATTTTATACCACGTTTGCAATTTGCAATTTCTTTAAGATTGAAACACTTGGAAGTTACGTTTATTCGTAAAGTAACATTTTAGAAAGTGAGGTTATATCTGGGATTAAATGCTTTAAAGAGTAACAGATTTCGTTTTTTTTCCTTGTCAAAAAGTCAAAATAACGACATTAAAAATGTGCGATCAATCCGTAACGATTGAGGATAGAACAATTGAATCGTTTCTTTTCAAAAAGAATTGTATGGAGCAATGCAGGTTGAATTTTCATCTTAAGTCTCGTTAAAAATAAATTTCTGATTAATTTGATTTCTTTCTGAATTGGAGCTGTCATACGACAACATTTTAAATGCAATTGTTTCGCACATGATACTTTAAATTGACCTACAGAAAAGCTAGTCATTACACATTTGAAAGTAGTTTGAAAGTTTGGGAACCATCATTTCGGATAAGATGAATCAGCTGTGAAATTCAGTGGAAAGAAATCGATATTGATTTAGGATTTACTCTTGAAAAGTAGTACGTAAATCTCAAATTTTGTCCGCATAGTATTCCTGCACTGTCGCAAAACTTTCTTACCTTATATGTTGTACATATGTACCTAAAAGTTCCTATAGGTGACGTTGCATAAAATTTCCCGAAATCATATTCACAGCGCTGACTGCTTGTAGATTTTGAATAAATAGGTAGGTATCATTATTTGCAAACTTTCATATACGCAGTTTTCAGTAGTGTCGCCTTTATTCTGCAGCTCGATCTCCGAAAATTGTTCATGCCAATATTCAATATTGCTCATTTTACATTTATCAACTTATAATTCCCTCAATTTGAAATTTTAATTGAATTGAATTTGAAATTTTGAAATTTGAAGTCATTATAGCGAAAACATACAAATAAAGCTTATTCATTTGTTAGTGGTGCTTACGCTAAAATTTCATCGATTACAAGGTACGGATCCATATTCCAATTAGTCAGTTTCTCATCCATTCTACATTCTTTCGGAAATTCGGTTAAGAGCGTTGCATTTTCGTCCCTGGTTCACAACTCACCGGAGCGTATTAAAAGTTTCGTCGTAAGTTTACCGCATTATGTAACTAATCAATGCGAACGAATGATATTGCATTGGTTCGATATTGGTGCAGATTTGAGAGTGGCCCACGTCGGCTTGGAAACTAAAAATACCGGTTACTTCGATTTCGATGATGACCTGAAACCTCCTTGAAAATCAAGTCGCATACAGTAGCCTTCTGCTTTCCAATAGATCAAAAGTATCTCAATTTCGAAAATTACGTTAGCGCTGCGGCAACCTTCTCTGAACACGCCGAAATCTCTAATTATAAGTCGATATCGGGATTTCATGACCACTTGACGAGAAGCAATCGATTGTATGGTTCGTTAGGTTTTCCCCTGTAATCACTCGACGAAAAAAGCAAGTTACATTGGGTTCGAAATTTGTACTCGTTTCAGTTTATCAGTTTACATGTACGGATACACCTCACATAAACCTACGGGAAGTTGGTCCTTTACGTATTTCAATTGGAAGCTGTGCTGGTTAGCCAGATGTTTGGTGTGTTGCACATTTTGTGCTTATATATTGTTACGAGCATTCTCCTGGTGAAGAATTTTCCATGCATTAGTCATCGTCAAAGTCAGCTCGTTTATAGACAGATTTCGGAAAGACTTTCACATAGTAGTGGACTGGATCGACAACTTTTCTAATCAAAAAGCGTAATTTATGCTTGAAAACTTTGTGGTCAATCACCGGATTTTATATTGGATTTGGATTCGAACAGAGTTTACTGTGATATGTACTGTATCTTTATGATAAGTAGTTTGTGGAGGAAGGGAGGAAAACGGGACAGATCATTATTATGTGTAGTAAAACTGAATGAGTTTTTTAATATTTCAAATTTCGAGAAACATGTCATTACCTATTTGTTTGCAAACGGCTATTATATTGATTTATTGGATTGCCTGCAGTGGATTCATTAAGTTCCCTTTTAATTTTTGCCGGTAAATGTTGAAAGAGTTGGAGTCCAATCGCTCGTTCCGATATGCATGGCTCGACAATGGGTAAGAAGAAATAGTCCTGCAGAGGGTGCCTTTGAAATGATAAGAGCTGTGTTCCATGGTTCTGCATATGATTGCATTGAATTTTCGTGCGTTTTGAAGAGTAAGTGCACGCTAGCACTGAACATCAAAATGTCCTTGAATCATCATGAAATCTACAAAGGTAAATACTAAAATCTGTGGAAAGCAAAACATTTTTCCTAACATCCCCTACTTGGAGGAGGAGGAAAATGACATGTTAGTAAGTACATATTGTTTGTATATTGTACTTACGAGTATACTATGATCCGACATAAAAAATCACGCTTATTTCGTCCTCATTAAAAGCAACTATCATACAATACAACAAAACAATAAATTCTTTGATACCACACTATGAAACTTGTTAAGGTAAAGGGTTCACTGTTGCCGAAGACAGTTGTTCAATGTTTTGCCTTAAAAATTGATGTTTCGCCAACCTAGCACACTTGGTTCAGTTGATAAATGTGTTTGGTTGAATAGGTTAAGCACAACACGCATACACCACCACTGGATCCATTGTGATACCACTATGACACCACAACCCCGAACCAATACAGGGAGATGTTGGAGACTGCTCCCATCTCTAAGCCAGTCTGCAACAGTCTGCTATGACAATTTGTCGCAGATTGGCAATAAGTGTAGATGGTGATATTTGTAGCAGTTCTAGCGTTACACACGAGCCAGGTAAGAGCCTCCGAGATAGCCATGATCTCCGCCTGCAAAATGGTACAAGGAAAGTCAAAGAAACGCAGTGATGAATTTATTTTCAATCTGTCATACAATGGCGCAACGCAAGTCGCGAGGACGATTCTGCAAAAATCCTCGCAGAACCGCTCTCCTTCCCTATCTACCGCTTCCTGCACTTAGGCGATAAATTCGTATATTATTGTAAAGGACTAAACAAAATACACAAGACACAAAAACAAACAAAGGACATTGCAATAAATTTGAGCAAAATCGATACACAATCATACAACATACAACAAAATAAAAAATCATTTTGGATAAACGCAGTAAATTTCAGTAATTCTATATTTTTAATTAGTTATTATAATAAGGTAACTTTTTTGAAAAATGTCACGGTGTCATCACGGCTTTGTCAACTAAAACCGTTTTTCTCTTCGGGAATTTTGAGATGCAAAAGTTTGAATCAAACTCTCACGCTATGAGTCTCTCCTAGCTCATGACACTTCTTAAATAATTTTTTTTATTAACTTTAATTTTGAAAATTACCTAAACTGTTACGGGAAGAGTTAAAAATAGCAGAAAAGCTGTTCTGGTAAAGTTGTGGTTAAGGTAGAATGGTCCAGAAACAATAATTCCGCCAATTCTCGAATCGAAGATTTTTTTTATTCAATTTCATGACTGAGACGCTTGTGCCGGAGGCCAAACGCATACTTAGATCATCTTCGTATTCCTTAACCAAGAGTGAAGACTTTTTTCTAATTCAGTATAAGTTGCATACAATATAATAAAAATTTTGAAGTTAGTAATTCAAACAAATTAGCCAATTCTTCCATACTACAATAGAAAATCTGTTTTTTTTTCCTGATTATTGATGATGTGAGATTATTGTGAGATTAAAAACTGCCACCTGAAAACACTTTTGGAGATCCGTTAGTCTATGGTCTCGACATAGCTCATCATAAGGCTTTTTAAAACTTAAAAGTTTTTTTTTGCTTTCAAGCCTCACTCTTAACGTCCCATTTTCTTGCAACGGTTTCGGCCTTGGTTTTAACGCCCGCAAGCGCATTTCGTAACTCGAATAAATTGAGGGTTGCATTCTTCAAAAGATTTGAAGCCTCAAATAGATCGAAATTTGTCGTTTGCGTAAATTTTAAAACTAAATTAACTGAATCAAAAATGTTTGTATGCAAAACAATTTCATTTGTTTTTTGCTTTTTATCCCCGAAGCTGTAGCCTTTTCTTCCTAATTTGTCTACTTTAAAATAATAAACGACAGAGCTTTTAAAATTTCAGCGTATAATTCTTTTGCAGCTCGGAGCGAATCTACTCGTAAACTTTTTAAGCCTTTTTAATTTCAGTGCCATGGATGACAGTTTTTCTCATCTCTTAATACTATCTCTAAAAAACCCACACAATTTCTCGACAACAGCATAAAAGGTTTTGTTCTCAGTTACATTTAAATTGTGGGCCGCGCAATATACAAATTTTGCTGCTTTTGGTTTGTTTTTTTTTTCACATCGGTGTATGTGCCTGACATGGCGAAAAGGGACCCAAAACATTAGCGGTCTGCTTCTGATATCCCCCGGAATAAAATTTACCTGACATTGTAGGCGCACCGTTACACCCCTGACCTCTACACTTTTTCAACGGCAAGCTCTTCGGCCCTCCTTACCCGCCGGGCCCGCCACCGGGGAGAGGTTTGCGGGCCCCTGCTGCTGTCATAGTAAATACCCACCCCTCCTTCATCCGTCTTAGAGCCATCGGTATGGATGCTTAGTGTATCTGGCTCCGCGATGCTGTTTTTTGCCTATCCAGCCCGTGAAGCGACGAGTATTTGGGAGGCGTGTAATCCGTCTCTACATGAGCTGTTCAGAATGAATGAGTGGGTTTCACGGATCTTTGACGTAAATAGAATGGTGGTACCTAGAAACCCTTAAGCAGGGTGGAAAATAGGCTTATTGGTCCAGAGCCAGTTGGACGCGCATGTGGATTTTGCTCCGCTCTAGGGGTAAAAAGAAAATTGATCTCTGTCTATAGTATATTCGAGGATGCGCTCTATCCATGGATATGCAATATTCAATGCGTGCTGCAAGTCAGCCGGAGTACAGCTGACTGAAATGGTTCAAAGGCTGGAGATAGTCCAGCGAACCGTTTCTTCCGAAAGACTGGATTTAAGAGGTTCAGAGGTATTAGGATTTTATGATTTGTGATTTAAATTGTTAAACTTCAAAATACCTTTATCAATTTGAATCGTTTCGTTGACTATACCTTATTAAACCTGATTATAATGTCTCACGATCCTTTCGGTCGCCAGATAATTTATTGTTACGTTTTCATGAAAGAGCTGGTTACGATTCAACGAGGCCGTCTTTATTCTCTTGAAATTTTCCCAAAGTTGAAATTGCATTCTTACCGATACCCAAAACCGATTCAATTCATTGAAAGAAGCTTCCGTTAAATTCAACAACAATAAATCCTGAATCGTAAGCTTCAGTCAATATTATTCATTAAATTTTTGAAGCAAATACTGTGTATCCACATTTTTACTGAATACGTCGGCACTCATTTAACTGTCCATTGAAACTCACCGTAATTAATTTAATGTGTGCATGATGAACTCAAATAGTTTCCGTTTTTTTTTTATTAAACGCTCCGGTAAGTATATTTTCCACTCTCATTATGGTCCTGCATGAACCAATGTCAATATTCTGAAGTATTCTTTAAATACATGGAACATGACTTCTCTAACATATATATCTTTCTTTTCCTCTTTTCCACACGCAAAATCAATTTGACGTTGCTGCTCTCAACCGACTGTGGCATTATTAACCATTTTACACAATATCGTCATGGTTACCGTCATCGTCGAAACATTCTGTTACTGGACGACTGCACACATGATTTCGCATCACTTAACATCAATCATACGTGCTACTGCGGAAAATCATTTCGCGTGTTTCCTTTGGTGAAATATAACGTATCCTGGCGGATCCTGTCGGTTCGCGGTTCGGTATCATCGCTATCTTTCATCCTCATCAACACATCGCACATCGCCATCGTCGTCGTCTCCTTCATTCATTCGTTGTGTTTTATGTCCGGTTGGGGGCTTAAATCAACGTCAACACTACCGGGTTTACCTTTGGCTCAATCCAGCAGCTTCCAACCAGAATAGTAAAACAGCCACCATTGAAATGTATGCTCCGAGCTCATATAATGATACAGTGACCGGCGAAACATTATCAAGTGTTTCGGAAAAAAGCGATTCGTACTCGAATGAGGGTAGTCAACCGGATTATATGGTAAGTATGTTTGAAATGCTGTAATACTATATACCTATATATAATTTCTGTTTATGAAAGTGTCCACTTTTGATGTATTATTGTAGAATAGAAAGTGTCTGTTACGGAGAGGATCTGCATTTTTGTCAGAGATCCAATTTGAGCCCAGAGTATCGTTAGCAGATTCCCAGCCTACAGAGGTCTAGACGACAATGATTTGATCTTAATTATCATCGTCGATTTATTTTTGTTGACTCCTTTAGATCCGATATCAGGATTAGTTTTTTTTTTAACTAGGCAGGAATCCTACTTCCTAATAAACCCATCATCATCATGGCTCAACTGTCCGACGACGGACCTTGACCGTCTGAACAGATGCCCTCCAATTATCTCGTTCAAGTGGCCGCGTCCTTTAATTTCGGAAGCCTAGCAGATGTTCGCCATCAGCATCCAGTGAGTCTTACTTACGAGCTCTCGGCCTTCCTTTCAGCTTTGCTTCGCTTATGCGTACTTTCATTAATGATTGAGGTATGCTATTGGCACTGGTAGACTGTAGTTGGAAGAACCGAGAGAAAAAGTATCGTTTGCTAGTTGTATCCGTCACTTGATTTCCTCTATTTCGCTTTGAGAGGGTACTACCCAGATTTTTAAGTCGTCTACAAATTTCATGTTGAGGTCTCCGATGTTGATGTTCGGTTGTCCTGTCCTCCTCGTTCTTAATTGCGACAATATTTTTCGTTTTTCTTTGCTAATGCGTAGTCCAACTTCTTTTGCAGTCATGTCAAGATTACGTAGCGGTAGGTAGATTTCGAGATATGATGTTTATTTCGTTCCCATATTCTATTATGAGCGTAACGGATGGGATGGTGCATTCACGTGTTAGGTTAAAAAGCGTGGGAGCCAGGCCATCGCCTTGCTACAGGCCAGTGCATGTTTCGTAGAGGTCATCATCACCTCTGTTATTCGCTCTGAAACGACCTCGTTATCCCAAAATAGGCTTTGAATAGGCTCACTCCTTGTGATTTTGGTAATTCAGCTGGGATTGCAACTGCGCCCTCGCATTGACCAAAGCGATTGACTTTAGAGTGAGATCTACTTCTTATACGCTCGAGGGTTGTGTGTTGTGGCCTTCATTAGTCGTACTTGTGCTGGGACGTTGGTTTTAAAATTAAGAAGCTCTTCAAAATAGGACGCCCATCGCTTCTAATTATTATCGGTATCGCTGATGATGTTGTCATCTTTGTCCTTACAGAGGATTATCCTGGGTTGGAGACCATTCTTAATGGTATCTTATAATCTGCAGTCTTGTCTAGTGTTCTTAGTAGCTAGGTTGTTATTTATATTCGGAAACTGCTCAATAACAAATTTTCTTGTCTTTCGTCTGATGATTTGATTTGATATTCGCCATAGCTCGTCATATTTTCTACTCTGGGCTCTTTTAGTCTTTCAGTAAATAGTCGGTAAACTCCGCGTTTCACGTCTAAATATTTTTGTTACTAGAGACTTTTGACAAGACTGTACGTACAAACTGCTTGTCGTTTACGCCTTTGAGTGCCGGAAAGGTAATCCGTGTGCGCACGGAATCTGTTGTCGTTAAAAAGAAGTCGTAATACGACAAGCTCGCCTGATCGTCTTGCTAAAACTTTCTATTGTTGGTTAAACCAACCATTTCTTGAGCGCCGGGCTTTATGTCCAACGACTTTCTTTGCGACTTCCTTAATTATTTATTTCCGAGTTTTTCTCAACACTCGTGGAGAAGTTTTTTAGCGTTGGTTCTATTTTTTCTCAAGAGCAGTTGCGTTTTCCTGCGCTGTAGCATCGTCCAAGAAACTGTCGAGGCTGGCTTTCGATTTTTGGACTGAGGAGATTTTGCACCGTTAAATTATCTTAATCGCAGTTTTCTCCTCGATATGTTTGGACACCACACACACTGGAGGCGCATCGTTTGCATATAAGGAGGTGGTGAATTTGGTTCGTGTATTTGGAGATTTCCAGTTTTGTTTGAGTGATGCGGTGTAGGATTCAGGTTCAACTTACGACAAGATTTCTACTGCATACGAAGTTTCTCAACCGTTGGCAATTATCACCGGTTTCGTCAAGGGGATTGTGTTCCCCATGATTCCACGATGCTAAAGTTCGTTTCGAATTTTCGCATTAAAATCTCCAAGCAGTATTTTGACGTTGATTTGATGGGAGTGTGTTGAACTACGTTTTCTTCTTGCTTTGGTGGGAGCGTGCACGCGATTACGCCAGAAGTTGTGGAATCAAGTTTTAATACGAATCGCATACATCCTTTCATTGATGAGATTGAAATGAAAACATGTGGTTTAAGATGTTTATGTCACTCCAAAGGCCTTGTTTCCTTATGGTTTACCGCTAGGGAAAATTTTGTGCGATTTGTTGTCATTTTGGCAACCAGTGCCAAGTCAATTAGTTTCCTGCACTGCGGTGATGCGTAGTTTGTGTTTTTCGAGCTGTTATAGAAGGGCCTTATTAGCCCCACATTCCAGGATCCGAAAGAATATAAGAATATAATCAGAATAGTTAAACATTTGCATGGCTGCCATGTCATTGGTGATCCATCCAATCCGCAGCTTTATTTCCAACTTCTTTACACGGAGTAGTTTTACGCGTATGGGTTGTCGGCCCAACGCTTAATCCTATTTATGGACTACCTCGGTGATAGTTGTTTCAGTAGTTTTGCTACGCAGTTCATAAAACTATGTTACTCAGTTGCCCTAACCTCTTGTGGGGCATAACGCGTCATGTTGCCCACTTGACGTTTCGTTGGCATAAACTGCACTATGTTGCAGGTTTGACTACTTAATTGATCCAACTCTACTAACCTTACACGCTTGGTTGTAACTCGGCCATTCAGGCGCAACTGTCATCGTATTTGACTCAACCAAACTATCCCACCGTCACTGGCAAGACTTGGGCAACAGCGGTTAAGGGTCACGAATACTCATTCAGTTTATCTACTTTATGCATATTTACTTTCCATTTTCGTTAAATAATCGCACGCTTTTTTTTATAAACTCATTCCACGTTTCGCCTTATCTTCCTTGCGTCCATGTACACATTTTCACAAAAACTACAGAATATCTTTTCCTCGTATCTTCCGAAAATAATTTTCGGTTTTCCTTGTCATATCATAAATATTCATACTGTTTACCCTATTCTCTCGTTCGCACAAAGTCCTATAAAATATTAGTGTCTGCTCATATAAATACGCCGAGTAAATTTAACAATTGGCTGAACTAAATTCCGTTGCCCTCATTTTGGGTGAATCCGTTTTTCAGCTTCCATATAATAATGTCAACGTAAGCAGAAACTATGACTACATGGTCATCCGGCAGCATTATGTTTCTGTTTTCCTCCGTAATAATTCTTCCCATTTCGTAACGTTCGCTGATCCAGTAATTAATATAGCAAAATTAAAAGGAGACAACCCTGAATACGCATGCCGCCGTTACAATAGTTTGTTGTTCGCAAGGCTCTCGAAATTGTTTTTTTTTTTATGTACTACATTGCATCCCCGCCCCCTCTGAGGTGCGAGGTATAAGAATATGCCATAGCATCTCCTAGCTAATAAATGGTGGGGTGTAAAAGGATAGGATGTGTATGCCAGCAACATGCGTAATCCGAAGGCTGTTATATGTTAACGACCAACGAAACGTCAACTAGGCCTCTTACGTGTAGTTGACGCACTATGTCGCTGAAGGGGCTAAGGGAAAATAGTATATGTACATAGTAGTATCCTAACTCGACTAGCGACTTGGTGTCTTCGGGATATTGTGTTATAAGAACTCATGCATAGGTATTTATGTCATGACATGACTGCATTACAATCGTACTCCCGTAAATCTATTGTCGCACTATATCCTTGAGCCGGTTGTGTTACGTCATACGTCTAGATGCACTTGGCATCATCCTTCTTGATCAATATTTAATTTCAAATTGCTGTTAAACTTAATTCTTTTTTTCTGCTTTTCAGGATGAGACGCGAAAGAAAGCTGCCTCAACATATTTGGTCGAGAATACAGACATACCGCCGCCACGATATCAAAAGGATGGAACACTGCCGTCACTCTTACCCAACAATGCCCTAAACTCAGGTATATTTCCAGATAACTGCATTAGTGTACTACACTTGTAGATTTTTTTTATCATTACGAGAACAATGTTGAAGCCTCGTTTTCTCTAAACAGACCACACAGTGTCTCATTTCTGTCGGCTTATTTTTAAATTTTCATTTACTCGTATTATTACTATTCAAGTAGATTGGTCCAACACTTGGGGCATTTGCCAGAACGATTCTTGAAGTGCAAACTTTATTATATAAGGTCAAATGACACAACACTATAAAAAATCCACCACCTATACTCTACCATTGCGGAATTATCCTTCAGAAAGCTAGATTCTAAACTGTTTTTTCTCGGCTCTGCCCATCCAAAATGCCGCCCATATCCTGTTGCTGTTGCTGGCTCGGTATAAGGGAAAAAAATATAAAAATAAAATAAAATTCACAACCCATCTCGTATCGTGCTATTTCGTCTGCTTTCAAGATTCCCAATCCCAGAATAATGTAGAGCAGAATGCTAAGGCCACTATTAGAGCGAATATCCATTCTCCATCGTCTATAGTTCCTCTGGGGGATTTAAAATGGATTTTTCGATAATACAGAGAAGAGTCTGACGTGTTTTGTACGAGTATATGAACTGAACCTGACCTGGAATACACAAAAGATTATTGTTGGTCGGTCATAGCTGCCTTGCATGTGTACATATTTGTCCATGATGACCTTTTTCGTGTGAACTTTGAACTGACAATAACAAGTATACGAACAAATCAGGGTGGGCATTTTTCTCCTTGAGATGAGAATACATATTTCAAATGACGAAGGGAGAAGTATCGATTGTAGTTAGGGATGTTGTAGTATTTCTGCGGAAAAAAATCATCTATTTTTTTCTTAGATACTCGTATCTTCAGTCCGTAATCTATACTCATCCTCTGAAAGGGAGGCTTTTCAGCCTTAAATCAACTTTATAGTTACACGATTCCCAGTTTGATATACCGGGGGGCGGATAGTTGCGATCGATCCAATCACGAGATGGAAGTTCCCTATTTCACCTTCATGAAAAAAAAACCGTAATTCAATAAATTATACTTGAATCTTTTAAAGAACGATCACTCACCTGTAAAGGAACCCCTAGACGATCAAGCCGCTTGATACATCGGTTGTAGTCCCCTCAATCACGGACGCTTCAATCAACCTTCTACACAGTCAATCAACTCTTCAATCTTTTGATCAAAACTCATTCTCATGTGAGTTCCCGATTCGGAAAAAGTGTGAAGTGAAGTGTTGCAATGGTTTCCAATACCGATTTGGCCTTTATTGCCATGACATTGGTTAGCCTCAAGCGGAAAAAGCAAATTAAGAGGAAACGACGTTGGTCCAAGGAGAAACCGCTTCACTCATGAACATTTACTCAACGTTGCGCGCGACACGGAACCAGGAGACTACAGGCACTTCATTGGAATAGAACAAGAGAGTTTTGATTTTTTACTGAAGTTGGTACGGCCCAAAATAGAGAAGAATGAGGAAGATATGTGTGAAGCGATTCCTGAAACACAGAGACTTTCTGTCACATTGAGGCACCTAGCATCTGGCTGGCATGAATTTGGAAGATCTGAAATTCATGTGCGCCATTGCTCCCCAAACTCTGGAACTCATCATAATACAAACTTGCTCAGCAATTATCGAGTAACTGACGCAATGCTTGATCAAAATTGGCTTAGAGGGTCAAGTACCCTCGCCAACTGCTTGACACCGTGTAACGGACGGTTTGGTGGTGGGGACGGAGCCTTAGGTAGCATATGACAGTGAAGGTCGGGCCGTGCCATCTGATGAAGAAAAAGGCCCCTCAACGAGCTAAGCAGCGGCCTATGCTTGCTGTAGCTCAGTTCGGGAGATGTGGGCGGGGTTTTCGCCGCTCGTTGCCCCTGTCGTTTACGTATTAACAAAAATTCATAGGCCTGGGGATGACAACACAAACAGGGGAGGTAAAAATGGGGAATCACAGTCGATAAGGATGGAATGGTTGGCGGACGGATCAGACGCCCACGCGGTCGCACCTGGGTCCGGGTTTAATGGGACCCTCGGCCTCTGGTTTCGTACCACCAACAGATCACTACTCATCAGGTGCTGCTTCGATCTGCTGGTGGGAGCAGCACTACCAGACCATAATATGGTTCATTACAGGTGGTTCATTACAACCGTCAACGTTTGGCTCAAGCGTCAAGCCGGTCCCTAGATTCAATCGATTGACGCTTGATTCTGATCAAGCGGATTGATCACCTAGGGCTTCTTTACTTACATATACCGGACATCAATCATATTCACCAAAGAGATGAGACGTCCATCATTTTTACTTCCGTAGAATTTATCAGTCCACTGAATGAGTAAGGGCTCAGCTCTAAAGAGGGAAAGATCAAATCACAATCATTTTTAGGAAAAATAAATAGGCATATATATAAATCGGGTTTCTGACAGGTGCGGTTGTCAGAAACCCGATACAGGATTTCTCCAAAAACAATACCCGAACCCCAGAAAAGCCACCGTTAAGAACCCAAAATAAAAAAAAATGTATTCGGACGAATATATTTCAAATTTGTTTTAAAGAATTCCATAATAATATCCACAGATGTTCTAAGCGATGGAGCATTCTAAAGTGCCTTCCCAAAAGAACATTCTATAAAATCAACAGTCAAGGCTACCCTAATAGGTGACCCGAAAAAATCAAACGAAAATGGGTGGGGAGTTGAGTTACATTTCATAATTGAAAAAAAGTGTCGCTAAGGACAATGACCGAAATCGTTTAAAACTGACAACCATTAAATTCTATGGTTTCTTTTCATCCAGAACATCAAAAATGTTCCTTTGTTCGTTTTATATCTCTACGTTCACTCCAAACGTAATTCTATTAACTAGAAATTCAAGCTTTGACAGAATCATCAAAAACACTCTTAAAAATAAAAATAAAATTTCGCTTTTTGTACCGGTATTACTGCATTCTAAAATGACGACTAACGTGGCAAAACTTTCGATAACGTAAAAAAAAAAAGTTTTACCATCAAAATTAATTATAAAAAACGGTGCGAATAAGTTATTAACAGGTATATCCAGAAAGTAAGAGTACTGTTGAGCTCTCGCGCACTGGGAACTTTTTTTTTTTTGTATGGGTGGTGGTAGTGGGAATTTCCCTGAACACAATGAGCATCGGCGACCCTTTTTAGTACCAAAACTCGCCTCATAGTGTGCGTTTCTGTGAAATATGTCAATAGGAAACCCCGCCAGGTGCGATTTGCGCGCTGTCATAAGGTTCCTACTCGCGGAAGGAAAAACGCCGACTTAAATTTTTGCATGGATCAAAACTGTTAATGCCTGCGTTCACATTTTGGAGCGCTTCGGTTATTCAGCAATTGAAATGCATGTAAAAAGAAAAAAATCACTGATTTTTCCGTTTACATGCATTTCAATTGCTGAATAACCGAAGCGCTCCAAAATGTGAACGCAGGCATTGGCAAAGGTTTTATGATCCGAACAAACGTGTTTAGGTGGTATCGTGAGTTTAATGAAGGAAAAACGAATATTCATGACGAGTAAAAGAGTGAGAGACCTTCAATTGTAACCGGTGAGTTGGTGCAAAAATCGTGGAGACTGTTCGTGAAGACCGTCGATTGACAGAGGGTGCTCCAGCCAAATCGCGAGTATCTTATATGTAGGTGCTAGCTTGACGTCACACTTGCGGCCCCACTTTTATAATCAATGGGAAATCGAAATGAGACATATCGCATAATTACGTGCTAATTAGGTGCTACACTCACAAATTCAGTGCTCCAGCCGAATCGTCACAATTGATTATTTTATATAGGGGTGCTAGGTAGACATTAAGCTAGTACCCCCACTTTTTTAAGCCACATACATAAACTTCCAAATAAGCGTATAATTAAAGTCTTAATTTGGTGCTCCATTCCCGAATTAAGCGCTCCTGCAGGAGTGGCAGAAATTATAATTTTTATATGGGCTTGACGTTACGCTAGCACCCCTGCTTTTTTAAACAGCGTATATCAACTTCCAAAATAAAATTAATAAATAACTGGCCCAACAGTCTAATCTTGACCATGGCCTCGAGATGAGTTAGCATCATTTCACATTCCAGATCGTGACGGTGCGTTTTTGTGCAGAGGTGTGTAATCAATAACACGCTCAACCGAGTTATTTACCCTATAAATGGGTACTCATTTAAGAGCTGAGCTGATTTACGTCTCGGACTATGAGCCCATCATAGTCCGACACGTGAATCCTTTTTTTTTTATCGAAAACTACTACATTCAGTAGGAATCGAACAGTGGCCCAACACATATAGGTAGAAGGCGAACGTGCTAACCGTTGCGCAATCCGGACTACACAATTTCAAATACGCGTCTATTAAAACCGTTAACTAAGTGCTAATTTGGTTCTCTATTCCTGAATTTAAGTACTCGTGCAGGAATAGTAGAAATGATAATTTTTATGTGGGGGTGCTAGCGCAATGTCAAGTTGGGACCCCCTATCGGGCTCGGGCAATTCCCCATGTGAAAACTGGAATCCTGCCTCTAGGAGCATTCGATTTAGGAATAGAGCACCAAATTGGCTGTTAATTAACACTTATATTATACACTTATTTAGAAGTTGATATATGCTGTTGAACAGTGGCGCAACCAGAAATATGGCCTGGGGGGGGGGGGGGCTAAGACATATTAACGGAGTATTGTATGGCTGTGTCATTTAAATTTTTTTATACATTTCTTATAAATGTTCAACAACTGTAATGAATCGCATGACTTTCAATAGTCACCTGGTCGAGTTGTCGACCCCTTCCGTCTCTGGCAGCACCTGAAGAGTATGGTCGCCTTTAGAAGGAAACCAACCACTGAGCTATCCGGGTGCCAGTTTTTCCCTTAACGATTTTTGTATCTACTCCATTTTTAAACCCTAGACTTTTATTGTAGTATAGGGTATGTATATTGTTTTTGCCACGACGAAAATATGAAACACCTTAAAGGAGACTCCGGAGGTATAGCAATGGATAAATACAAATGATCAGTGTCACCTCCTGATTCGATTTAGCCATGTCTGTCCGTTCGCACGGTAACTTTCGATAGAATGAAGCTAGAGCCTATGTTTTAAATGACTTTTTTTTTGCTCGGAGGGGGCTTTAGTCCCCTTAGCCCCCCCTCCCCCCGTGGTTGCATCACTGTTGTTGAAGAAACTGGGAGTGCGTAAACGTAACGTCAGCACCCCCATATTCAATTGTGACGATTCGGCTGAAGGACCTAATTTTGCGATATGTCCCATCTCGATTTTCCATTGTTTAAAAACGTGGAGGTGGTAGTGTGACGTCAAGCTAGCACCCCTATATAGGATACTCAATTATGGCGACTCGGCTGGAACACAAAATTGTTGAGCTGAGCACCTAATTATGCGATATGTCACATATCTATTTTTAGTTGTGGGGGTCCTAGCTTAACGGACGTCTTTCTAACACTAATCGACTAAAAATATTCAGATCACTGTGCTGTTTTGTATCTCAAACTTTGTATGTACGACTGTGCTACAAGCAATTTTTTTTGGATGATTTTCCTATCGTGGCACAAGTTTTATGCTGCACAATGTTGTTATTTCGTCAAGTTTAACGGGTGAGCTACTCAAATATATGTATATCGTCACATACCAGCAAATAGTACAACAAAAAACATATCGCATATCATGTAGAGTATCTTTTGTTGTTCAGCTCTTGATTCGTTTACGTTAGCGCATCTTGGCACCTTTTCACAATGAATTCTACGAAAGATTCCTTTACCTTGCATACTCGTATTATACTCGTACACTATCATCCTATGAATTCCTTATTTTTCTTCGACGAAACCTACTCCTTTCCTTGCCCTACTTCAACTGCAGTCACCAGATCTGTAAAATATGTATCTCTTGTGTTGTTGAGAAATAGAGCCATAGTACGTACTATCGTCATCATCATCACCATCATCGTACGGAACAAAAACAACAAAATTCTTCGTATTCTGGATGTAGTCAGGAAGTTGCAAGATTTCAAACCATTTCCGAAATATTTTGCAGTTCATAGAGCTTATTTTGATTTATTATCCTTTTACCCGAGAAGATGTTCTGCTCTGTTTTCGTGTTGGTACCGTGTAAAATTCCCAGTTTTCATTTGGACAGATGGGGATGAGAAAAAAATGATAATCACAACGTGACATTCCATTGGAGCGAAAAATGAGATGGATTGGATCAGAGGAAGTGCAAAGTTAGTGTCAATAGGGAGAGATTCTCAAGAATTTGGATATGCAGAGTCGTACTTTCAAAAGTTGGCTGGAATTCAGATCACTCATTGTATTGAGATGGATGGCAGCACCCGTGGACATGTTGTGGGTCGGGATTTGATTTTTAAATTTTATGTAATTAGCTGTGATATTCTGAGGAGTTTATGATAAATAGTATTTGTTTAATTCCCGAGTTTTCTATTTCCAAGACAGCAGGCCACGAACGGATTGTAAAATTCCAAAAAAACTGCATGCCAATGTCCATTTGAATTGGGGTCGTCCCCGCAAAGTAACTGGTTGTAGCTGAAATCGATTCATGCTAGGAATAAAACAGTTTATTAGGACGCGTTTATATTGGAACTGCGGCAAGTGACGGAGCACGCTTGGAGCAACTCTTATCTTTGGTTGGAGCACAATAGCAGGTCCAAAATAAACGGCTCTATGGCGGCTATTACACTATAAAAGTTCTTTTACAAATATATTTGACGAACGATATTTCAAAAGAACTTTTATGAATGATATTAGCCGCTAAAGGGGGAAGGTGTGCAAGCATACTAGAAAAGTAGTTGAAACAAGCAACGTCCATGTCGCAAATCTTTTCTTAAGCCGCTATTACACTATAAAAGTTCTTTGAAAATAGCTTTCATAAAAGATATTTGTAAAAGAACTTTTATAGTGTAATAGCCGCCTATGGAAAGCATGTATATATTTTCTTCCTTTGCTAATAGCGCTGTGCTTATCATTAGTCACAGCTCCAACACGACCACTACTACTCGAACAGCAACATTTTTGTTATTTGTTGTTGCCATATATGAAAATCTGGCAAAGCGTAATTAGTTTACCTCCCCTTATGCACGAGTTGTGAGTGAATTGAATCATTAATTCATGTTCACTAGATTTTTTGGCTGTATGCATACCTAACTATCGATAATGCATCGCAGGATGGGGTGAGGTAAACGAGTTCAGTTCATTGTCGAAGGTTAAACACATTCCACCTTCTATTTCAATATTCGTTATTCTGCTGGTCCGTTTGTCACAATTATACCGAGAATAAATTCCCCGCAGCTAAGAACCACTATTTTCGGAACATACAATCGAGGACAAAACGGACACAATCACTTCATTCGCACAGTCGACCTCCCGATAGGTTTCTCAGATAAACAATCAAATTAAAATGAATAAAACGTGCAAAAGGACCCTTTCAATGTGATGCTTTCATCACCATGGTCGGGTCATTTCATTCGACTCTGTCCCAAACCCGAAGAAGCGGGTGTGTGATGACTATACCCTCACATTGATTCGACCTGAAAAACCTGCCAAGAGATCCAACTTCCTGCTGTGTGCCTAGTCCATTGTGCGGTTGCGAATAATGAACAAACCCTTTACCGAAAATATCTGATGACAAAAACGTTTTATGACTTCCAATGAATTCATTCTGTGCTTTCTTCCGACTTCGCTGTATTGTATTCAGGATTTCTTTCTCCGGACTATGGAAAGACGACGATCCCTTCCTACGTATAGACGCATGTACCTATGTACACAATTTTCACAAAAGCTTTTGGTATAGTGCGACCAAAAAAAGGATTTGAACCATTAACTTATGATAAGAATCAGTTCGTAGTGAGGCTTAACGGATTAAAAGTTTTAGTCCTAAAAACTCGGTCGGACGGTTGTCGTCGTCGGTCGGTGACGGATAAGGGATGAAAGTGGTTTTGCAAATGTGGCGGCGACCTACTGTGTGTGTACAGAAAACATCTTTTTTTCGGGAAGCGGTTGTTTGTAACAGCAATCTGATGGCGGTGGTTGGTTGTAGATGGTGCTGGTGGCGTGAAGAACAGGATGTAATTAATATTGAAGTTTAGTAAATTCAAAGACGATATTGTTCGGTCTTTGTGCGGTTCGAACAAACTTCAGTGCCGACGTTTATTAGCAATTTAAAAAAAAAAATTCTGTTGAGTTACATAAAATTTAAATGTTATGTTATGTTGAGGTAGAGGAGATTGGCGTCGCTGGTTTTTGTTTTTTTTTTACCGATTTTGTGCTGATTATTGATTATCCTCTGCCTTCTTCCCTATCAAGGAATTCTGTATCCTTTTATAGTTCAATGTAACTCTCAACTTTATGGATCATGCTCTTGATCTTGTGTTAAGTAATCGTCCCTTGTCTTGTTTGTCGTCTTCTTTTCCGACTCCTGCCTATATTCCTTGTGATCCTTACCATCTGGCTATAGTTCATGAGATCAATATTAAACTGTCAAGTTTTCTCTCACGGACTAATCATTCTAGACTTAACTTTTGCAAGCCTAATCACCTTGATATTCTTTTTTTTGTCAGGGCATTCCCCATGACTTGCTGGGCTTGGGACTATCGTAACGGACCCATTTTTCGTCGCCGATTACGATGCGATGTAGAAATCCCTTCCGATTCTGCCTTTGAAGCAGATGTTCGCGTGCAAATAATCGCCGTTCAATATCTCTCGGTTTTAACTCGTACGGAACCCAATTTCCTTGTTTCTGAATCATGCCCATGGCCTTGAGTCGTTTCGAGATGGCTTGCTGAGTCACTTCCAGTGATTCAGCTAATTCTTCTTGCATTTCGCACGAATCTTCATCGAGCAGTGCTTTCAATTCGTCGTCTTTGAAAAAAAATTCTCTCCCACCACCATGCTTGTCCTCGACATTGAAATCGCCACTTTAAAACGTTGAAACCACTCACGACATGTTCTGTCACTCAGAGCAACCTCACCGGAAGTATCTGAGAGCATTCGATGAGCCTCAGCTGCAGTTTTTTTTCAAATGGAAGCAGAAGATCAAAACTCCCCCGCAAATGACGAGAACTTGGCTCGAAAACAGACATTTTGAATCGCGAATCTTATTAAAAATGCGAACAACTTTTACTAATGCGGGGATGTCGATACGTTCACAGACGTCCAAACTCACTTTGTAACACTTTTGAATTACGTATTTTGACCAGCCCTCACCGATGTCTGTCCTAATAGCCAAAAAGGGTGATCCTTGCTCTGCATTTAACTACAGACCTATTTCCCTGTTATCATGTTTCCAAAATACTTGCGAAGATTGTGTATAACTTCATTTATGACAATTCTGATTATCTTATTTATCCAGAACAGCACGTGTTCCGCAAAAAAAAATCTGTAGATACCAGCCTGGTTGAATTCGTTAATTACGTTGCTAAACCTTTTAATAATCATAACGACGTTCACATCATTTATAGAGATTTTGCTAAGGCTTTCGATACTGTCAATCACCAAATCTTCCTGAACAAATTAATCACTCTTGGTTTTCCCTAATTCCTCGTTATATGGCTGACTAACTCTTACCACCATGGTCGGTCAACTAGAGTTGTTTTTCAAAATTTAGTTTCTTCCTCTTTCTGTCCGTCATCAGGGGTGCCCCAGGGCTCTGTTCCGGGTCCCTTATTATTCTAATTCTTCGTGAATGATATCCCGTCGCTTCTCAATTATCCCTCCTTATTACTATATAGGTATATGCTGACGACAGTAAACTTTTCTCAGCTGTTTTATGTCTTACCGACTGTATCGCCGCTACAATCTGACTTGAACTACTTATCTATCTACTTGGTCAAACGATTTACACCTTAATGTTTCCAAATGTTTTGTGATGGTGTACTACTTAAAATCTTCCCGTATTTCCTTCTCATACCAACTAAACTCGGCTCCTCTCCTAACTGTTTCCACGTTGAAAGACCTGGACGTTGTATTTGACCGCTAACTTCGATTCAGTGATCATTACTCATATATTATCAACAGGTCATATAAATTAGCTGGTTTTGTTGTATTTTACGTGCTCCGGTAAAGGTTTATACATATGAACGTGTGTAAATTTATTTGTGTCACTCGTACGTAGTGTCATAGAATATGCCTCTGTTGTTTGGTCTCCATCTACTTTTGTTTCTTGCGAAGCTTATGAAACTGTTCAAGGAAAATTTACTGGAGCCTTAAGACACAAGCTTGCTTATCGCCCATACCCCGACCGCCTTAGCCTTGTAAATTTATCGCCGCTACGTAAATGAAGAATATACCTAGATCAATGTTTTCTTTTCAAGTTGTTTAATGGATTGTAAATTCTTCTCTCTTTGATGACATTAAGTTTAAGATTCGTTCCCACAACACGCGTTTGATGGCAGTCTTTGATCCTCCTCATATCTCACTTTCTATTTTTACCAACTCTCCGCCCCAGAGATCTATGAGAATCCGATACTTTGGAGCTTGGTTCTATATCCTCATCTTTTTATTCCTTCAAACGTACTTTGCTGCATAAACTTGATTCTTCTCAAATTAATGTTTAATTAACCTTATTTTGAATCTTTGCGGCCACTTTTTAATTTTGAATTTCTATTTCTTGTTTTCCGCCTACATAATTCTAAGTTACATTTTCTTTTTCCTTTGAATTACTATTTCTTATTTTCTTTTTATATGAGTTTCAGCTATTTTTCAATCTTTTTTTCTTTTCTTCTTTTTGCATAGGTTTTTTTCTTTTTAATATTATTTTTTTCTATAACACTTTTTGAATTCTTCACATTACGAATTTTGGAATTTATGCATGTTATGTAGTAAATAAATAAATATTTACTGAATACATATTTCGTTTTGTTCTAGTGAATACGAGAACGTTACCGCATCCGCGACATAACAACAATGCAAACATCATGGATCATCGGGCGCGCGACGATCAAATCTTAATGACGAAAGGAACATATATTCCGTCCCCATCACCAGCACCACCACTGGATGGTTCCTATTATAATATGAACAGTGATCGATATTTATCGTATCCACCAATGGTAAGTACCGAGTTGAGTGATAATTTAAGCATTAGTTTAATTATCTCCAGGAGTGGCGTTGACCGCTGTCTGTCTGGAAACCTTTTCTGGTACAAAAAGTCCTCCGGACTACTTACACCCCCGACCATTTAAATAAGGACAATAGAGTAACCTTTCACTAAATTACGGCAAATTCTTAGACGTATCCAAGCCCAATAAATTTTTTTCCACATTTTGCAATAGAGGAAGTAGTACTCATCATTAAGAAAAAAATTGCATACTATGAGTGTCCTGTTCTTGGTGTAAAAGCAGAATCTTACTAGAGTCAAGTCAAATGACCCAATTTTGAAAATAGAATTTATTAGTACATGAGGACTATTTTAATGAAACATAACTGTTGCTATTCAATGTCCAATATTTTTTCTCAAAAACTCTGGGCAACAAAGTAGCCTTTTATAGTGGATACTGAGTTTTGCTCTCTGACGTAGAGAAGTGGAGATTTTGACTTAAACAACTCATGAAGACGCTGTCCCTATTCAAGTAACCGGGAGGCGTATTTCGAAAACAGTGTTCAGTATGTCCCCCAGTCAGTGACCAAATCGATACGATTTTCTAGTGAAAAATCCGTATCCATCTCGTCTCTTTGAGGGGACGGGACTGAAACGTATTTTTGGGGGCATTTGTCGTCTATAATGGCATTTCTTGAGTGAAATGTGTAAGAGGGCCATAGGTAAAAACTGGGGTCTTCAACCGAAAGTGATGTATTGGTTATTATATACTGCAGTGGTACGACCTATCCTATTATATGGCATATGCGTATAGTGGACGGCACTCAGAGTGGCATCCTACTGCAATAAGCTGGTGAAAGTGCAAAGACTTGGTGCGATTGCCACTACGGAGGCTTTGAGAACTACTCCGTCGACTGGCTTGGACATGCTGCTCAACTTGTTTCTGGTGAATGCTTTTGATGAGCAATTAGCGGCCAACACTGCCTTGAGTCTTCACGATACTAAACAGTAGTGCGCGCTTAGAATTCGACACTCCACTATTCTGAATAGTCTGGATCTTCCACCAGTAACCGACTACACCATTCCAAAGTTTGCATTTGGCAGCAACCACATCAACCTGGTTCCATCTAGAGACGAGCAGCACCCCTATTACACCCGACTCCTCGGCAATGACTCTAAGACTAATATAGGAGGGGATACGCGCATTTATTCTGAGGGACTAAGTATTAACGTATCGATCCATCTTCCCGACTTCTGCTGCGTCTTCCAGGCGGAGATTTCGGCAATCGCGAAAGCTCTGTCCTGGCTGCGGAGGCGTGTTATCACTTTTAAGGAGATTACTATCTACACAGATAGTCAAGCGGCCATACGGTTGTTTAAATCGATCATTTCTACATCAAAAACGGTTGAGAACTGTCGCTCGACACACATGAAAATGAACTGTGTCTTCAACATTACGGTTTGTTAGATTTCAGGCCACAGTAGTTTCACGAGCAATTGCATGGTGATGAGCTAGCCCGGCAAGAGGCAATCGGGGCCACTTATGTGTATTGTAACCAGATTGAATCACCTGTAGGTAAAATGGTAATCGAGTCTGTTGCGATCGACAGGGCCAATGCTAGAGGGCTCGACGGTAGCATTTGCCAAACAACGAGGATGATATGACCCGGGATTGATCCTAATCGCTCGTGACTTATTGGTCTGATTAAACAGAAAGCATATTGGTAGGGTGTTGGGGTCATCACAGGGCACTGTCCTATCAACGAGCATGCGGGGAAGCTTCGCTTTTCTCATCACAACTACTGTAGAAGTTGTCAGAATGAGGATGAGGAGGACAGTGTTCCTCACGTTCTTTGTCGCTTGCCTTGGCCTTGACTGGTAGGAGGAGGAAGTTTTTGAGACTCTATTTTTTCCAATACCTAGAGGGTCTCGTGGATGTTAATGCGATTCAAATCAATCGCTTTATTGCCAGCATTGGCCGGCTGAGTACCTTGGGTTAAGAGTTTAGTTACAGAGTCTTGGTCCATCAAGACTGTACCTAAACTCGGACCATGAGTGGTCTATCTATGCTGTGATTAGTTCACGGTAACCTCTGTACCTAACTACATCAATTTTTGTTAGATATTTAAAAAGTCAGTCTGATGACCCATCCAAAATGGTATTTTTTTATATGAACTTAATCGATGGAAAAATCAGTGTCGTCCATTAAGATTGTGTGCGCGAAATGTGACCAAGGTAAGAAAACCAGAGTAAGCGTTATTACGGCGCAGCGTAATGATAGCAGAAAAGACCAGCGTTACTCATGGCACTATAAAATAATTTATCATTACAGCATATGTGACTTTTACTTATCATTATATTGTAGTATCAGGCTTTCTAGTCAACTTTTGGTCATTCAGTTCTTTTCCATATATGTACTACCGTCGTTACTAATTTTGCACATAGTCAAAAACTCACCATCAACCATTCAACCCCTGACCCACAAAAGAGTATTTCCAAGGATACGAACCTATTCTGATAGACATGTTCTATCCATTAACTTTAAGGTTCACCCATAAATACTTCGTGTGTCAATCGGTTCGAAACGTGTGTCCCTTAAATCAGTCACTGTCACCGTTGAAACCGAATCATGTCTTCTTCTTTTCACTAAACTTGAGTAGATAGCGGTGTCTCTAGTTTCGAAAGTTGAATATCCTTGTTGGGCTTATATAATATCCTAGTATCCGATTGAACACTCATCTCCGTCCTATAGGCGAAACATTTTACAATGAGTGGCATCTCGTGTCCATTCTCGGCCGATCTCCTTAGTTGGATGGTGAACGACACACTATTTACGTACAATACGACAAAGGTCGGGGACAGGCAGAAGGGAGAACTAGGATCGAGTATATGAAGCATATGGCGTAGTTATACTTATATTGCACCTAAGTATTGATTGGGTCACATCAAAGATACAACTCAAATCGAAACTCGTCAAGTATGTATTCAATTTTGTCCGGATCTCCTTCTTCGAGGACATACTTAGTCGATTAATACATGTTTTGTCGATGACGATAATGGTTGACTGCTCGGGAGTATTATTGACAGTAGTTAAGAAGTTAGGTATGATGCAATTAGCTACAACTGATTGTTATGAGATTGGGAAATTTGATTCACAATTGATATGACGTTCGACTCACAATTAACTTTGAAGAGTTCGAATTTTTATTTTGTCCTTGTTTTTTATCCATTTAAGGATTATTTGCGTTTAGGTTTAGATAATGCAACGGCTAGTTCTTAGTATCTGACTAGAGATTTTATCTATTTTACCTTTATTAAACTTTGAGCCGCCGAAATCAAGCTGAGGATTTTTTTTTTTATTACTGAAGTATCATCGTTCGTACCAGGGACCACTTCTCTGGGAAGTACTGTACAAAAGAATTGCATGGCGTAGCATGTATTTGAGTTGATATGATCATGGGCCAATAAAAGGGCTTCTTTTTTCTTGCCTACTCGCAGTACTTATCATTTATATCTAATAATAACTTAAGCTGTATTTGCGTTCTATTTGGAAGCCATTTTCGATTATTCAGAATCACAAGATTCATAAAATTTTCTCATTAAACTCAATTATCTAGTGCGTCATATCTAGTAAGTTTGAAACAATTTATCTAAACGATGCTTCGTGTTCCTTCATTCATAAACTGAATCTCATCCCGAAATTTGCATTTACAATACAATGGAAACTAATCACAAGATTGCCATAAACTCTGAAAATTTCAAAAATGGGATTAAAATTATGAAACTAAATATCATGCCGGGAAGAGATTCTTCAAGTCGTCCTTTCTCCGGGATCCGCTCAAATCTCCTCGGCGCATGAATTTTCGTTTTTTTTTTCTCTCTCTCTCTCTCTGAAGAGCAACAACATTCATATGCATAGGTTTTTATATTACGAACAATATATTCATATAGAGTCATAATTTCTCTATGATCCACCCAAAGGATATTACGAAAATGTTTTTCCATACTTCTTCGCTGAACCGAATTCGAAAAGTTTTTGAGAGTTGTGTATGTACGAGTATGTATGTAAAAGTTGGGCATTATAGAAAATGAAGTTTCCAATTTCATTGGCCCTGAAAACTATTATACGACTCTGTATAACACTAATTTTATGCACATACATATCATATTGTATTTCGTGAAGCGTAGACGTTTGAAAATGGACGAAGGTAACGGAGCAACTGAGTTCGGAATGGGGACCATGGCGGCCAGTCTTCGCCTGGACATGCTAAACAATTTGCGAAACTTTTAATGTTATTTGCACTCATTTATGGAATTGCATCTAATTTAGATTCAACAATTCAATTCGTTAAAAGAATTGTTGAGAGGTGGTGGAAAGAGAGAGGGCGATAGTAAGGTTTTGACCGGAAAAAGTGAGCGAGCTGTCAGATGGAAGGCTCGGTGTAGGGAGGTAGAGAGAATGGATCCTTTATGCTGGATGCTTCGAAACAGCAGCGCAGTTTTTGCCCACTTTTCTGACTGTTGTGCACTATACACATACGTAAATAGTTTGAATCAACTTTTCCAGGAAAGACAAAGTTTCTAGATTGGATTTTACTGTATGCCATACTCGTGTATGGGTATATTAAAAATATATCTTAGCTAGACGCTAGCTTAGCAATTTTAGGTAGAATGTTTTTTCGTATAACCGAAAGTTACTCAAGCAAATAATAATGTTCACATTTTGAAATTCAGGCAAACAGCTCTGTACTCGTAGGGGTGCGTGTGGAAGAACAAGTTGACTGTTATTTATGCGAGAGAACATTCGAATGAATGATACATGTACGAGTGTGCTGTTGAGTCGGGAAAGTTGTAATGTCGGCGAAGTATTGTAAGTGTGGCTTAAAGATATTCCAGCTAAATTGAAAATTAATTTTGTAGAAACTTATCGTTTACTTTTGAAATTGGCGGACAATTGTAACGATTCATTGCAATTGTTTCATTACAAAGTATGGGAAAGCTTAACGGGGAAGGTGTAGTCCAGGAATGTTAACTGGCAAGTTTCACTACTTCATTAAGTTAAATATATTGACGGTTATCGGGTAAGCAATTGCACGATCAGCTTCTTTAAAGGGATCACAAAATCTATATGTCTCAATTTCTGTTTTTTGGGAAGTTTCAAAATAACGCCCAACATTACGTATATTACATATAAATTAAAGCAGGAGAACGATTGATAAACATTTGCCATAAAGGACGGACTGTGGCTGCACTAATGTTGATAAACATTCTATCATTGAGAATAACATCAGCTCGTAGAGAAACTCAAAGGTCACAAGTACTGGGCTGAGTTGTTGCAGCTCTTGATAATTCTAATCATACCAAAAAAGATCCCATGACTTAGCGACAAAAAAAAAGGAATACAACAAGTGACACGTCTCAAAAGGATAAATGGACTTTATGTATTTCGCCGGTACTACCGTACCATCATACCCTAAAAATCTTCTACAACGCAAGATTTTAGTAGATTTGTGGCTGCTATGATCTAAACGAAACTTAGCACTATTTTCGAAAGCCATTTGTATCAGTAGGGAAGATACGAGCGAAGGCTTATGGAGCTTGGCTTTTATTTCTGTAGGCGACTTAGTACGCGTAAAGAAAAACAAATAACTTTAGCGAAACGCCAATTTCACTTTTTTTCATTTGTTCAATATAGCAGAAGTTTTTTGCTTCCAATGTTAACCCCTTGTTAGATGTGACTCCTGTGAGTTGTCGCGTCCATTTGTCTCGGTCCATACGCTGCAGCTTCAAAGATTCATCTGAGGATACTTGTTACACCGGCACTAACCATCCTTTCAGATATCTGATCAGGGGTACAGGCTTCGCATCCGCAGCACAGTTCAGAGTACACTTAGAGTTTTACTTTCCTATAAGTGCTTCTTCAGCGTTTTTTGTGAGACAAATAAATTGTACTTAGCCAAAACTACGACAACATCAGGCTACCAAATTAAACTGAAGATAAAGCTTTGCTTCGGTCCCGAGTCCAAAGCGTATATCCCCTAGATTTGTGCAGACCTAGTGGTGACACCAAGACTTCAAATAAGCAACACTCGGATTCTGTGAAAGTATGATTCATATATATGATCAGTTTGAGCAGAGGTTAATCGACGAAGCTTCGATGAAGGAACATTAGTTCCGTCATTTGAGACGAGGGAGCTTTTTCGACCAGAACTTTATAGGGGAGAAAAGATCTTGCGTATTCCTAAAATCAACTAGCTAACCCCCACTACAAATATTTGACCAAAATCCATTCTCCATTTTATGAAAAGTTACCATTTATTTTAGATAACATTTGCTGGGACGCTAGGCGTTCCTCTAGTCCAATCATGCTCATTCTAATACCTACCAATTAGATCCTTTTACAAACATTTGGCGTGAATTTCAAGTCGCTACCTTCATTCTGTCGAAAGTTATTGCATATTTAAAGTGTCAGCTGTAGCGGAGGTACGGTTTTCTTTGGTTGGATCTTCCCGATTTTTTCTGCCAAATAACCAGATCTTAACTATCAACATGCGACCAAATTTTCAACTCGCTAGCTTCATTCTGTCGAAAGTTATCTGTAAAAGGAATATATCTTTTTTCGGCATTTTTAGGGGAGGTAGGCGCTGCTTTAGTTTGATTATAACCTTCTTACTAGAACTCAAGCAGCTTTTGATCTGAAGTTTACGTACCAAAATTCAGCTCTCTACGTCAATTGGTTCAAGAGTTATAGACTAAAATGTGAAAAGTAGGGTAATGCGGAGCTCTTTGTAAGAAAGGCATGTTATTTTAATACTAATTGATTTCATTTTCACCAGACAATATGAAGTAACCCTCTTGAGTCATCTACGAAAGTTAGAGTTTTTCACGTTAAGTCAATCGGCAGGTATACTATACATACTCATACATACATCTAATTTGTATGCAACAAGTTAATTAAGGAAACGCAATAAGCCGTACTAATATTGGATAGCTAGATGGTAATACTTGCAATGTTACGAGGCAGATTTGGCCGCACTTCAATCCTGGCCGCTCCACAGGGCTGCTGATGCTGGAAAGAAGGCATCTCAAAAATGTTGTGGAGATTATCACAGGATATTGTCTGATAGATGACCATGCTAGGCGTATCCGACTTCCATACAATGATTTTTGCAGAAGCTGTGGAGACGAAGAAGAGGAAGAGACAATACATCACTTCCTGTGCACCTTCCCTGCTGTGGCTGGTAGAAAAAAGGATGGGCTTCCTCTATTTTATTGATCTCGATGACCTGAAGGACGTAAATGCTGGTCATTTGTATCGTTTTATTGACAAATCCGTCTGGTTTGACGACTAGGCTCACATGGCGTTTGTGCCTATGAGGTATCACAACGGACCCAGTGGTGGTCTATGTGTGCTGTGTTTTTGTACAGCTGCCTCTCTAGCCTAACCTAACCTTTAATTTGTTTACATATGTAGGGAGATAGGCGCTCCCTCGCCCGAATCACGCCTAGTTACAGTATCAATCAACTAGATCATACCAAAGAGGATTCATATTCTACAAGAGTAATCACTCCATAGAACTTCTCCCTTTGCCAATAGATTTGTATGTATTGACAAATATGATAGTATAGACTACACAGCATAGATACACAAGATACTCAATACATACAAATCTACCGGCGGCGGCTAAAGTTGTATGGAGTGAGCTTTCTTGTGTAGTCTATACTATTGGTCAATACATACCAATCTTCTGGCAGAGGCGAAAGTTCTATGGAGTGATCACTTTTGTAGAATACCAATCCTCTTTGATCATACTACGAAAATTTGATCTAAATTTCACGACTCTAGCTTCATTCTATCGAAAGTTATCGTTCGAACGGACAGACATATGTATAGGTATGTATGTATGTACAGACGTAAGGTGTTAAATATTTTCGTCGTGACAAAAACAATATTTTTTTCAATTCAGTTTTCAACCCAATACTTTTAAAGTCTAGGGTATAAACGGTATCATAAGACGTAACATTGACGTCTCAACGCACTGAGCTACCGGCATCCCCGAATCCAACCTTAATAGGGTTTATTAATCTGCTCGGTTGTCTGGTGTTCTTAGTAGCTAGGTTAGTATTAATGTTCACGCCTGCTTGTCAAAAGATTTTTAATTGACATTCGCCGTAGCTCGTCATATTTTCTCTCTTGACTCTTGTTGTTGTGTGGGTTTCGTTTTCACGTCTAACGATTTTTGGCATTCTTCGTCAAACCAGTCGTTTCATTCGCGCTTGGATTTTCCTTCAACGATCTTCTCTGCATCTTCCTTAATTCTGATTTCGATTAATGTTCAAATTAGCACGAAAAAGGGTTACAATTCGAATGAAGTCTCATCTTCTTAAAGAGCTTTTGTTGTATACGCTCCATTATTACTTAAGGCTAAAAAATATTGAAAACTGCCCCAAATATTTTCTCGCCTTTTTTTCAATACGGTTATCAGTTTTGGTACAAGTCGTTTATTGTTGATATCTAGCCGATATCCATGTTATTCCCATTTTCATGGAATGGGATTGAGGTTATTAGCCCTCATTAATACTGTAGCGGAAATATAATTGAATATTTCAAGCGGGTTTTTAATCGTCTTCACTTTTCGTATCTGTCGAGCTGCCCCACCCCCTTGATATGTCACAACCTCGCAGTTTCGTTCTCCTTATTGGATATCAATATTTTTACAAAGATTGGTTGATGGAGAACAGACACACGAATAGTCGAAATTTCAATTCTAAAATGGCTTTTCCAGGAACCTTGACATTAGATTCCATTGCTCGTTTTTGGAGACTTTGAAGTCGTCATCGTAAGCCTCCTTGACTTTGAAGAATGTAAATGAAATATGCTCTTTGATGATTCCATTTCGAAAATATTGAACGAGGGATTCCAGGCATATAGCTGACAAGACGTTGTCAAAAGACACTTCGAAAATAATTAGGCATTCAAGACATGCTGTATCTAAATTGAGGTAGAAGAAAATAACATTTGAGTGGCTATTTTAAATTTGAAAAATAAAAAATGATTATTGGGAACATGTATTGAAATTGTTTGTAATTCGAATACGTGCTAGGCTAGTTAAGAAATGGTATTTCATATGTATTTATACTTATCTTATGTAACATGTATCTTACTCTCAGGATGACAATAATGGGGGAAATTGCTTGTAATATAGCTTAAGTTAAGAGCAGCAAAATATTAACAGAGCTATATTTATTTACGAAGAAAATATTTTTTTAGTGGACAACATTTTTCTTTATTTTAAGGCAGCCTTTTAACAATCTTAAATGCAAAATTTTTCCTTATCTTAAATGGAAGTAACGACATTCCTTAAATTTGTGCCTGTTACAAGCCTGTTAATTGAGGAATTAAAGAAAATTTTTAGTACTTTTAATGCACCGGGTTCTAATAGTAGTAAGTACGACTTTACTTGGACTTTGAACTTTTTGTCGGAGGAATGCCTTCGATACAATCCCAGAGGAATCGTTATTATCATTCTTCTCCTAAACTTTACAGAAAGAGTGCCCTGAAGTGCGTTACAATTTTTCTTAGCTACCGGCTCGTCAACAGGCACCAAACATGATTTGTCAGTACCGCTTATGTATCGCACTCATTGGAGAGGCTAGACTCGGGCTATATTTTAAACAGCATCTTTTACTCGTATATCCTGGGAAATTAGATTTTTAGGCATTTTTGTTCAGCTAGATTCTATTATATCTTTGGCAGGAATTTTTCTGTTTTTGTTTCTATGAAGGGGTCTTTAGATCAGACCTGCCATCAGTGTATCTATCAAACCTTCCATCAATTCAGATGTTTGACCTGTCATAACATCTGCCATCAGTCCATAGAGAGGGAAATGTAGGTCAAAAAACTTTTTTCGCCTGGTATAAGCAAGTGGAATACATTCCATTTTTGACATTTTCTTAAAATTTAAAGAAAAGGAGAGAGAGAAAAATATGAGATCATAATTTGTCCCACATCTCCTACATTACGAGACTATTACACTTAGAAATATGAAAACTAACAGGAGGCTGGCATATCTTCTCAAAATTGGTTAATCACAGAATGTTTCTATAGTTACAGTTAGCATCCCTTAAACATAGCCGAGGTCGAAAATGTTGGTGGCCAACGACAGTCAACCCAATAGGCAATAATCTCCTCAAGTTTCGTAAGAATCACACTAAATTCATCTAAAGTTGGTCTTTTTGACACTCTCCATATCAAAAATATAGCAACCAGCCTCATGTGTAGGTGCGTGTACTATTTGCTTGTTGTTTTTCGTAGCGTTTTTTTACTCACTGCCTTGACTCCTCCAGGACATGGGCGCGTCAACATATCTGCATAGCTATGCTTTGTTGCTGTTTCGATTGCATATACATTTTGGGATGGTGCAGTTGTTAGCATGCACCCCGTAAATCCAATCTAAATTCATCATTATCATCGTGGCGCAACAGCCCGACTTGGGACTCTGGCCGCCTCCAATTTAAGGTCTAGACACACAGTGTCCGTATCAGGGCAGCGCCGTAGTCGCCCGTATACTGGCGATCTACGGTAAGCGAATTGTACCATATAAAACAGTCTGCTGGTTCACACTAACCATACGGACAACAGACCGTCACCTGCACGTCACGGGGCGGACCGTGCCCGTTTAGTTTGGTTTAATTTTTCTCGCTCACGGTGAGGTACGGAAAGAAATTGGATACACACATAGCCGAACACGGAACAGCCGCCGCCGGGTGGGTTGTTGCGTAGCCATCATACGGCGAAGAAAATGTACAATGTTGAATAGATAGACACACGTTTGCATTGTATGCAATTAAAGTCGCTAGGAAGAATCGCTGGAATCGGGGACACATGGGAAACACACGGTTGGTCTCGGTACGGGTACTGTGTGGTTTCGCTTGCAATGTACGGTCATGTGCCCGATATACGGGCGACTACGGCGCTGCCCTGGTACGGGCACTGTGTGTCTAGACCTTAACTCGGTCACGTGACCGCGTCCTCCAATCTTGGAAGCCCAGTAGTGGCTCGGCGTCAGCATATCAGTGTTCATGTCCTGTCCATTGAAGACGTTGTTGTTTGATGATCTTCGAAACATCTAGCTCATCGTACAGTTCATACAACTCATGGTTTTAGTGGATCTAGCCAATATAAATTCATTCAATTAACCATTTCTGAGATGGTTCATTCAATTCCTTTTTTTTGAAATGCAGTTTCGTCTTAACTTAAATAGCTAATCATCTCCAGGTGTAGAACAGTTCATCTCTTCTTGGCACTACAAAACTCTCATATTACGGGCGAAGCGCTCTACTTTCCAGCTTCAATTATATTCTCGGCGATTTTAATCGTGTGATGGGATGTATGTTTTGGTTTGTCAGAAATTACGAAGTAAAGTTCACACGTCGCAAATAATTGTCCAAACTTTTTTCAGGAAATATTTGTCCAGAGAGAGCAATTTACCAAAGCACTTTCCATGCGTGGCGGTAAATATTGCTACAAAGTTCTTTTCCTCATGATTTTTCTTGTATTTGTCATGGTAACTAATATTTACCAAAATATAACAAAAAACAAATTTGTTGCGTAAATATTTGTGATTCACACATAAAA
Organism: Chloromyia formosa; assembly: GCA_964017055.1. Lineage (NCBI taxonomy): Eukaryota > Metazoa > Arthropoda > Insecta > Diptera > Stratiomyidae > Chloromyia > Chloromyia formosa. The sequence continues at coordinate 32,681,512 of OZ024815.1, read as the reverse complement.
TACAACATAGATTCTCGCGAATATTTGCCTTTTAGTCATTTTTTTTAACTCGAATCAACTTCGGGATTTGCTGTTAGACAGACTTCGATGAAAAAGAAAAAACCCTTTTTTTCATAGTACCATAATCAACCAATAACCAATGTTCGCCTTTGAGAATTTGAATAACCTTTAGGCAGAATCCAAAAAGCAAACGACTTTTTTTCTTGGTTTTTGAAAATATTTTAGAAACGGCTAAAAACTACTTTTGCCATTTTCGACGGCAACTATTGTTCGTACAAACATCAAGTGTTTCTCAAAATAAAGCTAATTAAATTACCTTCTACTAAAATATATTTGTTAATATGTACATCACCAGGCCAAGATTTTCATTTCTCAAAGGAAATTTTCAAATTGTTGAGGCAATTTCTCTGAAAAACCAGCACACCAGGTACGGAGAGGATTTTCATATTAAATATTAGGAAATTCAAAATATTTTCTAAATACCAAAAAGATCGTTTTTTTTAGATACGGCTTGAAGCTAACTCTGTATTTTCTTAAGACTGAGGACTATACTAAATGTTCCCTAACTCCAAATAAATTGAAAAAAAAACATTAAAATATTTGATATAAAAATAAGACTATTTGAACTGGATTGTAGAAACGACGCCGCGCGTTACGAACGTTATTAAAAGTATCAGAACAGAACCAAGTATTTTTGTTCTATTTTAGAATTTTTTTTAAATGTCTTAATCGGTTTAAAAGTCTGAGACAAAGGGAAAGAGCATAAAGAAATTCTTAAAAACTGTTATCGCCACTTTTCTTATTTTGAATCTGTGATCAGGTCGGGGGGTCGCGTATGATTTTTTCCTTCTAAGGGGATCGTGATGGCAGAAAGATTGGGAACTCCTGATCTAGAGAATGGAGGTTCAATCCTCAGCGCAAACAAAAATTGCCTGTGGGTACTTAGAGAACTCCCACTGCACTCCGAGCTTTTCAGTATAAAAGTGGCGCGGATAGGAGGTGCATGCTAGCAACTGCACGTCCAAAAAGAAGATAAGCTATCAACAAGGCATAGAAATGCAGGAGATGTCGGCGCGCCTATGCTCCTGGAGGGCTCCAGGCAATTAACAACATGCGTTCACAATCACACGTCAGTTGCAAGACATTGGCTAAGTTCATAAAACAAAGAGGAATTACATGCTGTGCCAAAAGTATCGAAGTTTCATTGCAGCGCAGCGGCTTGTTGTATTATGAACAACAGTCGCATCTAGTCATTCATCAATTGTCAACTGTCATAACTCAAAATTGACTACCGACAAAAAAATCGTATGAATACGACGGCGCGAGTGTCAGCATATGCTAGTCCCAGCCAGCCGAGAAATTTTTGTGATGGAGAAAAATTACATTTGGCACAGCATGTTGTATCCATCGGAAACTCAGTGGAGAGAATTCATAAAACAAATTGGTAACAGTACGCCAAGCGTTGTGTGTTGTGAACTTAGCCATTGAAATAAGCTCGCTCCACTGCTTGAGAAACGTTGTTCAGTATTGTTGCCTCAGTATGCAACGATTGTGTATTAAATTCTTGTTTATTTTAATTCTAAATATTCAGAAAACTAACAATACAATTTCAAATATTAGTTTAAGAGTTCAGCAAACAAATTTAATCTCATTTGATCCTCTAACAAAATTTGCTATTTGCCTTAACCCCTGGTGAAGCATAGAGCCTCAACTATTCCACTGCGGCTTAGTTAACGTTTCGCTAGCATAAACTGGCTTCGGACGATGCATGTTGCTAGTATACTTTAACTATTTGCTCTAACTCCTAGTGGGGATTATTGTGTAACTACTCTCTCGTTTCGTTAGCGTAAAAGACGAAGCTTATTGCTAGCATACCTATCCAATCCATTTAGCCGCATACCTGCGACAAGTCGGGAAAGGTTGTTGCTTATTGTTACGCCCCACATCACAGGAGGAAGACAATAAAAATATCCATAGCCACTACTACCACTTCTTCGGCGCGACCGGTAGCGCAGTGTGTTGAGGCATCAGTCTCATGTTTGACTACCGGCGTTTCGAGTTCGAATCCCGTCCACGACGACGTTCGTGGCCATGGATGTGCAAGAGGTGCATGCTGGCAACTGCATTCTTCGAAACCAGTTTATGCCGTCGAAACGGCAACTGGGCCACATGGAACAGTTGACGCGCTAGACAAGGGGTTAGGGCAATTGAGAGAGAGATAGCCACTACGGGATTCGAACTCATGGCTGACCGGTAGCATGAGACATCAAACTGACCCCTCAACGCACTGAGTTACTGGCCTCCCAATGTTGCTAGCATGCGCCTCAGAAAGTAATATGCGTAAATAAAGGCTTTTATACAATTCGCAGAAATAATTAAATCGTGAATTTCGATAAGGGCTCATCTCCATTCATTTTCAATAGGAGATGAGCTCATTTTCGAAATTCATGATTCAATTAGTTCCTTATTATTCTCCATATTATTCCTAATACTTTTCCAACTAAACTTAGGATTAATGCCATTCATAATAATATCCTTTTAATACAGTATTAACATAATTATACATAAATGGTGGATTCTCGGAAATCATTTGCAATAGTTTTTGTACCGCGGAAAAACGTTCTATCGTTGTGGAAAAGAGCAGATATCTGGCGAAAACCACATTGCCAGTTGCATAGGAATTTTTGCAACGAAAGCGACAGATCCTTCTTTGCAAGCACTTCCCGTGCTGTCATCTCTCACTCAACGAGGGGAACGACGAAAAAAATATGCTAATGCCGTTCACATGGCGGAAAATTCTATTCATTTCGTGTGGCAAAAATGAGAATTTGCCTAATGCTCAACGGACCGGGGCGTTTGAATTGAATTTTTGCGAAGGAAAGTTTTCGATGTCGAGTTTTTTTTTCTTGGTGTCCTTTGAAGGCTTATCCGTTGATGGGTTTGTGCTAATGTTTTCATTTTTTTACGACGTAATTCTAGCAGATGCTGCGAATTAGACAAATTCTCGCCTCGACTAGATAAAGCTCACACTAAAAATAAAAAAAAAACGTGACTGAGATTATGGGAAAGAACGAAAGAGCCAAAAATGGTGCAATAATTCTCCTATATGATTATGAAAATGATAATCGTGGGAAAAAAAATCTAAGGAAAGTTTCGATATGGAATACAACGAAAAAAAAATTCCAGGAGATAGTGTGCAGGATATAAAATGCATTCAAAGTGATTTTCCCGTGTTTGCTGTTTTAACAAAAACGTAGAAAAAATTGCCATGAATATGGTAAATTGTGTTCTCTGCAAAGGACTCTAGAATTCAGTGTCATCATCCGTGGCTAGATTATTCCGCTTTTCAGCGAGGAAGCAGAAAATGTGAGGGCGAATATCAGAAAACCAGACTGTCTAGCAGATAAACCGACAGATCGGCGAGACAGGCACCTCAGTAGGGTAGCACAGAGGGACAAAAATGCCGAACATATGTCTATATGTATATATATAAGGAGAGTTATGTATTTTTTCCAATAACTCAAAAACTGACTGTCCTATCAAGTGTACACGAAACGAAATGATGCTTATACTACTTGTATGTATCCTTTTGCCTATCATTTCCCTGAATACAAGTGAAGCTGAAGTGGTTGAATGCAGAGGCAAACAAGAATACAAAATTTCCGTCATTATGAAAAATTTAACATGAGGGTCGTGCACATTTAGATTCACGTTCATCGTCTCCTAGAGAATCCTGATGCTCGCTCGGCGCATACGAGCGCTTTGCCGTTCGTTCCAGCATATCATCAAAACAGGATTTAATATATGCGATGAAGGGAAGTTTGGAGCGCTTGTTTCCCACATAAAAATATCGTCTGTATATACCTATAGAGACGTATTACGTTTTGCGCAAACAACGTCCTTTCATCCTTAATAACCTTCTGAATGTTCAGACTAGAAAATAGTGACAGCGAAGGCCGTATTGGTGTGCTGGTATGACGAGGTCTAAAACAAACATTGCCATGCAAATCAGGATTCTCAGGTCATTGATATTTGCACTTGTGGCAGCTTAAAGTTTTATAAAACAATTTGATTTGGATGGGATGATGGCTATATGGGGGTGGACATTAGTCAGACGCGTAACAATAAATAATTGGTTAGCACCGACAGTCATAAAAGAGACGCAACTTCTTTTTTTAGTTGCTTAGTGTTCGTTTCTAGCCTTTTTGTTCGTGACTCGCGATTTCCTTATAAAATCGAAACGGCCAGCATCCGTTTGTGCGTGGCGTTAAGAGTCATTGGCCCATAGGGTGACCAGAACGTCAAACAAAAACCCGCCGATCTCTAAAGAAACCCGAACAGGAAACCAGAACAAAAAGTACATCTACGAGTATTAGTCAGACGGTCCAAGATGACCCGACATTCTTATATGGGATTTTGCTAAATATGTATATTAAAACATTACTTAGTGTATCACAGCCTTGAAGCCTGGGAGAGGAATATTATAAAAACAAAATCTAGTTTTATATCATTCGGATTACTTAGACGATCAGAAAATTCACCTCCATTCTGGGCAACATTTAGATGAAAATACTATACATAACTAAACTAAAGTAGTCCCCTTTCTGTTCCGAATCAGAACATGGTTTACAAATTGTGGTAGAGCACTCCATTTCCAAGTCCGCTTTTACGGGAAGATGGAAGGTGACATGGTCGGCATCCCGGCTTTATTCTATTAAATCTTTTTAAATCAGTGCACTTATTCTCAACTGAGTTGACTGGAGGCCGGCTAGACTACTACTCTCGCTTGATAAATCGACGCTCTTCCCATTGAGCTACTGCGGCCGTTTTGATGAAAACGTTAAGCTAGCCATGCTCTAGCTGCCTAGTTGAGCATAATAACAAGTTCATATAGTTGGCTGAAATTTAACTAACTTTAACTAAATGCTTGCAACTACCTACCCGCCTACCTATTGTCCTTGACAATGTTTGACTTACTTCAAATTTTCTAGTTTAATTTTTGGGCAGTCTCATATAAAATACTCGTTTCATGGAGGGGCATATAGTCCGATGCATGCTGTACATTTGTTCGTTTGTGCGTTTGTCCGGGCACTTCCCGTATTCTGATCTTAACCAAATTTCAACCAAATTTTATACGTAGCGATTTTAGTCCTCCTGCCGCATACATGTCAGAAAAAGGACTCTCTTTATTATGAAATTAAAAAGAAATCAATACTGGTAGAAATGGGTATCTCCTGATCCGGGTGATGAGACCAATGCACTGTACTGTTGAAGGCATTTTGAATGCTTTAGTCAGGACTGATACCATTGTGAGTCCACTGGTGTGGAAAAAAGTACATTCTTGGCAGTGAAGTGTTATCTAGGCCAGATGGGTATCATATAAATGGTGGTCATGAGGCGAATCCACTAGACTACTGTTGATTGCATTTTGAGTCCTTTGGTGAGGGAAAAAGGACATTCTTGGTATTGAAGTGATCTTTAGGCAAGATGGGTATCATATGACTTGGGTCATGAGGCGAATGCACTAGACTATGGGTTCCCAAACAAAACCGGAAATCTGGAGCAGCGAAGTTTTTTTCAAATACACAAATTAGAAGAAACATTTATCAAAATCTCTCCACTATTTTGAATTCTCAAATATTACATTGTTACAACACAAAATCGTAGTTCAGTTAAATTAGTGCATTTTACATTACTATTAGTTTTTCGAATATTTTACATCGAATTTTGACTTTAAAAAAACATTTTTGATCGACATTGATGAGATTAATCACCATTCCAAGCCCGTAATAAATTTTCTGAGCTCTCAATTGACTCAAACAAAAGACTTGACCTTCCACAAAAATCATCAACTGAATTCTGGATCGGAGCTAGAAATGAATTCCCCGCAATTTCTGAAGTGACATTAAATGTTCTTTCGCCATTGTGGGCTACCACATACTTACACTCTGTTCCACAAGAAAGGAGGTGCGAGCATTTTGATCGTTATCAAAATATTTATTCCAATTTTTTTTACAGTGTAATACAAGTAAAAAGCTTCGGCGCAATCAATTAATGGAGGCCCAGTACAAGGTTTTGATGCCATTTTTCTCCTTCCAGGCGCGGCAGAGCTTCGATGCTTCGGGTCGTTGTCTTCTTGATAAACCCAATTTCTGTTATCAGGTCCAAACATTTTCTCGGCCAACTTCATATGGCTTCATTTGTAAATTTTAAGCATTTTCAATTCATTCAAATTCTGCGTAGAAAGCCGCAAGCAACCGAATCCCCGCTCTGAGAAGCACCCTCAAACATTTACTTTTACCGGATGGTTGGCAGTGCGCTAAACGATATCGGTTCTGCTTCATCCGAGGAAATAGTTTTCTACCAATCGCGATCCTGGTTTTCCTCCGCCCAGTTTAGGTGTTTTTCCATGTGGGTCGCGCTGAGATGAGGTTTCGAGCTCGTAGAACGGTATAGCAGCTTGGCTTCATGTAAACGTCGCCTTATCGTGTTGAGGCTGACATGAATTCCCTTCTTGGCGAGTTTGACCTTGGCTTCGCGCAGGCGCAGAGTGGGATGCGTCATGAACATCTGCACTATCACTTTGTCGTGTTTGCTGGACGTCGTTCTTGTTTTCCCGCGTTCAGGAAGATCATCAAAATTGTTTGTCTCTTTGTACCTTTTCACCCATTTTTCAAAACTTCTTTGACTTTTTAATAACATTAGCTGCTGCGTAATATGATAATTTCGGTCCTTTTGCATGCGTGTTAAAAAAACAGCCTTAAAGCGCTTCGCATACGTGAAATTCATTTCGATAAACGACTGCTCACTTCGACGTTTCGAGCAACACTGAGGTATGTACATAAATCAGTAACTGCGTCGTAGCTGACTGATAGTACGATCCTGCAAAGAAAAAAAAATTGGAATATTTTCAATTCTGCTATTCTTTTACTGTAGAGCAGACTGTATGTAAAATAACTTTTTCAGCTCTTATTAAATCCAAATATCGTTCAACGCTGAAAAATAAATGTTAAAGATGTTTACATACAATGACTTAGTTAAAAGGAAGTTCTTGACGCAACCCGCATAAACTCATTATCGTAAGAAGGGGCAACTCAGTACGTAGAGGCGTCAGTCTTATGTCTGACTATGGTCGCTACGGGTTCAAGTCCCGTCCACGGCGTTCGTGGCCATAGATGTTTGTGATATCTTCCCCCTATCGTGCCGGGCGTAATAATAAGCCACAGCATCTCCCGACTTATCGCAGGTAGGCGGCTAAGCCACATGAAAAAATTGACGCGTTATGCCCCACTAGGGGTTAGGGTAAATGAGTGTTGTAATTGGAAACTCTCCGCATTCTCCGCAAATAAATGCGGTGCGTCAGCTCTGTCGCTGTTTTTTAGGGTTTTGTAGTAAAACAAAACCCTTATGAAATCGGTCATGCGTCCGTCTGTCCGTCTGTCCGTCTGTCTGTCCGTCTGTCCATGAAATATCTCATGAACCGCTAAAGCTACATATATGAAATTTTGTGGAAATATGTAGAATTATTATAATTCGCCGGAGAAAGCGATTCGTTGTAATAGGCTGACTTTAAGGGGAGGTCCCCATAGAGGGGAAATGAAGGTCAAAATCTTTTTTTCATCTGGTATAGGCAAGTGGGGTATCATAAGAAAGGTAGCACCGAGTACATTCCATTTTTGTTATTTTCATCAAATTTGAAAAAAGGGGAAAAGAGGTAGAGGGGAAAATATGTGGTCCGAGTTTGTCCCCCCCCCCCCTTGCATTTCGAGACCGTTATACTTAGAAATATGAAAATTTGCAGAAATGCGGCATTTTACTAGCATAGAAAACCAAAAATCGTAGAATTGTGATATCTCATCAAAAAAGGTTAATAATAGTACATTTCTATAGTTGCAGTTAGCACGCCCCTGCACCCTTTAAACGCATCACAGGTCAAAAATATTGATGGCCAATGATAACCAACACTATAGGCAATAATGTCTCGAAGTTTCATTACAATCACGTAATATTTAATAATATTACATTCATTTAAAGTTAGGCATTTTGACACTATCCACACAAAAAATACACCTACCGGCCTCATAGGTGTGAGTACTACTTTCATGTTGTTTTTCGTAGTGCGAATTGCAGTTATTTAACTAATCATTTTTGAAAGGGTAGAGATTGGTTGGGGCGCTGACTAATACAACTTAAGCGGGTGGAGGGGGGGGGGGGTGTCCACATAGAGGCGAAATTAAGGTTAATTTTTTTTTATCGACTGGTATAGGCAAGTGAGGTTTCGTGAGAAAGGTAATATTGAGTACATTCCATTTTTTCGCATTTTCTTGAAATTTGTAGAAAGGGGAACATTGGGGGAGGAGAAAATATTAGTTCGTAACTTGTTCCCTTTCCCTTGCAGTTCGAGACCGTTATACTTATTGCAGAATTATGAAAACTTACAGGGTTCCGAAAAAAAAATGGAAAATAATGGCATCTGTATATCTTCTCAGAATAGGTCAATAATAGTTTATTTCTATAGTTACAGTTAGCACACCCCTGCATGCCTTAAACACGTTCGAGGTCAAAAGTACTGATGGCCAACGATAACTAACACCTTAGGCAATAATATGTTCTAAGTTTCGTTACAATCACGTAATATGAATTGGCATGTAAAATGTAAGCGAGTAAGACATTTTAATTATGTTTTTTTTTATGCATCTGAATGGTATCAAGAAGAGCAAGGAGCCGATATTTATACTCGTATACCCAAATAAGCGCTTGCTACAAAACCCTCGGATTGCGGGCGTAGCCCTCTATATTCCGGTTTCATTTTATGTTTTACTTTGTATCGTTTTTTTTTAATTATTACAATTTAAGCAATTGAACACTACAATCTTTCTTTATAATTGTATTTAGAATCGCATAGTGAAGACCGTGTCCGGTAATTTTGGGTTACACTGTATAACGCAACATAGACTCCATGCAATATCCTTTGATCCAATCGCAATACTCTTAAAAAACTAAACTACATGCAGTCGTATGTTCAAATACAATATTAGTTCTAAGCAAATGAAATTCGCTGATGTTCGTGCACCTTTCATATGAAAATACGCTATGCAGTTTGCCCTGACGAGCCAGCAATTTTACAAAGGATTACTGAATTTCTGGTACTCCATCAGGTAACATCAGCTCCTTTCCCTGGAAAAGAGTGCAGTTGGATTAATAGCGTAAAACCGGTAGAGACTGCTCTTTTTTCATAGCTGGCCTATAAGTGTAATCCGGCTAGTTCATGGTTGTTTTCTCGTTTTTAGTCATCATGTATTTTTGACTAACCACGCGTTACTCTCTACACTTGGCTTTCATCAAATCCGAATTTCGTTTCTGTCCACTAGTTTTAAAAAATCATTTCAGTCATGTCTGGAAGAAAAAAAATGAAATGAAAATGGTCCTTGCAATCCATATGTTGGGTATTGTAATTGCACTGGAAAGGACCACGTAGTCAGCAAAGGCAAATTGAATGCTAGGGGATAGATATAGGTGACCGATGGGTGTAGATATCACCAGGGAACTATGGTAGCACATATAGCGGAGAATATTGCTGCAAATAAGCATATACCGTGGTCACCTCAATATGGAGTTACTTTTTTCAGCCTATTGTTTTTTTTTTTTTTTTGAATAAGGCTTTTTTAAGCCTCAATCATTCAACTGATTTGACCTCCCATCATTTCTTTTGAGGTCAATTTATCAACCTAGATTTTTATTACTATAGCGTTATGGAGTCGAGCCTCTGAACCTCTACTTTTTTATGTTACCACCAAAGCTTAGGGGACATCCTTTAATGCAGTAACATACATAGCTTTAGTAGGTGAGGAAAATTAAGGTAAGAGGGGAGGGATGGGTTGAGCTGGATTGGACGAAATTTTATGACGGTGAACGTTTCGTTTAAATTTCTGCAGGTCGTAACTGCAGGGGAAAACAGACGATGGTCTAGCGTTCCACATTCGAGTTGTTTTGCATACGAAAGAGTGGTAAAATTTTACGGTTCGACTGACATTAGTTTCAATGGTAAGATTGTGGGCACGACTTGACTGCCTGGTGTTGCATACAGGAAACGCAAAATCAACTTATTTCAGCAAAGTAGCGGCGGTTGCATATAGGAAATGCGATATCTGCTTGTTTCAGCAGAGCAGCGGCGGTTGAAGTATCGGTTAAAAAGTGATAGATAACCTACGTCACGTCTGTGCTGAAGGTGCGAGCATTTTGATCGTTATCAAAATATTTATTCCAATTTTTTTTACAGTGTAATACAAGTAAAAAGCTTCGGCGCAATCAATTAATGGAGGCCCAGTACAAGGTTTTGATGCCATTTTTCTCCTTCCAGGCGCGGCAGAGCTTCGATGCTTCGGGTCGTTGTCTTCTTGATAAACCCAATTTCTGTTATCAGGTCCAAACATTTTCTCGGCCAACTTCATATGGCTTCATTTGTAAATTTTAAGCATTTTCAATTCATTCAAATTCTGCGTAGAAAGCCGCAAGCAACCGAATCCCCGCTCTGAGAAGCACCCTCAAACATTTACTTTTACCGGATGGTTGGCAGTGCGCTAAACGATATCGGTTCTGCTTCATCCGAGGAAATAGTTTTCTACCAATCGCGATCCTGGTTTTCCTCCGCCCAGTTTAGGTGTTTTTCCATGTGGGTCGCGCTGAGATGAGGTTTCGAGCTCGTAGAACGGTATAGCAGCTTGGCTTCATGTAAACGTCGCCTTATCGTGTTGAGGCTGACATGAATTCCCTTCTTGGCGAGTTTGACCTTGGCTTCGCGCAGGCGCAGAGTGGGATGCGTCATGAACATCTGCACTATCACTTTGTCGTGTTTGCTGGACGTCGTTCTTGTTTTCCCGCGTTCAGGAAGATCATCAAAATTGTTTGTCTCTTTGTACCTTTTCACCCATTTTTCAAAACTTCTTTGACTTTTTAATAACATTACCTGCTGCGTAATATGATAATTTCGGTCCTTTTGCATGCGTGTTAAAAAAACAGCCTTAAAGCGCTTCGCATACGTGAAATTCATTTCGATAAACGACTGCTCACTTCGACGTTTCGAGCAACACTGAGGTATGTACATAAATCAGTAACTGCGTCGTAGCTGACTGATAGTACGATCCTGCAAAGAAAAAAAAATTGGAATATTTTCAATTCTGCTATTCTTTTACTGTAGAGCAGACTGTATGTAAAATAACTTTTTCAGCTCTTATTAAATCCAAATATCGTTCAACGCTGAAAAATAAATGTTAAAGATGTTTACATACAATGACTTAGTTAAAAGGAAGTTCTTGACGCAACCCGCATAAACTCATTATCGTAAGAAGGGGCAACTCAGTACGTAGAGGCGTCAGTCTTATGTCTGACTATGGTCGCTACGGGTTCAAGTCCCGTCCACGGCGTTCGTGGCCATAGATGTTTGTGATATCTTCCCCCTATCGTGCCGGGCGTAATAATAAGCCACAGCATCTCCCGACTTATCGCAGGTAGGCGGCTAAGCCACATGAAAAAATTGACGCGTTATGCCCCACTAGGGGTTAGGGTAAATGAGTGTTGTAATTGGAAACTCTCCGCATTCTCCGCAAATAAATGCGGTGCGTCAGCTCTGTCGCTGTTTTTTAGGGTTTTGTAGTAAAACAAAACCCTTATGAAATCGGTCATGCGTCCGTCTGTCCGTCTGTCCGTCTGTCTGTCCGTCTGTCCATGAAATATCTCATGAACCGCTAAAGCTACATATATGAAATTTTGTGGAAATATGTAGAATTATTATAATTCGCCGGAGAAAGCGATTCGTTGTAATAGGCTGACTTTAAGGGGAGGTCCCCATAGAGGGGAAATGAAGGTCAAAATCTTTTTTTCATCTGGTATAGGCAAGTGGGGTATCATAAGAAAGGTAGCACCGAGTACATTCCATTTTTGTTATTTTCATCAAATTTGAAAAAAGGGGAAAAGAGGTAGAGGGGAAAATATGTGGTCCGAGTTTGTCCCCCCCCCCTTGCATTTCGAGACCGTTATACTTAGAAATATGAAAATTTGCAGAAATGCGGCATTTTACTAGCATAGAAAACCAAAAATCGTAGAATTGTGATATCTCATCAAAAAAGGTTAATAATAGTACATTTCTATAGTTGCAGTTAGCACGCCCCTGCACCCTTTAAACGCATCACAGGTCAAAAATATTGATGGCCAATGATAACCAACACTATAGGCAATAATGTCTCGAAGTTTCATTACAATCACGTAATATTTAATAATATTACATTCATTTAAAGTTAGGCATTTTGACACTATCCACACAAAAAATACACCTACCGGCCTCATAGGTGTGAGTACTACTTTCATGTTGTTTTTCGTAGTGCGAATTGCAGTTATTTAACTAATCATTTTTGAAAGGGTAGAGATTGGTTGGGGCGCTGACTAATACAACTTAAGCGGGTGGAGGGGGGGGGGGGTGTCCACATAGAGGCGAAATTAAGGTTAATTTTTTTTTATCGACTGGTATAGGCAAGTGAGGTTTCGTGAGAAAGGTAATATTGAGTACATTCCATTTTTTCGCATTTTCTTGAAATTTGTAGAAAGGGGAACATTGGGGGAGGAGAAAATATTAGTTCGTAACTTGTTCCCTTTCCCTTGCAGTTCGAGACCGTTATACTTATTGCAGAATTATGAAAACTTACAGGGTTCCGAAAAAAAAATGGAAAATAATGGCATCTGTATATCTTCTCAGAATAGGTCAATAATAGTTTATTTCTATAGTTACAGTTAGCACACCCCTGCATGCCTTAAACACGTTCGAGGTCAAAAGTACTGATGGCCAACGATAACTAACACCTTAGGCAATAATATGTTCTAAGTTTCGTTACAATCACGTAATATGAATTGGCATGTAAAATGTAAGCGAGTAAGACATTTTAATTATGTTTTTTTTTATGCATCTGAATGGTATCAAGAAGAGCAAGGAGCCGATATTTATACTCGTATACCCAAATAAGCGCTTGCTACAAAACCCTCGGATTGCGGGCGTAGCCCTCTATATTCCGGTTTCATTTTATGTTTTACTTTGTATCGTTTTTTTTTAATTATTACAATTTAAGCAATTGAACACTACAATCTTTCTTTATAATTGTATTTAGAATCGCATAGTGAAGACCGTGTCCGGTAATTTTGGGTTACACTGTATAACGCAACATAGACTCCATGCAATATCCTTTGATCCAATCGCAATACTCTTAAAAAACTAAACTACATGCAGTCGTATGTTCAAATACAATATTAGTTCTAAGCAAATGAAATTCGCTGATGTTCGTGCACCTTTCATATGAAAATACGCTATGCAGTTTGCCCTGACGAGCCAGCAATTTTACAAAGGATTACTGAATTTCTGGTACTCCATCAGGTAACATCAGCTCCTTTCCCTGGAAAAGAGTGCAGTTGGATTAATAGCGTAAAACCGGTAGAGACTGCTCTTTTTTCATAGCTGGCCTATAAGTGTAATCCGGCTAGTTCATGGTTGTTTTCTCGTTTTTAGCCATCATGTATTTTTGACTAACCACGCGTTACTCTCTACACTTGGCTTTCATCAAATCCGAATTTCGTTTCTGTCCACTAGTTTTAAAAAATCATTTCAGTCATGTCTGGAAGAAAAAAAATGAAATGAAAATGGTCCTTGCAATCCATATGTTGGGTATTGTAATTGCACTGGAAAGGACCACGTAGTCAGCAAAGGCAAATTGAATGCTAGGGGATAGATATAGGTGACCGATGGGTGTAGATATCACCAGGGAACTATGGTAGCACATATAGCGGAGAATATTGCTGCAAATAAGCATATACCGTGGTCACCTCAATATGGAGTTACTTTTTTCAGCCTATTGTTTTTTTTTTTTTTTTGAATAAGGCTTTTTTAAGCCTCAATCATTCAACTGATTTGACCTCCCATCATTTCTTTTGAGGTCAATTTATCAACCTAGATTTTTATTACTATAGCGTTATGGAGTCGAGCCTCTGAACCTCTACTTTTTTATGTTACCACCAAAGCTTAGGGGACATCCTTTAATGCAGTAACATACATAGCTTTAGTAGGTGAGGAAAATTAAGGTAAGAGGGGAGGGATGGGTTGAGCTGGATTGGACGAAATTTTATGACGGTGAACGTTTCGTTTAAATTTCTGCAGGTCGTAACTGCAGGGGAAAACAGACGATGGTCTAGCGTTCCACATTCGAGTTGTTTTGCATACGAAAGAGTGGTAAAATTTTACGGTTCGACTGACATTAGTTTCAATGGTAAGATTGTGGGCACGACTTGACTGCCTGGTGTTGCATACAGGAAACGCAAAATCAACTTATTTCAGCAAAGTAGCGGCGGTTGCATATAGGAAATGCGATATCTGCTTGTTTCAGCAGAGCAGCGGCGGTTGAAGTATCGGTTAAAAAGTGATAGATAACCTACGTCACGTCTGTGCTGAAGTGGTTCAATCCAGGAAGTTATATGGTCATTACCAATAAGCCTGAAAGGTTTTCGTTGAACTCTGTTCAATGCCGACAGTGCTTAATAAGATGGCGTGAAATATTTTTTACATCTATTCAGGAAGCCCAGACATTTCATTGTGTATTTCGCATTGAGAAAAATGTGGTCAGTCCAGTTAAGCCTTTTTGAGATGGTAACACCTAATACTATATATTAAGCGCTGGTGAGTCAGAAATACTCGCACCGTCGCCAAGGATATACTGTGAGGTGTGTGGAGCAGATACTTTATTGGTAATAAGATAACTTTGGGTTTTGAATGCATTGAAGACTATGCGGTTCGCTTCGTCCCAAGTGATGACTTTTTAAATATCCGCATTTGATATTACATACATGATATTACACATACATGCGATCATGGTTAGTAGAAGCTGTCATAATAATTACAATATATTATAATTTAAAATAATTAAAATTAAAATAATTAATTGAGAATTAACAAGGGTTTCAATACCTTGGGAATTGGTTGTATATTAGCTATTTTACACTCAGATGGGAACACTCTCGTGAAGTAGGATAAGTAGAATAACTTACGAAGAGGTTTTCCCAACGAAGATTCGCAGTGTTTGAGAGCTATATGTAGGTGCTATACCATCAGGTCCCGTGGATTTCGAGATCTCGAGTCTTGAAAGAATTTTAAATACTTGTCCTGTAGTGTATAATATTGAATTGAGCCATCGTGGCCATATAGCGCGATCGGGAGCCACCATTCCCAACTAACAATTTACCTCTTATAAGTCTCTGGAAGCGTCTTATAAGACTCAATTTGGTCTTCCAGAGTCTTATAACAGCATTGTTAGTTGGGTTGACACGTAATTTAACTATTCGAGCACAGGCCAATGTAAATAACATTCGTATTACGTATGTATTTGTAGGCTTTTAGCGAAATAGGTCATTTCGTGGAATTGCCCGGCTAAGCCGTACAAAAAGATTTTCCGCTATAGGAACTACGAAGGCTCTTACCACCTAAAAAGGAATCGATGTAATTGATGTATCTGCCGGGGAAAATCATGAAATGACGCACATATCTCGGCAAAAGCCTACTACATACGAGTATATATGGCCAATAACTTTTTCCGCACTATCTATAAATTTAAAACTATGCATCCAACAAAAAAGTATTCATGCCCATTTAGAGCGAACTCTCCGTCACTACTTGTTACATCTCGACAAATAGTTTTCCATTCATTGTTGCTACTGTCGAAGTACTTTCATGAAAGTAGTTCAACCGACAATGGTCATTGTGCTTCACCAAACACTATTCGCATAATTTGAAATTTTCAAATTCTCGACAAGAGAATGTCACTTTTAAAAGTTTTCCGGTCACTTTCAAGCTTTGTTCCCCCCGATGGGCAAAAAACACCGATTGCTATGCATTCATGCATTTTTTCCCTCCATTCTGCAACAAAGAACATCTTTGTTTTAGGGTTTTGTAGTAATAACAAAACCCTTATAAAATCAGCGAAATGTCAAGGCAAAAGGACTCTCTTGTTAATGAAATGAAACAGAAATTAACCAGGTAGATATGTGTATCTCCTGATTCGGGGTGGTGGGACCAATGCACAGGAGTACTATACTGTTGGAGAAATTTAGAGTCCTTTAGTTACTATTTGAGTGAGGGAAAAGGGCGTTGGCTTGGGGGGTGGGCGAATCGGTGATAACTATAATTATTTATAAACTTTCTTTTTTTGAAATGCTAGCTTGCAGTTTGCAATTTCGTCTTAACATAAATGGTTAAGCTTCTCCCGAAGTAGGACAGTTCATCTCCTAATCGCATCGTACACTACAAAACCCTCGTATTGCGGGCGAAGGAAGGCCTGTACTTTTCGGCTTCATTTTTTGTTACTGTGAAACATGACTACAACTATATGTCGTACACTTGAAATCATTCAGAATTGAGTCTGACATTCCGAGTATTGAACTGATTCACTGATTATTGTTCAATTCGTTTCGTCTCCGCCAGCATAATGGAGAGCAAGAAAAGTCCTTTCGCTATAGTCATAAATAACGTCTCACAACAACCCACGTAGATTTTGCAAAGGACTTGTCCACATAATCCGCAGATTGACTGACTTCGTAGTCGACGTAGAAATGAGTACATACTCATATATGTATGTATAATACGAAAACGTTTCAACTCTGTGTTACTAAGATCCGGGCAAGGCTCGTTACAATATATTGAAAAACTTTTCTCATTGAATAGTTTTGCATTTTTCTTCGCTTTTACCATTTTCCGTACTATTCACCAAAGATGAGATGGATTTTTTCCCCGAGCCACTTCTTGTACATACTCTCGAGTGTAGCTGTAGTTAGCCGTGTAGACTCCTTGGATCCTTGTGAGAAGTCTGTTGCGGCAAAGTTCTCTGGCTGGTGGTGCGTGGAATTTGAATTTCACATATTTCAGTCAGGGTGTTATACTCGTAGTCCGACATTAAACTAGCGATTTCCGCCGAAGCGAGACATTTCCCGCCTGTTTCAACGGCGCGGATCTTAACACTATAAGTTTCGTGATTTCTTGAACTGTACACGATTTGGCTAGGACATGAGACTGGGGCCAACGAACGACGATATATATAGCTGCATTAGTCACCGTCATTCTCGACAAGTGGAGAGCGTATTTTCACCTCTTTTGAACCTAACGATTCCTTCTACTTATTCAGATCTCTCGTTCGGGCTTGGAATTTTACCAGTTTATTGACTAGTCTTTTTTTTGTCTAGTATATGTATTTTGTCGAAACTTTGCTTTTTCATTCCTCCCCTCTTTTTTTCTTCTATTCAACTGCACGGATTTTTGATTTTTTTTTTTAAATAAATTTGAAAAGTTTTTGGCGGATTTGTTTTGTGTTTAAGACTTTTATGGTGTTGTATAGTTCAGCACTTTGTAAAAGTTGTACTTCTTTTTAGTTTGGGCGCAAAGAGAAACGAAACAGATCGAGAAATGGAAAATTGCAAAAGGCAACAGCACGGCACTTGCACTACTAGTACATGCTAGTGAAGTGTGGTTCGAGGAAAGCAACAATTTTTTTTTTTTTTTTGAGAAAAATTCAATTTAGCTTGGAAACAGACATAGGAAGGGGAGAACGAAAAGTTTTTTTTTGCAGAATCCGTTTTTTAAGTTTTAGTGGAGAAAAAAGTTTTAAATGTGCTTTTGTGAATACAATGTGCACGAGTCTTCAATGACGCAAAAGTGGTGCTGGAATTGTATATGCACTGGAAATATTTCAACACGAAACAGATTGGGTAGTTTTCAGGTTTTCACACTAAGACATTTTGAAAATGTCCATATTAAAATCAAATCGGAAATGTTTGCAGTTTCCAACGAAACAATTATTTTTCAAATGGGTTCAAACTATAAGATACTAGTTTATAAGACAAATCCCGAACTATCTCGTATAAAACCTAACATCCTATTCGTGCTGCCGGCTAAAAAAATCACCTAGGAGAAACGTTATATGTAAGAATCGCTTGATGGTAGTGAGTACTAGAAATAATTAATTAGCTTCTTAAAATATATGAAAACGTATGGTAGCCTATTGGGCACTAATTTGCTTTTGAGTAGTTAACATCGATGATCGATGCCATGAGTTTCTAGGACGCTCCCTTGGTTGTCCTTCATTGTGAATGGGTCCCGATTATTAGCATGTCCCAACAATGCAGTTTTCACTAAATACAATAAAATAAATAACTGGCGCAACAGTCCAATTTGAACCATGGCCTCGAGATAAGTTAGCATCATCTCAATTTTTTAGATCATGACGGTGTGTCTTGTGCAAAGGTGTGTGATCAGCAACACGCTCAACCGAGTTATTTACTCCATAAATGGGTACTCATTTAACAGCTGAGGAGACTCATAGTCCGACACGTAAATCCCCTTTTTTATCGAAAACTACCGCATTCAGTAGGAATCGAACCGAGGCCCATTACGTAGAAGGCGAACGTGCTAACCGTGGCGCCATCTGGACGACAGTTATCACTACGTTGATGTTAACACTGAGATAACTGTTTTGCCAGCGTACCGAAAGCGCATTACTCCTGGTTGATGCGACGAACGATGTCCTACTCCGTACCGCCTTCTACGACAACAGTGGCATCTAGTTTATCTAAATCTTCCACAATCTGCACAAGCTGTCCTTTGATACTAATGGGACGAGTTAGGTTTCTTCTTCTTCGAAATGGCAGACTCAGAACCTTCATCTTTTTAGTATTAATATTTAGCCACACCTTTTAAAATCGAAGATTTTGAGAGAGAGTAGACATAGTGAAGTCATAGACGTGGTCAAGATGTTGCAAATAGTGAGTGTAAAAAAAAAATTACTAGAGCTACAGCCCGATTGCATTTGCCTCGAGATGTGTTATCATCATCTTATTTACTAGATCGTGACGGGTGTTTTGTGCAGAGGTGTGGTGATCAGTCAAACGCTCATCCGACTTATTTTCCCCAAGTGGGTACTCATTTGAAAGCTGAGTGGGCTCATAGTCCAACATGTACATTTATTTTTTTATCGAAGACTACTGCATTCAGTAGGAATCGAATAGGGACCAATGTATAGAAGGCGAACGTGCTAGCCATTGCGCCATCCGGACTAGAGATATGATGTGTAGAAACATCGAATTCCCCTGTGTCCTCCGGATAGGGCCGCATATAACACATTGCCGATTACAATACGATCAGTGAGAGGATGCACCCCTGCCGAACTAGGTAGGTATCTGAAACAATAGCCACATAATAAGCTGTCTCTCCTGCGCAAAGCCGTCCATATAATTCCCGGTCCACACTGCTCAGCATTCTCGAAATTAATAAAAAGCAAATGAAGCAAATGAATCGTACCTCACACATTGCTCGATGATGATTCGCGAGATTTTAGTGTCGTCGACACAGTTAAATCCGGATCGAAAACCGGCGTGCTTTCAATCGTTTGTGCTTTCCAAGTGGTCCTCTATTCTTTCCCGGACAATTCTAGCTACTATATTATTGTGGTAACGGCAGGAAGGACGCCAATGCTTCCCTAATTATTGCAATCTATAAGGCTGCCTTTCTTGGAAGTTTGATGATTAAAGTCTTCCTTCTACTCATTGGAAAAGAAGCAATTGGACCAAAATGTATTACCGAAGTTTGATGATTCCGTAAAAACCCACGCAGCTAATGTTTGAAGCGCTCCAGTTACCTCAAATTCACACGCAACGGATCAATATAATTTCTTGGGGTATTTCCAGGAACTATGGACTCAGTGAGGCTATTATTGTCGTTGTCCAATTGCTGGAACCGGGGGCCTTCACAAAATGATTGACTCTGGTGAGGCGACTATTGTCATTATCCAATGGAATTGGAACTGGGTAGCATACCGTCGCGATTTTAATCCGTCCGAGAACATGCATAGATGGTTTAGGGGTTAGTGTATGTCACGCGTTGTCTCGTATATACTCTAAGCGATCTTTGTTTACGCTCACAAAAAAATAGGTTTATCCAAAAATAAATCCCATACACGTTATTGAAAACTTCGAAATGGTACCTCCTACTCGAAAAAAAAAAATAATTACTAAAAATGGGCTATTCACTGCAGCCATCCTCTTAACTTGCTCCAAATTAATATGGTGGAACTTTTTCATAACGATTTCCCTTTTTCGCCAGCAGGAAGATTTTATTGCTCGTATCGATATGTTGAACATAGAAAATCCGCAAAAATACTCTTAAAAATAACTGGCACAATAGTCCAATCTGGACCATAGCCTCGAGATCAGTTAGCATCATCTCCTTTATTAAATCGTGACGGTGTGTCTTGTGCAGAGGTGTGTGATCAGCAACACGCTCAACCGGACTATTTACCCCATAAATGGGTACTCAATTAACAGCTGAGTGGGCTCATAGTCCGAGACGTAAATCGCATTTTTTTATCGAAAACTACTACATTCAGTAGGAATCGAACCGGGGCCCAGTGCGTAGTAGACGAACGTGGTAACCGCTGCGTCGGACTACAAAGATATGTTGAACGTACAAAATCCACAAAAATACTCTTAGTACATTTTTAATAAAAGTGAGAAATTTGCGTTTTGGCGATGTAAATATCGCAATACTCATCGCACGAGTAAAGTCATAAGAAGTGAGTTTGCAGGTTTTCTGATTAACTTTGTATTGCGACAACTAAGTGTTAGGAGCAAACAAAAAAATTACGACAGCAAATTTTGGAGCAAATGAACTTAAGTGCAGTCAAAGGATACTCGAAATTTTTTTTTTATTATTGTGTTCTGCAGGAAACATTATACTAAAAGTCCTTGAAAGTACGAAGTGAACTTTCGGCAGTATCTGGAAAAAAAAACACTATTTTTTTGAAAATATTTTGAAAATTGTTCAACGTTGCGAGAAAACATTTCTAAGAAAAAATGAAAGATCATAAAAAAATCTGAATCCTTTCTTAAAAACAGAAAAATTATACATTAAACATTTTCTATCACTACTAGTTTATGTGTTTAATTTTATATTTCTTCTTCAGATTTTTTTTCACTCGATTTATCCAATTTGAATGGGCCACTACATGACATTTTGGAATTGAACTTTAGTATGAAATATATTCCAATTCATTTTCTTCTTGATAAAGCTGGGTACTACTATAAAATCAATTTTTCGTGCGAAATCTCATGCGAAAACTGTCAAAAATTTCGAATTGTTAAAATGACGCAACGTAACGTTTTAAACTTTAACCCTCTACAGCCGCCAAAACCTCCCTCAGAGGCTTACCAGACATCGCATTCTCTCATTCCTGCATTAAAATCGGTTGTGAAAGTGCTTCCCTGTTACTTATGTAACAGAATCCGTTGCTGGCTCCCCAATGGTTCCTTCCAACAAAAGAAAGAGTTTAGTAATACCTGATGCGGTACGGAAATATCACGTGTTTTTTCTCTCAAACACTTTCAGAAACGGATTCTCAATAATTCTGGTAATTTACTTGCATACATATGTATGTACCAGTTTAACAAAACCAATTTAATTCCAGTGATCTTTTTCCGTCCCGAGATGACAAAACAGAAACTCTATGACTGACAACTGAAAATCCTTTCTCCAGTTGCAAAAAACAACTTCACTCACATCATTCAACAGAACCAACATATTTTCATTATGCCTATAGCAGAAAATCTTCTTAGATTTTTCATCTTCTTTTCTGAAAAAAAAAACGAAAGAAAAAGAAGCTATTGCTATCTTCACACTGAAAATACACACACACGGGAGCTCAGAAAGTCAGGCGTGTGGAAAGGGAAACAAACAAATTTTATGGTCGTAACCAGAAAATGAGCGAAACATGAGCCTTTCTACCTAATGGATTAATTTTTTCGTACCTTTGGGACATTAGTAAATTGTGAAAGATACGCAGAAAACACGGAGTATGTTGTGTTTTTTAACCAATAAGGTGGTCTATGTATAGGTACTTAACCATCGGGATATTACTTTACTCAAAATTCCCAACAAGTTTTCCCATTCGGCAGCCATTGCTTGCATATCTTTATGTCTTCATCGTGTGGATGTCTTTCGTGGTGTTGTAGGTTGTTGCTCGCCGTAAGCTCTCGTCCCCCATCGCAAAAATGTGGTTAGAAAAGTTTTTCTCGAAATTACCCCATCCACCTCTATCGGTGAAGCCCGTTCATGGCAAAAGGATGCTATTTCCCGCATATTACTTAGATATATGATAGCCCAGGACTATGACCTTTTAATTAAGAGTAGCACAACCCTTTTCATAAAATTCCTTCACAGTCGGACACTTGAATCGTTTAAATAGAATGAAAAGTTGGAAAACGTATATTGGGAACTTTATAGATACAAAGTTTCATTCTGGGCAATGTTGCTCTATACCAGGGATCGGCAACCGGCAGCCCGCTAGCCCGTAATGTTTTGTGTGGCCCGCAAGACAACGCATAACGAATCATGTCCTTTTAGTTAAGATTTAAAATGCGAGCATGCGCAAGTGCACTCTTGTCATCATCGTCATCGTGGCGCGATAGCCCGACATCGGGCCTTGGCCGCCTGGATCGTTGTCCTCCAATTATCTCGGTCACGTGACCGCGTCCTCCAATTTTGGAAGCCCAGTAGTTGCGCGTGCACACCTACTGAGCTCTCCCAACGAGATCTCGGTCGTCCTCGCAGTCTAGCTCCATCCACTCGTTCTACATTCATTACTCTCTTGTAGGTTTTAGAAAAATGTCCATGATATACCCAGAAATAAAAATATGCATTTGCTCACAATGATAATACGAGTACATAACCTCAAATAGTACTAGTAAAATCTGCTCTGTGTACCGGTGTCTGTTACTCAATTGCCCTAACCCCTAGTGGGGCATAGCACGTCAACTGTTTCATGTGGCTGAGCGTTTCGTTGGCATAAAGCAGTTTCGGACGATGCACGTTGCCAGCATGCACCTCGTGCTGCCATTTAGCCGTCTACCTACGACAAGTCGGGAGGCTCTGGCTTATTATTACGTCTCGCACCACAGGGGGAGGACAACGCAAACAACCATGGCCTTAAACGCCGTGCACGGGACTTGAACGCGTAACGACCGTAGTCAGATATGAGAGCTATCGGTTGTCCCTACGTAAATATCATAAAAAGGAAGCAAGGAAGTTCTTATGCTCACTGTTCGGTTCTGGTATAGTAGTAGGCAATAGTTTACTAAGAAAGAAGAAAAAGCAGACCGTTTTGGGTGTTGCTGTAGAAGATGCCATCTAAAGTACGAAACAATGGATGCACTTGATTCGAACGCCAATCGGTTCAGGATACTGCTACAAGTGTAAATATGAAAAAAGGAAATTGGGACTTTCGAATGTTACGAAAACGATGGCAGTCGTCATCAAAATCGCAAAACCGATCCTACTCAAGTGCACAGTCTTTATTCCAATGGTATTCGATTCTGGACACTACTGCCACAAGCGTGCTAAAAGGCAGACGAAATTCCGTTGTCGACTTTGCCCTTAAAATGAAAATCCAAAATTTGGACGGCCGAATCGACTTGTTAGCAAGAGTGGGTTCTTCCAAAAATGAATGCTAGACAGAAATCAAAATGATTCGAAAATTTTGTATACTGCATACTTTTACTCAATTTACTACATGGGCTGAAAAGTCTCGGGATTTTTAATGAAACAAGCTTTTTTTTGGGCAAAGTTACATTTATTCCTCAACATAGTTGCTTTCGAGGGCGATACACTTGGCATGGCGATTTTCCAACATTTCGATGCCCTTTCTGTATTATGAAACGTCCAAGCGAAATACGCCTCGGTTGCCGCGATGACTTCCTCATTCGATCTGAATCTCTTTCCCTGGATCCACTGCTTGAGGTTTAGGAACAGATAATAGTCGCTGGGGGCCAAGTCTGGAGAATACGGTGGGTGAGCAACCAATTCGAATCGTAATTGGTCTAATTTGGCCATCGCTTTCAAGGACGTGTGTGACGGTGCGTTGTCGTGATGGTCCTAAACTTTTTTCTTCACCATATGGGGCCGTTTTTTCTTTATTTTGTCGTTCAGTTTGCCCAATAACGCTGCATAATACTATACTCTCCAGTGACTGTTCTTCCCTTCTGCAGGTAATCGATGAAGATTATGCCATGCGCATCCCAAAACCTTCCCGGCCGAGCATTGGTCTTTTGGCCGCTTTGGTCGACTTTCGTGGTTTTCCAGCCACTCTGCAGACAAAATGTATCCCACCCGTTCTTTTGAGATGCCCACGGCTTCAGCTAGCTCGCGCAACTTCAATTTATGATCATTCAAAACGATTGTTGTTGTTGTTGTGGTAGCGATGCTTCGAATACTGCAGTTCTTCTTGCATCGAGGGGGTTTGGCAGCTCTTGGCCGTTGAAAAACGGGTAGTTTCGGTACGAAGAAACGGCTGCCGCAGGAACGATTCAAAACTATTCGATGCACTTGCTTTACGATTTCCGCATTCGTAGCCTCTTTTGGCCTTCCAGAGCGAAGTGCGCCTTTGGTGCTTGTACGACCCATTTTAAATTCACTAAACCACCGATAAGCCGTTGTTCTTGAAGGGGCAGATGTGGGATAACATTTCTGCAACCATTGCAATGATTGTTCAGAAGTTTTTTTTTTCATTAAAACACAATGTTTGATCAAGATGCGATTTTCCTGTTTTTCCATTTTTTTTATTAAGGCGAAAGTAGCCTCACTCAAACGACTGAAGCTTGTAAACGAATGGACGAAATTTCGTGAAACTTCATACATAAACTAATGATAGATAAGCCTCTCGAAATGAGTAAATGTTCATTTTCTTGTATTGAAAATTCCCGGGTCTTTTCAGCCCATGTAGTATGTGAAGTATGAGTTACATATTTTTGGAACGTAACTAGAAGATCGTAAACCGTATTTTCAATTTTTTAAAATGGCATGATTTGGTTGTAGAGCTCGTAAATAATAAAACCATATAAAATACCAAAAATCGTACGTAATACAATAAAACAAACTATCTAGCACCGCTAGGAGGGCTCTATATCGTTGTACAAATGACTTGACTACGGTCATTAATTCATTTATTATTTCCAATTTTCGATATTTTGTGCGCGTGGGTAGCGGAATTTTGGGTTGCAATGGAATTTCGGTTTGCTTTTTGTACATTGACATTTGTACGATTATCCTGAATAAAATTCCGTTCGGATCAAGAATAAAAAAATGTTTTGCTTTGAGTACTTTTTTCACGCTGTTTGTGATGTCTGCAGGCGGTTTAGTAACGACTATATTTCTAATTTTCAAAATAGCTCGTCTGGCGTGGTGATATAGTATCAGGTTGCTTCTCCTTACTTCATGTTTTTGTTTGTACTGTGCGGCGCGCCTAAAGATACTTCTTTTGAAAGTAATTCGCTGTTCTGAAAAGCTTGCCGACCCCTGCTCTATACGATGCCCCAGCACACCAGTGGCTCTTTTTGCCAGGCGTAAACGATTGCTGGAGTGTTTATCCAGGTGCCGGATATATAGAACCGAATGAAAATGATGTTTATATGGTTTCTGTGTGTATGTGTAAATATTTTATTGTAAACAGAAATTCCTACTACAATCTAAGTTTCAAAAGGACACTCTTCAATATCAACCATTCGGTTCTATTTTATCTTCCATCTTAACACTCCTGGTATTCTTTACGACAAGTGAGCAGAGGATGACTTTTCCATTTGATTGACGATAGTTGTCTTGGAAGATTTCAATAAATCGTGTCCTGCCATCAATGCTTTTCGCAATGAAAACTTTTCCAATCAAACTGCTGGACCGTATGTCCGGAATTGTTGTGTTGTACGGATGTGGACGTATTTGTGCGAATATCTCTGATGGGCGCTGAAATAAGATTGCTAACTTCGATTGCTTTATCATTCTGTGTACACTGGAAGCATGATATCGTTGTCATTGATGTGGTGAATGTAAGAATAATATCGGTTACATTTTTCTTATAGAAAGTCTTGTTTGAAAGATTTTTGAAGAACATTTACTTGTCTCAAGGCTATCAACAAATATTATTGGATTATTTTAGATAAGAAAAGGATTATTAATCTTGCAAACTTATCGGTGAGATACAAGCGCGGAATCAGCCGGATGTAGGCAGAAGTGATTTTATTGTATTAGCTGCTCGTATATGTTACCATTCCATAAGGATGGCAAGGCAAATAAATTTCCCATTCAGTGCCCTGGATGGTCATTACGAAGTTATCGAAAAGATTCATAAAATTCACGACTATAAAATGTGTCCCGCATTGGGCGCCATATGAAAAACAACAACATTTATGTGAAAATCTCACGAGTATTCAACCGACAGTGTTTCCAGTGGCAACAAAAATACATGTCAAATTGTCAAGTTAAGCTGGACACACATACTAAGTTGATATGCAGAATGGCTACGTTCATGACACACAACGGCTGACCTACTGTTGAAAATTTGTTATTTGAATTATCTCCACTGAGTTTCTGATGGACACAACATGCTGTGCCAAATGTTGTTTTCTCCATCACAAAAATTTCTCCGCTTACTAGGACCAGCATATGCTGACAGCTCAAAAATGTCGTATTCAAATGTTTTTTTAATAGACGGTTTTGAGCTGTGGATGACTAGTTGCGACTTCTGTTCAGAATACAACAAGCCACTACGAAGCTGCTTCGATGCTGCTGTCACAGTATGTTGCAAGTTCACTGTGTATTTTGAACAGAGCCAATGAAACCAAGTCAACCAAATATCCAATTTTCACTGAAACATAAATCGTACCTGCACTTTGGAAGAAACTTGAATATCGTGACCCTAGTTAGTGCAGAAATGTCTTAAGTGACATTTGCAAAAATTGGCTATAGGCGATATGCTGACCCTCTCAGCTAAACTCTACCTATTTTACATACATATGTGTCAGGGGCATTATTATCATCTAAGACCTTTTTTGATTTTGTATGATGTCTGAAATAACATAGATAACAAAATTGATGCAAATCGCCTCTCCAATTAATTGGAATATTATTTCTAGTATTTTAAGATAATTTAAAAACGTTTTATTGAATAATTAAGGGCGTTGTTCACTTCATCGTGAACGTGAAAATGGAAAAATGTTTTCTTGGAAAATATCAATGAAAATAACTTTTTACGTCCGGGGATTATGTTGGAATAAATGCAAAACTCGATAAACTATATTTTGAATACATTTCCACAATTTAATATTGATATTTCATATACTTTTTTTAAATTCCCCGTATATTTCATCGTGAAAAGAAAAATTCATCGTGGAGAAAAAACCGTAAGAACACGTTCACTAATTTCAAACATGCAACGTAATGATACTAAAATCGAATACGGAAAAGAGCTTTGAGGTCAAGGAAAACAAGAAAACAAAATGCAGTCGTTATAGCTGCCGAACTTACAAAATGGGATAGAATGATAAAAGTTATTTTATCGTATCCAGATTAGACTAAAGTGAACCACTCACTTGAGTGATTATCTTAAGACGTAGTCACGTATGAAAATCTCAATTGGCCACACACTTAGGCCGGCCGCATCTCGGACGTAGGCAGGGCAGTGCAGCACAGCGCGCACATGGCATTGTTGTTGTAACAATTGTCAAAATCTGATTTTACAGCAACAATGCCATGTGCGCGCTGCGCTGCGCTGCCCTGTCTACGTCCAAAATGCGGCCGGCCTAACAGCCTGATCTTATGATGGACTGAAGACCGTCATTTGAAAGCTCTAGTGTGTAGCCAAATTGAGATTTGCGTGATACGTGGCCGTCGTGAGTCGGGCCATGAGATCTGCTATCAGTCCGCTTATGGTTACGTCGGGGTACCGAAATAGCGACTAGAAAAACAATGAAGAGACGAAGAAGTGAAATAGAGCATACGCTAATTTTCGGTGTGAAATCGAAATAGTGCATTAAGAGGAAACTAATGCGGGAATTTCATTGCCGACAGCAGCAGCGGCATTGCCTGTGTCTTGGCTAATTAGACCGCACGCATTCGCCTTGAGCGAATTACATTGGGGCAGCGGCAGCAGCATCGGCAGCATTACTTTTTTAGCCAGATTTCAAATGCTGCTTTAGTGGCGGGATCTTCATATCTGCTGGGGAAACTTTTGAAATTTCAGAAAGAAAAAACGAAATATTATGCATTAAGGTGTCGAACGAAAGCTTTATTTTGACGTTAAAAATTATAAAACACTTTCGACATTCCCAACAACTATTTTTTTTTTACGAAACAATGAAACTCGTAATATTGCTTCCATAGTTGCTGTCTTCAATGAGGCTTGGAAAGCAGAATAGCCAAGACACAGTCGATGCCGCTGCTGCTGCCGGCAATCAAATCGCAAATGTCTAGCTTTATCCTGAAACTTTCATGCACTATTTTGCTCCACATCGTCTTCCATTGTCTCATCCATTATGTACTTCCTTCCTGTAACCGACATTTTTATTAGTTTTTTTTTTAAGACGTTTTACATATTCCGTTGTTCCCGGGGAACTGTAAATACGACTGCGAACAGGAAAAATAATTCTCACCATGCGATAACTGTCAAATCTTTTCACGGCGCTGTTGATTGGGGAAAATTTATATTTTCATGTTCACGTTCACGGTGAAGTGTAAAGAGCGCTTTAAAACAAATATCGTGGGTGAAGTAACAAAACAACATAAAAGCTAATGCACAACAAATAAATAATAACTAAAATATCACATTGGCGTATACACATCATGCGATATTTTCGCTAATAGCGAAACAAGTCACAGCAAATAAAACATCTATTCCGTTCTTGACTTCGTTCTGTTCGTGTGGTTACTCTTTTGTACGGAATCTGTACACATATTATGATGACGGGTCTTCAGGCAAGGACTCGTTGGAATGAAATCAATTGGAAAGTAATTTCCTGTTCAAGTTATACGATACTTCAACTGCGATATGCCACAAATATCGGTCCGTGTAAAGAATCCTCATACTTACATACATTTTTGGATAATAGATTCTTTTTTTAGTACCAATCAGAAAATTTATTGATTGACTCAAGTATTGTATAAATCATGTTCCGGATATTATGTGTAATATTGACGTATTTTCAAATAACATATTTATATAACATATATTTTATGATGGCAATAGGGGAAAGGATCACATGATTTCTTTCAGCAGAGAGGATATTCAGTGACATGAACTGTCGTTAGTATTGCTATAAGTTTCCGAAATTTTTTGATTGAAATGACTTTATTTTTGGTGGTTTGACGGTTGGAAAAATTATTACGGGGCGATTATGGAGTGAGGATGCACTTTCAGGGAAATAAATCATAAAGAGCCGAAAAAAACGTGACGTTGAACACTTGGGCATTTCACTCCACCACTCTGTAAATAATAAGGTAGAGCATCCCCTTGTCTGCTAAGTGGGATTGGGCACTTTCTAAATATGGTTTGCAGAATGGCTCCTGATTTATTTATGACAAGTAGTTCTGGATCTGCTTCAGGTCAACTGAATTACGAAATAATTGTAAACTAGCATCAATTAAAAATCGAACTGGCCTATTCATCGCAATTTTATGATAAAATATGTAATTTTAACTTTTCGAATTTATTAAAAAACCAAAATAAATAACTAGCGCAACAGTTCAATTTTGGATCAACGCTTCGAGATGAGTTAGCATCATCTCATTTTCTACATCTTGACGGTGTGTTTTGTGCAGAAGGTGTGTGATTATAACAACACGCTCAACCGAGTTATTTACCCCAAATGGGTACTCATTTAACAGCTGAGTGGGCTCATTGTCCGGCACGTAAATCCCCTTTTTATCGAAGACTACTACATTCAGTAAGAATCGAACGGAGGTTCAGTGCATAGAAGGCGAATGTGCTAATCGTTGCGCTATCCGCAATTTACTACTGTAAGTTTAATTACATTATGAGTGGGGTCAGGAAGAACCGCAGGCACTGTGAGCATTACCCTGATTCTAGAGAGTCTGACTAGATCTGCGCTGATCCAATCAGCTCTTTTCGATAAACCGCCTGATGTGGCCAGTTCGAACCGAGGTTGCATCCTCAGCCATAGGGAATGCCATGTCGATAAATTCGGTTCGACGGCGGGAGACAGAGCTCCACACTCGCCGAGAATGTGCTATACGGATTTATCGTTACCCTCACAATAATTACAGCAAGTATTCGATGCGGTCTTTAGAGGTAACCCCGAAGACGGGAGGAGTCCACAGATAACTTTAACGCTGTTCCTACTCAAGTTGAGTAGATCAAGAGTACGGCTATATAAAGAGCCCATGATGGTTAATTTGGGCCGCCTCATACCAGGGAGAATTTCCTATAACGAGGCAGCTCTCTCTTACCTCCAGTCCCTGATTTTTCCCTGCCGTGGCAAATTGGTAATCAATAGAAAATTTATGCTTATAAAGCAGCGTTCTCACGGTGCGGCTTTTGCTGAACCACAAAAGTTCGACGACAAAATTTGATTGCGACAAAAACAGATATCGATTTCAACAAAAGTCGTTCAACAAAACAACAACTACTTTCTTAAACAGAACAAGTGCCACTAAAAGAAAATGACAATTTCAAATTTCACCACCGGCCACCAAAAAAACACAGACTGAGCGAACAAGATAGCATGCTTTGTTGAATGGTTACTCTCAGTCGAACTGCTAAATTTTGACCGGTTCAGTACTTTGTTGTTTGACTAAAAAGTATTTTAACCCTGTTGAAAGTGCAGTTCCCACAAGGCAATTCGTTAAATTTGCCATGGTAGAACGGAGTTGATTTTTAATCAATTTTAACATGGAAAAGGCCCGTTCTGCAGATGCAGGAGACACACGAAGTGTGCTTATCGGTTTGTAGATTATGTAGACATTAGGAAAACTAGTTTCTTCTGATATCTTCCTTCCCTTTACTCAGCGCTTCTTGTAAGCACCCAAATTTCCGCAGCGCGGGAATTTAAAATTTTCGAAAAAAAATTGAAAGTTAGCGGTTGACTTTTCGAAAATTTGAAATTCCCGCGCTGCGGAAATTTGGAGTAATGAATAACATTTTAATATTTTATTATAATGCATTAAATTTTAATGGATATAAAGATACGTAACATTGTTATTGAAATTAGAATATAGCAGTTTTATTTGTTGTTTTTTTAATTGTTATGAGAAATTCTAAAGAGAGATTCCGAAGAATATCATTCTCCAAGCTTAGACGTGTTAAATTAGCCAGTCGGTTCTGACCCATGGTCGTTTGCAGTCTGTTTTTGGTGAGCTTCATTTTGGAAAATGACCGTTCTCCACTGCAATTTGTGACCATCATTGATAAGTATATACGAAGTGCCATTTCAGCATTGACAAATGTTAAGCAACGATTACCATCTACAATGATGCAACACAAAACACATTCAACTGATTCTTCTTCCAATATTTGAAACTGTTTTCAGAGAGCAGCTAGTTGAGCCAACTCGTTGGCCAAAGCATCTTCTGTCAGCGGGTTCCATGGATGTCGGATTAACCAAAAATCTAAGCTAATATTCCGTGATGAAATTAACTGATCCAAAACTGGCAGATATGCAGTGTTTCGAAATCTATCACGTGGTGATAGTTCAGCAGCAAGTTCTCTTCCATAATTGCGCGTTCTCATTCGTGTACTTCCAGTTCGAATGCGTACAGTTTCTTGCTGTTGAGACGCTGGTATTTTTTCTATACGGCTTTATAAAAATCGAAAGAATCTCTTTTGGACTCGACGAAAATTTTCAGTGGCTCAAGAGATTTAACGGCGGTGTTAAGAACCATTATTGACTTTTTCAAATACTGGCCAGTTGAGTTGAATCTTTCCTAGATGTCGGAAATTGAGCGTAAATGGCTGTTTCCAAACAGGATATGATGGCAAGCTTTGTTTCGCACAATACTTTTTTGTTCCACATCACCACTGTCTTCTTTATACAAAAATTCTCCATGACGTTATGATCATAGGCGTAGCAGTGGTGGCCACTTGCCATTTCCTGGCTCATGATGATAGACATGTAGACTATTGAGTCAATAGAATAAATTGAATCGAGTACTTTTGCGACCAGAGTTAACAATTTTGGAACAATCTAAAAGTCCTTCGTTCAGCCGATGGAAGGACAATTATTAATGATGATAGTGTCGATCGTTGTCGTTTATATTCGGGGAGATTTAGGCCTGCAGTTGTTCCCATTAATCCTAGATCGTCACATAAACTATAGGTCACTGGACTCATACAGATACTGCTACTGTTTTTATGCTATGACAACGACATGTGATCGCTATTGCCACTTAGTAGGTCGAATTTGCTGATCATTCGATCAAATAATCGACCTAGATGGGGAAGATAAAAAGACAGCCAATTGATTGGAATATTAGGGGTTACTCTTTTAATTAGTGTCCAACAATATATTATTACACATTTTTATATTATTTGTATATCCGTATAACAGCTGCCAGAAAATTTTTTTTTATATCTTTCATAGGTTTTTAGATATGTATTAATTAGCTATACCTAATTTTCAGAACAAATTTATCTTAAATTTTACTAACTCTTTTTTTTTCTTTGCCTTTTTCATTTACAGGATTACCCGCCAATGGAATTTAGCACACCGCCACTGCCTCTAACCCACCTGCAGCCAAATCAAACCATGCTGGGTGGTGGTACTGGTGGCGGTACATTGCGTCGTGGCGCCATGGGTATGCGTGCTATGGTCCCGCCCCCGGACGTAACACATCACACAACAAAAATTCCACACGATTTACATCCGAATAGTACGACAGCATCGACACAAACCAATGGCTCGACGCTCCAAACCACAGCTCATCAGCTTAGTAATTTAAGTAACTTGTCACAGGTCTCGTCGCATCAGACATCGACACCGAAACAGCCACAAGGCATTCTTAAGGATCCGAAAAGGAATCAACAGCAACCGCCACCAATGAATACAATGCAAATTCTGAATGTTCAGAATGCCGCCAACATTGGTAATAGTTTATTGATTGGCAACTACGATCCCAATACACACAATCTTAGTACGTTTAACGCAACAATGGGCTATTCAGATGCGGACGGACATCTGGTGTAGTCGTCACCGATGATCAAACTTGTCCATGTTGATTTGCTATTGTGTCTCGTGCCTGGTCAGTGTCACCCTGTAGAAACATGACGCCCGGACAATAAAGTGTACGACTGTCAGCCGTAGGGATAGGATCAATAAATAGGAAACATAGAAACAGCAACAACAACGAACGAATAAACGGACATACCAAATGTAATTGAATCTCTAGCCTCGTGTGTCACCTCTCTGTCGTCGTGTGACATGTAGTACTTCTGCCTGATAATACATTCGGATATTCTATCGGGACGAATTCTTCGTAACCATGGAGTTAGGTGGGTAACGTTGAAACACTGAAGCACCGCGCCGTGCCGTCGACTTCTACCCGTATATCCTTTGGCTGGACGATGAAGATGACAGCACATCAGACGAGCAATTACAGTGCCAGAGCAATCTCCAGGGGAAAGTTCCTGAGCATCATCATCATCATCACATGTTCATTTTCCGGTGAATCCTCTGAATTCATCCTTTCAGATGAAGAGAAGGGATGTGCCCGACGGACGTGTGCGAGCAATCCAATCAATTCAGCTAAGTATTGTATCAAATATGTTATGGCAGAATGTTATTGACGTACGCCATATAGTCGGCTCGTACGTAATCCTTATTACTCATCCAGGTTTAGACACTTTGTCTAGGACCCCATAAATACAGGGTGTTTGTGTTTGTGTGTTAATCTGTACGGTACGATACGACGCAACACAGTAGCGAGCGATAGTGAGCTTGTATAATAAAATGAGCGTGCTTGTGTGTTTGAATGTGTATGTATGTAATAAATGTATGCGTGGTATTCTCCGTTGTTGAGAGAACTGCCTTCGTAGTGAAAATATGATATAAAATTTAAAAAATGAGAGCATAAATTAAACAAAGAAATTAAAAATAATTGAACATAAAGATTCTCGAATTATATATATATATATATACATATGTTATTTAGATATTACATTTAAGATGTTGTTATTATATATACGAGTACATTTTACAAGAAAAAAACCCCAAAAAAAAAAGACAGTAAAGCGATATTAAGTTAAAATAATCTTGTCCTCCCTTCTCAGTCCTCCAATATCTTTGTCGTTGTGAATTTTAAAATATTTGACAATTTTGAAAATGAGCAGATACATAGGATCAAGTAAATATGTACCACCAATTAGGTCAGCTTTCAAAGAAGCTTACAAATGTTTTGTCCATGTCTAAGTGTTTGTTTTTTTTTTCATTCTAAATGAAATATATTGTTTGAAAAAGCACAAAAAAAATATGAAATTTATGAAATCAATGATCTCTTATAGTTGAAAAACGTTTATTGTGGAATTCGGAAAATTTGGTTCGGAGGAGTCAACAATGACTTATTAAAGTAGGGTCCTCAATATTTTGTTATAATCTATTTACCAAATTTTCCTGTAAAAGCATACCGACTTTCGGAAATGCAAAATTTTATTATTTGATCTCTTTTAGACAAAACTCAGGATATTCAAAAGTTTAGCATTAATTTACAAGATTCAAATGTATATTTTAAAGACTAGTTTGTTACTGTTAGTCTGGGAGCTATTTTTTTAAACATTTGTTCGAACATAATTTTTAATTTTTTCGTGTCATATGAACGCTTTACTAACATAAAATCAACTCCTACCAGTGCACCAGTGGTACAACGCTCATCAGCAGATTGTTAATTATACTAAAAAAAAAAAGAAATTTTAAAAAATGTTTAAAGCTTAAACTTTACCTGTTGTTTATACACATTTCAGTAAGAACAAAAATTGCCTCCTCCCACTTGTATTGTAGAACAATCTACTCCTGCCTTCGACGTAATTATTTCAAAGAAAAAACTCATTTGGCTTAAATTAAACAGTTGTAATTTTTTTTACCGTTAGTTTAACACTCAAACTTATGCTAGTAGCCATTTGACAGGACCTGGCGTCCGCAAGAGCAAAAAGGTCTGCTGATAAGCGTGGTCCTGCTATTAAGGCGGCAGAAGTTTATTTTGTTATTACGACAAATAAAATGAAAACCCAAGCTTTAACAAATATAACAATGAAAAGTGTCCCTAGCTCTTGGGTTATATAGCGAGAAGCTAGTTTCTTTATTTAAAAGCCTTCAGTTTAATTGACAAATTAATAAAAAATAGTTCAAGATCATTCGAAACCTGGTAAATGGTAGTTGGTAACCAAATGTCAACTAGGCCCCTTAGGAGTAGTTGGCGCGTTTTTCCCCTATATACCATTCAAAAGGACACTCTGTTTTCTATCGATCAATGTGCATTCGCTTGTCAATCATCGATTTGCTATCCAATTTATTTGATTTCCAACGTTGTGTTTGTGTGCTTGCGTCAAGCTTTGACCAATCGCGACCAAAAGACGAGCGAATCTACAAGTCAAAAATGCAAACTTAGGAAAAACCATCATCGTTAGCGTCACCACGACTGACAGAGAACGCAATACAATTCCCATATCACCATATAAACACCCAACCACTATTTCTAGTTTTCTGCATTTCCTCCGATATTTGACAGCGCCATTTCGAATAGAGGAAAAAACTTCGACAACTCCCAAAACATACAACAGCATGACGTTGAAAATTGACAAGAAGCTTGTACTATGTCCTTTCTGGATGGTTCCTTAGTATCTCCGCTTCTCTTTTCGGTTAAAAACATTTTCCATTTTTTTTTTTCTTTCCAATTTTTCTATATAGCTGTCTAGGACTGGCATAAGACATTTGTTATCCGCAGAATTAAATTTCTTTTTCTCTATTGGAACGAAAGACGATAACATTCTAAAGTCCTTTTCAACACACAACCACCACTCTCAACATATTTCTTCTTTGGGGGCATGGAATCATGGACAGAATACCTTCAAACGCACATAGGTTCGCTGTTTGCAGAGAAAACGGAAATACGTCTAGGGAATCAGTTATATATATAGATTTCTATATACAGAAATTTCTTCGTGTATGTTATACATTAGAGTCAAGGAGCATAATGTAAAGAATATTGGCTCCTTCTGTTGATTCAAAGTGAGCGGCTGTGGGGATCAAAAGAAAAGTAGGCAAGGGAATACTGAGAAATACACCAACGCTGAGAATAGTAGATAGATTCAATTGAATGCTAGGTTGAAGAATATCTGAAAAGACAATGGGTATATTAAATCAGGCTCTGAAAAATTTATTAAAGCTATATATTCGGTTCGGGAAAGTTGTGGGCACGTGAAGAAATTTTTGGAAGCGTATAAGACAGTCAATATTTGAAAGAAGTTTAGAAGTATTTATTTATTAAATTTATGTATTTACATAGTAAGAGCGCTTTCAAAATGATATCGATTTGAAGTGGTCAGTGGCATCTTGCTTCCATCTTGTGTTATTGGTTCTGAAATTCCCTATTTCTTCTTATTAAAATCACCAATTCGTTGGGAAGACGGATCCAAGAATACTATCACTTCATTTCCACTCGATCCCCAAATTTTCGAAGATCATATCGCCCACAGGCTCGAGCTGAGAATGAAGTTACCCGTATAACAAGAGAGAGAGAGCTGCCATGATAACTACGACATGCATAGACCACGTCTGTCCAAGTCTCCCAGCTCAGCAAAGAAGTATGCTGCAAGAGTTAACCTCCTCATACCCGCTAAGCCCGGACACCCATAGTGGAGATGAAGTATACTATCCTCCTCCTCCCCGTTCCTACAGCTTCTGCAGAAATCGTTAATGTATGTCGAAGCCTTCCGGCGTGCTCCCCGCGGACAATGTCCAGTGACAACGCCCACGACACCCTAGTAGAGCGGTGGAGATCCAGCCTTAGCCACGTCTTTGATCTTTAACACGTACCGCCATTTAGCCATCTTGAGTTCACTTGCTGATCGCAGCCAGCCTAATGGCATGCTTGCATGAGTTCATGGGCATACGAGTGTTGAATTGATGCTCTGGTACGATTTCCGTTATCCCTCGTCGAGCCAGCTCATCAGCTCTACAATTTCTGATAAAGTCGCTATGGCCCGGAATCCAACACAGGGTAATGTTGAAGAATTTTCCCATTTCCAAAAGAGAGACGAAACAATCCATCACCGCTGTTCAAGTGGTAAGTACGCATTCAAGGAATCTAACCGCAGTTTCGCTATTCTCAAAACTAGTGATGTCTCTCGCGGTTATGACATGGCGTTCGAACCAGGTCAAAACTTGCCGAATCGCAACGAGATCCGCCTGGAGAACACTACAATGAAAAGGAAGTTGAACCGATAGTTTTAAAAGAAATCCGTGGGCATGAACGCCGGCTCCTACTCCAGAATCAGTCTTGCAACCATCCATGTAGAAGTGCATCGAGTCCAGGGATGAAGGAAGATCATCTTTTCATTGCCCTCGTGATGGTATCAAGCTTGTAAAGTTCTTACCAAACAAATATTTAGGCGTAGTAGAATTCGTCGTTGAAGGGCTATCTCGAATGCCCAGTATTTAATGTCTTCCACTGACCTTTCTCGTGAAGGCAGACAGCCGTACATACAGCCATCTGTTCAGCGAGAATGTCTAACGGAAGAAGGTAGAGTATAATATCTAAGGCATCGGACGAGGTCGTGCTGAGGGATCCGCTGATTGCCACACTAACGGATCTTTGCACTTTCCCCACCAAATTGCGGTTAGTCCCAATGCTAACTGCACTCCACCAAACGATCACGCCTTGTAAGAGTATAGGGCGAATAACCGCCACATAGAGCCATTTTAGTACTTTCGATTACAATCGTCAGGTTTTTCCGATGACTTTCTTGCAGGAATAGAGTGCAATCCTAGTCTTGTTTAGAGGCTCCTGAATATTGGGCCTCGTGCTGAGCTTCCTGTCCAACATAACTCCAAGGAACTTCGCCTTCTCTGTGGAAGCCAGTTTCATCGCCTCTATCTCAGGGGGCTCTACAGGTGGTATTCTACATTTTTTTTGTGGAGAGGATAATCTCCGTTTGATTGGATTTACCCCAACGCCCAGTTTTTTGACCAATTTGTTAACAGAGTGAAGACGTTCCGTAGTACCTCACTAAGAGTAGTAGAAAACTTATATGAAATTGCAATCGCAATGTCATCCGCATAGGCAATAACCTTGCGTCCCAGTGCCTCTGGGTCCAGGAGCAGTCTGTTGACCGCCATATTTCACAGGAGCGGTAAGAGGACATTCCCCTGCGGAGTGCCACTATCAACACACCTACATACAGATGAAGCACCCCGCTCTGAATAAATAATCCAAGATGTTAACATCAGGTTAGTATATCTGCGGAGTGAGTCATCCACTCCCATACAAGATAGTGCATCAGTGATTGCATCAGGTTTCACGTTATTAAAGGCGCCCTCGATACCCAGAAAAGTGACTTTAACGTAGTGCTTTCTCAATATAGCCCACGATGGAGTCAAGGCTGTGTCTATAGATTTTCCCTTCCAGTAAGCATGCTGTCAGCTCGATAAAAGGGGCGCGGGAATGCTACCCCGTAAGTAAATATGTATAAGCGTCTCCAGCACTTTAAGTAGAGTCGAGGAGACGCTGACTTGCCTGCGGGCGTGCGTGCGTGCAAGGCCTTTCCCGTTTTTGAAATGAAAGCCACTTTGACCTCTCTCCATGTTCAAGGGATGTAGACCAAGTCTAGACAGGTCTTAAAAATGATTTCAATCCAGTGATATGCAATCGTGCTGTATATCTGCAGGAATAATACCGACTGGCCCAGCCGATTTGGAACATTCCTGTTTCACGAATATTAGGAGAATTCTCTCTATTGCATTTACGGAGAATTTTCAAAATTCTTTAATTGCAGGATTTCCGCTTTAGGTAGTTCATTTCCACTTTTGGTGATAAGAACCTAGAACCCATGCAGGGGGATCTGCAGCTCCTAAAGCGGAAATTTCTCAAGTTTTGTGAAAGTTCTCTCTAGTCGAATAGGGAGAATTCTCAATTTTTGCGAAACAGGAATGTTCCGTCGATTTAAACGATTCAGAGCTGGAAGAGGTCCAGAGAATCTTCGCCATTGATAGAATAGATGAGGCGTCACATGGCGGTATGTGCAGGCCCTCTAGCATGTGTTCGATTACATTTTCCGGCTGTCTGGAAAGTGTGTGTTTAGCAGGGCATCAATCGTTTCCTTGCTTCAGGAAGTCCACGAGCCATCCAGCTTCATTAAGTAGTTCTCGCTAGATGGATTCGTTGCCAGCATTTTATGAAGCCCGGACGCTTCACCCGACTTTTCAATCCTTTCGCAGGGAAGTTTTCAGGAACACCGCTTCGCGTTCCTCTCTTCCTTCTTAAACCTACTAAGATGCTCCCTATAGGCGCACCAATCCGATGTTGTTTTGAGGATTCCAGTATATATGCACATACATATGTATATACTGAAATCCTCAAAACTGTTACTCAGTGATTTTCGTTGCTTATACTCGATTTCCGATAGTGAGACTCTACCCCTTTATAATTTTCAGTATGTTAAGGGGTCGGTGAAACTAGTTATTGTATTTTGTGAAATGTATATTATTCTCAAGCCGACCATACATGTCTACCTTGAGGTATGCCTGTACAGGTGAAACTGTACAGGTCTGGACGCCTGTGCAGCGAGACATCACCTACTACGGTAGGGTATACCTGTACACACGCACCTCAAGGTAATTAAAGACGTAATTTTTATTTGACAATGTACTACTATTTGCCATAACACTAAGGTATTAGTGCGCCAACTACTCCTAAGCAACTTGCTTAGTTGACGTTTATTTAGCGTATAACTAGTTTCGAACGGTGCACGTTGCTAGCGTACATCTCTTGTCCATTTAGGGGCATTCTGGGACAATTTGGGGTGGCTGTGGCTTGTTCGCGCCACATCCGTGGCAAAAAGTGGTAATTTACCCTTAAGTCAATCCAGCAAACAAAATTAATTTGATAGTTTGAATAGTTTAATAATAATTTGTTGAGATTAATGTAAAAGACCAAAAACAAACCCTCCGACGCTTCCGAACTCCACGATTCACAAAAGCAAAATGCTTAATTTTAGCATCATTCAAAACTAGCAAATCCAAAGTTTATTTCACTAAACAAATGCGAATTATTCGAATTATAATCATGAGCTAACTTTTTAATCTACGTGATTTACGAAAATGTAATAATAATAAAAAATAATAAAAAAAAATTATCGTAAGATACTGTAAATATTGCATAAAGATATAATATTTAATAACATTATTATTAATTTTTAAGTTAACATTTGAGAGATTATAGAAAAACGTACGAACTTGATAAACAAATTAGTCATATTAGTATTTGTATTAATTTTGTAAATTTAAATGTTTCAAGTACCGAAGAGTGTAAAATAAAGAAAAAAAAACGAAAAACTTAGTTTATTGAACAGAAATCAAATTTTAATAATGATAAAATCTTGCGATATAGCTACGGAGTACATAATAGCAAAATTAAAATTCATTTGTTGATATACATACATATTTTCAGTTTTTTCTAGAAATTATTTGGTCTACAACTTAATAATGAGACTTTTTTTAGAGATGGCAACACCGATAAACCAATGGTAGTCCATCTTTGACATACATACCATTTGAAGTTTGTATTCATAAGCTGTCAATGTCAGTATAAACATTTCGTGTTGATTGTTGACAACGTATTTTACCGGACCATGGAAAGTTTCGAAAATTCACGAAAAAAACAACATTTGCGGGAAGTTTTACTTGGACATTATTTTGCTAAGAAGACTGCAGCTCAGAGTCATAAATTGCTCGTGGAAGTTTACGGTGACGATGCTTTTTCGCGTGCACAGTGTTTTCGGTGGTTTCATCGGTTCAAAAATGATAATTTCGACATTACCGACGAAGAGCGACCTGGCCAGCCAAAAAAGTTTGAAGACGAAGAATTGACGAAATTACTCGAAGAAGATTCGTGCCAAACTCAAAAAGAGTTCGCAATTTCGTTGGAAGTGACTCAGCAAGCCATATCGAAGCGGTTAAAATCACTGGGAATGATCCAAAAGCAAGGCCACTGGGTTCCGTACGAGTTGAAGCCAAGACATTTTGAGAGGCGCTTTTGCATGTGCGAACAACTGCTTCAAAGGCAAAGACGGAAGGGTTTTTTGCATCGTATTGTGACCGGCGATGAAAAGTGGATTCATTATGATAACCCAAAGCGAAAGAAATCATGGGGACCGCCCGGGCACCAATCAACATCGACCGCGAAGCCAAATATTCATGGTTCCAAGCTTATGCTCTGCATTTGGTGGGACCAGATCGGTGTTCTTTATTATGAGCTGCTAAAACCGAATGAAACCATTGACGGGCAGCGCTATCGGCTGCAATTGATGCGTTTGAGTCGAGCATTGCGTGAAAAACGGCAACAATTTGCTGAAAGGCACGACAAAATAATTCTTCAGCATGACAATGCTCGCCCTCATGTTGCGCAAGTCGTGAAAACGTACCTGGAAACAACCAAATGGGAAGTGCTACCCCACCCGCCGTATAGCCCTGACATTGCTCCATCCGATTACTATTTGTTCGCTTCGATGACTCATGCGTTGGCTGATCAGCACTTCACTTCATATGAGGATACTAAGAACTGGCTCGATTCATGGATAGCCTCGAAACCCCAAGATTTTTTTCGCGACGGAATTCGTAGACTTCCCGAAAGATGGGAGAAAGTTATCGCTGCTGATGGCCAATATTTTGAATAATTTAGTTATATGAATAAATCTATGAATAAATGCCCAAAATTCCAAAAAAAGTCTCATTATTAAGTTGTAGACCAAATATATTATTTTTTTCCAATGTCTATACAAAG
The DNA here is from genome assembly GCA_964017055.1 of Chloromyia formosa. Classification (NCBI taxonomy): domain Eukaryota; kingdom Metazoa; phylum Arthropoda; class Insecta; order Diptera; family Stratiomyidae; genus Chloromyia; species Chloromyia formosa. The sequence goes on along the minus strand of OZ024815.1, from coordinate 32,639,625 downwards.
TTGCCAAGATGTCTGAAATGATAACAATTATTGATTTTAACTATTAGTACGAAACGAGTCGTTGTGAAATAGAATATCTGAGTTCGTTTAACGTTTAAGATGTAAAACAAGACTCTGGTCATAAATCTTCAAGTATTCATCGTTGCTCCTATAAAATAATTCCGCATGTAGTTAGAGCTCGTATACAACAATTTAGGAGGAGACGTAAATATGTATATTTCAAGAAACACGAACGGTTCACAATTTATTGTCACAAATACATGAAATATCATTGATTCTTTTAATTTCTTCTGCAATGTTAAAGTCTTCACACGAACGTGTCTTTTAGAGTTCGTATCTGTACAAAGATTTTCTTTTGAATAGAAACTAAATTCACCAGTACGAGAACATATGAAAAGCACTTGTGCATATATGTACAACCCATTTAGGCGCCTATTATTAAAAATAAGACTGATTTCCAAATGCCGCCTAACTGTCAGCTGTATTCTCTCGTCATTTTACGCAAATATCGTTTCGTAACTTGTATCTTTTGGAAGACAAATCTCATCAATAACCAATTGACTCCATTTCTACCAAAACAAATTGAAGGAAACAATAATTGTCAGCTATGAATATGAATTAACAAACGTCTAAATGTATAAAAAAATATATGAATAAAATAAGAAACTGAAGAATTTAAATTTAAATTAAGGGATGAAAGAAAAACCATAACAAAGACATAGTACTTGTAATTGAGCCAAGCCAATAATAAATCTGAACAATCGAATTCAAAACTTCGAAACAATACAAAAAGGTATTTAATTAACATTAAAAACTAAAATATATTATGATTAAAAAATAACTTAAAATAGTGTAATATATTTAAAAAAAACACACACATTTTCTCAATTATACAAAAGAAAAAGTTAATCATATTAAAATGCGAAACGAATAAAAATGCGTAATACGAACACAAATCAAGTTATAAATTCTTATAAAAAAATACAAAATACAATTTTTATATATACAAGTACATGCATATAAAGTAATATATATATAAATGTGTGCAAATTTCATCCTGAACATACGATCTAAATACTTGGAAAAAAACACAAACAAATTGTAAAATAAAAATCAAAAATGTATAAAAAATTAACAGCGGCAAAACAAACAGACAACCATGCGAAAATTAAATCAATTTTTAATGTAAATATATATTCATTTTTAAGTAACAAAACTAAAGTATATATATATTAAAAAAAAAACAGATAGAAATTATTATAAATAATAATTATGTATGAACAAGTAAGAAAAACAATGTGAAATTATTTGTCAAATTTATTTTATATTTAAACGAAAAACACAAAAATGACAAAAAAAAGCCAACAAAAGAAAAACAGATATAAATAAATTTAAATAAAACGTTTAAAAATAAAAAAAATACACAGACTCAGTGTTTCATTTAGCAATACCACGTACGAACAATTCAATATTTAATTTGACAGTTGGCGTAATTGTTTATCGAAAAATTTAATTGTTTTTATATTTTCCAAAAATTGCACTGCATTTAATATTTTCAATTATGATTGCAATATATTTTCATAATATTAATATATATTTTGCTTTTTCGTTTATCTGTTTCTGAGAATCATGAAGGCACAATTTACCAAAGATATTAAATTAAAGCGAAAAAAAATATCAATAATTTTAATTTTAATAAAAATTAACATTTTTATTTATTTTATTTTTGAAAAAAAAATAGTGAAGCAAAAAATGTCAATGCGTTAAAATTAATGTGTTATTTCTAATAGCAGTAGGGGAGCTAATATATATTTTTTTATCTTTAGACTTAAGTTGCCACCTCTTGCATGTGAACACGAATATTGTCTATCGTTATAATTTCTTTGATAATGTATCTTGCTTTAATGCTTTTATTAATTTTTAAAATATTATTATTTTTTCTTATTTTTAAGTTTATTTAATAGAAATTGTATAGATTGTAGATGTTATAAAACAAAATAAAAGCAATGCTTCATTTCTTTGTTAAAAAATTTGGCGGTTTTTATTTTTTTTTATATTATTGTATTGTATTTCTAGCTTTGTCGCTTCGATCTCGTCACTCGCCCGGTAAGTTATCCTGTAGCAGGGGGGGATGGAGTATAGGAACATTATAAAAATCTTCTTGCGCATTTTGTGGATCATTCTGCACATTAAGTTATCGGTTGTTGTTGTAGTAGCAATAGTCAGAAGTTCATTGTGTTAGTGTGTTACATGCTATAATAGTTCGTCGTCTTCCTCGGGCTTGAGGGAGAGGAAAATAGCTGCTTCTACAGGGTTCTCCCACAGCGACTTGGATGCCAAGTTTGTGGGTGCAGCTGGGCAGTTGAAAATGGGCTGTACATCGTGAGGTGTACCATTGCAGGTGGAGCATCTGTTTCTGACATCCCGGTCGATGCGAGATAGGTAGGAGTTAAGGGGGGAAACCACATTAGGAGGTTTCAAAAATCTAATTTTTTTATTGCATACATTGTTAGCCTACCAATCCAAGAATACACTGCTAAAATTTTAAAGCGAAATTCGTATTCGTTTAGATTTTATGAGCATAAAACCGAGCGCTCATCGGGTATAGTCTGCTGGCTCGAGTGTACTCTAGGGGGTAGGGGGAGCACTACCTCAGATAGCCGCTTTATGTACATATGAAGCCTTGTAGCGGAACCCCACTTTTGCATCTTTGTTTTCAAATAACGGTATACAAGGTACAGGAGGCATCAACAAAAGGGATTATTTCGGTTATATTCAGTTTTTCAAACGCGTTTTTCTCAAGATGACTTTTTTCATATTTGCGGGAAGTCTAACTCAAAAAGTAATGAATGATCATTATGAAAATTGAAAGTATGATTCTTTATAAAATTACGAAAAACATGAACCAACATTTGGGATGATATGATTTTTAAGGGTTTTTTTAAATTAAAATTTTTTTTCCAACACCTGCCAAATTTTTTATTTCCATTATTTTCACCTGCATTGAGGTTCATATTCTTAGAAAATAAGTTAATAATGTAAAACTAAAACCTTTTTGATTTCGGATAAAAATTGGAATCGCTACAAGTCCCACAATCGGAGAACTCTATTTACGGCGGACGGACGGAAATCAGTCCGTAGCTTTGTTACTTTTGGCTTAAATTATTCAAAAAAATTCACACATACGTAAGTTATTCGAAATATGAAGAAAATGATGTCAAAATTTGATTGAATTCTAATTAATTCTTCCAACACAAAAAAAAAACTGAAAAATCAGTGAAAATCAGCCTCCTAATGCGGTTTCCCCACTTAAGACGCGAACACCAGTCAGACCGAAGTTGGGCAAGTAGCGCTCTCGCTGCTCTCGGAAGCATTTTCTCTTCGGGAGAAATGGCTGGCGGTTGTGCCGAGAGAACTACGATCTAGTCCTGCAATTGATAATTGCACCTCCTGATAATGTATTGCTGCGATAGCTGATCTGTATGCGTCGTTGTCAAACGGAACCTGGGTTGGGGTGTTCTCCGCTAACAACGCACCAGATATTGTTGCGCAAGAAGCTTGTTATGGTCTCTTAAAGCCATCATCTTAGTTTCCTGATGCAGATGGTCAGGAGACACCCAGTCACAGTACGGAGAGCGGCGTTTTGGCAAGCCTGAATATTTTTCCAATGTGTGTCACAGAGATTCTGTGACCACATAAGAGCCGCATAGTTGGCTACTAATCTTCCAACTGCTTTGTATGTGACCAGTAGGGTTTCTTCATCTTTGCCTCACATGCTACCGGCCAAGGCCTTAAGGATTTTTTTCCTATCGCGCATCCTGTCGCACACAGTTGAAGCATGGGAAATGACGTGGCCACGCTGTCCAGGATTACTCCCAGAATTTTAGGATGGTTCACGGTTGGAATAGGCTGATTGCCAATTGAGATCCCAAGTTACATCTTGACTTTCTTCGTCCAGGTGGTAAATAAGGTTGCAGAGGATTTAGGCGCTGAAACGGTCTGTCTGTCTTGCCTGTGAATAAAGTTTTAAATTCTTCCAGGTAATCGTTTATACGTTCGAACATTTCCGTGATGTTGTTTCCTGTTGCCAGGATGGAGCAGTCATCGGCATAGGAGATAATTTCGATTCCTTCGGGTGGTGTTGGGACTCCTGATAAATAAAAGTTAAACAGAGAGGGAGCCAGGACCCCTCGTTGTGCAACACCTTGTTCGGTCTTCTTTTATTTCGATTTCTTGCTCCTAAAATCTGTGTAGGACTGCCAGCCTGCAAGATAGTTGTCAATCCATTTCGTTATTTGCATTGGATGCGATGCACAATATAAGTCAGACAGAAGTGCTGAGTGGCTGACTGTATCGAAGCCTTTCGATAGGTCAAGTGCCACCAGAATTGTTCTTTGACATGGACGAGATTGATTGATTGAGGCATCCAGGGCCGTCGTCGTCCTGTACATCCTTCTGAAGCCGTGCTGGTGCTTCGTATGCTGGATGTGGGCCGGAAGAACAGGTTGGATTAGTGCTTCGAGTGTTTTGGCAACTGGTGATAGAAATGTGATGGGACGATAGGACTCGCAGAGTGTCGCTTTTTTCCCAGATTTCAAGATTGGGATTACTCTCCCTTTCTTCCAGATTTCCGGAACGATCAGCTATGTGATGGATAGATTGAATGTAGCCGTGAGATATTCGATAGCTGGTGAGTCGAGGTGTTTAAGCATTGCCATTGAGATTCCATCACGCCCCAAGGCTTTCGAGTTATTCGCTTTCCTGATTGCTGCAACCTCTTCGTCCGCAATGAAAACAGGTATGTTGTCTGCGGTTCGGTTATGGATCTTCCTGCGGATTATGCGCCTGAATCTGTCTGGTGGAGGATGTTCAATAAATTGCTTATTGAAGCGACTTGCGTAGTGGGTAGGGTCGCTGACCCAATTGTTTTCGAACTGGATGGCGAAATTCCCTTTCTGTTTCGGTGGATTAGAGAGGGCATGGACTGTCGGATCATAGTTAGCTTATACCTGTGGTCAGCTTGCAATCATTCAGGTGCGTACTCCATTTTAACCTCCTGTGTTCGGCTACTAGTCTTTGAATTTCACAGTTCATTTCGTGAATTCTTGGATCGTCTGGATTTGTGCTCCTAATGTTTTCTCTTTAGTCTGCCAGTCCGGCGACTGAGGTAAGAAGTTAGGCCGAATTTTTGGAATGCGTCCAGCAGGAACAAATTTCATAGACACTTTATTAAGGTCTTTCCTGATGTTGAATTCGGCCTTACGTATGTACGTCGGAAGGAGTTGGCAAGACGAGGAATTTAGCACTAGTATATTGGGTGAAGCCATTCCAGCCTTATTGTTGTTGACAAAAGTGCGATGTTCGACAGATATGATATCTGCCGATTTGTCAAGCCTTATCACGACTGTTAAATGGTCCGAAGATAGTGTCAGGACCAGCTCCCATTGTGCTTCATTTATGAGGCTAACACTGGCAATCGTGATGTCTGGAGAGCTGGAACAGGCACCGGCAATACGGGTGGGCTTGTCGTCATTCAAAATACAGAAATCTGAAGCATCAAGTTGCTACGCAATTAAAATACCTCTGGCGTCCTTGTTAAGATGTGAGTGCCAGAGTTCATGGTGAGCGTTAAAGTCACCAAGCAGGAGACGGCATTGACCAGTGAGGAAAGTGTTGATATTTACATGGTAGCCCAAAGGACAACTGGATACCAGGTGGAGTATTTGTTGCAAATTTCAATATCAACATTGTCTGATTTTATGGCGATGTCTTGAACTTGCATGGTGATATCGTTGTTGGTAACATATATGTATTTCCCGGTATTGCACGGAATGGTGAATAATGAAGGCAAGCCCTTCTCCAGCGTTGGTCAACCTGTCTTTCCTGATAATGACATAATCTCCATGAGCGTTGAGGGACGAATTGGGAATTGGGATGTAGTTTCGCCTCCTGAATGGTTCAAACTTGGATGCGTTATCTATCCATGAATTAGATGAGTTCGGCGATTTAGTTTTGCAGCCCGTTGCAATTTAATTGGACGAGTGAGAGATTATCAGAAATGGCGATCGGTGGTGCATGCGCAAGGTTGTTTTGTCGGGGAATCCTACTGTATCTATTTATTCGTGGGGGTCGTTCGGGTTGACTGGAAACTCGTATGGGTGCTCATTGGTGGAGGAAGATGAGACGTGTCTGACGACCTCGCTGCTTGTGGTCCTCTGTTCCTTCATTGACTGGCAGTAAATGAAGGATTCCAATGCCTGAGATGGTTTAATTCGGAGCAGTTCCTCAGGTGTCACCACTCGTCGCAGCAGTTGCATCTCATTTATGTGTGTCCACAAACATGAATTTCCACTTCAAATTAGACCTATTTTACCCTTGCTAATAAAAATGTACGCCACTAAAGCCCGCCATAGACGATAAGGAACTCCTCTCCGGAAAACTAGATTAGGTCTAGTCCTCCGGATTTAATGAACATGGCCTTCACCACAGACGATCCGGAATCCCTCTCTGGAAAAACTGATCAGGCCTGGCCTTGAGGAATTCGAAATTTGGCCGGTTCAGGCGGCCAGGTGCACAATAAAATAAAAATCAATCGACTTGACGTACTCAAAGATGTGTCCACATAAGCAATTGTAGATACAAGATACTCGTATCTGAATGTTCAACAATTAATAAATCTATGAATTTTCTTAATTTTGATGGAATGTAGGCACTACTTGATTGGATTTTGAAAACCAATTTTTCAGGGCGAATATTCCGACTGACATGATAATTGGTATATACAATACATTGAAATCATCATCATCATCGTGGCGCGACAGCCCGACGTCGGGCCTTGGCCGCCTGGATCATTGTCCTCCAATTATCTCGGTCACGTGACCGCGTCCTCCAATTTTGGGAGCCCAGCAGCTGCGCGGCGTCCACACCTACTGAGCTCTCCCAACGAGATCTCGGTCGTCCTCGCAGTTTCGCTCCGTCGACTCGTTCTGCATTCATTACTCTCTTAGGCATGCGATCATCGTCCATTCTTTGTAAATGCCCTGCCCATTGAAGTCGTTGTAGTTTGACGATTTTCGAGACTTGCAGCTCATCGTACATTTCATACAACTCATGGTTGTACCGGATGCGCCATCCATCTCGATCGCAAACAGCCCCGAAAATTCGCCGTAGAACCTTACGTTCGAAAGTGTCTAGCATGTTTTCGGAGGCTTGAGTTAGGGTCCATGCTTCGCAGCCATAGCATAGCACTGGTCGTATAATGGTTTTGTACACGCGGAGCTTCGTGTTTCTGTGCACATGTTTCGATTTCATTATGGGGAGAACCGAGAAAAAAGTCTTATTAGCTAACTGTATCCGTCGCTTGATTTCGTCAGTTTCGTTGGCGTCCCTTGACAGGTTGCAACCCAGGTAAATGAAGTTGTTCACGAACTCGATGTTGAGGTCCCCCACATTGAAGCTCGGTTGTGCAGGTGTCCTTGTCACCGAACGCATCATTATTTTAGTTTTACCCTCGTTAATACGTAATCCAACTTCCTTTGCAGCGGTATCGAGCGTATGCAGAAGTTCTTCTGCGTCAGCCAATCTTCGGGACATGATGTTGATGTCGGCGTACGCTGCTAATTGTGTCGACTTGATGAGTAGCGTCTTGCTGTTGTCCATATTCATGGCCCGAATAACGTATTCCAGTGCTAGGTTGAAGAGCGTCGGTGCCAGTCCATCGCCCTGTTTCAAACCAGTGCGTGTTTCAAATAGATCAGTAAGTCTATTCTGGATCCTGACTTGTGGGACGGAGTTGGTCATCGTCATCTTTGTCAGTCGCACTAATTTTGCTGGTATACCAAATTGCAGCATGATGTTGTACAGTACTCCACGATCAATACTGTCGTATGCCTGCTTGAAGTCGACAAAGATTTGGTATACGTTTACGTTGTATTCCCAGCATCTCTGGAGTATCAGTTTGACTGAGAAGAGCTGATCGGTTGTGGAGCGACCAGGTCTGAAACCGCTTTGATATTCGCCAATGATTCGTTCTGCGTACGGTTTTATTCTATTTTCCAGAATTTTCGTCAAAATTTTATAGGACGTACAAACTAGTGAGATGCCCCTGTAATTCTCACACCGCAGTTTATCTCCCTTTTTATGAATTGGACAGATGATGCTTCTGCGCCAATTGTCTGGGATCTCCTCGTTCTCCCATACTCGCAGGAGTAATTGATGTATGGCATCAACTAGACTCGTTCCACCGAATCTTAGCAGTTCAGCTGGGATCTCGTCGGCGCCCGGCGCTTTATTTCGTTTTAGTGACCGCAACGCGAGGTCAACTTCCTCTACTGTCGGGGGTTGAATGGGTGGGCCTAGATCAACAATATCGTCGAGAGCCTCCTATGTGGGGATGTTAGATGGTCGGTTTAGAAGCTCTTCAAAATAAGAGGCCCATCGTTTGTTAATACCATCGGTGTCGCTGATGATGTTTCCATCCTTGTCCTTACAAAGGCTAGTCCTGGGTTGGTAGCCGTTCTTAATTGTATTTACTAGTTACGCTTGACTGGTGTTCCTATTAGCTAAGTTTTCGTTTATGTTCAGCAACTGCTCGTCAAAGTATTTACGTTTCTTACGTCTAATTATTCTATTCGATATTCGCCGTAGCTCGTCATATTTTTCTCTTCTGGCTCTGGTTCCTCGTTGAATCCATTGTCTGTAGGCCTCGTTTTTCGCGTCAAGTGAATTTTTGCATTCTTCGTCGAACCAGTCATTTCGCGCTCGCCGGGCTTTATATCCCACGACCTTCTCTGCGACATCCTTGATAGTACCCTTGAGTTCTTCCCTGAACCCATGGACGCCTGTGTTGCTGATGTTGTGTAGCATAGGTGATAGTTCTTCCTCAAGGGCGGTAGTATACGCCACCGCTGTAGCATCACTCAAGAGCTTATCAACCGCAAAGATTTTGGGAGGGCTGATTCTTGACTGGTGCACTGAGGAAATTCTACATCTGTAGGTCGTCTTCACCAAGTGATGATCTGAGTCGCAGTTTGCTCCTCGATAGGAGCGGACATCCATGACACTAGACGCCCATCTCCTGCAAATGAGGACGTGGTCAATTTGGTTGACGGTATGTGCGTCTGGAGACTTCCAGGTCTGCTTGTGAATGCGTCGATGCGGGAAACACGTAGAGCTTACGACTAGATTCCTGCTGCAGGCGAAGTCGATAAGTCGCTGGCCGTTATCGTTACATTCTTCATGGAGGCTGTGGCCTCCAGTGGTCCCCCGATGCCAACTTTCATTCCCGACTTTCGCGTTAAAGTCTCCCAGCAGCAATTTGACGTCGTTTGTTGGAAGTGAGTCGAAGAGAGTTTCAAGGCGGGCATAGAACTCGTCTTTTACTGCGTCTTCTTTAACTTCAGTGGGGGCATGCACTTTGATGAGCCAGAGATTGAAGAATCGAGTCTTGATGCGAATCGCACACAGCCGTTCATTTATGGGTTTGAAGTCAGTAATATGCGGTTTGAGGTGATTGTTCACTATAAATGCTACTCCAAACTCCTTGCGGCCCGATGGTTTGCCACTTGTAAAAATTGTGTGCGATTTTTTGTCATTAATCTCGCTGCCGAGCCAATTTGTTTCCTGGACTGCTGTAATGCTCAATTTGTACTTTTCGACCTGTTGAAGGAGGGCCTTCTCGGCCCCCGGATTGTTCAGGGAGCGTACATTCCAGGATCCGAAAGAATAATCCTTTATTCGTTTGCGTAGTCGTCGTTGTTGATCCGTCCAATCCGAGGCTTTTGTTCCAGGTTTCTTGACATGGAGTGGTTTTTACAAGGACGAGTTGTCAGCACGTCGCTTAACCCCATTCAGGGGATGGCCTCGGAGATAGCTGCGTCAGATGGTTTAATAAACGTGCTGGAGCCCACACAACTATGTAGCAGGTCCAACTACGCAAGTCATTCCATCCTACTAGACCTGAGACGCTTAGGTGTTCGTCAGCCATTCAGGCTACAGCTATCTGCCTTTTCCAAACTGTCTTATCGCTAAGACATTGGCCGTCAGCGAATTGATATACTGCCGTTACCAGGGGGCGCCCACGCGGAGGACTATGGAAAAGGTCTTTGCCCCCCACATTGAAATAAACTCCCCCAAAAATTCAATCCAGTCAGTTTTTCTGGATCGATTTTCATCCGGCCGCCTGAACCGGCCAAATTTCAACATACACGATCCGGAATTCGTCAAGGCCAGGCCTGATCAGTTTTTTCGGAGAGGAATTTCGGATCGTTTGTGGCGTCCTAAGACTTTTCCTTTTATACCTTGATGAGAGCTGTCGATTAACACTCCAATCAGCTTCTTAGCTTCGTCGAGCATGCGATGCGGAAATTATGAGGTCCATAAGTCAGCATCCAAAGCGGTGGTGTTTTCAATCTCCGTCCACGGGCGTCACAATCCCAATTCAATACAATGAATTTTAGATCCTTTGCCAATCGATTGATGTAATTTAATTTTGGCTACAGTCAATAGATTTGGAGTTGCAATGACAAACTATATCGTCTTTTTCTGTCACCCACAGAATGAATAACCCGAACCCCCAGACGTTTTCATGTTCACGTCAAAATACGCTAATTGCGAAATTGTTTATGTCCTCGAGATATGTATTATGAAATTATCACTAAAAAAAGAAATAAGTAAGACTGCAAACGAAACAATAGACCATTCCTCAAATTATCCCAAAGTCGTTCGTTTCGCTCCCGGAAAATTCGCCAAAACTTTTCATCGTCAAAGTTTTCTGTTCCAAGTTTATCTTCCCAATAGGTCGAAATGGATGAACCCCAGAAGAGAGTAAAAAAAACTTATTATCGACAAAATGTATTTTCGGTATTTTCACAAGATGTTTTTCGCATCGCGCGTTTGCTAGTCTTCCAAGATTCTCTTCTTTGGACAATTTTACTGTTCATCCTCGAGTTACCAATTAATTCATTGCCACAATTCTTCTGTTCTTCATGAAACTTTTGAATAAGCGTCGTATGGTCCTTTTTGCCTTCTCTTTCATGGACATCGTTTTTAGCGTCGTTTCGTGTATATTTTAATACTAAAGTGAAGAAGGGCCCGGTCGCCGCGCAGCGCCCCCACCCGTCTCGTCAGCCATGATTGCCAACCGAATTTCATTAGATGAACATCAAAAGACTTGAACCATGGATGCGGCCTTGATGAACTTCGCCTTCGTCATGGAATGCTTGGTAATCTTCTTTCGGGTAAAAGTTCAGTGGTGTAATATCTTTCGCGAAATGCAAACATATACGATAGGGTAATTTTATGGAGATTCCTTGTAATTCAGATGGTTGTCCACGAGGCGGTTAGAGACAGATAGTGAGGGACAAATATCTGCTTCACTATTTTCTGAAAAGCAGTTTGAAATGGTTTGAAGTCGTTTGGTATCTATTCTGGTATTTATTTACGAGTATTTATTTGTATCCGTAGCAGAAGAGTGCAACAATTGCTGAGAGGGAGCGGTTTTACTCCTAGTCGCGAAGAACCATCTTCTTTTATTATTTTATTTGAGGCAATCGGTTGTCATGTTCGTTTGGTAGTGGTTCTATGATTTAGAGAATGGAGGCTGGATCCTCGGCGCGAACGATAACTGACTGTGGGTACTAATAGAACTCCCACTGCGCTTCGAGCTTGCCAGTATAAAGATAGCGCGGTTAGGAGATGCATGCTAGCAACTGAACGTCCGAAAAGTAGATATGCTATCGGAACGTCGACAAGGTATATAAATGCTAGAGATGTTCACGCGTCTATGCCCCTGGAGGACTCAAGGCAATTAACAATAACAGCATTACATATACAGTAGAACCTCTCTTAACCGCTATGGTTATGACCAAGACCCTAGCCGGTTCCCCGTTTGGCTGGTTAATCCGAGGTTAAAGTTTTTCTAAAACTTGCTATTTTTGAAGATTGTGTACGTACCTCATACCTCAAAATCTACTCGACCAATCGTTTTGGAATTTTGCACAGTACTTCTTCACGTAGTTCCACAGGAATCCCTAGGAGTTTTTTTTAATAATTATTAATTTTAGAATAACAAATTAGCCGATTTTTTTTAACGGAAATAGCTTTTTTGGCTTCCAAGTGCTACGGAAAATTGAATAATCGAAAAAAAAAATCCTCCCAGAGTTACCTCGAGAAACATCTCCTTTAACAAATGCATTTTAATTTTTTTGTTTGAGATGATTCTGTTGTGAGCTATGATGTATTGTATACCACAAAACAACTTTTTTCAAGGCGCCTCCGCAGATTGTCACTCGCTCAATTTTCAATATTTTACAATGAAAATTTAAGAAAATATTGGTCAAATGTTGCATTATTATATTGAAATTGGCTGAACAGACTAGCACTCTCTGTTTCGCCAAAAAAAAATGTTGAAAATATGCCTTTATTTCATCGAATTAACCCCCCACCGCGCGAAAAAATTGTTTGTTGCATCTCTATAAAATCAAATTCCTTTTTAGAGTTTTGTCGTAGAAATAAAACCCATATGAAATCGGTCAAATGCATGTCTGCCTGTCCATAAAATATCTCACAAACGACTGAAGCTATTTTACATATAGTACATTAAATTTTGTGGGAATGTGTAGAATGATTATAATTCGCCGGAGAAAGCGATGCGTCGTTATAGGCTTAACTTTAAGGGGAGGTCCCCATAGAGGGGAAATGAAGGTCAACAAAAAATTTTCATCTGGTGTAAGCAAGTGGTGCATCATGAGAAAGGTACTACCGACTACATTTCATTTTTTGCATTTTCATCAAATTTGAAAAAAGCGGAAAAGAGGCAGAGGAGAAAATATGAGATCATAATTTGTCGCCCCTTGCATTTCGAGACCGTTACACTTAGAAATATGAAAACTTACAGGAAGCTGGCTTCTGACTAGCATAGAAAACTGAAAATAAGGGAATTTTAATATTTTCTCAGAATAGGCTAATAATACTATAGCATATTTCTATAGTTACAGTTAGCACACACCTGCATCCCTCAAACCGATCCGAGGTCAAAAATAGCGAATTGGAGCAAACCATTTCTGAAATATTAAAGATTGGTGAGATAGGAGGGGAAGGGGAGAGGAGTGAGAGGGCTGACAAGGAGGGGAGGGGGCGGGGGTGTAGGCTCGTCGCCGACTCTACTTTCTATAATTATTCTATTATTCTATTATTCTATAAATTGGCATGTAAGATACTATATCGTGGGAAAGACACTTTAATTATGGTGTTTTATCCATCTGAGTGGTACCAAGAAGAGCGAGGAGCCGATATTTACATGCCAAAATAAGCGCTTGCTACAACCCTTGGATTGCGGGCGTAACCCTCTATTTTCCAGTTTCATTTAAATTTTAAAGCCAAATATATTGTAATTGTCGAAATATGTATGTAAGGCATTCTAGATAAAAATTCTTTGCAGATTTCGCTCATTTTCTTTTCTCTTGCCTTCCCTTAGGGTTTACAATTATTTCTAATAATCTATACAGCGTCGTCTTAATATAGAAAGGGCGCAACAAACATTTTTCACTGAGTATTTTTTTTTTTTATTTTCAGATAGATGACTCTCGAAACACGCAATTCTTGAAAATTTAAAAAGGGCTATAATAAAAAAGTTACAGGTTTAAAATAAATAGAAATTCTTAAGGGGAGTATATTTTGAGAGCGACCTACAAAAATTCACAAAAAACTTGACTTCTAAGAAAATGTTAGGTACGCCTTTTATATATTAAGGCGACGATATAATAATCTAACCAAATCGAAGACCCTTAGGAGGCAGGTTAAGCTGATTTTGAAAATTCAAGTAGAAAACAAACAGAGGTAATTGAAAAGTAGGAGTTATTTTTAAATACGAAATTCGATGCACAATCCTTAAATTTCACAAAAGAAAATTTATTTATCAGTATCGCGGCTTTTAGAAGAATAATCCTGTAGAGGTGCCTGTGTGTTAATTGCCTTAGCAGCTCCAGGGTCATGGGCGTGTCAATACCCCCTACGAAGATATGCCTTTTTGACGTTTTGATAGCATATAGATTTCGGATAGTGCAGTTGCTGCAGTGCAACAAAGAAATAGGTATGTAATTAAATTACACCAATAAAGTTATCCAAGAGTGTTGGGAAACCTAAACTCTCCCTAAAGAGTGGAAGAAGGGCGTCATTATTAAGATCCCGAAAAAAGGCGACCTGAAGGATTGCAATAAGTGGCGTGGGATCTGTCTTCTCCCAGCAGTCTACAAATAAATAACTGGCGCAACAGTTCAATTTGAACCACGGCCTCGAGATGAGTTAGCATCATCTCATTTTCTAAATCGTGACGGTTTTTTTGTGCAGAGGTATGTGATCAGCAACACGCTCAACCGAGTTATTCACCCCATAATGGGTACTCATTTAACAGCTGAGTTGGTTCATAGTCCGATACGTAAATCCCCGGAATCGAACCGGGGTCCAGTGCGTTGAAGGCGAACGTGCTAATCGTTGCGCCATCCGGACTACAGCAGCAGTCTACAAACTGATGGCAAAAATAATATTGAACACACAGTTGACCGCACATTTAATGAGGAACAAGCCGGCTTTCGCGAGGGCTTCTCATGTAGCGACCACATCGACACCTTCCGAATTATTATTGAACCATCCGCAGAGTGGAGATCCCCATTACATCTCATGTTCATCGATTTCGAGAAGGCGTTTGACAGCGTTGACCGGGAATACATGTGGAGGGCTTTACGTAGGAGACGCATACCAGATAAAATCATTTCCATCGTTAAGGAGTCCTACCAAGGAGCCCAATGTCACGTCTTACACAAGGGTAAGCTGTCAGATCCTTTCGAGGTGCATATCGGAGACAAGTCTGCATTTTCTCACCTATAGGAGTACTGTTTATACCCTAGACTTTTAGTATAGGGTATATTGTTTTTTTAATTGCCATTAATGATGTGGCAAGTGGCGCGTTTCAAGAACACCAGAACGAAGGTATAAGATGAAAGTTGTTCAAATATCTTCAACACCTGACTATGCCGACGATATTTGTCTTAATTTGGATCAAGTAGCTCAAATGTCTGATGCTCTGCATTGCGAAAGCCGTAATGCGGGGTTTGAAACCAACGCTGCCAAGACTAAGTACTTGAGCTTGGATCCAGGAAGGCAAAGCGGAATTTGTGTTTCGGGGCAGACGGTGGAAAAAGTGGACAGTTTTTGCTACCTCGGAAGCGTAGTTACAGCAGATGGTGGAGCGGATGCTGATGTGCTGTCTCGCATCAACAAGGCTCGAGCAGCTTTTTTTCAGTTTGACTCCTTTCTCGCAAAACAACAACATTTCCATACTCACCAAATTCCGGATCTTCGACACTAACGTAAAATCAGTGCTTATCTATGGCTGTTGTGGAAACGATAACCGAACGAAAGTCGTAAACGAAGTGAAACTTCTCTAATTGATCGATGTAAGTTGGCAGCCGGCTGCTATTGAAATCCAGCAGTATCGATAAAGCGGTTAAAAAGTGACGGCTATGTAAGGGCATAAGTATCTAAGCCTGATAACTTCATAACGGACAAAGCTAGCTGGACCAAACTTGTCCAGTAGGTAGACGAGATAAGGATTAGCCTATTATTGAATTTCAGCAAACATCCATCAAGCGGTTAAAAAGTTACAGCTATATAGCCACATAATTTTAAATACAATATAACTACATAACTGAGTGAAACTTTTCTAATTGGTGAGCGATCGTCAGAACTGGGCTCATATTTAATTTCAGCAACATCAATGAATCAGTTCCAGAGCTACCGCTATATAACAGCAAATATTTTAAAAACACAAAAGGCATTTAGTTGATGGAGCTTAAAATGAAATGAAATAAATTCATATAGTTAAATCAATGGAACAGTTAAAAAGTTTCATCATCTGAAAATATCGCCCGTATATCAAAATACATAATTCTGGCTATTTTCGCTTTCCTTCGCATACCTTATTTCGGTTTGAAATTGTGCATAGCCAGAAAAAAAATGCTGGATGCAGATATGCTAGGACGAAACGGATGCAGGTACATGTACAAAGAGTGAAACGGGCGACCTAGGGCTATATGCGGGGGTTCACAACGTCCTAGGACCGGAGCTAGCTCAGCTCGTTCCAAACCGAAATTATCCATGCACACTTGTGCGGTACTGCGGGCTGTGAATTAATAGTCGCTTGTGTGGGCTCCGCTCGCTACGCTCGCTCCGCGCTTAAGGGATCACAACCACCAGTATTGCACTAGTATTAAAGCTCGCTTCGCTCGCTCTGGGTACAACAGTCCCTTGTGTGGGCTCCGCTCGCTACGCTCGCGCAGCGCTTAAGAGATCACAACCCTCAGTATCGCACAAACATGATTGCTCACTTCGCTCGGTCTGGACACTGCATGGCTATTTTCGTTTTTATCTTATTTTTATCTTTATTACTTCGATTTGAAACCGATATTTTCCATGCATAGCTTATTTCGTTTATTTTCCGATGAATACTTTCGTTTCCAAACGAAAGTATCCATATAGATTATTTCGTATGCCTTATTTCGCTATGCCTTATTTCGGTGCCCCGTTTTTTATTCTCAAATTCATTTTAGAACTATCAAAGATATTCCCGCTCAGGGGCGCGATCTCAAGCGGATTTCAATAGTAGAAAATAAAAGATACGTTGTCAAGCTAAATCTGCTAAACTGTAGAAGCGTAATAAGCTTATATTCAGAAATTACCAAGTCTAGCGAAAATTTCTAACATTGTAGTATTTGATTATGTTCATTTCAAATGCAAGCCCCGTTTTCCCTAACGTTAGAAAAAAATTAGTAACGACGCCGCCCCTCCTTACCAAAAAGTTAGTTACGTCACTGCCGAAAGATTCTACCAGCTGTCGCATTTGAACCAGTTTTGTTGCCATTTTTGCCAGCGAGTAGCTAGTAAAGTAGCCATACCTTCAACTTTTTCGCACAAGCTGAGCTACTTGCTAATTAGTTGAATTAGGAGAACATGATTATATTAGGCGAGTATATTAGCAGCTAGTAAATTCGCCAGCTTGTACCTAGTAAACTCTTTCGATGGAATCGAGGCTTAGTGGATGTTCACACTGCGTGCGATGCCGAGCCGAGCCGGGTCGAGCGATGCAATGCGATTGCAAGCTTTTAAAGCAAGAAAATGGAAAGTCTTCAATTTTAAATGGAATCACGCTTTGAGTGTACACACTGCGCGCGATGCAATGATGAGCCGAGCAATGGCCCGATGTTTTCACAAACTTCTTTGCTTTTTCGTGCGAGTACCGGCTGCTGATTTTTTACGATGGAATTTAATGGGCTTTGCGATGGAGTTTATGGGCTTTGCGATGCTTTGCGATGTGAAGCTTTTTGGAGCCAGTATGGTGCAAGTACGAGCTGTAAAGTAATATTTGATGTAAGATCACACTGAAAAAAATGCATGTATGTCTGCTTTTATACCCTAGACTTTTAGGCGCGGCGGTGTGGCAGTGTATACATGGAAATTATGAGGGTCATCTCCTGATTCGATTTAGCC
Organism: Chloromyia formosa; assembly: GCA_964017055.1. NCBI lineage: Eukaryota > Metazoa > Arthropoda > Insecta > Diptera > Stratiomyidae > Chloromyia > Chloromyia formosa. The sequence goes on along the minus strand of OZ024815.1, from coordinate 32,622,084 downwards.
ATATCTGTCTGTCTGTCTGTCCGTTTGCACGATAACTTTCGATAGAATGAAGTTAGAAACTTGAAATTTTGGTCAAATGTTTGTAGCATGATCTAGTTGGTTGGTATTGAAAATGGGCAAGATCCGACCGAAGGAACCCCTACAGATGAAATTTCAAATGAGCGATAACTTTCGATAGAATGAAGCTAGCGACTTGAAATTTGGTTCAAATATTTGGATTTAGATTTAGTTGGTTGGTATTGGAAATGGCCAAGCTCCGTCCCAAGCAACCTCTACGTCCCCTACAAACGAAACTTCAAATGAGCGATAACTTTCGATACAATGATGCTAGCGACTTGCAAAATGCGACAAATATTTATAGTGTAGGTTGTTAGTTGATTTTGAGAATGGGCAATATCCTATTGAATGAACGGCAACCTTCCCTATAAACGTTAGTTCAAATGTAAATATCCAAAATTCGAATGGATGAACGATGAAACTTTTCATTGGATCCACGCCCACAGCTCAAACTGACCATATGGGAAATTCACTTTTAATGCAATGGCCGTTGTCAGTTGGAAGTTTTGGTATCACAACTAGGTCTGTACAAGTCTAGGGTATATACGCTTTGGACTCCGGTTTTGATTCAGTATGGCTCAAATGAAAGGTTATTACCACCGTAATAAGGTCGCGTGGTTTCACAAGCGGTTTGAGCACCGGACACCGCTGCGTATAAAGGCATAGAGCAGAAGCGGCGGTTTACATATTTAGTGCCGGTGCACATGGACGTCGAAATGCCGTCTGACGCTGCGTCACTTTCAATCGGATAGGAAGAAATACATTACGGGCAATGAAGCGATGCACATGGCCGCAGATAACTATCCGATAACTATCGGCGCGTCGGCGGCATTTTGCCGCCGCGATAGCTATCTGGGATGACGCTGGTTTCTGCTCCTATCTGCGTCATTTCACGCGTCCGCATATCAATTTTTAATAAGCCGGCCTACATACATTCGAACCCGGAACACGGACACGGTCACAATGTCTGATTTGTATTATGTTTCTTAAACCATTCGCTTGAGGATCACATTTAAGTGCCAATTAATTAATTGTTAATCGTTGATCGTGACTACTACAATTGACAATTAATTTTGAGAAAAAAAAAATGGTGGGGAGGGAGCTCTCAGCTCGGACGGGGGGGTGAAAATGGTGTTGAAAATGCGATATTCCTTATATTTTAGAAGTTATGGCCAAAAAACAGTTTATTTAAAACTAAAAATAACATAAATTGTAAATTCAGGTTCGCTATTATGTAGCCCGGCTTATATAATACAGAGTGACTCTGTGTACTATCGCATCATGTGAATTGAAATGCAGATAGGTAGGTATCAAAGAGAGAGGAGCTTAAGTGACGATGCGTCCGGCGTCATTTGGACGTCCATGTGTACCGGCTCTTACACTGAATTCAAATGCAATCTCGCCGCTCCACAAACCGCGGCGGTGGTCGCAACGGCGAGTCGAGAGGTTTATACATTCATCGTCCTAAAGCCGCCGCGGCTGCCGATTTTTGCGTTTATACACAGCGGTGCGCCGCTGCTCAATCCGCTTGTGAAACCTCTCGTCTGAGGTCGCGGAAGAGATGATGAAATTCACCAACACTGGGCCTTTCTTCATTAATGGGATACACCCAATGGCGACGCCCTTCCATTTTTAGAGCACTGTTTTGAAACAGAAATAAATTTACTGGGTCAAGCATACAAACGACATGATGTCGAACAGATTCTATTCCTTGAACTAAATTGGTCTCTACTCTCCATCATTGCGTGCAGTGAACATCCCGAATCATCTTTGCATCGCAAGCCATCGCTCGGATCATCTTTGCATCGTAAGCCATCGTTCGGCTCGGCATCGCACGGCGTGCAATGTGAACACCCACCACATCGCATCGCTCGACCCGGCTCGGCTCGGCTCGTCATCGCACGCAGTGTGAACATCCACTTAAGGAGGGCAGGGCTAAATCTTTCCATCTGCGTTTGTAATACGAATGAATTCTACTCCATAAATAAATATCTATCAGCCTCTCAAACATCTTCACCGGATTAGATGTTAGGCTGATAGATGCTTTTATCCATTTTCGGGATAAAAGCCACACTCACTCCAGTTCATATACGTTGGATATAGACTAGTTCCAAATAGACCCTAAAAATGGTTATGCTATGGTGTGTATTAGTGTTACCATCTACTGTCGAACTCGAATCTGGTACAAATGTCCTCTGAATAGCTCAAGACACATAAACGTAAAGAAAACCGGTCCATTTGCACCATGTTCGAGTTCGACAGTGTACGACGACACTTAGACATAACTGAAATGCGTTCCATAACACAGGTATAGTAGACTGTAGTCAGCCATCAGTGACTATTGCCGTTCCGAAAGTCCAATAGTCGGCCATTGTAGTTGACTTTCGTTGTTCCATAATTCAATTCTGTAGTCAGCTATTTTAGCTCGTCCTCGTGAGCTTAGCTATCACGCACACACGTACACACAAAGTCAAAGTGACAATTGTAAATGGTCAATGTTGTGCAATTCTTTTGGTTAGGGCCAATGCAGTTAAGTGCCTCAAATTTAACTGAATTTGAAAAAAATGTGCCAAATAGTGTCTGTACGTGAAGACTCTTTGCGTTTATTGTCGTTCCAAAACAATCAGAGCTATAGCAAGCTATAAGCTGACTATAATAGCAGTCAGGCTATAGCTATATCTTGGAACGTGCTATTGTTAGTCCGGCAAAAAAAAGTTCAACCATTGCTACCTTTGATATGGGACGTTTTTTCAATTGACTAGCAATGTAGCTGGTCGGTCGCAATACTCGTACACCCACTTTTGCCGACAATTGACAAGCACTGAGTCTTACTGCTAAACAAAGTATTTCATGTCCGAAATATTCTGATGTGCAGCCAACAAAAATTTTCTTCCTGTGAATTTAATTAAGGCCACAATTAACAATTATAAAACGCAGACTCTCTTTTATAAAAAATCTTCAAAAAGTTGCAAGAAAACTATTATACTCCAAGACCATGTACGAGTACACACCAATTATCCTTCTGCCGAATAGTTTCACTGAAAACTTTTCGGTTTTCTTCCTGAAATCCAAGGGATTGAAAGCCTCGCCTCTCATTTTCCCCCAGCTCAACGTTCACGATTTTGCTATCTTGCCGTTCTCTTGAAACATATTATAAGTGTCACGAAGCAATTCTGAATTCCGTAAGCATATCGCGAATAACATGTGGTTAGGATTCAGGAAGTATTCTTGCTTATACACACACACACACGTTTCTACACTAAAGTTTCTGTAAAAAAAAAAATCGAAGGCTATAAAAAAAAAGTTTAAAGCTTGTAATCATGTTGATTCAGTCTTTTTTTTATTTTCTGAATAAAATAAACTTCAAGGATTCGACAACTTCCACGAAAATCCCCCAAGTTTTCGGGCAATAAAATTCGAAAGTCAGCGCTTAGGTAATGTGAGTTATACTTCTTCTGTACTGTGTGCAAACTTATAATTTTTGAAAATTTGTTGTGTTGAACAAGTTTTCGAATTGTAACAAATTGACAGTACCTGGGTAAAAAAGTGTGTAGTTTGATGTTATTCGTTTTTTTTTGTCTATTAACAAGCTCCTGTTTAAAATGTTGAAAGTATGCAATTTGAGGAATTTATGGAATTTGGGGAATTTGAGTTGAATTGAATTAAATTATGTGTGTAGTACACCTCCAGCATAAATAAACGTACTTTCACTATTTACGCATATGTGAGTGTGCTTGTTACTGAGTAACCGATACTAAATCAAGCGGCGCACGTGAAAAATCGGTTACCCAATTGTTACTGCACTACAAAACACCCATTTCGGTTGATTCGGTTAAATGCAATTTCGGTTAAAAGTGTTTCGGTTAAGAGAGTTTCTACTGTATTCGAAACTACGAGGCTTTTTCCGAGCTCGTGAGACATGTATCAAGGAAATCGCTAACCCTTTCCAGCAGTTTTTATTTTAATACTTTAGTCACTAACAGGATTTAAATCTGTTCAATTATTCAATCCTTGCTGGCCTATGGAATCCCTACCCTGGCATACCACCAAATGGCAACCAATTTAACTCATCCTTTATATGTATTTCCGTGAACGGTTGACCCAATTCGCACTTTACCGACATTAATAGACAATCTAACAATTACTTCAACCAAATTCTACTCAATTTTGTATGATTAAAAGCTTAATAGAGCATTTTACCCACACCGTATCTAATTTTACTACGTCAATATCGGTTTAGATTCATTCGCTTGGCGGATTAACTCTTTGGAAAATTCGATCATTCAATTCTGAACCACATACTAATATTAGAGAAGAGCTGGTAACTTTTGCTCGCGAGTTAAACCCGGCGGGCGATGCCGGGCGTACGAAGAAGGATCTTCTAATTGGGGTTAATTGTCACGTCTAGCCTGAAAGCAAAAAGTTCTTAAGATTGAATTTCGACGATAGAAAATTTCGTATATACTCCATTCAACATTCTCTAACAGCTAACACTATCCCAGTTTCACATCCTGTCCAGTATACGATCGAGCACTGTAGCACCCTGAAAATGCGAATGTCGGCCTCGTCTCGCTCCGAGATGGTATGTCCCGTAATACTTCATGTTGGTAAGTAAAAAGAAGGATTATCTGTAGCTTGTTCGCTAACTTGGCTAAGGTTGTTTCCTTGATAATATATTTTTTCCCTGTGTTTGCCTGTCTCGCTGTCAAGGTTGTCCTAAATGTGTGTTCGTGTGTCTTGTCGTATTCTTCACCAAGAAAACTTTATAAGAACGAGTCTTTGATTTAAGCCAAACAAACTTAGGATAAGTAGCGACAAAAGCAGCAGGCAAGAAAATGAATAATATCTTTTCTCGACTTGACCGTTCTTCAAAGCTGAACGTTCGTCCCTTTGTCCTTGACAAAGTTTCAGATTAAATTATCCCTTTTGCACTCACTTTACTTAGCTCAAGGTAAAAAAAAAGTTTTTTTGAGTGTCTTTGTTAATTATTCCAACTTTATCAAAACTTTTTTTTACCGTGGACTTGGTTTAATTTGCCCATAGTTCCATGGTCTGCGTGCAGAGTGGGTTCTTCTGATGCCTAATTTTCACTGTTTTCTGTTGATGAACTCATAGGCCAGTGAAACAGTTGAGAAAGACAGTAACTTACTGTGGTTTTGTCGTTTTGTGGGTCCACTTTCTTCTTTAGGAAAATTTGCTATGCTTCGCATTTGGAGCAGATTTCATGGTTAATACTCTTAGTATGGTGGAAGGATGCATTTGCAAGAATCATTATGGTACTATATAATGGTCGTGTTATTGCCTAAGAAGTTTCGGCCCCGTTGGGCGTGAGGTCACGATAATTATGAAGTGCAACTAGTTCAGTTTCAGATTTAAACCAGGAGTCCGAAGCGTATATACCCTAGATTTGAACAGACCTAGTGGTGACAACAAAAGTAATAATTGGCAACGACCATATGCATTAAGAGTGAGTTTCCTATATAGCCAGTTTATAGGGGAGGTTGACACTCATTCAGGGAGATCTTCATCATTCTCAAAATCAATTAACTAACCCATTCTACAAATATTTGTTGAATTTTTCAAGTCGCTAGCTTCATTCCATCGAAAATTATTGCTTATTTGAAGTCTCACTTGTAGAAGAGGTAGGGGTTTCTTGGGTCGGATCTTGCCCATCATTGCCACCAACCAATTAGATCACCCTACAAACATACAAACAAAATTTTAAGTCTCTAGCTTCACTCTATCGAAAGCTATCGCTTGTTTGAAATTTCATTTGTAGGGGAAGTAGGGGTTTCGTTGGTCGGATTTTACGTATTTTCAATATTAGCCAACTGGATCCTACTACAAATATTTGGCCAAAATTTCAGATCGCTAGCTTCATTTTGACGTAAGTTATCGCTTATTTTAAGTGTCATCTCTAGGGGAGGTAGGGATTCCTTAGGTCGGATCTAACCCATCTTTAATGCCAACTAACTCAATCTTACTTTAAACATTTGACCAAAATTTCAAGTTGCTGACTTCATTCCATCAAAAGTAATCGCTTATTTGAAGTTTTATTTGTAGGGGAGGTAGTGGTTCCTTGGGTTGGATCTTGTCCATTTTCAATACCAACTAATAAGACCTTACTACCAACATTCTACCAAATTTTCAATTCACTAGTGTCATTCTATCGAAAGTTATCGTAATTAAAATAATATTTAATTTTTTGAACTTTGTAGGGGAGGTAGGCGTTCCTTTGATCTGATTATGCCCAACTTATCAAAACCTAAGCAGCTTCTCACTTCAGGGTTACATGCCAAAAATCAGATGTCTACGTCAATTGGTTCAAAAGTTATGGACAAAAAACTTGAAAAGTAGGGTAGTACGGGGCTCTTTGTAAGAAAATTACCGTTAGTTTTCAGCTGATCGATTTTATTTTTCCAGGAGAGTGTAAGATTACCATCACGAGCAATCTACCAAAGCTAGAGCTTTTCATATTTATTTAATCGGGAGTTATAGAGACATTTAATTATTTTACATACATATGTAGGGGAGGTAGGCGTTCTCTTGGCCTGATCATGCCCAATAAATACCAACCAACTAGATCATACTTCCAACATTTCACCAAAATTTCAAGGCTCTAGCTTCATTCCATCGAAAGTTATCGTGTGAACGAACAGACAGACAGACGGACAGACAGACAGACAGACAGACAGACAGACAGACAGACAGACAGACAGACAGACAGACAGACAGACAGACAGACAGACAGACAGACAGACAGACAGACAGACAGACAGACAGACAGACAGACAGACAGACAGACAGACAGACAGACAGACAGACAGACAGACAGACAGACAGACAGACAGACAGACAGACAGACAGACAGACAGACAGACAGACGGACAGACAGACAGACAGAAAGACAGACAGACAGACAGACAGAAAGACAGACAGACAGACATGGCTAAATCGAATCAGGAGGTGACCCTGATCATTTATATTTGCTATACCTCCGGAGCCTCCTTTAAGGTGTTACATATTTCCGTCGTGACAAAAACAATATACCCTATACTAAAAGTCTAGGGTATAAAAATGTGTTAAGTGGAAAGAACAAACAAGTCATAGCCTGCATTAATAAAAAAAACTGTGACCTTGGCTTCGTTAAAAGTAACTGATTTTGAAAATAAAAATCTGAACCCGCCCGGCTCTTCAGCGTGCGTGTAAATAGGTATGAGAACTGTTCTCATGGATGACGCAATCCAAAAAGCACTATCATGAGAATGTCTATCTAGATCTTTAGTCAGAACCGTTCTTCTTTTTACAACGAAAAACCGGCAACCGAATCAATCTACTCATACAAGTTTATTCCCCAAACAGTTTTAGAGTCGGTGCACATGAGCGTCCAAATGACGCTGGATGCCGCATCATTTAGGCTCCTCCCTGTTTGATACCTATCTACGTTTCAATTCACATGATGTGATAGGGCGCAGCGTCACTCTATATTATACAAACCGGGCCACATAATATCGAAATATTTCTCTTGAGTCATCCTGAGAAAATTTCAGAGCATCGCTTGAGTAAAAGTGATCATCAAGCGAAAGGAATAGAAACTTTACACAAATCACAGATTGTGACTGTGTTCGTGTATCGAGTTCGAGTGTATGTGGCTTGGCTTAATAAAAATTGATCCACGGATGCGTGAGCTGTCGCAGATAGGAGCAGAAACTAGCGGCACCCCAGATAGCTATCACGACGGGCAATGCCGATAGCTATCGGCGGCCATATGCATCGCTCCATTGCTCCCTATTTCTAATAACTCCGTCAGTCCTAGAACGGTGTTATATCAAGTATTTCGATATCTAATCTGTACTAAGCTACGGAGTTGTCAAAAAAATCAGCAAATTATTTCTACATTTCACCAAAAACAAAATTTCTGCTTAAACAATTGCACAAAAAAATGTCACTTTAATATAATCAAGAAAAAAGTAGTAAAACAGGTGAGTCAAACTCCAAAAGGACAAGCACAGTGACATTTGGATTTTTCTGGTTTTTTTTTCAGTAAAACATTTAAATCAACTTTGGGCGTCCTCTTCTATGTCACCCAAATGGCAGCCGGATACATGCTCGGAATTCGTTGCTCTAGCGAAATCAACATTCGCCTGTTTTCCCCCATTGCCATATATTTTTTCTCTGAAATTTATTTACGGTGCACCATTTCCTGTTGCAGACAGTTGCAATATTTCATTTTATAAAATAGAAATTGCCTAACGGGGGGAATCGATATTGTAGGGTACAGTGTTTTGGTAAGGTTACGTACGTTAGTACATACATATACCTTTTGGATTACCTTCAGTAAGTTTGCTGTCATCTAACAAAAATTCTTCAGACTGGGATTTAATTTCACATTTGTTCGATATAATCTTTGTGTTTGGTTTTGCCCCTACCGGAAGACGCGACGTATGAAATGGACGACAGCGACATTAGAGGTTCTGTTGTGTCACCCATTATCTAAGAGAGGACGCACGCTGGATAACGTCAATATGCAATTTCCGGCCCGTTATAATGCTTTAACACAACATACAGTTCAGTGTAGTTGTTGTTCAACCATCAGGATAAGCCCCTCAATACCATATCCTCACAAGAATCACGCTTAGTATTTAAAATGCTAAGCCCTTTACAAATTCGATACCCACTTACACAAATGCTACCCCTGAATCAGAGAAATTTAACTTTATATTGGCTCCGCACCTAAAAGTAGTGATACGGAATCGTGCAGGGGGCTAGATGTGGGTTCGCTCGGAGGAGCGAATTGAGTGGAATTATTGTTTGGTGCCAACATACAATCCTCTTGTTGGATGTTTGCCGTGACAAATCGTTCTACCTGACTGCATCATAAACAACATTTTTTCCATGCTTTGCATGCATTCAAAATGGTACTTTCACTCGTCTCCTCGTTTGCAGGATGTGCAGCTCATCATTCTTTCACAGAACTTTACATGTTTCGAGTATTGATTTTATTTTGACGTTTATGCATGTGTGAATAATTGGTTTGTTCAACTGACATTGCATTTTTTATACTTCGGGATGGATTTTTTTCTCATTTTTTTTTTACAAATTTACATTGTTAGTGGTATTTGAATTGACACAATTGTATAATGGAATAAATATATGTGCATATGTATATACGTACATGTTCCACGCTCAAACAGCTTTGCTTCCAATTAATAAGTTATCTTAATTTTGATATTTATTTATACATACTATACCTATACTTACATATATATACTAAGCATCGGCATAAATATTTATTTCTAAAATATAAATTATCATGACAAATTTGGGGCATAGCGTGGTGCAAACCAGCAAATCTTTAAGATCTTAAATGTAATGGAACTTATAATACATAAAACGGATTCACCTTCAATTCGATGCATATTTTATATTCACTTTTACGGCTAATTATGTAGTTCCCTTAATTTACATATATCACACTTTTTTGTTACACCCTTTTTTAGTTTACTGCGTCACTCACTTTCTCCACTTCACTTAATTTGTTTCCCTTCCACCTATTTCTCCCCTATATTCGTATTTAGTTCGGCTTATATGTTATGGGTTTTAAAAAAAGAACCGTTTTACGCGTGCGAACACCACCTCAGACAAATGAATACAAACGAACTCTTCTAATCTCACCACCATCGACCGTTCAAATTTTATGTGTCTGGGATTCATATTAAGCTTTCAAATGTTTCCGCAAATGTTGTGCTCTTTGATCACTCTCAATTTTGACCATAAAAAATTTTCACCTTAAAGCTAGGTACTAAGATCAGTTTTCCGTGCAAAATCTCATACAGAAACTGTCAAAAGTCTCCACATGATTATGAGCAATTTTCACGCGAAAAAATTACTTTAGCTTTATTTCGCTTGAAAACCGATCGTTTGAGTAGAAGGAAAGTGCACGTATCGTGTAGAGAACGCGGTAAAGTGATCTGTGCAAGTCTACACTGTCACTTCTCAGTGTTAGAGCTAAGCACAACATTTGCGAACGAAGAAGCTAGTACCAGCCTTAAGCAAAGCACTAAGGTCGCCTTTTCGAGGGAAATCTACAAACCTTGTCAAAAGTCTCGTTCGCACGAAAAATGTGCGCTCTCGCAATACTAACATATTTCATTCGAAGAAAAAAGTCTCTACATCATTATTAGCAATTTTAACGCGAAAACAATCACTTTACTCTTTATTTCGCTTGAAAATCGGTCTTTTGAGTAGAAGGGAAGTCCAAGTATCGCGCAGAGTTCCGCGGGTGTATGCGGTGTGCAAACTTACGCTGATACTTTTTCATGGGAGAGCTATGTAAGTGCAACATTTTTGTATGAAAAGGTTAGTATCAACCTTGAAGGTGAAAAAATAACAAAAGCTTTGTGCCAACTGAAATTTCACCACATGAGTCGTTAAACAGAAAATCGGTGAAGTTGTACGCTAGGCTAATGAGATGAGATGTGGAATTTAAATTCTTTTTTTCATATTCAATAGAAATTGCTGTTCAAGGCCGAGAATCGGAAGTCGGACACTTTTCATTATTTCACCTATAGGTAGGCGAGGTATCCGTTTTCAATACCAGCCAATTAGATCCTACCACAAATATTTGGCTCAAATTTCAAGTTGCTATAGCGTTTCAGATTCATTCAGTTGGGAGTTAACAGATAATTTTCAATATTTAACTCATGCGGGAACTAGCACTGGATATGAATTCGCATCCTTATTGTGTTTGCCACTCAATATAAGGCAAAACGCAATCCGACTTGGCTTGTGCCCGGTCACGCCTTCCCCACTGGTGTGATGTGCGAAGCGGAGGCGTTTGATGAGACGTGCGTTATTTGTACCGGAAGTTACGTACAGTTCATTATCTTTTATTTGGTTGCTTCAACTGGAAAATCTTAAACATGTCATAATTTTATTATTTTAATTTTAATCAATGTATACCTGTATTGTAAGTAGTAACAACAGTACCTAAAAAATAATAAGCCCTGAAGATGGTCTAGTACCGAAACGTTGGCGACAATTGCAAATACAAAAGCTGGATAAGTGAAAAATTAAACATCTTTCATTATCTTTTATGTATGATACACAGGAGAACGTTCTGCTTCTTCATGCAATATGAATGGTTGTGAAACTATTTCTAATATATTCGGTTTTAAGAAAATCAAGTTTTGTCGCTTGTTCCAAAAATACCCACAATTACTTGTTAATTCTCAGGCGGCCAGGGCCCGACGTCGGGCTGTCGCGCCACGATGATGATGATGACTTGTTAATTCATCATTACCTTGGCCCCTCCAGGGACATGGGCGCGTCAACACCTCTAGCATTTCTATGCATTGTTGACATTTCGATAGTGAGTATATCGTAGAGCGGTGACTGAACGACCAGGGCCACCGAGCGCGACTACACAATATAGGTAGGCCAAAAATTATTGTTAGGGACCTCCATAGTTCCTTTGGCCTAGTAACAACTTTAACTTCATATTAATAACGTTTCTAACGACGACACCAAGTATCTTATTCCATTTATCGATAATGACCTTCCTCCGGCTCTTGAATGGTACTGAAGTCAGCTTTCTGAACTATAATTTGTCTCTTTATACTATCCCCCAAGTGTCCTATGGGTTTGAAGTGCAGTGACTGCATAGATCACCCCATACAAGCAAAGTAGTCAGTGAAAAATGAAGGTATTCCCGGTGGGTCACTTCAAAAGTTGACTAGTATACTTATGTGCCTAAGTAGAAGCAATGCAATATGCTACAAAACTATACTACAAACTGACGGAAACTGCAGTACAATTTGACAACAGTTTTCTTTTAACTCTCTTAGGGATTTTTTTTACGTCGATTAATTAAACAAATATTTTACGAGTATGGTTCATGTTCAGTTGTAAAATATTAACTTTACTATTTTACATTATACACCAATACTTAATATAAATAATAATTGAGATAAAATTTTCATAATAAATTTCGATTGAATACACTCATTAAAATGTCTCCTCTTCCAGTTTTCATTAGCATGTACTTCATTGTATGAGTTTTTTTAGCCATCCGTAAGTCGCATATGAATATACGTACCTATAAATACATGTACACGTATGAATAACGGATTGCATCACAATATGCTCGTATGTTATGAGTAAATTTTAATAATTATAATTTACAATTTTATTCAATATCCTGGAGAATATTTGAACATCATTACGGGCACATATGTGCAGTCTCCGAACAGAGGATACAATAAATTTTCGTAATAACGCGACGATCTAATACCCTTTGCCCTTCGAACAAAATTGCACCGTAATTAATTTTTCCCAACTAAAAACTGAAAGCCATTGATTGTGTTTTACTATGAATGCTGAATTAATTAGATTGATTTTTTAGTTAATTTAAAATAAAAAACAAAAGAGGAAATATGTTTCGATGGTGATATTATCAATTATTGTAATAACGAACTGAATATGCTGACGATATAGTTATCTATCTAAATTAGCCACATTTAAAGGAAACTGACATTCACTCCAAAAATAATTGTACCTTATAATAGGAGGAAACTTTATTTCCTTCTATTATAACGGCAAATTTCCTCTCAATGCAAATTTACAAATCGAGTGTATAATAATTTAACATAAAAAATATTTAAACAAGTACTCCAAAATATTCGCAAATCTGCAGAAATTTGTAAAAATGCTCTGTAAGAGTAGCAATAAATCAATTTACCAATAAAATGTGTGATATCATATATTTTCTCACCCCCTAAAAAATAACGAACTGGCGCAACAGTCCAATTAATGAGTCAAAGCCTCCAAGAAGCCCGAATGGGTACTCAATTAAGAGCTGAGTGGGCTCATAGTCCGACACATATCGAAAAGACGAATGCTTTCAGTGGGAATCGAACACGGGGCCCAGCGAGTACAGGGCGAACGTGCCAACCGTTGCGCCGTGCCATCCGAACCACTTATACGCACTAATTAGTGCGATCTAAATTGTTAATGGGACCAAATGTAGCCAAAGATGAGTAAAACTACATCTACCCTTTTTAAAAATGCACCAACAACCGAAAGACCTGAGAACGTCGCCGAAATGCGATTCCACCGTCTGGAAAGACGTGAGAATGTTTCTTATAGATGCACCAATGTGCACTATTGAAAAATGCTGAATACGCGCAAATAGACAATAGGCGGTTTGCACTGCGGTTTAGGTTAATTGGAGGTTATCCGAGTTAACTTACACACGTTACACAAACAACAAGAGTATGTTGTTTGTGTAATGTGTGTAAGTTAACCCGGATAACCCCCAATTAACCTAACCGTAGATATGATTTCATAATCGGTAATCGGGTAAACTTAACACGCTTATCGATATTTATAAAAAAACAATCACGCTTAATGGTCAAATAATACCTTTTTTTGAATAGACCTTATTCAATAGATCAAATATGTGCACTAGAAACAGTTCCACATGAATATTTAAAACGCTTTAAGTTATATCACTTAAAAACGATGGAGAATCAGGAAATTTCAAAACTACTTAAGAGTTTCGAACATATTTTCTTTAAAAAAGGGGCCGTACTAACAAGTACCGCTAAAGTTCAACATAAAATTGTAACAACAACGGATATTCAAATTAACTCAAAATTATACCGATATCCATCAAAACACGAAGAGGAGAGGAGAATTCAACTTCCTGAAACGGAAAAGCAAGGAATAATCCAAAAAAGCGCTTCCGACTATTCCAGTCCTCTAGTATTTGTTCCTAAAAAGACAGACAATTTTGGCGAGCAAAAGTTTCGTATAGTTGTCGACTACAGACGACTTAACGCCGTGACAGTAGACGACAAATATCCCAAATATTGTTTCAATATTGTATAAACTAGGTAGATCGCTTTACTTTTCTACTATCGATTTGATCAAGGGTATCACCAAATTATGATAAAAGAAGAATGCAGAAACAAAACTGAATTTGTAACGCCCAATGGCCTATACGAATTCATCAGAATGCCGTTCGGTCTCAAAAACGCGCCTGCGACTTTCCAAAGGCTTTTGAACGACGTTCTAAGGGATCATATTAATACAACTTGCGTCGTCTATCTCGATTATGTTCACAGACGTATTTCAATGACTCGAGAAACAATAACTCAAAATTCAAATAGGCAAGTGTAGTTTTACGCAAAAAGAGACACCATCTTTAGGACACCAGCAAAGGACTAGAATTTTATCGCAAATTCATCAAGGATTATACGAAAGCTGCGCAGCCTATGACCAACTTTCTAAAGGAAGACGCAAAAATCAATGTTAAGGACCCATACTATGTTAACGCCATTGAAAAGCTTAAAAGTTCAGTTAGATCGCCCAAAATTTTCCGATTTTCCGATTTTAGAAACCAGTTTGTGGTTACAACCCATGATTCAAGAATAGAAGGTTACGCAACGCGCAGGTCCGTTATTCAGCCACCGAAGGAGAGAAAAAGCTCGTGACGTCACAGTTTCAATTTTTCATATAAGCGCGTGTATTTTGTACGAAGTTTCATGTTTTTTGAAAGAAAAATTGCTTTCAAATCTGCAGTTTTATTTTAATTTTGATGAAATTTTTTATTTTGGACCTCCACAACAAGGGGAAGGTTACTGTTTGTAGGGCATTTTGAAAATCCACCCCATCCCCCTTTATAGCCCCTCCCCCTTAAAGTAAATTTACAATTTTACATACGATTTTGTTCGTATCTTCACGAAATTTTGTATAATGCACCTCCAAGATTAGTGGAAGGTTAATGTTCACATAAGATTTCAAAAAACCACCCTCATCCCTTTCCCAACCCCTAAAACTGTCTACACAGGATTTCGGAAAACCATCCCCATCCCTCTTCTAATCCCTAAAAGGAAATCTGTGAATTTATCTACAGTTTTTAATGAAATTTTGTATATTAGACCTTCAAGGCTAGGAGAAAGAACGGAATATAACTGCAGATAAATTTCCAGATTTCCTTTTAGGGGTGGGAAGGCAGATGGGGTTGGTTTTTGAAAATCTATGTAGACACTCACCTTCCTCTAGCCTTGAAGCTCTAATATTCAAAGTTTCATCAAGATCGGAATAAAACTGTAGGCGCATTTGGAGATTTAGCGGTGAAGGGGGTGGTTTTCCGAAATTCGATGTAGGCAGTAACCTTTTCCTAGCGTTGAAGGTCTAATATGCGATATTTCATTAAGATCAAAATAAAACTGTAGAAACATTTGCAGATACCTTTTTGGTGGTGAGAAGGGGGATGGGGGTGGTTCATTGAAAACCTATGTAGACATTCCCCTCCCCCTAGCCTTGAAGGTCTAATATGAAAAGTTTCACCAAGATCGGACTATAACTGCAGGAAAAATTCGCAGATTTCCTTTTAGGGGTGAAAAGGGGGATTGAGGTGGTTTTCCAAAATCCTATTTAGACAGCAACTTTCCCCCAGCTTTGAAGATCTAACATAAAAAATTTCATCAAAATCGGAATAAAATCGCAGATAAATTTGCAGATTTCCTTTTAGGGATGAGAAGGGGAATGTGTGTGTGTGTGTGTGGGGAGGGGGGGGGGGTGTCCGAAGTCCTATGTAGACAGTCACCTTCCCCCAGCCATGAAGGACAAATATACAAAGTTTCATCTAGATCAGAATAACACTGTGGATAAATTCGCTGATTTCCTTTTAGGAGTAAGAAGGTGGATGAGGGAGGTTTTTCAAAACCTATGAAGAAACTCACTTTCCTCTAGTGTTTAAGGTCTAATATACAAAGTTTCATCACAATCGGAATAAAACTGCGGATACACTTGCAAATTTCCTTTTAGGGGTGAGAAGGGAGTTGTGGGTAGTTTTCCTAAGGCTGATGTAGGCAGTAACCTTTCCCTTGTCTGGAAGGTCTCAAATACAAAATTTCATTAAGATCGGAATAAAACTGTAGCTAAATTCGCAGATTTACTTTTAGGGGTGGGAAAGGGGATGAGGGTTGTTTTTTGAAATCTTATGTAAACATTACTTTCCCCTAGTTGTGGAGGCCAAATTCTCAAAATTTCACGAAAATCGGATTAAAACTGTAGATTTGTAAGCGAATTCTCTTTAAAGAGTATCTGATTTCCTAACAAATTCACGGAAAGCTTTCGAAAAGTAAAACTGTGACGTCATGCGCAGAGAGAACGAAAAAGTTGCACACTTCTTTGCGTAACCTTCTATTCTTGAACCATGGTTACAACCGATGCCTCAAACTACGCAATAGGCGCCATTTTGTCCCAAGAGGGTCACCCTCTCAAGAACACTGAACTCCCCGGAACAGAATTTTTGCGCAACAGATAAGGAGTTCCTTGCTATAATGTGGTATATTGGCTACTTTGGAACATATCTATGTGGCAATAAGTTCAAAATTGTCAATGACCTTTCGAAAAGTAAAACTGTGACGTCATACGCAGAGAGAACGAAAAAGTTGCACACTTCTTTGCGTAACCTTCTATTCTTGAACCATGGTTACAACCGATGCCTCAAACTACGCAATAGGCGCCATTTTGTCCCAAGAGGGTCACCCTCTCAAGAACACTGAACTCCCCGGAACAGAATTTTTGCGCAACAGATAAGGAGTTCCTTGCTATAATGTGGTATATTGGCTACTTTGGAACATATCTATGTGGCAATAAGTTCAAAATTGTCAATGACCACCAACTAATAAAATATTAAGATGCTAATATCGGGGTCGTGATCAGCGATGGCTTCTAAAATTAGGTGAATACCAATACGAGATAGAATACCTCAAAGGAAAGGATAAAATAGTTGCCGACTTTTTGAGTAAAGTAAAATCTACTCAACCAAACAATGCAATCATAAACGATCGCAATAATTCCTGCTCAGACCTGGGAGTTCTCTGTAATATAAACGATGAAAACCAGACTATGGCTACCAAACATTCAGAGATAATTAAAAAATATCGAACTCAAATAATTTTTACCAATAAAAAAATTCAGGAACTTGTTACATCATTTGGAAAACGCAAAATTTATATATCCGAATACGATTTAGATAATTTAAGTGATATATTGAAGAGACAAACTCGTGCCCATGGCAGACTTTTTAGTTGGAAAAAAGCTAAATAGTTTAGTCAGAAAAATAGAGAGCACGGTGTTTTATGAGTCGCGCACACAGCAATTACTAAATAGTTTAGTTTGCTGTGTGCGCGGTCTCATAAACCGCCGTGTGTTCTATTTTTCTGACTAAACTATTTAGTTTTTCTGCGAACTAAAAAGTTTGCTGCGGGCGCGAGCTCAAAAAAGGAACAATGGTCATTTATTCAGAACATGAAGAGAGTAAGTATAATGTATTGCGAGAAAAAATTAGTGAACTTGTACTTCGTTTTGAGTGTTATAGAATAAAAGTGTTTCTAAAGTATCTATATATATGAATTTTTCCTTTCGCTCGGAAGTTTTAAAAGAAATATATATACAGGGTAAGCCATCTAGTGGTTTCTTTTAAAATCATATGTTATTTTGACAGTGAAAGCTGTTTCCGGCTCGAAATCTTGACAGAAAATCAGTATCATACCTCCGCAGAACGAAATGAGTCGCTTTACACTTGAACAACGTTGGGAAATATTGATAACTTATTTCCAAAGTGAGTGCTGTGTAGCCCAAATAGTGCGTTTTTTGAAAAGAAGTTTTGGCCGAAATGAAGCACCCACCGCGCCTGCTGTACGCAAGTTTGTGCCTAAAGTTCGTGAGACTGGCATGCTAGTGGACAACACTCATGGTCCCCGTCGTCGTACGCTGCGCACAGACGAGAAAGTGGCTGCTGTAGCCGAAAGTGTGAGACTCACTCCACGAACATCAACTCGCCATCAATCTCAACAGCTCAACATTTCGCGCACTAGCCTGAGGAGAATTCTGCACAAAGATCTCGGATTATTCGCTTACAAGGTCCAATTGACTCAGCAATTGAAAGCGCACAGCCATCTGCTTCGTTATCACTTCGCAGTTTGGGCCTTAGAGCAGCTTGATTTGGACAACGATTTTGGGCGAAAAATCATCTTTTCTGACGAGGTGTATTTTCATCTCGGAGGCCACGTTAACAAACAAAATTGCCGCATCTGGGGCTCGGAAAACCCGCACGTTATTGTCGAGAAGCCAATGCGTCCACAGAGAGTGACAGTTTGGTGCGGATTGTGGTGTGGTGGCATCATTTAACCATTTTCTTCGAAAATGAGGCTGGGAACAACGTTTCGGTCAACGGTGAACGTTACAGAGCCATGTTATCCGACTTTTTATACCCTAGACTTTTAGTATAGGGTATATTGTTTTTGTCACGACGGAAATATGTAACACCTTAAAGGAGGCTCCGGAGGTATAGCAATGTATACATATAAATGATCAGGGTCACCTCCTGATTCGATTTAGCCATGTCTGTCTGTCCGTCTGTCTGTCTGTCCGTCTGTCTGTCTGTCTGTCCGTCTGTCTGTCTGTCCGTTCGCACGATAACTTTCGATAGAATAAAGCTAGAGCCTTGAAATTTTGGTCAAATATTGGAAGTGTGATCTAGTTGGTTGGTATTGAAAATAGGCATGATCAGGCCAAGAGAACGCCTACCTCTCCTACATATGACAAATACTTAAATGTATCTATAACTCCCGATTAAATAAACATGAAAAGCTCTAGCTTTGGTAGATTGCTCGTGAGGGTAATTTTATAATCTTCTGGAAAAATAAGATCGATCAGTTTGAAACTAACGATACTTTTCTTACAAAGAGACCCGTGCTACCCTACTTTTCACGATTTTTGTCTATAACTCTTGAACCAATTGACATAAACACCGGATTTTTGGCATGTAACTCTGATATGAGAAGCTGCTTAAGTTTTGGAGTTGGGCATAATCAGATCAAAGGAACGCCTACCTCCCCTACAAATTTAAAAAAACTGAATATTTCTTTCAATACGATAACTTTCGATAGAATGATACTAGCAAGTTGAAAATGTTGTAGAATGTTGTTAATAAGATCTACTTGGTTGGTGTTGAAAATGGGTAAGATCTAACCCAAGGAACCCCTACCTCCCCTACAAATGAAACTTCAAATAAGCAATAACTTTTGATAGAATGAAGCCAGCAGCTTGAAATTTTGGTCAAATGTTTAAAGTAAGATTGAGTTAGTTGGTATTAAAGATAGGCCAGATCCGACCCAAGGAACCCCTACCTTCCCTACAAATGGATCTTAAAATAAGCGATAACTTACGACAAAATAAAGCCAGCGACTTGAAATTTTGGTTACATGTTTGTAGTAGGATTCAGCTGGCTGATATTGAAAATACGTAAGATCCGACCAACCAAACCCCTACTTCCCCTACAAATGAAACTTCAAATAAGCGATGACTTTCGGTAGAATGAAGCTAGAGATTTGACATTTTGCTTAAATGTTCATAGCATGATCTAATTGGTTGGTGACAATGATGGGCAAGATCTGACCCAAGGAACCTACACCTACCCTACAAATGAAACTTCAACTAGGCGATAACTTCGATAAAATGAAGCTTATGACTTGAATGAGTGCCAACCTCCCCTATAAACTGGTCATATAGGAAACTTACTTTTAATGCAAATGGTCGTTGCCAATTGGTACTTTTGGTATCACCACTAGGTTTGTACAAGTCTAGGGTATATACGCTTCGGACTCCGGGCCTGGTTTTTTACTGAAATTGAAGACATGGATTTGGACGACCTGTGGTTCATGCAGGATGGCGCGCCATGCCACACAGCCCATGCCACAATCGATCTTTTACGCACCAAATCCCCAAATCGTGTTATCAGCCGTCTTGGTGATGTCAATTGGCCGCCTCGGAGTTCACAGCTCCGAGGCGACCCCTTTGGACTTTTTTTTCTGGGGAACCGTGAAGGACCGATGTTATGCCAACAATCCAGAAACGATTCAAGCACTTAAGGCCAATATCATCTAAGCAATCCGTGAGCTACAGCCCGAAACCATCAACATGGTCTTGGAAAATTGGAATGACAGAATGCGCTACTGCAAAGCCAGCCGAGGCAGCCACTTGAACGAAGTTGTGTTTCATCATTAATGTTTGCTCTTACTAATGGAGCCATAATACATGGAAAAAAATTTAATTTTGTTCATTTTATTGAACTTTTAAAAAGAAGCTTGTATTTGGTCCACCCTGTATATTTTGTGTGGGGTGAACCCGTGAATTCAAACCACGCAAGTGGGTTTTTTTAAATTACTTACTAAAATCCAGGTTTGACTCTAACTCGCAAAACCATAATATTATGAGGCAATCGGCTAAAGTATTCCAATTGATACAACGCTTTTTCATACTTGAGACCACTTTCCGATTTATCTGTCTAGAAATAGACCCAGGCCCAAAAGGTTACAACACCATTTCGGCCACAATCGCAACATCTTCTATTCGTGGGAAGAGATTAAACATTATCGACCATTCACCTTTCAGCTATACTACAAAAGTTATGATCAACCGAAATTTACTGACGAACAAATGCACTCAAGCTAAAGGAAGACATCACGTCCTCTCATAAAATATCAAACTTCACATTGGAATGTCTGCGTATCTCTCTTGTTTAATTCCCCAAATGAGTCGTTTTCTTAATAATTTCTATAACGACAGCTCAACGAGCGTAGCGAGCAGCAATGGCATAACCGTAAGTGTCGTTCGCACCAAAAGTCGGTTATCTAATTTGCATGCCATAAGATTCTCCGAAAAGGAGCACAATCCTCGAAACAAATTGCTCGTCCAACACCGAGCTAAGTTTATGTAAAATGCTGATAAAGTTGAGTCAAAAAGTCAAATATGAGAATTTCGACCCTCTAACATGGCTGATTATGAGTCCTTGAGCCATCAACTGACACAAGTCGTTGATTGTGCGAATAAGAAACTTTATATAATTGAACGTAAAATCTGGATAATACGATACAATTCAACGAACGTGCAATGGACGTAACAGACGACAAGAAGGGTGGTTAGCCCCAGCATCCAGTAAAGTCCCTCAAAAAGTGGAAAATTTTATGTAATTATCAAAATGGCGATGTGATTATGAACTTGAAAGATTATGTGCACGGGAACAATTTGCATAAAGCAATTTTAATTACGGAGCCCGAAGGAGCAGTGGGTCGAGTGGTTGCTTGAGACGTTAAAATTGCTCGACATGTGGCCGGAGTTGCGCTCCTACCAGTCATATACGAGTAAAATGCATGTATGCTCCCAGTCCCAGCATACACGTTTGGTCGATGATGCAAATTTTATGATGGTGAGGATGCATTGTCATGCAATTTTACTGTCTTTATCGAAAAAGAAACGAACTCAACGAGCTTGTTTGGATATGCTGGAAAAGTTATTATATCTGAATAACTCAATAGCCTAATTGAATAAACTGATAGAAATATTTCGGTTGATTTCTTGAATGAATACTGTAATAATTAGATTCTGGTGAAATGATTCGTACTTTTCGTGGAAGTTCTTAAGTAGATACACATGTCTATTTATCTAAATGTGAACACTCATTCCTATGCATGATAACAGCACGTCCGGAAGCCTTTTGCAAAATTTGTATCTAAGCCACTCAAACCCACTTGTATTTCATATAATAAAAAATTCGGGGAAAATCTTGGTACATGGCTTGTATGTGTATGTATTTTACTATACTTCCCACGACTTCCTTTTCCGCTCCTGTATTTACACAGTATGTCAGTATGCAAACCGGGAAGTTCCAAAAAATAATGTCCTTATAAAGAAAACACTCATCAGGCGACTCTTAAATATTATCTGCATATTTTTTCCAGTCAGTATTCGAAAAATATATCGACTTCGTAAGATACAAATAGCGCGGCCATTATTCAGACAATGGCGAACAATAAAATTCTCGCAATCGACGAAATGCCAACGATTCATCACAACGAAAAGTTGTAAACGGAAATCCAATTTGCTATCAAAGTGCCATCAAACCGGGCAAAAGTGAATAATGGCGAACACTACAAACTAATAAAGAAAACAAGGAGGACGCCCGGGACTTGATTTATTCTCTTTTGCCGGTTGAATGGAAATGGAAGCCGGTTCGGTTCATTTCGTCTTCGATTTCCATTCCATTTTGGTATGCTCCGCATCCTCTGAATTTTTATTCGGCGTTGTTGTATTCTGTTTTGTGTTGCGATCCAGAATGTACCAACGCTATGGTGAGGGCGCCAAAGTGTTCATTCTATTAACAACTTCACTCCAACTGAGAACTAGGACTCGCCGAGTTTTGTTCGTAGATTAGCCGCGCTCAAGAAGGATGATATATAGCGTTGTATCCAATTGCGCTTTAGCACCGGGGATTGGTAAACAGTCATAAATCCTGATAGGTTATCTGGTACGAATTAACAGGTCCATAATCTCCAGGCAGTGTAATTAACTTATCCAATTTAGATGGCACAAACACTAAGATATGTTGACAATCTGCAAGGACTTTAGACATTCTTGTTTGCCACATGTCAGTAAGACAGTGAATTTTATTGCGGATATATCTTGTTTTTCTTCCGGTGAACAATTTGTGGAGTCAGGGGTTGCAAATAAAGTTCCATAACTGCCTATTGTGTTTTTATTTTGCTCGAATTATTTCATTCATGAAGCAATGCCTGAATTCAGGACACTATTTTGTTAACATATTAATACTTTACCCTAGTGAGGGTAAAAAAACAAACTCGCGGGAATTTTGAAAACAATTCTACAGGGTGGGCGCTGAAGGATTTGAATTTGATTTGAGATGAAATCTTTTTCGTGGGTCACCGAAATAGGTCATACCGCAAGTGCCCATTCGAAATAATGCATATGCACCAAAATCAGGTACATATTTTGCCAGGAACCAGGTTGTTGAGAGTATGTGAATCGACCTCCTTTTAAACTGACAACTAGCACTAGCTCCGTTGACCAAGTTCCGACTGGCTCCTACTATACATCGGTACGAATATGGTGGTGTCTCAAATTGAAATTATTCAAGCATGTATATACACACACATTAAATTCTTTATTTCTGGATCCAAAAATTGAACGAGTTGCGCTCTGAGACTCTTCCTCACCCGCCATATTCACTAGACCTCTCGCTGACATTTAAACATTTGGATCACTTTTTGACAGGAAAACAGTTTAACAATGAAGCAGCTGTCAAAAATGCCTTAGAGGAGTTTCTTTGAACCAGAAATTCGGATTTCTACGAAACAGGAATAAATGCGCTTGTATCTCGTTGGGAAAAATGTTTCGCTTCCGCTGGTACCTATTTCGAATAATAAAATTATCTTTATAAAAAGTTACAGCTGTTCGAAAATTTACTACTGAATCCGACATTTCATCTACACCAACCTAATATTATCAAAATTAAACTCCAAACTACATACTAAAATATCGCAAATAATATACTTTTTGGTTGCCTTTTCGCCGTATTTAAATGAATATTCATTTGTATGCGAAATTTTCAAATCCCGCGCCGTCAATGGTTGCCTTCATCACCAAATATTACGGTTCATCTTATCCTGACTTATTTAGACTGTACGAAATTAATTCACAAAAGTCATCCAACCCACATTATACAATATAACCAAGAACCACTTATTTATCTGAACTTTCTTTGCGAAGCATATCTTCGATGAAACTTTCTTTTATAAAGTTACCGAAAACCGCAATCTACTCAATTCTGGAATCATAATAAACTAACCATGACTTTGGCAATATAAAGACAACCTTTAGCAATGGGTATGGACATTGTGGGATCGAGCAAAAACATAATCCAGACAATTTTGTAGCAGAAAGTTTTGCAGACAAAATAAAATACACAGAATGATTCGAGACAAAACTAATCGTGGAACAAAACTCCTTGAAAAGGATGATTACTCGTTTTTTTTCTGAGAAACATAACGAAAAACTACGTGAGTGTCGGCCTTGAGAAATGCTTATAGTATAATATATACGAAGAGACAATTTCGGGATATTTACTTTAATATTCACCGCTCCGATTTTCTTGACCTTGGCATATGTCGTTCTTGTGGTCATACTCGATTGCCCTAGCCCCTTGTGGGGCATAGCGCGTCAACTGTTCCATGTGGCCCAGTTGACGTTTCGTTGGCATAACCTGGTTTCGGAGAATGCAGTTGCAAGCATGCACTTCCTGCACATCCATGGCCACGAATGTCGTTGTGGACGGAATTCGAATCCGAAACGCCGGTAGTCTGATGCCTCAACACACTGCGCTACAGGTCGCCCCAAGGAAATATATGTAAATGTTGGCACCCCCATATAAGGTACTCAATTGTTGCGATTCAGCTGGAGCACTACTTTTTTGAGTGAAGCACCTAATTAGCACCTAATTATACGTTATATCACAGCTTAATTTTTCGTTGTGGGGGTGCCAGCTTAACGGACGTATATAATAATTAAAACTAGTTGCACAAGTTTTGCGATTTCACCTTGACCAAACTATGTATTTAGTTGTAAAAGATCCGCAAAAAATTCTGTCATTTATGACGAAAATAAATAGGGTTGGATACTAAATCCCCAGTCGCAAAATCCCCAAACCAAAATCCCCAAGTCCCCAAAAACTGAATACCCAAACACAGAATCCCCAAATACATAATATTTGGGACGCTAAGCGATTTCACCTTGCAAAATATGATAGAGAAATGGCATTTGGTACGATTGTTCGTGGTCCCCTAAATTCATTTTAAGAGATGTAGCCATCTTGGACCCCGCGGCAGAGCGGCTGTGCGGGCGAAAAACCGCGAAATTTGAGCCCTTCTTTTAATATTGTCCTAATAATTTGTAAACGGTGCCTCGGATCAAAAAACTTAATAGGCTGTAAATTAAAGAGCATCAAATTCTACATCCAATGCATTGCTCAAAGTTGAAATTTAGTTTAGTAGTATAATCGAAATCGATAGTCGAAAAACGTCACTTTTTGAGGCTTTTGAGAAAAATCACACTATTTCGCTTTTCAAGCTCACATATCTCTGTAACGGATACTCCAAATGAAAAACCGGATAAGTAAAAGTTGAAGATATTTTCATTTCCGGTCTAACGTGCCCAATATTTTTCAAATCGGCCCGTTTTTAGTGTAGTTGTGAGCGAAAAGGCTAAAATGGTTTTTTAGCGATTTGAGCCTTAGTAGCTCTATCTCGATAAATATAACAGCTAAAAGTTTTGGTTTAGCCTCAATTCGTAGATACTTTAACCTTGTTTATAAAAGTTTTGCTAAGTTTTTTGTCTGACTAATTTAATTAATTAAATAATTAGTTAATTAAATGATTTTCCATAATTTCAAAGTTCAAGCATCTTATATGACACTTTAGGTTGATTCTTAGAGTATTTGCTCATTCTGAGTCAAATGAGATCAACCGCTATTCCATACGGCTATTAGTTCAAAAGATATTCACTTTTTTTCCAGATTTTGTTATTAATTAGATAAGCCTTTTTATTAAATACGTTGAAAATAAAAAGCTTTTGTGCCAGTTTTAGGCTGGTTCCTAATGAATTTGGTCATCTTGAGTCGAATGAAACCAACCGCAATTCCTTGCGACCATTAGTTCAAAAGATATTCACATTTTTCCAGATTGTTTTATTAGTTAAATGAGCTTTTTCGTTAACTAAATTGAAAATAAAAGGTTTTTATGCCAGTTTTAGGTGGGTTTTTAATGTATTTAGTCACTCTGAGTAGAATAAAATTAACCGTGGTTCCATACGACCATTAGTTTAAAAGATATTCACATTTTTTCACATTTTTTGATTAGTTAAGGAAGCTTTTTTATTAAATAATTTGAAAATAAAAAGCTTTGATGCCAACTTTAGGCTGTCTCCTAATGTATCTGGTCATTTTGAGTCGAATGAAACCAAAGGCAATTCCATACAGCAGTTAGTTAAAAAGTTATTCACATTTTTCCAGATTTTTTTTTTTTTTTTTGGTTAAATATTTTTTTTATTAAATAAGTTGAAAATAAAAGGCTTTTATTCCACTTTTAGGTGGATTCCTAATACATTTGGTCATTCTCAGTCGAATGAAATCAACCGCTATTCCATACGATCATTAGTTCAAAAGATATTCTCATTTAAACAAAAAAATATATCAGTTTGGTAAGCTGCTTTATTAAATAAGTTAAAAATAAAAAGCTTTTCTGCCCATTTAAGGTTGATTCCTAATGTATTTAGTCATTCTGAGTCGAATGAAACTAACCACTATTCCATACAATCATTAAATCAAAAGATATTCACATTTTTCAAGATTTTGTGATTAATTAAATAAGCTTTTGTATTAAATAAGTTAAAAATAAAAAGGTTTTATGCCACTTTTAACTTAGCTCTTAATGTATTTGGTCATTTTGAGTAGAATGAAACTAACCGCAATTCCATACGACCATTAGTTCAAAAGATATGATGAATTATGACTATGTACATGTAAATTGTATCTATAACAAGATACTTGCATCCTTTGCTAACGGATTGGCATTATTACTTCTCTCTTAAGGTCACTTACGGGATATGCAGAGAGTAGCAAATCAAATTATCGAAATATACTATTATTAAACTTTTTCCTAAGGATATCAACATCCTGGATATTTAACGTCGCTATCCTAATTATATGCCGCCATCCTGGAAATTTTCATATATGTGCTTTAAGCGGCGAATAACTCTCTCCTCTATGGATACCCCCCCCCCCCCCCTTTGCAATTTGGCCACTAATGAAAAGCCTTATGACACAAATTGTAGTAATCCTTCATATTTCTACCAAATTCCATACCTGCAGCTTCAGCTGTTTTCGAGATATTCTTTGAATAGGCTGACATCTGACTGATTTCACAAAGGTTTTGTTTTTTCTACAAAACCCTAAAAAGGAACAACGGCATGATAAAGGCCATGCATGTTGCATGGATGTCGATAGCCGTCGCCTAAAAAAAAATTGTTTGAGAAAATTATGGTTTAAAACCGCCAACTAAAGGCAGAACTGCGCAAACTTTTAAAATAAAATTCACCACAAAAAATCGCTTGACAGCTCGAGAAATTGAACATTTCCGTTACACGTCAACGATCATCTCCAAACATCCGGTACAAAGAGAAATAAAGTCGAAACCCAGATTAACTGCTGTTCATAAACAGGCTCGTTTGAATTTTGCCAAAACATATTTTTCATGGACGGCAGAATGGAAGAAAATATTTTTTTCGGACTTAAAAAAAAAAATAATTTGGACGGGCCTGACTGCTACAGCTGTTTTCGATAAAATTTGAATGAAGAAGTCTCACGATCAAAAAGAAATTTCGGTTGAGGCAGTGTAATGGTTTGGGCAGCTTTTAGTCACCTTCAGAAGCTGCCGTTGATGAATTCAAATTTGTACACTGAACTCTTGGAAGCTGTGATGTTATCATTTTTAGAAAACAATGCTGATGATAACTACACTTTTCAGCAATATAACAAACCAATTCACGTTTCACGTGAAAGTAAAAAAAGGTTTGCTGAAAAAACATTCCTTTGCCGGACCGGCCAGCTTGTAGTCCTGACCTCAATCCCATAGAAAACTTGTGGAGAATGCTAACGGCCAAGGTTTATGCCAAAGAAAGACAGTTTTAAACGGTTTCGGAAAATAAAAGTGAAATTCACCGCTGTTGGAAGGAAATTGAACAAACAACCCTGCGATAATTGATAAATTCAATGCCCAGATGGTTGTTTCAAGTGACAATCAATGAAGGAGGTCCAACAAAATATTAATTTCTTATCAACATCTTTAGCATTTCTATGCCTTGTTGACGTTTCGATACTTTTCGGAAATGCAATTGCTAGCAAGCACCTCCTATCCGCGCCGTCTTTATACTGACAAGCTCGGAGCACTGTGAAAGTTCTATTAGTACCCACAGGCAGTTTTTGATCGCGCCGAGATTTGAACTCCGAGCTCTAGATTAGTATCGTAAAGCGGTGACCGAACAACCACAGCCACCGAGCGCGACGAACTGTAACTGTTATGAAAACCTATTTTTTGTTGGTGCGCCCAAACGTATATTTATCCTAACTAAAAGAAAAATGAATAAATTACCGTAATTTGACTAAATGAAAATTAATTAAATTGTTGGAACGTTGACTATTTTATTTTACAATATAATTAAACTACAATGCATAACAAAAAATACGTTTTCACATTTTTAAAATATAAAAAAAAAAACAAATGGTGCGACCATACGTATCTTTACCACTGTATGTGACAATATAACCGTTGCAAATTAGCAGTCTGTATCATAATTTGGTATATTCTCGTTTCGGTTTTTCTCGGACTGGTTATGTTGCAAGTCCTGATAAGTTGGATATAGTATGGTAAAATGAAGCACTCCAATTCAAGTAAAGTCTCACTAAAGCACATTAGGTACTTAAAAATCATTTAAAAAATGATCATATAAAAAATAATGATAATTTCTTACACTAACCAAATATTTTCTTCTACGGATTCACTCACTATACACTCATAACACACAACTTT
The DNA here is from genome assembly GCA_964017055.1 of Chloromyia formosa. Classification (NCBI taxonomy): domain Eukaryota; kingdom Metazoa; phylum Arthropoda; class Insecta; order Diptera; family Stratiomyidae; genus Chloromyia; species Chloromyia formosa. The sequence continues at coordinate 32,593,513 of OZ024815.1, read as the reverse complement.
TCCCACTGGCGAATATATAAAAATGAAAGTAAAAGCACCGCATTTCTGCACATGCATTCTTTTTGCTGACCTACACCTAACGTGGGTACAGTCATGTTAGAAAATAGTTTGGCCACAGCTAATAAATAAACAATACCTCACTTATGCCCGCACCGAAGACGACACGGGAAAAAAAAAATACAGAATACAGAGCTTAACCATACTACAGAAACCCCCATTTCAAATTAGTTTTCATGCTTTTCGAACTTCCCCGATTTTCTGTTTTCCGGCCGGGCGCTATTTGCTCGTGGCGACAACGAAAACTTTGCCGGGTTCGGATATCTATTTCTAATCATGAACCCCACTAAATAGTGGACGATATAGTCCGGCAAAACGTTCGTACTAGCCGTCGTGATTGTCTCGCGATATATTTTCATGAAATCAACGTGAAAATCTATGTAGGTCCGAAGAAAATTTCAGTTCGGTTCTAGTCTTCAGAAAAATCGCCACGAAAAGTAAGTTTTCCCACCTCTCTTAAGTAAAGTATCTCAAGTGAAAATTTCAACTGACCCCAACTAAGCCTTGTGGAAATTCCATGACGAGAAACTTTCGTAGTCAAATTGTTGCTGGAGAATACGATGAGCTTTTCCATAGTGCGTTTTGATTCTGTTTTCCCGACCTCCGGGAAATTTAAGAAATTCCGTGATAATAAGTGCAATTTCACATGAAAAATTCTCTTTGAATTTCCCAGGGGTGTCTCATCGATTTATTTTTGGATACGTCGAATTTCGATTCGGTGCTCGTGTTCCATTTCTAAAGTGGCTCGAAAGATTTCTAAAAAGTCTCACCGCACACGTGTTCGAATATTAAGTGCGCTGGTATCCGTAGTGTGCTTTAAGTGACCGAAAAAAAAAGAAAATTAGTTGGAGATGAATTGAAATTGCTCCGATATTGTAGTGAAAATTTGAATGAAAATCCTTGCAATTACCGGGCCGTGGATTACGGTTTTTGCAAGGATACAACAACGTGTAGTGAACGTGCGCTCGAAATGTCAAACATGTGCTTCGTACGGTGGTGGTGGAATGCGCTTTCCAGCTGTTTTCGATTTCAATTTTTATTTTCCAACATTTACTACAGAGCATCGTTGAAAGCTACGGTACTGAAACATTCGCAGCTGAGGGACATTTCACATTCAGCAGGTGCAATGTCCACAAAATTCATACAATTCCCATTGAGAAAGTTATTTGTGGCATTGTCGTCAGTGCTAGGAAAATGTAAGATATTTTGCTACCAACTGAAAATAATACAAATAGATACAAACGCGTATTTGTGTGCAGGGGAGTATTTTCACGTACTTTTTTGGGACATGCTGCGCCAGCTTTGAATAGTTGAAGGAAGCAATGGTCCATCAGGTTTCTAATCGTGAAATTTACCTTAGATAGATCGTGTAATATGTATTCTACAATAAAAGTTTAGCCTGGTATTAGATTGTATGTGTAGTATTTACCCAATTGAATAAAACTACAAAAATAATAAATTAAATTAAAAAAAAACCTTTATCATATTTGAAAAGATCTGTATTATGTACAAAATGACGAAATCCTTTTCGTAAATAATAGCAAGGGTTCCACATTTCGAGGAAGCCTATCCTTAGCCGATTTCAGTTCAGATGAAACCCTCACTCATGAGACGTTCTCTTAGTGTCGGTGCACATGAACATCAAAAATAATGGGGACTTTCAGTCGGATAGTAGTCTATGCACTAAGTGCTCCAAAAGGGCAAATAAAGGAAAGTTTGGGGGGAGTTTTGATTTTTGATACGTTTATGTTTATGTCGCTAAACACGAATCTGAGGTTTTCCATAAAAAAATTTCCCGTTTTTTTTTTTTTGGCAAACATGCAGTAGTTGTCTTTGATAGCTACCATGATGACGTACAATAAGGTGGAACAAAAACTGACGAGCGTATGAGACGATCAAGGAAACATGCTTCAACCGACATATTGTTTGACAGCATAATGACACCTAGTATGTCTAAGGGAAAATTATTTCTAAATCCCAAGAACAAGGGTCGGTTAATATTTATGCTGATTGACAAATTCTCTTCAGTAGATATTACCTGCAAGTAAGCAAAGAAAGACGCTGACACCATTGTCGTGAACACTGCAATATCCTTATTAGCTCCATCAAATAAGACAGTGATTGTAGTTGGGGAGGATATAGATCTGTTGGTTATGCTGACAGCAGAGCTAAAAACGTGTACTTCTTAAAACCAGGAAGGGTACTGCTTCTTCAGCGACATTTTCCCCAATTGATACATTGAGTTCAACTGTTGCGGAAAACATCCGCTTCTTATATGCTATGAGCGGCTGCGATACATCGTCAGCACTGTTCATGCAAGGGAAAATGAAGTTCCTAAAGACTCTTGTGAAAAATCCAAATGTTGCTAATGTTGTTAAAGTGTTCACGGATTCGAACGCTTTTCAGGAAATGGTTGCAGTATCTGGGCAACGTTTCCTTGTGTCACTGTACGACTATAGTGGGAAGAATATCCCTTCACTGAACCACTTAAGGTACATTTCGAACAAGACGTCAGACTTTAGGTGCAACACAAACATTGCCGTTTTACCATCATCAGCAGCTGCATTACGGCAGCACTCTTTAAAAGTTTATCATCAAATTCAGCAATGGAGGGTTAGAAAACGTTATGAAGCACGGGGTTGGTGAATAACAAATTATGGGTTTGAGCCTGTGATCACTCTACTACCCCCGGTTTTGTTGAATCTTATGTCCTGTAAATGCACAAAGAACTGCCAACGAAATTGTAAATGTCTTGTATTCACAATTTCGGGCTTCATTGCTCTAACATGTGCCTTAACTGTGAGGGGAGCTTAGCTACAAAAATTCGATATGCGAAAAGCCGTCACCAGGTGGTGCTTACGGTCACCCAAGGAAGCTACATTCAAATTTGTCTTTTTGCTCTTTTCATTTATGATATCGTTTATGCCCGTACTGTCCAGATCATAGGTGTCATCAGACCGATTCCAAAAGTACGCATTGCCAAGGTTTGGCCTCAACTGCGAGTAGAACTGCAAAAACGTCGCAGTGGTGATTAAAGGTAGAGGAATTAGTCCTTGAAACCGAAGTGAAGATGGATTCTCATTAAAGACGTATCCCGTCCACGACGACGTTCGTAGCCGCGGATGTTTGTGTTGTCTTCCCCCCGTGGTACAGGGCGTAATAATAAGCCACTGCATCTCCCGACTTTTCGCAGGTAGGCAGCTAAATGGAGGAGCGGGAGGTGCACGCTGGCGACTGTATTTTCCGAAATTAGGTCATCCCAACGAAACATCAACTGGGCCACATGGAACAGCTGACGCGCTATGCCGCACAAGGGGTTGGGGCAATTGCGTAATGGAGGAGGGAGGAACCGTTGAAAACCGTCCCTTCATATACACATAACCGATATTCAAAAAGCAATGATCGAGTGATGCTTACGTTCGCCTCTTTTGTCAATGATATCCGCTCTTTCCAGAAAACTTGTCTCATCACAACAATTCCGAAAATATCCATATGGATGGGCACGGTTTGGTTTCTATTTCGCTTCCTGTTTGTCGTCGTCCTGACACGGACGTGCAATATCATCAAAACGACACTGATGGCAAAAACCTTCTATGAGTGCTGCTCGAAGTCTCTATGAAATATAAAAAATGTCCAACATTTGCGTAAAATGGGTAGTTTTCCTTCCGGACAAACTTTCATTGGAAAACCTCAGATTCGTGTTCTGCGACTCCGATTTGCCAATTATGAGTGGCTACTGTTCCTGCTTTACTTTTTTTTTATTGTTTCCACAGATAAAATTAAATAATTTTCAGACTGATCGACTCAAATGAAGGACTTGAAGTTAATTTGGCAATGTTTAAAGAAGATTTTCTTCGATTTCTGAAAGTTTATAATAGTTTATTGACAGTTTTCAACAACATATTGATGGTTACATTAAGTTTGCGGTCACACGCATGTCGTTAAAACTGCCTCGAGTAAAGTTCGACGAATTTTTAAGGCATTGTAGATTTTGTGCAGCTTTTAAAATACAAGAGATAGGGTGGGTGGACTGCAACATAGTTATATATTAGACAAATTGCTCACCTCATGACAGATAAAAATTTGTTCGTGCCAGAACTTGAACCCACCACCGTTCAAATAAAAGGTAGACTCTTTACTCATCGAGCTACCACAGCTATCTCTACAAATATCAAAGCACTCGTTGAAAAAAGTAAAAGATTTTATCAATTACTTCCATTAAATACTTCATCAGCTAGGGCCTGATAAATTCGTCAATGGTACTGTTGTAGTACGTCGTTAGTGGTCATGTACCTATATACCGTCTGTGGCGAGCTTAACAGAGAATATTCATTGGCGTTTCGTCATCTCCTTCGCCGAAATGACAGCTACTATCCTGTACCTTGCCCACAGGTGGTGTCTCAGACAAGGGTGTTCAGTAAGAAGTTTGCAGATAATTTTAACAGTATTCCGATTCAGCAGCAACAGATCAGAAGATCTGTTACTCGACTAGCTTGAAATGAAAAGTTTGGCATGCCTTATGGTGGACATTTACGGACGTCCAAAAGCTAAACTTCTCCTGGTGGAAGCCAAATTTTCCCCAGTCGCACTATGGATTTGACAGGTGAATTTTGGCTTCGACCAGGGAAAATTTGGCTTTTGGACGTCCGTCAATGTCAACCATTAGGCCTGAAAGATTCTTCCGAGCGGTGGTGGCCTCTGTGCGCTCCGTTTTCTAGTGGCACGGACCACAAGCAAGAGCTACAGAACAAGTTTGAAGTTGAGTTTGAAAGAAATCTCGGTTTTTACTTACACGTTACCGTAAAAAAAATTCTTTGTTGGAATCCTAGCTCCAAGGGTGAAGAGCTATATAATGTACATTGAGTAGTGTTAACCTAAACAATACTGTATAAAAACACCAGAAACGCACCTAGTACCCTTACCAAAATCTCTGGTTTCGAATGTTTGGACCCCCTTTGAAACAAAATCCAGCTACGTCACTGGTTACCAGGGTATTCGACAGGATGCAAACACCCACCTTAAAAAAAACTTCCTGTGGTAGATCAAATGTGTCAGCTCCGCAATTCCCGACAAAGCCACTGTGGCCAGGTATCCAGCACAATATGATATTGAAATAGTTGCTAATTTTAAAATTTCATTCCATAAGGCATGCTCGACATTCAGCAACAATCTTAGACACAATCAGTGCAGACGCGCGTGTCTTAACTGCTGCTTGGCTGCCCGTGGAAATAATGATGTCCCTTTTGTCCTCCTTTATCGCACAAACCTCCGCCTGGAAAATGCCGCAGCAGCTTGGAAGTTGAAACCAGTAGTTGCGATTGAGCTCCTCGGAGTATAATCCGACGCACACACATCTATCGGTGTTGGAGATATCCGTGAATATCCACAGACAGATTAGTAGTGGTGACGGAACCCCTAGCTCAGTATAATCACGGGCTGGGATCAGGCTTACATCGTTTTTCCCGAAGTAGTACGTTGGTAGAGTGTAGTCAACCGATGTCGGAATATCTGTATTATAGAGAGTTGTGGACTACCCTATACGCAAAGTGCACCAGCGACTGTTCTCCCGAATACGGATGGCTGAGTTTACCGCCATTTACTCACCTAGAATGTCCAGAGACAGCAGACCAAGCATTATTCTGGCGCCGCAGATCTATCGACCAAAGAGCTCCGCAGATTGACAAGCAGCCCGCTCTCTTTACCTTATCCAAAAATTCACAATTGGCTTCCGAACGAAGGGCGCCCCAACATAGAATAACAACCAAACAAGAGTGAAGGACGCAAAACAGACATATAGAGCCAGTGTAGCACCCTAGCCGGCAGACCCCGTGTTTTACCTATAGCGTTCCTGCATCAGTATAGTGCTATCGTGGCTTTGTTGGCGCGTTACTGAATGCTTAGTTCCCAGTTAAGCTTGCTCTTGCTGCTAATACCAGGCCCAGAAAAATCACCCTTGCAGTGAAGGTCAGGCTCACCCCCTCCAATAGGTGGCTCCACTGGGGGATGACATTTTTCCTTGTAAATAGCACAGGTTTGGTACGTGATACGTAGAATATAAGATCTCTCTCTCTCTCTCTCTCTCTCTGGATCCTGTCAACCCCTTGTGGGGCATAAGGCATTCCACCTCGTCATGTTCGCCACCATCGCCTTCAACTGTCTCCACGATTTGCCTAATGACTTACCCTCGACCTCAACTGATCTTCAGTTGTTTCTAGGTCGTCCAACGCGGCGACTTGCATCGGTTTCCTGCGGGTTCCAATCGAGGGCCTGTTTAGCAATGTTTTCCGGCCCCTTTCGAAGCGTGTGACCTATCCATTGCCACTTTTGCCTTTTTATAGAGGTGTCTATCCTGTCCTGGCCAGTAATGAATAGAAGGTCGTCGTTAGAAATGACCTCCGGCGAGCGTATGTGTGGGATGCGCCATAGACACTGGTTCGCGAAAGTTTGCAATCTAGTTGTTATCTTTTTGATCACCTTTCAAGTTGAACAGCCGTATAAAAGTACTGATTTTACGTTGGTTTCGAAGATCCGGAGTTTGCTACGTCTGGAAATGTTGTTCTTTTGCCAGAATATAAGAATATAATATAAGATCACCAAAACGTAAATAGAGAGCAAATCAGTGCGCGATGGGGTCTGTTAATCCATTTGGATGGTATTTGGAAGGACGGAGACGCGCCGGACCCACTTAATTCCACATACATATATATTTTTATCCTTAGAGCATGTGTATTTATATACTAGATTGGATGTTTAAGTCTTTCGTTTACTTCTAGGCATTACCTGTAGTTTGCTCATTTATTTATTCATTAGTGGTTTTTATTGCAACGGACAGAAGTACGATACCTGTGGGATGTTAGTGGAACTTTCTAGCGGACGATGAGTCGTGTAGTCTTTTTAATCTTTATTTTGAAACCAAAATTCATGCAAACCAATACATTTATCTAACTTGGGTTTGACAAAATTCTCTAAAATTGTAATATTCCGATAGGAATTTATATTTATTCTTTATGGGCTTGCATACGTTTCGAACTATGTAATGTGAACATTACCAATGTACATATCTATATATTTTTATGTTGAATGAAAATCTTCCGTATAAAGCCAAGCTGCTTAATTTTCCATCGTGGAATTTCAAGTAAATAATGCTCTGATATAAAAATATATAATATTTTTGGCAAAGACTGTGTACGTACGTTAAAGCATGACTAATCCTTAGTACATTATTTACTCAATTATTACCTGCCAACTTGCTCACAACATGGTCATAATAGACTTACCACATTTTGACATTTCTCGAATTTTCAATTACCACCGCCAAGAAAAATACGTAAACTAAATGAATTCCCACTCACTTTACAGATCTGGGAAAAAATGAATGAGTAAAAGAAAATAAAGTTCACTAATAATCATGCATGCGAACATGTCATGTGTAGGTAGACAAAAGCCGGGAAAAAAAATGTGTGACAGTTTCAGCAACAGTGTTATTTATGGCAATTGTATAGGTTTCGTTTGAGCGAAAACCGAATGTCACCCGATATTCGGTGAAAGTACAGATGCTATTTTTATGCATGCGGTAGCTAAGTGACATTATATAAGAATGGCGACAATATTGAATGTTTTGTTCTCTTTGACTATGAATCTGTGTTGTTAATGATTAATATAATTATTAAAAAAACCCAAATACATTCACGAGTTGATCGATTAAAAATAGCAAAAAAAAGCGTTAAAGAGGGTGAGTAACGAGAATATTATCCATCGCTTGCAATGCCAAATGTTGTAGTGCATCCTCCGGTCGTTGTGGACATTAAAGCCGGAATTGTGAACACTTTACGATAAGAAAAATTAAAATATTTGATGAAAATAATATCATTGACTTTATCGAATGTTGTTGCTAGGTTATTTCCTTTGTTTTCTGCAGTTCTTTAAATGTTTTTCAATAAAAAGACTGTTGTTCCCTTATACTGTAGATGTCATTCAATAACATCTGCAGTATAAGGGAACAACAGAGTTTTTACTGAAAAACATCATTGACTTTACATATTTTCAATTCATAATATTTTAGTCTAAAAGTGGCTTGTTCAAATTAAGAAAAATGAGTGACTTTTCGGTGTAGTTGAGCTAGCAACGGTTTTGTTACGTTGTAAGAAACATGGCTAAACCTTTCACGATCGGTTTTTTGTAATGAGGAGTAAGAGGATGACAAGTCGTCATTTTAACAAGTTTGATGTTTGTAATATGGAAGATACTAATGTTCCAAGATAGGCTTCAGAAAATATTATACCGAAAGTACTCCTGAATACGAAGTGAACTGGCAGAATCTTGGAAAACTACAAAAGAAAACCCTTTTGTTTTCTTTTCTTTCCAAATATTTTGAAGACGCTTAACCGCAGCGAAAAACCTGAACACAAATGAAAGATCAACAGATAATCACAAGAAAACACAAAAGAAAAAAAAGCTGCTTCGGTTATTTTGAAAATATTTCGAAAACGGTTAATCATAGCGAAAAGGTCTGAGACCAGATTAAAGATCACATCAAATTTCATAAAAAAATGTTTCTGTTTCGGGATAACCTTCGGCGAAAACTCGGAAAATGGAAATATATCTACACTAAAAGTAACGACAGGATGCTACAACAACTACAGGGTTGAACTAGTCATAACTTTTTTTTTGTTAATTAATTTTGATCAAACTTCGGCACAATAAAGCAGACCTATAGGAGATATGTTTGCATTAGGTAACAATCGTTTGGATTATGTCCATTCATAGCTTGGCAAAAAAGAGTCCTTTTTGCAGTTCAATAAATCAATGAATCGTTAGAGGTAGAGGGTAATATGCGTTACTTTTAAGACTGGTAATTAGCTGAATTGCACTCTGAAAAATGCACTGTTTGGTGTGGTGTGACCTCACAGGAGATCATTGGTTCGGTTTTCTTCGAAAATGTAAATGGTGGCGCGGTTACAGCCTATGGACAATGATATCGGGGTATGCTTGAAAGCTGGGTACGTTCTTTCGTGCAATATAAACTTGTTAAAATGACTCAATTTTAAGGCTTCTTTGCAAACTTTGACCCTCTACAGCAACCAAACCCACCCTCGTAGGCCTATCAAACTTCTTATTCTTTTAGTCCTTCATTACAAAGAGCCGTTCGTAAAAGTCTTAGCCTTTTTACTTATAACGTCACAGAATCCGTCACTGGCTCCCCAACTAGCGGGACAAATATGAGAACTTGAAAAAAATTATATGGGGCAATGTTGTTTTTATCCTGAAGATTATGAAAGTTTTGTTAAAGGAATTAACACTTATGTATATGAAATTAACGGTAATTGAATTAAATATCTGCAAACACATTTCGATTAATTTTGATCAAAGTTCGGGAGAAAACCGAAAAAAAGTCCAAAGAAAGGTTGACAAGAGATAAACCCCGCAAAATGTTATTTTGATATTTTGTTAAATAAAAGGTTCCCAATTCATTTTTTGCAAACCTCAGATTCGTGTTCAGCACTCCAAGAACTATCAAAGTGCATAAACATGTCTTCTTAAGAACATTAAATCTCTCTCTGGTTCCTGTTAAACCCTTGTGGGGCATAGTTCATTAACCACGCCTGCTTTCCACCTCGTCCTGTTCATCGCCATCGCTTTCAGCTCACTCCACGACTTGCCTATTGAAGCGCCCTCTTTCATAACCGATCTTCTTCAGGTATTACTAGGTCGTCCAACATGGCGACTTGGGTTGGTTCCCTGCGGGTTCCAATCGAGGGCCTGTTGAGCAATGTTGTTCGACTCTTTTCGGAGAGCGTGACCCATTCATTGCCATTTCGCCTTTTAATGGAAGTGCCTATCCTGTCCTGACCAGTAATAGTAAGGAGGTCGTCGTTAGAAATGACCCCCGGCCACCGTATGTTTGCAGGATGCGCCGTAGACACTGGTTCACAAAAGTTTGCAATCTAGTTGTTATCTCATTGGTCACCTTCCGAGAACAGCCATATAAAAGCACTGATTTTACGTTGCTTTCGAAAATCCGGAGTTTGGTGCGTCTGGAAATGTTGTTGTTTTGTCAGAAAGGAGTCAAACTGAAAAAAAGCTGCTCGACCCTTGTTCATGCGAGACTGTACATCGGTATCCGCTCCACCATCCACTGTAACTACGCTTCCGAGCAGAAATTGTCAACTTTCTCGACTGTCTGCCCCGAACCACAAATTCCGCTCTGCCTTCCTAGATCCAAGCTCAAGTACTTAGTCTTGTCAACATTGATTTTAAGCCCCGCATTACAGCTTTCGCAATGCAGAGCATCAGACATTTGAATTACTTGATCCGATTTATTTGATGGAAGACAAATATCGTCAGCATAGTCTAGGTGTTGAAGGTATTTGAACAACTTTCATCTTATACCTTTGTTCTGGTGTTCTTGAAGCGCGCCGCTAAATACATCACTAATGGCAATTAAAAACAGTAATGGTGACAAAATGCAGCCTTGTCTCACGCCGCTATGCACCTAGAAAGGATCTGATAGCTTATCCTTGTGTAAGACGTGAGATTGGGCTCCCTGGTAAGAATCCTTGATGATGGAAATTATTTTATCTGGTATGCCTCTCCTACATAAAGCCCTCCAGATGTATTCCCGGTCAACGCTGTCAAACGCCTTCGCGAAATCGATGAACATGAGATGTAATAGGGATCCCCAATCTGCAAATTGTTCAATAATAATTCAGAGGGTGTTGATGTGGTCGCTACATGAGAAGCCCTCACGAAAGCCGGCCTGTTCATCATTCAATGTGCGGTCAACTGTTTGTTTGATCCGGTTCAAGATTATTTTCGCCATCAGTTTTTAGAGTACTGGGAGAACAGATCCCACGCCAATTATTGCAATCCTTCAGGTCGCCTTTCTTTGGGATCTTAATAACGACGCCCTTCTTCCACTCTTTAGAGAGATTTTCGGTTTTCCAACACTCTTAGATAAAGAGGAGAAGAAAATCCGCAGTAGCATTGATATCCACTTTAAAAAGTTCCACCGGAATTCCATATATCCCCGGAGCTTTACCCGCATTCATCGATTTAATAGCCGCAGTTACTTCCAGCTTAGATAGTGGGCTGGTATCAACTGTGGCTATTTGCGGAATATCTTCTGCTACTTATGAAGATGCATTCGAAGGTCCAAACGTGTTGTTGAGGACCTCAACGAAGTGTTCTTTCCATCTCTGCAGTTGGTGTTCTTCGGTTACCAGCAGATACCCATCTTTATCTTTCTCAGGATGTTCTGTTGCAAAAAATTTGCCAGTTAATGGCTTGATAAGCTTAAAAAGGGTTCCACTGTCGCTGCGGTAAGCCGCTTCCTCTAATGCGTTGAAGTAATTTCGCTTGTCCTGTCTTACGCTTCTTTGCACGCCTTTCTGTAGTGAACGGTATTCAGCTCTGAGTTGGTCTTTGGCTGAGCCATTAGCAGCTGAGTTAATCTGTTCCTTAACTCTCTTGCGTGCTGAGATTAGAGACCACACGAAATAAATGAGTCCTTAGCGACGTTCCATCTATCATCAATTGTAGGGTTCTCACAAGGTAGTGGTGCAATAGCTCTCTCGTGCAAGGCGGTGGAATATGCACGTCTTATTGATGGATCTTTAAGCTTTTGCGCGGTAAAACGTGGCAACATTCGTGCATTTTGAGGGCGCTGGATGGCTGCCGTTCGTAAGCGTGTTTTTGCGCTTCGATCTAACGTCCAAGAGACAATTCCTCCATGTCTTGGAGACGGCTATATGGTCAATCCGGTTTTCAGCTCTTCCATCCGGAGAGGTCCAGGTTGTTAAGTGGTAGCATTTGTGCTTGAACAGGGTACCGCCAATGACGAGTTGACGAGAGTTGCAAAACTCCACGAACATCTCGCCATTTTTGTTAATGTTGCCTAGTCCATTATTACCCATTAGGTGTTCTAAGCCTACATTGCCAGACCCAACTTTGGCGTTGAGATTCCTCGTGATAATTTTTATGTCACCTTTGGGAGCCTTGTCGAAGGTGTCGCCAAGCCGTTGATAAAAGGCGTCCTTAGCTGATTGATCCGCTAGTTCAGTCGGGGGATAGCACTGAATTATTGTGATGTTTTTAACACTGGATTTGAATCTAGCTGTGATGATACGGTCTGAGATGGGCTTCCAGTCAATTAGAAATAGGCGTGCCTCCCTAGTCAATAGGATTCCGATGCCTGCTATTCGAGGTGACGTATCATCTTCATTTCCAGAGTAGAGCAGCACTGTTTGGGAGCTTGGTGATAAAGTCGTTCCCGATCCAGGCCATCTTGTTTCGCTCAGTCCTAGTATATCGATGTTATATGCGGTCATTTCCCGTTCGACTTCAGTGAGCCTCACACTACTGCACTCGCCCCACATCGTTCGAACGTTCCAAAAACCGATCGTGGTCCGTTGTTTGTAGCCAAAAGTCGTTGCCGGTGAATGACTCCGTGGTATCCGAGGCTCGTTAAGTTAAGTGAATTGGGCCACTGCAAATCCAAGCTGCTCGCTATGGATGAGCATATGTTTTATTTGGCATAAACGGCATCCAACCGGTGCCGTGAGAAAATTTAATAAGGCGCCCCCAAGTGCTGGGGAAGGAAAGATGATCAAACCATTTTATTCCCCTTTTTCGCAAAATTCATGGAAGTCGTTGGAGTGCCAATGTTTTATTGGCTCGGATAATAACAAATTATGTGTATTCTGCCTCTAAATAATGAAACCTTTTTATTTGAAATTCATTGAGTTGTTGATAATACCATAATAAGCAAGAAGGTGCAACCTGAGTGAAAAAAAGAAAACTTTGTGCAGAAAACAATGCCAATATTTTGGTTTTGGCCCGAGAAAATCTAATTATTCCCGAAATATTTGAAAGATTGGATATTCTTTAGCATATAAATTATGGTACTTCGAAAATTTTAGGGAAATGGGCACCGCCAACCGGGACTAAGGATCTTAACGGTTAGGAAAAATTATTTAATGGTAGATCGCGTTTTACTTTCACTAAGCCGCAACTTCAAAACTTCATAACATTGGGAGCGATCTAGTTCGGACAACGGGTAAGCAAATCTCATCAAGTTAGACGAGAAAAAGGTTTGTGAGCTGGCTTAATTGCATTGAAAACGGTCCATAAACCAGACTTTTCATTAAGAGTCAGGCAAAAACGTATGCAATAGGCTCAGAAGTATGCAATTTGAGTTCGGAAGATGATAAACTCTGTCATCTTCTGGGAAGACTCAACCACTTTCATGACGGTAAAACATTCTCACAACATAACTTCTTTTAATTTCAGAGGGAGTCTTCGTAGTCATTCGTCGTTGACCCTTTGTCGAGGTTCCCAAAACGTATAGTTTAAATTTTAACATTTCCGAAAAGATGGCAGTGTTCCACATCTTCTAAGTCCATGTATTGTAACATGCTGCAGAGCCCATTGCAAATGCTTTTTCTGACTCTTAACGGAAAGTCGGACATATGAACTGGTTTCATTACGTAAGCTGGCTTTCACAAGCTTTTTTCTCCCGAAATTTGATCACACTTGCTTACCCGTTGCTTTTTTTTAGCTTTGAAGCGGTTTAGAAAAAGAGAATTAAATGGTTTGAGCAATTTTTTTCCTAGCACTGTATATGCACTTATATAGGTATTAAATATTTGTACATATACATAATTATTAATATTGTATTTTATAATACTGTGTGTTGTGGGGTGTAAGAATAAGCAACTGGCTTTTCGTAGAAGTAAAAGGCGACTCAACAGAGAGCACAAAAAAAACCGCAACTCCTTTGGCAAATACCGGGTAGAGTTCTTTTGTTGAACAAAAAATCCGCTTATTTCTCAAATACATACATACAATACAGACGAACTTAGCTCGTCTGGACCATTGATGTTAACTTCCTTTTCATCCGAATAAATATTAGACTTCCATATATGTATGTATTTGATAAATAAGCGGATTTTTTGTTCAACAAAAGAACTCTTACTTGTTGGACCAACTTAAAATTAATACTCATTTCAAGACAAGACTGACTAAAGGCCCACTTAGAAAGCACAATTGATGAAGAGCAGGCTGGCTTTCGATCCGGATTCTCCTGTGTCGATCACATTAACACCTTGCGAATCATCATCGAGCAATGCGCTGAATACGATTCTCCGCTTCACTTGCTTTTCATCGATTTCGAAAAGGCTTTCGATAGTGTGAACCGGGATTCTATATGGGCGGCCTTGCGCAGGAGAGGCATCCCTGAGAAGCTTGTGGCTATTATTAAGGCAACCTATGACGGCGCGAAATGTCGCGTTCTGCATAAAGGTAAGGTGTCGGGGGACTTTGAGATTCGCAGTGAAGTTCGGCAGGGGTGCATCCTCTCACCGATCCTATTCCTCATTGTGATCGGCGATGTGTTGCATGCAGCCCTATCCGGACTCGACAGAGGAATTCAATGGACTTTGACATCTTATCTACAACATCTTGACTACGCTGACGACATATGCCTACTCTCCCACAAAATCATGGATCTGTCCGCAATGGCGTTAGATCTCGAGAGGGAGGCAAGCAAGGTTGGGCTAAAGATTAATACCAACAAGACCAAGGTTCTTAGCCCGCCGTTGCGAAAAAGAAATCCGACACCTATTGCCATCAATATTAATGGGCAGCCTGTGGAGAAGGCGGACAACTTCGTCTACCTGGGTAGCATTGTTGCCGAAAATGGTGGTACGGAGCAGGACATCGCTCGTCGTATCAACCAGGCTAAACGTGCATACGGCATGCTGTCCAAAATCTGGCAGGGCAGTTATCTCAGCATCAAGACCAAGCTGGGCCTGTTTCGCTCCCTGGTACTATCAGTACTTTTGTATGGGAGCAGTACATGGAAAGTTTCCGTAGGAGTTACCAGAAAGCTGCAAGTTTTCGTCAACTCATGTCTTCGTCGAATTTTAAGAATTTTCTGGCCCGAAACAATATCAAATCAAGAGCTAAGTCGGCGTACGGGTCAGATGCCAATCGACGAATTGATACGCAGGCGAAAATGGCAGTGGATAGGTCACACATTGCGGAAGAGTGATAACTGCATTGCTTTGCATGCCATGAAATGGAACCCCATTTCTAACCAAGGCCGACCAAGAGGGGGTCCTCGAATCACATGGCGTCGATCTGTGGCAAAGGAGTGTCAGGTACTGGGTAAGTCTTTTGGGGAGTTGCGCCCCATTGCCCAGAACAGAGTACGATGGCGCGCAGGAGTAGTTGACGCGCTATGCCCCGCTAGGGGTTAAGGCAAAGTAGTAGTATAATATAGAAAATCAGACAACGCTAGCACTGGTCTTGGTCTGCATCAGTTGAACTAAAGCGATAAAAATTTTATTTTTTACTCTTCAGAAATACTACAGCACTTTTAGCTTTTATTATACCTCACTTCAAATGATGTATGAAATTGATATCATTTATTCCAAATAATTCGATGCCGCCCTTAGAAATCCACTCAAATCCACCACAAGCGATTATGAATTTATTTACCACATATTGTCCTTTATTTGTGCATGCCAATCATTGCCAAAAACCAAAAATTAATTCAAAGGAAACCATGCATTGCAATTCAAACGTGGCAGGTTGGGTCGTCCGCAATTATTACATTAGAAACCGCGCATTTAGCAATGCAAAACGTTAAAAGCCTTTCCAAGTCTTTCCCAATCATTTGTTCGAATATAATTAAATATATTTGTGGCTCGGAATTAAATACGTTTGTCCTTATTCAGCTGCATGACCAATACCTAATACGTATCAAATTGCTAGAACGAATCAATATTTGTTTGACATGAGTATTTTATACTGTCGGGTCGAAACATGTTGTTTTGCTGAAACTGATGACAAGCGCGAAATTTTGCACAGTAGATTGATCCTTCAGCAGGATTAGAAAATATAATTGACATAATGCCGGTAGGCAAATCATTGTCATAGCGAATGTAGAGTTGAGTTTCATCGATGGTGGTAGTGTCACTCAATTTTATTTCGACATAAGCCGTGTAATGACGGTCTCTGACAATTAATTATTGCTATCCTATTTCGTGGCTGGTCTTGGTTAGAGAAGATTTCAATTCGATGTTACCGTACAGAATGGTTTCATATTCCGCAAATTGTGCTTACTACGGTTATGATTTTACCTAGATTCATAATTCCAGCCAATATGTCAATATTTGTGTACGATTATTAATGTTTAAATTAAAAGACGGATGCTCATCTGCAATCGGAAATATAAAGTAATGTGACAACCTTTCGAAACCTAACATTCAAAATTTAGAAATATAATTTTTCATCGGTTCTTCTATTTTCAAAGATATTTTTTGATCTTCAATATAATCGCCACGGGATAACACGTGTGTACAGCATGAGAGCATATCTTAAAAGTGGCCATGTTGAATCAATTTTCATGAATATGACATCATTAAATGACATATGGTACTCACATCGCTGTATTACAACATTTTTAGACTTCACATCCGTAGATATGTATGACGCGCTGCGCCATAAGGAAATATACATGAAGAACTTGAGCTAATTATTCAGGGTTTCTATTCGTCGTACTAAAACATAAGGTCGACTATATTCGGAGCAAAGCTACCTTATCCCCATGAATCCTTCGGGAAATGCGGCTCGATCTTACCTGGTATGCAATAATAATATGGGGTTTTTGACTCGGATCATGAGCTAAACTCTAGTGTAGTCTAGTCCGTCTTTTTCAGGAGTATTCTTCTTCTTCGCTTCGCATAATTAGACTGACCCATCTTGTTGATGTGGTAATTAATCCAATGGAAGCCCGTCCAGAAGCGTCAGGTTTACTCTACACTATTTATCCTCTAGTGGAGCATAGCTACTCCTAAGAGGTTTAATTGACGTTTCGTTAGCAGAAATTGTTGCTAACTGTCTCTTCTGCAACAAGGTAGGAAAGGCTTTGGCCTCTTCTTACGTCCCAGACCTGACTGAGAAGGCAACACAAACAACAATGCCCACGGCGGTACTCGAACCTGCGAAACCAGTGTGATTTGTGATTTCAAATTCGATCACATTTTTGTTTCCAATAATAACTGCGTTTTTTTTTCGTATAGAGCAGAGTAGAACAAGTTCAGAGGCAAAAAAATTATCGCGAGCAAATTAGGGTAGCGAACAAGAAAACGGGGCATGTCTTTGGTGGAAGTGTGTCTTGGTTTAGTTAGAATTCAAATGTCAACTCAAATTTAAAGAGAAAACTTAAATCCTTAGTGCATATACAATCGGACAAATTTCCTTTACTATAGACTGCAAAATTATTTTCAATGATTACTTTTCCAAATAATTACACAAAACGAACATTTTATTAACAGGAAATGAGCTGTATGTGCTTTCCAAACTCTAAACTGTTCGAAAACTTCAACACCTGCGCCGCCTGCATTTCAAAACACAGACTACTTAACGGAGCGCCATTCTTATACTGACGTTTCATCCAGAGCAGCTCAGATCAAATTGTTAGTGTAATTGTGTGGTCTTAACTTGCTCTGCTCCGTATGGATGTTGAAAAAACGCGCCTAATGTTACAGCAACCTGGCACAAAAAGAAATTAAGTTGCTATTCTGTAGTCATTAGAGTAATTCTGAAAACTCTACCCCTGGAGAGGTCAAGGCAATTAACAACAGCAGCAAGTGTGAAATATTTCCGAATGAAAACACCCACATGCTCGCATAGTCTGCATCGGTTCAGATTTAAAAAAAAAATCCACAAAATCCCTAAAATTAAAAAAAAAGTCACATTTGCAATTGTCTAAATCAAAAACTAACTGGAGGAGCCTCCCGTGTTCAAACCATAGCAATGTCATCACAAGAAAAACCAAAGTTTCGTACATCCTAAAGCGGAAACCCACTCTGTCCCCACATTCAACTTGATTTTTGCTTTGGCTTGTATTAACCTAGAATACGGGCATGAAATCAAGTTTAAGGTGGGTCGGGTGTGTATATTAATTACCGTCGAATCCCGGCAGCATAACCTCGCTATAGTACAATAATGGCAGCGAATAGACCAACAGAGCATAGCATGTTTCAGCTTTTTGCTTTGCAACCTCCTCTACAAGATGCATGGTTGTTACTCGTCTATGGGTTTGATTGACCATCACGAGTTCTGGCGAATGATATTTTTTAGCAGTTACTAATTTTTGACATTTCTAGATTGCTGCTAACGCCTAGAAACCACAGATAGAGACTTAACAGACTTAGCAGCTCTTACATTGCTTTGGCTGCTAATCAGCCTCTTTGACAGTTGTCGATTAGCAGATAGCCAGTTTCACAAATTTTCTGATTAACAGTTATCCTTGCCCTTCAGGATGGATTTTTACCCCAGTTTTATTTGAAATCCTTTCGACGCAGGGTTAGTAACCAATGTAGTGCTAGTGCTGCTACTAACACTACTTTGGCTTCGGATTTACAATAAAACTCGTGCAAAGGTCAATTCTGAAGGAACAAGGGAATCTGAAATAAGCGTTTGAAAAGCGGTTACACTTGCGAGATGCTATGTTTTTGAAAGCGGTTTAATAGTAGTTAGCAATCGTGTCGCTAATTTACAGACGTTTTCTCATGAAGCGGCTTTAACTGTAAAATTATGTAAAAAAACTTGCGTGAACTGTGCTCTCTAATATAACTATTACAAAGCCCTCAATTATAATCAGTTTGTTTAAAAATTATACAACACCACAAAAAAAATATTCAAACTAGCAATATTCCGTAAAAGATTCCTTACTACCGCCAAAGGGAATTTTTGATAAGAGGTGGAACGTTTGACAAATTAATTAGACATGAAGAGCCAATCGACTACTTTTAGTCCCTATGATTTTCGTAAAAATATGAAAACAGAAAAGGTTTGTAACTCTGAAACCCATTTAACCGAAATTACATAAATTCCATAAATAGAGCCCACAAGACAAACCATGTCCTGTCGCGTATACATATATACGCATCCGTACATAATCATGATTGATTAACTTTCGCTCGCTGTATCGACGCGACGACGACGTCTCCATTTTTAGCACACACGTCACTTTCAAATATCCATGGATTATTGTCTCCGCCACAGATTATCTCGTTGCGCCTACCGAATTTCCATAAAAGCTATCTTTTTTCCAGGGTGAGATGGTTTTAAGCTGCTTAACAGAAGCAAATTTCATGGGGTATTTCACGGTATCAACACTAATTGACATCACTGAAATCGTCGCCACCAGAATACTCTTCTACTATACATCACTGTTGCTCTTATACGAGTATCCTGGCTACCGATGCGGAACCATATTTTTCGACTTAATGGAAATTTGTTTTGATTAAATCCCTATAAAAATCCATAATTCCACGATTACCTTGAATTTGATTCCAGGGGCGTATTTTTACTTTTTCCTTTTTGTTTTGATTGTTTATTCATTTGGTATGGAGTTCGGAAAGTTGATTTTTTAGGATCCCAATAAAAGGGTGAACGTATTTTGCTTCAGATTGCCTGTAATAACATAAATCTTGATTGACCATACCCACTCAAACACTTGACCAAATTAAAAATTAAAATTCGCCTGGTTTTTAAAATGAGTGCATTTATTTGCCGCGTCCTTGTTCGAATCTACGCTCAAGTGGGAACGCCCGGCTAAAATTGTATTCAATGTGTTGGTAGGTAATTTCGGTGGAAAGAAGGCGAGAACTTAGTTAATTAAAAGTAGTCAGAATATGGCTCGCGAATTTTAAGAATACATAACTTAGAGGGATTATTTTTTCCTTTTTGACGAGAGACCCCTTTTTTATATTCTTGGTAAAAAATGATAGAGGGTGTGTTATTGTGAATAGTGTATTCGAATAATAATTGGATATAGATGTGGTTTTTTGTATCCAAATTGGATTTTGTATACTATGATTAAAATTTTGGGAACATTCCTGTTTCGCAAAAATTAGGAGAATTCTCTCTATTTGATTAGAGAGAATTTCCACAAAACTCAAGAAATTTCCGCTTTAGGATTTACAAATCCCCCCGCGTGGCTTCTGGGTTCTTACCACCTAAAGCGGAAATGGACTCCCTAAAGCGGGAATGTCGCAATTAAGGATTCTCTCTAAATGAAATAGGGAGAATTCTCCAATAATTCGCGAAATAGGAATGTTCTAAATTTTGTTCATTCTTTGTTCGACCAACCCAATACTCAATTTTATTATTCTACGTATACTGAATATATAGGGCAGTGAATGCACTGCCGTGCGAAGGGAGGGGTGACCGCCTTGGGCGTCGTTAGCAAGGGGTGCCGACAACGAAAGCAAAAAATTAAAAACTTAGTAGTAGTAGTAGTAATACAAATAAAGAAACAATTTTAAATATTTATATTTTTTATTGGTGCAGTAATAGAGTACCTAACGATAGGCGAAAATTACAAATAAACTTCGGAAAAGCGCCAATTGATCACAATACTACTTTGCCTTAACCCCTAGCGGGGCATAGCGCGTCAACTACTCCTGCGCGCCATCGTACTCTGTTCTGGGCAATGGGGCGCAACTCCCCAAAAGACTTACCCAGTACCTGACACTCCTTTGCCACAGATCGACGCCACGTGATTCGAGGACCCCCTCTTGGTCGGCCTTGGTTGGAAATGGGGTTCCATTTCATGGCATGCAAAGCAATGCAGTTATCACTCTTCCGCAATGTGTGACCTATCCACTGCCATTTTCGCCTGCGTATCAATTCGTCGATTGGCATCTGACCCGTACGCCGACTTAGCTCTTCATTTGATATTGTTTCGGGCCAGAAAATTCTTAAAATTCGACGAAGACATGAGTTGACGAAAACTTGCAGCTTTCTGGTAACTACTACGGAAACTTTCCATGTACTGCTCCCATACAAAAGCACTGATAGTACCAGGGAGCGAAACAGGCCCAGCTTGGTCTTGATGCTGAGATAACTGCTCTGCCAGATTTTGGACAGCATGCCGTATGCGCGTTTAGCCTGGTTGATACGACGAGCGATGTCCTGCTCCGTACCACCATTTTCGGCAACAATGCTACCCAGGTAGACGAAACTGTCCACCTTCTCCACAGGCTGCCCATTAATATTGATGGCAATAGGTGTCGGATTTCTTTTTCGCAACGGCGGGCTAAGAACCTTGGTCTTGTTGGTATTATTCTTTAGCCCAACCTTGCTTGCCTCCCTCTCGAGATCTAACGCCATTGCGGACAGATCCATGATTTTGTGGGAGAGTAGGCATATGTCGTCAGCGTAGTCAAGATGTTGTAGATAAGATGTCAAAGTCCATTGAATTCCTCTGTCGAGTCCGGATAGGGCTGCATGCAACACATCGCCGATCACAATGAGGAATAGGATCGGTGAGAGGATGCACCCCTGCCGAACTCCACTGCGAATCTCAAAGTCCCCCGACACCTTACCTTTATGCAGAACGCGACATTTCGCGCCGTCATAGGTTGCCTTAATAATAGCCACAAGCTTCTCAGGGATGCCTCTCCTGCGCAAGGCCGCCCATATAGAATCCCGGTTCACACTATCGAAAGCCTTTTCGAAACCGATGAAAAGCAAGTGAAGCGGAGAATCGTATTCAGCGCATTGCTCGATGATGATTCGCAAGGTGTCAATGTGATCGACACAGGAGAATCCGGATCGAAAGCCAGCCTGCTCTTCATCAATTGTGCTTTCTAAGTGGGCCTTTAGTCTTTCCAGGACGATTTTAGCTATTATCTTGGCAACGGCAGGAAGCACACAAATGCCTCTCCAATTATTACAGTCTGTGAGGCTACCCTTCTTTGGAAGTTTGATGATCAAACCTTCCTTCCACTCAGTGGGAAAGGTCTCTGTATTCCACGCTTTATCAACAAGTGGGTGCAGCAAATCGGCAGTTACGCTTGGCGCTGCTTGATAAAGTTCGGCAGGGATGCCGTCAAGTCCGGCGGCCTTTCCTCGTTTTAGTGCAATAATTGCAGTGACTATTTCCTCTTTAGTCGGGGCAGTGGACCGTATACGCACATTTTGATGGTTAGCTAAATTATCTATATGAGGGGGAACTTCACCAGAGGTTACACGGTTCAAGACCCCGGCGAAGTGTTCTTTCCACCGCCTCATTTGATCTTCTTCCAAGATAAGTAGCTTTCCATCACTATCTTTCACCGGATGTTGGCAGGAGTTACGACCACCCGTAAACTCCTTGATGACACCGTATACGGCGTTTAAGTTGTTACTTCTAGCGGCTTCTTCTGCTGACGCTAAAAGAGAATTGGCATAAACTCTTTTATCGCGTCGCACACTACGCTGAACTTCTCGAGCTTTCTGACGGTAAAGGAGTTCGATGCTGCTTCGATTGTCGTCTGATGCTGCAGCCAAACGTACTTTCAGCTCCTTTCTTTCAACAATCCGCTGCCATGAAGCGTCGGACATCCAGGGCTTATGCCGGCAATCCGGGTTTGGGCCAAGGATGGTATTTGCGCTATCAATGTACGCATTTTTTATGGCATCCCAGTTTTCGTTTATGTCACTATCTGGGTGACTAGTTATCTCAGCCGCTTTTTGCGCAAGATGGTCATTATATTGTTGTAAGACAGGTGGATTTTTTAGTCGAGCGGTGTTGAATTTGCGGGGCCTGGATCTTTCGTCGCTGGGGCGGCGCACGGCTGCAATACGCAATCGAACATTAGCGATCATAAGATAATGGTCTCTTCCCATCCCAATATCGGCACCCTTCTTGTTTCGCACGTCCAGGAGGCCACTCTTGAATCTTTTACTAATGGCAAAATGGTCGATCTGATTTTGTGTTCTGCGCCGATCAACAGAGGACCAACTGACTTTGTGGTGGTCCTTATGCTCAAACATAGTACCACCGATGAAGAGACTGTGAAAGTTGCAGAACTCTACAAATCTTTCACCGTTGTCATTACGATCACCAAGACCGTGTCTCCCCATAACATGTCTGAGCCCATAGTTATCAGCGCCAACTTTCGCATTCAAATCACCCATAACCATTATAATGTCACCTTTAGGTGTTCTGCTCTGAACGGCGTTTAGTTCTTCGTAAAAGGAGTCTTTTGCCAAGACATTGTCGGGTTCAGTAGGGGCATAACATTGTATTATTGAGATGTTCCTCATTTTGGTCCGGAACCTGGCGGTCAAGACCCTGTCAGAGACCGGTTTCCAGGATAAGAGACAGTTTCGCGCGGCTCTGGTTAAAAGGAGCCCCACACCTGACTCACGGCGACTACCGGTAGCTTTACCGGAGTACAACATTACAGTGCTGCCCGTTGGAGAGATGAATTCTCCGCTGTTCCACCATCTTATCTCACTAACTCCTAAGATATTTAATTTGTACCTCAGAAATTCACTCTCTAATTGAAGAAATCGTGCGTTCTGGGGACCTTCTGATCCATTGTCCAGGAGAGTACGCACATTCCAGAATCCAATCTTTGTCATTGTACGATAGCTAAAAGTCGTAACCGTTGAGTCAGTCCTTATCCGAGGCATTGTTGACGTTTCGTTAGCATATAAAGATTTCGGATAGTGCAAGTTGCTGGCATACACATCCTGTCCTTTGATTGTCGGTTTTAACGACAGGCCCTCAAAGGGAAAGGCCGTGGTATTTTTTTTCACACCCCACACCACAGGGGTACCTCAACCAAATCATCGCACCGCCATCACTGGCGGCTTGACGTTGGTTGGCAATGGTCAGTGACCACTGTCGTTCCAGGGGGCGCCCACGCGGAGGACTATGGAAGAGGAGTTTTTGCCCCCCACAATGATCACAATGGCAGTACTTTTTTATGGGGGTTGAAAAAAGGATCAAATGACGTTCCATTTCATTCGCTTCATCTATCCAACAACAACAATAATTAAAAGGACAAAATTTGTAGCATGTAAAATTTACAACAAACATGATTTGATAATATTTATTCCTAGATCCAATCGTTAATAAGCGAACTTCACTACACGATGTTATACAGATAAACAAAAGTTCGTACGATTGGTGATTTTTTATCAGTATTTCACAAATTAAAGAGTTGTTGCCGGTAGCCTATTGTTTGAGTGTATTTCACTTCAATTTTCAGAATTCTTGTTAGAAATGTAGACAAGAAAACTTGAAATTGGAGAAGGAAGGTCGATAGAGAAAACAACACAGCAAGGAATTCGATTTGTAGTTCTCTATGAACTTCGACGTTGTTAGAAGTCAATAGGAATATTTTACGAATTGACAAATTGCATATGGAGTGAATGCAACATATCAAGGGACTATTTCCAAGTGGTTTACGCGATTCCAAACCGGACATTTTTGTTAAGAAGAAGACGAAGGAGAAAGCACATTTGCGTTTTGCCACATATTTTTTGAAGCAATTTAAAATGAGAAAGTGGAGCACCTTCCATAACATCGTTATAAGTGACGAATATTGGTATTATCTATACAACCCGGAAAACCAAACAGCAATCTATGGTATGAAGCCCAGAAAGTGTCAGTTCGCCCATTCAAAGAAGGCAGGAAAAGTCAGCATGAAAAGTAATAATGTGGTGTTTACTTCAAAAGTGCAAGAATTTCAGCTGCCATTTCCTTGCAAACTGATCAAACGGTAATTTCTAAGAGGTAAATAGATAGCTGCTTACCAGAAGCTTCCAAAAATTGAGAAAAAAAGCAAAAAGGGAATCTGTGGCGATACCAGCTCATATTGCTCAAATTATAAGCGATTGTACTGCGCTTTCTGGCAGAAACCAGCCTAGCATCATATACGCCAGATCTAGTGCAGTGTGATTTCTGGGTGCTTCCAAAAATTAAAAAATTTACGCCGAAAAGTAGAGGGCTTTGACCGCAATACGATGGTTTTGTAGTGTCCAATGCCAATAGGTGATGAGCTGTCCCTCTCCTGGAGATGTTAAGAGGGAATTACAAATTTCAAGCTTGCATTCAAAAAATGAAAGTGTAATTATTCACACACTTTCACAGTGAAACTTCTGCTAACGGAGACCCCTCATTTTGAACAATTTTCAAAAGTCCGGCACGAAAGCGGACTGCCTAAATTTCGACACTAAAAATAAATTCTTTTCTCCTGAACTGACACTTGAAGAACTTTGAAAATGGAGAAACTTCAATTTAATGTTTTTTTTAATGACTAGCTTACACGTACACAAAGAGACCAGGACAATGCTGGTCAGGAGAGATATCAAAAGATGCGGACTAATTGATGCGACTATAAGTCTTAAAAAACCATGAAAACACATCCCTTAATAACAGTAATGACCGCGGTACCGATTGAGGTTAGGTACGCAACCAGTTGTATAAAATTACCGCCATTGACCACAAGCCACCAAATCGGCAAAGAATTAAAAAAAAAGACATTAATTGACGTATGAGAAACTGGAAAAGGGCCTTCTTCTCCAAAGAAACCTAATTAACAATCCTTCCTATGTTAATTAGAAAAACTGCAAATTTATCTTCCTTCCATTTTTCAATAGAGAGCATAGTGGGCGCGTCACCTTTTTTTGTGGAGCAGTGTATAAATTTTCGAATCGGTATGTTCGTCAACTCTCCATAGCGAACAATTTAGTTGGTATCATGATTGTCCGTTATGGAGAGGTTGCACTGTAGCGAGAATCACCGACTTCAGCCTCTCCCAACCAATTTTTATCCTTTCAAAAATGCATAATTTAATAAATGCAATCCTGATTTATCCGAATTCAGCTTCTATCGATACTGAGTATAAAAATGAAAAATAACTCTTACCTAGACATGAGGCCGGTAGGTATATGTTCCGTATGCACAATGCCCAATTTTAAATGAATGTATTATTATTAAATAATAGTTCCTTTTTTTGTTGCGTAACCGTGTAGGGTCCCTGTCCTGGTTGCGCAAAAGAACGCTCTAGGGTAGCATCCAGGCTAAGTTCCGAATCGTCAAGTTGTCTACCCTGATGTCAAGTGGCACACTCTTTGAGAGGGATATATGGAGGAGCAATCAGCATATAATGCCCCGGAACACTCGCTCGGTCCATATGGTCGTGGACCAAAATGTTAAATGACACATTCCCTTCATACTTCCCTCTTGTAACGGACGGTTTGGTGGGCATCCGAAGATGCCCGTGGGGACGGAGCCTAAGGTAGCATATTGACCGTGAAGGTCGGGCCGTGCCATCTGGCGAAGAAAAAGGCCCCTCAACGAGCTAAGCAGCGGCCTATGCTTGCTGTAGCTCAGTTCGGGAGATGTGGGCGGGGTTTTCGCCGCTCGTTGCCCCTGTCCTTTACGTATTAACAAAAATTCATAGGCCTGGGGAAGACAACACAAACAGGGGAGGTAAAAATGGGGAATTAAAAAAAAGTAGTCGATAAGGATGGAATGGTTGCGGACGGCTTAGACGCCCACGCAGTCGAATCTGGGTCCGGGCGTAATGGGACCCTCGGCCTCTGGTTTCGTACCACCGACAGATCCTTACTCATCAGGTGCTGCCATAGATCTGCCGGTGGAAGCAGCACTACCAGACCATAATATGGTTCATTACAGGGCAGCTTCTACTTCGAGGCCTGCCAAGAAGAAGGAGCTGAGGACAAAGTGTGCTGCTCAAAATAGAAAAAAAAAATAAAACAAAAGCGAGCTGGGTACCGGAGTCAGCCGACAACCATTGTAGAGGGAAAAAATTAGCAAAGCAAAAAAAAAATACTACATTTCCCAATTATTCAGATGATCAACAGATTACAAAGAATTCTGAGGCCAGCAGAGGCGCAACACTGCATTCCTTGCCGTAATTCACTCATAAACTCTGTAAGCTGCTGAGCACATGAATAATAGAAAAATGCAATACTGTGTAAAGAATTTTTTTTTAAGTTACTTAGAAGGACAATCCTGACAAACAAAAAGGTATCCAGGGCTCCTCCGCCCTTCGTCCGGTCACCGAAGATGCTCCAAATGCCGGCAATTCAAAGCATTTATGGATGCCTTAAATACGTGGCTAAACCACAAAAGACGAACACAAAGCCAGGACTGCCTTGTTAAACTGAATCTAAAAGGAAAAACTACTCTATAGGAAGGATGGGGGTGCTACAGAGGAAAGCACAGCTACTTGAAGGGAAAAAACGTGAAGTAAAGATGGCTAAGTCTTAAGACTTAGAGCAAGTAGCCTTAATGTGCTTGTGGGGATGCATAACGGTGGAAGGACCAAAAAGGAACCCAATGAGGTCCTTTTTAGTCCTGTTCTTAACCAGAAATGGGCCCCACGTTGGGCGCCAAATATGTAACGGACGGTTTGGTGGGCATCCGAAGATGCGCGTGGGGACGGAGCCTATGGTAGCATATTACCATGAAGGTCGGGCCGTGCCATCTGGCGAAGAAAAGGGCCCCTCAACGAGCTAAGCAACGGGCCTATGCTTGCTGTAGCTCAGTTCGGGAGATGTGGGCAGGGTTTTCGCCGCTCGTTGCCCCTGTCCTTTACGTATTAACAAAAATTCATAGGCCTGGGGAAGACAACACAAACAAGGGTACCTCCCTTGGGGTATAAAAAAAATAGTCGATAAGGATGGAATGGTTGGCGGACGGATCAGACGCCCACACGGTCGTACCTGGGTCCGGGTGTAATGGGACCCTCGGCCTCTGGTTTCGTACCACCAACAGATCACTACTCATCAGGTGCTGCTTCGATCTGCTGGTGGGAGCAGCACTACCAGACCATAATATGGTTCGTTACAGGTGGTTCATTACACCCTTGTGCGTATTAATTTTCCTTTTGTGCCTTCACTCCGGAACGCCAGCACGGTCCTCATGGTCGTGGCAAAATGTTAAATTCACATTCCACTCATACTTCTCCCTTGTGGAAAATAGCTTCATTTCATTATCATATGTGCTGAAAATAAATTACAAATTCTGATGAAAATCTCAGTTTGATTGTCGGATCATCTATTTAATGCGACGGCCGACGGCGTACCGCTCCAACTTAACAAACATCATTCAAACGTGTTCTTTATCAGTGACAGTCACAAGTGTAACTCTAGATTATTATCCGAATGGATCCCGGGTTCGATCCCCAGCATAATTCTTATATTTTTTTCCTTTTTTTTCTAGTGATATTTTCAGTAACCCTATTGAAAATATATTATTTAATAATAGGCATCAGAGTAAGACGTAATATTAGTTTATCAATGAACTTGGCTGATTGGCAAAAACACAGGCGTGCTAATATTAGCATATTAGATTCCACCCGAGACTAAGGCCATCTATGTGTCATGCATGTGAAAGTCATCGAGTGTAGGGTCAGTCAGGTTAGTCACCCAACTAAGCTATCCAGGTTAATGTTGTTAGTGTAACGCGTATGTTATTTTATTCACAAAAAAAAACGCACCTAGTATATGAAACAAAACTTTATGGGATTATTGCCTATGGTATTAATTATTGTTGACCATCAATAATTTTGAGCTAGAATGTGTTAAGACGTGCAGGGGTGTGCTAACGTCATCGAACGGACGGACATTTGACCTACATTTTTAGTTTTTACTACAAAACCCTAAAAATGGGGGGAAGGTTTTGTAATAACAATCAGGGCATTATAAATGCAGTTAATCTTTGACTTAAAAAGTGTTAAAAAAAAAAAATTTTTTTGATGAAACATGTTTTTATTAATTCCTGGAAATTCCATGGGGAATCGTTCAGCGCTCCTTTTACGCTGTAGTTGTGAAACACCATCAATTCCATCAATGTCCATTTCCGCTTTAGGTGGTGAGAATCAAGAACCTCACACGGGGGATTTGTGTTCCCAAAAGTAGAAATTCCTCGAGTGTTGCTTTCATATTTGCTCAGGTATCTTCTGATCTGATGAAGACAGCTGTGGTAGCTCAATGAGTAAAGAGTTGTCTCTTAACGGTAGTAGCGGGTTCACGTTCTGCTATGATCAAAATGTTCTTTTATATTTTATAGTGTGAGCAATTTGCATAAAATGCGCATTTTTTCAACAACCATACAGAGCAGGTTAAGACCACACAATTACAAAATATTCCTTTTGTGTAATTATATGGAATAGTAAACATACAAAATAATTTCGCTGCCTAAAGGAAATTTGTCCGGTTGTATATGTACTAAAGATTTAAGTTTCCTCTTGGAATTTAAATTTTAACTAAACCAAGACGCGCTCCCAGCAAAGACCTGCCCTATTTTCGTGTTCGCTACCCTCGACGATCCTGTAGAGGCGTCATATTAAATCTTCGCCCGTGCGCCAAACTTCCTTCGCACGGGACTAAGTTAAGGGATGATATAGGTTAAAAGATTATGTATAGGCGCACACTGCTCTAAAACAATTGTCCGCAATACACTGACAACATTGCTTTTGACAATTCTCTTTAAACTGCTGGTGCAAGAAACGTGTTCTTAAATTATTAGGAATTCGCTATGGGCAATGTACTCTACTCACACGGTTTAGTGCCTAAACTTTAGGTCGTTCTTAACAGCATATTTCTTGTAAATAAAAGGTTCATTTTGAGTAATTAAATGGAATAGCAAACAAACAAAAAATGATTCTGCTGCCCAAATATTTGTTAAATTGTGTTTCCACTGAGGATATATTAGAATTAAAGTTGCGGTATGAAGGCAACTAACCCAAGACACACCCTGAACCAAGGAGATACTTCATTTTTCTCTAAATTCACATTTTTCTGTTCTGTATTGTTTCTTTGTTGCTTATTCTGTTTTGTAATCTAAATATGTTTGATACTTGGTAGTCACAAAAAGACCACCAGAAAAGTCAATAATTGTATTTTATATTCAATTAATACTGACGTCTTTGTTCCATAACATTAATTACATGAGCTGGGTCATGCCGCCACGGCAACATAATATTCCCATGTAATAATTCCGTATTGAAAGATCTTCTGTTATACCTATATTTAAAGAACTCAATTCCATCTATGTGTTGTTGACCTGAAAATCCTAATTAGGTATTAACTGTCAGCTAATTCCACCGCCCAATCAAAATCATACATAATCGATTTCCGATGAACTGTATAACTAGTGGCTAAATACGAGTAAGTTGCTAGAAAATCTAAACCTGTCAATAATTTGTCGCGTCTGGCCAATTATTCCACAATTGTTACAAAGAGCGAAAATCAACAAATTACAAATTCCCTTTCAGGACGTTAATTAATTCGGTGTGTTGGTTCAAAGCGGCGTGTTCAATTTTCAATAGAATTATAGAATGTATGGTCAATAATGAAAAGAGCGACCGAAATTATGTTATGACGCGACTGCTATTCATGAATACCATCCTGGGAATTAAGTGTCATGTTAAGCGGGCCATACACCATCTGGAATTCTTGTCCGGAAAAACTGATGAGGCCTGGCCTTCCGGTTGGCCTGAATATAGCATACACCATCCGGAATTCCTGCCGGAAAAACTGATCAGGCCCTTGAAGAAGTCCGGATCGTGTACGGCCGCTTCAGGGGACCGGAGAGGCCTTTCAGGCGGCGGATGCACAAATAAAAATTGATCTTATCGCCAGAGACTCAAAGTATCTTTCTATCTATTGAATTGAATTGTACGGCATTCTCTTTTCCATGCCAAGTTTCAGATACACTGGTACGAGTACATTGAAATAAACTCCTGCAAAAATAAATTGTGGCCACGCGTCCGGACAGGCCTTTCAGACGCCGGATGCACAATTCAAAATCGATCTTATCGCCTGAGATTCAAAGTATATTTCTATCTATTGAATTGAATTGTACTTTCCATGGCCAAGTTTCAGATATATTGGTACATTCAAATAAACGCCTGGAAAAATTCATTCTGGTTGCGCGGTCGGACAGGTGTATCTGAAACTTCGCCATGGAAAGTAAAATGCCGTACAATTCAATTCAATAGATAGAAAGATACTTTGAATCTCTGGCGATAAGATCGATTTTGAATTGTGCATCCGGCCTTCTGAAAGGCCTGTCCGGCCGTCTGAAGGCGGCCTGAAACGGCCATACACGATACGGAATTCCTCAAGGCCAGGCCTGATCAGTCTTTCCGTAGAAAAATTCCGGAACGTATATGATGGAGGTCTGGTGGGAACGATTTTCCTTCTGGCCGCCTGAAAGGCCAATCCGGCCGTCTGAAGGCGGCCTAAAACGGCCATACACGATACGGAATTCCTCAAGGCCGGGCCTGGTTAATTTTTCCGGACAGGAATTCCGGATGGTGTATGGTCGGCTTTAGAATAATACATTGGGGAAAATCAACATTGGAAACTATACTTTTTGCTTCCATTTGGATTCTGGTCTTCATTTGTCGACTTAGGTTAATCAAAATGGTGAAGTAAACGTGAGGGCGCTGTTTTCAATTCTCGCCACGAAATGAGTTAAGATTATGATTCAGTATTACTCTAGCTTTGAGAATATTTTATTATGTAGTTCCCGGAGTCGCCTACGTTGACCAGGCTTCTTCATTTAAGGTATGTGGTCTTCGGAGTGGCTGTTATCATCGTTGAACACTATTGTGCTGCTCCGACCGGCTGCGCCTAGAGTCGCAATCTGAACAATAAGATTTATGCTTACAACTGAGCTGAGTTATTATTTCACTGATTGCTCCGAGCACTCAGTTTAATTTCTTTATCTACTCGAGATACTAAATGTATATTTTCAGCGATGCATGATGAGCTTTATTGTTCAGATCGTGAAATAAGCTGCAGCTGCTCGAAGGATAACATTCATAGGCTGATTACATTTTCGCCAGAAGAATTTGGGGCGGCAGAAGTATCAGCATCGGCTGCGTCTAGGGTAGTCATACCATAAGTCACTTTCTTTTATTGATGGGCTGGAGGCTTAAAGCTGGTCAACGTCCACGAAAAGTCTCTAAGGGTCGGTTTCTCAATGTCTAGTTAAAGTTTATCCTACTGATAAACGCTAGAGAGATTTTGACATCAAGACATCGCACATTCAAATGAGACAATTAAACTGGTCATAAAGAACAGAGTTCTGGAAATTCATTTGATGAAAAAAGATTTGAAACCAACTCAACCGCAAACGAATGCTGAGAGACGGTTTATACGTGGAATAGAATAGGACAGGCGGCAGAATTCCGCCAAGAAAATCAGCTGATTTTCTACTGCATTAGTTATCATATTTTGAACCTTGCATGCACTTACGTTTAGTTTACTGTCCCAGATAGCTAACTGGTAGTTTAACCAGACATTGAGAAAACGGCCCTAAATGAGTTAGAATATATGATATACATATATAATTGGACATAAAAATATGATCAGTGACACAGTTTTTCTACCGCCCCGAGCGGGCAGCGGCAATCCCAGGACGATCAATCGAATGAGAGATTAACGAGACTTACTCGAAGTGCTTCGCTTAAGCTTCCTTGGTAGCCCTGTAGCTACCGGACTTGGTTCCTAAGGTCTCGATTTACATCCTACAGTCGGCGTAAAAAAAACCCCCCAATGTTTTTTTGTCCTTAACGGGCTTTATATGTACAGCGATTACTAAATTTCATAGCATAAGCCCATTTAGCAGGATATTTATTTTTTCCCTTTTTTCGAGTCAAGGTCTTAGGGACCAATCACATGATTTGTAGATGCGTTAAAAAGTTAGCCAACTTTTGAATTTATTATAACAAAATTTTCCAATGATGTAAATTAGCAACTTTCTTACTCTCTATTATTATGTGAAACTTTCTGCGCTGTTTGCTACATTATGCATACTGTTTGATTGAATCACTCTTCGTTGAAACTTTTAAGCCTCTTAATTTGCATTCGTAAAACAAGAGTTTTACCAAAACTGTACGGAATTCTACGCCTACTGCCAAAACACACACAATTTGGATTAAGTATGAAGCTACCGAATCTTTAGACCCCACCAGGTAATTCGGCAGAAATTCATCAGCCTATCTACCGCCAAACTAACGAGCAACGACCATCGATCGTATAAGAAAAATATGCCGTTTCTCAAAGAATAAACTCTGATTTCCCACTCTTGGAACAAAGTTTGAGGCGGCACAGTTTCCACTCTCATCTATTGAATTTTCTTTAATTTATTTATTGGGGTTTAAGGATTCTAGAGGCGTGTATTTTATCCAGTTTCTATTCATATTTCACTGCCATTGAATTATAATAGAAAGCTGTCTTTAAAGTTCTTCGAGTTTCATCCACTCCAATTGCTCGCGCTCCACTGGAGATTAATGTGGCTTCAACAACGCAAATTTTACCACCATTCCGTACAATTTCGGTAAAAGTCTTCTTTTACAAATGCATCTTAGGAGCCTAAAATTTTCAATGGAATTTTAAAAAGGAAAACAGGATGGAGAATGTAGCAAACAGTGCCGAATACATCAGATAATAATAGAAAATACTCGTAATAAAATTTTCGATTTTATTTTGGTTAATTAATAATTCTGATAAAAAAAAATACAAAAGTGGGTTATCTTTTCTACGCACCTAAGAATCGCATAATTAACTTCGAATTGGAAGAACAAATATTTTTTTCTGTTGGTGTGTTTCAAAAAAAAAATCATTGGCTAACCGCTAAACAAAATCCAAAATTAAAAAAATAATAATAATAATAAAAAACAGTCCTGGCGTCCGAAGCGTACATACCCTAGACCTGTACAGACCTAGTGGTAATACCAAAAGTATCAATTGGTAACGACCATGCACAAGTTCATTTCCTATATGGCCAGTTTGAACTTTGTGAGTGGATCCAATGAGAAGTTTCATCTTTTATCCATTCGGATGTTATTAATGCATATTTGAACTAACATTTATAGCGGAGGTTGATGCTCACTCAGTAGGATCTTGCCCAATCTCAAAATCAACGAACTAGATCCTACTACAAGCATTTGACCACAATTTCAAGTCACTAGCTTCATTTTGTCGAAAGCTATGGATTATTTTAAGTTTCATTTCCAGGGGAGGTAGGGGTCCCTTTGGCCGGATCTTGCACATTTTCAACAGTAGCTAACTAGATCCAAGTTCAAAGATTTGACCAAAATTTCAAGTCGCTAGCTTCATTCTATTGAAAGTTAGCTTATTTGAAGTTTAATTTGTAGGGGAGGTAGGGGTCTCTTCGATTGAATCTTTCCCATTTTCAGTACCAACTAACTAGATGTTACTATCAACATCCGACGAAATTTTCAACTCACTAGATACATATATCCTGTCGAAAGTTATCGTAAAAAATTGGGTCCGACCAAATTGCATTCATAATTTCTCGAAAATTCCCCACTCAATCGCAAAAGCAAAATTTATAATATACGTATTTCTAACGCAGAGAATTGGCTATAAAATATGGCTACGTGTGCATATCCACGGTTAATTAACAATTGCCATTCCAAGAACTTCCTGGCCATTCTTTGACATATCACTTAGCTGAATTAAATTTATTCCTAGCCCTCATCAAGCATAGACTACCATTCATTTGATGGGGATACTACGATTCGTTTAATGCACGTCTGAAATAATTTAAATTCTACTATCTGCTGATTGATATGTCAAAATGGCCAAGAATTCCATGGAATTGTAAATGCAAATTAACCGTGGATTTGCTCATATAGATTTCAGCCATATTTTTAAGCAAATTATCTGCACTAAAAATAGAAAATGTGGTTTTTGCCATTGAGTCGAAAATTTTCAAGAATTATTGAGTGGATCTAATTTTTGGGCGGTTTTTCGTTATTTACCATACAGCCTCCGCGGTCAACTTAATCAAATTAAAACGTTAGTAGCGAAACCTTTGCTATCGTTTGGCATATTTCTCATCGGGTTCAAACAAAATTCCGAGTAAAATGTTAAATTATTTCACTAGAGCCTAGAGGCATTTTATCACTTTCGTGAAAATTATTTGACTGGTTGGGACTGGTGATTAATTGCTGAAATCTTGTAATAATATAATTAGACGAATCGGTTGTAGTACTTTTCCCCCTATATCAGCAAGCCCTTGTTACAGCCGCGCACTTTCAAATATATTTCTGAGCTCAACCCCGCAACACTCTAACCCAAATTTATATACCAAAATGCTTAGACTTCTTGTAGCATTCCTGCTGACTCAATTTGCCTGTATTCTTCTCTCTTACGCACTCACTTGTTGCTTGACCCAGCTATTTACTGCATTGCGTGTTTCCACAAGACAACGAATCCCATCATAAAAGCTTTACCGGATCAGATTTTATTCGTTCATTGGCTGAAACACTTACACGATAATACAGATATGGCCGAAATTTTGGAGTTTTACAACCGCACTTAATTCGTGCAAGCATTTCTCGAATGGTATCATAAAATGTTACGTACATCATCGTAAACCCGTTTCCCGTTAAAACTAAACACTCCACCAAACCTTTCATCAACATTTTCGAGTCCTTCATTATTAATAATGCGGAATGGTTTTTATGTGCGAAATATCCGCGTTATATCCTTCGGGTATTATTTCGTTTCAAATGGGTGCATCATCCTCTGGCATGGTAATTTATACTTTGTTTTAATCAAAAAATATGACAAGCATAACAGCAACAAGTTGCCAACTATAACTAAATCAATATCCGCTAACTTTACCGTCAGTTTAATATAATGGGCTTCTATTGCATGATACATACAATACATTAGGCGCGTTTTTTTTAACAGCCGTGCTGAGCAGAGAAAATCAACACCATACAATTACACTAACAATTTGTTCCAAGCTGCTCTGGATAGAAGGTTGGTGCAGGAATTTTATTCCGTCGTGTAGTTCCACGTTTTGAAATGCAGACGGCGCAAGAGTCAAAGTTTTCGCGTGTTGCTGCCTTGGAACATACAACCGATTTTATTGGCGAGTTTTTTTTTTCGAAAACAAACAAAAAAAAAAAAATTTTTGTGTGGTTCGCTATCGGTGCGCTTCAATGAAATCCAGAAAGATTTGTGATTGTGAAACAAAATCATCAGTACAACCTAGAGTGTAACTATGAAAGATTGCCAGTAAGAACTTATCCTCGATAATACTGCTCTATATTGTTTTTTTTGCCGCCTGTTCTGCTCTGATTTGCTCTATATCGTTTTTCTTTTCGCCGCTTGTCCTGCTCTGAGCTCTGTACAAAAAGAACACATCTATTATTAACATATATGTATGTACATATTATTGATACCGAGTACAGATTCGAAAGAAGCGACTGCAGTTCATTGAATGGTATCTTGTTTATTGGCACAAAAAGAAAGCAGGAATCCAATCATTGCATAGTTTCATAACATTCATACTTTCAAGTAACTCATTGTAGCCGACAAGTGTAGCCTAATTCTAAAAATGTGTTCAATTTATAAATAGTTTGCCAAGCGGGAAAATATCTTTGTATATTTTAAGCAGGCGAGAGCTTTTATTGCTGAATCAGATAAAAGCCAAAAATATTGAGGACAGCTGAAGAAATGTTCATGAAAGCTACTTGTAGCCGCAACGTGTTTATTTGGATGTGTCAATTTATTATATGAGGACACGATTCGCTGCGCAGGCTCCTGAATTACAGTCAATGAATTTAATTAGAGTCTAAGTGACATTGTGACATATTTCGGAAGCTGCAGTACCGCAACGATAAATTCCTTTTATTCATAGATCAAACTGCGCTACCGCAGCTTCGTAAAACCCCAAATCAACATCAGCCTTATATCTATGTCCCATAATTGATGACTGAAAACCAAATTTAACGACAGAGTAAGATAAGGAGAAGAAAGGGCTTGTAATATGGGGCCAGAAAATGTTTAAGGAATAAAACTGGAAGTAATTTGTGGCCAAAAAGCTTGGCGCTATTATGCCGATAGAATAAATGTCTTTTGTTTAAATCAATGGTTCTGAAGGTGTGGGTCCAAAAGTTCGTTTTGTAGAAAATAATCGAAAAAAAAAATATTTCGACGATTTAAATCGAGTGATGGGATATGTTTTTGTTTGTCAGAAATAATTTATCGAATTAATGATTTTGTTATTTTCTAACTCAACTACTTCTGGATTTGATATTATTGACAAACTTCGATAAAAAAAATTTTCGCACAGTGCCGTGATCAAAATACGCTCAAATATCAATCGAATGATTGATTTTTATCTATTTTGTAGCTGATGTTCGGGAACACTATTCCAAAAGTCCAGATGTGATCCAATACGAGACCTGGATCACGGACATTCAGTCGTTTTGTATGGGAATGAGCTTTTGATCTAGCGAAGAATGCGGCTATAGATCTTCAATAGTTTTCGAGATAACCTCACATGAAAAAAATATTTTTCGTGCTTCATGCTTTGAACAGAGCTGATAAGTAAATTTCATGTTCATGTAGAAAGTGAACAGAAAAAGGTAACTATTGTCCCTACAGACATTCAGTGTATCTCAAATTGAAGCTAATTAAATAACATGCAAACTGTAGACTGAGTCCGCAATTCGCCCCCACGACGGCGAAGTATCTGTATAGTAGCTGTTTAAGTTCACTCGGCGCAGATCCGTGGTCCTTATCACCCGTGTTCAGTCTGAGACCGAGATCCAAGCGAAACGAACGCGCTAATTAGGAAACTCAAAACAATGTCTAAAAACCAAAAAAAAAAACGGATTTTGCTCGTGAACTCAACATAAGTAAAAAAAACATTAAAATAAGAATAAGACTACTTTGACTGGGCTGTGGACACGACGCCGCCGAGTTCTTGCGAGGGGTATTCAAAATTTCAGAACACTTCCCGTGATCTCAGATTATAGTCCAATCAAATTGTAGTATCCACTCAAACTAATTACCAAAGTTTTTTATTCTATTCTATTTTAAAAGTCCTAGAAAATCAGAAGGGATTTTTATTATTATATATTAATGCTTTACTCAGATAATCAAAATCTGAGATAAAAAGAAAGACCATAAAGGAATGCATAAAGGTATTTTATGAATTGGCCGGGGTGGCGAGCGATCAAGTTTTACAAAAACGATACTCGTCATCATTGATTCAAACAGCAGGGTCGCTGTATTTTCGTTAATATCACTGTGATTTCGCTAGCCTTTTTTATCCCATTCTTGATTCTGGTTATATGGCCTAACCAACATCTTTTTATTCTTTTAAATTTCAAGTAACAAAGAACAGCAAATACGAATCAATTGTATTGCTAACGATGACAAAAATAATTTATATGCAAAAAGTTGCCTATGTATAAATATAACAGGAATGTAACCTCTGTCCTAGCTTAAGAAACTAAGCCCGACAAAATAGCCGACTGACAACGATAGTGATCGGATATTACGCCCCAAACTGCTTACATAGGCGCGTTCTTTTGTACTCCAGTCAAGGTTAATTCGGGTTAACACCACGCAATTATAACAATGCGTTAACCTGAATTAATCTGAAGAACTCTATGGGTTAGTAAACCTGCACTGGATATATGTAATATGTTAACAAATACCGCTTGCATCGGTAAGGTCCGTTTTCTCAATATCCTGTTAAACTTCTTGTTAACTAACAGAGACTTATCCCAGGTATAAACCGCCCGTTAAATATTTCCATTTTCTCATACGTCGGTTAAATTACCAATCCCAAATATGTGGAACGTATCTCAAAGCTCAAATTATGGCAAAATCAGCTGATTTTCTTGGCGGAATTCTACCGTCCACTAGTCGATTCTATGATATAATATCAGTACGAACGCGGCTATTATGTATGAAATTTGTCGTAAGTTTTATTTTTATTTTTTCGATTGAAGACAGGATGCTGGCAAGTGTGCCGAGTTAGTAGTTCCCTATCTGACCCCTCGCGGATAAGTTTTGTTCGACGTCTTTTTTTTAGCAATACAAATGTATGGAAATGATCAGGGCCTCCTCCTGAATCAGTTAAACCATTTATGTTCGTCCGTCTGTCTGTTTGTTTGTCTATCCATCGATCTGGCCGTTCACGATAACCTTTAATAGAATGAAGATAGCGACTTTAAATTTTGGTCAAATGTGTGTAAGTTAACCCGGATAACCCCCAATTAACCTGTACCGCAGTACAAAGAAATACGCCTATTGTAAGTTGTTATTGATAATCGGTATGATCTGACCAATGTAACGTCTACTTCCCCTAGATAAATAAAATAATTAGATGTATCTGTAATTTCCGCTAAAATAAACGTGAAAAGCTTGAACTTTGGTCAATGACTTCACAGGGCCATATTAAATTTTCCTGTAAAAATGAGATCGATCAGTTAAAAACCATTGGCTCTTTCCTTACAAAACGCCATGTATTACCCCACCTTACATGTTTTTGTCTATAACTCTTGAATGAATTGACATAGAGAGTCAATTTTTGCTATTTAAGCTTTGGATCAATAGCTTATCAGTTTTAAAAAAATGAGCAGGAAACGTCCAAAGAAACGCCTACTTTCTCTACAAATGCGAAAAAAATTCAATATACCTATAACTACGATAACTTTCGATAGAATGAAGCTCTATAGCCAACATTTTTCTCGTATCTTCGATCGCTAAGATAGTAGGACGACTTCTCCTCTGTCGACTGCTCGATCAGCCTAACGAGAGGAACGTGATCCCAGAAGAACAATACGGTTTTAGGTCGGAACACTCTTGCGAGCTTTAGCTAGCAAGAGTTACCCAACACCTCCGTACAGGGTTAAATAAGCGCAAGTCAACAGGCCTAGTTATGTTTGACGTATCGAAAGCCTTTGACAAAGTCTGGCATGCAGGACTTATCGTCAAATTGCATGATTCCGAAATTCCGCTTCCTATTATTCAGTTAATAGGTTCGTTCCTAGAAGGCAGAACTTTTAGAGTCAGAATTAACTCTACACTTTCCTCGGAAAGATCCATAGAAGCTGGAGTCCCACAGGGATCACCACTTTCACTAATCTTGTATACGTTATTCACTGCAGATTTTCCGCAAATGCCTCTAAATGCGCATTCATCCCTGTTTGCTGACGACACATGTATCTTCTAGACTGCAAGACAAGCAGAAAGAATTACTTTAATACTCCAGGAGTCCATTGACATACTTCGGAAATACTTCCAGAAATGGAAGATCCAAGTGAACGTGGACAAAAACCTAGGCGATCTTCATCACGAGACGTCCACACCAAGAGCCAGACACACTGACAGTAGACGGACAAGAGATAGACTGGCAGGAGACTGCCATCTATCTGGGACTGACTGACGTGGACAGAACACATCAGGCGCCGTCAACAAAAGACCAACGGAGTTATCCAAAACCTCTACCCACTCATACACTCCAAGAAACTCAACAAAAAAAATAGGCCACTCATTTACAAACAGACGATACTGCCGACACTACTTTACGGAAGCTTGGCCCTTATCCAAGCTTCCAATTCGAACATTCGACAACTACAAATTTGCCAGAACTAAACTCTGTGGAGAATCTTTAATGTTCCAAGGTACGTATACATTAGAAACACTGATATACATTGGGACCTTCGGGTTAATTCTATAAAAATTTATACATATTAGGGACAAAGCCTTCAAACTATTTGACAAAATTGACGGACATTCTAATAGTACCTTGAATCCTTTAAGATTCTCTTTAGGTGGGAGACAAGTCTACCCTGGTCCCGAGATTCCGAAGTACCAGTTTCGAAAAAACCGAATCATTGAAAAATCCGGCTTATGGTCATAAAATCCGATTCATGACCGGTAAAAACCGACTAAACTTTTTATAAGTCGGTTTTTAACGAGTCGGTTTTCGAGTACTCGAGTATGTACTCGCTTTGTAATGAGTCTGTTTTTAATGAATCAGTTTTTTAATAAGTCGGTTTTTAAGCCGGTTTTTTTTAACCATGAGCCGGTCGGTTTTTAACAAGTCGGTTTCGAGTGCTCGGTCGGTTTTTTTGGTGAATCGGTTTTTTAATGAGTCGGTGTTTAACCCGGGTTTTTTAACCATGAACCGGTTTTTTTAATGATCTGGTTGACCCTTAGGACAATTGGTTTTCATAAAAACCTAAAACCGGTCTTGAAATCTTAGGAACGAACAGGTCTACTGCTGATAGATAATTATATTATTACTCGTATAAATCATTTGTTCCGCATCGCTTTGCACAAAGTGGGAATAAAGTAGAAGTGTATCATCTGAATAGGTGACATATTTACCGGTGAGACCGGAATTGCTAAGATTATTAGCGTACTAGTATAGGAGATACAATGTAGGGCCTAACATAGAACCCTGTGGAGCCCCTGAATTCAGCAACATTTCCACTTGTCTTATTTTGAAACTCGGTGATAATTGGTCTGTGTTTCAAATAGTTTTTAATAAAATTACCTGCATTTCCTATGCTGCCAAGTTCATACAACACTAATGATATGACTGAATAGTTAAACATATCAAGGCTTTGCTCAAGTCTATAAAAATGACCGAGACATATTTTGATTTACCGAGCTCAGTGAAGTGCATCAGTAAGTGCCGATGTTATGTTGCTTTCAGCTATGCAACCGTATGGCTGTTTGTCGAAACCAGATGTTTCATTAATGAATCTAACAGTTCCGGAATTAACCATCTTTGCAAATATTTTGTTAAAAACGCTAGTAAGAGCTTTAGGCCTATAGTTTGATGGATCGTTAGGATTGCCATTTTTGAATACCGGCTTAATTTTAGTGATTTTCAATACATGCGGGAATGGAATGTTGATTGATTTTACACAGAAGTGGCGAAATACTATCACACACTAGTTGAAGATCTGTGGCTTTGGTTGCAGACCCCATGGCTCTTCTACAGGTGGTGCACTCTTTCCTGGACACACGTTTTCCATCCCAACCTTTTGTCGGGAATGAGCCTAAGAAATTTAGCTGTTTCCGAGAAAACTAATCTAGTCCCTTTCAACCGTGGGGTATGACAGAAGGTACCTTACATCTCCTGGTAAAAAGAGTCTTGCGCGGATTAACTTTTGAGCCAAAGGAATTGGCCCAGTATGCTCAAGCAGAGAGAGGGCGTTCTGAAATACCTCACTACGACCGCTGGGGAATTTTCCTAATGCCATTGCTATGGCATCGGCCTCATCGGCAAACTCCTGTTCAAACTGATCCAAACAGCATGGCATATAAAAATGCATAATAGCGCTGTTTACAACAACAACAACGCTATTATGCTTTTTTATACAATAACATTTGTGCTGCATACAGCATGCATAAAACACACTTTTAATCCATATGACCGTTGTCAATTTGTAGTTTTGGTATCACCACTAGTCCGCACAGGCCTAGGGTACCCACGCTTCGGTCTCATTAAACATACTTTTTAACTTAAAGAACAATGTGATTAAATCTTTCTGCACACGGGTCTCATCGTGGTCCAATGTTGCTCAATATTTATTGCAAGACTGAACAGTTGTCAATAGAGTGAACGAATACATGCATTTTTTAAATATTTTTATATCCTTACTAATAATTTTCACATTTACTGTACCTCCCCACAAAGACCACAATTCAACAAAACGCGCGTCTGCACCATAGAATTGACTTTTGCAGGCTGTGAAATATATTCGCATGTTGCCATTACAATTTTCCCGCATCCCGACGCCAACCTCTTTATCCTTCTTACTACGCATTCACTTGACCTGTCAAAGGATTCTCCAGTGCTTCCACAACACCGTCTCGTCGCAATTCGATTTAGGCCGGGCCGTTTTTAGCGCACGTGTTTGCTGACATGTTGTCCTCGCGAATTTCACTCTAATGTCATTTCATGTATCTGTTTTACAGGACTGGAAGGGAGAAACAAAGCGCCAGTCAACTTAGCGGGTGGAAAATCATCAAATTTTCACCATAAAGTGCAAGGAGAAAGGCATCGAATTTCCAAGCATCGAAAATGTAAACAAATAGTGACCCATAATTCGACATAAAGTGACCGAGAGTGATTTTGTTTGTTTCGAAATTTTTTTGTTCATTCGGTTTAACCATTTCACGACGAAAATGTCAGCCCTTCGGAGGACGAGGTGAAGTGCTATTGTTACTTTGTCTTAACAAGCTATGTCTGATAAAGTGGAAAAGGGATACGGACTTTTAGTTGACGTTTCCTTAGTTACTTTTACTTTCTTTTATTCTGTACTTGTGAAATGAGTTCAGTTTGACTTTTTTCGAAGAGGAAAGGCTCAAGTTCTGCATTGTAAGTTTGTAACAAGTGTGTGTGTTTGTGTGCCTGCGCGCGAATATCCTGTGGGGCGTCTGAGTTCAAGGACGTCACGCAGGAGGAGGCAAGTGTTCTGTTAGCCTGGAAAGTTGTCAGGTGGAAAATCGTAAAACAACTGCTATCAACGGATTGCTGCAATTACAATATTGAAACGGCGTGATAATGGCGGAAGCGGAAGGTGGTTCCGAGCAGGATGATGTTTCATTCTTGCGAACGGTAAGTGAATAGTTTGTAAAGATTCAGTATCTTATTTTGTTTTTATTGGCGCGGAAAATATAGGATACACCATTGAGGTGCGCGTAATAAACGCTTGTTAGGCGCAGGTTTCCTGCGGGTTTCAAGGTCGCTCTTTTGAATAAACCGTATACCTTATGATATGACATTGGGGACTTTGCTTTTCGTTGTTTACAAACTCAACCTTAATTACAAGGAGATAAGCGTACAAAACAAACAAGGAACGAATATTAGTAAAAATAATTAAAATTAAATTATAACAACAGCATGCACAAACTTGAATGGGATTCTCTTTCATCATTGAAATAATAGCCACGACATTACAAAACAGAACAAGGAGCCAAGAAACAAGACAGAATAGCGAAAAAAGGATTAAACAAGAAAATGCAATGTCTTTGGTTCAGGGTGTTTTTCGGTTTAGTCAACCTTCAAACCACAACGAAAATTGCAAGAGAAAACTTAAATTCTAGTATATCCTCAGTGCAAATACAATCTAACAAATTTAATTTGGGCATCACAATAATTTTTATTGGCAGGAAATACACTGTACGATCTACATACTTTAGTAATAATAATGAGAAGAAGATACCGGCTACTCATCTTTATGGTGGGCACTGCGACCAAAAGTGGTCTTTTGTGCCAATTAATTAATTATTCAAGCCAAAGACCTTCCACCACTCGTACGAAGGCTAGTATGTCTTTCGCAGGAGCTTTCCTGATAACGGCAGGGCAGGAACTGCCCGAGGAACGTATACCTCACCCGCGCAATCGCCGGACATACGGATAAAATGTGGCATGTGGTCTCAACGTCCTCCAAACAAAGACGACTCTCCGTCTCGTTAGACAAACCCATCTTGTTTAAATGAAATCTCGCCCAGTGGTGGCCCCATAGGTAGCCCACAAGTTTTCTAAGGTCGGCTC
This sequence comes from Chloromyia formosa, assembly GCA_964017055.1. Taxonomy (NCBI): domain Eukaryota; kingdom Metazoa; phylum Arthropoda; class Insecta; order Diptera; family Stratiomyidae; genus Chloromyia; species Chloromyia formosa. The sequence continues at coordinate 32,549,262 of OZ024815.1, read as the reverse complement.
TACTCATGCGTGTGTTATCTACGTAGTTGAAGGGTCTTATCAACTCCTTTGATTGCAGCAGCCCTTGAATTTTGTCCCAGTATTGCTGGCGTATCCTTTCAGACCAATCCGTTATGATTGCCCTAGCTGAAGCTAAGCCAAGACCACAAAAGGGTTCCGGCCCGAGAAAATTTAATAATTGCCTTGCAAATTCATCCGCTGCTTCATTTCCCTCAATGCCAAGGTGACTTGGCACCCATGCTGAACGTGTCGACCGGTCAGCATAGGTCACGGACCCGGGCAGAACTGGGCTGGCGTACGTTTTCGTAGTCGTCGTACTATGTTTTACAGCTGGTATAAATCCCAGTCGGTTACAGATGACGAAGGCTTTCTTGCAGCGGGCTCCAGTACTATTTAATAATATTTTATAAAACGTTAATCATTAAATTAAACAGCTTTGCGTCCCTTCAAAAAAAATTCACTTTTTGTCAGTTACATAGTTCCACACTTCTAGCAGCGTTGTAATCTTTCTATTCTAGCAAGCAGGGCTTCAAACCTAAAAGTTAAATGTAAATGCAATTCAGCAATAAATGTATACTTCGAAAGATAAAAAATAATTTATTCCATTTCATATTTTCACAGGAAAATACAAAGAAAATATCTTTAATTTCTTCAAAAAGGAGCAGCTTACGTGAATTGACATTTCCAACAACAATCCTTTTCCTTTTGTTACATGAACACAATATCCCTTCTATGGCAACATGAAAATTCCAACCCATCCCTGTTCACTGAAGCAGACTAGAAATTGACTAAGGTTGCTTACTTAAGCGGAAACATCAATTGCCCTTTCTGGTTATTGGTCCTTGCGCTATGAATTTCGATGAATCGTCTCTGCACTTCAGGATGACCGACCATCGTGGCTACGGTTACGGTTGCCAGGATTTTTGACGCTACGCGTTATCGTTTCAGATTTATGACAACGGTGTATGGACGATGAGCCCCAACATCATCCAGCCACCACCAACTAGCCATCGACTCAGCGGACTAAAGGACTCACTCGACAGCGGAATGCAATGATGTGTTCCGCACAATTGCTAAGTGGATCCATTGTTGTAGCATCGGCTCATAATTGATATACCACATAGTGGTCGTAATTCACAATACGCTCAGGTCTTATATTGTGGTATTCGCTCGTGTATAAGGATAATGGCGAAGCGCGGGTGAAAATGTGACCGAGCCCGTCGGTGTGGGAAAACGTCTGGCGATAAGCGAGTGGAAACAGTTTTTTCGAAGTGGGATACTAATTTAGTGGAAATAATAAATAATGCTGATATTAGCAACATCAATTTATGCATGCATGTACATGTTCGTTTTGTCCTGGTAGGGTATTCAGCGAGTTAATGTGGTGTAAAACGAACAGACCATACAGAACATACTTGAAACATTAGGAAAGGATTGTGTTTTGGGGATGTCCGATACAATTCATGGTGAATAGCTGTTGGGGCAATGTGTATACTCGTATTATAAATGTTGATGATTTTATTAATATTCAAATGCATAGTCAAAGCGGACTTTGATTATGAAATAAATGAGATCCTAATGGGCTTGACTAATCAGCCGTGAATTTATTTTTTATATTTAATTTTGAATGTTCATTATGATGCATTACTCACCGAATTTAGGAAGACGCGCAACTTAATATGCTGCCAGGTAAGATCCCATAAACCTTTTCTTTACGTAAAGTAATATATAGTTGTGACCAAGCCGTTAAACCACGAGTGAGCTCTAACTCCCAGCAACTGATCCTTCTATAAGAATAACTCGGACATTCCAGCAAGTTATTGTACTTACTTTTCGAGCTTCGTGGCATCTGTGACATTTGAATTCAGAGAGCCACTGGGCGTCGACATGACATCTTTCATCTTTAGAATCCAAGCAGTTTATCGCTTTCTTCATAAATGCAGTGCGCTCAGCGCTTCTTCGGCCTATTAGGTGTCTTCCACATCTTATGTCTGTCTTTTTACTAAATGTTCGTTCATTGGCTCTACGTGGCTACTGAAGTTTTTGTAACTTAACGAATTTGGAGATCTCTGGTCATATATTTCGTACAACTTTTTGTTGTACTTTTTTCGAATTTTTGATAGATTAATCTACATTGGACAGAGAGTAAATGAAACCAGTTTGCGTGAAAAAGTATTCAGCAGAAGGATCTCAAAAAGGATAAAAAATACTCGACTTCTTTCTATCGATGATAGCAATGTGGGGGTCACATTAAAGGGAACTTCAAGCACAACAACGAAGTCTAGTCTGTGGGTGACTCTGGGAAGGCGGCTAGTTTGTTAGAGTATGTCACATTATTAACCTTTTTAAGAGCTATCAAAATCCAGGTGCTGCGTAGTTGGCCACCGATCTTCCAATAACTTTATATGTTAACAGCAGGATCTTTTTGTCCATTCCCCACGAAGCTACAGCGAGTCCTTTGAGAACTTTATTGAGAGCTCTCATTTTATTGCAGATCGTGAAAGTATGGGTAGATTACGTTGCCTTACCATGTTTTGGGTGGCTTACGGGGGGGATGGGTTGATTGCCTCCTGGTATATCCGTCCGTAGTTTCACATCCTTGTTTCAAGAGGTGAACAAGGTTTTTGTTGACGAAGAAGTTGTTGAGCTTGTGAAGGTACCTGTTGATCAAAGCACATACCGACGCGACGGAGTATCATTGCCGGTAACTAGACTCGAACAACCATCCGGAGTCTTTCTGGCGACGTTTGGAGTTCCGATAGATAGATTCTATCCATGTTTTTATCGACACACACGTCGAACCAAATGATTCGCGAAACGCGGTGGAAATGAAGAAATTTTCTTCTGTTCGTTCTTTGAACTTAACGTGGTTGCGTCGTGGTCGAGAACCGTTTGGTACGTTCGTCTTTTGCGACCATCGGCGATAATTATTTTGTTAATTGCCTTGACCCCTCCAGGGGTATGCGTGCATCAAAATCTCTTGTATTACTTTGCATTGTTGACGTTTCGATAGAAGATATATTTCGGATGGTTCAGTTGCTAGCATGCACCTTCTATCCGCGCCAAAATTTCCTTGCCTCTTCCTTAAGTTAGACTTTGACCGGCCCTGTCTGGCGTTTCCATTGAAAATGTTCACGTGAAACGTGCTCATGGAGCTTTCTCTCCCCATGCCATTGCTAAAGCTGAAGATCTCATTCGTAATTGTGGGGTGAATTCGCTTCATTTTTCTCTGTGGCATGAGTGGATGTTACTATATAAAATTACCGGGCAATTACGAATGTTATCTTGAGCTTTAGCAATATCATGGGGAGAGAAAGCTCCATGGGCACGTTTCACGTGGACGTTTCTCTTCACTGAGTGTTCACAATTAAAACGCCAGCATCCAGCTCGGAATCAGCTTTCATTCTGCGGTCGCACTAAGAAGAGATTATACACGACGACTTGGCTCATCCTATCTTTTCTGTTACATTTGAAATGTGAACATTCTTACAGTTATCCACTACTCGATTTTACTTTTGAAAGCTAATCGCTTTTACTGGCAAGTTGGCAAAAAAATAGTGCCAACGATAACGATAAATAGTCTATTGAATTCTCCGTACAGACGGATTATTTCCAGCGTTTTTTAAGAACATTATTTCCTGAGTTTTTGGGGAACAAAATTTGATCCCTGCGTATTTTTAGAGGTACTTAGCTTCGCGCTGGTCATTTTTGGGTCTACTACGAATAAGCGGGGGTATCATTTTATTTTACGTCTCCTTTGATATGACACTCCACATGCCAAAACCATATGAATGAAATAAAATGGATCTCACCTTGTTCATCCTTTTTAAATCCTTTCGCTCAATATTTTTTTTCTCATTTTTTAACTCTTCGACCTCTACAAATTGTTATGTGTGTGTGATATCAACGAAAAGAAATTTAACCACCCTTTTTCGTCCTTTTCAATCCTCACTCGGTTGTGTTTGCTTCGAATCAGCAAAAGGTAGCAGAAACAGAATGCGCTCGATGTTTTCTTTGGCATGACACTTTGCGTAACCGTACCCGATCAAATCAAATGAAACTCCCCTTATTCGTCCTTTTCCAATCCTTCCTAACATTGTTTTCTCGAATATATAGCGATAGTAAAAACTATCCACACTTTTCTATGACTATTCCTTCAAGTAGAAATGCTGCCTTATTATTCCAGTCGGATGGTTGTGAACCGAGGCTTCATCGTGAATGTCAGGCAGACATTTTTGTCGAAGCTTAAATCCAAATTTGAATCACCTGAAAAATTTTCCAACAGTAGTTGTGAGATTTTTTTTGCTATTTAAAGTGTTGAAATGTTACAGTGCGCCGAAGTTGAAAAATGTGATTTTTTTTTGCAGATAAACCCACAACAATACATTTTTATACAAATTGTCAAAAGACTTTATTCTTCAATTGATTTTCTACAATTAAAAAAAAACACACCAATTTATCCTCAACTTCGGCGCGCTGTAACATTTTGTTTATTTGCCTAAACAAAAAAAAATGATAATCAAAAGTTATGGATAATTTTATAACGAATAATTTGAATGTCATTTTTAATTATACGACGAATTATAACGTGGACCGAGAGAAAAGCAAGAAATTTAAAAGATGAAAAGATCAAACACGTGTCGTCCAGAGTATTGACTCAAATATTTTGAGTTCCACAAGGTTGATTTCATAAATCCCGCAAGGACTCTCCTAAACCGCATTTAATATTACAATCTAAGGGACTCTACACAATCATTTATGCACTATTTGCCCAAATAGTCCAGTGAACCATTTTTGTGTAGCTGATTCGAATTAAATTAAGCTTAATCCTTCCCCAAATGAATATTAAAACTTTGCGTGTAAAGGACTTTTTAGCGCCCGCGTTCAGCATGGCAAGCACATTTACGTGAATACGAATTTCCCAACTTTCAACGAAAATGCTTCCTGTCGGTCATTACAAAATGGAAAATTCATAGTAAATCCTATTTATAATAAATCCGAAATGTCTAGTAGCTCGCCTAATTTTCCTCTACCAATTTCGCCTTCGTCCAAAATTCCCGTACGCTTCGATGATCCCCTGACATATGTAAGTTGCAATATTGGAGCGAGTACGGACACAATGGCATAAAAATAAAATTCATTTCGGCAGGGAATTTATGGATAGACTAGGATGTTATAAGTGTTGGTGCTTGTTGCAGATTCGTTATGGACCCAATTCCCATTCATGCGTTGCCTGTTTATGGGCTTTATATGAGAGCTGTTAGGTTTCACCCGATATTGGACTAGTGACCGACCAGTCACTATACCATGGTCCTGACATCATTCACAGGATGAACGCGATAAATGTATAGGACGGGACTTATGATGGCTTAGGATCGGTTGTTTTTATCAGATGCTGTTATCGGAACATTAGTTGGAAAGGATGTGGCAATAGTAGTCACTTCAATAAGCCACTGCCATTGAATGTTGCGACGAAAAATTGCGAGTGACGAATTGGTTGTAAAAGGAATTGGAGATGATACTAAAAAAAATGGAACTGTATAACACAGATGAAGTCCCAACTTGTTTGTTGAGTAGATCGGAATTGTCAAACTTGCCAATGGAATGATTTGACCTAAATGGGGTAAATAGGCTGCCGGGATATACCTATGGGTCCGTTGTAGCACCACCAAGATCACTGCACCTCACTAAACCATGAGTAAGAGGTTCGTTCCCATAATGCCTTCGAGAATGTCCTGACGGCTAGTCCCCGATGCTGGAGCAGGCACATCAGTAGTCCGACTATTGCGCGCAGATTTTCTGGGATTTAACAGTAAGCGAACCTTTCAGTGTAGTCCGGCGACCCATCATTATCTAGGGACGCTGGTCAAAGAAGTAAAAAAAAAAACGAAAATCGAAGATGCCACCAAGACTATGTTTACTCGACACAACAGGTAAGGGTTTTCGGACAATTGTAGCTCGGGCTCCTGGTGGTTGTGGGGTTCAAGTTTGGTAGGGTCATTTTCGCGAGCCGGCTTAGGAAGTGTATCTAAACTTGATACGAAGAAAACCACCCGAGATATCACAGTTTGAAAATCGTTATTTTTCAACTTTTTCTTGTTCTCGTTGTCCTTTGAGAGGGCGGCAGTCTCGTAGGGAGGGTATCGAGATCTGCTTTCTTTTCTCACGGATTGGCTCTGCCCCAAGGGTGTGCATAGGCTATCATTTGCTCTGATCCGTGCAGTAAAAAAAAGATACATCCAAAAATTTAAGATTTCATAGAGTTTTTCGCATAAGTCTGTTGGAAGACCGTGGTTTCGGCAAAATTTAGTTTAGTTTGGTTTATTATAAGTACCTCACGGTGATATTTTGGTTCTGCTGCATCAGGACAAAAGGACTCATTAAATGGAACAGAAAGCCAACCACGCAGATATAGGTATCTTCTGATTTATGGGGACGAAACCAAACCAGTGGGGTACTCTTAACCGAATTTCGAGTCTTTTGGTCGGGACTGATGACATTTTGAGCCCTTGGGGAGGAAAAAAGGATATTCTTGGCCTGAAAGTGATACCTAGGCAAGATGGGTGTCATATGGCTGGGGGTCTTGAGGCGAATACATTAGGCTACTTTTGATGGCATTATGAGTCCTTTGGAGAGGAAAAAGGATATTTTTAGCAAGGAAGTGATAACTAGGCAAGATGGGTATCATATGAATGAGGATGTTGCGGCGAATTCACCAGACTACAGTTGCAGGCATTTCAAGTTCTTTGGGGAGAAAAAAGGATATTTTTGACAAGTAATATTTATTTATTTAAAATATACATGGATGAAAGATCCATGAATAATAATATACACATTATAAATTAAAGGCTAGCAATATATTAATAATAAAATTGCCCGTACTTAGCGAAATTTTGAATATTTCGATAAGAGGATAGGTGGAATAAGATCTGGACCTGCGCTTTTACTGATATTTAGTTGTGATAGCGTGCTTAAAAAGAAGAAGGTTTATTAAAAAAATCGGATATAATAATGTTATTATGCTGCATAGAAGGGGCGTATTGGTTCGATTTATTAGCATACACAAGAAAAGTAAGAGGCAAACATATTTGCTATGGTCGGCATATAGTACAGTGCATGTCATTCAGATGTTTTCTAGTGGGCAGCGAATTGTTTGATTTTAGTGAATTTATGTACAATACATAGTTCCAAAAGTATTTCGGGTTTTGTGGGATAGCAGATTCTAGCTTACGCATGTAGTGTTTGTAGTCGTAAGAAAGCTTAGCTTTGGATTGTGCTCTTTAATTTAAAAAAAAAAAAAATGTTATATTCCGCGAGACAGCCTGTTAATTTAAATTGTCTATAAGCGAACTTTTTCAGTTTCAAGTTTCTTAATTCCGGTGAAAACCAATGTGGAAAATTTTTGCAATAAGGGGACGAATTGATCAATAAGGGAGTGTAAAGTATTATAAAAAATAGCTTACTGAGTCATGGAAGCTTCTACTACTGAGTTGTTCATCACATTTAACATTGGAGAATTAAGGAGATCATAATCAGCGATTTTTAAATTACGGAATGATTCATGCAAGGAGTTAGGTTTGTTATCTTTCCAAAAATTAATTAATTATGGCGCCATCCGGACTACATGACTAAAGTGCCGATGAATTCATCACTCTTTTTGTATCATTCGGAGAGCCCAGCCCGACATATGCTCTGGTCTACCGACTTTGTTTCAAGTTTAAGTAAACTGGAGTTTTGGCGTGGTAATTTACAACCATGGTTCGGGCAATTCTTAACCCACAGATTGGTAAAACTTATAGAAAAAAAAATGATAAGCAAAAATCTTGGGTTTTAGGCTTTGGGTCCCGGAAGTTGAGAATCTGTGGAGTTATAATTTGATATTAACTGCACCAAATTGTTTCGGGTGTTGTTCTATGTATAGTATTACAAACAAACCTACAAGTTGGTAGTCATAACAATAAATTCTATAAGCATTCTAAAGCAGTTTTGAAATTCATATCCGAGTTCTTCCTCCATAAAATGCAATAAGATGTGATATGGCCCAAAAGCAACCCTGTTGTAAAAAGTCTCACGCCAGAAAAAACTCATCAGCCGCAAAAGTAATAATAATTCCGCTAAAGTACTCGTATGCATATTGCACCCTGGCTAAATTAGTTAATCCCTTCAACGCTGTTTGGCGGGGAGGCTGCTTAAAATAAAAACATATAAGTTAGATAATCTGAAGAACATGGAATGATTTTATTGAATTGAAAGATTAAGCTAAACAAAATGTGCTCAATAAAATGGAAAATGGGATTGATTAAGGCTAAAAACGGAGTAAAAAATTTTAGCTACATTTTTTTTTGTGCAGTGGAGATCAAGCACAAAACAACAACCGTACGTATTACACCAACAACCGCCACAATCCAGAGAAATGTTGTAGATTATGACGCATGAAATTCATGTTCTGCTCTGAACTGCACTGCATAAACAATATGGCTATTGTCCATTGATCACTGATCATTGAAGTGCATTCCTAGTCTTTTCTAAGGCGGGGAGCCTTATAAAGAGATCCAGGCGAGAAGACAGTACTTGGCATCAGAGGTTATGCTCACAAAGCTCTCCGCCAATCAGGGTTAAAAGAAATTAACTAATTTAATCAGGGTTCAATATGCATAAAGTAGAGCGAGGAACAAAGCTACGAGTACTTTGGCGGAATTATGTACATATCAATCCTTTTTACGGCTGATGGGTTTTTTTTTTGCGGGAAACTTTTTACAACAGGTCTTTTTTACCATTAACCTTACACCGCACCATGCAGTCCTACTCCTAATCATGAATGCCCTATAGGTAGGTGGACCCATCTCACTCAAACCTTTCAAACCAATTTTTTATTTTTTTTTCATTACTATCTCCAGATTTGCTATTTTGTTGATAAGTTATTGTTATTTTTTACAACTTATTTGTTATATTGTTGGTAAGTTTTTCAGTAAGGGACGTTTGTACCAACTTAGCGGCTTCAAGGTTATCTATATTTATATACATACTCTATGCAATATCCAGTAGTATTCATGTTACTAGTTGCCTTGACCCTTCGAAGGGCATGGGCGCGTCAGCATCTCTTGCATAACTATGCCTTGTTGACATTTCGATAACATTCGAGTATAAACTTCGGATGATGCAGTTGCTAGCATGTACCTCCTATCCGAGCCGTCTTTTACTGACGAACTTAAAACGCTAGAGTTTTAGTAATACCCACATGTAGTTTTATTAACGCACCGGGTGTTGAATCCCTGATTGCCTAGATTCAGCATCGTAGAGTGGCGACAGCGACCGAGCGCGGTAAACTAGTAGTGGCAATTTCTAATAATACATTTTTCAATAATTCCTGATAAAAAGACTTTTCCAGTCAAATTTTCCCCGTTTTGATCCTACAATGGCACAAAACCCACTCTATAAATCATTGCCACCAAAGAAAGGAAACTCTCGTCGATTAATGGAAGCCGCAAAACCAATTCGTTTGTAACAAACATTTACCATATCAGCCATCACCTCAATATATGGCCTTGGAAAAATGAATTATTATGAATCGAAAGTTGAATTGAATATTTAAAAAAAAAAGTCGTTCAATAGGGAAACCTTCGCTTTCGACCTTTTTCCTCCACATTTTTCTGCGTGTTGATATGAAATTGAAATGGCGTGCAAAAGACATTCCTGGCAACAACAAAAAAATCGCTGAAGGATTTTCCTCCAACACTATTGTCGTCATCATTTCACCCACACTCGAACAGCAACAAGGATCACAACACGAAACCACCAGATGCTTGAAGGTTTTCTGTCAATTTTTGGTGAGTCAGTGTGATTTGTTCGAAAGGACTGATTGCGGTTGCGATGGCTTTGAATGACAATTTGGAGATAATGGAATATGAAGGCAAAGGGTCTACCTCGGCATCCAAGAAGTGTGTTTGTGATAAGCTGCGGCAACTTATGATTTGCAATTTGCAAATAAGTAGCGTGAGGGTTGTTCATACAACCAAGAAGAGGTGGTACTGTGAAATACGAGTAGAAATCAGCAGCAATGAATTTTCGTTTGACATTCATAGGAACTCAGTTGATGGAATTTTAACTTAAGTGTCAAACGATGGGGCATTATTTGCACTCAATCAAATTCTAATTGGTTTAACTTTATTTTTAAGGTGTTTTTATACACTAAAATAATACGTCATCGGGTAAAAAAAAAACATTAGCAGAATACACTAAGCCTAACTTCATACGCTGAGTCAATGAGCCGCTCGCAGGACAACTGTCCGAATGCGTCCAACTTCCATACAAGGTGTCCCAAATTCGCCTGCTTTTAAGGTTTTAAAGTTTAGGCATCGAAGGCAAAATACGAAAATAAAATCGTGTAATTTTGAAATTTGGCAAAAGTCCTCTGAATATATTCCCCTTTCATAAAGGGTTCGTGTAAATGTAGAAAAGAGGGCGTTATAATTTTCTCGTATTTGTTGTCGGAACTAATTGATCGCTAAGAAAGCGTATCATAATCATGGGTCGGGCTCGAAAGGGTTATTATTCTTCGTTAGAACAGAGTACTCGACTTCTTCATCGCAGGCACGGGCTCTGGCTCCTATTCCTTGACAAGACGGCCAGCTTGGCGTCTTACCGTAGGTCTCCTACTGTGCCAGCTAAAACCGCCGCATCGACTGGAGTACTCCCAGAGGAAGCTTCGGCATGTGTCCACCTAGTACTATCCGTCCTGCTTTACTCACCCCTACTGGGGTCAAGTTAAACCAAATCTGGTGCTTCGGATAGACCGCTCACACAAGAAGCTCTTGCAGACCGCCGCTTTCTTTTAGTACCCAATGCGAACTCATACTTATAAGCTTACGTCGGGGTTTCCACGGAAAGCGGGTTCATTATTTAGTGGCCGCAATAAAGCGTGGTTATGCATGTTTCTGACGTACACAGCCTAGTCATATAGTCGCCTTCTACGGCAAGCCGGGAAGGGTTGTGGCTTATTCTTACACCCCACACCACAGGACTATTGCTTTGTATTGCATATACGGGAGGATGGCATCGATCCCCCATAAGGTATTTTCTTCCATACTCCCTTATAGTCAACTTTGAACTCGACACAATTCCTCAAAATAAGGCTTTGCGCGTAGCGTTCGCATGTTTCCTGTCAAACGGATTTACATATCTTAACAACATCGTGTGGAGCGAGGCCACATGCTGGGCAGGAGTTTTGCATGCCACTGTCGATGCAGGACGTGTATGGATTCAGACGCGAGCACCAACCAGAACGAAGTTGAGCTAACGTAGTTCTGGTTGCTCTTGGGGGCCGCGATTCGTCTGGAGATAAGGTAGGTGGTTGCATATTCAATACCTTATCTGGTTTTAGTTCTGCAATCGAAGAAAACACTTCCTTGTGCAGCGTTGTAATGGCCGACTTATAGCTGGCGTTATCCAAGCGAACTCCTTTAAACCTTTGGACTTCCAGTTCGAGGTCCCTCATGTTGCGTCTAACGTGACGCGGCGGTGGGGTTTTTGTCCATCAGGTTTGAGTTAGGATGGTCATTCCGATAACAGACTAGATACTGCCTGGTGAGAAAAGTGTTCTGGCTTTTTAAGAGCATCGTTTTGGTCTGTTGAAGTAAATGGTCTTGCGACGACATCACGAGGCAGCCTGTGACAGTTCTAAGAGCAGTATTCGGACAGGTATATATATTTTTCCATTGAGTGTCGTATAAATTTTCTGAACAGATGGAAGCCGTATAATTAGCCACAGATCTCCCGATGGATTTGTATGTCGCAACTAGAGTCTCCTTTTCTTTCCTCCAGGAACTACCAGCTAGAGCTTTGAGGAATTTTTTCCTGCTTTTCATCCTGTCACAAATGGTTGACGCATGAGCCGAGGAGGTGGTCATGCTGGCAAGGATGACACTGACAATTTTTGGATGGTTAATTGTGGTGATAGCTGTTTGACTTCGCTCGTCGTATGATCCGTGCCGTTCTTTTCAGTCTTGATCTTCGTTCGAATGAAAAGAACGGGCCTAAAGTCAGAAATAGTCTCTACTGCGTTTGTGAAACTTTCGACTTTAAAATATTCCCTACTCGCTGACTTTCCCCATGTACAAGCATAATAGCTGCGATTTTTTGTATATTGTTCTGGATCAAGTGTACACGTTCCGCTAACAGCATTGTTCGGGATTGCGCTGGATGAACAGCTGATGTATGAAATCAGTTCTTAGGGCGAATTTGTTGGTTGAATTATTCGAAATTCGTACCGAGAAATACAGTTCACTTATTCAATTTCGGTAAACCATAGACTTTATTTCCTGTCAATAAAATATGAATTTTGTATAATTACATGGAACAGTAAACAACAAAATGATTCAGCTGCCCAAATAAAATTTGTTAAATTGTATTTGCACTGAGAATATATTGGAACTTAAGTTTTCTCTTGAAATTTTAGTTAAGGTTTGAAGGCTAACTAAACCAAGACACACCCCGAAATACTCCATTTTCCCATGAATTCCCCTTTCGCGACTCTGAAATGTCCTGTATGTTTCCTTTTTGTTTCTCTGATCTGCTATGGTTTGGTGTGGAGCAAAGAAACGCGGCTATTGTCATCATCAACTATTCAACTATGCATTTCGGGGCTTGCGCAACGAACTTCTTCGATCAAGCGAAATACGCGATTAAGACCGCTATTAATACTTACCATCTTCCGATTACGATGTGGCTGGTCAAGGGCTGCGAACGTCGGATACCAGCTCTAGCTGCAGTCGCTTGTAATAAAACGCCTTCATAAAAAATACACTGAAATAGCTCCTGTCATGGTTGCTTTTACGACCGTAGCCTAGCTATGGTCGCTCAGCCACTTTCAAAATTCGGTATGGATATCTTTATCGACAGTTTAACTTTGATTTTATGTCATTATGGCCCATTTTCTTAAGGTCTGGTTAAACTCGCAGTTAGCTATCCGGGACACTTAATTAAACCTTAGCCTATACAACGCTCAAAATAAGATAATGCAGTCCGAATGGCGCAACGGTTAGCACGTTCGCCATCAACGCACTGGGCCCCGGTTCGATTCCGGGGATTTACGTGTCGGACTATGAGCCCACTCAGCTGTTAAATGAGTACCCATTATGGGGTAAATAACTCGGTTGAGCGTGTTGCTGATCACATACATACCTCTGCATAAAAACCGTCACGATCTAGAAAATGAGATGATGCTAACTCATCTCGAGGCCGTGGTTCAAATTGGACTGTTGCGCCAGTTATTTTTATTTTTTTAGTAGTAAAATCAGCTAATGCAGTAGAAAATCAGCTGAATATCTTGGCGGAATCTTACCAGCTGCTCTATTATATTCTACCTATACATCTGTACCATCCTCAGCATTGATTTGCGTCTGATTTGGTTTCAAATCCTCTTCGATCGAATGAATTTCGAGAACTTTGTTCTTTGTAACCAGTTTAATTGTCTCATTTGAATGTGCAAACATAAGCAGTTCTAGCTGTCAAAATCTCTGCAACCCGTATCAGCCGTTTGGAATTATCGTCCGATAATTTTTTAACTGGAAGATGGGTGCCGTTTAGCGTTTATCTATAGGATAAACTTTAACTAGATGTGAAATTGTGAAAACGGCCCTATGAGATTTTGAAATCATAATTTCATTTCATCAAATGGGAAAATTTAACTAAAGCATACGAATTAAAACTGCAGTAAACCGGACGTTTGCAAATAAATCCATACTCTATGTTATTACACTAATTTCATACTAATATACTTCTATATCGTCATCATCATTGTTATCTTCTCAAAAGGAACTAGTAGTAGATAGATCTTCCTGGTAGGATATAGGAAGGAACTGTAACACAGTGATCGATCTCATGACATGGGCATACGAGTGTGTATATGGAGTCTATCATGATTTCTGACACCATATTATATCGAGGAAGCTTTACGAATCGATTTCGTCCGTTTAAGTGTAGAAATTGTTGCTATCGTCCTCGTCCCAACTTCATGAATATGTGGTCCTTGTGTTTTAATATATTCATTTCAATATACATATTATCTGCAACGTATACGAGTACGTCGATGTATTCCAATGTAATGTTTCTATGCGAATGGAAAGGCTTACACCTACGTATCACATTCAGATGGTAGGCTTAAGGAAACCAAGTGTCCTTTTGCTTAGAGAAATTCAACTGCTTGAAGGTCCTTGAGCCCGGACATTTTCATATCGTTACAATACTCAAATGGCTTCGACAATGAGGGCATTCTAATGGTTCCATTGTTCAATTGACTGTCTTGATTGGGCGAATCAATGACATGGAAATGCTTTATTGAGATTGTCAAAATTTGGGCACAGTGTGGGACTGTGGGGATATGTGAAGAGGTACGATAGTGTCGTTCCATTGTCTGGATTCTTATCTGTACTTGTACTATATGTTATATCCTTACAAGAATCTAATGTGAGAAGTTATAATTGAGGCTTCATTTTATTTACATCGTTTCCGATGAAAGGCAATCAGTCAAGTGAAGTGAACTATTTTGATATTATTGTGAATCTGAAATTAGAGACGAACCATTTACCAAGGAAATGGTACTGCTTTAATTTTGTAATATTAAGTGTTTATGTTGAGCTTTACAATTCATTGTTGACAGTGTCATAAGAAGAGAATTGAAGAAAGTCGTATGGTGGTGTTGGCTCATTAGCCAGTTGCGGCCAGGAAAAAAACTCCAACAAAATCCTTGATGATGATTTTATTCTATAATTTCATATTTCAATTAAGATACAATCTAATGTAAATTGAGAAGTTACAATAATTTTGAGAATATACTATATTTACCACGAAGTCTTTTGGCCGCGAGTGGATCTGTCGTCTGGCTTTAACTGGAATGGAATGATGTGGATTCCGTCTTGTTCGAATCAGCTGTATCGATTTAACGTCACTTTAAATTTACGGTTCAGTGGTTGTTTGTGATAACGATCAGAAGTCAAGATGAGACAAGATCCACATTCACTGCATTTCTCACACTGCGTCGGCAACATCCCCCCGGGCGTCTTCGAATCTAGGAGTTCGAAGACCGATGATTTGGTTTTCGTACGTCAAGTACTGCAACTCGTCCAACGCTTCTCCTCGTTTTCAATGTTCCATCGCTAAGCTTAATGTCGACCGTTCTTATGATGTTATCTGGTCCATGGTGCAGTCTAATCACGCGACCTTTCTTCCATGTTCTACGTGGGTTGTCTGGTTCCGAAAGAAGCACAATATCATCGAGCTGGATGGGTTTTTCGTCCTTGAACCACTTTGTGCGTCGCATGATCGTGGGTAAATATTCTTTGTTCCATCTGTTGCGAAATTTCTCGCCTAAGTGTCGTGATTGACGGCTTTTTGAGCTTCCGAATCCATCACTTTCGTTGACTTCGCCAACTGGCTGGGCTGCAAAGCCACTACTCCCGAACAGTGCGTGATTCGGCGTAAGGGGTTCGTCATCTTCATGGTCCACTGGATTGTGTGTGAGTGGACGTCGATTCATCTCCAATTCCGCCTGTATGAGCGCTCCTCTGAGCGTGTCTTCAGAAGGTTTTTCACCCTGCAATGAGAATTCTAGTGATTTCTTGATGCTCCTAATCAAACGTTCCCAAGCACCTCCCATCCATGGTGAGTATGCAGGAATAAATTTCCAATCAATATTGAGCTGATCTGCTACGGCTTTTCCATATTTGTCCATGGTTTCCTTGGAGTCCTTGGCAAGTTGAGTTCGAGCACCTACAAAATTAGTGCCATTGTCACTAAACATAGTTCTGATTGAGCCTCTTCTTGCTTGAAGGCTACGAATGGCAAGGATGACCTGGTCCAACGAAAGGTCTGTTAGTAGTTCCAAGTATACCGCGCGGTAAACAAGACACGTGAAAATAATTCCATATCTTTTCACTGTGCTGCGTCCTTGCTTCACCAATAGTGGCCCAAAACAATCAACCCCTACATGCGAGAATGCCTTTGCATCGTACTGGAGCCGCTCGTCTGGGAGGAGACCCATTCGCGGGTGAACCGGCTTCGCTCTTAGGTTCTTACATCGCTGGCAATTAGCACTCACTCGTCGAACAGCCGAGCGCACGTTAACGATCCACGCCCTGCTTCTTGTGTCTGCGATGATGGTCTCTTCCCGCATATGCATATTCCGACAGTGATGATAGTTGATGTAAACGTCCGTCAAAGGATGCTTGTTTGGTAGAATGGCTGGATTCCGCGCCGCGTACGAAGTGGATGCCCTTTGTGCTCGCGAACTCATTCGCATGATCCCGTCGACTCCCATAAACGGGCTGAAACCATTGAGTTTACTATGCGCTGCTACCCTTCCTCGATGTCGAAGATCATGAACCTCTTCGGGGTATGCTTCGAATTGAATCATTCTAAATAAAAGGTCCTCAGCTCGTTCGCGCTCCATTGGGCGAATAAAGTTGAGTTTTTCATGGACTCTCTTGCGGCATGCGTCGGTGAATCGAATCATCCATGCTACAACTCGACAGTACGCTGCCCAATTTGCCTGATAGTGAGCTCGGATGTTTTTCAATGCTGCGAATGTGTAATCTGGTGGGCTGATATGATGAGTCATCAGAATCGCATCCTTGTCGTAGACTGCCTTGGAGATTGGCCATCTATCGATTGGAAGCTTCAGGAAGTCGGATCCTTGATACCAGCGGTCGGTACTCTCTCCTATGATGGAAACTGGTCTGGTAGCTTCGTCTGCGACGTTGTCTTGGGTACCCACATGATACCACTGATTCTGTGTCGTGGAGTCCAGGATTTCGCCAACGCGTACGGCAACGAAAGATCTAAACTTCATTTTCTTTGAGCATATCCACATTAGGACACATTTGGAGTCGGAAAGAAATATGATATTTTCGATCTTCACAGTGTGTAACTTCTGAATGGTGTCTGCCAATCGAACGCCCAGAACGGCTGCTTGCAATTCCAATTGAGGTATGGAAAGCGGTTTTATGGGTGCGACTCGGGATTTAGCCATCACTAGACTAGTGTGAACATCGCCCTGTTCAGATTCGAAGCGAAAGTAGGCGACAGCTGCGAATGCAACTTCGGAGGCATCCGCGAAAACAACCAATGTTATTCTCGAGTCTGTAAGAAGTCCGGGTGAGTAATGACGT
Source organism: Chloromyia formosa (assembly GCA_964017055.1). Taxonomy (NCBI): domain Eukaryota; kingdom Metazoa; phylum Arthropoda; class Insecta; order Diptera; family Stratiomyidae; genus Chloromyia; species Chloromyia formosa. The sequence continues at coordinate 32,532,100 of OZ024815.1, read as the reverse complement.
GGGACTCGAAGGTTCGAAATTTGTCCTATCGTTGTGATGAAATTCCTCCAAGTTTCCTTTAGGTCGGAAGGAATCGGATCGTCCCAATCGATGCCGGTCCTCCAGATATCTTGCAGCACTAGCTTGCCACATAGAGTATATTTGGCGATGATCCCAAGCGGGTCAAATATCTTCATCAATGTGCTCAAGACTTGACGTTTAGTGGGGCGAAATTCAGCTGTATGGGCATTCGACATGCACTCGTTCTCCTTGAACACGAAGGTGAAATTATCCGTTATGGGTTCCCAGTACATGCCCAATACCTTGGTGATATATGTGTCGCTTTCAGCATCGAATCCGATGAGTTTATCCTTGATATGTTTGGTGGGAAGCTTCTCAAGAAGCTCAAGGCTATTGGATTGAACACCAACAAGATCGAAAGACATGTCCTTGCAGATTTCGATGGCATTACTGATAACTCTGAAGGCTTCCTCCACAGTTTGATGCGATGTGAAGAGATCATCCACGTACGTGGAGTTGATGAGGATCTCTGCTGCCTCGGGATATTTCTCATTATATAATCTCGCATGATGGTTCTTGATGAATTGCGCACATGAAGGTGAGCATACTGGGCCAAACATCATGCGTTGGTAGATTATTGTTGTAGGCTCTTGTGTGGTGTCTCCATTTCTCCATAATATACGTTGACACTGTTGGTCCTCTGGTTTGATTAGAATTTGGGAGAACATTTCCTTCACGTCAGCATTCACCGCAATTTCGTGTTGGCGCAATCGAAAAAATGCTGCAAAGAGTGGTGCCATATTATCCGGACCCTTCAGCAGCATCTTGTTTAGCGAGATTCCATCAATCTCGGCTGCGACATCTGTCACGTTTCGCGGTTTCGGTGGATGCTTGTTTTCATTGATAACCACAAATGTTGGAGCAGTCCATGTTCGACTCCATTGAGTCTGCAAATCCTCTGTCGTTGCGATACGCGCGTAGCCTTTGCTAATGATGTTCTGCATTTCCTGATTTTTCCATTCAAGAAGGTTTTTGTTTTTTAAGCTTCTCTCTTCCGACTTCAGACGTTTCATCGCCATAGGGAGACTATCTGGTAGCTTTGTGTTGTCGTCCTTCCACAGTAATCCGATTTCGTAGCGATCATCGACTCTTTTGAGGGTAGATGTCATGATGTCTAAGGCTTTCTGATCAGCTTCACTGACAAGCGTCTTAGTTGGTGTAATTCCGAAGGCTTCTGTCGAGAAGTATCTTTTAACTTCTGCTTCTGCAATCGTCTCGTCATCCTTTTTTACCTGAGTGTGGTGGAGGCTTATGGCTGTCGTGTGATGATAATGACTATCACGCTGTACCGTATCGTTTGATGATCCCAGCTTTCCGAAGACTACCCATCCGAGTTCAGTTTTCATAGCGATGGGTTCGTGTGGTTCTCCAGTGATGGTCTTGGAACCGGCTAATAGGTCGGCGTGCTCCAGTCCAATCATGACTGTCGGGACTGCTCCTTGTAGATTCTCCAAATGTAGTCCGCGAAGATGTTTATACCGTTGCTTCATCTCGTTGATGTTGAAACACTGTGGCGCAAGAGCTAAGGAATCTCGTGCGTACACATTATGAATTTTATGTAACTTTCGACCTTTCGTGCTCGATATAACAAGTGAAACGCGCTTGCATGCTTCTTCCTTTGTAACACCTCCGGTCCACTTGAGGTGTAGTGTATCATCAACACCGTCAAGCTGAAGTTTGTCATAAATGCTTCGCTCCATCATTGATAATGATGACGCCGGATCAAGCATCGCGTATGTCTTGATTGGGCCCTCTTGCCCGTATAACTTTATTGGGACAATTTGGAATAGCATCGTGTTGTTGTCCGTGTGACTGAGCTGCAGTTTTGTGTCAGATGCGGAGAATTGTTGCTGCGAGTTGTTACGATTCGCTTGTTCATCGATAGTCGCTTCGGTAGTACGCTCTTGTTGACTCGGACGATGCATGATAGTGTTGTGCGGTCCGCCACAACCTTCAACTCTACAACCTCCTTTCAACGTGCAGTCGTTTGCCTTATGCGTTTTTGAACCCAGACACTTAAAGCAAATGTCATTTTTTCTTAGTAGGTCGACTTTACTAGACCATGGCAGCACTTTGAACTGCTGACACCGCCACATCGGGTGAAACGAATGGCATTGCGGGCAACGAAAACTGTCCTTGGCCTCTCTCTTGTTTGTTGGTTGTGAGTGTTCAGCAGCTGGCTCTCCTTTGATTGTGTCATGTGAAAGAGCTTGTTGTTTTGACTGTTTCGAGGATGACGACAAGAATTTCGCGAAATTACATTTTAACAGGATTTGTTGCGGCATTTTCCGTACACTGTCCTCCAAGTAATTCGATAGATCTTCTATGTTGAACTGCTGATTATCTAGACGTAAACTTCGGATCTTGTCGTAGTGGCCAGCAGATGACACAAATTTGTTGTGAAGTTCGCTGATAATGAAAGGCTGGTTCAGTGCTGTGACATTTGCTTGACTTTTCGCCATGAGTACAAAGTTTTTGAGTTTGATGTTGAAGGCTGGCAATTTTTCGTCATATTTCTGAGTGATAGCTGGCAGCTTCAATAGGTCACTGGCTTCCTTGTTTAATAACTCCTCTTCTCGTCCGTATATCCCTTTCAAAGTCTCGATGATTGTCTCGGCATCAGTACCACGATTTAAATGGGGCTGAACGGCTGCCTTTGCATTGTCTTTCAGTGCCTTTCTGAGACGGTTTACGTTTTGCACGTCGGAGAATTTACCTTGGCTGGATGTCAATGTATAGTCAGCGATCCAGCTTGGCCATGCCATGGGATCTCCGGAGAACGTCATTAAGTCGCGTTGTTGACACTGGTTCATGGTCAGCGTAAGGTTATTCAAGGCCTCAGTCGTGGTGTCCGTAATAAGCTGGTTATCATGCGCACTTAGTGAGCCGGCAGACTGTTCCGGGGCTGGTTCTGGTGGACGCGAACTGTGATCTAACCTTGAGTGCACTAATAATTTCATTAGTTCTAGTTGTTGTTTTTGTAGCTCCAGTTGCTCCTTTTGTAGCTCTCGATCTGCTCTTACAGCCTCCCTTTCAGCCTCCACCATACCTAGAAACTTTTGCTGGACCTCCCGGTCTGCCTTCACCGACTCCCGCTCTGATCGCACCATGTCAAGGAACTGTTTCTGCAAATCTACCATCTGCAACATGCTGTTGTCGACGACCGGGGACACAGCGGTAGGCTCCACATCTTTGCATGTGGTGCAGGTCCATTCCTCATCTCTGATTGTCTCATCGACGCCGACACAAGTAAAATGGTGCCATTTTTCACATGATTGGCATTGAACCCACCAACCATGGGATTTCTTGCCGCATGTGGCACATGGAGTGACGTTCGCCTGACCACCTTTTACTTGTTGAATATTAGCCATTATGATTGGCGGCGACTATCTGTGATATACTCGTATAACCTCACCTTTTCCCACCACGCGATTTCAAATCCATTGATTGAAACAGGTATGTGGTTAAATATTGGTTCTCTTCGAATCCAATCGAAACTCTGATGCTGTAGATTATGCACGTCTTCAAATTGGACGTTTTTCCGAAACGATGTTTGCCGATAATTTTCACGTGTCCTTTCGTGAATAAAATGATGTTGGCTCATTAGCCAGTTGCGGCCAGGAAAAAAACTCCAACAAAATCCTTGATGATGATTTTATTCTATAATTTCATATTTCAATTAAGATACAATCTAATGTAAATTGAGAAGTTACAATAATTTTGAGAATATACTATATTTACCACGAAGTCTTTTGGCCGCGAGTGGATCTGTCGTCTGGCTTTAACTGGAATGGAATGATGTGGATTCCGTCTTGTTCGAATCAGCTGTATCGATTTAACGTCACTTTAAATTTACGGTTCAGTGGTTGTTTGTGATAACGATCAGAAGTCAAGATGAGACAAGATCCACATTCACTGCATTTCTCACACTGCGTCGGCAACAGGTGGTATTTTTTAAAATCTTTCCAAAGTCTAAACGTTTCTGTCCTGCCTTTCAGGTGGTAATAGTAGACTTTGAACGTACTCGTTTGAATATCCTTCACGATAATTTATACACATTTCCACTTTGAGTCATTGAAGGACTGCCAGATCACATTGAAATTATTACTTATAGCTCTGGTGTTTCCAAATTTGCTGATGATACACGGCGTTGGCCATTTCGTAGCACATTAGTGATACAGTAACTAGGGTTCTCAACTTCACGTGTGATTTAACAATATAAATATTCTCGAATAAATTCGGATTTAGTGCAGTCCCATTACTCGTATTTCTCTCCCGTAAATTCTCATAAAGGAGTACGTTCCACCACACTGGATAAATTGTTTTGGTCTTATTTAACGTCAAGTCCATCTCTAACGGTTACACTTCGCCAATTTGCACCAGATCATTTAATGACATCTGCTTATTTCAAAGCTTTGCCAAGAAACTCGATCACTCTACTCATTTTTTACCGCAGCCATCCTCTCCTTATTATTTTTTTGAGGGGTTTGAACGTTGCATCTTGCGCTCTGATCTTACAAGGAAAAACCGACTGAACTGTGTCAGTTAGTCAACGAAGTTAGCAGCATCAAATTAGCAAAAGGAAGACAGCTGGGACTAGAAGTGTCGACACGAATCAGACCTATGCCCACTTGACGATTTTTCGAAGCAAATTCACGTGACTTTCAGGATCAAATGATCGATTTTCCGAATCCGAGGAGATGCATGCTGGCAACTGCATTCTCCGAAACCAGTCTTGTCCTCACCAGTAATGAAGAGGAGTTCGTCGTTAGAAATGAGCTTCGGTCAGCGTATGTGTAGGATGCGCCGTAGACACTGGTTTGCGAAAGTTTGCAGTCTAGTTGTTATGGCCTTGGTCACCTTCCAAGTTGAACAGCCATATAAAAGCTTCGAAGATCCGGAATTTGGTGCGTCTTCAGATTTTGTTTTGACAGAAAGGAGTCAAACTGAAAAAGACTGCCCGAGCCTTATTGATGTGAGACAGTACATCAGCATCCGCTACACCATCTGCTGTAACTACGCTTCCGAGGTAGTAAAAATTGTCCACTTTTTCGACCATCTGCCCCGAAACACAAATTTCGCTCTGTCTTTCTGAGTCGAAGCTCAAGTACTTAGTTTTGGCAGCATTCATTTTGAGACTTGGATCGCGACTTTTGCCGTCATTTGACTAGATGATCCGATTTATTTTGAAAGAAGACAAATATCGTCAACATAATACTGGTGTTGAAGGTATTCAAACAGCTTCCATCTAATACCTTTGCTGTGGTGTTCATGAAGCGCGCTGCAGAGTACATCGTTAATGGCAATCAAAAACAATATAGGTGACAAAATGCAGCCTTACCTCACTCCGCTATGCACCTCGAAGGGATCTGAAAGCTTACCCTTATGTACGACGTGACGTTGGGCCCCCTATAAGACTCCTTGATGATGGATATAATTTTATCTGGTGTACCTATCCTACGTAAAGCCCTCCAGATGTATTCCCGGTCAACGCTGTCATACGCCTTCTCGAAATCGATGAATTAATGGGGATCTCCACTCTGCAGATTGTTCATTAATAATTCGGAGGGTGTTGATGTGGTCGCTACATGAAAAACCTTCGCAAAAGCCAGCCTGTTAATCGTTCAATTTGCGGTCAACTGTATGCTTGATCCGGCTTAAGACTATTTTTGCCATCAGTTTGGAGACTGCGGTAAGGAGGCAAATTCCATGCCAATAATTACAATCCTTCAGGTTACCTTTCTTCGGGGTCTTAATAATGAGGCCCTTCTTAAATTTTTCAGGGAGTGTTACGGTTTCCCAACGCTCTTGGATGAGAGGGGAAGAAAATCCGCAGTAACGTTAATGTCCGCCTTAAGAAGTTTCACTGGAATTCCATCTATCTCTGGGGATTTATCCGCTTCTATCGCTTTAATAACCACAATTACTTCCAGCTTAGATGGTGGGCTGGTATCAACTCTGGTTATTTGCAGAATATTTTCTACTTCTAGTGAAGATGAGTCCAAAGGATTTGTTGAGAATCTCAATGAGATGCTCTCTCCATTGTCGCAGTTAGTGTTCATCAGTGACCAGTAGAGATCCGTCTTTTTCTCTCACGGGATGTTCAGTTGGAAAAGGTGTGTCAGTGGCTTGATAAGTTTGTAAAGGGTCACCACGGCAAGCCGCTTCCTCTGCCTTCTCCGCTAATGCATTGATGTTGGTGCGTTTGTCCCGTCTTACGCCTCTTGCACGCCTTTTTGAAGAGAACGGTATTCAGCTCTAAGTTAATCTTTGACTGCGTCGTCAGTAACTGAGTTATTTTGTTCTTTAACTCTCTTGTGTGCCGAGATTAGAGACCATGTAGAGTCACTAATGAATGGTCTTCTACCGCGCTTCAATCTACCCGCAAAAGTTTCCCTAGACGAAATAAATGAGTCCTTAGCGACGTTCCATCTATTATCAATTGTGGGAGTCTCATAAGGTAGTGGTGCATTAGCTCTTTCGTGCAAGGCGGTGGAATATGCTCGTCTTATAGATTGATCTTTAAGCTTATGCACACTAAAACGTGACAAGATTCTTGAATTTTGAGGGCGATGGATCGCTGCTGCTCATAAACGTATTTCTGCGACAGCAAGTTGATGATCGCTGCCAATATCAACACCCCGTTTCGACCTGACGTCCAAAAGACAATTCCTCTCTTCTGCCATTCGGAGAGATCCAGGTTGTTAAATGGCATCGTTTGTACTTGAAGAAGGTACCGACGACGAGTTGACGAGAGTTGTAAAACTCCACGAACATCTCGCCATTTTCGTTCTTGATGCCTAGATCGTGATTGCCCATTAGGTGTTCAAAGCCTATGTTGCCAGACCCGATTTTGGCATTGAGATCCTCCATCATAATTTTTATGTCACCTTTGTCGAAGATATCGCCGAGTCGGTGATAGAAGACGTCCTTAGCCGATTGATCCGCTGGTTCAGTCGGGGCGAAGCACTAAATTATTGTGAAGTTTCTTACCCTGGATTTGAATCTGGCTGTAATTATACGCTCGGAAATGGGTTTCCAATCGAGTAAAGATCGGCGTGCATACTTGATCAACAGGATTCCGACGCCTGCCATTCTAAATAGGAGATGTAATATTTTCACTTCCAGAGTAGAGCAGCATTGTTTCGAAGCTTGGCGATAAGGTCGATCCCCATCCAACCTATCTTGTTTCATCATCGTCATCATCGTGGCGCGACAGCCCGACGTCGGGCCTTGGCCGCCTGGATCGTTGTCCTCCAATTATCTCGGTCATGTGACCGTCCTCCATTTTTGGAAGCCCAGTGTTAGTCCTGTTCGACGTTAGTGAGCCTTGCACTACTGCGCTCACCCAACATCGTTCAAACTTTCCAGAAACTGATCGTGGTCCGTTGTTTGCAGCCAAAAGTCGTTGCCGGCGATTCAGTTCGTGGAATCCGAGGCTCGTTTAATGTTTCGAGTGTAAAACTTTTTTCAGGTACGCAGGTTACCACCCTACATACCCAATCTTAGGGGAAGAGTTGCTTTCTTAGGTATCCTAAGAGTCGCCGGGGGCTTTTTTTATACAGCGCAGGGATAGCTCTCAAATGGTGTTTTTGATCGCGCGTTCTTTTGATGATCTTTCAGCTGGGTATGATGTGTTCTCACAACTATGTTGCAGCTCCACCGTTCGCTTATCTCCTGGTGTTGTTGGTCATTCAGGATGATTTATCGTTATGTGCCTCTACCAAATGTTTTACACTGCAAGACTTGGTTGGCTAGGTTAGCCGTGTCAGAGCGTGCCCACGAGGAGGACTATGGAAGAGGTCTTTTGCCCTCCAACTCACACCCTATACTCAGGCCCCAATGAAGCAAATTTAAAGTTTCCTCTAATAAATTAGCATTCAAGTACGAGTACAATTGCCCCATCAGTTTTTTTCTATTATTTTAATAAACTTTTGACTTACTTTTGTAGGGAATCAGAAAGTTAAGGGGATAGTATTAAAATTGGTTCAAAAAATCGATTATTTACTTCGTGAAGTCGTTAATATCATTTATTTGTATTCAAAAAATCGCCAGTTTGCTAGATCCCAAATGGTGATTCTAGGACTGGGATAAAAGCAGAAGATTGGCTTTGGCTGTCTGATTGATTTTTGGGATTTCCATTACTCCGGGTCAATTAATGTAAAAAATTGTCACTTGATTGATCGAATATGTAAGTGCAAAATATACTGATGAAATTAAAAAGCATTGTGTTTTACATGGACCATGTAGCCAAGGTATGACATAATGTGCTCTGCACCAATCACTTTGGCGAATACTTCCCGCCCACTCTTCGTGACTCGATAATAATTAATTCTTTCAACTCGTATATAATAACGTTCCATCACTCCTCCACAAAGTCACCAGGACCAATCAATAATATATCATCATTCGCTTTTCCATTGTCATAAGTGCCATCAAATCGCGCTCAACAACCCCCGGGACACCATTTTTCGTAAATAATACTAAAAAAAGCGAAGACACTTCTGAGAAAAAGGTGTCAAAAGAAAGCATAACAATATCAAAGAGACCTCCAAGCGTTGCTAAAATGACACAACCGACCTGTTAAAAGGAAACAGGTGGTACAAATCCGTGTCTTTATAAGCATCGCCTGCCTCTGGTTCCATAATAATCGAGCCCATGTTGACAGTTGAAACATCGTTCACGCTTTTTAGTGCCCATGTTGCGCTAAGTGGTGTATCGAAAAATACTTAAAGCAGTGCTGGATGGAGCTTCCATGTATGCCTACGCCTAGTAAATAGCTTGCTGCGGAAGACATCGCGACGAATAACGAAAACATCTCCGAACCGGATCAATGGAAACGCGAGGAGAGAGGAGACTGGAAACAATACCCACCAACAAAGATAAAAGTTAACTTGAAAACAAGTAACGCACCCCGTGTATCGGGGGTGATTTCGTACTCGTATTCCCATCGATTCGATTCGTATATACGAGTATTTCTGAACATTTGTGTATTTGCTCGTTAGAAAGTCCTTTTTGCCCGCATTGTTCTCAGCGCGGATTCCCATACTATCGAGATGATTCTTTCACGATGATGGCATTTTTATGAGTTTTATTTGAATTGATTGGGTATCGATCCCGGGCACTTATGGCGAAGTGGCTCCTTAATGTTATACCCCAACACACAATTCAAATTATATTGTATTATTGGATGCCCTTCACTGTACTGGCCCCGCATATTGTGTGTTTCAAGACGCGAAACTGCTTACAAAGGATGCTTTATAAAACGGATGTATTCGTTATTATTCGCTTTATTATTTAATGATTGACATTAAAGATTAGCTTTTATATGAGAAGCTAGACGGCAAAAGGAAATGGATAAGCACACGTACAAAAGACTATTGGCCATAAATTCAAAACGGCCGATTATGTTGCATAATGAAACGCATTGTAGAATAATGTCCTGCATTGTTTTAAGGCAACATCTAATTAACATGTTTACTTCGTTTTGTTTCAAGGTGATAAAATTAGAATATAAAGTTAAAGATAATGTAATGCAGATTGTAATAGCGAAGTCATCACGCAGACACTAAAAGTATTATCCATCATAACTTTATGGGAGGGGACTATGCGAAATTCTAGTTGGTACCGAGTAAGAAGCGTCTATAAAAAGGAAATACACTCAGAAGCTAGGGTAGCCAAATGAAACTGATAAGAAATTTTATATTCTCGCTTTGCCGGATGTTGGTTGGTATTTTCCATTACCGCAAACCAATAACTAAAGAACATGCAACTAAACTTCATTCTTTTGAATTAAGATTCTTTTACTTTCTTTTTAAACACTTTGAAATCAAACCTTCGTCGTCAAAAGATAAACAGAAAATAGATTGTAGAATAAATGGAAGGCCAACCGGCGTACATTTCAGATTTCATCCCTTAATAATCCGAGATTCTAGTGTTATTATCCTACTCCTGCCTTCCGTTTTAATACTTTTCTTATCACGTCGATTTCTAAGGACATGAATAACTTTATGACACACCGCGTAATTTATGAATTTTAAATACACATAAACCTGTGTGTATAGCCCGTCATTCCCGCATAATGTACTATAATATAATATTTTTTTAAATAAGATACTAATCAAAACATGTAGTATTATTTCTTATACGTACATATACGAGTATTCTAGGCACAATATTGACAAACAACATATTGAATATGGTTACAGCATGACTTCCCAAGCATATCATAAAAATCAGACCTTGTCATGCGCTAGGGTTTTTTTTTTGAATCCTAATAAATATTAATGATGTAGAAATAATTTTTTTTTTTTTGTTCTTTATCGTGTTTACTTCTACAATTTATCTTCATTTTAAAATATATGTACATATGTACGTACATACGAGTACGGATGTGGAAACGTGGGTTTTAAGGCCGATATTACACTATCATCTTTATAGGACTAGAATAAAAATTATCAGAGAAACGACGGATCATATATAAATAATGGTATGTAATTCTTTATATAAAAGAAACATATGATCAAATAATTTTTTTTTGAAAACCGCACGCCAGCAACCGTCAACGGCGATCGCTACAGGGCTATGATATCGGAGTATTTATGGGACCAGCTCGACGCTATGGACTTGGACGATATGTGGTTCCAACAGGACGGAGCAACGTGCCATACAGCGTACGACACAATCAAATTATTGAAGATCAAGTTCGGCGAGCGAGTTATCCCACGCAATGGTCCTCGCGAATGGCCGCCTCGTTCTTGCGATTTAACCCCTTTGGACTTTTTTCTTTGAAGTTATATTAAATCGCTGGTCTATGCCAACGTTAGAAGAGCTGCAGGCCAACATCGAACGCGAAATTCCTGGTGAAAATTCGGCCTTTTTGTGGGCTCGAATCATGGAAAATTGGGTCCAGCGTATTCACTCGTTGCCAGCGCTTCTGCGGCGGACATTTGAACGATATCGTATTCTATAATTAATGGCATCGATTGTACTTTCATTTGAAATTAAAATCATTTCCATAAGCAACCCGCAAGTTTTTTAATTGGAAAAACAAAATGCGTCACTCTATTTTAACGAATTTGCATTGGAGTGTTTAATGGTCTCATTTCAAATGTACTGTACTTGTACTGTAAGTGGCTTCCAAAGTTGGCAGTGTAAAAAAAAAGGTCGTCCAAAACTAAAATATAATTCATAAAATCTTCAACAGTGCCTGGCATCCGTTTTCACTGTCACTGGAGGACAGACCTCATGGCATAATTTTGTAAACTGTGCGACAGGACCAATGTGTGTAAGGAAGTAAGAAAGGCTTTCAGTACAATAGCCCATAATATTATAAGCACTACCTGTCAAGACGCTAAACTTGCTTGATTTCTTGAGCCAATGAATTTTAGTTGTCTTCCCTCCATGCTTTTTGCTTTTTCATCCTAGTTGCTATTGTGAACTATTGGGAGTTACATGAGAAGAGCGAAGATCTATCAAGCGAGAGGTGGTATGTTCGAAGACTAAGCCTAGTATATTCGATTTGTCGCTTTTTAGGCTGACTGTTAGCCGACTCAGCTGTCAATTAGTTCATTAGTTTGAGAATGACAGAAAGAGTACTCAATTGCCCCAACCCCTTGTGGGGCATAGTGCGCCAACTGTTACATATGGCCCAGTAGACGTTTCGTTGGCATAAACTAGTTTCGGAGAATGCTGCTTCCAGCATGCACCTCCTACTCCCCCACTTAGCCACCTACCTGCGGCAAGTCGGGAGATGCTGTGGCTTATTATTACACCCTGCACCACCGGAGAAAGACACCACAAACATCCACGGCTACGAACATGGTCGTGGGCGGGACTCGAACCCGAAACGTCGGTAAGTCAGACATGAGACTGATGCCTCTACGCACTGAGCTACCGGTCGCCCCGTAGAAACCGCGGCGGCGGCGGTTTGTTGAACAGTGACATGACATTTATTATAAAATAATAAATAGTGTAGAGTTCGCGTACATCATTTCGAGTTAACCATTAATTATTATTATTTATTCAGTGCCGAAAACTATTTAAATTTGAATGTTCAAAGTGAAATTTGAAATTCGTAGCGTTCGATTCACTCTTTTTCCAGATGCAGATGAAACGAACACACCTATTGATTCAATGTTCTATCAGTGTTCAGTACAGAATGATATAAACACCATACTCTGGTATCAGTATCATTGCTTCCAAAACTGCCATTAGCTACTTGAGGATAATGATTGATACGAAGCTCATATTCAGAGACACACCAAGTTTATATCCGAGGAAGCGGACGCCCTTGTGGCTCTGGTTTGGATGATGCCAAGCGGTTTCTACTGTCGAGAATGGTTGGTTGGTTAGGGCCATCCCATCTTAGAAAAAACGAAAAGAAACCCCAATTACGCGGGTGTGCGCCGTTTTGATGCCTCGCAAGAGAAAGTCCGTTAAGATTGAAGTCCATTAGGGGGATTAACCTGGGCGTTACCTTAAATCCAACCAGTGAAACTGGGAAAACAATGTATCTCCCCTATTCCATTGCTGCGATCTCCGATGTATCCGTGAGGAACGCTTTACGAAAAGTACTATGACGCCCCCTGGATAATGCTGGGCATTCGCAAAGCAAATGAGTCAGGGTCTCCTTACAGCTACGGCAGAATTCATTGTAGGGTATGCCAAGTTTGACCACGTGCTCCCCCACTGATCAGTGTCCCGTCATGATCGTAACAACTCTGGCCACATCTGTACGGCTCCTATTCAGAAGGGCTGGTCTTTAGTGTATTGTAAAATGGCCATAAGTTCCTAGATGCTGTACACGCCGTCAGAGTGCTCCATCTGTCGTAATAGTTGTATAAAATAAATAAAATAAATAACTGGCACAACAATCCAATTTGAGCCATGGCCTCGAGATGAGTTAGCATCATCTCATTTTCTAGATCGTGACGGTCTTGTGCAGAGGTGTGTGGTCAGCAACACGCTCAACCGAGTTATTTACCCCATAAATGGGTACTCATTTAACAGCTGAGTGGGCTCATAGTCCGACACGTAAATCCCCTTTTTATCGAAAACTACCGCATTCAGTAGGAATCGAACCGGGGCCCAGTGCGTAGCAGGCGAACGTGCTAACCGTTGCGCCATCCGGACTACTAGCTGTATAAACTCCTCTTAATAGCCCCAAGTGGCGCGTGGACTACCACCGCGTAAGATACGTCGGGGGCAGAACCTAGCCTCGCAAGTTAGTCGGCCCGCTCGTTCGTTGCTACATTCCTATGACCCGGAACCCAAAAGAGTATGATTCTGTGGATACTGGCCATGTCGTTCAACTCCCGACGACATTGCTTTACTATTTTAAATGACGTTGTCGCCGCCTCTAGAGCCTTTATAGCAGCTTGGCTATCCAAGAAAATGGCGATATCCCTTGAGGCTACTGTACTGCGGTTCAGCATCCGACAAGCCTCCCTTATAGCCAGCGCTTCCGCTTGAAATGCACTTGCATAATCTGGGAGGCGGAGTAACTTCCAAATTCTGAGATTTTCCGGAAAAATCCCTGCACCGACGCCGCAAGCCATTTTCGAGTTATTAGTGAAAATCCTCAGGTCATATCTTGGCGTAACATCTTCCTTTTTTTTTTTTTTTGCTTATACCAAAGCTTAGGGGGTAACCCTTTGATGCGAGAGCACAGCATTGGCGGTAAGGGATTAAGGTAGTGGGGAGATGGGTTGAGTTTGAATAAGGTGACGGTGTACATTCCGTTTAAATTTTTGTAGGTCATAGTTGCGGGGGAAAACAAAAGATGGTAGATCGTTCCACATTCGTGTTGTCCTAGATACAAACGAGTCATGGAATTTGGCGGTGCGACTATTGCTGAGTTCTAGAAGATGAGGATGGACACGACTGGCTAGTCGGGTGTTACGTAAAGGAAAAGTACGCTCAGGAATGAGGTTGGCTATTTCATCAGAGCAACGGCGGTTGTAGTAGCGATAGAAGAGTGAGAGACAGCCGACACTTCGCCGGTGTTCAAGCGGTTCGATTTTAGATGTTATGGGTTCCTCGCCAATAAGCTTGAAGGCTTTCCGTTGAACTTTGTCTAACGCGGATAATGCGGTTCTACCTGCGCCTGCCCATATGTGGGAATTAAATTCAAGTCTCGGTCTTATATGAGCCTTGTAAATTTGAGCCAGATCAGATGGTGAAAAGTATCTTTTACAGCGATTCAGAAAGCCCAGACACTTCATTGCGTTTTTTGCAACGCAAAAAATGTGGTCGGACCAATTTAGTTTACTGGAAATGTTAATACCTAGTATGTTCAGTATGGGCGAATCAGGAATGCTGACCCCATCGACAAGAATGGGTTGGGCGGTAGGTGGAGCACATCGCTTATTGGAAAGTAGACAACATTGAGTTTTTGAGGCGTTAAACTCTACTCGATTCGCTTTCCACCATGCAATAATTTTTGAAATGTCTTCATTTAGTGAGTCAAACATGCGATCTCTGTTGATAGATGTTGAATTTCGGCGAGAGTCAGCTACAGAGTTGAAAGAGTAAGTGTAGTCAAGGGTGCTATCGTCTGCAAAGCTATGGATTGAGTTGGAAGTCACGCTGAGAAGATCGTTGATGAAGAGAAGGAAGAGTGTTGGTGAAAGGACAGTACCTTGGGGGACCCCTGCGTTGGTGGTATGGCAATTTGATTTAACTCCATCAAGGACGACCTGAAGCGAACGGTCGTGAAGGAAACTTTCGATCCATTTAACTAATTTTGGGTCCAAAACAAAAGCCTGGAGCTTAGCTAGAAGAGCCGGATGCCAGACTCTATCAAAAGCTTTCGAAATGTCGAGGGCAATGATTTTAGCTTCGCCAAATTGGTGGATACAGCGATTCCATCTTTCGGTGAGGTATGTCATTAGGTCGCCGGTGGAGCGCGAAGACCGGAAACCATATTGCCGATCATTGATGAGATTAGCTCATTAGTTGGTTGTTAACCAGGGTTTCGAAGACTTTTGATAGGGTCGAAGTTAGTGCTATTGGTCGGTAGTTAGATGGATCACATGCTTATCCTTTCTTGGGGATTGGTTGGACATGAGCTAGTTTCCACGATGATGGGAACACTCCTGTTGCGTAGGACAGGTAAAAGAGTTTTCGGAGAGGTTTGGCTAGCGAAGAAGCGCAGTGTCTGAGAACTAAGGGGGAGATGCCATCAGGTCCAGCCGATTTTGATACATCGAGTTTTGAGAGTACTTTAAATACTTCCCTAGTGCGGAAATGCAAAGGTCTCTGGTGTGAATCACATAAGGGTATGGCTGGTGGACTCTGAGTAGTGGGTAGTAGGCAAGAGTTTGCAACAAAAGTTTCGGCCAACAGGTTGGCCTTGTCTTGCGGTTCACTGTAAATTTTGCCATCATATACCAGTGGTGGAATAGAAGAGGAGGTGAAGTTATTCTTCACAGATTTGACGAGTGACCAGAAACCTTTGCTACCTTTCCGTTGAACGAACACTTTCTGCCTAATTTTGCTGTCAAACTGGAGTTTAGCCTTATTTATGACTGATTTGCAGATGTTACGCGTAGAATTGTAAACTTCTCTCAGTTCGACAGAGGGGCATTGTTTGTATGCACGGTATGCCGCTTCTTTTCTCTTTATAGCCTCTTTGCAATCTCTGTTAAACCAAGAGTTGGTGGTTGGTTTGGTATTCTTAGAACTGTGTGGGATAAAGCAGTGCATTCCATACCAAATGATGTTACTAATTGACTCGCTTATATAATCGACGTTCTGCGTAGAGAAGCAGTCAGACCAGTTCAGTTCACTGATGAATTGATTAAATGCAACCCAGTCCGCCTTATCATAATGCCACAATAGTCTCTTGTTGGAAGATAGATTATTGACATTTAGTGACCTAGTTGTGAATTTGGTCGATATCAATTTATGATCGGAGTTTCCCAAAGGAGATGAAACAGATACTGAATATTTGTCGGGGTGTGAGGTTATAAACAGGTCCAATAAGTTGGCGTTTTGACCTTCTATATCAGGTATTCTGGTTGGGGAATCTACTAATTGGTGTAGGTTGTATGATTCACAGAATAGCTCAGCCAGTCTTCCTGCTTGGCTTGTAGATGAAGAATATTTAAGCCATTGTACATTGTGTACATTGAAGTCGCCTGCCAAGACAATTTCTGATGCAGGGTATTTATCTAAGAGCTCATCGACATTGGTGGAAAGTATATCGAAGTAACGTTCAGTATCAGGATCAGAAATCCCAGGGCTTCGATACAGAAAACACAGGAATAGAGTATGTTTATTGAAATTGAACCTAATCCAGGTGTATGTGAATTCTGGATTAGATAAAGTGAACTGGGGACTGATGGTGGAAAAGGCGATATTATTTCGAATGTACATTGCAATCCCCCTTTGGGTTGCAAAAACGGGCAAAAAACGATAGCCTTGGATGTTAAATTGGTTTATTTCGCAATCGCTAAGGACTTTTGTTTCGCTTAACGCCATAACTGCTGGGTTGTGTAGCATGAGATGGGCATGTACCGCAGTATAATTCGCTCTAATTCCACGAATGTTGCAAAAATCAAATCTAAATTCTTGCATGTTTAGACGGAATGTACAAAGTTATGGGGGGTAGAATTGGTCACTCGATAACTGAACGCAGCAGCAATAATCCAATCACAGCTAACAGTAGTGTTATGCCTACTTGCTAGTTGTCGTTGAATTGAAAGCGGCCAGTATTCAATTATGGTTGCGATTAATGCAAATGCATTAAATTCAGAAGTTGGACAGGATGTTAAGTCTACAAGGAACAGACTCACCGGGACTTTGCTGTGCTGTCACTAGGGGGCCCTTCGCTATTGCACACAACACAAATACGCCCGCACACACGATTTTTTTTTTTTTACGAACAAATGTGGCGCGCACATGTATCTTTAGCCCGGATGCACTTCGTTTCTATTTTTCTATTTTTAGATTTGTTTTTTTTTTAGGAACGATGTCGCGCACGTCCGTTCCTCTGGACGGTCCGAACTCAACTTTTTCCTCACACCATTCCGTTCTAATTGGCCAGTGGCGAAGTGTTTCTGATATTCTGTTTCGGCGACGATGTAGTCCGTTGGGATCATGTCCTACACGTCACTCGGAATGGATGACAGTATGTTGCTGTGTCCATATGGTTTCGTGGTCCAGTTATCAGACTCCCTGAGCCTGACCGCGCTACAAGCTTTGTTAAAGCTAACTTGTAGGTCAAAGGGAAGTAAGTGCAAGAAAGCATTTTATACCTCTGTCGGACATGATCGTATAGCACCCGTTACTCCGATGCATGCAGTCCTTTGCATCTTGCTCAGCATGACAATGTTATATCTCCTGCGCAGCGCTGGCCACCAGACCATCGCTCCGTATGTGAGTATCGGTCGCACTACTACTGTGTATAGCCACAAGAACATTCTCGGCTGAAGTCCCCAATTCCTGCCGCAGGTTCTCCTGCGCTGCTCCACAGGGTATATCTACCGTTGCCGTCTCCTCCTACCAGCAAGCTAGATCTCTTCCGTGCCACTTCTTTCGTTAGTAGAAGTAACTCATCGATGAGTGATGTGCGGTCGTGGGCCATGTAAACAGAGGAAATATAGACAGCTCTTCCATCTGCTGTTTCCACTGTCTAGAATACATCACCAATGTGAGGCCGTGCGCTTCGTTAAGCTTTGTAGTCCTTGCAGCGACCATGGCTGTCTTTGCTCTACGATCATAGCTAACCACTATTTGTGTATATTTTTTCTCCAACAAGCTGAACAATTAGCTTAGTGCTTAAAGCTCAGCGATGACGACTATCCTTTTCGTAGCTTGCTTTTTGTTTATGTAATACATGTTTATTGCCTGGGAATAATCCACAAGGATGTAGTCAGCATTTCCCTAGAGTTCCATATTTAATCATGCAACCCCTACTCCACTGGCTGGATTTCATAATCTTCAAAATCATATTAAAGAAAAAAAAAACAATAAGCAATCAGAATAAACCTTCAAAATAACTTGATTGTATCGCTTGCGTTTATTAAGCGCCATTGGTTCCTCTCTAAGTACTCACTCCAAATTCCCCTTATGTCTTACTTAATCACCCAGACAGCAAAGGATACTACTATTCATTGGCAATCATAAAAAACATACATCCCTGAACTTCAGCACCAAACTACCAAGTCAATATGTATTCAAGTCAGTAAAACTTCCAAAGTAGATTCCTTAAAGAAAAACGAACTTCACTGCTAGTAGTTAAATCCTATGATTGAAAAAACTGACTACTTTCAAAGTTACACAGTGGTAGTCATCGGACTCGGACTGCATAGATGGAAAAACAATTTTGGCTAGTTGCCAAACAACTAAGCAACGACCATTTGGTAGACTGCGAACATTTCATTCTGCAGACCAGTATTTATTGCACGTACATGTTCGAGCTTCTAAGCAGCCGATTACTTTCCTACAAAAAGGACTTGTTGATTTGCTCGTTAGGAATACCACACTATCAGTGGAAGCTTACTCGTACTCTATTTGCGAAGTCAGACATGTAGAAAAATTAACTTCTTCGACCGTTTACTGTGAAGCAATGCCAAGTTCATGAAAACCCATTCCGAATACAAGGACACACTTCAATGACTTTTTTGATCCTTTGAACAACGCAACCTACTTGGGTAGTAACATTAATGTGCATCGTGACTCTCATATGGTGAGCGGGAATGATATTTCAAAGTCGAACGTTCAAGCAATAATCGTGTACGGGCACGGTATTATCCAATAAAACTGAAAATCCTATGTAATACAGCTCCTTGCAGGAATGGATTCGAATTCGGCCTGGACGGGTAGTTTATGATGTCGTAATTGTATCTCGCGACAACACCAACTGCGAGCAATATGGTGACTGGTAAGTGGACAATAATAAAAGGAGCGCGTTAGACCGCGTTTACCACAGCCATTAAAAGGGCTTTTAAGACCACATAGACCGGATATCAATCAATCTAGGACATGCTGTGCTAGTCCTTTAAATGTACTAAAATGGCTTTTTGATTGGTGTTGCCAGATTGTCTGCATTGTCAGAACGTGCGATGGATTTTCCATTAACATATTATCAACGTCTGTAAGCGCAGAAAACAAATGTCGCATGGGGATTAAGGTGTTATCCTTGACCGATTTATATCGGCTAAAGAGGTGATTTGAAAGAAAATATGCACGATGAGTTGGAGCGCGGCAACTCAGTATCGACCAATTCACGTCAGAAGCAAATACCACAACAATTCACACTGCAGGGACATGAACAGTATAGCATGAAACCCAGGAGGGTGTGATGCTCATAAATCCTTTGCAAATTGGATTTACGAGCGATAATTCATAATCCACTAAAATCCATCTTGCCTGCAGCGCTCTGGACCATCAGCAACCAATAAATGCTGGGGCTAAGCAAATCCTCCTTTTGTTTTGCCCTAATAGAATAGGACGAGTGCTTTTCGGCTCGATGCATGAGAAATGGGTGGCGAGTGGCGGTCCGGGCGGTGTAAATAATTCTAAAACGGATTTCGGATGTGTGAAATTCACTTTACGGTCTGCTACATCCTTTTTCAAAACGTGTTATCCCACAAAGTCTTGATAGCGTACGGAAGACTCAGTAGACCATAGCCGTCTAACAAAAGACTTCGAAATTAAAATAAGCAATAAAGTATAGCATATTACTGACTTCAAACCCATAAATGAACGGCTGTGTGCGATTCGCATCAAGACTCGATTCTTCAATCTCTGGCTCATCAATGTGCATGCCCCCACTGAAGTTAAAGAAGACGCAGTAAAAGACGAGTTCTACGCCCACCTTGAAACTCTCTTCGACTCACTTCCAACAAATGACGTCAAATTGCTGCTGGGAGACTTTAACGCGAAAGTCGGGAATGAAAGTTGGCATCGGGGGACCTCTGGAGGCCACAGCCTCCATGAAGAATGTAACGATAACGGCCAGCGACTTATCGACTTCGCCTGCAGCAGGAATCTAGTCGTAAGCTCTACGTGTTTCCCGCATCGACGCATTCACAAGCAGACCTGGAAGTCTCCAGACGCACATACCGTCAACCAAATTGACCACGTCCTCATTTGCAGGAGATGGGCGTCTAGTGTCATGGATGTCCGCTCCTATCGAGGAGCAAACTGCGACTCAGATCATCACTTGGTGAAGACGACCTACAGATGTAGAATTTCCTCAGTGCACCAGTCAAGAATCAGCCCTCCCAAAATCTTTGCGGTTGATAAGCTCTTGAGTGATGCTACAGCGGTGGCGTATACTACCGCCCTTGAGGAAAAACTATCACCTATGCTACACAACATCAGCAACACAGGCGTCCATGGGTTCTGGGAAGAACTCAAGGGTACCATCAAGGATGTCGCAGAGAAGGTCGTGGGATATAAAGCCCGGCGAGCGCGGAATGACTGGTTCGACGAAGAATGCAAAAATTCACTTGACGCGAAAAACGAGGCCTACAGACAATGGATTCAACGAGGAACCAGAGCCAGAAGAGAAAAATATGACGAGCTACGGCGAATATCGAATAGAATAATTAGACGTAAGAAACGTAAATACTTTGACGAGCAGTTGCTGAACATAAACGAAAACTTAGCTAATAGGAACACCAGACAAGCGTACAAACTAGTAAATACAATTAAGAACGGCTACCAACCCAGGACTAGCCTTTGTAAGGACAAGGATGGAAACATCATCAGCGACACCGATGGTATTAACAAACGATGGGCCTCTTATTTTGAAGAGCTTCTAAACCGACCATCTAACATCCCCACACAGGAAGCTCTCGACGATATTGTTGATCTAGGCCCACCCATTCAACCCCCGACAGTAGAGGAAGTTGATCTCGCGTTGCGGTCACTAAAACGAAATAAAGCGCCGGGCGCTGACGAGATCCCAGCTGAACTGCTAAGATTCGGTGGAACGAGTCTAGTTGATGCCATACATCAATTACTCCTGCGAGTATGGGAGAACGAGGAGATCCCAGACGATTGGCGCAGAAGCATCATCTGTCCAATCCATAAAAAGGGAGATAAATTGCGATGTGAGAATTACAGGGGCATCTCACTAGTTTGTACGTCCTATAAAATTTTGACGAAAATTCTGGAAAATAGAATAAAACCGTACGCAGAACGAGTCATTGGCGAATATCAAAGCGGTTTCAGACCTGGTCGCTCCACAACCGATCAGCTCTTCTCAGTCAAACTGATACTCCAGAGGTGCTGGGAATACAACGTAAACGTATACCAAATCTTTGTCGACTTCAAGCAGGCATACGACAGTATCGATCGTGGAGTACTGTACAACATCATGCTGCAATTTGGTATACCAGCAAAATTAGTGCGACTGACAAAGATGACGATGACCAACTCCGTCTCACAAGTCAGGATCCAGAATAGACTTACTGATCTATTTGAAACACGCACTGGTTTGAAACAGGGCGATGGACTGGCACCGACGCTCTTCAACCTAGCACTGGAATACGTTATTCGGGCCATGAATATGGACAACAGCAAGACGCTGCTCATCAAGTCGACACAATTAGCAGCGTACGCCGACGACATCAACATCATGTCCCGAAGATTGGCTGACGCAGAAGAACTTCTGCATACGCTCGATACCGCTGCAAAGGAAGTTGGATTACGTATTAACGAGGGTAAAACTAAAATAATGATGCAATCGGTGACAAGGACACCTGCACAACCGAGCATCAACGTGGGGGACCTCAACATCGAGTTCGTGAACAACTTCATCTACCTGGGTTGCAACCTGTCAAGGGACGCCAACGAAACTGACGAAATCAAGCGACGGATACAGTTAGCTAATAAGACTTTTTTCTCGGTTCTCCCCATAATGAAATCGAAGCATGTGCACAGAAACACGAAGCTCCGCGTGTACAAAACCATTATACGACCAGTGCTATGCTATGGCTGCGAAGCATGGACCCTAACTCAAGCCTCCGAAAACATGCTAGACACTTTCGAACGTAAGGTTCTACGGCGAATTTTCGGGGCTGTTTGCGATCGAGATGGATGGCGCATCCGGTACAACCATGAGTTGTATGAAATGTACGATGAGCTGCAAGTCTCGAAAATCGTCAAACTACAACGACTTCAATGGGCAGGGCATGTACAAAGAATGGACGATGATCGCATGCCTAAGAGAGTAATGAATGCAGAACGAGTCGACGGAGCGAGACTGCGAGGACGACCGAGATCTCGTTGGGAGAGCTCAGTAGGTGTGGACGCCGTGCAGCTGCTGGGCTCCCAAAATTGGAGGACGCGGTCACGTGACCGAGATAATTGGAGGACAATGATCCAGGCGGCCAAGGCCCGACGTCGGGCTGTCGCGCCACGATGATGATGATGATGATGATGATGAATAAAGTGTTATAGGAGCTTAATATATTAAATGTACAATCATCCCCTAATGAACAGTGAATGCTTTCATAATGAGATTAACCGTGATTTTCACTTGGGTCACAAGACTGTCTACTTCTACAGACGAGACTCATCGATTACTCCACTAGCTCGTGGATCGTAACCTTTCATCCCTATGTTCGTCATTCGGAAGTTTAATGACAAAAGTTGACATTGTCTGTGTTCCCGTCGGCTATACTCGTATGAAGGATGTGTAATGATGGACACGGTCAGCCAAGAGAAAAAAAGATCTGAAATAAACTTCAGCTGAAGCGCAAAATGAAAGTATAACAGGGTGCTGGTAATTGTTTTAGCGTTCACGCTGAGTTCCAAATAATTGGCAAGTAATTGACAGACTGTGGTCTACGCAAAACTTTGGTAATTAAGTGGACAATCGATGGAATATTTAATTATACTCGGAATTCATCGAATGAATGTAAGTTTTGCAAACAAATTATCGATATCGGCTACCCACATGGGAGCGCTCTGTCAATATTTGTGGCAAATGAAAATGAGATTTTCGACACTTGGTACAAGTGATTAAAACACACTCTTTTTTGAAATGAAACTTTTATGTGGGGCGACCGGTAGCGCAGTGTGTTGAGGTTTCAGTCTCATGTTTGACTACCGGCGTTTCGGGTTCGAGTCCCGTCCACGACGACATGCGTGGCCATGGATGTGAAGGAGGTGCATGCTGGCAACTGCATTCTCTGAAACCAATTTATGCCAACGAAACGTCAACTGGACCACATGGAACAGTAGACGCGCTATGCCCCACAAGGGGTTAGGGCAATTGAGTAGTAGTAGTCATGTGAGCAAAACCGTTTGCACACAGCTCGATATGTAACGAAAAACCGAGACCATGACTCATCATTTATACCGACTCGACTGTAGAAATCCCGCAATGCGTTGCAATGCCATAAAGATTGATGGAACGCAAGTTACTGGAAAATAGATAATGAGGCAAATGGAAAATATGAAAAATACATCATCGTGGCACTACAACCCGACGTCGGGCTTTGGCCGCTTGGATCATTGTCGTCCAATTATATCGGTCAAGTGACTCCGTCTTCAAATTTGGGAAGCAGAGCAGCTTTTCGGTGTCGGCATCTACTCAATCTTCCCAACTCTCGGTCCATTCGTTGTACATGCCCAACACATTGAAGCCGTTATAGTTGGACGATTCTCGAAACTTTCAGCTCATCGTACAGCTCCTACAGCTTATAGTTGTATCAGATATGCCTTCCATTTCGGTCGTAAACTTCCCCGAAAATCCGCCGAAGGACCCTCTGGTTCAAATGTAGGCTTGAGTTAGGGTCAAGGTTTCGCAGTCATAGCATAGCACTGGTCGTATGATGGTTTTATATATGCTAAGGGTTGTGCGCACATGCTTTGATTTCATTATTGGGAGGACTGCGAAAAAGTCTTTTTTTTTTTTTGCTAACTATATCCGCCTCTTGATTTCGTCAGTTTCCCTGGCGTCATTTGACAGCTTGCTACCCATGTAAATGTAGTCGTCTACAAATTCGATGCTGAGATTCCCGACAGTGATGTTCGGTTGAACTGGCGTCCTTCTTTTGTTTTGTCCTCGGTAATGCCATGTCAAGAACTTGACTGTCAAGTTAGCATTACCACCCCTTAAAATTGGGTAATAAATAAAAGTCGAGTATAGTGGATTAATTATCGTGAATTTGTTATAAATTTCTCGTGTTTGTTCTTTAAAAAATAACTTAAAACTTTTTTCTTTCACGAGAAATTTACAACAAATTTACTGCAATTAATCCGCTATACGCGACTTGAACATTTTTAATTTTTACCCTATTTCAGGAGGTGGCAATGCTAACTTGAGTGTTAAGTTAGTTACCAGGGGTTGTTTTTAAAAAAAAAACAAACGCGACAAATTTTTTCTTTCACGATAAATTCACGACAATTAATCCACTATACGCTACTTCGAAATTTTTAAGAGGTAATGCTGACTTAATGGACATGATAGAGTTCTACTAGTGCAGTTCTATTGATGTTGATGGTAAACCTTACACTATTTGATAGCCATCCCAGTTGAAGTTTTCGTAGCACTTCGCTGCGAACCTATACTGTTTGTGCGGATGACTGGTCGGCAAGGACAGAAAGGAGATGTCAGTTTATCTGTAAAACAGAATGTTTAAAAACGTAACCAATAATCATCAAAATCATTTAAGACCATTTTGAGAAAGGAACGGCTGATCCGATCAGAACCATTTTAATGTGGAAAAAACAAATAGAGTAGTTAATTAGAAACACAATCAAGAGTCGTTGGTAGGTAGGTAGATTACCTGCTGTGACAAATCACAGCTCACATAGACCTCAAATAGGTCCGTTGTGATACCACTAACACACATCCTCTCTCAACATTTCTGATAGTTAGAGCCATCCAGAGCTAACAATAAAACTCTGGAATTTTCCAACATCCGCGCTTTCTAACTCTTTCAAGTTAGTGAAGAAGTAATATCCAAGTAACGACCTCCTTCTACCTGCCAAAGCCGGACAGGAGCAGAGAAGGTGGAAGCTATTTTCCTCTTCGTTCGCATCTGCACAGCTCCTGTAAAAGTCATTATAGGGAAGCTGAAGTCTCCTGGCATGTTCCCCAATGAGACAATGTCCCCAATGCCCACCACCGAACCAATAGTAGCCTTTTTCACTCGTTCCTGGACATTGGGTTTCCAACCTAACCTTTTGTCGAGAATGAGCCCAAGAAATTTCGCTGTTTCCGAAAAAAACTAATCTAGTCCCTCCCAACTGTGGGGGCACGACAGAAGGTACCTTGTGCCTCCTAGTAAAAAGAACAAGTTCAGTCTTGCTCGGATTAATTTTTAAGCCACAGGAATTGGCCCGATTTGTAAGTAGAGAGAGGGCGTTCTGAAGCACCTCACCGAGAACGGTTGGAAACTTATCCAAAATAGCAATGGCAACATCATCCGCATAAGCTATCACCCTGCAGCCCAGTTTTTCCCAGTCAAGAAGCAACGAGTTAACCACCACGTTCCAAAGAATTGGGATAAAACGCCGCCTTGCGGAGTGCTCCTTATTACTTGTCTTTGTTTCGATGATGAGCCTAGGCTAGTATGAACAACCCTCGATGTAAATAAAAGAGTCGTAAATATTAACAAAAATGATATATTTTTTTTACGTTATCACTTCAATACATACGACCCTGCAGAAGATATTGCCAAAAGCCATTTTTTACAATATGAGGAAACCCATGAAAACTGAAATATGCAAATTCTTAAATATTATATTTTTTATTAAAATAAAGTTAGTAACCAACGAAAAAAATTTAATCCGAACATTTTCTCCGTCTATTAAATTACAGGAAGATATGGTCTGCTTATCATGCACGGCAACTGGTGAGCGTGTTTGCTTAGCAGCTGAAGGATTTGGCAATCGGCATTGCTTTCTGGAAAATATAGCCGATAAGAATGTCCCTCCGGATTTATCACAATGCGTTTTCGTAATTGAACAAGCACTTTCGGTGCGTGCCTTACAGGAGTTAGTGACGGCAGCCGGTTCAGAAACCGTAAGTATAGTACTTTCGCTTGTTACTTCTAACATAAGATAAAAACAAAACATAAAACCAACGCATTTTTTTTATCTATAATATAATTTTATTCGAGTTATAATTATTTCATTATGCATATGATTTATCTTAAATAAAAATTCTGTAAAAATGTCCACCATCTATATGTTCAATATAATAATACTTTATCCGTTACGCTTGATTTATTTTAAAAATGTTATTATTTTGGACAAGGAAATTAAAACCGTTATTGTAAATCATTATCATGATATTGTTGGTTATATTGTTTCATATACACTATGTGATTTTTTTTGCCGCAACCCCTAGTTGGGAAAAGCGCTTCATTATATGTATTTCTAGCGCCTAGTACGCACACAGTTAAAAATCTCGGTATTTTTTTTAAACCTGGTCTTGGACTACCACCATTTTTAATAATTTTAATTCTATAATCTAAACCTTTTCAAAGTTTACTTTTATTTTAAACCAAATTTGTAATAAATTCTAATACAATTCAAAGTTTACTTCTATTTTAAACCAATTTGTAATAAATTCTAATACAATTCAAACCTTTTTGTGTTCTTTTTGTTCTCGCATTAGTTTCTAATCTAAGTTTAATTAAAAGGTAAACCCCACAAAGTATATTTTTCGAGTCTCAAGTCTCACTATAACTAATCGCAGTCAGCTCGAAATATTATGCTGCGTGGCCGAGTGGTCTAGGTCGCAACTCTACAACACGGAGTTCACAGGTTCGATGCTGCGCCATGGCGAAAAAAGTTAAAGATTAGCTGGCTAACCTGTGATGGGTTTAATAAAGGATTTGGAAGTTTAGAAAATTGAAAAAAAAAATAATGGAGAAAAAACTTAGAGGAGTTAAAAAAACGCAGTAAAATTAATATTTTTTCATAGATTATAATATCTGTAGATTAAATTTTAAACCAACAATTTGATTAAAAAAATAATGCCAGAAAAGTTTAATATTTAAACCAGTGAAGTTTACGGAAGCAATTGTAATACTTTCATTTTATTAAAATCTAATACAATTTTGGTGTCGTCATATATGTAACCCCAATTAGCATTGATAATAGACCAGGATTTTTAACTGTGCACTGCGAGTCCTGAATAGATTCTTTTGCGTCTCGATGGAATCTCGCCTGCCACAGCTCATTGCAATATATAGGAAATACATACCCAATTCTCGACGAAAATGAGTCGAGGCAGACGAGATTCTGGAGAGACGCAAAAGAAATTATTCAAAGAATCGCAATGCGTACTAGGCGTAAGAGGCATAGCTACTGTTTTGTTAGTAGTACTTATATTACAAATTTCGGATAACGTGTGTTGTTGGCACACACATCCTATTCCATGGGAAAAAATACTAGGTATTAAACGATTAAAAAAAAACCCTTATCAATGTAGTATAAATTTTGTCTCTGGAAACAATTCAACCAACTACTCATTATATCTACTTTATTTATAATTTATATTTTACTTGTATATGAACATCGTCTTCTTGTATTTTTCTTTCTCTTCTCGGTTGCTATGTTTAAAATTCGCTCGCACATTCAAAATTTGAAACCAAACAAATTAAAAATCTATTATCTTAAAAAAAACTAAATTATAAATAAATTTTGCAATTGTGCGCAGGATAAGGCGCTTGTAAGTACTCATCAACAAAACATCAATAATTTTTTTTCGGCCTCGATTCATCTTATGTGTATATTTACTAAATAGAAAATTTTATGTGAATAACAAATACTAAACATTATATTAATATCTGTATCAGTAGATTTTTAATGTTGTTTCGTTGCATTTATAATCATAAATTGGCGAAATTTTCATTGTCTTCGCTAGTGTGTTAATACTACACTATCAATTAAGCGGTGTAAATGTTTATATTCAATGTACGGTTTGTTTGTAGTGGATCCATCTAACATCGAAAATAGCATAGTAATATTAACTAAAGTTTTTATTCTACCAATTGGCAACTTCCGGTTAAGTCCCTACAAGGAACTACAAAGATTGGTGGCCAAAGCGGGCGCCCAAATTGAAATGGACACCATTAATGACTGTGGCGACACAGTTCAAGGTTACTGACATGTACTCCATCAACGAGAGAGCGTCGCCTCCGTACGTGCTTGATGTCGTTTAGTATCAGAAGGTGTGGGCAAGGTTTCCACCCTCTCGTTTTTTTCCTCTCATTGCCCATTCCACTTCAACTAAATTATAATGCTTGGAGAACGACAGCACAGCACATAATCGTAAAATGAAAACCAGGAAACCTCAGAGTCAACAAAGAAATTAAAAATTTAAGGTACCTGCGTCTCTCTCGACCTGGTGGTTTGGACCGTGGGCTTGATACTCCAACCCTACTATGAAAGTCTCACGGCCAAACAAAACCAACCCTTTAGGATGTCCTGAAAATTCAAAATCAAAAGTATGAGGTTTTAGCTAAATACATACATTCCATGAAAGTACCTTAAAGAAAAAGTGGAACATTTTCACAAAAAACTGGACTCCGGAGCGTATACACCCCTGACCTGTACAGACCTAGTGATACCAAAAGTGCCAATTGGCATCGACCATATGCATTAAAAGTGAGTTTCCTATATGATCAGATTGAACTGTGGGTGGGGAGCCAATGAGAAGTTTCATCGTTCATCCATTCGGATGTTATATATGTGCATTTGAACTAACATTTATAGGGGAGGTTGGCGTTCATTCAGTAAGATCTTGCCCGTTTTAAAATCAACCAACTAGATCCTACAAACATTTGACCAAAACTTCAAGCATCTAGCTTTATTCTATCGAAAGTTATCATGCGAATGGACATACAGACGAACAAACGGACAGACGGACAAACGGGCAGACGGACAAACGGACAGACGGAAAAACGGACAGACGGAAAAACGGACAGACGGGCAAACGGACAGACAGACAGGCGAACGGACAGACAGACACGGCTAAATCAAATCAAGAGCTGACCCTGATAATTTATATGACATATACATTGATATACCTACGGAGGCTCCTTTAAGGTGTTACATATAGTATATTCGTCGCGATAAAAGCAATATACCCTACACTTTATAAAATCTAGGGTATAAAAAGAACGACTTCACCGATGACGGCTAAACATATAAGTGCGCGTTATTGTATGCGTGCGATATGTGTACCCTCCTAGTAATTGTGTTTTTATATATCAAAAACATTTCGCCATATCGTATTCCTCGTACATTAATCATACAAAATAAAGTACTACTAAATTTCTCAAGTCGCGCTTGGTGGCCAGTGGTCGTTCGGTCACCGGTGCGACCAAAAACTGCCTGTGGGTCCTAATAGAACTCTCACAATGCTCCGAGCTTGTCAGTATAACCACGACGCGGATAGGAGGTGGATGCTAGCAACTGCACTTCCGAAAAGAAGATATGCTACCGAAACGTCAACAAGGCATAGAAATGCTAGAGATGTTGATGAACCCATGCCCCCGGGAGGGATCAAGGTAATTAACACATACTTCTCATGGTGTCTTCCAGTCCTGTCGGGCAGACATTCCGGGTAAATATATGCAATGGCAGATCCAGAGGGGGCCCGGGCCTCCTCCAAAATGTTTGGCATGTAGAGCTTGGTTTTGATACACGCTAGGATATACTCGAAAATAATTTATGCAAATTGACAGCGAATATGAAAGATACCCGGCCCAAATATGCCGGCATTTTTTTTTCATAGCCTAAAATCACGCAGCCCATTAGAAGTGAGCGTGCTTCTGTTGTCTAATCTAATAGGTCCCTCTAAAGGTTCTAATGCACGTGGCGCGTAAACCCGTTGGGCGCGTCAAATCTACGATATCCGTTCCGTGTAAACAGCAAACGGGTTTACGACGATGCGTTATTTGTTAACTGACGACGGGTCCCGACGGATACCTAAACAATAAACACATGAAAAAAGATGATTTCAGCACTCGCACATCGTAAACGCACCTTATGTAAACACAACGACGAGTGCATCATTTCCGCGTCAGTAATTCGTTTAATTCAGTTTTTGACGTTTCGTCAGCGCGTAAACCCGACTTACGTGTAAACACTAGTCGCATTTACGCGACCCGGGTAAAAATCATGCGATCGCATATACGCGTCCCGTGTATTAGAACCTTAAAAACCAAACTTACGGCGATTACGGAAGCTCTGACCTGGCTCGGGTATCAAGTGATATGAACAAGAGATATTGTAACTTTCACAGACAGCTAATATTACGTTTACACTATCCCCAGATTACTTCATCTGCGGCTTAATCTGGGTGTGGTGAGTTTAAAATTGTATGTATTTTATTTGACAGTTGCAGATTAAATCAGCCGGCGCAGATGAAGTAATCTGGGGATAGTGTAAACGTAATATAAGACGCCCGAACCTTCGATGAGAACACGACTTAAGAGAAATACCAGGACGCATCTAGCTAAAAATACAAGCTGAGAAATCAATACGTAGGGGAGGCTACACCATAATTCATTATGACTGAAGAAGCTGATCATGATGTTGTTAATTGCCTTTGCTCCTCGAGAGCCATGGGCGAAACAATAACTCTTGCATCACTATGCCTTGTTGATGTTTCGATAGCATATTTTCGGACGGTGTAGTTACTAGCATGTAATAACGGTGATGATATCATCATCATTATCGGTTATTCTATTTCTAAAAAATCCAAAGTCATTAATAAAACCATTTACTTTTATTTATTTAATTTTTGTTTATAATGTATCTGATAAAATATTTTGTTAAGTTTCAAACACGTTTGTCATCATAAGGTTTAAAATTTTCCTAGAATAGTTTGCCAAATAGAGAATCACTGTATGTAACTGAAGTAACATCAGCTTTTTAACCTAATGTTTTTTAGGTTTCTTATAACGAGAGTTTTTTTTGTCTCTAATACCAAATCTAATATAATAAAATTAATTTTTTTCGACAGGGTAAGGGTACCGGATCCGGTCATAGAACATTACTTTACGGTAATGCCATTCTTCTCCGACATCACAATAGTGATATGGTAAGCGAGAGATCCTTCGGGCTGCATAGTGCTTAATTCACCTTCATTTTTATCGTTTTAGTATTTAGCGTGCCTTTCGACGTCATCGTCCAACGATAAGTTGTCTTTTGATGTCGGTTTGCAAGAACATAGCCAAGGTGAGGCTTGCTGGTGGACTGTACATCCAGCTAGCAAACAACGATCTGAAGGTGAAAAAGTTCGTGTTGGTGATGATTTGATTTTGGTGTCTGTCGCCACGGAACGATATTTGGTAAGTTCACCCTTTCTTTCTTTCTTTACACTTCCCAACTTTTAGCTTTTTTTTGTAGGGAATTCGATGTAGTTTATTTTTGTTCTGTACACTTTTTTTGAAAGTTAGTATTTTCAATGTAAGTGTCCCCACAGACTGTCGAACTCGAACACGAACCTGGTGCAAATGTCCTCTGACACACACACACTTCACATGTATGTGAAGAAAACCGGTCCACTTGTACTAGGTTCGTGTTCGAGTTCGACAGTCTGTGGTGAAACTTATAGGCAAAAAAATCGAAAAAGTCTATTTTCGAGCTGTTTCAGGCCATTCTTTTGGAACGCTTCACTTTTTCGAGGTGGTAAAGTTTAAATTAGGATTCAGCACCCCCAAAATGCATAAACGAAAATTGAGAAATTTTTTCCTGAAACCGGTCTTAATTGACACGCGAGTTCTGGACCAATACGCATAATTTTAATCAAAACATGCCGACACATACTACCATGTATACCACGTCACAAAAATGTACCCGTGTGATGCATAACAAATGCGCTCAGTTAAAAATGTCTACTGTTAATAGTTTTATAAGAAGCAAAGAAAAGGAGGCGTTATTAGGAGCACCCCTATATTGAATTCAGATTGTCAAGAGTAGGAGGAAAATTGGCTATTTTACAACGGCACATTAAACTGGCAAATCTGCAAATTTGACCCCAGTGTGTTGTCTTTCCAACGGTATATTTCTTTGATACATTTCGATTTGAAAATTTTCGAATAATACGCATTAAAGGAAAAAAACATGGCCTGGAGAAACTGACCCACAATATTCAACAAAAGAAACTTTATAAAAGGAGTTTTGACCTCCTTTCCCGTAGACTTTCGGACTCCCTAGCAACAGAGACTTTGGAGCATATATCCAGAGGACTCTCCATATTAATTGTGCCAAATTTCAAAAGTATACGATCTTTTCTTCCTGTTTGTCGTTGGTAGTATGAACTACCCATTAAGTTAAGGTTCATAAATTTGTTCATCCCCACGCCATGTTTTTTTCCTTTAATGCGCATTATTCGAAAATTTTCAAATTCAAACGTATCAAGGAAATATACCGTTGGAAATCCAACACATTGGGGCAACTTTCGTCAAATTTGCAGATTTGTCAGTTCAAAGTTCCGTCGTAAAAATATCATTTGAATTTTCGATGAAAAATCGATTCTAATAGTTTGACCAGTTGTATCTATGAAGTAACGGTGGAATTCGAAACCGGGAAATTTTATGCGTTTTATATGAAATTTTATGTAGTTTGAGAAATTGAAGTCAAGTCTTGGATTAAATGTTTGGGAGAGTGGCAAATTTTGATTCTGTTCGGAAGGTCAAGCTTTTTGACACAATTTACAAAAAATGCTATAACTCTGTAACGGTTTGAAACAGAGTGTCCACATTGGTGTCAATTTTCCACAAATAAACGGTATTATTTACCATTGAAGTATTTACCATCTGAAGCGGGGCACCCTGTATATGCTTTATACTTTTACAGTATTTAAGTGGTTCATTTTGACTGTGAGGTGCATTTTTGAACTTTTGAAGTTTATAAAATTTTTTGTGTACTAAGAAGAAAAGATAATTATAAAACATACTGATATAAGAGACTTACATGTTGAGACAATAAATTTACATAAAAATAATTTTAATCTGAATGGTTTTTCAGTCATTTTTGAAGTAATTCTTTCTCTAACACAACGTGGTTCATTTTGACTGTGACTCACTGTACATATATTTAAAATCAAAATAATAAAACGAATTCAAGCTTATGAACTCAGCCAAAAAGAAAATACTGTCCAAAACCAACCGGCCATATGAATTCAATATCCCCTGCAAACCAAGTCCCCGGCATAGGCAGCCATATTTTTTTTTGAGCTGCGTTTTCACTCTGTGAGCATAGGCTTTATCATTTAATTTGATTGCTCACTATACTGTGAATTATGGATCTTTTGTGCCAAATATATAAAAAATCACATGTCCATTGCAGTTAGGCCTATAGATATTGAGTCATCGCGACAACGGCATGGCCAAGTGTGAATTAAAATATTCTTGGCTATTTTGCGTGTTGGAGTCGGTGCTGAAAATGTCGTTAGTCTGTATTTCGCCTTAAATTTGAATTCTTTTCAGCACACTACAAAAGAAAACGATCAATCTGTTGTGAACGCCAGCTTCCACGTAACCCATTGGTCGGTTCAGCCGTACGGTACGGGAATATCGCGTATGAAGTATGTAGGTTATGTCTTTGGTGGCGATGTTCTGCGGTTCTTCCATGGCGGTGACGAATGTTTAACTATACCGAGTACGTGGAATAAGGAGATAGGACAAAAGTAAGTCCCCGTCGTTCTTTCAACCAAATGTTTGTCATGTCTTTCCCTTTCAGTATTGTAATTTACGAGGGTGGTTCGGTTATGAGTCAAGCCCGATCGCTATGGCGTTTGGAGCTTGCTCGCACGAAGTGGACAGGTGGCTTTATCAACTGGTACCATCCGATGAGAATTCGACATATTACGACAGGTCGATATTTAGGTGTAAATGAGAACAACGAGCTTGTTTTGGTAAGTAATGTAACGATTCAAATATACAGCATTTCCCTCAACGGTCTTTTTCTAGCTTCGTCGCGAGGAAGCCACGATCAACTCTTCCACATTTTGTCTTCGCCAGGAAAAGGATGACCAGAAGGTGGTCCTTGAAGACAAGGATCTCGAAGTAATTGGTTCGCCTATTATCAAGTATGGTGATTCCACGGTCATTGTTCAACACTCCGAATCGGGATTGTGGCTCAGTTATAAAAGTTACGAAACGAAAAAGAAAGGCGTTGGTAAAGTGGAAGAGAAGCAGGCCATATTGCACGAAGAAGGTAAAATGGACGACGGTTTGGACTTTTCGCGGTCGCAAGAGGAAGAGTCAAAAACCGCTCGGGTCATTCGTAAATGCAGTAGTTTGTTCACCAGTTTCATTAAGTATGACAATTAAATTGAATAGGATGTCAACAGCTTATACAAAAAAATATACTTTTAGTGGCCTTGAAACTTTACAAGGAAATCGACGCCATTCAATGTTCTTCCACACCGTGAATCTCGGCGAAATGGTCATGTGCCTGGAGGATTTGATTAATTATTTCTCGCAGCCTGATGACGATATGGGTGAGTAAATATTATGCCTTTTGTAGGCGAGGGAACCTTGATATCTCCATGCCTGGTTGAAGAAGAGTTCATCTCATTACCAAGGAACTCTTAAATTCTAATATATTTTATATCATTGCTTCCCTATATGATGCACTGCGCCGGGTGTCATTCGATATACTCTCTCCTGCAAATGTGACTTCCTGATTCTCCAATTTTAGAGCACGAAGAAAAACAAAATCGCTTCCGAGCTCTTCGCAATCGTCAGGACCTGTTCCAAGAGGAGGGCGTATTGAACTTAATTTTAGAGGCTATCGACAAAATCAACGTGATAACATCTCAGGGTTTTCTGGCCAGCTTTCTTGCTGGCGACGAAATGGGCCAAAGTTGGGATCTCATCTCGACCTACCTTTATCAACTGTTGGCGGCGATTATCAAAGGCAACCACACTAATTGCGCCCAATTTGCCAATAGCAATCGACTGAATTGGTTATTTTCACGGTTGGGGTCACAGGCCTCAAGTGAAGGGTCTGGTATGCTCGATGTACTGCATTGTGTCTTGATCGATTCGCCGGAAGCGTTGAATATGATGCGCGACGAACATATCAAGGTAATCATCTCATTGTTGGAGAAACATGGGCGCGATCCCAAAGTTCTGGATGTCCTTTGCTCACTGTGCGTCGGTAACGGAGTAGCTGTCCGGTCGTCGCAAAATAACATTTGTGATTATCTGTTACCCGGAAAGAATTTATTGCTACAAACTCAACTGGTCGATCATGTCGCCAGGTAAGTTTAAATTGAGTTGATGTAAACGGCAGCCTAATTCGATCTATACTTCCAGCATTCGTCCGAATATATTCGTTGGTCGTGTACAGGGCTCGGCCATGTATCAGAAATGGTATTTTGAAGTCACCATGGATCACATCGAACAAACCACGCACATGATGCCCCATTTACGAATAGGCTGGGCCAACACATCTGGGTAGGTCACTATAAGGTGGCCCGCAAATTGGCTCGCGTTCGAGTGTCTTCAATCAAAGGGTTGCGTTTCTGCTATTTTCTATTTTTTTCCAGAAAAGACGCAATGCTGCGTTTTTACAGATAATCGGCGGTAACTGTATTAACATGTGGCAGCATTGCATCTTTACAGAAAAATAGCTGAGATGCTACTCGGCACGCTAATGTGAGCCATTCTGCGAGCTGCGTAAACTGACTTTAGATATCCGGCTAAATCGTATTCACCTCTATCTAGGTATGTCCCGTTTCCCGGTGGTGGCAAAAAATGGGGTGGCAACGGCGTGGGTGATGATTTATACTCTTTTGGTTTTGATGGCGCCTATCTTTGGACCGGAGGTCGTAAGACCCCCGTTGTAAATCAAGAGCCCATCGAGCCGTTCATACGGAAAGGCGATGTGATTGGAGTAGCGCTCGATTTAACCGTGCCAGTTGTCACCTTCACTTTTAACGGCGCCAAAGTTCGCGGAAGCTTCCGTAACTTTAATTTGGACGGAATGTTCTTTCCAGTAATGAGCTGTTCTTCAAAAGTCAGTTGTCGTTTCTTATTGGGAGGTGATCATGGCCGCTTGAAATTTGCACCACCGCTAGGATTCAGCCCACTCGTTCAGTGCCTTATGCCTCATCAGATTCTTAGCTTGGATCCTTGTTTCTATTTTGGTAATTTGAATAAGAATGTTTTGGCCGGACCGTGGCTTGTGGAAGACGACACTGCATTTGTTCCAAATCCCGTGAATACGTCGGAAATACTTCTGCCATCATCGGTAGATTCAATAAAGGAGAAGCTGGCTGAGAATATACACGAAATGTGGGCTCTAAATAAGATTGAAGCAGGCTGGTCATGGGGTGAACATCGTGACGATTTACATCGCATACATCCGTGCTTGACGCAATTTGAAAAACTTCCGGCTCCGGAAAAACGATACGATTGCCAGCTGGCCGTGCAGACATTGAAGTGAGTCGATTCTTGTAGTCTAAATTTTGAATTAATATAAAATTGTATTATCTATAGAACAATTATTGCTCTGGGCTACTATATAACAGTCGACAAACCACCAGCGAGAATTCGTCCAATTCGCCTGCCCAACGAGCCATTCATGCAAGCTAACGGCTACAAGCCGGCCCCTTTGGATCTGAGTGCTATAGTCCTTACCCCTAAATTGGAAGAACTTGTCGACCAACTTGCCGAAAACACGCACAATTTGTGGGCCAAGGAACGCATTCAACAGGGTTGGACTTACGGGTTGAATGAAGATTCTGACAATCTTCGAAGTCCTCATCTGGTACCCTATTCCAAAGTCGACGAAGCTATCAAGAAGGCAAATCGTGACACAGCTTCCGAAACTGTACGAACCCTTTTAGTCTATGGTTACAATCTGGATCCGCCCACAGGAGAGGGTAACGAAGCCCTTATTGCCGAAGCCCTTCGATTAAAACACGCGGCCTTCCGCACTTATCGTGTCGAGCGAAACTATGCTGTCACCTCCGGCAAATGGTATTTTGAATTTGAAGTTTTAACCGCCGGTCCGATGCGTGTGGGCTGGGCACGAGCCGACTGTCACCCGGGCACAATGCTTGGAACAGACGATACTACCTGGGCCTTCGATGGATACAATGTAAGTTGCAGGTTTAAGATAATTGTTTTTGAACTGAATCGATTTTCCCCACGAACGGTAGACTGAAAATTTAGGTTTCGGAAAATATTTATCAATATTCATTTTAAATTAGTTTTCAGATAATCAAATCAGTATTTTAACAATAAATTTTTCGTGAAATTTTGTATAGTAGATAAAAGAATTTTTTTTTTACAATACGAATAAAATAGGTCACAAAAGTACATGGCGGCAGTATTGAGCATTTCGGTATTCGCTATGAAGTGGGCGATGTGATCGGTTGTTTTATTGATGTTAAAGATCAAATAATCAGTAAGAATTTGGTTTGATTAATTTGTAAACAAGCAGCATTAAGGCTTTCGGGTTGTTTTAAGCTTTTTTATTGTCCGTATGAAGAATATAATGCCGATTCTGAAGAATTTGACACGGCAAGGATTTCGTTTTGCTCTAAATAATATTAATTGTTGTAAATAGTTTGTTAAGAAAACGATGAAAAGAATAATTCGGTTGTTCACAATTTTGCGTAAATAACTGAGACCCATATTACATATTCCATTTGCTCTAAAATTTGAAGAACATTCGTTGGATATATTGGTCGGGTTTTGGCGAACGGATCTTTTATCACTGATTTAGTAAATGAAATGGGTTCATCTATCCGTAAGTGAAAAAAGATGCATTATCTGACCCGACTCATGCCATGATTTCCCGGTATTGCACGAAATGGTGAATGATGAAGGCAAACCTTCCTCCAGCGTTGGTTAACCTGTCTTTCCTGATAATGGCGTAATCTCCATGAGCGTTGAGGGACGAATTGGGATGTAGCGTCATCTTCTGTATGGCTTGCAATGGGGTGTAGCTCTTTGTCGCATACGCAACAGATCCATGGACCAGGGTTAAGTTAGGTAGCAGGGTCGCTGAAACAGCACACGTAGACAAGCATAGGTCCCTTGGGATACCCTAGCAGAAACGAGATAGCATATTAGAAACAGCTACTACCGAAACGAAGGAGTTTTCCCACCTCCACATCAGCTAGCTCCCCGAGATGACTATAAAAGCCATTACCAAGAATTAAACCAATCAAAGCAGGTCATTCGCAGAACAGATGGGTAATGTTTTTCTCCTCTTCAATCTCCTCACAACTCCTACAGTAATCATAGGAAGGAAACTAAAGCCTCCTAGCATGTTTGCCAATAAAGCAGTGTCCTATAACAGGGCCGACCACCACGCTAATCTGGTACTTATTTAGCGACGGTAGTTTAGCAGTTCGGCAGATATTCTGCCTTCCTCCCGAGCGCGCTCATCAGCCCTACGATTACCAACAAAGCCATGATGGCCTGTGCTGGATACCTCCCAGGACAGTGTCAAAGAAGTCTGCCATCTCCGTAAAGCTCCGCTATCCTCTGTACCTTAGCTACTAGATTTAGATTACCAGAATCTGTAGAGCATTCCACCAAACCACCACTCCATACAGCAAAATGGGGCGAAGCACCACCACATAGAGCCGGTGAAGTATTGTAACGGATGGTTTGGTGGCATCCGAAGATGCCCGTAGGGACGGAGCCTAAGGTGGCATAATGACCGTGAAAGTCGGGCCGTGTCATCTGGCGAAGAAAAAGGCCCCTCAACGAGCTAAGCAGCGGCCTATGCTTGCTGTAGCTCAGTTCGGGAGATGTGGGCGGAGTTTTCACCGCTCGTTGCCCCTGTCCTTTACGTATTAACAAAAATTCATAGGCCTGGGGAAGACAACACAAACAGGGGAGGTAAAAATGGGGAATGAAAAAAAAAATAGTCGATACAGATGGAATGGTTGGCCGACGGATCAGACGCCCACGCGGTCGCACCTGGGTCCGAGTGTAATAGGACCCTCGGCCTCTGGTTTCGTACCACCAACAGATCACTACTCATCAGGTGCTGCTTCGATTTGCTGGTGGGAGCAGCACTACCAGACCATAATATGGTTCAACAGAAATATCCATGGATACTGTGGAAGTCGAACCCCCGAAGCTAACACATCCGACTGACGTCTCAATGAACTCAGAAACTAGCCCTCCCAAAATAAGATAAAATCGAAAAGAGAGAATTGAAAATGGATAAAGAGGGTAAAAACGAACGTAGAATAGAAATTGAAAACTTGAAAAT
Source organism: Chloromyia formosa (assembly GCA_964017055.1). Taxonomy (NCBI): domain Eukaryota; kingdom Metazoa; phylum Arthropoda; class Insecta; order Diptera; family Stratiomyidae; genus Chloromyia; species Chloromyia formosa. The sequence goes on along the minus strand of OZ024815.1, from coordinate 32,492,854 downwards.
TATATATAGTCTGGAATAGAGTGGAATGGTGAAGTAGAGTGCAGTCAAATGGAAAATCAAAATTAATATAGGGTTCCAATATCTTTATGATTTGTTGAAAATAATCATTGTTGCTAGATCGTGACGGTGTATTTTGTCCATTTTGTTTATTTACCACAGATAGGTACTCATTTAACAGCTGAGTGGGCTCATATGTAATCCGACACGTAAATCCCCTTTTTTTTATCGAAGACACCACATTCAGTGGGAACCGAACCGGACCGGGCCCAGTGCATAGAAGGTGAACGTGCTAACCGTTGCGCCATCCGGACCATGAAATTTTACCATTAAAATTCGAAAATCAAAAGAAACCGAATGTCGAAAATAAAAAAATCGTAAATGGGAAAAAACTTTCAATGAAAAAGATTTTCTCAATTTGATTCATAAGAAAATAAAATGAATGCTCTTCAAATGTTATTGCCAATGAAGAAACATTATGAACGTTTAATATGTCTAAAGTCATAAAAACTGCCAATAACTATGAATACCTAACAAAAATACTTAGTGGTTGGATTTTCAAAAATAAAAAGGATACCTAATTAGCTGCCATCCAGCTGCATGACTGCAGGAACTAAATTAGTTCGTTTTTAATAATTAAATTATATAGAAACTATCTATTCAGCTGGATGGCTACTTAAGGAAATATGAATGAAAAGGAAACATCATAGAATGATTGACTAACCATGTCTATTAAATATTTATAAAACTGTCTTTTTTTTCTTCTATACATTTTTTGTGTATTCCAATCGATTGAAAACAAAAACAAACATTGAAAATGCCACAAAACAACAAACAAAAAACACATAAAAATAAAATTTCGATAAACGAATACGGAAAACGTTATTTAGGAAGAAAAAGTTTTTGGTGGTGCGACAGAATCGTTCGGAAAACAATGGGTTCCCGGTGATGTAGTGGGTGTCTTCCTTGATCTCGTCGATCATACTATTAGTAAGACAATGCTCCTCAATTATATATTTCTATATATTTGTATACTTATTTAGTTTACCCCAAACCAAACCTGCATTTTTTTTTAATCTATATCCTATCTATTTGTTAGTTTTCTCCCCTCTATTCGTAGTATTTCGCTGTACTGTTCAGATTTCATCCTGCAGTTTCTTGTTCTTATTATCTATGTTTCTCCATTTTATTTTGAATTCTGCCACCTCGGAATTGAGAATGAATTTAATTATAGTCGTATGATTTTATTGTATTCTTTTTCTTTTTTAATTTAGTTATTTTATCCCACACCCCGCATACCTACAACATCAAACATGAATACAGAACCACTGAATTTAAGATTTTAATTCAGGACAAAAATCTACAACACACGATTCACTAGCCCCATATCATTTTCGCCACCCTGTTTTTGTGTAGGACAATACAATATATTTAGCTGCTGATAAATTAGGATTTATGCAGTTTTCACGTTGCAGCTTTTAGAACTTAATTGCTTGGCCTTATACATGATTATGTACACCGTGGCAGTTCGGTGGCGTATCTGCTTGACCTTTTAAATACTAACACTATTTAATTAAATTATAAGTATTATTACATAAAATATATCAATTTATTTTACATAATTCCGTACCTGAAATAGAAAATAGATTATTTGATAAAATTATAAGCTTTATGGAAACACTTTTGATTCGAAAAACTATTTAAAATAAGTTGATATTGCAGCATCTAAAGGTTTTTGATTTAAATAAAAAAAAACCTTCTTAATATTCAAGAAAAACCGATTGAACCTATTGATACTAAAACAAATTAATAACTCACAGAACGAGAATCTTATTAAATAATTTTGTTTAACTAACCACGAAAGAGCGATAGCCCAAATTAATTTGCATGCTTTGGCATTTTGCATACATTTTGTTATTAACAATTTGGGAAGCATGATTTGCATTCATTTTAATATCCAAATTTACCCGTAATTTAAACTATATTAAGACTATTATATTTTCATGCAGGCTTCTCTTTAAATGGCGAACTCTTGATGGATGCTCTCGGCGGAGAGACCACCTTCGCTGATGTGACAGCCGATGGAGTTGGCTTTGTCCCGGCTTGTACACTGGGGGTATTTTTTTTAATAAGTACTTTATTTATTTATTATTAACTAATGTGCATAATGCAGGTCGGTCAAAAAGCTCGACTTACGTATGGTCAGAATGTGGATTCGTTGAAATACTTTACAACGTGTGGTCTACAGGAAGGATACGAACCATTTTGTGTGTAAGTACTCATTGATTTTGGTAGTTAAATAATTTTAAGTACTTGTATATACTATATTACATTACATATTGTCGGGTTACTGCAAAAACAAGCTAACTTACATTTTTCTAGTTTTGAGATAATCGAGTTTGAAGTTTTCAAATCAAATTAAAATTCAGACAGTGGAGAAAATCTTCCAATTAACTTCAAATATCGTTCACATCCCATACCACTACTTATACTAATCGATAGGGAAAGAAATAATAAAAAAAAACGTTATAATGCAAAAACATGTTTTTTTGCAGTACAATTTACACAGTTTAGGTATTTATCGAATTGCTTGAATGGTAACAAAGTAAAATGTTTGAATTATAACGACAACCAATACTCCAGTAATCATTCAACTTTATTCGAAAAAAAACATAAAATACAGAAAAGAACAATGTTCGTCCCCTGGCTGTACTAATTAATCTGATGTTTACAACCAGAATAATTTCTTCCAATGATTACTAAAATTATTATTGATATTGATTCACGCCAAGCCCGCTACATTACAATCCAATGCAATATAAATGGTTCAAGTAAAATACGTTAAGTGCCTCTATTTTTTTTAAGTAAAATGCGTTAAGTGCCTCTAATTTTACACGTATTTTTGAATATTCTATCTAAAACTAAAATTCAAAAATAAGTCAAGTGGCAGATATGTAGTTTGTTTGTTATAACTCCTTGGAACTGCCTAAAATTATACAGTGAATTAAGATAAGTGACACATAGCTTGGTTTTGCAGATCCAGAAATATGTTTGAGGTGTACAAGAATATCGTATTAAAGTATATGAATGTGCTCTTGTTTTGCTTTGGTGGAATTCTAAGTAGTCGAAAGTAACTTAACGTTTTTTTTTAACCCAACGGATTACCCTCTTACAGCCATTAGACCTTTTCCTGGCGTTGACAATATATAGTAAAGCGCTTTTTAAGCACGAAACTGCCCATAACTCAAAAATAGCAAAAATGTAGTTAGCTTGTTTTTGCAGTAACCCAACGATATATATCCCTACATACAGAAAAAATCTGGACAATTAGCATGGTGTAATACCCGTTAGACGAGTAGATGTGAGATTAATATTTTCATTGATAAATCTCACAAAATTGAAGAAAAAATTTGTTACAAAAACCCTAATAACAGAAGAAATTTGACGCTGTGATCGACATGGCGAAAATTAACCAATTGGGGATTTAATTTATTAACGAATTATTTTATTCAATTGGAGCCCCAATTCATGAATTTCTGCCATGAAGACTGGCGACTTCAGGGTCAAATTTAAAAATTCACATTTTGGTATACACACTGATCTTGATGGATACTAAAATTATAGAAACAAAAGCTAATGAACGCTATAGCGGCGTTTTGTGGAGTATTGGCGTATACTGTCACTCAGCTGTGCATTTTCTATTGTCAAAATCCCCGATCGTTCATAGAACAAATGGGTTATCACAGGATAAAAAAAAATAGAACAAACTGAAACGGAATCTGTCATCGCTTGAACTGTAGCAAACGAGAGTAATCACGCAAACGTGATGAACTTTTCCGCTGATCTGAGGTTGGCTTTACCATCAAAACAAAATCAAATGAGTGAGGCACCAGTAACAAACGAAGGACAATATTCATCTTTCAAAAACTTTGAAAAAACTTTTTTTTTTGATAGCTAGAACTGTTTACGTTTGCACATTCAAATGAGACAACTAAACTGGTCACAAAGAACGGAGTTCTGGAAATTCATTCGATGGAAGAGGATTTGAAACCAACTCAGCCGCAAATTAATGCTGATAGACAGACCTAGGATAGGAATAGAAGAGGAAATCAGCTGATTTCCTACTGAATTAGCTGATTTTTCTATTGCACTATCATATTTTGAGTGTTGCATACGCTAAGGTTAAATTTAGTGTCCCGGATAGCTAACTGACAGTTTAACCAGATATTGAGAAAACGGGCCTTAGTGGATTAGCCAACCGGCTACGTTTTCCGACGGCGACATCAGGAACAAAGCACATCGTAGCCACAGGAGAAAACAAGTTTTTTGTTACATGAAATTTTGCGGCCGCGTAAAACAATAACGCGCGCGCACATTAGTTTTATCCAATATATATTAGGCGTGTTTTGGAGGGGGGGGGGGGGGGGGGGGGGGGATTTACCGGGTGTAGGGTAAAATAACACACGCGTTACACCAACAACATTAACCTGGATAGCTTAGTAGGGTGGCTACTCTACACTCGACAGCCCCTTAACTTCCACATGCATGACACATAGATGGCTTTAGTGTCGTGTGGAATCTAATATGTTGATGTTGGCACGCTTGTGTTTTTGCCAATCAGCCAAGTTTCTTCGGTAAACTAAACTTGCTCTGATGGGTCCATGCCTATTATTAAATAATACATTTTCAATAGGATTACTAAAAATATTAATAGAACAAAATGAAAAGGGAAAAAAAAGATAAGAATTTGCTGGGGAGAGAACCCGCTACCCATTTAGAAAGAGTTGCACTTATAGCTGTCACTAATAAAGTAATAAATAACTCGTTTGAATGATGTTTGTTAAGTTTTGGCGGTACGCCGAGTTTAAGCTTGTGCTTATAAAAATGAATACATTAGGTGAGTTTTTTTTGCGTAACCATGTAGGGTTTCTGCCCTGTTTGCGCAAATAAACTCTCTGGGGGCATTGTAAATAATTGATGGTGTCGATGTGATAAGGATTTGGTACACAACTATCCAGGGACAATGCATGATAATAAGAGAAGAGAGATACAAAATGTGAAAGTGCAAAAATGATTACAGGTTCTCATCCAAGAGACGATCATCACAGTGAAGCATACTTGGACGACATAAGCGTTAAATTAGCATACGCTAAGCAAAATCGTGTCGGCTGGCTATGGAAGAAGGCCGACTGTCCATAAAACTAGGACCCATAGAACGTTTACGGAACCATCAAGTTCCTTGTTTTCTCTTAACCATTTATGAAAGTTCTTTCCCGATTTTCACACACTAAAATGCATTTTATAGTTATACTAGCGTTGGGGCGAAGCGCCTCTTAAAGTAGGCTTACAAAAAAACCTTTTCCTTCAAGCCAAATCTAACCGAAATATATGCAGTAACAAAATCTCAAAGTTTCATTTGCCTTTACTTGAAAATTACCTTGACCCCTCTAGGGGCATGGGCGCTTCAACATCTCTTCCATTACTTTGCCTTGCTGACGTTTCGATAGCACATATGGTGCAGTTGCTAGCATGTACCTCCTATCTGCGCCGTCCTTGTACTGCCAAACTCGGAGCGCTGTGGGAGTTCTAGTAGTACCCACTTGCCGATTTTATTAACGCGGCGAAGATTGAACCTTCGTCTTTCTAGATGTAACATCGTAGAGCGGTGACCGTGACCGCACGGCTACCAAGCACGTTGAATGCTATTACTTGCCCGTTCAAAAGTTATTGTCATTTAACTGACAAAGCATGCACGATTGAACAATTTCAAAATTCAAATCTTTAGCAAACATGATTCCTAATGTATTTGTTTATTCTACTATAAATCGAATGAAATCAACCAGAACTCGATGCGATCATTAGTTCAAAAGATATCGACTGTTTTTTTTTAATTTAAACAATTTAATTTCGTCGTTCAAAAGTCGAAGATTCAGATATTTCCAGATTTTTTTTTATAATTAATTAAACTATTTTTTTCAAAAAGTTTGAAGCATATAGGGTAGTTTTTGTGGTGATTCCTAGTGGTTAAGTTCATAACACACAACCGTTGGCATACTGTTGCCAATTTGTACGATCATATTTACGATTTTTCGTCAGTAGTCAGTTTTGAACTGGAAATTTGACAATTGATGGATGACTAGATGCGAGTGCAGCTCAGAACACAACAACCTGTTGCAAACCTGCTTCGATACCGTTGCCACAGCATGTTGCGATTCCGCTGTGTGTTGTGAACTTAGCCAATGTATTTTGTCATATTAAATCGAACGAAATAAACGGCAGCTCAATCTAATTATTAGTTCTTAAGTTCTTCGTTCTTTTTTCGATTTTTTTTTTTTGAAGAATTAAACAATTTATTTATACTAATAAGTTTAAAGTTAGTGGCTTACATGGTAGCTTTTTTTTATGATTCCTAATATATTTGGTCCTTCTGCATCGAATGGAACTAACCGCAACTCGATACATCATTAGTTGAAAGAAAACATTGATATTTGTCCGCTTTTTAGCCATTTGGTTCCACTGTGCAACGGGACTCGAACCCGCGAAGCCGGTGAGACATCAAACGGGCGTCTTAACTCACTACCGGTTCCCTAATATTATTATATTGTTACGTAACCTTTCCTTGATCTGGGAATTCGAAGGAGTGGTGGATTTCGGCATCTTGCAGATGAAGATTTCAGAATCTTTTGCTTGGAGAGCAAAGGTGTAACTCCCAATAACCAGAGCGTTCTGCTTCGATGAGCAGCCACCCAACTTTTTCAGGCCCAGCTCGAGTTTAATATTCTCACATTATCAAAATACAATAGTTGTCATCGACGTCATTGTCCATGGGGTATATCCGATAATCCTTGGCATATGCTATTCCTAGAGTTCATGTATATTTGTATGAGAAAGATGACTTTTTTACCGAACTATGGTTTCCGGTCTGATTTTTTAATCTACCTGTCCACCCCATTTCTTATTGTGGGACATTACATATTTAAAAAATAATAAATTCAATTTCAGCAATATGCGACGTGCCGTCACTCACTGGTACACCAAAGATCAGCCTATCTTCGAAAACACAGAAGAAATGCCCGATTGTCGAATTGATGTGACCAGAATCCCGGCTGGTGCTGATACACCGCCCTGCCTGAAGATTTCACACAACACGTTCGAAACCATGGAGAAAGCCAATTGGGAATTCCTTCGGTTATCCTTACCCGTTACATGCAGCTCAACGTTTATCGAGTAAGAAAACTCCTCACATAATTATGCTTGGCATCATCAGTATTTCATAATCCTCCTCATTATCCAGTGAACAGGAGAAAAGCCATCGTTGGAACGACATAAAATTGCGGCAATACCGTCTTATGGCCGAGGCAGAAAACCAAAATATGCAGCCGACTCATATGGATCACATAATGAAGAGTGGTGGATTCACGATGAATGACTTGAAAACCTTAAATCGAAACTATCCCGATGATCAACATGACCCTGAAGATCAAATGTTACGACCGCAATCATCACCATCACGACCACCACGTAAAGGATCACTGTCTCGAAATATTACGTTTGAGCAACCGATGTACAATGGGATCAACGGTCGCTTGGAGAGGTCATCGAGTGCTCTGGATATGAATCATATGATCGAACCACCGGATGACAAAAAGAAACGGGGACGTAGTCCTTTCAAATTCTTCTCAAAAAAGGGTCGGGATCAGAGCAAAGAAAAGGCTAAGGCTGCGGATATTATGGAACGCAGGAATACAGTCAGTAAGTACAGTAGGATGTTCGGTGGAATGGGGTTGAATAGTCAGCAATGATTCTCTATTACAGCTCATGGCAGAAATGTGGTTCACTCGTCCATAACAACTCGACCACCAACGGTCAGAATATCAGATGTAAGTTCCGCTATTCTTTGCTTAATCCTTCAATAATAAAAACAATTTGTCTTTTCGCAGACTGAACTCCGGATGCAAACGCAACAAACCGGTGAACGATCAAAAACGATGACGACCTCAAATTTAGGACCACAGGGCATCGAATCGTCCGGCAACGAAATGTTCGATGCTGAATGCCTGAAGCTCATGAATGAATACTTTTACGGTGTCCGCATATATCCAGGTCAGGATCCAACCCATGTCTACGTTGGTTGGGTGACAACGCAATTCCATTTGCACAGCAAGGAATTCAACAAAGACAAAGTTCGTTGTGCTTCGGTTATCCTCGAAGGTGACTACGAACAAATCTTGGATAGAATTAATCGGCAAAGCTGTTACATGGTGCGAGCCGATGAACTGTTCAACGAAACCACGCAAGATGCATCGGGCAAGGGTGCATCGCAGGGTATGTTCATCGGTTGTTTTGTCGATACTTCCACCGGATACATTCGTTTCACCTGCGAGGGCAAAGAGACTTCACACCGTTGGATGATGGAGCCCGACACGAAATTATTTCCAGCGATTTTTGTTGAGGCTACGTCCAAAGAAATTCTCCAAATTGAATTGGGTCGCACGGCAACGACACTGCCACTTTCGGCTGCCGTACTTCCAACCAGTGACAAGCATTTGAACCCGCAATTCCCGCCTCGATTGAAAGTACAATGCTTGAAACCGTTCCAGTGGGCCAGGGTACCAAACCAATTCCTGCAGGTGCACGCCCTCAAGCTATCCGATATTCGGGGCTGGTCCATGCTGTGCGAAGATCCTGTGTCAATGCTGGCCTTGCATATACCTGAAGAAGATCGCTGCATTGATATTTTGGAGTTGATTGAAATGGAGAAATTACTCTCGTTCCACGCGCATACGTTAACTCTTTATGCAGCGCTTTGCTATCAATCCAACTTCCGAGCGGCTCACGCCCTTTGTCAGCACGTGGATCAGAAACAATTGCTTTATGCTATTCGGTCAGAATACATGAGTGGGGCACTACGGCAAGGTTTCTACGATCTTCTGATTGCGCTCCATTTGGAATCGCATGCCACTACCATGGAGGTGTGTAAGAATGAATTTATCATTCCGTTAGGACAAGAGCTGAAGGACTTGTATGGAGACGCAGAAATGGCGCACTCGTTACGATCCCTTTTGACAGAATCGGTTAAACCGCAGCTACGTATGACCGAGATTGCGTAAGTATAGCACAAAAAAGGAAGTTATGAATGGGACGGACATTTTCCCTTTGTAACTATTAAAGCTTCATTTGATTTTTTATTGCACCCCAATTTTAGCATTTCTCGTGGAATTTTTGCTCAAATCAGTAATGGTTTTTATGAAGGATATATATAACGAATTATAAACAAGCTAGCCCTTCGGCTTCGTTGTGACTTAGGGTGCATTTGCCACTTTTAAATTAGTAGTAAAACTTGTTCCGATTTCACTGTTCATATGAGAGGTATATGAAATAGTGATACTGATTTCAACCAAATTTAGGAACGTGGTGCGTCAATATGATTGAATAATATGAATATTTGGTAAAGATATCTTCAGAAATAACAAAGTTTTCCTAAAAAAAAACTTCCAGCTTCCCAGGCCCAGATTTGGATCTGGTGCAGTACCGATTGCATAAGGTCGGACAAGGTTTGAGGGAACTTACCTCTCACAAGTACCACAATGTCATCGGCATATGCCACCACCTCAAAACCGCTGGCTCTTAACCTCTCTAGTATTTCGTTGACCGTCAGGATCTAGAAGAGAGGGGATAATATCTCTCCTTGTGGTGTACCTGTACTGTCTTCTCTTTATTGACCAAAAGAAACCAACAGGCTTTCTAATGTGTGTGATTGGTCTGAAGTCCTTCACATTATGGTGATTCAACCTGCCTGGTTACGAAATGAAGACCACTCGTGCTTTAGTCCATTGTTCGGGTATTTTCCCAAATCGTAAGCAAGCGGTATAAATGTAATGCAGTATTGGGATGATGGACCTGTTTGCTCTTTGAAGTATAACTGGCGAAATTTCATCGATCCCTGTGGCTTTGAAGGGTTGGAATGTGCGTATTACCAACTCAATTTTTACCTCTCTGTTACTTTGATTATCAGTTGTTCCGACCTCAAATGGGCCATGATCGGTTGTTCATCCAAGCGTCCTTAATTAGTTGATTCCGGAAAGTGGGCTTCCAGTAGCATGTCCAGGCACTCGTTTGGGTCATCTGCACAGTCTCCATTGTCCTTAATGTCACCATACACTGTCGAACTCTAACTCGGAACGTGGTACAAGTGGACCTGTTTTCCTCAGGTTTATGTGAAGAGTGTTTGTATGGCCTGAGCTATTCAGAGGACATTTGTGCCAGGTTCGCGTTCGAGTTCGAGTTCGACAGTGTATGGTGACACTTACGTAGGAACGAGGGCAAACACGGAGTTACTGTAAGGATCTTCTTAAGTATGGCAGCCTCTGTATATACCTCGATGTTCTCACAGAATTCTCTCCATGTGTCACATTTGGATCGTCTTATCTTCTTTTTGAAAAGAGATAACTCCATTTTGTATCGGTCCCAGTCCTCCGCCTTACCGGACCGCCTTGCGTAGTTGAATGCACTCCGCGCCTTGCGTCTGGATCCCGTAAGTTCACCATTTCACCATAGGGCGGCGTGTGGTAGAGGCCTGGCGATAACGATTTTCCTTCCAGCCGCCTGAAAGTCCAATGCGGTCGCCTAAAGGCGGCCTGAAACGGCCATCCACGATCCGTAATTCCTCAAGGCCGGGCCTAATCAGTTTTTTCGGACCGGAATTCCGGATGGTGTATGGTCGGCTTTACGTCTTACTCATTTTGCCAAAATTAAAATGCAAATATTTGTTTCTCACTGCACTAAACTCGACTTTTACTTAAAAAAAAGGGCAAACAGTGATATTACTCGTATCAATTTCACAGCAATCCAATGGATTTTTATGGATTTTCTGAATTACCGTTTTGTCACTAGCGGTAGACAACTTAACTGAAGACAATTGGTTATGTCTGATAAATTATTCGCTGAGAACGATTGGGTTAACCTATTTGGAAGGCGACCAAAATAAAAATAAAAATAAATAAATCACTACTCTACTCAAAATGCAAGTCACTACTTTATCGTAAATTTTATTGATTTGAGCAACAGTTGTATCCACATTTCTTATCACACGTTTGCAACTTTTTTTCACCTCACATGATTCTTTCAATCTTTCGATATACTTGTGCTCTATCTACATCCTTTAATTCACTCTATCCACCCATTATCCCAATTTCAATGCTTTCATTCCTATGAACAATATATTTCACCCTATTCCACTCTTTTGATGTTATTGTTGTTGTTTTGTCCCGGTTGAAATTGTCAAGTCCCCCAAATAGTCCCAATCACCACCCTGTACAACCTGCAATAGTAGCACCAAGTGTTTCTAGTGAACCGATACCAACCATTGATCAACTGTACTCGCCGAAATTCCCATTGGATGTTGTTCGTGAATTTGTCATGGAAGCGCTTTCGGAAGCTGTCGAAGTTAACCAGATTCACAACCGTGATCCTATTGGTTGGTCTAACGAAAACCTATTTTTGTAAGTACATAATAGTTCAAGTTGTAGTAGGCAGCCGTAACACATTGAAACGATACATTCCAGACCTTTGCTGAAACTTACCGATCGCCTTCTTTTGGTGGGCGTGGTTACTGACGAAGATGTCGAAAAGCTATTAATCATGATCGACCCCGAAACATGGGATCCCACTTTCCAAAAAGGTACGCTCTCTAATCCCCGTACAATCACAAAAAGATCACTGACATTCGGTTTATTTTTTAGATGGAAAAGACGAACACCGTAAGGGTCTCCTTACGATGAAAATGGCCGAGGGAGCAAAACTACAAATGTGCTACCTTATCCATCACTTATACGATATACAATTACGACATCGAGTAGAAAGTATCATTGCTTTCTCACACGATTTTGTCGGCGATCTTCAAGCTGATCAGCTTCGAAGATATATCGAAATCAAACAATCGGACCTTCCTAGCGCCGTGGCTGCGAAGAAAACCAAGGAATTCCGTTGTCCACCGCGCGAACAAATGAACTTCATTTTGAATTTCAAGAATCTGGAACCAGACGACACGGAGAATTGTACTTGTGGCCTGGAGCTCCGGAACGGATTGAAAGAATTTAACGATGAATTAATGCTGAAGGTATCGCTGAATGCTTTACAGGAACCCGAAGCACCGGACAATGCAATAGTCGAGGCCTCAAAGGGTGGACCCATTACGAAATTATACAATCTTATCAACGCAGTCAAGGAGCTTGAGGAGGGACCGAAAGAACCCGAAGAGCCAGAAAAGAAAACTCCTGAAGAAATTTTCCGGAAGATTCTCATCAAAACCATTGTCCAATGGGCCGAGGAGTCGCAAATAGAAAATCCAAAATTGGTGCGTGAAATGTTCGGCCTTTTAGTACGTCAGTACGATACAGTCGGAGAGCTGGTTCGGGCCTTGGAAAAGACTTACGTAATCAGCAGTAAAACGAAAGAAGATGTCGCTGAAATGTGGGTGGGATTGAGTCAGATACGTGCTCTATTGCCCGTGCAAATGAGCCAAGAGGAGGAAGAGCTAATGCGCAAGCGACTATGGAAGCTGGTGAACAATCACACATTCTTCCAACATCCTGACTTGATTCGAATTCTACGCGTTCACGAGAACGTTATGGCTGTCATGATGAATACTTTGGGTAGGCGTGCTCAGGCCCAAAGCGACGCTCCGGTACAAAGTGAGGGCACGGAAGTTGTAACTAAGGAGAAGGACACATCGCACGAGATGGTCGTAGCCTGTTGTCGTTTCCTTTGCTATTTTTGCCGAACGAGTAGGCAGAACCAGAAAGCAATGTTCGATCACTTTGATTTCTTGTAAGTAGCAATAAGTACTCACTACTTGTAGGTTGCATCTAACGGATATTGTATCCTTATATACAGATTAGACAACTCTAATATTTTGCTTTCGAGACCCAGTCTTCGTGGCTCCACACCCTTGGACGTTGCCTATTCCAGTTTAATGGAAAACACCGAGTTGGCTCTTGCATTGCGTGAACACTATTTAGAAAAAATTGCCGTATATCTGTCCCGTTGTGGTCTGCAGAGCAACTCAGAACTTGTGGAGAAAGGCTATCCCGATTTAGGTTGGGATCCAGTCGAGGGCGAACGCTATTTGGACTTCCTTCGATTCTGTGTCTGGGTCAACGGCGAAAGTGTTGAGGAAAATGCCAATTTGGTTATTCGTCTGCTAATTCGGCGACCCGAATGTTTAGGTCCTGCCTTGCGTGGTGAGGGCGAGGGTCTCCTACGAGCTATCATCGATGCTAACAAGATGTCTGAGAGGATTGCTGATAGACGTAAACTCCAAGACGAAGCCGAGGGAACGATTGCTGGATTGAATTTCACGCATCCTTTGCCCGAAAGCGATGAGGATGAAGACTACATTGATACGGGTGCGGCCATTCTTAACTTTTATTGTACACTAGTAGATCTTCTGGGCCGATGTGCACCCGACGCCGCCGTTATAGAGCAGGGCAAAAATGAGTCGTTGCGAGCTCGCGCTATTTTAAGATCTTTAGTGCCACTGGAAGACCTACAAGGGGTGCTTAGCTTAAGATTCACATTATCTACTCCTGCTCCTGGCGAAGAGAAACCGAAATCAGATATGCCATCTGGTTTGATCCCTGGAAATAAGCAGAGTATTGTTTTATTTCTGGAGAGAGTTTATGGGATAGAGACGCAAGAGTTGTTCTACAGACTACTGGAGGAGGCGTTTTTGCCCGATTTGCGAACAGCGACTATGTTGGACAAGGTATGGCACAAATCAAACACGAATAAAAATCTTATTAACAATTTTGGTAAATTTGCAGAATGACGGATCTGAGAGTGACATGGCTCTATCCATGAACCGTTACATTGGTAATTCGATTCTTCCACTGTTGATAAAACATTCGAAATTTTACAATGAAGCCGAAAATTACGCTAGCTTGCTGGACGCCACGCTGCATACCGTCTATCGACTATCTAAAAACCGAATGCTGACCAAAGGGCAACGAGAAGCTGTGTCTGACTTTTTAGTTGCTCTCACATCCCAAATGCAACCTGCTATGTTGCTAAAACTCCTCAGGAAGCTCACAGTGGATGTGTCAAAGTTGTCTGAGTATACTACAGTCGCACTTCGGGTATGAAATGTCTGAACTTTCGGAAAGAAGTGAATTAAAATGTATCTTTCCCCTTTTAGCTTCTCACCCTCCACTACGACCGTTGTGCCAAATACTATGGATCGAGTCAGGGACAAGGAACCTATGGTGCCTCCTCGGACGAAGAGAAACGTCTCACCATGCTTCTCTTCTCGAACATTTTCGATTCTCTTAGTAACATGGACTATGATCCCGAACTTTTCGGAAAGGCACTTCCTTGTCTGATTGCTATCGGTTGTGCTTTGCCACCAGATTACAGTTTATGCAAGAATGCAGAGGAGGATTGCTACGGTCGACATTCGGGAGCGCCGGATCAACCACAATACAATCCGCAACCCATCAACACGATCGCCGTGCAATTGGATAACGATTTGAATTCAATCATTCAAAAGTTCAGTGAACACTATCACGATTCATGGGCAAGTAGAAAATTGGAAGCCGGATGGGTGCACGGCGACTCATGGTCGGATGTTCAAAAGGCACATCCACGATTGAAGCCGTACAGCAGTTTGAATGACTACGAACGCGAGCGTTACAGAGAGCCAGTGAGGGAAAGTATGAAAGCTCTGCTGGCCATCGGCTGGACCATCGAACACAGTGAGGTTGACGTTCCTATGAACAACCGTGGATCGATGAGAAGACAATCCAAACATCAACTTGTAAGTTTGAAGACCCGATTTAGACATTCCCATTCAGTTTACTAAACAACTTTTCTCTCAACCTCGATAAACCCCCGCCCTGTATGGCTTGGTCACCGCGTTCCCTGTAATCCTTAAATTCCTTTCCGGATTGTGTGATCCCCTTGCAAACGAAACATTTCCACAAGTGCAGGATTTTCAGAGTGACTCGGCCACACCATTCAACTACAATCCTCATCCAGTGGATATGACAAACCTGACACTTAGCAGAGAAATGCAGAATATGGCTGAACGACTTGCCGAAAATTCGCATGATATTTGGGCTAAAAAGAAGAAGGAGGAATTGAATACCTGTGGCGGTTCAATTCATCCACAGCTGGTGCCTTACGATCTTCTTACAGATAAGGAGAAACGAAAGGACAGAGAGCGTTCACAGGAATTCTTGAAGTATCTACAGTACCAAGGATACAAATTGCATAAGTAAGACGAGCCCTTGGTAATATTGTCCATCTTTTTACATTGTTCAACATTCCAATATTTTCTAGACCGTCCAAGGGAGGGATAGTCGAAGGAGAATTGGGCGCCGTTCAAGCTTCCGTCGAGTTACGCTTCTCCTATAAGCTCTTGGAGAAATTGATCGCATACCTAGATCGTGCCACTATCAACATGAAAATCCTGAAGCCATCGTCAACATTCAGCAGACGCAGCTCCTTTAAGACTAGTTCGCGTGATATCAAATTCTTCTCGAAAGTCGTCCTACCACTCATGGAGAAATACTTTTCTACGCATCGTAACTATTTCATTGCGGTTGCAACGGCCACAAACAACGTAGGTGCTGCATCGCTTAAAGAAAAAGAAATGGTGGCGTCCATCTTTTGCAAATTGGCGTCGCTGCTGAGAAATCGTATGTCAGCGTTCGGTCCTGATGTTAGGATCACTGTACGGTGTCTACAGGTTTTGGTTAAAGGCATCGATGCAAAATCATTGACGAAAAATTGCCCGGAATTCATAAGAACATCCATGCTTACATTCTTTAATAATACGGCCGATGATCTGAGTCAAACAATTATCAATTTGCAAGATGGCAAATATAGCTATCTAAGGGGAACTCATCTGAAGACATCCACATCCCTTAGTTATGTCAATACTGTCATAATGCCTGTGCTCACGGCTATGTTTGATCATCTATCTGCATGTGACTATGGAAGTGATTTGTTGCGTAAGTTAGACTATTGATTGGTTGATGCTTTTTTTTAACTGTTTATGCTTTGTTTAAACAGTGGATGAGATTCAGGTTGCTTCGTATAAGATCCTTGCAGCCTTGTATACTCTTGGAACCGACTTAACATTGACTCATGATAGAAAATACCTAAAAACCGAACTGGAGCGTCATAGACCGGTAAGTAAATATGAAATGAAACCGGAATATAGAGGGCTACGCCCGCAATTCGAGGGTTTTGTAGCAAGCGCTTATTTTGGCATGTAAATACTGGCTCCCTGCTCTTCTTGGTACCCCTCAGCTGAATAAAAACACCATAATTAAATGTTTTACCCATGATATAGTATCTTACATGCCAATTCACAAAAAGACTGCATCTGTCACCTCTCAAAGTAATAGTTTTAATACGAGAAGCTGTAGATAGATATGTATGTATACGAGATAAACTGTCCCACTCTTCGAGATGCTTAACCATTCATATTAAGACGACATTGCAAATTGCAAACTTGTGTAACGACTTCGAAATTCAGGGCGGCTGGGACAAATTACGATCTAATATTTTTTCCTCCTCCACTGTTCCCCTTTCTACAAATCTCAAGAAAATGCCAAAAATGGAATGTACTCAACATTACCTTTCTCTCGACATCCCACTTGGCTATACCAGTGGATAAAAAAAAATTTACCTTAATTTCGCCTCTATGTGGACCCCCCCTCTCTTAAGTTGGCCAATTACAACACAACGCTATCTCCAGCAAATTATAGCATTTCTACACATTCTCGCCGAATTATGTGTGCAGCTTCAGCCGTTCGTAAGATATTCTATGAACAGACGGACAGACAGGTATTTGACCGATTTTGTAAGATTTAAGACACAAAACCCTAAAAAAATTAACTGTGTGAATAGTTATTGTTAGGATCACCATTCACCAATCTTCACCCTTCCAAAGTTGGTTCATTAAATAACTGCAATTCGCACTACGAAAAACAACATGCAAGTAGTACACGCGTATCTATGCGTGAGGCCGGTAGGTGTATTTTTTGTATGGATAGTGTCAAAATGCATAACTTTAAGTCAATGTACTATTATTAAATATCATGTCATTGTAATGAAACTTAAAGATATTATTACCTATGATGTTGGTTATCATTAGCCATCAATATTTTTGACCTAGGGTGTGCTTGAGGGGTGCAGGGGTGTGCTAACTGCAACTATAGAAATGTACTATTATTAACCTTTTTGGATGAGATTTAAAAATTCTATTATTTTTGGTTTTCTATGCTAGTGAAATGCCGCTTTTCTGTAAATTTTCATATGTCTAGCTATAACGGTCTCGAAATGCAAGGGGGGGGGCACAAACTCGGACCACATATTTTCCCCTCTCCCTCTTTTCTCCTTTCTTCAAATTTGAAAAAAATTCCAAAAATGGAATGTACTCAACGGTACCTTTCTTACGATACCCCACTTGCCTATACCAAACGAAAAAAAAATTTCGACCTTCATTTCCCCTCTATGGCGACCCCCCCTTAAAGTTGACCTATTACGACGCATTGCTTTCTCCAGAGAATTATAGTATTTCTACATATTTCCACCAAATTTCATGCATGTAGCTTCAGCGGTTCGTGAGATATTTCATGGACAGACAGACAGACGGACAGACGGACGCATGACCGATTTCATAAGGGTTTTGTTTTTATACAAAACCCTAAAAAAGAGAAAGGAAAACGAAAATTACATCGATCACTTTAATCTGTCTGAGTTTTGTAATGAACCATATTCTGGTCTGGTCGTGCTGCTTCCACTGGCATCGTGCTGCTTCCACTGGCATCGTGCTGCTTCCACTGGCAGATCAAAGACAGCACCTGGTGAGTAGTGATCTGTCGGTGGTACGAAACCAGAGGCCGATGGTCTAATTACACCCGGACTGCGATGCGAGCGGGAGGGTGTCTGCGCCGTCAGCCAACTATTCCATCCTTCCTGCCCCATTTTTTTTTTAAATTATTCCCCATTTTTGCCTCCCATGTTTGTGTTGTCGTCCCAGGCCTATGAATTTTAATATATAATAATATATAATTTATACATAAAGCACCCACGTCTCCCGAACTAAGCTTCAGCAAGCATAGGCCGCTGCTTAGCTCGTTGAGAGCCCTTTTTCTTCGCCAGATGGCACGGCCTAACCATCACGGTCATTATGCTACCTAATGCCCGAACCAGATTGAATGCAGAAAGCAGCAGCAGCGACAATAACAACAACATGCAGATCTACTTTTGCCGCTGCGTTCAATCTAGGTCGTTTAAGGGAAATGTATGCCGTCTAACTTGACATTTCTGCTGCCGTTGAATGAACTAACTATTCGTAAATTACGTAAGACTCAGTTCTAGTAGGTGATGATGACGACGAACTGGATAAGATCCAGTCCGCCAGAAAGACGATACTTGTTATTTTCAAAGTCGGCCGACGAATTTGAAAATATCCGACGTATATTACCAACGAGTCGTTAGTGAATTCGCTAGTGAAGGTTTTGCTAGCCAAATTGACTCGCTGGTAATACACTGGCGGTTCGCTTGGTATGCTGGGAAGCGTTGCTACTACAACAACAACCTAGTCGGCTTTACGCACCGGAGCGTCCCGTTGCATAAGCCACGGCCAAGAGCGTCAAACCCCTTCAACGCCAGACTCGTTGCTAATACAACTACCTGCATTTTTTCCTCCTAAGTATTTTATACAGATTTGGACATGGTAAAAAAAATCACTGGTGGCTAGATCTGCGAACAGGGTGGGCGCGTCCTGCATCCTGATGCAACAAATCAGGTCATTACAGGTCATCCGCAAAGCTATGTTTAATATGATTCTTCTAAAGGTGATGCAACTAACTTCATGGACATTTTTTCCATGAAATTATTAAACCATTAAAACTCAAATTGAAAATCCAATGCACTTAAAATATATACAAAATAACAGATATGAAATAATATTCTTACAAATATTTCTATTCGCAGAATCTGGGATCATGTCTTGGCGCATTCAGTTCAACTTTCCCCGTTGCTTTCTTAGAACCGCATCTCAACAAACACAATCAATTCTCCTTGCTCAATCGTATTGCCGATCACTCTCTCGAAGCTCAAGATATCCTCGTGAAAATGGAAAGTTCCATGCCAAATTTAGAAGCAATATTACAAGAAGTCGATCAATTCGTGGAGTCCGACAAAACTTATCACGATGTTCCGCACATAATCGATGTGATCCTTCCCATGCTGTGTGCCTATTTACCGTTCTGGTGGGCACAAGGTCCGGACAATGTGAGTCCGACGAGTGGAAATCATGTCACCATGGTAACTGCTGACCATATGAATCAACTTTTGAAAAATGTCCTCAAACTAATCAAGAAGAACATTGGCAACGAGAATGCACCATGGATGACACGTATTGCAGCCTACACTCAGCAGATTATCATAAATAGCTCCGAAGAGCTACTCAAGGATCCCTTCTTGCCGTTGGCTGAAAGAGTCAAGAAGCGCACCGAGACGATGTTCCACAAGGAGGAGAGCATGCGCGGTTTCATCAAGTCCGCTACAGATGATACATCCCAAGTAGAAACTCAAATTCAAGAAGACTGGCAACTCCTGGTGCGTGACATTTATTCGTTCTATCCACTACTTATCAAGTACGTTGATTTACAACGTAATCACTGGCTAAAGGACAACGTTCCGGAGGCGGAAGAGCTTTACAATTATGTTGCCGAAATATTCAACATCTGGTCAAAATCGCAATACTTCCTCAAGGAAGAGCAAAACTTCATTTCAGCGAATGAGATTGATAACATGGCACTGATCATGCCGACGGCAACCAGACGATCGGCTACCGTTGTGGACGGTGCTCCCGTAACGGGTGGCAAAGTGAAAAAGAAGAAGAAGCATCGTGATAAGAAACGCGACAAAGACAAGGAGATTCAGGCCAGCTTGATGGTAGCCTGTCTCAAGCGTCTCCTCCCGGTTGGGCTTAATTTGTTTGCGGGACGTGAGCAGGAATTGGTCCAACATTGCAAGGATCGCTATCTTAAGAAAATGCCGGAATACGAAGTGATCGAATTTGCCAGGACTCAGCTCACATTGCCCGATAAGTTGGACCCTGCCGATGAAATGTCCTGGCAACACTATCTGTATTCAAAGCTGGGAAAAAAAGATGTGAACATTGAGGATCTTGCCGAGAAGTCTACCGCTGCTGCCGGAGAAAAAAAGAGCGAAAAGACTAAAATTGAGGATACCGTCGATCGAATTGTTGCTATGGCTAAAGTACTGTATGGCCTGCATATGGTAAGTGTTTCTGTTTCATTTGAATCTCTGATTTTCATAGATTCTCTTTAATTTCTCACATTGTTTATGATTTCTTTCCTTTCTTTTTATATTTCCTTTGTTTTTTTATCACCACAACTACAATTCTTCTATGTTTATTATCCAATTCGGGATTATTGTTGTTATTTTTACACCATATACGAAATACAACAACCACAGATCGATCATCCGCAACAGCAGAGCCGCAACGTCTATAGGAGCGTGGTTTCTATACAAAGGAAGCGCGCTGTAATCGCTTGCTTCCGTCAGACATCACTTCATTCACTTCCAAGGTTATTATTAGGTTTCTTTAAATTGTTTTGTATTGTTTACTGCCATGACTGATTACGATTTGATTGTTTGTTAGATCCGAGCTGAAATAGATGCAAACCCAATTCAGATTTCAATTCTGGACCAATCAGCTATCTATTCCAGCAAGCGTGATCTCAATATTTTGTTGTAATTGATTATGAACCTTGTTTTTTTATTAAGTACTTTAGAACATTTTGTAGCTAGCAGTCTAACATAACACTCCCTTCGATCTACGAGATAACTATGAACATGTTTTCGTTTTATTGTATTAGTAGTACGTACATTCGTCAAACGTAACACAGCTATACAATACTAATCTAAATTTAAAGTGTGCATACAATTTCGTTTGTCCTTTGGTAGGCCTCACGTCCTAGACAGAAACGGAATGGCTGGAATCGCATCCTATCCATGGCTCGACGTCAAGCTGCTGTTTCATGTCTAAGAGCTAAGCATCTGTATCGCTTGAGCAGGTGCTTCTTTCGCGCAAATTGTGGATTGTGTTCTTAGGAATGAAGGAAGCAGTTCAAAAAAAATAATATTGTCCTACTAATCTCTCACTACTAAAATAAATAACACCAGAGCATGTCCTTTCCTAAGTGTGATAGGAAAACCATTTGGTTTCCCTAAAACAAATCGAAGTGTGCCATAGCTCATGCTGCTTCCTTCGTCGAGTTAGAATGCATTGTTGTCTATAAGCGTCTACTAAAATAATTTAATGAAGCAACTCCTCTATCAACAGACATCGTGCTTGCAATATATTCGCAAGATCGTACTATGAGCAGTGGCTACAAGAAGAGAATGTTGGTCAGGAGGTCATGATCGAAGATCTAACGCAGTCTTTCGAGGACGCTGAAAAAGCCAAAAAGGAAGAAACCGTTGAAGAAGGAAAGCCAGATCCACTGACACAACTGGTCACAACATTTTGTCGAGGTGCGATGACTGAACGAAGTGGAGCTCTGCAGGAAGATGCCTTGTACATGTCCTATGCTCAAATTGCTGCCAAATCCTGTGGCGAGGAAGATGAGGAAGGTGGTGACGAAGAGGGCGGCGAAGAAGGCGAAGGAACAAGTATTCATGTAAGTATGGTTATAATTAGACGACGAACCGACATCCCTTTGAAACTTGACCACTCTACTCCTTTAAATGCTTACTAACATAGAAAACGATAAATAAGTTGATGGTGAGTAACCATAATAACCCTCAAAATCCACCACTTAGCCTGACATTGATGCATTCTCCATTCCCTCTATTATCATCCATAGGAACAAGAAATGGAAAAACAAAAATTACTTTTCCATCAAGCACGTCTAGCGAATCGTGGTGTTGCCGAAATGGTGCTGCTGCACATTTCCGCTTCTAAGGGTGTCCCGTCCGAGATGGTTATGACCACACTGAATCTTGGTATTGCCATTTTACGTGGGGGTAACATTGACATTCAAATGGGTATGTTGAATCACTTGAAGGAGAAAAAGGATGTAGGTTTTTTCACATCCATTGCCGGATTAATGAATTCATGTAGTGTCCTGGATTTAGATGCATTCGAAAGGAATACAAAAGCTGAAGGTGAGTGTAAATTCGGTGTTTCGAGAAATAGATATGTATTTAACAACATGTACTTGTATGTGTGTGTATATACAAATGTGTAGGTTTGGAATGAATGCGTACACACATTTATATAACGAATTATTATAGTGAATAATACTCTGAAGAGGACGTATGTTACTAAAAAAAAAGTAAGAATTTGCACTACATTGTTCATTTTATTTTAAACCAGCTGGCAGCACTGCAATTGTCTTAACCATCCGTGTAACTGATTGTTTATATCTCGCTTAGTTTCCGAATTATTGCTATTTCAATAATTAATTCGTTTCAACTTTCATCATCATCATCGTCGTGGCGCAACATCCCGACGTCGGGCACTCGCCACCTGGATCGTTGTCCTGCAATTATCTCGGTCACATGACCGCGTCCTCCAATCTTGGAAGCCCAGTAGTTGCTCGACGTCAGCATATACTGAGCTATCCCAAAGAGCTCTCGGTCTTCCTCGTAGTCTCGCTCCGTCGATTCGTCGTCTGTTCATTACTTGTTTAGACATGCGAGCATCGTTCATTCGTTATACATGCCCTGCCCATTGAAGACGGTGTAGTTTGACGATTTTCGAAACTTCCAGCTCATCGTCTATTTCATACAACTGATGGTTGTACCGGATGCACCATCCATCTCGGTCGTAAACTGCTCCGAAAATTCGCCAAAGGACTTTCTGCTCGAATGTGTTTAGCATTTGGAATCCAATTTGTTTCCTGGACTACGGTGATGCTCAGTTTGTCATTCTAGGCCTGTTGAAGGAGAGCCTTCACGGTTTGTTCAGGGAGCGCGCATTTCAGGATCCGGAAGAATATCTGTTAAACGTTTGCGTGGTCGTCGTTATTGATCCGTCCAATCTGAGGCTTTTGTTCCAGGTTTCTTGACATGGAGTAGTTTTTACAAGGATGGGTTGTCGGTCCATCGCTAAACCCTATCCAGAGGTAGCCTCGGTGATAGCTGCTTCAAGTGGTTCATAACGTGCCAGAGTTCACACGACCACGTTGCAGGTCCGACTACGTAATTCATGGCACCCTACTGATCTGAGACGCTTAGGTGTGACTCAGCCACTCAGACTACAGCTATCCTTCCCTCCTTTCACAACCATGGCTTGGGACGGACTTCGGCGGAGTTTTCATAGCTATTTTTTTTGACGGATTTGTACATTTTGAATTTTCATCCTAACAGTTACCGGTCAGTACTACGAAGGCGTTTTAAAAAGGTTTCACGGAAAAACTCGGAAAAAGAAACCACAATTGTGGGGGTTCCTTCACCATGACAAGGCGTTTGCTCGCTCAGCGTTGTTAATTCGCGAGTTTTG
This sequence comes from Chloromyia formosa, assembly GCA_964017055.1. Lineage (NCBI taxonomy): Eukaryota > Metazoa > Arthropoda > Insecta > Diptera > Stratiomyidae > Chloromyia > Chloromyia formosa. The sequence continues at coordinate 32,469,303 of OZ024815.1, read as the reverse complement.
TGCTAAACATCGGATGACTGTCCTTCCCCAACCTCCCTACTCCCAGACATAGCTTTCTGTGACATTTGTCAGTTTTCAAAATTAAATTCGTTGCTGAAAGGGCACCATTAAAGCTTAAAGCAATTTCGCCTACGGACCCTAAACACGTCGCAATCAAATAGGAATAAGGCCCGAACCAGATTGAATGCAGAAAGCAGCAGCAGCGGTGACCAAATGTCAAGTCAGGAAGCATGCGTTTCCCTTAAGCCATCTAGATTGGACGCAGCGGCAGCGGCAGCGACAGCGGTGAAAGCAGACCTTCCTTTTGTTGTTGTTGCTGCTGCCGCTGCCGCTGCTGCTGCGTTCTGCGTTCAATCTGGTTAGGGCCTAACTCGGAAACTAAACGATATATAAAAAATATGTAAGTTACACGGAAGGTTATGACAATTGCAGTGCTGTCAACCGCCCGTCGCTACGTCAATCCATCGACATGTAGTTAAAAAGGTTCCCTTATTTTTATACCCTAGACTTTTAGTATATGGTATATTGTTTTTGTCACGACGGAAATATGTAACACCTTAAAGGAGGCTCCGGAGGTATAGCAATGTATATATATAAATGATCAGGGTCACCTCCTGATTCGATTAAGCCATGTCTGTCTGTCTGTCTATCTGTCTGTCCGTTCGCACGATAACTTTCGATAGAATGAAGCTAGAGCCTTGAAATTTTGGTCAAATGTTGGTAATGTAATCTAGTTGGATGGTATTGAAAATGGGCATGATCAAGCCAAGAGAACGCCTACCTCCCCTACATATGTAAAATACTTAAATGTATCTGTAACTCCCGACTAAATAAATATGAAAAGCTCTAGCTTTGGTAGATTACTCATGAGGGTAATCTTATAAACTCCTGGGAAAATAAAATCGATCAGTTGAAAACTAACGGTAATTTTCTTACAAAGAGCCCCGTACTACCCTACTTTTCGGGTTTTTTGTCTATAACTCTTGAACCAATTGACGTAGACGCCTGATTTTTGGCACGTAACCCTGGGGTAAGAAGATGCTTGAGTTCTAGTAAGTTGGGCATAATCGGATCAAAGGAACGCCTACCTCCCCTACAAATTTAAAAAAATTCAATATTCCTTTAATTACGATAACTTTCGATAGAATGACACTAGCGAGTTGAAAATTTGACAAAATGTTGTCAATAGGATCTACTTGGTTGGTATTGAAAATGGGTAAGATCCGACTCAAATGAAAAAACTTCAAATAAGCGATAACTTTTGATAGAATGATACTACCGAGTTAAAAATTTGGTGGAATGTTGCTAGTAAGACCTACGTAGTTGATGTTGAATATGGGCAAGATCCAACCCAAGGAACCCCCACCTCCCCTATATATGAAACTTCAAATAAGCGATAACTTTTGATGGAATGAAGCCAGTGACTTGAAATTTTGGTCAAATGTTCGAAGTGAGATTGAGTTAGTTGGCATTAAAGCTGGGTAACATCCGACCAACGAAACCCCTACTTCCCCTACAAACGAAACTTTAAATAAGCGATAACTTTCGATAGAGTGAAGTTAGAGACTTGAAATTTTGTTTAAATGGTTGTAGGGTGATCTAATTGGTTGGTGGCAATGATGAGCAACATCCGACCTAAGGAACCCTTACCTCCTCTACAAGTGAAACTTCAAATAAGCAATACCTTCCGATAGAATGAAGCTATCAACTTGAAAAATTCGACAAATATTGTAGAATGGGTTAGTTAGTTAATTGATTTTGAGAATGGTCAAGATCCTAATGAATGTGCCAACCTCTCCTATGAACTGGCCATATAGGAGACCCATTCTTAATGCATATGGTCGTTGCCAATTGGTACTTTTGGTATCTCCACTAGGTCTGTACAAGTCTAGGGTATATACGCTTCGGACTCCGGGCCGGTTTTTTATTGACCTCGTATAACCTCAATAAACGGCTACTCGTATGTTACTAATCTTATTTATATATACATACATATATATAACTTGTTTTTGTTTAACTTAAGCAACTGATTTCATACTAACTTTCCACATACGTGATAATCTACTAAACAAAATATCTGTAGACATACTCACCAACCAAACTGCCCTCCTATAATATCACTTATTTTTTAGTTTCTCCAATTTTATTTCATTATGCATACGTTTTCACACCCTTGACTAAAATTCTTGTATCATCAAATCTGTCTCCTGCATATCACCATCAAATTTCGATCTATCCGTGGACATCGATTGACCCCCCACAAATGCGCGACATGCACGATTGGCAATTTCGGCACTTTTCTATCATCCCTTCTGTGCGCACCAAAACTCAACTCATCCACCTCTTGTAATAAAACACAATACAAAAAATCCAAAACACCTATTCTATTGGATGTTGAATGTTTTAATGCTTGCTCTCTGGCTGGATACCTGTCGAAACCTATATCGAAACTATTAAAACAATAACCGGTGCACGATATAACTGACGATCAAACCATCCCCGTGGACCTATGAAAACAAAAATCACTTGGATGTCTAAAATAAAATCCATTCCCATCAACCACATCCTCCCGAATGTAATGTGATTTGTTGTTGTATGGAAAAATCTGTAAAAACCGTAAAAAGAGTACATTCCAAGTGCGGGTGCAGGTCTAGGAGTGGGCTCAGAGGGTGCTGCGGGCGAGAAGAATATGCACGATGCTGAATTTACGTGTGCCTTGTTCCGATTCATCCAGCTGACATGCGAAGGACACAATTTGGGTAAGTAGTTGATGGTAGAAGAAGTTTAGGATGGAGCCTCCAAAGACATACGCGGAAGCTCAAATCAAGCACCAGTTAAAGCGAATTTCCCCCAGAATTCAAGATCAATTCTAGTTCAAAGTAAATCTAAATTCTCTATTCCTTTCGTCTTATACAAAATGAGTTAAAGGACTGTCTCTACGAAAATTTAAATATAAATTCGAACCTTAGCCAAAACCTAAACCTCAACCTAAATACCTAAAACATCACCTCAGTTGATCGCGAATCCTAGGTTGGCCCATCCTTCAACTTCAAGTTCTGTGTATAAGAAGTCAAGATTACCTAACCCATAACCTTTCTTCCTCATAGAATGGCAAAACTACTTGCGTACGCAGGCCGGAAATACCACCACTGTCAACGTCGTCATTTGTACCGTCGATTACCTCTTAAGACTTCAGGAATCCATCATGGACTTCTACTGGCACTACTCCAGCAAGGAGATCATCGATCCAGCCGGAAAAGCAAATTTTTTCAAAGCCATCGAAGTTGCTAGTCAAGTTTTCAACACTCTAACTGAAGTCATCCAGGGTCCATGCCCACTCAATCAGCAAGCTTTGGCTCATTCGAGATTGTGGGACGCCGTAGGAGGTTTTCTCTTCCTGTTCTCGCACATGCAAGAGAAGCTGTCAAAGCATTCAAGCCAAGTGGACTTGCTCAAGGAACTTTTGAATTTGCAAAAAGACATGATCACCATGATGTTGTCTATGCTTGAAGGCAACGTGGTCAATGGTATGCTTGGCGATGAGTGAGGACTGTGAAAACTCTGACAATTAATTTCGATACTTTTTCAGGTACAATCGGAAAACAGATGGTTGACACATTGGTCGAGTCGGCCTCCAATGTTGAATTGATTCTCAAGTACTTTGATATGTTCCTCAAGTTGAAGGACCTGATCGAGTCGCCGAGCTTCCTGGAGGTTGATCCAAACAGTGAGGGTTGGGTCGCGCCCAAGGACTTTAGAGATAAAATGGAACAGCAGAAGAGTTACACAGTGTAAGCCATCTAAAATGCAATAAATTTTTAAAAGAACATTACTCACTTGTAATTTTTCTAGCGAGGAAATGGACTTCCTACTGGCTTGTTGCGAACGAAACCATGACGGCAAGATCGACTACAACGGTTTCGTAGATCGTTTCCATGAACCATCGAAGGAAATTGGCTTCAATTTGGCTGTCCTACTTACCAATCTTAGCGAGCACATGCCCAACGAGCCACGTCTCGCAAGATTCTTGGAAACTGCCGGCTCCGTCCTCAACTACTTCGAACCATTCTTGGGCAGAATTGAAATTATGGGCAGCTCGAAACGCATCGAACGGGTCTACTTTGAAATCAAAGAGTCGAATATTGAACAATGGGAGAAGCCACAAATTAAGGAATCGAAACGAGCATTCTTCTACTCAATTGTCACTGAGGGTGGCGATAAGGAAAAATTGGAGGCATTTGTTAATTTCTGTGAAGATGCTATCTTTGAAATGACACACGCTTCGGGATTGATGGCCACCGAGGAGAGTGGAGGCGGACTTAAGAAGGAGGCGGCCTATAGTTCCTACATGAGCGAAGAAGAAGAAGAGCGTGCAGCTCGTGATCCGTTCCGACGGGGAACACAAGCCATTAAAGACGGCTTTAAATTCTTCGTCCATATGCTCAGTCCGTCAAACATTAAACACCAGATTGGCGTCTTGCAGACCAAGACTCTACCGGAGGTGATAATTGGATTCTTCAAAATGATCTTTTACGCTTTCTACTATGCCGGCTACGGAAATTGTATGATTGTCAAATACATCTTTAATATCCTGATGACCCTTATGCGTGGACCGGCCAACGAGGAAGTCGCACTGCCAGCAATTGAACCTGACGACAAATTCTCATCTAGAGCACTGCCACCTTTGCCGCTGGAAGAGCCACCGGGAACCGTGCAAGCTTTCGGGGTGGATATCAGTAAAGAAGATAACGGTCAATATAAGGTCGTTCTGCATGAATCGCCGGCCATTAGCCCGACGTCTTCTGTTGAAGAGACCGGCGAGAGTAGTCCCGAGGAGAGTGGAATGGCTGAACAACAACAAGAGGGTGATAGCAGTGAGCCAATTACATTGGTCGATTTACTGGGTGGCGATGCAGCTAAACGAGCCGCTCAGGAACGCTCGGAAGCCCAGAAAGTCCAAGAAGCTGCTATGGCTTCTATTGAAGCCGAAGCCAAGAAATCGGCAGCAACGGCCACGGAAACGCCTGCTGTCCATCAAATCGATTTCTCTCAATACACGCACCGTGCTGTCAGCTTTTTAGCTAGAAATTTCTACAATCTGAAATATGTTGCACTGGTTCTCGCTTTCGGCATAAACTTCATGCTACTCTTCTATAAGGTCAACTTTGAGGATGAAGACGGTTCCGGTGATGGCGCCGATGGAAATTTGTTTATGGGATCAGGATCGGGAGGTGGATTGGCTGCCTCCGGTTTAGGATCGGGAGATGGCTCGGGCGATGGAGAAGACGAGGATCCATTGGAGACTGTTACGGTGGACGAACAATATTTCTATATGGCACACGTTTTACGAATAGCCGCTTTTTTGCACAGTATGGTTTCCCTTTGTATGCTTATTGCCTACTATCATCTAAAGGTTCCGCTCGCCATTTTCAAACGTGAGAAGGAAATTGCTAGACGTCTGGAATTCGATGGTTTGTTTATTGCTGAACAGCCGGAAGATGATGACTTTAAATCGCATTGGGACAAGCTGGTAATATCGGCCAAGTCCTTCCCCGTCAACTACTGGGACAAGTTTGTTAAGAAGAAAGTCAGGCAGAAGTATAGCGAAACCTATGATTTCGACTCCATATCGAACCTTCTTGGTATGGAGAAAAGCGCATTTACAGCCCAGGAATCCGAAGAAGGTGGCCTTTTCAATTACATCATTAACATCGATTGGCGCTATCAGATTTGGAAGGCTGGCGTGACTATAACGGACAACGCATTCCTCTACTCGTTGTGGTACTTCACCTTCTCGATCCTCGGCAATTTCAACAATTTCTTCTTTGCTGCCCACTTGCTCGATGTCGCCGTCGGTTTCAAGACCCTACGAACCATCTTGCAGTCTGTAACGCATAACGGTAAACAATTGGTCCTGACGGTGATGCTGCTAACAATTATCGTCTACTTATACACCGTGATCGCTTTCAACTTTTTCCGTAAATTTTACGTGCAGGAAGAAGAGGAGGAGGTGGAACGTAAATGCCATGATATGTTAACATGTTTCATCTTTCATTTGTACAAAGGCGTGCGAGCCGGTGGTGGTATTGGTGACGAAATTGGCGATCCTGATGGCGACCCGTACGAAGTCTATCGTATCATCTTCGATATTACTTTCTTCTTCTTCGTTATTATTATCCTCTTGGCCATCATTCAGGGTTTGATCATTGATGCGTTCGGTGAACTTCGTGATCAATTAGAATCAGTGAAGGAAGACATGGAGTCGAATTGTTTCATATGCGGCATAGGGAAGGACTACTTTGATAAAGTGCCCCACGGGTTCGATACACACGTTCAGCAAGAACATAATCTGGCCAACTACATGTTCTTCCTTATGCACTTGATTAATAAACCGGACACGGAGTATACGGGTCAGGAGACGTACGTGTGGAATATGTATCAGCAAAGAAGTTGGGACTTCTTCCCGGTCGGTGATTGCTTCCGGAAGCAGTATGAAGACGAATTGGGCGGCGGCGGGGGTGGATAGGTTTGTTAAGAATTTGTGTTAATATGTGAAATATTTATAGCAATAACTAAGAACGAAATTGTAAAAACCTTAATTGAATCCACAACGTCAATTAATTTTTTTTTAATCTAGAAGAATATGAAAAATTTTAGTTCATTAGCGAACGCACATCAACGGGAAAGTATAACTAGATTGCTCATATTACCAAAGTTTTAGAGAAATCCTAGTAAAAAGATTATTTAAAATATCAAACTAGAAGAACCTACATACAATAACTCCGAAGCATTTCACCAAACAGGAATTGAAGATTCAACAATGATCTAATGAAAGATAAAAAAACCATCTAAAAAAACAGATACATACTAATCAATAAATTAATGAAATCAATCAAAAGTCAATCAAAAGCAAATAACATTTTTGTAAAATGGAAATATTATACCTAACATAACATTTAAGAAATCCGATAAAATTTTCGAATTTTCAAATTAACCAAAAAAGAAAACCCATACGGAAAAGAAAGAAAATTACATTTTAAAATTTTAGCAAGAGGACATCCGTCCTTTCTTTAAACTGGCCTTTAATTGGCTATCTACTTCTCGATGCTACATCGTATTGGAGAATATGTCATAAAACTCCTTTTATTTTTTAGACTCTATGCAGACGATTTTTAATATTATACATACTCTAATAGCAAAATGAAAGCGTCCAGACATTAAGAAAATCACATTAAACTACTACTACGTGTTTTATGTCGTTATTTTTGTTATCTTTTACTTATTCGAACCATTGTATGCATTGTTTGTTTTTTTCATCTGATTCTTAATTTTCAAATACAACAGTAAGCTTGATGAGACGGATGCTTCCTGTTTTGAATTTATTCAAAACATTGTATTTATACATTTAAATTATATAAAGTAAATTTTATGCAATTATTAAAAATATTTAAATAAATATTTTAAACAGATTTTGTTTATCATAAACTTCATTTGTTTTATGTACGAATGCTTTAAGCGGTGTAATATGCAACACCGTGCTAATATCTGGTGTTACGGAGAGCAGTGATTCCATGGTCAGAGGGATAACGCTATCAGTTTGAAACGAAATCAAGACCCAGCCTCAAAGATCAAACATGAAAGAGCGCGAGAATCCTTGCGAGCGGATATTGACCGATCAAGGCGAATATACAGCAGCATCGAACTCCTTTATCGTCAGAAAGCTCGGGAAGTTCAGCGTAGTGTGCGACGCGATAAAAGAGTTTATGCGAATAGCCTCAGCAGAAGAAGCCGCAAGAAGTAACAACTTAAACGCCGTATACGGTGTCATCCCGGAGTTTACAGATGATCGTAACTCTTGCCAACATCCGGTGAAGGATAGTGTGGAAAGCTACTTATCTTGGAAGAATATCAAATGAGACGGTGGAAAGAACACTTCGTCACCGTCTTTAACCGTGTAACATCTAGTGAAGCTCCCCCTAATATAGATAATTTAGTTAACCATCAAAATGTGCGTGTACGGTCCACTGCTTCGACTAAAGACAAAATTGTCACTGCAATTATTGCACTAAAACGAGGAAAGGCCGCCGGACTCGACGGTATCCCTGCCGAACTTTATCAAGCAGCGCCAAGCGTAACTGCCCATTTGCTGCACCCACTTGCTGATAAAGCGTGAAATACGGAAACCTTTCCCACTGAGTGGGAGGAAGGTTTGATCAGCTTTCGAAGAAAGGTAGCCTCACAGACTGTAATAATTGGAGAGGCATTTGTGTGCTTCCTGCCGTTGCCAAGATAATAGCTAAAATCGTCCTACAAAAACTAAAGCCCCACTTAGAAAGCACAATTGATGAAGAGTAGGCTGGTTTAGATCCGGAGCAGTACATGGAAAGTCCCCGTAAGAGTTACGAGAAAGCTGCAAGTTTTCGTCAACTCATGTCTTTGTCGAATTCCAAGAATCTTCTGGACCGAAACAAAATCAAAGCTAAGTCGCCTTACGGGGCAGATGCCAATCGACGAATTGATACGCAGACGAAAATGGCAGTGGATAGGTCACACATTGCGGAAGAGTGGTAAATGCATTGCTTTGCATGCCATGAAATGGAACCCCATTTCCAACCAAGGCCGACCAAGAGGGGGTCCTAAAATCACATGGCGTCGATCTGTGGCAAAGGAGTGTAGGGCGCTGGCTAAGTCTTTTGCGGAGTTGCGCCATCCGGACTACTTCTGGTAACTAGGTATATATTATTAATGTTCAGCAACTACTTGTTAAAGAATTTTCGATTCTTATGTCCAATTATTCTATTTGATAATCGCCGTAGCTAGTCATATTTTTCTCTCTTGGCTCTTGGACGTTGGATACATTGCCTGTAAGCTTTGTTCTTTGCGTCTAAGGATTTTGGGCATTCATCGTCAAACCAGCCATTTTGCGCTCGTCGGGCTTTATGTCGCACGATCTTCTCTGCGAATTCCTTAATGGAATTTTCAGATCTTCCCAAAACTCGTGGACACCCGGTAATGCTGATGTTATGTAGCATAGGCGCTAGTTTTTCCTCGAGGGCGGCTGTATATGCCTGCGGCGTGGCATCGCTCGAGTTTGTCGACTGCAAAAATTCTGCGCACATTTGGTTGACTGACTGCAATTATTGGCGATGTTGTTTCACCATTTCAAGCATAGCCTATAAAGAACTGAGTTTGACAACTTATCATTTTTGGGTCAAACACACGAGAATTTGACTACAATGGCTCCAATCAGGCACAACATCCGCTGTACTTAAAAATTATATTTCATCTAGCAAATCGGTCGATAAACCTTTGCATTTCCGTAGCGTTGCGGTGCTTAAAATTCCTTGATAACTGAGCATTTAAAAATGATGACTGGATAATGTCGTATTGGTTAACATAACGAGTGTTTCGTATACGTGAATAAACTTTCAGCATTTTTCGAGACTATGTTTGAGCGTAAACAGCTGATCGGCTAGATCTAAAGGCAATTCTTCAAGGATCTGCTCAGCGTAGGGGTTGTGATGAAGAAACATAAACAAACATATTGTTAACTAACTGCTTTTATTCTTTACGCGCGTTCCGAAGTTTTTTTTTTTTTTTTTTTGAGAAGCCATAATACATAATTTGCTTTCTTTTCTCCGTGAAAATTTCTCTACAATTTTTTCTAACTAATTTGTACAAATTGCATTTGCTCCGCGTCGTCTTCATACCGAACCACATATGTGTCCATTACTTCGTTGAAATCATCTTCCAACATTTCATTGGATAAGGAATTATCTTCGGTATTGTCGATGACAGCCACTAAATCTTCGTCCGCACTGGTTCCATATTGATTTTGTTCATCCACCATCTGCTCTTCAACCAGTCCATCCACCATTTCAATTAGAACCTTCTCATCGCCAGACTTTTTATTTTCACCATCCATGATTCGTGGCTGGTTAATAATAATTGTATCATTAACATGACCTGCGTGGCAGAAGAAGCAAATTATTCCTGAATCTTCAATCACTGTGATTAATGTTAGACCCCACATAGACGGAGCGATCCGTCGACCGATTGATCGGCCGATGGATCGCCACAAAATATCTGCCGACCAAAATTATATGGAACTGTGAGAAAAGTCGCCAATAGGCGCATACACTGTGCGATCCGTCTGGCGATCGGCCGGCCGATCTATTGGGCGCCGGATCACTCCGTCTATGTGGGGTTTTAAACAGTTTCTGTGATATTTACCTGATTGTTGCATGTGCGAGTATAGTAGAGGCTTTCGCATGAATCCTTGGCCGCAAGCCAGACATTCATAGGGCTTCTTGTCGCTGTGAACGAATCGATGCGCATTTCGGTTATCACGGCTATTAAACGACTTTCCACAAACTTCACATGAATACGGCTTGACACCAGTATGAATCCTTAAATGCTTCTTATAGTGCTCGGGATAGACGAACGTAGCATTGCACATCATGCAAACGTAGGGCCGTTCGCCGGTGTGCGAGGCTCTAATATGGTAGTCTAGCAGACGTCGTCGCTTAAACGATCGATCACACTGCTCGCACTTGTAGCGCTTATCATTCAAATGAGTCGCCCGTTTATGTGTCGTGAGATTCGAACGTTGAGCAAATGGCATATTACAAATATCACAAACAAATGGTCGTTCGCCGGTATGCGTACGTTCGTGATCCTTAATTTCGGCACGTCTAGCAAATGCTTTGCCGCACGTTCGGCATATGAACGGCTTGTAGCCAGTGTGAACAATTTTGTGGACTTCTAAGTTATGTTGTGTGCCGAAGGCTTTATTGCATACGCCACACACAAACTCTTTCACTCCCGAATGAATTTTCTCGTGTTGCAATAAATTTTGCGCACTGAAAAATGATTTGCTACATTCTTTGCAGTTGAAAGGTCTCGGCCTATCCATATGGATTTTCATGTGAGCCGTAAGCGTGTACTTGGATGCAAAGTCTTTAGTGCACCTCTGACATTTGTACGGTCGCTGCCCAGTGTGCATGTTCATGTGCTCATCCAGCAAATTCTTCGAATTATATTTCTTTTCGCATTGCGAGCATTGATAGGATTTGTTCATGTTATAATGAAGGCGCTTGTGAATTCGAAATTGTCGAAGATTCGTAAAGACCCTTTGGCACGTTTCGCATTGGTATTCGCCGTCCTCTGTACCGCCATGCACTTCGTCCACATGATCGGTGAGTTCCATTCGTTTTTTGAAGTCCGTACCACAAATGTCGCATATATAAATTCGTATATTGTGGACGGCTCTAAAATGTGCCGTTATTGTTCGCAGCGCATACTTTATTGGGGCCACTTCCGAGTCCGCCGGACACAGCAGGCAGGAGAAATTTTCACCGTTGAAAGAATAGAATGTTTTTCGATCTTCCGTATTTACGTTATAGATATTAATTTGGTGCCCTTCTGCTGTCTCTTCTTCGTGCTTTTCGCGACAATGTTCATTAAGATCATCCTCTCTCCCGAATTCATCACCACAGATTTTGCAGAAGTACGCTGAAACGCCGTGATTTTCACTCAGGTGCTTGGATATTGCGTCGATGTCATCGAATTCATTGGCTTCGTCACCAGGTGCCTCCGCCGAACAAATCAGGCAGATGTACTTGAGACCATTGAAGTAAAAGAAGGTTTGACCGTCATGATCAGGATCTTGGCTATCGTCGCCAGTAATATCGGCTTCCTCCAATGGTGAAGCATTGTGTATCTTATTATCGGGTTCCTTTTCCTTCTTTACACCGTTATTGTATTCAACTAAAAAAAAATTTACAGTACATTTCAGAAAAAAAAGCAGCTTTCTATTTACCATTATCATCTGTTATAATCTCGACAATGTTTCCGTTATTCTGATCAAAATATTCGCCCGTCTCCAATACAGAATCTAGATTTTCTTGCTTCACAATTATAGTCTGCGCTATTCTTTCTTCCTGACGTAGATTACTAGAAATGTCCTTGTGCTCCGATAGCAGCGATAAAAGCTCGGCGTTCGAAGCCTCTTCGTTATTTGTTGTTGGCTTGACATCGGTCAGCATACATTCAGCACCACTGCTCATTGGTTCCCCTTCATTGAGCTCTTCTTCAATGCCCTCCTCGAATGATTCCTCAATTTCAAAGGGGGGCTCGTTCTCATTCTCACTGGGACGGGACGCTGCACTAAAGTCATGTATGATTTTGTACTTTAATTCAAGCATTTGTTGTTCCAGTTCTTCGTATTTGTTGAGGCGTTCGTTGCACTCATCGCATATAATCTGAAAGAAGAATATTATGGTTGCAGATATTGAACGTTCTAAATTGAAATTGACATCGCAGTGTTCGTGAGCTTCCACGCTCACCCGGTTTGACGACACGTGTCTTGGGTTTATCTAACCAGTAGACGTTTTCCGGCGTTCTAGTTCCATAAATGGTGCGTGGAAGTACGGTTCTTTAATTCAAACAGTTTGACTGTGATTGTAAAGAGTTAGAAAAAAGTATGGACTATCGGTACCTTCGAAGCGTTCAAATCAGCCGGACAGGATGGTATTATACCAACCGATCTACAGCACAATTTGGATATTGTGACACCATGGATTGAAACCATTTCAAGAGCCTGCCTGGATATGGTCTATATCCCTTGTTCATGAAGTGAAGTTCTGGTCGATTTTATTTCGAAAACGGGTAAAAGCTCGCATGCGCACCCATCGATTTTAGAGCTATCCACAAATATACAAAAGATACTGAAAAGGCTGATTGATTTATATTTATGCGGCAGTATTTAACCAGAATTACTACCAACATCTCAACATGCTTACTGGAACAGTAGATCGGTGGACACGGCCTTGCACTCCTTGTTAATTGCATTGACCCCTCCAGGGGCATGGGCGCGTCAACATCTCTAGAATTTCTATGCCTTTTTGACGTTTCGATAGCATATCTACTTTTCGGATGTGCAGTTGAGCTCCGAGCTCTAGATTTGTTGTTGTTGTAGCAATGGTCGGAATTCGGTGTGTTTGTTGGTTACATGCCTACGGTTTCGTCTTCATCCCCGGTGTTGAGGGATAGAAAGTTAGCTGCCTCTATTGGATTCTCCCACAGCGATCTGGGAGTCAGGTGCGTGGGTGCGGCTGGGCAGTGAAAGATATGGTTTACGTCGTGAGGGGTTCCGCTACATGCAAGACAGATGTTTGACAGGTCCTGGTCTATGCGGGATAGGTAGGAGTTCAGTCGTGAACACCAGCCTGACCGAAGTTGGGCCAGTGTTGTTCTCGTAGCTCTTGCAAGTATTTCCTCTTCCGGAGATATCATTGGTGGTATGGATGAGAGAACTGGATTCGAACCTAAGCCTGCTATTGACTGATTAACCTCCTCCCGATGTATTGCTGCGATGGCCAACCTATGTGCGCCACTATCAAAGGGTACCCTTTTGTATCTCTGGACATCTCTTTCTAGGTTCCTCAGGCGCGACTGACATGTCTGGGCGGCGGCGTCTTGTCCATGAGGTTGAAGTTTGGGTGATCACTTCGATAGCAGCCCACCAGATATTGCTTGACAAGAAGCTGGTTGTGGTCCCTTGAAGGCATCATCCTGGTTTCCTGATGTAGATTGTCCTGGGTGACATCTGGAGACAGCTAGTAACAGTACGAAGAGCGGCGTTTTGGCACGTTTCAATCTTCTTCTACTGTGTGTCACACAGATTCTGCGACCACACAGGAGCCGCATAGTTGGCCACTGATCTTCCGACTGCTTTATACGTGACCAGTAGAGTTTCTTTGTCCTTGCCCCAGATACTACCGGCCACGGCTTTGAGGATCTTATTCCTACTACGCATTCTATCGCACACAGTTGAGATGATGATTTGGCCATGCTATCCAGCGTGACTCCTAGGATTTTAGGATGGTTTATGGTAGGAATAGGATGATTCCCGATCGAGATTTCAAGCTGCATCTTGACCTCCTTCGTCCAGGTGGTAAATAAGGTTGCCGAGGATTTAGGCGCTGAGACGGTAAGGTTCTTGTTTATGAAGAACAAGTTTAGTTGTTCAAGATAACCGTTGATGTTACTGCACATATCCGCTATGTCGTTCCCTGTTGCCATAATGGAGCATCAGCGTAGGAGATAATGTCGATCCCTTCAGGAGGTGTTGGGAGTCCTGATAAGTATAGATTGAACAAGGTAGGAGATAGAACTCCACCTTGAGGTACACCTTGTTTAATCTTCCTAAGCAATGCAAGAAGGAAAGCTCTAGATTAGTTGTTGTAGCATTGGTCAGAAGTTTGTTGTGTGAGTCTGTTACATGTTCTTGTTGTTCCTCGTCTTCCTCGGTGTTAAGCGACAGGAAGATAGCTGCCTCTACAGGGTTCTCCCACAGCGACCTGGTGGTCAGGTGTGTGGGTGCAGCTGGGCAGTTGAAAATGTGGTCACATCATGAGGTGTACCATTGCAGGCGGGGCATGTGTTCGTGACATCCTGGTAAATGCGAGATAAGTAGGAGTTAAGACGCGAACACCAGCCCGACCGAAGTTGGACAAGTGTCGTCCTCGCTGCTCTCAGAAGTATTCTCTCATCGGGAGAAATGACTGGTGGTTGTATCGAGAGAACTCTATTTGGACCTAGTCCTGCGATTGATGTTTGTACCTCCTCGTGATGTATTGCTGCGATGGCTGATCGGTATGCATTGTTGTCAAAGGGAACCCTTTTGTACCTCTTGACGTCTCTTTCGAAGTCCCTCAAATCACGACTGACATGGTTGGGGGCGGCGTCTTGTCCATGAGGTCGGTGTTGGGGTGCTCCCTCCGGTAACAACCCACCAGATACTGTTGCGTAAGAAGCTTGTTGTGGTCTCTAAGTGTAAACATACACTGTCGAACTCGAACTCGAGCTTGAACCTGGTACAAATATCCTCTGACACACACAGGAAGAAAACCGGTCCACTTGTACTAGGTTCGTGTTCGAGTTCGACAGTGTATGGTGACACTTAGAGGCATCATCCTTGTTTCCTGATGCAGATGGTCCTGGGATGACATCAGGAGACAGCCAGTAACAGTACGGAGAGCGGCGATTTGGCAAGCCTGAATGTTATTCCATTGTATGTCGCAGAAATTCTGTGACCACACTGGAGCCGCATAGTTGGCTACGGACCTTCCGACTGCTTTGTATGTGATAGGGTCTCTTTATCTTTGCCCCAGGTGCTACCGGCCAAGGCTTTAAGGATTTTATTCCTTACGCGCATCTTGTTACATACGGTTGAAGCATGCTGTCCAGGGTTACTCCTAGAATTTTAGGATGGTTCACGGTCGGAATAAGTTGATTGCCAATTGAAATCCCAAGTTGCATCTTGACTTCCTTCGTTCAGGTAGTAAATAGGGTTGCCGAGGATTTAGGCGCTGATACGATTAAATTCTTGCCCGTGAGAAGGAGTTAAGTTCCAGGTGATCATTTAACCGTTCGCATATTTCCGCGATGTTGTTCCCTGTTGTCAGAATGGAGCAGTCGTCGGCATAGGAGATAATTTCGATTCCTTCAGGTGGAGTTGGAATTCCGGATAGGTAAAGGTTGAACAAGGAGGGAGTTGTGGCACACCTTGTTTGATCTTCCTTAGCTTCGACTTCTTGCTCCTGAATTCGGCGTAGGACTGCCTGCCCGCGAGATAGTTGGCAATCCATTTGTACTAAACTTAGTAGTGAAAGTTATTAATTTATACCAAAATAGTGGATTAGTGGTTACTATGGACCGTAACCCCATTGGAGTTCATTTATATGGACACTGTACCGGAGCCCCCCAACAGGGATCTTCGACTCACCTTTGAATGTGCATTTGAATCCAAAATATCTAACGACAAAATTGACGAAAGGACTTCCGAAATTGGCGTATCTTGCACACCGTCCGCTCTATACTGTAATAGAAAAATTAACATTAATCTTTCCGTAAATCGAGCAAAACGAAGTAGTCCGTAGACAATCAATGCTACTGTCAATATTCGCGTAAACGCTCGTGTCCACGGCAGACTTTTTAGTTTGCAGAAAAACTAAATAGTTTAGTCAGAAAAATAGAATACGCGGTGTTTTATGAGACCGCGCATACAGCGATTACTAAAGTTTAGTTTGCTGCGTGCGCGGTCTCTTACTGACTAAACTATTTAGTTTTTCTGCGAACTAAAAAGTTTGCTGTGGGCGTCAGCTTTAAATAACATTCGCAATCAGCCCCCGTCAATATTTAAATAGGAATATTGACAACAAAATCGATGGTCTAGGGACCACTTAACCATATTCACCCGGTGACTGAACAGACAAAAGGCCAAGTCTCCCTGCTGCATACCACGGCAACAAACAAAACATTTCGGGGCCATCATTTCATCCTTCACACTACCCAGGGTCTCCGTCATCTAAAATGAAATCCACATGCAACGCCGTCAGTACTTCGCCACCAGAACAAAAACTTTGGGTCAAACGCCCGCAGCACAAAGTATTCTGCAATCCCGCCATTCTTCCTAATAAATTTACACTATGCCCAAAGCAGAAAAAATGTAAACATTAAAAATACCAACGTTCGAAATTAAAAGGACACAAAACAATTTGACCAATTTGGCAGAATCAAAAACTGCTTGACAGCTTGCATGTCGGGCACGGTGCGAAACGCGGCTCTTGCTCAAATGTTTATTTTCCCGGAGATACTAAAAACGGAGACTGGTGGGATGCAGTTCAACGCTTACACGATTCACTTACAATTCGTAATTTACTGTTTTTGTTAGTCCGTTTGGAGGCTTGGAAGTTGAAAAAGACTTTTTCTTTGCAAACGTCGCCGAGATTTTGCAGCTGTCAAGAGAGTGGGTTGTGGTTGGGTCGCGCCAAAAAATGCCGGTAGATGGTAAGGCTGTAGGTAAAAAGTGCAATTCTGTCGCCCGTGACCTCTCTGATGGGCGACATCATCTGGAGACTACGCCGACCTATTAACATGTTATCAAAATTATGCATTGATTTAGATGAGTATTTCAATAGTTTCCTTTGAAATGAAAATGGGAAGTAGCGTGAAAATAAAACAAGTTCAAAGTTTGTCCTCATGCTGCCTAAAGCGACGCCTAGCAGTAAGTGCTTACAACGGCTGCAGCTGATACATGTTCCGTGTCCAGTGGCGGGTGTCATGATTTTCTTTTTTCAATAAAAAAAAATTTAAGTTTTTTTTTTAGTTGAGTTTGAAAGTATTCTGCTTCTTTAATTATTCAACAATCCAGATCAGAGTTGTTCAACTATTGCACGCATTACACCAACAACATTGTTTTCGATAACTCCCGATGACCAGCTGGTGAAGGATTTTTATTCTGAGGGCGAATTCATAAGGTTGAAATATTCAAATTCGCTGCGGGCAATGCAGTTCTCGTATACAGTTTGGGAGCCACATGGAACTCTTTTCCTGACAATAAAATGTTGATTTGTGTAATTACATTTATGCAATAATTTGTATCTGTACTAAGGATTTAAGGTCAGGGAGACTCTAATGCCGGTAGAAGGCATGAGTAGACGTAGGGTAATTGATAGACTACACAAGACTAACATTGCAGATGGAAACATACACAATGAGTGTATGTACAATGACATCAGCATTTTTACTGATGGCTTTTTAATGAACGGTAAAGCGGGGGCGGGGGTTTATTCTGAAGAGCTAAACCTAGCATGTGCGCTTAGTCTAGGAGAGTATGTGTCCGCGTACCAGGCAGAGATGTTTGGCTTGTTGCATGCGTTGGACCACCTGCTTGAAGGTCAGGTGCGGGGGAAGAAAATCCTTATTGCACTGGACAACCAATCGGTGATCAGACGCATGCAGCAGACGAACATAAACTCTAAACTGGTACTAGAGTGTGTCCGGAAGCTCAACACGTGTGCCTCAGGAAATAAGGTTACGCGGATGTGAGTAAAAGGACACATAGGTACAACAGGAAATGAGGCGGCGAATGCCCTAGCAAAACAGGGATCTGCGGCAACTTTCATTGGCCCAGAACCCAGAGTTGTTCTGGGGAACAGCATGATTGGAGCGAAGGTTGGGAAGTGGATGGACTCCATGCATCAACAAAGATGGCAGGAGCTAGTCACTTGCAAACAAGCTCGGAATGCAATGACCAGCCCTTTAGGCAGGGAAGCGTGAAAGATACTCAGTTATAAACGGAGTACCCTAAACTGGATAACTGCCTTAGTCACAGGGCATGGTAATTTTAAGGCTTATCTGGCCAAGATGAAAATCGGGGAAGATGACGTTTGCCTGGAAGAGGCCGAGACGGCAGCACATATTGTGTGCGAATGTCCAGCACTGGCTAGCACGAGGTTGAGGATCACAGGCAGGCACACGATAAGTGTGGAAGCCATGAGTGAACTCAGCCTTAAACAAATGCTAGCAATAACACGGGACTCAGTGATGAAGAAAGAAGTTGACAAATATCAGTCGACATCTGGAAGCCACTGATGATCGGCAGGGGGCGAAAAGGGACCCAAACGTTAGTGGTCTGCTTCGGCTATCCCCTAGAATATAATAATAAGGATTTAACTTTTCTCTTCCAAGAGTTGACTTTTGAATGCTAACTAAACCAAGAAAGACAAAAACAGAATACTGTAATGTTTAACCGAAGCGCTACATACTATTGTATAACATAACCAATGACTAACTAGCTAGTCTAGAACTATTCCGGCGGATCTCGATAACGATTGTCCTCCTTTCCGTTTTCGAGCGAATAACGACTTAACTGCGAATGAACTTCCAACTATAACAGAACTTTACCTGACTTGATGACATCTGACTTTTTCCAGAATAATCTAGATGGCTCTTTTCTTTTGTCCGAAAGCGTTGTGGCAACTTTGTCGCTTCACCTTTTTGCCACCAGTTGCGTATCATCGAAAGGAAGAAATATATCTGTCATTATTTTTCATAATTGCGTATTTCGTTACTTGAGTCAGATACACGTTTTGTAGAGCGTGTCAAATAAAGTTGCTTGTTGTAATTGGGTAGTTTTCCTTCAAACGTCGTACGGAATATCTACAATTGGTGACCCCGATGCTCGGAAAACGGAACCGGTAATTGTTTTTCGAATTTTGTGACTCCGAACAAACATTTTGTTGCCTGCATTTTGTGGCGACGACAAATTGCGCAATCGCTTGAACATGACGGAGGACAAGTTTGCAGACGCTCAGAGTTCGCTGAGCGAACCTTCCAACATCGAAATTAGTTCGCTTTCTGCTTTTCGCTTGCCTCCCTTTTGGAAGGCGCGCCCCGCACTTTGGTTCGGCCGCGTCGAGGCGCAGTTCCGGGCGCATCGCGTAATTAAAGACGACGCGATGTTCGATAAAGTTGTCAGCGAGCTCGATGCTGACATCCTCAGCCAGGTAGCGGATATTATCGAAAGTCCGCCGGATGCGGAAAAGTACAAAAGCATTAAGCATCGGATTATAACCGCATACGCTGTTTCCGAGGAGGTAGAGCTCCGTGAATTGCTCACTAACCTTACCCTCGGCGACGAGAAACCCTCTCAACTCTTGAGATGTATGAGGCTCAAGGCAGGGAACAGAGTCACTGATTCAGTGCTTAAGTCCTTATGGCTTCAACGTCTGCCAGCAAGCGTGCAGGCAATCCTTAGTATTTCTGAGGCCACCGACCTGTCGCGGTTATCCGAAATGGCAGACCGTATATTGGAAGTTCGTGATCCAGCTAACATATCCGCTGTCGCTTCATCTTCGTCACCTCGGGAAGACTTGCGAAGCGAAATTAATGATATTCGCAGCCGCCTTGATCGTATGAATACCGGCCAATCGTCCAACCGCCGAAATTCCAGCCGACGGAGGCGTTCTTCTTCGCGTAAGAAATCGGGATCCCTCTGCTATTTTCATTGGAAGTTCCGCAAGAACGCTAGAAAGTGTGAGAAACCATGTTCTTGGGTTTCCAAAAGTGACAGCTCTCAGGAAAACTAGTTTCGGCGCTGTCGGATTCGGCAACCAACTGCGTCGTTAAACAAAGCCGACTACACATTTATGACCCCACTTCCGGTTTTAAGTTTTTGGTAGATACAGGCGCGGATGTGTCCGTTATACCACCGCAGCGCGATATCAAATCCTCAAGAATTGCTTTTAGTAAACTGTTCGCTGCTAATGGGACGGCGATTAATGCATACGGCCAACGAGTCGTTACTGTCAGCCTCGGCTTACGGCGGGAATTTCCCTGGAGCTTTATTGTTGCCGATGTCACTCGACCGATCCTTGGTGCCGATTTCATTAGAAATTATGGTCTAATAATCGACATCAGGAACCGACGCATTATCGACCCGCACACCAAATTGTCTTCGCGAGGAGTTCTCAACAGCGTAGAGCACAGCTCCGTCTTTACCGTTGCAGGGGATTCAGTCTATCATCGTTTGCTGAGAGAGTTCCCGAATGTGACCAATCCATCCGTGCATGTCATCAGCCAGCACAAGGTCCAACACCATATTGTTACCGAGGGGCCGCCTGTCGCTGAAAGGCCTCGTCGACTTAAACCCGACAGGCTTAAAGCCGCCAAGAAAGAGTTCGACTATATGTTGAAAATGGGCTATTGCCGACCATCGAGCAGCCCTTGGGCAAGCCCCTTGCATCTCGTTCCGAAGAAGGATGGTACCTGGAGGCCATGTGGCGATTACAGGCGGCTTAACGCAGTCACGAAGCCCGACCGGTACCCGATGCCACACATTCAGGACATTACCACCGGACTAGCTGGAAAAACTATATTTTCCAAAATCGATTTATTGAGAGCGTATCATCAGATCCCAATTGCCGAATCCGACATTCCAAAGACCGCCGTGGTTACACCATTCGGCCTGTTTGAATTTTCGGTTATCACGTTCGGTCTCCGGAACGCCGCCCAGTCGTTCCAACGTTTCATGAACGACGTGCTTCGAGGACTCGACTTTTGTGTTTGCTATATTGATGACATACTGGTAGCATCGGAAAACGCTGAACAGCACGCGGTACACCTTCGATTGCTGTTTGAACGTCTTGAAAAGTTCGGCGTAGTCGTCAATGTAGCTAAATGCATCTTTGGTAGCAACGAGGTCGAATATCTTGGCTACAACATCAATCGATTCGGTATAGCACCACCAGCTTCACGTGTTGAGGCAATCAGGAACTACAAACGTCCTGCGACTGAGCGAGATCTACGAAGATTCTTAGGGACTCTAAATTACTACCGCCGATTCATTCCAAAGGCAGCCGACCATCAGGCACTGTTGAACGAACTGCTGTGCGAGTCCAAGAACAAGGAGATTGTGTGGTCAACCGAAGCTGACGAAGCGTTCCGGCGATGTAGAGATTCAATCGTTGAAGCAACATTGCTTGTCCATTTTCGACAGGATGCACCTATAGCTCTTGTTACCGATGCATCTAATGTGGCCGTAGGCGCGGTGCTGGAACAGAGGCACGACGACCGATGGTTGCCCTTAGCGTATTATCAGCGGAAGCTGACTCGAGCGGAGAAGCTATATAGCACGTATGACCGCGAACTACTTGCTGTCTACGCCAGCATTCGCCATTTTCGACACGTACTAGAAGGCACTGATTTCGTGGTGAAAACCGATCATAAGCCATTAGTTTATGCCTTTCACCAGAAAACCGATAAAGTTTCTCATACTCAAAGTAGGCAACTCTCATTTATTTCTCAATTTACAACGAGGATCGAGCACGTCTCCGGCGAATCAAACATCGTTGCTGATGCTTTATCCAGGATAGAATCAATTTCGCTGCCATCCGACATCGACTCTAAGCTTCTATCAGATGAACAAGCCAAAGATTCCGAACTACGAGATCTTCTTTCGTCAAATTCAACATCGTTGCAGCTGTCTCTGGTGATATTGGAGGATAATTCAATCTACTGTGACACATCTACCGCAGTAGCCAGACCGTTCGTTCCCGAGGCACTGCGGAAAACTGTTTTCGACACGTACCATCGCTGCGCCCATCCCAGTGGTCGAATAACCTGCAGAGCGATCAAAAAGAAATTCGTTTGGCCGAATATGGACCGCGACATACGACTATGGTCGAGGACATGTATTAGCTGCCAGCGTTCTAAAGTCGGGAGACATACTAAAAATAGCCTTCAACCGTTTAGTATGCCAGATGAACGTTTCCAGCACGTTCATTTAGATATTGTCGGACCGCTTGTACTTTCCCTAGGCTTCAGATACTGTTTGACA
The DNA here is from genome assembly GCA_964017055.1 of Chloromyia formosa. Taxonomy (NCBI): domain Eukaryota; kingdom Metazoa; phylum Arthropoda; class Insecta; order Diptera; family Stratiomyidae; genus Chloromyia; species Chloromyia formosa. Next base: position 32,447,117 of record OZ024815.1, on the reverse strand, counting down.
ATTCTGGACCGGTTTTCCCGTTGGCCCGAAGCCATTCCCATCCCGGACCAAACAGCCGAGACAGTCGCCTGCGCTTTCCACACCAATTGGGTTGCGCGCTATGGAGCACCATTGCACATCACTACTGATCAGGGTTCGCAGTTCGAGTCATCGTTGTTCAAAGCATTGGGCAAACTACTCGGATGCAAACGGACCCGCACGACACCATACCATCCAGCCTCAAATGGTGCGATTGAACGGTGGCATCGCACTCTGAAGTCAGCAATCATGTGCCACGAGGACAACACTCATTGGGTCGATATCCTGCCCACAGTTCTGCTGGGACTACGAAGCAGTTTTAAAGAGGATCTTGACGCCTCCCCAGCCGAACTAGTTTTTGGAACAACTCTGCGATTGCCAGGAGAGTGGTTCGCCGACGTTAACACGGATAAGTGTGCTCCTCATATTTTCGTGGAGAAAATTCGACAGCACATGAGAGAGCTTCGCCCGAAACCAGTAGCACATCGTTCGAACAGGACAACATTTATCCACAAGGACCTCCATTCATGTTCTCACGTGTTCGTTAGAGTCGACTCCGTTAAGAAGTCTCTAACGCAACCGTACACGGGTCCACATCGTATCATCAAAAGATTATCGTCATCGGTTTACGCCATCGACATCAACGGTAAGAACACTAACATCTCCATCGAGAGGTTGAAGCCAGCATATCTCGCGCGTGATACCGAGGATTTATTCCTATCAACACCATCGTTTTCTCGAGCTACATTGTCGCCTCCAGGATCTTCGTTGCCTATTTCGACAGTTCAGCAACAGCCAGCTAATTCGCAACCTAGGTCATCGAATCACCCAGCTGCCTGTACGTATTCGACATGCCGGAAGACATCGAAATCAATTTCTTGGGCACCCCAGCTAGTACAGTCGCCCCGGACATTGCCAGCAACGTCATCGACTGTACCACTGCCTGCTACTACTGCTACGTCATCGCTACGAAAAGCTAGTGTGCCGATTAATCCGCTTCCGGCGCACATCCGAAGGACGTATCAGCCCCATCCGTCTAAACGTCAACCGCACTGATTTTTGGACGATTTTTTGGCAGTCGACATCAGCTGTTTTCAATGACAGCATTATTCAGGAGGGAGTAATGTGGCAACTTTGTCGCTTCACCTTTTTGCCACCAGTTGCGTATCATCGAAAGGAAGAAATATATCTGTCATTATTTTTCATAATTGCGTATTTCGTTACTTGAGTCAGATACACGTTTTGTAGAGCGTGTCAAATAAAGTTGCTTGTTGTAATTGGGTAGTTTTCCTTCAAACGTCGTACGGAATATCTACAGCGTTTCCGATAAGATTCGTATATCAGCTAGTCTATTGCGTCTTCTTACGAAGATTTTAGATGGTTCGAGACTCCGATAGAACTTGTTATAAAAGGTTCTAGATGGTCCGAGACTTCGATAGAGCTTAGTACAGTCTGTGTCAGAAGAGTGACGCACTCCATACATATAACACTACTGTTCAAAGCTTGATTGGTTTAAAAAAAATCACTAATCACTTTTGCAATTTCAAATAAAAACAAAAGGCATGCTTTTTTGGGAATTTATCGGGTGTAGGGTAAAATTGAGGAAATATCGAGTGTAGGGTAGCCACCAGCTATCCAGGTTAATATTGTTGGTGTAACGCGTGTGGGTTTTTACCTTACACCCGATAAATTCCCAAAAAAAAAACATGCCTTCTGATATAAGTTCCACACTTTATGGTAATTTAATCGACGAGAAAGCAAAAATTCTTATCGGGCTGTTTGTGGCTCCTATTAATTTGTGTCACTGTTAGTTAACAAAGAGTTTAATCGGACCTAAGGCATGTTTTCTCAATGGTTTTATTCTATTCTCCCTTTTTGTGGAGGGGACAGATGATGCTCATGCGTCAGTCGTCTGGCAACACCTCGTCCTCCCAGATTCGCAGAAGTAGTTGATGTACGGCACCTTAATAGACCCGTTCGACCGGATTTTAGCAGCTCAGCTGGAATCTCGTCAGCGTCCGGCACTTTACTTTGCTTGAGTGACCGCAGGGCAAGATTAACTTCGCCTACTGTCGGAGGTTGTGCAGTGAGACCATGATCACGCCGTCGATTTGGGCTTCTTGTATGGGAACTTTGGATGTTGGATTCAGAAGCTCTTCAAAATAGGACGCCCATCGTTTATTGATGCTATCGGTGTATCTAATGATGTTTCCATCCTTGTCCTTACAGAGGCTAGTTCTGGGTTGATAGCCGTTCTTAATTGTATTTACTAGTCTATACGCTTGTCTGGTGTTTTTATGAGCTAGGTTTTCATTCACTTTCAACAGCTACTTGTCAAAGTATTTCCGTTTCTTACGTCTAATTATTCTATTCGATATTCGCCGTAGCTCCTCATATTTTTCTTTTTTGGCTCTAGTTGCACGTTGGATATATTGTCATTGATTCGCTTCGTTCTTTGCATATTCGTTAAACCAGCCATTTCGCGCTGAACGGGCCTTGTATAGTCAGCTACGCTATCCAGCCCTAAATTGGAAACAACTCAACATCTTAGGGTCACCACACACCACAATCATTTTGGTTGCGAGCATGCATCGTACCACGTCAAATTAATTAAAAAAAAATTCTCTTCATTTCCACAGTTCTATGATATTTGATGGCTCGATGATGGAAGTTCGGTCGTGATTCTGCGTGATCACCTTTAGGTGCTTACAGCTTCCAATGGCTAGCAGAGGCGGTCAGTACCGCCTCGTTGAATCAGCTGATTCAATTTAGCGGATTGGTCACCTGGCACCTTTAATTAGCCAGCAATAAACGGGCCCAAATTGGAGACCTAATGCGAGCAGAGCCTACCTAACCTAAACTAAGGTAAGTTAACTCTTGGAGCAAAAAAAAACGATCAACGGCAGCTGTCCAGGTTAAATCTTCAAATATCATGTTGTCTAATCGTGTTTTGGTACAATTGTACAATATATGTATCGAGTGCAGGTCAGCCACCACACTGACCCGTTCAGTTTCAAGTTATAGTAATGCGTGGAGATACCCTAACTTGAACCGTATAGCTGTTTAAAAAACACACCTAATATCAGAAAAAGTCAAAAAGGCTGCATGGAATATCATATGATTACGCCTTTCGAGCCCATGCTGTGACAGCACGTGGTAACATTGTCGGTTGGAGATAAAAAGGGAAGTCACCCTGAACGATTCGCATTGAAACGAAAGCGAAAATATGAGATAGGATGTGATCCACATGAGTAAATCTGATGTAAGCAACTTTCTTGCGTATGAAGCTCTATTTGAAACTATCCTAAATTTCGACGTGTCCAAGTTAAGGGACAAAGGTTCAATGGCGATGGGTTCAAACATTGGAAAAGGCCCGTTCCCATCTTATATACAAAGTCTAATTTTCTATTCTTCAACAATTTGTCAATTATTTAAATTATATACACAATGTGTTAATTAAAAAATCCTTTATTTATATTCTCAATATTTGTCACTCGTTAAGTCAATCAGTTTCCCATGAATGTAACCCACCAGGGGTTAAAGCAAAGTAGTATAAATACAAAAGAAGAGCTACATTTTAAACCCATCCTTTTAAATTCAATCCGGCTTCCTTTTAACGTAAATATTGCATCAATCACTAAAGATGAACAAGGAAGAAATGGCTCATTACGTAACGTTCCTAAGTTCGGGAAAAACATGCGCGTCATTTATTCCTGACGACGTCACACCATTATTACAACGGTCTATCTAATTCCTCCACAAAAGTCACAACATAACGTGGTCCAGTATAAGAGTACACATCCTTAATATAAAGTAGGCAAATATACATGTAGACGCTTTAGCTTTGGCATTCAAAAAATCGCTGTGTTACGTGATTACGGAGCGGATGAAAGGAAGTGCGAGTGTTGGAAAAAGGATGTTCAGCTTCTTAAGGGAATGAGCAAAATAGGCAGAATCCGTGCCTTGACGTACCCTGTGTAAGCTTGTGTAGCTAATGGAAAGTCTTCCGAAGCGATAGCGAACACACCTCCTAATCATCATATGTCCTCAGCCCGTCGGCTTTCCTCTCTTCGCCCATTCGTCTACATCCGAAAGCTTTTTGCAATTCGTGTTACTGTAGTGTAGGGCGACACAGCGAAGCGAGGAGGGTCAGGAACATTCATTCTGTTTTAGAGCTCCCTCCTCATACTTTTGCGCAAATTGTGTTCTGGTTCCCTAACGCAGCATGCCGGATTCGCAACGTCTGCTTGTACGTGGTACTTTGGCGGCATATGTACGTAACAACTATGTCCTTGTGCTTGTAAAAATACAAGCCCATCACGACCAAAATGTACGAGCATACACAAATATCCGCGACCAGATTAACAACACTCGTAGGAATCAAGGATAACGTACTTTATTCTGCGTCACTAAAATCACCACCTGCCACTCAAAGGCCAAGACTGGTGAAGTGAAAGGTCGGCGGAACGGCTTGAAAATCGGAGCTTTCGACATTATGAAATCGACCATGGCACGATATGTTCAAAATGAATGAGGGTAGGACACCATGAATGTTGTCCTGGTCGTGCTACACGGAGCCAGTTATATATGGAAAAGTACAGCGAAAGAGCCTGAACGGATTGTTCGCCGTTAATGTATCGATTCAGCGAGGGCTGAAGAGCAAGTGAACCCTAGGTTGAAAATACCGGCTATGTCAGATGTGGGTGTAACCGTTATATTTATAAAACAAGATGCAGCGAAATGATAGCGGACGGAGTGGAAAATCTGTTGAAAGGATTAACCGACACTTGTTTTGTATGCTGAACATGCCATGTGCGATTCATTGTATGGCCACCTACTGCGTTATGTAACAATATTGGAAGGTTGGATGGATTTATTCTTTTTAAAGGAAGGATCACTAAATCTATACTAAGGACAATATTATTCAAAATGTCTATTCTATTCATGTTATGAGCTCCAGTAAGAGCTACGATTTATTTCCATCGTTCGGAAGTTGCTAAGCAAATGTCCTTCCTCAATAAATTGCGCCGCAAATAATATCAGCTTTTAGGCCGGAGTAGGATTTATGTAGCGCCCACATATGCATATATGTACCTAAATCGATTTTCGTTTTGGTGCTTATGAATGAATTCATCGAATTGCAATTAGTCCGGACGGCGGCGATGGTAACGATGGGTGAAAGGTAGTTATGATTGATGCGTAATTTGCGTAAACCAATTTTAAATGAATTTTAAAATGATAGGTTTTATGACTGTAAGGCGGAGCGCACGTTGTTCGCGTTCGCATGTTTTCTGTCAAACGGTTTGAATCTTTGCTAGAATGACATTCCATCAGTTTGACAAAGATTCGGCAGTTTTCGTTTCACCAATTGTATTGTATTGTGTATTTAAACGAGCAACTTGGTAAGGAATGAGTGCTGATAATGTCTTATACTGTCCGCTCCTTTGCTTCGTCGCTAATTTCTTACCTAATTATCTATTGAATAGGACAACAATAATATTTCATTTTTGGAAACTTGTAGGGGAGGTAGGCGTTCCTTCGGTCTGATTACGCCCATCTTACCAAAACTGAAGCAGCATCTCATCTGAAGGTTATATGCCAAAAATTTGGTGTCTACGTCAATTGGATCAAGATTTATAGACAAAAAACCTGAAAAGTAGGGTAGCTTGGGAATCTTTATAAGAAAAGTACCGTTACTTTCCAACTGATCGATTTTATTTTTCCAGGAGAGTATACCTTCTCGGGCCATCTACTAAAGCTAGAGCTTTTCACGTTTATTTAATCGCGAGTTACAGATACATTTAATTATTATATTATTATACATATGTAGGGGACGTATAGGCGTTCTCTTGGCCGGATCATGCCCAACTAGATCATACTGCCAACATTTGATCGAAATTTCAAGGCTCTAGCTTCATTATATCGAAAGTTATCGTGCGAACCGGCAGACAGACAGACGGACAGACAGACATGGCTAAATCGAAGCAGGTGACCCTGATAATTTACATACATTGTTATACCCGCGGAGCCTCCTTTAATATTACGTTTACACTATCCCCAGATTACTTCATCTGCAGCGTAATCTAGGTGTGGTGAGTTCAAAATTGTATGTATTTGACAGTCGCAGATTATCTCAGCTGGCGCAGATGAAGTCATCTGGGGATAGTGTAAACGTAATATAAGGTACAAACAAAGTTTTTTTTTTTTTTTTTTTTTTTTTTTTTTTTTGCCATCGACTATCATACAACGTGCATGATGCTTAGCATGCCGTCGCCCTTACCAGCCATTAGTGTGGCTACACGTAATAAAAAAAGAGTTTTTAAGAATGATTTCCCCCTCGAAGGGGGCCCAAAAAGCGTGATTCGCCGGTTTCGACCGCTGGTGCGAAGCGCGTCTCATCAGACGCCTCTGCTCCGCGCATCGCACCAGTGGGAGAGGCGTGACCGGGAATGACCCAGGTCAGATGTTGTTTTGCCTTATATAGGCCGACCAACACGACATGGGTGTGAATCCATACCGAATGCAAACTGCAACGTGCAGCTTGTAGGTATGGAATTCATTTCATTGTTCTGGCTTGGCGCCAGTGGCAATTTACAAACAAAGTTTTTTTTTTTGCCGGGCGACGGCCATCGACTATCATACAACGTGCATGATGCTTAGCATGCCGTCGCCCTTACCAGCCATTAGTGTGGCTACACGTAATGAAAAAAGAGTTTTTAAGAATGATTTCCCCCTCGAAGGGGGCCCAAAAAGCGTGATTCGCCGGTTTCGACCGCTGGTGCGAAGCGCGTCTCATCAGACGCCTCTGCTTCGCGCATCGCACCAGTGGGAGAGGCGTGACCGGGAATGACCCAAGACAGATGTTGTTGTTCCATACCTACAAGCTGCACGTTGCAGTTTGCATTCGGTATGGATTCACACCCATGTCGTGTTGGTCGGCCTATATAAGGCAAAACAACATCTGTCTTGGGTCATTCCCGGTCACGCCTCTCCCACTGGTGCGATGCGCGGAGCAGAGGCGTCTGATGAGACGCGCTTCGCACCAGCGGTCGAAACCGGCGAATCACGCTTTTTGGGCCCCCTTCGAGGGGGAAATCATTCTTAAAAACTCTTTTTTTTAATATAAGGTGTTACATATTTTCGTCGTGACAAAAACAATATACCCTATACTTAGAAAGTCTAGAGTATAAAAATATATACTAATATAAAAAGAGAAAAACTGAACAAAAAGTGGACGGAGGAACAACTGAAGTTGATATTAAGTTGCAAGAGTCAACGGAAATAGAGGTGAGAAAAATTATGCACGAAAAGAGTTTTTTAATCAGACAATCACTTCTTGCGTAGTCCCCAACGGCACAAATGTACTATAGGAAGCTAATTGAAAAAAACAACGCTTCATGGGACCTACTACGATATGGAAGGTTCGGTATTGAAGAATGGTTTGAACAAAACAAACGATTGGCGAAAATCGACAGGTGCTGGATTACTTGAGTACGCAAATGCTCTTTAAATTTGTTCAAATGTGTCAAATAATTCCAATTTTCAGGCAAAATACTGCAAATGTGTCCCCATTATTATCAGCTGAACGAAATTTTTGAGGAGACGACTGGTGGACAGGGTGGTTTCCAAGTGTCCGACAGTGGCTCAACTGGTGCAACTGAAAATTCAATTGACGACCTGATTGACATTTCCAACGTACAAGCTGAGGAGACGTTTGAATTTGTTGTTGAGGATATCGCCACCACAGTCATCAAATGAGAATTCCACTCAAGATTCTTCCACGCCGATTTCCAAAAAATCCAAAAAATTAAACCAAACGCGCGCCGAAATCCTCCATTTCCTAACTCGCGACTTTTCACGCGGAGCGTACGGCAATCATCATCATCATCGTGGAGCGGCAGCCCGATGTCGGGCCTTGGCCGCCTGGACCGAGGCTTTTGTTTCAGGTTTCTTGACCTGGAGTGGTTATTTACAAGGACGAGTTGTCAGCACATCGCTTAACCCCATTCAGGGGATGGCCTCGGAAGATAGCTGCTTCAGATGGTTTAATAAACGTGCTGGAGTTCACAAAACTGCCGTTACCAGGGGGCGCCCACGTGGAGGACTATGGAGAAGGTCTTGGCAATACTTAAAGCAAAATTGGAGCTGGGAAAAGAGGTATGGATTTTAAAAAAGTGAAAAGCCAAAAAGAGGAACGATTGAAAATTCCAGAGATGGAAAAAAATGAGCGCTTAGAAAAATTTGAAATTGAAATGAAATACAAATATTTTTATAATTATATCTTATAATGAAATAATACATTTAATTAAACATTAAAGATTATATGGTCTGGCTCTTTACTTCCCCGTGACTACTTCATGTAGTTACTTCAGAATCAATGCCTTCTTCAACACATGAAGGCTCAGTGATCTCTAATTCTGACATTTGACATTGATAGCTGACATCATCACCAATGAAAATGTTATGCAAACGCAGCAAATGAGAAACCAGTCTCAACTCATTTATGGGGCCAGATTCCGCAAGAGTGAATTTTTTTCAGTGCGCACCGAAATCAGTGCGCACCGAAGAAATGCGATTCCGCAAGAGTGAGATGAATTTTTCTGGTGCGCACCGTGTTGAATTGTAAAAATGCGACTCCGCAACGATACGATGAGTTTTTTTGACAGTTCCGATGCGCACCGTGGGAATATATTTTCACTGCCTATTTAGTAAAAAAATATTTTGTTATAAATTATGTATTAAATTGTTGATCTCTGCATACGTAGGTGGAGTATGAAATGAAATGAAATGGATGAATGGAATATTGACTTTATCATAAAGTTTGCAACGCACAGAAGGAAGCATCTCCGACCATGTAAACTACATGTATTCTTGGTCAGTATGATGAGACGAGCCGATTAACTCGTCCATTAGTTTTCAAATTTTTCTACAAAATTATCTCGGTCACGTGACCGCGTCCTCCAATCTCGGAAGCCCAGTAGCTGTTCGGCGTCCACATATACTGAGCTCTCCCAACGAGATCTCGGTCATCTAGGCAGTATAGTATATGTATATGGTAGATAACATTAAACAAATGCGGTCTCTGCTGATTCGTCGTCGTATCGTATCAAATGTGTAGTACTGTTAAATAAAATTTAAGCCAGATTAAGTTAATCTGAGGTCAATTTTGCTATAAAAAAAAAAGAAAAAATATTGATCGGAAGGGTCCGAAAAAGTCGAAAAAGGGGGCCAATTTTCTTTTTGTTCGACTGTAGGCATGTTGGGTGTCATATCAAAGGACATAATGAGCTCAACACATTTCTATTGTTTTTACCTAATTTAGCTACAACGGTGTGAGTAGCGAAATAGACAAAAAATGTTAAAAAAAATTGAAGGTAATATCGTCAAATATTAAGCGATTTATATAAAACTTGGCAGAAATATTGTTTATGTTGTTATTTATTATTTGGCAGTTATTAGATTCCCCCAGGCGAGTAAAAACTGACTAACTAGTCTCATATCAATCATTTAATGTTTAACGAGATTACATGCATCTTAATGAAATGCAATTCTTGGCATTTTTTCGCCCCCCACTCTGTCGTAGCTACTTTAAATTGGGAAAAATGCCAGAAATGGAAAGTACTCATTATTCCTTTTGATATGATAGTCGAAGATATTTCATTTGACCCCATTTTTCCGTCCCTTCCGGTCCCTTTTGATCAATATTTTGTGTAGCAAAATAAGTTTTGACCTTTTCGACCACTACATATTACAAAAAAAATGGCCATATGAATTTTTTTTTCTAGCTCAAGCGTTTTATTGGATATTTTTATCGTAGTAGTAGTAGATTTGTATGCTGATGTGCTTCTCATGTTCTCAACTAATATTTCACAAATATAAACAAATTAGCAGATATATCTCCACCTTCACCCTCATCCGTATCCTCATTTTTTCATTATCAGGATGGGGATACCTCATCCGCATTCTCGATCCCAAACTATTTTTTATCCACATCCTCATCGGCTAAACAATATCCCTTTCATCCCTAGTCTCAATGTACGGTATGTTCTTAATTATACCCTTCACGGATGTGATAGGGAATATTAACTTTGTCATGAAGTTTGCAACGCACAGAAGGAAGCATCTCCGACCATATAAACTATATATATTCTTGGTCAGTATGATGAGACGAGTCGATTAAGCTTTGTCCGTCTGTCCGTCCGTCTGTCTGTTTCTATACAAACTAGTCCATCAGTTTTAAAGCTATCAAGCTGAAATTTTGTACAGAGCCTTTTTTCTATTGCAGGCAGTATATATGTCGGAACCAATGGAATCGGACCACTACGTCATATAGCTGCCATAGGAACGACCGGTCCAAAAATTCGTCTCTATGAGAAAAACTTTTTTATTTCTAAGGATATCTTTTTCGAATTTCACAATGATCAATAGTATCTTTAGTGAAATCATATCTCCGAATTTGGTTGAAATCGGACTACTCGATCATATAGCAGTCATAGGAACGACCGTCCCAAAACCAAGTTTTTGTGAGAAAAACTTTTTTTTTATTTATGAAGATATCTTTACGAAATTGCATATTATTCAATCGTATTTAGTGTTTAGCCACGTTCCTAAATTTGGTTGAAATTGGCCCACTATTTCATATACCTCTTATAGGAACAGTGAAATCGGAACAAGTTTTACTACTAATTTCAAAAAGGCAAATGTACCACAAACACGCTTTGCGTGAAGGGTTTCATATCTTCGGCAAGCTAGCCGAAGGCTAGCTTGTTTTTAATAATAACTAGGGCCTCCCAACATTTCCGGTATCAGATTTGCGGACCCCTCCGAAGCAAAATTCTAGCTACGTCACTGACTACTTAACAGAGTAGAATTCTTGCACTAACCTTTTGTCGAGAGCAGCTCAGATCTAATTGTTAGTGCATTTGTGCGAAGTTAACCTGCTCTGCTGTCTGCTGTTAAAAAACGCACCTATTGTTCAATACATTGAAGAAAATATTGCTAATGTGAAAGGCCTATAAAAACGTCATCACAATATACAAGGGACTTTCACTTGATTTAGCCGATGAGTAGAAAGTTACCCGAATTTCAGCGCCCAAACCTTTCTATTCGAACTTCTTTTTTCAATCGCCAAACAATCATCTGACTGAACTACATATTATTACTTTTCTTCAAGTCCTGGAACATATCACTCAATCGAACCGTTAAAATTTCATAACGTATTTAATCGAAAAAGTTGCATTGTAAACCATCCATTTCACTTACCTCAAAAAAAGCCCGGAGCAACCACCCCACAAAAGCCACGTGTCGACGTCATACAGCGGAATAGGGATTGGTTGTTTTCTCTATATACATATATGAGAGCGATGCGAAAACTAGGAAAAAGTAAATGAAAAACGTTGTCTATACGTTCCGTTCCATATACCTGAATATGTACATAAACAGAAGAGAATCTCACGTACGAACTTATATACATACATGAAAGTACATCATGTACACGTCGGATACGTAAAATTCACCCGCTTTTGACTACCACCACCGGCGGCGGCCACCTTGGCAGCCGCCCCATAAACCCATCTAACACAATTCTGTAGCGAAGCGACCAAGAGCTTTTCACGGTCGGGAAAATCGAAATGAAAATGCACGAACCTCGCCAAGTTATTTTCCAAATGCCGAGCAATAGTCAGTTCGACGCGTGAAGCTTTCCCAATCGGTTGAAATTTGAAATACAAAAAAGACACGGAAAAGAAAAATAGTAAAGGACTATAAAAACAATTGTTTTCTCGTTATGTGACCCTCTTTAGCCGAAAATGAATTAATATAAATGTAAAAATAAACTAAAAGTTACTAAAAAAGTGTATTAATAAGTCTAGTGCGTGGAAGTATGTATCTATTCTATTATCCGGGGAAATTTGCAGAACATATATGCCGTTTAACTGTGGAATGGTGCTGACATTTCCGCTATTCACACTTTGTAACGTATCGGTCAGGAATTGATTTTCCCGTCGAGTTTTTCGCAACGTTTTTTCCTAACCCCAAAACCAATGTGAATCTCTCGCTCGAAATCGATATACCGTCATCAGTGGAGACGACGGCGGCGGAGAAAGACCGAAAAGAGGACATGTACTATCGGCCAACAGGATTAGGATACTCGGGAATTTCGATAGAGCAAATGCGCGTTGAATTGCATTGATGAAAACTTAACATCATCGCTGTAGTGCTTTTGCTACTCTACCACTAATAGTAAAGCATAAATAATAATCCTAAATACATCACCAACCCTAACTATACTCGTAAGACACATGTAGAAAGGGCTCGTTCTTTTGAAAATTTTCCATTGACTCACCCTCCTGGCGGCCACCCTGTTTCGTGCCTTCGTGCTTTGCGTTTCTATCCCAAACTTTACCAGGAGGGGTGCTGGTCGTGGTTGGCTGATTCCCGGTTATCCCTATCCCGTCTCCTATTTACACAACTACGAATATGATATAACGAAGGCGCGTGCATCATAAGTTCAATGTTGCGCATGTATTCGTCCACCGAAGCACATGGACGATTAGGAGCTGATGGTAGTTTAAATGATGATTAAAGTCGGAATGGCTTTAAAAAGGATCCGGTGGAATTTCCTGCGGGAAAGGGAAGTAGTTGGTGGCATTATAACCTCCGGAATTGCATTGAAGTCTTTCGAGGAAGTCTATTTGAATTGAAGGCATTCGCTCAAATCATAACATGACGCAAATCGAATCGCACCAATTAACTGCAATTCAACTAATGACCGAAGAGTGCTTAATAAAATATTATTGCAATAAAGCTTCTGCGACAGTGGCATGCACTATATATTCTGATTGGAAATGATATATGAATTGAATATAGGAGAAACGAATATTACGTGAACCGAATGAATTCGTGGCACTAGATTTTGATTACGTCTTTCACGTAGTAGAAAGAGGAATTTTAGCGCAATGATATCCAAAGATTCCACATAATTACACATTGTCTAGTTAACAAAAACACGCACTCTATTTTAGAAGGACATTCATCAGCCTTCAACATCAAGTGTCTTCGTAAGTCTCTCCAAACTCTCTCAAGTCCTAATTATCCTTTGAAAGTCAATTACCCAATTCAGCTTTCTATTTTTAATATTCAAGAGGTCGTTCTATGTCGCATTGAACCTTTCCACTGTTTCGTTCCGAACGGGTCATTATAAGGTTTCCTTTTAGGTAACTATGCACATCGCCTGGAGTCAGCAATTTAAGCAAATGCTTATTCGTGCCTTGGTACTGCTTTACGAATATTGCGACATCACAGTCTTGTACAGAAGCAGCGTTTCATGTGAGGTCTACTTACCAGAATATCGATTTTCAAGGATATCGCACGGCCTTCACACCCAGACTGATACAATTGCCATTGCTACACTGAGAAGCATTTCATTCATTTCAGTTGTAGTAGAGCAGAATATAATTGACTTTTGGCGCGTTACATATTTTTTGATAATATTTTTGCGTTTGATAGGGGCAATCAAAAAATTCCGTTGTGATATTCAAGAGAGATTCGAACGTGATCGTATAATTTAAACAACCTCAAGTTTTATTCGTTTACGTAAACAAAATTGCTTTGGTATATTTCCATTTAATGACAACCAGAAATTATATTAATGTTTATTTATATTAAAAGGTTGACGCAAAATGACAATCATTTAGTTCAAGTCACGCACGATTTAGTAAATATTCGCGAACTAGAAACCATCTCAAATCATTTGATTTCCTGTTGACAATTGACATAAGAAACCGTTATATGATGAAGAAAGGACGACCACGTTGTACTCTACAAGTGGGACTGCAGTCATTTAAAGGATACAGTATAATAATAGCCTCGTTCTATTTATTTGGATCAGATCAATTTTCATACAAAATTACTGACCGGCATTTGATCCAGGTCTCGTATGAAATCACATTTGGATCTGAGTTGAAAGTGAATTGGTCGAACTTGCTTCTCGGCAATTCGCTCTGTACATTTGTATGCGACGTCCGCAATTCGCCCTCACGCGGCGAATCATTTGTATAGTGACTATTTGAATTCGCCCGTCACTTGATCCAGGCCATTCGTTTCAGAGTTCAACTCTGTCCGGTTAACTCGAAGGCGGATAATATCAATAAATAATCAAATATCAGTGGCGTAACTATCGGTGTTCGGTGTGTTCCATGGAACACGGGATCCCATGTCATGGTGGCCTCCGAGGCAGGGCCAAGCGACAGACGTTGGAGAGCATAAGAAAAAACTGCCAAAAATTAATTTTTCGGTCATGATCATAAATAGCAAAAATGCCAATAATAAGGATGAAAGTAACATACAACGAAACAATTTGTCTAATTTCGTAGTTAAAATGATCCTTTCTGGACTCTCTCTCTCTCTCCGGATCCTGTTAACCCCTTGTGGGGCATTGGGCATAAACTACGCCGACTTTCTACCTCGTCCTGTTCGCCGCCATCGCCTTCAACTGACTTCACGATTTGCTTATTGACTTACCCTCAACCTCAACTGATCTTCTCCAGGTATTTCTAGGTCGTCCAACGCGGCGACTTGCATCGGTTCCCTGTGGGTTCCAATCGAGTGTCTCTTTAGCAATGTTTTCCGGCCCTTTTCGAAGTGTGTGACCTATCCATTACCACTTTCGCCTTTTTATGGAGGTGTCTATCCTGTCCTGGCCAGTAATGAACAGGAGGTCGTCGATAGAAATGACCTCCGGTGTAGGATGCGCCGTAGACACTGGTTCACGAAAGTTTGCGATCGGCCTGGTCACTTTCCATAAAGAAGCACAGATTTTACATTGGTTTCGAAGATCCTGAGTTTGGTACTTCTGGAGATATTGTTGTTTTGCCAGAAAGGAGTCAAACTGGAAAAAGCTGCCCGAGCCGTATTGATGCGAGACAGTGCAGATGCATCCGCTCCACCATCTGCTGTAACTACGCTTCCGAGGTAGCAAAGATTGTCCACTTTTTCCACCGTCTGCCCCGAAACACAAATTTCGCCTTCCTGGATCCAAGCTCAAGTACTTAGTTTTGTCAGCATTGCTTTTAAGCCCCGCATTGCCAGTCCTTTCTGGAGTGGGCTTCTGAAATTTTGTTTGTGTGTCGTGTCATACGTCAATTCAAAAATTAGAATCGTTTCTCCTATTTTTATGCGGTATTAATCTGTCAACGAAATTTTCCCAGCGAGCCAAGACTTCTGCAAAAAAAATGTGAGGATGGTTCATCAAATACTTTTTCAAGTTAACTATTATCATTCAAACAAAGTTTTAAAATGATTTGAAAGAGTTGAATCATACTGCCGAAATTGTAGATTTAATTTTATTCAAATATGTATTACTCCTCGAGCCGCAGGTTTTCTAAGAGTGTCACAGCTTGCTCTGCATTTCTAACCGTTCCGGCTTCCGTTGCAAATGCGGAAAGGACATTGTCTAAAACATTGAAAATAATTAAATTATTATATAAAAATTATCTCCGTAAAACATAGAGCTCTTTAGATACAATTTGAGTTGAAAATGGCATAGCCAAAAAGGAAATACCTATTCATAAATTGGTGGCAGCTTTCGCAAATGCAAAGCTTGAAAGACATTTTTTGAAGATTCTGTAATTGTAGGCTCAAAATGTAATTTCTTCGTGCCACAACCTTTCCCGGCTTGTTGTAAAAGGTGACTAAATCGACAGGATATGATAACAAAACGGCATATCTGGGATGAGCCCTCCAATTTTTTTTCTTTTTTGACCCCAGATTCGGAGTCAGTGACCCCCCAATGCCCTTTAGTTCGAGCTAGCCAGATCGGACCACTATTTCCATGAAAAACGGACTGCCAATCTGGGATGGGCAACACCAGTTTTCTTTTTTCTTTTTTTGACCTCAGATTCAGACTCAGCGACCCCGCAATGCTTTTTAGTTCGAGCCAGCCACATCGGATGAGCACTTCCCATAAAAATGTATCATTTCGTACGACGGGAGACATAGTTAAACTAGCTCCTTTGACTCTTTTTGAACGATGGGTGACATACTCCAATTAGGTCTTTAGGCTGTTTTTGAACGACAGGTGGCATAATCAAATTGGCTCTTTTGACTCTTTTTGAATGACGGGTGTGATACTCAAACTAGCTCTTTTCCGTGGCGTAGATAGCTTTCTGTAGGGGGAGGGCACTTATTTTTATACCCTTCACAAATATTGTATGATAGGGTATATTAACTTTGTCATGAAGTTTGCAACGCACAGAAGGAAGCATCTCCGACCATTAAACTTTGATGAACTAGTATGATGAGGTGAGTCAATTAACCTTGTCCGTCTGTCCGCCTCTCTCTAATTGCCTTGACCCCTCCAGGGGCATGGGCGCATCAACATCTCTAGCATTTCTATGCCTTGTTGACGTATCAGTAGCATATCTACTTTTCGGAAGTGCAGTTACTAACATGCAATGCACCTCTTATCCGCGCCGTCTTTATACTGACAAGCTCGGAGCACTGTGAGAGTTCTATTAGTACTCACAGGCAGTTTTTGATCGCGCCGAGATTTGATCTCCGAGCTCTAGATTAGTATCGTAGAGTATCGTAGAGCAGTGACCGAATGATCACGGCCACCGAGCGCTTTCTTTCTACTGCACGCTGTAAATGTGTCGGAACCATTGGAATCGGAACACTACATCATATAGCTTCCATAGGAACGACCGATACCGATCCTAAAGTACGTCTTTCTGAGAAAATTTTTTTTATTTCTGAAGCTATCTTTTTCAAATTTCATGTTATTCAATAGTATCTGCGCTAAATCACATTCCATTTGCCCACTATTTCATATACCTCTCATAGAAACAGTGAAATTGGAACAAGTTTTACTACTAATTTCAAAGTGGCAAATGCACCGTAAATCGAAATGAAGGTATGATACCCTTCACGCTTCGCGTGCTAGCCGAAGGCTAGCTTGTTTTTTTTTTTAATATGTGCTGGGGTAGAATTTGAAATCTTAACCTATGGAATGAAAATCAGCACGAAGACTAATCACACCTGTCCTTTTAGGTGCAAATTAGTAAATATGAAACCTGCCATACCAATGAGTTAGCTGATAATATTTTGCAACGTAAATTCAAAAGCTCTTCAAAATAGGAGGCCCATCGTTGGTTAATGCTATCGGTATCGCTGATGATGTTTCCATCCTTGTCTTTACAGAGAGAATAGGTAATTGTCTCAAACAAGAAATGCATTAAAATATTCTTCAAGTTGTACCGTCTCATTTCAAACAAACCCACATCCCGCCCTCCGAAATTGTCAAAAGATTTAAGCACACATTTTTCGCAGCAGATGAAATCCTAAGGCTCTGAAGATGTATCTGAACCAGATCCTACCTTATTTGTTATTCGAATCAAATGGATTCTTACATACTTTGAGTCAGGACAGCCGAGCAGGTTTTTCACATAAATGCGACCCATCAACCAATCTCACCTCCCGAACAATACTCTCCCGACAAAGTCATGGAAAATACCCATAAACAGTTCGTGGCCCCTGTAGCCCCCAAATACTTTGATACTTTATACTGATGGAATCCGAGGTTGACCCAGATAAAGTTCTACGAAAATGTCATCGCGGGGTTTTTTTGGTGTTTCGTCACTGCTAGTAAAGTATGTACGTCTTTTTCGGGTGAATATGTTGGTCCTTATTCTCCACTATCTGGTGCCGACAAAAGTGTATTTTTTTCTCTTTTTGTTATGTAACGCCTACGTCGTGAGAATTGAATCCTTGCTAGTCGGAATTTGAGCATATGATTGCAATCAATAAAAATGGAGTGGATTTTATTGGCGCCGATATAGAAGTAGAAGAATTCGGTCATGTTTTTGGGTAAAGTTAAAGTATTACACTTGAATTCCTTGGTCAAAGCAGAAATCGGGTAGGCTTCTACAGCCGGATAGGACACATAAACAAAAATATTTCGCGAAATTGATTACATAATCCTATGTCCTCATCTTCGACACTTCGACTATGAATCAGTTTTCATGAAGCAGTAAGCAACTCGGCAATTTGCCAGCACATGTCCTTATTGACGCAAATCGTTTTGAATTCTAGCTTCCGAGAGTTGTTTTTCGTTTCAGTGAAAGCCCACTGATAATTATCTGAGTAAAAGTAACATTTTTCCCTTTCTATAATTAAAAGTTTAAATGGCCTAATGACGTCCAATGAAAACAAGTCAAACCAAATTCAAGTTGTTGGTGTAGATACTTCTCATGGATTATTGGAGGACGTTTCATTACAGTAATAAAAGATTGCCATGAAGATAATGACGTATGATTTGCATAATATTCCATAGATCAAACGAAACGTCCCGTTCGATAATAATTTGCGATATCAATAAATCCTTTTCACTTTTGACCTTGCATGGATTGGTTGTGTGGCGAAAACAAATTGAGCCTAAATTGATATTTAAACGGATCATCCTGGAAATTAGTTTGTGTATTCATAAATGGAATCTTGTTTGTATACTTATATGTATGTACAATATTGGAAGGGACATAGAGAGTATTAGATGCAAACACTAATTACTTGATGCTCCCAGTGGTCAATTTGCAGAAGGTTACTCGTCATTTATAGGGAGTAGACAGATAACAGTGGGTTGACCGTTTGATTTGCCTGTTCAGTGCAAGATTGTTAGTGGAACAGGTCTGAAGCAAAAGCTCATCCTTCTCTCGGAATTTACCTCTTTCTTTGAATATACGACGAAAGTTTTAAACCCATAGCAGTTAGATGTTAAGAGTAGGAAACGAGGTGGAACGTTAAAATACTAACGAATATTTGCTGAATAAGACTT
Source organism: Chloromyia formosa (assembly GCA_964017055.1). Taxonomy (NCBI): domain Eukaryota; kingdom Metazoa; phylum Arthropoda; class Insecta; order Diptera; family Stratiomyidae; genus Chloromyia; species Chloromyia formosa. The sequence goes on along the minus strand of OZ024815.1, from coordinate 32,428,273 downwards.
GCAGATTCATCGTTTTAATGAAACTCTCTAAACGCACGCTGTTGAAGGATTCAGCATCAATAACAAACTAATTTACCTTCCAAGTACACCAGGTTTCACTAGCTCACTCTGTAGAGTGCAGAATGATATATCTAACTAGCTCCTAGTGTAGTCCTTGATGTAAGTTCAAATTCAGTTCGTGTCGACTAATGTTCAGCAGAACATCTGCCCATCTGGCAGAAACAAAATGCAATCCGTTCTTTGGGGTCTATAACTTAGGATCCGATTCTAAAGCTAAGTGCGCCCTGACGAAACTTTACATGTAGCGTATGATGATTGATTCGTTTCTTCTGAAAATGTAGTAAATTGCTCGCATAAGTGAAGAATCTAGACATATGAACAGACTATGTTGGGTTGGGGTACAAGAAGTGATGCCAGAGGAAAAAAGTGAAAATCGTACCAACTCATTCCAAAAAATCGAAGAAATCGTACTTCCCCTATTTATTGACTTCTAGCTAAAACGTGCCATACACACACCGATCGATCGGCCGATCCGTCGCCCGAAATCGATATCGGCCGATGGATCGGCCTGTGTATGTGGAAATCGCACCGATCGGCCGATCAATTTTGATCTGCCGATATTTTTGTGCGATTTTCGTGCGATCGATCGGTGACGATCGATTGGATAGTGTATGTGATTATCGCAAGTGAATGTCAAATTACCAAATTATTAAATTATGAAATTTCAAGGATTCTTATGATTTAAATGGCACTGCAATTGAAATATCAAATATGTGGTATACGAAAATACCACACACATCCAAATAGTTAACAAAAATGAATCTAGGTTGGATTGGGAGTGAATCATAACCTATTTTTTGAATTGTCATTCGTTATCGCATCGCACGAAAATCGCTCAGTGTGTGTGCAGTGGAGATCGGCAGATATTTTGTGGCGATCCATCGGCCGATCGATCGGGCGACGGATCGGATAATGTATGGCGGCTATAAGAGAGCAAGCTTCGCTCACAATTTTTTGGGCATATTTTAGATTTTTACCATCCCTAGCCACCCCCTGAGGAGAGGTGGCCTTTGGATTTACCACCATTCATCTCAGCGACCACGAAAACTATTCGTTTGCCAATAATCTTGGTAACTGTTTACAGCCTTTTGACGGGTCTCAATCTCAAGTCCTCGCCTACTCACCCTCATGGTGCTGCGGCCAAATTGAAAAATTAAAACGATAGAAACTATTCTGGTTCCTAACGGATTTGTTAATGAAGTTTTTATGGAAATTGATCCGTTTGGCCGATTAATGACCTGGGTTGAATTTTCGCAATTCAACTGCGAAAATGCACGGTAAAGGTCATTTAAAACGCTTCCCTTCAGTGCCAATAGTAGCTTCATCTTCTAATATAATTTTGGGAGAGCTCTAGAATTATTTTTCAAAATACGCTTTAAAATTTCCTAGTTCTGTTTCAAAATTAAAATATACTTCAAATAAATTGAGTCAAATGGGGAGCATAGGAGAGTAGAAAATGGGATTGTGCAAACCCTAGAATCGTTGAAATTGCGTAGGAGTGGGTGTGCGCTTCGAAAATCAATAGTAACTCGACAATTGACAATGTTCAAAATAAAATGCAATTTGAGGTGAGTCTCTTTGCACTGACATTAGTGATAGTGTCCTGAATGGAATACCATTCGAATCAAGACTGTGCAATTGAGTAGCGTATAATTATTCATACGTATAAATCGTTATTGCTTATAGTGTGAGTTCCAAGGCAGCGACTAAGCGACTTGCGTTTGCGACTGTGAAAAAAACTATCATAATGGAGCACTATTCTCCATTATGATAGTTTTTTTCACAGTCGCAAACGCAAGTCGCTCAGTCGTTGCCTTGGAACTCACACCATTAGCGTTGTCGATATACATATATCACCAAAAAAACATACATTATAAATTAATCATCCAAACTCATATACCAGTCAGAACTGCGATTCTTCTTTCAACTGCAAGTTTTTATTTATAGTATACTAATGTTTCAGGACCAACGCATGCGTCCCTCTTCAGTGCTAAAACCTAAAATCAAAATTGGGTTAACTCTGTTAAATGAAACACTTTGCTCCGGTAAATAAATAGAAATAGTCGAGCTCTGCGACTATAAAAGATCTTTATTTTTGTGTCAAAAATAAAACTGGTTAAAACACTGAATTTTGAACTTGCAAAAAAATGTTTATTTGAATGCATTTCGGGCAACCTTCCAGCCAACTTCAGGATCTAAATAATTTTTTTTTTGGCAAATTCATAATCCGGTGTTTCAATCAGTTTTATTTCTGACATAATACGGAATTCGCGCATCGTTTCTTTTAAACCATAAAATATATAAGATCTATTGTGCCGTAGCGCATTAATTCAAAAGACCGTCCACCGTTCTAATAAAGGGCAGTAAGTCTTTAGCAGGAATCAACCTGAAGTCTACAGTGCTGATAGTAGCCTGCCCGAGGAGTGTTGTCCTAAAGCGCGCAATGTCGGGACATTTGCACAAGATGCGTTTGGTCGTTTCCACGTCCTCCAGAGAGAGACGGCGTTCAGTCTCGCTGGACAAACCCATTTTGTTAAGGTGATTTCTGATTAGGTGATGGCCAGATAAGTACTCCACTAAAAGTTTTAGATGGGAACTACTCATTTAAGTGGTACCCTTGCAAATGAAGGGCATTATCAGCTCCTTTGATTGACGTAGTCCTGGAAGGTTATTCCAGTACTGATGACGCAATAGTGCAGACCAATCTGTGATCCGCAGTTAGGCCGAGGCCAGCCCAAAGCCACAGTAAGGCTCAGGTCCATGAAAATGACAGTATGATCTTTGTCTAGCAAGTTCATCCGCAGCCTCGTTCCCCTCAATGCCATGGTGGCCTGGCGCCCAACACAAGAAGACTCGGTTTTTGGTTGCCAACAGTTGAAGGAGTTCGCAACACTCCTTCACCAGTTTTGAAGAGACCTTTTATGAGGAGAGCGCTTTTGTAACTGCTGGGCTGTCACAGTAGATAACAATGTTAAAAAAAATTAAAAAATTAAAAAGTTCATACGTTTATATTTTTGGCATCCAATAACTCGGCGGAATCGGTAATCCTGCCAAAGAATAGAGAGTTATCCAAGATGGTAAATTTTTACATCTTTTTGAGAGTTTGCAACTCATACTCAAGAAAATATGTAAAAATGTACCATCTTGGATTACTCTCTATTCTTTGACAGGACTACCGATACCACCGAATTATTGGATGCCAGAAATCTATACGTTTGTGTTGGATTTCACAGTTACCTATACAGTGGCACGTAATAAGCATTTTATATTTCACATTTCAACAGACCTATCTCTTTAAAGGTTGATTTTATTTATATTATAGCCGTTGCTCTTGGTATTGTGAGGTTTAAATGTATGCGAAAGTCTATGGAGTGCGCATTCTTATTTAACTCTCTATTCTTTGACGCAGTTTCGTGATAGCCCAGTTATGTCCAATTAAACAATTAATATGTACAACCCTCATCCCCAGAACTTTACCGCTGTAGAATCAAAACCAAAAAATAATTGTCAATTTGATGTGTATTTTGTATCTCTTGAAGTCAGTTTATGTGTATTATATTGCAACTAAGGGTAGGGTTGAACATATCAGAGCAGCATAGAATCGAACTGAAAAACTGCAAAATATCACTGCTAAAACTATAAATCCTACATCGACACTTCTTCCCGAGTAAGCACATAAGAATTACCTAATCCTGTTGGTATGGTGTGCTGTGTATTTATCTGAGAACTGAGTTATATTTCGTTATTTCTTAGATGGTGCTGGTTTAGAGAAGAATCAGTGAATAATATTCACACTCCTCTATCAGGAAATAAAAAACAACTTATCACTTTTTTTGTGTTATTTCTAAATAATAAAATAGATAAACGAGATAAATAAAATAATAAATATCAACAAATAAACGATCCGTTATATTCGGTTTGTGTGTGCGTGAAGTGTGTGTGTGAAAATATTGTAAATTATGGCCGCAACAAAAATTATTGATGGGCCAGGTCCTCGGAATGGACACGAAATGGCACCGCTAAATACTCGTGCACGAGGTGATGGAACACATGGCGTTACGATAGTGTTGACCGCTCCACCGCGCGGCTCAATAGGATCAGGTGATGGAACACAAGCTGATCCTGATCGGGCGGCATGGTCCAATAAAATGCAATTCTTCCTAAGCATCATTGGATATTCAGTGGGTCTGGGTAACATTTGGCGTTTCCCGTATCTGTGTCAACAGAATGGTGGAGGTAAGATCGATTTGATTAATACAAAACTAGTTTTCACGAAATATTTATTGTATTTTATTATCTTCTTAAATTCTTTTAAAAGACATTTTCCGACATAGTAGTAATTATCATCAACTTAAAATAATTGTAACTATTCAGACAAGATATGTACAAACAAATACTCTGCAATGTACTATACATGTCTGTGAAGTCATGAATGAACCCAATTAGCATTCTTTACAAAAATGCTTATTTTAACAAAAGTATTCAGCCTAAAACAAAAATATATAATAAGAAAAAGAAATACCAGCATATTTCGAAATAACAGAATTGATTGACTTGAAACGTTCTTCTTATGTAACGTTCTTGTTATGTACTGGGTCTTAGTGAATATCTACGCATCTAGAACGTTTTCTTTTTTTCTTTTTATTTTTCGTTTTGGTGGGGATTGCAATTTGCAAAACTCTTGCATTAGCAAAAATCGATTTCAGAGTAAAAAATAATAACGTTGACAAGTACGCGAACATACTTTGCCCCATACATCATCATTCATGCTTTCATTGCACACACATGATAGTAATTTACGAGCAACGATTGAAATGGTTTCTGTGACGTTGTACTGCTGGCAGCATTGATATGACGAATATGTAGTATTTAATTCATAATTCAATTAAACTAGGATGGATGGATGTTGTTAACTAGTTGGCAAAAAAGTATTTGCAATAATTTCTCTTCATTTTGGCGAATTAATTATTTAGGTATGTAGTTTACTATATACAAGGCATATAAGGGATGCGAATGTCTATAAGAACTATTTCACAAAATTGTGGATTTATAGATGTACAGATTCGAGTATTTCAACAGAAAAAATTAATAGAGAGTATAAAACGAGCGACCGGTAGCGCAGTGTGTTGAGGCATCAGTCTCATGTTTGACTACCGGCGTTTCGGGTTCGAATCCCGTACACGACGACGTTCGTGGCCATGGATGTGCAGGAGGTGCATGCCGGTAACCGCATTCTTTGAAACCAGTTTATGCCGACGAAACGTCCACTAGGCCACATGGAACAGTTAACGCGCAATGCCCCACAGAGGGTTAGGGCAATTGAGAGAGAGAGAGATAAAACAAAAAGCGTTCCTTTACAGTCTAGTCCACACTGTGGATTATGAACCTATGTTGGCCATAAGTTTACATTCGTAGTTTCCCTAGCCGATTGGCTAGTTTATTTACGGACAATACATACACTGTGCGTGGATCATTTAACTGAGCTACCAAACTGAAAAAAATTAGTAACGCGAGATACTAATTGGACTACCTGAACATATTAAAATCCTGAAATTAAGTCACAGTAGTTCGTTAGATTTCTGAAATAAAACGTTTAAAATGCTGCATAACTGTACCACAAATTCGACTGGTGTCCATCAGTGGAAAGAGGAGCAACGTTCCGTCCTATGATCACTATTTAAGAGGGGAAATCACATTAGGAGGTTCAAAAAATCCATCTTTTTTAGTGCATAAATTGTTGGCTTAAGACTCCAAGAATACGCTGCCAAAATTTCAAAGCGAAACTCGCATTCGTTTAGATTTTATGAGCATAGAACCGAGCGCTCATTGGGTATAGTCTACAGGTTCGAGCGCACAGCTGGTAGGGCGGAGCACTACCTCAGGTAGTCGCCTAATGTACTTACGTAGCCTTGTAGCGAAACCCCACTTTCGCATCTTTTATTTTCAAATATCGGTATTGAAGGTACTAGAAGCATCAACACAAGGGATTATTTCGGTTATATTCTGTTTATCAAACGCGTTTTTCTCAATGACTTTTTTCACATTTGCGTCTAACTCAAAAAGTAATGAACCGATCATTATAAAAATTAAAAGTATGATCCTTTATAAAATCACAAAAAAACATGAACCAACATTTAGGATGATATCGTATTTTGAAAGGTATTTCTTGCATAATTAGTGAACAAAAATGGTGAAATATAAAAAAAAAATTTTTTCCAGCACCTTTAAAATTTTTAATTTGCATTATTTTTACCTGCATTGAGGTTCATATTCTTAGCGAATAAGCTAATAAAGCTAAAGTAAAAACCTTTTTGATTTCGGATAAACATTGGAATCCCTACACGTCCCGCAATTGGTGAACTCTAGGTACGGCCTTCAGCCGACAACAGTGCGTAACTTAGTTATTTTTTGCTTAAATTATTCAAAAAAAAAAATTCACAAAGTTATACAAAATAGGAATAAAATTATGTCAAAATTTGATTGAAATCTAATTAATTCTTCCCATCCAAATAAAAAATCCTAAAAAAAATCAGTGTCAATGAGCAGCCTAATGTGGTTTTTCCCTTAACTGACTGCTTCATAGATTATAACATATAACATATCGCAATTTGGGGGGCAAAGACCTTTTCCATCGTCCGCCGCGTGGGCGCCCCCTGGTAACGGCAGTGTATCAATTCGCTGACGGCCAATGTCTTAGCGATAAGACAGTTTGGAAAAGGCAGATAGCTGTAGCCTGAATGGCTGACGAACACCTAAGCGTCTCAGGTCTAGTAGGATGGAATGACTTGCGTAGTTGGACCTGCTACATAGTTGTGTGGGCTCCAGCACGTTTATTAAACCATCTGAAGCAGCTATCTCCGAGGCCATCCCCTGAATGGGGTTAAGCGACGTGCTGACAACTCGTCCTTGTAAAAACCACTCCATGTCAAGAAACCTGGAACAAAAGCCTCGGATTGGACGGATCAACAACGACGACCACGCAAACGAATAAAGGATTATTCTTTCGGATCCTGGAATGTACGCTCCCTGAACAAACCGGGGGCCGAGAAGGCCCTCCTTCAACAGGTCGAAAAGTACAAACTGAGCATTACTGCAGTCCAGGAAACAAATTGGCTTGGCAGCGAGATTAATGACAAGAAATCGCACACAATTTTTACAAGTGGCAAACCATCGGGCCGCAGGGAGTTTGGAGTAGCATTTATAGTGAACAATCACCTCAAACCGCATATTACTGACTTCAAACCCATAAATGAACGGCTGTGTGCGATTCGCATCAAGACTCGATTCTTCAATCTCTGGCTCATCAATGTGCATGCCCCCACTGAAGTTAAAGAAGACGCAGTAAAAGACGAGTTCTACGCCCGCCTTGAAACTCTCTTCGACTCACTTCCAACAAACGACGTCAAATTGCTGCTGGGAGACTTTAACGCGAAAGTCGGGAATGAAAGTTGGCATCGGGGGACCTCTGGAGGCCACAGCCTTCATGAAGAATGTAACGATAACGGCCAGCGACTTATCGACTTCGCCTGCAGCAGGAATCTAGTCGTAAGCTCTACGTGTTTCCCGCATCGACGCATTCACAAGCAGACCTGGAAGTCTCCAGACGCACATACCGTCAACCAAATTGACCACGTCCTCATTTGCAGGAGATGGGCGTCTAGTGTCATGGATGTCCGCTCCTATCGAGGAGCAAACTGCGACTCAGATCATCACTTGGTGAAGACGACCTACAGATGTAGAATTTCCTCAGTGCACCAGTCAAGAATCAGCCCTCCCAAAATCTTTGCGGTTGATAAGCTCTTGAGTGATGCTACAGCGGTGGCGTATACTACCGCCCTTGAGGAAAATCTATCACCTATGCTACACAACATCAGCAACACAGGCGTCCATGGGTTCTGGGAGGAACTCAAGGGTACCATCAAGGATGTCGCAGAGAAGGTCGTGGGATATAAAGCCCGGCGAGCGCGAAATGACTGGTTCGACGAAGAATGCAAAAATTCACTTGACGCAAAAAACGAGGCCTACAGACAATGGATTCAACGAGGAACCAGAGCCAGAAGAGAAAAATATGACGAGCTACGGCGAATATCGAATAGAATAATTAGACGTAAGAAACGTAAATACTTTGACGAGCAGTTGCTGAACATAAACGAAAACTTAGCTAATAGGAACACCAGACAAGCGTACAAACTAGTAAACACAATTAAGAACGGCTACCAACCCAGGACTAGCCTTTGTAAGGACAAGGATGGAAACATCATCAGCGACACCGATGGTATTAACAAACGATGGGCCTCTTATTTTGAAGAGCTTCTAAACCGACCATCTAACATCCCCACACAGGAAGCTCTCGACGATATTGTTGATCTAGGCCCTCCCATTCAACCCCCGACAGTAGAGGAAGTTGATCTCGCGTTGCGGTCACTAAAACGAAATAAAGCGCCGGGCGCTGACGAGATTCCAGCTGAACTGCTAAGATTCGGTGGAACGAGTCTAGTTGATGCCATACATCAATTACTCCTGCGAGTATGGGAGAACGAGGAGATCCCAGACGATTGGCGCAGAAGCATCATCTGTCCAATTCATAAAAAGGGAGATAAACTGCGGTGTGAGAATTACAGGGGCATCTCACTAGTTTGTACGTCCTATAAAATTTTGGCGAAAATTCTGGAAAATAGAATAAAACCGTACGCAGAACGAGTCATTGGCGAATATCAAAGCGGTTTCAGACCTGGTCGCTCCACAACCGATCAGCTCTTCTCAGTCAAACTGATACTCCAGAGGTGCTGGGAATACAACGTAAACGTATACCAAATCTTTGTCGACTTCAAGCAGGCATACGACAGTATCGATCGTGGAGTACTGTACAACATCATGCTGCAATTTGGTATACCAGCAAAATTAGTGCGATTGACAAAGATGACGATGACCAACTCCCCGTCTCACAAGTCAGGATCCAGAATAGACTTACTGATCTATTTGAAACACGCACTGGTTTGAAACAGGGCGATGGACTGGCACCGACGCTCTTCAACCTAGCACTGGAATACGTTATTCGGGCCATGAATATGGATAACAGCAAGACGCTACTCATCAAGTCGACACAATTAGCAGCGTACGCCGACGACATCAACATCATGTCCCGAAGATTGGCTGACGCAGAAGAACTTCTGCATACGCTTGATACCGCTGCAAAGGAAGTTGGATTACGTATTAACGAGGGTAAAACTAAAATAATGATGCAATCGGTGACAAGGACACCTGCACAACCGAGCATCAACGTGGGGGACCTCAACATCGAGTTCGTGAACAACTTCATCTACCTGGGTTGCAACCTGTCAAGGGACGCCAACGAAACTGACGAAATCAACCGACGGATACAGTTAGCTAATAAGACTTTTTTCTCGGTTCTCCCCATAATGAAATCAAAACATGTGCACAGAAACACGAAGCTCCGCGTGTACAAAACCATTATACGACCAGTGCTATGCTATGGCTGCGAAGCATGGACCCTAACTCAAGCCTCCGAAAACATGCTAGACACTTTCGAACGTAAGGTTCTACGGCGAATTTTCGGGGCTGTTTGCGATCGAGATGGATGGCGCATCCGGTACAACCATGAGTTGTATGAAATGTACGATGAGCTGCAAGTCTCGAAAATCGTCAAACTACAACGACTTCAATGGGCAGGGCATGTACAAAGATTGGACGATGATCGCATGCCTAAGAGAGTAATGAATGCAGAACGAGTCGACGGAGCGAGACTGCGAGGACGACCGAGATCTCGTTGGGAGAGCTCAGTAGGTGTGGACGCCGCGCAGCTGCTGGGCTCTCAAAATTGGAGGACGCGGTCACGTGACCGAGATAATTGGAGGACAATGATCCAGGCGGCCAAGGCCCGACGTCGGGCTGTCGCGCCACGATGATGATGATATCGCAATATTGTCCGACCGAACATTCGGCTTCGGCCACATTCGGCCGGAAAATAGATATTCGGCCCTACCTTCAGCTTTCGGCCAAAATTGGCGGAAGCGGAAACCGAAGATTGAAGTGGAGTTCTTCATGGATAATGATAAAATAAAATAACATTTAAGTTATCCATTGTTACTGTCTTTGATATTGATGCCCAGCCAAAACTATGTGCCAATGATTTGTGTTTTTTAAACGTATTGCCATAAAAAAATACAAACATGTCGAATTTCAAGAAACGTGTTTTTTTTTGACATGGATATGTCTTATAGCTGGGGGTCATCCTAAAAATTTGTCCGTCACACGAAATGTCTGTTTTTCTACTCGGGGGTCAGAAGAGGAAACAAGCCCATTGAAAATTTTTCTTTTCTGGTTGTGCATGTCGTTTGAGTGAAGTGGTCATTGTGCATGGCTGTTGCTTGTAGATCCGCGCGGGCGGTGCGCTTGCGGGGATCCTGTGTGTACATGTTGGGATGTTGATTTGATAGTGATAAAGGTTGACGTTGTGGACGGCAAGAAATAACATAGTGTACGGGTGAACGGGCGGACTTTCAATGACCTTCAATTTCCGCCAATTCCCATTCATCATTTAATAAAATAGCCCGAGTTGTACTATCTGAATCACTAGGGTCCCAGAAAAGGTAGCAAGTAGTCAGTTCGACTAACATTTGGACATGCGCAGACGCAATTTGAGAGAGTGTATATAGTTCCCGCCCCCGAAGGTGAGCGAGAGCGGATGAAGTTCATTCGAGCCAAATCGGGGGATCCAGCGAATGTGTTTGTGCATTTGCAATTGCGGCGATTTGAGGTCTGATTGGTCCACAATGTGGGCCCCCACCCCACGTGCAACAAACATATAGAACAAAATGGCGGATTTATACTAGGCGAGCTAGAATCTCTCAAGTCCCGAAATAAAGAAATATTCATCGCAGGATGTTATAAGTTATGATGTACATTCAGAGGTCTGCAGAAGATCAAATGCATCCCTTCCGCAAAAATTCCAAAATGTTCAAAATGGCTGGAATCCAAACAAATAAAATAGCGCACGTTGTACTACATATCTGAATCAATAGGGTCCCAGAAAAAGTAGCAAGTAATCAGTTCGACTAACATTTGGACATGCGCAGACGCAATTTGAGAGTGTATACATTACATAGCTCCCGCCCCCCGAAGATAGAGAGCGAGAGCCATCGCGGATGAAGTTCATTCGATTGCGATTAGCAGAAACGTACTCAGAGAAATGTCGATAGGCTGCAGTCTGCAAACTGTACCGAACGGGTAGAGGGAACAGGTAGATGGAACAGGGTGCACGAGAGGAGGTGAATATTGCACCCACGCGATGCAAACGAAAACGAAACGATCCCGCGAGAGAAAGGAGCCCAAGCGGACAGGACAAAGCAAAGCAGAATTTATGACGAGTATCTACACTGCCACCAGACACATCGGTACATGGATATGTCTTATGCCTACCGAAAGCGTGGGACGTGTTTTTTCGAATGATTTCATCCAGTATAACTATACTGGGATCTTTACAAAACTTACGTCGATATCTTCAACACAACAGGTTCCACGCAGTCGGTAGTCATAGACATATCCATGTTCCGATGTATCTGCATGCAGTGTAGATACTTTGTAGCTTTTTTTGTAGTGTTTTTTTCCGGAGGGGGGGGGGGGGGGGGATGTGGTGACAATGACTTGGTTTTTAACTGATTTTTGAAGAAAAAATAAGTTATTGGACCCTGCTTTGATAACGAGTTTTACCTCGGAGTTGATTTCTTTACGTTTCATGACCCCAGGAATCGATTGGATCATTAGATTTTTTTAGTGTCATTTATATATACACTGCCTGTCATAACTATAACCGCGCTATGAAACAGCTGATATGTGAAGTTTAAAAAAACCTAAAGCTATTACTAATATGACATAGGCTAGAAAAGTCAAGAAAACAAATAATTTAACAAACATAATTCATTTATTTCAAACCGTTATTTTTTTATAGAGCAGTACGTAGTAATGAAATATCGACACGGTATAAATGTACCAGTCAGGGAAAAAAACCCGTCTTCCTAAATTTAACCGCCCGCAACTACTAGAATTTTCAAATTTAGGATGAAACAATGTTAACGGAATTTGATCACTAGGGATTAAGGAAGCTTTTTCTAATGTAAGAAAAAAAAAACAAAAGAGTGCTCGAAAATAACATTTTTTTTTATAAAAACATAAAAATTTACTTCGCAGTGCTATAATAATTAAACACTTCGTCTGATTTCGATGAAATCTATTTGATCTAATAGACAGAAGAATTAACTGTGTTACAAATTTTATTTGAATGTCTCTCAGTGGCTTTTGAGATAAGGTGTTTTTAGTAACAGGAATCAAACAATTAAAAAAAAATTAAATACTCAATTGCCCTAACCCCTTGTGGGGCATAGTGCGTCAATTGTTCCATGTGGCCCAGTTGACGTTTCGTTGGCATAAACTGGTTTCGGAGAATGCAGTTGCCAGCATGCACCTCCTGCACATCCATGGCCACGAGCGTCGTCGTGGACGGGATTCGAACCCGAAACGCCGGTAGTCAAACATGAGACTGATGCCTCAACACACTGCGCTGCCGGTCGCCCCAGTTCATCATCATCATCGTGGCACGACAGCCCGGCGTCGGGCCTTGGCCGCCTGGAGTTAAAGTTTCGGCAAAATTTAACTTATAATTTTTGTTTGAAATTACATGAGGAATCATGTGGCACCGCCCGTGTGCGGTCATTACGGGACACCCTGTATATCGCCAAAATGTTGTAAACATGAAAACAGTCGAACGGGAGAAGCTAACGAGTTGTCCAGTTGATAGATATCTATGAGGAGCCGGCTGCCATTGAAATCCAGCAATATCCATCAAGCGGCTAAAAAGTTACAGCTACATATATAACGACAAAACATCGTAAACGATATAATAAGTTATTTGAGCGAAACTTGTCCGGTAGGTGGTCGTTAATGAGTCTCTCTCTCTCTTTCAATTGCCCTAACCCCTTGTGGGGTATAGCGCGTCAACTGTTCCATATGGCCCAGTTGACGTTTCGTCGGCATAAACTGGTTTCGGAGAATGCAGTTGCCAGCATGCACCTCCTGCACATCCATGACCACGAACATCGTCGTGGACGGGATTCGAACCCGAAACGCCGGTAGTCAAACATGAGACTGATGCCTCAACACACTACGCTACCGGTCGCCCCGTTAATGAGTACTAGCCTATTAATGAATTTTAGCAAACATCTACCAAACTTCTAAAAAGTTACAGCTATATAACGGCTAAATTTTATAAACAAAAAAACTTCATAATGGAAAAAGCTAGCTAGGCGAAATCCGTCTATTTGGTGGACGTTAATGGAAACAAGGTTCCTACATAATTTACAAAAAAACTCATCAAACGGTTCAAAAGTTACAACGATAGAACGGCAAACATTTTTAAGCTTAGTACCTGTGTAACGGAAAGGCTAGTTGATCGAAACTTGTCTAACTGGTGGGCTATTAGTGTCACCATAGACTTTCGAACTCGAACACGAACCTAGTACAAGTGGACCGGTTTTCTTCACACCCATGTGAAGTGTATGTGTGTGTCAGGGAACATTTGTACCAGGTTCGTATGCTCGAGTTCGACAGTGTATGGTGACACTTAGTAAGAATTAAATTGCACTGCCGTGTAATTGCTTATCATTTCGGACTTACAAGTGATGTAATCACTTAAAAATAATTGTAAAAATCGCCAATTCCATTGAAAAGATCTAAACGTATAAAATACGACGACGCTGATTTTACGATATTCTGAAAGAAATCGGTTCGTACTGGATTCATATCGCCCGTGTTTACAAACGTGTGCATTCTCGTGTGCACGCTTTAATTTCCTATTTCATCCAATTAATTATATCGTATATCGATTTAGCGTAAGTTCAAAGAACATATATAACGTGAAAGACGGTAATTTTTCATAGCGTCCGTTCGTATATGAAAATAAATTATGAGCTACTTAGATTTTTAAAAGTACGCATTAGCATTTGATTTTGTGTTTTTAATTTTTTTTTATTTACGAAAATTTGCACATGTAGGACATCGTTTCACTCCACTTAGCATTTTCATTTTTTACTTACGCGTGATTCGAGGACGACCAATTACCGCCATGAAGTAAAGTATAATTGAATCATAATTATTAACAATCTTAATAAACAGCACATTTAGAAATTTTTTAATATTAAACGTATGGGGGACGTAGCATGTTCATTATGACTGAAACGAAAGAAATAAATCGGAACACCAACATCTGCTTACATCTGTTTCCGGAGATAAATAATTTAACTTGCTGTGGAAAGGGAAGTTGTTGTGGGATTTCGAGTATATACATAGATAAACTAGCTGAAAGAGCTCTTTCACGGTCATTCACCCCGGGTTTATTTCGTATCACAATGGGCCCTTATTCGAATTTCCATGACGTCTTCCATTTCCACTCAAACCAATTCGATTCGGAATATACGTACCAAACCAATGCATTTTCCGCTTGTAAATGTCTTTGGAGATCCGTCACAATTCGAGATTCCAGGAAACGCTGATCCACTTGCTGTTTTCTTCCTTGCCCATGAAATAAATGTGCAAGAACTTGTAGTCTCGGTCGGGAAGTGGAAGAAGTGGGCCCACTTGATGGTATATCTTACCTTAAATGTTCTCATGGATCTACCAATCTAACAACTCTTTTTGCTTCGAACGATGTCATAATAAACAAACAATTGGCGCAACAGCCCAATTTTGGACCAATGCCTCGAGATACTGTAAGTTAGCATCATCTCATCTACCTGTTCGTGACAGTGCGTTTTGTGCAGAGGTGTGATCAGCAACATGCTCAACCGAGCTATTTACCCCAAATGGGTTCTCATTTAACAGCTGAATGGGCTCATAGTCCGACATGTAAATCCCTTTTTTATCGAAGACTGCTGCATTCTCTAGGAATCGAACCGGGGCCCAGTGCAAAGAAAGCGAACGTGCTAAGCGTTGCGCCATCCGGACTACAGCGTTCCAAGCTTTTCAGTAAAAGACGACTCGAACAAATGCATAGCAATGCATGCTTTGACATGCATATGACGCGCTCGGTGGCCGTGTTCGTTCGGTCGCCGCTCTAGGATCTAGAGAACAGATATAACACATATATATAGAGGAAAACTCTTAGCTATTGTGAAAGTTGAAAATTGAAACTGATCTGAAGTTGGAAGAGAAATCGTACCGTGTATGAGTAAATAGTCGATAAAACGTACGTTTTATCGTTCGTTTTATCTGACGACAAAACGTACGATAAGTCATAGAGTTTGGGCCGCGCTCTAGGAAAGATAGGTTATTCTTCTCGAAAAATTCAATTGTAAAATATAACTGTAACGGACGGTTTGGTGGGCATCCGAAGATGCCCGTGGGGACGGAGCCTTAGGTAGCATAATGACCGTGAACTTCCGGCCCTGCCATCTGGCGAAGAAAAAGGCCCCTCAACAAGCTAAGCAGCGGCCTATGCTTGCTGTAGCTCAGTTCGGGAGATGTGGGCGGGGTTTTCGCCGCTCGTTACCCCTGTCCTTTACGTATTAACAAAAATTCATAGGCCTGAGGAAGACAACACAAACAGGGGACGTAAAAATGGGGTATAAAAAAAATAGTCGATAAGGATGGAATGGTTGGCGGACGGATCAGACGCCCACGCGGTCGCACCTGGGTCCGGGTGTAATGGGACCCTCGGCCTCTGGTTTCGTACCACCAACAGATCACTACTCATCAGGTGCTGCTTCGATCTACCGGTGGGAGCAGCACTACCAGACCATGGTTATAATGGTTCATTACAGGTAGTTCATTACATTACTCTGGAAATACCATTATATGGTATGTAGTATGAAATCGAAAGTCCCGTTAGGATTTTAATATGCATCATTTTTCTATGGAAACAATATTGAAATCTATAAAAATTCATTAATTAATAATTATAGACACGGATGTGTTTTCAACACTTAACTGAGTAGAAGTTCTACACCATTTGTTAACCGTACCGTTATACAAAAATACTGTAACGCCTCCTGTTCTGTCTCATTTTTCACAATCATAAATTAAGCCTAATCCGAATTTCAAAACCTGATTATTGGCCAAGAAAAAGAGTGACTCAATGTCTCAAAATAGCATTTGTCCACCTGCTGAACAATTTCCACTCCTTCAGTTTTCGGAAATAAAAAGAATCTTTTGCATTTCAAAGCAATGCCGGAAAATATATGAAGTCATTTATTCTCATTTTCGCAATTGGATTGCTTTCAAGAAAAATACGGAAAAAAGATTAACATGTATGTATTTATTGAAGGGAGGCCAGAGGGCACCATGCGAAACCCATTAGTACACAGAGTGAGAGTATGCCAGCTAAATCGATCCAATTTTAAATCCCCAACCAAAAATAACCAAAAATAAGTCCGATATGTGGATACCCTAGACTTGTGCAGACCTAGTAGTAATACTAAAACAACAAATTTTCAACGGCGATACGCACTGAAGTTGTATTTTCTAAAGGCTTAGTCTGTACAGGAGTTAGCCGATGAGACTTCGGTGAAGGAATTTTCGATGGGAGCTAGGCATTTTTTAAGTCGACTCTGCTTTCACTACAACTAAATTAAGGTATCATTTTTTTATTACCCTAGTCTCCTACTTTTCATGTTATTGTACCTGATTCTTGCACAGACTCACGTAGATTTTTGACATGCAGGCTTTGCATTTTCGTCGGGAGCGACCGGTAACTCAGTGCGTAGAGGCACCAGTCTCATGTCTGATTATCGGCGTTTCGGGTTCGAGTCCCGTCCACCACGACGTCCGTGGCCATAGATGTTTGTGTTGTTTTCCCTTGTGGTGCGGAGCGTAATAATAAGCCACAACATCTCCTGAATTGTCGCAATTAGGCGGCTAAATGAGGGAGCAGGAGGTGCATGCTGGCAACTGCATTCTCCGAAACTAGTTTATGCCAATGAAACGTCAGATGGGCCACATGGAACAGTTGACGCGCTATGCCCCACAATTCGTTAGGGCAACTGAGTAGTATGTCAAAAATCTACGAGAGTTGAACAGGAGAGTTTAATATGGGCCTAAGGAGTCATCTGAACAAAAGGTTTCTACATTCATTCAATCAGTTATATACTTGTTTAATAGTATTTGTAGCGGAGGTTGACGTTCTTTACGTCGGATCATGCCCATTTTCAAGAACAACCAACAAGCTCCTACAACAAACATCTTATCGAAATTTTAAGTCGCTAACTTCTATCAAGAAAACGGCAAGACAGACATGATAAATCAGCCCAGGAGGTCACCCTGATCATGTATTGCTGTACCTACGTAACCTCCTTTAAAATTTTACTTATTTTCGTTGTGACTAAATAAAACAATATACCCTCTAGCATTAGGTCTGGGGTATAATTATGTAAAATTGGCCGTATGTCGTCGATCCCATTTTGTTGATCCATATTTACGTCGGCGTTATACATTCCAATATTTTCAAGGTTCCCACTATTAATATTCTAGGACGTAATTTCGAGTATTGCTACTTGCTTGGCACCAAAATCAAGATACCGGACCCAATCATAACAGTTTTTGACATTGACATTCTATGAGAATATTGAAACTTTATACAGAGGTCAAAAAATTCGCGTACGACAGGTACGTTAAAAATAAAATGTATACTTATTTGGCATATTCGGAAGTCCCCCCTCCCCTAAATTTTAGATGCATAGCCGGTTTTGAAATATTGGAGCAACTACTCAGAATTGATTTATAAAAATAGCATTTTCTTTTGTAAATGTATGTATTGCCAGCTTAAGTCTAAAGCTACCGTAACTTTGAAAAAGAAAGTGTAATTAATTTTTTTTCGACTGTGCAAAATTAGCACTAAATATGACATGTGGTTTTTGACTAAAAAAAAATTAGTGTCTGCCAGTTTAAGTCTTACGCTGGTAGACCACCCATTCTGCATTAACCACTTTGAAATTAGCAGTAAAACTTGTTCCGATTCCACTGTTCGTATGAGAGGTATATGAAATAGTGGGCCCATTTCAGAGGAATTTAGGAATGTGATTTGGCGGTAATTATGATCGATTAATTTGAAATTTGGTAAAGATATTTTTAGAACTAAAAAAGTTTTTCTGACAAAAACGTAACTTTTGGACCGGTCGTTCTTATGACAGCTATATGATATAGTTGTCCAATTTCGGGAATGTAGGTTGGCAACAGATACCAATAAAAAATATGAAATTTGGTAAAGATATCTTTAGAAACAAAAAAGTTTTTCTCATAGAAACACACTTTTTTCATTCCTATGTTAATTGCCTTGACCCCTCCAAGGGCATAGGCGCCTCAACATTTCTATGCATTATTGACGTTTCGATAGCATATCTACTTTTCGGAAGTGCAGTTGCTAGCATGCACCTCCTATCCGCGCCTTCTTTATACTGACAAGCTCGGAGCACTGCGAGAGTTCTATCAGTACTCACAGGCAGTATTTGATCGGAACGAGTTTAATATCGGAACGAGTATATTCCCAGTTACGGCCGTAACTCTCCACCTATTAAAAAAATGTCCCCTCCCCACTCCTAATCTCTCCCGGTCACGAGTTCTAAGTCCGCCACTGATTGCATTTTTTAGATAAAGCTGTATCTTATGAATGAATAATGGAATACAACCACCCCGTGGCATCAATTCAACATTAAAGCATCGATTATAGTCTTCGCAACGATAATGACTTCTGCTGTCAAATAAAATGGAACCAGATGGTTCAAGTATACTCAGATGGCGATAAGTATACTCTGCGCGACCAAGACGGCGCTCATGCCGCAAAAGTTGAGATGAGTTCAACTTTGTCGGAATCAAGACGTCGCGAAGTGTCAATTCTCTTATGGCTATATTTTAGCACTATGGTCGATTATTTGTTTTGTTCCTTTTACTTTCATGCTCTTGAGAGTGAATGCTTCTATTGTTATTTTTATTTAAAGAAGTATTGCAAGTTTGCTAGGAATTCTATTTTCCACAGGTCAAATGTGTCAAACGAACGCGAACAAGAAATTATACTAAACATGCGGAATAGTTGATTTCCGTTGACTGCGACCTCTGAACATTTTTCGCGTTAAGTGTAATGGAAGCATAAAGTTTCCTTTCTTCAGCTCTATTCGAGAACAAGGTTAGTTTGTTTGTTGATGTTTACACCTGACCGAGACAACCACGCTTGCACAACCAATTGTGCTATGATTTCACGACTCACTCGCAGTGAGAAAATCTCGATGCGGAATCTGTTGATGTGGATGAGTGAATTTGGATATAGTATTACTTTTTTTCTAATTGTACCTATTGATGTTTTTATGGTCCATTGCGTTAGCGTTAAAGGAAATGGGGCGCATTCCGAAAAGTAATTCATATGTGAAGGAAAGATAAATTGAATGAAATAAATATTATAGACTTTGCTTTAGCTTTTAATTTATCCAATTCTATTTTTAGCGTCACTGAAAATGCATTTCGATAGATGCACTATAGTAAAATGTTTGGAAAAGTGAATTTTAGAATTACAGAAACGTTAAAGTTTATCTACTACGAATATGTACGGCAATTTTACGCCAAGGAAGGCAGTGTGATGTACAGGGCCGTTAGTGTCACCACCCACTGTCGATTTCGAACTCGAACACGAACACCAACCTGGCACAAATGTCCTTTGGCACACACACACACTTCACATAGATGTGAAGAAAACCGGTCCACGTTCGTGCTCGAGTTCGGTCTATCGGTGGACCAAACCAGTCGGCTAGTTCGATCGGCTTTAATGCTGAGTATTTTTGGTGGAGTGCATTGCCAACTTAAATTGTTGTATTGAGTTGGTAGTGATACACTTCATTCATTCTTAAGCGCTATGTTGTCAGCGTATTCAAGATGTTGTTGATAAGATGTTCAAGTCCATTGAATTCTTCTGTCTGTTCACACACATCGTCAATTACCATGAGGAATAGGATCGGTGAGAAGATGCACGCCTTCCGGACTCCAATGCGAATCTCAAAGGCCCCTAACACCTTACCCTTAGGCAGAACGGGACATTTCGCGCCATCATAGGTTGGCTTAATAATAACCACAAGTTTCTCAGGGATGCCTCTCCTGCGCAAGGCCGCCCATATAGAATCTAGGTTCATACTATGGAAAGCCTTCTCAAAATCGATGAAAAGCAAGTGAAGCGGAGAATCGTACTCAGTGCATTGCTCGATGATGATTCGCAAGGAGTTAATGTGATCGACACAGAAGAATCCGGATCGAAAGCCAGCCTGCTCTTCATCAATTGTGCTTTCTAAGTGGGACTTTAGTTATTCCAGCTATCGCTAGCGCAAAAACTCTACTAAAATTCTTTAAACGTTTTTTGACTTGAAAGACTGTGGAAGTTGCAGTATTCTACAAATTTTTTACGGTTGTCGTTACGATCGCCAATATCATATCTCCCCATCACATGTCTGAGCCCATAGCTATCAGCGCCAACTTTTTCACTAGCTTTTGTGTTAAATTTTCCCCTAATACTGTAATAGCAATAATTTTTTGATCAAAAGTTTGACAATAATCACATTAATTCGCATTGAACCATAGCAACCTATTTGATATCAAAAAATGTTGATGTCAAACATTAGAACATAGAGCCATGGAATGAGCTTGTATTGTATGTTTCTGGCTCTAACATTTGGCGAATAAGTCGACAGTCAGCCTACTCGGTTGTTGTTTGATATTGACAGATGTTAACTCTTCTGTCGAATTGTGCATGAATAAAAGTCAGTTCTTGTCAGATTATCGACAGTCAGCCTACTCAGTTGGCGTTTCGGTATTGACATAATGTTGAGCGCGCTGTCTAATTTTGCATAAACAAACGTCAATTTTTGACAATATTTAAATTTCATAATTTCTAAACGGTCTACTGAGTTAGCTGACTGTCGACCACATGTCGACTTAGTACCCAGATTTTGGAGCCACTGTTTCTATGAAGACATATAGGACAAGCTCATTCCATGGCTATATATTCAAAGTGTCAAACGCGTCAAATTGTTTGACTGTGGAATGGCCGTTTCACTTTTAATTTTAAAACTGTGGGCATCGAATTTAAAACTGTCGGCAACTGTCACAACTCCCCCACTTACTATGATCCACCGATATGATCAGATATTTTATAAAATGTTGTATAAACAAGTAACTTTGATAAAAATAACTTTTATAAAATATATGCTCTGTAAAAGTGAACCTATAATATATATATATAATATAATATAATATAATTAAAAGTTTTTTGTAAAAAATACTTTATCAAATAATTTTGGCAAGGAACTTTTATAGTGTAATAGCCGCCTAAGAAATGAATGACAAACCACATAACAATTAACACAATAATTGGCGATACGATAGCAACCGAATATTTGTCAAATTGACAGAGTTGGGTCTTCGATGAACCAAAAAGGGAAAGACTCAACCCGTTAAGTGACAGGTCCAATATGCAGACAGCCGGCCCGTGATTCCACCGGCCGTAAACTCACAGTGATTTCTGTTTACACTTGCAGTGTTTCATCCGTGCTGTAGCAGTGCGGTGTTGAAAAGATACACAGTTTGGAAAAAGCACGGCCGTGAAAATGAAAAAATATCGTCGGAAAGAAATCTGCCCGGTTCGGTACGGTGCCGGTGAGAGAACTGTTTCTTGCACTGTCTCGGTCATACGTTGGGCAGATGTAAATAAGCTTCAGAATTCTGATTTCTACAGTATATTTTCTGTTTTTAGGGTAAGATATTACCTGCGATTCACTTTTTACTAGAATATGCTAGCGGGTATAGTTCTTGAGTAATTGCGTTTTTTATTAAAAAAAAAGTCGGTGATTCTGCAAAGGTTAAAATACTTTGGTCAGTCAAAATGTTATAACACTGGTTGCTTTAATTAGGGTAGTTTCGATTTTTGATATATTGTTTGTGTTGGTACATTGCTTAAAAATTCGAGTTTTCTATTTCCTCCCTAACACCACGGACCCCGCCACCATGTTGAAAATGTGCCTAATTGTTTGGCTTGTCCTGTTTCTGTTTAGTATCTCCTAAATTGGTCTCACAAGAAATCTTGTAAAGCTTTATTTAATTGGAGTAATTTACCTACAATTTGAGACTAAAATAAAACTTCTAGCTGTTATACTTACCGAGATAGAGCTTTTAAGGCATAAATCGATGAGCATTCATTTTTGAATTTTTGCTCATAGCTACTCTAAAAATGGCCCGAATTGAAAAATATTAGCCACGTTAGGCTCACAATCAAATTGTCCCCAACTTTTACAGACAAGCTTTTCCATTTAGAGGATCCGTTACAAAGATCTGTGAGCTTGAAAAGTGAAAAAGTGTGATTTTTCTCGGGAGCCTCGAAAATTGTCATTTTTTGACTATCAATTTTGACTACGCTACTCAACCGAATTTCAACTTTGAGCAGTGCATTGAACGCAGAATTCAAGGGTTTTTAATTTATTCCTGCTAGGTTTTTCGACACGAGGCACCGTTTAGGATTTATAACTATAATATTAAAAAAGGGACTCAAATTTCTCGGATTTTCGCCCTCCAAAAGTTAAGCTCACCTTCTACGACCGTGCAAACTCAGTTTTTATGTACTCAGTATCTATGGAAGGGATTAAAATTATTTCTAGATTTTTAACTAATTATTATTAATAATATTTAATTTGACTGGCCTACTATAAAAGTTTATTATATGTATTATTTATTATATTAGCCGCCTTAAGGGGAAGGTGTGCAAGCTTGTAAGAAAAGTACTTGAAATAAGCAACGTTCATCTCGCAAATCTTTTCTTAGGCGGCTATTACACTA
This sequence comes from Chloromyia formosa, assembly GCA_964017055.1. Lineage (NCBI taxonomy): Eukaryota > Metazoa > Arthropoda > Insecta > Diptera > Stratiomyidae > Chloromyia > Chloromyia formosa. Next base: position 32,405,347 of record OZ024815.1, on the reverse strand, counting down.
TAAAAGTTATTTGAAAATATCTTTTATAAGAGATATTTGTAAAAGAACTTTTATAGTGTAATAGCCGCCTTACAGTCAGATTAAAGATACAATTTCCACCCGCCTAGTCCTACAGTGCGTAACCATATTGAAATGTCGCCTAGAATTGCATGTAATTCTGGAAAGCATAAAGCTTACAAACGAGAAAATATGGTTACGTACTCACACTCGTCTACCAAAAGATTACCAAGCTACATATGATATTTGACATTAATTTTTATTAACACCGACTCATTGATCGATACTCTTTGACAACCTCTGGAGAACATGCACCAACAATTATTTATTTTTGTCTACCGTCACGTAAAATATGCAATTAACCTGGTTCGCTCTTGTGAGCACTAGTGAAGGAAGAAAGGTCGAGGCTGTTTTCGCGGTGCCACTATATTGTTACGTCAGCACAGATATGACGTAAAATTCGCATTCGCAACATTTATACATAATAAATTTCTACTCTTCCATGTATTTGTTTGTATGGATGTGTGCGTGTAGGTGCACCTACGCATGGACAAATACATAATATCTTTTTAATATTTATCCTATAGTTGCACTTGAGCGTGCATTCTAAATATGTATTTTGTTGTTGTGGTTAATGCTGATATTATTAGAACATTTTTGTAGTTTACACACTGCATTTTTGTCCAATTGCATTCAAGCTTCCGTGTTTTGTGGGAAAATGAGAACATAGCCTAGTCTTGGTATGGAAAATTTGTTTAGCAGATAAAAGTACGTAAATGCGCCAAGTTTGTATGTACACGAATGTTGAGCTTACAAGTATAGTAAAACATTCCTATATGTGAGAAAAGCGTGATTGCATAAGGGAGGTGAATGACGTATATTTTAAACAATGGAAATACTACATATATGTATAGTACGTATTTGTTCTGAAGAAGACACTATTGGAAATTGCTGACGCTGAATTTAGAAGCTATTTCGACTTATTAAAAGATACATATGAAAGATTTGTGCAATTTTATACATATACTAGCTGCGAGAGCTCGCTTCGCTCGCTCTCTAATCTAGTGCTCGCTGCGCTCGCGTTGTTTGTTTCGCTCACAACTTGACACTAACCTCGAATATTTTTTTCATACATAATTAATTTGTTCTCCGCTTGCTCAACACCACGACGATAAAGCTAAACTTCAGCTAAATTAAAAGTAACTTCACTTTCAGTCGGGTACCTTTACATAGTTTCGGCGGTTCAAATTTCTAAGCAGAATTACAGAGACGCTTAGGGAATTTAAAAACCGGATAATGGGTAGCATCTTCTTGATCCATTACTCGGTTGATTGAGCTGTATTCAACACATTCCCCAGGAACGCATTTTAATATTTCTGCGTTTATCGCAGATGCCTGGTCGTTTTTTAAATACACAACATCAATTATTTAGGAGAATAACTTTCCCTTCTTCGTCCGGATACGTGCCGTCACCAATTTTCAGTAATAAATCTGAAAACTCTTGGGCATTTTGATTACTCCCAATTCGCGCCCGCATATTAGTTGACAAATGCATGGGTATGACAATGCGCCATAGATGTGAGCTTTTTAGACATGCCTTAATTTCATCAGCCCTCATCGCTCCGGGTTTTACTGGTAAAGTTTGCCTAAAGTCGCCACAGAGCAGGGGCGGATCTAGCCAAGACCTAAGGGGGGGGGGGGGGGGGCAATATTGCGAGTTGCCTACACGAACATTTCAGCTTAAAAAATGAACGTTCTGCAGGCGCATAACTGACCGTAACGCCGTCGTCGATAGCAATTTCTTTTCGGGCAACACATACGGGCGGCTTCACATAGTGTCTGACTCGCCGACACGTTGTGCACTCCCTAGCACCGTGCGTCTCTCCCGTCCAGCGATTCCTCGGGTGAACAAAATGCTCCAGGAGTGCTTGCTCGGTATTCGCCGCATTGGATGAAATTCGTTCACTCGCAGGTGCAGGTGCTTGGATGCCGACAAAGTGTTATCCACTTGGCTCGTTCGTGACTCGGTAACAGCCATAATGTGGTACCGCCATATGTTACAAACTTCCTAGAAAGAAGAAAGAAAGAAGTTTTCTTTTTATACTTCTCACGGAGTGAGGGTATATTAACTTTGTCATGATATTTATAACTCATAGAAAGAAGCGCCTCCGAGCTCCGACCGAATAAACTATATATATCCTTTATCAGCATGATGAGACGAGTCGATTAACTATCCGCCCGTCGCGCCATTTTTGTAACGCCGATCGTCGCGCGGGGTCATCAGAGATCCCAAAAATAAACAGCATCCAATTAGTGTTGTAACCTACATTTTATGTATTACTTTAACGGATTATATTTAGGTGATAAGGTCGCATTGAAATAAGAAGAGATAATTCAAAGTTAGTTATTTAATTATACTATATAAACTTAACGAAAAAAAGCAACAATTTTCTCTATCTTTGGAAAATGTAAATTTAAATATTAACTTTTTTTTTATATAAAAACGAAACATTTGCTTTCAATCTTACAACTATTTAAAATCAACACATTTCAAATAGTTGTAAGATTGAAAGCAAATGTTTCGTTATTATAAAAGAAAGTTAATATTGAAATTAACAATTTTCAAAGATAGAGAAAATTGTTGCTTTTTTTCGTTAAGTTTATATAGTATAAATAAATAATTAATTTTGAATTACCTCTTCTTATTTCAATGCGACCTTATCACCTAAATATTGTATAATCCGTTAAAATAATACATAAAATTTCTATGGGCATTTTTTTAACCGAATGTGATAATATGCTGGAATGGAATGAAAGGTTTCCTCGCGAAACAGTTACGCGAGGAAACTCGATAAATCTAAACACACCCAACTAACAATTTTGTTCTTATAGAGATCTTCAAGGATTTTATAAGAACTACATTTAGTTTCAGCTAAGACTTATTAACTTGCAAATTGTTCTGATAGAAACCTTAAAGAACGTTTCTAGCCAAAAAGTGGCGTATGAAATTATGAGTATAAAGTATTTTAAGAATTCTTCAAGTCTTCTTGACAGCTCTAACTAGAGAACTTATCAGAAAGATATCAGTAAAAGTACGTATAAGTGATTTACAGTAATATGCTATACATACATAGATCACCTTTTAGAATCTTAACTAAGAAACAAAGATTTCTATTGGTTTTCAGTAAGTAAATTTTGTGCTTATTGTAGCATTAAGTGAAATTCATGATACTTTTGGAAGTTCTCTATAAAAATACGAATGGAGTTGAAATTCATACTTGTATTATTGGTCTGATGCACTTTTTCGCAGTGGATTTTGTCGATTTGATAGTCAAATTTTCTCTGCGAAAAAAATTTTTCTGATCAAATGCTGTACAAAACTCCCAAAAAAACGAATCCCTCTCGAAATTTTACATACATGTACATTTAATGTTCATCATGAATTAAATGTACTTTTTGCATAGTAGCTAATAGTGGCCTAAAATGTATTAAACACGTTCTTATTTTCTTGTCAGACCCTAAGAAATACATTTAAAATGAAAATATCCAAAGTCACCAAAGTATTGAAGAAATTAATTTCTGGCGCAATAATTGCTATAACCAAACAGTCGAAAAAGATAGCGGTTCTCTCAAGCTCTATTTTAAAGAACTTATAAGTGTTTAGTTAAGTTTGTTGCTCCCATAAGTAAATTATAATAACTTCTTCCTATTAAACTTTTCTTCAAAATTGTATTTAATTAAACTATATCTTTCCCTACAACCTTCGCCTGACTTCTTTAAGTATCAGTGTGTATAGCTTTCTCATTTAAAGCCGTTCTACTCATCTCTATTTAAGCTAAAATATTACAACCCTGAAACAGGAATATATTCTTGATCAAGCTTATTATACAAGCAGTACGAGAGTTGACAAACGGCAATTATTCCCTATAATGGTTTAGTTAGACCTACACTGCATTAACACTTAGAATGGTCTAAAGCAAAAACTTTAAGAAGATCTTTTCTAATAACACACTTGCAAAAATTACTTTTAAGGCTATAATCTGAACAAAATGCCTTTAAAGTTTTCATCGAGCTTCCAATCTGCACTAAAGACGTTTTACACGTCTTTTCTTTTAAAAGTTACAACAGATTCAGGTATTAGTTTTACTTTTTAGCAGAATGCCTAATAAATATCTTTAACGTAATATTTCGTTCCGAAAGGTTTAATACCGATATTATAAGAGTTTTGGTTCTCACCTCAAGAGCAAATTGTTAGTTGGGCACCCTACTACTCGGAATGTCCTATCCCATCAATGTATTATACATGAATGTTGAATTGGTTTCCTATAAAAATATATCAATGTTAAAACCTGAAGATCAGTTGAAAACCTTAATTTTCCCATTTTTTTTCTCGTCCTTTTCCTTCTCTTTTTATACCCTAGACTTTTAGTACAGGGTATATTATTTTTGTCACGACGGAAATATGTGACACCTTAAAGGAGGCTCCGGAGGTATAGCAATGTGTATATATAAATGATCAGGGTCACCTCCTGATTCGATTTAGCCATATCTGTCTGTCTGTCTGTCCGTCTGTCCGTCTCTCTGTCCGTTCGCACGATAACTTTCGATAGGATGAAATATAATCTAGTTGGTTGGTATTGAAAATGGGTATGATCAGGCCAAGAGAACGCCTACCTCCCCTACATATGTAAAATAATTAATGTATTTATAACTCCTGATTAAATAAACATGAAAAGCCCTAGCTCTGATAGATTGCTCGTGAGGGTAATCTTATACTCTCCTGGAAAAATAAAATCGATCAGTTGAAAACTAACGCTAAATTTCTTACAAAGAACCCCGTACTACCCTACTTTTCAGGTTTTTTGACGTAGACAGCTGAATTTTGGCATGTAACCCTGAAGTGAGAAGCTGCTTGGGTTTTAGTAAGTTGGGCATAATCAGATAAAAGGAACGCTTACCTCCCCTGCAAAATTAAAAAAATTAAATATTACTTTAATTGCGATAACTTTCGATAGAATAACACTAGCGAGTTGAAACGTTGCAGAACGTTGGTAGTAAAACCTAGTTAGTTGGAGTTGAAAATGGGCAAGATCCGACCCAAAGAACCCCTACCTCCCCTACAAATGAAACTTCAAATAAGCGATAACTTTTGATAGAATGAAGCCAGCGACTTAAAATTTTGGTCAAATGTTTCAAGTGAGATTGAGTTAGTTGGCATTAAAGATGGGTTAGATCCGACCTAAGGAAATTTTAAATAAGCGATAACTTACGACAAATAAAGCTAGCGACATGAAATTTTTTTCAAATGTTTGTAGTGGGATCCAGTTGGCCAATGCTTAAAATACGTTAAATCCGACCAATGAAACCCCTGCTTACCCTACAAATGAAATTTCAAATAAGCAATATCTTTCGATAGAATGAAGCTAGCGAAAAATTTTAAAAATATTTGTAGAATTGGTTAGTTAATTGATTTTGAGAATGGCCAAGATCCTCCTGAATATGTGCCAACCTCCCGTATAAACTGGCCATATAGGAAACTCACTTTTAATGCATATGGTCGCTGCCAATTGGTACTCGTATTCGGTATCACCACTAGGTCTGTACAAGTCTTGGGTATATACGCTTTGGACTCCGAAGCGAAGATTCGGCCTGGTTTTTCTTCTTTTTTTCTTCTCTTTTTTTTGCCCGAGGGGGGGGGGGGGGGCAACGGCAGTGTTAAAGCCTGAAGATCAGTTGAAAACCTTAATTTTCTAATTTTGTTTCCTTTTTTCCTTTTTCTTCTTTCTTTTTCTTCAATTTTTTTTCTTCTCTTTTTTTTCTTCTCTTTTTTTTTGCCCAAGGGGGGGGGGGGCAATGTCCCCGTTGCCCCCCCCTAAATCCGCGCCTGCCACAGAGAAGTCTGCCCATAGGCCGGTCGTTTTGTTTGATGTCACGTAAGGTTCTATCTATTGATTCAACCACTTTCCGATACGCCTTAGTGCACTCCTCCTATATTATTAAGAAACAATCGCGCAAAACCCTGGCTTTGTTACTGTTTATTGGCTGTGGTTTTTCTGCTATACCAGTGCAAATATTCATACAAAATTGCACTGAATAAGTTCTAGTGTAAGTTGAGTGAAGAAATTTTGATTGAAAAAGCAATTATAATATTGCCACATTTGCAAAAAAAAAACACAGTCAATAATAGAATAATTTCATAGCAACGAACTTTTGCTCGTAGCAACTACAGTGAATTCATAGCAATAATCTTTCGCTCGTGGCAGTTAGAACAATTTCATTTGTTTTTCTGTATATATAAAATATATATATTTTTTTTTACTCGGTGACCTTCTTTGGTTCATGCACAACAACTTTGCTAAAGATCATGCATAGTTTACGATTCTATAAAGGACATACAAACAAACATTCATTTTTATATATAGAGATGTACTACGTTTGATTATGAGATGCTATGTGCATATTTTCTTTGCAAATAGTAGATATCTTGTCCTGTTCTTAACGTCCCCGTTTATATGACACTTCACATGCCTGTACCCGATGAATATTTTTCGTCTGTATCTGCTACCGATTACGCCATAAAAATTCAGCTGTAGGGAAATTATTCCGGTTTCGAGCCCTTTTTAGGGTTTTGTAGTAAAAACAAAACCCTTCTGTAATCGATCGAATGTCTATCTGTCCGTCTGTCCATAGAATATCTCACGAACGGCTGATGCATCGTAATAGGCTTACTTTAAAGGGAGGTCCCCATAGAGGGGAGATGAATGTCAAAAAAAAATTTTCATCTGTTGTTGGCAAATGGGGTATCATGAGAAAGGTACTACGGAGTACATTCCATTTTCAGCATTTTCATCAAATTTGAAAAAAGGGGGAAAGAGGTAGAGGGGAAAATATGAGATCATATTGTAATTTGTCCCACCCCCTTGCATTTCGAGACCGTTACACCATAGAGGATTGATAATTCTACAAGAGTTATCACTCCATAGAACTTTCCCCTCTGCCAAGAGATTTGTATGTATTGACAAATTGTATAGACTTCACAAGAAAGCTGACTCCGCCTCCGGCGATGGATTTATATGTATTGATTCTCTTGTGTATCTATACTGTGTAGTTTATACTATGTTTATACAATTTGTCAATACATACAAATCTCCTGGCAGAGGCGAAACTTCTATGGAGTGATGACTCTTGTGGAATCTATACTATTGTATTTGGTTACACTTAGAAATATGAAAACTTACCGGAAAGTTTCTTCCAACTAGCATAGAAAACGAAAAATAATGAAATTTTGATGTCGTCTCAAAATCGGTTAATAATAGTACAATATTTTTCTGTAGTTACAGTTAGCACACCCCATGCATTCCTCAAACATATCCGAAGTCAAATATATTGATGGCCAACGATAATCAACATCATGGGTAATAATACTTCAAGTTTCGGAATAGTCACGTAACGTAGAGTTAATAATAGTACATTCATTTAAAGTTAGACATTTTGATATCATCCATACAAAAAATACACAGAACAGGCCCCTTGTACTACATACTAGTATTATGAGGACTACAAACTTGCATATGGTTTTTCGTAGAGCGAATTGGAGTTAACCATTTTTAAAAGGGTAAAGATTGATGGGAGAGGAGTGAGAGGGGGGGGGGGGGGGGTAGGCTGATCGCTGACTCTACGTTTGATAATTATTCAAACAATTTATATTTAATATTTTTACGCAAGCATGCAATTTACAATGTCGTCTTAACATGAATGGTTTGGTTAAGCATCCCCTAGAGGACAGTTCATCTCCTATTGGCATGGGACACTACAAAACCCTCGGATTGCGGGCGTAGCCCTCTATTTTCCGGTTTCATTTATATTTCGACAGGACTATTAGCTGATTTTTTCCTTGACGGAAACCGGACATCAGTTAGGCACTAGTTCGGTTCACATTAACTAATTTTTGTCATTGAATATCCAATATTCGTTGTTATATAAGCTATTTTTTCTGCAAAGGTTTATTATTATCTTATAACTGTTGCCTTACTAAAAACAAGTCAGAATGTACAGAGCATTACTCAAAATTCAAGAGCCTCGAAGTATTTGCAGTAGAGTTGAACATCGTAGGACCAACGATATTTGTCATCAAACAAAACATCGAACACAATCATATAAGGTATAGTGGAAATGAAAGTACCTACACTGCATGCAGATACATCGGTTCATGGATATGTCTTATTCTTATGACTTCCGAATGCGTGGAAAATGTTTTGTCGAATGATTGCATCTAGTATAGCTAACGATACTGGGCTCTTGATAAAACTTAAGTCGATTTCTTCGACAAAACGCATTCGGTAGCCATAAGAATAAGACATATCCATGTGCCGATGTATCTGCATGCACTGTAGATAATCCTCATCAGTTTACTGATGGATGATGATGACCTACTAGGTAAGAGGATACGAGGACTAAGCTGTAGAGTAGATCGCTTTCATCCTAAAGCTGGACCCGATCGTGTTTTTTGATAGTGTGTTTGTGACCGTCAAGTTCAAGTTTATAAGCTTTTTATTAACTATTTAATTTTGCGTTGCAGTCGGAGCCAGTGGGTCTTCGGCGCGCTGTTCTACAGTGGAGTCCCCTCACTGATGATGATGGGCCTTATCAGTTGGCGACACATTTTGATTTTTACTTTCTTGGGGACCGAATGTCAGGAGCCGAAAAGAGAGGCAAGAAGAACATTGGCAGGGCCTCCGTTGGTTAGGTTGCGCTTAACGTAGCAGCCAACGGACAGAAAGCGCTTCATGATTATCCTTAGATACCCTACCTCATTAGAAGTAAAGATCTGTTTATCCGCGATTTTTAGGCAGATGTTGGACGGTCCACTATTCCAGCGGTTGCTTTGTAGGCGCGGTTTTCTGAAAAGGATGAACTCTCATTTCGCCTGATTTATTCTGACACCCCACATCCTTTAGTATCATAAGAGTCTATTGATATATTTCTGTAGGTGATAAGCTGCGATTTCGGCTTTGTAACGTGCATGCCATACCATAAAATCGTCCACATAGAGGTCTACGCACGTGCCGTGTTTATGTCCGCTATGTCCGACGTGAATACGCTACAGAGGATTGGCCCTAGGATGAAACTCTGTGGCACTCCAGATTCTATGGCGGAAGCCGCAGAGGAGACAGTCTTGTGGGCGATGAATTCAGTCTGCCATGAAGCTGTGTATGATTTTGAGTAGGTGGGCTGGGGATTCCCAGCCAATCAGCTTATAAGTAAGGCCTTTTATCCACACCGAGTCGAAGGCTTTTTCCACATTGATGAGGCATGCACCCATGCATTTTGAATCAGATAGGCTGGATAGGAAAACATGAAGGGCATCTATTGTCGAATGTCGTTCCTTGAATCCAAACTGCCTTATAGGGATGAAGTTTTTGTCAGAGTTTTTGGCCGGTGTTAGAATTACCTTTTCCAGGAGTTTTCCTACATTGGAGAGGAGTGAGATGACCCTCGTGTTACGGATTTGACGAACACCGGGATATAAGCGACTGCTCTTTTCCACGTTTTGGGAAAACAGCCGCTGTTTATACAGTTGTTAAAGATGACAGTCAGAAGGACGAAAAAAGAGAAAGGCATTTTCTTAAAGATGAAATTTGACACCCCGTCCTCCCCCGCAGATTTTTTTATTGGAGAAGCCTTTGCTAAGTCAGCGAGTACTTGAGGTCGAACGAAGAAGCTCTCTCCCGCGGGATAGTCGGCCGGAGACTCTTTGGAGAAATCCGTAAGAATGCGGTTGGCCTGCTCTTCCTCAAAGACATCAACAGTTTCGCACACTTCGCGAGCAGACGGTGCATCGTCGCTTGCTTTTTCACCACGAAAGATGTTTGAGAAGTGGAGTGCAGCGGCATTGGCGCTGATCTCATTATCTGGCAGTAAGGTGCCTTCCATTGTGACGTCTTGAGTCCGATTTTTACGGCAGGTTATTCTGTTGATCTCCTTGAACATGTCAGATCCGGGTATAATTGCTCTTATTTTTTTGTTTTATTCAGAAATATTCACTGTTCAGCTTGTATTAAGTTTTTGTTATGCGTCAATGTCTATCAAACAACGTTTCGCCTATACACGGCATCATCAGGTATTTGTATTGAATTTTGATAGGTTTAAATTTGAATTAAGTCTTATTATGATAATAAGATATAATTTCAATTAAGTCTTATTATCATAAAATAATATGTCTTATTATCATAATAAGACTTAGTTCAAATTTAAACCTATCAAAATTCAATACATAAACGAATTTTGCAACTCAACTTCGGCTCCGAGCTGATTGTAGGGTCCTAACAGCAATTTTAGAAATATGTTTATTGTTTACTATTAGTAACCTTTTCTTCGGAAATATCAAGATCTCATGTATTTAATGTTTTATGCTAGTGAAGTGCCACCATTCGCACTACATCGCTATTACTTCGAATTAATAAAAGGTAAAATAGAAAAGATCTGTTCCTATCGTCCACTTTCACTTGACAACTTGTTGGGTGTCAAGTGAAAGTGGACCACCGATTCTTGAAGTAAACATATAAAAAAAAATAACTGGCGCAGCAGTCCAATTTTGAACCAAGGCCTCGAGATGAGTTAGCTTTGTCTCGTTTACTGGATCGTGACGGTGTGTTTTGTGCAGAAGTATGTGATCAGCAACACGTTCAACCGAGCTATTTACCTTAATGGGTACTCATTTAACAGTTGAAAACTACTGCATTCAGTAGGAATCAAACCCGGGCCGAACCGCATAGAAGGCGAACCGCCATCCGGACTACAGAGATATTAAATAACAAATTTCTTACTAATATATTATCGATAAATACCAACAATATTTACATCAATTAGTCCTACGACCGCGAAATTTACAATACAATCAGACAGAACAAAAAGCCCATGTCCTTACTTCTTATGGATAAGAAAGGCCAAGGCTTGGCCTTTCTTAAAAGTGCGTTACGATTTTCTACTCTTCGTATCTCCGATAATATCTAGCCATTCAAATTAACTGTCAATGACGTTTACGTATTTAATTAAATAGGTTGACATGCGCCAATTCATTAAACCTCGGCATCAAATGGATTTCACGGAACAATTATTTCTTGGATTGCATAAATGGGCGAATGGTCGCCTGATGAATCGTAGAATCGCTACAGAATAGATTTCATTTAAATTGACTATGAGTTGTAGGTTAGACAGAAGTCTTCAATATAGGACGAACGTCGAACAGAGATACCAATTAATTACGTACGTAAATGTACGTATACGGAACGTTCGTAAAGTCGTTAGTGTTTCTTTTTTATTTTTCAAAACATTGACATAGCATGGTGAGAGAATCGCAGAATAGTAAAGCAGAGCAAAATCAACACACAGAATAATTACTCGTATTCTGGGTTAATAGATTGACCTGATGGTATTTTTTCTGTGAGCGGGATTCCCATTTATAGACACTGAAACGTAGGGTGATTTGCTTACTGGAATGGGGTGGTTTAGAACTGGATAGCAAACAATTAAACATTCTTGTTTGGTGATTGGATCTATTTTTATACCCTTCACGAAGTGGGGTATATGTATTAACTTTGTCATGAAGTTTGCAACGCACAGAAGGAAGCATCTCCGACCATACAAGTACAGTATTTACATACATATATCCTTGGTTATGACGAGATGCTTATATTAAGCTTTGTCCGTCTGTCCTGCTGGTTCTATGACAACTACTTTCTCAGTTTCAAAGCTATCGAGCTGAAATTTTGTACAATCCTTCTTTCTATTGCATTCTCTTTATGTGTAGGAACCAACGGAATTGGACTACTACGTCATATAGCTCCTATAGGAATGATCGGTCCAAACGTCTGTGTTTGTGAGAAAAACTTTTGGAACATTACGGATTTACGATTTTGAAGAATTTTTTTTTTGCATTTAGTGAGAATTTTCAAAATTCCTTCAGTGCGGCTTCGAAATGCTTTTCCGTTTTAGATGATAAGAACCTATAACCCACATGAATGATTTAAACTTCCTAAAGCGGAAATTCCTTAAGTATGGTGAAAATTCTCTCTAAATGTAATAGGGAGTATTCTCTTCAAAATCGTAAATCTGCAACGTTCCAAACTTGATTGTTTACCAAATTTCATATTATTCAATCGTATGTATCACAAAAACACAAAACAACGAAAACACCTTTGTTTGCTTTTTTGTTTAATATTTTGAAAACGGTTAACCCTAAGGAAAAATTTTCTAAGACAAAATGAAAGATCTTGAACAATAAAAAAAAAGTTAACCCTTCTTTTTCCGTATCTTCAATAGTCTTCGAGATACTCTAACTTTGACAATACATCAGAAAACGAAGATTTGCCCCTTTTTAGTCTTTTTCAAATGCGAATATCTCGAAAACTATTGAAGATACGGAAAAAAGTTGCGTTAATCTTTTTTCCGGTTCCGCGAAATGAGCCGTCGGCTTGGAGTGAGACATTCTGTCATCCACAGAGTTTGGAGTTTGTTCCAGTAGGCAGGACAATTCACAAAAAGGCGAGGACAGAGCCGACCAATAAAAACATCCTACAGTGACATGAGAGAGAAATCGACCTTCTTAACTGGCCAGCGTGTAACCCAGATTTAAACTCAACAAAACAATTATCATCATCATCATCAGGTCCCGTTCAAACCATCGTCAGATCGTATGAGAGCTGGAACAGCTCTGAAGGACGAACGGGTGAACATTTCTAAGGAGGATATCAAGTGTCTCATAATAAGCATGCCTATGCGAATTGATGCTATTATTCGAGCTCATGGTGTCAATATGCGCTGCTAGCAGACTATATATAAATAAAAAATCATAAAATATTGCTGGATATTGATTTTTTTGAAGAGTTTGTAAAATTTGTATGAAATATACCGTTATGTTGGAAATTGCTTTTTATAAATGTTTTCTAATTTTTACTACCTTGACCACCTTATTATTTTCAGCAGGAAGAATTATGGATTTTTTAAAGTGGCCCTTTAATAGTTTTGCGGTGTGTACATATTTATTCGTCAAAAAATCTAAAAAATTCAAATCTTTCGGAATAGATAAACAGTGTTTTAAAAAAAATTGTTATTCTTTGCGATTTCCCCAATCCTAAAAATGCATTGCAATCTGGAAATACTCATCTCCATAATGTTTCACAATAAACAACACTCAACCGAGTCATAGATGTGGTGTGTGGCTTATTTTAGTGTGGATTTATATATTACATATGATATATACACACATTTCTCAAACCACAAGTAAATTTGTTCACATATACTACCAGTTTGCGCCTTAACCCCTTTTAGGGCATGGTTCATCAAAAATTCGACGAGTCGAATAAAATTCCTCAATTGAAAAATTCATAACGTATTTTGTGTGTAGCCCAAAAAATATAAAGAAATTATATTTTTATACACTTCACGAAGTAGGGTATATTAACTTTGTCATGAAGTTTGTAACGCATAGAAGAAAGCATTTCCGACCATACAAATAGTCTTGGTGAGTTTGGAGCTTAGACTAGGGAATATCAGGACTGGAACATACGAAAAATTTTGGGAACAACTTTTCATTAAAGGTGGTTCAGCAACTAAATATCTTTTTGGACAAGTTTTTTTCGTAATTTAGACCGCAAATTGCATTTAAATGGCACTCTATTACGAGAAAAATTTAAATTTCAATCAATCGAGATTAAAATCGGAAAATCTTTCAATATTTGACATTTAGCTACCCACTTTTACTAGGCACTGACAATTGGGGGGGGCAAAAACTCCTCTTCCATAGTCCTCCGCGTGGGCGCCCCCTGGAACGGCAGTGGTCACTGACCATTGCCAACCAACGTCAAGCCGCCAGTGATGGCGGTGCGATGATTTGGTTGAGGTACCCCTGTGGTGTGGGGTGTGAAAAAAATACCACGGCCTTTCCCTTTGAGGGCCTGTCGTTAAAACCGACAATCAAAGGACAGGATGTGTATGCCAGCAACTTGCACTATCCGAAATCTTTATATGCTAACGAAACGTCCACTATGCCTCGGATAAGGACTGACTCAACGGTTACGACTTTTAGCTATCGTACAATGACAAAGATTGGATTCTGGAATGTGCGTACTCTCCTGGACAATGGATCAGAAGGTCCCCAGAACGCACGATTTCTTCAATTAGAAAGTGAATTTCTGAGGTACAAATTAAATATCTTAGGAGTTAGTGAGATAAGATGGTGGAACAGCGGAGAATTCATCTCTCCAACGGGCAGCACTGTAATGTTGTACTCCGGTAAAGCTACCGGTAGTCGTCGTGAGTCAGGTGTGGGGCTCCTTTTAACCAGAGCCGCGCGAAACTGTCTCTTATCCTGGGAACCGATCTCTGACAGGGTCTTGACCGCCAGGTTCCGGACCAAAATGAGGAACATCTCAATAATACAATGTTATGCCCCTACTGAACCCGACAATGTCTTGGCAAAAGACTCCTTCTACGAAGAACTAAACGCCGTTCAGAGCAGAACACCTAAAGGTGACATTATAATGGTTATGGGTGATTTGAATGCGAAAGTTGGCGCTGATAACTATGGGCTCAGACATGTGATGGGGAGACACGGTCTTGGTGATCGTAATGACAACGGTGAAAGATTTGTAGAGTTCTGCAACTTTCACAGTCTCTTCATCGGTGGTACTATGTTTGAGCACAAGGACCACCACAAAATCAGTTGGTCCTCTGTTGATCGGCGCAGAACACAAAATCAGATCGACCATTTTGCCATTAGTAAAAGATTCAAGAGTTGCCTCCTGGACGTGCGAAACAAGAAGGGTGCCGATATTGGGATGGGAAGAGATCATTATCTTATGATCGCTAATGTTCGATTGCGTATTGCAGCCGTGCGCCGCCCCAGCGACGAAAGATCCAGGCCCCGCAAATTCAACACCGCTCGACTAAAAAATCCAGCTGTCTTACAACAATATAATGACCATCTTGCGCAAAAAGCAGCTGAGATAACTAGTCACCCAGATAGTGACATAAACGAAAACTGGGATGCCATAAAAAATGCGTACATTGATAGCGCAAATACCATCCTTGGCACAAACCCGGATTGCCGGAATAAGCCCTGGATGTCCGACGCTTCATGGCAGCGGATTGTTGAAAGAAAGGAGCTGAAAGTTCGTTTGGCGGCAGCATCAGACGACAATCGAAGCAGCATCGAACTCCTTTACCGTCAGAAAGCTCGAGAAGTTCAGCGTAGTGTGCGACGCGATAAAAGAGTTTATGCCAATTCTCTTTTAGCGTCAGCAGAAGAAGCCGCTAGAAGTAACAACTTAAACGTCGTATACGGTGTCATCAAGGAGTTTACAGGTGGTCGTAACTCCTGCCAACATCCGGTGAAAGATAGTGATCATCATCATCGTGGCGCGACAGCCCGACGTCGGGCCTTGGCCGCCTGGATCATTGTCCTCCAATTATCTCGGTCACGTGACCGCGTCCTCCAATTTTGGGAGCCCAGCAGCTGCGCGGCGTCCACACCTACTGAGCTCTCCCAACGAGATCTCGGTCGTCCTCGCAGTCTCGCTCCGTCGACTCGTTCTGCATTCATTACTCTCTTAGGCATGCGATCATCGTCCATTCTTTGTACATGCCCTGCCCATTGAAGTCGTTGTAGTTTGACGAATTTCGAGACTTGCAGCTCATCGTACATTTCATACAACTCATGGTTGTACCGGATGCGCCATCCATCTCGATCGCAAACAGCCCCGAAAACTCGCCGTAGAACCTTACGTTCGAAAGTGTCTAGCATGTTTTCGGAGGCTTGAGTTAGGGTCCATGCTTCGCAGCCATAGCATAGCACTGGTCGTATAATGGTTTTGTACACGCGGAGCTTCGTGTTTCTGTGCACATGTTTCGATTTCATTATGGGGAGAACCGAGAAAAAAGTCTTATTAGCTAACTGTATCCGTCGCTTGATTTCGTCAGTTTCGTTGGCGTCCCTTGACAGGTTGCAACCCAGGTAGATGAAGTTGTTCACGAACTCGATGTTGAGGTCCCCCACGTTGATGCTCGGTTGTGCAGGTGTCCTTGTCACCGATTGCATCATTATTTTAGTTTTACCCTCGTTAATACGTAGTCCAACTTCCTTTGCAGCGGTATCAAGCGTATGCAGAAGTTCTTCTGCGTCAGCCAATCTTCGGGACATGATGTTGATGTCGTCGGCGTACGCTGCTAATTGTGTCGACTTGATGAGTAGCGTCTTGCTGTTGTCCATATTCATGGCCCGAATAACGTGTTCCAGTGCTAGGTTGAAGAGCGTCGGTGCCAGTCCATCGCCCTGTTTCAAACCAGTGCGTGTTTCAAATAGATCAGTAAGTCTATTCTGGATCCTGACTTGTGAGACGGAGTTGGTCATCGTCATCTTTGTCAGTCGCACTAATTTGGCCGGTATACCAAATTGCAGCATGATGTTGTACAGTACTCCACGATCGATACTGTCGTATGCCTGCTTGAAGTCGACAAAGATTTGGTATACGTTTACGTTGTATTCCCAGCACCTCTGGAGTATCAGTTTGACTGAGAAGAGCTGATCGGTTGTGGAGCGACCAGGTCTGAAACCGCTTTGATATTCGCCAATGACTCGTTCTGCGTACGGTTTTATTCTATTTTCCAGAATTTTCGTCAAAATTTTATAGGACGTACAAACTAGTGAGATGCCCCTGTAATTCTCACACCGCAATTTATCTCCCTTTTTATGGATTGGACAGATGATGCTTCTGCGCCAATCGTCTGGGATCTCCTCGTTCTCCCATACTCGCAGGAGTAATTGATGTATGGCATCAATCAAAGATAGTGATGGAAAGCTACTTATCTTGGAAGAAGATCAAATGAGGCGGTGGAAAGAACACTTCGCCGCGGTCTTGAACCGTGTAACCTCTGGTGAAGTTCCCCCTCATATAGATAATTTAGCTAACCATCAAAATGTGCGTATACGGTCCACTGCCCCGACTAAAGAGGAAATAGTCACTGCAATTATTGCACTAAAACGAGGAAAGGCCGCCGGACTTGACGGCATCCCTGCCGAACTTTATCAAGCAGCGCCAAGCGTAACTGCCGATTTGCTGCACCCACTTGTTGATAAAGCGTGGAATACAGAGACCTTTCCCACTGAGTGGAAGGAGGGTTTGATCATCAAACTTCCAAAGAAGGGTAGCCTCACAGACTGTAATAATTGGAGAGGCATTTGTGTGCTTCCTGCCGTTGCCAAGA
The DNA here is from genome assembly GCA_964017055.1 of Chloromyia formosa. NCBI lineage: Eukaryota > Metazoa > Arthropoda > Insecta > Diptera > Stratiomyidae > Chloromyia > Chloromyia formosa. The sequence continues at coordinate 32,388,088 of OZ024815.1, read as the reverse complement.
TAATAGCTAAAATCGTCCTGGAAAGACTAAAGGCCCACTTAGAAAGCACAATTGATGAAGAGCAGGCTGGCTTTCGATCCGGATTCTCCTGTGTCGATCACATTAACACCTTGCGAATCATCATCGAGCAATGCGCTGAATACGATTCTCCGCTTCACTTGCTTTTCATCGATTTCGAAAAGGCTTTCGATAGTGTGAACCGGGATTCTATATGGGCGGCCTTGCGCAGGAGAGGCATCCCTGAGAAGCTTGTGGCTATTATTAAGGGAACCTATGACGGCGCGAAATGTCGCGTTCTGCGTAAAGGTAAGGTGTCGGGGGACTTTGAGATTCGCAGTGGAGTTCGGCAGGGGTGCATCCTCTCACCGATCTTATTCCTCATTGTGATCGGCGATGTGTTGCATGCAGCCCTATCCGGACTCGACAGAGGAATTCAATGGACTTTGACATCTTATCTACAACATCTTGACTACGCTGACGACATATGCCTACTCTCCCACAAAATCATGGATCTGTCCGCAATGGCGTTAGATCTCGAGAGGGAGGCAAGCAAGGTTGGGCTAAAGATTAATACCAACAAGACCAAGGTTCTTAGCCCACCGTTGCGAAAAAGAAATCCGACACCTATTGCCATCAATATTAATGGGCAGCCTGTGGAGAAGGTGGACAACTTCGTCTACCTGGGTAGCATTGTTGCCGAAAATGGTGGTACGGAGCAGGACATCGCTCGTCGTATCAACCAGGCTAAACGCGCATACGGCATGCTGTCCAAAATCTGGCAGAGCAGTTATCTCAGCATCAAGACCAAGCTGGGCCTGTTTCGCTCCCTGGTACTATCAGTGCTTTTGTATGGGAGCAGTACATGGAAAGTTTCCGTAGGAGTTACCAGAAAGCTGCAAGTTTTCGTCAACTCATGTCTTCGTCGAATTTTAAGAATTTTCTGGCCCGAAACAATATCAAATGAAGAGCTAAGTCGGCGTACGGGTCAGATGCCAATCGACGAATTGATACGCAGGCGAAAATGGCAGTGGATAGGTCACACATTGCGGAAGAGTGATAACTGCATTGCTATGCATGCCATGAAATGGAACCCCATTTCCAACCAAGGCCGACCAAGAGGGGGTCCTCGAATCACATGGCGTCGATCTGTGGCAAAGGAGTGTCAGGTACTGGGTAAGTCTTTTGGGGAGTTGCGCCCCATTGCCCAGAACAGAGTACGATGGCGCGCAGGAGTAGTTGACGCGCTATGCCCCGCTAGGGGTTAAGGCAAAGCAGTATGTTAGAATCCTGTTCTTTTTTTTACATCTTTGGTATAACGAGATGAGTCTATTAAATCCGTCTGTCTGACTATCCGTCTGGTTCTATGCAAACTGCGTTCTCAGTTTTAAAACTATTGATCTGAAATGTTGTTCTTTTGCACGCTGTATATACAGTGGGAACCAACCGAATCGGGTCATTACGTCATATAGCTGACATAGGAATGACCCGTGCAAAGGTACGTTTTTGTTAGAAAAACTTTTGTATTTTGCCAATGATGATGATGCATCGGCGCTCTAGCCCGCGTCAAACCTTGGCCTCCTAAATACATAAGTTTCTGTGTCAGTTGAGTCCTCCCATCGTACACGAGGGGTTCCTTGCGGTTGGTTTCCTTCGGGCTTAGACTTTAGCACACGTCTCGGGACTCTGCCATCGTGCATTCGTGCGACATGGCCAGCCCATTCCAGTTTTCAGAATTTGACAAACTTCGAGGCGCATAGATCGTGAAACAGTTCGTACAACGCATGGTTGTATCGGATTCGTCATACGTCTCCTGGTCCAAATATCTTCCGCAGCATTTTTGTTTCGAACGTATCGATAGACTTTTCTGACACTTGTGTTAGGACCCTAACATATCCATGTAGCAGCACAGGTCCACAGGTAATACAATATTCTATAGATGTGAAGCTTGTTATTTTTGTGGACTAGTTTCGACTTCATTATAAGCACGAACGTCAGCGTTAAACGTTTTGTTAGCTGCTGTGATTCCTCGCTGGATGTCATGTCTTTCGTTACCACCCTTTAGTTAGTAAAAGTAAATAAATTCGTTCACTTGCTCGTTGTACTCGCCCATTGTAATGCTGTGCCTGTTAGGCGCCGTTCTTCGAGATTGGGTCATACCTACATTTTGTTTTCGATTCGTTGACTTTTAATCCAACTTCTAAAGCTGCTGATCCCAGTTCCTGGAATACCTGCTAAGCATGCGGTAGTAACCATGATGTTGTCATCGTCTGCGTATGCTACTAACTGCGCTGATTTTGTTAGTAGCGAGCTTTCTACAAATATCTTCACCAAATTTCACATTAATCAATTGTATTTACCGCCAAACAACATTCATAAATTTTGATGAATTCGGCCCTCTATTTCATACGCCTCTCATAGGAACAGTGGAATCGGAACAAATTTTACTGCCAATTTCAAAGTGGTAAATGCTGAATGGATCAAAATAACGTAACACGGATTATATGTAGGCTAGCTTGTTTTTGTTTTCTTTGATCAAAGGCAGTTCACGTGAATCTGCGTGGTTTGCAAAAATTCATCAAATTTGCAGATGTTGTATTTTACCTTCCTAGAGAAATGACACATTTCGGGTTGCCCTTAATTGAAAAAAGCTATAAAGTCATTCTGAATTGCCTTGCTTCAAATAATATATCTGCATACGGCATAATCAACCGAATTGGCAACAAAGTAATGCCTTAATGCCAGCAATCTTAACAGATCCTTTTGCATAGTGCGTGTTCTTATTGACTATAAAGTTTATATTGTACAAGATTCATTTTATATGTTCTTCGCAATAAGGTCAAGGATGCGATAAAATGTCTGTGAATGTAGGTAACATACTCGTACATTTATTCCCAAATGGATTTAAATTAACGTATTTTCTGGGATTGTCATGTTCATTAGGTGCCGAGTACAGAATCATTAGGGAGAACATGGACATACACGAATATTATAAAAATGTACCCATTTTATACCGAGTGTAACAAGCCAATATACAATATTACTTGAGGGAGCTTCTAAGGTATGGCAAATTGTTGAGATACATTGCCAACCGACCATGCATATAAAGGAATTACACATTTATACATTAGGTATATAGGTATATGGATTTACGAACAAGAAAAAATCAGCTAAGATGGTTTAAACCGGGGACTGAAGGAAGAAGAAAAAATTGATTCTACAGTTTTACGGACGGCGCGGCGTTTTACCGGAAGCGGTCTTCTTAACGCGATTTTTAAATGATTCTAATCAGAGACCTGCAGCTCAGTATGTTCAGGTGTCAGTCGGCTCTCTACTCATACCGGTTCTCGTGGGTTCGAATCCCTAGAAAAGAAAATCAATTTTATAAAATAACATGCATAATATTTGCCCTAAATCCTAGTGGGACATAAGCGCGTCATCTACTCTCAAGCGGCTTAGTAGACGTTTCGTTAGCATCCATGGCTTGATGGTGCGACCGAATGAGCAGGAGATGTATGCTAGCAAATGCAACGTTCGAAACCTGTTATATGGTCAAATCTTTGTGACCTGCTCCTGAGCGCATTTCAAACTTTTTGCTTATTGTTTTAACGGAAAGTCTGGCTTACCGACTGGCTTGCACGTATGTAAGCCAGCTTTCGCCAGGCTTTTTTTTCATCAAACTTGTTGAAATTTGCATCCCCGTTGCTAAAACTGGATGAAGTTTTGAATCGGTTCGGCTGGCTTTGTAACCGTAAGAATGGGGTCGTTTTTTTCTTGATCGTTCAAAGCCATTCTTCCGCTCGGTGGCACCCATTTCCCGGAATTTCTTCGAGTACCGTTTCACAGTACACTGCACAACATCCATTCTTTCACTTATTTTACAAATATTTCGGTTTTATCGCGCCAAATTCAAAATATTGCTTTTTTCGACACTAACTTTTTCCTATTTGTTCACCCAAACTGTACTTTTCTGCTTATTACCCTATTATCACCAAATGAGTGAACTTCTTTCCAAACTTTTCACTATTTCTAGACAGGATATTCATAATTTGCTATAACCTGAGCCAATAAAACACCATTACTCTAACTACTTCAAAAAAAATTTACGAAAAAGGGAATAAAATAGTTTGAGCAACTTATTTTTTCCAGCATTGTACATACCTTGATTTTAGGTGCATTAGTGTACATACGAGTACTTGGGAAGTAATCCTAATAGTTTCACCCAGCTATAGAGGCAGTCGAACTTAACCGAAGAGTCATACAACCAAGCTAGTAAGGAAAAAAATAGAACCGGTTTAGATTTAGATTTAGACCCCATGATATATTTACGTTCAACAAAATTTTTGACTATCATGATCTTTAAAATATAAGAAATACTCGCGAAACCCAGAAAATGATGACATTGGTAAATTTTATTATTCTGTTGCATGCTCCAGCTTGTTCTATGGGATTTACAGACAGTATAATATACCCTTGGTGGTGTACCTAATTGGAGTTTTATGTACCGTGGTAATAGTTCAACAATTTCGAATTAACCTATTTCATTCTAGCCATTATACTTAACCAAATCATAAGGTAAGACGTCGAAGGTTGGCTGTCAACCAGGTCTCTTTCAGTTAACAATTTAGTAATTTAGATTAATAACATGAAAACACGCAATATTTTTTATTTAGCATTCATAACAGAGAATATATAAATATAAAATAATACAAACTCGTCTGAATCCCTATTACTGATATAAAAGAGATTCATTAGCCAGCTAGGTATCCCTCATAGGATAGCAATATTAAACCAGTCTCATCAACTCTGCGCTACGTGAACGTGAACATCATCATTTAATCTATTCCCGGGATGAGAGTTCCGTTTGTATTATTTTTGTAATTAACCTTGCCGACCTTTTATGATTCATATAATCGCATACAATGCCTAATCGTATTCCAGTCATTTCTCAGCAAGAAAATTTATTCAACACCATTAACAACGCAAGGATATATGTAATAATATGAACTTGTGTGTCAAACATATCAAACACACAAACTTTTCATGCTTGTCGCGATATGCCCGAAATACTATTCAATTCTAATATCCAAAATACTGTTATCTTGAATTCTCACTCACTATATCCTTTACGCCATGAAATACGCATATGTTCAATGAAACGAATTGGATTATATTCCCTAAACGCATTTCCCTTCTCCACTTCCTTTAAATGATATGAGCTACGCAAACAATTTCAGTAAAATGTATTTTGATATTACGTCTTTCCGTTTCAGGTGCCTTCCTCATCCCTTTCATGATCATGCTAGTACTCGAGGGAATTCCCCTGTTTCTCATCGAACTCGGAATTGGGCAACGTATGCGCCTAGGAGCCTTGGGCGTTTGGAACACTATACATCCTTGGCTTGGCGGAATTGGAATATCATCGTGTATTGTTACGCTTTTCGTCGCACTGTACTACAACGTTATCATTACATGGTGTTTCTACTATTTGTTCAACAGTTTCCGGGTAAGTAATTGAAACGCACTCTATGATTTATTTCCCGCATTTTCGTTCAATAATAAGTGTCTATACAACATGCTGTCAGAATTTTGGAGTGAAAGTGGGTTACAGGATATTTAATGTCCCGTCCTTTGAATAGATAGTGAGGGTAAACCAACCCTCCTGTGGTTATCCTTGGATTTTTATTTTATTTAGTTTAATCTACAATATTTATTTATTGAGTGTTAAAACCTATATCACCACTTTTATTACCTCTGTCTTTTCCTTTTATGGTATGCCTAGTGTATATTATAGCACACTATTGACTATGATGTTCTATACTATGGCTGCGAAGCTTTGACCCTAACCAGTGGTGCACAGGGCCATCAAGAGGAGGCAGGGGGTGCGGTAGGGACGAATCGCACCGGGCCCGTGTTTGTTTTTAGGGAGCCCAAAAATTAGAAAAATTTAAAATAAAAAAAATATTTCAATCGTAACACGTAAATATCAAATACAATATGGAAGTTATGATATCAAAATTATTTTTAATTAAAACGTATTATAGATTTTTCTTATATGCATTAGTTAGCCTGGCACTCTTAGAGACATGGAATTGACCGTGGCGATAATACAAGTGTTTGCAAAGCAATTTCATTTGGCGTTGCCATTGTTCGTAATACTCGTAGTAATATATAGTAATAGAGGGATTACGGTGGTTGAGTATGAAAAATTAGCGAACCGCGGTTTCTTAGTGGATTCTTTTCTAGGGATTGTAGGAAACTAGGAAAGTGCAGGGTGCCGGCTGGAAAATGTGGTCGTTATCCTGGGAGGGAAAATCACTCGGAGCTGGACAATCGTAGGATGTTTTACTTAATCTCAAATTCTTAGTCCTCTATACAATTTTGTTTATTTGCGAAAAAGTGATAGCTTACCGGAAACTTCGATTAAAGTTGAAAAATATTTTGTAACACACTAAAATAGCCTCACAATCCCATGCAAAAGTAGAGTATGCGAAACGGTTTTTCTTTTGATCCATCTTCAGGAGATGTAGGAAGGGAATCAATCGTTAGTTGACAAACGATCATCGTAGAAAGTATCATATTTCCTAGCTTCCTAGGGAAACTCAATAAAAGTTAAAAAAAATCCAAACCTTTTAAAAGGCCACAAAATCGCTGATACACCTGAATAAATGCAAAAAAAAAGTTTAATTTTTTAAACCTCATCGCCAACTACGCGCTGGTAAAGCTATGCTCTGGAAGTTAAAATTTTATCGGTAAATTCGAATTCGTAATAAACATATAAATTCTTTTAAGCTGAATTCTTAATGTAAAAAATATTTATTGAAAATTGTCTGAACTTTCCGAATTTTTTCAAACACGAAAAAATTAGTGCAATAACTTCCATTATTATTATGTCGTATTATGGGGCCCCATAAAAAATGAGTTCCGGGCCCGGATTTTCTCTCCACGGTCCTGGTGGTGCAACCAGCATTTTGTTTTGGGAGGGATTGAGAAAACAAATAAGCGATCATTAATAATACTAAATAACATGGTGATAACCAGGTTCGGCGGCTGAAATTCTTCCTTGCTGGAAAATAGGGCATAAAATTAGCACAATCAGTTTATTTATAATGTATTTTAGTATGTTGATCAAGAAACTTTAATTTACTCGTCTACTTTCCAATAACGGAAAATTGAAAAATATGCGTTAGGCTGATTTCAGACGATTGGCGGCTCACGAGCTCATCGTCTCGCTGTCTCATCGACTCATGAATTAAATGGAGGCTTTAACACAATATGACTGTGGCTAAGATTCATCGACGCAACAACTCACCGAATGAAAACGTTTGTTTCAGTTCATGTTAAAATCATGAGTCGACGAGTACAGCAGAAGACATAAAGTAATATCCTTGTACCAACTTTCCATTCACGCTAGATAATTGAAAGACTATTTCAGTCTCGACCATCTGAAAAACCCAATTTAAAAAAAAACAGCTACCTATGTATGTGCAGCAGGATATAAGTTATTCGTTTGAATTCACTTGAAACTCAATAAAAAGTAAAAAATGAACCCTTAAAAATTCACCAAAGGCTGCACTTATTTTTTTATCATTTCAACGCCTTTGGACTGGACTTTGGACGCTTGCCGTCAATTAATATTCAAGCAAATAATAATGTATTGCTGAGCCTATGAGTCCATAAGAGGTGAGTGACTCATGAACACATCTGTGTGGAAGCTCTGATTTAATCGCGGACTGACTTGCTCATGTACTCACCGTGTAAAAGTAGCCTGACTTTTGAAACCCAAATAATTCTCAATTTATCTTCATCGCTAACTATACCATTAATAAAGCTCGAAATATCAACATGACTAACTTGGCTGGGATGGCGGGGCGGTAAAAACAGGCATAGGTGGAAATGTGCTGAATACGAGTCCGAGGTTTGCCAATACAAATTTTGACCGGGAAACCCAAAATAACGCACTTTGTGTTCATCAGTATGAGGAAAATGTTTATTGTAATTTTTAATTTTGTAACTTTTGAAGAGCCGTTAATCAAGAAGTTCTGAACGTTTATTTTGCTATTCAATTTAAGCAAATTCAGTGTAGTTTAAGAATGTACTTTAAGAGTTACGAGATGTCAATCCATAACATTAAAAAAAAGTGAGCTGTTGACTGTTCCCAGTCAAAATTTCCAAACTTCAAATAAAAACTGTTTGCGGGAAGCTGGTATCGAACCCTTACCACTTATATGAATCTTAACATCCCCTTATAATAATACTCTTTAAGAATAAAATCCCCCAAAAAATCACTCTGAATCTGGCTTCGTACCATGGTGCAAGGCACGAACTCATCAGGCGCCTCCACCTTGTTGAGTGCATTTAAGGTGAAGTGAGGTTGTGCGAGGCACGAGGTGTGGAAGCGCCTGATGAGTTCGTGCCTTGCACCATGGTACGAAACCAGACTCAGATCGATTTTTTGGGGATTTTTATTCTTAAAGAGTATTATTATACGGGGAGTCGGATGTTAAGACCTATATAAGTGGAATGGGTTCGATGGCAGGTCCCCGCAAACACTTTTTTATTTGAATTGCTACTAGCGGCATGCTAAGACAACATCTCGCAGGAAGCCCAAGTGTGTGTGTGTATATGACCCGTTTAGATCAATTTATTTGCTTCATTGAAAACTAAATTAGAATAATCATACAGCACGGACTGGGAAAATGGCAGTCCAGATCCTAGGTGTATCATTGGTAAAAACCGAACAGAGGGTTTACTATGGTGGGGTCGTTGAACTTAGTACTGGGATGTCAATGACAGTGAACTTCGGGCCCATGTTAATCGTATTAATGCTATTGAGACCCACGAAAGATATTCTCAAATACAGGGACTTCATAACGGTAACATTGCTATCTGTGCATATATATTATTATGGCCATGCTGCGAGGTCCTTGAATATCTGGTAAACACCAACCAAGCCATTGGAACTTTGGCAAGCTAAGTTGGTATGCAGAATGAAACTAAGTCAACCAAACTTCCAATATTCAATGAAACACAAGCTTCATTTTTGTATAGAGCAGAGTAGAGCAGGATAAGCATAAAAAACGATATATTGTAGAACAGATTAGAGTAGCGAAGACGGAAATGGGGCATGTCTTTGCTGAGAGTGAGTCTTGGTTTAGTTTAGCATTCAAACGTCAACTCAAATTTAAAGAGGAAACTTAAATCCTTGGTTCTTTTGCAAGTATCCAGGTCGTGTAGTTTTGGCCGAACTCATTGCACAAAAAAAAAAACGATTCTATCTGACTCATATTGGGTAGGAATATGCATTTGATATAAAATGAATCTTGTCTCTGCCACAGGTTTGGACTGTGGATGATTGCCTAATCTCAACAGTTGCATTTTTTTATACAGCAAAATAGAGCAGCATATGCGGCAAAAAACTCTATAGATCAGATTAGACTGAGGGGGTATCGGTTAAATCGAGCATTCAAACGTCAACTCAAATGTCAAGAAGAAACTCAAATTTTTAGTACATATACCTATATAGTACAATCTGATAAATTTCCTCTAGGCAGCAAAATAATTTTGTATATTTGCCATTCCATATAATTACACAAAATGAACATTTTACTGACAGGAAGTGAATTTTATATGCTTCCCAAACTGTCAACTGCCCGATAAATTCGACACCTGCGCCGCCTGCATTTCAAAATACAGACTACTACAGATCAAATTGTTAGTGTAATTGTATAGTCTCAACCTGTTCTGCTCTGCATGGCTGTTAAAAAACGCTCCTAATGTTTAGAAAAATTAAAAAATTATTGAAAATATACTTGATTCTAATATATCAAGACAAAGGATTAAAGGTAGTTAAGGGTTGCTCTGTAGTCCGGATGGCGCAACGGTTAGCACGTTGGCTTTCTACGCATTGGGCCCCGGTTTGATTCTTACTGAATGCGGTAGTTCTCGATAAAAAAAGGGGATTTACGTGTAGGACTATGAGCCCACTCAGCTGTTAAATAAGTACCCATTTATGGGGTAAATAACTCGGTTGAGCGTGTTGCTGATCACACACCTCTGCACAAGACCGTCACGATCTAGAAAATGAGGTGATGCTAACTCATCTCGAAGCCATGGTTCAAATTGTACTGTTGCGCCAGTTATTTATTTATTTATTATTTAAGGGTTGCTCTGACGTGACGTGGGAACACGTGGGCCCACTTCATATAGCGTGTGATACAAAATTCCAACAAAGAATCTTGTGTGCTTATGTTCAGATTGGGCTGACGTGACTTGGGTACATGTTGGATAATGCAATCTAAGGCAATATGCCTTATGACGCGTCAGTTTTTGATTTTTCGTCAGACGTGGGAACGCATCAAAAAACGGAATTGTGTGTATCTGTAATTTCTCGTGTACTGTTAGCCGTTTCTTTTTGCAAACATCAGGCCAATACGAACACTTCATGTCTGACGCGATCTAATGGAGCCTGACGTGACGTGGGAATACGTCACGTCAGAGCAATCTGTAGTTACCTTAAGCTTGTCAAATGCAACTGTGATAAAAGAAAGTAATTTTTTCCGAATAGTTCCCTAAAATGTCAACGAAAATCATTTATCCCATCTGTAAAATGTCGATTCCAGCGGAATGAAGTGAAAACGAACGAACTTCTTGCGTCAACTGCTAGATGTAGCCTAAATAAGTGTAAAAATTTATGTTCCATCCAAGTTAGATCCTGCTACGAATAAGTCAGCGGGTTAGAATGCTAACCCATATAGTTGAGTGTTGTTGTTGAAGTGCGTATTAATCGCTAACTTGTATAGGTTAAGATTCGCAATAGAACGCGCCTATTATGGCGCTAATATGAAATCTTAACAAATATTTTAGTAATGGTCTCCAGGTATTAGGTACATGGGCGCTGAAGTTTGTTTTGAAGATGTCAAAATTCCATTCAACGTTGCTATGCTTATGAAGTACCAGCATTGTTGAAGTTTTCATATCTTTGGGTTGTCACTTAAAATTAGAAAAAAAATACCTAAAGTGCACTCTACTCATCATCCTCTTTCAAGAGAAAGCTGTTTCGAAGATAATCTCTAGACAATTTTATAAGCCTTAAAGGTGTTCGAAATATGAAAATTTCTTAATTTTGGTAAGAAAAAATGATTGTCCAAATTGCTGAGAAACCCCGCATCCATGTTATGCACTTCAAAAAGCATTGAGACGCCCTTCGGAGTTTTCTATTTCAAACTCACTGGTTGCTAAACTTCGTATTCAATTAAATCTTTTTGGGGGAGTATTGGAATTAAAGAAGAATGAAAAGTACTATTTTCTTTCTCGTGTGGGATTATCTCAAAAACTTCAAGTATTCAAGATACGAAAAAATGGGTGACACCCATTTTTATGGATTTTCTTATGATTCATTTTTATTTTTCAAGGATTAACCATTTTCTTCATGTTTCCAAAGGATAAATTTTTTGTATTCTTTTGTGGCTCTGAACTCGAGCCCACACTTTTGGTATAATCTTTCGTGAATGTCACTCAACAAAATAAAATCAAAATATGTGTGAACTATTTCGAGCACGAGCGACATTTGAGCGCATTTTGGCAGGACTATAAATAATCTCTAATGGTGTACTCCATAAAATATTGTCCATTTTTCATATATGCATATTTTCATTACTAAACATATTCCATTTGTAAAACACTAATAAAAACCGATTTTTTTATTTGCAGTTTCCATTGCCCTGGTCCTCATGTCCAACGATCAATGGAAGTGAGATAGCCGAATGTGCACGATCATCTGAAACAGCCTATTTCTGGTATCGAACAACACTAGACGCAGCTCCATCAATGGAAGAGCCTGGCGGCCTTAAATGGTGGATTGTCCTTTGTCTGCTACTGTCCTGGACTGTGGTATTTTTCATTGTAATGAAAGGCATTCAAAGTTCCGGCAATGTGGTGTACTTTACATCACTCTTTCCCTATATTGTGCTTACCATTTTCTTCATACGTGGCATTACACTAAAAGGAGCGAGTGCCGGATTGATGCACATGTACACGCCCAAAGTGGAAAAATTAGCAAATCCGACCGTTTGGCTGGACGCTGCAACTCAGGTATTCTATTCATTTGGTCTCGCATTTGGATCATTAATTGCCTTCGGAAGTTATAATCCGCCAAAGAATAATTGCGTACGGGACGTGGTCCTAGTCTCAGTTTGTAATGCAATCACAGCTATTTATGCCAGTGTGGTGATATTTTCCATTTTGGGATTTAAGGCGACGGTGAATGTGGAACGTTGTATTGAAGTGTAAGTATTGAGTAGTAGTATCTACAAATTGACGTTGATTAAGATGTAGCCATGTCGGGCGATGGATAAATTTTGAAAGTTTAACTCTTTGGTCGATCCGCAATTTAAGGAGTCCTTGTTAATTATTTTTTAACTATGTGCATCGGATATAGTATGTCATGAAAATATTTAGATTTTTTTTTATCTTTTTCAGTAATAAGGGAATCCTATACGACCATAAGATCATTCCGTCCAGAAATGTTTCGACAGAAGCATATGATGCTGCAATGGCAAAGCTAAGTCCAAATTTCACTACAATGTGGGAAATGGAAAACTGCAGCCTTTCCACTCAACTGGACAATGTAAGCATTACTATTTCAAGAAGAGTGCAGGGTCTTTTCTTCGGGAGTATACATATATAAATATAGTATAGTATATAGGATTATATATGTTGTATATATATATATAGCCGTGGTTCTAAATCCATGTTCCATGAAACTATAATACTTGACGTATTCCGCGAAAAAATGAGTGTCAAATTAAAACTCTAAACGCTATGATTAGTCCCTGCAATCCCAAAAAATATATTCATTAAGAAAAAGCACCGAGCCATTACCTCAAATCGTTAATTCAATATTATTTTCATCCAATCAATCTAATTAATTTATCTTTTCTAAGGCCGCCGAAGGAACAGGACTGGCCTTCATTGTATTCACTCAGGCTATTGTCGAATTGCCCGGTGCTCCATTCTGGGCCATCCTTTTCTTCACCATGCTTTTGTCACTCGGATTAGGATCACAAATTGGAATCCTTGAAGGAATGCTCTGCACCCTTTTCGATATTGACATTGTAAAGCGTGTGAAAAAGCAGCACGTAACGGCGGTGGTCTGTGCATTCTGCTTCTTTGTGGGACTCATCTTCTGCACAGGAGCGGGTGAATATTGGCTGAAAATGTTCGATTCATTTGCTGGAACTTTAGGTTTAGTTGTGGTAGCACTTATGGAATCAATAGCTGTGATATATATTTATGGACATGAAAAGTAAGTTACGTTTGTCATTATTTACTTTGATATGATGTTAAAATCTGCGTTGTGTTTACTTGCAACAGGTTCACCGAAGATATTTATCAAATGACAGGATATCGACCGGGTCTCTATTGGCAGCTGTGTTGGAGATATATTGGACCAGCTATTATGCTATGTATTTTAGCCGCATCTGTTGTCTTCATGATTATTCAGAACCCAACGTACAGTGCGTGGAGTGCAGAACTGGTAAGTATTTCATATAGTACATTTGGCTAAATAAATGATATAAAAAATCCCGGATTTGATTATTGGGAAAGTGGCAAATTTTAATTTGGTTTGGTAGGTCACGATTTGAGTTGACAATTATAAAACCAGTTATATCCCGGTGACGGTTAAAGGTATGCCGATTTCATTTGTATCATTTTTCCTCAAACAAACCGAGGAATAACCCCTGTCAGTATTGCGCACCCAACGCAGGACAATCTGTATACTGGGGTATTAGTCCAGTTCAAGAAAATTCACGGCCTACTTCTGTACAAACTGACCATGTACAGTTTAAGTGCATATCCCTCTAATAGCCTTGACCCTTCCGGGGCATGGGCGCGTCAACATCTCTAGCATTTCTATGCATTGTTGACGTTTCAATAGCATATATACTTTTTCGGAAGTTCAGTTGCTAGCATGCATCTCCTATCTGCGCCGTCTTTATACTGATAAGCTCGGAGCACTGTGAGAGTTCTATTAGTACTCACAGGCAGTTTCTGATCGCGCCGAGATTTAATCTCCGAGCTCTAGATTAGTATCGTAGAGCGAACGATCACGGCCACCGAGCGCGACAAATGCATATAGCTGTTACAAATTTGTAGTTTTAGTATCATCACTATGTCTACACTAAGTCGAGGTTATCCACAGTTCGGTCTCGTTTTCAACTAATTTTAGTGATAAAATTCGAAAATACGCCTGCGTTTCTCCAGAGTCAAACGATTATTGGTAATGTACACTATACTGTGACGTTTTGACTTCTGTGTATGACAGTTATTTCCGTTGGAATACTGTAAAATTGGGTTTGGACTTTAGTACAGTACAGTACAGATCTTCTACCATTCAAAGCCGGCACGGTATCTGTAATATCATAACATGACTTTGATACCATTTATTTCCTAATCCTATTTAGTATGTAAATTATTTTGTTTTTATATGTTAATAACTTGATTACGGTATTACACTTTTCTTTTAAACCAGGGCGCAGTAGTGCAAACGAATTATCCTAATTGGGTTATGTGTATCGCGCTAGCAATGATATTGGCCGGAATTTTACCAATCCCCGTCGTATTTCTGCTGAGAAGCTTCCAATGTTTGAAATACGATCTGGACATTCATCAAGGATCAATACGTCGCAATGAAACAACAGCTTCTACCAAGGAGATGATTGACGAAGACGATGTAAGTGTCTGTTTTATTTCTTATTTTTTACCAACTAACAAGACGTATTTCATAATTTTGTCTGTATATACATAAATACTAAACACATATTAGGCGTGTTTTTTTGAACAGTTCAGATCAGTGCAGAATAAAAATTGCACGGGTTGCACTAACAAAATCTTTCTATACAGAGCAGATTGTTAGTGTAATGCGTGCAATTGTTGTTCTGCTCCTGATCTGGACTGTTTAAAAAACTCGCCTATTATATTACAACCAAATATGTTTTTGTTTGTAAGAAAAATACATAAATACGAGTATTATGTAAAATTAATGTGTAGGTATATCCAAAGGAGTAGAGCTTTACATATATTGTTTAACTGGTGTTTGTAATTTTTATTAATACATATTTGATAAAGTATTTTAACTGTGATTGTCCAATGTATACATTTTATATTAAATCAAATAAATCAGTAAATGTAGCAATATAAGTGTTATCTCACTCTTTTAGATATACAAAACGTATATAATCAATTATTTAAATACTGCATCCGTTCATTTATTTATTATTGGTTTTAACAACGTTTTATAAGTACTCTTACATACACGACACTTTAAAAACGGCTTTTATTTTTTTAGCTATGTATCTAAACGGTTCAAATTTTCCCAATAATAATATTAACTTTATTAACTTTCCCTTCAAATTGTTATTTACAAACATTAACAAAAAAAAAATAGGTTGTGAGTCCTGATTTACCACCACACGACGCATTGACAGCAACACGATTTACAATCGGTGATTTCGATGTAAGTTGAAGTTTTTTCAATCTGTTTGTTCCAACGTAGAGAAGATGTTCAGTTTGATAATTTCCTTATGAGAACTCGGAAATAAACAAAAATGCAATGAATTGGATATAGATTTTCTCGGAAATTTAATTTTTGGTGAATGAAAATATGAAAGTGATGAAAAAACGTGAAGAAGAAAACCTATTTGGAATAAAAAAGTGATATAATACACATTAAGATCTGAAAAACCCGAAATAATTTGTTTTCAAAATTGTATTTTATTTTACTACAAACTTTCATCTGAAACAATATTCAAACCGCATAGGAGATATCTTAAAAAAAATCATAAATTATCAGCATGCTATCTAATTTCAATTAGTCGAAGCTTACACAAAAGGTCATAATCATTGTCGAACAATGGCCCGTCATCCGTCTTTGGTCATCTGGATAGTTCTCCTCCAATTGTCTCAAATAAATGACCGTGTCCTCCAATTTCGAAAGCCAAGCACTTATTCTGCGTCCGCATCAACTGGGTCTACTCGTCGAGCTCTCGATCTTCCTCTCTGCCTAGCTCAAACATGTTTAGCATGTCTTTGGAGGCTTGGATCAGGGTCGAAGTTTCGCAGCCTTAACACAGCACAGGTCGTATGATCGTTTCATATATGAAGAGCTTCGTTTTCCTGCATGATTAATTTGATGGAACAACCGAGAAACATGGCTTATTATCCGTCATTTGACTTAGTTTGTTTCGCTGGCACATTTGATGGGTTGCTATTCAGGTATTTGAAGTCTTCTATGAATATTTTGTAGGGCGAATAGACTACTGAAATGACCATATTATTATTATATACTCTGGGGGATAGCCGAAGCAGACCACTAACGTTTAGGTCCCTTTTCGCCCCCTCCCGGTCATCAGTGACTTCCAGATGTCGACTGATAATTGTCGACCTCTTTCTTCATCACTGAGTCCCGTGTTATTGCTAGCATTTGTTTGAAGCTGAGTTCACTCATGGCTTCTACACTTATCGTGTGCTTGCCTGTGATCCTCAACCTCGTGCTAGCCAGTGCTGGACATTCGCACACAATGTGTGCTGCCGTCTCGGCCTCCTCCAGGCATAGCCTGCAAACATCATCTTCCCCGATTTTCATCTTGGCCAGATGAGCCTTAAAATTACCATGCCCTGTGACCAAGGCAGTTATCCAGCTTAGGGTACTCCGTTTATAACTAAGTACCTTTCTCGCTTCCCTCCCTAAAGGGCTGGTCATTGCATTCCGAGCTTGTTTGCAAGTGACTAGCTCCTGCCATCTTTGTTGATGCATGGAGTCCATCCACTTCTCAACCTTCGCTCCAATCATGCCGTTCCCCAGAGCAACTCTGGGTTCTGGGCCAATGAAAGTTGCCGCAGATCCCTGTTTTGCTATGGCATTCGCCGCCCCATTTCCTGTTGTACCTATGTGTCCTTTTACCCACATCAGCGTAACCTCATTTTCTGAGGCACACGTGTTGAGCTTCCGGACACACTCTAGTACCAGTTTAGAGTTTATGTTCGTCTGCCGCATGCGTCTGATCACCGATTGGTTGTCCAGTGCAATAAGGATTTTCTTCCCCCGCACCTGACCTTCAAGCAAGTGGTCCAACGCATGCAACAAGCCAAGCATCTCTGCCGGGTATACGGACACATACTCTCCTAGACTAAGCGCACATGCTAGGTTTAGCTCTTCAGAGTAAACCCCCGCCCCCGCTTTACCGTCCATTAAAGAGCCATCAGTAAAAATGCTGATGTCATTGTACATACACTCATTATGTATGTTTCCATCTGCAATGTGAGTCTTGTGTAGTCTTTCAACTACCCTACGTCTACTCATGCCTTCTACCGGCATTAGAGTCTCCCTGATCTCATCATGAATAATGTCTAGGATGCTCTTATGACCGCTGCTAGTTCCAAAGCGATGCCACATGGCATCCCTTTCCATGCGTATTGCCGAAAGCGCCGCCGTTTTATTTATAAATAAGTCCAACGGCGGCAGTCCCAGCAATGCCTCCATTGCTCGCGTTGGTGTGGTGCGCATTGCACCACATATGCTTACGCAAGCTATCCTTTGTACCCCATCTAGCTTCTGCCTTGTGGTATTCTGCATGGCTTTTGGCCACCATACCACTGATGCGTAGGCTAGAATAGGTCTTACCATCATTGTGTAAATCCAGTGTGTCGCTTTAGGTGAAATTCCCCACCTACGAGCACACACTCTCTTACATTGATGCAAAATCCTCTTCGCTTTTTGGATCTTTTCATCAACGTGAACATTCCAAGTTAGTTTCGCATCTAAGGTAACTCCTAGATGCTTCACTTCCTTGGACACCTTGATTTCCCAACCAAAAAGCCGTAAGGGAGTTATCTCTATGTCTTTCCTCTTACGAGTAAAAATCATAGTGTTTGATTTACTAGCGTTTATGGTTAGCTCTTGCTCATTACACCATTCTTCGGTTACTTTGAGAGCTTGTCCCATGCAACCTAGAATTGTGTCCATGAACTTTCCACTGACCGTGAGTGCCAAGTCATCGGCGTATCCTACAGTGTGTACGCCCATCGAGTCCAGCTTCCAGAGAAGACTGTCCACGGTGATGTTCCACAGTAGAGGCGAAAGAACACCTCCTTGTGGGCATCCTCGGACTACCTTACCCCGTATTCTGTCACATCCACTGCTAAGATTTACCGCCCTCTGCTTAAGCATAGAGTCGATCCACTTAATTATAATGTAATCAACCCCCCGCTCAATCAGGGCGTTCCTTAGTTTGGTAAAGGAGATTTTATCAAAAGCACCCTCTATATCCATAAAAGTAGACATAGCGATCCCGCCATTGTTAATCTCTCTCTCTGCAACTCTAACAAGTTCATGTAGAGCGGTTTCCGTAGATCTGCCTGCTCTATAAGCATGTTGGCACCTACTCAGAGGACTATACATTAGCGTGGTGTCCTCCAGGTAGTCCACCAACACCTTTTCCATTGTTTTCAACAGGAATGATGTAAGGCTAACCGGCCTGAAGGACTTTGCCTCTGTATAGTCTTTCTTTCCCGGTTTAGCCAGGAAGACCACTTTAGCCTCCCTCCATGCCTTCGGGATGTAGCCTGCTGAAAGACAGGCGACGAATATATTCCGGATCCTATCTAGTAGAGCGCTCATGCCCCACTGTAATAGTGCCGGGAATATTCCGTCCATTCCAGCCATTTTAAAATGGAGCAAAAGAGTGATGACCATATAATTTTTACTCCGGAATTTATCTCCCGAGATACGTGGATATGTTTTCCGCAGCATCGGTTACATCTCCTTCTCCTCCCAGTTTCCCTACGAGGTCACCTCTCGGTTTTACAGGGCTGGCTCTGGCTAAACAGCCGTCAGTTTGTACTATCAACTTACGCATTTCTTCCTCCTTCCGGAGTTTCTTGTGGTTCGAACATACGGTGCAACTTACTGCATTCCAGTTAAGTGCTAATTTTAGAATCTGCTCCACCAATTCTAGTAGTCCGGATGGCACAACGGTTAGCACGTTCGCCTTCTACGCACTGGGCCCCGGTTCGAGTCCTACTGAATGCGGTAGTTTTCGATAAAAAAGGGGATTTACGTGTCGGACTATGAGCCCACTCAGCTGTTAAATGAGTACCTATTTATGGGGTAAATAACTCGGTTGAGCGTGTTGTTGATCACACACCTCTGCACAAGACCGTCACGATCTAGAAAATGAGATGATGCTAACTCATCTCGAGGCCATGGTTCAAATTGGACTGTTGCGCCAGTTATTTATTATTATTCCACCAAATTCTGGGGACTAATGCTACGGTGCAGTTCCGCCTCCAGTTCTTCGCGGTTTCCAGAAAATCTGGGACAGTGGAACAGTATGTGCTCCAGACTGTCAGGTATTCCCCGAAATTTTGCGCAAGTTAAATGACTCCCCAAATCTGTATCTGAAGTAATTACTCACGTTTCCATTCATTTCGTTTTTCTATTCTCGACTAGTTGAGAATAAAAAAAAAACCGAATGACTGAAAGCGTGAGTAATAAGTACTTCAGATAGAGTGTAGATATTGTCGATGTCCACCATGTCCCGTTAGAAACTGGGTAGGTTAGTGATTAACCTCGCCGTGCTTTTGCTTAATCAACATCTCAATCCTTTCGATAATTCCTCCCAATGCTGTTGCCATTTCATCAGGGATTCTCAACTTTCTCTGTTCCTCCATACCTCCAGTACTTCCGATGGATCCAATCGTCTACTTTTAAAAACTCGAAATATTTCGCCCGTCAGAATGTCTATTGGGACAATTCCAGCAAACAAGTTGTTCGGAATGCACAGCACACTCTAAGTACACTCCTCCGATATACAAAATTGATCCTACGGATGTTTCAAGCATGACAAACTGTACCGCTCCATACTGGTGACGCGTACGGCAGGATAAAGATGATAACTCTGAGTTCCAAGGCCGCGACTGAGCGATTTGCGTTTGCGACTGTGAAAAAAACTATCATAACAGAGCACTATTCTTGTGTATTTTAAAGTTTAGGGGATTGTCGAATGGACGTAGTTGTACGACTGTACTTTCACATTAAATACACACGAATAGTGCGCAGTTATGATAGTGTTTTTCACAGTCGCAAACGCAAGTCGCTCAGTCGCGGCCTTGGAAATCAGAGTTATCATCTTTATCCTGCCGTACGCGTCACCAGTATAGAGCGGTACACTTTGTCATGCTTGAAACATCCGTAGGATCAATTTTGTATATCGGAGGAGTGTACTTAGAGTGTGCTGTGCATTCCTAACAACTTGGTTGCTGGAATTGTCCCAATAGACATTCTGACGGGCGAAATATTTTGAGTTTTTAAAAGTAGACGATTGGATCCATCGGAAGTACTGGAGGTATGGAGGAACAGAGAAAGTTGAGAATCCCTGGTGAAATGGCAACCGCAATGGGAGGAATTATCGAAAGGATTGAGATGTTGATTCACCATTCCGGGGGGGGGGGGCGGAAGGGGGCGAAACGCCCCGGGCCCGTGACTTTCTCGAGGGCCCGAAAATTTGAAAAATTGAAAGAAAGAGAAAAAAACCTATTTGCGCACTGAGCTTTTTTTTCGCTCCTTCTTTCATACCACTCTGACGCACTGAGCTACCGGTCGCCATATATGGGCCCCTACAAAAAAAACGTACGCTTTGACTTTTTTTTTGTTCATTGAACTACCGGTCGCCATATATGGGCCCCTACAAAAGTTGAGTACCAGGCCCGGATTTTCTCTCGGCGGCCCTGGTCCGGTTAAATGGAGTCTTAACATTAAAGGGTATCGAACCACCTGCTTTTCTTCTCCAGATTCCCAAACATTTTTCCCTTATTGTAAAAAATATTCTATTATGAAAATGTCTTTCTAACGAAGACGATAACACAAGCAGGAGTGTCAAATAAGCATTCATTTAGCACGAATACCCTAACATAAATACATCGGCTTCTTACGTTTCCTAATTAGTCAGCCAACAAGATAGCAACGGCACTATTCCTCCCTCCCCATTTCTCATTTAAAATTTTATCACCCAGACTGCAACCGGACTATTCCATTTTCCCTTTCCCAATTTACATTTTCTATTTTCCACTGGGATCGCAGCCGCACAGCAACCGGACCATTTTCCACTTTCCGTTTCCAATTTTCTATTTACAACCCAGATCACAACCAAACTGAACTTGCAGCACCCACTCGAAAGCTCTTGCGGTACAATTTACATCGCGTCGCCATGGTGAGGTCACTTTATTCGTTGCGCAAGTAGCATCACCGTACCCACAAATTAAGGTACTCCCGTGTGAAACTGATTATTTTTGAGAAGTAGTGGATAGCGAGTTTGAGGCCCGTCTTCTTAATGTCTTGTTAAACTGCCTGTTAGCTAACAGGGACTTATTTATCAAAGGCCTTAACCTAAATCATATACAACACCCAAACTACGACAAAATATGGGGACTTTCTCCCCTTATTTTTGAACTGCATTATCGTATTTTGGGTGGGGGTATGAGAGGAATGACTCGACACCTCTCTCTTACCTATGCACGGGCATTGCAATTAAAACATATTCATTTGACAGCAGAGCTCGAATGTTTACTTGCGCATGAGAATTTTGAATTTAGTGTATAGTATAGTATGTATAGTATATGGTGGATTCATCTCCTCCTATAGTAACTCTGTGCCGATTGCGAGGTCTTGGGATTTTGTTTTTGATAAACAATTAAGCGGAGGCTTGGTGGCGGACTTTTGAAGCTTATCTTTAATTCTAAAATTTAAAGAGCAGATAAGGTTCCTTTTAACATTTTCGATCAGATGAGCGCTAAACAGACATTGCAAAAATTTAAACAGGACATTGAGAAAACGGGCCATCGTTCAAACATTGCACTCAGGGACGTATTCCGATTTAGGTAGGAATACGAACTTGGGTTGGTCGAGTTGCTAACCCCATAAATTATTTCTGTTTGCAGACGAATACATTCGTCTAGAATATTGCTAGCATCCCAGAATACGACTCAATTAACTTGCTTCTGAGATTTATGATACTCTTAGCGATTTGATAAATATTTTTCTTTTTTTACAAAATTGAATTTCACCAAAAATTAAATAAAAATCGATTTCTGTCAAATTATAATTTTATTTCAATTTATTTTTCCAAAATTTGAATTGGACGATATGTGTATATACAAATATTTTCATTAGAAAACATTTAAAGTGATCTTTAATTTTAATTTCAAGTCGGTGTGAATCAAAATTTTTGACAATAAAGTGTAAAAAATAATAACACGGATAAATTTATTCCATTTCCTCTAATAAAGTTATAGATACAAAAGTAATTACCATTGCTTCTACCGATACAACAAGATATCTAACTCCCCCCACTGTATTTCGACAAACTGCAACATCTTATCGAAACTCGATAAAAATTCAAAACAATCGAAAAAAAACAATAATTTTCTAATTGTAACTAAAATAAATTCATCAAATTCATTACATCTAGAACTAGAAAGTATCGCTAAGATCATCGGTAACCACCGTGTTGTTGCTATAAGTCAAGATCGCCTAACTTCATGTCATGACTCAACAATGAATCAACCACCATACTATGGCCGAATAGAAACAGAGTAATCAATCGATCCACAAGACAAATAATAAATAAAATGAAAGAGTGACAATTACTCATCGCATCAAGCAATTTATAAAATATTCATAATGTACATACGCAAAATAAAGTGGAATATTTAAGACGACGATATTCTTGTTCATCAGCGCCACCACGTGTCATTAGAATCTAAAAAAAGGATATCTTATAATTCATTGAATATTTACTCGTTCCGTTGGATTTTAAAAAAGAAAAGAAAATATAAGAAGATAGCATATAGAAAAAAAAATATAGTTCTAGCAAACCGAGAACTGACATTCTATTAAAATAAAAAAAAAATTGTCAAAATTATTGCTAACGAAGCATTACCAAATGATTAATAATGATTAAAAAATCATTTGAGGAAAAATAAGAACACAATTAGCTTGACTATTGGTAAGGATATCTAGAGAATAAATTACATCATTCTATGCGAAAAACTCAATTACTAGAAGCAAATACTATTTTACATGATTACTTAACTATTCACTTTGGATATCCTGTGACTTCATAATAATGGAAAATACTCAATTAACAACGTTTTATTAAGGCTAAGAAATTAACATTTGAAAACCAGGCAAAAATGATAAAAACAAAATATGACAATACACAAAATAATATTGAGACGGGTAAATACTAACAATATTTCAATGTTTACACTGTAGAGTAGATGTCTTTTGATTTGCATGCTGCATGTGTATAGTTTGGTATAATTAGACTTATAAAATTTTTAACATGTCTTTAAAGAGTTTAACATTAACAGTCTATAGTTGTGGAAATATTCGATGTCTCTAGGTAGATTGACATATAATACATATTTTGTTTATTTTCTACTTTAAAAAATAAATGCTAGACAAATTGATCTAGTAAATTTTGACCAGGACTTAGGTTAGGTTAAAATGTTGTTATGATTGTCCACAGCACACATAGACCGCATCAGGGTCCATTGTGATACCTGACGGGATGTGTAGTCCCGACCCATTCTAAACTACGAACCAGCCCGAGTCCAGAACGAAACGTTGGAGCTGGCCAATATCGATGTCCTGCAAGCCACCCAGGTCGGCAAAGTAGTAGGCCCCAAGAGTAGGCCTCCTAATACTTTCCAGGCCCGGACATTCACAGAGAAGGTGGAAAATACTCTCCTCTACGTCCTCATCCCCACAGCTTCTACATAAGTCTTTGTATACGGAAGCCGAAGCCTCCTGGCGTGCTCTCCAATTGGACAGTGCCCACTGATGATGCCCACGACCGTACCAATATGATGCCTTTTCAGCGACAATAGCTTAGCGAAACGACTCATATCCAACCTGGGCCATATCAGCTATGCTTACATACATACATCAAAAGGCATCTCAACTTTGCAGAGAGTACGTTCGGATTCTTCCGAGGTCCCTCTTCTAGCAAGTTCGTTAGCTCGGCAGTTGCCAACGAAACCACTGTGACCCGGAATCCAGCACAAGACAATATCAAAGATGCCACTTATCTCTGTGAAAGATTTGGGGCACTTCAACACCATCCTTGAGGTTATACGTACGGATTCCCAGATACGTCATGATCATGACGATGGCGTCCCAGCCAGGCCAAGACTTCCCAAATAGCTACCAATTCCGCTTGCAGAACGCTACAGTAGTCGGGTAGTTGAACCGATAGGCTCAGATTCAGACATTCGGAATAAACGCCAGCTCCCACGCTATTGTCATTCTTAGACCCGTCTGTGTAGATATGTATCAAATCTGTTGTCGGAATGAATCTTCATTCCATTGTGTATATGTATGTAATGGGATGAGACTTTTGAAGGAGTAGGTGAACATAAGTTTTGATGAGACATGGTCCGTCCTTGCAGGGATATCTCTAATATTTAAAATCGTCGAGTGCCCACATTTTAGAGCTAACCAATGTCCTGCAGCGCGACGACAGACGGCCGTGCGTGCAGCCACCTGTTCGCCAAAAATATTTAGCGGGAGAAGGTTGCGAGCATTATATTCATGGCATCAGAAGGGGTCGTTCTGAGAGCTCCGCTGATTGCCAAACTGGATGACCTTTGCACTTTTTCCATTAATCTACGAAATACTACTGTTTTAAGTGCGTTCCACCACACAATAATGTCGTGCTAAAGTATGGGACGAATAATCGCCACATAGAGCCAATGTACAACCTTCGATTGCAGGCTCAACCTTTTTCCGATGGTGTTCTTACAACAGTAGAGTGCGATATTTGCCTTATTAACACGGTCCTCAATATTGGGCTTCCAACTTAGCTTCCTATTAAGTGTCAGCCCCAAGAACTTAGCCTTGTCTATGAAGACCAATTTCTTTCCCTCCAATACTGGTGTTGGTGTACTATGCATTCTTGAAAACAGGACAAGTTCCGTCTTTAACGGATTAACTTTAACACCACATTTTGTGGCCCAATTTGTTAAAATAGAGAATGCATTCTGTAATACCTCGCTAAGAGTAGTAGGGAACTTACCCGATATGGCGATAGCAACGTCGTCCGCGTAGGCATTCACCATGCATCCCAGCGCCTCCAGATCCAGGAGAAGTTCATTTACCATAACATTCCATAAGAAGGGGGGAGAGAACACCCTGCGGGGTGCCCCTATTAACATATCTTCGAGCGGACGACAGGAGGTACAGTCGAACAACTACAGCCTGTATTCGATGATCCCCTGAACATTAAAATACACACGAATAGTGCTCCGTTGTGATAGTTTTTTTTTCACAGTTGCAAAAGCCAGTCACTCAGTCTCGTCCTAGGAATTCACACCTTCAAGTATTATCTTCGGCGACGGAAGAGCTATTAAAGTTTGTCGGGGAGTACACCGTGTTCTAATGTCCTTCTCTGGTTTTATTATAAAGATGATGGAAGAAGATGGTTTTAATGCAGTCAGCAGAACTTAGAGATCAGTGTGCAACAATAAAGGGCTGCTTTTACTTACCTTTCATTTCAATAGCAGAAGTCGGAATAAGGGTGTCGGCCGGTCTCTCCATAAGCTTGTTTTGCTTAAAAAAACACACATTTCCTTATCTCAAATTTTTTTTTTATGTATGCTGCGAATACTGCATGCTACCCTATTTGAATTAAGAATTTCGCACAAAAACCCTTTACAAAGTATAGTAAAACTACTTTCCGAAAAGTAATAATTATTTAAAATTTAATTAATGTTTTAAATCGAATTTAATAAATACTAATTAATTACTTTGCGTTATTTATGAAAAGTAATTAAAAACTTTAATTTTAATTACTTCAAAATTTGAATTTAATAAAAAAAATTTAATTAATGACCGCGTTTTTTGTGAAAAGTAATTAAATATTTTAATTTTAATTATTCGAAAATTTTGATTTAATAAAAACTTATTATTTACTTTGCATTATTTATGCAAAGTATTTAAAAAGTAATTATTATTTTTGAATTACAATTACTTTTCCTGACAAAATAATTACTACTTTTGAATTACAATTTCTGAAAAAGTAATTATTACTTTGGAATTACAATTACTTTTTCTGACGAAGTAATTATTACTTTTGAACTACAATTACTTTTTCTTAAAAAGCAATTATTACTTTTGAATTACAATTACTTTTATTGAAAGAAAGTAATAAATAGTACTTAGTTGTTTTTTAGGAAGAATTTAATTAGTAATAAATAATTGTAATTAAATAATTTCAATACTCTGCCCCTTAAAAAAGCAAACAAAATGTTACATTTTAATGCACATAATAATTTAATTGTATTTGTCTAATACGTATGCCCATATTAATCACTTGCACTATATGTACTAAATACAATAATAATCCACATGCACTGCTATTAACGTTCCATCTTTACCAAATATGTTGTTGCATGATTTTTATTGCATGCCAAAAATAACATGAAAAATTAAAATTAAAACAAAAAAATAACAATCAGTACCCAAAATATTAAAATCTTTTTCATTTTTATATTTGGATAGGAGGATGACGATGATTTCAGTGGTCCAGCAATGGGTGGCCCGATACGAAATTATTCAGATGATGACGATGAACCGCCAACGATGCGAACAAGAAACTCACAACCAGTTGGTAACTATTTAGTTGTTCCAGCCAATTTTAAAATGGAAGTCGTTGATTACTAGTATTTTGGCATAAAATCAAAACTCTTTCTGTATTTATTTTGTCTTCATATCTATTTTCTGCAATAGATATAAAGTAGAATTATGTAATATTTTCATTTAAATACATTTAGGTGTCTTAACTACAACCTAAATTATATAATCATTTTATTCAAATTTGATTTGAAAAAGTTCACATAAATGAAAATAACATTAAATAATATCTAGAATAAAAATGTGTTTTATGTTTTTTTTTTGTTGCTCTCAAATTTATACACTTGACATATGTACGAATATAATTTATAGGATTTTTCTTACAACAAAAACAAAACATTATTGTTTGTCCCTAGTTTGTAAGAAACTATTAAATTTATGTTTAATTTTCGAAAATTATTTAAAAACAAAAGCAAATTGTAATTGTCGCTACAGATGTTTCAAACGTAAAATAGAACTCATTCACGTAGTGCCAGGAACTGAGTACCCGACATAATATTTTTTAAGTAAAGTGTATAAATTGTATGTATTGCCCATGTAAAAAAAAAATTGTGTAAAAAAATAAAATGAAGAAGAATATCAACAATCAAGTGTGATATTATGAAAATGGAAACTATAATTGTAGTATAAATTGCTAGTGATTAGATCGTAGGGATTTTATGTTATAGAATGTATGTATACACACTAAAATACACAAAAACATGTAAAATGTTTTCCAAGTTAAAAATATATTTGTTTTTCCAACTTGAAAATTAACCAAAAGCAAAATATTCTTCCCTAGAATAGTTTAAGAAACATTACCTACCGAAGCGACAAACAATAGATTTGATAAAAAAAAAACAATTCAACGGTAAAGATATAGGGCTAAGGTAGGCCGCACATTGCGTCGCAGGCCGGGCAGCTCGGGCAGCGCGCACATGGCATTGTTGTTGTAAAAATCGTTAAAATCAGATTTTACAACAACAATGTCATGTGCGCGCTGCACGGGCTGCGCTGCCTACGTCGCAATGTGCGGCTGGCCTAACAGTTTACTACAAACACACGAGGACAAAAGCTACCTTTTAGCAGATTTGTTTCCAATTCTTCAATATATCGTCGGGGATCGCTTGGGCCTTTGACAGCTGTCAAAATTTATCTTGTTGTCTAAAACAATGAATTCCAAAGTAATAAATTATTTGAGCTTTTATCGAGAAATATTAACTGATTTAGGGTGCTATTATATTAGCATATATGTTTGACCAATTGTGTCATATCATTGTATATGTCACATTTTTTGTTGCAATGAAAAATGTATGACAAGTGTTATTATACTCTGTCATATAAATTTGACCAGATTAAATGGCAAGCGAATTTGTCAGTCAATTTTTTGTTTGTTTATATGACAGGAAAATTTGACTATCACACGTGGAATATATGTCACAGGCACAAATGTTATTTTTTGCTATTGTGCTCTTCATGAAATCGTTACATTAAGAAGTGCTCAGCTTATTTAAACTCAAAAACAAATCTAAATCAGTTCAAAATAGAGCACGCTATCCCAATCCTAACAAAAGCAATAGCATTGTATGACAAAACAAAAAAAATACAAGCAAATTCTATGTCTATATGGTATAAAATACAATATATGACAGCGGTTATGTTCTGGTATTACACTATGACAGATGGTGTCAGATATATGATACCAATCATCGTCAAATATATGCCGTAAAATATATGTTGCCATATAAATATGTCTATTACACTTGTTTGTCATATATATTTAGCAAAATTGCCGTATTTATATGATAATGTATTTTAGTAGCACCCTTACTCTTTACATCAAGATGGTTATATTACCAATAGATTTCTCAAAGGCTTCTGATATCCAGCTCTCTTTGCCAAGCTTCGCAGGCTAGGCTCGATATCAAACTACAAAATTAGTCGAAAGCTTTCTCCATGTCGCTCGATCGTTATCATTCTTTGGGGCCTAAACTCAACTTTTTCTTTAAAGAGGATGAGGAGCGAGGTACATAGATATTTCCCATATCCACCATGGCTAGCGAGAAACAGTGTTCGAATAAAAATTCACCTTGCGATGCTTGATGATCAGCCACACCACGATTTGCGGCATGACCGTGCGCATCCAACTTGCTTTTAGGGTTCCTTCCCACTGTTGTTGTGGCTTTACCTTGTTAAAGACTAAGTTCTTTCTTTACCTTTCTTCACAAGCTTCTAATGTGATCATTGACTCGAAACATTGACCTTAATGCTTCGTTTACACGTGATCATGGAACAAAACACGAAACATTGAAAAATTGCATTGAAAAGCTCCAACAACAAAGAGATACCGTCATGACCAACATCAAGGCCCATCTCTTGTGGGAACGACTCAAATGCTCGTGAATTCATTTTGGCCATGTATGGTAAGAACAGAAAGGTATCTTTTTGTTGTTGGTGCTTTTTAATGCAATTTTTCAATGTTCTGTGTTTTGCTCATTGTTCACGTGTAAACGAATCATAATACTATAATTTCATTTCGTATGCTAGAATAAATTTCCACGGCCTTAAACATGCTGCTTAGCTTGCTTAACCTCTCGACATTTTTTGGGAACACACTGACTTTTTTTGGATCCCACTTCTTCACTGAATTGGATAAATCAGCTTGTTTGGACGTTGGCATGCTCCATCGTTTCATTGCTAGCTCTGGCTGACTGGTTCAATGACTAAGCATGGTCGGGCGATGAGTCCCTGGTGGTAGGACTTTGTCTTTTTTGCTGTCCATATGTGCAATGGTAAATACAGGAACCGATATAAATTTGATTTACCGATCGACTTATTGAGTTTCGACAGCAAAACCAATCTTTGATTTGATCCATTATGGCCTATTTTCTCAATGTCTAGTTAAAATGCCAGTTAACTACCCGGACACTAAGGTAAACCTTAACGTATGCAATACTCAAAACATGATAGTGCAGGAGAAAAATCAGCTAATGGAGTAGAAAATTAGCTGATTTTCTTGGCGGAGTTCTGGCGCCTGTTCTATTCTATCCTACGTCTGTACCGTCTCTGAGCATTAATTTGCGGCTGAGTTGGTTTCAAATCCTCTTCCATCGAATGAATTTCCAAAACTCTGTTCTTTGTGATCAGTTTAATTGTCTCATTTAAATGTACAAATGAAAACAGTTCTAGCTGTCAAAATCTCAGCAGCCCGTATCACCTGTTTGGAGTTACCTTCCGATAAATTTTTAACTGTAGGATTGGTGCCGTTTAGTGTTTATCTATAGGATAAACTTTAACCACACATTGTGAAAACGGCCCTATGTGGAAAATAAGTACAATAGAATCAAAATGTACTAGTTTCTCAGGAATTATGCGATCTGCAATTTCTCGTTGGGGACTCTATTCTGGACATGGTGTTTTACGTAACCTATTCTACAAACTACCTCCAGCTCTCTTTTGGTTCTGGCGAGTATGGCTTCGCCATTCACCATTTTATGAATATCTGCATTCTCTCAGGGAACAGATCTGAGTCTATCTATTTAGATAGAATCGTCAAATTTAATTGCAGTGTTTGGAGGTTGCTCAATCTATAATAATATCCTGCGTCACCGCAGATTTTTTTGATACACTTTATTTTCTTGTCGGTTTTCTTCACGAATCCGCGTAAAATTTAATTGAACATAGTTGTACCAAGTGGTCATAGTCTCGATTCTCCTTTGACTGCTGGAATAGTCACTTCTTGACACCTACGCCGGATTCCGCGAATTCCTTGTTCCGCCAGCAGTTTGTCTTCCCATGGTAAGACGATTTTATCCTCGACATAGGGGAACTTCATTGTTTTGTTGTTTGTTTAGCTAACTCCTTTTGTTCGGCGAATGTATTGGAAGATCATCTTCGGTTCGGTAGGTTATTTGCTTGCCTCTATCTGTCGACTGACTGGTTACTGTGTTTATAGTCCTTGATAACGCATCACTCAACGGTTCAAGCCAGAGAGCTACTGACGAATGACAGTGTGAGCCTGTACCGCCTCTTGTACAAGTGTTATCCAACTGTCAGTAAACCTCAAACGGTAGACGGACCCTAACGTTTGTCACTCGACTTTCCCATTCAGTAGCCCACGCCTATTCTTTAGATTATGTGGCTAAGTCATCATCATCTTTAATCATTGAATGTAGAAAACGGTGCTAAGTCTCCCCACTATGTTCTTGTCGATTGGCCCTCAATAAACATACTACATATCAGCATTTTCAGGAAGCTCAACTGGGCTAAATAAAAATATTATTTTGCTGCAAAATATTTGTGAAACTGAGGTGCTGGACCTAGTCTTTTTTGTCTAAGCCACAAGGACTGGAAATATAGTTCACTTACTCCCATATTCCTCAAGCCAAAGTTTATAACACCGTTGATTTATACGATCCCTTTGCATCCCCAAGCATACGGATGTGAAAAGTTTGCCATCCTGTGATTTTACCAATAGGTATAGTGTTACTACTACTCATTTGCCCTAACCCCTGGTGCGGCATAGCGCATCGACTATTTTAGGTAGCTTAGCTGACGTTTCGCTTGGAATTCGCAGAAGCGGTCGTGTCGATCACATGTCGACTGATGTGCGCCCGGACTTACCATTTTTGAGATTT
Source organism: Chloromyia formosa (assembly GCA_964017055.1). Taxonomy (NCBI): domain Eukaryota; kingdom Metazoa; phylum Arthropoda; class Insecta; order Diptera; family Stratiomyidae; genus Chloromyia; species Chloromyia formosa. Next base: position 32,356,723 of record OZ024815.1, on the reverse strand, counting down.
CTTTGTTCCATCAATATTTTTGATTCCGCAAATTATATTTCTTGATTTTGCTGCTAGTACTTTGACTGTACTCGTAGCACCGTATGAAGCAAAGCTTTGCTGAATGAATCCTCGTTGAAACACTTTACATTTTCAGTTTCAGAAATTGTGCATTCCACGAAGAAGGGATATGTTAATACACAATCAATACAAAACCATTAGCTCGTTTTTTGTGAATCCTAACCTATGGAGGTTAGAGAAATAACACGCTCTACGACAGGGACGCCGGAAGCGGGGGGTCAGCAAAACTTTACCTAGACGTTTAAATTAAAAGTATGTTTTGCATTTCGCTACGTTAGTGTTAATCGTGTTGGACATCACTCTTTTCCGCTTTCACGGCACATAAAGATAACGCCAACGACAGCGGAATCATTTTGTGAAGAGCAAATTGCTCTTCAGCACAGTACTGGTAAAACAACTTCCATAAGTTTTAAACTTGGCTTTGGTTACCATAGTCAAACTATGGTTGGAAAAGTTACCGAAAAAACTGATATTCCAAAAATCTCCAAGACTTTCGAATCCCTCTTTCGGATCTGAAAATGATTATTGCAACTCTTTACCTTTTCGGTTACAACAAATCCACTGCAACAATGAAACTTGTGTTGATCAATGTGATGGAAATAAGAAAATTGATTTTATGATAACTGCGATTTGTACTTATAAATTTAAGGAAATAAAAAAAATAAGTGCATCTAACAATGCTTACCTCGATAAATCGGGTAAATCTGCTAAATTAAAGTTGCCCTCAACACATGTGAATGGGTGGGAGCAGGTATTTACTCTGCCGCACTAAATTTAAGCCTGTCCTTCCGTCTCCCGGATAATTGCAGTGCTCTCCAGGCGGAAGTTGCTGCAATTCCGCAGGCCCTTACTTGGCTGGGGCGGCACCCCGCCATAGCCTTTAGGAACATTGCAATCTACACGGATAGTCAAGCTGCCATTAGATCCCTGGAATCCATCTTGCTTACATCCAAGATTGTAGTAGACTGCCTTTCTGCCTTCATCACGTTGGAAGAATTTTTCAATATTTCCTATGCTGGTTTCCAGACCATAGTAGCTTTGGTGGTAACTGCCACGCTGGTGAGCTTGCTAGGAAGGGAATTTCGAGCGAGGCTCTGCAACTAAAATATATAATGGAATGCAAGTCCTTTTTAAAATCAGAGGCTATTAGTAGGGCGAATGACAGGTGATTAAGCAGTAATTCGTGTCTCGCGACCAGGTCCATCTGACCTGTAATGGACCCTATCTGCTCTTCCCATCTTCAATTTCTGAAAAGACAGCACATCAGCTCTATCGTGGGGGTGATCACTGGTCACTGCCTTATTGATTAGCACGCCAGGAGACTACGTCTTCATTTCAATGACTTATACAGAAGCTGTCTAGATATTGACAAGAAGGAAAGTTGCTTCCACATTTCTCCGCGTGACCAGCCTTTGCGGTTAAGACGAGATCTATCCTTGGCTCCAATTTTTTCCAGGAACTTGAGGAACTGAGGACTGCAAGTATTAGCTGTCTACTTCTCTGTATTACTAGCTCAGGCTGGTTTAAGAACTAGTATGATTAAGGTTGTTGGATTCCCGGGGTATCGCAATGGACCAGTTCTAATGTGCTGTGAATTATCATGGCAGTCGGTTTTACCTACCTACCTAACACATGTGAATAACAAAGTAGTGCAGTTTGTAGGTTCACTACTTTGATAGCCATATTTCGCTAATTTGTTCATAGAGGAAAGGTGGTCCAATTTAGATTTAAAGTTTAGTATCTCTCATATCTATTCATAGAAAGAATATTAATACCGATTTTGTTCCTGCTCGGGTAATTAATCTAGTGTAAATCCTACGCTTTATGGAACTAAATGCGTACTCTATTTAGGTTACATCTAGTGATTATGCTTAGAAGTTCGTTCTTACGCCACTGTTTTCGTCTTATTTTGCCACAATTGGATTCCATATTTTCTTTTTGAAAAGAAAAACAAGTTTTCTTTAAAATATTAGAAAACTATTCCGAATCAATTAGTTTCTTTTGTCACAATCGCATTAAACAACCTTAAAGATTCTGATACACGAGACGCGTACGTATACGCGATCGTGTAAACGCGACTAGTGTTTACACGTAAGTCGGATTTACGCGGACGAAACGTCCGAAATGGGTATCGAAGCGAACTTTAGTGATACGGTAATAATGTACACCTCGTTGTGTTTATACGAGGTGGGTTTACCATTCGGCAGCAAATGTGCCAGAACTGTAATCATCTTTTTCATGTGTTTGTTGTCGGATTCATCGACTCATCAACGGAGAATGAGTACCCTTCGGAACCCGTCAGGATGCGTTATCCGCTAACAAGCTATGTGTTGTCGTAAACCCGTTTGCTGTTCGACGGGTTTATGCGTCTCGTGTAATAATATTTTTTTTTTTCAAACATTGGATTAGACACTCACCTACAATCTAAACTTTCTTCTTCTTCTTCTTCTTCTTCCTTGCCCTTCCATACTTCTCTACAGCTTCGCGTTGCTTGGCCTGTGGTGTTGGCACTTTGCCCATTCTGGCGGTAAAATTTTTCTAAAAGCTTTCTTTTGCAGGCAGCTCGGTTTTGTCGCGCTTGGTGGCCGTGAGCGTTCAGTCACAGCTCTACGATACTAATCTAGAGCTCGGAGATCAAATCTCGGCGCGATCAAAAACTGCCTGTGAGTACTAATTAATAGAACTCTCACAGTGCTCCGAGCTTGTCAGTATAAAGACGGCGCGGATAGGAGGTGCATGCTAGCAACTGCACTTCCGAAAAGTATATATGCAATTAAAACGTCAACAAGGCATTGAAATGTTAGATATGTTGACGCGCCCATGCCCCTGGATGGGTCAAGGCAATTAGAGAGAGAGAGAGAGCTCTGTCTTGGATTGTATTATCGCCGAGATTAATGCGTTGTTGTTGCTTCTTCATCTGATCAATCCAAGTGTGTTTCCATCTGCCTCGGGGTTTGGGTCGAGAAAATTCAACATTCATTGATAGTGCCTTCATGACTGGGACGCCTTAAAACATGGCAATATCAGCCCATACGGCGATCTTCGAGCTTTTCAGTGATGGGGGTCAGCTACATCGTTTTTGTTTTTTTCTTTGCACAATGACTTCGCCTAAACCAAACTTGACCCGAAAAGTGGCAAAAAAAACGCGCCTTGTAAAAACAGACAATAAACTTCACAGTTATTGGCGACCGTTTGACAATCCTATGTATAGTATGTTCCCAGACCTAGATTGAGTAAACTGGCCTTGGTGGTGGAAACGTACTCTTAAACGGGTGACATGCATCAAATGGCTTTGGATTATTTTAATTATTAAATTAAATTCCCTTGACTGACATTCTACAAATCACCGAATTACCCCAGGGTATATTAACTCATAACAAATTTCACCTAGTGAAAAATAGCTCAATGGAAATACCTTAAGGTGCGTTCATACGTGGAAAATATTTGTGCAAAAAATATATTTCGCAAAGAAGGGCGAATATTCGCAAAAATATTTGTTGCACGTGTGATCCGATAATATTGTTTTTCTATTTAACGCCATGTGAACAAGCTACAAAACTGCTTTACCATATTAATCTATTTGGACAAATATTTGCGACGTGTGAACGCACCTTTATTCTCGTGATACGATTTTTTTAATATTTTGAAAATCATACAATCATAAGTAATAAAATTATGTTTGGTGCTCTACGATAATATAATTTTTACTATTGTTTGCCATACGATCAATTTAGTTTTTAAGACTCATATGATAATTTAATAGAAATTAAATTATTGTTAAATTAGGGTTTGTAACATAAATGAATGATTAAATGAGGCGTTTTTCAAAGCGATATAAATCCATTGACTCCCATATTTTTCGTTTTAATCCATCACGAATTAATGGAAAATATATTAATTAGTTTTGTAACTTTTTTACAATTCCAAACTCCTTGATGAAAAAAAAATTTAAAAATAAGTCGTATATCTTATTTTAAATAAATATCAACTCATGTTTACCAAAATTTACTTACGAGTATACTGTTTCATAAAAACGGTGCAAACTACCTTTCTTTTTACAAAAATCATCGGAATGGAATTGGAAAATTTGATTCATTACTTCATTTTAAAAAAAAAAATCACTAAAAAAAGTCCACACAAGAAAATAGATCTGAGACAAAATTTCGAAAATCTACAGTTTCCATTTTTTGTTACTTCCAAATATGGGAATGTTAACTACTACCAAAAAACTAAAAATCTAAAATAAAATAGATGTATCAAATACTGAAAAAATAAAACAAAAACAGGAAATCTTGAAATATAACATAGAAAATATTATAACAAACAAAAAACTATAATTTAAGTTGATTCGAGAATAATGTGATGTTATACATATATTAAATACGTATAGTGAAAACCAAAAAAATATTATATGAAAAAGTGAAAACCTGAAAATTTTAAAGCAAACTAGATGAACACTTTAAAATAATAACATTAAGAATTGTACTTTACCTTTAAGAAAATGAAGAGAAAAATAACTAATTGAAAAACATACACATATGAAATTCAAAACAAAAATAAAAGAATAAAAATTTAATTTTATTATTGTTGCCAAAGCGATATCACGATTTGTCATTATAAGTTGCTACTTTTGTATTATATGTATTAAATGAAATTAGCGAGTTAAATAAATGCTTAAGACAAGTAGAAAATAAAATTAAAAAGAAGAAAAAAAAAAACAAAAAATCTTATGATGCAACCTAACCACAATTTTATAAATAAGTAAGTACATAACTATAAAATAATATTCATTAAAAATATGATTTATTTCATTGAAACATTAATTCTTTATCAACATGCTTTCGATTGGAAAGCTTGAACGATTTCACGCCTTCTGAAAAACATATACGAGTATAAATCGTTTTGATTCTTGATATTCGCAAGGTGTATCGAAACGTTACCTTTTTTTTTGTTTACTGAAATGATACAAAATTAAATTGATCTGAATTCAGCAATTTTATGGAAGTGTCCCAACTGACCACAAAAATCGATCCTTTGTGTTATAAATGTCAAAAGAGGTTGGCAATGCAAAGGAATCGTATTAGAACACACAAAAGATATTCGACTTATCTAGTGATGCTGAAAAATAGGAAAGTCATAGTGAGTCCATGTCCGAAATTATGGTCGAATACTAAATACATACATTTGGTTCGAAGAGCAGCCTTCAAACTAATATTCCACACATAAGGAATTGTACACGTCTGAAATATATGATTTCAAAGAAAATCGTCAAGGTGTGGGGGTCACCAGCATTCTTCAAATCGTTACCTTCATTCGTCTCAGCTCGAGCACTGCTGCTTCCGTTACACGTTTTTACATTTGTGCCCCACGTGCTATAGCCTTGATAACTTTATGATTTTTGAGGCATCTCGTTCGTTAAATATTTGGTGCAGCTAATGGTCGTCGCCATTAGGCCAGCCACACACAGACAGTTTCAACTGACAGTCTGCACTGAACAGTTCAACTGTACAGTTTCACCTCTAATCAAACCCTCTATCATCCCCTGGATTTACAAGGTGATCTTTAGACCCATGCTAGAATATGGTGCAGTTGTATGGTGGAAGAGAGCCTATACAGTAACTACCAGGCCCTAGGTAAAATTCAGAGACTTGCTTGTCTCATGTCAACCGGAGTCATTCACTCCTGCCCTTCTGCGGCGCTTGAGGTACTACTAGACCTTCCACCATTGCATGTACATGTAAACGCACAAGCAAAGCTGACGATTCTCAGATTGGAAGCTTGCGATGCCCTCACTAAGCTGAGTCCGGAACAGAAAATTTGGCTCAGTGAGAGCTGCATAACCAGTATGCCACTGGACCATCTGGTGAAAGAACCATCCAGCAACAAGCTCAACACTATATAAGCTATACACTATATCTGGAGCAGTGAAAACTGGTTGGAGGAACATTCCACTCTTCTTCCAGATACCAGCAAGTGGTTCACGGATGGATCAAAGACGGCTAATGGCACAGGTACCGGAATAGTGGGCCCTAACCAGCGTATTTCTATACCTATGGGCTGGTTCGCAACAGTAGGTTAGGTTAGGTAGGGTGGCAGCCTAGACGACTCCGCATAGACCGCTGAGGTCCATAGCGATATGACAGGTACTCATCCTGTGTCGTTGCTGGCCCTTACCAGAAGATCGTCGTTGAGCTTAAAGGAACCTGACTCGTTGGCGAAGCTCAAGAGGCTTCTCCAGCTGAGTCCTGCGACTCCTTCAAGATCGTTGAAGAAGTGAGCTCCTAGGCACTTTAATCTCCTTCTAGCGAGTGCAGGACAATCGCATAGGAGGTGCTTTAGAGTTTCTTTCGTGTTTGGTATTTGGCAATTCCTGCAGCCATCGCTGGTTATTAGCTTTAGTCTGTGGGCATGTTCCCCTATCAGGCAATGGCCCGTTAGTATGCCCACTGACTTCTGGGCAGTCCCAAGAGGCTTTCAGTTTTCCTTTTGTCATAAGAATTCCATAATATTTTCGTTACTCTGGAATCGTTTGTGTTGAGCCAGTTAGATATGGCCTTTTGACGCATACTGTCGTCCATTATTTTCTTGCATGTTTGTATTGGCGTCGGCAGCTCTAGGGCTGTCCCTCGTTCGAGGATAGCCCCCTGTTTGACTAGTCCATCCGCTATTTCGTTACCTAGAACCCCGCTATGGCCTGGAACCCACCAGAATTCCAGGGTCCTAGCTGATCCCAGAGCTTGTAGAGCTATTAGGCAGTTATGCACTGTCTTCAACTTGATTGTGACGAACTGTAGCGCTTTTAGTGCTGCTTGACTGTCCGTGTGTATGACGATTCCACCTTTTTTCCGGGATGATATCATAACCTCAGCTGCCTATCGGATCGCAAGCGCCTCCGCCTGGAAAATGCTGCACTCATTCGGTAGCCTCTATCTGAGAGCCATCCGTGTAGAAGTTTAGCGTCTTTCTGCGTCCATGATCAACTACCGGGATCTGCTCCCTATCGGGTATATTGACCACGAAGTTTGTGTTGAAACCTTCTTGTGGTTTCATATAGTCAGTATTAATAGATCACAGCCTAATACTGCGGTGGCCATATGGCCTCTCTTTGAAGTGCTCTGCTTCTCTAAGCCTTAGGGCACATTTAGCTGCCTCATTCTTCTGATATAGGCCGATCGGAGGCAGGTTTAGAAGGGTGTTCAGAGAGAGCGTAGATATTGTTCTTGAGGCACCAGTGATTCCTAAGCAACATAGCCTCTGTACCCTCTCCATTTTCTGTAGGATTCTTTTCGTGTTGAGTGCTGTCCACCAGACCACAGCTCCGTACGTTAGTATTGGTCTTACGACAGCCGTGTATATCCAGTGAGTTATTCTTGGTTTGAGACTTCACTTTTTGCCAAGCATGCTTTTGCAGGTGTAAAAGGCGATGCTGGCCTTCCTGTTTCGTTCCTCGACATTACGACCCCAGTTAAGTCTACTATCCAGGATCATCCCTAAGTACTTTGCATGGGTTGACACAGTTAACTCGGTGTCACCCATCTTTGGCAGGATAAATTCCTGAATTCTGGTTCTCCTTGTGAAGAGGACTAGTTCAATTTTCCGAGGATTTACACTTAGACCTCTTCTATCCGTCCACCTTAGTATCTTACTGAGAGCCAGAGTTGGAAGTTCTGACAATGTGTTCGGGAGCTTGCCTGATACGAGTATCACAATATCGTCTGCATGGGCTACCGCACGTATTCCGGACGATTCGAGGCATGTTAGTAGATTGTTCAATACGAGTATCCATAGGAGCGGCGATAGCACTCCTCCTTGCGGAGTGCCTCTCATCGTACTCTTAGTGGCTTTAGCACCTCCCCATTCAGACGTTACTAGCCTGTTCGAGAGTAGTGCTTCGATCCATTTCCTTAGAGTAGCATTCACCTCGGCCTCCACTATAGCCTCCATAGTAACGTTGTTGAAAGCCCCTGCTATGTCCAGGAATGTACCGATAGTGAATTCCTTATATTGAAGGGATGTTTCGATCGTTGAGACCACCTCGTATAGAGCGGTTTTTCGCAACAGTATTCCAGGCAGAAGTACATGCCATCGAGTCGTATGCGGAACTCTGCCTTAAAGCCGAATTCCATAGCAAGAATATAGCTATTTTTACTGACAGCCAGGCAGCCACACTGGCGCCAAGCAACTGTCTGTCTCGTCCAAGCTAGTGCGTACCTGCCAGAACACACTACAAAAAGTTAGCTCCTCGAACATGATAACGTTATACTGGGTTCCTGGCCACGTTGGCATTTCTGAGAATGAACAGGCTGATGTGCTGGCCAGGATGGCCTCGGACACGCTTTTTTGTGAGATTATGCTAAGTTTCGTTAGTCAATGCATCAGAGACTGGGAGCGTGCTGAGGCCACCGTCCATTGGGACTATCTTCCAGGCCTGAGGCAAGCCAAGATGTTCATATCTGGTTACTCGCGCACCAGGACATATTAACTTTTAAAAATGAACCCTAATAGGGTTAGAAGCATTTGTGGCCTTCTTAATACATATTGCATACGTATTGCCAAAATTGCCTACTCAATTTACGAGTAATTAAAATATAAAAAAAAATCCGTAGCACACGTTTTATGGCTATTAATTTTTATTTGGTTAGACGTTAAAATTTGTATCAAACTTCTTGGCTTTTCTCATGTGTTGGAATCAACAAACAATTTCATGTGTTGAGGTCTCAACGCACCTTAACACACCTTTTTCACACCGCTGTATCCAGCTGGTCATATAGGATATACGACTCATGGTCGTATTGGATGCACCACCACTCATTTCGGCCACAAACTGCTCCGAATATTCGTCGAAGGATTTTCCTCTCGAAACGATTCAGCATCTTCTTAGAAGTTTAGGTCAGCAGCCAGTATTCACAAATAAGTTTAATCATTTAACTTGTCGAAAGTTAAACACACAAATTCTAATTTAAAAAGTAACGTTATTTTGCATCTATCTAACAAATCGTCAGAAAACTAATATGATATTCTTTTTTGTATAAAACATATAATAAAAAACAAATTCAAAATTTAAGCGCAAAATGTATTAATAGTGAACTTGAAATTCAATTCAGTATTACAGTTATTGTATTTTAATTTTAAAATATAGAAACTATTCGTAACTTTTAAAGCACAGAATTTTTGTTAAGAAAGCAAAATGCTGTGAGTAGTGTAGAATCCCCTTAGAAGAAGTTCTATTCAAAATAGAAATATATAAACGTATATCAAAAAGAAGAACATTTTAGAAATACATTTCCAATTTATTGGATTAAGCTATACTGATGAAGCTTGAAGCAAGCGTAAGTTAATACATTCTTACTACTAAGAACATAATGATATATTACGGATTGAATATAGACAGGGATACTAAAAAAAAATGTAAAATAGTCGATAGAATTGGTTCGGTTATTGTTCAATGGCGGTTTCGTGAACAATACTGCATTTATACGCAAAGGAGAACATTTTCTGTTTTGCTCTCTTTGATGGAAAATAGTAAAGCTGAAAGCTTCTACGTTAACGGTTCTAACGGTTGAATATTTTCTTCTATATTCACATTAAAAAAAATATATTCGAGTATTTATTCAACACTCAACGAATCAAATAATCGAAATCGCATTAAAATTAATTTTTCACTGCCTGATCAAATTGAAACGGCGGCATCTATCGAAGAGAGCTGTTTTGCCAATAAGCAGAATACATCTTTATTGATAAACCCATCTCCACTGTCACCAGTAAAGAAGCAATCAGTAATAATCATCAAACAATTAAAATTGCTCAACAACTACTTTTTTTTTTCGCAAATTTTAAATTAATGCGTTATCCTCTTTCATATACATAAAATCAAACAGAAGTAATGTTATTGAAACTTCGTGAAAAACTGCAATAGAATATTGTATAAGATTTATTGTGAATATATTATGTGAATAGTAAAAATGGCGGAATTTTTTTTAAAACGACAGTAACGACAGCTTACTATTAATTCTATTGTACGACAAAATCGATAAACTACGGCTTATCGATGATATGCATATTATTGAAACTCAATAAGTTAATAAATTCTGTTCCAATGTGCATACCGTTCGCTTCATAATTTGAAGTGTGTACATATTGTAATTGTAATATAAGATTCAAAAATTAAGTAAAAATGGAAAATTCCGTTAAGTTAAGTAGAATGTGAATAAATAAAGAACATGATATAGCCAGTAAGAGAGACCTCGAAAATCTGTGTTTAATTTTATCATCATCGTGGTGCGACAGCCCGACGTCGGGCCTTGGCCGCCTGGATCGTTGTCCTCCAATTATCTCGGTCAAGTGACCGCGTCCTCCAATCTCGGAAGCCCAGTAGCTGTCCGGCGTCCACATATAATGAGCTCTCCCAACGAGATCTCGGTCGTCTAGGCAGTCTCGCTCCGTCGACTCGTTCTGCATTCATTACTCTCTTCGGTATGCGATCAACGTCCTTTCTTTGTACATGCCCTGCCCATTGCAGTCGTTGTAGTTTGACGATTTTCGAGACTACCAGCTCATCGGACAGTTCATACAACTCCTGGTTGCACCGGATGCGCCATCCACCTCGTCGATCGCAAACAGCCCCGAAAATTCGTCGTAGAACCTTACATTCAAATGTGTCTAGCATGTTTCCGGAGGCTTGAGTTAGGGTCCATGCTTCGTAGCCATAGCATAGCACTGGTCGTATAATGGTTTTGTACACGCGGAGCTTCGTGTTTCTGTGCACATGCTTCGATTTCATTATGAGGAGAACCGAGAAAAAAGTCTTATTAACTAACTGTATCCGTCGCTTGATTTCGTCAGTTCCGTTGGCGTCCCTTGACAAGTTGTAACCCAGGTAAATGAAGTTGTTCGCGAACTCGATGTTGAAGTTCCCCACATTGATACTCGGTTGTGCAGGTGTCCTTGTCGTCGATTGCATCATTATTTTAGTTTTACCCTCGTTGATACGTAGTCCAACTTCTTTTGCAGCGGTATCGAGCGTATGCAGAAGTTCTTCTGCGTCGGCCAATCTTCGGGAAATGATGTTGATGTCGTCGGCGTACGCTGCTAATTGTGTCGACTTGATGAGTAGCGTCTTACTGTTGTCCATATTCATAGCCCGAATAGCGTATTCCAGTGCTAGGTTGAAGAGCGTCGGTGCCAGTGCGTCGCCCTGTTTCAGACCAGTGCGTGTTTCAAATAGATCAGTAAGTCAATTCTGGATCCTGACTTGTGAGACGGAGTTGGTCATTGTCATCTTTGTCAGTCGCACTAATTTGGCCGGTATACCAAATTGCAGCATGATGTTTTACTGCACTCCACGATCGATACTATCATATGCCTGATTGAAGTCGAGAAAGATTTGGTATACATATGTACGTTTACGTTGTATTCCCAGCACTTCTAGAGTATCAGTTTTTACCGTAAAGAGCTGATCGGTTGTGGAGCGACCAGGTCTGAAACCGCTTTGATATTCGCCAGTGATTCGTTCTGCGTACGGTTTTATTCTATTTTCCAGGATTTTCGTCAAAATTTTATAGGACGTACAAACTAGTGATATGCCCCTGTAATTCTCACACCGCAGTTTTTGTCCCTTTTTGTGAATTGGACAGATGATGCTTCTGCGCCAATCGTCTGGGATCTCCTCGTCCTCCCACACTCGCAGGAGTAATTGATGTACAGCATTAGCTAAACCCATTCCACCGAATTTTAGCAGTTCAGCTGGAATCTCGTCAGCGCCCGGTGCTTTATCTCGTTTTAGTGACCGCAACGCGAGGTCAACTTTCTCTACTGTCGGGGGTTGTATGGGTGGGCCTGGATCAACAATATGGTCGAGAGCTTCTTGTGTGGGGATGTTAGATGGTAGGTTCAGAAGCTCTTCAAAATAAGAGGCTCATCGTTTGTTAATGCCATCGGTGTCACTGGTGATGTTTCCATCCTTGTCCTTACAAAGGCTAGTCCTGGATTGGTAGCCGTTCTTAATTGTATTTACTATTTTGTACGCTTGTCTGGTGTTCCTATTAGCTAAATTTTCGTTAATATTCAGCAACTGCTCGTCAAAGTATCTAGGTTTCTAACGTATAATTATTCTATTTGATAGAGCCGTAGCTCGTCAAATTTTTTTCTCTTTTGGCTCTGGTTTCTCGTTAAATCTATTATCTATAGGCCTCATTTTTCGCGTCAAGTGAATTTTTGCATTCTTCGTCGAACCAGTCATTTCGCGCTCGCCGGGCTTTATATAAAATATTATCCTACAACCTTCTCTACGACATCTTTGATGGTACCCTTTAGTTCTTCCCAGAACACATGGACGCCTGTATTGTGTATGTTGTGTAGCATAAGCGGTAGTATACGCCACCGCCGTAGCATCGCTCAAAAGCTTATCCACCGCAAAGATTTTGGGAGTGCTGATTCTCGATTGGTGCACTGAGCAAATCCTACATCTGTAGGTAGTCTTCACCAAGTGATGATCTGAATCGCAGTTTGCTCCTCGATAGGAGCGGACATCCATCACACTAGACGCCCATCTCCTGCAAGTGAGGACGTCATCAATTTGGTTGATGCTGTGTGCGCCTGGAGATTTCCAGGTCTGCTTGTGGATGCGTCGATGCGGGAAACACGTAGAGCTTACAACTAGATTCCTGCTGCAAGCGAAGTCGATAAGTCGCTGGCTATTGCCTGCGTTCAGAAGTTACCGAAGAGCACGAACTGCTCGCGAGCTGCTCCGGAACTTGTCGATTATGCAGTCTGTGCCTGCTGAACGCGACTCTCGTTGTCACACACACTTCATATGAAAGTCAAGGAGAAAGAAGAAGAAGAAAAGTGCGAGCGGTGAGCAGAAGTTCTTCCTGCTCGGTGATCAATTGATCATGATCAGTTGGGCGAAAGTTGCTCAGTATCTTCTGAACCCACACTTGTCGTTACATTCTTCATGAAGACTGTGGCCTCCAGTGGTCCCCCGGTGTCAACTTTCATTTCCGACTTTCGCGTTAAAGTCTCCCAGCAGCAATTTGACGTCGTTTGTTGGAAGTGAGTCGAAGAGAGTTTCAAGGCGGGCGTAGAACTCGTCTTTTACTGCGTCTTCTTTAACTTCTGTGGGGGCGTGCACATTGATGAGCCAGAGATTGAAGAATCGAGTCTTGATGCGAATCGCACACAGCCGTTCATTTATGGGTTTGAAGTCAGTAATATGCGGTTTGAGGTGATTGTTCACTATAAATGCTACTCCAAACTCCTTGCGGCCCGATGGTTTGCCACTTGTAAAAATTGTGTGCGGTTTATTGTCATTGATCTCGCTGCCAAGCCAATTTGTTCCCTGGACTGCAGTAATGCTCAGTTTGTACTTTTCGATCTGTTGAAGGAGGGCCTTCTTGGCCGCGGCTTGTTCAGGGAGCGTACATTCCAGGATCCGAAAGAATAATCCTTTAGTCCTCTGCGTGGTCGTCGTTGTTGATCCAGCCGATCCGAGGCTTTTGTTCCAGGTTTCTTGACATGGAGTGGTTTTTACAAGGACGAGTTGTCAGCACATAGCTTAACCCCATTCAGGGGATGACCTCGGAAGATAGCTGCTTCAGATCAGACTTCAGATGGTTTAATAAACGTGCTGGAGTTCATACAACTATGTTGCAGGTCCAACTACGCAAGTCATTCCATCCTACTAAACCTGAGACGCTTAGGTGTTGGTCAGCCATTCAGGCTACAGCTATCTGCCTTTTTCCAAATGTCTTATCGCTAAGACTTGGCCGTCAGCAGTTTGAAACACTGCCGTTAGCAGGAGGACTATGGAAAAGGTCTTTTGCCCCCCAATCTATCTTTCAGTCTCCATGAATACTGCAATGCATTATATGTCAAGGTTACAGCGATGATTGAAGCTCTGACTTGGCTGGGGGCTGGGTAATCAAGCTGTAATTAAATCCCTGAGACCGGGCCTGACTATGTCAAAGACCGTGGAGGAATGTTGCTCAATGGCTGCGTTCCTAAAAAGAAATCGCTGAGTCGGCGCTTAGGTCCTAACCAGATTGAACGCAGCAGCAGCGGTGGCACAGCGGCGGCGATGACAGGCCGCTGTGTCATCGCGACAGATCTACCTGTTGTTGTTGTTGCTGCCACCGCTGCAGCTGCCGATGCAGCTGCTGCTGCGTTCAATCTGGTTAGGGCCTTAGTCAGCGCTTTACAATTGCTGGCCAGCACGTTGTGATTACTTTCGTGTTTTAGAAACGGCATACCGGCTGTCTCATTTGTCAAATGCCTGGGTCAGTTTGGCATTTGACAGAAAATTCGAAATTTCTTGCTTTTATGAGTGACCCACATTAATTAATTTGATGGAAAATATATGCACTCATCGTTGCTTCGAAACCAGCTATAAAATTAAAAGCGAATAGCAGGACTAAGCGACCAACTGTAGATGGGCAAATGGTAAAATATACAATACCTTTCAACAAAGCCGTCGCCCAAATTGGATTTGTCGCAAAAAAGGCAACAAATCAGAGGTCTTGTGGGTGTTATCATTGGGTATTGCGTAGTTAAGGAGCACGCCATGAGACTTCGCAACCCCTGCGATGACTACTGTAGACGCTGCTGTGACGAAGACAAGGAGGAGTGAATTTTTTATCTTCGCTGCACTTGTCCTATTCTTACAGGAGCATGAGGAAGACATTTCTGGGACTCCACTTCTTTCCTGAACATGATGACTTAACTAATGGTGGTGGTGGCAAAATCCTGGAAGTTCCGTCCGATTTAACGATTAGGATTGTCGGATGATGAGTCCCTGGTGAATGAACCCCATTGGTGTGGTGGACATCCGAAGATGCCCGTGGGGACAGAGCCTAAGGTAGCTTAATTGACCGTGAAGGTCGGGCTGTGCCATCTGGCGAAGAAAAAGGCTCCTCAACGAGCTAAGCAGCGGCCTATGCTTGCTGTAGCTCAGTTTGGGAGACGTGGGCGGTGTTTTCGCCGCTCGTTGCCCCTGTCCTTTACGTATTAACAAAAATGCATAGACCTGGGGAAAACAACACAAACAAGGGAGGTAAAAATGAGGAATAAAAAAAATGAGGCGATATGGATGGAATGGTTAGCAGATGGCTCGCTTGCCCTCGCGCTCGAATTGGGGTCCAGGTGTAATGGGACTCTCGGCCTCTGGTTTCGTACCACCGACAGATCCTTACTCATCAGGTGTTGCCATAGATCTGCCGGTGGAAGCAGCACTACCATATGGTCCATTGCAGGTGGTTCATTACACACCCGTGAGTGAGTGAGAGAGTCGCGCAACAGTGTCGACACTGTTTCGTTTTGAAAACGCACCCAATAACTATAGTTTCAAAAATTAAGTGCGTATCCTTATAGTGAAATCAATCGGTTTTTCCATGCTATTCCTTTATTTCTATGAAATAAAATCCAAAAAAAAAGAAAAACAGAATGTGGCCCAAGAGGGGATCGAACCCGCGACCTTCGCGTTATTAGCACGACGCTCTAACCAACTGAGCTAATGGGCCAACTGTCCACCGGTGTTTAGAACTTCTACTGAAATACTGACTGTAAGCTTGTATGTCGATTAACGTACAAGAAATGTCTAACGTAAATTATTGCTGAAATATTCTTAGAAAAAAAGGAAGAAATTATATCATGAACGAACATTTCTAATTATCCCTCTTCTAATAAGATTTCATAGTGTTAAATGCTTTCAATTCTTTATCGCTAAATACAGATTTTGACATCTTTTCCGCTCTGTATTATCGATGCTTGACAATTAGACAGCCATTTTGGTCTAACTTCACATTGTATAAATGACAGTTTGAGGTTTTCGCGTCCGTGTTGTGAAAGTGTATTGGTGCGTCCTGTTCGCCTTGTCGCAAAATTGATTTTGATTTTTGCTGTCCGCTGCTGCTAAAGTGTCGAAAAAGTGCAAACCTCGACGGCCTTAAAACTCTCTTAACACGGTGCACAACATAGCGTACATCTTCTGTCCGAATTAAAAACACTGAAAGCGATGGAGGCGTAAGTTTGAACAGTTGTCCTGCTGTCTGGACCTCACCTGAGTGCTAACGCATGCAAACTATTGAAATTTTGTCCCATTTCTGCAGACTTATAGATGAGGTCGAATCCTTGGAGGCTATTCTAATGGATGACGTGCAAATTATTCGAAATCCTGAAACGTAAGACTTGGTTTTGGTCGTGCAACGTACACTTGGTTAATTGTCACCCATTTTCAGAGACATCCCCGAGATAATTGAGACAACCGTTTTCCCCAATGTCGGCGAGGACACCGATCAGCAATATATTTGCGTCACACTGCAAGTGATCCCGTCAGCCGGCTATCCAGAAGTTAGCCCGGTCTTCAAGTTGCTCAAGCCACGAGGCCTTGATGATGCTCGCCTGGCCGAGATCAAGGACGCTTGCTCGCAAAAGTTGACCGAGTCGATTGGATTTCCCGTAGTGTTCGATTTAATTGAAGCGATCCGCGAACATCTGACGGGCAGCAATCTCCCTAGTGGACAGTGCGTTGTGTGTTTGTACGGATTTCAGGAGGGCGATGAGTTTACGAAAACCGAGTGCTACCACTATCTGCATTCGTACTGTCTCGCCAGGCACTTGGTGGCATCGCGACGCAATTATAACGAGGAACAGGACAAGTTGCCGCCTTGGCAGAGGAAGCAATCGAAACCGTTCCAGGTGAGTAGTCAATTTGTGTAGCTGGTTGGGCAGAAAATGCATCCGAGATGAGTGAAAAATCGATAGTGAAGGATGAACATGACACGTTATTGGAAATAGGTCACCGTTTTGGGTGCGGTTTTCACATTGGGCTTCTGGCGAGCTAGGTGGTCTAGGAAACAAACCAACTTTAATCCCTTATTATTTGGAAATTACAGTGAGATGCAGATGTTGTCGATTTTAAATTATTCAACAAACAACCCGACGGATAATTCTTATTTCCCAACTAGGTCCCTGGCTGTATTACTGAAAAAGAATAAAAACGAAAAGTGACGTGCTGAAGTTCGAAAATCCAGACCTCTTACACAGAGTCCCGCTTCGAAAGGTTTAAGGTGGATTTAGGGATGTAACGATAAATAAAACTGGCGCAACAGTCCAATTTTGGACCAAGGCCTCAAGATGTGTTAGCATCAATCTCATATATTATATCCTGATGGTGTTTTTTGTGTAGAGGTGTGTGATCAGCAATACGCTCAACCGAGTTATTTACCCCAGATGGATACTCAATTTAACAGCTGAGTGGGCTTATAGTCCGACAAGTGGGACCCCTTTTTTTTATCGAAGGCTACCGCATTCAGTAGGAATCGAACCGGGACCGGGACCCAGTGCATACAAGGCGAACCGGTCCGCCATCTGGACTACTATTATGTAACGAATATATGCATTCGTAATTGCAGATTATCCGCATAAAAATAAACATCGTCATCCGTGTCCCATTTCCTATCTTTCCATTATATGTATTCTCATCTGCAATCCTCATTTATGTATGAGAATGTTTATGCGATTTTTAAAAATTTATCAAATTTCCGATGTCAAGTATTTTTTATAGTACATATGTGTTCAGTTTAGTGTTTCCTTTTGGACATTCTTGTGAAAATTATAGTTGTCCCTCGTTTTATGCGGATTCATTTTATGCGATTCGATTTATGCGAATGAGTTGAATAGTGACTTACCTCGATTTGATTTGTTGGCAGCTCTTCATTCTGCAATGATCGGATACTGTTAAAAAGTCGCACTGAGCGATTAAACAACACATTATAGTTTTGCATTCCGCTATATGTAATTTCATCCATAATTCAGTGATTTAGTCGTCCAATGCGGCTTTCCGCACACACCCACACACACATGCTGTGTCCGGTCAAAAAAATCGCATTTCCCTTGCGGAAGAAACCGCGCCGTATAATTTGACACTTACAGAGCCATGTGAATTGTTTCGTTTGACTTATTTTCCTTTTTTGCCGGTAGCCCATCAAAAGAGAACAAGCTTTCAAAAGACACCCCAATCGGGTCCAGTTTTAGGCGCCAGCTTAGTCCTCGTATCCTCTTACCTAGTAGTTCATCATCAGTAAACTGATAACGAGTGTGCGTGCAGATATATCGGTACATATGGCGTGGGTGTAGTTGGACAGCTGAGTATGTGGTGAACGTTGTTGTTGTTGTGGTAGCGATGCTTCGAATACTTCAGTTGTTATATCGAAGGGGTTTGGCTGCTCTTGGCCGTCGAAAAACGGGTCTTTCCGGTACGAGGAACCGGCTGCCGTAGGAACCAGTGAACGTCATGGGGGGTGCCGTCACACGCTGGACAAGTATTTTGAACTGATGGGTCAATACGAGACACGTACGAATTTATTCGCGAGCACCATCCAGACCTGAGTTGAGCGTGTGCAGATCTTGTTGCAGGCAGTAGATTTACTTCATTTGAAGATCTGGGGCTCGGTTATAAGTTCTCGATTTACTTTTAAGCTTCTCCTCTATGTAGCGTGGCGATAGCAGTTCTGTAGAAGGTATCGTCAAATGGTTCTCTCTTGAAGCGCTGGACATCCCTTTCAGGATTTCGTAGGTAGCGACGAATATTGCGAAGAGGTGGTATTCTGTCCATAAGGTGGTTACGACGATAGCATCCTACTAGATATTGCTTCGATAAGAAGTTCTTATGGGATCTTAGTGGCATCATGTGGGTCTGTTGGTGTAGGCGATCCTGAGGAGACATCAGATGGCAGTCTGTCGCGGTACGTAGTGCAGCATTTTGACAAGACTGGATGTTATGCCATTGTGTATCGCTCAGATTTTGAGAACAGATAGGTGCTGCATAGTTTGCCACTGATCTGAGCTTTATAGGTTACCAGTAGGGTGTCCTTATCCTTACCCCAGGAACTGCCAGCTAGAGCTTCTAGAACTTTGTTTCTGCTTCTAATTTTGTCACAGATTGTTGATGCATGGACAGAAGATGTGGTCATGCTATGAAGGTTGACACCGAGTTTTTTATACCCTTCACGGATGTGATAGGGTATATTAACTTTGTCATGAAGTTTGCAACGCACCGAAGGAAGCATCTCCGACCATATAAACTATACATATTCTAGGTCAGTATGATGTCGATGTCGATTAAGCTTTGTCCGTCTGTCTGTCTGGATATATGTAAACTAGTCCCTCAGTTTTAAAGCTATCGAGCTGAAATTTTGCACAAAGCCTTCTTTCCTCTTCTTTCTTGTTTTACTACTGATATGCTTAGTTGCATTCTGACTTCGCGAAGCGTGAAGGGTATCATACCTTCATAGCATGTTTTTTTTTATTGGAATAAGTGGATCCCCTACTGATATTTTCAGTTGCATTCTGACTTCGTTGGTCCAGGAAGTGAAAAGCGTGGCTGAAGACTTCGGAGCAAACATGTGCAAGTTCTTAATAACAGGGAAGGTGTTGTTGAGCTCTTGAAGATACTGGTTGATTAAGTTGCACATGTGTTCAATATTATTACCCGTAGCCAGAATAGAACAATCGTCCGCATAGCTGATAATTTGAAGTCATTCAGGTGGTGTTAGGGGCATAGACAGATAGAGGTTAAACAGGGTGAGTGATAAAACTCTTGCGGAACGCCCTGTTTAAACCCGGCCATACACCATCCGGAATTACTGCCGGAAAAACTGGTCAGGCCCGGCCTTGAGGAATTCGTGCATCCGGCCAACTGAAAGGCCTGTCTGGCCGCGTGGCCAGAATTAACTTTTGTAGAAGTTTATTTCAATGTACCAATGTATCTGAAACTTGGCCATGGAAAATAAAATGCCGTACAATTGAATTCAATAGATAGAAAGATGCTTTGAATCTCTGACGATAAGATCGATTTTCAATTGTGCATCCGTCCGCCTAAAAGGCCTGTCCGGCCGCCTCTCTGGCCGCCTAAGACCTGTCCGGCCGCCTCAAGGCCTGTCCGACCGCCTCAAGGCCTGTCCGACCGCCTCAAGGCCTGTCCGACCGCCTCAAGGCCTGTCCGACCGCCTCAAGGCCTGTCCGACCGCCTCAAGGCCTGTCCGGCCGCCTCAAGGCCACCTATCCGGCCGCGTGGCCAGAATGAATTTTTGCAGGAGTTTAATTCAATGTACCAATGTATCTGAAACTTGACCATAGAAAGTAAAATACCGTACAATTCGATAGAAGGAAAGATACTTTATATTTCCGGCGAAAAAAAAATCAATTCAATTGTGCATCCGGCGCCTCAACACCGCCTGAAACGGCCATACACGATCCGGAATTCCTTAGGGCCCGGCCTGATCAGTTTTTCCGGTGGGGTATGGTCGGCTTAACTCTTCTGAGTCTGGACTTCCTATTTCTAAACTCAGTGTGTCTGCCAGCAAGGTAGTTTCCAATCTACTTGGTAAATTGAGCTGGAAGCTAAGTACAGCAGACGTCCGATAGCAGTGCGAAATGTTGATAATGCCTGCGTTCACGTCCCACAACGTTGTAATTGCGTTTGCAATCAGTTCGACTGATTTTGTTCGCGGACGCTCCGTTTGGATTTATGTTGGATCAACCAGACACCTGGGGAAATAAACCAGAAATTTTTCCTGGTCGATTTTCCCTGTCAACTGTTTGGTAAGGGGTATTAGCGTATTTGACAGTTCATAGTTGAAATATTGCATGCGACTGTCAGATGTTGTGGATTTTCGTTTTCGGTTTTGAAGTTTGCTTTCTAATTTTGTCGTGAATTTATGTAAGTGTGATGCTAATGAAATAATAATAATCCTCCCTGCATAATTTGATTTTTACATGGCGTTTTATGTGCTTATTTGCACCGAAGCAACACAAATTTGTGGCGATTTTGCAGTGTTTTTCATTTTTCCCGAAACCGTCGCGTTAGTATGGCTATTGATTTGAATTTAATTGAAGTTTTGTTTGAAATTCAATAGCGAATCGGTTGTCAGCGGTTTAATACATGATAAGATAACCGCAAAACAAGTCGTTCGGGTGGAGAATTGACGATTAGGTGGAGGGGTAATTCTTACCACAATTACAACGTTGCGGATCGTGAACACAGGCATCGGCTACGTTTTGACGAGCGGATCAGGAACAGACTTCTCCTCCATATGCTTTCTCCTCCGGTAAAATATGTACGGACAACTGTCAATATTTGGATCTGAAAATCTTCCCCTTCGGACCAGAATACTTTTCAGAAGAGAGAAGAGAAGTCTGTTCCTGATCCACTCGCTAAAACCCAGCCAATATCAAAGGCTTCTGATAAGTCAACCAGAATCTTTCGATGACATGAACGAGATTGGTTAAGGTCATTATAGGCTTGCGATGATATGACATCCAATGCCGTCGGCTAATTCCAAATGGGTCGTTAGCTTAGGTAGGAGTAGCACTTCAAGCGTCTTAGCAACCGGCGAAGATAGTCGCTTTGGGTTGTTTTTTTCTCGGGTTTCCTTTCTTCCAAACTTCGGGAATTACTGACGTCACGAATGATAGATTAAGAGTGGACGTTAGATACTCCAATGCTGACATGTCAAAGTTTTTGAGCATGATCATGAATAATTCATTGGGACCTAATGCTTTAGAGCTCTTGGCCTTCCGAATAGTGGCTGCTACTTCATCAGAAGAGAATTGGTATATTTGGGCGGTGGTTTCATTGCGGATTTTTCTACGAATTTTACGCTTAGATTTGTCGGCTAGCGGGTGTACGATAAATTGTCTATTAAAGAGACAAGCATTGTGTAGGGTCACTAATCATTTTGTTGCCAAATTGGACATTCACTCGTTGGTCGTTGGGATTAGTGAGAACCCTGACAGTCGTTGCAGTTGCAGACAGGCGGAATATAGATGTTGAAGATGTCAATCTCAGTATTCCCAGATTGAACTGCGATCGCCGGACAGGTAACATAATGACCGTAAAGGTCGGGCTGTACCATCTGGCGAAGAAAAAGATCCCTCGACGAGCTAAGCGGCCTATGCTAGCTGTAGCTCAGTTCGGGAGGCGTGGGTGGGGTTTTCGCCGCTCGTCCTTTACGTATTAACAAAAATTCATAGGCCAGGGGAAGACAGCACAAACATGGGAAGCAAAAGTGGGGAATAATAAAAAAATAAGGCGATAAGGATGGAATATGGTTGGCGAATGGCGCAGGCTGCCGTAGGAACGATTTCTTTTCTTTCTTTGTGGTTTGTGATTATTCTTGTTTATCTGACCTACATTTGGATTCTATCTCTTTGCGTTTATATTCATCTTGCAAATTGAATTTAATATATTCCAAGTTTTCTAAGTGCACGAACTGTCATTTATCATAATTAAATTATTATTACAGCCCGTTTGTCCTGTGTGTCGCGAGGCAATCAATGATGAATACGATCATCTGAGAACGGCAATGCCTCCCGCCGAACTTGAAATGGCTCCTGTCTTCCATCTTACCAGTGAACTCATAAACTTACAAGCACGAATGACAAATTTATTCTTACATCAAAAAAGTCGCGGCGGTATTATAGACGTAAGCGCCGAAGAGAATAATGTAATATCAATAGAACCAGAAGGGCAATCCAATGACGATCGGAAGACATCAGAGGATGCAGTCGATGGTTCGGCTCGAGAGGAATCGTCAATTGAAGTCCCGACTGTGTCAACAACGGTAATAGTCCCTATCAATGTACATTTTGAATTTAATTTTAATAAATTGCTATCTTATTTCAGCAACAGTCCAATGCACAAACCAGTCGCCAACAAGTTAACCGCTCAAACCATCATTCACATCGGAGCGGAGGTAGTCGAAATAGCCATGCCTCGCCGGCTGTCTCTACGCATACACGCTATACGCACGAACCCACTAATAATAATTATTCACATCATAATCGGCGACATTATAATCGGGGACGCAGACATCACAATCACGGACATCACCACCAACAGCAGCAGCAGCAGTCACAGCAACAAGGACCGGCCAATGATCAAACGGCTTGCAATACCAACAATAGATGACAATGGAGTTCAGATGCACATGATATTAATATATGGATGAAAATGCCGATTACTTGCTTATGATTTAGTATTTCGTTGTGGTTGTCGTCGTTGTCGTCTTTTAAACACTTACTCAAGATCAGAAGATATCGATTTAGTCGAATATGGAATTCGACACTCATCAGAACTTAGAACTCATTATTGACTCCCCCCATAATGGCCAAGTAGTCTCCAGTTTGGCAAAAGCACAAATAAAGGATACATTTTAGATTCTCTAAATTTTATGATCTATATGTGAACACTCCCTTCAACGGAACTTTTACACAGCATGGTCTGTGTTTCAGCAGTGGAAATTCCTTTCAAAGATATGAATATCCTATCGACTCATATTCAATATATCACTCCCAAAAAGGTTAATAACTGGAGAACTACAATCATAATATTAATTTAGATAGTATTAGACATTTTTCAATTCATTAAATGTATTTGCTCGAAACGACATTTTCGCGCATCACCTCATTAAGATAATCAAAAACCATGTAAATGTGACGGCATACGATAGAGGACAACCGAAATCTTCGTGGCTATTTTTCGTTAATTTGTTGTATTTAAAAAAAAAAGAGAAGAAAATGAAACACTGCAATTAGTAAAAAAAACGTTCTTTTGATTTTTATTTAATATGTATTTTTTTTATTATTTATTGAAATCCTTTACGTTTAACAAGCCTGACATTAAAACGGAAAGAGTAAGAGGGTGATGATTATAGCGTGCAATCTGTGCAATCGTACGAACAGAAAAACACAACGTGATAGCGATATATAATTGAAGTGGCACGACTGCAAACGTATTAAATAATAAAATAAAAATGATAAGAAATACTCGAAAGCAAAGACTTCCTTTATGGATGTATTTTGAATTTAAGCGTAGTGTGAGACTGCTGGTGTGTCTAGAGTAAGATGCAAAAAAAATGATACTTGATGCATTCCTAGTCGATTTTTATTTGAAACAATTATAGAATTTGCTTTTTTATTATTATTTAGTTTTAAATGATTAAATGGAAAGACAACTGAATAAGAGTTGTGACTACTCTATTTTATTATAATGGAAAAATTTAGTGTTTAATAAAATTTGAATAAATTTAAATTCATATTTAATAAAGACTCCCTTCTACTTAAAGTGCGTTTTTATTGGATCTC
Organism: Chloromyia formosa; assembly: GCA_964017055.1. Classification (NCBI taxonomy): domain Eukaryota; kingdom Metazoa; phylum Arthropoda; class Insecta; order Diptera; family Stratiomyidae; genus Chloromyia; species Chloromyia formosa. Next base: position 32,332,525 of record OZ024815.1, on the reverse strand, counting down.
AGCAATAAGATACAGTCGAGAACGGATAAGTGCAACCTCCTCGGGCGACGAAATTGATTGCACTTACAAGTTTTTCCACTTATCCGTTGGAAAGGCGAGAATGGATAAGTGCAAACTCCTCTGGAAGTTGCACTTATCCGTTTTCATATATAGAAGGTATTCCTAATTTTGAACATACATGCAATATGAGTTTATTATTTAAAGAAGTCTTTTATTGAAGCTTGTACAAAATTTTGCTGCATATAGGGGTACTGGTTAATTCGTGCGGTTTTCTAACAGATGGCGTAACTTCATTTTTATTCCAGTGATTCATCTTTCCAAATATGTGTTGGAAAGCTACTGTCATATAGTTTCAGAATCAGTATGTGTCATTTAGCTGAAGCGTAAACAATAATACTTTTTTTTACTCTGAAAATGACGAATTTTGAGCCGAATAAAGTGTTTTTGCGGGGAGTACTTCTTCATTACTTCAATATGAAGAAAGCCGAAAGTCATCGTATTTTGGTGGACGGTTGCACGGTTTAAAAGTGGCAATTTTGACTTGGAGGACGATGAACGGCACGGACAGCCAAAAAAGTTTGAAGATCACGAATTGGAGACATTGCTCGGCCAAGATCCATCCCAAACGCAAAAATAACTTGCAAAATCACTTGGCGTCGCTCAACAAACCATTTCCGATCGTCTAAAAGCAATGGGAATGATCCAGAAGGTAGGCCATTGGGTGCCGTATGAATTGAAGCCAAGAGACGTCGAACGCCGATTTTTCACGTGTGAACAACTGCTTCAACGGCACAAAAGACAAAATTTTTTGCATCGAATTATCACTGGCGATGAAAAGTGGGTCCATTACGATAATCCAAAACATCGGGTAACGTATGGATACTCCGGCCATGCATCATCCTCGACGGCCGTTCAGAATATTGGCCTGAAGGTTATGCTGTGTATTTGGTGGGACCAGCTGGGTGTGATTTATTATGAGCTGTTGCAACCGGATGAAACGATCACAGGGAAGTCTACAGACGACAATTGATGCGTTTGAGCCGAGCACTGCGCGAAAAACGGCCGGAATATGAACAAAGGCACGACAAGGTAATTTTGCAACATGACAATGCTCGGCCACATGTTGCACAGGTCGTCAAAACCTACCTTGAAACGCTCAAATGGGATGTCCTACCCCACCCGCCGTATAGTCCAGACCTTGCACCATCCGATTACTATCTCTTCCGATCAATGCAACATGGCCTGGCTGACCAGCACTTCTCCAATTATGAAGAAGTCAAAAATTGGATCGATTCGTGGATAGCGGAGAAGCCGGCCGAATTTTTCAGAAAGGGTATTCGTGAATTGCCAGAAAAATGGGAAAAAGTTATAGCTAGCGATGGACAATACTTTGAATATTAAATTTGTAACCATTTTTTCACAATAAAGCTTCAATTTTCTGTTAGAAAACCGCACGAATTAACCGGTACCCCTATTAAATATCACTTTTTCGACGTAATCCACAGAGTCGACTGATTGGTGATTTTGTCGCAAATATAAACGTAGTGTCCAATGCATTTAAAGCGGTTAACCTACTGACCGAGTCTTGATTCGACAGAAAATCATCATCTTCACTTATTTCAGTACAGTTTTGAAAGGAAACGAATTCTATGATTTCGTTGTCGTCCATATCCCCGAAACATGCTTCATTTTCATCGACATCCACCAAAAAGAGAAAATTGTTCGGTTGGATCTTTGCATTCGAGTGTTAAGCTCGACTAATATTTGCATCCACACATCTTGGGTCATACACGCTTTTTTATTAGGGTAATACTTTGTGGGTATCTTCTTTCCCCAGAAGCAACGAGAATTTCTTTACCTATTGAGTAAATTTCTTTCTCTGTTCCCGTCATATTGCAGAGGGAAAACAGAGTTATTCTAGTTTTATCTGACTTGTATCCTGAGGGATTTTCTCCTGAAAATCCCATTGTACCTGTGGGGGCGGCTTTGAAAAATGATGAATCATCTGCATTAAAAATATCGCCTTCCTGATATTTTTCCAGCCGACTTGGTAGAAAATGTTCCAGCCAATATGCAGCCGAAGAGTCGTCAGCGGCAAGTTTTTCTCCCTGTAATTTGTTGAAAGTGATATTATTTTTACATTTCCATCGGGACAATCATCCATTATTTGGCTCGAAATCAACGTTCATGTCTGTGGAAAACTTTTTGGTTTTTTATTTGTCGAAATCATGACAATACTGCTACATCAACAGGTTCATAGTGTCCTTTCTTAAAACGTTTCTTTTCAATGTTGAAAATTCTCGTTAAATTCTCTAATTTTTCTTTATTTTTGACAATTCGGCTTATCGTGCTTTCCGAAATTTTATATTTTTCTGCTATCTGTTTTCTGGATATGCCTTTGTTGTTGTGGTGGCGATGCTTCGAATACTGCAGCTCTTCTTACATCGAGGGGGTTTGGCAGCTCTTGGCCGTCGAAAAACGAGTCGTTCCGGTACAAAGAACCGGCTGCCGCAGGAACGTGGATATGCCTCTCATATTGATCTGTTGAATTATTTTTAATTTGTCGTTTACGCTTAAACAGTTCAATGTTTTCCCCATTCTATTGATAATATGTAACATAACATCATACGTACATATGTACATACTCGAAATATTTAATTATTCCTAGAGTTCAAACTTATATTACGTTTACACTATCCCCAGATTACTTCATCTGCAGCGTAATCAGGGTGTGGTGAGTTTAAAATTGTATGTATATGACAGTTGCAGATGAAGTCAGCTGGCGCAGATGAAGTAATCTGGGGATAGTGTTATATTACGTTTACACTATCCCCAGATTACTTCATCTGCATCGTAATCTGGGTGTGGTGAGTTCAAAATTGTATGTATTTGACAGTCGCAGATTATCTCAACTGGCGCAGATGAAGTAATCTGCGGACAGTGTAAACGTAATATAAACGTAATATAATATTACCTTCAGAGGCTGAAATAATTTGCACATTTACTAGAACTTTGTCGTAGAATTTAAATTGCCGTATTGAATAATAGTCCGACAATAATGCCTTAATTGGTATGTTCACATTTTTGACATGGATATGTCTTATAGCTGGGGGTCATCCTAAAAATCAGTCCGTCACACGAAATGTCTGTTTTTCTACTCGGGGGTCAGAAGAGGAAACAAGCCCATCGAAAATTTTTCTTTTCTGGTTGTGCATGTCGTTTGAGTGAAGTGGTCATTGTGCATGGCTGTTGCTTGTAGATCCGCGCGGGCGGTGCACTTGCGGGGATCCTGTGTGTACATGTTGGGATGTTGATTTGATAGCGATAAAGGTTCACGTTGTGGACGGCAAGAAATAACATAGTGTACGGGTGAACGGGCGGACTTTCAATGACCTTCAATTTCCGCCAATTCCCATTCATCATTTAATAAAATAGCCCGTGTTGTACTATCTGAATCACTAGGGTCCCAGAAAAGGTAGCAAGTAATTAGTCAGTTCGACTAACATTTGGACATGCGCAGACGCAATTTGAGAGAGTGTACATAGTTCCCCCCCCCCCCCCCCCCCCCCCCCGAAGATGAGCGGATGAAGTTCATTCGAGCCAAATCGGGTGATCCAGCGACTGTGTTTGTGCATTTGCAATGGCGGCGATTTGAGGTCTGACTGGTCCACAATGTGGGCCCACACCCCACGTGCAATAAACATATAGAACAAAATGGCGGATTTATACTAGGCGAGTTAGAATCTCTCAAGTCCCGAAATAAAGAAATATTCGTCGCAGGATGTTATATGTTATGATGTACATTCAGAGGTCTGCAGAAGATCAAATGCCCCCCCCCCCTTCTGCAAAAATTCCAAAATTTTTCTTGTGCATTCTCTTTGTGCGTGTGTTGGAATGTTTTGTTTACTTTTGTTAGTTTCCCTTTCTGTTTGCTGGACACAATCGCATAGAGTGGCACGCGTTACTTGAGAAACGGATTGTGTGTGCCGGACCCGGACTGTTGATTAAAGGGGCGGGATGAGGCGGATAGTGTGGGAGCGATTTTGCAATAGATACACAAACACAATACACGTCCGATTGGGAAAAGATGGTGGGAAGCGTGATTGCGATTAGCAGAAACGTACTCAGCGAAATGTTGATAGGCTTCAGTCTGCAAACTGTACCGAACGGGTAGATGGAACAGGGTGCACGAGAGGAGGTGAATATTGCACACACGCGATGCAAACGAAAACGAAACGATCCCGCGAGAGAAAGGAGCCCAAGCGGACAGGACAAAGCAAAGCAGAATTTATGACGAGTATCTACACTGCCACCAGATACATGGGTACATGGATATGTCTTATGCCTACCGAAAGCGTGGGACGTGTTTTCTCGAATGATTTCATCCAGTATAACTATACTGGGATCTTTACAAAACTTACGTCGATATCTTCAACACAACAGGTTCCACGCAGTCGGTAGTCATAGACATATCCATGTTCCGATGTATCTGCATGCAGTGTAGATACTTTGTATCTTTTTCAACTTCGTCTTTCATCTGTTGAAAGCTTTCAATGGGTTTGTTTTCGATTTTCGTTCATGGTTTTCCACGTCCATCTACTGAACCCCTGAAGCTGAATGCGTCCTAGCTTTCAAAACTTCCAATTGCCGAAGTTGAAGAGCAATTGCACCAATCCGTTACAATTTACTTGTGTTTAGGATGGGCCTGTCATACATTTCCATTTCACTCAAGCGTGTTTTGCACTTATGCGTTTTGTAATTATAGAGGCAATATTATATGAACAATAGGCGAAAAGTCAACGGGCTTTTATATACATATATTGCACTAATGCGATTTTTGTACTTAAGTGTTTTACACTTATCCGTTCCCGACTGTATTAACTTTTTCATTAATGAGGCATGAGGCATTTATCGAAATATTTTATTTTAACTTATACATACAAGAAATTTAAACTAGCGAAAGAAAGGCTTTTTTTCAATCTCTGGCTCATCAACGTGCACGCTCCGATTGAAGTTAAGGAAGATGCAGTGAAAGACGAATGTTATGCCCGTCTAGAGACACTATTCGACACACTTCTAACAAACGACGTCTGCTGGGAGATTTTAATGCAAAAGTTAGGAACGAACTGGAGGACATAGCCTCCATGAGGAAGGAAATTATAACGGCCAACGATTAGTCGACTTCGCCTGCATTTAGGAATCTTATCGTAAGCTCCATATGTTTTCCGCATCGACGCATTCACAAACAGACTTGGAAACCTCCAGACGCACGTACCGTCGATCAAATTGACGACATCCTTATTTGCAAAAGGTGGGCTTGGATGTCCAATCCTATCGAGGAGCAAACTGCGATTCAGACCATCACTTGGTGAAGAGAACCTATCGGTGTAGAATTTCTTCAGTGCACCAATTGAGAATCAGCCCTCCCAAAATTTTCGCGGTTGACAAACTCTTGAGCGATGCTGCAGCGCAGCCCTTTGAGGAAAAACTACCACCTGTGCTACACGACATCAGCAACACAGGTGTACACGCGTTCTGGGAAGAACTTTAAAGCTACCATAAAGGAAAGGTTCTGGGCAGAACTTAAACGTACCGTAAAGTAAACGGCGAACATTGCGTTGTCTTCTGGCATTTTTTTATAACATGATTGACGACATTGGTTTAGCATGCTATTGGTTTTTACAGATGAAATGTCGGATTTTGACATGCAGTTAGCTGCGATTTCTATGTATTAAACTGCCACCAGGCGGCTCTAGTAATATGACGTATTGAAGTATAAGTACTGCTACTTTGGCTTATGGAGTCATTTCGGTTTTGTACTTCATGGTGATCGGTAAAAAAAGAAAAAGAGCATGGAAGCGAGTCAAAAACGACTATTTTTCCTCTACGAATCTAATCTAGAGTACAACGCAACGGAAGCAACGAGGAATATCAACAAGGCATTTGGACCTGATACGATTAACGAACGAACCACTGCTTGTTTGTTACATGCCTACGGTTTCGTCTTCATCCCCGGTGTTGAGGGATAGAAAGTTAGCTGCCTCTATTGGGTTCTCCCACAGCGATCTAGGAGTCAGGTGAGTGGGTGCAGCTGGGCAGTGAAAGATATGGTTTACGTCGTGAGGGGTTCCGCTACAAGCAAGACAGATGTTTGAGACGTCCTGTTCTATGCGAGATAGGTAGGAGTTCAGTCGTGAACACCAGCCTGACCGAAGTTGGGTGAGTGTTGTTCTCGTAGCTCTCGGAAGTCTTTCCTCTTCCTGAGATATCATTGGTTTGGTAGTATGGACGAGAGAACTGACCTTGTTGACCTCTTCTCGATGTATTGCTGCGATGGCTGACCTATGTGCGTTACTATCAAATGGTTCCCTTTTGTATCTCTGGACGTCTCTTTCAAGGTCCCTCAGGTCGCGCCTGACATGTCTGGGCGGCGGCGACTTGTCCATGAGGTTGAAGTTAGGGTGATCACTTCGATAGCAACCCACCAGGTATTGTTTGGCAAGAAGCTGGTTGTGGTCCCTTAAAGGCATCATCCTGGTTTCCTGATGTAGATGGTCCTGGGGTGACATCAGGAGACAGCCAGTAACAGTACGGAGAGCGGCATTTTGGCACGTTTGAATCTTCTTCCATTGTGTGTCACAGAGATTCTGCGACCACACAGGAGCCGCATAGTTAGCCACATCTTCCGACTGCTTTATACCTGACCAGTAGAGTTTCTTTGTCCTTGCCCCAGGTGCTACCGGCCAGGGCTTTGAGGATCTTATTCCTACTACGTATCCTATCGCACACAGTTGAGGCATGGGGTGATGATGTGGCCATGCTATCTGGCGTAACTCCTAGGGTTTTAGGATGGTTTATGGTAGGAATAGGATGATTCCCGATGGAGATTTCAAGCTGCATCTTGACCTCCTTCGTCCAGGTTGTTAATAGGGTTGCCGAGGATTTGGCCGCTGAGACGGTCAGGTTCATGTTTATGAAGAACGAGTTTAGTCGTTCAAGATAACCGTTGATATTTCTGCACATAACCGCTATGTCGTTTCCTGTTGCTAGAATGGAGCAGTCGTCAGCGTAGGAGATAATGTCGATCCCTTGAGGTGGTGTTGGGAGTCGTGAGAGGTATAGATTGAAAAAGGTAGGAGATAGAACTCCTTCTTGAGGTACGCCTTGTTTTATCTTCCTAAGCTTTGATTTGCTGTTCCTGAATTCTGTATAGGATTGCCTGCCAGAGAGATAATTGGCAATCCATTTCACTATTTGCGTCGGAAGCAATGGATGGTTGATGTCAGACAAAAGCACTGAATGGCTGACAGTGTCGAAGGCCTTCGACAGGTCAAGCGCCACCAATATTTTTCTGTCACAAGGACGAGCCTGGTTGAGACCATTATGGATGCGGGATGTAATGGCATCCAAGGCCGTGGTCGTACTGTGCATGCTTCGGAAGCCATGTTGGTGATCGGCGAGCTGGATGTGGGCCGCAAGAACAGGGTGGATTAGTGCTTCAACCGTTTTGGCAACTGGTGACAGTAGAGTTATTGGACGATAGGATTCGCCGAGTGTCGCTTACTTCCCAGGTTTGCCGTCACTTGCAATAACTTGGAAAAGTGAAAAAGCTTGACAAGTGGGTTCCGTGTGCAGGGATGGAGTTATACTGCTCCATGACAACGCACGACCTCATATATCGAGAACAACGATCCAAAAATTGAACGGGTTGCGCAATGAAACTCTTCCTCACCCGCCATATTCACCAGAACTCTCGCCGACATTTCATCTGCACCAACCCAATAATACCATAATAAAAAAAAGACGACAAATTCAAATTTTTGTTCCAAAAATATTTATTATTTTTTTGCATTTTCTTCATACCAAATATATTAACATACACCTGTAACTATGCCGCCTGCTAAGGGTGCACAACCAACTCAATCCCCTATTTCAGAAAGGGGTTGAGATATTTCTTTCAAATTTCACCCATATAATCTAGACCAAAAGTGTAGAGATATCAAGGAATTTCAGACCTTTAAGTGCATTTTCACACGAAGAGCCGTACGGCTCTCGCTCGCGAGTGAGCGCTTTTTCCGCTCCCACCTTCCATTCATTCACACGAAGAGCCGTACGGTTCTCGCTCGCGAATGGGAGTGAGGCGCGCAAGACTGAAATGCAAAAAATACACTTCAGCTTTCACACGGGGAGCACGAGCCTTTACGTCGCACGAATGAGAGCCGGTACAGCTCGTGCATGTCGAGCCGTCGCGTCGCGCCTTTTGGTCTAAATGCACAGCGAGAAGTGCCGGCATTCACACGGGAAGAGCGACAACGGCTCTCGCTCCTCAATCCCTCGCTACCCGGCGTCAGATCATGGATTTCGATGTGGAATTATTGATCAATTCAGTGCGTATCCGTCCCGCCCTTTGGGACAAAAGTATTGAAACTTACAAAGGACCCAAATGAAATGGCGAAGAATCAAAATGTAATTTTGTATAATCCATTGCATGCAACGCGTACTTTGCGACTGAAAGCAGAACGAGAGCCATTGTCGCTCTTCCCGTGGGAATGCCGGCACTCCTCGCTATGCATTTATATCAAGAGCCGCGACGCACGCACTCACTCGCGAGCGAGAGCCGTGCGGCTCTTCGTGTGAAAGTGCACTAAGGCTTCCAGCGAAAAAGTTACTGGAATTTAAAAACGCAAGAGGACGAGGGTTAAAAGACCGAGAAGTGAAAAAAAAGGTATTTACTAGGAATGTCTGCCCGGCTGGACTGGTTTGCATGCTCCATCAAAAATGAGAACAACAGAACGATTTCATAACAATTTGAATTTTTCCGTCAAAATTATATACGCCTGTACCAACCAATCTCACCGCATATTTCCCTCTCCGAATTTCAGGTGGTAACGCAAGCTATTCTTTTTTTCTCCATTAACTACTAAACCTGCGAATTTCCACCAACCCCCCCATACACCCCAACCTGTCGATAAAACCACTAGGTAATTCTTCTTGTCCAGTACTGGAAATAAAACTGCAAAAATGCGACATTGTTAATCATCTATTGATCCATGTTTTCTTTGTTTCTCTTCAATTCACCAATTTGATTTCAATTTGACTGTTTCGAGTACATGTGAATACATTAAAGTGTATGATTTTTCATTTTAAAATTTACTTTATTTTTGTTTTATTTGTTTCATTAACTATAATATTCACGTGAAATCTTTGTAATTTTTTGTTTAATATTATAAATCGCTTACTCGCTTTCAAAAATGAAATACATCCATCATTCACACAAAACGACAAATATCTAATTTATGGTATACTGTTCGCAATGATCGCTAGTAAACTTTTACAGTTCAATCACCAACTTCTATTTCAGGTGCAAATTTATGATCCGAATATCAGTCGTTGATCGCAATGAAGAATGAATATCAAGTCAAGTACAAATTGAAACTCATCAATTCGCATTGTTCTCAATTGATCTGAAAAAGAAAGTTTGTTGATGCGATCTAGAACAGTATAATGTATGGATTTTTGGATTTTCTGTCAACATCCGATACTTAGCTGTATATTAAATCTATTATATATCTATAATTCTGCATTTCATTATCATTCAGTATGTATTGCTACTTAATTCAATCTAAAATTATCAATTAAAATAAACAAAAAATACAGAAATTAATATTTCAACTAAAAATTAATTCATTAAAATTATACAAAAATTCTAACTGCGAATTGTAAATTAATAGTTAAAATAAACCAAGAAAATTAAAGAGAATTATTAACTAAATCTATTAACTCAGGCATAAATTCACTTTCTTCTTTCAAATACATATACAAAGCGCACATACGACGATTTTTGTTTTGAGAGAATTTTTTTTTCTTTTCTGTCAATTCAGTTCAATTCTACTTTGAATAACGCGGCACAATTTGCACGGCATTTCGCAATTTATACGACTAACTCGGTGCGAGAAATATTAAATGGTCGTCCATTTTCGAGCGATTTTGGTGATTTCCAGCTTCCCAAAGCCATGAATAAAAATGACAGTGCTAAACGGGCGCATATTTTAATATTCAAAACCATCCATCTCAATTTGTGTGTGTGTGTGCAGTGAATCGATCAAATTTACAATAAAATTCAGAATAAATTTAGCATTTGATATATTCAAATAATAAGAAATTATGACTGCGATGTTATTGACAATCTAAAGTTTATTTTTAGTGTGGAAAATTTGTTTGGACTGCGGTATTGGTATTGGGTTTTTATTCGTATATTTGTTTTTATTATAAAGAATTTATAAATTAGTAGGACCTTCACGAGTTTTTGAATGAAATTCGAGAAAAATTCTGCACAATGTAATTTGATTTAAAACTTCACATCGAATTCAGATCATTGATTTGTTGTAATTTACTCACAAAAACAAAAGACTCAAAAGTTATACAAAGAAAAAGAGATTTTTTGATGATTATTTTCTTACATTGAATTTTCAAAATGGTAATTGTTCATTGGAATTGGCATTATGGACCAGTATCGAATATTTTTATCTGCAATATTGTTACATAAGATTAATTTTCAGAACGTCTTGTTTAGACATTGTTTTAGTATTGCAAATATTTCAATGTGCCTTTTTTAGGATAGTGATTTTTGACTGTCTTACTATTGTAAATCTCTCATGGTTTATTGATTTTAATTGGTTTTCTTTGTCTTCTGTTACAAGTATTTTTTCTAACTTAATTCTTAATTGTGGGATTCCTCTGAGCAACACCATTCACAGTCTTTGATTTAAGGACATCATTTTCATATTTCATGACAGTCTCTTTGCCGTTTTCATATACCCTGAAAAAAAAAAGAAAATAAGATGTTTGAAATATGTAATTCAGTAAAGAGAGAGAAAAATGATTAAACTATATTAAACAGCACGAGTTCAAGAAAACAAAAAAAAAATCTCCTGGTATTAGTTACACAAATAGTTGAATACGTTGATGACATTAACATCATGTCAACATCAACCAAACAGGCAGCGAATGAAACCAGGGCCGATCAAAGTCTAACTTAAGGCACAGGCAAGGAAATTTTGGCGCCCCTGCACATTTTTTCAGAGCAGTTTCTCATATAAACTAAAATAATGCATCGGTTCAAAAATTGTTTGCAAATATTTATCATCTACATGCATATTTGGAATCACTGATCTTTCTTTAAATCGCTGTTACCCTTTATACTAATATCGAGGCGATTTTGCTTAGCACTAATTATCGTCGATAATGGTCGCAACAGACGATCGAAGCAAACGGCTCGCAACCACGTCAATTTCATAGAACGTGTGAAAAAAAAATTCTCCTCATTTCCACTGCGTTTCGCGAACCATTTGGTTCGACGTGTGTGTTGAGCTTAAGTCACGCTCACTGAAGAATATGCATATGTTGGACAAACGGGTCGATCGATCGAGGTACGGTTTAAGGAACATACCCACAGTTCGAAATTTTCTAATTTCTCCGACCATTTAAAAGAAACCGGCCATCGTATCGGTGAAAAATTTGAGCCTCGTATTCTTCATTCCTGTTCCAAAGGGAAAAAACTCGATCTCCTGGAAGCTCTAGAGATCAATAAAACCAACCGTTTACCTGGTAAGACTCGACCAGACAGACCTTAACCGTTCCAAACTTCTAAACCTTAATTACCCATACATTTCTAAACAATTCCATTTTTTATTACATTTTATGATCCTTTTTCTCCTTCTTTTTTCTTTTCAGGTATTAATTAGGTATAAAGGAGCTTATTTTCGTTTTTTGTCTTTTATATTCGTTTGATTGTGTAAGATAATGTTTTTGTTGTTTATTCTCTCTTAATTGCCCTAACCCCTTGTGGGGCATAGCGCGTCAACTGTTCCATGTGGCCCAGTTGACGTTTCGACGGCATAAACTGTTGCAGTTACCAGCATGCACCTCCTGCACAGAAGGAAAGCCCCACTACTTAATCAAGGAGATACACCGGTTATGCGGTCTCCTCGAGGAAGTACAAATCATTTGGGTCCCCGCTCACTGTGGTTTCGAACTCCAAGATTTAGCGGATGAAGCTGCCAAATTGGCCAGGGAAGCAGGCACCTGACTAAGGGCTCCGCTGTCCAGCGGTGACGGCATCAATCGGATCCTCTCGCGGATTAAGAATGACTAGAATGAAGAATACAAACGTATGTCCACCAGGAAAGGGATCTTCTTTTATGAGATCTTCCCAAATCTGCCCGAAAAAGTATGATTCAATTCAGTCAATTACGATTCCAAAATTATTAAACAGCTAAACAGGATCCTCAGTGATCACGCATACAATCGATCCTTTCTGGCCAGAATTGGAGCATATGACTCCAACGAATGCAGTGTCTGTCTAGTGGAGGAAAATAACAATCATATTATCTTTGAATGTGTCAGATGGGGCTCGATCAGACAAAATTTTCCTTTCCTACATAATTTTCTAAACATCAAAGAACTGCTTAGAGGGTTCCGGAGAGACAACATTGAAAACTTGGCATTCCTTAGTGAAGCGAATTTTCATATATGAAGAATAGCAAAGGATTTGACCAGGCACCCCTCAAAGCTTCACCTTCTGGTTGAGCAGGGACGGCGGCTCTGGGCTTTCCTTTTCTTCCTGGTTTCTCTTCTCACCGTGATAAATCTCCTTTCTAGTTATCAATACATAGTTGGCAATTTTATAATCAAAGTAAACCAATGAATAACGAAAACTGGCTACCATGCACTACCCACTGCTCCTCGTCCTCCTCCCTTCTTCCGACTGTTAACACCACACACACCCTGTAGGAAGTCAAACCCGGCTTTTTTTCTCGCCTTTCCCCTTTGTATAGATGACATGTGGGGGAGCCTATTATCCCTTGAATGTCCCTGCATCCCTCTCATCGGTATTAGGTTTAGTTTTTTCCTTTTTGTCTCTACTGTAAAGAAAATATCCTGCAAGGTATCGTCATTTGTATACCTTATGTACTAGGATATGGAAACTTCGTAGTTTTTGCTAGTTATAAGTATGTAAGTACTCAGTAGCTATTTTATGAATAGCTGTTAAAGGTTCTTTCGATGTTTGACGTGACCGCTTCAAACTTTAGCTTTTAGTTTTAGTAGTAAGCTTTTCTCCCTTAGTTTGTTAGGGCTTTCTATCCTTTACTTATGTAAACCGATGACAGGCATGGGGGGTCCTTCTGTGGTTTTTTTGGCTCTTCCTCTGGGAGTTTGTGGCAGAGTCGTACCTGTACAAACCTCGAGTGTCTTTTTGTATACCAATCAGAAGAAAATTTGTATTAATAGCTGTAATTTAGATAAGTCTAGCTGATAAGATAGCTGTAGTTTAATTAAAAAAAAAAATTGTTTCAAAATTAATTGAAAAAAAAAATTTAAAAATGTACTAATATATACAATTTTCATTTACATAACTAAGAACACACAATGCTGGATTACGTTACTGAATTTAGAATTTATCGATTATCGCTGGTGTTATAGGCTCTGCCTTGCCAACCGTCTCTACGAAAGTTTGCACATCTTTAGGGTGACCCAAACATCGCGGGACAATCCAGAATAAAATCAATCAATCAATCAATCCTGCACACCCATGGCCACGAACGTCGTCGTGGACGGGATTCGAACCCGAAACGCCGGTAGTCAAACATGAGACGGATGCCTCAACACACTGCGCCCCCGGTCGCCCCTTTATATATAGTTTTCATAATTGTAATTTGCATTCCTCTGATGATGCTCGAAAGAGCAAAACGCGTTAGGAATAATAAAGTAAAAAGTGGAAAACGGTACGGTAGTGGTACGGTATATTTTCTTTTGGTTTAAAAATGAATTTCCACAAAGTTGATAAGTCGGCAATCGAGTCAATATAACAAAGTATGTGTATCCTCTCTAGAAATAGTGAAATTTTTTGAAAGAAATGAGGCTCAGTATACTGTGCAATGGTACTCGAAGAAGTTTCAGCAAATGGGCCCCACCGAGCGGAAGAAAGGCTTTAGACGATCAGGAAAGAACGACCCCAGTTGTAGATCGCGAAAGCTTACCAAACTGATTCAAAATTTCCTTAGAAATGATCTAGTTTTAGCAACGGTTTGCATACCGTTTGATGAGAAAAAGTCTGGCGAAAGCTGGCTTACGTATATGGAAACCAGACGGTAAGCCAGACTTTCCGTTAAAATATTAGACCATGTACTCCCCATGAAGCAGAACCCGCGTATGCACAAGCAATCAGCAAGCCATGCCTTTTTCTTGCCATGCACAACGTCCTCCGCAGTCACCCGACATGCACAACAGCGATCACGATTTTTCTGCCATGTACAACTCAAGTACCCCCGACTCTGCGCATGTACAAGCAATAATATCACCACGTCCACGGCATATACGATAGTGGCTTGGCTGCCATGTACAACGCAAGTAACCTTCAAGAAGCCGACCCCGCGCGCGCACAAGCAATCGCATTTTGCTTGGCATGCACAACGTTCACCTCAGCCAACCGACATGCTAAATAGCGACTGCGACACTCAAATGCGATGCGACTGACCAAGCCATGCGATGCCTGTTGGCAAGTGCAGTCGTTTGAAGGAACACAGCTCTATAGGCAATACACACAAATAGTACTCAGTGCTGATCGCTGGGCTGGAATAGGTGTGCTGTTGTCGCAGTGTGTAGTGTGCTCCGTGTTCTGTGACTTGATCGGTATTCGCGAACAATGTGCGACGATCGTTTGCATAACAAAACGTACCTAAAATACGGAATCGCTCCGCGTTGAACAGCTTCATGTGTTTCTATAGAATTGATCACTGATAGCGAATCGCAGCCGCGTTGCGCGATTCGCTCGGGCATAAACACAACCTTAAATCCACAGCTATTCGTGGGATCTTCATGAAAAAAAATAAACAAACAACAAAAATCCAAAAAAGCGTTGTCGTTATCCCAGATGAGCTGCATGCATATGAGGAACTGGAGGAAGCTTTCAGCACAACGTGGTTATCGCTATAATCACAGAACCTCTACCCAGAACAAGCAAAAGTGCAGACATACCACCGCTGCACGTACCGAGCCCCTACTCAGTATCAGCTGGGAGTGTAGGCTTCGAAAAGATTAACGTCCATATGAGGAACTTGAAGAAGCACTCCGCAGAAAGTGGCTTTTGATGGCCTCACCGAACGTAGTACTAGCAAAAAGTGCAGAAATACCACCGCTGGAATATGATGATACCGAAATACCGATGATATCTACCGAAAATTAGAGACCTATCAAGTGATTCGATTCGAGAATTCATTTTTGAGTTATATGGTTCCATTTTCACCCTTTCGAAAGCAATTCAATTCGAATCGAACTACATGACAGTCCACTTGCTCAGTACCAGCAGGGAAGGTAGACTTAACAACACTTCAATGAGCCACAAAGACACAACAACCACATTTTTACCAGTCATCCGTTAGCCAGCGTCAGGAGAGGACGTGTCGTGAAGTGGCTGCCATTAATTTGCTGCGCAATAGCCTAGTAACCTATTTGTGCAAACTAGTTAACAATTCCCGGAGAAATTGTTAGTGAATTGTCTTTAGTGGAGTGATTGTGCTGCGAATCAGCGCACATTAGCGACGTTCTCAACCGGGCGTTCTGGTGGATGACTCACCACATGGTTCAGAATCGTCTAGAAGGACAGGAGTAGACGATCAAAAACACATTTAAATCTTGGCAATACAACTTATTGAATTAGGTTAGCCATATTAACCAGTATATTAGCCATTCTGTCTTTTCTCTGTATAGAGTTATAGTCAGGTTTTGGCAATACCTGGTTAGATACCTGCGCACTGCGTGCGCAGCTATCAAAGGAGAAGGAAAAAAAACCACATTTTTACCCATTGGAAAGGTACCCATAGAGACGATCCAAATCAAAAATGTGTGTTTCTTAGTTGGCTGTGAGGCGAATGCCCAGGGTTTCCGATGGCATAGAATGGATAGCCTAGTGTTCAACCTAACAAAGGCGATAGGGGATGGGGAGGAACTTCTTGACGCGCACATTAGCCACACCCTCCAATTTGTTTGAGAAAATTTACCACTTATCCATACACATGTTTGCAATTTCCATATAGACGTTAAGCTCGTCTTGAGAAATGTCTTGACCCGATAAATGTGTCCGTAAAGCCCTCAGAGCTTTCTTTATAGGGATGGATGGAAACAGAGCTTTGATGTCAAACGGTACAACAATTTCATCTTCGTTTACTGTAGTCTGCTGGATAAGATACCAACTATTTCGCTTTCAGAAGTCATTTCTTCAAAATTGACTGCGGTACAAGTATGGGCAACCCACTATCACCGCTTATATCAGAGGTTTTCATGGCGGAACTCGAAATGGATCGTAAAGAGCGTAATTTGCTACAGCGGACCTGGCACAGATACGTAGACGATGTGTTCGTAATTGTTAAAAAGAGTGATCTGACCACCACGTTAAACTTACTATGAACTGAATATACGGAAGTGAATTTCACGTGTGAGGTGGAAAGGGAGAAGAAGCTAGTGTTTTTAGACTTGGAGCTACAAAGAAACCAAGAAAAAATCGAGGTTACAGTGCACTATAAACCAACAGCAACATCACGTTACAGTAGTCCGGATGGCGCAACGGTTAGCACGTTCGCCTTCAACGCACTGGGCCCCGGTTCGATTCCGGGGATTTACGTGTCGGACTATGAGCCCACTCAGCTGTTAAATGAGTACCCATTATGGGGTAAATAACTCGGTTGAGCGTGTTGCTGATCACATACCTCTGCACAAAAAAACCGTCACGATCTAGAAAATGAGATGATGCTAACTCATCTCGAGGCCGTGGTTCAAATTGGACTGTTGCGCCAGTTATTTATTTTATTTATTTAACATCACGTTACATCACAAGTGACTCGTACGCACCAATCCAACATGAATTGGCTGCATTTCAATGGCACACTGCCTAGCGAGTCTTCCCCTATCTCTCTCAAACTACATGAAAGAACGCAATTTCTCTATGGAAACAGCTAAAACAGCGAAAGCGTTATTGAAAAAATCGTTCGAACGCATGCTCAGAAACAATCTAAGATGAAATTGTTAACACTTTTCATCCAACCGATCAGCTGATGATTTTTCTCTACAAGCTCTATCGACTCAACATAACGTAACTGAATTTTCTTTTTCGTATTTGACTTCGTATTTTTTGTTTGTATTTGACTTTTATTCCGGTTTAGCTTTTAATGTTATTGACTTTTTTAGTTTTCAATACAGCTTTAATCTAAACGTTCTAGTTTTTGAGGAACTTTAACATATAGTAATTGACTTTTTTTTCTTTTTTTCTCTCCATAGCTTTAATTTTAACTCTCTCGCTGTTTTTTCTATCTAAACGTAAAGTAATGTAAATGTATTTCTCTTTTGGCTTTTAATTTAATTTATTTTTTATGTTTTTGTTTTGTTTTGAGATCAAAACTGTTACTGCAAAAAGCTGCCCGAAATGCATACAAATAAAATATATCATGCAAATTTAAAGTTCGATGTTAAATAACAAGTTTTAATTCTTATAAAAAACAATAATACGGAATTTGCGCATCGTTTCTCTTAAACCATAAACTGGTGATAACTGTTAGGGAAAAGCTACTGTCAAATTAGCGTCAAGTATAGTACAAAAATGGTGCAACGATAACGGCTTACGAGTTGATCCGGCTAAAATGGGGCTAGACGCTCAATCATTGCACATTTGCCTATTTCGCCTCTCCACACTCATTTAAAGACAGAATGATCTACCGAACCACCGAGAAACATTGCTAGATATCATCTTGCATAGTAACACATGCTTCATTCGGCAATGCCTTGTAAAAGAGCACGAAAAAAGATATGAATTGTAATCAACCGTGTTATCCATTCACGAAGGTCAATCGTAATTTAAAGCCCATTAGACAATGTGTATCTAATAGTTGTCACAAATATAAACACAATAATGACCGACCAACGACCATAAAGGTGCGATGAATTACAAAATCGATATCGCAGAACAATTCCCTTCGTAATAAACTTTAATGGTGATTTCTTTAGTATTAAACAAGTGAATTACCTCTTGGTCATGATTTTCTTTCCATTCACGAAGGTGGTAGAGGTCGAAGTCCTCTTAACAGCACCACTACTTCCCCCACTACCATTCGCTATTGAGTTGAAGGACGAGAACGACGAGAATCCACTACTTGGCGATTCTGTATTAAAGAAGCAATCCATCATCGAACAGCCCATCATTGGCGACATAAACGGTGACATGATGGTATTGGGTGTGTGTGAATGGCGACTGCCCCCACGTCTGTGACTACCATTTGTATGAGACACATCTATAAATAAAAACATGCAATTATTATTTTACCATGAGAATTTCGAAAATATAGCAACATACCTCCGAATAATTCTGTGAACGGTGAGTATACGCCAAAGAACTCCCTGAATACATCTTCGGGTGGCCTGAAAACAAATCCAAATCCGCCCAAAATGTCGTCAAATTCATCAAACTCATGACGATTAGATCTGTGATGACGATCTCCATGATCCATGAGACCATCTTTTCCATATTGATCGTAAATGCGACGTTTCCTATCTGCAAGACGAAAAAGTACGTATTAGTCAATTCCATTACTACAATTATTCACTGGCAGTTTAATTGAAAACACAAAGTAAAACTCGCAAATTAGAACACAAACAAACGATTTGATGTGGGTCAAAATAATATGATGATCATATCTGGTGTAAAGTATGAATATTACAATATTATGAGATCAAACAGATGTGAAAAATCAGCAATCCTCAAAGCATACGAAACATTAGCATGAACTTGTTCGGAATCGAGTTTCGACGTTAGTAAAATACAAATTTCGGGCGATTTGGTCAAACCTGTGAGGGAAGTTCTCTTTTTCTTTGACATGTGTTTATACTTTTGGATATATTTTTAGGGTTATCAATACAGTACCCACAATCTTCCAATGAAGTGCCAACTGCAATATATTTATAGGTTTTCGGGACACAAGGATTTGTTACACATGGGGAACATAGACTGATAAGAAAAGTCAGCTCATTTTATTATAGTTATTTGCTCTTCCATGTGTGTTTTTGGGGGAATCCATGAATGCAACTTCAAAGTTAGTCAAAATTACTCGTAAAACCAAGCCTACAATCTTTTTCTGTTTAGTTATCACAAAATAACACAAAGCAATGTAAATGCCGTCATTCATCATCTTTTTAATTCTTCGTCCATTCATCATTTAGCTTCTCTGAGCACGTATCTTTCTCACATGACAACATGATAAGCGCTGAGCGTACCAAACCATTTGAATATCGGTGACGATTCAAACAGACCTCGAAATGTGAAGCCAGAGTAGCGATTGCCACGCTTATACGATGGCATCGAACCTGTTGACGGCGAACTACTACGATATGAATAGTGATGATTTTGATGGCTCTTATATGTTGATCTCGAATCGAAAATTTTACGTTTGTGCGCTAAATTGTATATATACATTGTTTATTAAATATTTAATCAATAATGTGTTTTAGAAAATTTAATAATGTTTATAATTAAACTGGTTTCACCATCTCTCTCACTCTCTCTCTCTCAATTGCCCTTACCCCTTGTGGGGCATAGCGCGTCAACTGTTCCATGTGGACCAGTTAGCCTTTCTCCGGCATAAACTACAATAGTTTCGGAGAATGCAGTTGCCAGCATGCACCTCCTGCACATCCATGGCAACGAACGTCGTCGTGGACGGGATTCGAACCCGAAATGCCGGTAGTCAAACATGCGCTACCGGTTCACCATCTACGACGAAACAATACATCGCTTGTTCCTATCGATTTCAAATTCTATTAAAATGCACTAGGCTATAATAAAGAAACTAGAACGCACTAAGGACTATCCGCAAACTAGAATACAGCACTATAAGTACTACAGAAAAATTATGAAAAATGATTAATGGTACCACCTACCCAAACCATTAATAAACACAATATCCACAAATCATAATCCATAATCACAAAATCTACAAATTTTTTTATGGTGCATTTGCTTAAACCCCCATTTGTAAACCCGAAAGGTTCGTACTGCCTAAAGCGTAAGTTCATTTCAGAGTGGCCCCCGAGTGTATAGTATACTTCCGCTTTAGGCGACACAAACCTAATAATAACTTTTCTGTTTGTGGATTTTGTGTTCATGGAGTATTTGCCTAATATGAAGATTTTTAAATTTTGTGTATTTTGTGTTTCGTGGATCATCTTCATTCTTTCACTTACACGGCAAATTATCATCTTATAACTCTATAATTTCTATAGTTATGCTCGATATTTTGCAAATGAATATAAGTAAATCCAGACACAATTCTTATAATACTTAATCTTACTTTCAGTTAGTCATTATATTTAACCACAGAACACTACACAGTAGAATCGTACGCACGACGAGCATAGACATGGCCATGAATTCGCTGACTGCGAGCGATAAAGCAGTATTGAATTGGTAAGATCGAGCTATTTGCCCAGGATTTGCGACGGCATGCTAAGTGCCATGCACGTTGCATTGTATCGATGGCTGTCGCCCGGCAAAATATTTGTTTTGTAACCTAGCCACTGGCGCTAAGTCAGAACAGCCTCCTTGAATTCCATATCGGCAAGTAGCGCGTTGCTATTTGCATCCAAAAGGAATTCGCGCCCGTGTCGTGTTGGTCGGCCTATATAAGGTGATTCAACATCTGATTTGGTCGTTCTCGGTCACGTCTCTCCCACTGGTGCGATGCGCGAAGCAGAGGCGTCTGATGAGATCCGCTTCGCACCAGCGCACAGTGGGATAAAATCCCAAAAACCTGGACAAAACCCAAAAAAAAAAACAAAATTTTTTTTATTCAATTTTTCGGACGCATCTCGTTACATAACTGTCGGGACCATCGAATTCCAGGAACCAAACCAAAATATTATCAAAACCCTGCCTATTGTTTAACTTCGAATGCGGTAGTTGAGCACGTCGCATCGCGCAATTAACAACTCCGGAAAAATTGCGCAGCTTAAAAAGTGTGCCAAAAAGTGTAATTTCGTCCATATTAAATTGTGTAACATGGCTGAGATAGAGGAAGGTATGTAGAATTCAAATATGTAATCGGCGACTAAAAAATTTCCATTGAATAAAAATTATTGAACGTCAAATAATAGCAAAAATTATAGTTTTTCACATAAAAAATATAATTTTCAAATGTGGATACAAAAAAAGGTCCACTTTGTTCCACAGTAAATCCTGTTCAGACTTACTCAGTAGACATCGATTGTTTAAAAAAGTCAAGATTTGTATGCTTTTAACTGCTTTCCTGTCTTTGGTGTGAACAACTCTCTGACGATAGATTAAGTGAAGACTCAACCGAACGAGAAGGAAAATAGCAGCAACAATAATGAAACCGATACTGAATAGTACAAATTTTAGTTTACGTTCAGTTTTTGTTTTAGTTGCACTTTACATGCTAATAAATTGTGTAAAAATCACGGTTACATACTTATACTAGTTGTTGATTATTTGTGAACATCCTAAAAGCATGTCCCATCCTTTTTTTCGACGAATCTAATTTCAAATTCATTGTCAGCAACCCAAAAAAAAAACGTGACCTACGTTTTTTTTGGTGAAAATCCAAACAATTTTTCAAAAGTACATCCGCCGTTTTGTATCCGCCATCTTGTTTTTGGATAATCTGACTTCGGATTCGTTTTCAGCGACCCCGAAAACATATATGTACATATGTACAAAATCCCAAGCTTGTATAAAAAAAACTTCTAGTTTTGCCCAGGTTTTTGGGATTTTATCCCACTGTGCAGCGGTCGAAACTGCCAAACACTATTTGGGCTTCCTTCGGGGCAAATTATTCTTTAAAAAAAATCTGTGAGCAACATTTCATTTGAGTATTCTAGCTAGCGTAGTTTTGCAGAAATTGTATTTGTAGTTATACAAATATCTTATACAAATATCTAAAAATCTAAATATTTCAACAACCGCCGAATTTCGACAAAACATTTATATGTTTAATTGTATAACGTGTTGCAAGGAATTCGTCGAATTGTCAATAATCCTGTATATTAACAAAACTCGACATGACACCTAGTCTCATGCTAAGGCTGAATTTAGCAGACGGGAGTGACAAAGTACAGGATTCAGAAGGTGTTGGATACGTTAGCTGGTCAGTTCATGAATTAATCCTGCCAAAGATGGGTGACACCGAGTTAACTTTGTCAAGCCATGCAAAGTACGTAGGGATGATCCTGGATAGTAGACTTAACTGGGGTCGTAACGCCGAGGAACGAATCGGGAAGGCCAACATCGCCTTTTACACCTGCAAAAGCTTGCTGTGGTGTGGTGGACAGGACTCAACACGAAAAGCAACATACAGTAAATGGAAAGGGTACAGAGACTATGTTGCTTTGGGATCACTGGTGTCTCAAAAACAATATCTTCGCTCTCTCTGAATAGCCTTCTAAACCTGCCTTCGATTAACCTACATCTGAGGAATGAGGCTGCTTAATGTGCCCTAAGGCTCAGAGAGGCAGGGCATTCAAAGAAAGGCCATATGGCCACCGCAGTATTTGCCATCTAATAATACTGACTCTATGAAACCACAAGTAGGTTGCAGTACAAACTTCGGAGTCAATATACACGATAGATAACAGATCCCGGTAGACGAACATGGACGCAGGAAGGCGCCGAAGCTCTACACGGATGGCTCCAAGATGGAAGCCGGAGTTGGTGCAGCAGTCTATTCGTCGGAACTTCCATGCAACCTATCCTACAGACTGCCGAATAAGTGTAGCATTTTCGAGGCGGAGATGCTTGCGATCCAAAAGACAGCTGAGGTGATGATACCACCCCGGAAAAGGAGGAGAATCGTTATACATTCATACAAGCAGCACTAAAGGCGCTACAGACTACAGTCCGTTACTATCAAGTCGAAGACAGTGCATAACTGCCTAACAGCTCTACAAGCACTGGGATCAGCTAGGACCGTAGAGCTCCGGTGGGTTCCGGGCCATATCGGAGTTCTTGGTACCGAAATAGCGGACGGACTAGCCAAATAGGGGGCTAGCCTCGAACGAAAGACAGCCCAAGAGTGGCCGACCCAAAAAAAAAACATACAAGAAGATGCTGGACGATAAAATGCACGAAAAAAAAGCCATGGCTAACTGGCTTAGCACAAACGACTACAAAATAACGGAAATATTTTAGAGCTCTTATGGCAAAAGGAAAACCAGAAGCCCCACCCAGAAGTCAGTGTGCACTATTAGTGAGCATACTAACGGGCCACTGCCTGATAGGGGAACACACGGACAGACTAAAGCTAATAACTAGGAATGACTGCAGGAATTGCCAGATTCTAAACACGAAAGATACTCTAAAGCACCTTCTATGCGAATGTCCTGCACTCGCTAGAAAATGATTTAAGTGCCTAGGAGCTTCTTCACCAACCTTGAAGGAGCCAATAAGTCAGGTTCCTTCCAGGTCAACAACGATCATCTGGTAAGGGCTAGGCAAGCAACGACACGGGATGAGCACCTGGTCTCGCTATGGACCCCAGCGGTCTATGCGGAGTCGTTATGCTGCAACTCTACCTAACCTAACTTAGCTGGTCGATGGCAATTGCGCATTGTAATTTTTTGACTTTGATGCCCTTTTACCATTGTATGATGCTGAGAAGCGTCATATTGTACCTATGTAGTAGGTTGGGAAGAAGGAAAAGGCCACGTTCAGGCTTACCATTATGAGGCATGAGCTGGAGCTGATGTCACATTATGTGTTAAATTAGCCGGCATCATTGTAACCCTTCATTCTAAAATATGGCACCCGTACATAATATTGATCGGTATAATTCAAGTCTCACAGTCAAAAAGAACTGAACGATTCAATTATATATGCCGTAGGCTTTTAGCGAAATTCGGCATTTCGTGAAATGGCCGGCAAATATTGTAGGACTTTAAACACATCGTTTGCCGCCGGTATTCCATGCGGCAAATATGGTAAGATTGCCATTGCAATATAAACTGTCATTTTCATAAACTATATGTCCATCGAGTTGTTTTTATTTGATTAAAACCAGAAAAAAAAGAATAGCATGATGACGTATGTATGTAAGATAGGTTTGTACTACCTAAAGCGTAAATTCCCGCTTTAGGCAGTACGAACCTACCTTGTATACATCACACCTGGCGTCAACAAATATTACACTAAATGACACACATGCTTAAATTAGGCATTTAGCGAAGTGGAAGTTTGCACTGTTTGCAGCATTTTATTCCCAATTTACCGGAATTTCCTGAATTGACGGCGATATACAATGTGATCAAACCAATACACTTTGAGAAACAAAAAAGTATTTGTCCCGTTGTGGGGCTTGAATCGCAAACGACCGTGTTTCGAGTAGCAAAAAAGGCCCGGTGCGTTACCGAGCTAAGCTTACAGACGCATACTAAGTTGGTGTGCAGAATGAAACCAAGTGTCTCAAAAATTCCATTTTCATTGAAAAATAATTCGCACTTACACATTGCAAGAACATTGGATACACTGTTTGCCGGGGAGTTTGTGAAATGACGGGTTTCACTAAAAACCTACATTTAAACATAGTATGCAAAAAGGCCTGACACCGTTTAGATTTAATCAACACATTTGCCCAACGCCTTCTGGTATAATAGATTCATTTGTACGTTTGTTGGATAGACTTTAAGTAATCTTCAAGTTAACTTAATTCCATTTTTGGCACATCTTGTCCCGCATGCGTTATGTGTGTTCGTTTATTCGTTTGTCCGGGCACTTCCGTGTTCTGATCGCAATCAAATTCGCTATGTAGATTCCTTGTGTGATTGGCAGGGTAGTAGGAGTTATCACAGGTCACTGCCCAATAGGGGAGCATGCCAGGAGACTACATCTTCCTCATCACGACTTCTGTAGGAGTTGTGGCGATGTGTGAAGATGAGGAGACCGTTTTACATCTTCTCTGTCATTGCCCGGCCTTGGCTGGTAGGAGAAGAATGTTTCTGGGCTCATGGGTTTTCTACGATCTGGATGACCTTAAGGATATGACCGCCACACGGCTCAATCATTACATCGCCAGCACAGGCTGGTTTGATACGTAGGTTCGAGTGAAGGTGATAGTGGTGGTACCACAATGGACCCAATGTTGGTCTAAGTGTGCTGTGACACATCACGGCAGCCCCTGTACCTAACCTAACCTTCTTTGTGTGACCCTGAGCACAGCAATAATTGCAAAAAGGATAGGTGTATAAAATTAAAAAGTGTATTGAATAAGTCCTAGTGGAACAAATACTTTTCCACTGCTCGAAATTTTGCAGAAAGTTCGAATCATTACAATGTAG
This sequence comes from Chloromyia formosa, assembly GCA_964017055.1. Taxonomy (NCBI): domain Eukaryota; kingdom Metazoa; phylum Arthropoda; class Insecta; order Diptera; family Stratiomyidae; genus Chloromyia; species Chloromyia formosa. The sequence goes on along the minus strand of OZ024815.1, from coordinate 32,307,142 downwards.
CGCCATCAGCACTTTATTTAGTGGTACTTATATAGCTCTACGATGCAATACTTAACAGTAGTCCCGTAGGTCGAATAGAAACAGAGAAGGGGTTTTATCGAATAATAAACAGAGGACATTGCGGAGGTGTGTTCTCCGTTTTTGTTAGTCGACTCAGTGGCTGGTTTCGTTTAACTGATGCTATCTTATAACTGAGTGAAAGTAAGGAAACGAGAGTCAATAGATAGAATTTGTCTACCTTTATCTTATCCCACCAATGGTGCACCAGCCTCCTTTTAACTAACAAACTTATATATGTACATACCATCTGATAGCACTTCATAAGCCTCTGAGATCTCCTTAAAACGACGGTTCGATTCCTCTGGTTTGTCCGGATTCTTGTCTGGATGCCATTTTAACGCAAGCTTTCTATACCTGCATATTAAGAAAAAAAAAATGATTTTAAAACATATTTTTCTGTCATATATTTAAAAGTATCTACTTACGCTTTCTTTATTTCAGCCTCAGTGGCTGTACGTGTTACTTCCAGTACTTTATAGTAGTCTACCATTTTGGCGTGTGTGTCTTTTATGCGTTCTCAATAAATTACTTAGGATTTTACGAAATAAATGTAATGTACGATGCTCATATATGTTGTAGAATAGCAAATTCCCAATGGCTAGTATTGGCTAAAGTGCAATAAAACACAAAATGTTGATGCGCTAGTATGTGCACGATTTGACGGCAGGTTATCGTCCCAGTAGTTTATTCAAATAAGCGTCTATCGTAATCTTTTCTGGACTGAGCTTAACTGAAAAAGAAGAAAAATTTTGCTTTTTATAACTTTTCAAAGAAAGTGAAGTAAGTACGAGTATATTAGGGTATGATTGACATTACGAAAATTTCAGTTAAAACATTTGACAGCTATATTTAATTTTAACTATAGCATGCATTGTTTGAGATTTTTATGAAATTTTTCGCCCAACCAGCAGCACGATCAGGCTGTCGACTGGATTCCATCAATTGGTTGGATTGAATTCTGTCAACGTTATCGTATCGAACAAATAATTAGGTAAGAAATTCATTATATGTATTAATGTTCTTGCAAATGTACAAGTGCGAATCATTTTCAATTTAAATTGGAATTGTTTGTGACACTTGGTTTCATTCTGCACACCAACTTAGTGTGCGTCTGTAGCTTAGCTCGGTAACGCACCGGGCATTTTTTGCTACTTGAAACACGGTCTCTGCGGTTCGCGCCCCGCAACGGGACCAACTATTTTTTATTCTCAAATTCCCTCTGAATTAATTTCTCCGAGCTTAGTGGTGCGAGGTGGGTGTTAGAAAACACACTTACCCAAGACATAGACGATGCTGCAGCTACTGCTGCCGCTGCTTTGAGAGAGAAATACACTCAAATTAAACCCCACTATTGGCCAAAACGCGAACCACTATGCTTCACCCGGTCAAGTAGGAATGTTGTCACTGAAACTGTGAATACTGTAGCGAATTACGTTAACATACGAGGGCGGTCCGATAACTACTTAGCCGCACCGCCCGATGGCACTATCGTGTAGTACATTCTCGTAGACGGCTAGTGTCAAAATTTCAGTTGAATCGGACTCGTAGTTTTGTTTTGACCGCGTCGCGTGTGGAAGCGGACGTGTCCGCGGATTTTAGAAAAATGGAAAAAGAGCAATATCGGTCGGTGATTCGATTTTTGTTTTTGGAAGGGAAATCGCGCAGCGAAATCAAAGAGCGCTTGGATGCTGTATCCGGTGTCCTTCGATGGCAACCGTCAAAAATTGGTTTAACGAGTTTCAACGTGGTCGCACGTCGGTTTTTGATGAGCCACGCCCAGGTGCCCCGAAAACGGCTATCACGGAGGATAACGTGAAAAAAATCCACGATGTCGTATTGGCAGACCGCCGATTGAAGGTGCGCGAGATAGCTGAGACAGTAGGCATCTCAAAAGACCGCGTGGGTCATGTCCTGCATGAAATTTTGGACATGAGAAAGCTGTCGGCGCGATGGGTGCCGCGTTTGCTCACCCCGGATAACAAGCGCAACCGTGAGACCACTTCAGAGCAGTGTTTGACACTGTTTATCGAATAAGGAGGTCATCGCCGCCACGGAGGCCTACTTTGCAGATCTCGAAAAAACGTATTTTTCAGACGGGTTAAAGAAGTTGGAGCATCGCTGGGTCAAGTTTTTGTTTTTCTTTTGTAGGCTAAGTACTTATCGGACCGCCCTCGAATAAACATGTTATCAACGGTTTTTATGTTCCTTTACCACCAACTAAATCCACATTTATATAAGAAAAAATATAGTTTCCTGACATAACATTTGGGCCGTAAATCAAAACAAACACTATAAACTTGCTTATCCACAAAAGCACCTCCCAAATTACAAATCACAATCGTTTAAATTATATAAAACCCAAATATTGCACGTAATAGCAATTTTCTTACTAAAAGATACTTAGTCAGTAAACTATCACTACATATTACAATTATTTTTGTAATGATTCGCTAAATGTGTATTGTTTTCTGACAAGCTCCCAATATCATTAAGACATGGTAAAAAGTAGGTAGTTTTGTTAGTTTATAATAAAACGTGGGCAACAACGATGGAATGCAAATCTACAAATTGCAACTACATGCGTATTTAAATTTGTTACGTAATGAAAATTAATGGATTCAAACAAAAGAAATATTTGAAAATAAAGAAAAATCATTGTCCAAAGAAGAGTGTGCAAAATGGCCAGCGCATTGGCCAGGATTGGCCAATTGTTTGCTTGCCTATCCATTTTCGTTGGACCAAAACCTATCTCTGCTAACGCAATCACCACAAATTGGTCTAATATGCGAATTCACATCAATGTTGGTTCAGCACTTGGGCCAATACGAAGAGCCTCGTTTTTATACCTGGTGCAGGTGCCATCCCCGACACCCGGATTGAGACCAAGCGGTTGAGAATACCAAAATCGATTTTAGAAGCGACCCACAGTATGTTTCGCATACCACGCAATCGAATAGTTTGGTTGAATATGTAGGCGCAGAAATGCCTAATTGCAACTAAATGATTGCGCAAGTAAACAATTGCATGAGAGCGATAGGCCTAACCTCGGCCACACAAGGTCGAACACGAACTCGAGCTCAACTAGAACTCGAATATGATACAAGTGGACCTTTTTGTTTAGATTTTTGAAGGCTGTGAGTGTCTTGAGCCATTCGGAGGATACTTGCACCATGTTCGAGTCCGTGTTCGACAATATGTAGCCGAAGCAATGCCTCGTTTACACGTGAACATTGAGCAAAATACGGAACATTGAAAAATTGCATTGAGAAGCGTGTTCCGTGTTTTGCCAAATGTTCACGTGTAAACGCATCATTATGCTTTGTTTAGACATGAACGCTGAGCCAAGCACCGAACATTGAAAAATTCCATTGAAAAATTCCATTGAAAAGCACCAACAACAAGAAGCCAACATTGACATATTTAAATGTTCACGAATGAGTCGTTCCCATCTCTTGCAGGAACGACTCAAATGCTCATGAATTTATGTTGACCATGTAAGAGCAGAAGAGATAACTTCTTGTTGTTGGTGCTTTTCAATGCAATTTTTCAATATCCGGTGCTTGGCTCAGCGTTCACGTATAAACAAGCAGAGATAATTCAAATATCATTACGAAATTTTCATGTGATTTTCTCTCATATCATCAAATTACGTCTGTTACATTTTAACAGATTCCTATCTATTGAAATCAAAAACGATTATTCGTACTTTTCACGAATTTTCACCCAACAAATTTCTTTATCAAAAGATCAAATTATTGGAGAAAAGTAAGAACGCATAATTTTTCAAACTTAACTTGAAGCTATAGCCCGCTACGAGTATAACGACCAATGTTTACCAATAAATTAAAACTAATTTAAAATTATATGTTTTCAAAATGGTTAGAAAGTTTCCTTTGCTTGCATTGAATTTATTGGCCTCAAGTGTACTCGCATATTTAAATAACTAATTTGCATAATTTTATTTGAAGGTGAGTAATACAATTTATTCCACTAATTGATAGTCATCCACAAAGCAAATTAGGTTTTCTTTATTTGAAAACAGAACAGTACATATACATATTTGTTATCAATATTAGTTTTATTCATACGCAAATTATTTTTCTTCGTATGTGTGGCTGCGAAAGCTTTTCGGTGATATTCCGTGAAAGTTCTCAAGTCTATTTAATTGAACTATGACTTCGTTTATATCGCGGGACTATGTGCCAGCATTAAATAATCCCAGCTAACTCACTCACGTATCGGATTAGTTAGATTGGGACTAGCTTTTAGCTCCACTTGTGATGCGAAATTGGACTGAAAAACAGGGACTAGATGGATGTTGACGTTTCCGTTCTTGACGTTTGTTTTGTTAGAGTCGGCAGCAGTGTTGCCAAAATCTTATCATCAAAACGGCTAAATTTAGCCGGTAAAGCCGGAAATATTTTTCTAAAAACGGCTAAAAATCCGGCCGGAAAAATTTCCTATTTGGAAACGGCTAAAAAACGGCTGGAGAAGTAGCCCTACTGAAAACACCTAATTGCATGTTTTAAAAGTAAAGTTTAAAACCAATAATATTTAAATATAATATATTTCAAAAGAAACAGGTATGAAACCATTCACACTTCGCGTGTAGGGTATCATACCTTCGTTGTGTTTTGTGGTACCTTTTTGAAATTAGTAGTAAAACTTGTTCCGATTTCACTGTTCCTATAAGAGGTATATGAAATAGTGGGCCGATTTCAAACAAATTTAGGAATGTGGCTAAGCAGTCAATACGATTGAATAATATACAATTTCGTAAAGATATCTTCAGAAATAAAAAAAAGTTTTTCTGACAAAAACTTGCTTTTGGGACGGTCGTTCCTATGACAGCTATATGATAGAGTAGTCAGATTTTAACCAAATTCGAAAATATGATTTTACTAAAGATACTATTGATTATTGTGAATTTTGAAAACAATATCTTTAGAAATAAAAAAGTTTTTCTCACAAAGACGAATTTATGGACCGGTCGTTCCTATGGCAGCTATATGACGTAGTGGTCCGATTTCAACCAAATTCGTGAATGTGATTTAGCTATAGATATTATTGATTCTTGTGAAATTTAAAAAAGATATCTTAAGAAATAAAAAAGTTTTTCTCACAAAGACGAATTTTTGGACCGATCGTTCCTATGGCAGCCATATGACGTAGTGGCCCGATTCCGTTGGTTCCGACATATATACTGCGTGCAAAAGAAAGAAGGCTCTGTACAAAATTTCAGCTCGATAGCTTTAAAACTGAGGGACTAGTTTGCATAGAAACAGACGGACAGACAAACAAACGGACAAAGCTTAATTGACTCGTCTCATCATACTGACCAAGAATATATATAGTTTATATGGTCGGAGATGCTTCCTTCTGTGCGTTGCAAACTCATGACAAAGTTAATATACCCTATCACATCCGTGAAGGGTATAAAAACGTGAATTGTCCGAACATGCATAGAGAATAACCTTGGGCAGGAAAATCGGCCGTGAAAAATTAAATCCGGTTAAAAATCCGGCTGGCCGGTTTTTGATTTTTGTGCCGGTTAAAAATAGTGATTTCCGGCTAAATTTTGCCGGAAAACGGCTAAATTGGCAACGCTGGTCGGCAGTATAAATGTGCTTTTATCAAGAAGCTACTTGCTCTTGATGTTTCTCAAATACTTTTCAAACCGAAGACAAAGGCTAACATCTGACATTTGTCATATTTAGTACTGGTCGGTCGAATTAGTAATAACCCCAAGACGACCTACTTCTACTCCTTTTCGTTCCACGGTATAAACGTTGCTTATGAACTACATATGTATTGTAGTTCAATAAACACAGTGGCGGATCCAGAGGGCGCCATGGGGGCCCGACCCAAAATGTTTGGTATATAGAGCTTGGCCTACGAGTATTCGATGAAATACTTGGGGGTAGGTTTTTGCTATGGACTGCTAACGAGGCTAATCTCACCTTGCTGGGAATGGTGCAAAGACTAGCCAACGTCACTTTTTGTGGCACTCTAATGACAACTACTTCTTTTGTTGTTTAACCTGCTACATCTTGTCATTTTTGGTGAATAGGAGGCCGGAAAATATGATCATTCCACTTCATGACCCTGGTCAGTCGCTTACTTAAGGCTCTGGACACGCTACAATTGTGAACAACCCCAATATTCCCGCAACGACACCTCCACCAAAAATGCACTTCATAGGCGTCTGCATGGTAGACGAGTTCACCAGTCAGTACAACAAGCGATGCTGCTCAAATTTCTCAAAGCGTTTCACTAATCACTGCTGCCAAACTAGCTCTAAAGTTTGAAACGACTAATAGGAACAGTTTCAGAAGGATAAATGGTAAAATAAACAAAGTCTTTTCTAAAAAAGGCAATACTATACATCATGCACCCCCTATAATAAGTACCGTAGAAGCTGCGGTTTTTTTTTATCCTCTCCGCTCATGCCCTACTCCAGTAAGATTTTCTTGAATCCTACTTCTTCACTGAAACAGATGACTAAGCTAATGTTGATGCTGGGAAATTCCATCGTTTTATAGGAAGTTCTGTCTAGTTCAGATTGATTGTTGGATAATGAGTCCAATCCATGTGTGCTTTTCATGATTTTATACGTTCATCAATGCATGCTTCACTCCAATGAGGTACATATGTGTCCGCGCTTTCAATAGACGTACGAAAACGCCATAACCTTGCCACGGCCGAGAAATTTTTAGAACTCAAAATACAGTTGCAAATGTAAAAATATTTTTGGGATCTTGATGTGAAAGAAAATTTAGTCCATTTGACTGCATACTTGAGGTGCTTCTGTCAAACCTTAACCGTGGGTTGACTACATCGGTAAGCAGTTAGGTTAGGTTAGGTAAAGGGGCTACCATGCTACCGCACAGCACACTTGGCCCACCTCTGGGTTCGTTGTGATACCGCCAAAGTCACCTAATTAAACCTAGGCAACAAACCGGCCTGTGCTATATATGTATATATAGCAATTGAGCTGCATTGCACTCGTATCTTTTAGGTCCTCCAGTTCCCGGAAAAACCAGGAACCCAGAAATTTCCTCCGCCTCGCGGCCAGAGCCGAACAGTGTGAGGAATATGAAGCCTCCAAGCAAGCTCTCCTATAGGACAGTGCCCCTTAACAACCCCGACTCTACCAATATGTTTCCTGTTCAGTGAAAGCAGTGTGGCGGAGCGACTAGGGTCAAGTTTCGGCCAAATCGACTTCGATGTTTGGCACGTATCGCCGTTTAACCATCTCACGTTCGCACTGTCAACCGCGGTGGCCCTGATGACAAGTTTGCACGATCAGGGAGGCATTTTGATGTTTACACGGTCCCCCTCAATGACTCCGGTTGTCCTCTCTCGAGCCAGCTCATCCGCCTAGCGGTTGCCTGCGAAGCCACAATGGCTCGATATGCAGTTACATTTCAGGTCTTTTGTCTGGCACGCTGAACCCAAAATTTCAACGATCTGGCCCTTTCCAGAAAGTTTGCCGACCCCTGGTCTAGAGTATAATAAACCATTTTATGGTTTAGGGTATATCATTTTGTAGGAAATCTGAAGTGCTTTGATTCGGCCTTGAGATATTTTTTTGTAGACTCCATAGTTTCCAAAATAATCAAGGAAACTGACAAAGGGACCTTTGACCTCCTCTCCCCTACACTTCCGGACCACTTATCATCGGGGACTTTGGATCACATATTCAGGGGACTGTCCCCAATAATCGTACCAAATTTCAAAGCTACACTATTTTTTTTCCTATTTAGCCTGGACTACAATGCATGTCTTTCTTTATAGTTACACAATTCGTTAACGTGGGTCACAAATATCCGTTTATTATCCTTATTGCAGATGAGGATATATGTAGATGTTGAAAAGATGAGAATACGGATGAGAATGTTAATTTTTATGAGGATAGTCCGTAATTGCGGATGCGGATATCGTTTACATCCTTACTTGGAAGTTTTCAATTCTTATATAGTTTATATGCTATTTCAAAACGTTTCAACTATATTACATACAAACATGATTTCATCATTATAAATTCACAACTAAATCATGTCAATATCATCAAATCGTCATAATGCTTATCACTCGCGAGAATTATGAAATTACTGATAAATTTGTACATTTTTTACCACTTGGGTGTCAGTCATTTCCACCTTAAATTCATATGTTTGTAAATAAACCAGTTTTCCCAGCTTCGATTTATCGAAAATAAAAATTGAATCTCCCGATCCGTACAATATTTACAATTACATACTCAGTTCTCACGAACATCATCGCTTCAATGTTTAATTCGAATTTAGAACACATCAAAGAAAATCCGCTATGTATTTCCATTTAGTTTCAAACTACACAAATTTACATATCTTTGCAAAAACATTAGCACATTTAACATTCATTTGCATCCCCTTGTGAAGTAAAGGGGACCTCCAAAAATTCCGCTCAACGAAAATTGGGCGGGGGTTTTTATAATTAGGGTGTCAGCAAAAATATCCTCACTAAACGTTCATTGGATATTAATGCTCCCCTTGACAAGGAAGATCGATTAAATTTAGACCAGTTGTATTTATACTGAAGACTTCACGACACAGGTACGAGTTATATTCGAGTGAAAATTAATACTCTAGATGCGAGTATGATAGATTATAAAAGGTTTTTCATACATATTCTGACCTGTACTTTTGGCAAAACAATAAATACAATGTAAATTTAAAAGAACGACGGACTGGAAGAAAAGTATCAGATTTAAACAATTGAGAATACAATGGTTTTTATGTTGATGTATTTCAGGTATGTATAGCTTCAAGAAATTGGTTTCAACTTATTCAAATAAAAGCGACGTACATTTGGTACTTTGTTACTGGTACTGGTATTAAGGTGTACCCACCGATAAGGATTATATGCTTTCGAAAAGTACATACAGTCCTTCTGAACTATGCAAGCGTACTTATATACATACTTCCTAAGATCCCTCAGGGGATTATTTTCCATTTTAACCTTTCAGCTTAATACGAGTATTAGTGCCTCCGCAGACGAGTCCGTCTGACATTTGGCTCGTCTGCGATTCGAATTCTGCTCGTCTGCATTCCCACACGACGAGCGACGCCCTACACCGCCCACGGGTCGATTGAAATTCGACGCGTCTGCGAGGCGATCCGGTATTGGACATGGGTGAATTAGGGCAAGATGCCGCCTGAGTAGAGGTGAAAGAACGAGTGTCGGTGAGAGCAATTTAACCCTTTGTCGTGGCGAAATGGACCTTTTGGTACATGAAGCATGTTCCGCTTCGGCAATATGGTTGTCGCGTGATTCGAGGTGAAAAGAGGAATGCCCTCAAGTGCTGGTTCAAGCATTTTAACCCCTTGACAATGCAAAATTGACCTTTCTGTACATGAAGCGGTATATGGGCACTATAGGTGTCGCCTGATTCGAGGTAAAAGGGGGAGTGCTGTTGAAAGCATTTTAACCCTTTGATGAGGCGAAAAGGACCTTTTTGGACATGAAGCGGGCTATAGGCGATATGGGTGTCGCATGATTCGAGGTGAAAGGAGGAGCGCACAGGAGTGCTGGTGAAAGCATTTTAACCCTTTGGTGGGGTGAAAAGGACCTTTTTGGGCATGAAGCGGGATATGGGCGATATTGTTGTCGTTTGATTCGAGGTGAAAGGAAGAATGCACACGAGTGGTGATTAAAGCATTTTAACCCTTTCACGAGGCGAAATGGAACTTTTTGTACACGAAGCGGAATATGGGCACTGAGTGTCGTGTGAGTCGTGGTGAAAGCAGGAATGTACCCGAGTGCTGGTGAAAGCATTTTAACCCCTTGGCGACGCGAAAAGCACCTTTTTGTATATGAAGCGGGATATGAGCAATATGGGTGTAGTCGGAGTCGATATAAAAGGAGCAATGCACAAGAGTGCTATTTAGACCATTTTAGCTCTTTCGTCGTCTTACATTAGGATCGGTAATCAGCTCGTCTGCGATTCAAACTCCACTTCCTAGACAAAGGCACGTCGGCGTATCGAAACTCGCATGTGTCGAGATGCACAAACGCGTGTCTGAGCGTCTCGAAACATGCAAACTGTTTGTAACAGGAAAAATCGTCGACGTCGGACAGCAGAAAATAATAGATGGTTGCATTTGTTCAGTTGATAATTGTGTAAATAAGGTAATCTGTGGGGATAAAATGCAACCTGACTGACAAAAATCTTCGGTGCTAACATGCATGTTGTCGCAAACGAGCCGGATTGAAATCGATCCGTGCCGATTGCAATTCAGCGCGTCTGCGGCATCGTCCGATATTTGCTATGAGTGTTGTTATAGAATAATACAAATCCACGAAGATGGTTTTGGAGCTTGGGCGTCGTGAAGGTTTGAAGAGGTGTGGATAGTAGTAAGCTTTGAATGTTTGCGAGAGAGGCAACTCTTTGGTCAGGCGGAAAAGACCTTTTTGGATACCCTATACCAAGAGCTTGTGCACACGGCAAACTTTTTAGTTCGCAGAAAAACTAAATAGTTTAATCAGAAAAATATAACACACGGCGGTGTATGAGACCGCGCACACAGCAGACTAAGCTATCACTGTGTGCGCGATCTCATAAACCACCGTGTGTTCTATTTTTTTCTTATTAAACTATCTAGTTTTTCTGCAAACTAAAAATTTTACCGTGTACACGAGCTCTTATATAGAAAAGTCATTTATTCTTCTTCTTAGTCGAGCCATGACGTGCTTATAGGATCTGACTAAACCAAATTGTGGTGTAGTTCCGATTTTTTATTTATGTTTTTTTTTTTGGTGCTCATTACAAATCTGAGATTGACCTTTTTTTTAACATTTTGAAAACAGTAAACCTTAGCAAAAAAAACTTTGTAAGACAAAATCAAATATCGTGAACAGCACAACAAAAAAGATAAGCGCTACTTTTTCCGTATCTTTGACATTTTTCGAGATATTCTCACTTGAAAATACATCAGATAACGGAGATTTTATCTTTCAGCCTTTTTCAAGTGCGAATATCTCGAGAACTACTGAAAATTCGAAAAAAGTTGCGAAAACCATTTTTATTTATCTGTTCAAGATCTTGCATTTCGTCTCAGAAAGTTTTTCGCTAAATTCAAAAATATTTTCAAAAAAAAAAACAAAAAAAAAATGTATTCTGTTTTTTGGCTATAACTCCAATTCCACAAAAAAATTTGGTGGGAAACCTCAGCACCCCAAAAAACATAAACGAAAGAAGAACTCAAAACTACACCAAAAAAAAAAAACGAAAACGACTTGATGACTAGGCTACGCGAATTTCTTTACTAAGAAAAATCGACTTCCTTTATGCATTTCTAGTGGTCCGAATTTCAACTAAATTTGGTACATAGCTTCCTCGGGCACCTTTTTGGGCATTGAATGAAACAGAAACGAAGAATATTCAGAAAATACCGATAGTTGTCAATATGGGTATTTTCTGAATCAGGGTAATGCACTGAAGTACCGTTGCAAACATTTTGAGTCCTTTGGCCAGGAAGGGGCCTTGTTTGGCATGTAGTGAAATGGAAACCGAACCTAGAAAATATAGGTGCTTCCAGATATGGGGGACATTTGATTAGGATAACATGACCATCTTGAGCATCTAGTGAAATAGATCCAAACCTAGAAAATACGAGAGCGGTTCAAATATGATCGAGACAAACGCTGTAGATGGCGCGCCTGTATGTTTTGAAGTTCGCGGCTTGAGTATGTGATAGCTAGGTCCCTTACGAATAGTGTGGCATAGTTTTCGTCGCGAACGCACGTTTCATGCGCGTGCTAAGACCATGAGTGGACATCAAGTGCCGACCGCCGTTGCGCAACGTATTGTCATTCGTTTTTTGGTGTGGGAAGGCGTTAAAAACACGGAAATTCTTCAACGTTTGCGAAATCAGTTCGGTAGTGAGTGCCTGAGTAGGTCTGCTGTGTTTAATTGGGCCAAAGCGTTCAAAGATGACCGCGAAACCGTCGAGAATGAGCCGCATGATCGTCGACCGCGAACCAGCATCACACCAGACAACATTCGTCGCGTAGAACAACTCATTTTGGGGGACCGTAGGATGAATGTTCGAAATATTTCGGCTGAAGTCGGCATTAGTATTGGTAGTGTAGAGTCTATCATCCACGAACACCTTCAATATCGCAAAATAACGGCGCGATGGGTTTCCCAACTGTTGAACTTCGCGCGCCCTCATACCGCGCTTCTCTCACTCGATACAATATTAGAATTGGGGTGGGAGGTACTAGAACACCCCCCTACAGTCCGGATTTATCACCCTGCGACTACCACATGTTTAGACCACTGAAAGAAACCCTCGGAGGTCAAAGATTCAACACCGACGACAATATGTTGCGCAACGGCGGTCGGCACTTGATGTTCACTCATGGTCGTAGCACGCGCGTGAAACGTGCGCTCGCGACGAAAACTATGCCAAACTATTCGTAAGGGAGCTATCACATACTCAAGCCGCGACCTTCAAAACATACAGGCGCACCATCTACAGCGTTTGTCTCGATAATATTTGAACAGCCCTCGTACATATGTATGTGTTTTCCAAAACGTGATGATACCAATTCTCTGAAGTGCACAACTTTCGGGACCCGAAGGACATGGATACGCATAAAGGACAGGACTGATATAAAAGACGTAAAGGACATAATGGATACGAAGGACATAATGGACACGAAGGACATAAAGAACTGACTCAAAGCCATTTCAAAGGCACATTTGCTCTCAAATGCGTACCCAAAGATTTTCTTATCCTGTGGGGAGAAATATTTCAATCTGAACCAATAGACAAATCGAAAGCAAATCGATCATGTGCATGGAATGGGCCTAAAGGACCAATGAACATCGCTATTTTGTGTGTCATCTAATACGATAAACTTTAAATTGCATTCGGAAAAAAAAGAAACGATTACGAAAATCAATTTGAAATTATACATATGTCCATTTATAACAAAGAAAAATCGCTTAAATTCTGGCAATTCCAATAAGTCTCCGTAATCTTATCGAATCCGATGCAAAATATTTGGCTTCTCGAAATCCCCTTATTCTGTTTGTAGAGGTGAAAAGTCAATGTACACAATTTGTATCACACTGTAAATGTTAAATACAGTGTACGCTCTCATAACCAAACACCATCAAGACCAACGATTTTATCCGCAGTTATGGGGAGCGTCCGCTTGGAGAGAACGCCAAAATTTTGTTAAAGGCAATCCTCCAATTTCAAATTTCGCTTCAATGAAAGTTGTGTACTAATTTAAAATGCCCAATCACACATATTCCGTTGAAAAATGCTCAGAATAGCAGAGTATGAACCCAAAAAGGAAGAAAAGAGTGCATTCTGCGACCATAAAATGAAAATGTGAAAAAAGCAATTGCGAAACCCACCGAGTTGTCCGGCTATTAGAGGTTTAGTTTGAAAAATACAAAACTGAAAAATACGTGTCCGGCTAATATTACGTTTACACTATCCCCAGATTACTTCATCTGCTGCTTAATCTGGGTGTGGTGAGTTTAAAATTGTATGCAGTTGACAGGTGCAGATTAAATCAGCCGGCGCAGATGAAGTAATCTGGGGATAGTGTAAACGTTATATAATATTACGTAATATAATATTACGTTTACACTTTACCCAGATTACTTCATCTGCGGCGGCTGATTTAAGCAACTGTCAAACACATACAATTTCAAAACTCACCACACCTAGATTAGGCCGCAGATGAAGTAATCTGGCTATAGTGTAAACGTAAAATTAGGGAGCGTCCGGTTAAGGGAGCCTAATTTGTTTGCAAATATGCAACGATCAGGGCTAAAAAATTTGTCCGCTTATAACTAAAAGATGTACAAGAAGCAGACACTGTACATACTACAATCAATGGCATTGCTTACCCTCGTATTAAATTTAAATCAAACATTTGATTTGGCACAAAAATAGCCTTCAACAAGCAGCCAAACCGCTGACTTTATCGCTTGCATCAACAATTTCGGATGCTAATGTAGATAATAATAAAAAGTACATATGTATATTTTACTTATACGATGATTTTTAGTGATAACACTATGTAATGGTAAAGTGTGGGTAAATAAAGGGTTCAGTACAAATATTTCACGTTTGTTCATTGAACATACGCGAGTTTTGATAACGAATATTTCCCCAACAATACCGAAAGTGTTAACAATAAAAAGGCAGTTGTAGTTAAACGTAATTACTTTCGGCCGACTTCCTTGTAACATTGTGCTTTTATTATTATCAAAAGCAACGACACTCTCGGAAAGGTTAATATGTGTTTTCATTTGCAACGATACACAGTGATATATGTACAGATGTACTATAGGTTAGGTTAGAGGGGCTGCCATGAAGATGTACTATACTACTATACACAAATGAGAGCGCATATTTTAACGATACGTACATGTATGGCGCGACTATTGTGGTCTTTGAACGTAGAATTGTTTGTATTTGTTTAGAGGAAATCGGGGACAGAAAAGTTATCTTTCCAGGGCAACATACTTTGTACATATCGCGGCTGGCAGATAGTTTGTAAGTTAAACAGCTCCTCTTTCAAGCAAAAAGTGTCCGGTGTCCGCAGTTATCGACACTTGAAATCAGCAGTGCTATTCTTAAAATGGAACGCTTTTAACCGCAAAATAACTTATATAAGCACTACTAAATTAACATTTCAAAAAGTCTGGTGATAAATTAACAATTCATCAACATGTGGGCGAACACTTTAAACATTAAAAGTCTCTTGAAATTTCGGCGAGTCTACGGCTAGAATAGAGTCAAGTTCTTATTGGAGAATTTTACTAAGTATTTTAGTATTGCTTTGTTGATGGGCTTCTACAAAATAAATAAATAACTGGCGCAACAGTCCAATTCAATTTGAACCATGGCCTCGAGATAAGTATTAGCATCATCTCATTTTCTAGATCTTGACGGTCTTGTGCAGAGGCGTGTGATCAGCAATACGCTCAACCGATAAATGGGTACTCACTTAAAAGCTGAGTGGGCTCATAGTCCGACACGTAAGTTCCCTTTTTTATTGAAAACTACCGGATTCAGTAGGAATCGAACCGAGGCCCAGTGCGTAGAAGGCGAACGTGCTAACCGTTGCACCATCCGGACTACGACAAAACAGTTGGTAATGTTGTGGGTACTTCGCAGACAGTCCTCATAAAAAAGCAACTTAATAAATAGTATTTATGTATATAGGTAACTAACTCATGGCGATTGGTAGGAAAATATGGTATTTGACGTCAAATTTCATCATACATATTTTCCGAGCAATTTTATCGTTCCAATTTCTTATGTCCACTTTATCACACTACGCGCATGCGGCCGAAACTTTATGATGTGAATTAAGTAGAGGTCCAGGAGCTCAATTACATGGCGCGTTATTAAGAAATTTTCACTGTAGCTAGTAAAAAGGCTGACGACAAATCCCCAGAAGAAATGATAGGAGAAAACTGAAAGTCAATCCTATTGAGCTGAATAGATGTGTTGTGAAGCCTTAAGAAGAAATTCCTATGTTGCGCTGTCAAATTGTGCGGCATTAATTAATCAATAAGTAGCCACGCTAATAAAAACGATGAATCACCACCCATTATGTTCACGTATCAATTAAATTACGAGTTTACAGTTTGAAAAATTACCGTGTTGTAAACAAACCACGCTACACGGCTGCTCTCGCAATGCTTTAAATCTACATACATATGTATAAAAAAATCCTTCCTGAATCTGTCTAAATGACAAAATAACGAAATGGGGGATCCAGAACGGTACCACTTTTTTGTAAACACGGCCAATCTTGATGGAAAAAACTATCAGGGTCAGGTGTTTACCATTTCTATACAAAGCCTGGAACCAAGGAGAAAATTAAGAGAAATCGACCCGAACTTCACTTAACCGAAACCCGGAACTGCTGAAAACTAATAGCCAAATACCCAAATCGCTTCTGAAATATGTAGTTGCACTACAAGTTAACTGTAAGCGCTGCGATAAAAAAACAGACCAAAGCTTCGCTTCAGTTCGGAGTTAGAAGCGTATATACCCCAGACTTAGTACCAATTGGCGACGACCATATGCATTAAAAGTGAGTTTCCTAAATGGTCAGTTTGAACTCTCAAAATCAAACTTAAACGGCGATTTCGCATACACCAGAACCAGGAACAAAATTCGGTATATTTTAACTCACTTTCCGACATAATTCTGTTCCTGGTCGCCATAGCGATAACAACAGAACCGACCACAGAAAAATGGATGTTTGGCGACAGAATAGAAATAATACAATAATCTGAGAATATGAAGACTATATAAAGAACGGAAGTCAGCTTAAATTTTTGGTACCCGTTTACACACTATGACATATTACACACACCACAAAAGTGTTCTCCCGGCTGTCAAATAATTTGTTGTGATTTTCAATCATACCGCAACCAAAGAAACACCAGCTGATAGGAGAAAGTAGGCAATGAAAAAAAAAATTATTGTAAAAAGCCGACACAAATTGCAACTTTCAGTCAGATAATTTGATAAACTAGGGAAAGAAGTAGGTAGGCGATGAAAAAAAATGTCTTCGAAACACGTATGGATTGTGTGTGGTGATAGTCTCTCTTCAATACATGTTCCATACTCTTAGACAATAATGCATTCTTTCTGTGCAATTGCCAAAACAACCGCTTTCCGTCGTCGATTCTGTTATCTTTGTCGCTTTAGCGACAGGGACAGAATTATGTCGCAAATGTACTCAATTCTATTCCTATTCCTGGTTCTGGTGTATGCGAAATCGCGGCTTAGATAGATAGATAAAGGAGGTGGGCCGTGGGTCGTATTGGACCCACAAGCACTGCGGCCTTGAGGTCCATTGTGCTATTGCCCTTTCTATCGAGAAGCAGGCTAAATCAAAATATTCAGCCGACTCTTCTCGATAAATTGACTGATCTGACAGAGTTTTATAGAAGAGATGTCCTCGGCTACGTCTTTGAGCAAGCCTTCCGCACTCGCAAAGAATGAGCTGTGAGGTTTCATCATCGGGCTAGGAAAAGCGGCAGCTAGCGTCTGACACAATATGCACGGTTTTAAGGTGACACCTAAGACGCGAGTGTCCCGTTAAAATTCCACAAATTATTCTGACCCTGTTCTTGTTCAACGCGACTTAACCCACGTCGAATTTTTCAAGTCGCTACCATCATTGTATCGAAAGTTATTGCCTCATAGAAATATAATTTCTACAGGAGGTAGGGGTTCCTTAGTTTAAATCTTGCCCATTTTCAACTACAACCATCTAGATCCTACTGCAAACATTTGACCAAAATTTTAAGTCGCTAGCTTCATTCTGTCGAAAGTTATCGCTTATTTCAAGTTTCATTTGTAGAGGAGGTAGGGGTTTCTTCGGTCGGATCTTTCAAGTCTATAGCTTCATTCTATCGAAAGTTATCGTGCGAACGGACAGACAGACAGGCATAGCTAAGTCGAATCAGGAGGTGACCCTCATAATTTATATACATATATACAACGGTACCTACCGAGGCTCCTTTAAGGTATTACGTATTTTTGTCGTGACAAAAACATATATGTACTTTATAAGGTCTAGGATATAAAAATGCAAAAAAAATGTCTCCAACTTTCTAATAATCTTCCAATATGTGGGTATGCAAGTAGGCAATGCTAATAATTATTTAATTATTTACTTTTTAAGCCACCGCCTCAACATTAATTATCTCAGCCGAACTAAGTGCGACCAAAGAATGCATCAAGTTAGCTATACAAAGACGCATTTCCAAGCTCAGATATATGTATATTATCTTTGCATGCAAACTGATAATCGATAGCAATTCACGACATTATCTCATCAATAAAATTCATAACCTTATTTCATCTCTAAATGAAATCCACCTAATCTCGACAATGGCGCAGATAAGGGAGGAATTAAGTAGATTTCCCCCTCCCCCCGGCCTACTGAGTTCTTATATAATAATATAATAAGAAACCGCGCGTAATATTTGAGCTTACTCATTGTAAATGAATATTAGACATTTGAAGGATATTCTACTTCTAAATGCTTGTACTTATAAAAGTGGACGCTTAGTTCACTGTCCTATTCATTTGTGGAAAAGTACCACCAAAATTAGCATTTATCTTCATATAACGGACACAGATCTTGCACAACAAAAGCCTGTTGTTCTTATAAAAAAGGTCGACTTAAAAAAGATTAGATTTTAAAATTAGAAATTGGCCAGTCTTTGGCTACGTACGGAACTAAAAGGAGTATTAACTAGATCGTATTAGATTTAGTTCTAAATCGTGAAGTGTTTATACCGACCGGTACTAAATATGGCAAATCTGCAGATGTTGGCTTATCATTTATGTTTAAATTTTAGAAATATTATATAAAGAGCCAGTAGCTTCTTGTGAAAAGCGCTTTTATGCCGCCGACTTTAACGAAACATAAACACCGACAAAAACAACCGTCAACAATGGAAACGCAAACCTAACCCAAATTTTTTAGTCCAGTACAGAAATTTGGTTAGACCTCAGGCATAACTTACTGGAAGGATATCCTAAGGCTACGGCTGTTTTCGATCCTACATAAGTACAGTAGAAATAAAGCATACAAATATGGGCGTCCAATGTGGGGAATGGGTGTAATTTTATCAAGTCATTGAAACTGGAATGGACAATCAAAATAGGCGCAAAGTACTATTAGTGACAAGACACCAAAATCTAAACATCAGGCTACCTTTATCTACCTTAAGGTTACTTCAACGAATTTTCTTTATCCTACATCAGTAAAAATTTTAAGTGTAAAATTTGTCAAAAATTCGTCGAAAAGGCTTGAATATTTTCGGCGGCCAATGTGAGGTTAGTGTGATTTGATCTAGTCAATAAAATCTAAGTGATAAACAATCGAATAAACTCGCAGGTTCTTTTAGTTACGAGACACAGGAACCGAAATCTTTTTAGACCTTGCCTTATGATTTTTCAAATGTAAAATAGCAGGAAACGCCCCTTCATAATGAGACCCTCTTTAACTGCACAGTATGCGTTTGTAGTAGAGCAGAGCCTGCAGCTAAGTGCTATATGGTGATGATGATACATAACTATCAATGAGATGATAGGTGCCTGAATGAAAGTTCGATGAGGCAAGGCAGCACCAGATGAGTTGATCTATCGTATGGACGAAACCAGAGATTAAGGGTTAGATGGCGTTTATGCTAAATAAAACGCTGGCTCAAATTCATGCTGACAAAAATTGGTCAATTCCAGACCTGCAACGTCAACTGGGCCACATGGAACGCGCTATGCCCCACAAGGGGTTAGAGCAACTGAGTAACTATCTATTGACTTTGTTGATAACACTCATCGAATATTTCATCAACTAGTCGTCCTCGTTGAATGCTTTGAATATATGTAAAATATATTGCAAAATGTTATCAGCTCATTGATTTTTACTCAATTTTCATCTAAAAGGGCAGTTGTGGTAGGTCTCTGAGTTGGTTTCCAATCAAATAGTGAGGGGCTCAAATTCTGTACTGAGTACATGTTAAAAAATAAAATTAGTGCCAGCAACAGATCCGCTCCCCCCACTGAAAGCTATCTACGCCACTGAATCTCGACTTCAGCTCAGAGGATTTCGTGTGTTAAGGTTTCAAATACATCCAAAACCTTTTCCCAGCCTGTTATACCTGTTTCATATAATTACTAGTACATTACAGTGCTGTCGAAGTTGCTACTTTAGTAGCATTTTGATACTATTTCGTCAGCTCTGCTACTATGCTACTCTTACTTAAGTTTTGATACTCTCATAAGCAATGAGATTGCTTGGTACAATTATTTGCGATTTTAAAGTAAATTCATAAGTGGTGATCACTGATCTTCTTCTATTCTGAATACTACATAACAAATAGCAGTCCTCTTGCGGAAAACTCAACACTAAACTGGGATTCCCAGAAAAAAATTAATTGACATGCGGAAGCGGATGACACATTTTTGCTGTGAATTACAATTTGGATGGAGCTGGGCAATTTCGCTGAAAGATGTTAACCATCAAAAATTTACTTACTTGTCACTAAATGAACTAAATCGTAACAACACTTGTTTTATGCACTAGAAAGAATTTGTTTTACCGAGATGTTAATGTTTGGGGAACAGCTTATTCCCTTTCTTTATGAGTAATGTTGTCTAAAGCTCGACACACACTTGCGTCCAAAATTCAAATTTTCCCCGGTCGAATCCAAAATTTCTCTGTAAAATATTGGATTTGACCGGGGAATTGGATTTTGGACGCAAGGGTATTGTCGAACTGAGCGCTTCTCATTTAGGAAGGGAATAAATTGTTCGGGAAATGTTAGTATCTGAGAAATAAAAAAAATTTCTAGTAAACAAGTGTTATTTGATAATATTGTGTTTATCTGATCAATATTGTACTATATATCCGTACCTTAAAACAAAACCGTATGAAGTCACAAAACGTAAATATCGGATTAAGCAAATTAATTATTGTACTTAATAGAGACAAATAATAACTTGGAAGATATTATACGTCGTATGTCAAATCACTAGGAATTTTTTTGATTTAGTTCTTTTTTGTTCTGAGGTGCGTATATAGCATTTGAAATATGAATACTGTTAAACAAAGATGAATACTGTTACTTTTTCTGTGATTTTTATACCCTAGACTTATAGTATAGTATATATAAATGATCAGGGTCACCTCCTTGATTTAGCCATGTCTGTCTGTCCGTTCGGAAGATAAGTTTCGATAGCATGAAGCTAGAGACTTGATTTTGGTCAAATGTTTGTAGTAGGATCTAGTTGGCTGGTATTGAAAATGGGCAAGATTCAACCCAAGGAACCCCTACCTCCCCTACAAATGAAACTTCAAATAAACGATAGCTTTTGACGGTAAGAAGCCAGCGTCTTGAAATTTTGGTCAAATGTTTGTAGTAGGATTGAGTTAGTTGACATTAAAGTTGGGCCACATCCGATTCAAAGAACCCCTACCTCCCCTACAAATGAAACTTAAAATAAGCGATAACTTTCAATAAAATGAAGCTAGCGACTCGAAATTTTGGTAAAATGTTTGTACTGGTATCTAGATGGTTGTTATTAAAAATGCGCAAGATTCGCCAAAAGAAACCTCTACCACCCCTACAAGTGAGACTTCAAATAAAAATTTGACAAATATTTGTAGAATGGGTTAGTTAATTGTTTTTGAGAATGGTCAAAATCCTCATGAGTGCCAACCTCCCCTATAAACTGGCCATATAGGAAACTCACTTTTAATGCATATGGTCATTGCCAATAGTTACTTTTGGTATTATCACTGGGTCTGTACAAGTCTGGGGTATATACGCTTCACACTCCAGGTCTGTTTTTTTACTATTTATTTATTATGATAATGATAACACTTCAAAGGCTGAATTATAGTCTGCGCAAAGAACTAAGGACTATCATTTGTTTTGTTCTGAGTTACTGTTAAGCTCTTGGAAGTGTATGTTTCTATTCTTAATTTAAAAAGGTATTGCAAGTATGTTAGTAAGTTGTTTGAAGATGTTTTCCAAAGTTCAGATATGTCAAACGAACGTGACCAAGAGATTTAACTATAACAGGCTGAACATCTGATTTTCGTTAATTGCGACTTGTGAACGTATTTCGCGCACAATATAATTAAGGGGTAAGTTTGTTTCGTTGCAATTTATGTTTTATGTTGTTTGAAAACAAGAAATGATCGCTTCATTTTATAATCTTTGCGCTAAATAAATTTTGTTTCATATTGCTACCCATCATGTGAAAATGCTACCCGAAATTCTCCCAATTTGCTACCCTAGGAAATTTCAAAACGACAGCACTGGTACATTATCGACGCATTCGATTCGCCCGGATCTTGTAGGATCTCTCTCTCTCTCTGTTTGACCGGTCTTCCAATTTGTATGAAGATCCTACGATATTCGGGCGAATCGAATGCACCTATGTAACACTAATTTCCTTAACCATTCCGGTGGGACATGGGAGCGTCAATTCTCTAGCAATGCCTTGTTGACGTTTCGTGCAGTTGCTAGTTTGCGCCTCCTATCCGTACAGATGTTTCTTACTAAAAGTCTGGAACGCTGCGAGGGTTCTAATATACTATAGTACCTTCAGTTTAGTCACGGCTACCGAGTGCGTCAAAAGAAAAACTGTAATTATAATGCCGAGAAATAATACAAATCTGCATATATTTTTAAGTTAACGTGACCTAAACCAAACTAACCACAAAACGCCGGTGTCCATGTCTCCTCTATCGACTCCCTTATCATTTCCCAGAAAAAAAAACTCGTCAATCAGCGACGAACGATTAACGTTCTGTGAAGTGCATACTAATAAACCAGCAGTCGGTCTCCGTAAATAATAGTATTATTCAACGTAGGCTCACGAAAAAAAAATTATATTTGACTGATAACTAATCATGCTACGTCGTTCCCCACAACAAAATGGAAATTCTAAAGAATTCTTCGGTCGCCGGACTGTCCGTTGATTCCAAACAAACTTCAGACTTTCGTCCAGGTTCAAGGTAGGCCACATGGAGGCATACTCGTACAAACAACAAGAGATGAAAAAAATATCCCCTTGGTCTACCCCGACATTTGACCAACCATCTCAATTATCTTTCGTGTCAGTAGCATCCGCATGTATAGTATGTATTATGTACTACTTCAGCCTGACGCAGAGGAGTCTGATCTGAAGATCACTGGGGATGACTTTCTGGAAAAGCAATCTGTTTAACGATTTCGAGGTTAGATATGTATAGTACATATAAAGAGCATTGTGTTCCATGAAAAATTAATCAACAAAGTTCTCAGGGATGAAGAAGAGATGAATTCTCATCGTCATCAGACTCAGGCATAGTACTTAGCAACACTAAAGACAACAGATGGATCGCTTCACAAGTCACAATTTCATCAAGATCACGGCCACTTGGCGAGATTGCCCGGTGACGGTTGGCTGTATAAGAGTGGGTGGGTGTAAAGACGTGTTGTGTTTCAAAAATAGTCGTCGTCAAACCAAAATTTTCGCGTGGAAATATAAAATTTTTCGCGGTCACTCAATTATGTCATAAAATTACCTCAGTGCGCACCACACTACGGTAGAGAAAAAATAGCAAAATCCGTATCTGGTGTTCTATCCACGGGAATATATCTTGATTAGCAGCACGCTTGCTATCGCGTCAATTACTCCAGTTGCTCTTGATCTCGTTTCAGTTTAAAGTGCTCGTAAAAAAATATCACAGAATTAGCAGCAATTAACGCTACTCTAATAATAACACAATATGTATTAATAAATTGTAACAACACTATTTTCTTCTTTTTGTTGCAATCACACTTTTTCCTCTCTTCGGCTATTTATTTATACTTTTTCTTTATCAAATCGATTTTTTTCGTCGTTTTAACCCTTCAAACACGGCACTACTATCCATCGATATCGATGAGTTTCTGGCACCGTTCGAACACCACGCATGCTTAGACGAACCGACCGAACCTCAGAGAACTCAATGCGAACGCTCAAAACGCTCACGACCAACTGACAAAAGCCACTAAACTTGGACGACGGCAACGCCAACAGAAAATCTTTGAATTTAATTTTTTTTTACGTCGACAAAAAAAAGATACTTCGCCCCTATACAAAATGTGGCGAGTGAGCTCGGCATCGTATGTAGTGTGTGCTGTCTGTGATGTATTGTATCTTTTCTTTTTGCAGCGGCCTGCGTGGAGGAGCGTCGATTTTACGCCTAGGAAATGGATGCTGGTCACATTTGTAACATATAGTAGTAGTATGGGATGGGATAATCGTTTCGAGATACATACATACATACATATATGCAGGTAAAACTAAAGCTAAACCTGGTTTATCTAAGTCTTATTGTCACATTTTCATGTTGTTATCAGTGACGACGGTGACAACGACAAACTTTCGGGGAAAGCCTGAAACTCGTTTGAATGATCCACACGTCAGTTACTATGATTCAGAGATTCATTTGCAAAATCGACCAAACATTTTCGAGGAAACGTTTTTTCTCGATGTTTTTATTGATGTTGATAAGACCAGTGACAAAGCGAACGAAGGGTGGTTGATATCAGATCTTAGCTGAATCACATGAAACTTGATATGCACCTATTTAACATAGCTATAGTTTAGAGAATCGATTGGATTCCAGTGACAGAATACAAAATGGTTAAGGTTTCAAAGGGGTCTGGGGAAATTTACTAAATTTTATCTTCTACTGCTCTATATATGTACATATCAGGAGGTTACTTCCAGACAATCTTATGTACCACATACTCGTACAATCGCCAACACTTAATGTATACATTACCACCAAAACACTACTATTTACTACTACTCAATTGCCCTACCAGTTGTGGGGCATAAGGCGTCAACTGTTCCATTAGAGCACTAAATAGGAAGGTACACTCAACGCCATTTTGTTGACGACGAATGGAGAGTGACAGGCATGTACACATATGACAGTTCCCAGCTGTCAACATTAGTGCTGTCTGCTGTAGTCAATGCGGGCGAAGTCTCCATTCGATGTCAACAAAATGGCCGCGAGCGTACTCTCCTTTTTAGAGCCTTAGTTCCATGTGGCCCAGTTGACGTTTCGTTGGCATAAACTATAGGGGTTTTCGATAGGGACGATGCAAATCTCGGCCTGATCTGCCTGTAGGTACTAATAGAACTCCCAGAGTGCTCCAAGCTTGTCGGTATAAAGACGGCGCGGATAGAACAACTGCACTTCCGAAAAATGGATATGCTATCGAAACGTCAACAAGACATAGAAATGCTAGAGATGTTGACGCGCCCATGCCCCTGTAGGTGCCAAGGCCATTAACAACACCACGTTCTTTCGCGAATACGTTGCGAGCGCTTACGCCAATTTTCGGTCGACGAAACCGTCCAACAAGACGGACTATTGAACGTTTGGTGCAAAAATTCGAAACAACTTATGCATTGCAAAATGTCCCAATGCCTGTGCGTGTGCGACAACATAATGGTCGAAGTGAAGAAAATATCGTGGCCGTTCGAGAGAGTGTGCGTGAGCAGTCAAGGATGTCGATTCCACGCCGATTGCAGGCGTTGAACATCAGTGTGACCAGTTTGTGGCGAATTTTGCGGAAGGATTTGGCTCTCCGTCCGTATAAGATTGCGATGACTCAAGAACTGAAGCCAACCGACCATTTTAACCGTCGTATTTTACATTCGCTGATTGGGCTCTGGACAAGATGCAAGCTGACGACGACTTTCACAAGAAAATCATCTTACGGATGAAGCTCACTTCTGTCAACAAGCAAAATTGCCGCATTTGGCCGAGTGAGCAGCCTGAAGTGATGTACGAGACACAACTTTATCGGAAAAAATTAACTGTTTGGTGTGGTTTTCATGCCGGCGGCGTTATCGGCCCATTTTTCTTTTTTTAATGAAAACGGCGCACCAACAACCGTCAACAGCGATCGCTACAGGGCATGACATCGGAGTATTTTTGGGACCAGCTTGACGCTATGGACTTGGACGATATGTGGTTCCAACAGGACGCGCAACGTTATTTGTGTAATGTGTGCTTGTTTCCCTACTTAAACTACACTCGATAGATACGCAAAAGAACACGCGTCCTTTTTATTTATTTCTTTAAGCTTTATTAAACCATCCTATCCGTTCATATGAGTTTCAATTTCATGCCCGTTTTAATTCTCTACATATCAGTTTTCACCCACATACATACATATACATTGTACAATACATATATAAATAAATATATGCACTATTTCCATAAAGCTTATTTCGTGTAGTGCCCTTCCAAATTAGGTATGTAATTTGTCCGTGGCCACTTTCACGTTTTGGGCTATGTCGATACTGTGTCGACACTGTTCCATAGATACTTTGCGAGAACGATTACGTTTCAGATACACATACCTGAATCTTTGAAAAGGGGAAATGTATCAGAAATTTTTTCCAACCAAATTTCCCCTTTGATGATTCCTTCCAATTCCTTTGACAGTTCGCTCTTAAGGCTGATACTATCCTTTTCATGCGAAAATATTGCACTGACCTCTCCGACGAAAAAGTAACAATGTAACCTTGACACCTGAACTTCCGTTCCTACTCAAAAGATCGGTTTTCAAGCGATATAAAGTGCAAAGTAATTGTTTCCTTCGAATGAAATATATAGTACTGGAAGAATGAGAATTTTTCGTGCCAACGAAACTTTTGACAGTTTCCTTATAGGATTTCGCAAGAAAAGCCGACCTTAGTACTTTGCTTTAACAAGTTGTCTCACCACTTCATACGTAAACAACTCTTTGTTGCTTGTTTTGCATCGTGAAGTGCGTCTAAAATATGAATATACTAGATAACGGCATGGGAATCATGTCGTGCAGCAGACAGACGACGAATCGGAGAAAGGGGAAATGGATATGTATCGGAACCACGATTGTTTTCTAGAAAGCACCCAGCGTCAACATGGTATACCAGTTGTTGTTGTTTTCTCACATCCGTTCAAGAGTATATGATAAACAGTGCTGCCAAAAAAAAAATTGTTCAAATCATTTTATTCCGTTTATCGCGAAAATTCTTGGAAGTAGTTACAATGCCAATGTTCAGTTAATAAAAAAATATGTATGTGTATCCCGCCTAGAAAAAGTGAAAACTTTTCCAAAAAATTAATTAATTATGCTGGTGATAACACCGTAATAAACAACAAAGTGCAATTTGAGTGAGAAATGGCAAAAGTTCGTGCGGAAAACTTCTTCAAGTACCATGGCACAGTACGTTGTGGAATACCCAGTCTTTCACCTATGTACAGGGTGGCGCAAAACTACCGTTATGGTTTGAATGTTTAATAACTTTTTTATTTAATGGTTAATTATTATAATTTTTCTTTTGTTATACAGTATATTAATGGGGAATAATTTTGGCTTAAGTATGAAAAATTATATCCCGCAAGTGGTGGCCATTTTCGGCTTCGCACATTCGTGCTCTTTCCAGTACATTTTCCATAACTTTTTGTAAAATTTCGGGTGTTATGGCTCGAATTTCATAGCGAATGTTTTGTTTTAGCTCTGGTATGGTCGCTGGCATATTTACGTATATCCTTTCTTTCAAATAACCCCAAAGAAAACAGTCTGGCGCTGTTAAATCCAGTGAACGTGGGGGCCAATTGAAATCGCTTCTGCGCGAAATAATGCGTTCGCCAAAGAGGTCCCGTAACAGAGCCATTGTATCCCTTGCAGTGTGGGCTGTGGCTCCATCTTGTTGGAACCACATCTGTGGATGGTTTTCTACAGCTGGCCTCAAAAAATTGTCCAGCATCGTTCGATATTCAGCACCATTAACCGTAACTGCGGCGCGGCGCCATGTGCATTTTCAAAGAAATATGGACCAATGATCCTTTCAGACGATACGCCGCACCAAACAGTACACTTAAGTGGGTGTAATTGTTGCTGATGAACTGTTCTTGAATTTTCCGTAGCCCATATCCTGCAATTTTGCTTGTTTACGAAACCATTCAATTGGAAATGGGCTTCATCGCTCATTATCAAATTGTGAATGAAATAGCGATTTTCTTCTGCTTTAATAAAATTCAACAATTTTTGATCGCTGCTGTGTTGTGTACTGTTCCATTTCAAATTCCCGAAGTTTTCTTCACAAAATTCTGAAATAAAAATAAAAAATAAAAATTAAATTAAAAAAAGTTATTAAGCATTTGAACCATAACGGTAGTTTTGCGCCACCCTGTATTTCCCAAGCAGTTAGATTTTCTTCCGCCAGAACCAAAATCTTGCCTTTGTTTATAGTAAAACAAAAATTCAAAAGAAAGGTTCTGTCATTTTCTTCAAATTTGAAGAAAGGGGAAAAGAGAGAGAGGAGAAAATATGTGATCAGAATTTGTCACTCCCCCTTTTCGAAACCGTTATACTTGAAAATATGGAATTAAGGTCAATTTTTTTCCTATCGACTGGTACAGGTAAGTGGAGTGTCGTGAAAAAGGTAACGTCGAGTACATTCCATTCTTGGCAATTTAAATTTGAAGAAAGGGGAACAGTGGGGGAGGAGAAAATATGAGATCGTAATTTGTTCCACAAATATGAAAACTTGCAAAAGGTGACTTCCGACTAGCATAGAAAATAATGGAATCTGGATGTCTTCTCAAAATAGGTTAATAATAGTATATTTCGATAGTTACAATTAGCACACCCCTGTATCCCTTAAACACGTCCGAGGTCAAAAGTACTGATGGCTAACTATAATCACCACTATAGGCAATAATCTTTGCATGTTTCGTAACAATCACGTAATGCTTCGTTTAGACGTGAACGCTGAGCAATCACGTAATGCTCCGTTTAGACGTGAACGCTGAGCCGAGCATCTAATATTGAAAAATTGCATTAAAGAGCATCAACAACAAGAAGATACATTTTCTGCTCTTTGATGTTTATTGCCTTGACCCCTTCAGAGGCATGGGCGCGTGAACATCTCTAGCATTTCTATGCCTTGTTGACGTTTCGATACCATATCTACTTTTCGGAATTGCAGTCGCTGCCTCCAACTGCGCCGTCTTTATACTGACAAGCTCGGAGCCCTATGAGAGTTCTGTTGGTACCCACAGGCAGTTTTTGATCGCGCCGAGATTTGAACTCCGAGCTCAAGATTAATATCCCACAAGAGATGGGAACTCGAACTACTGTTGCATTTCGAGGTCATCAAAAAATAGGATCCTGCATTTTATACTTTATCAAAGAACTTTCAAACTTCCATGAAAAATTTATCATATATTCGGACTAATACGGGGGACAGGACCGCAACATTAGCCGCTTTCGTTTCAAAGCATTTCGGTCTCACCTAACAGGAAGAAGACTGTCATAATTTTCTGGTTTTAAAGCAAAAATATAATTTTATTGAAAAATGCCTTCTTTTTTTAATTGCCCAATCTGGTAACTCTACATACATAAGTACATATGTATATGTACATCGATTTGATAAGAATCGGTGGAAGTAAAGGCCGGATAAACGTGAGTAGATTAATTACCATGTGAATACCGTAACACTTAGGGGATAAATCATTTTTTATTCGGATACTGGCTTGTGGGGTGTCATATCAAATAGGACGAGGAATAGATTTTAAATTCCATACATATTTATGTAAAATAAATATGGTTTACGCTTACTAACGATCAAAACATTTGATTGACTACATCGTGATTATTAAGGAAAGATGGAAAGAAATGACGAAAAATAAGGAAAACTTGAATCCCTTCCTAGATATGTACTCGTAAACATTATACCTAAACCAATATACGAATACAGTTTTACTAACTTACTAGCATAATCTAACAGATTAATCTTCTTTATTGGTAGCTCGCAGCGCAGACCAATAGCCGAGAAATCACTGAAACTGAAGAGAAGCTAAACGTAGCGATAATGACGGAATGATCAATGGCTCGGGTTGTGGCATTTAAATAAACATATCAGCCATAAGAAATTTAAGTGAATAATTTATGTTGACTGAAGACGTCGCCATCCATTAACCGCATTAAGACTTCCTTGATCCCATGTCGCACCCGAAGTGGTCCTCATGCAGAGTGGTTTTCAAGAGGCTTTTGATACTTGATAGCATTTGAGCGATTGCCGTGTTCCATTTCACCGATTGATTGGATTCGAAAGATCCAGCGATATCGTGTGGAGTTACTTTCTTAAAATTTTACTACCAAATTACCGGCAAATTGTTAAATCTTGAATAAATGGCACCAATCAAGAAAATGTTTCATACAGACAATCCGAGATATTTGCATTGTGTCACGAAATCGTTCAACAATTTCACGAAACATGCAATGCAAATTGGACTACCTGTTCATTGGCCTTCAACAATTGGAATCTTGCTGACCAAGCCAAAATCTAGGTACGACCATCATCCAAAAGCAACAAAACACAACATTTCCAGCTTGTCGACATGTGAGCGGTTTAAATTGATGGTAGGCTAACCATACCAGAGCCACCGTTTGTGTATGACTATGACTAACCGGGGGTGTTGACTATTATTCCATTACCTTTGTCTTATTTCTTTCATTTTCATTTATCTTCTTAATAAAACCGATTGTATCTTATAGCATGGCTCTCCCATGCCGGTCTTTTGGGTTTTCATCTTTGTTTATGCATCTGAATCGT
This sequence comes from Chloromyia formosa, assembly GCA_964017055.1. Taxonomy (NCBI): domain Eukaryota; kingdom Metazoa; phylum Arthropoda; class Insecta; order Diptera; family Stratiomyidae; genus Chloromyia; species Chloromyia formosa. Next base: position 32,276,858 of record OZ024815.1, on the reverse strand, counting down.
AGAAAAATAGCTTGTAACGGTGATTCTGCTTGACACGGGGATGACGTCGTTTGGTTCGATTAATTTGGAAATTCATCGAATGATCACCTTGCGAAATTGTGGTCTTACCAATTCTAGAATAATTTAATATGAGCAGTTCTTTGGCGTTTGCACTGACTCATCATCATCTTGAGTTCCATCTCATGGTGATGTTATTGAGAGTGTGCTTGTGGAAAACCTCCGCAATGTATCATTTTCATATGTGGACATACGGTCATTTATATTTATCCAAATTGAGTAGCCGGGCGTCAATATACGCCACCACTGTGCTAAACACAAATTTATATTCTTGAATTCCATTAGAAAAAAAATTATACAATAATATCGATCTAGATTGGAGTATGTATATCATTCAATTTATGCAAATTAAATTTATGATCCACTTTTCAATTATGGCGTGAACTAGTTAATTTATTTAGCAATGTGATTGTCAGGATTTCTCCACGTATACTTATGTTTATGAAATCCTGTAAAAACTTGAATTTCGTGGAATTTCGAAAGGACTTCAGAATAAAGTCCCATACAACCTACGAGTAGGATTGTTTCTATTCGCCTCTGTATTCGGCCTTATTCTAAGTTTTAGTTCATTTTTTAACTTAATTTTTTTATTCTGCCGAAAATGTTTTCATTTTTCAAAATTTGATGTGAATCTTTAATTTAATATGTATACATACTAGTAAGCTGTGTTCTTTTGTCTGACCATTTTTTTTTTTAAATATTGCCTTTTTCCATCATTTTCATTAATATTCAACGCCCGGCATTTGAGTGCCACTAGTCATTCCATTGCAAAGTATCTAATTAATACAAACATATCTGAAGAAAAAAGTGCTTCGTTGTAAGAATCACTGGAGAGGTAAATTTAAAACGAGAACCAGGTACGCAACTGGTTTTTCAAGCGTCATTCCTTAATTCTTTTCCTACAAGTCGCGAGCAGCGATCAGTGACTAAGGCACAAGCTGTCTGTGTAAGTGCACGGGTCTGTCCGATTTGATTACGGCTAATAAAAGTCTGAAAAAAAGTGTATGTCGCTATCGTTGAGAAACCTATTGTTGTGTTTTATTTTCAGGCTGGCTGTAGGTAGTAACAAATTATCATAATTTTGTCCGATGAGGTTTGAAATGTAACGCGCTAAGACCTGGATTTATAGGATGCCACGAACATCACACACTCCTCCGAAGCAGTTCTCTAGTTCAAAAATAGTCGTTGTTTTTTTTATTTCGATCCATTTATAGGACGGTAAACCAAAAGCAAATCAATTATTAAAATACATATTGGCTAGGCTTTCGATACAGAGGTCGGCTAGATATCGACTCGACTGCGACTCGTTATACGGTATCCAATCTGAATAAATGGAAGTCTACACAATGACCGGATCGACATCAAAATCGATAACGAATCGAAATCTTCTTGAACCATGAGGCCTGTTTAGAACGGAAAATTCAAGCGGTTCGATCAAACATACATATGTACATGTATATACAGTATATATATGATACATATCGTGTCGATTAAGAGACACAGTCGCTTCGATATCGAGTTCAGGTCGAATCGTGTGTGTGGAAGGAATTTCCTTATTTATTGATCACAATATAAAGTACGATAATACATATTATTTATCCTGGCAGCTGGCACCCAATAATAAATAAGTATACTAATAAACTTTTGAAGTTACCCACCTGGTATGCCTTCATTGTTCACGGACATACGAGTTGCTTTGTTTGTATGGGGTGACCTATGACGGGCTTCTTACACATAGAGCACATGTGGAATAAAGTAAATAGACAGATTAGAGCCCAGAAAGGTAACTTTAGTAAGTTTCAAGTGCTACAAGAAGGTTATTATCGACGAATAGGAAAATGTCCAAAGTTAAGTAATTAGCAACGTAATTGATAGGATCCAGAGGAGAGTGAATGGTGTTATTTTATTACTTCCGTTGGATAATAAAGGTCCTACAATCAATTGATGTACGATAACACCGCGAAAATATAACAGATAGGTCACACTTTGCGGATGGGTGATAACTGCATAGTTGGACATGTAATGAAATAGAAGGGCATTTTCAATAAAGGCCGACCAAGGTGACTTAGAAACTCATGGCGCCAATCCGTAGCCGACGAGTGTGTGTGCAGAAATAGTTGACGCACTATGCCTCACTAAGAATTAAGGAAAATTAGTAAGCATGCTATACCATTCACCCATAATGACCCACGTGAACTCTTGAAAATTATTAAAGTCAACTTCCTGAGCTCTGTCTTCTTTTCTCATACCACACGTGCTTAATAGGATTTAAGTCTGGAGACAGCGGCGCGGCGTAAACAATAAGTCATGGCGACACCATTTACAACATGGTTAACATTGTAATAGGATACTAATATAGCTACTATTTTCCAGCAGCAGCTAAGCACTTATAGCATTAGGTTACTGATAATATTAACGAATAAAAAATACAGATTAGAATTGTAATGACACTTCCCAATTTATCAGCCTTTCAAATAAGCAGACGCAACAGCAAACTCATCTGTGTGAACTGTGAAGTATCGTAGCTACTTGCTAGTTTAGTCAGCTTTCTTAATTAGCTAATTCCAAATTGTGATATATAGCAGCTCTTTCACTGGTACAGTTATTAGCTATTGACTCTCTGATGTGTTAAAGTTATGCAACCAGAAAATCGTTCTCAAGATAAATTGCCCTTCTACCCAACATGCATTATATCAAATCCAGATCAAGGAAGCATTGCAAAGGAGCTAGTTTTCAACCATTCATTATCAGCTACAATTGGGAATGGAGAAGAATAAGCTTATGCCTCTCTTCCATCTACCATATCATATCTACTCGTACCATGGGTACTCATAGAACTACCACTGCACTCCAAGCTTGTCAGTATAAAGATGGCGCGGATAGGAGGATGCATACGAGTACTAGCAACTGCATGTCCGAAAAGTAGATATGCTATCAAAACGTCAACAAGGCATATAAAAGCAAGAGAGCACATTAAGGCTACTTGCTCTAAGTCTTAGAACTTAGCGATTTTTACTTAACGTATTTTCCCCTAAAGTAGCTGTGCTTTCCTTTGTAGCACCCCATAATTCCTATAGAGTAGTTTATCCTTTTAGTTTCAGTTCAACAAGGTATTGCTAGTGTTGTGTTTGTCTTTTGTGGTTTGCCACGTACCTAAGTTTTAGGTCTCTGGTGTGCATATACTATAAATATTAGCTAAGCTTGAAGCATTTGTTTATTTTGTACACAGTAACATTTCATGGAACATTCCTAGGTCGCACCTGAAAATTTAAAATGATTTTGCACTCCCCTTGTGTGAGCTCCGTTGCTTAAGGGATTACTACCCTCAGTACACCGCCCTAGAACGCTCGCTTTGATCGTTCTAGACGCTACAGCGGGGAAGCCACTGTTAGCCAAGTCCCGGAACACGACGAACCATTGCTTAATTGATTTTTAGCTAAGAAATATTAAAAATTAATAAAAATCCCAAATTAAAAAAAAAATGTAAGAAACCTTGACGTTGACGTTCTCCGAGCACAAAGATAAAAAGAAATCTAAAACTTAAAAAAAATACAAAACTTAAGAAAAATCCAAAACTTAAGGCAAATTTCCGGTATTTTAGAATTTTCCTATTTGAACAGGTAAAGTAATACAGGGACTTCTGTTGGTTTCTATTGTACATATCTATGCTAAAATGGAGCTTTTCCTTCGCGCATAAGGGTAGCCCTCAACCACCTTCAGTATGTCAACCTTGAGCACTCGGTTCGCCCGTTCTGTTTGCAACGGTAAGCCGTTCTAGGGAAGTGCGGAATAATGGTATTTTGGGGTATAAGTCCAATTCCCATCGGAAGTAAAATCAAATCCACCGAACAGAAACTCCATTCAAGCATAGACAAAAACCAATAACTAAATGTGTTTTTTTTTTTTCAGATAAAACCGGTATATTTGGATAAAAAAATGCATCTAAGAGCAGTCTTCGGTTAAGATAACTCTTAAGAAATGTCTCTAAATACGGATCTTAGTTCTGGTCACAGTCCTAAGACAATAGCGGAGTAAAACTAAAATAGTCGCTGTACATGTAAACCCATTGTACTCACGGTCTCCACCCATATCTGTAGCCTAAACCTTTAATATACGAGTACATTTTTAAAATTCTTTGAGTCCGAACTAAGTTATATATGTAAAATACATCTTTGACCCGGTAAAGTAAATAGATTGTGGGGGAGTTTTATTTGTACGTACAATGCGTAAATTAATTTTGCAAACATTCAACCCAATCGGCTTACTTTCAAATTCAAATGAAGTATTGTTTCATGAATATGTCACTTAACACTGATTTTTATTATGTAATATTATTTGATAGAGAGGAAGGTTGAGTAATTCGGTTCCGGTGAATCTAATAGTTTAAAGAACTTGTTGTATACACTTCTTTACTAAACTCTATTACACTATCCAATAGATTTAAAGATAATTAAGATAACGAAAATACGATACGTTGATGAGTAAGTAGCACACCCTAAAGGTGAATACCCTTTCCCTTAGCAATTATGTTTTCAAATAAGTAATAATTGTTTTTAATTAATTGATGAAAAAAAAAACTTAAGTTGATTCTAAGCAACTAATGAACATTTTATGATATTTTTTTTAAGTACTTTGGGTCTAATGTATTTTAATTGCAGCGTTCAATTTGGTCAGGCATTCTCCAACTGGTAGCATAAGCATGGCAGATCCAGAGGGAAGCCACGCTGACCCGGGCTCCTTCCTTTTTTTTAACTGAGTTCAATGGTTCAATGTTAGTGTGCGACCTTTTTTAAGAGAGACATGCAATGATAAACGTGTCAAACTTTAGCCAAAATAAAAGAGGAACGCGTAGTGCCAAGACAACAATCTAAGTCGGGTCTTAATCTGCTCTGCTCTACATAGCTGTTAAAAAACGCGCCTAATAGCTTGGTCTTGGAATATTCAGGGAAATACTAAAAATTTATTTGTAAAAATGACAGCTAAAGCGAAAGATACCCGACATAGATGGGTGTCTTGGCACTACGCGTTCCTCTTTTATTTTGGCTAAAGTTTGACACGTTTATCATTGCATTATCTTAAAAAAGGTCGCGCACTAACAATGAACCACTGAACATTGGGTGTTTAAGCTTCAAAAACTTTGTATGGATTGATTTGGTCTTTATTTTCAGCGACTCATTTTGAACGTATTCAATTGACGATTTTTCAACTTTGTGGTAATTGATATTCATATTTGAAGTATAATTATTTTTGTGTTTACCACTGTTTTTATTACTACTCCTTACGCGTTTCGTTTTTTCAAACATCTTCAGAGGAATGGTTACATTTTTGTGCAAAAGGGACTTGTATACTACGGAACTTAATTCTAAGTTGCTACCTGCTATAAAAGTGACAAAGGTAATTAAGGGCGTTACGCTTATACCTGCGAGAATTTTAGGTTTAAAAGTCGGGAACGGTTGATGTCGGTATGGTCGTTGAGAAGGTCCTTTCCAGGTATCCGACTGATTCTATTAATTTCCAAAGCTTCCAGCAGGTCAAGCTTTTTCCCCTTCGAACAAACGTGCAATATTTCTGGATTAAAATCGACTCCAATGTTATGACCTGACTCCTTAAGATGTTCATGGAAGTTTGAAAACTTCGATCCCCCCATATGTTCTTTGAACCTCGTTTCAAAGGACCGTCCTGTCTGACCGACGTAGGTTGCCGAACATTCGGGGCATTCCAGTTTATAGACTCCCGGCTTTTTGAAACGTTCGGATCGAGGTTTTGCGTTCAATAACCTTTTACCAATGGTATACCCCCCTTGGAACGCCGGAGTAAGACCTTCTTTCCTGAAGAATATCCCTACTTCTTCGGACAGTGCGGGAATGTACGGCAGTGAAATGAACTTTTCGGAGCGCTCCACTGAGCTATTGGGATACACCATGTTTCGCGTTACCTGTATCCCAATAGCTCAGTGGAGCGCTCCGAAAAGTTCATTTCAATGCCGTACATTCCCGCACTGTCCGAAGAAGTAGGGAATTTCTTCAGGAAAGAAGGTCTTACTCCGGCGTTCCAAGGGGGGTATACCATTGGTAAAAGGTTATTGAACGCAAAACCTCGATCCGAACGTTTCAAAAAGCCGGGAGTCTATAAACTGGAATGCCCCGAATGTTCGGCAACCTACGTCGGTCAGACAGGACGTTCCTTTGAAACGAGGTTCAAGGAACATATGGGGGGATCGAAGTTTTCAAACTTCCATGAACATCTTAAGGAGTCAGGTCATAACATTGGAGTCGATTTTAATCCAGAAATATTGCACGTTTGTTCGAAGGGGGAAAAGCTTGACCTGCTGGAAGCTTTGGAAATTAATAGAATCAGTCGGATACCTGGAAAGGACCTTCTCAACGACCATACCGACATCAACCGTTCCCGATTTTTAAACCTAAAATTCTCGCAGGTATAAGCGTAACGCCCTTAATTACCTTTGTCACTTTTATAGCAGGTAGCAACTTAGAATTAAATTCCGTAGTATACAAGTCCCTTTTGCACAAAAATGTAACCATTCCTCTGAAGATGTTTGAAAAAACGAAACGCGTAAGGAGTAGTAATAAAAACAGTGGTAAAGACAAAAATAATTATACTTCAAATATCATTTTGAACGAATCGGCAAAATGAACGAAAAAGAGTCAGCACAGTATTGTAGTTGCTAAGTCATCCAAGGTGGGCATATAGCATAGCATTTTGTGCTGCCTAAGTCTGCACTTTGATGATGAGTCGGTGTTTCGCTTCTTGCTCTGAGAGCATCAAAACCAGTACGCCTTGAACTAATTGGTAAAAGAACCTTCTTCCAACCACTGACTGAAAGTAATAGCCTGAAGTTGATAGAACATCTCATTATCAAGTTGTTAATGGATGGTTTAAGGCAGGGGAGGGTGTAGATTAATTTTGGGTCCGAGTTATCGAGCATACATAAGGGAAGGTCAAGGTACCCTATTGTCTTCAGGCTGAGATTCATGTAAAATTCAGGAGTGTGCGAAGCTAGTGCGCAGATGGAATGGGTTTTCTTTCTATTGTCTGAAAATGGCCCTTTCGGCGAAAGATATTCAACATTGGTGAATGAAAATGCAACCATCGGTTCAACAGATGCATGGCGAATCTCTGGATGACCTAAAATGAATAAGTGTGAACATACCCCTAGTGTATTACTTAATTGCCCTAACCCCTTGTGGGGCATAGCGCGTCAACTGTTCCATGTAGCCCAGTTGGCGTTTCGTTGGCATAAACTGGTTTCGGAGAATGCAGTTGCCAGCATGCACCTCCTGCACATCCATGGCCACGTATGTAGTCGTGGACGGGATTCGAACCCGAAACGCCGGTAGTTAAACATGACACTGATGCCTCAACACACTGCGCTACCGGTCGCCCGTTGTTCAGGTAACTAACAAAGTTGTGCCCTTTCCGATCTTGATTTCCAGTGTATATGAATATGCAAGGCTAAAAGATTTTTGCAAATGGCTTTCCAAACAATTTCAAAGTTTATTTGTTTAGCATATGAGGTTGTCACGTCGTTAACGTTAAAACCCACTATAATAATATTTAATATATTTCGAACAATTATCGTTTAAGTTGTTGTTTTGCACTCTCCTTTTTCGAATAAAAACCGCATTCAAAGACCTATTATTCTGAACAACATACATAAATATATTATCATGACCAAAAACAGGCTGCAACAGCCATGTTGGACATATTCGTATTTTACAAATTGAATGGTTGCCTACCAACAGTATGCTTAGCCAAAAGTCAAATGTGTTTTGCGTTTACCACTTGATCAAAACGCTACCTCATATTGCTCAACTAATATAAAATTCAAATTAAAGATACATTGATTCGTCTAGTCTGACTATGAACCGAAAAAAGCGATTATAATGACTTGACTAGCGCTGTACGGGTCAGACATTCCTGATACTTGACCTTAGACGGCAACAGCAATCTACATTATCTATAGGTATACATACTGCCTTCTTCGTCATCGGTTAGTTTTATCTCGCCAAACTATCTATCTGTAACGGTCGATTACAAAATTTATTCAACAGCATTTAGTATCTATGTCTAGTTTTTCTGTTTTTGCGGGAACTGTAGCACCTGAGAAAGCCAAACTTGGTTTGGTCAGTACAGGGCAGGGATATTAGCTTCGATTAAAAGTGCGGAACAAGACAGTTGTCGACGAAATAGCACAAGGATTAGGAAACACGTGCACAGACAACGGACTATGACTTGCAACATGTTGAGTGAAAGTGAGGGGAATATCGTTTTTGATTATCGGCTTGTTAGTTGAACAATGACTTTTGTTATGTAAGATTCTTGTCATTACTGTCAATAGGCGCGTTTTTTGCAACTCATAATTCATATGGGGTAGCTAACAACACGCTCTGCCTTACTGTTCTCATTAAACAGGAAACATATTGGCAGGGTGTTGGGGGTCATCACATCCTATCGACGAGCATGCGAGGAGGCTTCGACTTCCTCATCACGACTTCTGCAGAAGTTGTCATGATGTGGATGAGGAGGAGACTGTTACTGTCCAGCCTTGGCTTATAGGAGGAGAAGGTTTTTTGGACTCTCCTTTTTCCACGACATAGAGGGTCACGTAAAAGTTAACGCGTTTCAAATTAATTGGTTTATTGCCAGCGTCAGCTGGCTGGATACTTCGGTTTAAGAGTTTTAGGTAACAGAATCTTGGTGGTACCACAACGGACCATGAGTGGTCTATGTGTGCTGTGGCTAACTCAGGGCAACCCCTAAACCTACCTAGCTACCTAACCGAATTAATCAAATTAAAGTACGTTTACCTATACAAATCACTATTCGTCATTTTATATAAAGAACTCCGCAGTCCATTCAACAACGCCCAAGTTCTACTCTACACCATTCACACCCGAATGTAAATAGAAATTAACAAATATACAAAACACCTGTTCATCACACTCTCTATTCATTCCGACGCTATATTTATACTTCCTCCTTGATTGCATCAGAGTACATTTGAATTTTCCCAATGTGCGAATTTATCTTTCCCCCGTGATGAAAACTTTATTGAAGTTGATGGCTTTAGTAAATTTTCCTCAGACCATTTTGACTTCGGGATATTCTCAAACACACGAGCTTATGGCTATTTTTGGAACGGTCATGCTCAAATAGCGATGAATATTGAAAAATATGAAAATGCGATTGCAAATACTCGTATACACAATCTGATGTCTGATCCTAGGACAACATTCATAGCAGAGAGAGCATAGGATTTGAAATTGCCCTGAGGATTTTACTTTCGACATTCAGTCAGGCGGCACTAAATTTAATTTATGCTAAGAGTATTGTTGGCGATATATTGCCTAAATTCAATTGGTAGAAGTTTAGATATTATTTCAAATTGATTTCTCGTAGTAACGAACCCAAGTGCCTCTTTGCAATCTTCTTTTCGGAAATTGTTCTAAGTATAAATACTTTGGCTTCAGAATTGTGTAAAATGAATTTTCTCCTTCTTACAGTTAGCATGTTTTTCATGAGCTCATTGACGTGAGTGGTATTAATTTCGTAGCTTTCCGGGTATTTTGAAGGACAAACAATCGATCATTAACTAGATGATGCAAAACTTAAAGTATTTATGAATTTAAGTTAAATTATAGTTGTTAAGTGTTTATCTACGTTTGTTCTCAGTTGCAGATAGTATAATATGAAGATGAAAGCATTTCAGCGGAGCAGACATTTTTGGAATGCAATTAATTGATTTGAAGAGTCGTTTTAGCAGAATTTTCATCATGAAAATAAATACCTAATCCTGAGTCATATACATACATATATGAAGTGAAATTGGAATATTATAGCAATTTTGCTGTTATGGAAAATACTCCTCGTAATATGTGTAAATGTGTATGTGACAAGTCTGCAAAGTAGACTTAACATTTGTGCAAAGAGAACTACATGGACTGGAACTACTTAATACCTTAGTAAATTAAGATCCGGAGCAAAACGATATTTATTTAATTTGGATTTTGGGAAAAACGAATTTTTAGTTTCCTTTTGTGATCTTAATAACAAGGAATATGTGGTTGCAAAGTCATTCGAAAAAATCTGAACAAGCTTTCAACCTTTGTTCAACTGAAATTTGTATAAAAATTCAAAGGACTCGCATATAAATTCTGGATTCTTGTAAATAACCACCTGTTATGAACCATATTCTGGTCTGATAGTGCTGCTTTCACCGGCAGATCGATGGCAGCACCTGATGAGTAATGATCTGTCGGTGGTACGAAACCAGAGGTCGAGGGTCTCATTACTACTGGACCCCGATGCGAGCACGAGGGCAAGTGATCCGTCCGCCAACCATTCCATCCTTATCGTCTCATTTTTTTTTATTCCCCATTTTTACCTCCCCTGTTTGTGTTGTCTTCCCCAGGCTTATGAATTTCTATTAATACGTAAAGGACGGAGGCAACGAGCGGCGAAAACCCCACTTACATCTCCCGAACTGAGCTACAGCAAGCATAGACCGCTGCTAGCTGGTTGAGGGGCCCATTTCTTCGCAGATAGCAGTGCCCGACCTTCACGGTCATAATGCAACCTTAGGCTCCGTCCCCACGGGCATCTCCGGATGCCCACCAGACCGTCCGTAATATATTTGGCGCCCAACGTGGGGCCATTTCTGGTCAAGAACAGGACTAAAAAGGACCTCATTGGGTTCGTTTTTGGTCCTTCCAACGCTATGCATCCCCACAAGCACACTAAGGCTACTTGCTCTAAGTCTTCCGACTTAGCCATTTTTACTTAACGTATTTTCCCCTCAAGTAGATGTGCTTTCCTATGTAGCACCCCCATCCTTCCTATAGAGTAGTTTATCCTTTTAGTTTCAGTTCAACAAGGCATTCCTGGTATTGTGTTTGTCTTTTGTACCTAAGGCCTCCATAAATGCTTTGAATTGCCGGCATTTGGAGCATCTTCGGTGACCGGACAAAGCGCGGATGAACCCTGGGTACCTTTCTGTTGCCAGGATTGTCTTTACACTTGATTAATACTTTTGATTACATTATTGAGATGTTCAACAGTTTTCAGAGATGAGTGAATTATTGCAAGGAATGCAGTGTTGCGCCTCTGCTATCCTCGTGATTCTCGGGACTCTGTTGATCATCTGAATAATGGAGAAATGTATTATAGTTTTTTTTTCTTTCTTTTCTCTTCGCTATTTTTCTCCTCTATAATGGTTACCGGCTAGCTCAGGAGCCCAATTCTTTTTTTTTCGTTTTTGCAGCACACTCTGTCCTCAGCTTCTACTCAGTTTCGCTTCGGCCTGGTTTCAATTCGCCTAAACTGTGTACTAAGCCTAAAAAAAACAATGTTGACCACTTTAGAAACTTGCAAAGGGACCATTAAAATGTATAAAGAATTGAAAACAAAAGGTCAAGTCCCAGTTGTATTCACTTGCTCCCATATATAAAATTACATTCCACAAGAAACATACGATTATGTAGAGGAGGTACAGTGTCGAAGACGGTACCATATCGTTGCATGCCAATCGGTGGATAAGGCTTAACGTTGCCCCAATCGTTTCAAATAGAGTATGACTAATAAAATAATACGATTACTACGATTTTATTTTTCATCAAAGCACATTATTACCGTAAGCGATTGTCCATACATTTCCCTAGGATGTTTCTATCAGCGCCTGTATTTATGATCAGAAATGTCACTTCGAATGAACCTATAATCCTCAAAGGTGTCGGTCTATTCACGTCTTGTCTTTCCAACAAAGACTGCAATGTTGGAGAAAATTTGCAGCTGTACCCAACAATATAGCACCAGACTGCAAGAATTCTCTCTTGTGTAATGTTTCATCTAGTGCATACGCATATGCATTACCTAACGGCTACGATCACTGAATTGCTATAAAGGCCGCCACAGACGATCGTGTATAAATTTGGCCGTTTCAGGCGGCCTTTAGGCGACCGAATTGGCCTTTCAGGTGACCCGATTGGCCTTTCAGGTGACCGGATTGGCCTTTCAGTCGACCGGATTCATAATTCAATTACGGGGATTGAAATTCCTTACGAGGAATTCCAGATCGTGTATGTAGAAATTTGGCCGGTTCAGGCGGTAGGACGCAAAATCTAATCACGCCCACCCTTCACCACAGACGTTCCGCAATTCCTCTCCGGAAAAACTGATCAGACCTGGCCTTGAGGAACTCTGGATCGTGTATGTAGAAATTTGACCGGCGGCCGGATTGACTTTCAAAAGGGCCGCATGCACAATAAAATAAAATTAATTGACTAGACGTGCTTATAGATGTGTGAACGTACGAAATTTCAAATCTGAATATTCAACAATGAATGAATCTGTGGAGTTTCGTAATGTTGATGGAAGGCAAACCTTCATCCATTTGATTGGCTGTTGAAAACTAACTTTTTAGGGCGAATACTCCGAATGACATAATTAAAGTTGCATAATAGGATACCTTGTTTTTCTAAATAAGTAAATCAATTATGGCTTAATGTGACGTAAGTGCATTAAAAATGTAGAAAAAAAAATTTTTCGTAAATGGTCGTACAAAGACTATGGTTAACTACAAAACAGGGCACAGTTTTCTCGGATAAAGTTTGTGGCTAAAAATTGTCAAAATTACTTGGTACATTGAAATAAACTCTTCCAGTTATTCCTGATTGATTTTGGATTGTGCATCCGACCGTCTGAACAGGTCGCCTGAACTGGCCACTTTCTACATACACGATCTGGAATTCTTCAATGCCAGGCCCGATCAGTTTTTCCGGATCGTCTATGGTGAAGATCATATTCAGGCAATCCGGAAGGCCAGGCTTGATCAGTTTTCCCAATAGTCAATGGCGGCCTTAACACTGCTTCAAGCCTGAGGCTGCGTACGTATATATACGAATATATGAGCATTATCCGGAAAATTATGAGCCGTACGTTTAACGTTGTTACCTGCCTCCGACATGCATATGCATCATAAGCCTAGTACGAGTATGCACACCACATACTACAGGTCAATAAACATCTTCATGTTATGCTCCAACTCCAAGAGTTTACCGAGCAAGCAGCCTAAGGTCTGTAAATAGATTATAAATATTCATGATAAAAATGAAGAGGAAAATAATGAAGTCTTTTGATTGTTGGCCTCCGTTCTTACGATTATTACGATCTCGTGATAGACGATGAGACTCGATTTAGCATTTCTTATTGTTTAGCCGCCCGCTAAAGTGCCACGATCCTCCCCTGAGAATCGCAGGTACTCGTACATGTATATGTAACTAGAATTGCCAGGTAATCATGGATAACAATCGACTGGATGATTTTGCAAATATGTATGTACATGTTAGAACACATATATAATTTAAGTTGAAATCATGCCAGATTGAGAATCTGTTGAGAAAAACCCAGTCAAGGACAATTCTAGATACAAAGCCAACACACGGCTTCTGCCGAATCCGCCGCTTGAAATGGTAGAGAATGAATGTATAAGACGAATGAAATCAAAAGCACTTCTGTGTCTATCCTTGAACTATTCAATATATTTTTACCGAAGTTGGTAGAAAATCATAAAAAAAAGACACACAAAAACAGAAACCGTACTTAAGAAGACGTTGTGTTGAAAAACTTAATGTTATATGGAAGATACAATTTACATTATGTATGTACAATACCTGAACTCTTTTTTCTATTGTGTTTTTACTTAAATTCACGAGGCAATGATGAATAACCACAAAATGCGGTAAAGCATATTAGATTTACTAAGTCTAAACAGTTGAATATAGGCTAGTGCAGTAGAAGAATAATATGTCAGAGAAAATAAAAAAATATGCATGAACCCTATCTGAAAAATATATATCAGTCCTCGTCAAAAAAAAAGAGGCTGCCTGCATTGTTGTCGGTGCGCTTTTGGATGAGTTTGTGACTAACGCGAAATGAAAGTATTTAATCTGATACTTAATATAATATAGTGCGGATCTTAAAAAAGTATGTATCACAATATCATTTAGAATAAAAAAATAAAATAATAAATAACTGGCGCAACAGTCCAATTTTGAGCCAAGGCCTCGAGATGAGTTAGCATCATCTCATTTACTAGATCGTGACGGTGGGTTCTGTGTAGCGGTGTAGCGCTCAACCGAGTTATTTACCCCAGATGGGTACTCAATTTCTTACTCAGTTTCTCAAAATCCTATGTATGTCCTATCTTATTTTCTTAAGGTCGAGTGTTCGAAATTTCATAAAAATCGGAGTAAAATCGTAGATTAGATTCTAATTTCTTTTTTTCAAAAACCATAAAATTTCACACAACTGCATCAAAAATGGAAATTGTGACGTCATGACCAGAGAGAGCAAAAAAGTCACACAATTCTTTGGTTTACGTTGCACCATGTACCCAGACTACATATGAAATACTACAGATGTAAATGCAAATGTCAGTAATTCGCAGATTTTTGATTTGTGTTGTCCGCTTCATAGGGAGTAATTTGCTTTGAGTATCCGCGTCAGGTTAAGAGGATGTCTGCTTTAAAGAGAGTATGTTTCTATAAAAACTTTGTAAATATTAACCGTTTTTAAAAAAGTGTCGGCTTAAAAGGGATGTCCGCTTAAAAAAGGTGTCCACAGAGAGAGAGTATACCCTGCAAGCCGAAACTCTCTTAATTTCGTCGGGCCTTATGTGTAAACTAATTTTTAAGAAAGTGCCTGTGCCTTGGATTTGTTGTCGTGAAAGAAAAGCTCATTCCCACACTTCACTAGGCGACTTGCCAGTTAAACATAAGCAGCCGCCACGATAACATCACGCAAGTCATGTGGCTTTTGCACGTCCCGGCGCCACATCAAATTGTTGTAATATTATATATATCTAAAAAAAACAAAACAATCCGTATTAAGTCGTTCGGTCGGTTCGACCGGTAGCTTAGTGCGTAGAAGCATCAGTCTGATCACCGGCGTTTCGGGTTCGAATCCCGTCCACAACAACTGTCGTGACCATGGATGTTTGTGTTGTCTTCCCTCTGTGGTGCGAGGCGTAATAATAAGCCACAGTATCTCCCAACTTGTGGCAGGTAGGCGGCTAAATGGAGGAGTAGAGCAGGAGGTATATGCTGGCAACTGCATTCTCTGAAACTAATTTATGCCAATGGAACGTCACAGTTTGTAGCAAGCGCTTATTTTGGTATATAAATATCGGCTCCTTGCTCTTCTTGATATCACTCAGATGGATAGAAAAAACGTAATTAAAATGTCTTACCCACTTACATTTTACATGCTAATTCATATTACGTGATTGTAACGAAACTTAGAACATATTATTGCTTAAGGTGTTGGTTATGGTTGGCCATCAGCACTTTTGACCTCGAACGTGTTTAAGGCGTGCAAGGGTGTGCTAACTGTAACTATACAAATAAACTATTATTGACCTATTCTGAGAAGATATACAAATTCCACTATTTTCCACTTTATATATTTTTCGAAACCCATTTCCTATAAGTTTTCATAATTCTAAGTATAACGGTCTCAAAATGCAGGCAGGGGGGGGGGGGGGGGTCAAATTACGAACTAATATTTTCTCCTCCCCCACAGTTCCCCTTTCTATAAATTTCGAGAAAATGCGAAAAAATGGAATGTACTCATCATTACCTTTCTCACGACACCTCATTTCCTTATACCAGTCGATAAAAAAATTTGACCTTAATTTCGCCTCTATGTGGACCCCCCCCCCCCCCCCTTCCACCCGGTAAAGTTGGCCAATTAAGATACAGCGCCCCCAACAAATCTTTACCGTTTCAAAAATGATTAATTAAATAACTGCAATTCGCACTACGAAAAACAACATGAAAGTATAATAGTACTCACACCTATGAGGCCGGTATGTGTATTTTTTGTGTGGATAGTGTCAAAATGCCGAACTTTAAATGAATGTACTATTATTAAATATTATGTGATTAAAACGAAACTTAGAGATATTATTGCCTATGATGTTGGTTATCATTGGCCATCAATATTTTTGACCTCGGGTACGTGTAAGGGGTGCAGGGTTGTGCTAACTGAAACTATAGAAATGTACTATTATTAACCTTTTCTGATGAAATTTCAAAATTCTAGAAATCTAGGTTTTCTACACTAGTAAAATGGCGCTTTTCTGTAAATTTTTATATTTCTAAGTATAACGGTCTCGAAATGCAAGGGGGGGGGGACAAACTCGGATGAAATATTTTCCCCTCTCCCTCTTTTCCCGTTTCTTCAAATTTAAAAAAAATTTCAAAAATGGAAAGTACTCGACGGTACCTTTCTTATGATACCCCACTTGCCTGTACTAAACGAAAAAAAAATTTTCGACCTTCATTTCCCCTCTATGGGGACCTCCCCTTAAAGTTGACCTATTACGACGATTCGCTTTCTCCGGCGAATTATAGTAATTCTACACATTCCTACAAAATTTCATGTATGTAGCTTCAGCCGTTCGTGAGATATTCCATGGACAGACGGACAGACAGACATTTGACCGATTTCATAAGGGTTTTGTTTTACTACAAAACCCTAAAAATTAAGCCGGTTGTTGCGTCAAAATGACTAAAGGTCTCCACGGCCTTACTGACCGGACATAGCCAGGTGGGGTGTCGTGAGAAAGGTAATGTTGAGTACATTCCATTTTTGGCATTTTCTGTAAATTTGAAAAAAAAGGGGAACAGTGAGGAAGAAGAAAAAATCAGATCGTAATGTTAGTATCACGTAATATGAATTGGCATGTAAGATACTACTCGTGGGTAAGACATTTTAATTACGGTTTTTTTTTATCCATCTATGTCGCACCAAGAAGAGCAAGGAGCCGATATTTATCAAAATAAGCGCTTGCTACAAAACCCTCAGAATGCGGGCGTAGCCCTCTATATTCCGGTTTCATTTATAATTAGAAACCAAAAATGTTCTTCTTTCATTTTAAGGTTTACAACGAAAATAAATTGTTATGATATACAACATGCAAATACCTGTCCTAAGGAAAATCAGAATTCTGAACGCTGTTACCTGTAAGAAGAGAGAAGAAACAGGTTATTTGTACTGTATTATATAATAGTAATATGTTCTATACTTATTAATTTTATATTCGTAAATATCAAACAATAAACAATTAGTGAAAACAAAGGCAACGTTATTAACAATTAATTTCCACACAAAAGATGTAACACATAACTATACGTCGTATAGTATTACACGTACTTATGAATCACTCTATAAAAATTCTATTGCAAAATCTTTCACTCTTTTACAAATATATCAGGCATGCCGATCCAATATAGTGGTGCCATTAAAAATAGAACTATCCAACGATAAAATGCAATTTTCACTTTTTATTATTATGAACTACTCAAAAGACATTTATTATGCAATAAACGGTTCAATTTAAACGAGTATTGAAAGGCTAGCCATGGTTGATCGGAAGAACATACATTTATTTACCCAAGTCAAACAAGTTTGGCGTGAAATTGCAACAACATAAACTACGACCAAGTATACCAACACTGTGTTGCCAGAATAGATAACTGCAAGAATTTGAGTCTAAAGATACATGCTTAAAAGCAAACACGCTAGGATAGTATAAGAGACTGGCACACAACGTTAAAAACATTGCTGCCCGAATCGATTGAAGCCTCGTTAAAAGAATAAGAAAATGCCCAGGGAAAAGTGTGGGGATACCGAAGGAAATAATGCGATACATATTATGTATACATTTAGTGCTGTTATAAGGAGGCCATAAGCTCTACTTACAATTGTCATATGACGGCTTAAGACTCCTCGTTCAATTTAGCTATGATTCTTCAGGAAGCTATCAAATTTTAAAGCATCCATTAAAGTGTGCGCAACAAAGACGGCTTCTGCTGTCAAATAAAGTTGAACCAATGTACTTCAGAGGGCAATAAGTATACTCTGCGCGAACAAGACGTCGCTCACGTGACGAAAGTGGAGACGAGTTCAACTTTTCGGAATCAACAGGCCGCGAGGTGTCAATTCTCAAAAGCTTGTGTTTCCGCACGGTGCGCGATTATTTGTTTTGTTCTAAGCTACTATTATGACCTTGGTAGTCCGGATGGTGCAACGGTTAGCACGTTCGCCTTCTACGCACTGGACCCCGGTTCGATTCCAACTGAATACTTTAGTTTTCGATAAAAAAAAAGAGATTTACGTGAAGGACTATGACCCCACTCAGCTGTTAAATGAGTACCCATTTATGGGGTAAATAACTCGGTTGAGCGTGTTGCTGATCACACAACTCTGCACAAGACATACCGTCACGATCTAGAAAATGAGGTGATGCTAACTCATCTCGAGGCCATGGTTCAAATTTGGACTGTTGCGCCAGTTCTTTTGTTTTATTATGATTTTGGAAGTGCATGTTTCTATTTTTAATTTAATACAGTGTTGTAAGTTTGTAAGGAAATATTGTAAGTTTTCCACAGTTCAAATGTGTCAAATGAACGCGAACAAGAAAATAACTACAAAATAACAGGCTGAGCAGCTGATTTTCGTTGACTGCGACTTGTGAACATTTTTTGCGCACAATATAGGTATAATAGCTGAAACATAATAGATTTTTTTTTCAGCTAAATATAATTATCTGAAAACGGGGGCGGATATAAATTTGAACTTCTATTTAATCGAAGTTTTATTTATTTTGTCTTATCAGACAAGCATACAAATTTCATTCACAACTTCTTGAAACATTGCTCTCTGGATCATCGTGCTTCATTCTTAAGAATGTTTTGTTCAAAGTTCGTCCCAATTTCTATTCATTTTCCAAGTCCGTTCGTTCAAAAAAATTTGAAATTGATAACACTTTACCCATCAACCAGGTAGAACATTGGTTCTCAAAGTGTGGGTCGCGACCCCCTGGGAATCGCAAAAGTATTTCCGAGGCGTCGCGAAGATATTTTCAAAAATTTGAAATTAAACGCAAAATACAAAAACTAGTTCTACAGAAAACAGTACAAAAAATAACGATTTAAATCGTGTGATGGGATGTATGTTTCTGTTTGTCAAAAATTAATTTATCGAATTAAATGATTCAGTTTTTTAACTTGAACCAACTTTCGTATTTAATAATAATGACAGACTTCTATGAAAAACCACACCACAGTTAAAATGCGCTAAAATCAAATATCAATGAAATGTTTGATTTTTCTCCCTTTTTTATTGGCGATTTAAAATTGTAAATTATTTGTAATGTAATGTAATTTGATTTGACTCTTGATATCAAGTTTATTGGTGAATATATCGTAGATATTTTTGCGGATTCGTTTTTAATTTCTAATCTCATGAACACAATCGGAAATGGCGATTCACTGCACATTTGACACTTAATCTGAGAAGCTGACACGCAGCGTTTTTTTACGGTTACTTAATCTACAATCACGGAAGTACAAAAGAATGCGCCCAATACTGTTTACTTGTTTACCAAACCCAAAGAGGAAAATACGTGTATTTCATGTCAACAAATTCTAAGTAACCCTGATAAGTCTCTTGCGGCATTTGTCAGCGGGTCAACAAGGATTAAGTGCCGGTGCACATGAGCGTCCAAATGACGCCGGACGTAGCGTCACTTTCAATCGGATAGGAAGAAATACATTGGAAGCAATGCACATGGCATTGAGCGTGTTGCTGATCACACACCTCTGCACAAGGCATACCGTCATGATCTAGAAAATGAGATGATGCTAACTCATCTGGAGGCCATGGTTGAAATTGGACTGTTGCGCCAGTTATTTTATTTTAATGCACATGTCCGCCGATAGCTATCGGATAGACATCGGCGTCACTTGGCTGTCGCGATAGCTATCTGGATTCACATTATACATAACATAGGGGGCAAAAACTCCTCTTCCATAGTCCTCCGCGTGGGCGCCCCCTGGAACGGCAGTGGTCACTGACCATTGCCAACCAACGTCAAGCAGCCAGTGATGGCGGTGCGATGATTTGGTTGAGGTACCCCTGTGGTGTGGGGTGTGAAAAAAAATGCCACGGCCTTTCCCTTTGAGGGCCTGTCGTTAAAACCGACAATCAAAGGACAGGATGTGTATGCCAGCAACTTGCACTATCCGAAATTTGTATATGCTAACGAAACGTCAACTATGCCTCGGATAAGGACTGACTGAAGGGTTACGACTTTTAGCTATCGTACAATGACAAAGATTGGATTCTGGAATGTGCGTACTCTCCTGGACAATGGATCAGAAGGTCCCCAGAACGCACGATTTCTTTAATTAGAGAGTGAATTTCTGAGGTACAAATTAAATATCTTAGGAGTTAGTGAGATAAGATGGTGGAACAGCGGAGAATTCATCTCTCCAACGGGCAACGGAACATCTCAATAATACAATGTTATGCCCCTACTGAACCCGACAATGTCTTGGCAAAAGACTCCTTCTACGAAGAACTAAACGCCGTTCAGAGCAGAACACCTAAAGGTGACATTATAATGGTTATGGGTGATTTGAATGCGAAAGTTGGCGCTGATAACTATGGGCTCAGACATGTGATGGGGAGACACGGTCTTGGTGATCGTAATGACAACGGTGAAAGATTTGTAGAGTTCTGCAACTTTCACAGTCTCTTCATCGGTGGTACTATGTTTGAGCATAAGGACCACCACAAAATCAGTTGGTCCTCTGTTGATCGGCGCAGAACACAAAATCAGATCGACCATTTTGCCATTAGTAAAAGATGCAAGAGTTGCCTCCTGGACGTGCGAAACAAGAAGGGTGCCGATATTGGGATGGGAAGAGACCATTATCTTATGATCGCTAATGTTCGATTGCGTATTGCAGCCGTGCGCCGCCCCAGCGACGAAAGATCCAGGCCCCGCAAATTCAATACCGCTCGACTAAAAAATTCAGCTGTCTTACAACAATATAATGACCATCTTGCGCAAAAAGCGGCTGGGATAACTAGTCACCCTAATAGTGACATAAACGAAAACTGGGATGCCATAAAAAATGTGTATATTGATAGCGCAAATACCATCCTTGGCCCAAACCCGGATTGCCGGAATAAGCCCTGGATGTCCGACGCTTCATGGCAGCGGATTGTTGAAAGAAAGGAGCTGAAAGTTCGTTTGGCTGCAGCATCAGATGACAATCGAAGCAGCATCGAACTCCTTTACCGTCAGAAAGCTCGAGAAGTTCAGCGTAGTGTGCGACGCGATAAAAGAGTTTATGCCAATTCTCTTTTAGCGTCAGCAGAAGAAGCCGCTAGAAGTAACAACTTAAACGCCATATACAGTGTCATCAAGGAGTTTACAGGTGGTCGTAACTCCTGCCAACATCCGGTGAAAGATAGTGATGGAAAGCTACTTATCTTGGAAGAAGATCAAATGAGGCGGTGGAAAGAACACTTCGCCGCGGTCTTGAACCGTGTAACCTCTGGTGAAGTTCCTCCTCATATAGATAATTTAGCTAACCATCAAAATGTGCGTATACGGTCCACTGCCCCGACTAAAGAGGAAATAGTCACTGCAATTATTGCACTAAAACGAGGAAAAGCCGCCGGACTTGACGGCATCCCTGCCGAACTTTATCAAGCAGCGCCAAGCGTAACTGCCGATTTGCTGCACCCACTTGTTGATAAAGCGTGGAATACAGAGACCTTTCCCACTGAGTGGAAGGAAGGTTTGATATCAAACTTCCAAAGAAGGGTAGCCTCACAGACTGTAATAATTGGGGAGGCATTTGTGTGCTTCCTGCCGTTGCCAAGATAATAGCTAAAATCGTCCTGGAAAGACTAAAGGCCCACTTAGAAAGCTCAATTGATGAAGAGCAGGCTGGCTTTCGATCCGGATTCTCCTGTGTCGATCACATTAACACCTTGCGAATCATCATCGAGCAATGCGCTGAATACGATTCTCCGCTTCACTTGCTTTTCATCGGTTTCGAAAAGGCTTTCGATAGTGTGAACCGGGATTCTATATGGGCGGCCTTGCGCAGGAGAGGCATCCCTGAGAAGCTTGTGGCTATTATTAAGGCAACCTCGACAGAGGAATTCAATGGACTTTGACATCTTATCTACAACATCTTGACTACGCTGACGACATATGCCTACTCTCCCACAAAATCATGGATCTGTCCGCAATGGCGTTAGATCTCGAGAGGGAGGCAAGCAAGGTTGGGCTAAAGATTAATACCAACAAGACCAAGGTTCTTAGCCCGCCGTTGCGAAAAAGAAATCCGACACCTATTGCCATCAATATTAATGGGCAGCCTGTGGAGAAGGTGGACAACTTCGTCTACCTGGGTAGCATTGTTGCCGAAAATGGTGGTACGGAACAGGACATCGCTCGTCGTATCAACCAGGCTAAACGCGCATACGGCATGCTGTCCAAAATCTGGCAGGGCAGTTATCTCAGCATCAAGACCAAGCTGGGCCTGTTTCGCTCCCTGGTACTATCAGTGCTTTTGTATGGGAGCAGTACATGGAAAGTTTCCGTAGGAGTTACCAGAAAGCTGCAAGTTTTCGTCAACTCATGTCTTCGTCGAATTTTAAGAATTTTCTGGCCCGAAACAATATCAAGTGAAGAGCTAAGTCGGCGTACGGGTCAGATGCCAATCGACGAATTGATACGCAGGCGAAAATGGCAGTGGATAGGTCACACATTGCGGAAGAGTGATAACTGCATTGCTTTGCATGCCATGAAATGGAACCCCATTTCCAACCAAGGCCGACCAAGAGGGGGTCCTCGAATCACATGGCGTCGATCTGTGGCAAAGGAGTGTCAGGTACTGGGTAAGTCTTTTGGGGAGTTGCGCCCCATTGCCCAGAACAGAGTACGATGGCGCGCAGGAGTAGTTGACGCGCTATGCCCCGCTAGGGGTTAAGGCAAAGTAGTAGTATACCAATATGCAACTTAGCTTATCGAAGCTATACCGTCACACTCTGACTCAATAACTTTTAAGTTTTTTTTAAAGCCAAATACATAATCAAACTTCAACACAAAATGAAGCTAACTGCGATTACGTATAAAAGGAAGATTCCATCCCTAAAAAACCTAAACGCCCAGATCCCAATTAAACTAACAATAACAATAATTTTCAAGTTTTTTGTGTTAGTTCAACTGGTATACATATCTTGTACTCTTATTCAAGTTGTATGTAACTCGTACACAATGCGTTATTTTCCTCTCGATTTTTCATAAATATATTGTTTTTATAATCTGTTCAATGTAACCTACGCGCTATACAAGGTATACTCGTACACAATACGCTACCGCTTTCCTAATGTACCACATTAGACCTGAGAGATTGATGAAACAGACATTTGCCATACTTTTAAAATTGCAATAATTGTCTCGGTGCTTCTATTTTATTGCAACGAAGAAGCAATTTACATGATGTAAGTGACATTCAAGTGGTGGAGGATAAAATTGCAAAATTTATCGTTGTTGTCGATTATGAAATCTATTATGCAGCAAGTAGATACAAGAAATGGATAAGAAAATCTTATGATTCAGATGCAAACTGCATGTATGTATTGTAATTAAATAGAGTAGTGACATGTATTACCATTTATGCCGGTAATAATTCCACCACGCATAAGACAGGAATCAATCGATTGAGAACTATTTGGTCTGCAACATATCAATATTTTTAATTAATGCTAAATGTAGAAGTAATTAAAAAATAGTAAAACTTTAAGAGACTATGTGAATTGTTTGAAAGTGAAATTATTACCGGGTTTCCATGGTTTACTCTCCAATATTATTACACTAGACAAGTGAATCATAAACTCAGACATTCGTCGACGACGCAAGAAATATTTTAGAAAAAAAAAAATAATAATAATAACTAGGAAGATACGAGAAGAGTATATTTTAATAAAATAAATTGAATTTCATTAGCATTACGCAGTCATTTATGTATAAGCATGTTGATAAGATAATAGTGAAGGAATTTATTTCATGGCAGAAGATCGCAGACATAGTAGACATTTATGTTAGATATTGCTTACGAGTTCTCCATATTTTATTTATAAATCTAAGTATCTACGTAATATGCAAATTGTACTCGTCGTTTGACATGGAATCAGGGCAACAACAGTACAAATTTATATAGGGTGTCCCGCAGAGTATTGAAATTATTTAATTACAATTATTTATTACTAATTAAATTCTTTCTAAAAAATTATTAAATACTATTTATAACTTTTTTCAATAAGCGTAATTGTAATTCAAAAGTAATAATTACTTTTTGAGAAAAAGTCATTGCAATTCAAAAATAATAAATACTTTTTAAGAAAAAGTAATTGTAACTCAAAAGTAGTAATTACTATTTCAGGAAAAGTAATTGTAATTCAAAAGTAATAATTACTATTTAACTCTATTTAATTGCTTTTTATAAATAATGTACAGTAATTAAATAATTAGTATTTATTAAATCATAATTTTGGAGTAATTAAAACCAAACTATTTAATTACTTTTCGTAAATAACGCAAAGTACTATAATTAATTAGTAATATTTATTAAATTCGATTTTCAATAGTAATTTAAAAAAATAAAAAAAATTCCTCTTCCAAGGTCCTCCGCGTGGGCGCCCCCTGGAACGGCAGTGGTCACTGACCTTTGCTAACCAATGTCAAGCCGCCAGTGATGGTGGTGCGATGATTTGGTTGAGGTAAACCTGCCCCCTGTGGTGTGGGGTGTAAAAATAATACCACGGCCTTTCCCTTTGAGGGCCTGTCGTTAAAACCGACAAACAAAGGACAGGATGTGTATGCCAGCAACTTGTACTATCCGAAATCTTTATATGATAACGAAACGTCAACTATGCCTCGGATAAGGACTGACTCAACGGTTACGACTTTTGGCTATCGTACAATGGCAAAGATTTGATTCTGGAATGTGCGTACTCTCCTGGAAATTGGATCAGAACGTCCCCAGAACGCTAGATTCCTTCAATTAGAGAGTGAATTTCTGAGGTACAAATTAAACGTCTTAGGAGTGAGTGAGACAAGATGGTGGAACATCGGAGAATTTATCTCTCCAACGGTCGGCACTGTAATGTTGTACTCCGGTAAAGCTACCGGTAGTCGTCGTGAGTCAGGTGTGGGGCTCCGTTTAACCAGAGCCGCACAAAACTGTCTTTTATCCTGGGAGCCGGTCTCCGACATAATCTTGACCGCCAGGTTCTGGACCAAAATGAGGAACATCTCAATAACACAATGTTATGCCCCTACTGAACCCGACAATGTCTTGGCGAAAGACTCCTTCTACGAAGAACCACACGCCGTTCAGAGCAGAACACCTAAAGGTGACATTATAGTAGTTATGGGAGATTTGAATGCAAAGGTTGGCGCTGATAACTATGGGCTCAAAAATGTGATGGGGAGACACGTTCTGCAACTTTCACAGTCTCCTCATCGATGGTACTATGTTTGAGCATAAGCACCACCACAAAATCAGTTGGTCCTCTGTTGATCGGCACAGAACGCAAAATCAGATCGACCACTTTGCCGTTAGTAAAAGATTCAAGAGTTCTTTCCTGGACGTGGGAAACAAAAAGGGTGCCGATATTGGGAAGAGACCATTACCTTATGACCGCTAATGTTCGATTGCGTATTGCAGCCGTGCGCCGTCCTAGCGACGAAAGACCCAGGCGTCGCAAATTCAACACCACTCGACTCAAAAATCCAGCTGTCTTACAACAATATAATGACCATCTTGCGAAAAAAGCAGCCGAAATAACTAGTCACCCGACCCAGATAGTGACATAAATAAAAACTGGGATGCCATAAAAAATGCATCCTTGGCACAAACCCAGATTGCCGGAATAAGCCCTGGCTGTCCGACACTTCATGGCAGCGGATTGTTGAAAGAAAAGCACTTAAGGTTCGTTTCGCTGCAGCATCGGACGACAATTGAAGCAGCATCGAACTCCTTTACCGTCAGAAAGCTCGAGAAGTTCAGCGTAGTGTGCGACGCGATAAAAGAGTTTATGCGAATTCTCTTTTAGCCTCGGCAGAAGCACCCGCAAGAAGTAACAACTTAAACGCCGTATACAGTGTCAACTCGTAATTCCTACTAACATCCGGTGAAGGATAGTGATGGAAAGCTTATCTTGGAAGAAGATCAAATCAGGCGGTGGAAAGAACATTTCGCCGCGGTCTTGAACCGTGTAACCTCTGGGATTATCGTAACGGACCCATTTTTGTCGCCGGTTACGATGCGATGTAGAAATCCCTTCCGATTCTGCCTTTGAAGCAGTTGTTCGCATGCAAATAATCGCCGTTCAATATCTCTCGGTTTTAACTCGTACGGAACCCAATTTCCTTGTTTCTGAATCATGCCCAGCCCACGGCCTTGAGGCATTCCGAAATGGGTTGCTGAGTTACTCTCAGTGATTCAGCTAATTCTTCTTGCGTTTGGCACGAATCTTCATCGAGCAGTGCTTCTAATTCGTCGTCTTTGAAAAAAGTTTCTCCTACCACCATGATTGTCCTCGACATTGAAATCGCCACTTTTAAAACGTTGAAACCACTCACGACATGTTCTGTCATTCAGAGCAACCTCACCGTAAGTATCTGAGAACATTCGATGAGCCTCAGCTGCAGCTTTTTTCAAATGGAAACAGATGATCAAAACTTCCCGCAAATGACGAGAACTTGGCTCGAAAACAGACATTTTGAATCGCGAATCTTATTTAAAATGCGAACAAATTTTTATAATGCGGGGATGTCGATACGTTCACAGACGTTCAAACTCACTTTGTGACACTTTTGAACTACACATTTTCACCAGCCCTCACCGATGCAGCCGTCTGTCGGAAAACGGCGGAGGCAAAGCTGTACACCTAATAACTGGCGCAACAGTCCAATTTTGAACCATGGCCTCGAGATGACTTAGCATCATCTTATTTTCTAGATCGTGACGGTATGTCTTGTGCAGAGATGTGTGATCAGCAACACGCTCAACCGAGTTATTTACCCCACAAATGGGTACTCATTTAACAGCTGAATGGGCTCATAGTCTGACACGTAAGCCCCCTTTTTTATCGAAAACTAAAAATCCGCATTCAGAAGGAATCGAACCGGGCCCAGTGCGTAGAAGGCGAACGTGCTAACCATTGCGCCATCCGCACTAAAAAAAAATTGTTTTGCTCTCTTAAAAATTTAAAATTTTTTAATTATTACACATTAGGTATTAAGTAACTGTTTTGATATGTTATGCAGGAAGTAATTATGATTCGACTGGAATCATTTTTGTGCTCGGCGGAGTTGATACCAGCCAAAAAAAAAATTTAATTCATCTTTAAGTCCCTCCATTAAAATGCAACGACTTATGCTACTTTCAAAATAAACATTTTGGTTATATCGTTAACTAGTAAAATTTCTCTCGAACAAAGTTCCAGTATTTTTTCAACATATTAGTTCAATTCTTTATTGAAAAAATACCGCCAAATTGAAGTTAATGTTATCATTAAACGGCTCATATAGGATACACAAACATTATTTAGATCATTTTCACCATGAGCTACTATTATTTAGTTGATATTTATTACCATTTCCACTTGAATATTCTCCACTTTATTTAAATAATAATTTCTAAAATACCAATAGTGAATTTCCTGCTACGGGCAGTGCAGTACGTAAGTATAGAACCTGTGCGTTTTGGCCGGACTCTTTATTTTTAGATTAACATTACGTACTTACGACTGTGCCAACGATCTTGAGAAAGATACACGCCCGCTCCATCCACCACCACCGTCACAATCCCCTTTATCTTGGAGCTATTTATCCTTCTTTCGAGTTTATTTTTAAAAGAGAAATGAGAGAGAGTGAGATTAATAGGAAAGGTTCAAAAAATGCTTGGATCGATCTTAAAATAGACGAATTACGGTGGAATGCGCCAAATTCGAAGGTGGATCAAAAATCGGAATGAAAATGGAGTGAACAGACACACTACATAATACATATGATTTAAGGGGCAATAAATGAAAAGAAAAACTCTTTTATGGAACTTTCACGATAAATGAATGGCGATGAACTAATTCTGACTGGCGGCAGCAATTGTCTAGGATATGTATAGAAATGTGTGTCGGCAGAATGGAAATGTATTTTTTCGAATTTTGAAACGGTGCCAGTAAATCCATAAATATTCGGAGTAACAAACAATGCACTTTGTATAGAATAGAATAATTAAAAAAAAAAAAACACAAACTCAAATATGTATGTTTGCAGCTGAATCAGATTTTGAGGTATATTGACCTTATTCAGGATATGAAATGTTTTAACACTATTTTAAAACTGCTTTGATTATTTTTTTTTTTGGAGAACGCTAACGTTTCCGATTCAGATATAAGAGATCGTGATCTGGGGTAATTAATACTAACTTTTGTTCCGCTCGATTTCCCCTATTCATGATCTCTAAGAATCGCATCATACCGAAAATTCACAGTTGATACTTCACGGCGCAGATATTTCCACTTCAGTGTGGTTGTGTAACCTGGAAACAAACTCTGATTTGATTAATCCGCATCTTTAGAATAAAGAAAATAAACCTCTATTATGAAGTTTCAACGATTAATCGACTTCGCGTGCAATAGGAATCTTGTCGTAAGCTCAACATGCTTTCCGCACCGACGCATTCATAAAGAAACCTGGAAATCTCCGGGTACACGCACCGTCAACCAGATTGACCACGTCCTCATATGCCAGAGATGGGCTTCAAACGTGATCCGATCATGCCGAGGAGTAAATTGCGATTCAGACCATCACTTGGTAAAGACAACCTATCGGTGTAGGATCTCTTCGGTGCACTAATCAAGAATCAGCCCTCCCAAAATCATTGCGTTTGACAAACTCTTGAACGATGTTACAGCGCAAGCATATGCTGCCGGCCTTGAAGGAAAACTGACACCTATGCTACATAACACCGGCAACATAGGTGTACACGGGTTTTGGGAAGAACTAAAAAGTTCTACAATATTAAGGAAGCTGCGAAAGAGATCGTGGGACATAAAGCCCGGCGAGCGCGAAATGACAGGTTCGACGAAGAATGCCAAAAATCACTTAACGAAAGGAACAAAGCTTACAAACAATAGGCGCGTTCTTTTGCAGCTATCCAGGCAAAGGGTAGTTACCCCAAGCTTTTGTGCAAAAAAAAAACGATGTATCTGACCCATACAGGGTAAAAGCATGTATTTGACATGAAATGGATTTTGTCTCAGATAAATTTTGGATTTTAAGTGGTTGGATAATTCCACTCTTTAAAAAATATTAAAAACAAACTACATTCTATTACATCAAGAGCAAGCATTGAACCTATCAAATGCAACTGTGATAAAAGAAACTAATTGATTTCGAGTAGTTTCCTACACCGTTTCGGGTTCGAATCCCGTCCACGACGACGTTCGTTCGTGGCCATGAATGTGCAGGAGGTGCATGCTGGCAACTGCATTCTCCGAAACCAGTTTTTGCCAACGAAACGTCAACTGGGCCACATGGAACAATTGATGCGCTATGCCCCCCAAGGGGTTAGGTCAATTGAGTGAGTGAGTGAGTGAGTGATGGTTACTGCATTAAATCGCAATACTTATAATCGAATTCTGGATGAAAAGTATGGAGCCCAGAACCCCAAGCTCGACCATTCAGACGACATATGCCAAAACAACAGAGAATCAGTCGTTGAGTACTGTACAAAATCATGCTGCAATTTGGTATACCAGCAAAATTAGTACGATTAACGAAGATGACGATGACTAACCCCGTCTCACAGGTCAGGATCCATAAAAGACTTACTGATCTCTTTGAAATAGGTACTGGACTGAACCAAGGCGATCGAATGACTCCGATGCTCTTCAACCTGGCCTGAACACGCCATCTACGGATCACAGCGGCACACTGCTCTTCAATTCGACGCAGTTGATAGCGTACACTGACGACACCAACATCATGTCCCGAAACCTGCCCGACGCAGAAGAACTTCTAAATAATCTTGACACGGCTCCAAGAGAAGTTGGACTACGCATTAACCAGGACAAAACAAAAGTAATGATGCAATCAAGAACAAGGAATCCAGAACAACCGAACATTAACATCGGGGATCACAACATCGAATTCGTAGACGACTTCATTCGCCTGAGTAGTAACCTGTCAAAATAACGCCAATGAAACTGACGAAATCAAGCGACGGATACAGCTAGCAAACAAGACTTTCATCTTGGTCCTCCCAATAATGAAATCGAAGCATATGCATAGAAATATGTACTAAGCTCCGCATATAATAAAACCATCATACGACCTGTGCTATGCTATGGTTACGAAACCTGAACGAAACGAACGAAAGGTCCTTCGGCGAATTTTCGGAACAGTATGTGGCCGAAATGGATGACGAATCTGGTACACCTGCACGAGCTGTACAATGAGCTGGAAGTTTCGAGAATCATCACACTACAACGTTGACAATGGGCAGGACATATACAACGAATGGACGATGACCGCATGCCTAGGAAAATATTTAATGCAAGACGCGTCGACGGAGCAAGGCTGCGAGGAAGACCGAGAGCTCGTTTGAAAGGCTGAGTAGATAAGGACGCCAAACAAGTTTTGAAGTCCGAAATTGGAAGACGCGGTGACTTGACCGATATAATTGGAGGACGATGATTTAGGCGGCCAGGGCCGATGTCGGGCTGTTGCGCCACGATGATGATGATTATAAAATTTCCGCAAAAATTAAACATTGTTTCACCAACCAATTTTCAAAAATGCTTTGTTTGTGAAAGCATCCAATGTATGTATTGGTATATATTTTATGGAGTTTAATATCGAAAATGCCATGAAGGATAGAAACATGTACGTATATCTAAATACCCAAGAAACTCTTCGCTGTATAATGATGTGTAACGATCCAGTCTCTGTTTCATAATGAACAATCGAAGTAACTGACTGTCTCCCAAAGCAACTTTCATAGGTACATGTACCCACCGTACTGGATAGGCTATACACTCACCGACACGTACCCAACATTGAAATGTTCATGAAATGGATATGTGCTTCAATATTATGAATGAAATTCAGATATGTGCAATGATAAAATTAAATATTCACAAATTTGCAAATTAGCACATTCCGCTTCATCTCAATGAAACTTATAACAACATCTTAATAACCTTTTCCCGTCAATTTTCCAATTACCTAGATTACAAACAAGAAAAACAGCTGAAAAACTCGAAAAATTTAATACAACAAAAGACTGAATTGGTGTTTAGTAAATTGTCTATTGCCTGCCTACCGAGTTCTTTGCTTTTTACGCAAGAAACCCATTTACTTTTTTTTGTGTAGTATGTCTGGTTATCCACAATATCTATCTTTCGATAAACATTATATCGAGTAGAGCCGTTGCAATCAATATTTTATTTTTTATTTTCTTGAACTCTAAAAAAACAAGATGAGGTAAGATTTGATGTTAAGGTTAGTTGAGGTGATTGTATGAAAGGTAATTGCTTTTGATCTCTGTCTTTAAATCGATCCGAACGAAATCGAAAGTTTGTTTATTCATATAGCGTGATCAATCGCCAGATAATAGATATAGAGTTCTGACATAATCGACCTTAGACTTGGAAGACTATTGGTGAACTGAATTAAATTTTGCTGAAATCTGCTGCATCATGCATCAGGCTCGACGTTTTGAGGTAGACATTGAATTTGAATTTTTAAAATGAACTTCGATTGTAGATACAGTTGAATGGATAAAGTATATTTGTTGATTATTGTGTAATTCGGTGCAAAATCAAAATAGTCATGCGTCGACTTTTCTCAGGCATAAAAAGGTGCGGAGCGATTTACATTTTCGAGTCCATTGAAGGGGCCATGTAGCCTTTGGTGTATGTAATTGAGGCGATACCCAGCTACCAAGCTATTTCGTTACGTCTACGAGTTCATGAAAAAATCAATTCCACACTCATTCCTTGTGACAGCGACAAGTTGGCTAGAAGGCACTGTAGAAGTCTGTACGGAGGAATGTCGCACCATCTACTCATTTGCCCTAACCTCTAGTGGGACATAGCGCGTCAACTATTCCATGTGACTTAGCTGACATATCCTTGGCATAAATCAGTTTTGGACGATGTACGTTGCCAGCATGTATCTCCTGCTCCCATTTACCCACACAAGTCGGGAAATGTTGTGGCTTATTAATATATTACGCCCCGTACCATAGGGGGAAGACAACACAAACATCCTTGATCACTTAGAAGGTACAATTGATGAAGAGCAACCTGACTTTCGATCCCGATTCTCCTGTGTCGATCACATTAACACCTTGCGAATCATCATTGAGCAATGCGCTGAGTATGATTCTCTGCTTCACTTGCTTTTCATCGATTTCGAGAAGGCTGTTGATAAGTGTGAATCAGGATTCTATATGGGCGGCCTTGCGTAGGAGAGGCATCCCTAGGAAGCTTTTGGCTATTATTAAGGACACCTATACCGGCGCGAAATGTCACGTTCCGCATAAAGGTAAGGTGTCGGGGACTTTCAGATTCGCAGTGGAGATCGGCAGGTGTGCATCCTCTCACCGGTCCTATTCCTCATAGTGGCGGAATGGATTTATATCTTGATAGCAAGGCAAGCACAGCTGAGCAAAAGATTAAAACCAACAAGACCAAATATCTTAGCCCGCCATTGCGAAGAAGAAAAATTCCAACTGGTTCTATTGTCATCAGTATTAATGTGATAGCTTGTGGAGAAGGTGGACAAATTGATATGCAGGCGAAAGTGGCAGTAGATAGGTCCTACATTAGGGAAGAGTGATAACTGTATTGCTGGACGTGCTTCGAATGCGACGACTTTCAATTCAAGACGACCAATAGGGCGCCCGAGGAACTCTTGGCGCCGATAATGTTTCCATGACGATTTGGACTAGCATGCGGCATATACCTACAGTACATAGGAACTGCAGAGCATTTGGGGCTTAGATAGTGGCTAAATAAATTGTATCAAATTGACGACGACCAAGATCTCGTTGGGAGAGCCACGCAACTGCTGGGCTTCCAAGATTGTAGGACGCAGTTACGTGACCGAGATAATTGGAGGACAACGGTCCAGACGTCCAAGGCCCGACGTCGGGCTGTCGCGCCACGATTATGATGATGAAATTGTTACATATTTAAGGAAAGGTAAACATTTTTGGTTTCATACTGGAAGCAATTAAATTAATTTCTAATTGATTTGTAAAATATTCGATTATGATGCCTGATATAACAAACAATTTACCTACTTAGCTTACAAAAAATACCGCAAAAATCACTAAAACCACATATGTATGTATTAACTATTCATTCATAAATGGCATAATCACCATTCAATTGATAGTAAATATTGAATTCTTCAGAAATAAATGCCCGACACACTCAGCAATGCATATATGAATAATGTGTTATCACGCGACGTTGTGATGTGTTTTATTAGTCAATGTACGAAGCTTTAAGATGAAGTCAGACATTATGACAAGTTGCCATAGATATAACAGTTTCCTATAAATTTTTTTATTGTATGTACCATTATTTGTATGTGTATATGGCGCGACCGGTAGCTCAGTGCGTAGAGGCAACAGTTTCATGTCTGACTACGGTCGTTACGGGTTCAAGTCCCGTCCACGGCGTTCGTGGCCATGGATGTTTGTGTTGTCTTCCCTCTGTAGTGCGGGGCGTAATAATAAGCCACAACATCTCCCGACTTGTCGTAGGTAGGCTAAATGGGAGCAGGAGGTGCATGCTGGCAACATGCATCGTCATTTATGCCAACGAAAAGTCAGCTAAGCCGCATTGAACAGTTGACGCGCTATGCCCCACTAGGGGTTAGGGCAAATGAGTATGTATGGTGCCATAGGAAAATTAGATAGAAAACTGGCATATCAATTTGTATATTTTTCCATATCGTGTGACTGTAGCTTTAAGCGTTTTTTATACGCGAGACCAATCAGCCACGAGACCTGCTGTGCGATCAAGTGACCACGGAACCACCTGTATGACTAGCCACGGTCGCGCGGTCTTGAAATTGCGAAGATGCAAACCATGTCGCTCCACAACGGACGGACGGATTGACGGGTTTCTATCTCAATCAGTATGCAAATTCGATTTCCAAACAACGACGAGAGTTTGAGAAAAGAAACATACAAAGCACAATTCTTTTTAATACGAGTATAAGAACTATTTGCGCACTTGCAACGGTTTTATTATCCGTCGATTCATTGTGTACAGACGGATTTTTGATTAAAAAAAATCCGTCTAATGAGAGATTGCATGGAATGACCGTGAGTTCATCACAGTATGCGTCACTTCATAAAACTTCATTGTAATTGATTCACGAAAGTGTGTGAATGTGAATGCGATGCGTCCGCCCATACGTAGTGTGTATGTACTTATTTTTATAGGCAATGTATCTCCTGATTTTTCCGCTCTAGGACTTCACTTGTCACTTTTTAGTTTGTACAATAACATACATATACTATGTATGTACATATGTATATTTATTGGTGTACTGCAGTGCAATCTAAAATTATTGCAATTTTCTTTCTATTAAGATAAAGTGAATGCAAGATATGTTGCGGTTTCTATTATGAATCAATATTCTGAATCTTGAAATCATGAGTTCAAATATTACGTCGTTGTACTGGTTGGTATACTGTAATAATAGCAATGTTTAGGGAAGGATTGGCTGATGAACAAATATCAAATTGACCAAATTGCAAAACAAAACCAACCAAAAATAAAAACTTTCGGGAGTACAGGCCTTTAATATCGACGCATTCAATTATGCCATTTTCAGTTTGTGTTGAACCGATTTGATATTTGATCATCACCCAATTCTGCCCTTCATCAGTCAATCCTAACGAAACAGACCGGTTCCAAAATCAAGCGAACGGCTTTGCCATTTCGTTTCCAGCCAGGTAGCCGAAGGGTCGTGCTTTATACAAGCCTCTTACCAACAAACAGCCGAATATCCGCCATATATCAGCCATATGTGCAGATACTCATTATTCATCTGCCAGCATCTGAGCATCTCCGCATTTTTAAAACAATAAGAGAAGTTGCCGAAAAAGCGAAAAAAAAACTAACAATAAAAACTGATAAAGGTGCCTTATAAGTCAAAATCATTGTTGAAGGCCGAGGTGTCACATCAACTTAATGATTGGTGCTATAAACAGAGACTGTGACCATAAATTTTAATGCTCAAACAGACCTCGAATGAATTGAGGGATACGGCACCTCGGCCCAACAAAAATTGTGGCAGTCATTTGTGACCATTATTTTGGCAGTTCAATATCCTGCTGGAACGGAAGACTTCGGGGGATATAAGCTGCACTCGGATGGTGCACTACCCCGCACGTTTTAAGAAAAAGGAAGAAAAGAAAAACACATATAAACCACGTGTCACGATTGAAAGAAAAGAAAAAGAATTATTCTATATCGTTTACCCGAATTATTATTATATTTATTAGTTAATTACTTACATTTATCTCTTACTTGCTCAAAATAACTTTTAATTTTAAGAATTTCAATTTCTATGAATTAATCACCAGCCGTAACGTGGCTAAAAATTTAAAATGTTGTAAAATTTGCAATACGGACGCATTCCATTTCATATGCGCGTTCTTCATATGAAATCCTATCGGAAAGATATTTGTATTAAATCTGTTTGGGTGGGTATGTGCGCACATAACAATTCCCCTGTAGAGGTGTCTCTTTATTTGGTTTTTCCGGAAATGAAAATTTATACATATATGAAAGGAATTGCACTGAATTAACGCTGGTTTTGAGTGTAGAATATAAATACATAAATACATATGTATTCGTATCATGTACGTATTAATTGAAAAGGAAATAAATATGTTTGAATGAATTCTTGATAATTTTCAGCAGTCTTAAACTTTCCTTGACAGTGGAATCAGATATGTGAAGGTTAACAAGCAGGTATTTCGTATCGCTGAGGGTGTTAGAGAAAAAAATAAATAGTCGCACACTTTAACTATGGGTTTAGGTAGGGATGTAAAGCGACCGAATCACACTCCATCCGTGATTCCTAATTTTGGGTATTATTAAAATATGGCGCAGTAATTACTTCATCTGCCTTTAGGTATTGGTAGACATTTAAACTTCGTGTGGTACTTGGTCTCCGTGTTAAGGGCCTGACGTGTGATTTTAATGTAAACGTACCAGTGCAGTAGTGCCAGAGTTCAAGAGACACCCCCCCTCATCTCTCCGAGACTGAGCCAGTATGCAAGCACACGTCATCTGGCAGAAACTACTGTTGGTGTTGGACAATCATTGTCTGGTAGACTTTTTCGGTCCTTATGCCACGCCGACTGTAAGAAACGTTACATTTGGCGCCCAACGTGGGGCTGAAGACTTTGTTCCTCCGGACTTAGTTCCGGGATAAAAGACTGAAAATATTAATACACACTATCTTTCCCCCACAGCCGATTCTCGACTTTTTCTTAAGTTTTTACTTAGCAGTCAGTATGCTTCACGCAATATCGGCCCATCGAGAATCCGGTCTTTCCATGTTGTTTACGGAGACAACAAGTAAGTTAGAATAACATGTCGCGAGTGGTTGACGATTATGTTGTTTCGTTAGATGCTATTGCATCGAGAAGACGCTTTTGCGTCGTGAGCAAGAGTCATATATGGGGAGTACTGGAATTATCAGCACTGAAGTTTACTATGGTGTATTGAACCTTGCCTCCCATCAGACTTCTTCTCACCTATCTGTGGTGATCGTCATAATCACCAGCTCCGTCATCTTGTCTGTTACGGTACACCTGTAGGCAGTCTATAAAGTTAAAGAAGAATTGAGAATTGTGAGATCAGGTGTATACACTCGATACTCAACTCGTCCTTTTGATCGCTTTATATTTCTAAATGCCTTGCTGCAGATTCAAGCTTTATGACAGGAATACGTAGTCTGCTTACTTGTTTGCCATGCGTTAGTCTTAAATTAAAAAAAAAAAAAAAAAAAAAAAAAAGAAATCCGGCCCATATTTCAAAAATCCATCAATACTTGTGCTTATTTTTAACGTTAACGATTTCGTTTTTAACATCTATTACATATATGATTCAACTGTCAAGTAGAAAAAAAGATATGCTGAAAATACAATTATATCTGAAAGTGTTGATCTTATCTGAATTTTTCGTATCGGATTATCATATTGAAACCATTAATTTGTCTAGTCGCGCGTAAATATTTATCCGCGAACAACTACCGTTCTATTCCACCACAATAACTATAATATTTACTACTTTTGGTTGGTAGATCTTTTCATTCTCCTTATACCGTGCTTATTGACTTTGACTAATGGTATTGCTGAAAGCATTTACTCGCATTTACGTGCTTCCCAACAATTATTTCTTGACGCTCCTGGCGAAAAAGGCTCTTACATTGATTGTTATCTTCTAAGACCTACTCATACTTCATTGAAATTATGGCTTCCCCAGGGAACTTGGGCTTGCCTACTGGGTCCAATCCTAGTAAGTGTGCAATCTGCCAAGATGTATTAAATGAACGAGAAGAAACCTGCTTGACCCCTTGCGAACATGTTTTCCACCGCAAATGTATACAAGCATGGTTAACAAAACAGAAAACATGTCCGGTGTGTCGGCAATCTTGTACCGTCAAAATGCTGAGATTCGGAAGAATAATAGAAGAAGTCAGAACACCTCAAAATCATCCTACTATTGCACAAACCCCTCTTACCAGCTCGCGTATAACGCGCTCACAAGCTCGAATACGAGTCCCTCTAGAGAGGTACAGTAGTACAGTAGCACGTTCGATCGATGTAGATGCTCCGCACGATCGGTTAATTCAAATTGAACAACAGCTGGCGCGCTTGTCTCTTGAAAGAGATCAATTACAACCATCACGACCAACTCCTTCTAGGAGTGTCCCTGAAACTAGGCCAGAACAGGCAGGTGTTCAACAAGATTTTGCATTTTCTCCTAACGGCGCTACGCACATAGCAGACTTGAGTCAATCGAGGCCAAGCTTCGAAGAAGAACCATTTAGAGACTCGCGACCTTCACGTCTGTCCCCCTCAAGGACGCAACAATCACGAGCTCAAGCAGCCTTTGAAGCACTGGTTAACGAACCGACTCCACCTGTTTCTTACTTACCTTTTCGTGATTCACAAGAACATCGGCCTACATCGCGGAATCAAGCCTATCAGCCGCCACTTCGCCCTATTTCTAATATTTCATCCGACAGGGTGGGAACTATAATGGCCAGCTGGAATACAAAATTTAATGGGGAAGACTATAATATCCCCGTCGACGTGTTCATCTACAAAGTAGAGGCTTTGACAACCCAAACTTTGCGAGGAGACTATACCATTATGTGCCAGCATTTCCATGTCATTGTTACAGGGAAGGCTAGTGATTGGTACTGGCGCTATCATAGAAGCGTCAGAAGCCTCAATTGGCCTAATTTGCGTGAGGCATTGCGTGATAAATTTAGTGACCGTAGATCAGACGCTGATATTCGCCACTTAATTCGTAACCGCTGGCAAAAGCCTGCTGAAACTTTTGACGCTTTCTATGATAGCGTCATGCAGTTAGCAGATCGCTTGTCTCGACCAATGGACGAGTTCGAACTGCTAGAGATCTTGCAGATGAATGTACTCCCTGAGATCAAACGCAGTATCGTACAACTCGACGTTGGAACAATTGCGCAGTTGCGTCGCTGTGCGACACGCGCCGAGAATGTGGAATCGGCAATTCGAAGAATGCGTGCTGTGCGTCCTTCTTTGCGTGAAAATGTCTCTGAACTCGATCACAATCAAGAGTCGATTACCCACGTCCATGCGGGAAATTTAATGGCCTTGGAGGAGGAACATTTAGCTCATGATGTTGCGGAGGTTCGACAGTTGAACTGTTGGAACTGTAAGAAAACAGGACACACTTATGCCGATTGTGCGAATCCACTTAATCGTTTTTGCTTTGGATGTGGGACTCCAGATGTTTACAAGCCACAGTGTCCTCGCTGCTCGCTTCCAAAAAACGTCAATCGCTTGAGGCCTCAGCAACGCCAGAGGACCTCCAGGGAGACAC
Source organism: Chloromyia formosa (assembly GCA_964017055.1). Classification (NCBI taxonomy): domain Eukaryota; kingdom Metazoa; phylum Arthropoda; class Insecta; order Diptera; family Stratiomyidae; genus Chloromyia; species Chloromyia formosa. The sequence continues at coordinate 32,237,708 of OZ024815.1, read as the reverse complement.
AGTGCGATCTGAATTCTTGCGACGAGCCTTAAGTGCTGCGAAACTTGACTCGTCATCTTCCCAGACTCCGAAAAACTTACAGGATGTAACCTTTAGCCAGTCTCAAACTGAGCCAGGTGCCCCCGACATTACATTGTCCGTTGATATTTCAACCCAAACACCGGATTTGACATTACACTCAGACTTACCTATTCCAGAAGTTCAGACTGGTTCATTGGCTAATTCAATGGCTCCAGATACTATTGAAAATTTCTCTCCTTCATCGAAAATCGACAATGCTGTTAATGACCAAACGAAGCGACTCTTACATCATAGCTTCCTCCCACTACATGAGCGAGCAAAAAATTACCTAGCGGTCCGACAGCGCATTTTTGAAACGAGCGAATTGACTGTTTGTCGACGAAAACGTTCCACAGTTCGCTTGCGTAAATTCTGGAAAAACGTTATCTCTTCCAGGAGACGCTTTTGCGACGCAATAATTTCCGATCGCCCCATAGGGGATATAAGGCCTTACGCTAGCGTCGTACTTTTTGACACTCTTGTCAGTGGTTTAGTTGACACAGGAGCATCCTGCAGTGTCATAGCGTCCGATCTAGCTAAGCGTTTCCTTAAGGAGCAACGATATCCTTGGAAAAAAATGAGTATGGGGGTGAGAACAGCAGATGGCACACGACATTTTGCCGTCGGAACAGCTGCCATTGCAGTCACCTTCCGGGGAATTACAAGGACTATCGAGTTTCTTATAATGCCATCCTTAAGCCAAAACTTGTACTTAGGGGTCGATTTTGTGCGCCAGTTCCAGCTTGCACATGACTTATTTATGGATTCCCTATATTCAGCAGCCTTGCCTGCCGAGTTACAAAACAACTCTCCAACAAATCAACATCCTTTAACACCAGCCGAGAGGAACCAACTCAACGCGGTCATTGCTATGTATCCGTCTTTTGCAGATAAGGGTTTGGGACGTACGACGCTTACCACACACGTCATCGACGTCGGAGGCTGTAAGCCTATCAAGCAGAGACATTTTGCTGTCTCTCCCGCCGTCGAGAAGCTCTTATACGCAGAAGTTGACCGGATGCTAGCATTGGGCGTGATTGAGGAGTCCCAAAGTTCCTGGTCTTCACCTGTCACCCTGGTAGTCAAACCAGGGAAAGTTCGCTTATGTTTGGATGCACGAAGAGTCAATGAGGTAACCTTGAAGGACGCTTACCCTTTGCCGCTTATCGATGGGATTCTGAGCCGCCTCCCAAAAGCTAAGTTCATCTCGAGCTTAGATTTGAAAGATGCGTTTTGGCAGATTCCCTTAGATGAAGCGTCAAAGGATAAGACGGCCTTCACTGTTCCCGGCAGGCCGCTGTATCAGTTCGTTACCATGCCTTTTGGTTTGTGTAACGCACCACAAACGATGCAACGGCTTATGGACCGCGTCATCCCAGCACATCTGCGACACTGTGTGTTTGTCTACCTGGATGATTTGCTGTTGATCTCGGCAACCTTCGAAGAACATATAATGCTTCTTCAGGAAGTTGCTTTGTGTATGAGGAAGGCCGGGCTGACACTTAATATTCAGAAGAGCAAATTTGTCATGGAGGAAGTTGGATACCTTGGACACATAATTGGACACGGCACTATTAGAACGGATCCTGGAAAAGTGGAAGCCATCAACGACTTTCCCCAGCCAAAAACAACAAAGCAGCTCCGTCGTTTTCTGGGTATGTGTGGCTGGTACCAGAAATTTGTACCGAATTACGCCACCCTAGCCGCACCCTTGACTGACATGCTCCGCAAGGCACGCAAATTCGCTTGGACTGAGGAAGGACTTAACGCATTTAAAGCCCTAAAACAAAGTCTAGTTCAGTCCCCACTTTTGCATAGTCCTGACTTTAACCGCCCTTTTGCAATTCAATGTGACGCTTCGCATACCGGTATTGGAGCAGTATTGACACAGACGACCGATGATGGAGCCGAAGTCCCCATCGCGTATATGTCTAAAAAGCTCAATACTGCCCAACAAAATTACACGGTCACAGAGCAGGAATGCTTAGCTGCCGTCACTGGCGTGAAAAAATTCCGGGCATACGTTGAAGGTCAGGAATTTTCAATAGTAACTGACCATGCCTCATTGAAGTGGCTAATGAACCAGCCTGATCTTAACGGACGTCTAGCCAGGTGGGCTTTAAAATTACAGGGATTTCGTTTTACAATCAAACACCGTAAAGGCTCTCTGCATGTGGTGCCAGACACTTTGTCGCGAACACACTCCATTGATGCTTTTTCAACCGAAGACCCGTATAAAAATTCGGTGGAAATCGATCTAGGATCACCGCATTTTGAGTCCCCCAAGTATCGCGAACTTCGGAACAATATCACTAAAAACCAATCAAATCTGCCTGATCTAAAGGTCTCGGACAGATTCATATATAAGCGAAATGAATACGCGTCCGGAGACGAAATAAAAGAGCAACAGGCTTGGAAACTTTGGGTGCCCGAGGAAATGACGTTCGACCTAATAAAACGTGCACATGACCACCCTTTAAGTGCACATGGTGGGATGGCCAAAACCTTACAGCGATTGCGAGTTTTGTTCTTTTGGCCGAATATGGCAAAACACGTTCATGACATCGTGAATTCTTGCGAAGTCTGTAAGCAAACTAAAGCCCCAAATAAACGTCTACGTCCACCCATCCAAAGCCATTTCGACTCCGATGGATCTGGTAGGTCCTTACCCAAGATCGAAAAAAGGAAACGTAGGTGCTATCGTGTTGTTGGACCATTTGTCCAAATTTACGTTTATTGAACCTATAAAGTCATTCAAAACCGAATCTCTTACAGAGTGGCTAGAACACAGAATCTTTCACGTATTTGGGGTTCCGGAGTCTATCGTCACAGACAACGGAGTACAATTCCGATCCAAACTATTCAATGATTTATTAGAGAAATACGGCGTCAATCACTGTTATACAGCGATCTACTCTCCTCAGGCGAACGCCTCAGAACGAGTTAATCGGTCGTTAATAGCAGCGATTAGAGCATATATACATCCTAACCAACGTGATTGGGATGCTCGGCTGTTTGAAATTAATTGTTCCTTGCGCTCGTCATACCATACATCTATAAAGGCCTCCCCATATTACACAGTATTTGGTCAATCTATGATCACTCATGGCCAAACATATTCCCTACTACGAAACCTCAACCTGCTTGAGGATTATACTGATGTGCTGAATCCGTCGGATAGACTCAACATTTGCCGTAAACAAGTAAAAGAGAACTTGCATAAAGCTTTCACCAAACAGGCGCACCAATACAATCTGCGTGCAAGGAAAATTGAATTTAAGCCTGGCGAAATAGTATTCCGTAGAAATTTCTCAAAAAGCGATGCAGCCAATCGTTATAACGCTAAGCTAGATATGAAATTCCTCAAAAGCCGTATAACAAAGAAAGTAGGCAACAATCGCTATTTGCTTTCAGACATGAGTGGACGCTCCGTAGGGATATTCCATACCAAAGATATTCATCAGTAGATATCTTCCTTTCAAGGATGCATGTGCGGAAGTACTTCGATTAAATCTGCATATGTAGGTCCAGTTTTTACCGTGGATGGTTGGCTCAGTAACTCTATTACACATGGAAAAGGAAAACCTATAAGTCAAAAAAAAGGTTACCTCAGGTCTTTCCTCTCCACTGCTGGGTTCCGAAATACCTGTGTGTAATAATAGCAATGTTTAGGGAAGGATTGGCTGATGAACAAATATCAAATTGACCAAATTGCAAAACAAAACCAACCAAAAATAAAAACTTTCGGGAGTACAGGCCTTTAATATCGACGCATTCAATTATGCCATTTTCAGTTTGTGTTGAACCGATTTGATATTTGATCATCACCCAATTCTGCCCTTCATCAGTCAATCCTAACGAAACAGACCGGTTCCAAAATCAAGCGAACGGCTTTGCCATTTCGTTTCCAGCCAGGTAGCCGAAGGGTCGTGCTTTATACAAGCCTCTTACCAACAAACAGCCGAATATCCGCCATATATCAGCCATATGTGCAGATACTCATTATTCATCTGCCAGCATCTGAGCATCTCCGCATTTTTAAAACAATAAGAGAAGTTGCCGAAAAAGCGAAAAAAAAAACTAACAATAAAAACTGATAAAGGTGCCTTATAAGTCAAAATCATTGTTGAAGGCCGAGGTGTCACATCAACTTAATGATTGGTGCTATAAACAGAGACTGTGACCATAAATTTTAATGCTCAAACAGACCTCGAATGAATTGAGGGATACGGCACCTCGGCCCAACAAAAATTGTGGCAGTCATTTGTGACCATTATTTTGGCAGTTCAATATCCTGCTGGAACGGAAGACTTCGGGGGATATAAGCTGCACTCGGATGGTGCACTACCCCGCACGTTTTAAGAAAAAGGAAGAAAAGAAAAACACATATAAACCACGTGTCACGATTGAAAGAAAAGAAAAAGAATTATTCTATATCGTTTACCCGAATTATTATTATATTTATTAGTTAATTACTTACATTTATCTCTTACTTGCTCAAAATAACTTTTAATTTTAAGAATTTCAATTTCTATGAATTAATCACCAGCCGTAACGTGGCTAAAAATTTAAAATGTTGTAAAATTTGCAATACGGACGCATTCCATTTCATATGCGCGTTCTTCATATGAAATCCTATCGGAAAGATATTTGTATTAAATCTGTTTGGGTGGGTATGTGCGCACATAACAATTCCCCTGTAGAGGTGTCTCTTTATTTGGTTTTTCCGGAAATGAAAATTTATACATATATGAAAGGAATTGCACTGAATTAACGCTGGTTTTGAGTGTAGAATATAAATACATAAATACATATGTATTCGTATCATGTACGTATTAATTGAAAAGGAAATAAATATGTTTGAATGAATTCTTGATAATTTTCAGCAGTCTTAAACTTTCCTTGACAGTGGAATCAGATATGTGAAGGTTAACAAGCAGGTATTTCGTATCGCTGAGGGTGTTAGAGAAAAAAATAAATAGTCGCACACTTTAACTATGGGTTTAGGTAGGGATGTAAAGCGACCGAATCACACTCCATCCGTGATTCCTAATTTTGGGTATTATTAAAATATGGCGCAGTAATTACTTCATCTGCCTTTAGGTATTGGTAGACATTTAAACTTCGTGTGGTACTTGGTCTCCGTGTTAAGGGCCTGACGTGTGATTTTAATGTAAACGTACCAGTGCAGTAGTGCCAGAGTTCAAGAGACACCCCCCCTCATCTCTCCGAGACTGAGCCAGTATGCAAGCACACGTCATCTGGCAGAAACTACTGTTGGTGTTGGACAATCATTGTCTGGTAGACTTTTTCGGTCCTTATGCCACGCCGACTGTAAGAAACGTTACAATACGTCTTCGATTTCAACTGAACTTGGTTTGTATGACATGTAACGATCTAGCGTAATTTGCGGTTTATGGAATTGCTCTAGTAGGTGACTGTTAATTGGAAAATATTCTTTATTCTTCTTAATGAATATGGTAACATAGTTATGTCAAGCTTATTTATTTAAAAAAAAAATAGTATTTTAACATAGTAATCTTTTTTTATACCCTAGATTTAATAAAGTATAGAGTAGATTGTTTTTGTCACGACGAAAATATGTAACACTTTAAAGGAGGCTCCGGAGGTATAGCAATGTGATGATCAGGGTCACCCCCTGATTCGATTTAGCCATGTCTGGATGTCTGTCTATACTGTCAGTCTGTTCGCACGATAACTTTCGATAGAGTGAAGCTAGAGCCTTGAAATGTTGGTCAAATATTGACAGTATGTTCTAGTTGGTATTGAAAATGGGCATGATCTGGCCAAGAGAACGCCTGTTGTTAGTTGGTATTAAAAATATGCAAAATCCGATAAAAGCAGCCCCTACCTCCCCTACAAATGATAATTCGAATAGGTTATAACTTTCGATAGACTGAATCTAGCAAATTGAAATTTTTGTCAAATATTATATGTATATAAAAGTATCCAGTTGACTGGTATTGAAAATGGGCATGATCGGGTCAAAAAGACGCCTATCTCTCCTACAAATGATATCTCAAATAGATGGTAATTCCCATAGAATGAAGTTAGCGACTTGAAATTTTGATTAAATAGTTGTGGTGTGGGTTAATTAGTTGACTTTGGGAATGTGCAAGATCCTACCTCCCCTATAGAGTTGTGGTAAAAAGTACTAATTCATCTCAAATGGTGCCCATCTTCCCTACAAATGCGCTTTCATCCTCGCTTCATCGGCTAACTTCTTCTCAAACCGACCACATAGGAATACACTTTCAATGAATATGGATATTGCATATTTGAAGTTTTGGTGTCACCATCACCACTAGGTCTGCACAAGTTTAGGGTATATACGGTTCGGACTCCGGTTTAAATTGGTTTAGATTCTACTTGTTTTGATTATAAAAATTGTTAATATTAGTAAGCTTTGTTAATGTAAAATTTGTATAAAAGCCGAGTTTTGTTGAGAATCATAAAATGATTCATTAAATAAAGGATACTCCTAATATTCTCTAATTATTTGCTCTCGTTTGAAGAATTTTTAGAAGTATATAACAATTATAACAACGATTTGGAGAAAATCGTTTAAGGCGGCTATTACACTATAAAAGTTCCTTTACAAATATATTTGACCAACGATATTTCAAAAGAACTTTTATGAATGATATTAGCCGCTAAAGGGGGAAGGTGTGCAAGCATATAAGAAAAGTAGTTGAAACAAGCAACGTCCATGTCGCAAATCTTTTCTTCGGCGGCTATTACACTATAAAAGTTCTTTGAAAATTGCTTTCATAAAAGATATTTGTAAAAGAACTTTTATAGTGTAATAGCCGCCTAAGGCAATCATACTGTTACATTATGAATCATTTTTTATGAACTGACGCTTACTATTTGCCCTAACCCTACTAGGGAATAGCGCGTCAACTACATATTTCCAAATGACTTAGTTGACGTTTCCGACTAGTACACTAGGCCGTCAGGGCCCCAAGTCGGGCAGTTGCGCCACAATGATGATAATAAGTACATATTTTGCTCATTTACCACAATCTCCTGCCTGAGGACACTGCTTTTCCGGCGACTTTTAGGATTCGCTAACTTTTTTTACCATTGATTTACTTTTTCGGGAACACTGTCACTTTTTAGCAAAATTATTTTATTAAAAGAAGACTAAAATCAACAATTTGAGTTCAAGCAAAACCATACCTACGATGAGTGGTTGCCGATTTATAGCCGGTTTTTCATCAAACAAGTTAAGCGCTATACTTTTTTCGCCCACTTCCATCGCTCTCTCTTAGGGCATCGCTTTTCCAGCGTGTAGTTGGCGATGAAGTTTTACAAATGAAACCCGACTTTAATTTGCGTTTATTCAGGTATACCAGCGATTTTGTGGCCTTTTAAGTACAATTTGGAGTACAATTTGCTCAACCATTCCCCCTATTCTCCTGATTTGGTACCCTCCGACTTCCATCTGTTCCCAAACTTGAAGAAATTCGTTTATGGGAAGCGCTTCACATCCAATGAAGAAGTTAAGAGGGCCGTAGATGACTATTTTCACAGCCTTCCAGACACTCACTTCCGGGAAGGAATACTGATGTTGCAGAAACGCTGGACCAAGCATGTTGAAGTCAAGGGACACTATGTAGAAAAATAAAATCATTTTTTAACTGAAAATCGCAGTCTTTCATTGTCAGGCAGAGGACTTTTCACCTTAGCCTCGTATTTTTTTATTCTAGTGTTTTCTAATTTCCGGGCCCCCCAAAAAATACGGGCCTGGGGTGATTTGCCCCCCCCCCCCCCTCTCTCTCTCTCTCGACGACCCTGGGGTTATGTACAGTTTAAGTTGCAAGTTGACTTAAATGTACAATACCATTCTACAATACAAATATGGTCCGACCAGGCCCGATGAGAACAGTAGCATTTTAAATCCATCAAACTAAAAAAGGAGCAAATAGACATCCGTCCGCTAGACAAACAACAATAACTGCTTCTGGTCTGTTTATAAGGGTTGCTATATCATACCAGTATACTTTTAATTCCAATATACTTTTAACTCCCAGTTGTATTGTATCAAAATATGGGCGCTGTCACATTGTTACCTCCACTGAATTAAAAGTCACGTTAATGGCTCAACTCGTTAATGGCTCAACTCGTAGTCCGGATGACGCAACGGTTAGCACGTTCGCCTTCAACGCACTGGGCCCCGGTTCGATTCCGGGGATTTACGTGTCGAACTATGAGCCCACTCAGCTGTTAAATGAGTACCCATTATGGGGTAAATAACTCGGTTGAGCGTGTTGCAGATCACATACCTCTGCACAAAAAAACCGTCACGATCTAGAAAATGAGATGATGCTAACTCATCTCGAGGCCGTGGTTCAAATTGGACTGTTGCGCCAGTTATTTATTAATGGCTCAACTGGTAATAGATAGATAGGTCCATCGTGCCCATGGCCGTTGTCAAATAAAATGAATACCTTCCATTAACCAACCAACCCAAGAAACTTATTATTCGGTCACTAATAGGATGAAGTAGGTGTATAGGCACCGAGCCTATAGCAAGTCTGAAGCCAACCGAGTCCTTGATTGATAGAAGATTTTCGGGAGTTGTGCGATGCGTGATTCGCATTTTCCACGCCCCGTAAGTAAAAAACGCGGCTCACGTATCGGCACAGCTCCCGGAAACCTGACCAGGTTTCTAACACGACTCCCAATTGCATATGCTGCTCGGAAGTCCACTATAATTTTAGGTACCGGGTGATATTGACAGGTCTTTTTTATATATCAGAAACAAAAATGAAGAACATATAAACTAAAGTTTATTATTTCGCCCCGATTATTAATTTTATTAACTCAGGCAGCATGCCTCACCCACTTTAAACGCTAGTGACCCTTTCAAATAATAGCTGCGTTTTTTTGGCAGTCCAAATCGAGTGCAGAACAACAATCGCTCGCATTACACTAACAACCAGCTCTATCTCTATCCAGAACAATTTTGTTAGTGTAACGCGTACAATTGTTGTTCTGCTCTGATCTGGACGGTTAAAATAAAAAGCTAATATTTACTAGAAATGCAGCTAAATTAAAAACAAACACAGGAAAAAATATGAAATTTGGTCATGATTCAACATTTCCATCGTATGAAATCTATCCAAACAGAATTCATGGCCATGATATTACTGTTATTATTGGTTATTGCATAAAACAGCATTTGCTTAACTTTTTTACTTAAGTTACGTTTTATTTGTACAGAGCAGGATAGAGCAGAACAAGAGGCAAAAAAACGATGTAGAACATATCAGAGTAGCGAAGACGAAAACGGAGTGTCTTTGCTTGGGAGTGTGTCTTGGTTTAGTGAGCATTTAAATGTCAACTTAAATTTCAAGAGGAAACCTAAATCCTTAGTAAAGATACAATCGGACAAATTTCATTTAGGTAGCAGAATCATTTTGTGTGTTTACTATTCAATATAACACGACACCTCGGCCGCCTGCATTTCAAGACGCAGAACTACTTAACATAATTGAATGCCTGCACTAACCTTCTATCCAGAGCAATTCAGATCAAGTTGTTACTGTAATTGTATGGTGTTAACCTGCTCTGCTCTGCATGACTGTAAAAACGCGCCTTTACTGTACATACAATAAACAGATCAAAGACAGTCAAGATTTAGAGCATACTATGAACCCTTGCTGAGTTCAAAAATCACAACTGGATAAGTTTAACTCGCAACCCAAAATCTTTAGTACACCTTTTTGTTCGAGTTTGCGAAAACTATACACAAAAGATCGTCTGGTAAATAGTAGGAAAAAAATGCAAACCATTTCCATACCCAGTCTTGAGGTCTGATGCTGATTGCCAAGCTAACAGGTAGAGATGGATGCCTCAATAGTTGTAATCAGATGCGGTGAAGGTCAAGTGTAATGGTAAAGATGAAGGAATCGCGTGGCAAAGTTATGTTGCAACCAGACCTCTATTTAAATTTGGCATATTAATGTATAGTTAAAATCATTTTGGGTAAATGATACTTGTAGTTAATGCTCGTATTATGTGTGTTAAAATCGATAAGTTAATGTAGCTTGATGATATTGATGGTTTTTAAGTTTACAATACTGACGTTCGATTAAAATTATCACTCAAAACCATTAAAATAACAAGTGTGAAGTAACAAAACTATGAGCCTCTGGATATCGCTGTCCTTTACTAATTGGACTAAATAGAAGGAAAAAATCAGATCCAAAGAAGGAATTCTTCTCAATATTGCTTCCTGGCCGCAGATCCCGTGCGCTACACTCAAATATGTATGTATACGAGTGTGTACAACAGTTTCAAGATGTACAATAATTTCAAAATAGATAATATCGCGGCCCAACAATTGGCCCAGCCATATGCGCTGACTGTGCACTTGCCTAAGAGAATGGATTATATTTAAAAACAAAACGTTTCGTCTTTTTTCCTTGTGACTAACGGTATCGCGCGCCTATTAGATTGTCCATTTCGGTTTCATTGACTTGATGTACCACTGATCCCACGTGGGGCGCCGAACATTTTTGGGTATTTTTTTCTACTGGGAAAATTTTCACTGATGTAGGATGAAAAAAAGCCCTAAATTATGACAGTGGCTTTGGTGTGTCGGACTGATGGCGCCTGTCACCGGACGATTTTTAAAATAAAATTTGTAAAAAATTAAAAAAATAAATAAATTAAAATTTAGGAAAAAAACGATAAAAAAAACCAAGATTAAAAAAAAATTAAAACAAACATTTTCATTTCACGATGATACACACTGAATGTTGCTCTGAATTTCATTCGATTAATTTGAAAAGAAAGAGTAAAATATTAGCTGAGATTAAGAGTTCATTTGGTAGTTATTGCCAGCGTAATTCTCGAGTTATTGCATTTTTAACAATGTACAACCGACGTAGTATTCGACGTTGCAACGCACAAAGAAGCCTGTTTTCCAACATTCAAAGGGCTAAAACTTCCAGAAATTAAAAAATACGATAAAATAATGTTTTTAATTATGCGAGGTGGGGAATTGTTAAGAAAAATGTAAAATCCTGTGGCAGCTAAAGGGTTAAGAATTCGGAAAAGTGTTCCTTAATATTTTTTACTGTAAATTGTATGGAGAATCACGTGGCAGTGCGTTTATCCGGCAGTTTCTGGACACCCTGTATAGAAACCAGTGAGTATTGATCTCCTTAAATCTCGAAGCATTTGTTATCAGCAGTACATTCCAGCATTACACATAACTGTTTTTTTCTGCAATTACACCAAACATTTCACAATGAATAATTTTGCAATATCTGCCGTACCATTTAAAAATGGCATTTTCAATTTGTACCAATTTTTTTGTTTAGGCCCAATGAATTTCAACAAGTGAAAACTAAGTGAGATAAGAAACATATTGCACCCACCGCCTATACATCTAGTGTACCTAACCTACCTGTAGGCACTTTAAGTAACACCATAACGCCAATGTGATTTTAATTTTACGCTTTCATTGCTGAGGAGAATGATCGCCATCCAACTATGAAATTCACTCGGAAATGTACGTCGAAAAGACAAGAAATACCACTTTAGATAGATCATCATGATTTCATCGTAAGGCGGCTTTCACACGGAACGCACGATGCACGAGATTCTAGCAAAAAGCACCAGTGGCGAGCGATCTTTCTGTAAGAGTGCATTTTTAAATTAATCGTCGCACATACTATACAAAGCTCGCTCGCCACTGGTGATTTCTGCTGGAGTCTCGGGTATCGTGCGTTCCGTGTGAAAGCTGCCTAAGATATGATTTCCCATTTATTTGATGCGCTTCGTATGTCAGGAAAGTAGCTAGATGTAGAGATAATTGTTAAAAAGTAATAGATGAACATCTCGGCGTCTAATGATTATAGGACATGCGAAGCAAATAGTATAATACTCGTACTACATCTTTATTACGGCTTTGTTTATTTTCAGATAAATTGTAAAATAGTAGCAAGGTGTTGATTACAATGATAGTAGAGTGTCGGTTCATGTTATTTTTTGCCAGAAATATTTTTATAATTGTATTTGTTTTTTTGTCGTTCTTCTGGTGGTATTTATCTTCATAGAAACGTGTATCAATAAAACTTTTCACTGGTCATCAATTTATTCTCTTCGGCATCTGAATTAAAATGCGAAATGAGTTTGAGGAAATCATAGAATGCTATTAGAATTCTCAAGTCCTCGGTAGTATAGTGGTCAGTATCCCCGCCTGTCACGCGGGAGACCGGGGTTCGATTCCCCGCCGGGGAGGATTTATTTTAAAGAAATTAAAAATAATATTTTAAACATTAATTACATTCTCTTGTTTTTTAGTGGGAAAAGAAAACATGGGGGATTAAGTCGATGGCCACAGAAAAGTGGGTTAGTCGAAAAACTCGAAATTTTTTTGGGGTAACCCATTTTTAAGTACATATATGCCTTTATTCCAAAGTGCACATATTTTTAATTATCGGTAGAGGTTATCGAAATAATAATAAAGATTTATTGAAAATATTGAGATACACTTTTCACTTGGTTGGTCTACAATCAAACAATGATACGACGTACTGATTAACATTTTCCCCCCGAAGTGATGCTATAATGACGTCTTCTTGTGTGCATATTTATATATCAATCAACTGGTCATTCGTCCCATGGCCTGCACAAGCTATCAACATCATCTATTTTAACGTATGGTATGGTTGGCGCTAGAATGAATGAATATGAGCGTATATGTTGCATTTAGGTGTACGAAAATTTTCAATGGAACTAGATTTTTCAAAGATTCTGAGTTTGAATGTCGCTGAAGAAAGATACAGCAGCTTATCATACCAGTGTCACACACATCTCCCATATGGTCTAGTGGCTAGGATACCTGGCTTTCACCCAGGAGGCCCGGGTTCGATTCCCGGTATGGGAAATATCTTTTTAGTTCAATTTTGTATGTTTTGTATAACAATCATTTAAATGTTCCTCAATTTATTTAGAATGATAAAAGCGCTGTGAGTTCGTAATGCAGCATTTGCCAATTTTTGTTTGTGTGCAAGAGATGTACTTAATAGATTATCAAAACTCAGTCGCGTTACTTTTCTGAAGTTCCTACCTATCTTTTAGTGATGTATACGAATGGAGATACATTTTTTTTTTTAGGGAGCACAAGACCTCTTCAATAGTCCTCCTCGTGGGCGGCTTCAACATTAGTGCTCCTTGAACGCTGTCTGTCAGGTGAGGTCTTGCTGGTGACGGTGAGAAAGTTTGGTTGATAGCATCAACAAAAGATGGGCATCCTATTTTGAGCTTCTTAATCCTGTATCTAACGCCGCCACTCAAGAAGCCGATGATGGCATGACTGAACAAGTTCCCAATATACAACCCCCGACAGTAGAAAATAGATTTTGCTCTGCCGAAGGTAAGATCCTTTTTATCAGTGATTTTACAAAAACTTGCTTACTAAATAAATCTCTCTAATTGCCTTGGCCCCTCCAGGGGCATGGGCGCGTCAACATCTCTAGCATTTCTATGCCTTTTGTTGACGTTTCAACAGCATATCTGCTTTTCGGAAGTGCAGTTGCTAGCATGCACCTCCTATCCGCGCCGTCTTTATACTGACAAGCTCGGAGCACTGTGAGAGTTCTATTATTGTAGTACTCACAGACAGTTTTTGATCGCGCCGAGATTTGATCTCCAAGCTCTAGATTACTATCGTAGAGCGGTGACCGAACGATCACGGCCACCGAGCGCGACAAACTAAATAAATACAACAATAAAAATGCCAACAGCAGCTAGAGGGTCGAAATAACGAAAAATTTGTGTTTGCTTAAGGCTAATTCCAACCTTTTCATACGAAAATGTTGCACTTATCTCTCTCACGAAAAAGTAACAATGTAAACTTGCACACAGCACATTTCCATGGCGCTTTACACGGCACTTAAACTCCGCCTTCTACTTAATAAAAGTTCAAAGTAATTGTTTTCGCGGAAAAATTGCTCATAATGATATGGAGACTTCGAATGAAATATGTTAGTACTGAGACAGCGAACATTTTTCGTGCGAACGAAACTTTTGACAGTTTTTGTATGAGATTTTGGACGAAAAGCCGACCTTAGTACTTTGCTTTACGCGTTCATTTCACAGTCAAAATAATTTGACGCGTTTGACATACAATTAATTTGACATTAAACTGGTTGCAATGATACGATACAAATAATTTCAAGTTCACTCACTGGTAATAATAGCGTAATAAGAAAAAAGTGCAGTTTGGGAGAAAAAATAGGAAAAAGTTGGTGCGGAAAACAAAACCGATATTTTGATTTTGGCGCGAGAAAATCGAAATATCTGTAAAATAAGTGAAAGAATGGATGTTACTCAGTGTACTGTGCAATGGTACTCTAAGAAGTTTCGGGAAAGGGCCGCACCGAGCGGAAGAAAGACTTTGGGCGATAGGGAAAAAACGGCGCTAGTTGTAGATTGCTTCTTACCGTTACGAAGCCAGCACCCCCGCATAAAAATTATAATGTCTGTTGTCCAGGAGTAGTTAATTAAAATAATCAATTGCGACGATTCAGCTGAAACCCTAAATTTTTATTAGCATCTAATTACGCGATATGTCACATCTCGATTTTTCATTGTTTGAAAAAGTTGGGGTCATAGCGTGACGTGAAGCTAGCACCCCCATATATGATAAATAATTGTGAAGGTTCGGCTGGATCATTAAATTTTTCAGTGGATCACCTAATTATGCGATATGTATCATCTCCATTTTCCGTTGTTTAATGAAGTGAGGGTGTTAGCTTGGCGTCAAACTATATCACCCCCATATACAATACCATAAGTACTTAATTGTGGCGATTCGGCTGGACCACTAAACTTTTGAGTTGAGCACCTAATTAGCACCTAATTATGAGATATGTCACATCTCGATTTTTCGTTGTCGGGGTGCGAGCTTAGCGAACGTTACAATATCTACAATGCGCAGGACATAATACAACGAATAAACGACAGCCGCATGCCTAAATGAATATTATAAGAACGCATTAGTGGAGCAAGGCTGAGGGGAAGATCGAGTGCTCGTTGGGACGACTCAGTGGATCTTGACGCCAAACATCTACTAAGCTTCGAAAACTGGAGGACATGATCACTTTATCTGATACATTTGGAGGAAAACGATCCGGACGACCAAGTAACAATGTCGGGCGCTAATGACGCGCTAATGATAATGATTTTTTTTTAAAGAAATTTGGTTTTCCCATTTTGTAGATAACTAATGTCCCACACAACATCATCAATATCGATAAAGTTCACATTTTCCAAAATATAATGGCTTTACCCTCATCTTTCCAGCGGAACCTCTTGCTGTTCGTTTCTAAACGTAACGGAATATTTGATTTTCATCTAATTAGATACATTTCTCTATAATTGCAATTGTAAAATTCCTGCGTATCAATCGATTGGCATTTGCCGTCATTTAATATCTTTTAAAAGATGCTGGCGCAAGGTGAGCGTGAAAGTGACTAGTCTTAATTGCAAATTCCCTCATTTTGCAAATCAATTGATTCTAAATGTTATGTGAAGTTCGATCTTGAAGACGAATGATGATGATGATGATAATAACACCTCTTTCCATCCAATAACGCCACGTTGTCTGCATTGGGTTCCGTGATCAATTGATTACATTTCTAACAGTTAATTGCCACAGAAAAATATCTTTGACGCACGTTCTGCTAGTGAGAAAGATTAATGTACCCAGTTCATGTCTTGTCTTATGCAAATTTCTGTGATTGATCGAGAAAGAGGTATGAAATTTCTCAATAGGCACCCCACGACCCCTTCCCTCTTTTTTGAGCTCTATGGCACGATGGTGTAATGTTGGAGTACCTTGCAAAAGCAATAAAACATGATCATGCCAATCAATCTAAATCGGTGAATGTTTGAAAATACCACGGATAGATATCTAATTTGCCAGAGATTTGCATTGATTAACAGATTAGGTTTGTGTATGTTCGGTAATTTAGATCGTAATCACGAACATGAATGGGCGCCGTGCGGGGGAATGTGGAAAAAAAGAACTTAAGTTTGTCCATCGTAAGGTATGGTATTTTAGACATGATGAAGTTGGTTACACGAAAATTGTCGAATGGCATACGCTTTTGTTCTTTATAAATTGTTTGGCCGGAATTTCAACGGTACTTAATAACTTCTTCCATTTCTGAGCTTTCTACGAAATTAGGATTAAAAAAACATAAACGAAATATTGAAAAACTTAAGTTGTACCATCATATTGTTGATTAGTCATATCGCAATCCTTTTTCGGAGTATCTCAAAAGCCCACGTTGCTTCAACTAATAATTGTTTCTAAAACATGTATGTACAGTACACATTTAGTTGACGCCCAATTCTACGGGGTTCATCTATCAGAAACCTGTTCTAGAACATTTTACTCTAAGTAGACATTACGACAATTAGAGTACTTAATTCACTCTTGAATTTATTTACATATAAATAATTATCCAACAAACTGAGTTTGCTGAAGACAAAGATTACGTAAGTTTAACGTTGGACTTGGAAGTGCGGCTTTAGTCGTCGCTTTTCATATCGCACAAACACGTTCTGTGCTTGTGCCACCTACAATTTGAATTTTACCGCCAACGCTTGAGCTCAGGTTAAGTGATTGAATCTTAAGAAAGTCTGGCAGAAGAAGTGTTACTATCTTGTCGAAGTGTTTAGTTTAAAATCGTGTTATGCTTTAATTTATGTATTATTTTCACTAAATGCTCATTACGATGAATAGTTTGTTAAGGAATTAACTAATATTATGGTATAGCGCATCAACCATTTCCATGAAGTTTATAACATATGCACACTCATAGTGCACACTAGAAACCTAAATCTAGATAGATTTGCAAATCCCGAAACCCATGCACACCATCCGTTTTCTTCTTCTCCTTCAACAACCATGATTTAGTTGACAGTTTTGCTGTCGCTCACTTACATGGAAACAAGTAGAGTATGGTGTGGTCGTCTCCATGTATTATACATGCAATCACATGTACAACCCCGAATTTCATAACAACTGTTATATGATCCCATTTTCTTCTTCTTTTTCATGAATAATTGAATAGAAAATATTACAAATATTGTGGCGACATGTGGTGAAACACAAATTCAGGGGAAAATACGAGAATTGGACCGAGATCTGCTTTAAATTTTGTTCCAAATCTAGATTAGGAAATCTTAATAAAATGTATAGTAAATCTAGGAGAATTGGGGTAGATTCGCTTAAATCTCGAGATTTAACACAATCTCTTGTAGTGTGCATAAGCTCTTACTTGACGTTTCGTCTGCATAAACTGGTCACCTCCTGCCCATTTAGCCGCATACCAACGACAAGTCGGGAAAGAGTGTGACTTAGTTTTACCGGTGAGATATCAGACTGACATGACACCTCAACACACTAAGCTGTCGGCCCCTCTAAGCAATATGTAGATTGAAGAAGATTATCCTGAAAATGAATGGCATTAGACTAAAGTAGGCTTCTTAACCTTTTTCCAGTCACGAGCCCAATTGAACTTGGCAGAAAATCACGCAATGCAAAGAACCAAAGAAGAACATGGCCAGTTACGGCGAATATCGAATAGAATAATTAGACATAAGAAACGGAAATACTTTGACGAGCACTTGCCGAACATTAATGAAAACCTAGCTAATAGAAACACAAGGCAAACGTATAGACTAGTAAATACAATTAAGAACGATTATTAACCCAGAACTAGCCTCTGTAAAGACAAGGATGGAAACATCATCAGCGACACCGATAGCATCAATAAACGATGGGCGTCCTATTTTGAAGAGCTTCTGAATCCAATATCTAACGTCCCTACACAAGAAGAACAAATCGATGGCGTTCGTCTGCTGTCGGAGGTTGTGTTATCAATAACACAACCTCCGACAGCAGACGAAGTTGATCTCGCTTTGCGGTCACTCAAATCAAATAAAGCACTGGGCGCTGACTAGATTCCAGCTGAGCTGCTAAAATCCGGCGGAATGGGTCTATTAAATGCCATACACCAACTACTTCTGCGAATCTGGGAGGACGAGTTGATCCTAAACGATTGGCGCAGGAGCATCATCTGTCCCAGTCACAAAAAGGGAGACAAATTCCGGTGTGAGAATTACAGAGGCGTTTCCCTAGTCTGTACATCCTACAAAATATTGACGAAAATTCTGGAGAATGCAATAAAACCGAACGCGGAACGAAACATTGGCGAGTATCAAGGCGGTTTCAGATCCGGTCGCTCAACAACCGATCAGGTTTTTACAGTTAAGCTTATCCTGCAAGTGCTGGGAATGCAACGTTGACGTATACCAAATCTTTGTCGACTCCAAGCAAGCATACGACAGTATTGATCGTGGTGTACTGTACAACATCATACTGCAATTTGGTATATCTGCAAAACTAGTACGACCAACAAAGATGACGATGACCAACTACATATCACAGAATCCAGAACAGGTTAACTGATCCTTTTGAAGCACGTACTGGTTTGAAGCAGGGCGGTGGCCTGGCGCCGACGATCTTCAACCTAGCACTTGAATACGCCATTCGGGTAATGCATACGGACAACAGCGGAACGCTACTCATGAAGTCGACACAATTGATAGCGTAGGTAGACAACATCAACATCATGTCCCGAAAACTGACCAACACAGAAGAGCTTCTGTATACTCTTGGAACCGCTGCAAAAGAAGTTGGATTAGGCATCAACGAGGACAAATCCCGTCCGCGACGAAGTTCGTGGCCATAGATGTGCAGGAGGAGCATGATGGCAACTGCATTCTCCAAAACCAGTTCATGCCGTCGAAACGTCAACTGGGGCACATGGAACAGTTGACGCGCTATGCCCCACAAGGGTTTAGGGCAATTGAGAGAGAGAGCGAGAGAATCAAGAATCAGGACGCCAGTACAATCGAACATCAACGTAGGGGACCTCAGCCCGGAATTCGTAGAAGACTTCGTATATCTGCGCAGCAACCCGTCAAAGGACGCCAACAAAACTGACAAAATCAAGCTACGGATACAGCTAGCAAATAAGACTTTCTTCTCGGTCCTCCCCATAATGGACCCTAATCCAAGCCAACGAAAACAGGCTAAACACATTCGATTTGGGGCGACCGGTAGCGCAGTGTTGAGGCATCAGTTTCATGTTTGACTACCGGCGTTTCGGGCTCGAATCCCGTCCACAACGACGTTCGTGGCCATGGATATGGAGGAGGTGAATGCTCGCAACTGCATTCTCCGAAACCATTTTATGCCAACGAAACGTCAACTGGGCCAAATGGAACAGTTGACGCACTATGTCTCACAAGGGGTTAGGGCAATTGAATAAACACATTCGAACGGAAAATTCTTCGCCGAATTTTCGGAGCCGTTTGCGACCGAGATAGATAGCGCACTCGATACAGCCATGAGTTGTATGAGCTGTACGATGAGCTGGAAGTTTTTAAAATTGTCAGACTACAACGTTTTCACGGGGCAGAGCATGTGAATGAACGATGCTCGCATGCCTAAAAAAGTAATGAACGGACGACAAGTCAACGGAGCGAGACTGCGAGGAAGACTGAGAGCTCGTTGATAAAGCTCAGTATATGCTGACGCCAAGCAACTACTGAGCTTCCAAGATTGGAGGACGCGGTCACGTGACCGAAATAATTGGAGGATAACGATCCAGGCGGCCAGGGCCCGACGTCGGGCTGTTACACCATGATGATGATGATGAAGAGCAGAACGAGCATTATACTGATCGTTCGTTCACCACCAAATTACCATCATCCCATCAAAAAATCTCAAAAATGAAGTCCTCTACTACACTTCGAACCACATGTTCTAATATCGGAACAAAAAAACTGTTTTCTTCTTATTTAGCTATTCTTAATCATTTTATGTTTACGGTATATACCCCTAAATTAACGGCTTCCCGGAGGAAAGTACACTGTAAAAAGTGAACTTAAATTTCCTCTAAATTTCGATTAATTTTTACTTATTTTTCCGCTCATATACACATCAAGAATGGATAGTTAAACAAATTTTATGTAATGTCTAAAAAATTCGGAAAATTACACTAAAATTTATGTAAAATTTGAAATCCTGTATTTTTTATGTATTTTTACAACATTTTGTTTATAATGCGGTTTTTGGTGCATTTTTACAAAGTGTAGATGAAGTTTTACTCATTTTTTGCTGCATTTTGTCGCATTAATAATATAAGTCGTTCTAATTAGTGCACATAAGTAGTCGGGATGGCGGTTAGCACATTCGCCTTCTGCTCAGTGGGTCCTGGTTTCGATTCCTACTGAAGACATTCGTCTTTTCGATAAAAGGGGATTTATGTGTCGGACAATGAGCCCACACACCTGTTAAATGAGTACCCATTCGGATATGTAATATCACACATTTTAGGGGTAAATTGATTTATATTTATACTTTTACAGAGTATTTTTGCATATTTCCGGGTGCAAATATTTTTGAATACTTGTTTACATATTTTTTTGTGTTAAATTACACTCGATATGTAAATCTACATTACAAAGTAAATTTACTATTATAATAGAAGGAAATAAAGTTTCCTCCTAATATAAGGGTAAACATTTTTTAGAGTGATTCTACATAGCAATATTTCTATTTACTGGTAAATTACCTATATTTATAATAAACAATATCTGTAATAGAATTGTGCCATTTAATTTAGCCTGATGCGTTTGCATAATGTTACTTTGTTTCGATATACGTCGTTTCAAGTTAAGTAGCTTTTTTCTGGAACATAACCCTGTCGTATATCGGGGTACGCTGTATTGCCCTTTTTGGGAACATTCGTCTTCCGCCATTCTTCATCTCATCAAAGAAATGGGAGAATTAAATTACTTTCCTCGTAACATTATGTGAATAAAATTAACAGAATGGGAATCTAACCACATATGTGATTTCCTAGTAGATATATACCTATACATGATTTACGAGCCGTGGTTGCATACTTGCGATATATGTATCTAATAAATGCCACTCATTTTCAGAGGAGAGTTATAATAAACTGTGAATTTTGAACATTCCTTTAATTCACGGCGACTTCCCTAATCATAAATACCCAAGTAAACTTATGTACATATAATATATCGAACACTTTTACCGCCCGGTCACTAATCTCTGCCCAGGAGATCATACATCTAGTGCAAGAGTGGTCACGACACATTTCATGCATGATACCACTTCATTAATATGGAGATAAATACAGGCGATTTACATTTAAGTTTCTTAATTCGTTTGCATTCGTCTGTATTACAGTTAACCTTTTGTGCACGTTCAAATTCCAAATAAATCCGCCAGCAACAATTGACTACTGTCATTTGCCTTGATACGATTTCTCCAATTAAAACGCAAATTGGCTCACATGTGTCGATGCATGGATTACGTACTCGCAGGCCATTTATTGTGTAGTATTAATATGTACATACATAGTATTATTATACGAGACGATGCTCGCTCCATAGAGAATGACGTGGCGACGGGATCATGAAGCTGAGTACCTTTGGACCTCTTCAAATTCAATTGAATACGGAAATTTACGGGAATGTAATAGACTACGTTTCCATTACGAGAGAAGAGTTCACAAATCCAATTCAAAATTCATAAAGTTGCAGCATGAAAATCGATTGGCCATTGATGTGTCGGTGCAGCTTCCTCCAGCGTGCATACTCTACTCCATAAACAAACAATATGAAGTGCACACTTAATTGCTTGTCTGATTAAAAAGGTAAATTTCGTTTGATCTTTCGAGCATCTTGTTCCACTCCTGCCGGGATAAGTGCGACGACATTAAACGTTTTGACGATGATCTTGTTTGCTTTGCTTTTTCGATTGTATGTTTCGTCGAAGAAAGGAAAGAAAGTTGTCCAGGCTTGGATAGGTCCGTCTAAAAGCTGAGAAGTACATATAGAGAAAGATGCCGTTCATAGGCTTTCGATGCGAGCTGCATAATGAATAATGGTAATTATGTTGACCCTTCAGGTGGTTCACTCACGGCAATCATGTGAAACTGATCTGAATTGGCTGTTGTAAAAAAACATTACCTGTTTGGCGAAAAATAATGGATCCAAATTTTGGGGTCAATTACATGTTGTGCTTGTAGAGATTAACGAAATGAGAACGTCGATGACCTACTTTAACAGGTTTAATATTTTCTGATGGACAATTAGTCAAAGCAGGTGCAAAATTCTGATCCACTGGTGCACTAAGGACAAATCGTTGCGTAGAAATTATATCAACATTTTGATGAATAATTTTTAATGTATGTATCAGCAAATAGGGTCAAGGTAATCATAACATACCAAACCACTCCATGTCAAGAAACCTGGAACAAAAGCCTCGGATTGGACGGATCAACAACGACGACCACGCAAACGAATAAAGGATTATTCTTTCGGATCCTGGAATGTACGCTCCCTGAACAAACCGGGGGCCGAGAAGGCCCTCCTTCAACAGGTCGAAAAGTACAAACTGAGCATTACTGCAGTCCAGGAAACAAATTGGCTTGGCAGCGAGATTAATGACAAGAAATCGCACACAATTTTTACAAGTGGCAAACCATCGGGCCGCAAGGAGTTTGGAGTAGCATTTATAGTGGACAATCACCTCAAACCGCATATTACTGACTTCAAACCCATAAATGAACGGCTGTGTGCGATTCGCATCAAGACTCGATTCTTCAATCTCTGGCTCATCAATGTGCATGCCCCCACTGAAGTTAAAGAAGACGCAGTAAAAGACGAGTTCTACGCCCGCCTTGAAACTCTCTTCGACTCACTTCCAACAAACGACGTCAAATTGCTGCTGGGAGACTTTAACGCGAAAGTCGGGAATGAAAGTTGGCATCGGGGGACCTCTGGAGGCCACAGCCTCCATGAAGAATGTAACGATAACGGCCAGCGACTTATCGACTTCGCCTGCAGCAGGAATCTAGTCGTAAGCTCTACGTGTTTCCCGCATCGACGCATTCACAAGCAGACCTGGAAGTCTCCAGACGCACATACCGTCAACCAAATTGACCACGTCCTCATTTGCAGGAGATGGGCGTCTAGTGTCATGGATGTCCGCTCCTATCGAGGAGCAAACTGCGACTCAGATCATCACTTGGTGAAGACGACCTACAGATGTAGAATTTCCTCAGTGCACCAGTCAAGAATCAGCCCTCCCAAAATCTTTGCGGTTGATAAGCTCTTGAGTGATGCTACAGCGGTGGCGTATACTACCGCCCTTGAGGAAAAACTATCACCTATGCTACACAACATCAGCAACACAGGCGTCCATGGGTTCTGGGAAGAACTCAAGGGTACCATCAAGGATGTCGCAGAGAAGGTCGTGGGATATAAAGCCCGGCGAGCGCGAAATGACTGGTTCGACGAAGAATGCAAAAATTCACTTGACGCGAAAAACGAGGCCTACAGATAATGGATTCAACGAGGAACCAGAGCCAGAAGAGAAAAATATGACGAGCTACGGCGAATATCGAATAGAATAATTAGACGTAAGAAACGTAAATACTTTGACGAGCAGTTGCTGAACATAAACGAAAACTTAGCTAATAGGAACACCAGACAAGCGTACAAACTAGTAAATACAATTAAGAACGGCTACCAACCCAGGACTAGCCTTTGTAAGGACAAGGATGGAAACATCATCAGCGACACCGATGGTATTAACAAACGATGGGCCTCTTATTTTGAAGAGCTTCTAAACCGACCATCTAACATCCCCACACAGGAAGCTCTCGATGATATTGTTGATCTAGGCCCACCCATTCAACCCCCGACAGTAGAGGAAGTTGATCTCGCGTTGCGGTCACTAAAACGAAATAAAGCGCCGGGCGCTGACGAGATCCCAGCTGAACTGCTAAGATTCGGTGGAACGAGTCTAGTTGATGCCATACATCAATTACTCCTGCGAGTATGGGAGAACGAGGAGATCCCAGACGATTGGCGCAGAAGCATCATCTGTCCAATCCATAAAAAGGGAGATAAATTGCGGTGTGAGAATTACAGGGGCATCTCACTAGTTTGTACGTCCTATAAAATTTTGACGAAAATTCTGGAAAATAGAATAAAACCGTACGCAGAACGAGTCATTGGCGAATATCAAAGCGGTTTCAGACCTGGTCGCTCCACAACCGATCAGCTCTTCTCAGTCAAACTGATACTCCAGAGGTGCTGGGAATACAACGTAAACGTATACCAAATCTTTGTCGACTTCAAGCAGGCATACGACAGTATCGATCGTGGAGTACTGTACAACATCATGCTGCAATTTGGTATACCAGCAAAATTAGTGCGACTGACAAAGATGACGATGACCAACTCCGTCTCACAAGTCAGGATCCAGAATAGACTTACTGATCTATTTGAAACACGCACTGGTTTGATGGGCGATGGACTGGCACCGACGCTCTTCAACCTAGCACTGGAATACGTTATTCGGGCCATGAATATGGACAACAGCAAGACGCTGCTCATCAAGTCGACACAATTAGCAGCGTACACCGACGACATCAACATCATGTCCCGAAGATTGGCTGACGCAGAAGAACTTCTGCATACGCTCGATACCGCTGCAAAGGAAGTTGGATTACGTATTAACGAGGGTAAAACTAAAATAATGATGCAATCGGTGACAAGGACACCTGCACAACCGAGCATCAACGTGGGGGACCTCAACATCGAGTTCGTGAACAACTTCATCTACCTGGGTTGCAACCTGTCAAGAGACGCCAACGAAACTGACGAAATCAAGCGACGGATACAGTTAGCTAATAAGACTTTTTTCTCGGTTCTCCCCATAATGAAATCGAAACATGTGCACAGAAACACGAAGCTCCGCGTGTACAAAACCATTATACGACCAGTGCTATGCTATGGCTGCGAAGCATGGACCCTAGCTCAAGCCTCCGAAAACATGCTAGACACTTTCGAACGTAAGGTTCTACGGCGAATTTTCGGGGCTGTTTGCGATCGAGATGGATGGCGCATCCGGTACAACCATGAGTTGTATGAAATGTACGATGAGCTGCAAGTCTCGAAAATCGTCAAACTACAACGACTTCAATGGGCAGGGCATGTACAAAGAATGGACGATGATCGCATGCCTAAGAGAGTAATGAATGCAGAACGAGTCGACGGAGCGAGACTGCGAGGACGACCGAGATCTCGTTGGGAGAGCTCAGTAGGTGTGGACGCCGCGCAGCTGCTGGGCTCCCAAAATTGGAGGACGCGGTCACGTGACCGAGATAATTGGAGGACAATGATCCAGGCGGCCAAGGCCCGACGTCGGGCCGTCGCGCCACGATGATGATGATGAATCATAACATAGCTGATAGTATCTATCTTGTTATGAATATTGTAATTTTCGTCGACAAGACGGAAAACGGATTCCTGAAATTCGCCGTGACCACAAACATTTTTGCCTGACTCTTAACGGAACGGTTTTAATGCACATAAGCCAGCTTTCACAAGCCTTTTTCTCGCCAAACTTGATGCGATTTGCTTACCCGTTGCTCGAACTAGATCGTTCCTAATGTCAGTTCAGATAACGTTTTGAAGCGGTTTCGACGGCTTTGCAAAAGTAAGAAGCGATCTACCACTGGAGTCCATTTCCCCAAAACTTCTTCGAGTACTATACGACTATGCGACCTATTTCGCAAGTACAGTAGAGCATCGATAATTGGAACCCGACCCCTTCCGGATCATCGAATTGTCCGGACTTTCGAAATGCACTATAAAAGGGCTGATATACGTCTTTACTTACTACTTGTACAGTTTGAATGCCACATTCCGGGTGTATCTTTTCCATATTTTAAAGAATGGCAGTACATATACACCTTCTTTCCCTTCCCAATTGAAACGCTGGACGCTGTAATCTAATTTTTTGTGACATTGAATGCCGCTGTCGCGTTGATTTTGTCTCGGAATTGATTCAGCGTTTCTCGCAGCAGTCATTCTTATTTTTGCCCCTGGGTTGCGCGCCTCACATATATTCGGTGTTTCGGAAACTCTACAGCGAACACTTTCAACACGTCACTGACGTTCTTCTGCTGATTCTGGCCCTCTGGCTGCCCTCATCCCTCACGCATCGGTGCTAATTCGTCCATGTTATTGTACCATTATTTTTATATTTTTTTTTGTGGTTTTGGGAGTATCACCGTAGATTTTTTCGACAAATCGACACTAATCTTCGTAATTTTAGTGTTTTTTTCCCCTCTCACTCATTTGTGGAAGGAGTAAGAAAGGAGAGAGTAGGAGTGGAGGGGGCACCATTCTTCTTAGCAACCCCAAAACCAATAGTTTTGATACTAATTTCGACCATTTTGGTCAATTTGGTGATTTCTTTTTACAGTCACTCAATTGCGGGGTTGGGCAAGGGAGGTGGGTTTTTGGGAGTGTCACCATACATCTTAGCGACCTGAATACTATTGATTCGACACTAACCTTGGTCAGTTTGGATTTGGACATTTTATTCACAGTCACTTAGCAGCCGGAGTTGGGGAGAAGGGGGAGCGGTGGTGAGTTTTGGGAGTGCCACCAGTCATCTCAGCGACGCCGGAAACCAATGTGCTGATACTAATCTCGGTAGTTTTCGAGATTACTTTTATGACGCTCATTCATACCCATGTGAGGGTCGTGATTGGTGGCTACGGACAAATCGAAAAATTCAAAACGTTAGAACCTATTCTGGATCAAAACGGATATGTTTATGAAATTTTAATTGAAATCGATCGAGCCGATTGACAATAAAAAACAACCAAACAGTCCATTTTTATATATAGACAGATACAATAAATAAAAAGGTAAATAATTTCCACGGATTGTCCGTAAATTTCGTAAACCGAGATGACACCGGCCTCTTTAGGAAGGTGAGCCTGGATACACACTATCGAACACGGAACATGGAACAAGTGTCCTTCGAATGGCTGAAGACACACACAAACAACCTTCCACACAAATCTGAAGAAAATCGTCCACTTGTACCATGTTCGTGTTCGAGTTTTGGTTGGACGGGCAAAATAAATTGGATTTTACTGTATGCAAAACATTATGCAGCCGCTAACCATCCTACTTTCATCCTCGGCTCCTCGACCCAAATATACTCGTGTGTGGTTTCGTTATCCGAAACGCCGCGCCCTCCTCTTGGTTCGGTTAACCGGGGTTCTACTGTATGTTGTAACATTCTAGTGTCGCGAACCAGTTTACTTTCCTCCCAGATCTCCCGAAATAAGTTGTGAAAAATTTCGTTTTGTCAAATGACGCCGCCCTCCTTGGTTCGGTTAATCGGGGTTTACCTGTATGTAGTATCATTTTGGAGTCGCGAACCACATTATTTTCCTCAACGCCACCCCCTTGGGTTCGGTTGAACGGCGTTTTACTGTATGTAGTGGCGAACGTCCTTACTATCTATTCCAGCTCGTCAATTATACTCCTGCAAAATTTAAGGACAATTGGCCCAGTGGTTTAAAAGTTTTTGCACAACAAACATACAAACATAATCTTCACTTTTATATTTTAGATTATGTCGCTTGTAATGAACCATATTCTGGTCTGGTAGTGCTGCTTCCAACGGCAGTTCGACAGCAGCAACTGATGTTTCGTGATCTGTCGCTGGTAAGAAATCAGAGGCCGAGGGTCCCATTACACCCGGACCCCGATACGAGCGCCAGGGCATCTGCGCCGTCCGCCAACCATTCCATCCTTATCGCCCCATTTTTTATTATTCCCTATTTTTGCCTCCCCTGTTTGTGTTGTCTTCCCCAGGCCTATGGATTTTTGTTAATATGTAAAGGACAGGGGTAACAAGCGGCGAAAACTCCGCCCACGTCTCCCGAACTGAGCTACAGCAAGCATAGGTCGCTACTTAGCTCGTTGAGGGGCCTTTTTCTTCGCCAGATGGCACGGTCCGACCTTCGGTCATTATGCTACCTTAGAATCCGTCCCCACAAGCATTTTCGGATGCCCTCAAACCCATCCATTACACATTCTCACGAAATTTGAAGAGATTATGGCCTATGGTGTAGATTATAGTTGGGCCTGTATGGAGACCCCTCCCCTTTAAAGTTGCGCCATGACGACGAGACTCACGAGTTATGTGCGTGTAAATCTGGATGTATGTACGAGTACTTGCAAACTATTACGTCACAAAAACACGGAAATTTTGCAAACCAAAAGAAAAGAAAATACACTTACTCAATGTGTAGTGTCCGTCCAGAAAAATAAACACACTGTAGAGTGTAAATCTCTTTCTGTCAAGACATAAAGCATTTCCTGGTATTCTCATTCATTTCCATGTTTTATTTTTAAAAAAGTATTTCCTACTTTTGAATAATAAAAAAAATGAAAAATTGAATTCAGATAAAATGCGACATCGCCCGGCCCGGTTAAAATTTTAATGAGAATGCAATAAGTATTTCTGAATTTAGAATAATGCTCACAATGACGAGGTCAAAGTGAATGAATCGCAACTGTTTCTACAAAGTAATCTTTGCATCTTCATTTCTATTGTGATAGACAAATGAATTATTATGTGGACGTTTATTTTTCGTTTCCTTGAGACAATGACCTATCCGGAAAACTCGTGACTGTTTTGATATTTCCTACTATGCATGTAGATAATGTAATAATAATGGAATACAGAAATATGATGGGAATATTTTTACTAAAATAGAATTATTCATTGCCAAGTTCGGAGTGTGTATTTTTCTTCATGACTAAAATTTGTCAAAATGCGAATAAAGCAAGAGTGACCGTGATTTAAATTTGTATCTAGAGATTAAATTCATCGAAATCTCAATTGGAGGTAAGTACCTCTATTATGCGAGTGGCAATACCAACATCGAGTTTAGGGGACTTACCAGTCGTAACTGCAAAGATCAAGAAAGAACCTAGGATCTACTCAATAAGTAAAGAATGGTTTAAGTTCAACTCTGACCGTCAGATCCACAACCAAAAATCGCCAAAAAAATTGGGATTGACAAAATTTTCCACTCAATCGCAAAAATAAAAATTTCCATTTTAAGCACAGAGAATTTTCTATAAAATGTCTTCTGGCATGATTTCGTCCTGGTAGATTCGCAGACGTAGTTGATTAATGGCTTGTAACAGAATCGCTCCACCAGATTTAAGTATAGGAGGTGCATGCTAGCAACTACACCATCCGAAAAAAATATTCTATCGAAACGTCAACAAGGCATAGTAATGCAAGAGATATTGACGCGCCCATGCCCCTGGAGGGGTCAAGACAATTAACATAACAAGCCGATGCAAATGTATAGTTTTAGCAACATCACTAGGTCCAACCCAGATTATAGGTTGTATCATTAGTAAAGTCCGGATTCGCGTGCAATTGCACGTAACTGCACAAAATTGCACGTTTTGGGGGTTACTGCACAAAATTGCACGTTTTAGGTGTTACTGCGCAAAAATTGCACATTCTTCATCTTTAATGCACAAAATTGCATATTCACCAGTTTTTTATCATATTTTTGTAACTGCCCCACGTAAATCAGCAACTGATCGACATAACTCGGTGCTCTTCGAATATTCGAGCCAAATTACCACACATATTGTAAACTGGTACTCATAGAAACATTCCTGTGGATACCAACGACATTGAAACTCTTTTGACAAAAAAAAAGACGCCCCAAATTATCTTCTTAAATTGATTACAGGCAACCACTCATTGTGTTGTAGATACATACTAAGGGAGGCCTATATTGATGTGTAAATCACATGGAGTCGCACCCTCATCTAACAAAATACGCGGGAAAAAGTTTTCCGAATAAGTAAATTATGTATGAGCTCCAATAAATTTCAAATTTCCTCGCATGGAATTTTTTTCTCAAAACTATAATAGTGAAACACAGAACATTCACAAAGAGAAAAGAAAATTCTTTTTTGCTTGGAAATTTGAACTTTCCGATTAGATTTCCCTGCAATTCAAAACTCCTTCAAAATAAATAAATTCACATTTGTAGCTTACTATAAGGATTATATTATATTCTTTTAACTTATTTCAAATTTCCTAGCATGGAATTTTTGTCTCAAAACTATAATAGTGAAACACAGAACATTCACAAAGAGAAAAAGAAATTCCCTTTTTGCTTTTTTAACTTAACTTTAATTTTAACTTTTCCATAAGATTTGCCAGCAATTCAAAACTCTAAGTGTTCAAATTTGCGAGCTGCTACTGTACATGATTTCCTTTCAGGCGACGAACCCACCGAAGTAGATTGGGGTGCCAGAAACAAAAAGCGCGTGAACTACTACATACTTCGAGTTGGAAATCATGCACAGTACCAGCTCACAAATTTGAACACTTAGAGTTTTGAATTGCTGGCAAATCTTATGGAAAAGTTAAAATTAAAGTTAAGTTAAAAAAGCAAAAAGGGAATTTCTTTTTCTCTTTGTGAATGTTCTGTGTTTCACTATTATAGTTTTGAGACAAAAATTCCATGCTAGGAAATTTGAAATAAGTTAAAAGAATATAATATAATCCTTATAGTAAGCTACAAATGTGAATTTATTTATTTTGAAGGACATTGGATCAATACCATAATAGACTGACCTAATTTTAAAGATCTGGATTTTATTATGCACCACCTAAAATTTTAATTGCACAATCTTGCACGATTTGGAGTTTTCATTGCACGATTTTGCACGATTTGGAGTTTTTACTGCACGTTTTTGGATTTTTGGCTGCACGAAAATCCGGTCTTTAATCATTAGGTATAGGGTATTCTCGCTTCGCTTTATTATTATTTTTTATTAACGCGCCGAGAACCGGGCAATGAACCCCTGAACTTTAGATTCAAGAGTCGTAGAGTGTCGACCGAGACTACCGAGCGCGTTAGACCTTGATTTAGTTGCTGGCTTGATTTAAAACGTCTACCTTGCCTAGAAAGGATCTTTCCTTGTAATACAATTTTCCGGGTTAATGTTGGGAATTTATGTTATACTCAAACTTCAACGCTGGAACTAATATGATGGGTAAAACCATAGCAACCATAGCTCCGCGTGTACAAAACCATTATACTGCTATACTATGACTGCGAAGCATATACCCTAACTCAAGCCTCCGGAAACATGCTAGGCACAATTGAACGTTCTGCGGCGAATTTTCGGGGCAGTTTGCGATCGAGATGGATGGCGCATCCGGTACAACCATGAGTTGTATGAACTGTACGATGAGCTGGAAGTTGGGAGATGTCAGTATATGCGGACGCCGAGCAGTTACTGGGCTTCCAAAATTGGAGGACGCGGTCACGCGACCGAGATAATTGGAGGACAATGATCCAGGCGGCCAAGGCCCGACGTCGGGCTGTCGCGCCACGATAATGATGATGAAAACCATAGCAGCATACTTTTGAAAGGGAATGAAATTTACTCCCAATAATAATTTATTCATGTAAACTTGTGATTCCAACTTGCGCGGTCACTTCCGATCCGGTTTGATAGAAATTCTGTACAAACTGACTGACTAATAGGAAACTAAATTTTAATGTATGTATATCGCCGTTACAAATTTGTATTTTTAGTATATCTCAGGTGTACACTAGGTCTAGGTAGGATATATATGCTATTTATACCGTTAATAATTATTATTAATCTAATAAAAAATATTAACACTTCTTTTAAGCTTCGTTCTGCTTTGTTTTTAGTTTAATGTGGTACTGATAAATTCAAATGAGACAAATGCTTAGAAAATCAATTAACCACTGCTTTTAGCATATTCGATTTAGACGAAATCTTCCATGAATAATTTGCTTAGAGATATATTTTCGGTAAAATTAAGAAACAATGTACATAATGTACTAATCCAGATACAATATATACAGTTACATATTTGTATATGCAATATAATAGGGACTAGCCACGGCCATCCAAGAAAAAAAATCCCTAACAAT
The DNA here is from genome assembly GCA_964017055.1 of Chloromyia formosa. Taxonomy (NCBI): domain Eukaryota; kingdom Metazoa; phylum Arthropoda; class Insecta; order Diptera; family Stratiomyidae; genus Chloromyia; species Chloromyia formosa. The sequence continues at coordinate 32,205,654 of OZ024815.1, read as the reverse complement.
TTCTTGACTGATTTTCATAAGATGAAAATAAAATTAGTTACAATGCAATTATCTATAAGTATACATGACACGCTAGCCAAGTGTACTCAAGGTCGTGACGTTCAATTCATAGTGTTTTTATTTTTCTTTTTTTTTGCTATCTCGAATTTTTTTAAAGCATGCTTTCATTTTTTTCATAATGGCTCAACTCAAATACTACTTATAGCTACTAATTCTATTGTTGACATGGAGCTGCTACTCGACAATTCACAGACAATTTGCGGTCATTTTCAGTAGATTAGTAGTTAGTTAATGTTATCTGGTTATTAGTAAAATATTTTCATTAAACGCAATAAAATTACAACTACTACTAAATTACTTGAAGCACTCATTTTGAGCCCATTGTCGAGAAGAGGTGTTTCTGTTTCTTATTGGGATTTAATTGTGACCTTGTCCTTAATAAAATAATGTTTTGGAAGCAACAAAGGCTGACAATGGAAATCCCTAGTGCTTTAGCTTAGAGAGAAAAACTTTTTATTGGTCACACCTTTCGGGCAAAGTGAGAGGCCTTTCGTTCACAGTAATTATGTTTCATTAACTTTGCTGCATCGATAAGTTCCACGTTCAAAATTGGGCTACTTGAAACTAGTAAAATTCTGCTTTTCCACAACAAAAAGGACAGAAATAGAATACATTTTTCTTCCTTAAAAATGAGTATATCCCTTATTCGAAACTGCGTCAAAAATTTGACTCGATATGGATACGTATAAAAATTTTATATAGGGCGCGTTCTTTTGCGAATCCTAATCTATACAGGTTAGTGAAATAACACGCACAATAACAACAACACTAACCTATATGAATTAGCCTTCTACCCCGGTGGCGTATCCGTGGAAGAAGCTAACCTGGATGGAACATAAATCTTCACACTTATTTAGGCTACATCTAGCGGTAGCCGCAAAAAGTTCGTTCGTTTTCGCTTTATTCGACCGCAATTGTATTCGACATTTTTCTGAATGGAAAAATGGTTTTCGTTGAAATATTAGGGAACTATTCGGAATAAATTACTTGCGTTTATCGCAGTTGCATTTGACAAGCTTAAGGCATATTTTGATATATTAGAATCAAGTTTTTACGGGCATACATGGCCACGAACGTCGTGGACGGGATTTGGACCCGTAACGGCCGTAGTCAGACATGAGAATGACGCCTCTACGCACTGAACTAGACCTGTTCGGTCCTAAGATTTCAAGACCGGTTTTAGGTTTTTATGAAAACCGGTTTTCCTAGTGGTCAACCGGATCATTAAAAAAAACGGCTCATGGTTAAAAAAAAATCGGGTTAAAAGCCGACTCATTAAAAACCGATTCACCAAAAAAACCGACCGAGTACTCAAAACCGACCGACTCTGACGAGTTAAAAACCGACTCATTAAAAAACCGACTCACCAAAAAACCGACCGAGTACTCGACTATTCGAAAACCGACTTGTTAAAAACCGACTGGCTTATGGTTAAAAAAAAAACCGGGATAAAAACCGACTCATTAAAAGAGCGGTTTTTAACTCGTCGGAGCATTATCGTATTTGGGTGTTGTATATGATGTAGGTTAAGGCCTTTGATAAATAAGTCCCTGTTAGCTAACAGGCAATTTAACAGGACATTGAGAAAACGGGCCTAGACCTTCTAAATTTATAGGGTACATTGCGTGTCACAACGGATGATTCGGGTCCTTCTGAGTCGATTTAGCCATGTCTCTCTGCCCTTTCGGACGATAACTTTCATAGAATGAAGCCAGCCGGTTGAAATTTTGGTCAATTGTTCAGGCATGGCCGGACTAAGAGAACGCCTACCTCCCATAGAAATGTTGTTTTAAATATACACTGCGTATCAAAAACAGTGGCGCGACCGATTTTCTTCGTGCTGAAGTCAACAATAATGGCAATGGTGCCGTTTTTAATACTAGGAAGAGAGAAAAGAAGCAAACATTTGGAAGGGTGAATTTCCGATATAACGGTAAATTTGAGTCAATTTAACTAGAAACGGCCAAAATACGAAGACTGAAAATGTTACTTTCGATCAAAAAACGTCTATAATGGTTTAATCTGTTAATTCGCATTCAACTATTCTGTAAAAATGGTAATAAAGTGTACTTCCAATGGAAAAGAGTCCCTACTAACCCACACTTTGCAATTTTTTAACCATAACTCTTGAACAAAATCACGTATGTTAGAGAGCTGATTTTTTGGTATACAGGTACGTAAATCTACATTTGAAACCTAGTATGTATTGTGAAGAAACTAAACTGAACGAATGTGGATCATGCTCTCGCATCATGCGATGGTTTGCTTTCGGTTGATGAATCTTTTATGTATTTATTCATAGCTTGGGATTCGAACTTAACTACCTATATAAACAAAAATCACGGTTTACCTGTACAAACTGACCACATATGAAACACAACTGCAATGCATATCGCCATTTATAAAAAAAAATTATAAATTAATAACTTTAGTACCATCACTACTGCCCTACTACTAATTGCCTTAAGCTCTCCAATACGGTATGGGCTCCTCAATATCTCTAGCAATGCATTGTTGACGTTTCGTTAGCATATAAATTTCGGACGGTGCAGTTACTAGCATACACCTCCTATTCTCCGACGAGTATCTCTGTCGGATTTGTAATAGTACCCACAGATAGTTTTATTTTTATTTTATTAACGCGCCGGGGAATAAACCCCTGATCTCTAGGTGTAGAGTAACAACCGAGACCTCACGACAAGCACAAAAAAAAACGCGAAGCAGAACTTGTTTTTAATTCTAAATTATGATAAATTGAATATGTATATTTTGCATTTTATACGTAATTTATTTTAATAAAATTAATTAATTTTTAAAATGTTATTAACAAATGTAACTTTGTAAATTCCAATTGTCTGTTAGTTTCATCATAATACATATTTAAAAAAAAAAAATAAAAGAAAATTGTTTTGATCATAAACATAGAAAAGTTATGAAACACAAATGAAAACAAAAATAAAGTCAAAACAGAAATAATGTCCGAATAAATTTAATAGTTAATGAAATCTCATAATGTTTCAGGTGAAGATGAAAAAAAAATTGGGCGATAGAACGAAATGTGGTTTGGAGCACCTTTAACTATGGCCTTTTAACATTCAATTCGGTTAGCATGTATTTCACCCAAAAATCCGATATATCTGTTGTCTTTAAGTGGTAGGAACAAATATTTTACTGTATCTTTATTTTAATTATTGCACAGGGGAGATCGATGAAGTCTATACACATTTTTATTTTCGTGAATATATACTGGAAACTTTATTTGTCGAGTTATTGACATGTGGTTAATGAATTCTAGTTTTTAGGAAATGTTCTCAAAAATCGGAAGTGATAAATTATTTTGCTCATTGTCAGATCCTTCTGCTGCTTGTTGTGAATGACTGCTTCCTGCGGATGTATAAGTTGTCGTGGTTGCAAGGCTTTGTTGAGAACTTTTACTTCTGTGAGTGGTTGTAAAACGAAATATCAAATTGTCGATTTCGTTCATCAAAACATCGCGAGACATATCGTCAAATGTCCTCAATTTTGCCACAATCAACTCTCCGTACAATGAACAAACGTCTTTTTGCTTTTTTTCTTTGTGGATACTTTTTATTATGTTGTAAGCTTCCTGCATGCACGATTCCACACCATCGCCGTCACTTTGTGGCTTCCGTTTTTTCCCAGCATAAGGACGTCTCAGATTGCTTTCTGGTGTTTGAGGCATTACGATGGTTTCAGTGTTCTCTAACCGATAGGTTGGTCTTTCATCTCTTGAATTCGAATTATTATCTTCCACATTCAACGGATCCTGAAATATGCATTGTTAATGTGCTGTGACAATCGGAAATTTAATAACGAGTATAGGCCAAGATAGTAGCACATTATCTATTTTAAATAATGACGCAAATTATTCATAATAGTGACTGTTACGTCGTCGACAATTTTTCGAAATTTCAGTAAATTTCACTCGTAATTGACCAGTCTATCTATCAATCTACTCTCTTTTGTGGAATGTCACTAAAAATTACGAGATGTCATTGTACTTCTGTTTCGTCATTACTTTTAGATTGTGTAGCATACAACATGCATTTAAACAATTTATGATACGCTTTGTGTTCTTTGAACTAATGAACTGCATTTATTTTGGATTTAAAATCAAAATAATTACATACATTCAGTTTTAAGAACAAATCGGAATATCTATATTGTTTGAAACAATATTGGCCATACATATAATAATTTTTATACACATACCTCACATAACTCAGCTTTAATTGTTGATATTGGAAGATAAAAGTCTCTTAAAAATGACAGGGGCTTGTAGGCAAACCAGTTTGGCTTAAACGGTATTCCGGATTTTAAACTAGCCTTTTCTTTAACACAAATCGTTCGAAAGCCTGTCATTAAAGATTCCTTCTTTTTTTTTAAGTCGTCAACAGTACATTCTATACTCATAGACTCGGCTATTCTTTTCCATGCCTCTGTCACAGCAGGTCTATTTTTGTGTTGTGGGTGCTTGGGGTGCCAAATGCAGCTCTCTTTTTCATATAATGAAATAAATTCGAGGGTCAACTCCATTGTCCAATCCATGATTTTTGTAAAAAAAATACAAAATTCTCCGTGAAAATTGTAATGGAGGGGGTCGCGGTTTTAAACCGGAGACAATTTTTAATAATATTGATTTTATAACCGGATAACCGTGCCTGCAAGTAAAATCAAAATAACCAATGAGTGAAGCCTAAAACCAATGTCTATCACGCAACCCGTGATAGATTCTACTGATTATAATTACGAGTAGAGTAAAGGTTCCGAGTAAGAAATTGTCGAGTGTTGGAAACATTTACATTTAATTTGAACTTATGGTAACCACGTAAAAAGAACTGCTTAAGGCTTTCAGACGGATCAAACCACTGCCATCTTTACTAACAGGCCAGACTGTCAAAGCAATGACGTCATGACAAGCGGTGATAATATGTAAACAAAGTGAAGAACGCGTGTGACCTCTTGAAATTTCGCGATTTTCGTGCGTAAAAGTGAGTTTAGTGTCGCGATTTTAAGTGCAATTGAAAGTAGTGCTTGTCAATGACAAGTAAAAGTAAAAAAACGCAAGGTACCATATCCGTAAAATACCGACCAAAATGAACTGCTCGAAAGTGTGCGAGGCATAAGTGTGGTTACGAAAGTGTGGAATGGGAAATTCCGAATTTTTCATTAATTTTCCGGCAATTTGGCTAATGTGAATGGTGCAGCACTACCCTAGGACTAGTCCTCGGGCCGGTGAATTCAGCGGAAACTCCCGCAAGTGCCCCAGAAAGTAACTGTAAAGTGGGGCGACCGGTAGCGCAGTGTGTTGAGGCATCATGTTTGACTACCGGCGTTTCGGGTTCGAATCCCGTCCACGATAACGTTTGTGGCCATGGATGTGCATGCTGGCAACTGCATTCTCCGAAACCAATTTATGCCAATGAAACGTCAACTGGGCCACATGGAACAGTTGACGCGCTATGCCCCACAAGGGGTTAGGGCAATTGAGTAGTAGTAAATGACAACATTCCAGGTAATTTCTGGCCTTTTCATCGGAATTCCTAGGGTAAATAGACGTTTTTTGTTGTGCTAATATTTCAGTAGAGTGCAGCGCCTGGAAATGCGGATCTTCACCACGATGTTGACGAACCGGACGAAATTTTTACTGCCAGGCATCTAGTTCTGTCAGCTGCAGTGAAACTATCGTCTGGCTCATCAACAACGTGTTCAAGACTCGCATTTTCGGGCGTATCAATCCACTAAAATATTAACACAAAAAAAAAAAAAACTTATACTTACTCTATGAATTCCGATGAAAACGCCGGAAATTACCTGGAATGTTGTCATTTGACATTTACTTCACAGTCACTTTTTGGGACACTTCCGAGAGTTTCCGCTGAATTCACCGGTCCGAGGATTAGTCCAGGGTAGTGCTGCACCATTCACATTAGCCAATTGCCGGCAAATTAATGAAAAATGCGAAATTTCCCGGTTCGCACTTTCATAACCTCGCACATGAAATACCGAGTAAAATGAACTGTCAAGTTCATTTTACTCGGTATTTCACGGCACTTTACGTTTTTCTCACTTCCACACGTCACTGATAACCACTACTTTCATTTGCGCTTGAAATCGCGACAATAAACTCATTTTTACGCACGAAAATCGCGAAATTTCACCGGGCGACCGCGCGCATTTACATAGGGTTGACTGCTTGTCATATCGTCGGTGCTTTGACAATCAGCTGACACTCCGGCCGGTTAGTAAAGATGGCAGTGATCCCACATGGTAGTATCTATTGTTAAAAGAATTGAGATATCGGTTATTTGGCGCTTATCATCATCTTCTTGGGAAAATATGAGTGCCAGAGCTACGGTCGGTATTTCATCCACTTCCTCTGTCTTATGTCTCACATGTGCAGGAGTTCCCTATGCATCGTTCCACTCACAAACTTTTCACTTTCACCCAAAAATATTGAAAAACATTACCATGGTAACCAAGTCATAATGATAATTAAAAATATCTGGGGATGACTTACTCCAATATGGTGTTATATCAGAATTTTATTAGTGTCCCTATTCAAGTGGTCCAATTTTGAACATGCAATTTATTTGTGTATCAACTTAAAGTTAATGAAACATAACTGAACCTAAGCTCTCCCTTTTTCCTCGAAAGGAGTGAGCAACAAAGTAAGCTTTCATAACGGAAACTAAGTTTTACTCCTTGAACACAAGCACTAGGATTTTCGAGTAAATTAGTCCTTTTTAAGTGAGAATATCTCGATAACTCTTGAAGATACGGAAAAAGTCGCAATTACCTTCTTATTGAACTGCTCCAAATCCTTCATTTTGACTCAGAAAGTTTTTCGATAAGGTCAACCGGTTTATATATATTAAAAAAAATAAGAAAAAAAATTTGTTTTAGAAGAGTTTCTACAAGCACGTAATGACTAGGCTAAAGGCGAGGATGGCTATGTGGTGATTTTTTGATGATGATTTCTTCGTGAGGATAGTTCGTTCCTCGTTGTGTAATGTAAATGTGTATGTGTACGTGTAGAGAGCCCCTAAATTGAGATCGATGTCGAGTCGCAGACGCTCCGAGTGCGGAAAAAATAACATACATATATAGTATGTTATGTTATGTTATGTTATGTTCGATCAAAGTCATAAACAATTTACAACATTATCCTTCAATAAAACACATTCGTATTAATACAATTCGGCAAATTTGGTTGAGGCAGTAGATTCTATACATTGATTTGTAGGTTATTGCTTACATTAGAAAAATTAAATAATTTAATTATTTATTGTTCATCACAAAACTTTTCATTTTAATTTTGGTTATATATTGTACGTACATATATCGTATCGTTCGATGAATAGTTCCATAACTTTTTTGTGACGAAACATCGATTGTGCAGAATTTCTACCAACGTTGAATAAAAGATATTCTTGTTGAAAGAAATAGAGATAAATTATTTACGCAAATCCAATGAGTAGCTTTGACCTATCCACTACTAAGGGTACGAATATACAAAAAACTTAGCGTAAATGATAAAAAAAATTTACAACCAGTCCGAAGCGTATGTACCCTAGACTTGTACAGACCTAGTGGTGTTACCAAAAGTACCAATTCGCAACGACCATATACATTAAAAGTCAGTTTCCTATATGGCCAGTTTATAGGGGAGGTTGGCACTCATTCAGGAGGATCTTGACCATTCTCAAAATCAACTAACTAACCCATTCTACAAATATGTATTTGTTGAATTTTTCGTCGCTAGCTTCATTCTATCGAAAGTTATTGCTTATTTGAAGTTTCATTTGTAGGGGAGGTAGGGGTTCCTTGAGTCGAATCTTGCCCATTTTCAATACCAACTAACTATATCATACTGCCAACATTCCACCAAATTTTCAACTTGCTAGTGTCATTCTATCGAAAGTTATCGTAATTACAGGAATATTTAATTTTTTGAAATTTGTAGGGGAGGTAGGCGTTCCTTTGATCTGATTATGCCCAACTTACTAAAACTCAAGCAGCCACCAACCAATTAGATAATGCTACAAGTATTTAATCAAAATTTCAAGTCTTTAGCTTCACTCTATCGAAAGTTATCGCTTATCTGAAGTTTCATTTGTAGGGGAAGCAGGGCTTTCGTTATTCGGATTTTACGAATTTTCAATATCAGCCAGCCGAATCCTAATAAAAACATTTGACCATAATTTCAAGTCACTAACTTTATTTTATAGTAAGTTATCGCTTATTTTAAGTTTCATTTGTAGGGGAGGTAGAGGTGCCTTTGATCGGATCTTGCCCATTTTCAATACCAACTAACTATATTATACTGCCAAGATTCCACCAAATTTTCAACTTGCTAGTGTCATTCTATCGAAAGTTATCGTAATTAAAGGAATATTTAATTTTTTTAAATTTATAGGGGAGGTAGGCGTACCTTTGATCTGATTATGCCCAACTTACTAAAACTCAAGCAGCTTCTAACCTCAGGGTTACATGCCAAAAATCAGGTATCTACGTCAATTGGTTCAAGAGTTATAGACAAAAACCCTGAAAAGTAGGGTAGTATGGGGCACTTTGTATGAAAATTACCGTTAGTTTTCAACTGATGGATTTGATTTTTCCAGGAGAGTATAAGATTACCCTCTCTCACGAGCAATCTACAAAAGCTAGAGGTTTTCATGTTTATTTAATCGGGAGTTATAAATAGATTTAATTATTTTACATATGTAGAGGAGACAGGCGTTCTCTTAGCCTGATCATACCCATTTGCAATACCAACCAATTAGATCATACTGCCAATATTTGGCCAAAATTTCAAGGCTCTAGCTTCATTCTATCGAAAGTTATCGTGCGAACGGACAAACAGACAGACATGGCTAAATCGAATCAGGAGGTGACCCTGATCATTTACCTATATATATACTCGTACATTGCTATACCTCCGGAGCCTCCTTTAAGGTGTTACATATTTTCGTCATGACAAAAACAATATACCCTATACTGAAAGTCTCTCTCTCAATTGCCCTAACCCCTTGTGGGGCATAGCGCGTCAAATGTTCCATGTGGCTCAGTTGACGTTTCTCGGCATAAATTGGTTTCGGAGAATGCAGTTGCCAGCATGCACCTCCTGCACATCCATGGCCACGAACGTCGTCGTGGACGGGATTCGAACCCGAAACGCCGGTAGTCAAACATGAGACTGATGCCTCAACACACTGCGCTACCGGTCGCCATACTGGAAGTCTAGGGTATAAAAATCTGCAACAATTTTGTTTCTATTCAAATAAATTAACTCTGTATCAAATTGAAAAGATACAATTTAGTACGAGTATAATTTCATCAACAATAAACAAGAAAAATCAATTGAAAGATTGAGATGCTATGAAGATCGTGATCATATACTCTGCTCTGAATGTTTCAATTAAACAGCCTAAAATGAATTTTTATAGTCGTTGCTTACAAAACGTACTCCATAGGGTGGTAAAGCCATCAGACATCGTGTACCGTGGCCCAAGCAGGGGGCCGTAGACATGGTTATTCAATTCATCAACCATTGACCTGAAGCGCTTCAATATTCAGCGACGTCGGCGATAACGTTTGATTATTCCTTTGTCGGTTTTTTGCAGACTCATATTTAGCCAGCTAGACCGCGGTAGCCATTCTATTTATTTATTCAGTATCGGGCAAACAGCAACAGCAAATCGATTGAGAATCTTGACTTTGAATGGCATTTGATGAAAAGATCTTTGGAACTACGTACTACGCTGTAAAAACATTCAGTACATATTCAGTTATTTTAAGAAGTCTACAGGGGTATGCTCATGTCAAGTTCTTAGAGTCTTGACAATTGAACGCTTTATTTATGTATATTCAACGGACCCCTCGGGTGAAAGTAATATCTCTGATCTTTCAAAGGAAAATGTTGTGTTCTATTCTATACACCCCCAAGGACATATACAAACTTATGTAAAATAAATAAGTTTGAGTTTACGTTCCGTAGTGGTAAAAGATATTCTAGCACTGCACTTGCAGTTTTCCCGGAGAGGATTTGCGGAACGTCTGTGGCCGCCTACATGAAGTATCTCCCAGTTATTTAGTGGTTGGTATAAGGATACTAATATTAGCAATCTTCATCTTTGACTAATACAGTTGACATTATTTAGCAATGCATCATCTAAATTTTGATGTTGTAAACGCATTCCTCCGACTTAAGTAGTTATTAATTATTATCTGTACAGATTTCGATAATGCAAGATATGTATTTTATATTAAAAGCTGTTATTCCATTCCTTCACTTCGAGACTCATACTTAAATGTAGAAATTGTACTAAGTCTTAAACTGAAATGCTATTAACACATATACGGCGCACAGGTGGCAGTTGTAAACTGTTAGTGATTTACCAAGTCACTTAATTCGATTTAATAAATTAATTCAAAACTCTAGTAAGCTGATTAGCTATTCAATGCATTCTCGTGATAGAATGCCGAGATTTGAAACGTTAAGTAGTCTACCTAAGATTGCTTCCTAAATTTAAAGAAATATCTTTGAATTAGGTCATGTTGTTCATCATATTATTATAGATTATACCTATATACGTGCGATACGTCCAGGTAAATTGTGACGATAAATTCTTTGAATTTAAAGGTAAGCATAAGAGTCCAATCAATCCAATCAGGTTAGGATTGTATGTACTTAAATCAATGAGATTTTTTATGAATGTTCGGATTTCCGTCCATAAATAACACCAGGTGTAGCAACAATAGATATTTACTATTGTGATTTGAAGCTATTTTACTTTTGTATTTTTATTTTTAGGCAATTATCGCATATTACATCTTTTCATCTTCGGCTATAACATCACAAATACATACTACATAGAAACAATCGCCTATACACTAGAATATCAACAAGAATGAAAAAAAAATACAAGTAAAATTCACACAGATCCGTTCTTCCTCATCTTTTTTAGATAAAAATCTTGGAAACAATATTTACATCAAATTAAAATCTCATAATCATCAATGACTTTGCATAAATTCCAACAAAAATTGATCATGGTCAGTCAAAGCTCACAGATTGTCAAATGTCAAATATTATGGCAATTATCTTTTCAAATCAGTGAGACAATGAAGATTCACTTAATACGTACCTATAGATACGGTTCGAGGAAGGTAATATTTAGTTAATTTATTGTGTAATTACAAAAGGATATTGTGTGGTTTTTCATTTCTATACCTATACATACTTTGTCGAAAATTAAATTCAGCAAATAAAATCATAGGGGGATTCACGCTCTATGTCGTAAATATCGTAAGCGTTGTATTCGGCGTAAACTTCTGTCACCCCATAGAAAAATGACGGAAGTTTACAACTTTACGACAAATACGACGTTTACGACGTGAGCATGAATCCCCCTAATATTAAAAACTACAAAATTGGTTGAGATGGTTCATCAGTAGGGCCGTCTTTGGACTACGCTTTTGTGCATTTTTTTAGCAATAACGAGTTCTTCCAGTGCTGTGATACTGCTTTATTTACGACTTAGTGCCGCTTTCCACGGGCGGTTTTTCTAGCTAGAGGGTGACGGTTTTCCGCAATAACAAAATACAGGCACTTAGATCTTGTACGTGATTTAGAACATTTGAAGTACTCACATTTCAGTAAGTGTTTTGGAAGCTTCTCATTTATGGACAATCTTCATTGGCTAAGTTCATAATAAACAGCGGAATCGCAACTTGCTGTGGCAGCAGCAGCATGTTCTGAACTGTACTCGTATCTACTCATCAATAATTGTCAAATTTCCAGTTCAAAACCAACTATTGACAAAAAATCGTTTGTATACGACAGCGCGAGTGCCATTTCTGAATTGTCATCATATGCTGGTCCTAGCCAGCGGAGAAATTTTTGTGATGGAGAAAATGACATTTGTCATAGTATGTTGTGTTCATCAGAAACTCATTAGAGAGAGAGTTCATAAAAAATTGGCAACAGTAATACCAACAAATGCAATATTAAAATTATTTTTCTCTCTTTTTTAAGATTGTGCCATTTATGTGTCCAGCTCTTTGAAGAGAGAGAATCTGAGGAAATGAAAAAGGGCGAGAGAAACAAAGTAATTCGGCACAAGTGAGGAAGTAAGAAGGGGGATGGAAATTTGACATCTCTTGTGCTTCTATATGGACCGGGCGGGTGTTCCGCGGCAGCGAGACAGACTGGAATGTTATTGTTCCAATAAGAGAAGTAGGAGAGGGCATGACATCTCAAGTGCTTCCTGTGCTTTTATATAGACTGCGCGGGTGTTGCGCAGTGGAGAGCGTGTGTCTCTATGTTTACTATTTACGACTGGAGTTGCTTCAAATAGTTTAGTGTTGAGTATATGCGGATTGCTCCTCCATAGTTATTCTCTATGGTCCAGCTCATTTCAGTGGTGTATGCATGCATGTAAAGGTACTTATTGGTTGTTTATTTTATATAATTATAGAGCCGACAGCCAATTACCAACATCTACCAACATCCCTCAATGGATCATTGTACTACAAGCGTACGTGTGTGTACGGCAAATACATTGTATAAGAAAAAAAAAACTTTTGGTTTGACTTTTCATATCTTACAATCGAATCGAGTTTTTTTTAATAACGGCATTCCCTATTAATTTGTTTTGTGTCGCCGTATAATTCCATACTAAAATATCTTTAAAGGACTTCTCTCTGTATGTGAAAATTAAGACTTACCTACCTTAAATCAGAATATCCCCCATAAATTCCACCTGAAATAAAAAAGAAAAAATATTGCATCAGGTTTAAACGGTCATAAATAAAAAACGTTCAAATAACGACAAATCGCTTAAATACTCGTATAAATAGATAAAGTCGTGCTGAAATCGAATCTTTGATATTCGAATCGTATCTTCGCTCGTGTCACCTGGTGTGACGTAAACGAATGAAAGCCCAAAATAGCCCACATATACTACTCCTAGCTTTCATTTTCCTAGTAACAACCATCTGTGATTTATTGAATTATTGTTATATATTAAGTTATTATACATATATACATATGTATATCAAAAATGGTCCTTATGAGTATCGACCACGAATGAAGATTTGCAGCCAAAAAAATACCTATAGAATGAATGTCTCTTCCCGGGTTCATTCAAGACAAGAGGCTCTTTCTACAAATTCGTACAAAAATTGCATATGGGTGTTTATAAATAAAACAAATTTGTATTTCGTCATTCAAACAGACGCAAACGCTCGCCTACACGTGCTTCAGTTCTTTTCCAACGTACGATTATCTTTTGCATACGTACGAGTATATATAGGTAGGTATGTATGTACCATGCTTACCAACTCAACTTCAGCTACAAGAAAGAAGAAACCCAGCAATTTTTAATTGATGACTTTAATCCCGTCGGCATCTTTCGCCAATATGCAAATGACAATTTCTATTTTTACATACAGACTGCTCGTCCACACCAGAGTTCGCATAATCGAAAGTATATAATAATTTAATTTTGCGTAAGCCAACCACTCCTAGAAGTCCGAACTGCGGGCGTGGAAAGTACAACGAAAAAGATACTTTTACTCTCATCCGAGTTACATGATTAGATGATGATGCCAGTAAAGATGATGATGTTAAAGATTATAGCTGCAACATACATAATGATGTGTAGTACGAGTCTGCAAGATCTAGCACTCGCCGAGTTTAACAAATTTATTTAACAAATTCAAAATGTTGACATTTGCAAAGACTTGAGTGCATCACATGTTCCAATAGACACGAAATTTTTCAACAGAGTGAATTACTTAAGAAACCATCAATGGATGTATTGCACCCTGGCTGTCATGGTTTTCTTTGGCTCAATTGAAACATTTGCCGTCTTGAATCGCTAAAATAAGAAAAAAGTTGGCCTAGCAGGTAGTCTGTTCGATTACGAGGTGTGATTTCGAATACGCGCTCCAGCCTTAACCATGAACGAATTTGATTAATTGTCGTTATAATTCATACGGTCAGGCTCGAGCCAAAAAACCATTGACTTTGTCGCAATGATTAAATGCCAGGAAATTAAATTGTGTTATTTATTAAAAAAAAGAAATGAGATTCAGCGACTTTTTAAAGATAGGTTCGGTTCTTCTATGTGTATTTGAATATTTTGTTTCTATAATAATCTCGAATCCGAGCACAGCCGTGCGAAGAGAGGGGCGAAGGGGGCGACCGCCCCGGGCGCATCGGGAATGGCAAAAAGTGTTTCTTTATTTGTTATTTATTTGTTATTTGTTTAGTTCAATTTGGGCATTCAAGTACTACAGTTGTAGTGGAGCTAAAAAAAACAGTTGCAGAATAAAGATTTTTTTTCAAGACTCTCAACATAACCGAAACATCTACACTACATATATTTCAAATAATATTTTTTTGTATTGTTTTCGAGAAATATTTGCATAATACTAATAATTAATTACTTTCATTCCATTTTTCTGTCTTTCCCACAGATTCTGACCAAAACAAGCTATTCATTTTCAATTGAGTCAAACTAAAACACGTATCTGAAAATTTATTCAATGGGTCACCTCCATTCGTTGATACACCTGATTGAAAAGATCGAATAACTTTACAAATATTATTCCAAATTGAAACAAAAGCGAACCATCTAGGGTTTCCCGGTCAGAGAGGTCACTATTAACCTATTAACATGTGCAAATTTGCAGCGAATGACACCAAATGACACTTAAACGTTAGAGACGACGATCATCGAATGTTGAAAATGCAATTAGTGTGAACGACATCAAAGCTTAGCACCCATGGCACTCATTAGAAAATGCCCTCCCCATTATTCAAGTTCAATTTGGGTGAATGGAACGGCACTCGGAATGACTGATGACTCGCCCCCACATGAGCGATTCAAGCCACTCCAAGTCGTTGACCATTAACATTTTAATTTCACTAATTTATCATATAGGCCCCGACCATTATAAAAATGTTAACTCAATTCAAGTGACTTTTTGTTCTGTCATTAGGGGCATTAGAGAAATTCCAATCTTTTTGTGTCCACAAGTATTAAAAAAAAAGTTTACAGATGATCGAAATGAAAAGGGAGAATGTATTCAAAGTGATGTGTATGAAATATAAATACATTTATGTATTGTAGTTAACAAGTTTTCTTATGGAGAAAGTAATTCATGTCAAAAACAAACTAGCCTTCGACTAGCTTGCCGAAGATATAATATCCTTCACGCGCAGCATTTACCGCCTTGAAATGAGTAGTAATCATGTTCCGATTTCACTGTTCCTATGAGAGGTATATGAAATAGTGGGCCGATTTCAACAAAATTTAGAAATGTGGTTTGACGGTAAATATAATTGGATTGACTGATATGGAATTTGATAAATATATCTTATCAGAAATAAAAAAAAGGTTTTTCTAAAAAACTTGCTTTTGGAACGGTCGTTCCTATGACAGCTATATGGCATAGTAGTCCAATTTCAACCAAATTCGGGAATGTGATTTGGAAAAAGATACTATTGAATAAAATGAGAAAGATACATACCTTTAAAAATAAAGAAGTTTTTCTCACAAAGACGGACTTTTGGATCGGTCGTTCCTATGGGCTATATAGTGGTCGGATTCCGTTGGTTCCGACATAATAGAAAGAAGGCTTTGTACAAAATTTTCAGCTCGATAGCTTAAAACTGAGAGACTAGTTTGCACATAGAATCAGACAGACAGACGGACAAAGCTTAATCGACTCACCTTGTTATACTGACCAAGAATATATACATATCTCTCTAAATTGCAATAACTCCTTGTGGGGCATGGTGCGGCAATCTGGCCCAGTTGACGTTTCGACGGCATAAATTGGTTTCAGATAATGCAGCATGCACCTCCTGCACATCCATGGCCATGAACGTCATCTTGGGCGGGATTCGAACCCGAAACGCCGGTAGTCAATCATGAGACTGATGCATCAACACATTGCGCTACCGGTCGCCCCAAATACATACATATATACATATATATACTTTATATGGTCGGAGATGTATCCTTCTGTGCGTTGCAAACTTCATGATAAAGTTAATATATCACATTCGTGAAGGGTATAATAAAAAATCACGAGAGAAATTAACATACTCGAAGAAAAAGAATATAAAGATAGATTTAATTTTGATATGTATGGCACATGTAATGAGCTGTGGTTAACATCAATCAACACCATTATAATCTGCTCTACCATCTGGTACAGCAGATAATAATCATCATCTTTTGAAAGCTAACCGCACACCTGACGTCTGATGTTAGCGCATAACAAGCGTAGCATTTATTTTTCTCTAAAAAAAACAACAAATACCCGTTAGTGTGCTCATATAGCTTTTAACCAAAGCCATAGTCGGCATGAGCTACAATGCTGCTCTGCATATTTTTTTATAATAAGTTCAATTCAACCCATTTAATTTAATTAAGTGTAAAACCACCCCTAATTTTTTTCAAATTGAGTATTAAAAACTATAATAGTTCCACGTGCATTCAAATGTCCTTTGGTTGGTGAGATAGTAGATACTCTCAGGGATAAGAATCTGTAATTATCCTCACCCAAGATTACCCACAGCGATTTTAGTTGATCATTTCGGTTGGTCATTTTGGTCACACTCGTACATGCTTTATCGAGATGTCGACCTCTAAATCGCTAACACTTTTTAATGAATTTCAAGGTAAAACTTTTAAAAACTCATTGACTTCAAAAAATGTCGACAAAATCTTAAAAAAAAATAAATAAATAAAAACATGCGTTAAACCGTATTTTAAAATTGGCCCTCTTAAATCAGGGCATTTTCAGGACTAGCTCCACGTACCTCCAAAAAACTTTGGATTTCATAACATAATCTTAGCTTTTCTTTCCCGCAATTACGTCACCATATTCAACAATATTCGGTTACTCTCTCTCTCTCTCAATTGCCCTAACCCCCTATGGGACATAGCGCGTCGACTGTTCCATGTGGCCCAGTTGACGTTTCGTCGGCATCAACTGGTTTCGGAGAATGGAGTTGCCAGCATGCTACATTCCTATTTCACGCATCGTGGTTCACGCCTTGGCTGATAGTGGGTTATCGCTGTGGGATATAGAGCGAGCGTTCTAGGGCGGTATACTGAGGGTTGCGAACCTCTTAATCCGCAAAGAGAGTGAAAAGTCGTCTCAATTTAAAACCCACTACTGGTCAAAGACGCGAACCACTATGCGTGGCCCGGTCAAGTAGGATCCAATGCATCTTCCTACCCTATATGGGTCAGATACTCGTACAATCGTTTTTTTGTGCAATGAGTTCGCATAAACTATAATAATCGACCTGCATAATTGCAAAAGAACGCACCTAATGTTGTTTCACATAAAACCTATCCAGGAATTATAATATAACATTGTCAATTAACAGATCTTGCACACATGTTACGCTTTCATCCAGCCATGTATATTTTTCGCATTATAAAAAAGAGTTCATTAAAGATACCAACTGCCATCTTACTGATTTATATTGCTACTACTTCAGTATGTACAACGCCGTTTGTAATGTGGCGAAAACTTCGAAAAAGGCATTTGAAAGCATTACTTGCACTGATAAATGTAGGTTGGCCATGTTGCGGATACATACTCGCATACGAGAGTATAGGAAGAGGATGTACAAGAACTTAGTCCCATGTCAGGTGCATGTTTAGCAGCTACCTTAACAAAATATACACCTTTTTTTAATCCAACGAACGGACAGTGGATCCTGGTGCATTAATACAACTCAGACTGTGTCGTCCATCTATCTATACATCAACATGTGTGTCAGCTGCAACAAAGATAAAAAACTGGTCATGCAATTCAAGTACAAATTGTTCGGGCTACTTATCCAAAGGTACGCTACACATGGATGTTGTACTGGCACTTGGACTATCGAAAATGAGATTTTCTCTTGCATTGAATTCTTAATAACCAACTATAATACAAAATATAATGCATTTTCGCCGTACCGGAAAGTTACCGTAAGTTAAATGCGATTTGACCATCAAATGCGGTCTTTTCAAAGAGTTACATCCGATTATATGCACACACAATTAAGATTGAACGTACCTGAAAGTGTGCACATATGCACTTTTCAATGTCCATCTTAGGGCCAGGCCAAACTAAGAAAAGCGTGAGTGCCAGTTTCAGCACATGGACATAAATAACACTGATGGCCACTAAATAGCCGGAGCCAAAGAGGTCAAGTGAAAATTTACTGATTTGAAAACTTTGTTAAGTTGAAATAATGTGAAGCGAAAAAGACATGTACGAGTATGTCCATAGGCATACGTGAAAAGGGCTATGGAATGTAGGTGTTAAATTGTTGTCCAACAATACTAACGAGTTGTCAGAAGACTAGCCTAAAGCGATTAGTACGAGTATGTGGTCACTTGGCACTCTTTTAAACGCAATAGGAATGAGGAAAACGTATTTAATAGCAAGTGCTTAAGAATGTCATTAAATAGATGGTCGAGAGGCTAACAATTATTTTGCTGAACAAAGTAAAAATAAACTGAATGATGGGATGTATAAAAATACAGGTCTATATCGAACCAATATCAAGATTTCGAACAATGTAATCAATGTATAGTGGGCTTGAAGTTTCAACAGATAAAAATTGTTTTCTCGGAAGTTACCAGTAAGGTTTCTTAAGAAAGTCCAAAGAGAATCACGTGAATAACTGATAGGATTGTACAGAGGAATCGCGTAACTGTCTTGAAAACATAATACAAATAAATTCGAGAAAGTAGAGGGCTTCGCCCGTCATTCGAGATTTTTTTTGTATCCGATCCCAACAGGAGACGAACTGTCCTGCTAAGTGAAGAATTATAGTTAGAAAATGCCGCCTACAACAGACGGCAGACCCCAAGTTAATTTTCGCACGCATAGTTGACTTGCTGTTGAAATAGTCTCAGAACCGGATCTATTCTTTTCAACCTACCTTAACCACCCAGACCTGGGTAGAGTAGGTACGATTTAATTAATTTCTAGATGTAGGTTGTAGGTCTGGGTATACACTGGTTTTGCGAGAACGGAAGATCAAGGGTAGGTCTGCAGGTCTAAGTACATAGATGCTCGAATTATGAATAATTCTCCTAAGGCCGAATTTTGATGGTACTGTATAATATTAAGCGGTAGGGTCTCCAAAGGGATAAAAAAAATCGGTCGACCCTTTTTGGATATCTTCCGCTAAAATTTTTTTTATGCAAACTCGTTGTTTGACTTTCCGTCTACCGCTTTTTTTGGTTTTCAAAATTTTTGCTGCGATGCGATTATTGAATATGCCAAGATGGTAGTGGTAGAGAGTCAGTGGTAGATTCAGAAAACGAAAGAAAAAATAGTGGGCGGGAGGATTTGAAAAGGACAAAAAGGGGAAGGAGTTCCATTTTTTTCATCGGGTATACACATCAGATTCGATCCGCAAAACAAGCGAATCATGCTATACCTATGCTATGAAGCGATATTTCGTACCGTGAAACCACTGCTGATAATAAGGAACATTCATTTGATGGCATGATTTTCAAGTTTCTCTGCAACCCGAAAATTTTATACGGCTTTGGTGGGCTCTGTTGGTCACATTAATAACGTGATTGAGAAATATATGTGTATCTTATGTGTGCATGAAGTGAAGCCTAAGTTCGATCTAATAAAATAAATGACTGGCGCAACAGTCCAATTTGAACCATGGCCTCGAGATTAGTTAGCATCATCTCATTTTCTAGATCGTGACGGTTTTGTCCAGAGGTGTGTGATCAGCAACACGCTCAACCGAGTTATTTACCCCATAATTGGGTACTCATTTAACAGCTGAGTGGGCTCATAGTCCGACACATAAATCCCCTTTTTTATCGAAAACTACCGCATTCAGTAGGAGTCGAACCAGGGCCCAGTGCGTAGAAGGCGAACGTGCTAACCGTTGCGCCATCCGGACTACCTAAGTTCGATCTAGCTATCCCTTTTTACTAGAAACCCAAGTTTGTCAGTGTCAATTTTGAAGGATGTCACCATTTTCCTTCGTCACGATTTGGCCGAAGTCTACAGGCATATGGGACGCCTGAGCCAATATGTATGTACATTCCCTATCTCCTCAGTCTCCGTGATTATTAAATATACTGGCCAAGAAAATGGAAATAGTTGAAATATTTAAACAGCTTTTTTAATGGTAACATCAAACAATCTATATCATCACAATTCATTCAACAAGAAAAAGTGTGTGTCTGCATATGTTTGACTCACCATCATTCAAACTTGTGTTCATTGATAGGTTTCATATCATCATCATTCACTGAAAACGTATCACTTTCAAGTGGAATAATAACTACACACGGGTATCTCCAACTGCTGCAATAATCATACACATTACTTGAAATGTGAACATGTCTAGTTTGTTGAGACCTTCACAATACGAGTAAAACGTATATTTATGACTTCTTAGCTTTCAATTCTTTGATGGTGGTTACCATGCGAAATGGTCGTGAAGAAAAGGCAGAAAAAGAAGAAGGAATTTCCTCTTATAATACTTTCCAGATGAACTTAATGAAACAAGAAAACAACATGTAAATATTCCATGGGACTTTAATTTTGATGAGCGCAAGAAAGTAAAATAGTTCAAATGAAGCAGTTAAAAATACTTTTGTTTAATTAGAAAACAATAATTAGGAAAATTGTATACTCATATGAATCCATTCCCCATTGTTTCACTTTCGGATATGAATACCACACTCGTAATTATAGTTTCAAGACGATTGGACGTGTTAAAGGGAAATGACTTAACATCTAATAATAGCTTGGTTGAAATTGAAAATGAAATGTATGCTCGTACTTTGTGAGGGAATTAGGTTATAAAGCGAGAACTCAAAGTACATAATATTTTAATTTTTATTAAATAAAATATGTGTGAGAAAATTACAATTTGCATATGCATGAACAATAAAACTAATAATAATGTAACCTATGCACTTTCTTTGCAATTGAAAGGAAAATAAAAATATATATGTATAAATATGTATTTGAAAATTGTTGCAGAGGAAACTCAAACGGCCTCCTTTGTGTTACAAGGCCGAATCTTTTATACTACCGATCAAACCGATCCAGGCGGCCAAGGCCCGACGTCGGGCTGTCGCGCCACGATGATGATGATGATCAAACAACAGTTAGTTATGAATATTTTCCATTCTTATAGGCTCGTATGCCGTTGCTAAATTCATATTTTTCCCTAGGGCTCATTTTAATATAATTAGTTAGACTTATCTAAAAAAAAAAAGAAATCTTAAGCAAAAAACGTTAAGATTTTTTAAATTTGACTTAAGTCTTATACACATATGTTTTTTTTTCATAGGCTTCCCTAAAAAATCAAAGCGAAATCTATGCACTTTCTTTGCAATTGAAAGGAAAATAAAAATATATATGTATAAATATGTATTTGAAAATTGTTGCAGAGGAAACTCAAACGGCCTCCTTTGTGTTACAAGGCCGAATCTTTTATACTACCGATCAAACCGATCCAGGCGGCCAAGGCCCGACGTCGGGCTGTCGCGCCACGATGATGATGATGATCAAACAACAGTTAGTTATGAATATTTTCCATTCTTATAGGCTCGTATGCCGTTGCTAAATTCATATTTTTCCCTAGGGCTCATTTTAATATAATTAGTTAGACTTATCTAAAAAAAAAAAGAAATCTTAAGCAAAAAACGTTAAGATTTTTTAAATTTGACTTAAGTCTTATACACATATGTTTTTTTTTCATAGGCTTCCCTAAAAAATCAAAGCGAAATCTAAGGAACATTTGAGACGCCACTGGACTTGTTACCATTTTCTTATTTTTATTTACATAAGTTCGTGAAGAGAGAGTTATAAAACAAAATAAAGTACACAAATACAATCAAAAATAATTAGTACGGGCCCAAGTCATGGCTTTCAACTGAATTTCATAAATGTTATATCTCCCAAAGACTCAGAGGTTGTAACAGTTGAATGATTCTGGAGTTGCCGCTTTAACACCGCGCAGTAAAACTAAATCCTCAACCATAACATGAAAACGTACAATAGCACTGCCTACCAAAAGCGATAATGCGGATTTAAGGATTCAAACAGTTATTTGGGGGTTGCTAACATATGAGTATGTCGTCACGTTTCAATGAATTTTATTGCGTTTTAGTAGTGACGGAAAATATTGCATTTGTTCGTTAATGCTGTACAAGAGAAAATAACAACCTACTCACCCTATATTATTGTTTTCCTCGTCATAACAATATAAGTTTTTTTTTGGTTCATTTTTATTATTGGATAAATTAATGTAGGGATCATATAACAGATTCTGAACTGCACCTGCTAAAAATATCAAGGTTTTAACCCTTCAACTCAGAAAGCTTCCGATATAATCATCATTATAATGCAGTCTAAAATCATCATTGAAGAAATTCTCCACTTTACAAAGGTATATTTAATCTATTAAGCGATTTATCTTATTTTTTACGGAATAAATTTGACAGAGCCGTGATTCCAGTTTTAGTCACAATGTTCTACCTTGCGTAGCTTTTCAGTCATTAGTAGGTCTTAAGGGACACCAAAACTGTCTATTGCATGCATGGCGCCCAACGTGGGGCCCGAACCCGTAACCCTGTGATTAAAGGTGTTTATTACTAGAAGCAACCATAGCATAGCTACAATCGTAAAAGCGACCATCATGTTGCACTATTTGTGTGTATTTTCTATGGAAGTGTTTTCCTACAAACAGCTACGGTGCGGCTAGAGCCGGCGTCCCACAATCGCATGTCTTGAACATCCATTATTGGCTCTACTACGTCTGCGCATAAAAAACTTTGGGACACCAAATTGTACCGTTTTCGTGAAAAGAACACGTCTAGGAAATATTGTATTAAAGTAGGTGGCTGCCAAACACGACATTATTCGCGATAAAAAAAATATTTTCAAAGCAAAACCCCAACTCCGTCGAAGTCTTTCCCAAGCCATGATTGTAAGAGCAGAAGGGAACGATAGCTGCAGCCTGAATGGCTGGGTCAGAGCTAAGCGTCTCAGGTCAATAGGATATCATGAATTATGTAGTCACACTTGCAACATAGTTGTGTGAACTCTGGCATGCTATGAACCACTTGAAGCAGCTATTATCGAGGCCACCCTGGATAGGGTTTAGCGATGGGCCGACAACCCAGCCTTATAAAAACGACTCCATATAAACAAACCTGGAACAAAAGCCTCAGATTGGACGGATCAACAACGACGACCACACAAACGTTTAACGGATTATTCTTTCGGATCCTGAAATGTACGCTCCCTGAACAAACCTGCGGTCGTGAAGTCCCTCCATCAACAGGTCGAGATTTACAAACTGAGCATCACTGCAGTCCAGGACACAAATTGGATTGACAGCGAAATAAACGACAAGAATTCGCACACAATTTTCGAAAGCGGCAACCATCGGGTCACAAGGAGTTTGGAGTTGCATTCATAGCGAGCAAGCAGCTCACGCCGGACGTTATTGACTTCAATCCTACTCATGAAAGGTTGTATGCGACTCGCATTAAGGGTCATTTGTTCAACCTCTGGCTCATCAACGTGTAGGCGCCAACTGAAGTTACAGAAGATGCAGTGGAAGTCGAATTTTATGCCCGCCCGGAAAAACAACAAACGCAGTATGCGATCGAGATGGATGGCGTACCCGTACAACCATGAGTTGTATGAACTGTACGATGAGCTGGAAGTTTCGAAAGTCGTCAAACTACAATAGGTGCGTTTTTTCAACAGTCCAGATTAAGAACATGACAACAATCGCACGCATTACACTAACAAACTGCTTTGTATAGAACAATTTTGTTAGTGTGACGCGTGCCATTTTTGTTCTGTTCTGATCTGGACTGTTGAAAAAAACGCGCCTAATGTCTTCAATGGGCAGGGCATGTACAACAAATGAACGATGTTCGCATGCATAAAAAAATAATGAACGAACGACGAGTCGACGGAGCCAGACTGCCAGGAAGACCGAAAGCTCGTTGGGAGAGATCAGTATATGCTCACGCCGAGCAACTACTGGGCCCTCGAGATTGGAGGACGCGGTCACGTGACCGAGATAATTGGAAGGCAACGATCCAGGCGGTCAGAGCCCGATGTCGGGCTTTTGAGCCACGATATTGATAATGAGAACAGCAACTTGGCAGAAACGAAATGACGAAAAAACAAGCTGGTTTTTAGTTGGCTTATTGAAGGCATGATACCCTTTGCTGATATTTCGTAAGAAGCGAGCCTCCTGCTGACATAACAAGCTAACAGCTGACAAACCTGCTATCAATAAAACGCAACCAAAAAACACATTTGAACAAATTATATACCTATATATACTATATGTATTGTATACTATGCATTTGCCCTAACCCCTAGTAAACAGTAGCGCGGAAGCCGCCGCAGTTTATTGAGCGGCGAGATTGCATTTAAATTCAATGTAAATATGTAAACCGAAGTGCTCCCGCAGCTTCTAAACTCGGCCTAAACCTGACGATACCCATTTTTACAATCGCTAATATCATTTCAATAAGTTTTCAATTATACTTTTTTTGTTCTTACAAAATTCGTGACAAAATAAATTCCAGATAAATAATTTTGAATATATTGTATTTACATACGCGTTTTGCTACTAACGTTTTCCGCAATTTAAATTCAAAGTTCATCGCTTGTTTTTTACATTAATTTACCGCTGGGTTCTATTATTCATGACCGGTGAACTGTAACATTCGTGATTAGACATGTGATACATTTTGAATTTCAATTAATGTTGCATTTCCATCGCTAATTACTCCCAATACATACTCGTACATCGTCTTGGACAATGAGAATACAAATAAATAGCTTCTGCTCGTAAAATATATTATGTACAAGTGAAATTGTACTACTCGTATTGCCGCCCATTTCTATTGTTTAACGAATCTACGGGTACTATTTTCCAGTCAAGAATCATAGCATACTCGTATGTATCATGGTCGAGAACTGCGTTAAAGGTGTAAACTGTATCGCCAATTGTTGAATATACGAGTACTCATGGCCTGTAATGTAAGGCTTAATTTACACTGGCCGCATGAACCGGATGAACCGCATGCTTTCGCGCCACAACCATCTACTTTGTTGTTGGTCGCGAATGTGGTTTGCTCATGCAACTCATCCGGTTTATGCGGCAATGTAATTTAAGCCTAAAACGGGCAATGACTAAACCTGGAGAATTTACAGTAGAATTTGCAATTTAGTGAATTCATGGCGCAGTGTTTAATGACCTTTGCTGGGAAATCTGTCATTGCAATTACCATATATACGAACTAATGACCGTGTTCAGCTCCCAGAGTTGGATGACTTATCATGATTAGTATAATTAGATTTGATGTGATAAACAAAATATAGATTTCAAAACAAAAGGTTCGTTCTTTGGTGCTGTCTTTTTAAATGAGTAGACTGAGTTAGATGTCAAGGGGTCAACGGCATTGTCTTTGATACACTTATTAAGGGTTTGAATCTGATTGATCTAGCACTTTGATGAGATTATACCCCAGGCCACGAGTGAAAATCGAGTGAAAAAAATTCAAGAAGTTTTGAAACTTGGCATTATTGTTGGTTGGTACTGGGGTTAAATGGGAGTTTTTTTTTGCTTTTATCTCTGTGACTAATACTCCTAGTAAAAAACAATCTGTGACGAAGTTAGAGATCATAAATACACAAAAAATGTTATAACCGCCTTTTCTGTATCTTTTATAGTTTTCAAGATTATTTCACCTGAAAAACACTTCTTATCAATTGCTCGTTTGTTTCCACTAAGTGGAAAATTCATCATTTTTTAGATGTATCTCATAAAGTAACGGGTAAAATACTAGTCCCTCGAGGAAAATGGTAAGGATCGAATTTTCTTATAACTAAATAAGCTTTAATTTGTGGTAATTCAGATGCTTGTAGATCAAATAGTTAAAAAAGGGAAAAACCAAATTTGAAATGAACATGAAACACAACTATAAACATCGCTTAATAACTCCTAAGGAATGCATCCCGCTGAAAAGTCATTCACAACTTTTTGAAAAAGTGTTAGTGTTAAATTTCCAGAAATTCCGAAAACATCGCTTAATAATTCCTAAGGACCGACCAGCTTATCCTTCTTCGTACTGAAGACGTTAGAACGTATCATAGACTTCCACATCCGACAAACCTTGGAGGGCTCCCCACTTTCGAAGGTGCAGCACACCTATCTCAAGGGTAGATCCACAGAAACGGCTCTCCACGAGGTGGTGCGCGCGCAGCATCGAACACAGCCTTCAGTATAAGCAATACACATTATCTGCTTTCCTCGACATAGAGCGTGCATTCAACAATGTCCGCATCGAATCTATTCACGACGCCTTATCAGACTTGGAAGTCGAAGCGGGGTTCGGCAGCTGGATAGCAACTCTGCTACGATCTAGAATAACTACTACTCTGGCTAGTTGTCATCAACAGAATCCTAGCTAGGCTTGCAAGAGAAGGGGTTAAAGTGGTCGCGTATGATGTGGCGATCGTAGTGTCAGGGATATGCATCAGATCGTGAAAAGGGCGCTGGGTATGGTGAGCGCTGGGTATGATGAGCGCCTGGGCCACAAGCTGTGGCCTGGGCGTCAACGCAGGTAAAACTGAACTGATGCTATTTACCAGAAAAATCAAAGTACCACAGTATACTCCAGTGGCGTAGCTAGGGGGGGGGGGCGTCGCCCCAGGCGCAACGCCAAAACGCTATCCACAGACTAACTTTTTCTTCCCTCTTTTTGAATAGTAAAAAGATTTTTTTTTCTGTAACATACACTTTAGTTCACGCGCACTTCTATAGATAAACAAAAGTCTCGGGCGTAAAATGAAAACACAGACCATAAAGCCATATATGTAGTCCAAACGCAACGATAACTCGTAAAAAGCGCGAAAAGTATGTTGTTAATTGCCTTGACCCCTCCAGGGGCATGGGCGCGTCAACATCTCTAGCATTGCTATGCCTATGTTGACGTTTCGATAGCATATCTACTTTTCGGAAGTGCAGTTGCTAGCATGCACCTCCTATCCGCGCCGTCTTTATACTGACAAGCTCGGAGCACTGTGAGAGTTCTATTAGTACTCACAGGCAGCTTTTGATCGCGCCGAGATTTGAGCTCCGAGCTCTAGTATAGTAACTTTCACTATCCGAACGCTCTATTATCCGAACTCGCAGACGCTAACAAGCCAACCACTTTGGACGAGCACGAGGCCTATATTCGCGACGCTATTGCCGACCGAGTCATCAAAAATTGAACCGAACGCTTGAAGCACTTCCAACGAAGCCGAGGCGGCAACTTGAATGACATGCTATTCCATACGTAATGGTATGAATGTAGCTTCAAAGTAAAGCAAGAATCGATTTGATATCTGTTTTATTCAAATTTCTTTTCCTATCGTTCTTATCTGGTCACCCTACACTTAGGTGTCATTCTAGATACGAAGCTCAGATGGAAGTTAAATGTTGAAGAATGGGTAAGGAAGGCCTGCATAGTTTAGCCTTCGAGAGAAGGTGGGGCCTTAAGCAAAATATGGTCCTATGTGTATGCAGCAGTAGTCCGTCCGGTTCATACATATGGATGATTGGTCACATCACAAAACATGGCAGGATGCATCGAACGGTATGTCCTGGTACCACAGGTGTCATGCGAACATGCCCAAGAGAAGCGCTAAACGTGATCCTGCATCTTCCACCTATCGACCTTTTTATCAAACAACTGGTGGCGGGCACTGCAGTCAAGCTCAAAGTGTCGGGAGGCTGGACTGCTTAAGGCGATATTCAGATTAGCTATACATTTTCAGCTCCGACGCAGCCACGCACAATAGCCAAGCATAGTCGATCGTATCGCATGCTGAGCGATGAGTGTGAATCCGCCCATTTGATGCTGTGTATTGTGTATTTCGATTGAAATTTCAAGCAGTCGTGCAGCGCGGTGTCGTGTGTGTGAATTTCGCCTAACCGTACGGCCATAGCGACATTCTAAACCAGTTGACACAAGATGTGGCCAAGGTAAAAACCGACTTCACCGTGCCCAACTAAGGTTTGGGAGAAACTTCTCTGCCAAATTCCTCACCAGGCGAGGTGGTGAAGGATTGTGACATCATGATTTTCACCGACGCGACGGGTCGCAAATGGACTGCGGCGCCAGTGCAGGGATCTTTCTGACGCACTGAATATTTCAGAGTGTTACCGCCTCCCAGATCATGCCAGCATCTTTCAAACGGAAACATAGAGGGTAATGAGAAGGCCAACGACCTGGCCAGAAGACAGATCTCAAGCGGAGCCTGTTTGCATTCTGCTGTCGGCTGTTAAGTGCAATATATTATATCCAATCACTACCTCAAGGTTGTGGATTCCAAATGGCGGAATCTGCACACCTGCGCCGTATCAAGAAAGATATGGTCCTCCTATGACAGAAGAAGAACATCGGAGCTTATGACCAAATCACGCAAAGATGTCGCCAGCCTCACGGCGGTCATCACGGGACATTGGCCTATAGGGGATCACGCAGTCAGGCTACCTACAATCCGCATTGTAAGTTGCGGTAATGAAGATGAGAAAGAACCCTCACTCACTTCCTTTGCGAATGTCTAGGACTTGCTAGGACCAGATATCGTACACTGGGTAAGGCCTTTCTTGACAACCTAGGGGGATTAACTCCTCAGGTTTTATCTAGGCAGCATCCCCTGTATTTTCACGAGTTTTGTGTCTCCAAAACGGCGCTTTTGCGCTAATTGGGTTATGGTAAATCTTACCTCAGTCACTACTTATACCAACCAACCAACTCCCAGGGAATATTTAATTAGATATCATGCCGAGGCTCAAGTCCGAAACGGCTATCCCGTTTTACTTAAGTGCAGAAGCGTTTTTCATGATTACACATGAGAACTGTGCTAATAAAGTTTTCATCTAACCGAAAGCATTACAGATTTCATTAATCTATATATTCACCTTGCTCAAATTGTCGTCCT
The DNA here is from genome assembly GCA_964017055.1 of Chloromyia formosa. NCBI lineage: Eukaryota > Metazoa > Arthropoda > Insecta > Diptera > Stratiomyidae > Chloromyia > Chloromyia formosa. The sequence continues at coordinate 32,176,524 of OZ024815.1, read as the reverse complement.
AACTCCCTCGTATAAGACTCGAATAAGGAAGCAATTGACTTCATCACCAGTGTCAAGATCTCTGCAAAGCCGCGGTCGTGATCAACAGAAAATCATGATCATTTTGAGCACGCGCCAGACATAAGAAGTTAGCGTTTGCGAACTTTTCAACGCTTCTGATTAATCTCTTGCCAGAGAATTCGAAATATTCATGTCTTTACGACGATTAACGATCTTATAAGAATTGCATTCGAACAATAGTTTGTTTATGTATCTAAGATAGTAAGGTGCAAACAACCGCATTCCTTATTCCATCATAAGATACTCTCGTACTACATAAAATCTTATGGGAGGAAGCCTCATAAGTATATGATCAAGTCACGATCACACCATCAAACATAGTTGGGGTTATTGAGGCAACGATGAGGGGCAGTCATGCATACTAGCTCACGGTTAAAGTGCATCTTTATTACATCTCCTTGTATTCATTTTGATATTGTTTAAATTTTTATACCCTTCACGAAATAGGGCATATTAACTTTGTCATGAAGTTTGCAACGCACAGAAGAAAGCGTCTCCGACCCCATCAAGTATGGTATATTCCTATTTCACCGGGGGACGCATGCTGTTTCGCGCCTTGGCTAATAGTGCGTTTACCTATGTGGGATATAGAGTAGGGACAGCGAGCGTTCTAGGGCGGTATACTGAGGGTTCTCTCTCTCTCTAATTGCCTTGACCCCTCCAGGGACATGGGCGCGTCAGCATCTCTATGTCTTGTTGACGTTTCAATAGCATATCTACTTCGCGGAAGTGCAGTTGCTAGCATGCACCTCCTATCCGCGCCGTCTTTATACTGACAAGCTCTGAACACTGTGAGAGTCCTATTAGTACTCACAGGCAGTTTTTTATCGCGCCGAGATTTGATCTCCGAACTCTAGATTAGTATCGTAGAGCGGTGACCGAACGATCACGGCCACAGACCGCCACAAGCCCACGCAAGGGAAATTAAAAATTCACTTAAATTAAAACCCACTATTGGTCAAAGACGCGAACCACTATGCTTCGCCCGGTCAAGTAGGAATGTTCCAAAGTATATAATATGCTTGGTCAGTATGGCGAGATGATTCGGTTAAGATTTTGTCTGTCTGTCCGTTTGAGTCTATGCGAACTTTCTCAGTTTCCAAGCTACCGAGTTGAAATTTTGTACAAAGCCTTCTTTCTATTACACGCTGTATATATGCCGGAACCAACGAAATTGGACCACTACGTCATATAGCTTCCACAGGAACGACCAGTATAAAAGAGTTTTTGCAAGAAAAACTTTTTTTATTTTCAAAAATATCGTTACTAAATTTCATATTAATCAATCATATTTACCGTCAAACCACATTCCTAAATATGTTTGACATCGGTTTAGTATTTTCTATACCTTTCATAGAAACAGTGGAATCGGAACAGATTTACTGTCAATTTCAAAGTGGCAAGAGGCAAGCGGCAGAATGGATGAAAATTATGTACGCGGTCTTCATTATTGAAGGTATCGTATTTTAGCCTTCGGCTAGCTTGTTTTTGTTTTTTGTTCCATCTGTTAATTTGGCAGAGATATAAACATGGCGTCGTACAGTTATAGCGGTAGGAAGTGGCGAGCCCATACTCAGTCTACCTTGCAATGAATCTTAAACTTGATTAGATGATCATTAAAAGAGAAGCAAGATTTTTGTATTCTATCTATTGACATTGTTCCTCATGCCAACACGAATATGTGAGTGCATAATACTGATTGTTTCACTTGGTTGTACAGATTTTGTTCCATTGTTTATGCACGGCGAAATTCGAATTCAAGGCAAGCCATGTGTTACATTATCAGCGGAAATATAATGTTGCAAAACAATGTGAGATATCTAGAAAGTCGAGTAGAAAAAACTATTTTAAAAAGAAGTACAACAACGTGATTAGATGTCCAATGCAATCCAGATATGTACGAGTACATACATAGTTTGAACTGAACATTTACATGAAATCTGTGTCACTGGTGCCTATCGGCAACAATAATGCATAGCATATTGTATAATTTATTGGGCGATTATATTTTAAAGAATATGAGAAAAAAACGTGCCTAATGACAGTCGATTCGGAAAAATTCCTAAACAGAGGAAAAGTCTGATATTTAGAGATCATGGTAACGCTTACAGTTTTTACGATTAAAGTAACAGTTGAATCGGTATCCGATGTCAGTTTGAACTATTCCAATTATCTTACCGCTTAGGCCGGCCATAGACGTCCCGGCATACCGGAGGTGTACAGGTGTACCGGAGCGTATGTATTGTTACGAGGATTTCTTTTTTTTCGGCAAATGCGGCCGTTTTTTTTCTTGATTTCATCATTTAATCGCTGCAATAAGTTCGCATAATAATCGCGTTAATTGTTTTTCCTTTTTGAAGTGATGACAGTTATTCAACTCGCACCGCAAAAAAACTTACACATGGAGCCTATTCTCCCCTTTCGGTTCATTGTTTTGACGGTTGCTTCGTCTCAGATGGAAAATAATGGACTCATGTCTCATCCATCCAATTTGTCAATACATACAAATCCGTGGGCTAGGTTCAACATGCTGTAGTATATGTTACTTGCCCTTACTCCTCCAGGGGGATGGGCGCGTCAACATCTCCAGCATTTCTATGCTTTGTTGACGTTTCGATAGCATATCTACTTTTCGGAAGTGCAGTTGCTAGCATGCACCTCCTATCCGTGTCTTTATACTGACATGCTCGGAGCACTGTGAGAGTTCTATTAGTACTCACAGGTGGTTTTTGATCGCGCCGAGATTTGAACTCCGAGCTCTAGATTAGTATCGTAGAGCGGTGACCGAACGACCACGGCCACCGAGCGCGATATACTATATATTGTTTGGTATTTACTAAATCTTTCTTCTTAAATGGCAGTTGTGATATGCCTATGCATAGAGGACTGATTTCCACTCAAGAGATGAAGGGTTGAAGTCCAGCCCCGAGCTGGAAGAAATGTAGAGCCGATGACATATCCCCTCTCTCCGCTAAAAGCTATCTACGCCACTGATTAGATATGTTTCTAATATAGAGTACCACCTCCCAATCTAATGAGTATAGAAGGCTCGAGTTAGATGACAATACCACTCGCCTTGTGCCGCCTAATAGCACAGTTATATTTAACTTGAATAAGGTTATATGATCAGTTTGTATCGTCATTATTCCCATCATCTGAAAGTTGGCGAAAAGAAGTACTTTCAACATACTCCCAAAGGCAGGCTAGAGCACTGCTATCTAAAAATACAGGCTTACTCTCAGCTGATCGAAAATGTGAGGTGCCTTCGTCGATGACGCCATAGAGTTCACATATGCTTGACCGACTTGCTTGTGTGCGTTTCTGTCAAAAGTAGCCAGTGGTTGGTGACTGATGGCGGCGAGTCCGGTTTACATGCGTTTCATGTTTAGCTTTCGTTTTCCGCATTCAGTTTGGACAAATTGGACTTGTAGTGGATTTTAATTGTGTAAATTCACTTACATTTTTTTAATCAAGTAAGTCATTATTGTTCTAAGTAAAAAATATATTTGATATAAATATAACTAAAAATTAAAATATTATACTACTGTATACAAATATATCCCGGAATTTTGTTATAATTTTTGAAATCCTTATTTATCCTTAAAAATCTATTTCATCGCCTTCGAAGTAATCCCCCTCGGCTGCAATGCACTTATGCCAGCGAATTTTCCACTCATCAAACCACTTTAAAAAGTCCTGTTTCGGTATGGCCGTCGGCACCTTCTTCGATTCGGCTTGAATCTCTTCTATCGTGTCAAAACGGTGTCCCCGGAGCGGTCTTTCCATTTTGCTGAATAGCCAGTCACATGGAGCTAAATCAGGCGAATACGGCGGTTGCGGAACAATATGAGTGGAATTTTTGGCGAAATGGTCACGAATAACGAGTGCAGTGTAAGAAGTTGCGTTGTCATGGTGCAAAAACCAAGAGTTTTCTTTCCACAAATCCGGCCTGTTGAGGCGAATAGCTCCACGCAAACGACGCATAACACTCAAATAATATTCCTTGTTTACAGTTTGGCCTGGTGGAAGGAATTCGTAATGCACAACACCACGATAATCGAGGAAAACCGTCACCATGACCTTAATTTTTGAGCGACTTTGGTGCGATTTTTTCGGTCTTGGCCCACCTTTGGCACGATATTCATTTGATTGATCGGTTGTTTCGGGGTCGTTAGCATAAATCCAAGTTTCATCGCCCATAATAATGCGTTTTCTCTTGTCCTGATAGTCGGAAAGCATTGTTTCACACACATCAATGCGACGCTGTTTTTCCAAAAAAATTAGAGTTTTTGGAACCAAACGCGATTTGACTTTTTTGAGGCACAAAACTTCTTTCAAAATGGTGTTGACTGATTCATTTAAAATGCCAACGATATCAGCAAGCTCTCTAGTTGTCAATCGAAGATTTTGGAGGACCAATTCCTTAATTTTCGCGACGTGCTGTTCGTCAGTTGATGTTCTTGGTCATCTTTGATGTGGTTCATCTTCAACGCCTTCATACGACCCTCTTTGAACATTTTATGCCATTCATATACTTGTGTTTTAGACATAGCCTGTTCACCGAAGGCTTTTTGTAACACTCTGTGTTTCCGCAACAGAAATATCATTTCTAACACAAAATTTAATCGTACTTCTTTGTTGAATATTTTCTGACATGGTAAAAATCGAAAAACTTAATTTTCACGAGCGTCACGCTTCAAATAATCAAGATATTAACCTAGAATTTGACACAGATGGCAGTAACTGTCCTACCAACTTAAAAATAAAAAGATTTGTGCCCAACGAAATGCCCACGCAGTTTAAATTAAAAAATCCGGGTTATATTTGTACAGTAGTAGTTCAAAATAAATAAATAAAACGCTCCCAATTGCAATTTATTAAAGAAGGGTATTAATATATACATATGTATAAAGAAAGATCTTTATAAACTCTTTGTAAATAAAATGAAACCGGAAAATAGAGGGCTACGCCCACAATCCGAGGGTTTTGTAGTGTCCCATGCCAATAGGAGATGAACTGTCCTACTTTTGGAGATGCTTAACCATTCATGTTAAGACAATACTGCAAATTGTAAGTTTGCATAAAAAATATTGAAAATAAATTGTTTGAATAATTATAGAGAATAGAGTCAGCGACGAGCATACCCCCCCTCTCTCCTTTCCCCTCCTCCCACCTCTCCTACCAATCATTACCCTTTTGAAAATGGTTAACTCCAATTCGCTCTACGGAAAACAATATGCAAGTATGTTGTACTCGTAGTACTAGTATGTAGTACAAGAGACCTGTTATGTGCATTTTTTGTATGGATGATATCAAAATGACCAAATCTAAATGAATATACACTACTATTAAATATTACGTGATTATTACAAAATTTGGAGATATTATTGCACATGGTGTTGATTATCGTCGGCCATCAATATTTTCGACCTCGGATGAGTTTGAGAAATGCAGGGGTGTGCTAACTGTAACTATAGAAATATACTATTATTAACCTATTTTGAGAAGATATCAAAATTCCATATTTTTTTTGTTTTCTGTGCTAGTTGAAAGCCATCTTCCTGTATGTTTTCATATTTCTAAGTGTAACGGTCTCGAAATGGTAAGGGGGGTGGGACAAATTACAATATGATCTCATATTTTCCCCTCTGCCTCTTTTCCCCTTTCTTTGAATTTGATGAAGTCGCCAAAAATGGAATGTACTCTGTAGTACCTTTCTCATGATACCCCACTTGCCTATATCAGATGAAAAAAAATGTTGACCTTAATTTCCCCTCTATGGGAACCTCAATTAAAGCAGCAACCCACCTACCTCCCCCTTCAACTTCTCTCCCCTACCACTCCTATACCACCAATCTCCACCCTTTCAGAAATGGTTAACTCCAATTCACTTTACGAAAAACAATATTCAAGTATGCAGTACTCATAGTACTAGTACGTAGCAGAGGCCGGTTATATGCATTTATTGTATGAATGGCATCAAAATCTCAAAATTTAAATGAGTGTACTATTATTAAATAATATGTGATTGTTATGAAACTTGGAGGTATTATTGCCTATGATGTTGGTTATCATTGGCCATCATTATTTTTGACTTCGGGTGCGCTTAAGGGGTGCAGGGGTGTGCTAACTGCAACTATAGAAATGTACTATTATTAACCTTTTCTGATAAAATTTCAAAATTCTAGAAATCTAGGTTTTCTACGCTAGTAAAATGGCGCTTTTCTGCAAATTTTCATATTTCTAAGTATAACGGTATCGAAATGCAAGGGGGAGGGGACAAACTCGGATGACATATTTTCCTCTCTCCCTCTTTTCCCGTTTCTTCAAATTTGATAAAAATTTCCAAAAATGGAATGTACTCGACGGTACCTTTCTTATGATACTCCACTTGCCTGTACCAAACGAAAAAAAAATTTCGACCTTCATTTCCACTCTATGGGGACCTCCCCTTAAAGTTGACCTATTACGACGATTCGCTTTCTCCGGCGAATTATAGTAATTCTACACATTCCTACAAAATTTCATGTATGTAGCTTCATTCGTTCGTGAGATATTCCATGGACAGACGGACAGACAGACATTTGACCGATTTCATAAGGGTTTTGTATTTACTACAAAACCCTAAAAATGGAATGATAGTTTCAGTTTTGATTAACAAATAGTTAAAGGCCCGTTTTCTCAATGTCCGATCAAACTCTTTGTTAACTAACAGGGACACAAATTAATCGAAGCTATGAACAGCCCGATAAGCATTTTAATTTTCTCATACGTCTCATACAAATTACCAAGCCATAAAGTGTGGAACTTATGTATCTCAGACCACAATTATGGCAAAATCAGCTGTTTTTCTTGGCGGAATTCCACCGTCCACGAATCTATTTTGTATTAGGATGGTCTCTCAGCATATTCATTTGCAGCTGAGTTTGTTGCAAATTCTCTTCTATCGAATGAATTTCCAGAAAACTCTGTTCAGTATGGCCACTTTCATTGTTTTCATTTGAATTTGTACGAACAGTGAACAGTTCAGTTCTCTCAGCATCCGGTATCAGGTGTTGAGTTTTTGTTTAGGATAAATTTTCAACCAGAAACCAGGAGTTGGGTTTTGTTTTGGATAAGATATTAATCGAAGGCTAGGGGACGGTTAGCGTTTATCCGATTAATAACGCTAAACAGATATTGAGAAAATCAAATTGTGCTAAATGGCAGTTTATTCTTAAGATAAATTTTAATCGGACATTGAGCAACCGGCCCAAAATATATCAAATACAAATTTGCATGGAGTGTGTCATGCCTATTGCATATTAAATTCGTGCAATTATTGGACTTAGTGTACAGTATCTTGCTGAGGTGAATCATGCATACCACACCTGGTACACAGAGGTTTAATTTAAATTTTTCTGTCGGCCGGGACTGAAATCAACGCTCGAATTTACTAGGGAAAACGTAAAATTTGCACAAAAGGAACTTCACTTGTGTTGTTGGACTCATCGACACGATTTTATAACAAAATGACACCGATAATGACAACGATGTCGTTGTGATAAAATGATAGATAAGTCGTTGCGTGTGGATCGCGCTTAACACTTTGTCACCGTAATTACTCGCTAACCTAAATAACCGAAGATTTTCTGTTAGAAATCAACCATTCAGATAATTTTTCTCGCACCACACGTCTGTTACTATAATCATTATAGGTGTGCACATAGTGTCAGTCAACATTAATTAACACCATTTTCATGGGGTCGTTAAACTGTGCACATTTCTAATCTGTTTATATCAAGTTTAGATTTAGTGATGCGCGCCCCAACATGGGCGAGTCAGAATGTCTAAAACTACATACATATACTATATAACTTCAAAGTGACGAAGACAGCTAACAGTTGACTATCTATTTTAATCGTTTCTCTTAAAAACAAAAAGTAGGCAACATAAATGTGTAGCCAACGATGGCCATTATGTCTGGAGAAAAACGAAAAACAGATATATATGCGACTAAGATCGGGTCAGTAATATGATGCTATAGTATAACTTGCTTTACGAATATCGTTTATAGTCATAGAAAGAATATTGAGCCCACGCGCATCTGATATACTTAACCAAGAAGTCATAACACCATTCCAATGTAATTTTTTATACTGGATTGGTTTACGGGTAAAATGTGTTCACATGTCAATATTAAACCAAGAGAAAGGCGCGACCGTCGTCAGCCTTTTTCCCACATTGTATGTGAACATACACTAATGCACTGTGCTATAGGTTGAGTATCAAGTTGACTATTTCGACTTTTATTTTTCGTAGATGACACTGAGTCTATCTCCATATGTGATCATCTCGATGTCTCAACGCCACCCACACTACATACGTAAACAGAGAGGATCCCATGGATGAAAAGACTCATGACAATAACTTCGTTTTCGTAATCCTATCCAAGTCATATTTTGTTTGGTATGAGTTCGGAATTAAATTAAGAAGACATTAATAAAAGAGTCAAACGCCTCTGAAAAGACGGAATGTGATGACTTTCCAGAGTTCGAAGATCCGAATTGATGATGTTTTGAAGGTTAATTTTGTAGAGTTTAATGCTTTTCATCATAGATACGATAATGCTAGGGGGACAAACATGAAATAGAAAAATCTTAATCGGTTTCGCGTTACCTATCTCACCCTTGCGTCCCTCTTGTGCATGAATGAGTTTTATATGTTATGCACCGGAAAGATAGGGAGCTAGCGGCGAGCTAGTTTTCAAGATATCCTTCGGCAAAAACTCAGAAAACAACAAAAAATAACTATTTTTGTTTGTTTTTGGAAAATATTTCAAAACCGGTTAACCGTATCAAAAAACGTTCAATTCAAGATCACAGGAAATTCATATAAAATGTAATAACAACTGTTTTCCTATCAGAAATAGTTTTCGAGATAACATCATTTAAAGAGTGGTATATTTGTAAAACATTGCAGTCAAACATTTTCCGATAGCGGAGCAAAGCACATTATATGGGCGTTGACTGTTGATTGAAATTTTTTTTTAATATAACTTAAAAAATAAATGAAACCGCTTCGCCCGCAATCCGAGGATTTTATAGCGTCCCATGTCCCATACCAACAGGAGATGAACTGTCCTACTCTTGGAGATGCGTAGGCATTCATATAAAGACGATCTATGCTGATCGGTACCCTACAAGTTTTCGTGTTTCTAAGTGTATAAGTGTAACGGCCTCGAAATGCAGGTGAAATAAATTATAATCCCATATTTTCCCCTCTCCTCTGTTCCTCTTTCTTCAAATTTAAACAAAATGACAAAAATGGAATGTACGCGGCCTTCCCTTTCTCATGACACCCCACACTTGCCTATACCAAACGATAAAAGTATAAAGAAATGTTGACCTTCATTTCCCCTCTGTTGGCCAATTACGACACATCGCTTTCTCCAGCGAATTAAAACATTTCTATACGTTCTCACTAAATTTCATGTGTGAAGCTTCAGCCGCTCGTGAGATATTCTATGGACAGACGGACAGACAGACATTTAACCGATTTTATAGGAGTTTTATTTTTAAAACAAAACCCTAACAATAAATAATAGATAAAACCCTAACAATAAATATTGAATAAAAAAGATCCGACTCAAGGAACCCCTACCTCCCCTACAAAATGAAACTTCAAATAAGCGATAACTTTTGATAGAATGAAGCCAGCAACTTGGAATTTTGGTCAAATGTTTAAAGTAGGATTGAGTTAGTTGGTATTAATGATAGGCCGGATCCGACCCCTACCTCTCCTACGAATGAAACTTAAAATAAGTGATAACTTACGATAAAATAAAGCCAGCGACTTGAAATTTCGATCAAATGTTTGTAGTAGGATTCAGCTGGCTGATATTCAGAATACGTAAAATCCGACAAACGAAACCCCAACTTCCCCTACAAATGAAACTTCAAATAACCGATAACTTTCGATGGAATGAAGCCAGAGATTTGAAATTTTGCTTAAATGTTCGTAGCATGATCTAATTGGTTGGTGGCAATCATGGGCAAAATCCGACCTAAGGAACTGCTACCTTTCCTACAAATGAAACTTCAAGTAAGCGATAACTTTCGATAAAATGAAGCTAGCGACTTTGAAAATTCGATTAATATTTGTAGAATGGGTTGGTTAATTGATTTTGAGAATGGTCAAGATACTTCTGAATGATCGCCAACCTCCCCTATAAACTGGCCATATAGAAAACTCATTTGTAATGCATATGGTCGTTGGCTTCGGTCTGGTTAACACTAAAAAATTGTTTATAGGGAACCCAACTGTGCCTAATTTATGAGAAGCGTGTGGGAGGTCGATAACGGTGCGTCCCGTTGTGGTGATGGATATTTCTGTTGTCTTCTCCCAATGTAATGTGGGGCGTAACAATAAGCCGTCAAGCTAATTTTTGGCATATAAACAGATGAGAAGTTGATTCAGTTTTAGTAAAACGGGCATGATCCGACCAGAGGAGGAGTAAGGAAACAGTCCACATTCCAATTAAAGCGCCCACTACAAAACCATCAATTTGCGGACACAGCTCTAATGTTCCAGTTTCATTTGCACTCTGCTCTGGAACAATCGCCCGCATAACACGAACGAATTGTTCTCGATAGTTCTTAATAACCACTTCCGTATCAATAATTATTTATTTTTGTAATTGCAAAAAAACAGTGCGTTCTTTCCGATCCCTTGTCTATTTTTCTTTTGACTCCATGCTAATTATATTATCCAAAAACTGCATGTAATTCCGCTCATTGCCATTGCAAGGCGATTGTATGTATTTATCTATTTTTTTTCTCTCCAAGCAGCACTTTACCTGCTTCTATGACAATGTCTCTAATTAAAGTTTTCTGTATTCTGTTTTTTTTTTGGTTCTATCCTTCATTTACTCGTATTTTGTCTCATTCCAAGGCAAACACCATGCAACATCAAACGAGTAAACACACAAGAAAGACATCACATGTACCACCTTGCAACAGCCAGCAACAATACATTTATCGACCAATACACCTGGATTCGATAAAAGACTGGAAACAGATAAAAACAGCTGGTGCAACCAGAAACGAGTTTTTATTTCATAGTCACATTGACGAAGACCCCGGTACAAAGTTGTCAGCATTAAAAATGAAAAGACGTCAACTAAAGATACGAATTTAAACATATGAGTACTGTGATGCACAACCACTAAAATACAACACAAGAGTAAAATTATACATTGGCCGCGTTCTTGTGATTCTAGTTCTGATCCAGTAAATGGCAGTAAGTAACAAAGATATAAAGTGTTGCGTAGTATCCATAAGTGGGAGAGAGTGTCGCAGCATCTGATGTGAATTATGTGCATTTTTAGAGACATTGACTGGGGAAAAAATCTGGTTCGTTTATAATATATTGTATGTATAGTTTTATAATATTGCCACTCTTTCTCACTTACGGATACACAATGCTGCACATCTCTGTCACACTGTTTCAAATCAGAAGGGGCGACTTCTCTTCTCTGAGGCGCCAAATTTTAATAATGAGTTTCAATCAAATTTGGTCTGAAATGAACGAATCTGAAGTCCTTTTCCACGAACTCATAACCGTTTTGTAGATACATAAATATTTACCTTTAAATTTGGAACTCTTTTATGGGAAAATCGAATGCTAGTATTTGTAATGAACCATATTCTGGTCTGGTAGTGCTGCTTCTGCCGGTAGATCGATTGCAGCACCTGATGAGTAATGATTTGTCGGTGGTACGAAACCAGAGGCCGAGGGTCCCATTACACCTGAACAGGCAATTGAGCCGTCCGCCAACCATTCCATCTTTATCGCCTCATATTTTTTATTCCCCATTTTTGACCCCCCCTGGTTGTTTTGTCTTCCTCAGGCCTATCGATTTTTATTAATACGTAAAGGACAGGGGCAACGAGCGGCGAAAACCCCGCCCACGTCTCCGGAACAGCAAGCATAGGCCGCTGCTCAGCTCGTTGAGGGATCTTTTTCTTCGCCAGATGGCACGACCCGACCTCCACGGTTATTATGCTACCTTAGGCTCCGTCTCCACGGGCATCTTCGGATGCCCACCAAATCCATCCGTTATATATTGTATATAGAATAAATTTCTGCTTTAGGTAGTTACGAACCTACTATGATACATCATCATTTAATTTTCATGCCACTTGTATGTTAGATTTAGCGTGAATGAGCCGCCCATAAAATCTGGCGCCTCAGATATTGAAGTCGTGCCAATTCGAAAATTGTTAAGTGCTCGCCAAAACGCGCCCATTGTAAAAATATTTTAAGCACAATTTTTGGGTGCTAGTTTGCCTACGTCGAGATAGAAACATTTTTCCGAGAGAAATTCAGCCAGTTCCACCTGAAATTTAATAGGACCACTGATATTATTGCATTAGCGCGGCCACACACTGTCGAACACGAAAATGGTACAAGTGTCTTCCGAATAACTGAAGGCACACACACTTCACGTAAATCTAAAGAAAATTATCCACTTGTATCATATTCGTGTTCGACAGTGTTTGGCCAGGGTAACATTTGGTGCTTAAGCTAATTCTAACTCGTATACGAGTTACACATACGAGGATGTAAGACAAGAAGACTTTTTTTCAATAATAAAAGGCATTATTTGTTGTTTGTCGCGCTCGGTGGCCGTGATAGTTCGGTCAACGCTCTACGATATTAATCTAGAGCTCAGAGATAAAATCTCGGCGCGATCAAAAACTGCCTGTGAGTACTAATAGAACTCTCACTGTGCTCCGAGCTCGTCTGTATGCTAGCAACTGCACTTCCAAAAAGTAGATATGCTATTGAAACGTCAACAAGGCATAGAAATACTAGAGATGTTGACGCGTCCATGCCCCTGGAGGGGTCAAGGCAATTAACAACATATGTCTAGCAAAACGCACCTTTAAGCTGAAACAATGGAAGCAGTTATGAAGGATGCGGTGAGTCCAAATTAAAAAATAAACACTCACCTGTATTCCTATGTAGTATATACATTCCCTCAGCCTCAAAATCTCGAAAATAAGTCCAAGGAGGAATATAAAACAGCAACAACAACAACAATTCTAACTAACCCACATTTGTTTTAACTGTGTACTTCTTATCAGATAACCAACTAATAAAAAAGAACACAACTCACGCTTAAAAAAAGTTTTTTTTTACAGATACAACAGCTCTTTTTCTATACACCAACCACTACTATTCAAGGACCACTAAAACACTGAAAAAATTGCGAAGGATATCCGTTGTTTGATTTTTATTCACACCAACGGAATTCGGGGAGTGCCACTAAACAATAGGTCGACAGAAGTTCTCAAGATACTCGAATAACGTGCAAATCCAAAAACTATAGGAACATGAAGCTAAAAAGGATTCGAAAGCGTGCGGGTCGACTGCTAGGAACCTTCGCGAGGGACGTGCCAATGCCAACGGTCGTACTACGCAAAGTATTCAAGTTGACTGAATTTCGGTCTGCTGATTACCTTCTACAGTCCGTTGAATGGGTAGCAACGCGAATAAACAGTTGTGGGGCTGCATTATGGGCGGCTGTGTTGAGTTGCGCCAAGTCCCCTCGTTGACGTAGTCGTTTCACCATAGTCATCATCATTAGAATCCGTTGACTATCAAACTTCAAGTTAATTTATTCGCAAGCATTGAAATAAAGCCAATTTCATGCGCCCAAACACAACAAACATGTCGCAATGCAAATATATTTGCTCAGACGCTAAAAGTGATTCGAGTAATGTGTCGTTCCTATGGTTGCGCGCTTTTGCTTTCATTCATCATTTTGACCTGAAACCATTCTCTCAGGTGTTTGTCACTTCGCTGTTCAAACAAAACTATTCTCGGGCAAAATGAGAAAGCTCAGGTGTAAATGGAATACGTAAACACATGTTGTATGCACGTCTGGTCTGTTTACAGTCATCCTACTTCCGAATAGATTATTTTTTTCATGCCGAAGGTTACAGTTTTGCGTTCGGATGTTAAATGTGGTAGCAGCTAAATTAAGTTTATCGAGCCATGTTGTGAGTCAGTCTAAATTGCAGTAATTCTCGATTGGTAAGGTGCGGTTGTAGTTTTAACATGGATATGTTTTTATTACGCGGACGCTGAGGTGTCACTCTCGGTTCCCTCTTGTTGTGTGTAGGAATTTTTAGTATACACGCGGCGAGAAGACTTCGCATTCTTAGTCCCGGTGCTCATGCGCATCCAATGTCCCCAAGGACACCTTTTGATGCCCACAAAACCGTCCATTACATGTTCCGAGTTCGAGTGTATGTGGTGCGGCTTAATCAAGATTGATCCACGCACGCGTAGACGCCGTAGATAGAAGCAGAAACCAGCGGAATCCCAGATAGCTATAGCGACGGCCAAATGATAGCTATCGGCCTGTCCCTTGTGCATCGCTCCATTGCTCGCAATGTATTTCTACCTTTCTGATTGAAAGTGATGCGGCGTCCAGTGTCATTTGGACGACGAAATTGTACACTTACTCATAATCAATTCAATTTAGAAATAATAAAATAGTCGTGCGTTATACATAGGAATACGTATATTCAAGCGAGATATGTACAAAAATAGAATATTCAGCCACCAATTTACGGGTAATTCAAATATGATCGGATGTTTCAGAGGCTATACAGGTCCTTTTCCGAAATCCAAAGCGAGTAGTGATACTGTTAACAATCAATCATGCCCTTAGATTTGCACACAATGCCACCATTATTCCGTCACCATACTCTGTCGCATTCAATCCGCCAATGATCAAACATGGTCACATTTAAAATCTTTTGCGTCAGTTAAATTCTACCGTTGTTGTTGCGCAATGATCGGAAGTTCAGTGTGCGAGTGTATTACATATATGATGTCAAGGAATAGAAGAATGGCTGCTTCTACGGGCTTCTCCCACAGCGACCTAGGAGTCAGGTGCGTTGGCGCAGCTGGGCAATCGAAGACGTTATCCACGTCATGATCCATTGCAGGCACGGCATGTGTTCGTGACATCCCGGTCAATGCGAGATAGGTCGGAGTTAAGATACGAAGTTGGGTGAGTGTTGTTCTCACTGCTCTCGGAAGTCTTCTCCCTTCAGGAGAAATGGCAGGTGGTGGTGCCGAGAGAACTACATTTGGACCTAGTCCCGCAATTGATGATTGTACCTCCTCGTGATGCATTGCTGCAATGGCTGATCTGTATGCGCCGTTGTCAAAGGGAACCCCTCTGGACACCTCTTTCGAGGTCTCTCAAATCACGCCTAAGGTTAAAGTTGGGTTGTTTGTTGTTTCTACTGTCACTGTTAATGTCAATGTCAATGAGAGGAGCGACTCTCGCGAGAAGTTCGGCTCACTATAACACGTGCTCGTATAGTATAGTCGTATAGTTGAATTTCAGCCTGGAGATGAAGTGTTCCGTTGAATCCGGCTTACTATAACTCCAACCGAACTTCAAATCAAAATCCCGCGTCAGTATATTATATTCTTACTACTCACACCGGCAGAATGTGTTTCGCCGCCCCTGCTTCTGAACCACAGAAGACTGCACCTGCACTGCACCGAGGTGCTATAGCCTTTCTGTGATACTGCATGGAGTCTTACTTAGATTTAATCACGTAATGATGAACCCAAGTTTCCACAATACGAGTCAAAACGTGTTCCTTGTTCTTGCCACAGGTAGCCCCAAGTCGTTGCAACACGCGATTTGTTACCGGTGTGATCCGCGGCAGCTTCTAAGGTCTTTATCGCTTCCCGAAAATGAGTGAGCTAGAACTTTGACAACAAACTCTACTCGATGGAAAAGCCGCAACGCTTAGCCGAATTTAAAAGTGATGAAATGAGTTCAGAGCCATCCAAGACGAGAGAGGACACTAATGGTCTCCTATGCGACTCGTATTGGTTGCGGGAGCATATTGCCTTCGGTTGTTTGCCATCCTGCCATCACTTTTGTGAAGAAAAAAATTTATAAGTGCAGGATCCACTCGATAAATGCGGAGGACCTCGATTATCCAAGTGTCAGGGATACAGTTAAGGCGATATTCAGATTAGCTACATTTTCAGCTCCGACGCAGCCACGCACAATAGCCAAGCATAGTCGATCGTATCGCATGCTGAGCGATGAGTGTGAATCCGCCCATTTGATGCTGTGTATCTCGACTGAAATTTCAAGCAGTCGTGCAGCGCGGTGTCGTGTGTGTGAATTTCGCCTAAAAGCTTTGGCGTAATCGTTGTAGCAGAAAAACACATTTCTCCGCTGGCAGGTAGCTTGTCCTACTACAACCGAGTCGATCGCGAGATGTTCTTCATTCCCCTAGATTCCACTCGGCTGCCATTTTGTTTCTCGACAAGGATGTTGCTTTTCTCGAAATGTCTACAGATTTTGCAACAAATAAACGGCTGCATTTGTAGAGGGCGGCTAGACCGATAACGTGTCTTGTTTCGGCAGGATTTTGTTTACTGTTTCTCGTTTGTGTAAGTGTCACCATACACTGTCGAACTCCAACTCGAACATGATAAAAGTGGACCGGTTTTCTTCAGGTTTGTGTGAAGTCTGTGTGTGGCTTGAGCTATTCAGAGGACATTTGTACCATGTTCGTGTTCGAGTTCAACAGTGTATGATGACACTAACAAGTAGGTTATTCCTGCTGTGAGGTTAGGCAAGGTGGAAACTCCTGTAACGGACGGTTTGGTGGGCATCCGAAGATGCCCGTGGGGACGGAGCCTAAGGTAGCATATGACCGTGTAGGTCGGGCTATGCCATCTGGCGAAGAAAAAGGCCCCTCAACGAGCTAAGCAGCGGCCTATGCTTGCTGTAGCTCAGTTCAGGAGATGTGGGCGGGGTTTTCACCTCTGGTTTTGTACCACCAACAGATCGCTACTCATCAGGTGCTGCTTCGATCTGCTGGTGGGAGCAGCACTACCAGACCATAATATGGTTCATTACACTCCTCAGGATGGTTAATTAACCTATATTTGTTGTGCAAGCTAATTACATATAGTATATTCGAAAACATTTGTACTAGAAAATCTGCGTAATTTTCCGACTGCTTTATAACCTTACAGACATCTGACTCGGTTACATTAGCGAATTTCATACCAGACAAGCTGGCATGGCGGGTGATTTCGGCTGTGATCCACTCTGGGTATTATGTATGTTTTTTTTTGCAATTATCTATGCAGTGGCCCCTACGTCTGGCATTGTCTTCAGGCGAATCACTGACCTCCTTTAAGAGGTTGCGTGCAACACGACTGTTTCCCCCGACACAGCTACATTACAATTTTGGCTGCCGCAGGAACGAAGGTCATTTATCGTTGTCTATGCTTATTCTGGATTCTTCGTAACATAATCAGTAAACAAATGTTGTATTAAATCGATCAAAATGACTCAAACATTTCTCGAAGAGACCAAACATCAACAGAACACAAAATGAAATGAAATTTTAATATTTACGTAATCTGACTAGACTTTGTCAAAGAATATGACACGAATAGTACATAATAATTACAATGAGTAACTTTTCAGCAATATTCATTATGGAAAGTTCCAAAAGGACCCACGAGTTCAACAGGAGCTTTGATTTCACATAATTACGTTCTGCATAGCCTGCATAACATGATACTTCCGTGTTAGTTCATTGTTAGTAGCATTACGAAATCGGTTACGAGGGCAGAGTCATGAAGGAAATTTCCATTTTAATTTAGCCGGAAAAAGTAGTAAAAAGAGGCAATATCAAAATTGCTTGGAAGTAGTAGTCTATCAAAGCAAAAAAGACCGTCGCAGGGTATGAAGCGACATTTTCTTTTATTATTGTTAAATTTTTACTGAAGTACATAATATCGTCGATTAAGAAAGCATAGCATAGCATAATAGCATAGTTATATCGCTTAACGAAACCACACAGCAACGACTAAGACAATAGTTCACCGCAGTTCATTAGCCCTTAAGAAACAATCGATATGTAGTATGTGGACTTGGCTCAAAATTACAATTTATTTCCATGAAGAACGTGTAGTCTGCGATAATACCAAAACTATATTCAAATTCATAGCATGCTTCTGGCCGGAGACGGCGATTCCAGGAGTTTCACGTTTGTGACTGACAGCCCCAGCCATTGATACAGAGCCAAGTGTCCACTTTTCTTTTAGTTCTGTTCACTTTACATGTCAATGCATTTATTTACCCGTATGGATGTCATGTCGTAAATAAATGCTGTAAATACGCAAAGTTAACTTCATACTTGGTCTTCCAGCGCTCACCTGACAAACGTGAATATGTCTTAAACAGGTCTCCCCCTTTTTGTGTTCACTATTCAAAAGAGATCAGGTGTTTTCTGTTTATCATTGTGATATCGTTTGAGAAATGAATAAGAGACGTGTTTAGTTGTCTTTCAGAATTCTAGTGGCGGTTGCGCTTTTTCCTATTTATTTTACGAATTCTAGGTCTTATCGTTAAAATGAAAATTGAGAGACAATAGGCGTGTTTTTTGGGAATTTATCGGGTGTAGGGTAAAATAACACACGCGTTACACCAACAACATTAACTTGGATAGCTTAGTAGGGTGGCTACCCTACACTCGATAGCCCCTCAATAACTTCCACATGCATGACACGTGTGTCGTGTGGAATCTGATATGTTGATGTTGGCACGCTTGTGTTTTTGCCAATCAGCCCAGTTCATTGGTAAACTAATATTACGTCTTGCTCTGAAAGGCCCATGCCTATTATTAAATAATATATGTTCAATAGGATTACTAATATCAATAGAACAAAATAAAAAGGAAAAAAAAAGATAAGAATTTGCTGGGGATCGAACCAGCGACCCATTTGGATAGAGTTGCACTTGTAGCTGTCACTGATAAATAACTCGCTTGAATGATGTTAAGTTAGAGCGGTATGTCAAGTTTATAAACGTCCGCCGTCGCAATAAATAAACGATCCGACAATCAAACTGATATTTCATCCGAATTTGTAATTTATTTTCACCACATATGAGGTGCACCACTTGACGTGTGTAGACAACTTCACGATTCGGAATTTAACCTAGAGTGTTTTTTTTATGCAACCAGGGCAGGGACCCTACACGGTTACGCGAAAAAAACACGCCAAATGTTTCCTAGTTCTGTCTAGTACTTCGTTTACACGTGAACATTGAGCATGAACATGAATTCACGAGCATTTGAGTCGTTCCCAGGAACAGAAAGGTTTCTTTTTGTAGTTGGTGCTTTTCAATGTTTCATGTTTTGCTCAATATTCTTGTTCACGTGTAAACGAAGCATAAGAACATTACTCTCTGTAAAAGGTACTCTCCATACAATTTCTCACACAAATAAAATCGCCTTTCTAGCGATACGACAAATGTCAAATGCAAATCCATCGAAATAACAACCCTGGAAATAATATAACTGACAGCCTCCTTTGGATACTGCTGTCCTTTAGGCCGGCCGCATCTTGGACGTAGGCAGGGCAGCTCGTGCAGCGCGCACATGACATTGTTGTTGTAAAATCAGATTTTCACAATTGTTACAACAACAATGCCATGTGCGCGCTGCGCGAGCTGCACTTTGTAAAAGTCATCTGTCAATTTTTGGATCTGAATACTTTTCAGATTAAGGCTGCGCGCAAGTTGGCACACGTTCGCGTGTCGCGTTCACGTGTTTTATGTCAAACGGTTTGAGTCTATGGTTTTCAACCAAAGACGCGAATCTGTCAATATGATAAATGCTCGACTATTGTCCTATCAACAAATTGAGTTCGTTATTGTCCTTTAAAATGGATAATTAGGCAAGAATTGAGTGGCAAAACAAACGA
This sequence comes from Chloromyia formosa, assembly GCA_964017055.1. Classification (NCBI taxonomy): domain Eukaryota; kingdom Metazoa; phylum Arthropoda; class Insecta; order Diptera; family Stratiomyidae; genus Chloromyia; species Chloromyia formosa. Next base: position 32,156,643 of record OZ024815.1, on the reverse strand, counting down.
CTGGGGACTAGTAGGATGTGCATAAACACACATTTCATACTAAATTATTGGAGTTAATACACAATAATGAATCCAATTTGGTGATACGACAAAAGCCGAGCATCTATCAAGTTGACAGATTCGCATCTTTGGTTGCAAACCATAGACTCAAACCGTTTGGACATAAAACACGTGAACGCGACACGCGAACGTGTGCCAACTTGCGCGCAGCCTTAGGGCGACCACAGAGTGAAAGCTGAAGCTGATGCTTATGCTGGTGTTTTGATTGTGAACACTCTGCGAAGAGAAACATTCACATGAAACGTGCTCATGAAGCTTCCCCTCCCCATGTTGCAGAAGATTACATTCGTAATTGTCCGGTGTATTCGTTCATTTTTATGTGTCTTATGAATGGATTTTATATATGAAATCACTAGACAATTACGAATACGATCTTGAGCTTTAACGATAGCATGGGCAGGGAAAGCTCCATGAGCACGTTTCACATAAACGTTTCTCTTCACTGAGTGTTTGCAATCAAAAACCAGCATAAGTATCACCTTCAGTTTTCACTCTGTGGTCGCCCTTAGAAACGAATATTTTATGCCCGCTACATACAATGGCCCATCGCTCTCAGTTGCTATCGTGAATCTGGGCGGATAGCGGTTTGTGGCGATGAGAGCTGGCAGTAATTGACTCATAATGTCTGCGTTTTGGCGAGCGGATCAGGAACAGACTTCTCCTCCATATGCAGTCGGAGGGGACTCCGGTAAAATATGTACGGACAACTGTCAATATTTGGGTCTGAAAATGTTCCCCTCCGGATCAGAATAATTTTCAGATCCGGAGAAGTCTGTTCCTGATCTGCTCGCCAAAATGCAACCATTGGTTGCGGTTCTGAAAGCCTAATTTTTACCACTGGTTAAGTAAATCACAGTGAGTAACAGAGATGGAAAAGCATTGTGTATCCTTAAGTGAAAGAGAGACGCATTCGACTTATACATTCACACATTCGATACACACGACTCATACCGAAGCATCTACCTAGCATCTACATACGAATACCGAGAGCAAAATGGCAACCAACCAATTTTCGTTACTCCTGCCTCTTAAGAAATGTACTAGAGCGAAAGAGACAGAGATGCCGGTAGATGTATTTATTTAGAAATCATGAGCTGGGGAAACGAACCAGAAATTTAGTCCGGTCTATTTCCCCTGCAAATATCCTGTCAGAAAAGTGACACTCACTTCCACTTAGGGTGCATTTATGTTGGAGCTTCGACAAGCGATAAGAGCAGCACTGATAGCGATGCATAGTGCATTTATGTTGGAACAACGCATTTTCTCCCAATTTTTTTCCGACCTATGATAAAAACTGCTCTCAGCGACGCTCTTAACGTTTATCGCCAGCTCCAACATCAACAGCTCTATGTAAAAGAACGAATCCATTGCGATCAGCGCTGCTCTTACCGTTTGTCAAAGATCCAACATAAATGTACCCTTACGGGTCACATCTCTGCTACTCACTGTTAAATTTTCTGATCCTATCAAGTTTGCCAAAACGTAGCCAATGGTTTTGCAAGCAATTTTTTTCTAAACATCTGTACTGTACGCGTAGATACACGATGGCAATGGCTTCCAATCGCCAGTCATGGCCCATTATCAGTAGCAGACGTTACCGAAGGGGAAAGGATATGGAAAAGAAATCGAAAGTCAGATTCTTCTTTCCAGATCAAAGGCTCACAGAACCGCGACCAATTGCCACTAATTGGAAATTGTGTGTAGTATCTATAAGTGTCACCATATACTGTCAAACTCGAACCTGGTACAAATGTCCTCTGACACACACACACACTTCACATAGATGTGAAGAAAACTGGTCCACTTGTACTAGGTTCGTGTTCGAGTCCGACAGTGTATGGTGACAATAATGTCTGGTACAGACAATGGGCCATTGTTGGCAATTGGAAGCCACTGCCATCATGTATGTATTTACGCGTATAGCAGTTAGTGCCTCCGCACACGGGTCGTCTGATTTTCGTCACGTCTGCGATTCGAACTCTGCTCGTCTGAATTCCCACACGACGAGCGACGCCCTGCACCGCACACGGGTCGATTGCAATTCGGCGCGTCTGCGACGCGATCCGATGTTAAAAATGGGAGTTGGGGTATTTGGGCAATACGTAGCCTGGGTAGAGGTGGAAGGAGGAGTGCACAGGAGTGTCGGTGAAATCATTTTAACCCTTTGGCATGGCGAATAGACCTTTTAGTACATGAGGCGAAACACGGACAATATGGTTGTCACATGAGTAGATGTGAAAAGAGGAATGCAATCGAGTGGTGGTTAAAGTTTTTTAACCCTTTGGGGAGGTGAAAAGGGCCCTTTTGTACATAAAGCGAAATATGGGCAATATGGCTGTCGCGTGATTCGAGGTGAAAGAAGAAATGCAAAAAAGGGCTGGTGAAAGCATTTTAACCCTTTGGCGATGCGAAATGGACCTTTTTGTACATGAAGCGGGACTTGGCATTGGCAATATGGTTGTCGCCTGAGTCGATATGAAATCTAATCTAATCTAAGCATTGAATCACACGGGGCACCGAAATATAGTGCATGCCGAAACTGTCCATACGAAATAATGCATATGCACACTTTCGTTTTGAAAACGAAATAGTGCACGCGAATATCTCGTACACGGCACTGCCTAAGTTTTTGCGTGACAACGTCAAAGTGTTTTCAAGGAAAATTTAAAAAAAAAGAAAACGACACGGAAACTTTCCCCTTGTTGGGAAAAATTTTGGATCATGTATATATCTGTGCTGAAAAGAAGATATTGGTTGCGTTCAGAATTTCATACACTGGATATCTGAATTTCTGAGTTACACAAACGTTGTTTAATTCAGAAATTTAGATTCGAATAAAAAATGATTGGCGGAAATTAACCGGGAAAATTGGTAATTGTTTTCCCCAATTTAGGTTCGACGTTTTCTCGTTTTTAGCTTCGAGATTGCTTTAATATCGCTGTGATATTGCTTTTATTTTATATCACTTTGATATAACCTCAATATCGCTTTGATATCTGGTATCAAAACGAAAGTGCTAAGAAGACCATCAACAACATTCCATTGCATTAGCTTCATCACCCCTATTCAGACGACACCAGTATTTCTTAGATTTCTCCTTATGTACATGAATGTGTTCATCTCAACACCATAGGGTAAAAAACGCCTTGAACAACACTACAGAGTACTGGCCTCATCATCCCAATTCATAGGCACCCGTATTTCCTAGATTTCATTCCATGTCCAAAAGTATGCTTGTGTCAACACCAAAGCGTTTAATTCAATTCAATTCGTTTTCAACTCCACCTCCGTCCCACATTTTCTCCACACACTCCCCGTTGAGGTAGTTACGTCAAAAAAGTGCCAAATTAAAATCGCAAAAACTACTTGGCGCCACGGACATAGTAATCTTGCCGAAATTGAGTAAATACCGCATTATGTCATCATCATCACAAAGCATATCTGCATCACGAATTTGTACCGCTTCATGTCCAAAAAGGTAATTTTCGCCTCACCAAAGAGTTAAAATACTTTCACCAGCACTCCGGTGAACTCCTCCTTTCACGTCGAATCACGCGACCCCCATATCGCCCATATCCCGCTTCATGTACAGAAAGGTCAATTTCGCCACCAAAGGGTTAACATGCTTTCACCAGCACTCCTGTGCACTTCTCTTTTCACCCCAAATATTGCGATACCCATATCGCCCATATCCCACTTCATGCACAAAAATGTCCATTTCGACACGCCGAAGGTCTAAAATGCTTTAACCCGCACTCGTCTGCATTCCTCTTTTCGCATCAACTCAGGCGATAACTATATTGCCCACGTTCCGCTTTATGTACAAAAAGGTCCATTTCGTCATTCCAAAGTGTTAAAATGCTTTCTCCGACGCTCCTGTGCACCACTCCTTTCACCCCGAATCACGCAATACCCTTATCGCCCATTTTCCGCTTAATGCCCAAAAAAGTCCTTTTCACCTCTCCAAGGGGTTAAAATGCTTTCACTAGCACTCCTGTGCAATTCTCCTTCCATCTCGAATCACGCGACACCCATATCGCCCATATCCTGCTTCATGTACAAAAATGTCCATTTCACCACTCCAAAGGGTTAAAATGTTTTAACCAGCACTCCTGTGCACTTCTCCTTTCACCTCGAATCACGCGAAAAACATTCCCCATGTTCCGCTTCATGTACAAAAGTCTTCTTTTCGCCTCATCAAGGGTTAAAATACGTTCACCAGCGCTCTTGCGCACTCCTCCTTTCACCCCGAATCACGCGACACCCATATCGCCCATATCCCGCTTCATGCCCAAAAAGGTTATTTTCACCTTGCCAAAGGGTTAAAATGCTTCCACTAGCACTACTTTCGCCTTGAATCACTCGACGCCCATATACGACTACACCACAATTTCTTTGAACATATTTTTCAATTGAACAAATGCATCCATATATTTTTTTTCTGGTGTACGACGTCGACGACTTTTCTCGTTCCAAGCAGTTCGCATGGTTCGAGACGCACAGACGAGTACACCGATTCGATTACGTGCCGACCAATGTACGACCCGTGTGCGGATCTCCATACATTTGCTTTGGAAGTGGAGTTCAAATCGCAGACGAGCCGATTACGAGACGAGTACGAGACGACCCGTGTGCGGACGGCCTAGTGGCGATAGCGTTTGTTAGAAAATGGCTTAGAATGTCATTATGAGCCAATTGCTAGCAGGCATGATGGCCACAAAGCGCTATCTGCGCAGATTCACGTTAGCAACTGACAGTGATGGGCCTGTCTGTAGCAGGCACTAAGTTCCTTGTTATCCCAATTTGATTTAGATAACACTGATAACGACAAAAAAAGACAATCAGCCACACAGCCGAAAATCGATATTTGCTGTTTACCATACTTGCTGGTATGAAGGATCCTGTTTGGCGATTTTTTCCATAACAATCATAACACACAATATATATAAAAAAGGATGTTCTATACAGTCCGTCTTTTCTATGCTCCTACATTTAATTCCAAGAAGGAGCGTCGGATTTCAAAACATTGCTTGTTATTCGTTCACTTACCAGTAACTTCGATGAAGGACGAACGTAGTCCTTTCTGAGCGCGCTTTACACAATCGAAAGACGAGTTTGTAAAACACACTACCTGAAAATGAAAAACACGACACACTTTTAATTGAAGGGAACACTTTTCTCAAACATGATTGGGTTTACTTTTGCACAAAGGACTTTTTCTGCAGAACCGAGCACAATAACAGAATAATTTCTGTCACAAGGATTGACCCCATTTGACATTTCACTATTGTGAACAGATGACGACCCTTTTCCATTGGAAGGATTCCACTTGTCATAAACGTAGGCACGTTGTGAATTTTAGCTGGGATATTTTATGCCCGCAGTAACATTAAAGGCGCCCGCATATTGCATCGCGTCCACGTGTTTCCTATTAACGGGATATATCTTTATTTTGAAAATCCGCTTGTTTTGTTCAGCAAAGACGGCTATTATCGTAAAGTTACGTAAGAACCAAAGAGCAGCGACAATTACGCTCGAGTAGGGATGGCAATATGTGTATCATATTGATATATCGTATCAACAATTAATCGAATAGGTGATAATGATATTAAAATATACATAATTGTTTCAAATTTATCGATTAATCGATATATCGATATATTTACATACCTTCCTTATTTTGCAATGGATTGTAGAGTTGAAAAGTTAAAAAAAAATAAATATTCAAAACTAGTTTCATACTTATTTATTTCAGAAGGAATATATATTTTGCGATTATACAATACCTAAAAAGTATTATCAGATTACCAATACATTTCTTAACGCACTCGGTAGTCGTGAGGTATTTATGGGTCCCACTCTACGATGTTGAATCTAGAGAGCAGGGTTTCAATCCCCGGTGCGTAATAAAAAAAAACTACGTTTAGATATAACTCCCACATCTAAGCTTAGAACATAGAAGCATGGAATGAGCTTGTCCTGTATGTCTCCATAGAAACAGTGGCTCCAAAATCTGGGTACTAAGTCGACATGTGTTCGACAGTCAGCTAACTCAGTAGACCGTTTAGTAATTATGAAATTTAAATATTGTAGAATTGACATTTGCTTGTGCACAATTCCACAGTGCGGTCAACATTATGTCAATACCAAAACGCGAACTGAGTAGGCTGACTGTCGATATTCTGACAAGAATTGACATTTATTCATGCCCAAATCGACAGAACAGTCAATGTCAATATCAAACAACAACGGAATAGACTGGCTGTCGACTTATTCGCCAAATGTTGGAGCCAGAGACATACAGGACAAGCTCATTCCATGCCTCTATGTTATAAGCATCTAACTCAGTAAAAAAGGCTTCAAAAGGAAAAAAACCTAAACTGACTACGTTCATGACACACAACGGATGGCCTACTGTTGTGAATTTGTTTTATGAATTCTCTCCAGTGAGTTTCTAATGGACACAACATGCTGTGGCAAATGTCATTTTCTCCATCATTCTCCGCTGACTGGGACCAGTATATGCTGACAATTCGGAAGTGACACCTGCGCTTTCGTATTCATACGATTTTTTGTCTGTAGTCAGTTTTGAGCTGTGAAATTTGACAATTGATGGATGACTGGATGCGACTGGGCTCCACAAAGGTGGATACACACTTGTGTCCAAAATCTAAATTTCCCCCAGTCGAATCTAAAATTCACCGTCAAATCCATACATCGACCGGAGAAATTTTGAATTGGACGCGGAACAAATTGAATTTTGGACGCAAGTGTGTGTAAGGCTGCGCGGACGTTGGCACACGTTCGCGTGTCGCGTTCACGTGTTTTTGATGTCAAACGGTTCGAGTCTATGATTTCCAACCAAAGACGCGAATCTGTCAATATGACAAATGCTTATGTATTGTACATCCTACTACTCTCCAGTCGTTTGTTTTGCCACTCAATTCTTACCTAATTATCCGTTTTAAAGCACAATAATGAACCCAATTAGTTGATACGACAATAGTCGAGCATTTGTCATATTGACAGATTCGCATCTTTGGTTGCAAACCATAGACCCAAACCGTTTGACAGTAAACACGTGAACGCGGCACGCGAACGTGAGCCAACATGCGCGCAGCCTAGGTGTCCACACAAAATAATGCACATGGAAAAAAACCGCAAGTGTCCACACAAAATATGCACATGAAAAAAAAAACACTTTCATTTTGAGCCGAAAGTGTACATGGATAAAAAAGCGGAATAGTAGGGAGATTCATGTTCACGTCGTATTTGTCGCAGAGTTGTAAACTGTAATTTTACTATGGAGATGACAGAAGTTTTCGACGAATGCGACGTTTACGACATTTACGACACTGAGCGTAAATCCCCCTAGTGCATGGATGCACTATTGCACAATTTGTTTGCACAAACATCGTGCTGCGAATGAGAATTTACTCACACTCGTTTAAATAAAACTTGACCGGATAATTCTGCAAGCCTGGTTGGAAATATCAACGCCATCTAGATATACAGGCCTGCACTCAGCTGATTTTGACGGGAAAATTACGCAATTATTTCCTTTGATGACGCCATCGTATCCACAATCCAGTGGTCGGCGACTGATGGCGGCGAGTCCCCGGTATTTGTGCGTTCAGTGTTTATTTGTTAGTAAAATTTCATCTCGTGATCCGAGAAAATAAACACGTGCGCGATGAAAGTGTGTCGTGCGGTCAAAAGATGTATTTTAAGTGTAAAACTGTTCCACGATACTCTGCAACTGATCCCCGGGGCTGCGGCTTCGACCAAATTGCTACAAGTGTCCAGAAAGTGTGTTTTTAGAGGACTAAAATGCCGTCTGACGCAATTCCAATTACAATATAAACATGTATGTCGTGCCGGGGACATGGTCGTGTGCATTCACTGCCTTGGCGAATGGCGAATTAATGACGTACGCGATCAGCTGAGCGCAGGCCTGTATATCTAGATGGCGTTGGAAATATGTACTCTGGCACTCTGGGCAACACGAACACGTTTCACACATACGAAAAGTAGCTTGCTAGCTTGCGTTTGTGTAATGAGTGTTTGTTACCCTATACCACACTCGGTAGATACGCAGAAGAACGCGCCTTCTATACACCACTCAACCACCCCATTCATGGCACTTGGAAATATTAGCAATTGGCTTGTCTCCACTTCTGCTAGCCGAATGGAAATCGTGACTTCTAGCGTGACGGAATTTTTTTTAGAATGACCCCCAACCATAAGACATATCCATGTCAAAAATGGTTATGATTCACTCCCAATACAATCTAAAGGGGACTACAGACCTTCAGTTTAACTGCGCAGATATCTGTGCTAATATCTGTGGAAAAATCTGCGCAGTTATCTGAACTGAAGGTGTGTAGGCTACATTCGATTTTCGCTAAATTAGTTCCGATATTTTGTACAGTTCTATCAGTTTTGTCGAAGTGTTCACATCGTACGTGGCTGAGCAAGTATCTTTTTAGTGTTCCCGACTATTCTATATTTCCTGTGTTGTTGGTGTTTTACTGCGATCTATTGTATCTTTTATGGTATCTTTCTGTGCTGGACTTACTGATGAACGATGCGCTGGGTTTTGGTGGATGTGGATGAATGTATGAAAGAGGGGAATGTACTAGAGGACAGGGTGGCCATTCTGAGATGGGCAACCCCATTTTTTTTTCTTTTTTGACTTCAGATTCGGAATCAGCGACCCAAAATTACCCTATAGTTCGAACCAGCCAAATCGGACAAGTATTTCCCGATGAAAACAGGGTGGTCATTCTGAAGTGGGCAACCCAAAAAAAAAATTTTCTTTTTTGACTTCAGATTCGGAATCAGCGACCCAAAATCACCTTGTAGTTCGAACCAGCCCGATCGGACGAGTATTTCCCCATGAAAACAGGGTGGTCAGGGTGCATAGCCAGAAAAAAAAAATGCTGGATGCAGATATGCTAGCACGAAACGGCTGCAGGTACATGTACAAAGAGTGAAACGGGCAACCTAGGGCTACATGCGGGGGCTCGCAACGCCCCATTTCCCCATGAAAACAGGGTGGTCATTCTGGGGTGGGCAACCCAAAATTTTATTTTTTCACATCAGATTCGGAATCAGCGACCCAAAATTACTTTGTATTTCGAGCCAGCCCGATCGGACGAGTATTTCTCCATGAAAACAGGGTGATCATTCTGAGGTGGGCAACCCAAAAATTTTTTTTTCTTTTTTGACTTCAGATTCGGAATCAGCGACCCAAAATTACCTTATAGTTCGAACCAGCCCGATCGGACGAGTATCCCCTCGAAAACAGGGTGTCCATTTTGGGGTGGGCAACCCCAAATTTTTTTCTTCTTTTTTGACTTCGGATTCGGAATTAAAATTATCTTCACTTGAAACATACTCGCACAACGTTCACATTATAGTGAAACTACACCTATACGAACATGACCGCGAGTGCCACTCGCGTAAAAGCACGTATCAAGTCTGCTACAGACAATGGCCGATCGCCATGGTTCGAACTACAAGGTAATTTTCAGTCGCTGATTCCGAATCTGAAGTCAAAAAAGAAAAAAATGTTTGGGGCTGCCCACCCCAAAATGGACACCCTGTTTTCGAGGGGATACTCGTCCGATCGGGCTGGTTCGAACTATAAGATAATTTTGGGTCGCTGATTCCGAATCTGAAGTCAAAAAAGAAAAGAAAAATTTGGGGTTGCCCAACCCAGAATGACCACCCTGTTCTCTAGTACATTCCCCTCTTTCTTACATTCGCCTACAAAAATTCCGCATTTCACAGCCACACAAATCGCAAACCCGAAAAAAAGATACATTGCAAAAAAAAAGATACATTGCCAAAGAAAAGATACATTTCTACACAATTGGCCGTCCTCAATCATCCTCTCACCCAAAACGAAACATTCACATATCAGTACGAGAGCGAAATCTCTGTACAAACTAGTGGTTTCATGGTCATTGCGAAATTTAGTAGAAAACTGATAAAACTGAACGATAAACTGTGTAATCTGCGCAGATTATCGTTGCAAAACAGGGTCCGAATGCACAGATCTCAGATCTGCGTAAAAATCTGCCAAAACTGTGCAGTTCACACAGATTATCGTTCAGACATGATGTCACACGCGATAAACTGAGCGATAAACTGAAGGTGTGTAGTCCCACTAACACTAATTTCGGTTAACTATTATATGTTTGTGGAATTTTCGTATACTACAATATATATTTGATATTTCCATTGCACAGAAACTTAAATCATCAGAATCCGTCAAATTCCATAATCTAATATTTTAATTATTTGGCTCACTTGCAATAATCATATATGAGTACACCATACAATCGATATATCGGCAGATAAATATTGATCGGCCGATGAGCAAAATCGGTGCGATTTCCACATACAAAGGCGGATCCATTAACGGGCCGACCGATCGGCCGATCGATCGCTTCTTGCTAGGTCGGTCGTATGCACTGGAAATATTTCCCTAATAAAACAATTTTATGCTGGCAATGCTCTCGGTGAACATATCAAAACAAACTCAAGCGCCAGCTGACAAGGGAAATTTTCTCACACATGCGAACCGGTGTTGTTTCACGCATTGCCAACTGTCACGAGCTGAAAATTCTATCTCACCTTTTTACATAACTATTTTGACATCTTCATCAGACCGGGTGGTGTTACGAGCCAAGCTCAGGGAATCTTGTGAATTTGGGTGAAATAATTCCCCGTGCTTAAAGTTTTTGCGTGTGAAGTATATAAAACTCGAAATTAAGATGAATGCTGCACCGGCCGGCTGCAAATGGTGTGCAAAAATTGGCTTGAGGCCCCTGACTCGTGAGAATGTTCTTTACTACTACATCCCAATGCATAGTGTGGCCTCATATGCGGCACTTTCAGTGAACATCATGAACCCTGCCTTAATGGCAAGGTGAGCTTCAATTCTTTACCGTTTAGTGGTTCGACTTTTTAGCACTTTTTTTCTCTCCAGGCTCGTGCCCAAAAAGGACATTACAAACGTCCTGCTGCTCCACACCCTGTTCGGAGTCACGTTGTATATTTACAGCAGGCCCCACTTGAAGGCAGTGACGAACGGCAAGAAGGCCGCTTACAGGTAAGTGATCCTGCTAATTTAATCACAGGAGGCAATTGCGTATATATAAATAATTCATTGTTTGCAGCTTACTTGGCGGCGCTCTCTTCTCAATGGGCTCAGTGCTTTTCTGGGCTATCGCTCGCAGCTCAATGGCAAAAACGAATTGCGTGGCCACCATTGCCGGTTTGGCTTCCGGTGCCGTCATCCTCAAGCTAAGCTACGACTACTTGGAGGATTGTGACAAAGCCGTGACAAAATCCCAGTAGGAATAGTCCAGGATTTAATCATTAGTGAGACTTAAATAGCTGTATAACGTTTAGCAAGATTCGGGGGTCATCAGCGCCCTCCGGCATTTACTCGTGAAAACCACCAGAGAAGACTTCGAGAAAACATCGTCGTCGTCTGGATGAGCGTCATGTGTGCAATTTGTTCCTCTTCTTGTTCGACCGTTAATTTGCTGTATGTTTATTTAATAGTTTAATGGATTTTGTAATGGAAAAGTAAAATATGTGAAAATTCAGTAATTTCAAAGTGTAATAAAGTATTTCTATGGAAGTGATGTTTGGACTTTGAAACCTGCAATCAGTGTGGCGGTGGTGAAATAGAAAAAAGTACTTGTTGGATTTTTCTTTTGGCACGCATATACTAGTACGTATCACCAAAGTTTCTACTGATTCGCTGGTTACACACAGAAGTTCGATAACTTTTATCGTTACGAAGTAATTTAACATGCCACTGATTTGCTTCCCTGCAGAGTGCAGTGCGCTGGCACATTCCGATCAACTATGTAATTGCTGTGAGACAAATGCTTTATTTTGGTTTTAGTTGAAGCGTGAATCTATTTTTGGCAGACAGTAGAGTGCAATGGCATTCCGAATGATGCGATATGTCCAATGAACTATACCCAGCTCGTTTGGATGCGCGTTTCTTGTACTCGTGAACAACTTACCGGGTAATCAAAAATTGTATTATTTGGTTACTTGCAAGGTTATCGATAATCAGCGGGCGCATGTTATCGATTTTTAATTGTTCGTATATTTAGTTGCTTATCAAAATCTATGACGAAATTGAGTCAGCAGTATATGAATACCGACGTTTGACATACAGTTAGTCGAACGACTAAAGTTCGATCGTATGCGCCATATAGCAAAAAAAACACAAAACGAGCTCCAATGGGCCGTGAACTATTCCGACGCTTCATCGTTTTCTGTTTCTGGGACGTATCTCGCCCCAGGGACCTTTTGATCCCTTGTCCAGGAGAGTAGTTGGGGCAACCGGTAGCACAGTGTGTCTCATGTTTGACTACAGTCTCATGTTTGACTACCGGCGTTTCGGGTTCGAATCCCGTCCACGACAACGTTCGTGGCCATGGATGTGCAGGAGGTGCGTGCTGGCAACTGCATTCTCCGAAACCAGATTATGCCGACGAAACGTCAACTGGGCCACATGGAACAGTTGACGCGCTATGCCCCACAAGGAGTTAGGGCACTGCCATCATCATAACCGAATATAAATTATAATATTACTTGATAAATATTTAAAATAAAATTCAATTGTCATCAAGATGAACACGCTGATCAAGGCAGTCTTTAAATTAATTTACAAGAACTCAGGATTGACCTCAGGCAGTAACAAGTTAATTTTTATCTAGTCATAATTAAAATTACATTATTCATTTATGCAAAAGCCATAAAATTGTCTTTATAAATTGTCCCTGGGGCTACGCAGCTTCTGACGGCAACTATTCTTTGTGCACGCTATGCAGTGCATATAACGTGAAGTTAAGAACTCACATGTACGGCACACACACTAAAGTTGTTTACGCATTCCACAGATTCCACGGTTTTACAGCACATCGCGCGATCAGATGTTTACATCGTCCCTGTGGCAGCCGGTTCCACGTACCGAAACGACTCGTTTTACGGCGCCAAACCGCTCCAATGCGAAAAGGAAGAAAATGTGTGTGTGTTCCATATTTTTTTAGACTGTTTTTAGGCGAATTGGGAGCATCACATGTCGGCGCTACTGCTCTCAATTATCCTACACCACGCCGGTATTGAAACCAACCCAGGTCGCTGCATTTACAACAGGCCACTTCACCGCAATACCTGTGAAATGCAACTGTTGCGATGAATGGTGCCATTTGAAAAACTGTTCTGGTCTGTGTCATCATAAATTATGAAGCGAATCTATGTAAAAATAAGGACCAGTAATCATCTTCTATGCCCCACACTCCCAGTACGGCGCTGCCTATTAACACAGCGGGCTCGCAGATATCACCAGTGACACCTGTGAACAACAACACCAATTATCAAAGACCATCATAACAATTCAACTTAACTCTAGCTCCGGCGGTTGCATACTTTCGTTGGAGCAACTCAATTGTAACGGGATTAAAAATAAGATAGCAGAACTAACTGCATTCATGGACAGAGGAGCCATTCAGGAAACAAAACTTAGTGCCAATTCGACCCTCAACTCATACGGTGGTTGCAACATCTTAAGGAAGGGCAGATTAATGAATGCAGGTGAAGGAATTGCGCTTATTATCCACCGTACTGTACAATACCGTGAGATATCTCCTACCACTAATGACAATATTAATACAGGCGATTGCGGTTCAGTCAGGAAACACAGAGATTGGAGTTTTCAATATCTATGTTCCAACTTTCTCCAGTTGTCCCTTTGGTTACAAAACTTACATATATTAGTCCCTTCTTAACTGGACAATACTTATACTTGGAGATTTCAACGCCCATCATGAGACGAATCGTTGACTGTATCAAAGGTCTTTGATAAGTCAAGTGCCACCAGAATCGTTCTTTGGCAAGGTCGGGATTGGTTGAGACCATTAAATATTTGGGAAGTAATGGCATCCAAAGAAGTCGTTGTGCTGGGCATTCGTCTGAAGCCGTGTTGATGGTTGCTGCCATACCGACAAGTGAGGAAACGGCCTTAGTCAACCATCAACACGGCTTCAGACGAATGCCCAGCACAACGACTTCTTTGGATGCCATTACTTCCCAAATATTTAATGGTCTCAACCAATCCCGACCTTGCCAAAGAACGATTCTGGTGGCACTTGACTTATCAAAGGCCTTTGATACAGTCAACGATTCGTCACTTTTGGACATCAGTTGTGTTTCGCTTCCAGTTCAGTTAGCCAAGTGGATCGCTAACTACTTCGCTGGCAGACAATTCACGGATTAAGCAGGGTAAGGAGGAGCGACCGGTAGCGCAGTGTGTTGAGGCATCAGTCTCATGTTTGACTACCGGCGTTTCGGGTTCGAGTCCCGTCCACGACGACGTTCGTGGCCATGGATGTGCAGGAGGTGCATACTGGCAACTGCATTCTCCGAAACCAGTTTATGCCGAGAAACGTCAACTGGGCCACACGGAACAGTTGACGCGCTATGCCCCACAAGGGGTTAGGGCAATTGAGAGAGAGATTGAGAGGACTTCCACACCTGAAGGACTTCAAATAATCGCTTGAAGATCCCAGCCCTGAGATGCTGATCGAGGTGATCACTGGAGAAAATACTGATAAAGTCGAACAATTAACACTGGAAGCTCGTAAACCTAAAGAAATTATTGGAGTATACCCTACAACAATTTTAAATATCCTGCTTGGCTACTTTGATCTATTGAAGATGGTGCAAGATGGCCAAATGGGCGCTGACACGCCTAGAAAAGACCCGATTAAATCTTAAATATCTCGCTATTCCTCTGTGTGTTCTTTGGCAAATGTTCTTCACGATAAAGAAAAGGAAAAGAAAATGAATTATTTCCCATATTCAAGCACAATAAGAAATAGTCATAGTTCAATGGAAAAGTTTTCTCCTGTCAATTTATCTCATTAATGATCAACAAGACAGCTTCTAAAATTGGCATTTACAAAAGGGAACGAATGTTTATTGTCCAACGTGAAAACAGTTTACGCTTTCATCACTAATGCTAAATATAATAGGCGTGTTAAATGCAATCACACAATTTTCTCCGTTTTATTCTTCACATTCCAATTTCTTTTTCACGACATAATGCATTTAATCGCCTCACTATGGAATTCATAGATAATAGTCCATCTGTGTCTTGGGTGATGCTACTATTGACTAGACATACTACCTAGTGCCACTGAGTCGCAGTTAACCTACTCCTCGTACGTAACTATGATTTATTGCACATACTCGTTGACGCTTCATTATATCTTGATAATACCATAGTCGTCTCTTGTATTGCAGGTTCATCATTTCAAGGCATTTTATCGCTTTTAAATTGCACATTGACTTTCCATCGTTCCATATGGATTGTTTCACCCGAGGCTTCTTTCATGTAGAATGGAAATGGATCTTTTTATATCGGAAACATTCCAAAGGAAATTTTCCAAATATGTTAGGTGTCGTCCGACGTTTGTAGTTGTCAACTAAATCAAAGAAGACGCAGCTTTCCCAAACTACAAATTTTATTTATATGTATATATATATTTCGGGAGCGACTTACCCCCTTCTTCAGTACAAAAGCTACTGTACTGAAGAAGGGGGTAAGTCGCTCCCGAAATATATATATACATATAAATAAAATTTGTAGTTTGGGAAAGCTGCGTCTTCTTTGAAATTTTCCATTTATCGAATTATGTTTATAATGTACTTACATACTACGAATTTTCCACAGTTTCTTAAAAAATGCTCATACTTAGCTCCACGCAGAGAAAAATAAGGATCTCTTCTTACAAAAACACAATACAAAACCCTCGTATTGCAGGCGCAGCCCTCTGTGCTCGGGCTTCATTTACTATGCCTAAATACAAAATTGAGACAAACTACATAATAGGAAAACTGACGGGATGTGCCGAATCTATTTATTTCATTGCCGTTCTGCTAATCCTATGCGAAGGATGAGGCTGAAATGAAACCAACGCGAAGCCGTGTATGTTTACGAAGGTAAGGTGAAAAGTTCTCGGCCGGACACAGAAATACCGTTACAATCAGCAAAAGTTTATTTTTACTGCCCGCGTGCACGTTATTATTTCGTATGACAAGTTTCAACTTGTTCTCTCGAGTAGTTTGTTATTGTTAACACGAATTTTTGCAGTAGACGTCTTACGTGTTTTTCGTTAAAATGGTGAAACTTGAATATCGTACGGTCATAAAATTCTTCGTTTTGGATGGAGTAATCCCGAAGGAAATTCATCCAAGGATTTCCGCAGCAACCTTTGCACCGATTCAAACGGGATCCGACCGATTTTGTGCGGCGATTTGTCCACATAGATGAGACTTGGGTCCACCACTACACGCCAGAAACGAAACAGCAGTCGAAGCAATGGGTGGAACCCGGTGGTTCAGCGCCAAAGGAAGCGAAGTTGATCGCATCTGCCGGAAAGGTTATGGCCAGCGTGTTTTGGGATGCGAAAGCGATCCTTTCAATTGATTACCTTGAAAAAGGCAGAACGATAACAGGCGAATATTACTCCAAACTTCTTGACCAGCTGAATGCCAAAATTCACGAGAAGAGGCCTGGCATGAAGAAGAACAAAAAAATCATCTTTCACCTGGACAAAGCACCTGTACACAACACAAGTGTGCGTTGGCGATGGGAAAACTGCGGGATTTGGGGTACGATTTGCTCGACCATCCCCCCTATTATCCTGATTTGGCACCCTCAGACTTCCATCTGATCGCAAACTTTGAAGAAATTTGTTTCTGCGAAGCGCTTCCAATTATTATTATTATTATATATGTGATTATGTTACACTTTGGCATTCCACCGCAAAAAGTTCGACTTAGAAATATGACAATGTCAGAACCAACAGACAAAGTCAGAATCAACAACAATTTGACTGAATCATTCAACACGCGAGTCGGATTGAAATAGGCTGATGGGCTGGCCCCTTGTTTTTCAATCTTACCCTTGAGAATACGTGGTAGAGATATACAGAGATCGCGGAATATTCACTAGGCAATTAAAATGACCAAAGAGTGAACGACTTCATCTACCTAGGGGTGAATATCACCAACAATTGCGGCGAAACTCTCGAAATCAAGCGTCATATCTAGATCGCTGAAACTTAAAACTTTTACTAGATGTTCTCCATTCTAAAAAGTAGTAAAATATACCTTCGAAAGGAGAGTCCTACGAAGAATCATTGGAGCGATGGTTGCTTTATGGCGGAAGGGGTACAATAATGAGCTATACGAGATGTATGACGAACCAGGTCTCCAAATTTGATAAGCTACGAAAATTGTGGGCTGGGCTGTTGTTGTTAATTACCTTGACCCCTCAAGGTCCATGGGCATTTTTATGCCTTGTTGACGTTTCAATAGCATATCTACTTTTCGGAAGTGCAGTTGCTAGCATGCACCTCCTATCTGCGCCGTCTTTATACTGACAAGTTCGGAACACTGTGAGAGTTCTATTAGTACCCACAGGCAGTTTTTGATCGCGCCGACATTTGAGCTACGAGCTCTAGATTAGTATCATAGAGCGGTGACCGAACGACCACGGCAACCGAGCGCGGTGGTCAACATTCAAAGTTGACATCAAAAGTGGAAAAGGTCGTCGTCGAACAATAAAGCGCTAGGCGGACTCCATAGACGAAGACAGTGATGAACTGCTCAGCTTCCGAAACGCTTCCGAAACTGGAGGACACGATGCCGAGAGCAAGAGAACTGGAGGCGATGTCTATCATAAGCCAAATCCCGCAAGCTGATAGGTAAGTAAGTACACCTATTCTTTTTCAACCGTTCACCGCGGCGACCTGGCAGTCAGGCACAATAGATTTCCAAATCGCTACAGTGAACTACTCAAATCTAATTGATAATATCAATCGCACCTTTTGCACTACGTACTTCCAAACCTATCCTGGTAATGCAATCAAATCGCACTGTGCCCTGAAAGCCTCTGATAATATCGAAATAGAATCCAGCACTTATTTGATCTCGATAGTGTCAATTCTGTCCATAAATAAATACGCGAGTTGCACCGCTTTCCACTTTAACCGAACGGAATCGTGGATAGGCAGCCTGGAAGCATATCTTCGACTTGCTAATGTGCATTTTAGCGCGCCTTATATGTATGTTAAAGATTTGAGTATGGATGTATGTTATCCGGTTCGCCAAGGAAAAATGCAAACGGAATAAAATCGATTTCAGTCCAGGTGAGACTAATAAATCACACAATTGACTTATTTGCAACATGTGGACTATAGAGTTATATTGGATCTAAAGACGGGAACATTTATCAAAAGTGGAATTTCTCGTTCCTTCGGTAGTAGTTTTCTCTTTTTTTCTTCTGACTGATATCTTTTCAATATACTGCTCTGGCCAATTTATGCAATTTCACGGAAATTCTTTCAATTGCCACAATTTTTCTCAATGGTGTAAATAAACAAACAGCTTGTTGATGATCAGACGATGATAATTTAGATGACATAAACTCCGCGACAAATGCTTTGGCTCACATATATTTAGTCCCAATAAATGCTCAATAAAGGACTGACTGCATATCTAATACATGTTTTATTAATTGGAAATATAAAATATCAGAAATTATACAGATGCATACAGCGTCGATTTATAGCAGATTCGATTCCTGACACAAACATTTAAACAGTTCTTTTTTTCGCCGACCTCCAGTCGACTCAGCTGTGAATCAATACATTAATTTGATAAAAATGAATGGAGTAAAAGCGGAACTTGCGTAATACTGACCATGTCACCTTCAAATTGCCATCAACCCGTAGAAACAGTCTCTCTACTACATTTCGTACCCCATCCTATTGTCTCAATTGGTCCGAAATCGCTTTCTTTCCAGAGCCTCTGTACCTTTGTCACCAGTTTCCGCTATCTCGGATATAATTACTAACGACGTTTAGACAGCGATGTATTAAGCACCACGGTCGAGGTACAATATTAGGATTAAATACTACCTTGCAGGCGAATTCTCGCTGTAACTCCCTGAAGTAACCACTAACCGCTGCTTCGCTTATCGCTAGTAAAGCAACAAGGATTTTAGTATCAGAAATCGGCGGGCGATGCTTTCAAAACGTTCCCTTATACATCCCTGCCTAGTAGATTTCATGTCTTATTCCGAGGGCGTTATGTGTACCGTTTCCATCTGGGGAAGATGTCCAGGGAGGTAAGTGGATATCACTAAAAGCACCTTGTCGTACTAGCGTAGTGGAATACTCTTTTCCCTAGTTGCTTGTGAAAATCCTATCGTGAGCGAGAGCAACAAAAATCAGTATAACACTCTAATAATTCCAGCTCATGCGACGAATGGTCCCCCTCTCGGACGGGATCTCGAAAGAGTTCTATCGATTAGACATTAACGAAGCACTTCATGAAACACAGTTTCAGCTCTCCAACGATCTGCAGGAAATCGGGGTTTTCAGTCCCCAAAAAAGACTGTCGCAGAAAGATTACCCAAAGAATTCTTCACGCGGAGGAGGTCTTCATGAACCTCTTTGGCGACGACAAGCGTTACTTACATCTCTCTCCGAAACGGCAGAGGTTTGAAGAGAGAGAGAGAGCGCCTGGCTAGCACGCCGGACGCCTAAAACAGAGTAAGTACTCAATTGACGAGCAGACTTCGATCAACTTCACCAGCTTCACACAATGCCTCAACGGCAGAAATAATGACTAAAAGAAGGCTAAGATTCCCAACTAGTAGGCACAGCGACCATGAAATCTATTGTGCCATAGCCTTAACTAATCCAACAGACCCTCAACCAACCTGATAAAGGCCAGTAGGTTCTTTGTAGCAGTACTCCTAATGACACGGGAGCTCACGGAGGTTCCCCAAAAAACATGAACCTGGCGCCAGCAACCGCCGGGCATTCACAGAGAAGTTGTTTGGTGGACTCAATGTCCTCCAGGCAAAGTCGGCATTCTCAGTGGACAGACCCATTTTGTTTAAGTGATATCTCACCCAGTGGTGAGGAAACCAACGATCAATCTCAGGTCAACTCTGCCCAAGCGGCTAGCTTCTGTGAGACCGTAGGAGTTGATAAGATCTTTGGATTGTCGCAATCCTAGGAGATTATTCCAGCGCCGCAGCCTTTCGCTCGTAGACCAATCCCTCACCAGCGCCCTGGCTGTGGCGCAGCTTAGATTGCAGTAGGGATCAGGTCCGAAATAGCAAGTTCATCCGTAGCTTCATTGCCATGAATGCCCCAATTCCCAGGTACCCAACATAGAGTGGGTATCAAAACACTCTTTCACTAGTTTCGATGAGAACTTATGTGAAGAAAGAGCCTGACTGTCAGAGCAGATAGCGATGTTAGCGCTAGTGAGCTTCTTGTACAGAATTGCTCTGGCGCAGGCTTCAATGGCATGGATCTCGGCTTAGAAACCGCTGGGCCAAATGCCCATTACGATTGAGATCCTGGTGTTCGGTCCAAAGACCCCAGCACCAACTCCTTGTCCCGTTCTTTACCCATCAGTAAACCACATGACACACCCGGGGCCAGGACAGAGACTGCCAATCTTCCATTCCGAGCGACTAGGGATCTCTCTCAATTGCCTTAACCCCTTGTGGGACATAGCGCGTCAACTGTTCCATGTGGCCCACTTGACGTGGTTTTCTGAGGTTTAACGCCCAGGCCAACTTCAGTGCACCAGCAAAGGACTATGTCGAGTGGCGCGCCTATCACCTCCCTGACGGTTGTATCAAACTTTCCCCTTATGATTATGGTTATATCACTGACGCATTTCATAGCATGATAACCACAATCACAAAGCCTATAGCGAGTAATTCATCTACGATAAGTAACCAGAAAAGTGGGGAAAGAACGCCACCCTGAGGGTAACCCTTAACACAAATTGAGGTGCCACCCAACGATGAGTAGATTTCGCGCCAGCAAAGCATGGCGTCGATTCACATGATCGTGACCGTAGGTATATCCCTGAGCTCAAATGATCTGGATATACTGCTGTAGCTAGTACTGTCGAAAGCACCCTCAACATCAATGAAGGCGCTTAGAGCGATTCCCCTGTCGTTAAGGTTTTTTTTCAATCGTTCCCACGAGATTGTGTAAGGCAACCACAGTCGACTTACCTTTTACATAGGCGAACTGAGGCATCGTAGCCAGGGTGACATGCATTTCATTATTTGCCTGATATACAGATCCAGTAACCTCTCAATCGTTTTTAAGAGAAACGATGAGAGAACGGCGGAAAATTCAATCAACACTGAAGATCTTTTCGGACGCCAAAAGACCGAGTATCAACCTCTGTGGCATTGACACATCAAGCGTGTGGGATAGTTGTACTTCACAATAGTTACTATGGTCTGAACATCTAAAGGTGAACACACGCACGGAGCCAAAAACCAAAATGATCCCGCTCCGAGCCAAAACTCACTATGTGTGTGTGGTTCAACTTGATGCCTCCGTGATCCACCACAATCACAGTTGGATGGTTCCTACGGCAGCCGGTTCTACGCACCGGAGCGACCCGTTCATCAAGAGCGGCCAAACCCCCTTCAACGCCCGAAGGAAAGTATGATAATACACACACTCGCCATGTTGCTACAACAACAACATCACAGTTGGATATTCGATTCGCCCCAAATCCATGAGCTAGAACCCAACTGCCGACATGATATCCGAACTGAGCGGATTCCAATTTTGTTTATATTTTGATTTCTCTCTCTCTCTCTGGTTCCTGTTAACCCCTTGTGGGGCATAGGGCATTAACCACGCCAACTTTCAACCTCGTCCTGTTCGCCGCAATCGCCTTCAACTGTCTCCACGATTTGCCTATTGAGTTACCATCGACATCAACTGATCTTCTCTAGGTGTTTCTAGGTCGTCCAACGCGGCGACTTGCATGGGTTCCAATCGAGGGCCTGTTTAGCAATGTTTTCCGGCCCTTTTCCAAGTGTGTAACCTATCCATTGCCACTTTCGCCTTTTTATGGAGGTTTCTATCCTGTACTGGCCATTAATGAACAGGAGGTCGTCGTTAGAAATGGCCTGCGACCAGCGCGTATGTAGGATGCTCCGTAGACATTGGTTCACGACAGTTTGCAATCTATCATAGTTGTTATCGTCTTGGTCACCTTCCAAGTTGAACAGCCATACAAATAAAAATAAATAACTGGCGCAACAGTCCAATTTGAACCATGGCCTCGAGATGAGTTAGCATCACCTCATTTTCTAGATCGTGACGGTCTTGTGCAGAGGTGTGTGATCAGCAACACGCTCAACCGAGTTATTTACCCCATAAATGGGTACTCATTTAACAGCTGAGTGGGCTCATAGTCCGACACGTAAATCTCCTTTTTTATCGAAAACTACCGCATTCAGTAGGAATCGAACCGAGGTCCAGTGCGTAGAAAGCGAACGTGCTAACCGTTGCGCCATCCGGACTACATTTTTAAATTGGTTTCGAAAATCCTGAGTTTGGTGCGTCTGGAGATGTTGTTGTTTTGCCAGAAGGGAGTCAAATTAAAAAAAAATCCAACTATCGTTTCACTTATCAAAATGCATTACAGAGAACTGCATCTAAATAAGTGAAAGCAGTTTGATAAAGCGATCAAATACCCGAATTACATATTACTCTCCAGACATTATTTCTATGAAAAAAAAGTCAATTGACTACCTAGCGGCAATTTTCCTATTAGCTAAACTCACGAGTTGTATGATCTTCTCGGGTAGTTTATCTGTTTAATCTAGATCGAAAGCTAGATATGATATGAGGCACAATATCGTATCAAGTGTATAATCATGTAGATCTAGACTAGAAGGTATAATTATCACATTATTATTATCGAAGCTGATGCCGAAGTTTTAGTTTACTATACCTTTAGATCCTTACGTCTACACTGATCGAGAGCAAGGCAACGATTATGACAGATTGACGGGTATTATTTGAATCGATTGATCATTGTGACATGGATACATTTTGAAACATCCATCCTAATTTCACCATAGGATAAAAGGTTTCGAATTTGAATTTGAGACATCGGATCTCTCTAGCTCAAAGAAATGTCGGATGTGCGCTATGCGGCGCTTGATCATTTCGAATATTTCCATAGAGTGCGCCTAGAATCGTGGTCATAATTCCGTGAACGGAGCCATCATGACTGCTGAGGCTGACTGCTAAAACGATCAACATCAATCACCCACCGACTCAGCATATTCTATTCATAAGCCTTTATAACATCATGCTAACCAATTTCCATCCACCAACGAAACAATTCCAAGGAGGTTATTAATTGCCAATTCTATTGGAAATCAGCAAAATTTATGAGCAATGTGTTAGGTATCATGTAACGTGTAGTCTTGCCTAGCTAATAGCCTATAGTCGACTTGTTATTTCGACTGTCAGTTTTTTTGTGCAGGCTCGCTGCTTTCCTGCCAACATGATCGTTAAGCGTCATCGGTGTGTGATCTGTGATCAGTACCGTTTGGCTAGGCTAGACCTTTGCAATCCTATCCATCCACCATCCGGATGGATCATGTACGACGAGAGTATCTATTCAGCCATAACGAATTGCATTTTCATGTTTTGTGTAGCCTCCAACTGCCATTTGCCAACTATGATCGGATCCACGTCTTATTCGAACTGTCTTTTAGCCATTGTGCAGTGATGCGTTGATGTTTTATGATCTTCATGTTGAATGCAATGAATCGCATGTTGCAAACATAAATTATGGTCAAGTGTGATTCCATGTGAACTTATGACCTATTGTTGTGATTAATAAGAGAAATTTATTGTTTAACGGTTTTAGGCATTTAAGGTAGGAATTTCGTCTACTTCGCCTTACGACAACATGTTTGCGAATGTCTAGAACTAAGCATGTTTTACCATGCGCTTTTACTGATAATCCTCACTATATTGGAGAGTGCTGGTCGACTGAGGTTGTCATAAATTTATATCCACGTATTTATCTCGTCAGAGTGAACGATTACAATGTAATGACTCGGACGTTGAAATGTCTGTGAAAGGTCAGATATTAGCTAAAGTAGGACTTGCGATTTAATTCTTCGACATTTATGAATGACAAGTTAATGACACAAGCTTTCTTCAAGGCAAAGCTGGAAACAAGGTCAAATTATTGCACGATTGATTCGTATTAAAAGAAATGGTAAATGACGTTTCTTTATGTAATAGGTGTTACCAATAGACAAGACAAGATCATTATTCATTTGATGTTGAATTAATATCTCTTGTAAACAGACATTTTTCTTATGGAAATCCAACACCTCATTTCAAATATGCCATAGCGCAAAACTGGTCGAAAGCTGCACATATGAAGATCTTCTCCGGCTCGCCGTCAAATCTACGCATAAGCCTAACCCGAAAGGTGTCATAACCCTTATACCCCATTTACATTCTCGCGAAGTAGCACGAGGAAGGGCGAGGCACGGGGATGTAAACATACTGCTCGCCCTGTACTCGTTGTTACTTGGCTCGCCTCGTTCGACTTCGCTCTGGAGGCGAGCCACTGCGATGCACGAGCACAAGACAGCCCGACTGCTTCATGTTCACCACACTCTCACTTCTTCGTTGCGGGTCACATCCGCGCAGTGGGAAATAATGTGTGCACTATCATAATCGGGCGCTTTTGTGAATATGTAGTTTTTAGTCGCGCGTGGAATTTGGGGTTTGAAAGATCAATAAATTGCACTTCTCATTTGTTTTAAAGTGCATTTAGATTTTTTCCTGAATGGTACCCCTTTTATCAAAAACATGCCCTATCTTGTTGGAAAAGCTGGTGTGAGGTTTTTTGGATCGCTGATTGTGAATCTGAAGTCCAAATGATAAAAAACAAAATGGGGGATGCAGAATGGCAACCCTTTTTCTGTACACACGGCCAATCTTGCTGGAAAAAACTTGTAGGGGGTTGTTTGGGTCGCTGATTGCGAATCTGGCAAATGGCAAAATACCAAATGGGGATGCAGAATGACAACACTGTTTTTTTTAAACACGACCAATCTAGCTGTAAAAAACGGGTGGGGGGTTATTTAGGTCGCTGATTGCGAATCTGAAGTCAAAATTGGAAAACTCAAAAATTAGAGGAGTTTCTGAACGCCAATCGTTTTTTTTTTTTCAAAAACACGGCTAATCTGTCTGGAAAAAGCTGATAGGGGTTACACGAGTGGTTTCGCTTAACCCAAACTCGCGCAAACGATTTTCAAGGCATGTACAACTTTGCTTCCGCCGTTTTCCGACAAACGGCTGCATCGGTGAGGGCTGGTCAAAATACGTAGTCCAAGGGTGTCACAAAGTGATTTTGGACGTCTGTGAACGTATCGACATCCCCGCATTAGTAAAATTTGTTTGTATTTTTAATAAGATTCGCGATTCAAAATGTCTCTTTTCGAGCCAAGTTCTCGTCATTTGCGGGAAGTTTTGATCTTCTGCTTCCATTTGAAAAAAAAACTGCAGCTGAGGCTCATCGAATGCTCTCAGATATTTACGGTGAGGTTGCTCTGAGTAACAGAACATGTCGTGAGTGGTTTCAACGTTTTAAAAGTGGCGATTTCAATGTCGAGGACAAGCATGGTGGTGGGAGAGAAAACATTTTCAAAGACGACGAATTGCACTGTTCGATGAAGATTCGGCCAAACGCAAGAAGTATTAGCTGAATCACTGGGAGTGACTCAGCAAGCCATCTCGAAATGCCTCAAGGTCATGGGCATGATTCAGAAACGAGGAAATTGGGTTCCGTACGAGTTAAAACCGAGAGATATTGAACGGCAACTATTTGCATGCGAACAACTGCTTCAAAGGCAGAATCGGAGAGGATTTCTACATCGCATTGTAACCGGCGACGAAAAATGGATCCATCAAGATAATCTCAAGCGCAGAAAGTCATGGGGAATGCCCGGACATGCCTCAACGTCGACGGCAAAACCGAATATTCACGGCGCCAAGGTTATGCTTTGCATTTGCTGGAACAAGCTCGGTGTGATATACTACGAGCTACTGAAACCGAATGAAACTATCACATGAGATCGGTATCGAACGCAATTGATGCGTTTAAGTCGAGCATTAAAGGAAAAACGACCACAGTAACAAGAGAACCACGACAAAGTCATCCTCCAGCATGACAATGCTCGGCCACACGTCGCAAAAGTGGTCAAGACATACTTGGAAGCTCTGAAATGGGAAATCTTGCCCCATACTCCCCAGACATCGCTCCTTCCGACTACCATCTGTTTCGTTCCATGGCGCACGGCCTGGCTGATCAGAATTTTCGTTCGTACGAGGAAGTCGAAAAATGGATCCAATCATGGATCGCGTCGAAAGACGCCTCCTTTTTCCGAGATGGACTCCGAAAATTGCCGGAGAGATGGGCGAAAGTTGTCGCTAGTGATGGACAGTACTTTGAATAATATTGTACATCTGTAAGTACTGTTTGACAATTAAGCTTTTAATTCCAGGAAAAAACGGTTTGTACACCCAATAATTAGTATCTTTCACTATACAAAGCGGCAAACTTGATAAAATGACGAAATGTTAACGTTTTTGTGCTAATCTTAACCCTCTACGGCCGCCAAACCTACCCTCGGAGGCTTGCCAGGCAAACCATTTTCGTATTCCTCCATTACAAAGAAACGATCGTGAAAATTCTAACCTTGATACTTATACCGTAACCGAATGGGCCGCCAGCTCCCCAGCTACAATGGAGCATAGCGCGACAACTATTCCATGTGGCTTAGCTGACGTTTAGTTGGCATAAGCCAGCTTCAGGCAGTGCGCGTTGCCAGCATGAACCTCCCATTTAGCCGCCTACCTGCGACAAGTCGGAAGAAGTTGTAGCTTATTACTACGCCCCACCACAGCGGGAAGACAACACAAGCATCCATTATCACGAACGCCGCGCCGCGGACGGGACTTGAACCCGTAACGACCGTAGTTAAACATGAGACTGACGCCTCTACGCACTGAGCTACCAGTCGCTCCTCTTTTCTAATAATTTATACTATTTGTGTCACTCGCCTACTTATCCCTCTTCCACTTGCGAATCTGCCACTGGTCATGCAACGGCGTCCCAATACGGCAAACTTCTCCCATAATCCGATTGGCACTGAATCTCTGGTCTTCCATACGAACATTGGATACAGATGTAGTACGCTCAGAGCAATCTGGCTTCTTCTTTGTTAGGGAGAAAATTGGCTTCCTAAACCTCATCACGGCAGGCGTATTCACAAGGGCGAAGAAAATCCGCCACCTAAGAGGTTTTTGCCTCCTGCAATGCCTGCTTTGAAAAGATGACACTGCCAAAAGTCCTCTTCTCTACACACCAAGAAATCTCGAAAGCCACAGATGAACGGGAAATCTCGAAAAACTGCATATAGTCAGAAAGTGAATCTGTTCTCCGAAATCGGTAAAATATCCACAAAAGGAAACAAGTGGTCTTACCGCACATTGTCATTATAGAAAAATCGACAAAAGTTCAGATGATTTATTTTCAGTGCTACGTCTACTATTCTGACAACTAGAGTTTAAAATAATCTCCCAACCGAATATTTTAGGGGGCACCACGGAATCAGTTATACCGAAATTATCGAATTAATACTAGTTTGCCTTAACCTTTTGTGAAGCATAGACTCCTACGCGCCATCGCGTTCAGTTTCCGGCCGTGTTTCATATCTCACCCCAATCTTTCCCAACGAAGCTTATCGTCCACTTATCTGCGCGATGAGATTCTAGGACGAGCCGTTGCCGGCATCTATATGGAAAGGGGTCCGATCGCATAGCCAACGTATCAATACGTCGATTGACATCTGTTCCATATGCTAACTAGGCTCTTCATTTGCTATTGTTTAAAAATCGACGAAGACATATATTAACGAAAGCCTCCACCTTTCTGGCAAATTACTTTCCATACACTGTTCTAAAAATATGGTATGAAAATAACATTCCAAACTGCTATATTTTCCAACAAACAAGAGACATCTCAAAACCATATATCCAACATACCATGTTCACTAACCAAAGAATGCACTAGATTTCCCCTCGATCTTGATTTCCAGTAAAGAGGACTCCTCAAGCCATTCGTGATCTGATGATAACCTATGTTATGATTATTTATATTACCTGCATATATTCCAAAGGCAACCAGTCGTAAATTATCATCTTGTTAGAATGTTATCAAACTATCTGCAATTCTTGTCTGCCTCGCGGAATTATAATTCGATCAAGCCAAGAAGATAATGCAGAGAAATGTACTCGTATGCACGACTTGGCATTAGATACATGGTTAATGGTTATTTCAGATTGCACTATTCCTAGCGATATCTGCATATTTTCTGTTTTCTTCCTTGAACTAAAGCGTCAAACAAGTTTCTGTTGCAAGTGAAAAAACCAATGTTGGACTATTAGAATATTTGTCAAACATGACCATAACAAATAATGTTAGCATAGGACAGTTATTTCCAGCCCAAAGGGGATATTAACGTCACTTTCTTATACGCTGATTACATCATCATTAAATGATGTGTTTCATTTGCCTGTCTTCGGGAATTTAATAACGACGTTCCGATAATGGTTCATCTAATTATGAAAAATCATTACTAACTGCGAAAATTAAGATAATTACATGTCTACTAGATGTGTCTATAATAAACATATATCAATTTGTTTACGTACTGTGGCTTTCACTTTTCTTAAATAAACGTGTCCGGTGTAATTGAACTAATTAATAGAAAAGCATTACGATGGTACGCTTGATTATTTATTATACAATAAATACTTATAGGATTCCAGGATATCACATTAGAATTTATATAAACCATTTGTGGGCGTTTGATAATTACCATCATCCGTTAACCTTTTTTCATTTGGAACTCATCAATTCTGAGTACTGTACTCACTGGCAATTGTTTTTGTCCCACGCAATGCAGCACTACATTTTTCAATAGAATATCTGCAAATCATTAGCTAAATCATAAATTGCAGACAAAACGCCCATGCATAAGACAACGTAACAACTTACTGGTACAGCTTAGGATTCAAGCGCATACATCTTATCTTGAATGATGATGGCTTTGGTTGCACCAACTTTGAGGACTTGAGCGGGCCATGGACGGTCATTTCATTTGCGCGATTCTCAGGGCAGGAAAATACAATAAGCCTGTGAATAACTGGACTGAACGGGTGTGTCTAGCCTGGCCATTTTTATTCAATTCTTTCAAATTTTTCTTCAGCAATTTTGTAAGTACGATCGGAAGTGCTGGACAATTTACGACAGGATAAGAGAACCTGGGAGATCTTACCGCATATTTCTTTGCCAGATCAAAGGAACAAAAACCGTAAAAGTAGCTGGTATACATGAATAATTGGCAGTGTCCTTAGAAGAATTCACCAGGAAACACGTTCAACAATTGTTACGCGAGTTTCACACTCTCATTTCATCTTGTAACTTAGTTCTCAAACAGTTTCCATAGTTATGGTCAGATATGACGACACAGTTAAAAGCTGCACAGCTTAACTGAGCGTCTGTTGACCGCTTTAGAATCAATATCTAAAGCGAATGCAATGAGTATGCAATAGGAGTGGAAAATTAAATTGGTCTGGAAATGGAGATTAAATTAACGGCAGACTGTATGGCTCCGATCTATGAAATAATCTAGGTGAATGCGGTATGTATTTGTTAACATATAACCGGATTATATTAAGCGACTGCTTTTGATTGAAGCAACCACAGTACAACTGAAGGGACAGTAGTGTGCACACAGACACGATTACAAGCCTTTCAATGCTTTGTATCCAAATGATTTTCCAGAACTTTGTCGTGTGTGATGAATGACTCGCCTCTTCGAGGGTGTAATGAACCACCTGTAATGGATCATATCCTGGTAGTGCTGCTTCTATCGACAGATCGAAAGCAGCAACTGATGAGTACTGATCTGTCGGTGGTACGAAACTAGAGGCCGAAGGTCCCATTACACCCGGACCCCGAAACAAGCGCGAGGGCATCGGAGACGTCCGCCAACCATTCCCATCCTTATCACCCAATTTTTTTTTTTTTTATTATTCCTCATTTTTGCTTCTCCTATTTCTGTTGTTTTCCCCAGGCCTATAAATTTTTATTAATACGTAAAAGACCGGCAACGAGCAGTGAAAACCCTGCCCACGTCCCCCGAACTAAGCTACAGCAAGCATAGACCGCTGCTTAGCTCGTTGAGGGGCCTTTTTCTTCGCCAGATGCCACGGCCCGACCTTCCCGGTCATTATGCTACCTTAGGCACTACTCACACAGGGATACTCAGCGGCTGAGAGACGGAGACTTGGAGTCTCGAGACTGTAGTCGCCCGTCATCTTCACACGGCCGCTACTAAAGTCGCGAGTTGTGCATGTCGGCTGGCTGAAGTGGTCATTGTACACGGCTGTTGCTTGTGGATCCGCGGGGTCGGCTTGCTTTCGGGGATCTTGTGTGTACATGTCGAGATGTTGATAGCGATAAAGGTTGACGTTGTGGACGGCAAGAGGAATATGGTTTTCGTATTGCTTATGGATGTGCGGACCGCCAACAGCTTCATGGAAACCTGGATTTGCACCTGTACGGTAGATTTGTTGGTTGGTATTGAAAATAGACATGATCCAACTAAGGTAGCGCTTACCTCCCCTACATATGTACCACTATGCTTCGCCCGGTCTAAACTTAAAATTATATAATTCGGCGAATTTTTCTACTTTCGCCAATAATTTTATATTAAACTCCTGATCACTCATAGTTTTGGAGTCGAAAGTAAACGGGAGCGAAATTAACTGCGAAGCAAACTCCTTTATTGTGAGGTGAGCGCTGAACTGGTAGTTCTTTATTTATGTTTCATATTTTTCGTTCATAGCCTGGACTGATATGCGACAGCGACATGTACAATGGTAATACCCCAAACAAGTCGACCCCGCACATCCATAAGCAATCCGAAAACCATATTTTTCTTGCCGTCCACAACGTCAACCTTTATCGCTATCAACATCTCGACGTGTACACACAAGATCCCCGCAAGCAAGCCGATCCCGCGGACATCCAAGCAACAGCCATGCACAATGACCACATACTCAAACGACATGCACAACCAGGTGACTGGGCGACTACGTGGCTCGTAGACTAGCATGTCGAATCTCCTAGCCTTCGGTCGCGTAGTTGTCGAGTATCCGCGACTGGAATATCTTCGTGTGAGTACCACCGTCTGATTACACATGCCAGATCTTTTAGTCGCCGGTTAGCCCAGTCGCTCAGGGACTTGAGTATCCCCGTGTGAGTAGTGCCTTAGACTCTGTCCCCACGGGCATCCTCGGATGCCCACCAAACCGTCCATTACAAGGGTTCGAATTTTGACGTATGGTTGTTTGTGTTGCGTTCTGACGGCTCTTTAATGGACGGGAAAGCGGGGCGGGGGTTTACTCTGAAGAGTTAAACCTAGCCTGTACGCTTAGTCTAGGAGAGTATGTGTCCGTATACCAGGCAGAGATGCTTGGCTTGTTGCATGCGTCAGACCACCTGCTGGAAGGTCAGGTGCGGGGGAAGAAAATCCTTATTGCATTGGACAGCCAATCGGTGATCAGACGAACATACACTCCAAATTGGTACTAGAGTGTATTCGAAAGCTCAACACGTGTGCCTCAGAAAATGAGGTTACACTGATGTGGGTAAAATTACTCATAGGTACAACAGGAAATGAGGTGGCGGATGCCCTGGCAAAACAAGGATCTGCGGCGACTTTCATTGAACCAGAAACCAGAGTTGCTCTGGGGAACGGCATGATTGGAGCGAAGGTTGGGAAGTGGATGAACTCCATGCATCAACGAAGATGGCAGGAGTTATCACTTGCAAACAAGCCCGGAATGCAATGACAAGCTCTTTAGGCAGGGAAGCGAAAAAGATACTCAGTTATAAACGAAGTACCCTAAGCTGGATAATTGCCTTGACTACAGGGCATGGTAATTTTAAGGCTCATCTGGCCAAGATGAAAATCGAGGAAGATGACGTTTGCAGACTAGAGGAGGCTGAAACGGCAGCACACATTGTGTGCGAATGTCCAGCACTGGGTAGCACGAGGTTGAGGAGTACAGGTAAGCACATGATAAGTGTGGAAGCCATGAGTGAACTCGGCCTTAAAGAAATGCTAGCAATAACTCAGTGATAAATAAAGAGGTCGGCGATTATGAGTCGACATCTGGAAATCACTGATGAACGGGAAGGGGCGACTAGGAACCCAAAACATTAGTGGTTTGCTTTGATATCCCCCGGAATACAATTATTATATTGCGTTGCGTTCTCCTGTGGGCAGGGCCGTCGAGAAGGAGTGGGGGCCGCCCCGGGCCCACGTGATTTTAAAGGAGCCCGGAAATTTGAAACATGAAAAGAAAAAAATCGATCTTTTTTTTTGTAAAAACAAGATACTAATCAAACGTTGTGCAAGAATAATTCTTCTAATTGAGCATGCAAATTTCGATTTTGCAACTTGTTTTATATAACAATTTTCAATTCCCTTCTTCCGGTGTTCAATTTTCGATTTGTCTCGGTGCAATTTCGGTGCCGCTACTCGGTTCACGCTCAATTTGGTCCAACAACAATGGTGAACAACTATTGGCCCAGAATGTCCCTATTTGTCCACGATTTTAAATACAGGCTTTTTTAAAGATTTTTTCATACTTTATTTTTAATGCATGATTAAAAACTTTCAAATTGCGAGCGTAGCTCTCTATGTTCCGACTCGTTTCTGTTTGATTTACAATTTACAGGCAATGGAAAACCCACGAACTGGCAAATAATAAAAATTAAATGCGTCCTCTACACACTGGACCAAATTCTGGTCCAACAAGTCATTACTGTCGTTTATCATTCACCGATCATTTAAAATTCCCCCCGCTGTTAGATTCATTATAACTGACGCTTTCAAGATGGACAATATCGTGACCCACTATATTCATGGTCCCACTCAACGCGCCCACCAGACTAGCGTAGATGGGCAAACAATGGCGGCCATCTTCTTGGCCAATGCGTTGGGCCATAGCCATAGCCGGTAGTGGTCAGCGTGTGGAGAACCTAAAGTAAATTTAAATTCCAATTGAAGGTTTTATTAAAGCTACTGCTCCCATTCCGCTCCTTCCTGGCCACTCTTTTTTCTACTGTTATTATCATACTCAAGAACAGTTCTGGGTTGTTAGAACGCCTACAACTGCACAAGTATTTCATTGGACTCACCTTCAAATCGTTGTCGTTAATCGCTCTGCGTCAATGTCGTGAAAACCTGGGTTAAACAATTTCAGCGAGATATTCACAGCGATTTACACGGCTCTACAAATGGAAATTACATCCAATAACACCCAGAAATTACTCGACTACAAAAAACTGTTGCAAAATTTGCATCCACCTTCGCGGCGATAGTGTCAACTACCCAGAAACAGCTGTTCCGGAATGTTTTGTATTTTTGCTCGTTTTGTTTGATATGGCGCGAATTTAAGTTTTCACAGTTGGCTATGCCTGTGGATTCAATTGGGTGGGAAATTTTCACCGATTGGGCAATGTTGGAGATGGAGTTTTGGTTTCCTTTTTTTATGTTTTGAGGCGGACGACGGAAATAAAAACTATTAAGAGTAATTACAAGATTGTTTATGGAAAATAAGTAGACATTTTGTCGTTCGATTCATAATTCATTCAAGTTTTGGTAAATTTCTGCTGTTCAACTTTTCAGAAGAACTGCCACAAAACATATGATTCAGGTGCATGTGCCACCGGTACTGTCAACCAGACAATGTTTTGCAATACACAGTAGTAGAATCGAAAGTGGTATCTAATATCGGTTATTATGTTGAATCCATCGCGACAGCAAATTTTAAAACTTTATAAGCATCTCATACGTTACGGTCACCAATTGAAGTACACAGACAAAAATTATTTTCTTGCCAGGGTCCGTGGCGAATTCCGTGAGAATAAGGGTCTGACGAAGCCAGAAGATATCGAATTTTATTTTAAGGTATGTATGTAGAGTATGTACTTATAGTAAATAGCTTCTATGCTAGCTGAAGTACTCAGCTTTGCTTTGGACATTTTATTGTATATGGAAGCCGCCCCCAGTTATTCATTTTTAGAAATCTCATGTAGACAGGTTCCATCCTCTTGCTCTAAGGTGAAGTGTGCCCAATTTTATCAAGCTCAAAATCTGTAGAATTGGATAAAAACAAACTGATCAACTTTATTCTTTATACATATACAGTCGCGGAGAAAGAAATACCGATAGTACAGAAAAAGGGACGACTTCAATATCTGAAGCCCCTAATTTTAATGACTAGTTTCAATTGATATATACGTAAATATTTAATATGCTAGCTACTATCTTGTATCTATGAAACCGTGTCGACACGGGCAAAAATAGAAACCCACCCATTGTGCAGAAATTATTGACGTAAAAAGATGCTGCAAGTGTCATAAATTTGGGCATATAGTAAAATACTGTAAGTGTTCCAGTGATATGTCCCAAGTGTGCAGGCAACCATCGATCATCTGATTGCCAAGCAAAATGTGCGACAAGAAGATGCCACGAAAGTTTAAGGGCAAGTTCTATAAAACCGTCGTACGTCCCGCACTCATATATGCGTCTGAATGCTGCAATGCTGGACTGTGTTTAAGACATACGAAAGTAAAATGACTGCGACTGAGATGAAAATGCTACGGATGTTAACCGGTATGACCAAAAAGGATCGCATCAAAAGTACCTACATCCGAGGCAGCTTGTTGATTGATCAACCAATCACTAAAAAGCTCGAAGATCGTCGTTTAAATTGGTATTGCCATGTTCTAAGGCGTCCACCTGAGAACTCAGTCATGAAGGCACTATAAATGAATGTTCCATTTGCTGGACCCAAACCCCGAGGCAGACGGAAACGCATATGGATCGATCAGATGAAGAAGCAACAACAACGCATTAATCTCGGCGATGAAAGGATCCAAGACCGAGCTGCCTGCAGAAAGAAGCTGAGATTATACCGCCAAAATGGGCGAAGTGCCAACACCACAGGCAGAGTTAACGCGAAGTCGCAGAGAGGTATGAAAGGGTAAGGAAGAAGAAGATTCGCAAGGTGTTAATATGATCGACACAGGAGAATCCGGATCGAAAGTCGGCCTGCTCTTCATCGACTGTGCTTTCTAAGTGATAATAAGTAATATCCTACCTTAAAAATAGAAAATAGCCCGTAGAAATCAGGTAAACTGTTTATTAGATATAGCATTGGAAAATAAAAAAATGTCTACACAACTGTTTTTTTTTTCTTAATTAAAGGGCCGTAATTGTCCGAAATTTAAAAAATGGGATTTTATAAATTTAATACAAATTGTTTGAAACAAAACAGGGACTCTTTCTTTCTTATAAAATTAATATGAAAACTAGAGATAAATAAGATAAACAGTAAAATGTTGGTCTTTATTCCAATCTTCTACCTGGTGTAGTTTTTGAGTAATTGCGTTGTTTTTAAAGTAAGGTCGGCGATTTTGCAAGATATAAAATGCCTGTTGCGAGTCAAATTGATATAACACTGGTCGCGTTAACTAGGGCCGTTTCGAATTATTATATTTTGTATAAGTTGTTATAAAACTCAAATTTTCCAATTCTCCCCACCACCAAAATCGCATAATTGTTTGTTTTGTCCCGTTTTATTTTATAAATATCTCCTTAATTAGTCTGGCAAAAAACTTAGCAAAGCTTTTTAAACTTGAGTAAATTATCTACAATTTGAGACTAAAACGAATCTTCTAGCTACTCTACTTACCTAGATAGAACTATTAAGACTGAAATCGCTATAAAGACATTTTTGCTCACAATCACACAAAAAATGGCCGAATTGAAAAATATTGGCCAAGTTAGACTTGAAATGAAATTATATTCATCTTTTATTTATGCGTTTTTCCATTTGGGCTTAAGTTTCTCGGATTTTGGTTTCCCAAAAGTTAAGATACCTTCTGCCACCGTGCAAACACAGTTTCCACGTATTTAGGACCTATAAAAGGTATTCATTAGAGATCAAAATTCATTATTTTATGATGTTGAGGCTTATAAGCATAAGACATCATGCTACCGGTGAGCGACGAATTCGTATCCGGTTGTTGTTGTTGTAGCAATGGTCAGAAGTTCGTTGTGTGAGTGTGTTACATGTTGTGTTGTTCTTCGTCTTCCTCGGTGTTGAGTGATAGGAAGGTAGCTGCCTCTACGGGGTTCTCCCACAGCGATCTGGGGGTCAGGTGAGTGGGTGCAGCTGGGCATCTGAAAACGTGGTCTATGTACATCATGAGGTGTACCATTGCAGGCGGGGCATGTGTTCGTAACATCCCGATCAATGCGAGACAGGTTGGAGTTTAGACGCGAACACCAACCCGACCTAAGTTGGGCAAGTGTCGTCCTCGTTGCTCTCGGAAGCGTTCTCTCGTCTGGAGAGATGGCTGGTGGTTGCGTCGAGAGGACTTTGTTTGGACCTAGTCTCGCAATTGATGCTTGTACTTCCTCGTGGTGTATTGCTGCGATGGCTGTTCTGTATGCGTTGTTGTCGAAGGGGTCCCTTTTGTACCTCTGGACGTCTCTTTCGAGGTCCCTCAAATCACGCGTGACATGCCTTGGTGGCGGCGTCTTGTCCATGAGGTCAGAATTGGGGTGCTCCTCACGATAACAACCCACCAGGTACTGTTTTGCAAGAAGTTTGTTGTGGTCCCCATCGTCCTCGTTTCCTGATGTAGATGGTCCTGGGAAGACATCAGGAGACAGCCAGTTACAGTACGGAGGGCGGCATTTTGGCAGGCCTGGATGTTATTCCATTGTGTGTCACAGAGATTCTGTGACCACACTGGAGCCGCATAGTTGGCTACAGACCTTCCGACCTTCGTATCCGGTCGTGGTCATGGATGTAGGCAACAATCTTTCCCGAATTGTCGAAGGTATGCGGCTAAATGGGCAGAAGGTGCTTGATATTGTAGCACCATGTATCGTCCGAAATCAGTTTTTGCTAACGAAACGTCAAGCCACATGCAGTAGTTGACGCGCTATGCCCCACTAGGGGTTAGGGCCAATAGTAATACCTTCTCATATAAACTTTATTGAAAATTAAAGTACATATCTGGAATTATTAATTAGTAATAAGTAAAGACTTTAGGTCTTTAGTATGTAATAAGTTTCATAATTCTTTAGCTAAGCCTCGTGATTTTTTCTTTGCGCGGCGTTTATACGATCGGGCATTCAGTCATCCAGTGATGCCTGAATTGGGCTTCCCCAATGCTTTGGTCCATTTTTATCCTGGGTATCTTCTTCGTTACCGGTAACTTCATGATATGCCAGATGTTATCAATTGAATTCAGGACTGTTTCCGGGCCGGTGCAATGGAAAATGTTTTATTTTCGGCGAATATTCTTTGGCTTCAAAGTGCAAACCATTGGGGAATAGACCGTCACTTTTTAGAAACCAATAATTAATCTTACATCTTTATTCTGAAAAATATATTATTATATATTTTACTCACTGATTTCGTACGATAACAACGGAGTAGAGTTATCCTGAAAAGATAGGTCATAATCGTCAATGCACAAAAAGTAATATGCTCCATATGAAGGGATAAAATTTTCTTTAAGAAGGTGTTGGTACTTAACGGCATTCAAGGCCAGTTGCCCAACACCATGATACGAAAAATACCCCACGCCACTACTATGTTTCATGCAGACGTCACCGTACAATTTCGGTTCCATCCATTCCATGCGAACAAACTCGCTCCAGATATCCTCAGCAGTTTTGATGTGGTTCTGTACGGTCATTCGTTTTAGGAGGTGATTTTCCTTTGGATTGGTCTGTCTTATCCGTCCGTAGCCGAACTTCCGCATTGTCGGCCTAGTTTTCTCAATTAAAAAAAAAACTCGCCGATGGAAAACTCGCTTAATTCCTTTTTCCCGCTAATATCGCGAAGACTCCAGTTAGGTTGCGTTTCTATATTGGACCGTGTCGACACGGTTTCATAGATACTTTGCGAAAACGCGAAGGGGAAAAGTATCACGAATTTTTTTCCGATCCGATTACTCCTTCAACAATTCCTAGAGTTTTGGCTGTTCGCTCTTGACAAGTTCTGTCACTCCATTCGTAAATAACTCTTTGTTGGCCTCAAAGTGCGTACAACAATTTGATATGGGAAACGGAAACAGGTGGCTCTGCGATTATACAGATATGATACCCATGAGTAACGCATTACTGAATGGCGATGCAAAAGATTAAAAGCAAAAACAACCCCAACTGGTGGTGTGTCCTGCTCTATAGAAAAACACTGTCTGGGTTCTAATAAGTGAGGGAAACGGAAAAGGCATGAAGGAAGCTGAGCTGAAGAAAAACCATATGGGGGAAAAACAAGCTAGGCGAAGGCTAGTTTGTCGAAGGTATGATACCCTTGACTTGCGGTGCGTTTGTCACTTTGAAATTAGTATGAAACTAGTTCCGATTTCACTGTTCCTATGGGAGATGAAAAGAGAAAAAGAAAAACGTTTTTCCAACAAAAACTTGTTTTTGGAACGGTCGTTCCTATGACAGCTATGCGATAGAGTAGTGCAATTTCAACCAAATTCAGGAATGTGATTTGGCGACAGAAACTATTAAATAATTTGAAATTTGAAAAAGATACCTTTATAAATAAAAAAGTTTTTCTTACAAAGACGGACTTTCGGACAGTTCGTTTCTATGGCAGCTATATAACGTAGTGGTCCGATTCCGTTGGTTCCGACATACTATACTACATACAGTGTGCAGTAGAAAGAAGTCTTTGTGCAAAATTTCAGCTCGATAGCTTTGAAACTGAGAGACTAGTTTGCATAGAACCAGACAGACCGACGGACAAAGCTTAATCGACCCACATCATCATACTGACCAAGAATATATTTAGTTTATATGGTCGAAGTAGATGCTTCCTTCTATGCATTGCAAACTTCATGACAAAGTTAATATACCCTATCACATTCGTGAAGGGTATAACAAAACTTTATCAGATATAGGAAGCGTTAAGCGAGATCTTAAAAAGCAGTGCCTGCTACTTCCTGGGAGAAACTGTGACGATGTTTGCTCATATTTCGTACTGTCATCTTCTTGGTTTTATGGTTTCTAATATTCATTATAAAAAAATTAAAATATATAAAACATAAAACTTAATCGAACATTTTTTGGTATTAATTTCCTTTTAGCGTGGCGAAACACTACTTCGTAACGGACGCGTGATCTAAGACATGTCATCTGGTCTACTTCGTAATATTCTGCTTCGCCATACAACATACACTCCTGGCATCTTTCAAGCTAGATTCAAATTTAAAAATCTTGACTACTCGCAAGTGCCTGTCCTAAACGAGGAAGATTTAGAAGAGCAATTTGTACGTGGTAGTGGTCCGGGAGGACAAGCTGTAAACAAGACGGCAAATTGTGTAGTTTTGCGACACAAACCCACCAATATCATCGTCAAATGTCACATACATCGAGTCGTTTCGGATAACAGAAAGGATGCTCGGAAGATTTTATTGGCCAGATTAGATAATTTGATGAATGGCGAAATGTCGATAGAAGCCCAGAAAAAAACCATTGAGTCTAAGAAAATTGCCGAGAAGACGAGAAAACAGAATAAAATTAGAGAAATGAAGAAAAAATTCAAGGAGTCGATGAATAGTAGTTCGGAGGAGTAATTTAGTTTCGAATGTGTAGTTAAAGTTGTATTTGTTTACAAGAAAAGGAAAATATATTTTTAAAATGAAAAAAAAACCCGCGCATTACTTATGAAGTATGGGTATATATCCCCTTAGGGAAAGTGCATGCTAGCAACTGCACTTACGAAAAGCAGATATTCTATCCAAACGTCAATAAGGCATAGAAATGGTAGAGATGTTGACGCGCTCATACCCCTGGAGGGGTCAAGGCAATTAACATAACATACATATCCCCTACATCGTCGAACCAATTTTGTTTTCTGTGCCCGTTTCATAGAGTTCCATTAGTTTTGCGACGGGCATCATCTTGTCCTTGATAAAATTTCGTGTATCTATCTGTTAATAGACAATTGAAATTCAATATAATGGAATTGGGGTTTTAAATCCTTCGTAAGGCATGAACCATATCAATCTCACGGAAAACAAATCAAACGCAAATACTTTTATGTTAAAACCAGTTTTATGAAGCATTCTACTTATAATCTAAAAGTAAACATTACATCACGTTAGAATTAACAATATGACCTAGACTTTACTCAATTTGCGTCCTGGGCAGTCTTTTCTCTAAATGACGTCGACCTAGTTTCCAGTGGACTGGGTCGTTCACGTGATGGCACAACAAATGAAAGTGTTCGACGTACTCCGGGACTTTGCTTAAGCAACGGCTGCCACGCATCCATTCTTGCCTCCAGATCTTCCTTATTTGCTTCAGATTCGATTATTTTCAAGCGGGCATGTTTTAATTCCAAGTCTAAGCGCATTCGTTCTTCTTCCAATTTTTGCAGCATCGTTTGTGCCTCGGCCAATTGTTTCTCCTTTTCTTTTTGGCGCTGTTCGAACTCAATGCGTTTTTGTCGCTCCTGTTCCAACATCATTTTTTGCTCGCTCTGTAACTGTTCTAACTCCTCACGCTTTTCCCATTCTTCTGATAGGACTCTCGCCTGAAGAGCTCGAACAATTTCTTCGTCACGCTTCGCTTGAGTCTCCTCTTCCAGTAAGCGTTCCAAAGTCGACTTCAAGTCTTCCAATTCAGCGACGCGACGTGAATCCTCCCGAGCCAATTCTTCGAATTGTTTGGCCTGGTTCTCGGCCGCTTGTCGAGCCAATTGTTCCTGTTTGAGTTGAGACTTTGCCAATTCCACTTCTTTAAGGTGAATACTTCGGGTCTTTTCTTCCAGCTTTCGTCGTTTACGATCAGCTTCACGCTTTTTACGTCTTTGTGATATCAAATCGCGTTGGAAACCCTCTCGCCCTGTCGAGTAAGTTATGGCGAGTTGTAAGGCGGCAATCCATTGCATGCGCGTGCGATGATCGTGGGTTGCAAACTCAAAACTTCGCTCGCCAGAAGATAGGACGAACTTTAGAAATTTATCAGGTTTTCCTGACGAATTTATACTTGGTTTAACCATGAATCTGGGATCCAACGGGATTGTTCCACAGAGTTCTTTTTCACTATGATTCTTGTAGTATGAGAGTTCGCATGGTTGCAGGACGAACCAATATTCCTTGAATGTAGGCAGAAGATATCCCCGCCGAAGCAGGAATCCCTATAAGAATTTTTTTATTAATTTATGACTTAAGCGAAGGCATAGTAGAGCTGGGATATTTAACATACATCCTTGTCACCTCTATTCGGGTGATTGTACAGTAGTAAAAAAAAGAAATACATGTGCATGAACCTTATGCTTCGTACACACCTGAAAATATTTGCTAGAACAACAAACACAGCATGCGTTGAGACTTTCGAGAGCGTGTCCCATTCGTTGTTATTACATTACCCTGAATGTTCCCCAATATGATCAGGTGTGTATGTACTCTTACATAAAACAGCATCATGAGTGCGCCAACAGTAACACCATACCTTCTTAATAATATCCTTTATATATGTCTGATACATTTCATCAATGGCTTCATGCATGGACTCCTCATATTCAATGACATTCGAATTATCCGGGAAATCGATTAAATCCAGAAATTGATCGAATCGAAACGATAGGTCATTTTGACTTAAATGGTTCACTCGTTTATCATTTTCAAATTCCAAGCCGATAGCAGTCATCATTTGTCGGATTACAAGAACCGCTTCGGAAGAGTTCAGCAATACCTGCACGAAAGTATAACGTAAATTTAATGCAACACGATTCCTGATTTAGTGGTACCTACTTCCGTTCCAAGGTGATCATTTTCTGGGACAACAAAGTCACTGAGCAGACAAAACATTCGGAACAATTTATATAAATGTTTTTCATCGAGACTAGTATGATTCGCTTCGGCATATTTCCTTCGACAAATGAGCCAGCATATCTGTAATGAAAATATAGGAAATTATACAGTAAGTTTCAAGTGAGTTTGAAGCTATTATTGTAAAAGACGAGCTTAGTGAAGAGTTACGTAATAAATTGACATTAGTAAGGTTGATGGGTTGTGGCCAGGGACCAGGTTGGAGGCAGTCTCA
Source organism: Chloromyia formosa (assembly GCA_964017055.1). Classification (NCBI taxonomy): domain Eukaryota; kingdom Metazoa; phylum Arthropoda; class Insecta; order Diptera; family Stratiomyidae; genus Chloromyia; species Chloromyia formosa. The sequence goes on along the minus strand of OZ024815.1, from coordinate 32,114,363 downwards.
AGGGAAAGAATCCCCTCTCGGCCCAGGGCCCGCGTATGGCTACCTGCCAAACCGGACGATGCTCAGAAGATTTTATTTCTCATTCGGATAGGTAATGAGGATCTCTCTACGAAGGACTGGCGGATCGTCAAGCAAGAGGAGCCCGTAGGAGATACACGGTGTGCGGTCATTGCGATCCACAATGAATCTCTGGCTCCTCTGACTAAGACGAACGGTCATTTCTGGCATGTAGTCAAGTCAGTCAATTCTCCTCCATGGTGACAAATCGCCGCACAAAATCGGTCGGATCCCGTTTGAATCGGTGCAAAGATTGCTGCGAAAATCATTTGCGCATTTGCTTTTGATCGGCATTCAGCAAATGCGGCACCAATCTTGCGCAGAGCTTTCGCATCTCTAATTCTTTGTGCAAGATGTTTCGCACTTTCTTTCGATATCCCCACAGCCTCAGCAATATTACTCACTTTCATTCGCCTATCGTCCAACACGATATCATGCACTTTTTCGATGGTTTCCGGTGTAGTTGCGGTTTTTGGCCGTCCTTCACGTGGGTCGTCTTCGAGGGACGTGCGACCACGTTAAAATTCAGCTGCCTAATTTTTAACGGTTGACATCGAAGGAGCAGAGTCCCCGTGAACTTTTGTTAATTTCGGATGAATCTCCTTAGGGGTCAATCCATCCAGAATTAAGAATTTTATGACCGACCGATATTCAAGTTTCTCCATTTTATCGAAAAACACGTAAGACGTCTACTGCAAAAATCCGTGTAAGTAAACTACTTCAGAGAACAAGTTGCCATACGAACTAATGACACGTGCACTCAGGCAGGAAACATAAATTTTTGCTGATTGTAACGGTATTTCTGTGTCAGGCCAAGAACTTTTCACCTTACCCTCGTATTTGTCTGCGGGACACAAACTTAACGATTTATTAAATTATGTTTAGATTTTTTTCTCTGCAGTATTTGTCTTTGCCTACATCTAGGTAACTATTTTTCCCATGCACATCTCACTTTACTCAAATGAAAGGGGATTAAGCTCTCAACAAATTAATCTCTCATCATTTTCCTCGTAGGATATGTAGTTTTTCTATATTCGGAAAAATACATCAGCAAACCATCTATTCTTCTTTTTGTCGGAATAAAAGATATAGAATAGAAGCAAAGATATAGAATATTCAAGAGAGAATATTTCGAAATCTATTGAAGATATAAAAAATATAGCGCTGATTTTTTCTCTTAAACTATTCTATATCTTTCATTTTGGCTCAAAAAGTTTTTTTTGCTAAGGTCAACCGTTTCCAAAATATAAAAAAAAGTGTTTTGTTGTTGTTTTTGGCTATAGCTCAAATTTCACAAGAAAATGTTGGAAGCAAACCTCAGATTCGTAATCAGCACCCCAAAAAAGCATAGCCGAAAAAAATTCAAAACAACTCAATTTGCTTTAGGAAAACTACTTGATGACTAGGCTATTTGGCATCAAATCAACAACGAAATCAAGTGACTTGGTAATTGCCCAAATCGGAAATAATCATATTTGGAATGTTCAAACGAACTGATTACAAAATCCCAACATTCAAAGAAAAACTGACTAATTAGTCGAACCATCAATTTACAAATTAGTGCCCAAGTGTCAACCGAATGCACAAAATTAAATACATCTTTTTAAACCCAACCCATACAATGTCAATAGAGACATTTCCAAGATTTTGTTTACCACACGATTAGCTACCATTTAAGGAGACCCAAAAGTTCACCTACCTCTTCGATTTTCTCCTCGAAATTTCGTATCTCGGCCATACTTAGACTGTTTGGTAACGAAGCGAACACCTCTTGCATCAGATAATGGTGAAAATGTTCAAAGCTGAGATTTACCGATGACCGATAGTGATCCAGACCCTTTTCCAGCCCGTAAAGATCCAGTACGGTGGCAATGTTAGCGGTTAACACCTACGACGGAATAATTACGGATTGTAACATATTTAAGAGATAATTAAGGTCAATCATACTCACTTTTAATTTGGTTTTACTGACTAGTCCTCGCTCTTCCTGATAGAGACCGTTAAATGCGTGCCAAATAGCATTGGTAACGTTCCTAAGCAGAGCCGCCATTTTTACGGAAAATAAATATTCTCACAGATACTTCTTAATTGTACACTATTTATACAACACTGTTTAATACATTTGTCTACTCTAATTCGTTCGAGTCAGACGGTGCTCCTGTTTCAACTTGGTTCCGCAGTTGACTATTCGGCGTGGCCCATGAAATTGACCAGGTTGATTTCGCGACATAAAGCAGACACGTCGTTTGTATCTTAACTATCTGGGTCTTGTCGGTTACCCTGAAACTCTTCAGTACGGAATGGATGGAATGGATAGCGCTAGCAGTTCTACATATGGCTTCAAGAAGGTCGTCACGACGCTGAAATATGGAAAAGACAAGTATTGAGATTTTCAAAATATGGTAATGATTGTGGTGACAACAATTTTTGCTGTTTTACAACACTTTGCCAGTACACGGTGCCAATGTTTTCTTTATTGGAAGCAATTTATCGTGAATTTTCTCGTTTCGTTTTAGACATAGGCGCCGTTATTTGAACTTAAGGTAATTTTTGTTCCAACAAATACTTTTGGAACTTAATGGTGGACATTCACGGACCTCCAAAAGCGAAATTTGCCCTGGTCGAAGCCAAACTATCCCCGATTGTGTATCGGACCGGGCGTCCAAAGATGCCCGTGAGGACGGAGCCTAAGGTAGCGTAGTGACCGTGATGAAGGCCGAGCCGTGTCATCTGGCGAAAAAAAAAGCCCCTCCACGAGCTAAGCAGCGGCCTATGCTTGCTATAGCTCAGTTCGGGAGACGTGGGCGGGGTTTTCGCCGCTCGTTGCCCCTATCTTTTACGTATTAACAAAAATCAATAGGCCTGGTTAGACAACAACAGGGGAGGCAAAAATGGGGAATAAAAAAAATTGGTGCATCGCGGTCCGGGTGTAATGCGACCCTCGGCCTCTGGTTTCGTACCACCGACAGATCACTACTCATAAGGCGCTGCCTTCGATCTATCGGTGGAAGCAGCACAGACCAGAATATCGTCCATTATGGCCGGTTTACATTCTTACATTCGGTTTACATATTCGGCGAGAATGTCCGAGGCAAGCAGCATGGATTCATTCTCGTCCGAGTGCATGTCACGAGTACTTTGCAAAATAATGTGCACACTTGCGAAGAACATTTAATTTAATTTAATTTTTACCAGTCATGACATGTTTCATGCAACTGCAACAGATGAACCCCAAACTCCCCAAACGCACGACAAAAGACTGTTCACAAAATCGTCCGAATATGATAGTACAAAACATGCATTATTTTCAACTGGGCGTATGTGACCGCAAAATCGCGACGAAGCAAGAGTGGTGAACACGGAGCGGTCGGACTATCTTGTGCTCGTGCATCGCGGTGGCTTGCCTCCGGATCGAAGTCGGACGAGGCGGGGCAAGTAACAACGAGCACAGGGCGAGCAGCATGTTTACATTCTTGTGTCTCGCTCTTCCTCGTGCTACTTCGCGAGAATGTAAATGGGCTATTACAGTCGCACTATGGATTTGACAGGGAAATTCTGGCTTCGACGAGGGAAAATTTGGATTTGGGCCATCTGTAAATGTCCAGCATAAGATTCTACGTTTTAGAGGAATATATTAATGCCAGGTTTGGAAGAATCATAGTGTAATCAACACTTCCTGATTCTTGTTCTTCTTTAAGCTAGGTACTAAGATCAGTTTTTCGTGCGAACTCTCATACAAAAACTGTCAAAACTTGCGTTCGCACGAAAAATTTTCGCTTTCATATTTCATTCGAAGGAAAAAATCTCCACATTATGAGTAATTTTCACACGAAAACAATTACTTTACACTTTATTTCGCTTGAAGACCGGTCTTTTGAGTAGAAGGGAAATCACGTGGCGTGTAGAGCGCCACGGTAATGTGCTGCAGGTCTACACTGTTTTTCGTGGGAGTGATAAGTGCAACATTTTCGCACAAAGAGGTTGCTACACGCCTTTACCCATTAATTCTCTTCTTTTGACCGTATTTAGGAATAGTTTTCGGTTTTGTGTGCAACTGCTGTGTTTTTCTTTCCTTTTTTGCGATAGTTAGACCATTGCCCGGAAAACATTTATTGTCCTGCGAGTAGATTAGTTAAAATGGATTATATATTTCCCCATTTCACACATAAACATATTCGGGAGTTTTCAGGAAAATATTTATAATAACAACATACACGACGCGCTCTCGAAAGTCCACGCGCGAATTCGTTGTTGTTTTGTTTTTCTAAATGCTCTCGAATATGTTCAGGTGTGGACATAAGAGTTGTTTCCTCTTTAAATGTACAATATTACGAATCAAAATAACGAGTTTTGATCAAATTACCGATTTTTCGAATGAAATCTACAATTTTCTAAATCAAACAAACGACTGCCTGAATTAATGAATGAAATCAACGATAACTCTGAAGAATATTTTGTGGAAACCGTGAATAATTATTTTTTATAGTATATCAAATGTACGTTTGAGAGTCTCTTGCGGATATACGAGTACATATGTATCTTTCATAAGAATAATGAATGACATGTAATAAATTATGAAAGAAACATGTCTTCATTATTTGCGAAAAATGGTTAATTTATTTTGAGGATTCATTTAATTCATTCGGAAAGTGTTTATTTTATTTGGTAATCCTTAAATTGATTCGAAAAAAATCGTTAATTAAATTGGAAACTTATAGCCGCCATACATTATCCGATCCGTCGTCCGATCGATCGGCCGATGGATCGCCACAAAATATCTGCCGATCTCCACTGCACACACACTGAGCGATTTTCGTGCGAAGCGATAACGAATGACAATTCAAAAAATAGGTTATGATTCACTCCCAATCCAACCTAGATTCATTTTTGTTAACTATTTGGATGTGTGTGGTATTTTCGTATACCACATATTTGATATTTCAATTGCAGTGCCATTTAAATCATTAGAATCCTTGAAATTTCATCATTTAATAATTTGGTAATTTGACATTCACCTGCGATAATTACATACACTACCCAATCGATCGTCACCGATCGATCGACGAAAATCGCACTAAAATATCAGCAGATCAAAATTGATCGCCCGATCGGTGCGATTTCCACATACACACGCCAATCCGTCGGCCGATATTGATTTCGGGCGACGGATCGGCCGATCGATCCGTGTGTGTATGGCACGTTTTAGTTGATTTAATTCGAATAGTTGTTCATATAGAAAATTTGATATACGATTATGATTTTGTGCATTGAATTCAATCATTTTACAAGTATGTATGTATGTAATTTTCAGTGCTGGCTCGCTATCTCATATCTTTACGAAATAGATGGCCAGTAAAATCCTTCTACTGCAATTTACAGCTTAAGCAAAGATTACCTCAATTCCTTGTATAGGTAATTGCAATATTCTTTGAAATCTCCGCCACTGGTTCAACTCCATATTACAATATGTACGTACAAAACAAATCATCATGGAATTAAGCACAGAAACAAGGTGTTTATTAAAACCGCCATACACTGTGCGATCCGTCGTCAGATCGATCAGCTGCACACACAGGAATGACAATTCAGTGAAACAGGTTACTGTCATCTATGGGCAAACTTAATGGCAGTTCAAGAAACATACTCGTATGTCTTAAACGTGCCATACACACACCGATCGATCGGCCGATCCGTCGCCCGAAATCGATATCGGCCGATGGATCGGCCTGTGTATGTGGAAATCGCACCGATCGGCCGATCAATTTTGATCTGCCGATATTTTTGTGCGATTTTCGTGCGATCGATCGGTGACGATCGATTGGATAGTGTATGTGACTATCGCAAGTGAATGTCAAATTACCAAATTATTAAATTATGAAATTTCAAGGATTCTTATAATTTAAATGGCACTGCAATTGAAATATCAAATATGTGGTATACGAAAATACCACACACATCCAAATAGTTAACAAAAATGAATCTAGGTTGGATTGGGAGTGAATCATAACCTATTTTTTGAATTGTCATTCGTTATCGCATCGCACGAAAATCGCTCAGTGTGTGTGCAGTGGACATCGGCAGATATTTTGTGGCGATCCATCGGCCCATCGATCGGACGACGGATCGGATAATGTATGGCGGCTTTTATGAATTATGATTCACTCTCAATATAAGCTACATTAACTTTTGATAACTCTTTGGGTTTGTGTGGTAGTTTCCTATACTAATTAATATTTTCATTGTAGAGCTATTGAAGTCATTAGAATCTGATTAATTTGATAACTTGACACTCACTCGTCCGACTGACGGATCGCGGTAAAATTGCAATAAAATGTCGCCAGTTAAAAATTGATCGCTCGATCAGCGAAATCGCCAACGGTAGTCACGTACATTTAGTCCAGGTTGGGAATGAAAAATAGGAAAAGTAAATCGTGTAGTTTTGAAATTTTTGCACATTTTTGTGGACAGTCCCCTGAATATGTGCTCAAAAGTCCCCGATGATAGAGGGTCCGGAAGTGTAAGAGAAAGAGGGGGTCAAAGGATAGCCTCGAAAGCAGTCTTTTCTGCAGCACGCAGCGGAGCTCCGCAGCTTGGAAAACAAGGCTTTAGGATTCTACAATACAAAAAAATTTAATGCCGAATCAAAGTTTCCTACAATATGATACATCACTCGCTTTCCCTTCCCTTATCGGACGGTCATAATATCGGCCGATCGATCGGACGACGAATCGCATAGTGTATGGGGCTATTAGTAATATACAATATTTGTTGAATCTATTCTACGTCAATTTATGCTGTCTAATACAAGAACTATAATAAATGATCGTATATCAGATAAATAATAATTAGTGATCGTTAAAATAAGCCAATGACTCATAGATGAGAGTTACCATAAACCAGACAGTTAGTTCTTTGTATACTAAACAAAGGGACGTTATTATTGTATTAATGCAGCCAAGATTTGTTTGTAGTCAGATAAATTTGATGGCATTGCACTAGGTGGGTTCAGAAGTTACCGAGCAAGTTCTGCTCAGGTGAACATGATCACCGAGCAGGAAATATTTCTGCTCATCACTCACGCTCTTCTTCTTTCTCCTTGACTTTCATATATAATGTTATGGTAACAACGAGAGTGGCGCTCAGACTGCATAACCGAGCGGTTGTGGAAGCGCCCGCGAACTTCGAACTTCGGAACTCACCTTTTGATAGCTAATAAGTAGAAGAAATTAATTAGGAGGCCATTCTATGATCATGATCATGAATTTGTATGAAAGGCTTAATCTAAATTACATACATACAAATCAAGATAGCATTTCTTTTGTATTCATGATCTCATGATCTTTATAGGTGCGTTTAGATTTAGCGAAATCACTCGCGAAACTGATCTCTCTCAATTGCCCTAACCCCTTGTGGGGCATAGCGCGTCAACTGTTGCATGTGGCCCAGTTGACGTTTCTCGGCATAAACTGGTTTCGGAGAATGCTGTTGCCAGCATACATCTCCTGCACATCCATGGCCACAAACATGGTCGTGGACGGGATTCGAACCCGAAACGCCGGTAGTCAAACATGAGACTGATGCCTCACCTCAACACACTACGCTACCGGTCGCCGCCGCGAAACTGATGCGCAAGGTAAAATTGCGCGTAGTGTGAACGTGTTCCTCACCCGAAATTGTCAGACTGACCATGGGTGAATTTCGGGTGAGTTTCCTCGCGCAAAAGTTTCGCGAGTGGTTTCGCTAAATCTAAACGCACCTTATGAGTTGGTCGCAGTCTCAGTTCAGTTCGGACCTTTTAAAAAGGACAAATATGTTTGAAACCATTTTTCAAAGACTAATCTAGTCAATCTGCCTGTGCCGCGATTAACGACCTTATTATGTATGATCAGACGAAGCTATTAATCCTTTCCACACAATTTCAGTCCCATAAATTTAAATTCACTGACCTAAATATATTGTAACTAATCATGATTTATCTTGACATTAATACCACTTTATTTAAGATATTCTTTAAGCTAGTTAATTCAAAGTAATGTGTCTCAATTGAGGTACGGCAATTATTACTACTACTATAAAATCTGTATCCATAATATAACAATCATCACCTCTGGGCCATTGTTCTTGAAACGATCGATTATAGACACCGTGCTCCACCAGACAGATCAATATCTACGCACTTTGCGCTAGTGACGCAGTCTTCTCCGTAGTTATGAACTCATATGCGCCCCTTATTTGTAAGGCCGGTCACATTTTATTAATTGTAGTTGATTTTTGGAATTGAAATTATATAGTTGCAGACCATAAAGTTTAATGTAAACAAATTTTCATTGTAAGATGCATAGAGTAGAGATACAGAATACTAGGTAAGCACATGAACATGAATAGTATTTATGATGATCGGTCGCCTATAGCTACACATACTCAAATTTGAACATGATTCCGGTTATTTTTCAAAAATAAAAAATTGTGTGCGTGCGTTAAATGGATTTGAGTCATCACAGTAAGTTGGCTAGGAAAATATGAAAAACTCTAGCCCATGTAGCAACAATATTTTGTATCTTATAGCATTGAGGTGACTAATGCGCTTTTCTGCTGACAGTTTGAATGCATCAGCTGAAGTAGTGATAACAATGCAAATGTTATGTTAAACTACTAATAGGTTCACCTGCTCTTTTTGATAAAAAAAATGTCAGTGGCCAGTCAGTCAGTTTGTTCATATACGGTCGAATCTTAAAACCTTTAATAAAGTTCACACTAGCAGCCAAACCACTTGAGCTACTACTACTACTCAGTTTGTAACGGACGGTTTGGTGGGCATCCGAAGATGCCCGTGGGGACGGAGCCTAAGGTAGCTTAATTGAACGTGAAGGTCGGACTGTGCTATCTGGCGAAGAAAAAGGCTCCTCAACGAGGTAAACAGCGGCCTGTGCTTGCTGTAGCTCAGTTCGGGAGACGTGGGTGGGGTTTTCGCCGCTCGTTGCCCCTGTCCTTTACGTATTAACAAAAATTCATAGGCCTGGGGAAGACAACGCAAACAAGGGAGGTAAAACTGGGGAATGAAAAAAATGAGGCGAAAAGGATGGAGTGGTTGGCAGATGGCTCGCTTGCCCACGCGCTCGTATTGGGGTCCAGGTGTAATGGGACTCTCGGCCTCTAGTTTCGTACCACCGACAGATCCTTACTCATCAGGTGCTGCCATAAATCTGCCGGTGGAAGCAGCACTACCATATGGTCCATTGCAGGTGGTTCATTACAAGTTGCCCTAACCCCTTGTGGGGCAAAGCGCGTTGAATGCTCCATCTGGCCCAGTTGACGTTTCGTTAACATGTAAAGTAGTTTTTCGGAGAATGCAGCTGCCAGCATGCATCCCTGCTCCCTATTTAGCCGCCTGCGACAAGTCGGGAGAAGCTGTGGCTTATTATTACGCCGCACACCACAGGGGGAAGACAACACAAGCATCCATGGCCACGAACGTCGTCGTGGACGGGATTTTAACTCGACACGCCGGTAGTCAGAGATGAGACTGATGCCACTGAACTACCGGTTGCCCAAATCACTTGATGTGAAATTATCAGATACTGGCGTTCGTGATCAAGTAAGGGCGGTCATCGTGTGAAAATTGTACGAATATGGTTCACGTATCTGGCGGATTGGTAGTTACACCTATGGCATGCATAAAATCAAAACTTTACCATTTACAAAAAAAAAAGAAACTTTTTTTTTCACAATTTCAAATGAAGATGAGAAGTGACGAACACACAAAGCCAAACTGATCCCGCTCCGAGCCAAAACCATTGCCATCTTAATTATACAGGCCTCCGCTCAGCTGATCGTGGTGAATTCTGACTTCTATGCTGACGTCAATTTGACGTCATCCATGCCTTGCCAAGGCAGTGACTACACACACGATGCTGTCCCCGGCACGACATATGATTGCAATTGGAATTGTGCCAGACGGCATTTTTATCCACACATTCTGGACACTTGCAGCAATTTGATCGCAGCCGCAGGCCAGGAAGGCCACCCTTGGCTTCTACTACTTCACCGATTTGGATGGCCTGAAGGAGATGAATGTAGGTCAGCAACATCGTTTCGAGGTCTGTGAAGTTGACACCTCGAGATGATTTTTTTTGCATGCAAACTAGGTAAATCGTTTGCCCACCTTTAGAAAAAAAAGTTATTAACAATATTTTTTTAAAGGTTGGGATCCACTGAAAATCCAAATTTCGATTTTTTTTTGCGATTTTATACGCAATTTCTTTTGCCCATCGTTAGCCCAGGTTTGCCCAACCTTTACTTTCGTTTGCCCACCTCTCATTTTTTTTATTCGTAGATCAAAATGCTTGTAAAAAATAAAAAACGCAAATTTATAATTTTAATCGCGCAATTTGTGCAGTTCGTTTGCCCATCATTAACACAGCATTGACCAACCTTTACATATCTGCTCTGTGCCTTTACTTTTTACCTTTTCGCACATAAAAATGCTTGTAAAAAATAAAAAACGCAAATTTAAATTTTGTTTGCGCAATTTCTCCAATTCGTTTGCCCATCGGAGGCCCATGTTTGCCCAAGAAAAAGTTTCGTTTGACCACCCTTAGAAAAAAAAGTTATTAACAATTAACAATTTTTCTGGGGCGAGTCGCAAAGAAACAAATTTTAATATTTTCCATATTTATGCGCTATTTCACGCTGCTTCGTCTGCCCATCGTTAACACAGAAATGCTCAACCTTTACTTTCGTTTGCGCACCCCCCAATTTTTTTATCCTACCTATGGTGGTCTAAGTGTGCTCTATATGTGAAAGCAGCCCCTTCAACTGAACCTAACCTGCTGTTATTTTTTATTATTTCAATAAGCTGAGTTCTATGTGTAATACATATTAGGCGCATTTTTTTTTTAATAGCGATGCCGAGTAGAGCAGGTTAACATCGCACAATTACACTAACAATTTGATCTGAGCTGCTCTGGATAGAAGGTTAGCGCAAGAAGGCTGCTACGTTAGTATTTTATTTCCACGTTTTGATATGCAGGCGGCGCAGATGTCCAAGTTTTCGGGCAGTTTACAGTTTGGGAAGCACTTAAAATTCATTTCCTGTTAATAAAATGTGCATTTTGTGTAATTATATGGAATAATAAATATACAAAATTATTCCGCTGCTTAAAGGAAACTTGTCCGAATGTATGTATATGTACTAAGGATTTAAGTTTCCTCTTGAAATTTGAATTGACGTTTGAATGCTAAACTAAACTAAGACCCACTCCCAGCTCCCACTCCACATAGAGGCGAAATTAAGGTCAAATTTTTCTTATCGGCTGGTATAGGCAAGTGGGGTGTCATGAGAAAGGTAATGTTGAGTACATTCCATTTTTTGGTATTTTTTTTTTTTTTTTAATTTGAAGAAAGGGAAACAGTAGGGAGAAAATATTATTAAAATATATTCGTAATCTGTCCCACCCCTTTGCATTTCAAGATCGTTACACACTCAGAAATATGAAACTTATAGGAAGGTGGGTTCCGAATAGCATATAAAATGGAAAATAATGGAATTTGTATATCTTTTCAAAATAAGTTAATAATATTTTATTTCAATAGTTACAGTTAGCACACTCCTGCACAAAAGTACTGATGATTAACGATAGCCAACACCAATATTTTTTTCTTGTGCTTTTTCTAAATTTATAAAGTACGAGTATGTTAACACAACAAAAAAAGAAGCCAAAAAAAAAATACAATGTTTCCGTGGAAACACAAATGGTGCAATTCGAGAACAAATTTGCCTTACATATAGAAGTTAGGGAGGATAACATAACCAAAAGTAATTGCTGCATGATATTGTACAGTATACTGCTAACGATACTAACTAACCTGTAGATACGAGGTTAGTTCGTTAGTAGATTACCAAAGCAATTTGTGATACTTTCATGACATAGGAAATGCTAGGTCTTAAGGCCTTTCATGCCTCGAATACGTTAATCCCATCAATTAGATGAAACCGTGCTTAATATAATATCAGCTGGTAAATAAATTAACCGATCTTGTTAATCTTAAATACATACCGTCTTCCTCAATACTGCGTTCTCAACGAAAGTTAGTATGACGATCACATAATTTTATTATTATTATGCGCTGTTAGACCGCAGTACCTCTTTATCTCAATGTTGACGAGAGTGTCACTCCGACCGGCAATTGTTTGAGTTCGATTAAAGCGGCACCCCACTGTTTTGCAATCTCAACACGATGCGAGTAATCCAAATAATCCCAGCCACGACTGATTAATCACACTCAATGCAACCCACACATTGTACAGTACACATCACTTTTATTTTAATAAAACTCGTTGCCTTTATGCATCCCATAAAAATACTAATCAACAATAAATTATTTTCGTGTTAAACAACAATCAGAAACATGTAATCAGTTCTTTCTTACGTTCTAAGCTACCGTCACTCTTACTGCTCGTTATTAGATTTGCCATTTTACAATTTAGCCACTTATATTGGAGTACTTTTCAAGGTAATACACGAATATAATGAAATATGTATGTGCACTAACTGGGTTTCGACAATATAAATAAATTGGTGGCGAATTCCGACCATTTAGGAAATATCTGTACCAAGGGATCGTCACTTCCGAATTGTACTACACTCTTAGAAGATCAGATTTCAGTAGTGTCTGTTACGATCTTAAGATCCCATCTGAGTAGACTGCAGGTTGTATTCAGACTATCAAGTAGAATGTAGGCAGAGTATCGTCTGACTGTTTTTAGTGTGCATGAGTAGCTACCACAACCGGAATATTAACTTGTGACTAATATCTGAGTGACGAGTCGACTCAATGTAAAGTCTTGGGCCACCGATAACATAATATTTCATATATTGGGTTCACACTGGAGCCGGATCACTTGATTTGAGCCAGTTCAGAAATACATATAATTTTAAACTCACCACTCCCAGATCGAGTACAGATGAGTAATTTGCCCGCAGTGTGAACATGAACTTAGCGTATGCACACATAGACAACACAGCTGATAATACTATAGTGTTTCGACCGAAGCCGGTACGTTATGCTGAATAATGAAAACATTTCGATTGAAAAACACATACACTTTATTTAATAAACGAACTATAAACACGCGTAACTAAACTAACTAGCTCTATTTGTTACCGGTGGATGTCTACAACAAATGAACTTTCGGCTACTACTACTCTTCCGCTTTTAACTGAACTTTTCGTTTTCGCTTCCGAGTGGATACTGAACTTCGACTGACTTCCTCACTCTTGATGACTCTGGCTCTATATAGCTGATCTCCGACTAAAGATCAATTTAGATGGTTCGAGACCTTCGTAGTTCTCGTTCTATTGTGACTTGTTATCAAAGGTTCCAGATGGTTCGAGACCTTGCTAGTGCTGGTTCTATTGTGGCTAGTCATCGATGGTTCGAGACTATGATAGAGCTTAGTACAGTCTGTGTCATAAGTGTGACGTACTCCATGCATACAACACTGCCTCCTCCTTAAACCTATTCGTCCCGAACAGAAGTCACTATGATGCCGCTCACGCGGTGCCATCCGATCCAAATGCATTTCAATGCATTTCATTTTCACTGTTGACTTCCAACGCTTCAGAACGCGACGCACTATATTATCCAAGCAGGCAACAATCTTGTGCGGTTCCCTCCAGGTCTACCGAAGCCACGAGCACATCCGTTCTCTCTGACGAGCGCTATACAACCATACGAGGCCACAGTCGTTGACGGCAATCGAGCGAGCTTTCAAGTTGAATCTCGTCCTTACGCAACCAATACTCCACCGACATCGTCCTTAGATCAGGCCATGTACGCCATCCAATCGGCGTCCGCAGTCGGAAACCGACGCTGACTGCTCCATACTCGAAACCAATACTACATAGAGATGATTATGAATGGATTTAGACGGGATTGCTTTGGTATAGATACATAGATAATGGTGGTTTTAGTTTTAGATAGATAATGGGATGTGAGTGAATGAATGTAGTACATTATATGTAATGAGAAATGAGCGTGGATTGGTTATGCGTTGAATAGTATTTATGCGGAGGCTAGTTTGGGAATTAACTTTACAGTGTGTCATTCTTAAATTGAATGACTCGGAGGCTATGTCCTTGTGCCGAATCTTTAGCTCGATCTGTTGAGTCATTCAAAATGAAGGGTTCGCTGCGCTCACGTTATTCACTTTGCTCATAACATTGACACTAATTTCAGTCGTTTTGGGCATTCTTTCACGGTCATTCACCACGGGGAGTGGAGCTTTGGGATCGCCACCATTCATCCCATTTTTAGGCTGCGCGCATGTTGGCTCACGTTCGCGTGTCGCGTTCACGTGTTTGCTGTCAAACGGTTTGGGTCTATGTTTGCAACCAAAGATGCGAATCTGTCAATATAACAAATGCTCGGCTATTGTCGTATCAACAAATTGGGTTCATTAATGTGCTTTAAAACCATAGAGAATACCTATGGAGGAGCAATCCGCATATACTCAACACTAAACTACTTGAAGCAATTCCAGTCGTAAAAAGTAGAGAGATAGACACACGCCCTCCACTGCGCAACACCCGCGCAGTCTATATAAAATAAAAGCACAGGAAGCACGCAAGATGTCATCCCCTCTCCTACTTTTCCAGTTGGAACAATAACATTCCAGTCTGTCTCTCTGCCGCGGAACACCCGCTCGGTCCATATAGAGCAAAAGAGATGTCAAATTTCCATCCCCCTTCCTACTTCCTCACTTGTGCCGAATTACTTCGTTTCTCTCGCTCTTTTTCATTTCCTCTTATACTCTCTCTTCAAAGTTTAAAACGGATAATTAGGTAAGAATTGAGTGGCAAAACAACCGACTGGAGAGTAGTAGGATGTACATAAGCACATATTGCATACTAAATTATTGGCGTTAACACACAATAACGAACCCAATTTGGTGATACGACAACAGCCGAGCATTTGTCGAATTGACAGATTCGCATCTTTAGTTGCAAACCATAGACTCAAACCGGTTGACATAAAACACGTGAACACGACACGCGAACGTGTGCCAACGTGCGCGCAGCCTTATACTCACATTCACCTCCGGGTTAATTTCGTATCATATAGGCCCTTATTCGAATTTGCAGGTCTTTCATTTCACTCGGTCCAATGCGGTTCAGCATAGACGTACCAATGCATTTTCCGCTTGTAAATGTCTTTGGAGATCAGTCACAATTCATGAGATTCCAGGAATCTTTGACAAACGCTGATCCACTTGCTGTGTTCTTCGTTACCCATGAAATAAATTTGCAAGAGCTTGTAGTCTTGGTCGAGGAGTAGAAGAAGTGGGCCCACTTGATGGTATATCTAACCTTTAACGTTGGTATGAATCTACCCTCGTTAACAAATCTTTATGCTCCAAACTATGTCATTTGCAAGCAAGCTTTGTACTTCCTAAAATTTGGAGGAAATATTTTGATGGGGGACCACGTCCATAATATTTTGAAAAGGGCTTCTTCTTCTTTGGTTCGGTTATTCGAGGTTTTACTGTATGTGGTGTCTTTTTAGAGTCGCGAACCACCTTTTTTTTCTCCCCGGCCTCCCGAAAGTACTTATGCAAAATGAAGCCGTACTTTTAGGTTCGTTTAAACGGGGTTTTCGGTCGCGAACTACTATCTATTCCAGCTCGCCAAATATACGCCTGGTAAATTTGGTGGCATTCGCCCCAGGGGTTTAAAAGATTTTGCACGACAAACAAACAAAAATAATGTAATGTATCCTCTGATGAGCGAAACCAGAACGAAACCTGGTTCGTTAGATATTCTTGTGCTGAATAATAAAACACTTCGATTGAAAAACACACACACTTTATTTACAAAACGAACTACACACGCATACTAACAACTAACGTCAAACTAGCTCGAACTATTCGTTAACAATAACGGGATAACGATTATTTCCTTTCCGCTTTATAGCGATCCAACCGGATAGTGCCCATTCAATTTATACTTGTCATCGATCATTCGGGATTATGGTAGAGCTTAGTACAGTGTGCGTCGTAAGAGATACCCACTCCGTACACGCAACAATAATCTTCACTTTTATATATTAGATAATAAAAAATTAAGGCTAATATAAAGAAAGCGTGTAGTGAGGAGGGAGGGGGCAATTTTACTTCTGCCAAGGGCCGGCATAGAAAGTAGATCCAACCCTGTTACTACTTTTTTTTTGTGGAAAATTAACTAAAACCTTTTTTATATTTTGTAAACCGTTAACCCTTGCGAGAAACAACTTTATGAGACAAAATCAAAGATCGTGAGCAGTTCAATCAAAAAAAATGTTAGCACTGCCTTTTCCGCATCTAATAGTTTTCGAGATATTCTCGGTTGAAAAATACATCAGAAAACGGAGATTTTTCTCTTTTTAGCCTTTTTCAAGTGCGAATGTGTCGAGAACTATTGAAGATACGGAAAAAGTTGTGTTAACCTTTTTCATTTATTTGTTCTCTTTTATTTTGTCTCAGTAAGTATTTCGCTAGAGTGAAGCTTTTTCAAAATATGTTCAAAAAACCCCAAGAAAGAGTATTTTTGTTGTTGTGTTTTTGGCTATAAATCAAATTCCACAACAAAAAATTTGGCAGCAAACCTCAGATTCGTAATCAGCACCCCAAAGAACATAAATGGAAAAAAAAGATTAGGATTGCTTGGAAGGCTACTGATCATCACATTACAACTATCATACTATGTATGACTCATTGTCAACGAAACATGAGCGAAACTGCAAACAACGAGTTGTTAAACATTTTTCTTCACAATTTGGGCAAAGAAAGAACATACTACGATGAAAAGTAAAAGTAAGATTTTGCACAAAAGCACAAAGTGCTCAGACATGCCACAATAAAGTGTACACAGGTGTAAATAAAAGATGGCGTAATCATATTGCTATACGATGCTGGTTGACTTGCATACTCGTTGATAGCTCAGACCTCAGATAGAGATCGTTCAACCTTGTGTTCGTTGAATAAACATGTTCGCATTAACTTTAGTATGATAAGATGCTAAGGAATTAAGGCGATAAATTCTATCCTTGGTCAAATATTTTGATAATATTGAAGCATGCTTTGAAAATGATGTAACGAGAACGCACTTTTATTATGTTTGGCTTTGTCAGGATTTGCGGGTAGAGTGAAATTTTAAAATACAGTTTGACCTTTGTTATAAATTAGGCGATAATAAATAATCCAGTAACACTATTCATCAAATGTATTGTAGTAGATCTGTTTATTTGTAGAGTTGTTTATGATGTTGGGCCAATGTATGATATATTCCCATCTTTTGGCCTCGGGAGCACAATGCATCTTTAGCCTCGTTCGATTCATTCGGACAAAGATCACTTTTAATACAAAACTACTGACCGGCCTTTGATCCAGGTCTCTTATGGGATCACATCTGGATCCCAGTTGAAATTTGTCTCTCGGCAATTCGCCACTTATACCTTTCTACACTGAGCCCACAATTCGTCCCCACGCGGCACTAGTCACAGATCCAGGCCGTTCGAATCATTCTGAATCTTTGTCCGATTGTATCGAAGGGGGCTTTTGTCGAAAATCCAGGTACACTCCTTGGTCGGGCGACACAACTGGTGCACATTGAGAGGAAATAAAGGGTTTACCCAGTCGGACAAGAATCGACATTTGATCGGTCCTGGATCGATGACTGTCTACTAAGGAATCGATGACTTTATCGGAGACACGTCGGAGACATTTGTATGGGCATCGCCGCTTTTGCGATACCGAAAATGAGGACATTCCTAGGAATCGATCCGAAATCAATGACGGTAGTCGATGGAGAATCGATGACTGGAGTCAACGTGGAATCGATAGTGGGGTCGAATTGGAATCGATGACTGTAGTCAACGTGGAATAGAATCCGGATCGATGACTGGAATTGATTCTGGATCGATGATTGTAGCCAACGAGGAATCGACACTGAGATCAAATTCGGATCGATGACTGTATAAATGGGCTGCATCTATTTAAGCCTGATCTGATATACAATTCGTCCAGAAACTACTATAAAAGTGTCGTGATTGATTTCACGGCACTTTTAATTTAACGCCGGATTGTATTCAAGGCTTACAGAAAAACAACAACATATTCCGTATTCCATATTTCATATATGACAACATCTTTGAATATATAGCCATGGAATGAGCTTGTCCTGTATGTTTCCATAGAAACAGTGGCTCCAAAATCTGGGTACTAAGTCGACAGTCAGCTAACTCAGTAGACCGTTTAGTAATTATGAAATTTAAATATTGACAAGAATTGACCTTTATTCATGCACAATTCGACAGCGCGGTCAACATTATGTCAATACCGAAACGCCAACTGAGTAGGCTGACTGTCGACTTATTTGCCAAATGTTGGAGCCAGAGAAATACAGGATAAGCTCATTCCATGGCTCTATATTCTAAGGACAACATGCGTCGCTAAATGCCAGATACTTTCAAATGAATTCAAATTTCAGGCTAACTCGATACGTAATTGAAAACATTTGAATTTTTCCAGCTTCGGAGACAAACCGATGAATGGAACCGGTAAGGAATCGAAGACTTTGCGATTCCACTGGGATCGGAGACAAATGTCTTGCTGGGTATATGTCTAGCATATAGTAGATGGGGTTGTCTAGGATAGACACCAAATCGGGTTGGTGCCTTTGCACCCAGATCGAACGGAGCGAGCGTTTATGTTTTTGCGATACTGAGGGCTGTGATTCCTTACCCCTTAATTAGATTGTCCGCGAAATACGTCCACAAGTCGCAGTCAACGAAAATCAGCTGTTCAGCTTAAAGCTCTCCACAAACCAGCTTAAAGCACGGTACCATCGATAGTGCCAGCTGCGGTACATCACGATGAATAGTGCCGGCTGCGATACAAAAGTTCAGTACCGCAGCTTTGCCGCGTTGCTCAAAAGTGTATCGCTGCAATACCCCAGCTTAGCCGCGGTATACCGCGTATGCAGTGAGAGCTTGCATAAACCGCCATGTAAATTTGCGTTGCCATTTGCACTGCAACGGGGAAAAATTTAGATAATAACACCAGCATTGTTTGAGTTTGTCCTGTATCACATAAGAGGCGACTTAACTTCAAAACCATATAATAGAAACGAAAAACCAATTTGTTCCGAAGAAAAGTTATGTATAGGTATTTTTCTCAGGTAAAAAACGAAGATGGGAAACATCAGAACCATCTAAATTATTCTGGAGTCGGAATTGAGCTATATAAAGCCAGAGTCAGTCGAAGTTCAGATGTCAGTCGAAGTTCAGTATCTGCTCGGGAGCGGAAATGGAATGTAATAGCCCCCATATACGATGCAATCCGTCGTCAGATCGAGCTGACGATATTGTGTTCGTCAGATCGATCGCACAGTGTATGTGACTTTTTGTGACAGTTCCATATAGTTTCGATCGTCAGATATTTTGTGGCGATCCATTGTCAGATCGATCTGACGATGGATCGCATCGTCTATGGCGGGTCTAATACAATCGTTATCGAGTTCGGCCGAAAACGAATATCTAGAGCTAGTTAGTCGTTGGTTATTAGTTACACGAACCCTGCTTCGGTCGATTAAAGTATTATATTCCTAGGCTAATAGTTTTTACTGAAAACGTAGTCCTTCACGGTCAAAATCGACAAAAAATTAAAGGTGATCGAAATAGTAATGAATACAATTAATAGTTATTATATTATATACAATATTATAGCTATTTTATTATATATTAATAGCATGTAACTTTCAAACCGTTTGGATTTTACTGAAATTAAATAAAAACGTAGCCCTTACTAGTGCCCACCCATTAAACGAGTTTGGATCAGCTAGCTTCTTCCGTTATTTAGATATTTAACTTACAAAATTTGCCGAGCTGCATCTATTGAGGGTTGATGAATTTTGCTGGAATTAAGTAGGAACCTACTCCTCACTAACGGCCACCAATTAGACAAGCTTCCCTTAAGGTTGCCACACACGAGAACCATTTTGGTCGCGAGCATGCATCGAACCACGTCAAACTCAATAGAAAAAGTACGAGTATTTCCTCATTTCCACCGTTCTATGATATTTGATGGTTCATGGAGGTTCTGTCGTGGTTCTGCGATCGGTGTGTGTATGGCACGTTTAACAGGCCTCTGCTACATGCTATAGTAGTACTACAAGTACTGCGTACTTGAATATTGTTTATTGTTTTTCGTAGAGCGAATTGGAGTTAACCATTTCTGAAAAGGTAAAGATTGGTGAGATAGGAGGGGAGGAGGGAGGGATGAGAAGGGGGGGGGGGGGGTAGGCAGGCTGGTCGCTGACTCTACTTTCTATAGTTATTCAGACAATTTTTATGTTTTTACGCAAGTTTGCAATTGGCAATGTCGTCTTAACATGAATGCTTAAGCCCCCCGAAGAGTAGGACAGTTCATCTTGAATACATACATATCTATCTACAGTACAGCTTCTCGTTTTAAAATTATTACTTTGAGAGGTGACGGATGGAGACTTTTTTTATGAAATGGCATGTAAGATACTATATCATGGCTAAGATATTTTAATGATTGTGTTTTTATCCATCTGAATAGTACCAAGAAGAGCGAGGAGCCGATATTTACATACCAAAATAAGCGCTTGCTACAAAACCCTCAGATTGCTGGCGTAGCCCTCTACTCGTATATTCATTTCATTTAATGCCCGGTTCACATTATTCCAGTCCAGTAATCCAGTCCAGCTATCCAGTCCAGTGCTGGACTGGATCATATCGTCTACATGATTCCAGTCCAGTAGTCTGGCGAGTGTGTTGTTGATTCGGTAACTATAGTAACAATGATTTCTGGGCGAGCTGGAATCAAAAAGTAGACCGACAATCCAGTAACTGGACTGGATTGCTGGATTGAATTGCTGTCCAGTGCCGGTTCACATTATTCCAGTAGCAGTCCAGCGCTGGACTGGATTACTGGACTGGATTGGTTACTGGAATAATGTGAACCGGCCATTATGGAATGTGTCATGACACAGAAATGGATATTATAATATAAATATTTTAGTGTAATTGCCGCTTTATAGCTTCTTCCGTTATAGATTCCTTTTCAAAAATCTGCTAAAATCTGATTTTTTTTTTTACTTTACCGTCAAATATCTTATCACGTGATTTTATGTGACTTTTACCCTATGTTTACAAGGTCAAAAAGAACGTGTGTGCAAAAATTCAGCGTATTATCTTAAATTCTGAGGTTTACTCACTTTTAGATCTTATTTTCCTGTACTATTAGTTTATTTTGGTTTTTAATGAAAAGATACCGCGTCAAAGTGTAGTTAATGGTCAAATGTTCAATAACTTGTTTTTTAGTTTATAAAAAAAAAGAGTCTTATGCCGGTATCATTAACTAGTTTTTTTATTTTAATAAAAAAAAGTTTTATCCCACTTTTCAAAGTAAACGGCTCAAATAACGCACGCGACCTTTCGCCACCTATTATCTCAACGTAAAAACCACACTTGGTTTGCTGTCATTTGCGACCAGTCCAGCCTCCTCCCGAACCAATTCCGAACATATTTCTTCCGTCAACGAACTCCCTCTCGTCTGTGTACATCAGAGCGGTTTGTCGTCGTGCTTTGAGTGTTTCTGTGATGGCGTTTTGAGTCATTTTCGAGCGATTCTTTGCAGCGGGATTGGTCGCGTGTGCCCGAACTTTGATCAGAGAAAAAGTGCAAATTAGCCGTCGAAAAGTGAAGTGCTCGCACGCAAATTTCCCGTTCGCCGGTAGAATGCTATCAAAATCGTCCGATTGAAAGGATCGGGCTAGTTGCCCTTCAACGCTTCTCAACTCCTCCCCTGCGCTGCTTCGGCTCTGCTGCTGTTGTTGGCCAATCGTTTGAAGACAAAAAAAAAGTTTTTTGTTCGCGTCTGTTTGTAGTTTAAATTCTCCTTTTGTTTTCCGTATCATAATTTCCTGCATATCGGTCATTTTCTCAGATTACGTGCCGCCCAGTGGCCTTTTTCGATTCGTATGACAAGAAAGTTTTTTGCGGGCGTGTGACGGCGAAGACGGGTACGGTACATAGTAGATTCGAGTGCTAAATAAAACGAGGCTGAGAGGCAAAAAAAGAAGATAAACGGAAAACAGTGAACAGTGCGCTTTGTGTGAAAATAAACAAAGAGAACGGCACAAGTGGTGCCGTGGGGGAGAGTCGCCTTCACGACCTGGTTCAGTGCAATCATTTCGAGGGCAAGGAATCCGTGCCAAGAGACCACCGCCAGCAGTACTATCGTCAGGAAGCAAGTGACACAATTTGCATGCCCAACATGAATGGCCTGAGCCTGTCGGAATTGTGCTGCCTGTTCTGCTGCCCACCGTGTCCCGGTCGGATCGCCTCCAAACTCGCGTTCCTGCCACCGGAGCCCACCTACGAGCTGAAAGCAGACGAGAGCAGTTCCACGAAATTCTCGCTGGTACTACACGAACGTGCCGACTGGCAATTCAGCGAACGCGAAAAGGAATACTTCGAAGCCTTCTACACGCGATCATCGCGAGGAAATCGCATTTCTTGCCTGTTCGTCCGATGCAGTTCGAATGCAAGGTAACGTACGATTATACGCTATTCCATACGACTAGGACGCTAGGTCTTGCATACAACGTTACGAGGCCCTGGCCACCGTCTCGACCCACATGTTTGTCCAGCACTCGTATCCGGTGTCGACGAAATCGATATCCCTCTCGACCGGGGCCTTGCTGGCCTTCGCGAGACCACTAGACAAGACAACAACACACCAAAGTGGAGCTCCGTGTCTAGTGGCTGTTTCCAATTTGCCACCATACCGGTTCGGCTGAACCACATGTTGAGCAGGAAGCGCTAAGTTATCGCCAGCCAGGTGATTCATATCGCGGGAAGCCTACCGTTTTGGGCGGGTCACAGGTTGTTTTATATGACTGGCGGCTTATCAGATCGATTAGTCACACTTTCTGCGAAAATTAAAAATAATGCTAATCAATTTCTCTGAAATTCGCAATATGTACCTAGGTACTTTCATATCGCACTTTGCCACTGGCATCGCAGCATTCCATTTGCGTTCTTTTCAACTTCTTCCACGCTCCACGCATAGAATTTGCATAGTTCTCGCTTCAGTTGCTGTCGCTGTGGCAAATGTTGGCCATCGGTCGTTTCATGAAAGAATTGAAATGCTTTGGGAACTGCTTTAATGCAATAAAGTTCCAGGCCATCATTGCGACTTATATAAAATTTGAATTTCAATGGGTTTGTTGTGGCTGGCATGTAACTGTTTATATTTTGTCAATTAACTAGAGTAATATTTTGAGGAGAAAGCATGATATCTGATTATGATGAGACTTTATTAGACCTTTTATCACCTCTGAGACCCTCGTAGTGCAATCGTTTTATTACGTTTGTCATGTGTTCTGTCCTAAGGCCGCAATTACACTATAATATTTCTAGTATAATAGCTATGATGCATGGTATTAAAATTCTAGAGTGAAGGAACTATTACACAGCATCACTACGTGATATCTATTATGAATAGATTTGCTAATTTGTAAACACAACAAACACAGTAAACACCAATACTGTCCGCAATATCACTATAAATTTGATTGCGAAAATCCCGGTTTTTGTTTTGTTCATTTTTACTACTCCAAAGAAGTTCCCTTTCCTCGTATTCACTGATTAACATTTTTGTTGTTTGCATATCCCATGTAAAACTTTTTGAATTCATACGATTCCATACGATGGCGGTTATGACAGACGTTTGCCATACGTTGGACAGGAAAAAAAGTAACTTTAATATGTAGACGCTGGATGTTGACGTTTGCCGGCAAAGCTACTATGCAGCAGAACCTATTATAATATCTATGAACGTTCCTATAGCAGCCGGTTCTCCGTACCGGAACGATCCGCTCTTTACGAGCGGCCAAGAGCAGCCCTGCCCCCTTCGACACGAAGGATTCATCAAGGGAGTCTTGACAGACCCCCCGCGTCACAAATTTTTACTGGCCGGTTGCAGCACACGCAGGCGCAACTGCACCCGGCTACTCGTCATTCGCGCCGGCATCGAGCAGAACCCCGGCCCTTGCTGCGTTTGCAGTAGATTGCTGCACCCGAATGCTACATCTGTGAGGTGCAATTGCTGCAACGACTGGTGCTACCTGAGAAGCTGCTCAAGGCTATCCCATCACAGGCTATGGGATACTTCCTTCAGCGCTGCCCTATTCTCTAATAGGCTACCAACAACACAATCTAGTCCGGTAAATTCATACCCTACTACGTTAGCTGGCTCAGGCGACCACAACTCAATAACAACGCCGACAATAACAACAACTCCCGCCGGTCGGCACAGTCTCAACACCAAATTTTGACATGCTCTCACTGGTGCAGCTCAACTGCGATGGATTGCAACACATTCTTGACGAACTGACATCGTTCATGGACAGAAATAGCATCATGATTGGAGCTATCCAAGAGACTAAACGCCATGCTAATTTGTCTCTAACTTCTCATGGTAACTACACCATCTTGCGCAAAGACAGACCTACTGGTTCAGGAGGAGGACTCGCCTTCTTGATCCACCTGGAGGTACCATACCGAGAACTGACTTTACCTGATGACAACGACAGCGTCGTCGAATGCCAGGCAGCTAAGTCCGGGAATGTAGAGATTGAAATATTCAATATCTTCATCCCGCCGGTATCCAGCTGTCCCTCAGGTTATCGAGTCTCCCTGGACCCCCTACTCTCCGGTTACCATTGTCTATTACTAGGAGAGCGCACCATGAGCTATGGCATTCTAATCTCGGCAACGATGCTAGAGGAGTCACCATCGCAGAACAACTCTACTCCTCCGATTTCTACCCCTTGAATGACGACGCTCCAACGAGAATTACAGGCTCATGCACCAGCTCACCTGACATCTCGATCGCTAGTGCCAGTCTCATCAACAATCTCATCTGGAGCCACATCTCACCCTGTCATCTGATCATCTGCCTATCATCATACGACTTGACCGTCCTTCGCATCAAATGTCTGCAGAACGCCGCACTTTCATCAACTACAATAGAGCAGATTGGAATGGACTCCAACTATCCATCAACGACGCTATCTCTGCTCTCCCAATACCTACGAATGTGGGAGTTGCTGAATCTAGCTTTAGGGAAATCATCAACAGGTCAGCAGCTAGATTCGTACCTGCAGGCAGAATCCCCAAGGTCCGGCCAAACTTTTCTACGTCTGCCGCCAGACTAAGCAGATGACAGAGATCGCATTCGCCAATCAAACCCAGACGATCCACAAATAGGTGTGCTGAATGCTACAATCAATAAACAGGTAGCTGTCGCGCTCGGTGGCCGTGATCGTTCGGTCACCGCTCTACGATTCTAATCTAGAGCTCGGAGATCAAATCTCGGCGCGATCAAAAACTGCCTGTGAGTACTAATAGAACTCTCACAGTGCTCCGGGCTTGTCAGTATAAAGACGGCGCGGATAGGAGGTGCATGCTAGCAACAGCACTTCCGAAAAGTATAGATATGCTATTGAAACGTCAACAAGGCATAGAAATGCTGGAGATGTTGACGCGCCCATGCCCCTGGAGGGGTCAAGGCAATTAGAGAGTAGAGAACACAGAAAGGCTAAATGGCATGCCCACCTGAACACCTGCAACCTCAAGTACAATGTATCCAGGCTTTGGTCTACTGTTAAATCGTTGACCAACCACACCAAGAAAAGCGGACACATAGCCATCGAGTTCAGGAACAAATCTTACTACGAGCCGATCAAGTGCGCCAACCACTTCAACCCGCAGTTTGTCGAACATCCACCCAGCGGCAAGCTCAAACGCACAATCCGAAGAAACATCCGCAATTTAGCAGTGGACCAAATGCTTCAGGTCACCCCAAGCCAAGTAGCCAAAACTATTAAGGATGCAAACAACACCAAGGCATCAGGACCTGACGGCATATCAATGACCATGCTGAAACACTTGGATACGCCAGCCATTGAGTACCTAACGACGACACTGAACCTATTATTATCGTCGTTAGTGATACCGGAAAATAATCCCCATTTTAAAACCCGGTAAGAAGGCCAACTTGGGAGAGTCCTACCGTCCCATATCTCTGCTCTCCCCAGTCGCGAAAACCCTCGAGGCTATACTCAAACCGATAGTAGGGACCCACATTCGACTTGCCGACCATCAACACGGCTTCAGGAAGATGCATAGCACGACTACAGCCCTAGATGCCATCACGACTCGCATCCACAATGGACTAAATCAGTCAAGTCCATTTTCTAGAACAATTCTCGTGGGCCTTGACCTCAAGAAGGCGTTCGACACGGTCAGCCACACTACACTTCTGTCGGACATCATGTCATCATCTCCCCCAGCTCAAGTCAAGAAGTGGATTTCTAACTACCTTGCAGGCAGGGAATCACTCAGAGTTTAGAGGCAAAAAATCCAAACTCAGGAGAGTAAAGCAAGGAGTCCCACAGGGCGGAGTCTTGTTCCCAGGCTATTCAACCTCTACATGGCCGGTATGCCATCCCCGCCTGATGATCTGCTTCTCATCTCCTACGCGGATGACTGCTCCATTGTTGCTACGAACAATAGTATCCCGGTAATGTATGGAAAGATTAACGGATATCTCAACACCTTCTTCGCCAATCGTAACCTACAGTTATCAGCGCCTAAATCTGCAGCAACCCTATTCATATCTTGGACCAAGGAGTTCAACACACAGCTGAATGTAAGCATAGGTAACATACTAATCTCCACAGTCAACCATCCAAAGATTCTAGGGGGTTCCCCTGGACAATATGGCCACATCATCGGCCCACGCCTCTTCGGTATGCAATCGAATGAGAGCCCTTAATAAGGTCCTAAAAGCTCTCGCCGGCAGCTCCTGGGAAATGGACAAAGAGACCATACTTACTACTTACAAAGCCATAAGACGATCTGTGGCAAATTATGCTGCACCTGTGTGGACGGCCCCAAGGACACTAATTAGAGGAAGATACAGATGTCAAAATGCTTCCCTTCGCACCGTGACGGGCTGTCATCTGATGTCCTCCCAGGATCACCTGCACCAGGAAACCAACATGCTACCAGTCAAACAACACAGCCTCCTGTGTTCCATTGGTCGGATCATGCCCATTATGAATTTTCCGAGTATGCACGGACTATATTGCAAACATAGGCTAAAATTTCAAGTCGCTAACTCCATTCTATCGAAAGTTATCGCATATTTAAAGTATAATTTGTAAAGGAGGTAGGAGCTTTCAGTTTTCAATACCATCCAACTACATAGATCCTACTGCAAACATTAACCATTTCAAGCCATTCTTCTATCGAAAGTTATCGTTCGAACAAATAGACATGGCTAAATCGATTCAGGAGGTGACCCTGATCATTTGTACACATCGCTATCCCTACGGAGCCTCCTTTACAGTGTTGCATATTTTCCTTGTGACAAAAAACAATAAACGCTATATGTTGGGTATACAAATATAGTATGCATCACACTTTAATCTAATTTTAAATTTTACAGATAACACTAGAAAATATCATTTTAAAAAAATTGATTGTGATTCCTATCAGCAGTTAAAAAAATATTCACAAGCTTGGAAAGCATTAATTGCGCTTAAGCTGTACATTTCAACCTTTGATAAATTTTGGAAAACAAATGCAGTCAAGCCAATAACATAAAATGTTAATCACTCAGTTGTATATACGAGTAAATCCGCGAGATGCGATATAACAGCATGACTGGCAGGCACGCATTCTTGAACCCTGATAGTAAATAGCGAAGCAGTTAACATTTGCCCTAACTAATAGTAAAGTGTTCTCAGTTTCAGGTGTCACCCTCAACCACTGGTTATACAGCGAAAGATATAGTCTAGTACTAGGAAATATATTTTTTTTTCAGCAAACCGTATCATAAACAATCAGTTCTCTAGATAAGATATTTCGATTACGGTTTCGCTAATTAACTTTCGTTATTCATTGCTTCCCCAAATATTGTTGAAAGTGCACTTAATTTTCATTGTCATCGCTGAGTAATCAACTCTTATGCGGGAACATATTAACCAAGTACATACATACAAAATCTGTTAAAACAAATCTACATTCTATAATCAGGTGCTTGGTGTACCTAGATACAGTGGCAGGATGTATGTAATCATAATCAATAGTCGACAACAACAACAACACATCCCACGTGATGAATCCGGTAATCGCTTTACCAAGTTGATAATAATTTATTCGTTTGATATAGTGTATCATCATCAACGTGAACCAGCCCTATCCCATCCAAATCGTATTGAGTGCATTTAGGGCGCTGGAGCGCTTCGTAGCGCTACGACCTTTCTCGTGATTGCAATCGCTCAATTGATTCGCTCTTGAGCAGCCTTCCCCTTCGTAGCAAAATTTTTTCAGGTTCTCTGGACATGGAGCTAGCTACATTTGACAATTCACAGCTGGGATGGAACATTTGTTTGTGTACTAAGCCTGACATTACACTTTGCGTTTTTCTACAGGAAGAGCAATCCCGCAAAAAAACGCATTGCCGTACAAGAAGAGGACCCTATAATTACACATTGCGTTTTTCTGGGGGAAAAGCTTGTGAAAGAAATAAATATATCTCAGTGAGGATATTGATGGTTTTATTTTTGTGGCAATATGTAGTAGGTAGAAGTCGGGAGGCCGATATAATTTCAGCCAGTTCGCAATGGAAGCACTGCATGAATTTCGTCACTGGGTGCACGCGTTTATAGTTTATCGTTGAAACAAAAAACGGAAGGTGTAATGCGTTTCATATACCACCGGGTGTTCATCTCCTCACTGCGTTTTCTTCAAAATAATTACAGCCGTGCCATCATACTTTAGCGACAGCTGGCAATATACGAGTTGTTTAAAATTTGTAAAAGGTGAGTGTGACATTTTGAATTTTCCCTGCTGGCTGCCGCAGGAAAGGTATCGTTGTTGGTTGTGGATGATACTTTATATTTCCTTCTTATTATTATGTGCTTGCAAACTTCTGTCAGGCAATTATCAAATATTTAGGATGTCAGCTGTTTGTCGGATATTTGAAATGTAGTTGTTCAAACATGAAACAAGTCTTGTGACAGGTATCGGCTCCTCAAATGTGAGGGGATATTTTGATACGTAGCGCTACCTGCTTCCCGAATGCAGCCAATGCTGCAAAGAGATTGGCAATGGCATCGACCACAAGTAATTAGAGTTCGTTACATGAATTTTACAGGAGGCACGTGAAGTAATGGGTTTTTCATCGTTCTTGTGCTTGACAGTCCGCTTTTAAATTTCCTTGCGAAATTCTCGTCAAACAAACACCTAATCGAATCAATGTCTACCGTAACGGGGCATTAAAGGCTTTCAAGGGTTTACAATTATACCCCAAGGGTTGTTCAAGTTTAACGTATCATTGAACATTGGGAGGATAAAGAGGCGGCAATTGCATAATTATTTGCTTTCGAATGGGTTAAAATGAAGTAGCGGGTATGGTTTTTATACGTCAACATCATACTCGTATCGAGGAACAAAGAAGTGGAAATCACGAAATGTATTGACAAAGGAAGAATGTTGGCCTATTTTTAGTTATGAATATTAATAGTCTGCTGAAGGAGTCTGAGTGACTTGACCAGTGAGAGAAAAAACCTCACTCAAATTATCTGTAACAAAATCAAATTATGGAAGAAGTAGAATGTTTTTTTATGAACTGAATTATGATCTCGAGCAAATGCTAATGAGTACCTGTTAATTGCCTTGACCCCTTGAACACTCCAGGCTCCGAAAGAGTAGTCTATTCAATGTTTACTTGGTTGTTGTCGTTGATTCGTTCAATCCGAGGCTTTTCTGCGGATTTCTCGACATAGAGTAGTTTTTACAAGCACGGTTTATCAGCCAATCACTTAACCCTGTTTAAGGATGACGCTTCGGTAGCCGTGCCCGTGAGGTCTCGGTCGAGTCTAGAGTTCAGGCCGGCACATTAATAAAATAAAAATTTACTTGTGGCTACAATTAGAACTCCCAAAGCGTTCCAAGCTTGTCAGTAAAAGACGGCTATACGAATAGTAGGTGTATGCTATCAACTGCACCATCCGAAGTTTGTATGATGACAAAAGATCAACAAGGCATTGCTAGAGATGTTGACGCGGTGTAATTAGCGTAACGAGCACGCAAAACACAAACACTTAATGTCAGTGTGTTGTGACCGAGTAGTCGCGAAAAACGCACCTTATATAGCAGGTCTGATTATATGACACTGACCTGAGACGCTTAGGGTGTAACTCAGTCATTTAGACGCAACTATCATCCAATTTGCTTAAACCAAGTATCTTAAGGTGCCAGTTCCAAGGCGACTGGGCGACTTGCGTTTGCGACTGTGGGAAAACTATCATAACGGAGCACTATTCGAGTGTATTTTATTCGACGATCACCTAAGCTTTAAAATGTAGACGAAAAGTATTCCGTTACAATAGTTTTTTTTTTTCAAAGTCGCAAACACAAGTCGCTCAGTCGCGGCCTTGGAACTCACACCTTTACCTTTGTCGGCAAAATTTAGCCAATAGCGGTTTGCATATGGAGGGCTATCTTCTTTAGTCCTCCTCGTGGGCGTCTTTTGTCCCCTGAGTACCCAGTAGTTGCATTCTACGAGCGATTAGGGTGAATATTGATGGGAGTTCAAAAGCCAATTCATTCATTAGCATAGTCTAAAAATAAGTTTGTACGTCAGGCAATTCAAGACCAAACGAAAAATAGACTGATAAGTACATAATAGGATAAACACAACTTAAAATGGTGAGGTAATTATGTTACACGCAATAAAACATGTACTCTTTTTTCTCTGCGTCCCAAAGCACGCTATTAGCTTTGGAAAAATATCATTTGCCCAAATGCGACCAATGCAAATAAAATTACATACCTAAAACGTGTCATTAAAGTTTTGACAGCAGTAAGGATATGATAATCGTTGTTACTTTAATGTAAACTTTTTATTAAAAAAAAACTGTATGACCTAATTAGATTTCCTGGTGAAGGACCAAAATTTATTGTACTTTTCAATGACCAACAAAAATGACAAATGTTTTACTGCCATTTATTTAAGTCTCCACAAAATTTCTCTATTCCGCAGAAAGTTCTCCACAACAAATTAAGTTACTTTCAAGTTGCCATGGGACATGATTTTCACACTTCATTTCTCATTCCCTCATACCTTTTTTGAAAATATTGCTGTACTAGAAACAAGTGACGCTCGTCTTTGTGCACACTGTTTTCACCTTTTTTTATTGATTTTCCTGGCTATGGCTACACGAAACGTGGGATAGTTTAAAGGTTGTCGCTCCGATGACCATCAGAAGCAATAATGGCAATTTGAAAGGTTAGAGGAATTGCCACCATAGCTGGCAACGACATCAAGTATTCTGATTGCACAGGGAAAGTTATAGTAATGAAAAGTTATAAAAAAAAGGACCTCGCTAAGACGACCTTGGCGGCTTCGTATTCACGTTTGTTACTTTTTTTCTCTACTCATTTTAATGGTTCGATTATGAATTCATGTTGGAGGAATATTACTCATGGGGGTAATGGATATTCGCCTAATGGTGTTTTGAATTGAAGTTAATATTATTGATTTGTATATTCTAATTCTTGTGGTTGCACAGATTAAAGATGATGGGCGGTTTTCACAATGTCTGGTTAAAGTTTATCCTGTAGAAAAGGGCACTAATTCTCCAGTTAAAAATTATTTGGACGATAATTCCAAACAGCTGATATGGACTGCTGAGATTTGACAGCTTCAAAGGGAACAGTAAACTGGTCACAACGAACAGAGCTCTGGAAATTCATTCGATGAAAGAGGATTTGAAACCAACTCAGCCGCAAATTAATGCTGAGAGGCGGTACAGACGTAAAATGGAACAGGCGGCAGCTGATTTTCTACTGCATTAGCTTAGCTTTCTATTGCATTATCATATTTTGAGCATTGTATACGCTAAAGTAAAATTTATCCCGGATAGACAACTGGCAGTTTAACCAGACATTGAGAAAACGGGCCTATATGTAGTAACAAAAACTATTATTTCATGTTTTCCGCAGTAACTTGTCTACTCAAGTTACATGTCCTCATAATCCGACACTTTCGTTGAGAAGCTTCACAGTAATGTTTCGTACAGATAAATTTAGTTAGATGACCCCTAAAGATCGAATGACCCCTTATGGGTCCACAAATACTTCTGATGTTAAGTCGACTCTATTCTTATTCAAATCGCGGCTCGTACGCAAATATCCTGCGATAAATAGCTTTGTCTGTCTTATCATCATAACGCGCTGCGGTCTCAGTTCTTTCCTATTCTCTGGCAGATCCTCTAAAGTTACATAAGAGAATTCCACTGAACGGTTCTGGTGCAGGAAGAGGCGTGGCCGAGGCTGTTCTGGGTTGCTCAACAACACATTCATTTCCAGCAATACCAACAACAGTATAAGGTTACTTTGTTTAAAGAGCTTATGGCCGCTTTCACATGACGTGTACGATACACATTATTTGACGGAAGCTTTTATCGAATTGAACATTTTTACACGGAGCTAATGCGAGAAAATCATATAATCGAGTAATTTTGTTTCTCGTGTACATACGACACTTAGGCTGCTTTCACACGAGATGTACGAGACACGTTATTTGACGGAAACTTTTATCGAATAAAATAGTGGCAGTGTACTATACATTGTATGAAGATGTTCACATGGAGCCATTGCGAGAAAATCATGTAGTCGAGAAATACGGTTCCTCGTATGCATACGACACTTGCTACTGCGATTCGGTAAAGCTCGTATGCATTCCAAACACAAATGGTGTGCGCGAGTCTTTTGTTTGATATTCTTAAAAGCTCGAAAGCAGGTTAGGCACATGCGCCATCATTTCACAACGGAGGAGACTATTCGATAAAACCATTGAAATGCTGTGAAATGCTGTTTTGATTCCGAGAAAAGCTCATCCGAGAATATATCGTATCGAACGGCGTCGTGTGAAAGCAGTCGGCGGCTTACACGGAACGCACGATGCACAAGATTCTAGCAGAAAGCACCAGTGGCGAGCGAGCTTTCCATACGAGTGTAATTTTAAATTATTCGTTGCACTAGTGCTTTCTGCTAGAATCTAGTGTATCGTGCGTTTCGTGTGAAAGCCGCCTCACCACCGCGACTCGGTAAAGCTCGAATGCATTTCATTTAACTTGATGTATGCTAGTCGCTTGTATGATATTCATAAAAGCTTGAAAGCATTTTAGGCACATGCGCAATCATTTCACAGCGGAGAATATTCGTTGTAGCTTCTCAAGACGGCCCGGCGACTATTTGCAAAAGCTGTTTACACTGGAGACTATTCGATAAAATCATTTTTGTGGAAAATCGAATGTCGCCGTGTGAAATGCTGTTTCGATTTCGAGAAAATCTCATTCGAGAAAATTTCGTATCGAATAGCGTCATGTGAAAACAGTCTATCTCTTGATAGATCCACAAATGTAGTAATGTAACGGCACAGTTAGCTAGCGCTTTGATGACAGCCGAGAAGATTGTTATAGTTCTGCTGCCACATTAAGTTGCCCGACATTTGCAATGGATTTGGTGGTCATGCGAAGATGCCCTTGGGAACGGAGCCTAAAGTTGCATAATGACATTAAGGTCGGGCCGTGCCATCTGGCGAAGAAAAAGACCGCCCAACGAGTTAAGCAGCCTCCTATGCTTGCTGTCAGTTCGGGAGACGTGGACGGGGTTTTCGGCGCTCGTTGTCCCTGTCCTTTACGTATTAATAAAAATGCATAGGCCTGGGGAAAACAACACAAAAATGGGAGGCAAAAATGGGGAATAATAAAAAATGGGGCGATAAGGTTCGTACCACCGACAGATCACTTCTCACCAGGTGCTGCCTTCGATCTGCCGGTGGGAGCAGCACAGCTAGACCAGAATATGGTTCATTCATTACACATTTTTGCTTAGAAACCACTTGGAAATCTCTGTATAGGAATCAATGTGCGTTTGTTGGGACCCACAATGCTCGCTCGCGCGCCCTTTTTGTCTTAGGCAGCATCTAGGCCGCGTTTAGAAGGAAGCGGAAGCCGCGGTTTACAAATTTACATTGAATTTAAATCGAACAAACCGCAAAACAAACCTCAGCGGCAGCCGCCGCTGTTTGTTTATTGTACTCGTATTTAAATGCCGCGGTTTATATTCATAAAAGAGGTCGTCTAAGCCGAAATGACTATTTAGGTGACCTCGGCGTCAATCACTGAAAGGCATAAACTATTTTGGATACGAAAGAAACTGTTTGGGTCTTTACTGTAAACGCTACAGAGTCCTTGCATTTAGAGCTCTGAGTATTTCAAATAACTTTATAGCAAAACAAGAAACCACTTTCGTGTATAATGATAAGGAATATCCATAGCACTCAGCACACTCTTAGAGCACATGCGTGTCAAAAGAAATCGGGACGCCGCGCCGTGTCATTTTAGATCATTAAGGAAGAAATACATTGGGGGTATTAGGGCAATGCACAAGGGACGCCGACAGCTATCAGATACCCTTGGGCTATCTAGAGAGCTCATAGTCCGACACGCTCTAGCTTATAGAGCGAGCAAAGTGAAAATTATAGGGCGATCGATACACTGAGGGTTGCAACCCTTGCATCCACATTTACGAGTACTCAAGGATGTAACCCCATGCAAATGGAGTACGAAATCATCCGAATTTCAACCCACTATTGACCAAAGACTCAAATCGCTTTGCGTTGCCCGGTCAAAAGTTCCCAGAAAGCAAACCTAGTAAATATCGGTAATTTCTGGATCGGGGTGATGAAACCAATCCTTTGAACGAATGGCGCATATATGATATAAAGGACTCAACGTACACAAAGGACTGAAAGGGCATAATGTCCTCGAAGGCAATTCAAAGCCATGTCGAAGGCACATTTACTTAAGGATGCGCATCACAAGAATTAGTTCTTTAGGGAAAACATATTTCAAAGCAAATCATAGTCAACTTCAAAACAAATAGATCAAAACAAAGGTATAACATCCTTCAGGCGAAGCGCTTTGTACAAAATTTTAGCTTGATAGTTTTAAAAGGTAGAGACTAGTTTTGCATAGTAATAGTCAGATGGACAAAGCTTAATCGACTCATCTTGTCATACTTGCCAATAGCATTT
Organism: Chloromyia formosa; assembly: GCA_964017055.1. Taxonomy (NCBI): domain Eukaryota; kingdom Metazoa; phylum Arthropoda; class Insecta; order Diptera; family Stratiomyidae; genus Chloromyia; species Chloromyia formosa. The sequence goes on along the minus strand of OZ024815.1, from coordinate 32,079,058 downwards.
GTATATATGTTCGCAGATGCTTCCTTCTGTGCCTTGCAAACTTCATGTTAAAGTTAATATACATACCTTACCTTACTTGAAGGGTATAATGAAAATGCATTTGCATGGGACGGGCCTAAAGTGTCGATGATCATTACTCTCTTTGTGTCATTTTATTTTCAGCGCATAAGGCTGCTATTACGCTTTTCATGTGAAAATATTGCACTTATCTCTCCCACGAAAAAGTGACAGTGTAAACGTGCACAAAGCACATTACCGCAGCATTCTACACAACACTTGAATTTGCCTTCTACTCAAAAGGTTTTCAAGCGAAATAAAGTGTTAAGTAATTGTTTTCGCGTGCTCATAATGATGTGGAAACTTTTTTCTTCGAATGAAATATGTTAGTACTGAAAGAGCGAACATTTTTCGTGCGTACGAAATTTTGGACAGTTTTTGTATGAGATTTCGACCTTAGCACTTTGCTTTAGAGCGAGACGTGACGCAAGATTAGATGTGACCTCCAGGCAATATATCCAGGTAAGTAGGAGGTCCTGAATACATCTCTTGTGTCGGTAGATGAAAATCCTACAGTGCGTGTGCGCAACAAGAAAATATCATTGGATAACTCTGATCTTCCTTATATTCAATGCAGTTTTGATTATCTTCCAACAACTCATCGTGTCTTAAGTACGGACAATGTTGACATTGTTATCTGTGTACATACTTCACAATATAAATAACTCAATTTAGCAAGGTCTTTGTCGTGCAAAATGATAGCTTTCTTATCACAAACTCAAGTGTAGATCAAATAACATAAAGCCGACCCCCCATATTGTTTAATTTTGCACTTGAACATATGAGAAGGAACAAATAAATTAAAATATCAGAGAGTGCAATGACACAAAGATATCATACCATATGAAAGGGAACGACTAGTCCTGGTACGTTCCTGCGGCCAGGGCCGTCACCAGGGGTGGTACGGTAAATACACGGATTTACAGGGCAACGGATCTGGCAGCCCTGGTTTCAGTTATTGTGGTGGTCTTTAGCGTTATTACGTGTACAAGTCAGGTTTGTATTGTCTTCCAAGGACATTGTGCTGATTTGAATTAAAATTGTACTAATCTAGCTTTTTACTGAATCAGCTCTATGGAACTAGCTCACTGAAAATAATTGAAATCCCTATCTCCTCTTTTTTACTGCAAATTTGTATTGAAGATATGTATCACAATTCTTTTATCAATTATTAATTTAATAGACAAATCGACGTAATTAAGTACCCTTCTTACAGCATTCACCCTTTGACGTTGAATGGGGATACTGTCCTATTAACAACACACTTCTTTCTTTGAAAACATTATCACTATTATCATAATTCTTTTTTTTATCGTAAAGTGCTCTTCGTGGCAAAGCCTTCTTTCTTAGTACTCAATTGGTTTTTTTTATCTCACATCAAGCTGTAAATGAAGAATATATAGCATTATATCCCTTCGTGCCATCCGACAATTTTCTTTTTAAATTTTTATACCCTTTATGAATGTGATAGGGTTAATATACCCTTTGTCATGAAGTATGCAACGCTCAGGAGGAAGCATCTCAGACCATATAAATTATATATTTTATATTCTTGGTCAGTATGATGAGACGAGTCGATAAAGCTTTGTCCGTCTGTCTGTCTGTTTCTATGCAAACTAGTCTCTCAGTTTTAAAGCTATCGAGCTGAAATTTTGAACGAGGCCTTCTTTCTATCGTACGTTGTATATATGTCGGAACCAACGGATCAGGCGTCATATAGCATATAGGAACGATCGGTTCAAAAGTCTGTATTTGCGGCACTGTTCAACATCTTTAGGACCTCCCACAGGTCAGTGTGTGTAAGTGGGTTGCCGGGTTTATAGACCACCGCTGGATCTAAAAGGAAAGTCCATACAATTTTATTTTCCACACACTAGTGCCACCCAACTTCACCTTTCTCCAAATAGGTGTAAAACAATGGATGTAAGGCCTGATGGTTGAACACGCTAGAAGCACTACCCCGCTGGGGACTTCTGATGCGCAGTTGAGTGATTCCAGGGCGAGTATACTATAGAGAAGTTGAGGGTTGCAAGTTGGAATGTCGGATCCTTGACAGGAAAGAGCGAAGAACTGGAGGACGTCATGAAACGGAGAAGGATATGTGCGTGCAGGAAACCGAGTGGCGAAATTACCAAGTCGACCGAGCTCGTTTTTTAACGAATTCCAAAAAGTATTAATTGTACTATTATGGAAACTCGAATTATACAATAGAATCGGGGTTGGCGTTATTCCGTCATCGGCTTTACTTGGTAGCATCGTGAGTATCTCGAAGATAAGCGACCACTTGATGAGTATGAAACTGGTTTACTGCGGAAGAGTCTGGAACGTCATAAGTGCCTACCCTGTGCAAGTGGGTTTCCAGCAAGGTGAAAAAGAGGCATTTTGGAGCGACGTTGACACACTGCTTCAAAGCATACCAGATACCGAGTTGGTTTTGTTTTCGGAGGGGGTTTTAATGGCCATGTGGGAAAACTGTTATTACGAGGATTGTCATGGTGGGAAGGGTAGTCAATCTACAGCCAGAAATGATGAAGGTGCGGCTATCCTGACTATGTGCAGATCACACGGTCTAGTCATCCTCAACACATGATTCATTAAGAACCAAAGGTACCTGATCACATACAGCAGTGGAGCTCATCCGACGCAGATAGGCTATCATTTGTGCATAAATTTTATGAGACGTTGGGTGAAAAACTGCAAAGTGATCTTTGGTGAATCTACGGTTACCCAGCACCGGTTGCTCCTGACAGAATTTTTTTGAAAGGAGGAACAAGACCTCAAGCAAATCCCAAGCCAGTCGAGAAAATCAAGTGGCATAATCTCAAAAACGAAAGCTTTGAATCTGTTGTAACTCCACTCATTGTTAAAATGGAGGAGTCACTTCAATACAACACCAACTGCGGCGAGCAACGTCCAACAGTAGGTGAGGCTGTAAAGATACTGGGAATTTCGAAAGGCCCACTCCACACGAACAAGGCGACGTGGGGGTGGAATAACGAACCTAAAGAAGCAGTGCAGGCCAAATACGCATTCAAGGCTTGGGCAACATGGAAGACAAGCAGTGAAGCCGAGAAGGTTCAACTGCGAAAGAAATATGATAAATGCCGGAAGGAAGGTGACTTAAGCAAAGGCGATTGCCGCTGAAAAGTTCTATTAACAACTAGAAGATCAAACTGCGGATAAGAGATCGTCATTGCAAGAAAAACCTAAAGACAATGCCAGGATTTATAAGGTCGCAGCTCAAAGGAGAAGAAACGCTCGAGAGATTCAAGCGCCAAAGTACGTTGAAGACTCACGAGGAGTGTTACTGGTTAAAGAAACAGCAATCTGTAGCAGAATGAAGACTCACGAGGAGTGTTACTGGTTGAAGAAACAGCAATCTGTAGCAGAATGCGTGAGTACTTTGACGAACTTTTTAACGAAGAATTTTCACGAGAAGCTTTTCAAGCTGTGGAGCCAAACACCACTGATATCGCTGATTTTTCAGTGGAGGAGGTGATGAAGGCAATGATGCAGATGAAATGCGGAAAGGCAGTCGGACCGGACAAAATACCCTAGGAATTTTGGTTGAAGATGAATCATGTCGGGCTTAGATGGCTCACTGTTCTTTTCAACAAAATTAAAAGAGGGCAACCGATGCCTGACGCTTTCAGGAAAAGCTTCCTAATCGCGTTTTATAAGAACAAGGTCGGTCCATAGTCGATGCTATTCAGTGCATGCGTGTTACGATGGAAAAGCATCGTGATGCACGGACGGACTTGCACTTTGTGTTCATGGATTTGGAAAAAGCCTTCGACAAAGTTCCTCATGATCTGATATGGGTAGTATTGTATATGGCCTTAAGAGTACTTAAGGTCCCCGAGGCATATGTAAAGATGATACAAGACATGTATGATGGGGCAACTACTAAAGTTAGATGTACAGCTGATGAGTCTGAAGAATTTTCGGTTAAAGTCGGAGTTCACCAAGGCAGTGGTTTGAGCCCCTTGCTCTTCAACATCATCATGTTCTATTTATTATTAACACTCTTTTCTGACGGCCTGGAAATATCACTTCTCTTGTTGTGGTAGTGATGTTTCGAATACTGCAGTTCTCTTGCATCGAAAGGGTTTGGCAGCTCTTAGCCATTGAAAAACGGGTTGTTCCGATACGAAGAACCGGCTTCCGCAGGAACGTATTCCTTCTCTTCGTCGATGACGCTGTCCTGGGTAGCAAAGACATCGTTGCTTTGCAGGCTGCACTGACCAAGTGGTGTAGTAGAAGTGGATTTGGATTCTCCATATTTTAAGTCCTGTAATGAACCACCTGTAATGAACTATATTATGGTCTGGTAGTGCTGCTCCCACCTGCAGATCGAAGCAGCACCTGATGAGTAGTGATCTGTTGGTGGTACGAAACCAGAGGCCGAGGGTCCCATTACACCTGGACCCAGGTGCGATCGCGTGTGCGTCTGATCCGCCCGCCAACCATTCCATCCTTATCGACTATTTTTTTTTTATTCCCCATTTTTACCTCACCTGTTTGTGTTGTCTTCCCCAGGCCTATGAATTTTTGTTAATATGTTGTTGGACAGGGGCAACGAGCGACGAAAACCCCGCCCGCATCTCCCGAACTGAGCTACAGCAATCATAGTCCGCTGCTTAGCTCGTTGAGGAGCCTTTTTCTTCGCCAGATGGTAGGGCCCGACCTGCACGGTCTTTATGCTACCTAGGCTCCGTCCCCACGGGCATCTTCGGATGCCCACCAAACCGTCCGTTACACGTTCCTTGCTTTTATTTATGAAGATTTCGATTTATGAAACAGCGAATCACCAAAAAAGAAAAACAGCCTTGTCAAAAGAGGTATTTACATCACCGTGAAAACTAAGCTTACAGGTTGAGCCTTTATTTTTAGCTGACACTAATGATTGCTTTGTCTTGTTTGTTTTCTCTTTACAGATTTACCATATTATTTTCACATGGCAACGCCGTAGATTTAGGTCAAATGACAAGCTTCTTTGTAGGCTTGGGTCAGCGAATAAATTGCAATATATTTAGCTACGACTATTCAGGATATGGTGTAAGTACGGGCAAGCCAACCGAAAAGAATCTATATGCCGATATTGATGCAGCATGGCAGGCGTTGCGAACACGATATGGAATCAGTCCGGAGAATATAATTTTATATGGTCAAAGTATTGGTACAGTGCCAACTGTAGATTTAGCTAGTAGATATGAAGTCGGTGCCGTTATATTGCATTCACCACTCATGTCGGGCATGCGGGTAGCTTTCCCGGCCACAAAACGAACATGGTTCTTTGACGCATTTCCAAGGTACACATTTTGTAAAAACGAGCATCTCGTGATGAGAAATATTTCATACGTTTTTATCTCGTTGCAGCATTGACAAGGTGCCGAAAGTTACATCACCTGTCCTTGTTATTCACGGTACAGAAGATGAAGTCATAGACTTCCAACATGGACTGACAATTTATGAGAAGTGTCCGCGAGCGGTTGAACCTCTCTGGGTCGAAGGTGCTGGTCATAATGACGTGGAAATGTACGGACAGTATTTAGATCGACTTAAGCAATTCGTCTCGGTGGAGTTGGTCAACTGACATAAAGCCGATAAATCAAATAGTTTAAATAGTGTTCAGGAGGCTGTTTCAGGTGAGTTAGAGACCATTCAATACTCTTGACAATTATCTTATTACCTTCATCGTCTCTCCAGGTGAAGATATTCTAGACGGTGTCGACGATGATGCGTCCATTACTCTAAGTTCAACTACCACAAACAATTCAACAACCGACAAATTACTATAGCATCAAATGCCTGGTGATAGTCATGCTTTTACATTTACACGATCCACCGAATTGCAATCGATCGATAATATTCGTCATTCGGGTGAATGTAAAAGCATCGCGACTACACCAGGCAATCATTTAAAACTCAACACTACTTCAACAATGTCAAAAGAATCAAAATCGAATGAAAAGCCCGTTAGGGTACAAGCACAACCAGTCGAGCTTCAGTCACCAACAACAACACTCGTCGAACGTAAAACAAAGTCTTCTGTCACGTGTGCCGGCAAAACGTCCAAAACTCGACTTCCATCTGCATCTTGCAGTCAACAACACGGTCCACGTACCGACAAAAATAGTACAGTACCAAAACGAAAGTCTCTGGAAGTTTGTACCTCATGTTCCTCAAATGAAGTTATCGAAGTAAACATTAAGTTAAAGTCGTGCCAGAATTGCCAAAATGTCGTTATTGATGAACTCAACTATGATAATCAGTTGGCGGATGGACAAGATGACAGTAGCGGGAAAAGAACGATCTCAAACTCCTCCATTTTGAGCACTTCCGGGAGTAGCAGTCTGAATTTCTATCATCAACAACTCATTGGTATTACGAAGAAATTGAAGAACATGTATAAAAATCGTATACATTCATCGTGCACGGATGAACAGCAGCAACATACAGAGCTGCATTGTACACCGTCCACCTCGTCTGCGATAACACCGACAACGATAGAGACTGTTGCTTCTACACACGGTGCAGAAACCACTACTACGAAAACTTGTTCATCCGCTGACAAGAAACCTCTACGTATAGTTGCACCGCAAAATCTGTCGACGAATTTCACCAATTCAATTCATAACAATCATTGCTATAGAAACAATCTTCCCACTGATGATCACGAATGTTCAGCAAGTAAGACTAGTTCAATAAGTACTCTACCTTTTAAAACCAATAGCAGTAGTAATAGTAATGTAATCAACAAAGACGCGTTAATTTTAAGAATATGTGATTTAGATGATAAATTGAAATCTATTCAAAATGAGAGCAACATGTCTAGGACTAGGACACCATCCATGAATGATCATAATGGTGAAGTTGCTACCCTAACAACGGCCAAGGCTTCCAAAAGCATTGTTGACGGTGGCAAAAAATCATCACCGCTACTAGCGCAGATGACACAAGTATCCAATCGGAAAATAATCGTTATATCCGACGAATATAAAAATAAATCGGAACAGCATGAATACATCATTCGAGATCGCAAACAACTCATGAAAATGTTTCAGCAAAACAAATCAAAATCGTTAGATTTGCTACCGCCGCCCAAGCATTCCAACAAAACGAATTTACACAGAAACATGCAAAACCACATATTCTCGTCGCAATCTGTCACGAACCTTCCAATCAAACTGGAGTCAAACAAGAAAGGAGCGAATAATCAACATGCAGGCGACGACGATGATGATGATGGTCCGTATGAGAGTATCAATTCGGTTGAACTAATTTTCATCTCGGATGAATTTCTGAATAAAGCCGTGAAACATGATCTGAAAATCTTGAAAAACAAACGCACTACAACAGGAAATGATTCGCTGCGTCCGACACCCACATCGTCGACGTCATCGTCTTTTAAGAAGAAAGTGCGAACGCTTGATTCAACCACTTCCCCAATAAGAATGTTGCGACCGGATAGCTACAGTTCCGATAATCAACAATCACCATCGCCCGTTTCGCCCGACAGTCACCAGTCGTCATCTTATCGCTCGGCTTCGCATCGTGCATCGTTGACGAGCAGTAAAAAGCTTATAGTCATATCAGAAGATTTCAAACGAAAATCACTGGAAAACAATATTGTGATTGTCGATACTACGTGCACAAGCGATTCTAATAGTACTGGCGAGGTGATTGACAAGCGCAAGAAATTCCAACAAGGCAAACGAATTTCGCGGCAACAAAGTTCCATTGATGATGTTGCCAATCAGATGATTAGCCATGCATTTCGATCATTCGAAGAGCCGGACGAGCAATGTTTGGAGAGCAAAGAAATCAAAACGCCGGAATAATGGGACGAAAACGGAAATTGCAATTGTACAAATGCCTTTTTATAATCATCATACCATCTCCCTCATCAAATCTCACATAATACGTATTATATTTCGTTATTTTTTTATATCATATATATATCTATTATTTGCTATTAGTGTACAGTTTAGTTTATCTCGATTTGTCGTAGCCTTTGATATTCTATTAGAGTCACTTTTACAATAATATTTACATTTTGTTTAATAATATATCCTTTGCTTGGAAAAAATCACATTTTTTATTTTATGCCATTATTAAATCCTTTAAATGGATTATTTTACGCAATGCTTATATTCTTGAGGTTCTGCGCCGTATTGTCTTTACTAATTTACTATAATACAAAAAATGAAATCCGATCTAGTTTTTCTGAACTCGAGGTCTATGTGTAAACATCACATCGCATTATGAATCGACACTCAACTGGAAATACTGTGTGGATATTACTGTTTTGCTAATTATTCCGACGTGGCATCGTTTTCTGTTTGTGGTCATATTACATATTTCAACCCAGGGACGTCCTGACCCATGGTCGTGAAGAGTACGCATATTACAGATACCAATCTTTGCAATAAAACGATATCCTAAACTCATAACCGAGTATACATTATAATTTTAGTTGATGAATTGTATTTTGAAAAAATGAGCACGATGAAAAAAGTCGCTCGAGGCAGAATTCGAACCAAAGATATAAAAGGACTTAAAATACAATTAACAGTATAAATTGGAATTTTTTGTGACACTTGGTTTCATTCTGCACACCAACTTAGTATGCGTCTGTAGCTTAGCTCGGTAACGCACCGAGCATTTTTTGCTACTCGAAACACGGTCTCTGCGGTTCGGGCCCCGCAACGGGACCAACTATTTTTTTTATTCTCAAATTCCCTCTGAATTAATTTCTCCGAGCTTAGTGGTTTCGTATGGATAGTAGCACTCATCAGGTCTTGCATCTTTGCAGCTATCCATGTGCAAGACGACCACGAAAGTGTGAGAATTCTGTTTGTATAGGCCGTGAAGGCGTGATTTTACTTGAAAACTCGACCGTGGAGGTCTAGATGGTGTGAAGCACTTATATTAAATCACTAGAGGGGTGGAGAGAGGGTGAGAAGTGGAGATATTTGTTCCCTGGCAATTTTACTTTATGTATTAATGTTCTTGCAAATGTACAAGTGCGAATCATTTTCAATTTAAATTGGAATTTTTTGTGACACTTGGTTTCATTCTGCACACCAACTTAGTATGCGTCTGTAGCTTAGCTCGGTAACGCACCGAGCATTTTTTGCTACTCGAAACACGGTCTCTGCGGTTCGCGCCCCGCAACGGGACCAACTATTTTTTTTATTCTCAAATTCCCTCTGAATTAATTTCTCCGAGCTTAGTGGTTTCGTATGGATAGTAGCACTCATCAGGTCTTGCATCTTTGCAGCTATCCATGTGCAAGACGACCACGAAAGTGTGAGAATTCTGTTTGTATAGGCCGTGAAGGCGTGATTTTACTTGAAAACTCGACCGTGGAGGTCTAGATGGTGTGAAGCACTTATATTAAATCACTAGAGGGGTGGAGAGAGGGTGAGAAGTGGAGATATTTGTTCCCTGGCAATTTTACTTTATGTATTAATGTTCTTGCAAATGTACAAGTGCGAATCATTTTCAATTTAAATTGGAATTTTTTGTGACACTTGGTTTCATTCTGCACACCAACTTAGTATGCGTCTGTAGCTTAGCTCGGTAACGCACCGAGCATTTTTTGCTACTCGAAACACGGTCTCTGCGGTTCGCGCCCCGCAACGGGACCAACTATTTTTTTTATTCTCAAATTCCCTCTGAATTAATTTCTCCGAGCTTAGTGGTTTCGTATGGATAGTAGCACTCATCAGGTCTTGCATCTTTGCAGCTATCCATGTGCAAGACGACCACGAAAGTGTGAGAATTCTGTTTGTATAGGCCGTGAAGGCGTGATTTTACTTGAAAAGATGCAAGACCTGATGAGTGCTACTATCCATACGAAACCACTAAGCTCGGAGAAATTAATTCAGAGGGAATTTGAGAATAAAAAAAATAGTTGGTCCCGTTGCGGGGCGCGAACCGCAGAGACCGTGTTTCGAGTAGCAAAAAATGCTCGGTGCGTTACCGAGCTAAGCTACAGACGCATACTAAGTTGGTGTGCAGAATGAAACCAAGTGTCACAAAAAATTCCAATTTAAATTGAAAATGATTCGCACTTGTACATTTGCAAGAACATTAATACATAAAATTAACAGTAGTCTAGTGCATTCGGCTCGCGATAATAACATCCAGCCAACATCACCTAGCCATCATTATTCAGCCATCATTAAAGAAACGATCAGGCACAATGATCATACACAGAATGCATATCATACATTTAACTGTATATCTATTTTCATCACCCTTGCCTCCACAATATTCCTCAAACACTATAACACATCAATTACATACCCCACATCCTACAGATAAATCGAATGTCTCTTGCTCACATTTTCATGTTAAAAAGACAAAAAAAAAAAGAAAAAGAAACGCTTGACACGACAGGAATTAGAACCCGGGACCGCACCGGGCATGTTCTATATTTCACCACGCTACCGATGCAGCTGCGCAGCTCATAACGAAGACTATTATTTTTTGTGCACGCTAAACTTAAGCACGGAATACATAATGTTAATTCACATTTACACACACTAAAGTTGTTTACGCATTCCGCAGCTTCTATGATTTACCCCGTACCGAGCGATAAGTTGTTTAAACATAAAAAAATCTTCTCATTTCTACTGTTCTATTGATTTTGATGTGGTTCGATGCATGCTCGCGACCAAAATGCTTGTCGTGTATGTCGACCTTAAGATTTCTCCTGTTCTTACTGCGACGAGTGTTTGCAATTTTTTGTTTTGTTTGATTTTATCCATTGTACAATATTACGGTGCCGTTGTCACTTCTTTACACAGTTTTGAACCCATTAGTGCTGCTGGTAACTCCATTTTAAGTCTTAATCGGTGCCACTCGAGCCTTGCCGCAATTGGGAATACTTCGAATTTTTTATCTTTTTCGATTCGTACATAAGTATGTATGTATAATGCTGAAGCATCGTTGGAAAACATGTATGTAGTTCGGATACTTGATAAATACATAAATAAATAACTGGCGCAACAGTCCAATTTGAACCACGGCCTCGAGATGAGTTAGCATCATCTCATTTTCTAGATCGTGACGGTTTTTGTGCAGAGGTATGTGATCAGCAACACGCTCAACCGAGTTATTTACCCCATAATGGGTACTCATTTAACAGCTGAGTGGGCTCATAGACCGACACGTAAATCCCCGGAATCGAACCGGGGCCCAGTGCGTTGAAGGCGAACGTGCTAACCGTTGCGCCATCCGGACTACTCGATACTTGATGCTTTGATAGATATTCGTCCCGGTTATTCAACTTGATGAAGTTCCTGGAGCCATATTTTCCACTTTGCCATGCTGGCACTGCTTATAAAGTCATCCCAGTCAATTCCGGACCTCCAGATTTTTTGAAATTCAATTTTAGCCTTGATTATGGCCGACACTAGCCCTAATGTATCGAATACGGACATAACTATTCTAAGAACTTGACATCTTGTTGGTTTTTATTATCCCTTCCAGAAGTGCAGCGTCGAAAGTAGTGATGTTCGGCTGATATTTGAATGTATCTTTTTGGGAATCCCACAACATCCCAAGAACTCGATTTTGCCCTTAGCCAATATTATCGATTCTGGATATAGATTCCGTCGACAACAGCTCTGCCGGGAAATATCGATTTACTAATTCGCAATTCGTAGTTATTTTACGCAGATCGTATTCCGCTTTTACATGTATACAGGGTGGCCCGCAATAAAATCGCAATAGGGCTAGGGTATATTCTACACTCTGTTCGATGAACAACGCTCTTCGAATGGTCTATTACCGTTACAGAGTTTTCGCATTTTTTGTTGTTCTTGTCGAAAAGCTAGATTTTCTAGGTAAAACTCTAATTTGCCATCCTCTGGGTTATTAAAGTTTCAAATTGACCCCATTTTCCGAAACTACGTAAAATTTCCTATAAAATGACACCTCCATCGTTGCGAAATTCATCGTAACTTCCGATACACAACCGTTTCAATTTAAAAAAAAAATTAAAATCAACAATCAGATCGGAGCTGCGCTAGGGTGGTCCTAGTACGCCTAGGCAGCGTAACTTCGTTGGAAGATATGTTTGGTGGACGGGACTGGAGTACCGAGTTGGAGCGAAGGTCTTGGATCGATCGTCGTGCCTCAGTGTGTATCGATGCAATGACAGTCTTGTATGGCAGCCGGTTCTCCGTACCGGAACGACCCGCTCTTTATGAGCGATCAAGAGCTGCCCTACCCCCTCGACACGAACGGTAAATAACTCGGTTGAGCGTGTTGCTGATCGCACACCTCTGCACAAGACATACCGTCACGATCTAGAAAATGAGATGGTACTATGGCCATGGTTCAAATTGGACTGTTGCGCCAGTTATTTTTTTTTATTTACCTCTCTAGTGAATTTCAAAAAAAGAAAAAAAGAAAAATTAAAAAATCATAACAAGAACTCCTTAAAACCTAGCCTATTAAATTGACTTATAGTAAAATTTTCTCTGTTATAGCCCCCATATACGATGCAATCCGTCGTTAGATCGATCTGAAGATGGATTGGATCGTATATGGGGGCTATTATACTAATATCCAATTTAATCTACAGATATTTGTAGCGATCTGTCAACACCTGAATTTCCGTATCTCAACACCGTGGCGTTGGTATCACTAGCAAGGAGCGTCACTTGAATTTCACCATACACTTTTTGCTATATATAGTATTGTTCAAAATGGTCTCCAAACGGCATCTTCTACCGGTAGATAAAACTGTTTTAAGGACTTCTTCCCGTTTTTCCTTCATATCGTGCCAACATCCAAACAGCGTGGATTTTTGGATTTTTTGCAGCAGATGCTCCCGGGAGACGATCAGTTGGTTGTAAACTGCGTTTTTCAGATTGCCCCATACATAAAAATCTAGAGGCGTTAGGTCGCGACTTCTCGGAGAGGCCATGCTACTGGGCCGTATCGTCCAATCCACTTTTCTCCGAATTCGTCATTCAAAAACTCGGTAACTATTCTCCCGCTGTGAGCCGGGCATCCGTCCATCTGCCACCAAAGATCAATTCGTTGGGCAATAGGAATATTGTCCAGTATTGTTGGCGCTACTTTACACGATCGCTGCGTGTATGGCACGTTTAAGTAGAGTTTTAAGACAGTCAAAATGTATTAAACGGTAAAAACTCATTACGATGCCAAAATTACATCTTCGGCATTAACATGCCCGTATGGCGTTTGCAAGGAAAAATTTGCAGACAAACTGGAAAAAGGTGATTCACTTCTGCGGTACTTCTCTTTAGTTCTGTTTTGTTCTATTTTCTTAATTTTCCGTTTTCAGGTGATTTTTTCGGATGAAAAAAAAACTCAATCTTGACGGTCCAGATGGATTTAATAACTATTGGAGGGTTCTGCGGAAGGAACCTCGATATTTATTTAAGAGAAATTTCGGAGCAGGCTCCTTAATGGTGTGTGGAGCATTTTGCTCTGACGGAACAGTTGATTTCGCGTTTCCCAGCACACGAATGACTTCGCAGGATTATGTCGACGTTCTGAAGGATAAGTTGCTTCCTTTTCTGGAAAGTAGAGACGACGCAGAACTGATTTTCCAACAGGATAACGCGCTTGTTCATACCAGTCGTCTTACTACAATCAATTGGTATATTGGTGTTATGGAATGTCCTGCTTGTTCCCCTGATCAAAACCCTATTGAAAACCTTTGGGGGACATTAGTGCGTCAAGTTTGCTGGGAAAATCGAGAATACCAAAGTGTGTTTCATTTGAAGGAAGCGGTTATCTTTGCGTGGAGGTCGGTAACCGAAGAATTGAGAATGAATTTGGTGGACAATATGCCAGATAGACCGTTTGAGGTTTTCAAAACAGGGGAGGTCCTACCTATTATTTATTTTCCTTATTTCCCTTTTTTATGAAGATTTTGTCATATTTTTCTCAACTGCTGTTATAGTTATTCAACTTGGGGAACACTTTTCTGCTTTATAAAAAAATAACGGTGTGAACTAAATGAATTAAGTTTTTTTAAATTATTTGTTTTCTTGACTTTTCTAAAGTATGGCATATTTGTAATATAGTAGCTTTGGTTTTTTTTAGACTTCACATATCAGCTGTTTCATAGTGCGATTATAGTTATGTATGACAGGCGGTGTATAATGATCTGTACGATTGTGCGTCTGTCCAGGCACTTTCCGTGTTATGATCTTAACCAAATTTGGTACGTACATAGGTTCCTTGTGTAACCCTGAGCACAAATGCGGGACTACAACTTTGATCATCGACTGGACTAACGGTACATTCTGTTTTGTTTAAATCAGAGTTATACTCGCCTAAGTCTTTTTAAAATTGCTCCTCCAGGCATTAGCCGTAGTCGAATTTCTACCAAATTTTGTACGTAACTTCCATCGGTTGTATAAGTACCACTCGGTGATATTTTAGTCCTCCTGCGTGTGTATGTCGAAAAAAAAGGACTCTGTTATGAAATGAAACGGAAACCAAATTTGGTAGATATGGGTATTTCCTGATTCGTGATGTTGAGACCAATGCACTTGAGTACTGTTGAAGGCATTTTGAGTCCTTTGGTCACGTCAGATACCATTTTGAATCCTTCGGTCACGTCAGATACCATTTTGAGTCCTTTGGTTACGTCAGATACCATTTTGAGTCCTTTGATGAGGAAAAAAGGACATTCTTGGCAATGAAGTGATACCTAGGCAAGATGGGTATAATATGACTGAGGGTGTTGAGACGAATGAACTAGACTACTATTGAAAGCATTTTGAGTCCTTTGGTGTGAGAATAGGGATATTATTGGCAATGAATCGATAACTAGGCAAGATAGGTATCATATGAATGGTGATCAAGAGGCGAATGCACTAGACTACTGTTGATTGCATTTTGAGTCCTTGGGTCAGAGATTGCTTTCGCCTGGTAGATATGGGTATATGGAAAATCATAGACAACTTGAAAGCAAATGGATTAAAATTAAAATGTACTTGCATAGGACGGGCCTAAAGTGCCGATGGACATCATCGCTCTTGTTGTGTCATTAAATATTGTGTTTAAATTATTCTAGTGCCACGTTGTTTCACAGTTTAATTTAATAAATAAAATCAGCTGCTCATCACCTCTACTAAATTTAATTAAATGAAAATGTACTTTTAAATAAGTGAACTGCATTAACTTTGATTCGTCCATTTTAATTCAGAACCAACGATTACTGATTTCCGTCGTTTTAAAATATACATTTTTGACAATTTTCACATGAAAATATACTCGTTCAACAAACAATCCATAAGATTTGTTACTCGTAAAGCAATTAGCAAGAAAGGAGATGAATTATTCAATTTTCCAATACTAACGACTGAATGATTATTAATCAAAATATGTATGTATGTAATTAGATATGAGTGCATATTAATAGAAATGAGATTGACAGGCAGAATTTGGCATATATCTATTTTTTATTATACTTTGTGATTTAAAAAATAGATAGCATTTAGCAATGTAAGAATACTGAAATAAAACGCGTGATTTTTGGAGATTTTTCTTGTATGCATTTAGTAATTTGTACACACACTCTGTCGTAAATGGCGTAAACGTCGTACTCGTCGTAAACTTCTGTCATCAACACAGTAAGGTAACCGAAGCTAACAACCTTACGGCAAATACGACGTGAGAGTGAATACACCTATCAATTTCAAACCGCAATTCGCTTAATAAACAAAATATTTGATTTATTAGTATTGAATTATAATCTTTTCATATAAAAGAACATATAAATAATAATTATAGGTAATTATAGGTGTACATAATTAATTGTATAGATAGGTAAAATGTCAGTATAATATTTTTTAGTCTGATAATGAAGGGATTGATGAAATTGTGCTGTCGGATTTCGAGTTTTAATGCCAAACAATTGTACTGTTTTTTTGTACATATAACTTGCTGTTTTATCATTGTTATCCTTTTCCAAAATGATCGTTTTCGCAATTTGTTTTTATCTAACACATCCCAAACCTGGCAAGTTTTCTTTAACAACTTTTCCGAATCAACAAATTGAAATGAAAAAAAATACTTGATTTACTTTTATTGACTCTGCCCTCCATCTAATCTTTATTGACTCGTTGTATATACGGTAAGCTGCCTGCCATATCGGTGTTAATTTTTTCATAAGTATCGCACTGTGTTCGGAGACCCCTCTCAACGCATGTGGAAAAGCAAGAAACATCGTAGGGTCCCGGGTTGGAAATCGGATATAATGTACAAGGTGATAACTTCAAGACTGAGCCATATGAAAAAATCATACCTTCTGACATTCTTAAGAATAAAAGTGGAGTGTATCATTGCTAAACAGTGAACAAGACCATTTAGCAATTATCCCGACCCAAAAATCGGCACCATAAACCCAAAAGTGCTTGAGCTGGTTTCGTCATCCGATAGAGTGTACTCTTTAGGAGCTACCTTAAGTCGATCGAGGAGGTGGCTCGATCAATCCCAGAAGTGTGTATTCTTCCAACTTCGTCAGATACGTCACTTCGCACAATGCCAATTTTTCACTCATAAGCGCATGTTTCTAATTTTTTAAGAATAAAAGTGGAGTGTACCATTGCTAAACAGTCAACAAGACTGATCCCCAAAACCGAAACCATTTCAAACACTTTTGTGTTTTGGCTTTATGCTGACGATTTTTGGGTGGGTATCATTGTTGGTCTTGTTGACTGTTTAGCAATGATAGATTCCACTTTTATTCTTAAAAATAAGAAACATTCGCTTATACGCCGAAAAATGGGAATTGAGCTTCTTACAATATGTTCCCACTATCAAATCACTTGGTCTGAAACTGTCAAATACATACAATATATTACATTAATCTGTCAGACCAAGTGATTTGCGATGTGTGTTAATTTTCAATTTGCTTATCGGATTTTTCTATGGCTTATAGAGTATTGCTTTAAAATTTATAATGGCTACTTATGATGTTCTTCGACGAATAAAACTCACTGAGCTTTTTTTTTTGTTATTCCACCGAATGATCATAACTCATTTAAAAATGTGACAACATTTTTTCTTAATAGAAAATACTGTACAAAGAGCCTGTAATTCGGAACAGGTAACAGGTGGTTATTTTAGAGATATTATATTTCACATAATTATATTGTTTTTCACATAAAAATGAAGCAAACAAAAGCTAGATAAATTAATTTCTCAAATTAATCAATATAGCATTTGGAAAAGTTACATGTATTTGATATTATTCAATTTTTTTGTGGCCATCCTTTATTTGTCTTCTCTAAGTGGCGAACGGCATTAAGGGCGATTCACACACGACCGTAACGCCACAGTGACGTAACCGGCCCGTAATACCACCGGCAATGATTTATATTGACACATGAAGTTGATTTACACACGACCGTAACGAAATAGTCACTACGTTTAGACCGCGGGACTATCTTCGAGATCTAACTAAATCGATCTAGCTCTCGACGATATAAACGTATCGATTTAGTTAGTTTTGGACTTGGCTTATCTCTACTTGCGATGCGGAACTGGACTAAAAAAAATTGGGACTATGTCGCTGTCATCGCTAATGTTGATTCGGTGGTTAACGTTTCCTTTATTGTCGTTTTTTTTTGTTCGTCGTTTGCTTTGTTGGCAATTTCAGGAAAGCAGTGCGTGATCACAGGCAAGAAAAAGTCTTTTTCTGTCGTAAAATTTATATTTGTAAAATTTATCTGTCCTGTCAACGGAGAATGAAGAAGAAGAAGTACCTCTCCGCATGGTCGGTATAAACACTCCACCAACAAGTACTAACTCTAAAATGATTTAGTTAAATCGACTTTTAGTTCCACGGTCTAAACGTGGCCAGTGCCGCGACCGAATATATTCAAAAAATCGCACGGACCGATTCACTGTGCCGTCACGGTTGAGTGTAAATCGTGCTCAGTGTTTCCATCCATGCTGTAGCAGTGCAGGCTTGAAAAAATACACAGCCTGACAAAAATACGGCCGTGCAAATCGAAAAATATTGTCGAAAGAAACACGATACGGTTACGGTGAGCGCACTGTTTGTACTGTCACGGTCAGATGTGAATAGGCCCCTTCAAAACTCATAGAAAAATATTTTCGAGCTCATCGGTGGAATCAGGGGTCTGTCACAGTACTGTGCCGTTACGGTCGTGTGTGAATCGACCTTTATTCGGATAATCCGTTGTATTCTGCCTCTACAAGTACATATGGACGGCACCGGGAAAACAAAATCGCGTCCAACAACGTCCATTTTTGTGTAAGGTATTTTAACTTATTACCTTCTTACACCGGGTCGTCCATAAGTTCGAGCATTTCAGTGATTGTAAATTAGAGTATAAGAAGAAAGTTACCATTTAAAAAAAAAAATAAATTGAAAATGTTTTCCATAAGTGTTCTGTTATATTCACTTATGTCTTCACAAACTCCATATACAGCATTTTTTCAATTACTCCAACAAAAACAATGCACACATTGAAGACTTCCAAGCCATTTTGTTCGGCAATAAAATAATGCGTAACACGCATAATACCATAATCATAGCAAAGTGAATATATACGAATTTTTTTAATTTCGATATTTTTCAATAAAGCTGCCGCAATTTTTTTTTACGTATTACGTCTTGGCTTTGTTTAGCAGAGACACAACTCTATCATTTTGACTCGGCTGTTATAAACAAGCTAATTGTTTTGTGTTAAAATAAAGAATTATAAATGTGTGACAAACGGCTGAAATGTGGTAAGACGTACATCAGCACACATATCTTATAGAGTTATTTGCTTTCAGAAACAACATTTCACACAAGTTTTTTTTATACGATAAGAGCCGAGTACTTGCAACATTTACTATAACAAACCTCACATTAGCAAATTTTTTCACAAATTTTTGAACAAAAATTTTAAGATCTGGTGTTTGTACTACATGTGCTGAAAAGTCCGGAAATTTTCAATGAAAACAAGGTTTGTTTGAGTAAAGTTATATTTATTCCTCAACATAGTTGCCTTCGAGGGCTATACACTTGGTATACCAATTTTCCAACATGTCGATGCCCTTTCTGTAGTACGAAACGTCCAAGCCTTCGAAATACGCCTCGGTTTCCGCGATGACTTCCTCGTTCGATCTGAATCTCTTTCCCTGGAGCCACCGCTTGAGGTTTGGGAACAGATAATAGTCGCTGGAGCCAAATCTGGAGAATACGGTGGGTGAGCAACCAATTCGAATCGTAATTGGTCTAATTTGGCCATCGCTTTTAAGGGCGTGTGTGACGGTGCGTTATCGTGATGGTGCAGAGCTTTTTTCTTTATTTCGTCGTTCAGTTTGTCCAATAACGCTGCATAATACTGTGACTCTTCTTCCCTTCTGCAGGTAATCGATGAAGATTATGCAATGCGCATCCTGAAAAACCTCCCAGGCCGAGCGTTGGTCTTTTGGCCGCTTTGGTCGGCTTTCGTGGTTTTCCAGCCACTCTGCTGACTACCTATTGGACTCAGGCGTATGGTAATGGACCCATGTTTCATCCATTGTCACAAAACGTTGAAAAAAGTGCGCTCACATACGCTGCAACAACGCCAAACCGGCCGTTGAATCATCAACGCGCTGCTGTTTTTGATCGACGGTCAGCAAACGAGGCACCCATCGCGCCGATAGCTTCTTCATCTCCCAAAGATCGTGCGAAATGTATCCCGCCCATTCTTTTGAGATGCCCACGGCTTCATCTAACTCGCGCAACTTCACTTTAGGATCATTCAAAACGATTCGATGCACTTGCTTTATGATTTCCGCATTCGTAGCCTCTTTTGGCCTTCTTAAGCGAGGTGCGTCTTTGGTGCTTGTACGACCCATTTTAAGTTCACTAAACCACCGATAAACTGTTGCTCTCGAAGGAGCAGATTTGGGATAACATTTCTGCAACCATTGCAATGACTGTTCAGAAGTTTTTCCCATCAAAACACAATGTTTGATCAAGATGCGATATTCCTGTTTTTCCATTTTTATACGAAGACAAAAGTAGCGTCACTCAAACGACTGGAGCTTGTAAATGAATGGACGAGATGTCATGAAACTTCATACATAAACTAGTGATAGATGAGCCTCTCGATATGAGTCATGCTCATTTTCTAGTGGTGCCACCTATTGAACAATCCTGGGACTTTTCAGCCCATGTAGTACTAAAGTATTAACAGCAAACATCTCTATTCTGGTGCGATGTTTATGCACAAACGCGAAATCTTAAAATTTTTGTTCAAAATTTTGAACAAAAATGTTAAGATCGAGTTGTTTGCTAGTATGAGGTTTGCTTAACACCTACCTCAGACTAGCAAATTTGTACAAATTTTTGAATAAAAACTTAAAGCACTGGTCAAAATATTAATCGCAAACACCTCTATTGTGGTCCAATGTTTTCGCACAAACAACAGAGCTTTAAGTTTTTGTTGAATAATTTGTACAAAAATTTGCTAATGTGAGGTAGGTGTGAAACTTACCTGAGATTATTAAATTTTTGTACAAAAATTTTAAGATCGAGTTGTTGATGCACTCTTATGAAGCGTGAATACCACGGTGATTATTTTCGCACCAACACTCGATCTTAAAAGTTTAGTTCAAAAATTTATACAAGTTTTTATATTCTGAGGTAAGTGTTAGTTGCGTGAACTTAACTGAACTAAAAAAAAGCAACCCGTTGACCATAAACACGCAAACGCTGTCCAACTTGCCGGAAGCCTGAATCACGTGTATTTTATCAATTCCGATATCAATTCAATTACAGTTTGCTCTTGGAAAAGAATGTGTACTATTTATCCTTTTAGGTTGTAGGCCTTACATGTACGTATGAAAACACATAGTAAAAGCATTTATATTTTTACAGCTAATAAACTACAATAAAAACGGACTTTAAGGATGTTAAAATTCATCATCAAATAAAATCATTTTTATGAGGGAATACAAAATAGAGATAAGATAAAACAAAAGCAAACAAAAATATGCATCTATTTTATTCAAGCATTTGCATTCCTAGACAACTGACATCATATAATATTCATAGTTTCCAGCTTACTCAGTTAAGATTAAGACTTCGCTAATTAACTATTTTATATTTATTAGTGAAACAAATTGTTTGAAACCAATTAAAATGAATTGTTTATTTGTACAGTAAATTCTTACTCTTAAATCAAAATATCAAGCATAGTAAATTTGCAAACTGTATTCATAATTTTTGCATGAACCGATTTATACTCTACACATATGTATAATTTAATGGAATTAAATTATGTAAGTTTAACTAAGTAACCGAATAAGTTCGTGTTGCCATGTAATTATACAATAAAAATTTATTAATATAAAATAAATTAAAACGATGTTTATAATCAATCATGGACCTGATGGCATCTCCCTCTTAGTTCTCAGACACTGCGCTTCCTCGCTAGCCAAACTTCTGCGAAAACTCTTTTACCTGTCCTACGCAACAGGAGTGTTCCCATCATCGTGGAAACTAGCTCATGTCCAACCAATCACCAAGAAAGGAGAAGCATGTGATCCATCTAACTACCGACCAATAGCACTTACTTCGACCCTATCAAAAGTTTTCGAAACCCTGGTTAACAACCAACTAATGAGTTACCTTGACTCACACCATCTCATCAATGATCGGCAATATGGTTTCCGTTCTTCACGCTCCACCGGCGACCTAATGACATACCTCACCGAAAGATGAAATCGCTGTATCCACCAATTTGGCGAAGCTAAAATCATTGCCCTCGACATTTCGAAAGCTTTTGATAGAGTCTGGCATCCGGCTCTTCTAGCTAAGCTCCAGGCTTTTGGTTTGGACCCAATTAGTTAAATGGATCGAAAGTTTCCTTCACGACCGTTCGCTTCAGGTCGTCCTTGATGGAGTTAAATCAAATTGCCACAACACCAACGCAGGGGTCCCCCAAGGTACTGTCCTTTCACCAACGCTCTTCCTTCTCTTCATCAACGATCTTCTCAGCGTGACTTCCAACTCAATCCATAGCTTTGCAGACGATAGCATCCTTGACTACACTTACTCTTTCAACAACAGAGATCGCATGTTCGACTCACTAAATGAAGACATTTCAAAGAGTTTAACGCCTTCAAAACTCAATGTTGTCTACTTTCCAATAAGCGATGTGCTCCACCTGCCGCCCAACCCATTCTTGTCGATGGGGTCAGCATTCCTGATTCGCCCATACTAAACATACTAGGTATTAACATCTCCAGTAAACTAAATTGGTCCGACCACATCTTTTGCGTTGCAAAAAATGCAATGAAGTGTCTGGGCTTTCTGAATCGCTGTAAAAGATACTTTTCACCATCTGACCTGGCTCAAATTTACAAGGTTCATATAAGACCGAGACTTGAATTTAATTCCCACATATGGGCAGGCGCAGGTAGAACCGCATTATCCGCGTTAGACAAAGTCCAACGGAAAGCCTTCAAGCTTATTGGCGAGGAACCCATAACATCTAAAATCGAACCGCTTGAACACCGGCGAAGTGTCGGCTGTCTCCCACTCTTCTATCGCTACTACAACCACCGTTGCTCTGATGAAATAGCCAACCTCATTCCTGAGCGTACCTTACCTTTACGTAACACCCGACTAGCCAGTCGTGCCCATCCTCATCTTCTAGAACTCAGCAATAGTCGCACCGCCAAATTCTATGACTCGTTTGTATCTAAGACAACACGAATGTGGAACGATCTACCATCTTTTGTTTTCCCCCGCAACTATGACCTACAAAAATTTAAACTGAATGTACACCGTCACCTTATTCGAACTCAACCCATCTCCCCACTACCTTAATTCCTTACCGCCAACGCTGTGCTCTCGCATCAAAGGGTTACCCCCTAAGCTTTGGTATAAACATAAAAAAAAATCATACACTGGCATTTTAACGTTAAACTGAAGCACTCCGATGAAAATATTTCACTCATTTTTGGAAACATGGGTTAAAACAATACAGCCAATACAGAGTTCTCAATTTTTCTATTTTATAAAAAAAAAAAACATATATTAAAAAAAAGAAATACTTAATATTGAAGAAATATATGTTACTTATTTTTCCACGTAGTCGCCTTCCCGTTCTATACAAATTTTAAGCCGTGGCACAAGTTTTTTGATTCCCTCGTCATAGAACTCTCCCACCATCTCCTTCGTCCACTTCAAGACCTCTTGTTTCACCTCCTCATCGGTTGAAAAATTTTTTCCACCCATGTCAGTCTTCAGTGTCGATTACAGCGCGGTAGGAGACCATTCATTAGTGACTCTACATGGTCTCTAGTCTCAGCACGCAAAAGGAATAGATTAACTCAGCTGCTGACGGTTCAGCCAAAGACCAACTCAGAGCTGAATACTGTTCACCACAGAAAGGCGTGCAACGAAGCGTAAGATGGGACAAATGAAATTACGTCAACGCATTAGCGGAGAAGACAGAGGAAGCGGGTTGCCGCGGTGACAGTGGAACCCTTTTTAAGCTTATTAAGCCATTAACCGGCAAATCTTTTGCAACAGAATATCCTGTGAAAGATAAAGATGGTTCTCTACTGGTAACCGAAGAACACCAACTGCGGAGATGGAGAGAACACTTCATTAAGGTCCTCAACAACACCTTGGACCTTCGAATGCATCTTCATTAGTAGCAGAAGATATTCCGCAAATAGCCAGAGATGATACCAGCCCACCATCTAAGCTGGAAGTAAGTGCGGGTATTAAATCGATGGATGCGGGTAAAGCATCGGCGATAGATGGAATTCCGGTGGAACTTTTTAAAGCGGATGCCAATGCTACTGCGGATATTCTTCTCCCGCTTATCCAAGAGTGTTGGGAAACCGAAACTCTCTCTAAAGAGTCGATGAAGGGCGTCATTATTAAGATCCCGAAAAAAGGCGACCTGAAGGATTGCAATAATTGACATGGGATGTGTCTTCTCCCAGCAGTATCAAAACTGACGGCAAAAATAATCTGGAACCGGATCAAACAAACAGTTGACCGCGCATTGGATGATGAACAGGCTGGTTACGTGAGGGCTTCTCAAGTAGCGACCACATTAACACACTCCGAATTATTATTGAATAATCCGCAGAGTGGAGATCCCCATTACATCTCATGTTCATCGTTTTCGAGAAGCCGTTCGACAGCGTTGACCGGAAATACATCTGGATGGCTTTACGCAGGAGACGCATACCAGATAAAATAATTTCCATCATAAATAAGTCCTACCAGGGAACCCAATGTCACGTCTTACACAAGCATAAGCTATCAGATGCTTTCGAGGTGCATAGCGGAGTGAGACAAAGCTGCACTTTGTCACCTATACTGTTTCTAATTGCCATTAATGATGTACTAAGCAGCGCGCTTCAAGAACACCAGAACAGAGGTATAAGATGGAAGTTGTTCAAATACCTTCAACACCTAGACTATGCTGACGATATTTGTCTTCCATCAAATAAACCGGATCAAGTAGCTCAAATGTCTGATGCTTTGCATTGCGAAAGCCGTAATGCGGGGCTTAAAATGGGGGCGACCGGTAGTGCAGTGTGTTGAGGCATCAGTCTCATGTTTGACTACCGGCGTTTCGGGTTCGAATCCCGTTCGACGTTCGTGGCCATGGATGTGCAGCAGGTGCATGCTCGCAACTGCATTCTCCGAAACCAGTTTATGCCAACGAAACGTCAACTGGGCCCCATGGAATAATTGACGCGCTATGCCCCACAAGGGGTTACGACAATTGAGTAGTATACAGGAAGGCAAAGCAGAATTTGTGTTTCGGGGCAGGCAGTCGAGAAAGTTGATAATTTCTGCTACCTCGGAAGCGTAGTTACAGCAGACGGTGGAGCGGATGCTAATGTACAATCTCGCATCAAAAAGACTCGAGCAGTTTTTTTCAGTTTAGACTCCTTTCTGGCAAAACAACAACAATTCCAGGCGCACCAAACTTCGGATCTTCGAAACAAACGCAAAATCAGTGCTTCTATCTGGCTGTTCAACTTTTGGAAGGTGACCAAAAAGATAACAACTAGATCGCAAACTTTTGTAAACCAGTGTCTAACATACGCTGGCCGAGGGTCATTTCTAACGACGACCTCCTTTTCATTACTGGCCAGGACAAGATAGACACCTCCATAAAAAGGCGAAAGTGGCAATGGACCTATCCATTGGCGCTTTCGCAGACTTCGAAAAGGGCCGGAAAACATTGCTAAACAGGCCCTCGATTGGAACCCAAAGGGAACCGATGCAAGTCGCCGCGTTGGACTTTTTTTTTTTTTACTTCTCCTTTGATAACTGCGTTATTAAACTGCGCGTAGAATGAACAGCTACCGGTTGGCTAACCCTTATTAAAAAAGGTTGTATTGCCAGAGTTTGTTTAGTACAAGCCCAAGTCTCGATATACCTGATAGATATATCATTAAAATTTTTCCTTTTTTTTTTTTTTTAATTTTTTCTTTTAAATAATTTTTTTTTTTTTTTTTAAGGTTTTTTTATTTTTTTTTTTTTTTTTTTCCAAAAAACGTTATAATATATTTAATAGAAATCAATCTTAATTACAAAATCTAATTCATTATTTGTTATTATAATAGTTAAAAATCAACATGCAAACTACAACTAAATTCTTCCAAAACCCTAGGAAATCCCACATCCCTAGGTTGTGACTCCCAATTAGGACCGTACATGCATATACATAAATAAAACCGACAATATTTAACAAACTCAACTCTAAGGTGAGGCAATCTGTGAACAAAAATTTCAAACTTCCCTATCGTGGCAAAAAGGCTATATGGTGCACTTATCTTCTAACAATATCTCCCCCAGTTTAATCCACATATCAGGGGTAGTGGTTTTGAAGAAAGCATTTAAGTCCTTGATTCTGTTTCCACAGGGGAATCTTGCTCTCCTACCGAAATGTCTGGGGCAATTAAATAATAAATGGTTATTATCTTCAACTACGTGGCAGTGATTGCATAAATTTGATTCAATTTTGTTCATACGTCTTAGGAATACTTTATTGTATGTGTGGTTGGTGACTAATCTGTTAACCATTTTAATGGTTTTTGGGTTAGTCCCCTTAAACCTTTTATTTTTATACCATCCCAACGTTGACACCTGATTATTGATCTCATAGTAGAACTTTCCCTTCACCTGTGCTGAACAATCATATTCATTTTGCCAATACTCCATAATTTTTACTTTAATGGACCTTAAAATATCATTTAATGACAAGCTCGGTGTCATCAACGTACCTGACACCCTCGCCACTTTTGCTAACGCATCAGCCTTTTCATTGAACTCAATTCCCACATGAGCTGGTACCCAGGCTATGATTATCCTTTTAATCGACGAATAGTTTATCGTTTTTTTAATGTTCAAAGCAATACTAGACTGATTACACTGATCCAACAGTGCCTCACAAGCAATGTTACTATCCGTGAAAATTGTGATGTTTTCAATTTTTGCACGTACAGCATATTCTATCGCCTTGAGAATGGCGAACAGCTCCGCAGACGCAATAGGCGTATCAGAAGGCAACTTGAAGGTTTCAGAATAGTTATTATTTCTGTTAATGAAAGCTGCACCCACATAGGAGTCCGTCTTCGAAGCATCTGTATACAACAAACTTTCGTTAATTTCGATGTTTATATTAAACAGCCGAGTGAGATTAAGTGCTGACAAGTCCGTATTAGCCTTGAAATTCATATTTTGCAATTTGTTAAATATGAACAGTTTGTTTGACGGCGTATCAAATTTCATGAGTGGAATTTTTTCCAGAAGGTCATAAAATAAATTCGATGTATACTGGTAGCTGGTTACGTTACTACCAGAATAATTCGTGTTTTTATGCCATTCATCATGGAAATCTTCATCATAGGCTAATCTTTTGGCTATTTCCGATGCTGTTAACCATACGCTACGTATGTGCGGGGGCATTTCATTGGAAAGTACATAAAGATTGTTAATGGGTGTAGTTCTTGTAAGACCCAGACACCTTCTCAAAAATTTATTAAAGTACGTAGTGATTTTACCAACGCAGCCACCTTTTATATGGCAGTTCGTCGTTCTGGCATAGTCAATTTTAGGTCGAATATATGATCTGAAAAGTAAAAGGGCCTTGGAGGGATGCAACCCTTCCCTATGATTATTCAATAACATAAATGTTTTTTGGTTCATTATGTTGGCCTTGATCATATCCGTATAGTGACAAATAGCCGACATATTTCCTGTCATATTATATCCCAGATATTTTAAGATTCTAGAGTTTTCAATTTTAATATCATTAATCATGATAGTGTGTAGGTGGTAATTGGCCTGCGAAAAGATGAAAAATTTAGTTTTCTCAACATTGATCCTTAATCTAATTGTCTCAAGTTTAAAAATGAATTCCCTGACAAATACTTCTAGGTTGTTAGTGGCTTCACTGATATTTCTACCATTCGCCAGAAACAAAAAGTCATCAGCATATTGGAAAATCATGCACTTATCGTTAGAGAGTTCATGCAACACAGCTGTGAGAATTACAAACAGAATTGGACTAAGACAGCTACCCTGCGGTAGTCCATTCTCCACCACTACTGATGCCTCACCAAGGTTCAATTTCCTGTACTTTAGAAAAAGCCTGGACCACTCAACAATCTCCGGAGGGATTCTTAAGAGATTCATAGCATTTATCAAGGTATTACAATCTACAATCTCATACGCACTTTTGATGTCTATTGTTACACATACCGAAACTAGCCCATTGTTCTTGCTGACATTCACCATATTAATGACATCATTAATACAGTGCGAAGTTGATTTATTCCGTCTATAGGCATATGATTTATTCGGTAAAATGTTATAATCATTCAGAAAATGAGACAATCTATTAAGTATCATTGCATTCAGGATCTTAAGCGGAATATTTATTAATGATATGGGTCTAAAGTTTTCTACAGAGTTGTGGTCTTTCCCAGGCTTAGGTATCGGTACTATTTTAATTTCTCTCCATTCCTCCGGGAACTGTTGGGAGATCCAGATCGAGTTCAGTATCTCCAAGAAGGTCTCCTTGTTCTCTGTGTCCATTAATTTGATCTGTTTATAAGTAATACTATCGATGCCAGGGGCAGATGAATTACTTTTTTTCTTTAAAACCTCCTCCATGTCCGTTAAGGTAAAGATATTGTTTACTGACTGAATCGGATCCACATTCATCAATGTGAGTCCAGTAGTTGAATTCGAGGGACTAGCACAATGTTCCAAGAATTTGTTTTTTTTTTCAGTGTCCCATGAACCATAATCTTCATTGTTCCTCAACGAGTGCCTAACATTAGAGAATAAGGAATGAATATCATTGACATCTTTGGAATTGTTGATTCTACTAATTGTTTCTCGGAAAGCATTCTTCTTAGCCTTTTTAACTGCCGATTTCCAATTGCTCCTAGCTTCTCTGAAGTCATACATGTTCTCAAGGTTTTTGTTGAGATTATATTTTGCTGAAGATTGCTTAAACTTAAGAAACAAGGCTTTGAGATGGTCATTCCACCATCTTTTAGGGGCGAAAGATTTATTATTGGAAACGAAAGTGGCATCTTTTAGCGCTTTATTCATAGCCTTATTAAAACTAGAGATGTTATTGTCAAAGGCTATTGACTGGATGTTCTCTTGAAGTCTTTTCTTATTGACTATCTTAAGCTTGGGCATCCAATCTGATGTTATAAAAAACCTAATAGGTTTATGGTATGAACTAAACGGACGAATGTTAGGTACAAACCAGTTGTTAATTAAGTTGGGTTTGTTCGATAATGTTAAATCGAGTACTGATGGATTAGTGGAATTTAAGTACGTAGAAGAACCGTTATTACAAATCGAAAGCCCAAGCACAGTTGTCCAGTCATCCAATAATTTTCCTCTATGATGAGTTTTATGACTTCCCCATTTTTCATTGTGTGCATTGAAATCTCCAGATATAATCACCGTCTTATCAGAATAACTTACAGCCTCATGCAGCAGACTAAGTAAGTGATTCTCAAATAATTCAGTGTCTTTAGGGGGAATGTATATGTTAACAATGACGAGATTAGATGGTAGGTTCGTTGTTTCTACCGCTACATAATTAATAGGGTTATTAAAGTTGATTTTCCTGCCTCTAATTTTTTTTGAGAGCATTGTAAGAACGCCTCCACGTCCATCAGCTCTATTTCCATAAAAAGATGTATAGTTGCTAAAATAAGGTTTCTGATTAGGTTTTAAAAAAGTTTCTTGTATGATACAAATATCTATTTTATTTATGGAACAAATTGTTTCTATGTTTTCTTTATTAGTTTTTAATCCTTGAACATTACCCTGTAAACATGATAACGTCATCCTCCGCCATTGAATCCTTAGGATGAATATTCATCCCCGAGGAACTGCTTCTGGTTAGTATTTTTTTCTTAGGTAGTAATGTGTTATCTTCATTGTGCATTAGCTCATTAAAAATTTCTTCAATCTTTTGTGATAGATGATTTTCAGGACTACTCTGGCTTTTCAGCAGTTTGAGAACCAGGGTCTTAAAAATTTCTGGATCGTTAGCCTTATCAATTTTATTATGAATTTCGTTGATTTTTACTATTTGAGCCTTTGATCTACGTTCATCTAAGTTATTACTTGAGTTATTAAACACCATTGGGGGCTTACCATGAGGAAAATTAAAAGCCAGTTTTCTTGGTTCATTACTGATGGTTACCGAGTTCTGAGGATCTTTGAAAATTTTTTTTGAATTGTCCATATTCACAGGCGTTGCCGTTGGACGTTTCCTCACTGCAGTGGAGAATGTTCGATTACTGATCAATAACTTATTATAGTCATCTTGTCTGTCCCTCATGACTGTTTTTGCCGTTGGGTTAGACTTATTATTATTCGGATATTTAGAATATGTTGGGAAATTCATGTCATAGTCGACTTTGTCCAAAATAGCAAATCTATTTTCGGATCTCTCCTCTAGCACTTCTTTCCTTGTTTTATTACCAGTAGTCATTAACTTAATAATATTTTGTTCTTCGATTTTTTTCGGGCAATTTTTAGAAAATATGTTGTGGGACGTTTGAGTACATAGAATGCAAATATTGTTATTACATGAGCCCTTACACGTATCCTCCTTCTTTTCAGGGTTTTTACATAAGAAGCACATATCTGGATTACACAAGCTGTCACATGATACCTTCTTTCCACATTTAAGGCACACCTTTGCTGTACTTTTGCACCATTTTTCAGTGTGACCAATGCGACCACATTTCATGTATAATCTTATTCTCGGAATATAGTAATGTACTTCTCTAATTATCGGTCCTAGTTTGATTTCTTTTGGAATGTGTTTACCCTCAAATTCCACTTTCAACGTTTCAGTGGGAACAATCTCTCCTTCCTTGTTCCTCCTGTTAAACCGTTGGATACTGAGTACTCTTACATCAGCATTTTTGTTCATTTTCTCGACAATCTCCTGATCTGAGAATGTTGAGTCAATGAATCTTACCACAGCAAATGTCGAGGCACAGTTTTGGGGTATAAATGCTTTTAACTCAAACTTTTTAAGACAGTTGTGCGATAGTAGGTCATTAGCATTACAATATGTATCGAACACTACCCTTACTGTTTTAAAATTTGAATTTCTGATTTCCAATATTCCCTTAATTTTTTCTTTCTCGAGGATATTAAGGATTGCAAAATCCGTGACTCTAGTTTCAGAAGTTTTCCTAATTAGAACAATATATTGAGCATATTTCGCAAAACTTGAATACTTATATTTGTTAATGATTACAGGAGTATGTCCCAACCCGTTAGTTTGATTAACTGTACCTACTGTTGGCGTCGGTCCAAATTTGGAACCCTCTTGTGATTCCATACTTGCGACCGCAACTGTTTCATATGTAAATGATTCTTGAATGCGTATTGCATTCCCTTTATTTTTTAATGATTCTCTAGATCTACTTCTAGATCTCGTCCGGGATTTATCCCTATCCGGGGGATCTTTCCCCCCGTCCGCCATTTTAAACTAAACGACGCTCAATCCAGTTATTTCACTAAAAACCGTTGTCCCAGATAAAAAAACACCCGTATCTGAACGTCCAACCGCACAAAAACTATTGATCTTACTTAGAAGATCTTTTTCACCCTTTGCCACTCAAAAGAAATCACCCTTGTTCACAAATCGACTAACCTTAGACAAGATGGCCGTCCACACGACGCTTCCAATCACTACTCTATACACCAGGAGAAACTACGCAACGCGTCTTCACTGCACAACGTCCTAATCAAGAGTACGCCGCGTTGGACGACCTAGAAACATTTGGAGAAAAGCAGTTGAGGTCGAGGGTAAGTCAATAGGCAAATCGTGGAGTCAGTTGAAGGTGATGGCGGCGAACAGGACGAGGTGGAAATTCGGAGTGGTTAATGCCATATGCCCCACAAGGGGTTAACAGGATCCAGAGAGATTAGGGTAACCTGAGCAGTCTCTAAAGTCATATAGAGGATTTATGGGAAAAGACACATTAAAGTTCAGGAAATCGACTTCAATAATTTTCGGGAGCTACAGGAGGGCATCATCGAAGGATAAAATAATATGCCTGATAGCGTCATCGGCAACATTATTGGTGGGATGCATATGAGAGTTAGAGCTGTTATTAGGCTTAGTGGACAATAGGGGTCCTAGAAAATAATTATGACAAAAATTAATTTTTTTTTTGCCTGAAGTTACAAACCTAGGTTAAGTTTGATTTGTAGTTACAAGATTTAGTTTTATCATAGAAGCAAAAAATATTTTTTTTTAATTAAAAAAATGTATATCTTTTTTATTTACATATTTTTAACCTTCATTATTCCTCACAATAACCGTGTTCGAGACAAGCGGACAGAGATCATGAATCGAACGGCCTGGATCTGCGACGAACGAATTCAAACAGCCACCATACAGATAATTCGCCGCGTAGGGGCGAATTGCAGGCTCAATGCTGAAAGGTATAGGGATCAATTGGCGAGAAAATGTCGACGTTCAATCAATACATTTTCAATTCTGATCCAGGTGTGATCCCATACGAGACCTTCATCAGAGGCCCGTCAGTAGTTTTCTATGAAAATTAATCTTGTCCGAATAAACCGAACGGGGCTAATATATTTTATAGAAATTGTATGAAAGAATAGCTGAATAAAATAGGAAAACGATATCGCAATTTTCTCAGTTGTACCATTTCAAATCGAAAAATGTAATAACTATGTAACACTACGCAAAATAACGTTTAATTTTAGCCAGCAGTTTGGCGAAAGTCCTCTATTGTTCATTAGGGGTAATAACAGCTTGAACCCTCCTCTGCGTCCTATTAATATTATTTTACAAATTGCTTTGTCAGACATACATATTATACCTTTCTCCGATAATGATCCCGTGTAGCATGGATAAAAGCTAGGCACCGATGTCAATCCGAATAATGACGGACAGAATCTGGGAGCAAATAAAATTACTATTTGTCCCCACTGCAATTTCAATCAGACACCAAGTGGGATCTTTGTGGATTGTTCTGATCAAAATTCGATGAGTGATAGATAGGTACTTTTCGATTTGTCTTACCCTAGCAGCTCAAATAATACGAATCTGGAATCTTTTCGGCTTCGTATTTATTCGCAATGCAAAATAAAAATAATTGTTTATCATTTAAACATGTCATACGAAATTTAACGTAATTTTAAATATAACAGCAATAACAAATCGCACAAAACAAAACTACAACAGAACATTAATAAAAAATAACTTAAACTTAAATAGATAATCAAATATTAAAGCAAGTTTTACAATATTCCTATATACAGTTAGTTAAATAAACTACATGTTATCTTGCTGATCTTGATTATTATCATTATGATTTTCAGCTGACGCAAACTGTTGTCGATTTGCAACTCGGAGAAACATTGTAATATCCTTAACAACTTTCGCGGCACTAATTTCTTTTTCCGGCGCCAAACGACACGATTGTAATGCAGTTCCCAGCTCAATCTGCACTAGTTTTAAAAATTCTAAATTTTCGGCAATCAATTGTTTTTCGGATTGCGTTGAAAGTTGTTCCTAAAAATAGTAGCATTAATGAAAGTACGTACCACACAATTTCTTTTTACATACCCTACGTATTCTAATAGCATTCGCCAATAGGCTTATTGACGCAGGTCCAAAGAGACCGAGAAAATCTTCCAGATCCGACAGACGAGCCAATATTGCCATGAAATTTTCAAATGTCATCGTGTCTGGTGAGCGGCTATTTGAAGATGCTTCAATATTTTCTCGTTCCAGATTGTACGCGTGATTAGTAGCATTTACAAGTCTATTTGGAGAAGGTCTGGAGTTCATCAATGCTCTGTAATCGGTTGAGCAATTGTATACCTGGATATTATTGGCTGAAATTATTGAAGCAGAGTTGAGTTTGTAATTTAAACCAGCAATATTACACTTACTATTTGCATTTGCTGCAATACTATCAAAAGGTGTTCCGAGATCTGTATAGTATTTACTCAAAATGTCAGTTGTGTCGCTTTTTTCAATGACTTTACGCTTCATATTTTCAAACCCTTTATTCATCCAATTCAAGATACAACCATTCTTACAGAACGCTTCAGTATCTTTAAAGATTGAGTTCACAAGTTCATCGGTTATAGTGGTTTTCGAATTTACATTGCAATTCTCAGCAATTTTCCTGGCGAGCCTTGGAAATATAAGTTCCTGCAGAAATTGCTTTAGTGAGCTTAATAGCCAAAAACAGATATTAATGAAACTTACCATAAACACGATGCGACATGTTAGATCACAAACATGATGATCGTCGTTCATATTATCGATTTCAGTTATCAGCTTTTGCAGTTTGCCGTCCTTAAAATCGTTCTATAAGATTAAGAAATTTAGCTTACAAATTCACAACGACAACTATTTTAACACTCACATTCACCAATTTTCCATCTTTCGATGAAAACTTCTGAGGGTGAAGTGCATTCCAATCATAGTCAGGATATTGCTGATCGTCAACAGTTTGCTTGTTTTCAAGTGTCGGCTGATGAAGTCCATCTTTTTGTGTCTATTTCAATTAATAAAATGGTTTTATATATTAAGGCTTTTCATATGAAACACTTTTTTTTTGTCTTTACAACTGTTTTCATTCATTCAAGGATAGCACAGTGGAGTAAGAGTAAAAACAGAGGTAAAGATCAAGAAAATTGTATTCTAAGATTTTCGACAAAGTCAAAAATACCGTTTTTTCTTTCTCCTTCGTGGGAAATTTCAGCGGGTGATGTATTTCTCGTACATTAGCCAAATTGCTCTGATGGAAGCTACCTTGAATATGTCCCATAACGCTGGATTTATTCAGTAAATTGATACCCCAACATAGATTACAAACGTATCGTGTTGTTGTTTTAGCAATCAACTGTTTCCAAACACCAGAGTTAGGATCTAAAAATTCCGTTTCCATCAATTCAATAAATGCGTTCGAATTAATATTTGCAATTGATCTTTTGTATTCCTATAAAGAAAACATTTGAATTGGTCGGTGGTATTCATTGAATATATTGCGTAACTTACTTCCGCCGACCGAAAGACACCACTGTTCGATGACTGTTGCCGAGATGCAGTTGAAGTATCGTTCTTAAAATGATCGCGGGAAGGTGTGGGGACCTGTAATAAATTGATACGCTAATACGCTGTAATTTCATTTTCAATGGTCAATTCGATTGGCCGTTTAAGTTGTATCTACTCTATATGTGTTAGAGTGATAGCAAAAGCGGCCTCATAAAATAATAGGTAGGTAGGTAGGTAGTGAGGGCTGCCGTATATAATACAGCACACTTAGACCAGATGAAGGTCCCTTGTGTTACCCTGGAATTAAATAATTCCTTCCGTCAATCAAAGTTAAACCATCCAGAGCTAATAGCAAGACGCAGGAGCTGATTCACATCCGCATTAGCTAATTCTTCCAGATCAGCATAGGCATATTCCCCGAGAGTTGACCTTCTTCTAAAAGCCAATGCCGGGCAGGAGCAGATGAAAGATACTTTCCTCTTCATCCACGTCTCCGCAGCTTCTGCAAAAGTCATGGTGTGGAAGCCGGAGCCTCCTCGCATGCTCGCCGATGACACAATGACCAGTAATAATTCCTACCACGAGTCTAATATGTTGCTTTTTCATAGATAGCAGTTTAGAAGTACGGTCTATGTTCAATGATGGCCATAATTGCTTTGCGTTGAGGCTAATACTACCACTAAGCCATCTCAAGTTGTCTATTGCTGTTGCAGTCAGACTATTTTTACAGCTGGAGATGGGCATGGCGAGACCCCGACATATCTGAAGAGTTGCGTCAGTTATACCGTTCCTGGCAAGCTCGTCAGCTCTGCAGTTACCAGCGAAGCCGCTGTGGCCCGGTATCCAGCATATTATAATATTATAGAGTCTCCCCATCTCCGTAAGGCAAGATTGACAGTTCATCACGGTTTTTGATGAGACTCGATAAGAATCGAGGGATTTTACTGCAGCTTGGCTATCAGTATAAATTGTGATATTTGTTGCTGCTATAGCCTTGCGGCCAAGCCACATCACTGCCTCTTTAATTGCATGGAGCTCCGCCTGAAACACACTGCAGTAGCTTGGGAGGCGGAGTGACAGGTTTAGGTTAAGCCCCTCGGAGAAGATACCAGCCCCTACCCCCTCCTCGGTCTTGGAGCCATCCGTATAGATACATAGCGAGTTAGTACTGCAAGTTGGGTCATACGTTTCCCAGTGAGTACGGGAAGGAATTGAGCACGTATAATTTTTGCTGATCGTGATTTTTGCTGTGCAGTAGTCCGTTAACGATGGTATGTCCACATTATTCAGAATTGATGCGTGACCGGTGTATGATTCTACCCAGCAACCTGCCTCCCGTATGCGGATGGCCGCGTTTGCGGCGACTTGTTCGCTTATAATGTCCAAAGGGAAAAGGTTGAACATAATCTCTAGAGCCGCGGACGGAGTTGAGCGGAGGGCCCCGCTGATAGCCAAACAAGCCGCTCTTTGAACCTTTCCCAACAATTTGAGATATGACTCTGTTCGTAGGGCATTCCACCAAACAAGTACCCCATGCAGTAGTATCGGGCGCAGGACTGATACATAAAGCCAGTGGAGATTTTTTTTGGTTGCAGACCCCATGTCTTTCCTATAGCCCTCCTGCAGCAGTATAGCGCTACAGTTGCTTTATTGACCCGTTCCTGAACGTTCGGCCTCCAATTGAGCTTCCTATCCAGTATAACACCCAAAAAGTTCGCTCTTTCCGAGAAGGCCAGCCTTAAACCCCCTAGGACAGGAGGTTCTACGGGAGGAATTTGATGTTTTCTTGTGAATAGCACAAGCTCAGTTTTGCTTGGATTGACACCAACTTCACATTCCTTAGCCCAGTTAGCTAAGACATTGAGAGCAGTTTGCGTTACCTCACTAAGGGTGTTTGGGAATTTACCTGAGACGGCGATCGAGATGTCATCCGCATAAGCAGTTACCTTGCAGCCCATCCCCTCCAGTACCAAAAGCAATCTGTTAACCGCTATGTTCCACAGTAGGGGAGAGAGCACACCACCCTGCGGAGTTCCCCTACATACACTCCTGCGTTCAGAGGATACGCCCAATTTTGAGGAAATAATCCTAGATGTTAACATCAGATTAATTAGCCAAACCAGGTTCGCATCCACATTGAGCCATGAGAGTGCACTAGTGATCGCCTCAGGATAGACGTTATTGAAGGCCCCTTCAATATCCAGAAAGGTGACCATGGTATACTCCTTATAGCACAAGGATTTTTCAATGTTACTAACAAGTGAGTGTAAAGCCGTGTCCACCGATCTTCCCTTGCAATAGGCATGCTGTGAAGCCGAAAGCAATTGTTGTGGTATGGTACTACGTAGGTGAAACTCAATTAGTCTCTCAAACATCTTGAGAAGGGTAGAGGACAAACTGATAGGTCTGAGATCCTTCGGGCTTGCATGCGAACTTTTTCCTGCTTTTGGGATGAAAATGACCTTGACTTCCATCCACATAAGAGGAATACAGACCAATTTCAGACATGCCTTGAATATGCATACTAACCAAGGAACAGCAAGATCCGACGTGTGTTGTATATCTGCTGGGATAATCCCATCGGGTCCCGCAGACTTAAAGGGCTCAAAGCTGGATATAGCCCAGAGAACCTTCTCCCTAGAAATAATATGATCTGAGTGAGACGAGGGCAATACGCTCTCTTGTGTGTAAACGCGTTGAGTGATTACTGACGAACTATCAGGAAAGTGTGTATCCAGCAGAACTTTGAGCGTCTCCTCGCTAGAGCTCGTCCAGGACCCATCAGGTTTTTGAATATAGCTGGGCATTGATGGGTTAGTTGACAGGATTTTCCGGAGTCTAGAGGCCTCACTTGATTCTTCGATGCGCTCGCAAAATTGCCGCCATGAGTTACGTTTAGCCTTCCTAATCTTTTTTTTGTACACGCTTAGTTGTTTTTTATACGAATCCCAATCCGAATTCGTTCTGGAACTTTTTGCCACGTTAAATTTACGTCTACACAATGTTTTATAGGCAGACAGCTCCTTGGACCACCATGCAGGCTTTTGCTTACCTTTTGGTCTCCTGACGGGACATGATCTTGTCGTGGCCTGAGTCAGCGCGTTCGTTAAGGTACTCACCATGTTGTCTAGCTCATGCAAAGTGCGGGGCTGATCTGGCATGGGTGGCAGAACCTGCTGAAAGGTTTCTTGGTATCTAGACCAATTGGTTTTGCGTCTATTCAAAAAGGCCCGATGGGCTGTAGGAGGGTTTTCCAGATTGAATTGGATATACCGGTGGTCGGAGAACGAGTGTTCCGCTGACACCTTCCAATTTATAATTTCATAAAATAATAAAACGTGCAGAAACCTTTATGAAAAGTCCAACCGAAGTCGAATCCACTACATTTATAGTGCTGATCTGAAAACCTCAATCTGTTTCGCAACAAATCATAGAAGATTTAACTACCAGCTCCATCAAAAAAATCTGATGACTTTATCGCCATTTGGAATCTTAGTATCATGATGGGAATGCTGCTAAGGAATTTCAATGTGTTCTAGGTATGTTTAAAATTGAGCTTCTCCAGAAACCAAAAAGGAGCAGTAAAATCGGTATTTCGATTAGCCAAGCCTCTCACATAAAAGCAATGTTATCCGAAATTAGGCCAATCAACGTACGAGTGTATACACTGACTCGAAAAAAATCGAGCTCATTTAAGTTGGCAAAGCAAAACTAGTACGCATAATTGAAATAAGTGTACTACATTCGGGCCTATTTAGTGCTAATTTCGTACAGTCGAAAAAAATTTATTACACTTTACTTTTAAAAGTTACGGTAGTGTTTGCCAGCTTAAGACTTAAGCTGGCGGACACAAAGTTGTTTTTTAGTCACAAACTGTTCGTTATATTTAGTGCTAATTTAGTACAATCTTCTCACTCCGAAAAACACTCGGAAGCCGTGTTTTTTTCGCGAATCAAAGTTATGTATGTGACATTATCCAAATTAAACTGTTGTGTAGGTTGAGACTATTGGATGAAAGAGGTAAAAAATCGGTTACCTACTCTCAAAAGTCGTAAAAATTAAAATACATAGTACACACATCATTTTGCACGCAGCGTTAGCCTCTTTTAGCACTGATCTATAGCTGTAGTATGAATGATAAATGTTTTTTTTAACTAGGTGTTAGTACACTGTATACTCGTATATACAGTCCAAGGTACTAATCGAGGGAAGTGTAGAAGACACTCTTTCGTATTAGAGAACTTCTAAATCGCGGACAAAAACATTGGTCCCATGGGTGTCCTCTAATAGGAGACTTCACTGTAATAATAAAATTACTTAGGTCTGGAGAGAGAAAAATCTCAGAAGAGCAAATAGAAGGCGTGTTGTGTTGTTACCCCAGTTGTTTGTGTAATGTGTGTAAGTTAACCCGGATAGCCCCCAATTAACCCGCACCTCAGTACAAAAAAACACGCCTAGAGGGTAGAGAGGGGCGACCGGTAGCACAGTGCGTTGAGGCATCAGTCTCATGTCTGACTACCGGCGTTTCGGGTTCGAATTCCGTCTACGACGATGTTCGTGGCCATGGATGTGCAGGAGGTGTATGCTGGCAACTGCATTCTCTGAAACCAGTTTATGCCAACGTAACGTCAACTGGAACAGATGATGCGCTATGCCCCACAATCGTGGGGCGTAATCGTAATCGATTGAGAGAAAGTGGCCTGTTTTCAGATTATCGATAAAAGCACCGTGATTAACATGGGAAAGAACAAAATCACACAACATCGGTTTGCCAAGAACCATAGCAATTGGAGTATGAGGCATTGGGGGAGGGTTTTCTTCTCCGATGAATCAATATTTTGCGTGTGCGGAAATAATGGTAAAACAAGAGTATGGAGAAGGGGGAACGAACTTTTCCTACCCTGTCCCCTTCAACCCACATCGTCTTTTGGCAGTGGATCCATTTTGGTGTGGGCGCTATTTCCTTAAATGGCGATCTAGTTGTAATCGATAATGGCAATTTCACTGCTCGGCGATACATCAACGAAGTGTTTAGATTTACTCATACTCATTTGCCCTAACCCCTAGTGGGGCATAGCGCGTCGACTATTCCATGTGGCTTAGCTGACATTTCGTTGCCATAAACCAATTTTGGACGACGCACGCTACCAACATGCACCTCCTGCTCCAATTTAGCCGCCTACCTGTGACAAGTTGGGAGATGTTGTGGCTTTTTATTACGCCCGCACCACACGGGACTTGGACCCGTAACGATCGTAGTCAGACATGGGACTGACGCCTCTACCCACTGAGCTACCAGTCGCATGTTACTGGAAGCGCACGTGTACAGGATTTCATTTTGATGCAAGATGAAGCCCGCCCTCATACTGCAAATAAAATGCATGAATTCCCCTTCCAATAATATCTTCACTGGCCAGCAAGCTGCCCTCATAGAGCATTTATGAGACCAGCTGAGGCAACGCATCAGGACTCTTTTGTGAGCTCTTTAATTGTTTTGCTGTATTTATATTTCCCTCCGAAACCGGGCTTTCCTCTTGGCGCCCTCTTCGGTGGTCTCTATGGGATGACAGTATATTTAGAATCTACCGGGACTGAGGCTTCTTTAGTATCAGATCTTCCAATTATGTGATCTTCTAACCGGCCATCGTATCTGAGAAAGCCATTTTGAAATTGTGAAATAGTGGACATTAGCTGCTGTTTCTGCAAAATTAACGTCGATGGTGAGGAGAGAGAGAGAGAATAAGCACCGCAACAAGAGACGCGTAAGAATCTCTGGCAAAGTGTAAATTTATTAACTGTACATATATGTTTGATACTTTTTGTTCTAGAGATGAGAAACTAATATATTCACAAAAATGTATTTCATTTATATAACCACAATTTAAGCCCACGCTTAAAAAAATCTATCGACCGCCAATAAAGAAAAAGTATAAACATATTCAAAATTCATTCTATAAAAATACAAAAATTAATAAAATAAAGATAAAATTCAAATTTCAAAACTCTTCCCTGGAGTGTAAAGCCGTACACAACCTAAATATATTTCCAAAGCTATTCAACTTACATCAATATTTTATACACTGGAAAGCTATTGACGTAAGCGCAGTAACTAAAACTAAAAATATAATGCAGATCACCTAATAATACTCACCACAATATTCTTCATACCCCGTAACGCACAAAAGTCGGGATGTCGTATTCCTGTAACCGATTGCATATTTCCCATATGCAAACTGCCACGAACATGAGCACGGACGAACATTTGATTTCTATCCAATAAGTTTACGTGTCCACACAAAACGCAATAGACCTCTCCATCCAAAACTTCCAACATCAATGTCCATTTGCCTTCATTATCCCGATATTCAATTTTTAACAGATTTTCTACATTCGAGTTAATATAATGCAGTTTGAAATCCTATCAAATAGAATTCAGTTAGCATTTAATGTATTCGTTGAAATAATGAAAAAAAAATTACTTCAAAATTCATATCCTTCGTTATATCCCACCAATCGCTTCCAATGTTATGAGTTTGCGGGAATAGAGGTAGTGGCATTTGCAAAAAAGACATTCTGTTGTGTGGATGGGTTGCGGCATTTTGTGAAAACACTGGTATATGTGTATTGTGTCTCACACCAAGGCGATCGCTCTTTAGTTTTAAATATAAAGTTATTCTTCCAATATAATCAATTTATGAATATAATAATTCTTACAGTTTCATGGGGAATTGGATAGTATTTAGGATGATACAACTTTTCAGTCATTGTCATCTTTTTCGTATGATACTCGCCACGAATATGCTCATATACTTCATCTTCCTTTTTAAGACTCTCCCGCTTACATAGATTACAAATGAAGTTTAAAGGCCTTTTAGTTAGCATATAATGCCATTCATTGCTTTTATTTTTAAATTGCACTTCAAAGAGTTCGTCGATGGACAGATATCCATGATTTGCAATAAAGTCCTGAAAATGAAATTCTCAATAAGATTTTGTGAATGTGCAACACAACAAAATGATTAATTACCTTTGCTATTTGTTTTTGTGTAGTGTCGTAACTATACGGACTACCAGATGTGGAAATTGATTTGATTCTTTCAATTTCCAAATTCATTACCCTTGATCGCTGTGAGAAAGAGTAGTTGTATTTTAACAAGCTAATGGTGTGTAAACTAATGTAACAGTTTAATTGAATTTAACTGAAACATACTCTTACATACCTCATACAACATTTCCTCCCGACGGCGATTCCAATTTTGCGTAGTTTGAATTAATTCATCTACCACTTCACTACTGTTAGTTGATGTGTTAGATGGTTTTTCGTTGGAGTCCTGAATGCAAAATTGAAGTCCATGATGATCAGCAATAGGAGTCTTCTTATACGCATACTTTTCATTCTATAAAAACAATCATTTTAAAATGAATTGAAATTTGGTCGAAAATTCAAAAACTGTCAAATATCTAATAAATGGCTTATGCTTGATACACGAAATTTGATAGAGATACTGCTACAATCCATTGAATTTATTACCACAATTCAAAATCAATGTCGGGGAATATCCGATGAATATTTTGCGCATGCAATAGGGAATTACCCGAGCATCACGAAAGAATCTTAAGAACCGAAAAATGCGAAATCAAAATCGTATAATATTGAATTTTGAAAACGAGTGAGCTGAATTACAATAACATTCGATCAAATTTTGTAAACCGCTTTTAGGTGTCGTGGCTTCCGGAGGACGCGTAATAAGAACTGGCCGTGCAGTGACTCAAAGCTCTCTAATGACCACCACCTGTTAACCGACGCTGACAAGACAAATTCAGTTGTCGACAATCGCGACTTTAGCGCGGTCCTCCACTGGAAGCGAATTTGAGCGGCAATGCGCTCCCACGATATGAGCGTTAACACGCGGCAACGAGCGACAGGGATCGCTCATAACAGGTGTCTCCGCGCCTCAGTTTGGTTAACTATGTCCTCCATTGCACACAAAATCAATCAGCAAAATGTTTCTTTCGA
The DNA here is from genome assembly GCA_964017055.1 of Chloromyia formosa. Lineage (NCBI taxonomy): Eukaryota > Metazoa > Arthropoda > Insecta > Diptera > Stratiomyidae > Chloromyia > Chloromyia formosa. Next base: position 32,036,377 of record OZ024815.1, on the reverse strand, counting down.
ATACATTCTTCGAAGCAACATATGGCAACGAGTGCCAAATCCAAAAATTTTTGAATCTGGCGCTCAAGTCGCGTGGCGCACTTAGACGCTTCGCTCAAACACGCTTTTAGTGGACGCATGTTCGTGAAAATCCTCAATTTGGATCTGGCTCACGTTGCCGCTCAAATACGCTTCCGGTGGACGGCCGTTCACTTTCCTGATTAGCTTTCTAGGAGGTTTCACAAATCTGACTGGATTACAGAAAGAGCGACATATATTAAAAACACAATCTATATCTATAAAAGTGAATGTGTGTATGTATGAACGCTTATACTCTCTAAACCGCTGCACAGAATGACGTGAAAACTTGTACAAGCAAGGCTATAAACTTGGTCCGAATTGCAAATTCTTCGTAGCTGCTAGCTGTGTTGTGCAAATACATAACAAATCACTGCTATTTCACACTTCACTTCGCTAATGGACTGCTAGCATAGTGTTAATTAACTGTTAACATACTGTTAATGGACTGTTTACATTCAGCTATCATACTGTTAATGTACTCAACATACTGTTAGTGCACTGTTAACACAGGCGCGCTTCCAAAACCAATACCCCTGGATTAGTGACCGTGAAAAATGCCCAATTGTTCAAAATGGTGAACGTAGCTCGTGAGATAGCTAGACGACATCTAATAAAATAATAAAAGTGATAATCAAGGATCTACGGTCATGAAAGACAGAAAAATGACAACAAAAAATCTCCTGGCGAGAACTGTATTAAGTGCAACCAGACCGAAGCTTCGCTTGTGCAGACCTACCTAGTGGTGCCACCAAAACTTCAAATATGCAACAGTCATATGCATTGAAAGTATATTTCCTACATGGTCGGTCGGCTTGGGCAGAAGTTGGCCGATGAAATTACGATGAAGGAATATTTGTAGGGAAGGTGGGCGCCATTTCAGACGAGTGAGTCCTTTTTACCACAACCTTATAGGGGAGATAGCATCTTGCCCATTCCCAAACTCAACTAACTAGCCCACGCCTCAAATATTTGATCAAAAATTCAAGTCGCTAGCTCCATTCTACGGGAAGATACCATATATTGTATTTGAGATATCATTTGTAGGGGAAGTAGGTGTCTTTTGGCCCGATAATTTTCATTTTCAATACCAGTCAACTTAAAAACTTTTGGCCAAAATTTCAACATGCTAGATTTACCCTATAGAAAGTTATCGCTTATTGAAAGTATCATTTGCAGGCGAATTACGACCTGCTTTTGTCGGATCTTGCCTATCTTCAATAGCAACTAACAAGATCTTACTATCAACCTTCTACCAGATTTTGACCTCGCTAGTGTCATTCTATCGAAAGTTATCGTAGTTAAAGGAATATTTCATTTTTTTAAACTAGTAGAAGTAGGCGTTCCTTTGGTCTGATTATGCCCATCTTACTAAAACTGAAATAGCTTCTCATCTGAAGGTTACATACCAAAAAACAGGGCTTCACGTCAATTAGTTCAAGAGTTATAGACAAAAAACGTGAAAGGTAGAGTAGAACGGGGCTCTTTGTAAGAAAAGTACCGTTAGTTTCCAACTGATCGCTTTTATTTTTCCTGCAGAGTATAAAATTACCCTCTCAAGCCATCTATCAAAGCTAGAGCTTTTCACGTTTATTCAATCGGGAGTTAAAGATACATTTAATTATTTCACATATGTAGGGAAGGTAGGCGTTCTTTTGGCCGGATCCTGCCCATTTTCAATACCAACCAACTAAATTAGACTGCCAACATTTGACCAAAATTTCAAGGCTCTAGCTTCATTCTCTAGTAAGTTATCGTGCGAACGGACAGATAGACAGACATGGCTAAATCGAATCAGGAGGTGACCCTAATCTTTTATATATACGGATATATATATATGTACATTGCTATTTCTCCGGAGCCTCCTTTAAGGTGTTACATATTTTCGTCATGACAAAAACAATATACCCTATACTTATGAAGTCTAGGGTATAAAAATAGGCAGAACGACCGAGGATATTCGTATAAGTTTATGGGAAGAACTTCCGATCCGGAATTGCCTTCTTCTTTCAGGTCACTCCGCTTGTAAATGGATAGAATGACATGATTCCCATTCAAGCATCAATACATTATCATCATTAACTATCTCAAGCGATCAGGTTTCGGATTGAAAAAAATGCATGAACCATTTTCAAGCTACCAACCAATTAATTACCAACTAATTATGTAAACCAAGTCAAAAAAAAATCACATTTCCACTGAAATATGATTCGCAGGTTCAACTTGAACATAAAAATTTAAAATGTGACTAATTAAATCTGAAACTAATAATAAATGAGAAACTTATTATAAAACTTACCTTTGAATTATCTATTATTATTTGTGGATGGAACATGCCCACAAGGTCTTGAAGTTTGTCAACATGACGATTACCCAGCAAATGTGGTAGAAGATCAGAACCTAAGGCCATAGAATGACACAATTGGCAATAAAGTTTTCCATTCTCTTTGACAAGCATGTATTCCTTTTTTCCGTACTTTAATTTAAATTCAATTTTCAATAATTCGTTATTGCTCATCGCCACGTACCGATGTTTGAAATCCTGTAAAATACGAATATATTGCAATACAAAGCATGTATTTAGTAGCCTTGTTATCAACTCACATCAAGTGTATAGGTGTTCGAATCACCCGTCTGTTCAGCATCACCTAGAGACATTGTGACTTTCCGAAGCTTCCTTATATGTTGTTGGGTATAAAAATGTTCCACTCGTTTGCGTTTCTTACATATATTGCAGATGTACCGGTTTTCAGACGCCTTAGTAATCATTGGGAAGCAATTGCTTCTCCGTTTAGTACAACATTTGATTTTAATCAATTGACTAAAGTCCATGATCACGTAGTCCTATTACAAATTAAAAAATACGATCCAGTCAATTTTAGATATCAAAAGTAATGACTAAATAACGATTATTGCAAAAAAAGCTTACCTCAAGTTGAATTCTATTGCGAACAGAGTCAAAATCAGTTTTGGTGGCGGTTGTTTCACTATTAACGGTGGAATTTGTTACCGTCTTGGTTAGCTCGCTGCTAGATGTATCCGTTATGGATGAATACAGACTTTGCTCATGTTCCTCAACCTAATAATAAATGGTCGTCATAATTATAAACCTGTTTTTTTAATATTAATTAATGGCTAAGGCTGTACATAAGACACGCAACTCGGAAAGCAGAAAAGAATTAAAATTTGGGTTTCTGAAAGGTTCGATAGCATAGCTTATAAACTCTTTTCTCATGACTAAACCCCTGATTGTCGTGCAATTGCACTCCATTTCAGTCCCCTCCCCCTATATTAGAGATTATGCAGATCAGTGGAACCCACAATATCAATATATTGTATTATACATTCGACAAACCAAAAAATCGGGAATTCATCATTCATTCCAAACAGACAACCAGTCATATTGGGGTCGGTACATACTTAGTGGAGCCTGTCGATGTGTAAATCACTTCGAGTCGCAGTATACCATATACCTGCACAAGCGTCCAGACCTGTACAGGCGACCACAGAGGTACCTCTCCCGTATACCGGAATGTATATATATGGCCGTCCTAACGAGTCGATTTTCTAAATTTAATTTGAACAAGATGTTCAAAACTTAGAATGTTGCCTATGTTTCCATATCTCAGCAAAAACTTAAAGACGCAAATGCAAGAAGAACTGCAGTATTCGAAGCATCGCTACCACAACAACAACATACAAGCATGTAACATATCAATGTGTTTAAGTTCAATTCTGACCGAAGATCTACAATTAACAATAAACCGAGAGAACTTTGGGCTTGACCAAATTGCACTCATTATTTCTCGAAAATTTCTCACTTAATCGCAAAAATGTTGTTTTATGTTTTCAGCGCAGAGAATTTACTATAAAATATGTCTATAATCTACGATGAGCAAATCTACGATTAATTTGCAATTACAATTTAAAGAAATTTTTGGCCATTTTTTAATATGCCAAAAAATGCCAAAAAAAGGCCTAACAGTTGATATCACAAATTAAATTTACTCCGGGCCCGCGTCAGTTGTAGCATAGACTACCATACCTTTGACAGGTAGACTTCGATATGTTTATTGCGGGCCTAAAGCGTTAAGAAATCAAAAAAAAAATATTTTTTTGCTTAGAATTGAATGAGGACTAGCGTGGTAAAGACTGTGTGAAGCATTATCTTGTACAGAATCAGTTGTGTTCTTTTAAGATTTGTTTGATCAATTATAATCCAAGAAGCACATTAGGGTTACTTCAAATGCCGGCGCGGAGAAGTTGTATCGAGAGCAGTTGCGCCGAGATGTATTGTTCCCAATAAACATAAAAAACGATATAAGCATGTAACACACTCACACATTTTCCTTCTTGCATTGTAGGGGTTTGGCAGTTCTTGGCCCTTGCAAAAAGGGTCGCTTCAGTGCGTAGAACCGGCTGCCGCAGGAACGCAAGGAGAAGAAGCACATCCAAACTCACCTGTGATTTTTTAGCTCGCTGCAAACATCGAGGATGGTACATGTTCACTAAGTCATGGATTCGACAAGCATGACGTGCACCGATGAAATGTGTTACCAAATTGCCTCCTAGAGGCCCTGATTTACACAGTTGACATATAAAGTTCCCATTTTCTTCTACAATCATAAATTCTCTCTTGCCAGACTTTAGTTTATATTCGATCTGCAACAATTCTTTAATATCAAATGCTACGTACTGACACTTGAATTCCTGCAAAAGATATAACTTGTAATAGAAGTGTATGAATGACTACTACTGTTGGCTAATTACGTCAAGTTCATAGGCATCTGGAGGATGTGGTTGTTTAACATCTAAGACGACTTTGGGCATTGTTTCTTTTTCTACGACGTTAACTCTAGGCGTCGTTTCTTGATTGGATGATCGAGAAAATCGAATAATCCCAAAGTTATTGAATTTATTGATTGCAGGCAGGTCCTCGTTTGAATCGGATGGTAAGGGATACATTTCGACCACTTCTCGCAACATTTTCATATGGCGAGCGCCTTTTAGATGTTGTTCCAGATTTCTACGATCTCCTACAAGCTTCTGCTTCCTACACAAGTTGCAGTAGTATCTTTCGCCATATTTTTTAGATATCATTAGGAACCAATGTTTACTTGCAGTGCGACACTTGATTTTAAGCAATTCACTGATATCCAAGTTTACATAGTTCCGTTTGAAATTCTGTACAAATGACAAACAATGAAAAATTGAAAATGGACAAAAAAGAATTTACTACCTCTAAAGGCATGCCACCATTATTTGATCCGTTCGACGATTCGGTTATAATATCGGTAGCTTCGCTGTTTCCAGAAGAATCAGTACTTGATTCATCAAGCTCGTGAGTTGATGATTCTGATTCGTTTGAAGGCTGACTTTGGATATCTTCCAATTCCTAAATTTACCAGCCAACGGAAATTATTATTGACCATATAATGTACCTCCCAACTTCAACTTACCTCCAACGTCAAGCATATAATGTAATTTGGATGTTGCATCTCAGTTATCAGATCCACTTTTGCCGCATGACGACGACCGGATATATGCAATGCAACATTTTCGATACTTCCGAGTGGGACGTTTCCACACAGTCGACAATAATATCGAGTTTGATCGGTTATTATCAAATCATCCCAATCCGATGACTGAAGCCGGTAACGAATATTTAACAAATCCTTAATATCAAATTTTACGTATTCCCGCTTGAATTGCTGAAAGGAAACAATTTTCAATTACAGGCCAAATGGATTTGGTTCACAACTCACTGCTAGCGTAAACGATCCACTAATCTTTCTTGGCACCTCAGTGTTAGGTTCAATCCTAGTAGGTTTTTCTTCGACCAGTGGTGATTGCTATAAATTGATTTATATTAAGTTGGTTAGTATTTGATTTTAGAACTGAAGGTTATTGCTCCACTCACATAAACTGGAACTATAGGGGCTGTTTCGCCTAAAGTGTTGTAAAATATGGGATGGTGCATGCCCTTTATACGCTCCGCTTTTTTCGCGTGACGGGCACCCCTCACATGTGCCTCAATATCCTTATGGCCTGAATTGCTTCCACAAAGTGTACAGAAGAATCTAAAACCACGCGGTTGCACCATGGAAAACCATTCAGGGTTATGGGAAGATATACGATATTTGATATGGACCAATTGATCAATTCCTAGTTTCACGTACTCTTCTTTGAATCGCTGGAATTAGAAATTTATGTTTAACACTGATGTCCAGAAGAAAATGAATTGATTTGCTAAACTCAAACCGAAAGTCAATGAATGGCGATATATTCCCTTTTACACCATTTGGTTACATTAACCTTAATTCACCCAAGTGGAGTACAGTACATAGTCAGAAAAAAAGGCTTTCAAAAATAAGAGCCCGTGCACATGGCAAACTTTTTAGTTCGCAGGAAAACTAAATAGTTTAGTCAGAAAAATAGAACACACGGTGGTTTATGAGACCGCGCACACAGGAAAACTAAATAGTTGTCTGCAGTGTGCACGGTCTCATAAATCGGCATATGTTCTATTTTTCTGACTAAACTATTTAGATTTTCTTTTGAACTAAGAAATTTGCCGTGTGCGCGGGCTCTAACATCAATCGCCATGGCTTATGTCACTATGATACTCAGCATGAATCGCAGGCATACAAAGATATATTAAAAATAAGAATCTTATTTAACATCCTCTGAGATGCTTCCGAAATACGCTTTACAGTACAAAAACCAGTAAAGCTCGCTCGACGATAAAACCCAACCGTTCGTAACTACGACAAACCACGTCAATTTCATAAAACATGCGGAAAAAAATCTCATTTTCACCGTTCTATGAAATTTATGTGGTTCGGTGGTGGCCACGAACGGTTCGGTTCGATCGCTTGTTGCGACCATTACAGTGAAAATCTCGGAATTTTCGTTACTATTGCTTGTACCGAAAATTCCGAGTATTGCCGAAGTATGCAGAACGTACAAAAAGTAGAATCGTTTGTAATAGGAGTTTCTGAACCATTCAGCCGATCTATACTTCGATTATAATAAATCTACCGCTTTATAAATTTCTAGCATCTGCAAAACATTTTAAATAAATAATTAAGTACAATAATTTCACCTTAAATGTCATAGGTTCCACAATGCTGGGGTTTGCTGAATTTGTGTCGTTGTTACTCAAATTATTTGAAAGTCCTTGTTCAGAATGCTTGAAGGAATGGTCAATTCCATCTTTAGAATCAACATCTGTCGTCCGTGGTTGTTCCTGAAATACGCACATTAATACTATCGTATAACGAGTTTTCATTAAACAACAATTAATGTTAAGTACACAATTATGGGAATACCACGAAATTGGACATAGAAACTGTGGGTGGGGCACAAAAAAACGGACGTTTTTTAAATGGCTAGTATTTAGCCAAGGGTAGAGGAAGGGCTATTAGTGCGGACCTATTTGATTTATGAGTTATTTCCGATACACAACAAGTTTCGGCACTTTCATCAAGGACTACGAATTTAAGCAGTTTATCATTAATGGGGCTCTGAGACCGTTAGGGCGACTCGTTAGACCGCCGTACAACTCCAATCTTAAATCCCTAATAGTGGAATAAATTCTACAGCCATTTCTTTTGGATTGGATGGGTCCCAATAACCTTAATTCTCCATGATTTCGGCTGAAGATAGAATGGTAAGACCTCGTAATTGAGATGATAGCTCACGCACATCCCTCACTCTACTGAATGATGTTGTGGTCTTATAGTATTCCGTTGTAAGGCAACGTGTTCTTTCGAATAACTAAGTTTGCAATCTTTTCCTCCAATATTTGATTTTGAGGTTGTTTTCCGGTAATATCGACTCTCTCTACTGTGGCAATGAGTTGGGCGCAAAAAATTTTCTGGAACCCGCTTTCATCTTCATGTTTGTCAACATAATTGTCTCCAATGGGATATGACTTATCTAAGTCGTCCTCTCAGATTAATTCACTTGGCTCGATCATCAGCTTTCTGAACATTTAGTTGGATATCATTTCGGCCACTAACGCTTTGATAGAGACTTTAATCTACGGTTCACAGGTAGCCAGCATTTAACTTTTCTCCTTTCGTGCTGTGAAATCCAACCCCTGGAACTCTGATTTGTAGAGATGCAATTTCTCGGCAAAGGCGTGGACTACCTTAATACCACCTTAAACGATAAGATAAGAGATAAGAGTTATCTCGCTTGGCCACACCTATCATCCATCGTACTCTAACCAGTGGTGAAAGAGAGTGCAAATTCCATAATATGCAGGGTGTACCGGAAGTAGCGGAAACGAACTTTTGCGCACAATTTCGACTTTTTACTTATCTTTAGCTGCTACGCGTATTTAAATTATAAGAAACAATCACCAACCTCAATTTTATAAAAACGCAAGCCACTATGGACAGGAACCCATCACAGGACAATGTTATAATAGCGCCCCCCATTTCGGAGAGGGATGATCGACAATATGCCACTGTTTTAGATGTTATCAAGACTGATTCTAGCGATCTGATTGTAGCTTGACTATTTGTGTGGATAATAATGTCTCTTGCAGTTATGGCATGCCGTCCCAGCAAGATTAGAGCTTCCGTAATCGGCGTGAACTCTGCCTGTAAAACGGTTTTCACACGGGACGCATGATACACGGGATTCTAGCAGAAAGCATCAGTGCAAATTGCACTCGTTTAGAAAGCTCGCTCGAGAAAGCCGCCTTAAACAATACAGTGAACACGTAGCTGAAGGTTAAGCTGAAATTTAACCTGTCGCAATAGACGACCGCTCCAACCCCTCCGTCTCTCTTGAATCCATTGTATAGATGCCAATAGAGCCATAAAGCGGACACCCTCCTCCCACTGATCCCAATTACGGATAACTGGAAGCGTAATATTTGCTCGATCACAGCATTTCTTCATTTTTACTTTGGGATTTGTGATATGATGTGATCATGGAAAACTTGGGTAGAGGTAAAATTTGGCATGAAGCGCCGTGTTAAACATATAGGATTCCTCGATTCCTGAGTGTAAAAAAAAAGATCGATCGGGCATTGGAACTCGTGCCGTGACTGTAAACTATCAAATGAAATCATCATTTTCTTCAAACAAGCAACTCTAGCCGAAAAAAAATAGAACTGAATATTGTTAATATGACGCTATCTTGCAACGAATCCAAGAATCCAGAAACTTGCAGAGTGATTTAGATTTATTTTTGACGTGACTAATTTACCTAAAATGGAAAAAACAGTTGAAATAATCTTGCGGATATACTACAAGGTGAAATCTATACGACATCAACGAACATGATTTATTGTATTTTCAAAATTGAAATTACAACATGCCTATTGTTCCATACCATGTAAAACCATGACTGGACGATCTCAAATAGATGCGTGTTGCGGAACAGACTGCTTTCAAGGCAGCCTATTCCGCAAGACGCAGTGGAGTTCCGCAGCTTGGAAAATGGAAGTTTAGCCATACACAGGACTATTTTTGTTCAACTGTCAAACGGTTGAACGATTATTGCTCAACCGTTGACCTGTGTATGAGCCGATTAGCTACTATTTGGATGAAGCGTTAAATTTCCCAACGGTTGCTCAATCGCGACAACTTAGCTTTACACAGGACAATTATTGATCAACTGTCGAATATTGCTCAGCCGTTGGCCTGTGTATGAGCCGTTTAATGTGTATACTTTGACAGAGTAGCACACCTATCAGGGCTCAGTTCGATCGGTTAAGTGCTTTATCAAATGAAACAAACGACCAATAGAAACATGGGTCTGATTTCCAACAGTCACTCTATTTTTTTTTTGTATATTTTGTTAGCATTTTATATGCAAACGCCTAAAACGAATAAACAGAGTTAACTACGAACGAAAATTAAAAATATGAATAAACCAGATTATCTCGAAATGGAAATAGCTAGGTTCATAAAACATGCCAACTGTCGTGTGATATGAACTTAGTCAATGGCTAGCCAATGACTATCGACAAAAAATCGTATGAATACGACAGTGCGAGTGTCATTTCTAAACTGTCGGCATATGCTAGTCCCAGCCAGCGGATTAATTTTTGTGATGGAGAAAATGGCATTTGGCACAGCATGTATCCATCAGAAACCCAGGAGAGAAAATTCATAAAACAAATTGGCAACAGTAGGTCAACCGCTGTGAGTTATGAACTTGGCCAATGCATAAATGCAGAACATTTTTCAACAAACAACAAATGACACAAATAAGACGAAATTACACCCTACACCGTACTACAGAACGGAAGCTGGAACAATTTAAGGAAAATTTGGAATCGTTTGTAATAAACAAACTTAACAAGAAATATACAATCGAAGATGATGTTTTATTCAAATTATAGGTTTTATTCAAGAATCTTATCAAACAGATTATATCCAAATAATCAGACAGAATCAATGAATTAACATGCTTTGCATTGTGTTTTAAAAAGCAAAAGAATGAAAAAAAAAATTGTTATGAAAATTATGCGGAAAATAGACACAATTAAGGCATTGGTTAAGTGTTAATTAAAATTATACGATAGAACCAAACCATAGTTAGTTCGATTGAACATACTCTCTATCTCAAATACCATATACCGAAAACACATAAAACGCATAATAAAATCATATCTCTTACTTCTAATTTAGAAATTTTGCCCTTGTCCGTTGTTTTAAACGTGGAATCTTTTTCTTCGCACAGTCGGGCATCTTTGCTTTCATCAGTTGGGATAGTTTGTTGCAAACTGGAATTCTGCTCGTCCTAAATAAAAAGCAATAATATTTGTTCGTATTTACAATAACTTTTCCAAAAAAATGTAATTTTACTTACTTTATCTGAAGTGTTTTCAAATGTTTCAATTCCAAAACTTCTGAAAGTGTCGTACACATTTTGGAGATGTGAACTCTTGTAGGTTGAATAATGCATTTCGTTTGCAAAATCAATTGACAAATTCATGCACTTTTGTTCAAAAGTCTAGAAAAGAAACATTTTGTAATTGTTGGATTTTGTTTAAAATAATTATTAGACGTGGCTTATACCAGACAGACGATGCACCTGAATGATCATTCGCATTCGAATTATAATTCGATTTCATGTATGTCCTCGCGAATGATCATTCAAACATTCGAACATGGTCATTGCCATGAATTAATAATTCGCTGAATGATCATTCGGGTGCATCGTCTGTCCGAGGCATTACTTACTTTATCTGAAGTGTTTGCAAATGTTTTAGTTCGAAGACTTGTGAAAGTGTCGTACACATTTCGGAGATGTGAACTTTTGTAGGTTGAATATTGCATTTCGTTTGCAAGATCAATTGACAAATTCATGCACTTTTGTTCAAAAATCTAGAAAAGAAACATTTTGTAATTGTTGGATTTTGTTTTCGTAACAAACGAAAAACGGAATTACTATTGTTTTTGACATTTTTTTTCAGTTGGATAACTCCTCTTTAATGTTTCCTTTTTATTTTATTAGACATGGCTTTTTATTTTATTTAAAGTATAGCAATCGCTTAAGTGAACGTTTGTGTCCTGCAGAACGAAGATTAAATCCTTAATCCATGATGTTATTTTCAATCATACAAATTGTTAAAGAACTCTCCAATAATTGCATCGTTCATATTCATATTCGTATTCATTTATTTCTGGTCGCGCATCTTTCACTCGCAAAAAGATGTCCGCGAGTCACATTAGCAATATTAAAAAGAACTTAACAGGATGCAATGCGACGTGGTCGCGGCTATAAAATTTTTTTTATCCTAAATTCTGTTCAATTCGAAACGTGCGAGCGAACCCATCAAAAAAACGTTGGATCAGACTATAATGCAAGCTGGTTTTCGAATTTGTTTCATGCATGTTCCAAGGTCAAAAGTAAAAACGGCTCCGGCACATATATCAGCATCCCCCTTCGTTAACGCCAACAATTTCGATCAAGTTAAAAAAAAAATATTCTAGACTTACTTGGCCAATGCTCGTCTGTTCCTGCGGTTTTATTGTTGACATAAGACACTTTTGACCGTTCGTTAAACAACCACTTGTATTGCGATCACTTTTCGGTTCGATTCCGTGTTCTATGCTGCCTCTTGGCCAAATTTGCTATTATAATTAAACGAGAAAACGATTTTAATAAAGTAGCACGAAAAACCCAACACCAAAAATAAATCCTTACATATGTAATGTTACAATATTGTTGGAGAACTTCCACGTGGGGCTGTTTAATAACTGATCGATATAGCGACAGAAGATTTGTATAATCGCTTCCACTGGGCAACGCAATTAAATTGTTCGTTTTTGTAATAAAAGCATTCATCATTCCATTCTTATAAATACACCAGGCGAGTTTTTCGCCCGCGTGAATTAATAATACTTTCCAATTATTTTCTATGTCATAGCATTGGATTTGCTTTAAATCCTTTTTGCAAATACTGTAAAGTAATCGCTTTGTATTCTGAAATTAAACAGAGTAGGGTTTCGGAAAACAGTCTTGATGAAAATATGAGTGTATTACATTCGTTCCGTCTTGTGATAAAAAGTTTAAATTCTCCCTCGAATTGATTTCTAGGCGTTGTGAGAATTTCTCTGAGGTTTTTTTCGGTAAAAGCTTTGGTATTTTTGATGCAGTTGTTTTTGATTCCTGTTCTTTGGTCACATTTGTCCTGATTTTATTTTCTGTAAAAAAATAATAACAATCATTGAATCGAATTTATTGTAATTGCCAATACAGACTGATTTATATTTATACATATACGAATATATGTATTTTGAATATACGCGTACATTTTTTGCAGTATTGTATGTTGGAAGACACTGTAGCTACAAAAATACAAGCTCTCATTGGGACCAGTGAGAAAAAGTTCAGTGCAACTTCAATTTCTGTCCATCAGGGTTGGCATTCATTGAAATAATAATGAGTTTTTCTATCATTACGGAGTGTAGTCTTTATATGGAGAACGATGCAACTACAAAAACTACCACTTAAGTTTCAGCTTCAGAAAGGACTATTATAAAACTACAGCTAGTACGGCAATAGGCAACCCCCTCTCTCCTAATAGGCGAAGTGGACATAGGTTACCCCCTCTCTCCTAATAAGCGAAGTATTCATGGCAGGAATGGAGAAGCTAATGGAAGAACGAGGGATAATGCCAACATTCTGGGTAAGGTATATTGATGAGGTGTTGGCCATCGTAGATAAGACTAATTGTAAGTTGCGGCTACTGCTAGATAACATCAACCACCGACACAAAAACATTACATTTACAACGGAAACAAAAGAAAATGGCGAAATACCTTTTGTGGACGTCAAAATTATGTATTAGAAATGGGGAAAATATCGAGTTCGACATACCCAGGAAAACAACAACGACACAGAGAACCATCCTGAGCAGCTCCCTTCACTCTTACCAACACAAATTCGCGGCATACCACAGCATGATCCACAGGATGCTAACTATTCCCTTCAATAAATGCCGATACGAACAAGAATTAGCTTAAAGAACACGGCCTCAAAAATGGTGATAGCAGCAAAATTATAAATGCAGTTATCAGGAAAAAGAAGGCCAGAATTGAACGGTACAAACTCACAACGATGCCAAAAAACAACGAGGAAACGATCTTCAGATCCAGCTTAGTCTACAACGCCATGTGCGGTCACATAAATAATGCACTGACAAAATTCAATCCATCGAAATGCTACCAACGAGCATTCACACGAAGCTGAAAATAATACTGACTAAGACTACTGAGAAAGACTCTAAAACAAAAGAGGAACACAGCAGCGTATTCAAAATTGAATGTCCCGATTGCAAGAGCGCATACATTGACCAAACGAAGCTACTGGTAAAAACAAGGTTTGACGAACATATGAAGGACGTAGAATTAGCGGAAAAAAATGTAAACCAACGGTGGCCAAACACATCATAGAAACCGGACACGCAATCGCATGGGACAACGTCGAAATCATAAGAAAAGTACAAAAAAATACAATCTCGATGATGCAGAGAGCCTTGAGATTGCTCAACACAGACGATGGAAATTGTACATCGAACCTCTTCCAGACATTAAAAAATTATAGGTACCGACATCTAGCTAAATAAGCCATCCATCATGTGGAAATAATTTAAGCATCTGGCGAAACAAGCACCCGAAACACGTGTCTGTAGTCATAAAAATAAATCGGTAGTATAAAGGAAACAACAGTTTTTTATTGGAGAAAAATTAAAAAAAAATGTAGAAAACATGGGAACTAATTTAGCAACAACATTCGAATACTGAGTTTTTCTATTGGTTCGGAGCGTAGTCTTTCTACGGAGAATGATGCAACTACAAAAACTACCACTAAAGCTTGAGGGGAAGTCATCAGACTACCACCAGTAGCTCTGAGTACTGTCCATACAAATCAAATCAGGTTTCACTAAGTGGAATAAATTGTTTTCGACGTATAGAAAAAAAAAACTATGTAAACTGCGCAGGTTTGTCAGAGTTACAGGAACTGCCTTACGAGAGCATTTTTTCTACATTACACGGGAGAACAATTTTGACACTTTTTTCTGTTTTTTTTTTAATTTTGCACCTAATTTATAGTAAAACGGCCTCGCTGATTCCAAAAATGCAGTCCGTTTTTCCCCTATACGTCAGGTTTTCGAGATATCATTTGTTTTTTAATTTTACGGAAAATTACAAAAGGCCCCCTTAAAAAAACAACTTTTTTTAAAAGCTACGGAGCTGCATCCTTGTGCAGGACCTTCTAGTACCTGTATACAATAAAATTAAAAGCAATAAAAAAAAAGTATTTTAATTTCTCGCTACCTGAATTGTTTGTTAAAAGTTGTGAAATTCTTCGGCCATTTTTAAGGCTCTTTTATGTAAAAAAAAATGTATTTAAAAGCCTCTGTTCCAGTATATTACTCTATTATTGTGCTCTTAACTTGTGTAATGGAAGCCTCTACTATCCCTCGTCGAAAGTGTCTCAACGCTCCGGACTCATTTTGCTATATATGTGGCAGTTATACATTTCTATTTTAAGTCAGAGGACAAAAATAGGCCCCTTTGTTCACCAGGCATATCTTGCCTACTTCAAAACTCCAATTTGCAATCAGGATAAATGGTGGGTCCCTCATAAAGTGTGCAGGTGCTGTGTCACACATTGGAGGTCCTGGACGAAAGCAGAACGACTTCAGTTGCCATTTGGTGTGCCAATGATATGGCGAGAGCTCTCAAACCACACAAGTGATTGTTACTTTTGTTGTACTAAAACAACAGGGTACACACACAAAAACAAAAATAAGATACAGTATCCCAATTTAGAATCGGCGAAAAGACCAGTTGCTCATTCTCCTGAAGTTCCAGTGCCAGTATATCAAGTATCTCCTTCGCCGGGACTGTCCTGAAATTGAACACTCCAGGAAAAGCTACAAACGAAAATTTTTGCCATAGTTTTTTTTTTAGTTCTTAGGTAATATTGTTAAGATGTAAAATCAAAATTTATAAATAAAAAAATTGTAACGAGTTTCGTTTGTTTTGATTTCAATGAAGGGAAGGTTTGTATGGGGGCCAAAATTTGAGCCCCCTGTATCTCAAAAACTGGACGTATAGGAGAAAAACGGTTAGCATTTCCGGATTCTACGACCAAAAATTAGCTAGAAATGAATATCAAATCGAAATAAACAAAATGCTGTTCCCCCGTGTTACATTTTAGCCTGAACGCCTTTAAGTGCAACAATGTGCTTCGGGATGCGCATTTAAGTTTGAAGCTTTGTACAAATTAATGGTCGAAAAGGTATTTGACGGGGAGTAGTAGTAGACGAAGTAGACGGATCTCACAGTAAATTTCACCGGATTAAGCATAGTGCTAAGGTCAGCTTTTCGTGCGAAATCTCATACAGAAATTGTCAAAAATTTAGTTCGTACGAAAATTTTTCGCTCTCTCAGTACTAACATACTTCATTCGAAGGAAAAAGTCTCCACATAATTATGAGCACTTTTCAGCCGAAAACAATTACTTTGAACTTTATTTCGCTTGAAAACCCGTCTTTTGAGTAAAGGCTGACACTAACCTTTCCATGCGAAAATTATGCATTTATGTCTCCCACGAAAGTGACAGTGTAAACTTGCACACAGCTCATATCCGCGACGCTCTATACGACATTTGAACTTTCTTCTTACTTAAAAGACCGGGTTTCAAGCGAAAAAAAGTGCAAAGTAATTGTTTTCGCGTGAAAATTGCTCATAATGACGTGGAAACTTTTTTTCGAATGAAATATGTTAGTACTGAGAGAGTGGAAATTTTTCGTGCGAACGAAACTTTTGACAGTTTTTGCAGATATCGCACGAAAAGCCGACCTTAGTACTACGCTTAAGAACTTCCCTTCTTAAGCGTACTACTACTAAGGTCGGTGTCAGTGTCGTGTAGAGCGCCGCGGATCTCTGTAATTTTTTCGTGGGAGAGATAAGTGCAACATTTTCACATGAAAAGATTAGTGCCAGCCTTTGGAACATTCCTGTTTCGGAAAAATGAGGAGAATTCTCTCTATTTGATTAGAGAGAACTTTCACAAAACCCAAAAAATTTCCGCTTTAGAACCATCAAATCCCCCCGCGTGGGTTCTAGGTTCCTACCACCTAAAGCGGAAATGGACTACCTCTAGCGGAAATGCCGCAATGAAGGATTTTTAAGAATTATCTGTAAATTGAATAGAGAGAATTCTCCTAATATTCGCGAAACAGGAATGTTCCCAGCCTTTAAATGAAAACTTTTCATACTCCTGCGGATTCGCAGCTAAACTGGCCTTTTTCGCCAGAACAGGCCATAATAACGCAATAATAAATTTTAGTCGGATGCGTTGTTCAACCGGGTAGTTCCCTACAGTAAAATGATAATGAGTGAGTTCAGAAAAAAACGAAACATGCGGGATATTTTACAATGTCAATATCAGCCAACTGTTCACTGGCCAATATCGCCTCCTACTTGGTGAATTCAATGCTTATCACGAATTGTGACACTCTAACCTGAACAACGATGCCAGAGGGGAGAGGAGTTACCATAGCTGAACAACTTGATGCATCAGACTTCTGTGCACTCAATGACGCTCGCCCGATATCTCGACTGCTAGCGCCGGACTTAATAAATACCCACGATGGGAACCAGTCCTGCCTGACGCTGTCCTCGGATCATCTGTGAATCCTCATAAAACTGGATAAACCAACCAACATTCAATTTTCTGACTACCGCACGTTCATCAATCACAATAATGCCGATCAGGATGGGTTGAAAGCCTACACCAATGCGGCTTTGGCGGCCTTACCAACTCCTGATGTCGTGCGAGTGGTTTAACGGAATGTAGGCACATACTCCAGAAAGCGGATACAATGTTTATTCCAGCTGGCCGCATACCCAAAATTCGGCCAAATTTTCCTACTTTAGCATCCAGACTGGCAGACGAACGAGACCGCATACACAGCACAAACGCGGATCATCTCCGTATCAACGAATTAAACCTTGATATATATAACCAATTTAGCATTTCGCAGGAAAAGGAAATGGAACTCTCACCTTTAAAATTAAAATTTAACAATTGGCGTTAACAAGCTTTAGTCGACGGTTAGAGCGTTGTAAACCCAAGCAAACATAAACGGGTTTAACTCCAATTGTGCTGTGGGAGAACCCCATAGAAACACCTGCTTTCCTCCACCTGGACTTAGAGATATTTCGAATTTGTGATACATACAGCTATCGGAGCTCGAAGCGCCGATACAACTACAGCAACAACAACCAAATAGAAGCCTGCGTTCACATAAAGAAACATTTTTAATTTAGCAATTCAAATTCTTATAAAACAAGAATAGGGGAAATTAATCGAGTCCAATAACTAACTCGATGTTTCTGTTGTCTTCCCCTGCCGTGTGGAGCGTAACAATAAGCCACAAAACTTTCCCGACTTGTCGCAGGTATACGACTAAATGGGCAAGAGGTACATGCTAGCAACATGCATCGTCCGAAACCAGTTTATGCTAATGAAACGTCAACTAAGCCACATGGGAATAGTTGACGCACTATGCCCCACTTGGGATTAGGCCAAGCAGCAAATCCTGAACGTAGCAATTTCATGTTATCAAGGTTTTCAAGTTGGTGAGCTAGAATAACATAGCCTTCGCAAAGGATTGGTGCACCGGCTATCTTGCACATAGAGTTCTGTAGGGAGAAACTAGCGAGAGACCAAGAAATTACAACAACAAAAACAGACCCTCCACAAAAATCTGCACTCTTTCCTGTTTTAATGAACCACTTTGTAATGAACCATATTCTGGTCTGGTAGTGCTGCTTCCACCGGTAGATCGAAGGCAGCACCTGATCAGTAGTGGCCGAGGGTCCCATTACACCTGAACCCCGATGCAAGCGCGAGGGCATCTGAGCCGTCCGCCAACCATTCCATCCTTATCGCTCCATTTTTTATTATTCCCCATTTTTTCCTCCCGTTTATGTTGTCTTCTCAATGCCTATGAATTTTTATTAATACGTAAAGGACAAGGGGAACGAGTGGCGATAACCCCGCCCCCATCTTCCGAACTGAACAACAGCAAGCATAGGCCACTGCTTAGCTCGTTGAGGAACCTTTTTCTTCGCTTGATGGCACAGACCGACCTTCACGGTCACTATGCTACCTTAGGCTTTATCCCAACGGGCATCTTCGGATGCCCACCAAAACGTCCAATACACTGTTTTGTGGAATATAATTTATAATAGAATTCCCGATCTGAAGATGAAGACGTCTCTCAATCAAATCTTCCGACAAAAGAATTAGGACATACCCGGTAGCCGTGTGGTCACGGTCACCGCTTTACTATGTTACATCTAGAGAGACGGAGGTTCAATCCTTGGCGCGTTAATCAAAACTGCCTGTAATACTAGAATTACATAAAGACGGCGCAGATAGGAAGTGCAAGCTAGCAACTGCACCATCCACAAAAATATATGCTATGGAAACGTCAACTAGGCATAGTAATGCAAGAGATGCTGACGCGTCCATGACCCTCGAGAGATCAAGGCAATTAATATCAATGGAGCAATAGACATTTTTAAAAAAAATTGTGAAAATTTGTCTGAACGATGAGCCCCCCCCCCCCCCCCCCCCCCCTTTCCATCTGTGACGTTACGTGAAACAAAATTGCCACATTTTCAACTCTAAAAACTCGAAAGTAACCGTCGAAGAGCCTATCCAAATCCATCCACGTCTAACCATGTGTGAATTGTGGGCTGGCATGGCGGCGGAACTTTTGAAAACGAGGCCAGTTCATCAACTTTTTATTTGTCTTACTTAGATGATATGGACCTGGACAATGTTTATTCCCGGCAGAATGATGGCACATGCCACATAAACCACGAAGCAATCGATGTGTTGCGTGGGACGTTACTGGTCGCGTATATTAAAGATAAAGTCTACACCAACGTTCCGGACAAATGCACGAAAATGTTATGAAAAATGTGCTTGATGTAATCGAAGTTTGCAAGGACTGTCGAGGCAGGCATTTGTAGGATATTGTATTCCATATTTAGGCCAGGGCGACTTGACCGGACAAAGTATGGACGTACATCAGGAGTTCATACCAGCGCACTAAATTACAGTTCGTTGCTCCATAATTCAAGCCTTGATAGAACCAGATGAAATTGCTTAGGCGAGGCGTATGTTAAGAGTTAAAACACAGGTTGGTGAGGTAATCCAGGGTAGCGCAGATTTGGAGAAACAAGCACAGATTTTCACAAGCGCACGTCACGCAGAAAATGCTTCAACTCACGTTGAAACTTTTGCTGGTGCATTTGTTCAGTATAGTCTGTTTGCGCAAATATATTAACCGTAGACGCCTCGTTTCGAGTGCGTGGATAGATATACATACACACAGTGCACAAACATTACAATTTGTGTACACAAATTTGAACAAAAATTTATTATTCCGGGGTTTGCTATAGATTTTGCTAATTTTGACGTTCGTTGTAGAACAAATGTGAATGATACAAAATGAACCCCCGCTGCAACGTACAAAAATTCGTACGCGTGAACTCCATGTGAACTCTCCCATTGAAGTCGATGTATTGTAATTTTACATCGGATGTTAATTTATGAGTTTCTTTCTCACCCCTATTAACTGTACGGAATAGGAAAATCTGTAATCTCAGCCCACAACGCAACGAGGAAATAAAAGCATTGGCTTCTTCTGTATTCATATGAAATATGTTATCAAAATGCATAGTGAATTTAGCAATAACGATTGCAATATTACATGATACAGGTTTTTTTTTTCGAAAACGAGATACCCATAAACCGTTCAGAACTTATTAAAATCCAAAATACCGTTAATATTCACAGTTCAGTTTAAAAACAATACGTACCATGCATTTTAAGAGTTTGTACATTTTTCATGCTAACAATAGCATTTGTCGAAGAGCCTAACGGCACTGGTGGGCTGATCACACAAGTGGTAACAGGCAACGGCTCTCGTACACTGTCCTTGTTCGTATACAGTACCATGGATACTTCTTCCATCTTTTTAGTATGTTTCTGTTTCGAGAGGTGATCCTCTACTTCGTTGATTTTAAATTTAATTTTACATAGTTGACATTTCAGGTAGCCAATGACCGCGGACTCTTTCAGCATGAACTTGACTTCATTGGATCCTTTCCGACGGAACCGTATGCCAAGGAGATCATTCGTCGAAGTACCGGTCTGGAGAGGAAAAAAGCAAGTTGAAATTTTAAAATGCCCTAATTCAAAAGCATATATAAGGTCAAGGTGCATAAAACGGAACTTTACCTTTACTTTTTTCGGTATCTGACGCATTTTTTAAATACTTTTTTCAGCCAACACCAAAAAGAAGCTAATATAAATTCAAATAATCAGCTTTATTCACTTTCCTTGTAGCTCGATTTATGCAACTACGATTCACACTATTTAACGGCACTTTAAACGAATAAATAACAAACACACACAACGTACCCTCACGAAATAACGTGAACAACTGAGCCAGACCAAGAATTTGAAATAATTCGGGCGCCAAACAGATGCAAAGGGGAAAACCGCCTTGCGTTAGTGGAAAAGAGACAGACAGACAGACAAAATTAACATGATAGAAAATCGAAAATGAGAAAAGTTCGAAAATAGTATGGCGCGAAATTAATTTGAAATTATACAATTAAGCAAGTGTACTGCGAAAAACTAAGAAAAAAATATAAGAGAGATTCATTGTCACGTCGTAAACGTCGTATTTGTCGTAAAGTTGTAAACTTCTGTCATTTTACTATGGAGATGACAGAAGTTTACGACGAATACGACATTTATGATATATACGACTATATATTTGTTTTTATATATTTTGAAAAACATCCACATACGACAAATAATGGATTGCCACAAATGATCGAGCCAAATGGGTCGCGACCACCTAGCGCAACCATGTCAACTTCATAGGACGTACGGAAAAAAATTCACCTCACATCTCACGTTTCTATGGAAGCGGTGTAATACGGCAGCAGCAGCAAACATTTGGTTTGTCGTGAGTAGCGAGCTTCAAACATTGTTCTGAAACATCATTAAGAGCGCGTTGACATGATCAAACTACGATTTGACAAACTAGAATTTTTTTTTTTGTTTTCTCCTTTGACTATGCGGGCTTTGTTCTCGATGTCACCGCTGATGAAATCAGAAGTCCACGAGTGAGGCTCCAAACATAGTCGGTTGGCTAATCCAAGTATAGGATTGTACTGCCAGGTTTTGTTGTGTTTCGTTTTTAAATGTGTTTTTGATCGTCTACTCCTGTCCTTCTAGACGATTCTGAACCATGTGGTGAGTCATCCACCAGAACGCCCGGTTGAGAACGTCGCTAATGTGCGCTGATTCGCAGCACAATCACTCCACTAAAGACAATTCACTAACAATTTCTCCGGGAATTGTTAACTAGTTTGCTCAAATAGGTTACTAGGCTATTGCGCAGCAAATTAATGGCAGCCACTTCACGATACGTCCTCTCCTGACGCTGGCTAACGGATGACCAAACTAGAATTTGATGAAAAGTTGAGCATCGTCCAACTAAGGTTTGACAGAAGCACAAGACATCAAACCAGTTTGACAAGGGGTTGACACGTTCAAGTAGGTGGTTTGTCAAACTGTAGTTTGATCGTGTCAACACGCTCTAAGGTCACACGGTAGTCAGACTTCAACCAAATTTTGTACGTAGCTTAATTGGGTTATTATAAGTACGGTGATATTTTGGTCCTCCTGTATGTGTGCGTCAGATAAAAAAAGGACTCTCTTTATCCTGAAATTAAACGGAAACCCAACCTGATAGAAATGGGTATCTCCTGATTCGGGTGATGAGACCAATGCACCCGAGTACTGTTGAAGGCATTTTGAGCCCTTTGATCAGGATGGTACCCGTCCTGATGGGGGTTATGGTGTGGAAAAAAGTACTTTTTTTTAGTAAAAAATGGATATTATTGGCAATCCCAACTAATAATTTAGTTCTTAGACCCGCCATAGACGGTGCGATCCATCGTCAGATCGATCAAAATATCTGATGATCGAAATTATATGGAACTGTCATAAAAATCGTCAACGATAGTCACATACACTTTGCGATCTGACGATGGATTGCATCGTATATGGGGGCTATTATAAGATGATACAAGAATCTTATAAAGATCGCAACACTGATCGAGCAGAACCACGACCGAACTGCCATCGAACCATCAAATATCATACAACGGTGGAAATTAGATTTTTTCTATTGAGTTTGCGGTGGTTCGAAGCATGCTCGCGACCAAAATGCTTGCCGTGTGTGCCGACTTTAGAAATGACGGAGACGCTACTTTAAAGCCCTTTGAAAAGGAGTGGACACCTTCAAAGTAAGGTTGTCAATGTACTTTGCAAAAGTGTACTTCAAAATACACTCTGGCAAACCGCGTTGACAACCTACTTTGACGTTATTTTGAACGTGACCGACAGACGTTTTAAAATGACCGACAATCATCGACAAACGATCTTAACTTAAAAATTCGTATTTCGTAAGATTGGGGGGGCTAACTTCCTATCGCTAAAATTCACGTTGATTTATGTTCTTGTCAAGTCAAACTTGGGCATTGCGTACTTTTAACATGTCAACCGCTCTTTATTTTTCATGTTCGAAGTTCGCATCACCACTGTTGTTTCGACTTGAACTGCATTATCGGCGCCGCTTCGTTTATGTGTTTGTGCTGGTTTTTCACGTCAAACTAACGCACACGCAAGAGTTTGTTTGATTATCCTTTCTGTCGTGTTACGGTCGTTTTTCGCATGAAAAAGTAACAAATTTCGTTTATATCGGCAGTATTTCCAATAATCACTATTGTAGGCGGAATTTGAGCTGTGCATGCATGTTGCAGTAACTGTTTCGTGAACAGGGTGCGTTGGACATTCGAGACATTCTTTCCGTGATTTCGCCGACTAGTAGTTTGATGTTTTTTTTCACGAGGTTGAGTTGAACTACTCGGGTTTTGACTCTATTTGGATGTTCGGTAAAGATTGGATTTTTTTCGAAAGCGTGAAGTAAGAGGCTCCTTCTGGATTGGACTAAAAATCTACCCCCGATGACTGACGGATCGTTAAGTAAGGTAAAGATAACCTCGTTGTCGACAAGTTATTGATGCCGTCCCATTCGTTGTGGGATAAAGTATAACCAAAAGAAATAAATCTGAAAACTTTTTATGTTTGAATTAGATGCCGCTTTGGAGGTATTTGCCTTAAAAATTGAACTTTTGTATTGAATAATGTGAGTGCGAGATATTACCTAATATGTACTACGTTTCCACTAGAGGCCAAACATTAACTCAGCTTCATTAGTCAATTAGTTTATACATATTTAATAGAAACTTAGCTAATAGGAACACGAGACAAGCGTACAAACTAGTAAATACAATTAAGAACGGCTACCAACCCAGGACTAGCCTTTGTAAGGACAAGGATGGAAACATCATCAGCGACACCGATGGTATTAACAAACGATGGGCCTCTTATTTTGAAGAGCTTCTAAACCGACCATCTAACATCCCCACACAGGAAGCTCTCGACGATATTGTTGATCTAGGCCCACCCATTCAACCCCCGACAGTAGAGGAAGTTGATCTCGCGTTGCGGTCACTAAAACGAAATAAAGCGCCGGGCGCTGACGAGATTCCAGCTGAACTGCTAAGATTCGGTGGAACGAGTCTAGTTGATGCCATACATCAATTACTCCTGCGAGTATGGGAGAACGAGGAGATCCCAGACGATTGGCGCAGAAGCATCATCTGTCCAATTCATAAAAAGGGAGATAAACTGCGGTGTGAGAATTACAGGGGCATCTCACTAGTTTGTACGTCCTATAAAATTTTGACGAAAATTCTGGAAAATAGAATAAAACCGTACGCAGAACGAGTCATTGGCGAATATCAAAGCGGTTTCAGACCTGGTCGCTCCACAACCGATCAGCTCTTCTCAGTCAAACTGATACTCCAGAGGTGCTGGGAATACAACGTAAACGTATACCAAATCTTTGTCGACTTCAAGCAGGCATACGACAGTATCGATCGTGGAGTACTGTACAACATCATGCTGCAATTTGGTATACCAGCAAAATTAGTGCGACTGACAAAGATGACGATGACCAACTCCGTCTCACAAGTCAGGATCCAGAATAGACTTACTGATCTATTTGAAACACGCACTGGTTTGAAACAGGGCGATGGACTGGCCCCGACGCTCTTCAACCTAGCACTGGAATACGTTATTCGGGCCATGAATTTGGACAACAGCAAGACGCTACTCATCAAGTCGACACAATTAGCAGCGTACGCCGACGACATCAACATCATGTCCCGAAGATTGGCTGACGCAGAAGAACTTCTGCATACGCTTGATACCGCTGCAAAGGAAGTTGGATTACGTATTAACGAGGGTAAAACTAAAATAATGATGCAATCGGTGACAAGGACACCTGCACAACCAAGCATCAATGTGGGGGACCTCAACATCGAGTTCGTGAACAACTTCATTTACCTGGGTTGCAACCTGTCAAGGGACGCCAACGAAACTGACGAAATCAAGCGACGGATACAGTTAGCTAATAAGACTTTTTTCTCGGTTCTCCCCATAATGAAATCGAAACATGTGCACAGAAACACGAAGCTCCGCGTGTACAAAACCATTATACGACCAGTGCTATGCTATGGCTGCGAAGCATGGACCCTAGCTCAAGCCTCCGAAAACATGCTAGACACTTTCGAACGTAAGGTTCTACGGCGAATTTTCGGGGCTGTTTGCGATCGAGATGGATGGCGCATCCGGTACAACCATGAGTTGTATGAAATGTACGATGAGCTGCAAGTCTCGAAAATCGTCAAACTACAACGACTTCAATGGGCAGGGCATGTACAAAGAATGGACGATGATCGCATGCCTAAGAGAGTAATGAATGCAGAACGAGTCGACGGAGCGAGACTGCGAGGACGACCGAGATCTCGTTGGGAGAGCTCAGTAGGTGTGGACGCCGCGCAGCTGCTGGGCTCCCAAAATTGGAGGACGCGGTCACGTGACCGAGATAATTGGAGGACAATGATCCAGGCGGCCAAGGCCCGACGTCGGGCTGTCGCGCCACGATGATGATGATGATGAATAGAAAGTTTCAAAATAAATGAACTGAACTGACTAGTGGCCAAATTACTTGATCACACGTTTCACAGTGGGTGGTATGCATAATAATGAGGATATACTCAAGAGTGAAGTCTATGAGGACATTCCTGAGTCTGCTATGTTCGGTGAATCGAGTGAAAAAGTTGTATGCATAAAACTACTCTCCGCTCCATAGTGAAAATTGAGTGGAATTCTGTCAACTCAGCTTTACTCCACTCGACTCACTTTATGCATCCCACCCAGTGTCTGCGTTCCCAAGATCCGCCATAGACTGCGATCCGTCAGATCGATCTGACGATGCATCGCCACAAAATATCTGACGATCAAAATTTATATGGAACTGTAACAATAAGACATGGTGCGATCACAATATCGTCAGATCGATCTATGCGGCCTATAAAATACAAGCGCTGAGAAGTGTCTAGTGCTGCATAGTAGTAGTTCTAGAGACGCTTGTGCTGAGGTAAGCTCATAAATCCTGTAAGGAATAAAGGGAACGTTGCCATTGAATTCGGCAACAATACGGTTAGCGACTCCATCCAATGCGCATATTACTTCAATAGGCAGTTTGTTAAACATCCACCTCCAGAAAAACTTCAGCGCATAAAGCTCAGAAAGATTCGCAACCTCTTCAATTCTCCCCTGACGAAGTTGCTGCAGCTATCAAAAAAGCCAAAAGCTGAAAAGATTGGGACCTGATGGTATCTCATCATTATGCTGAAAATCTAGGGAGTGTAATGAACCACCAAATTATAGTCTGGTAGTGCTGCTCCCACCTTCAGATCGAAGCAGTACCTGATGAGTAGTGATCTGTTGGTGGTACGAAACCAGAGGCCGGGGGTCCCATTACACCCGGACCCAGATTCGACCGCTTGGGCGTCTGATCCGTCCGCCAACCATTCCATCCTTATCGACTATTTATTTTTTTCCCTCATTTTTACCTCCCCTGTTTGTGTTGTCTTCGCCAGGCCTATGAATTTTTGTTAATACATAAAGGACGGGCAACGAGCGGCGAAAACCGAGCCCACATCTCCCGAACTGAGCTACAGCAAGCATAGGCTGCTGCTTAGCTTGTTGAGGCGCCTTTTTCTTCGCCAGATGGCACGGCCCAACCTTCACGGTCAATTAAGCTATCTTAGGCTCCGTCCCCACGGGCATCTCCGGATGCCCAGCAATCCGTCCGTTACAGGAGTTGAGGCGTGAACACCAGCCTGATCGAAGTTGGGCAAGTGTCGTCCTGGTGGCTCTAAGAAGACTTCTCTTCAGGTGCTATGTGTGAGTGTTGCGCAAAAAATACTGGATTTGGTTTTAATCCCGTAATTCATGCTGATGGAGTAATGCGATGGCAGATTTTTAGGCCGCGTCGTCGAAAGGATTCCTTTTATTGTATATGCCTGGACATCATGCTCAAGTTCCCTCAGATCACGCCGAACATGTCTTGATGGCGGAGTCTTGTCCATTAGATGGAAGTTAGGATGTTCCCTCCGGTAGCAGCCTACTAAATATTGCTTCGCAAGGAGCTTGTTGTGGTCTCTGATAGGCAACGTCTTTGTTTCCTGGTGTAGGTGGTATTGGGGAGACATCGGGAGACATCAAGTTACGGCGCGGAGAGCGGCATTTTGACAAGTTTGAATGTGCTTCCACTGTATGTCACATAGGTTCTGAGACCACGCAGGAGCAGCATAGTTGGCCACAGATCTTCCGACCGCTTTGTAGGTGACCAGTAGCGTTTCCTTCTCTTTTCCTCATGTGCTACCGGACAAGGCTTTAAGGATTTTATTCCTGCCACGCATTCTGTTGCATATACTCGTAGTTGTGGCATGGGCAAATGAGGTCGCCATGCTATTGAGGGTAACCCCAAGAATTTTCGGATGATTGGTGGTGAGAATGCGTTCGTTGCCTATATACTATATGTCTCAAGCTGCGTCCTTACTTCTTTTGTCCAGGTGGTAAACAGGGTTGTGGATGATTTGGATGCTGACACAGTTAAGTTCTTGCTTTCAAAGAACCCGATAAGTTCAATGAGGTAGCAGTTCGCACATTTCATTGATGTCGTTCCCTGTTGACAGAATTGAACAGTCATCAGCATACGTAATTAATTGGAGATCATCAGGAGGTGTTGGAATTCCTGATAGATATAAATTAAACAAGGTGGGAGATAATACTCCTCCTTGGGGAACACCTTGCTTAATTTTCCTCAGCTTCGACTTGCTGTTCTTGAACTCCGTGTAGGACTGCCTACCAGCGAGATAGTTGGCGATCCATTTGATGTATTGTGCTGGAAAGGATGAGCAGTTTATGTCAGATAGAAGCGATGAGTGGTTGACTGTCGAAGGCTTTCGACAGGTCAAGCGTCACTAGAAAGCTTCTATGACAAGGGCGGGCCTGGTTAAGGCCAAGTGAATGCGGGATGTAATGGCATCCAGAGCCGTTGTTGTACTGCGCATCTTTCGGAAGCCATACTGGTGATCTTCTAGCTGAAACTATGTCATTACTGTTTTATAGGATATCCACTAGAGTAGTAAATTGGAGCTGGCGTCCACGAAAAAGAAGAGTGCGGCATAAATTAAGTTAAAAAATTGGCAAACATAATTTGACGTTGTCTGGCGTAGTTACAGTTTTGCTTTCAATTGTTGTTCTTATGTTAATAATTTTTTATTATAGAATAAAACTATTGATATATTAATAAAAATCTCAATTTATACTGTATTTGTCTATCAATTGGATGAATTCTCATAATGCAACAAAAATTAAACATTTCACAGGTCGAAATTGACGTTGAACGGCATCTACTAGAGACTACAGTACGCCTTTCCGATGGCACTGAAGGTTTAGTGTTCTCCCGTGGACCGAAAAATATTTCAAACGTTTTTATATACAATTGTCATTTGTGCGGAGTCGCCAATTTGTCTGGCGAGCGTGCACTACAAACGCATATTGCTGGTCGAAAACATCAACGCCGTCTAGTAGAACCAGTGATCGATTCAGTTGCATTCCGTGCGCCATTACCTACAAAAGGTACGAATGAAAATATTTCTAGGTAGGGAATAATACTAAATATGCAAAACTTGTCGTTGTAGGTGCCAATATGAGTATTGCTCCAGGCGAGCCGGTACCACCCGGCTTTGAAAATGAAGTACGACGTGTTCCGGAATTGCAGCCGTTTTTAGACAGTTACAGGTCCGGTCCAACAATTGGCTTGGAATATGTGGCTGAATTGAATAACCCCTCGACCAAAGAGCCCAGCTACTTTTGTCTGATGTGCGATAAGCGAGGAGATCCCCGGAACATCATTGCACATATTACAAGCTACAATCATCGTCTGAAATACTTGGTAAATAGTTGTTGATTTTCAAATTGTAATATTAGGAAACGTACGGGTTTTGGCAGAAAGATTACCACACTGCAGTATTTTTTTTATATGTAAAATTACGGTAAGAGATGATCATGGTTCTAGCAATAGCGTGTTTAGAAAACAAATGGAAATAACATTTATCAATTAAGGAACTATTGGATAAGTTCGTTCCATTCCGTAAGACTTAATGGTTGTTAACCATTTATGGGTTTATATGCGCATCAAAACGATTTCTGTACAACTCTTCGTCATGTAATTGATTCGTTTAAAAGGTCGGTGTCGTTTTGACTAGTTTTGTACAGTGCGGACTTTGACATTTATGTTTAGTTGTTAAACTTAAATGTTGATATATATGCATCTAGCAGTGTTGTGCTATCTTTTCACTTAGATAAACTTTATAAAATGTTTGATATCTCGAAAAAGTAAGTATGGGAGAGAGTGCAATATTCTATCATGCCGTATATGAGTTGAATAACATTCAAATTTCCTAATATTATGTATTCTTTGTCAACCCGAATAGGAAAAACACTTCCCAACAATAACCGGTGAGATTGCTCCCTATCGCTTTAACTACGAAGCCAGAAACTTGATGCCTCGTCTTGTACAATCAATATGCGAGGCCATCGAAGAACATCATGGACGATTGACTTTATGTGTTCATGATTCAGCTGACTTCCATCGAAATCGTAACCGCATCTATCAAGATATTGTACGCGATAGACATTTTACTGAGAAGAATGGTCCCAACTTCACGCACGTATTTGATCGGAAGAAGATTGACGAACAACTTCGATCTGGTACCTTTGCACTTTAATAAATCTATAATTGAAAAGATATATTTAATGGTGAATTTCTAGGGAAAAATGTGAATGATGGAAATTATGGGGCACAGAAATTTGATTCGGAATTTATTTCGGAACGTCATAATCGCGGCAATTTGGACGAAATATCGAGTAGTGAATCGGATTCACCGCTTAAACAGCGATCGCCCAGATATCGGGCAATGCGTAGGGATCGTAATCGAAGTCGCTCAACGGAACGTTTCGCGAAAAGAATGCGGCGTTCGCGTTCAATGTCCATTTCTCCACCACCTCGACGTGGTGGCGCAAGTGCTATTGTAGGTCGTGTACATCGTTCGCCACCGTTTGAGTAAGTTTCTTTTCAAGTCTTTCGATCAAGTTTTCTTTGAGTATATTGTGATTTGTGTTTTTAATGTTTTATCGTAAAGTAAACGCGAACCAGCCAAAAAGAGATCAAGTGCATCATCGTTCGCAAAATCATCAGGCGATCAAAAGAATGAACGATACAAGTAAGTAAATGCAAAAATAATATTTACATATATTTTTTTAATTTTAATTTTACTTTAGTTGTTATATTGTGACTTGTGAGTTCAAAGGATATCATTGTAGACGTTTTAAAGTTTACAAAATATTTACTTTTTAACTTGCCACTGTGGTTGTGAATATATTTGGTTGTTTGAATAAGTATTCTTTTTTGACGCGATCGTTTTCTCTTAAACTAATTGAAGTATTCCCTTTTTTGTTCTGAAGTCGGACCATAACGAAGTGTGATAGAGCACTTCATTTCGCAATTTTTTTTTCGATCTAATGGTAACTCGGAGGTGGATGTGGATGGTCAGTTTCATGCTCGTGGTAGGAATTGAACCTGCGCCATCTCGCTTGATAATTCGGCGTATTGCCTATCGTGCTGCTACGGCCTCAAACTTGGAGGGTTATGTTTATGTGCTATTGAAGTGTTATCAACGTCATTGTTGTCAGTAATGCACCCCACTTCAAAGGATTGTATAGACGTTAAGGAGAAAGTGGTACTAAGTGTCACCATCCACTGTCGAACTCGAGCACGAACCTGGTACAAATGTCCTCTGAATAGCTCAAGACACACACACTTCACAAAAACGGTCCACTTGTATCATGTTCGAGTTCTAGTTCGACAGCGTATGGTGACACTTACGTAAGCGATTTGATAAGATCATTCACTGATTTCTTGTTCAGCCTGGGATGGGTCTACACTGCCTTGAAAAAGAGAAGTATTAGTTTATTGAAGAATGGGGAAGAAATCGAAAACTCTACGCCTGCTGCCAGAAGATATTCAAACGCTAATTGGTTACAATTTAATTCTATCAAATATTTTGAGCCCGATATGTTCGGCAGATGTTGGGAGGCGGAAATTAGAATAACTGGATCACATTCCATTCCAAAAATATCAACGTTTGACGTTCGAGATCCTGAAACACCATCGTGCTGCTGGGCTGCTTAAAATCGTCTTTCCGTAGATACTACAAAGGTCTAAACCTTCCGAGAGTGTATAGTTAATCCACTGCAGTTCTATTTCTCTGGCAACACGTGTAGAGTTGAAGATTTTTCTTTAATGTTTGTGACTTTCCGTTCGCCCATTCTAATAGCTCTCGTCCTCTGCAGTTTTTCAGTGTCTTAGGCTTACAGTTTTAATAATAATCTTGTTTTTAGAATAATTTCCAAAGTGCTAAAAAATACCCCATTAAACAGGATAATGTAGTGGATAGTAGAGAATAAATAAATATAAATAACTTTGAAAATTTCAAATTATTGTTGTTTAAAATTTTCATTTAAAAAATGCGTTTTTTTTGTACTTACATTTTTGCCATATTTCTCGTATGAAGGTATCCTTACTGTGTGTTTAAAAAATAGGTTCGTTTGCTATATGTATTCAATGTTCTTGCAGTGTACAAGTGCGAATTATAATTTTCAGTGAAATTGGAATTTTCGTGACATTTGGTTTCATTCTGCACACCAACTTAGTATGCGTCTGTAGCTTAGCTCGGCAACGCACCGAGCATGAGCTACTCGAAACACGGTCGTTTGAGGTTCAAGCTCCTCAGCGGGACAAATATTTATTATTCTCAAATTCATTCTAATTAATTTCTCCAAGCTTAGTGGTTTCGTACGGATAGAAGCACTCATCGGGTCGTGCATCTTTGTGTGTAAGACGACCACGAAAATCGGAGAATTCTGTAAGTACAAGCCGTGAAGGCGGGATTTTTACTTGAAAACTCGTCCGTGGAGGTCTAGATGGTGTGAAGTACCTTATTAACTTACTAGAGGGGGTAGACGCATACTATGCTGGTTTGAAGAATGAAACCAAGTATCATAAAAATTCCAATTTCATTGGAAAATAGAACTCGCACTTGCAAGAACATTGAATACATATAGTAAAATTACCGAGGAACAAATATCTCCACTTCTCATCCTCTCTCCGCTCGCTTCATAGAGGTAATAAGGTGCTCCACACCATCTAAACCCCCACGGTCGAGTTTTCAAGTAAAAATCACGCCTTTATGGGTTGTACTAACAAAATTCTCACGTCTTATACACAACCAACCAATTCACTTTCAACTTCCAAAGGTCCACAATTGCGATCAAACACACTAATTTGTTTCGTTAATCCGGTTCGATTTATTTATCGCTATAATTTAGAAATTAAATAAATTCACGTTAGCGATTTGATTCAGGCCAAAAAGCGTTTGGAGGATTTTAGCGCTAGCGATAGTTGGAATAGGGGCCCCGGCCTGAATATCAATTCATCGCATAAGTTATTGTGACGCTGAACTATCCTAATTTCGGTGCCCTTTTTAAAGTTTCTGTTAAAATGTGCACGTGCATGTGATGTGATAGAAAACGAGGATGAGGGGAGATGAGTGACGGTGAAGGTGGAAGTTCACAAGTGCAAAAACCCTCTCCAAAATGTCAGAAGTGACATGCGTGCGTGCCAGGAATTGTGGGGTGAGTGTAGGCATTTGCTAGGCTTCTCTATCAGTACCCACTAATGTTATAATAATTACTTTATAATTAAAAATTCATAAAAAAGAGGCAAATAAAGTCTAAAGTGTAGTGGCTACATTAAACCCATAACAAAATTTAGGTGAACGAACGAAAGAGAAATTAAT
This sequence comes from Chloromyia formosa, assembly GCA_964017055.1. Taxonomy (NCBI): domain Eukaryota; kingdom Metazoa; phylum Arthropoda; class Insecta; order Diptera; family Stratiomyidae; genus Chloromyia; species Chloromyia formosa. Next base: position 32,003,327 of record OZ024815.1, on the reverse strand, counting down.
AGGCTGCAGTAAACCCCTAGGTTACGTAAGTACTGCGTTCCGGAAACTATTACTCAAATTTTACTTAAGGCGTATTTATATATAAATTAAGTGTAGTTTAATAGAAAAACTGCAATGTTTATTATTATATATTAAGTGTTAATAATTATTTATATTTTCTTATATTTAATGTAATGTATGTATATATAAATGAAGAACTGAAATATGTGTCTCCTTTCAAATTACATACATTTTGAAGGGATCAACTTACGCAGGTTGCGTGTTATGTATCTCTCGGTTATATGCGTTAATTGCCTTGATCCCTCCAGGAGCATGGGCGCGTCAACATCTATTGCATAGCTATGCCTTGTTGACGTTTCGATAGCATACACATTTCGGAAGGTGCAGTTGCTAGCATGCACCTCCTAAACATAAATTTGATGATAAGTGCGATCAAAACATTTATCATACATCTACAGTGTACATCGCGGAATTATTTCCCTCTATTCCGTAGGAAAATTTTCGTTACATTTCGTTTCGCAGAACACAATACTAGGCTTTAATACAGCCGAGACTGTAGTTTTTGGTATTAGTGCAGAAAGAGCAAAACGCAACTCACATTTTAAAATGTTAGTTTCCAACATAACGGTAAACTTGGCTTTATCTTACCAAATATGAAAGAATCAATTGTTTTTTTTTGTCGTTATTTTCGATACCTCTGTCAGTATTTACAGGCCCGTTTTGCATTTTTTTTTAAAGTTTGTTATTGTTTATTAAGTGATGTGATGATGTAGATCCTCCACAAAGCGTTAGATGACATCTCAGCAAATTTGAAGTGGGTAGGGCTGTGACATTACTAGAGAATGGTCATCGATTCCGGGAAGGGAGCCGCCGACTTTAAGTGAAACATTCTGTCATTCAAAGAGTTTGGGAAAGGTTCCAGGAGTCAGGACAATTCGCAAAAAGACGAGGACACGGCCCACCAAGGATAACATCTAACAGCGAGGCCCGATTTATACCCTTAAACGACCTCGTCAATCGTCGAAACATAGCACCTTGCATACTAAATGACGTTAAATACACCACAGGAGCCGTTATTTCTAAACAAACCACACACAATCGTTTGAGGGAAAGTGGCCTGCTTTCCGGATATCCAATAAAAGTTCCGCGATTAACAAGAAAGCATAAAATCGCCCGACATCAGTTGGCCAGGAACCACCACAATTGGAGTATGAGGCATTGGGGGAGAGTTTTCTCAAAATTTTTCCTGTGCAAATAACACCGTCGAGCTAGGCTCTGGAGAATAGGAAACGAACATTTCCTATCAATCGGACAAATTACCTTTAGGCAGCAGAATCATTTTGTGTGTTTACTATTCCATATATGTAATTACACAAAACGAACATTTTATGACAGGAAATTAATTTGATGTGCTTGCCAAACTGTAAACTGCTCGAAAACTTGACAACTGCGCCGCTGGAACAAGCCCCAAAGGACGCACATTTCTCAGGAGGGTATCAGGAGTCTCATATATCATGAGACGTCTGAGGCACAAATTCAGGTTGTAATTTGAGCTCATGGGGGCAATACTTGCTACTAAGCAGCCGATGAAGCAGAATAAAACATTAAAAAAAGAAATAAAAAATCATGAAATAACTATTGCTGGATATTCGTTTTTTTTTTTCCTGTATGAAACATACCGACGGCGGGACATTCGCACAAGATGTGTTTGGTCGTTTCCACGTCCTCCATACAGAGACGGCATTCAGTCTCGCTGGACAGACCCATCTCCTTCAGGTAATATCTGACCAGATAAGTACCACTGGGAGTTTTAGGTGGGTTCTACTCATTTGAGTAGTACCCTTGTGAATGAAGGGCATTATCAGCTCCTTTGACGTAGCCCTGGAAGGTTATTCCAGTACTGATGACGCAATAGTGCCGACCAATCTGTGATCCACAGTTTGGCCGAGGCCAGCCCAAAGCCACAGTAAGGCTCAGGTCCACGCAAATGACTGGATGATCCTTGTCTAGCAAGTTCATCCAGATCGTCCGTTACAGTGTGTTACTTAATTCAGATTTCGTTTTCTATGTTTCTCGGTATCAAGGCCTAGGAACATGGCCACTTCGATAGGGTCTTCCCAGAGCGCAATAGGTGTCAGTTGAGTGGGTGCTGCTGGAGAGTTGAAGATATGTTCCACGTTGTGGGGGTATCATAACACCCTGGTCAGTTGTTACGAACTGTAGGGTCTATTCGGGTATCAGTTTAAGCACGAGCACCAACCAAATCGGAGTTGAGGAGTTGAGCTGCTAACCAAGTCATGATGAAGACATCAATGCGCTCATTATCCGGGCCTGGATGATAGGTATCATGGCCATTGTTCTAGCCGCGGGACTAAAGTCACTTATGGTATTTTTGAAGCATTTGATGAAACTATATATAACCAGTTACGAGTCCCTTCATGAGTAGCACTGACGAATTCATTCAAGCCGACTTGATGAATTTGTCAGTGATACTCATGTACGGATTCGTAGGTGGCCATGTATGGTTTCACCGAGGGCTATGAAGGTGTGAAAAAAGTATTTGCTCGTGACAAAGCTTGAACCCAGACCGAATTACGAGATCAAATCTCTATCCCTTAAGTCACCATAGCTGTTTTCTTCTAAAGATAATTAAGCTAATATCAAAGCCCTCGATGGCAACTTGTCAAGTATTGCATCATCGAGGGGCAAACCAAATAAGTCGTTAGCGTGAGCTATTTATGAAGGTTCATAAGCGATCGAGGTGGGAATGTGCATGTCTACACGCATATCTTTGCATGATTTTCTTCTCTCGCTGCTTCCCCGCGAAAAAAAAAATTGTCGACTGGTGAACGATGGTTTGCAGGGTATCGTCCTTGTTGCTCTTGGCAATCTTTCTTTATCCGACGATATGATTGGTGGTTGTGCCGAGGGTACTGGATCCCTCCCTGCAAACTATCGTTCACCAGTCGAAGAAATTTGTAGACGTATACTGCCCACTGTTTCGCGTATATACCGTTGTTGAATTGCTGGCACTCGGTGAAACGACACATGACAACCTACGACCTTGTACATACATGAGCTTCATTAACGAATTCATCAGACAATAGCTAATAAAATACTGGTGAAAGTCATTGATGAATTCATCAAGCCATAGCTGAAGAAATACTTGATGAAAGTCATTGACGAATTCATCAGTTCGTAGCTGATGAAATGCTTGATGAGAGTCGTTGATATCTAATTGATCAGCTAATTCCCTGATGACTTTTCCATTTTTCATCGAAGCACTCATCAAGGGCTTTAATATTTGCTAAATTTTCTTCAGAAGAAGAGAGCTGTGGTAGCTCAATGGGTAGAGAGTTGATCTCATTCATATTCGTGACGTCGCGGATTCAAGTTCAAACACAGGCATTTTTTTTTACTATGGCGACTTTTCTGATGACGATCTGAGGAATTTCCTATGACCTTTATCAAGCATTTCATTAGCTGCAGCTTGATGAATTGGTCAATGATACTCATCAGCTATGGCCTGATGAACTTGTCATTGACTTTCATCAAGTATTTCCTCAGCTACAGTTTGATGAATTCGTCAATGATACTCATCCAGTATTTCATCAGCTACGGCTTGATGAATTCGTCAGTGCTACTCGTGTAGGGACTCGTAGGTGGTTATGTATGGCTTCATCATATGCTTGAAAAATACATAAGTGACTTTAGTCCCGCGGCTAGAACAATGGTCATGATGACTTTCATCCGGGCCTTATAATAAGCTCATTGATGTCTTCAGCAGGTGGTGTGAATTTTGTTTTATTTATGCATGAACTTTATCTGTGAAAATCATCGGTCTGTTGTCAGTCATCTAGAAGGGATGTAAAGTGTTATCGTGCATGCAGAGTTGTGATGTGTTAAAAACCACAATCGAGTGAAAGCAAGTGACGTTAGTATGCATCTTAAGGTTCGTTTAGATTTAGCGAAACCATTCGCGCAACTGTTTCGCGAGGGAAAATTGTGCGTTGTGTGAATGTGTTCCTCACCCGAAACTAATCTCGCGCGAGGAATTCGCGGTGTGGCGCACCCGGTGGGTCGCTGTGAGTTCCTCGTGCGCAACTACATGAGGCTTAGTTTTCGATTTACGTTCCGCGAGTATGTTTCAGGTGAGGATGGTTTGGATGGAAAGCACTCGTCCGACCTGGCTGATTTCATGGGAAAATACTCGCTTATTCCGAATCTGAAGTCAAAAAAGAAAAAAAATTGGGGATTGTCCACCCCAGAATGGCAACCCTGTTTTCATGGGAAAATACTCATCCGATCCAGCTGGCTCGAACTATTATGCATACAAGGTAATGATGGCAAATGCGGAAGTTGCACCCGGAGGCACAATTCATGAACACGACACCATGGTAAATTCACCTAAACTGACAACTTGCCCTCGGTCGTGTCTGGTGCGCGCAACCTTGCGTGTAGTGTAAACGGGCAGGGCGACACTGGCCTCGGGTGAGTTTGCGCGAGTGGTTTCGCTAAATCTAAACGCACCTTTAGTAAGTTAGTTTTAGTACACAAGCAGAAACACGTCGTAATTATAAATTTTGTAATGACAAATATTTTCAAAATGTTTAAATTTTAATTATAAAAAATTATTTGAATTTAAACACTTTGAAAATATTTACCTTTGAAAACGTGATGATCAGTACTCGAATGATGGATGAGTTTATTAATTTGCTTACTTGACCAACTGTAGTCTGATATTGATATGCGACGCTATTCGATACGATATTTTCTCGGATGAGCTTTACTCGAAATCGAAACAGCATTTCACACGGCGACTGTCGAGTTCCCACCTAAATGGTTTTATCCAATAGTCTTCGGTGTGAAAAGCTACAGCGAAAAGTTACCGTTCCGTCGTGAGAAACAACAACGAACAGTCTCCGGTGTGAAATGATGGCGTGTGTGCCTAAAATGCTTTCGAGCTTTTAAGAATATCACAACAGACTCGCACATATCATATGTGCCTGAAGTGCATTCGAGCTTTGTCGTATCGCTGCGGCAAGTGTGGTATGTACACGAGATACCATATTTCTCGATTACGAATCTGCGCCTGAAATTGAATGGAATTGAAAGCAATGGAAACATGTTTCGTTTTCTTCTGAGCGCACCCAATGACATAATGTCGGGCCTCCAATTGTCTTCTGCCTGTTTGGTGCTCCCCACATTTAGGCACTTTCCATAATATCGCAACCGGCCAGTTAGCATGACTTGATTCATATGAATCAGGATATTAATTTCGATTCGGTGGTTTGGGTTCTACAATAAATTCGGATCATTCCTGTTTCGCAAAAATTATGAGAATTCTCCCTATTCGATTAGAGGGAACTTTCACAAAACTCGAGAAATTTCCACTTTAGGATCTGCAAATCCCCCCGCATGCATTCTAGGTTCTTACAACCTAAAGTGGAAATGAACTACTTAAAGCGGAAATCCCACATTTAAGGAATTTTAAGAATTCTCCCTAAATGCAATAGAGAGAATTCTCCTAATATTCGCGAAACAGGAATGTTCCCTAATTCCAAAATGAGCTAACTAGCCTTTTTATTAATATTATTAAGTCATTAATTTGAAAAGTGGGGCGGGCGTTAGCGTTTTTTTTAAAGTAAATGCTAAAAATGCTTTGCAGTCGAAAACGATGACTTAACATTTTGTTGTCTTAATTTTGTTTTTATTGTTTGATATTACAAATTCCTTGGAAATTTGCCGATCTGTAGCGAAGAAGACCACACGCCTATTATTCCCTAAATTACAGATCCCGTGGGGAGTGTGCTCGGGATATACAGATTAATTAATTTAATTTCAGCCAAAGTACTGAAACGAGCACAAACACGATCCGGTTTGGCAGGAGCTCCTTCGAAATTTAATCGCTGTTTTTGTTGAAAATTATAATACCGGACTATCATCATTCAGAAATATGTTTGTGCGTTAAGCTTAGTTGCTTGAAATAAGGAAACTCGTGTGTATTTTATTATTTAAGATATATACGATATACACACATGTCAGGGGCCGCTAAACTTTATCCAATGAAACTTTTCAGCCAATTGCACATACATATGTAATTTGTTTCGAAACACATTTGTACTCGTAGCAATTAGATTTAAGTACTGCATGATTTTTATGCTGCAATGCTAATTTCTGGAATATTTAATTTATAGGGCTCTGCTTGATGATGCCACGAAGGTGTTAGAGTTGGAACTGAAGGAGCACGAGAAAAATCCGGAGAAGCATCCCCTATATCCAGAGGAGTGGAAAACATTCTGGAATCGTCGATACAAAGAACTGCAAGCTGGTAAGCTTTTTATTAAAGTATCTAGGCATTTGGTTTTGTCGGGAATATATTCCGAAACTGATAATTTTTTTAACAACTGTATTTTGAACGTATAAAAAGGATGCCTGTGTTACGGGGCTCTAAAAACAGAGTACCAATGTATTGCTTGCCAATCATGATTTGAAAACTGACCGTTTCTTTTACTATTTCCGTGATTATTTTTCGAGTTCGCGTTTGAGTGATAGTGTCGTTCAGTTAATATTGGAAACAGTTTTAAACAACGAAGTGGATGTGGTGGAAATACTTTTAATTCTAACAAGCGAAATATGTAGTTTCGCAATTCCTTATAATGCTCTTACACTGAAGTGTTTCTTCTTTTTATTTCCCATTCAATTAATCGCAGAGAAAAAGGATCCCAACAAATATGACTACAAGCCCGAATGGATCATTTTCTGGACGAAGCGTATGAAGGAATTGCATTTGGATGAACTGGAAAAGAAAAAGGAGGAAATTCGTCAACTGTGCGGTATTTCAAACAGTCCTATTAGTAAGTTGGATGTCGTCGATATCAGCGACGAGGAAATATCTCCGCTTACTGTCAGCCCAGTACGTAGTGAGAGTGCACGCCGCGAAAGGAAATCAAATACGCGTGAACGTGATCGCGAGCGTGAACGTTCCTATGGACATCGTGAACTTCCGCCAGATTATTATCATGGAAGAGATTATCCTCCTGCACAGCGGTACGGTGTGCGTTATATGGAACCAGCAAAATTACCGAAATATGAGCCTGAACCGCGTGAGGAAGAGGAAGAGGATGACAGCCCATTGACTGTCGTTGCAGTACTGAGACTCTTAACGGCACTAGAGGAGAATCTGGGGAGCTTAGGACCGAAAGTTATTGATCTTTTGGCTAAAGCGTTGGCATTGGAAAAGGTAAATTGAATATATTTTTATTTAGTTTATTAGAAAAACAACATTGTAGTACATATAATACGAGTACATGTCATGATTGAATTTTCATATGAGGGTAACCTCAAAAGTTCTTGCAAATCTATGCAAAGTGCAAGCAAATGTTTGTAGAAACACTTTTATTGTTTCTCAAGATATTGGTCTTTAAGTTTTTACATATGTACTTTGGCATGCGACCGAACTAATTGTTGCAGCATTTATCCCAATTAGAACTTGGTAGTTCAGAAATGTTGTCTCTGTGAAGACAAAAAAAAATAGTCATTTGGAGATAAATCAGGCGGAAATGGGCAATGGGCAGGTTCATAAAACAACACTGTTGTGGAATCGTTGAATTTCGATGTTGTTTGCCTTCAAATATTTGATTGTTTAGCCAGTTGTGTAAAAGCGACGCGTTATCCTTTATTATGGCAATTTGCCATGATCAAGGATGATGCGTCGCGGCGATAAGACAATGGTAAAATACATTTCAGATATGAAAAAAACTGTTTTCCATTGTAATGTTTTGTTACATTTGCTACGATATCCTACGAATAACAAATGTCATACTACAATACATAATTTTTATAGCCATTCATTTTTCGATATCTTTATAGCTAAATTAAAAAAAAACAAGCTAGCCAAAGGCCGAAGGAAGGTATGATGCGAAGCGTGAAGGGTATCATACCTTCGTTATGAGTTACGGTGCATTTGCCACTTTGAAATTAGTAGTAAAACTTGTTCCGATTTCATTGTTCCTATGAGAGGTATACCTAGTCTAGCCATAAATATTGTTACAAGGTTTGGCAACCCTGCAGAAAGGAACCGTTATATTGCATTTCTTAAAAATTGAGCTAATCGCTATAGTACGCTTGTGCTTGATGCATTTGTCATCATTTGAGTTTAATTTTTAGTGTAGTGAACATGGATTGGGGTGACAAAGAAAATAGAATTGCTGTCATTGCACTTCATAAAGTAGGAATGCAACCAAGTGATATTTTTAAGACTCTGCATACCCTTGGTATAAGCCGAATGTTTGTATATCGGGCTATTGAAAGATTTAATGATACGTCTGGAGTAAGTGACCGTGAAAGAAGTGGCCGTCCGCGAACTACTCGAACACCTCAAGCGGTTAAAGCCGTGCGCGAGAGAATTCGCCGTAATCCTCTTCGGAAACAAAAAATTTTATCGCGTGAGATGAAAATACCCCAAAGAACAATTTCACGTATCATCAAAAGTGACTTGGGGTTGGGTGCTTATCGTAGATCTACCGGGCATTTACTAACAGATTCGTTAAAAAAAATAGAGTGGAAAAATCAAAACGATTACTTTGCCGGTACGCAAACCAAGAACACCGTAAAATTTTGTTTACGGACGAAAAAATTTTTACTGCCGAAGAAACATTTAATAAACAAAACGATAGGGTTTTTGCTCGCAGTGCCAGAGAAGCTTCTCAAGTTGCCCAAAAGGTTCAAAGAGGTCATCATCCAGCCTCAGTTTGGTTTGGTGGGGTGTTAGCTACAACGGGGTGACAAAGTTGCATTTTTGTGAGAAGGGCGTCAAAACGTCTGCCAAAATTTATCAAGAAAGTGTCCTTGAAAGTGTAGTGAAACCTCTCAATACGTCATTATTCAAAAATCAGCCTTGGAGTTTCCAGCAAGATTCTGCACCAGGTCGTAAGGCGAAGTCAACCCAAAAATGGCTTGAAGAAAATGTTCCAGATTTTATTAAAGCTGAAGATTGGCCTTCCTCTAGCCCAGACCTGAATCCGCTAGATTACGAATTATGGTCTGTCTTAGAGCAAATGACGTGCTCTAAAAGACATTCTAATATCGAATCTTTAAAGAAGTCTCTTACACATGCAGTCGCCAACTTTCCGATTGAAGTCGTGCGTGCTTCCATAGATAAGTGGCCAGCTCGATTAAAGGCTTGTGTAAAGGCAAAAGGCAATCACTTCGAATAACTTGTTGCAATTTCCGTTGTTGACAATGCATTTAATAAATAAACAATGATTTCTTAACATATAACACCTCTTTTATTGAACAGTGCTTCAAAAAGTTTGTAACAGTATTTATGGCTAGACTAGGTATTAAATAGTAGGCCGATTTCAACAAAATTTAAGAACATGGTTTGGTAGTCAATATGATTAAATAATATGAAATTTCATAAAAAGGGAGATAAACTGCGGTGTGAGAATTACAGGGGCATCTCACTAGTTTGTACGTCATATAAAATTTTGACGAAAATTCTGGAAAATAGAATAAAACCGTACGCAGAACGAGTTATTGGCGAATATCAAAGCGGTTTCAGACCTGGTCGCTCCACAACCGATCAGCTCTTCTCAGTCAAATTGATACTCCAGAGATGCTGGGAATACAACGTAAACGTATACCAAATCTTTGTCGACTTCAAGCAGGCATACGACAGTATCGATCGTGGAGTACTGTACAACATCATGCTGCAATTTGGTATACCAGCAAAATTAGTGCGACTGACAAAGATGACGATGACCAACTCCGTCTCACAAGTCAGGATCCAGAATAGACTTACTGATCTATTTGAAACACGCACTGGTTTGAAACAGGGCGATGGACTGGCACCGACGCTCTTCAACCTAGCACTGGAATACGTTATTCGGGCCATGAATATGGACAACAGCAAGACGCTACTCATGAAGTCGACACAATTAGCAGCGTACGCCGACGACATCAACATCATGTCCCGAAGATTGGCTGACGCAGAAGAACTTCTGCATACGCTCGATACCGCTGCAAAGGAAGTTGGATTACGTATTAACGAGGGTAAAACTAAAATAATGATGCAATCGGTGACAAGGACACCTGCACAACCGAGCATCAATGTGGGGGACCTCAACATCGAGTTCGTGAACAACTTCATTTACCTGGGTTGCAACCTGTCAAGGGACGCCAACGAAACTGACGAAATCAAGCGACGGATACAGTTAGCTAATAAGACTTTTTTCTCGGTTCTCCCCATAATGAAATCGAAACATGTGCACAGAAACCCAAAGCTCCGCGTGTACAAAACCATTATACGACCAGTGCTGTGCTATGGCTGCGAAGCATGGACCCTAACTCAAGCCTCCGAAAACATGCTAGACACTTTCGAACGTAAGGTTCTACGGCGAATTTTCGGGGCTGTTTGCGATCGAGATGGATGGCGCATCCGGTACAACCATGAGTTTTATGAAATGTACGATGAGCTGCAAGTCTCGAAAATCGTCAAACTACAACGACTTCAATGGGCAGGGCATGTACAAAGAATGGACGATGATCGCATGCCTAAGAGAGTAATGAATGCAGAACGAGTCGACGGAGCGAGACTGCGAGGACGACCGAGATCTCGTTGGGAGAGCTCAGTAGGTGTGGACGCCGCGCAGCTGCTGGGCTCCCAAAATTGGAGGACGCGGTCACGTGACCGAGATAATTGGAGGACAATGATCCAGGCGGCCAAGGCCCGACGTCGGGCTGTCGCGCCACGATGATGATGATGAATATGAAATTTGGTAAATATACCTTCTGAAATAGAAAAGTTCTTCTAATAAAAACTTGCTTTTGGAACAATCATTCCTATGACAGTATGATAAAATGGTCCAATTTCAACCAAATTTGGAATATGATTTGACTATAGATACTATTGATTCTTGTGAAATTTGAAAAAGATATCCTTATAAATAAAAAAGTTTTTCTCACAAAGACGAATTTTTGAACCGGTCGTTCCTATGGCAGCTATATGACGTAGTGGTCCGATTCCGTTGGTTCCGACATATATACTGCGTGCAATAAAAAGAAGGTTCTGTACAAAATTTCAGCTCGATAGCTCTAAAACTGAGGGACTAGTTTGCATAGAAACAGACGGACAAAGCTTAATCGACTCGTCTCATCATACTGACCAGGAATATACAGTAATTTCCACAAGAGCGTATACTTTGTAACTTTTTAATGCACCATTTCTCAAAGAGTGGTGGGGGACTTTTAGTTACCTGCATTTTTCCTCTTTTTCGCATTGTATAAATTTGGTCATTCTAAGTTCAAGTAGGAGAGTGATAAGACGTCAAGTGAAATGAGTGCGATTTACAAAAAACGATTCGAAGCTGTGTTTTAGTAAGTCATCCGAAAGGACCAAAAATGACACCTGCATCGGCCGGAAAGTACCTGAAAGTTTCGACACAGTTTGTGAATAAGTGGATAAAGCGTTTTAAAGATACTGGAAATGTAGACGATCTACCTGGTAGGGGTAAAACCCGAAGCACTTCAAAAACCCAGGATAAGGCCATCATTGATATTTTTAAGAAAAATCCGTCCGTTACTACCTTAGTGCAAGCAAAGGAAATGTTATCGAAGAAGAATATTTACGTGTCCTTGAATACGATTCGGCGAAGATTACAAGAGGAAAACATCAAAACCAGGTATGCCTTGATGAAACCATTACTTACCGAAAACCAGAAGCGAAGACGTGTAGAGTGGGCTAAGGAAAACATCGATCGTGATTGGGACAACGTGATTTTTACGGATGAATCAAGTTTTGCTGTAAATACGTTCAGGAGACGAGTGTGGGCACAAAAAGGAGACTGTCGTGAACCGAACCGTTAAACACCCTGTGAAGGTCCATGTTTATGGATGCTTTTCTGCACGCGGTTTCGGAAAATTAATAACGTTTACCGGAATTCTTACTGCTGAAAGGATGATCATTTTGTACAAGAAAGGATTATTGAAGTCTGCTAGGATGCTATATGGCAACGACAACACCGATTGGTTTCTACAAGAAGATAACGATCCGAAACATAGAAGCCGGTTGTGTACACGCTGGAAAGAAGAAAATAACATTCAAGTACTTGATTGGCCTTCGCAATCGCCGGATGCCAATCCTATTGAAAATGTTTGGGGATTAATGAAGCAGAAGCTTCAAGGAAAGCAAATAAAAGGAGCAGCACAACTTATCGACAGACTACGCGGAAAAATTGGCCGAAAGTTGTCACCGAAGATGCCAGTCAATAATCAATAGTGACGGCGATTGGACCATGTATTAAATATAATTGCGAAAATGTATTTTGTATTTACTTTCAATAAAAAATAGAATTTCTTACTTGTAACATTTTGTTTTTATTTTGTGAGGTATACGGTCTTGTGGAAATGACTGTATGTAGCTTCAGCCGTTCGTGAGATATTTCATAGACAGACGGACAGACAGACATTTGACCATTTCATAAGGCTTTTGTTTTTACTACAAAACCCTAAAAACGAGACAAATTGGACTGCAACAAATATTGAGGCGTTTCACTACTGAGTTGACTTAATAGACCGAATTTGTCAATTGCCAGTTAAATTTTGTTTTCATAAATTTGGGAAATTTAAACCCAAAGAGTAGTTCACATAGCGAAATTTAAGTATACATGCAACACAACCGAAATGTGGCACTTTATCGAAAATGTGTCTGAAGTACAGAATGTGAAATTGTATACTTCTAGACAGTGCATATTTGATTTACTGTAATCTACTACATATTGTTAAAGTGCAATTTAAACAATATGTACGGATAGTTTAAATTCATTACATTATTTTGTAATGTACGAATTTGTACGACTACTACGCACAGCCTATAAAATTATCACGAAAAGAATTAGGTCATACGCCGAAGAGGTATTCAGCGAATACCAGGGGGAGTTTTCACCCGAAGGATTCACAACTAAGCTGCTATTCACAATAAAACAAGCTCGGAAAACATCTCGAGTTTAATAGGGAAGTTCACTCAATTTGTATGGACCTCAAACAGGCATACGACAGCATTGACCGAAGTGCGCTATATAACATCATGTCGCACTTTGGTATACCACCAAAGCTAGTCCGATTGACCAAGGTGACCATGTACGACTGCTTCTTGTAGGCTAGAACAAGCAACAACTTGATTGAAGCATTCAACAGCCGTGTCGGAGTTAAGCAGGTAGACGGGCAGGCGCTAATGTTATTTAATCTCGTACTTGAATTGATCAGAAAGTTACCGGTGGACACAACAAAAACTCCTCTGGTGTCAGTCACCTAATAGTTGGATTGGCGGAGGACATTAAAATCATGTCAACATCGGGCAAGGAAGCAAAAGAAACGCTGCAAGTTGTCGATCATGTAGCGAAAGGAAACAAACGAAACGCTGCAACCTCTCGATCATGCAGCGAAAGAAGTTATTCTACAATTTAACAAGTCCAAAACAATGATTCTGACGCAAAAAAACCGGACAAGCAGATCAAATATGCCGGAGGCAAAACTAGACGATTAAACAATCGAAAGGGTAGGCAACTTTGTATCCCTGGAGTCAATATTGCAGAGAACAGTGATAAAACCCGAGAAATTAAACGGCGAATCCAGCTCGCAAGCCAAAGCTTCTATGCGGTGCTCAGCCTGCTAAACAACAGCTTTATTTGAGGAAAGCGAAGTTCAAAATCTACAAGACAATATGTTAGGTGTCGTCCGACGTTTGTAGTTGTACAAGACAATCGTTTGCCCTGTGCTATAACATGGGTGTAAGACTTGGAATTGCTTGTGATTGGCCATTGTGTGTAGTGTAGCAGGCATCAATTGCATTTAATTTTCGAAAAAAAAAATTCTCTTATATAGTCCTCCTTGCAGGCGCGCACTGGAACGGAAGTGCTCGTCGGCCATTGGCAACTGTCAACTAATGTCATGCCGCCAGTCTGGTAGAATAGCAGAGAATTTATATCTCCAACACGTAGCACTGTAATGCTGTACTCCCGTAAAAAAATCAGAGCCCTCTCTTATCCTGGGATCCGGTCTCCGAAAGAATCTTGACCGTAAGGTTGCAGACTAAAATGAGAAACATCACAATAGTACAATACTATGCTCCAACTGAACCCGAACATATCGTGGCAAATAACTAAACACCGTCTAGAGCAGAACACCTAAAGGTGACATTGTACAGGTTATGGGAGATTTGAATGTAAAAGTGGGTGCTGATAATAATGGATTCAGGCAAGTGATGGGGAGACACCGTCTTGATGGTCGTAACGACAACAGTGAAAGATTTGTAGAGTTCTGCAATTTTCACAGTCTCTTCATCGAATGTACATTTTTGAGCATAAGGACTTCCACAAAGTCACTTGGTGCTCACAACACACAAAATCAGATCAAACACTTTGCCATTAGTAAAAGATTCGAAAGTCACTTTCTAGACGTGCGAAATAAGAGGGGCGTCTATATTGGGGTGGGAAGAGACCATTATCTTATTATATATCTGATATAGCAGTCGTGCATTGTCCAAGTGACGAAGCATCAAGGCGCCGCAAATTCAACATCGCCCGGCTCAAAAATCCGCCACGATCATGAATTCTGGTGAGGTTCCCGCTCATGTAGATAATTTAGCTAACCATCGAAATGGTATACGCACATTTCGATCAACCGCCCCGACTAAAAGAGTAAATAGTCGCTGCACTTATTGCACTAATACGAGGAAAGGCCGCCGGACTAGACGGTATCCCTGCCGAACTTTATCAAGCAGCGCCAAGCATAACTGCTGAGTTGCTGCACCCACTTGTTGATAAAGCGTGGAACACAGAGATCTTTCCCACTGAGTAGATCTCGATCGGGAATCATCCTATTCCTACTATAAATCATCCTAAAATCCTAGGAGTCACGCTGGACACCACGACCACATCATCACCCCATGCGTGTGCTACAGGATGCGTAGTATGAATAAGATTCTCAAAGCCCTGGCCGGTAGTACCTGGTGCAACGATAAGAAAACTCTACTGGTCACGTATAAAGCAGTCGAAAGATCAGTGGCCAACTATGCGGCTCCTGTGTGGTCGCAGAATCTCTGTGACACACAGTGGAAAAAGATTCAAACGTGCCCAAATGCCGCACTCCGTACTGTTACTGGCTGTCTCCTGATGTCACCCCAGGACCATCTGCATCAGGAAACCAGGATGATGCCTTTAAGGGACCACAACCAGCTTATTGCCAAGCAATACCTGGTGGGTTGCTACCGAAGTGATCCCCCAAACTCCAACGTCATGGACAAGACGCCGCCGCCCAGACATGTCAGGCGCGACTTGAGGGACCTAGAAAGGGATGTTCAGAGGTACAAAAGGGTACCCTTTGATAGTGGCGCACACAGGTTGGCCATCGCAGCGATACATCAGTCAATCGCAGGTTTAGGTTCGAATCCAGTTCTCTCGTCCATACCACCAATGATATCTCCGGAAGAGGAAAGAATTCCGAGAGCTACGAGAACGACACTCGCCCAACTTCGATCAGGCTGGTGTTCACGACTGAACTCCGACCAATCCCGCATCGACCAGGACGTCCGAAACATCTGTTCTGCATGTAATGGAGCCCCTCACGACGTAAACTACATCTTTAATTGCCCAGCTGCACCCACGCACCTGACTCCTAGATCGTTTGGGAAGAACCCAATAGAAGCAGCTAACTTTCTATCCCTCAACACCGGGGATGAAGACGAATCCGAGGCATGTAACCAACAAACACACCGAATTCCGATTATTGCAACAGCAACAGCAACAACATCGGAACATTTCACTACGTCGCTCCTGCGGCAGCCGGTTCTTCGCACTGGAGCGCCCCGTTTTTCAGCGTACTAGTTTCGTCGTTAGTTTTTAACTAGACTATCATTGAACAGTTGGATAGTTTAGCAATGGAAAAGTTTTATTTTTTTTTATACCCTTCACGAATGTGATAGGGTATATTAACTTTGTCATGAAGTTTGCAACGCACAGAAGGAAGCATCTCCGACCATATAAACTATTTTATATACAGTCATTTCCACCAGACCGTATACCTCACAAAATAAAAACAAAATGTTACAAGTAAGAAATTTTATTTTTTATTGAAAGTAAATACAAAATACATTTTCGCAATTATATTTAATACATGGTCCAATCGCCGTCACTATTGATTATTGACTGGCATCTTCGGTGACAACTTTCGGCCAATTTTTCCGCGTAGTCTGTCGATAAGTTGTGCTGCTCCTTTTATTTGCTTTCCTTGAAGCTTCTGCTTCATTAATCCCCAAACATTTTCAATAGGATTGGCATCCGGCGATTGCGAAGGCCAATCAAGTACTTGAATGTTATTTTCTTCTTTCCAGCGTGTACACAACCGGCTTCTATGTTTCGGATCGTTATCTTCTTGTAGAAACCAATCGGTGTTGTCGTTGCCATATAGCATCCTAGCAGACTTCAATAATCCTTTCTTGTACAAAATGATCATCCTTTCAGCAGTAAGAATTCCGGTAAATGTTATTAATTTTCCGAAACCGCGTGCAGAAAAGCATCCATAAACATGGACCTTCACAGGGTGTTTAACGGTTCGGTTCACGACAGTCTCCTTTTTGTGCCCACACTCGTCTCCTGAACGTATTTACAGCAAAACTTGATTCATCCGTAAAGATCACGTTGTCCCAATCACGATCGATGTTTTCACACACAGCTTCGAATCGTTTTTTGTAAATCGCACTCATTTCACTTGACGTCTTATCACTCTCCTACTTGAACTTAGAATGACCAAATTTATACAATGCGAAAAAGAGGAAAAATGCAGGTAACTAAAAGTCCCCCACCACTCTTTGAGAAATGGTGCATTAAAAAGTTACAAAGTATACGCTCTTGTGGAAATGACTGTACATGAAATTTTGTAGGAATGTGTAGAATTACTATAATTCGCCGGAGAAATCGGAGAATCGTCGTAATAGGTCAACTTTAAGGGGAGGTCCCCATAGAGGGGAAATGAAGGTCGAATTTTTTTTTCGTTTGGTACAGGCAAATGGGATATCATAAGAAAGGTACCGTCGCACAGTGCGTTGAAGTGATCAAAAATCAGTATCTTAAGAACTGTGCAACCGATTTTGTTAAAATTTCGCACGAATGGGGAGCTATACATAATCTTTTAACTGCATAAATTTGATTAAGATAGATGGTCGCAGTTCTGATATATTGCGAAAAGTGTGAGTTAAATTTGCTGTAATTAGGAGGCTGGTGGTAAAAAAATCATAACTTGAAAACGAGTCTACCGATTGTAATGAAATTTAACGTCCATTTAATAAAAGCTACAAGCATTAACATTTCCAAATTACAATGTGATCTGATGACGCAGTTTTGAGATATTGATCAGAGAATTTGTTCAATTCTGGCTCTGTTTATAGGTAGTATGCAAAACGTAATATCTTTTAAATGGTAACACAGAATATCTTAAATTTTCAAAGAGATTCTATGCACATATTGCACTTTACTATATTTTACTTACTTGGAAGGATCAAGGCAATTAACAACCTAACATTTAATTTAGCACAGGTACACAGATGCGGAATTTGAAGTTTATGTATGAACCGTGTCGAATTTTCTAACTAGCTGTGACATTTTACAACATTTATTTTATTACTCCGCTCGAATTTTCATTCGTTACGTTAGCTGATGCTTTTAGCACCTAGAGCGTAAAAATTAAAGTGTATTCTTTCATTATATCCATATTATTCTTTTATTTACTTTTTTTCCGGTCCTGCTAGTCTAACTCTAAGCACAATACTTATTTTACCTATAAAATATAAAATTTTGTCCGTAATTAGAACTTTTTAGTAGTTTTAACATACATATACATATTTACATGTGTTACAAAAGCGTTTTTCACGCATATAAATTAGAATTACGCCCCCAAAATCACTCTAAAGTAGATAAGCGAAATAATATTTGGTCTACAACTTAATAATGAGACTTTTTTTAGAGATGGCAACACCGATAAACCAATGGTAGTCCATCTTTGACATACATACCATTTGAAGTTTGTATTCATAAGCTGTCAATGTCAGTATAAACATTTTGTGTTGATTGTTGACAACGTATTTTACCGGACCATGGAAAGTTTCGAAAATTCACGAAAAAAACAACATTTGCGGGAAGTTTTACTTGGACATTATTTTGCTAAGAAGACTGCAGCTCAGAGTCATAAATTGCTCGTGGAAGTTTACGGTGACGATGCTTTTTCGCGTGCACAGTGTTTTCGGTGGTTTCATCGGTTCAAAAATGATAATTTCGACATTACCGACGAAGAGCGACCTGGCCAGCCAAAAAAGTTTGAAGACGAAGAATTGACGAAATTACTCGAAGAAGATTCGTGCCAAACTCAAAAAGAGTTGGCAATTTCGTTGGAAGTGACTCAGCAAGCCATATCGAAGCGGTTAAAATCACTGGGAATGATCCAAAAGCAAGGCCACTGGGTTCCGTACGAGTTGAAGCCAAGAGATGTTGAGAGGCGCTTTTGCATGTGCGAACAACTGCTTCAAAGGTAAAGACGGAAGGGTTTTTTGCATCATATTGTGACCGGCGATGAAAAGTGGATTCATTATGATAACCCAAAGCGAAAGAATTCATGGGGACCGCCCGGGCACCAATCAACATCGACCGCGAAGCCAAATATTCATGGTTCCAAGCTTATGCTCTGCATTTGGTGGGACCAGATCGGTGTTCTTTATTATGAGCTGCTAAAACCGAATGAAACCATTGACGGGCAGCGCTATCGACTGCAATTGATGCGTTTGAGTCGAGCATTGCGTGAAAAACGGCAACAATTTGCTGAAAGGCACGACAAAATAATTCTTCAGCATGACAATGCTCGCCCTCATGTTGCGCAAGTCGTGAAAACGTACCTGGAAACAACCAAATGGGAAGTGCTACCCCACCCGCCGTATAGCCCTGACATTGCTCCATCCGATTACTATTTGTTCGCTTCGATGACTCATGCGTTGGCTGATCAGCACTTCACTTCATATGAGGATACTAAGAACTGGCTCGATTCATGGATAGCCTCGAAACCCCAAGATTTTTTTCGCGACGGAATTCGTAGACTTCCCGAAAGATGGGAGAAAGTTATCGCTGCTGATGGCCAATATTTTGAATAATTTAGTTATATGAATAAATCTATGAATAAATGCCCAAAATTCCAAAAAAAGTCTCATTATTAAGTTGTAGACCAAATATATATATAATAAAAAAAACTTTAACCCAGTTGAACCGATATGCCTTGTGTATTTGTTCCCTTTTATGGGTATTTCTTTCTAGAATAAATAAACTTTTTATAGTTTATTAAATTTTTTTTTTTATTTATTTATTTATATTTCAGACGGTAAGCACCTAGTCCTTGCAACAAATGTGCAATTTTCTCTGTATTATTAATTTTAAGGAATCTTGAAAAATATTCATTGATTTTTTAAATGTGACTTATCCCACAAAAACGCCAATTACGCTCAAAAAGGCAAAAAAAGGCAAACCAAAACTACTTAGAATGAAAGAATATATATGCATCTGACAGAAACCGTCAACCACCCAAAACGTTTTGTGACGTTTTTTTTTAATCCTTACTCAAAGTTTTATTTTAATTTTAAATAATTGTGCTGTTTTTTTTTTAACATTTTTTAATTAAATTTTTTTTTTTTGTCTTTGGGTGTAAGCCTGGGGCCTGGTCTATTGGGAAAATATAACTTTAGGTAGCCAGGACTTCACCGAAGCTCAAAACGCAATTTTCACCTCATAGACCCTTTTTTCAATATTTTCAATTTTTCGAATTTAGCACATAATATTACTAAAACAAAGAAAAGCAAAATTTTTCAAACATTATTTTTAGGAGCTCCAACATGTTTTCTTAAAGATAGGTTACTTTCAAAGCCGGACAAAAATAAAAAATTTTCGATTTTTGGCTATGGAACGACGCACTGTGCGTCGGGTACATTCCATTTTTGAAATTTAACATGAATGGTTAAGCATCTCCAAGAGTAGGACAGTTCATCTCCTATTGGCATGGGACACTACAAAACCCTCGGATTGCGGGCATAGCCCTATATTTTCCGGTTTCATTATGAATTGGGCTCCATTCTCCTGTCATAGTTTCTGTTCGCCAGATGCCTCAAGTCAATGTATGTACATATATGGCGTTTTTGGTCGCGCATCCGCTATTTTTGATTAGTCCCGTTGGCAGATAGTCGATGCCCGGTGCTTTGTTGTTTTACGTATGTGTATATATTCCTCAAATTGAAATTCTTGCCAAAGTTGTAAGTTGTATTGTCATTTTATTATAGTTTTAATATTGATTTATGTATTGTGCTTATTGAAAATACTTAATATTTTTTGTGCATTTGTTTTCAAGATCAAAGCTAATTCATCCGACGAGATGCTGTTGAATGACGACACCAGTGTATTTTTTGAAACTGTTAAGGAGAAGCTCAAGGGTCAACTTTTAGCCAACGTTTTAGATTCAAACAAGATCAAAACAGCAAAGAAGGCTGTCAAGAACATTGCTGCTATTCTTCATCAAGTTACGTCAAAAGAAAAACCCAAAACAACTGAAAAAGAAGCCGAGGATCCGGTTAAAGCTAAGTTATTGAAAACAGATATACTTGATCGACAATTGATCGCATCGAAATTGGCAGCTGCATTGGTTGTACAGGACAAAATAGACATTTCTAAAGAGGATATGGATCGTCTGATTAATGTGTTCATTTTAATAGTGAAATTATCAAAAGAGCGAAACTTACAAGTTGAAGTTAAGGATATTCTACTGGAGTTGGGAATCGAGCCGGTTGTCTTCGACGAAGACGACATACTCTCTAACATAAGTAAGGTGGAATCAAAGGACAGCCACGATACAGCATCGGGCGGCAACAATGCATCCGGTTCCCTCGACAGTTTAACTGATTCTGATTTACAGACACTCTTGCAGAATTTCAAACATCTTTCAAGCGAAGAACAACATCATCTGATAGCTCATCTGAAAAAATTGGAGTCAAGCGATCCGATCCGTGTTGAGAAATTGAGAAAGTTTGTGGACGTTACGGACTTGAAGAAAACTAAAACCAATTCGCCGCCGCCTGAAAATGTACCTACCACTGTGAATAAATCGAATTTTACTGACAACGACTTCGACGAAAAGCAAACTGCTGCAACACTTGAATCAGATGACGACGATGACTATAATTTTGATGACGTCGTGAAGGCTGCCTCGAATAATCTGAAAACAAATAGTTCGAATAGAAGTGACGATAACATGAGATCAGGTTCGGTGAGCCGAGATTCAGATCGTGATCTGTCGAACTTATCGAACATTTCGAATATACGGAATCAAATTCCTCAAAATTTGATCGACAATTTACTGGGTTCGTTGCAACAGAATATGTCGAACCCTAATCAAAATAGTGGCAATGACAATAGAATTCCCACGATTGGATCATCGCCGCAAAATATTGGTCAAAATTTCAATCCGAATAATCAGCCTATGGCTAGAAATGAATTCTTTGCTCAAACGCAACCATCGAATCCACATCAGACGAATCCCCAATTCAACAGTCAAAACTTTCAACAACAGCAACAGCAACCTATCAACATGTTTGATAACTCTTTTCAGCCAAACAATCAAATGGGACAACAACAGCAGCAGCAACAACAAATGTTTGGCAGACGACCTATTAATAATTCAGGTCAGGGCAATCCAATGGACCAGTTTAATATGGGCAATATGCAAAACATGTCAAACGTTCCAAATAATTTGTTTAATCAGTTCCAACCTAATCAAGGACCACCGCAACAGCCGGGAAACTTCATGAATTCACAAAATAATCAGCGACTACAGAACTTTTTTAATAATTCACTCCAGAATCCTGGAGGTTATTACTAAACGTGGTAAACGTGTGGCATTTTGTAAAAAAATACGAATTCTCCTATAATAAGTATTCATTTATGTTGAATAAAATAGAATTTAACAACGGAATTGTGGTCTTTGTTTTTATCATGAATATGACTATCCTCCAGGGTACACGCCTGGCCTGAAGACTCGGCTAAATCCATAGAAAAATCAATCAAATCTATTTCGCGTTATCTTCAACGTCCTCTCTATCCTATTGCCGTATGACGGAGTTTTATATGCAGGTGACGAGAATATTTCGCTCGTTTGTAAGCAAGACGCACAATGGTATTGCGGGAACGGGGATACTTGGAAGCGTATAGATGTACTGCATAAAGTCAAAAGCAGTTCGTAAAATGACGGGTTTAGCTAAAAGGCTACGACATACACATTCTAGATCGATGGATTTTGCGAAGCTGAATTGCAGAATGTCTTGCGCGATAAATGTGTAAAAGCTTTGTCTCAGGGAGAGAGATAAGAACTCGTTAGTCGCCGACATAAAAATAATGGATATTAGGTTTCAAAGATTCCATTGTATGTGTAATGCACATATATTTACTCAAAAACGTATGTGTAAAATATGCATCATATTCGGTTATGCTCACATTTATATGTTGAGTCTATTCCACTGTATGTGCAGTTGAGCAAATTCTTATACTCGTATGTGCAAAGCTTGCACATACTAAATTGCTAACTTTTACATACAGTATGTTCATATATTCCCCTATGTGCTTACACAAAATATGTGGAACATTCCTGTTTCGCGAATGTTAGGGGAAATCTCTCTATTGCATTTAGGAAGAATTCTTAAAATTCGTTAATTGCGGCATTTCTACTTTAGATAGTTCATTTCCGCTTCAGGTGGTAAGGACCTAGAACCCACGCGGGGGGATTTGCAGGTCCTAAAGCGGACATTTCTTGAGTTTTGTGAAAATTCTCTATA
Organism: Chloromyia formosa; assembly: GCA_964017055.1. Taxonomy (NCBI): domain Eukaryota; kingdom Metazoa; phylum Arthropoda; class Insecta; order Diptera; family Stratiomyidae; genus Chloromyia; species Chloromyia formosa. The sequence goes on along the minus strand of OZ024815.1, from coordinate 31,980,421 downwards.
ATCAAATAGAGAGAATTCTCCTAATTTTTGCGAAAGAGGAATGTTCCAATATAATGGACGGGTAGATAGGCCATTGCATTTTGTATCCTTTGATGAGCAAAAAAGACATTCTCGGCAATGAAATGATATCTAGGCAAGATGGGTGCCATATAACTGGGGGTGTCGAGACGAATGATTTAAGACTGTTTTTCAAGGCATTTTGAGTCCTTTGGCGTAGAAAAAGAATATTCCTGACAATGAAGTGATACCTAGGCAAGATGGACGTCATATGACTAAGGGTGTTGAATCCATTTTGAGTTATTTGGTAAGGAAAAAAGGACATTCTTGGCAATGAAGTGATACTTCATATGACGTCATATGACTAAGGGTGTTGAATCCATTTTGAGTTCTTTGGTAAGGAAAAAAGGACATTCTTGGCAATGAAGTGATACTTAGGCAAGATGGGTGTCATATATTTGGGGTTAGTGAGGCGAGCGCACTGGACTACTGCTACTACTACACCCATCTTGTAATATTCCAAGAATGTCCTGTTCCCTCACCGAAGGACTCAAAATGCCTGTAAAGATACTCCAGAGCATTCGGTACATCACCCGATTCATATGATACCCATTTTGCTCATATTCCACTTCATTGTTGAGAACATCATTTTTCCTCATCATAGGACTCAAAAGGCCATTAACGATGCTGCACCATCGGTTGCCATGCTCAATCATCATCTCTTTAAAACTCTACATTTCACAGGCAGAAAATGTGGTCCAACTATTTTGTCGTCAATGATACCCATCCAGACATTCAGAGAAAATCTGAGCTAAGAATAACTTTCTCTAATTCTTTTTGGAGACCAATAGTGTAGGTTGTGATAAAACTGATGAGCTACGACGTTGGTTGGATGTTTATCTGCCTGGACAACCTTCTTTGCACGTTTCCCGTTTCAACTATACTACGATAGGTACACCCAAAGACACTTACATTGGGCAGTCGGCGATCGGGAAAACGACGTTGATAATTTCTTCGGGCCTCGGCGGCGTTGCCATTAGAGAACCCGTAACAATAAAGAATATCAGCCTATCATCAGTTTTTATTATGCTAGGGCCAATTAATTATTTTATTTTTTACTAATGCCAACTTTTATAAGGACTGTTGTTAGTTGCTTTGGGGGGATTCACGCTCAATGTCGTAAATGTCGTAAACGTCGTATTCGTCGAAAACTTCTGTCATCTCCATATTAACATGACAGAAGTTTACAACTTTACGGCAAATATGACGTTTACGGCGTGGGTATGAATCCCCCTATTATGTTTCTTTAAACTACCTTCTTTCCATTTATTGCTTCGCTTTTACCTGTCATAATTTTTCCAAACGCGAAATATTTTATGACTACGTTACATCGCTTTAAGGATTCTTGTTAATTACATTACGATTGCACTATTACTCTAATTATCCAGTTGTCAAATAAAATTCAAAAAGGTGTTATACGCTGAATGAAAAGAACAAACCTGACATGTTGGAAATTTGTTTGAATTTATGCATTTGTTTTATTTTTTTCTCAAATCGAATAATGGTTCCCCGAACAAGTTACAGCAAGCTCCTTCAATTATTTGAAGGATTTGTATTGACATTTATACCTTTTTGAGAAGCTGACGATACGGATATGTTTTTCTAATGGTTTGTACGCCTTGTGTCATAATTTTTTTGAGCAATACTATGTACATTTTAAATCAATAAAAAAAAATTTGATTATTTTTTAAATAAAAATTTTGAGATGTGAAATATTTTGGAGTTTTTGGATGATTAGGAAATATCTGTCATAGGTGTTGGCTAAGAGAAAAAAAAGTTTCAACCCATTAAATAATGATAAATACGTGGTTTAAAAAAAATAAACCTAAAAACTCTAAACCACTGAAAGTCGTTAGAACATTTGTGGCTTTAGTTTGTTGCATGTTCGATTCTATTATAACGTGTTACAAGAGACACGTCGAGTTACTAGTTAGTAACCCTCTACATATAAAATGTATATGTATACCAGACGACAATAATATCTTACTTTATAAAAAAGCGACTTGGCTGTGATACACTAGCCCAGCTTCAGCACGCCCCACGCATTTTTTTCGCGTTTGATAAGTTGGAACTGATATTTTCGGACATTACAATCTCCCATAATCTCTAAATATAAAATAGTAGATCCCTTTCATTCAGCCGGTAAATGAAGATTAATGTCCAAATATTGCAAAATGTTTATTTCACTCAACCGTTAAGAAGTGTGCAGTAAATAACTCGGGGCATGAATCTCTGCGAAGCATCAGTAATGATTGTCTGTTTTTAAGAAGTAACTGCAGTTCCATTTATCAATCGTAAACAGGGAATATCTCTACCATTCCAACTTGTTTACTTTAAGGAGTTGTTTATTTGCGCAAGATTTTCTGTCTCACCTTTTTACTCATCATAATTATACAACTAGCAGTTATTCATTCATCAGCTACGTCATTGTGTGCGTTCAGAAGGAACTGAGCAACTTCCGCTCAGCGAACATGTTCAGAACGAGCGGGTTCAGAAGTGATCGAGCAACTTCTGCTCGGGTGAGCATGATCAAATTTCACCGAGCAAGAAATATTTCTGCTCACTGATCAGTTCTCAGTGCTCAGGTTCTTCTTCTTCTTTTTCAACCTCACGCTCAAGTTGCGACTTTCGAATTTTGACAGTTATCAAGTTGGTTGTTGTGTTTTCGCCGCTTTCGGCTTCTAGTTCTTTGGTTTTCGGGTGCTTTTGATTTTGTTTTCTCGTTGTTCGTGATTTTTGTAATGGACAGCGTGGGATTCATGTATGTTCCACTTTTCGGCACTTGACGTCTAAAATTGTCATCGTCAGCTTTCAGCTGGTCGATTTTTCAGCTGGTGAAGTAGCGTTCAGCAGGTGCAGACTCCAAACCGAGCAGCTCCGGAGCTGCTCGCGAGCAGTTGCGGAGCAGTTCGCGAGCGGTTTCTGCTCTTTTGCCACCTTCTGAACACACTCATTGTCCTCCAATTATCTCGCTCAAGTGACCATGTTCTCCAATTTTAGACGCCCAGCAGTTGTTCGGCGTCCTCATCTACTGAGTCCTTCCATTGAGCTCTCGGTTTTCCTCGCAGCCTTGCTCCGTCGATGTGTAGTCCGTTAAATATTTTCTTAGGCATGCGATCATCGTCTATTCGTTGTACATACCCTGCCCATTGTAGACATAGTTTCACGATTCTTAAAACCTCCAGCTCATCGTACAGTTGGTACAGCTCATGGTTGTACCGGATGCGCCATCCTTTTCGGTTCGGTCGCAAAATGGTCCAAAAATTCTTCGAAGGACCTTGAAGTCGTCTATGAATTCGATGCTGGGGTCCCGAAGTTGACAGAACAACCGAATGTTCTGGCGTCCTTGATTCATCATCATCGTGGCGCGACAGCCCGACGTCAGGCCTTGGCCGCCTGGATTGTTGTCCTCCAATCTTGGGAGCCCAGTAGTTTCGCGGCGTCCGCATATACTGAGCTCTCCCAACGACCTCTCGGTCGTCCTCGCAGTCTCGCTGCGTCGTGTCGTCTTCCGTTTATTACTCTCTTTGGCATGCGATCACTGTCCATGCGTTATACCTATACATGCCCAGCCCATTAAAGTCGCTGCAGTTTGACGATTTTCGAAAGTTCCAGCTCATCGTACAGTTCATACAACTCATGGTTGTATCGATCGCAAAAGCCCCGAAAATTCGCCGCAGAACCTTACGTTCAAATGTGTCTAGCATGTTTCCGTAGGTTTGAGTAAGTGTCACCATACACTGTCGAACTCGAGCACGAACCTAGTACAAGTGGACCGGTTTTCTTCACACCTATGTGAAGTGTATGTTGTGTCAGAGGACATTTGTACCAGGTTCGTGCTCGAGTTCGACAATATATGATGACACTTAGGGTCCATGTTTCCATGGTCGTATGATGGTTTTGTACACGAAGAGCTTCGTGTTTCTGTGCACATGCTTCGATTTCATTATGAGGAGAACCGAGAAAGAAGTCTTATTAGCTAGCTGTATCCGTCGCTTGCTTTCGTCAGTTCCGTGGGCGTCCCTTGACAAGCTGCAACCCAGGTATATAAAGTCGTTCACGAACTCGATGTTGAGGTCCCCCACATTGATGCTCGATTGTTCTGGCGTCCTTGTCTTCGATTGCATCATTATTTTAGTTTTACCCTCGTTGATACGTAGTCCAACTTCTTTTGCAGCGGTGTCGAGCGTATTCAGAAGTTCTTCTGCGTCGGCCAATCTTCAGGACATGATGTTGATGTCGTCGGCGTACGCTGCTAATTGTGTCGACTTGATGAGTAGTGTCTCGCTGTTGTCCATATTCATAGCCCGGATAGCGTATTGCAGTGGTAGGTTGAAGAGCGTCGGCGCCAGTCCATTGCCCTGCTTCAGACCAGTGCACGTTTAAAATACATCCGTAAGTCTATTGTGGATACTGACCTGTGGGACAGAGTTGGTCATCGTCATCTTTGTCAGTCGCACTAATTTTGCTGGTATACCAAATTGCAGCACGATGTTGTCGAGTACATCACGATCGATACTGATTCTCAATTGGTGCACTGAGGAAATTCTGCATCTGTTGGTCGTCTTCACCAAGTGATGATCTGAGTCGCAGTTTGGTCCTCGCTAGGAGCGGACATTTATTACACTGCAAATGAGGACGTCATCAATTTCTTTCATGCGACAGCCGGTTCTTCGTACCGGAACGACCCGTTTTTCAACGGCCAAGAGCTGCCAAACCCCCTCGATGCAAGAAGAACTCAAAGCATCGCTACCACAACAACAACAACGTCATCAATTTGGTTGACGCTGTGTGCGTCTGGAGATTTCCAGGTCTGCTTGTGAATGCGTCGATGCGGGAAACACGTAGAGCTTACGACTAGATTCCTGCTGCAGGCGAAGTTGATAAATCGCTGGCCGTTGCCGTTACATTTTTCATGGAGATTGTGGCCTTCAGTGGTCCCCCAGTGCAAACTTTTATTTCCGAATTTCGCGTTAAAGTCTCCCAGCAGCAGTTTGACGTCGTTGGAAGTAAGTCGAAGAGAGTCTCAAGGCGGGCGTAGAACTCGTCTTTTACTGCGTCTTCTTTCACTTCACTGGGGGCGTGCACATTGATGAGTCAGAGATTGTAGAATCGAATCGCGCAAAGCTGTTCATTTATGGGTTTGAAGTCAGTAATGTGCGGCTTGAGGTGATTGTTTACTATAAATGTTACTCCAAACTCCTTGTGGTCCGATGGTTAGCCACTTGTAAAAAATTTGATAAAAATTGATCTCGCTGCCAAGCCAATTTATTTCCTGATCTGCAGTAATGCTTAGTTTGTACTTTTCGACCTATTGAAGGAGGGCCTTATCGGCCCCCGGTTTGTTCAGGGAGCGTACATTCCAGGATCCGAGAGAATAATCCGTTAGTCGTTTGCGTAGTCGTCGTTGTTAATCCGTCCAATCCGAGGCTTTTGTTCCAGGTTTCTTGACGTGGAGTGGCTTCTACAAGGACGAGTCGTTAGCACATCACTTAACCCCATTCAGAGGGTGGCCTCGGAGATGGCTGCTTCAGATGGTTTAATAAACCTGCTGGAGTTCACACAACAATGTTGCAGGTCCAACTAAAAAAATCATTCCATCCTACTAAACCTGAGACGCTTAGGTGTTGGTCAGCCATTCAAGCTACAGCTATCTGTCTTTTCTCAAAATGTCTTATCTCTAAGACTTGGCAGTCAGCGGTTTGACCCACTGCCGTTACCATGGGCGCCCACGAGGAGGACTATGGAAGAGGTCTTTTGCCCCCCTTGATCTTGATTGTATCATTATTTTTGTATTGTCCTCGTTAATGCGGAGTCCCAACTACTTTTGCAGCCGTTCAAGATTATGTGAAAGTTCTTCTGCGGCGGTCAGATTTTGAGACATGATGTTGATGTCGTTTGCGTAAGCTATCAACTGGGTTGACTTGAAGAGCAGCGTGCCGCTGGTGTTTAAGTGCCAGGTTGAAGAGCGTCGGTGTCAGTTCATCGCTCTGCTTCAATCGATTACTTGTTTCAAAAAGATCAATCAGCCTGTTTTCGATCCTGACCTGTGAGGCTGTTAGTCGTACTAGTTCTATATACATATAATGACCACATTTATTTCGTGGAACTAAAAAAAGTATTAACTAGGTAATAGATATTAGGGTTAATACCAGTTTGTGGTGTGTTTATATTGACCAGTGCTAAATATGGCAAATATCAGATGTTGGGTTGTCACTTCGGTTTGAAGAGTATTTTAGAAATGTAAAGAACCAGTAGGTTCTTAATAAAAGCGCTTTTATACCGTCGACTCTTAATAAAACATAAATACCGAATAAAAAAACATCCGTCAACAACGAAAACAGAAACGTCAACCTAATCCCAATTTTTCAGTCCAGTACCGCATCGCAACTGAAGCTAAAAGTTAGTCCAATCTAACTAATCCGATACGTTTACACCGTGGTGAGTTAGTTGGGAATAGTTAATGCTTAATGCTGGAACATATAGTAGTTCCGCGATATAAACGTAGTCAATGTAACACTGGAACTTTCCCTTAATCTTGTCAATAATATTTGAGATTGAGTTAATAGTATTTTTCCTTGACTTTTGTCGATTGTTTATTTCGCCAGTCGATGCTTTGTTATGGTCGTTATCGAAGGAATCGTGCTCGTACGTACTTGAGAGAAAGAATAAATTAATTTTTCTTGAATTGAATATGGTTATTATTGCTGAGATGTGAACGTATCTACACGCTTTCATGTACGCAAATGGAGTTATTTAAATTGGCACACATATGGTGGAGTAAAGATTTTGGACAATCTTCTGTCTAGTATCGTGTCTACTATTATTCGAGTCGCAATAATTCTATGTACCTATATGTGTTACGATGAAAGGAATTACAGTAGCATGCTGAGCTCCAGGAAGTGCACTTTGTCTTACGTAATTCAGTCGATGTTTTGATTGGCATATTTATTTTTAACGTACACTTGTAATAGAGTCATAATCCCGACCTTGCATGAAAATCATCATTGCAGACGTGATTAATAAATTAATGATTGAATTTAGTATAAATACATTTTTTCTGTACGATTCATTTGTGATAATTTATTTTGTCGCGCGCCTATTAATTACATGAAATATGTATTCTCATTAAAATCGATTGAGGTTTGTCCTGGCCTTGCCAAAATTGGAACTGGAAAAATCTGGACATGATGCAACAAAGTAAACATTTTTGAATTGCCCGGTGATGACTTTTGATCTGTGTTAGATTTAATGTAAATATATGTTCTAGTTAACAACTCAAAAAAAAAAACAACATTTGGGCAAAGTTTCTGTTTATAAATGTGCAGGAGAAGTACGTTGCTTAAAAAAATATTTGTCTGCTTTTGAAAAGTGGATTCATCGGTTATTAAAAATGAGGAATGCTTTTTTTAATTTGATTTATAGAAAAATCTACTTATTTTTTTAATGATACATAATCTTAATGGCCTCTTTTTCCGCGATTTATTGGAACAAATATTTTTTATGTTCCAGGGGGCATTCGAAGGTAAGACAGTTGATTTATGACTCACAGACGAACAAAGAAATGATCCGATTCGAGGGCGTATCTGCAAAATAAATCTAATTTTATACTTACACGTGTTACTATGGAGAATGTTATATAGTTCCACAACCTGGTAGCGTATTGCAAAAACCGTGTTCAGTACGCCTCCAAGCCACTGACGAGATCGAGACGGTTTTTAGTGCCTAAATGGCTAAAAAAAACCCGTATCCAGGTTTATCGTCTAAAATAGCCATAAAATCATGTTCAGTACGTCCGCGTAGTCCCCCAGTCAGTGACCAAATAGATACGGGATTCGAGTGAATAAATGGTCAAAAACCTGTATCCATCTCTTCCCTTTGTAGGGACTAGACAGAGACATTAGCATAGTGGCTAAATGCCCGTAAATCCGTATCGATATCGTTAATTTGAAAGAATGACAAGTTTTTACCACCTAAAGCGAAAATGAGTTCTGCGGCTGCACTCAAGGAATTTTAGTTTTGGGAACTACAAATTACCGTGTGTGGGTGTAAGGTTCTTACTACCTGAAGTAAAAATGGACTGTGAGCTCACACTTAATTTCCGCTTTAGGAACCACAAATACACCGTGAGTGCATCATTAAAATGGATTCATACAGAATGAGCTAGTTCCCCAGTTTGGAGACGTACTGAATACGGCTTTGTTGCTATTTTAGTCGACAAATGCTCTCAAAAAACGTTCCGTCCGCACAAAGGGGGAAAGGATACCGAGTTTTTGGTAATTTACTCAATTGCCCTAACGCCTTGTGGGGTCTAGCGCGTCAACTGTTCCATGTGGCCCAGTTGACGTTTCGTTGGCATAAACTAGTTTCGGAGATTTCAGTTGCCAGCATGCACCTCCTGCTCCCCCATTTAGCCTAGCCTCCGCCTACCTGCGACAGTGCGGGAGATGCTGTGGTTTATTATTATGCCCCGCAACACAGGGGGAAGGCAACACAAATATCCATGGCCACGAACGTCGTCGTGGACAGGATTCGAACCCGAAGCGCCGGTAGTCAGACTTGAGACTGATGCCTCTACGCACTGAGCAACCGCTCGCCCCTGGGACGGCAAATGCACTAAAAAATCCGTCGTTTTCAGCCATTTAGACACTATTCGTAGCTGTGGTCGATGGCTTGGGGACGTACTGAATACGTTTTTTCGAAATACGCAACCTGATAACCTATTAGAGTTCTTTGCTGGTAAGTCTATAGATAGTTAATCACGCTTGATTCAATCGATTGACACTAGATTTTGATCAAGCGGTTTGAGCGTCTAGGGGCTCCTTTAATGTGCCTGTGGGGATGTCAATCGGTAGGACTAAAAAGAACTCGACGAGGTCCTTTTTAGTCCTGAAATGGGACACACGTTGGGTGCCAAATATATAATGGACGGTTGGTGGGCATCCGAAGATGCTCGTGGGGATGGAGCCTAAGGTAGCATAATGACCATGAAGGTAAGGCCAAATAGTATAGATTCCACAAGAGTTATCACTCCATAGAACTTTCGCCTCTGCCAGGAGATTTGTATGTATTGACAAATTGTATAAACCTAGTATAAACTACACAGTATAGATACACATAAGAGAATCAATACATACAAATCTACCGCCGGAGGCTAAAGTTGTATGGAGGAAGCTTTCTTGTGAAGTCTATACAATTTGTCAATACATACAAATCTCTTGGCAGAGGGGAAAGTTAAATGGAGTGATAACTCTTGTGGAATCTATACTATTTGGTCAGGCCGTGCCATCTGGCGAAGGAAAAAGCCCTTCAACGAGCAAAGCAGCGGCCTATGCTTGCTGTAACTCAGTTCGGGAGACGTGGGCGGGGCTTTCGCCGCTTGTTGCCCCTCTCCTTTACGTATTAATAAAAAAGTATTGGGAAAGGCAACTCAAACATGGGAGGCAAAAATGGGGAATAATAAAAAACTGGGGCGATATGAAATGGTTGGCAGACGGCGCGGATGCCCTCGCGCTCGCATCGGGGTCCGGGTGTAATGGGACTCTAGGCCTCTAGTTTCGTACCACCGATAAATCACTACTCATCAGGTGCTGCCTTCGATCTGCCAGTGTAAGCAGAACTACCAGGATATGGTTCATTACAGGTGGTTCATTACAGAACTTTGTATTTATACAGATGGCACACAATCGTTCGTTGATTGGGTTGATGGCTTAAAGTCGACACACGGGACAACCATATTGGTCGCGAGCATGCATCGAACCACGTCAAACTCGATAGAAAAAAAATCTATTTATTTCCACCTAATATCTATGATATTTGATGGTTCGATGGAAGTTCGATCGTGGTTCTGCGCGATCATGTGTGGCGACCTTTAAATTTTATCCGCAATGAAAGCTACTCTAAACTCACGGTTCCCAGTAAATTTTGTGCTTTAATAGATTTTGTAGTCATCCGTGACAACTTGTCCGGGCAATTTCATTTTCTGGATTGTTAAAACGTTCAAGTTGCAACTACTGGCCTATTGTATTGTTTTAACAGCACCAGTTTTATGAATTGTTCGTAGTATTCCGTAGGTCATTGTGATATTTCCGATCATATCCGTTTACTTACTCGTAATTGTGACAGCAATCTTAACCGTTAAAATTTGATATTTTCGATTTGTTTGCGAGCAACTATAGCAACTAGACACAGGTAGTAGTTCAAAACCAATTGTTGTGTTAAATCGCCTTTGCGAATAAGTTCAGGTAATGGGTGGTATGCATAAAGTGAGTTGAGTGGAGTAAAGCTGAGTTGACAGAATTCCACTCAATTTTCACTATGGAGCGGAAAGTAGTTTTACGCATACAAATTTTTCACTCGATTCACCGAACATAGCAGACTCAGGAATGTCCTCAATAGACTTCACTCTTGAGTATATCCTCATTATTATGCATACCACCCAATATCTTTATAAACATAGAAAAAAATTCTGGTAATACTAGCCCTCCTTTTTAGTACAATTATTTACGAAAACACTATAGCGATGCAATATATGGTATATGATATGATATGGTAATCGTCTATGGAATTGCTCGAGGAAACGGGCTTGAAGCTGTTCGGGAATACAGTCGGCGGTTTCCACAACCACAACTTCCGAATAGACGTACCTTCGAACGAACGTTTCGTGTTCTTCTAAACGATGCGTCCAACGTTTGGTCCAACGTTGGATCCAATGTTTGAATCAAATGATTCGGCAATTGAAGAGACAAATATATCTTCTCAACGGCAACAGCAATGCGATCATTTGATTCAAACGTTTGACAGTTTGGCCGAGTTGTCAATTGATAAATTGAATTGAAATTAATTATCCAGGTGATGGCGGAAGAAGAGGTAGCATTTGGTGCTGCCGCCATTGTGATATTTTCCTGCTCCTGTTTTTTAATTAAAATGATTCTCTACACTGTGTTGATTCCAAAGCGTTCACTAAATTCGTCGTGCCTTGTAGCCGCGCTTGCTTCAAATGTTTCTGCTCAATGGATCGGCAATTGTTTGATTCAAACGTTGGAACGTTCGAACTCCTTTGATTCGGGCACAAAATTCACCAACAGGGCGAACGTCTTCCAATGCGAACGTTAGACGCTTCACATTGGAAGCTTGTAGCTTGACGTCCTGCCACATGATGCTACAGACTATCATGCATGCAACGTTAGAAGGTGCTCGTAGCATCGTTTAGAAGCGGCTTTAGAGAGGCAGATCGAACACCGAACCATAATTCTAGAGAAGGCATTCGTCGTATAAGAGTGAGTGTCACCACAGACTGTCGAACTCGAACACGAACCTGGTGCAAATGTCCTCCGACACACACACACACATTTCACATAGATGTGAAGAAAACCGGTCCACTTGTACTAGGTTCGTGTTCGAGTTCGACAGTCTGTGGTGACACTTAGAAGAGAGGATGGGATTCTTAATCTATTCAACCAGGATCCAATATTAAATACACGAAATGTCGCACTTTAGCTGGATACCCCCCGAATCTTTTTTCTATGAACTTTGACGTGTTTTTTTTCCTCTCCTCCTCACATCTCCTTTTCACTTTTGTGGAGAGCACTATCTTTATTCAGTGTGCCTTGCTGCATTCAAATTCAGCGTAGTATGAGTGTGCGAGTACAAAAAAAAACTATACGGAGAAAAACAAACTCTGGACGACGTTACTATTCATATTGATCTCATTTTCTATTTTAAATTTATGAATTCTGGATAGTACGACTTTCTTTCGCAGATGTTTCTACAGTGCTTCCCAGTCAACTGATTGTTGATATAAGGGATATGGCACTGCTCGGTGTATGGTTCGATGCATCATCATCATCATCGTGGCGCGACAGCCCGACGTCGGGCCTTGGCCGCCTGGATCATTGTCCTCCAATTATCTCGGTCACGTGACCGCGTCCTCCAATTTTGGGAGCCCAGCAGCTGCGCGGCGTCCACACCTACTGAGCTCTCCCAACGAGATCTCGGTCGTCCTCGCAGTCTCGCTCCGTCGACTCGTTCTGCATTCATTACTCTCTTAGGCATGCGATCATCGTCCATTCTTTGTACATGCCCTGCCCATTGAAGTCGTTGTAGTTTGACGATTTTCGAGACTTGCAGCTCATCGTACATTTCATAAAACTCATGGTTGTACCGGATGCGCCATCCATCTCGATCGCAAACAGCCCCGAAAATTCGCCGTAGAACCTTACGTTCGAAAGTGTCTAGCATGTTTTCGGAGGCTTGAGTTAGGGTCCATGCTTCGCAGCCATAGCATAGCACTGGTCGTATAATGGTTTTGTACACGCGGAGCTTCGTGTTTCTGTGCACATGCTTCGATTTCATTATGGGGAGAACCGAGAAAAAAGTCTTATTAGCTAACTGTATCCGTCGCTTGATTTCGTCAGTTTCGTTGGCGTCCCTTGACAGGTTGCAACCCAGGTAGATGAAGTTGTTCACGAACTCGATGTTGAGGTCCCCCACGTTGATGCTCGGTTGTGCAGGTGTCCTTGTCACCGATTGCATCATTATTTTAGTTTTACCCTCGTTAATACGTAATCCAACTTCCTTTGCAGCGGTATCGAGCGTATGCAGAAGTTCTTCTGCGTCAGCCAATCTTCGGGACATGATGTTGATGTCGTCGGCGTACGCTGCTAATTGTGTCGACTTGATGAGCAGCGTCTTGCTGTTGTCCATATTCATGGCCCGAATAACGTATTCCAGTGCTAGGTTGAAGAGCGTCGGTGCCAGTCCATCGCCCTGTTTCAAACCAGTGCGTGTTTCAAATAGATCAGTAAGTCTATTCTGGATCCTGACTTGTGAGACGGAGTTGGTCATCGTCATCTTTGTCAGTCGCACTAATTTTGCTGGTATACCAAATTGCAGCATGATGTTGTACAGTACTCCACGATCGATACTGTCGTATGCCTGCTTGAAGTCGACAAAGATTTGGTATACGTTTACGTTGTATTCCCAGCACCTCTGGAGTATCAGTTTGACTGAGAAGAGCTGATCGGTTGTGGAGCGACCAGGTCTGAAACCGCTTTGATATTCGCCAATGACTCGTTCTGCGTACGGTTTTATTCTATTTTCCAGAATTTTCGTCAAAATTTTATAGGACGTACAAACTAGTGAGATGCCCCTGTAATTCTCACATCGCAATTTATCTCCCTTTTTATGGATTGGACAGATGATGCTTCTGCGCCAATCGTCTGGGATCTCCTCGTTCTCCCATACTCGCAGGAGTAATTGATGTATGGCATGAACTAGACTCGTTCCACCGAATCTTAGCAGTTCAGCTGGGATCTCGTCAGCGCCCGGCGCTTTATTTCGTTTTAGTGACCGCAACGCGAGATCAACTTCCTCTACTGTCGGGGGTTGAATGGGTGGGCCTAGATCAACAATATCATCGAGAGCTTCCTGTGTGGGGATGTTAGATGGTCGGTTTAGAAGCTCTTCAAAATAAGAGGCCCATCGTTTGTTAATACCATCGGTGTCGCTGATGATGTTTCCATCCTTGTCCTTACAAAGGCTAGTCCTGGGTTGGTAGCCGTTCTTAATTGTATTTACTAGTTTGTCCGCTTGTCTGGTGTTCCTATTAGCTAAGTTTTCGTTTATGTTCAGCAACTGCTCGTCAAGGTATTTACGTTTCTTACGTCTAATTATTCTATTCGATATTCGCCGTAGCTCGTCATATTTTTCTCTTCTGGCTCTGGTTCCTCGTTGAATCCATTGTCTGTAGGCCTCGTTTTTCGCGTCAAGTGAGTTTTTGCATTCTTCGTCGAACCAGTCATTTCGCGCTCGCCGGGCTTTATATCCCACGACCTTCTCTGCGACATCCTTGATGGTACCCTTGAGTTCTTCCCAGAACCCATGGACGCCTGTGTTGCTGATGTTGTGTAGCATAGGTGATAGTTTTTCCTCAAGGGCGGTAGTATACGCCACCGCTGTAGCATCACTCAAGAGCTTATCAACCGCAAAGATTTTGGGAGGGCTGATTCTTGACTGGTGCACTGAGGAAATTCTCCATCTGTAGGTCGTCTTCACCAAGTGATGATCTGAGTCGCAGTTTGCTCCTCGATAGGAGCGGACATCCATGGCACTAGACGCCCATCTCCTGCAAATGAGGACGTGGTCAATTTGGTTGACGGTATGTGCGTCTGGAGACTTCCAGGTCTGCTTGTGAATGCGTCGATGCGGGAAACACGTAGAGCTTACGACTAGATTCCTGCTGCAGGCGAAGTCGATAAGTCGCTGGCCGTTATCGTTACATTCTTCATGGAGGCTGTGGCCTCCAGAGGTCCCCCGATGCCAACTTTCATTCCCGACTTTCGCGTTAAAGTCTCCCAGCAGCAATTTGACGTCATTTGTTGGAAGTGAGTCGAAGAGAGTTTCAAGGCGGGCGTAGAACTCGTCTTTTACTGCGTCTTCTTTAACTTCAGTGGGGGCATGCACATTGATGAGCCAGAGATTGAAGAATCGAGTCTTGATGCGAATCGCACACAGCCGTTCATTTATGGGTTTGAAGTCAGTAATATGCGGTTTGAGGTGATTGTCCACTATAAATGCTACTCCAAACTCCTTGCGGCCCGATGGTTTGCCACTTGTAAAAATTGTGTGCGATTTCTTGTCATTAATCTCGCTGCCAAGCCAATTTGTTTCCTGGACTGCAGTAATGCTCAGTTTGTACTTTTCGACCTGTTGAAGGAGGGCCTTCTCGGCCCCCGGTTTGTTCAGGGAGCGTACATTCCAGGATCCGAAAGAATAATCCTTTATTCGTTTGCGTGGTCGTCGTTGTTGATCCGTCCAATCCGAGGCTTTTGTTCCAGGTTTCTTGACATGGAGTGGTTTTTACAAGGACGAGTTGTCAGCACGTCGCTTAACCCCATTCGGGGGATGGCCTCGGAGATAGCTGCTTCAGATGGTTTAATAAACGTGCTGGAGCCCACACAACTATGTAGCAGGTCCAACTACGCAAGTCATTCCATCCTACTAGACCTGAGACGCTTAGGTGTTTGTCAGCCATTCAGGCTACAGCTATCTGCCTTTTCCAAACTGTCTTATCGCTAAGACATTGGCCGTCAGCGAATTGATACACTGCCGTTACCAGGGGGCGCCCACGTGGAGGACTATGGAAAAGGTCTTTGGTTCGATGCATGCTCACGACAAAAATTATTGTCGTGTGTGTCGAGCTTTAGATTAACCACTGATGTAACCATTAATGATTTTTACAACATTTAAATATGTACTTTAGTGACAGTCTGTTGAACTTAACAATAATACTCGTATGCAGAATATATAATTTCGCTGTGCATATGTTAATTTATATTTATATTAATCAGTCTGCGCACATTGATAGCAATAAGTATTGAAAAATACGCTACGGGTTTAATTTATAAGTGAGATGCACCATCACGACACAGCTCAGTCGCTAATCAAACTTATTTGAGTGGATTCGCATACAGTGCAGTGGAGTTCAAGTGACTGGACAATATTGAAAAGGAAGTGTACCTTTATAAAATACTAAGTGAAGTGAAGAGATAGTAGTGAACATAGGTATGAAATAAATACAATATTCTTTGAGAAAATATTTACCGACCTTTCTAGACATGTCTTGATTTGATTTTTTTTTCTGAAGTTTATATCTCATCGCTTCTCAACTTCTATCCATGAGAAAAGTAATGCATAATTGCGAATTTGCAAGGTCAGTGAACTATTAAAGGACGTTGGTACTGTGGTACTATAGTGCAAGTGCATGCCTTGCTTACGAAGGCATCGTGATTATCAGTAGAATATACTCGTATGCGGCCGCGCTTAGTTGTGGCTGGATTTAGCGCTCGTGCCCACGGCAAACTTTTTAGTTCGCAGAAAAACTAAATAGTTTAGTCAAAAAATTAGTACATGGCGTTTTATGAGACCCAGTACACAGGGATTACTAAATAGTTTAGTTTGCTGTGTGCGCCGTCTCATAATCCGCCGTGTGTTCTATTTTTTAGACTAAACTATTTACTTTTTCTGCGAACTAAAAAGTTTGCTGTGAGCACGAGTTCTTAAGCGGATAGATTTTCTAGATTTCTGGATACAGTGTAAAACGTAGAGATTTAATTGCACATGGAGTGGCGAAATTTCAAATAATTCACCCTCTCTCTCAATGATTGGGTTCAGGATTTGCGTCGATTAAATTTAAGATTTCCCCTTTCCCTAATCGTGAATTTTCACCTGAACGACTTTTTTTATTACATAATATAATTGTCAACTTTGAATTTATCTCACCAACGGGTAGCACTGTAATGCTGTACTCCGGTAAAGCTACCGGCAGTGGTCGTGAGAGTCCAGAAGAGTACGCGTATTCCACAATCCAATCTCATAAAGTCATAACCGGTGAGTCAGTCCTTATCTGAGGCATACATACTTGACGTTTCGTTAGCATATAGAAAATTTCGGATGATACAAGTTGCTGGCAGAGCTGTGATGTCAAATTTTTACAAATTATTCGATATATCACTACGTGGACAAGGGATCAGTATTTATATCGTATTCGTATTATTTCTCCACACAGTATCTCTAACGTGTATCTTATTCGAACATAGTTTTGAATTTTATTTAAATACTTAAAAAACACACTGGCTGTAAATACTTTTCGCAAAAATTGACAAAATATTTCAACCGTAGTCCGGATGGCGCAACGGTTAGCACGTTCGCCTTCAACGCACTGGGCCCCGGTACGATTCCGGGGATTTACGTGTCGGACTATGAGCCCACTCAACTGTTAAATGAGTACCCATTACGGGGTAAATAACTCGGTTGAGCGTGTTGCTGATCACATACCTCTGCACAAAAACCGTCACGATCTAGAAAATGAGATGATGCTAACTCATCTCGAGGCCGTGGTTCAAATTGGACTGTTGCGCCAGTTATTTATTTATTTATTTCAACCGAAATTGACACGATAATGCATTTTGCAGCTGGAGCTGTGTGATGTGAATGAATCACTAAAACAAAAAGCTGCTATACTAAAATGGATTCTCCCATCGAGCATCGAGTGGTGTATTTTCCAAAATTCCCAAAGAATTAAACAATAAAGGCGACTTAGGCGCCTATGCAGTATTTTTAGAAAAAAGCGAAGTGCAGCTTCCAGCATCAGTATCGAACGGACAGTCGTAAGTTGACAATTTTAAATGTCGCAGATACATTGAAGCTGTGTTAAAAACTGTAAGAGAAAATTTGTTCACGGTCTGCCGATCGAGTAGCAAAATACGGTGGCATAAAAAGGATATTTTTTCGCGGTATTTGAATGAAGTCGCTCAAGCGGTATTGAGTCACCCGGTTACTCGAGTCTCTGTAGAGAGATTATTTAGCAGCGTAAAGTTGATTGTTAACGATAAAAGATTAAGCCTAGGCAAAAAAAAAACTATTGATGAAATTATGCTTGTAAGGATGAAATGAGATTTTGGTTAACTTTGTAAAAATATCACAAAATATCGATAATAATATTTTTATTTGTACGAATATTTTATCATATTCAAACGCAGCTGAACATATTTTTAAAAATAAATATCGTACTGAAACACATGTTCTCTCTTTATATTTGCATCGGTATCGGATTTTTATTATAAAGATATCACAGTTTTGGTTGCTGGCATACACATCCTCTCCCTTTTTTGGTCGGTTTCTACGACATGCCGGCAAAGGGAAAGGCCTTGGCATTATTCTTACGCCCACACCACAGGGGGAAATGTTAGAATCAGAAATTCATTTAGTTGATTCGGAATTTTACATATTTGGCCCAGAAAGCCATTTAATTGATCTGTTTTGGAAATTTACTTATTTGATCTGGAAAGTTATTTATTTGATCCGGGAACTTATTTATTTGTCTCGGAATTTGACGTACCTGATCTGCGAATGCTATTCACGGAATCATTGTTGCATAATTTGTCTCAATCACCGCTTCTATTTAAGCAGTTTCGCTTTATTCTATTACGAGTATCGACGCCGCTTGGAGAAAAGTGGTTGTGAGAGCGCCACTTTTGTCTGGACGGTTTTGTTGGGCACTATTTATCGTTTCGCTATAGACGATCGAATCAAACGATTCGCGACCACCACGAAACCACGTTAACTTCATACAACGTGCGGAAAAAAAATTCTTCCCATTTCCACCATTCTATTGAAATTTACGTGGTTCGGTGGTGGTCGCGGACCATTTGGTTCGACGTGTGTGTCGAGCGTAAGTCACTCTCACTGGAGAATGAATCACTTTCGATCGGATAAATCACCAAATATTTATAACTAAGTGGAAGTTATTAAATGTAGCTCTGAATTGATAAAATCCACTGTCACACTTAGTATTCCTTTCAGGGTCGGCGCCCCAGCCGACCGCCTGTTTCGCCTTAGCCTTTGACCGGCCCTGACCAGGCACTTATTATGGGGTTATTAATAATATGTATCATCATATGTTTAGCACTTAGTAGCAGGTCGCGAGATCTCCTGCCTAATTAAAAAATACGTTATATTTTTATGATCATAAGTTAAGGTCTTAAAATGTTTCGATTTTTTGTCTTGATAGCGATACCATGCCCCTATTCGATTTTTTATTTGGTTTCATTGACTAGATAAAATCACACTGATCTCATGTTGAGCGCTGAATATTTCCAAACTTTTTCGACCATTTTCGATTATTGTCTATTGTAAATCATCACTGACATAAGAAGAAAAATCTTGCGGTAACCTTCAGGTAGTTTTTGATAACCTTAAGGTAGATTAAAGTGGCCTAAAGTTAAAAACGTTTTCAGTGTTTTTGTTTGTCTTCAATTTCATCAAACCTGAGAGATTTGGACTACTGCACTTCATACTTACCGGCGGTATAATTAGCGCAGAACGAATATTCGTTGCCCAAATTGTTTTTTGTTGAATCATCATCATCGTGGCGCGACAGCCCGACGTCGGCAGGCGGCCAAGGCTGCCTTTTGTTGAATAGATATGTATTAGGTTCGTGCAGATAAGTCCGGTATTTTTAACAGCTGCTTTATCGTTAAAATGTTTATCTGTCAAAAAGTGATCCAAGTGAAATGAAGAAATTTTAATCTGTTGGCGAGAGGTCTGTTGAATATGGCGGGTGAGGAAGAGTCTCATAGCGCAACTCGTTCAATTTTTGGATCGTTGTTCTCGAAACATGCGGTCGTACATTGTCATGAAGCAGTATAACTCCATCCCTGTTGACTAGTCTAGTTCGTTGAGCTGTCAATGGCCCCATTTATACCGTGGAAATAAAAGGAGTATTAACTAGATCATACTAGATTTAGTTCTAGTTCGTGGTGTGTTTATACCGACCGGTACTAAATATGACAAACGTCAGATGTTGGCTTGTCACTTGGGTTTGAAAGAATTTTATAAATATAAAGAGCCCAGTAGCTTCTTGTAGAAAGCGCTTTTATACCACCGGCTCCAACAAAACATAATCCACAAAAACAAGCGTCAACAACGAAAACACAAACCTGATCCAAATTTTTTAGCTCAGTACCGTATAGCAAGTGGAGATAGGAGCTAGTCTAATCAACTAATCCGACATGTTTACATCGTGGTGAGTTCGCTGGGATTAGTTAATATTAAAACATAGTTCCACGGCATAAACGTGACCAATTTCTGATGCAGTTTAGTCCAGTTGAGAGCAGTATTTCTCAGCATTGATGATTTCGCCAGGTTGCAGGAACGAATAGTGGATAAATCCAGCTACAGACCACCAAACAGTCACCATTATTTTCTTTGGATAAAGGCTTGGTTTCGACAGGCCATGTTTTGCTCGGTAAGAGCATGCGAAACCCACTTGTCAAGCATTTTCACTTTTCCAAGTTGTAAGTGGGGGCAAACTGTCGAATGGTTCACGCCTAATTTCTCCGCAAGATATCTTGTGGTTTGGCGGGGGTCAGACGCCACTAATGCACGCCGCTCATCGTTATCCATCGATGGTCCTGGGTTTCCACCCGGCTCATTTCGGAGGTTCATATCTCCGGATCGAAATTTTTCGAACCACCGCTGAGTGGTTTGTTCGTTAACCGTATCAGATCCAAATGCGCTGTTGATATTCCTCGTTGCTTCCGTTGCGTTGTGCTCTAGATTAAATTCGTAAAGGCAAAATAGTCGTTTTTCACTCGCTTCCACTCGATTTTTCTTTTTCCGAGTCCGAAGCGTATATACCCTAGACTTGTACAGACCTAGTGGTGATACCAAAAGTACCAATTGGTAACGACCACATGCATTAAAAGTGAGTTTCCTATATGGCCAGTTTATAGGGGAGGTTGGCAATTATTCAGGAGGATCTTGACCATAATCAAAATCAATTAACTAACCCATTCTACAAAGATTTGTCGAATTTTTCATGTCGCTAGCTTCATTCTATCGAAAGTTATTGCTTATTTGAAGTTTCACTCGTAGAGGAGGTAGGGGTTCCTTGGGTCGGATCTTGCTCATCATTGCCACCAACAAATAAGATCATGCTACAAACATTTAAACAAAATTTCAAGTCTCTAGCTTCACTCTATCGAAAGTTATCGCTTATTTGAAGTTTCCTTTGTAGGGGGAGTAGGGATTTCGTTGGTCGGATTTTACCTATTTTTAATATTAGCCAACTGGATCCTATAACAAACATTTGACCAAAATTGTAAGTCGCTAGCATTGTTTTGTCGTAAGTTATCGCCAATTTTAAGTTTCATTTCTAGGGGAGGTAGGGGCTCCTTAGGTCGGATCTAACCCATCTTGAATACCAACTAACCCGGTCTCACTTCAAGCATTTGACCAAAACACCAAGTCGCTGGCTTAATTCTGTCAAAAGTTATCGCTTATTTGAAGTTGCATTTGTAGCGGAGGTAGGGGCTGCTTGGGTGGGATCTTACCCATTTTCAATACCAGCCAAGTAGATCTTACTAGCAACATTTTGTCAAATTTTCAACTCCATAGTGTCATTCTATTGAAAGTTATCGTAATTTAAAGAATATTTAATTTTTTTGAAATTTGTAGTGGAGGTAGGCGTTCCTTTGATCCGATTATGCCCAACTTACTAGAACTCAAGCAGCTTCTTACCCCAGGGTTACATGCCAAAAATCAGGTGTCTACGTCAATTGGTTCAAGAGTTATAGACAAAAAACCCGAAAAGTAGGGTAGTACGGGGCTCTTTGTAAGAAAATTACCGTTAGTATTCAACTGATCCATTTTATTTTTCCAGGAGGGTAGAGGATTATCCTCACGAGCAATTTACCAAAGCTAGAGCTTTTCATGTTTATTTAATCGTGAGTTATAGATACATTTAATTATTTTACATATATAGGAGAGGTAGGCGTTCTCTTGGCCTGATCATGCCCATTTTCAATACCAACCAAGTAGATTATACTTCCAACATTGGACCAAAATTTCAAGCCTCTAGCTTCATTCTATGGAAAGTTATCGTGCGAACGGACAGACAGACAGACGGACAGACAGACAGACATGGCTAAATCGAATCAGGAAGTGACCCTGATCATTTATATAAAATATATACATTGCTATACCTCCGGAGCCTCCTTTATGCCCGGTTCACATTATTCCAGTAACCAATCCAGTCCAGTAATCTAGTCCAGCGCTGGATTGCTACTGGAATAATGTGAACCGGCACTGGACATCAATCCAATCCAGCAATCCAGTCCAGCAATCCAGTCCAGTGACTGGATTGTCCGTCTACTTTTTGATTCCAGCTCGCCCAGAAATCATTGTTACTATAGTTACCGAATCAACAACACACTCACCGGACTACTGGACTGGAATCATGTAGACGATATGATCCAGTCCAACACTGGACTGGATGGCTGGACTGGATTACTGGACTGGAATAATGTGAACCGGGCATTAAGGTGTTACATATTTCCATCGTGACAAAAACAATATACCCTATACTAAAAGTCTAGGGTATAAAAATCGCAGCCACATTTATGTCATTGCAAAATCCGATATTTCATTTGCACCAACCTAATTATGTACTGTGAACTTCACATACATGCATTATATTGTAGTAGTACTGATGTGATGAGTAACCTGAAAAAGAGATTTAATATGAAAATGTTCATATATATTTGCAGTGATAGAAAATGGGTGTAAAAGGAAAACAGATTGCTGTGATTGGAGCCGGTATGGCTGGAATTTGTGCTGCTAAACATGCACTTCAGAATGACATGGAACCGACAGTATTTGAGCAGGCCAGTCAGCTTGGCGGCACTTGGGTCTACACGGATAATGTTGGCAAAGATCAATATGGCCTTGATGTTCATAGCAGTATGTACAAGGGATTACAGTAAGTATGATTTTTATACCCTAGACTTTTATTTTTACTGAAATTAGTGAGGCGAATAGTGCGTTAAATGAACTTGAAGGAGCTGAATTCATTGGTTCTATAATAGCAACAATCACGAATAAAATGAATCATTTCTAGCACAAACCTTCCAAAGGAGATAATGGGGTTTCCTGACTTTCCTATTCCCGACAAAGGAAGATCTTACATTCCATCTCGAGAAGTTTTGGAATTTCTGAATTTGTATGCGGCGAATTTTAAAGTAGTAGAACGAATCAAATTCGAACATTGTGTAATTAGAGTAAGACCCGTCGATCAACAGTGGGAGGTAATTATATTATTTCTTTTTATATTTTTTTAATAAAAAATGCAAATATACATTACCAAATATTTATTTCGTCAGATAATAGTAAGAGATCTCCCAAACGATCGTCTTTGTACTTACATCTTTGATTATGTGATTGTATGTAATGGCCACTATCACGCACCAGTTAATCCAGATCTACCCGGAAAGGATATATTCAAGGGAAAACAAATACACAGCCATGATTATCGCTCTCCCGAGCCGTATAAAGGTGAGATTATATTTTTAAAAATAGTATACTACTTGCCCTAACTCCTAGTAGTTATTCCTAACAGACTTAAGTTGACGTTTGGTTAGCATAAACTAATGGCGGGCGATGCATGTTGCTAGCATTTACCTCCTGTCCATTTAGCTGCATACTGCGACAAGTCGGGAAAGATTGCGGCTTGTTTTTATGCCCTACACCACAGGGATAAGACAACACAAATAATTATGTGCGGCTTGGTTTTATGCCCTACACCACAGGGATAAGACAACACAAATAATTATGGCCACGGCGGGACTCACAGCCGGTGAGACGTCAGGCTGAAGTTTCACACCACACTGAGCTAACATCTCTAAAATATTTGCTCTTGAAAATGTTTATTACAAAAGGAGTTTTGCAATTTTTAGAAACTTAAGTACAATAGCGGAATTTATTTATTTATACTTATTTAAATTAAATATTCTACAGATGAAACTGTACTTGTTATTGGAGCGGGTCCCAGTGGTATCGATCTTGCATACGAAATTTCACGTGTAGCAAAACGTGTAGACTTGAGCCATCATCTTAAAGAGCAGCCCGAAGCACATTTTCCGCCATGTGTAACATTACGGCCGGATGTGGCGCGCATTACCGAAAATGGAGTCGAATACGTCGATGGCAACGCCCAAAGCTACAGTGTAATTCTCTATTGTACTGGATATCGCTATACATTCCCATTCTTAAGTGTAGACAGTGGCGTTAGTGTAGATGATAACTACGTTCGCCCAGTTTACAAACACATTATAAATATAAGTTACCCTACAATGGCATTCATC
Organism: Chloromyia formosa; assembly: GCA_964017055.1. Classification (NCBI taxonomy): domain Eukaryota; kingdom Metazoa; phylum Arthropoda; class Insecta; order Diptera; family Stratiomyidae; genus Chloromyia; species Chloromyia formosa. The sequence continues at coordinate 31,956,662 of OZ024815.1, read as the reverse complement.
GGTCTACCTTTTTACGCTTGCGTTTCACAATTGTTCGATATTCAAGTTCGTTTCGCTATAAAATTCTATTCAGGAAAGAAAGAATTGCCATCACAGCATGAAATGACGATGGACACTGAACGGGATATGGAAGAGCGTTGGAGGCGTGGCTATCAGAAAAGACAGGCCCATATGATGGGAAGTGAACAGGTGAATAATCATAATATGAGTGTTATTTAGTTTGATAATTTCTCCATTTGAACCTTCTTTGTAGAGTAAATATTACGATGATCTATCGCGAACCGCTGAGATTGATAATGTCAAACCGGTGATGGTGAAATTACACAATGAGATCAGCAAGAGGTATTTACACGACTTGGTTAATTTCCGGAAAGATAATTATAAGATACTTGATGATGAAAATTTTGTAAAAGTAAATTAATAGGCTTATAAGGATTTTCCCTAATGTAACTACGTTATGTATGTATGTATTATATTATCAAATAATAAGTTCAGTAAAAGTAAAAATGTTAAGTGTAAAAATGTGTTGTAATCTTTTAAATGTCTGTACAGTATGCACGCTGTGCAAAGGTATAATACGGTCAACGCGATGAGATTTAGGTTCGTGTCTAGATAATACTGGGTTCGTACCAAGGGCAATATCACCTTAATCATTGGATAAATGCAAGTCGGGTTGTCGCCGTTACACCCAGAGCAAGCGAAGTGAGCGTTTATGTTTGTACGGTACTGAAGGCTGTGATCTCTTAGGCGTTGTGCGAGTGTAGCAAGACTGTTGATTCACAATAGTCTCTTGTGTATGCTTAGAAGATTTACTATGAATACTTGTGGTCTAAAATGGTGCCTTTTGTGAATAATTTATTATAGTGCGAAATATTTTTTTTCTTGTGGGCTCCGCTCGCTCCGCGCTTAATGGTTCACCCTTTGTATCGCACCATACAACCCGGTTTGACATTCTATCCTATCCTATTTTGCTCTAGCACCTAGTGGGCCATAGCGCGTCAACTACTCCTACACCTCACTATACTTGGTTCTGGACAATGGAACGCATCTGCCTCCACGATTTACTCAGCGAAGCACACTCTACTGCCACAGATCAAATAATACCTTTTTTGAATAAACCTTATCCAATAGATCAAATGTGTGCACTAGAATCAGTTCCACATGAGTATTTAAAACGCCGGCGCCATGAGTTTCTAGGATGCCCTCTTGGCCGGCTTTCATTGGGAACGGGGTCCCATTTCATGGCACGTCCAGCAAGGCAGTTATCACACTACCGCAATGTGTGACCTTTGTGTCATTTTCGCCCGCGTATCAGTACCAAGGAGGAGAACAGGCCCAGCTTGGTCTTAATACTGAGATAATTGCTTTGTCAGATTTTGAGCAGCATACCGAATGCGCTTTTAGCCTGGTTGATACGATGAGCGATGTCTTGCTCCGTAACGCCATTTTCAGCAACAATGCTACCTAGGTAGACGAATTGCTCCACCTTCTCCACAAGTTGTCCATTGACACATTGATGGATTTCTTCTCCTAAGAACCTTGGTCTTGTTGGTGTTAATCATTAGCCCAACCGTGCTCGCCTCCCTCTCGAGATCTCAAGTCATCGCGTCTAGATTCATGAATTTGTGCATCTACCCTATGGTGATGCGCTCGGTAGCCGTGAAGTCTCGATCACTATCCTACTACTATGTATCTATCTAGAGAACTTGGGTTCGATTCCCGGTGTTTAAATAATGATCTGCCTATGGGTATTATTAGAACTCTCACAGCGGTTGTTGTTGTAGTGGCAGCTGGTGTTGAAGAGGTTTGGCAGCCTTTGGCCATTGCTGATGAACGGGTCGCTCCAGTGCGTAGAACTGGTTGCCGTGGGAGGGGTTACCTAGGGGGTGCCGACCCTGAAAGGGCGCCAATTCTGAAAGGGTGCCCAGGGGCAGATGTGCCCTATTGCCCAGAACCGAGTACGAAGGAGTAGTTGACGCGCTATGCCCCCCTAGAAGTTAGGACAAATTAGTATTAAATCTTTAAAGATGTGTAATGGACGGTTTAGTGGGCATCCGAAGATGCCCGTGGAGAGGGAGCCTAAGGTCGCATAATGACCGTGAAGCTCGGGCCGCGCCATCTAGCGAAGAAAAAGGCCCCTCAACGAGCTAAGCATCGGCCTATGCTTGCTGTAGTTCGAGAGCCGTCGGCGAGGTTTCCGCCGCTCGTTGCTTCTGTCCTTTACATATTTGCAATAATTCATAGGTCTGGGGAAGACAACAGGGAACAATATCACGGAAACGTGCGAACACATCAACGGTTATCTTGAAGAACTCAACTTGTTCTTCGTAAGCAAGAACCTAATCGTCGCAGCGTTTAAATCCTCGGCAACTCTATATACCGCCCGGACGAAGGAAGTCAGGATGCAAATTGGGATCTCGATTGGCAATCATCCAATTCCTACCATAAACTATCCTAAAATTCTTGGAGACAGTCTGGAGAATATGGCCACGCCATCAGCTCATGTCTAAACCGCGTGCGACAGAATGCGTAGTAGCAATCAAATCCTCAAAACCTTGGCCGGGAGCACCTGTGGCGAGGACAAATAAACTCTAATGGTCACGTATAAAGCTTTTGGAATGAAAATGTGGTCACAGAATCTCTGTGACACACAGTGGAAAAAGTTTCAAGCGTGCCAAAGTGCCGCTTTTCGCACTGTCACCGGCTGCCCCCTGATGTCACCCTAGGACCACCTACATTAGGAAACCAAGATGATGCCTTAAGAGGCCACAACAAGCATCTTACCAAACAGTACCTGGTAGGTTGTTACCGGAGGTAGCACCCTAACTACAACCTCATGGACAAGACGCCGCCGGCTAGAGATGTTAGTCACGACTTGAGGAACCTAGAAAGAGATGTTCAAAGCTACAAAAGGGTACCCTTTGAAAGCAACGCACACAGATCAGCCATTGCAGCGATATAGTACATCGGGAGGAGGTGCTTTCATCGATCGCGGGCTTAGGTTCAAATCCAGTACTCTCAGCCATACCAAAAACAATATTTTCGGAAGTGGAAATGCTTCCAAGAGCATCGAGAGTGACATTCGCCCAGTTTCGGTCATGCTGGTGTTCACAACTTAATTCTTATTTATCCCGCATTAACCAGGACGTACTCAAAATCTGTCCTGCTTGAAATGGAGCACCTCATGATGTGGACCACATCTTCCATTGCCAGATGCACCCACGCACCTGACTCCCAGATCGCTGTGGGAAACCCTATAGAAGCGGCTATTTTTCTATCCCTCAACACCGGGGACGAAGACGAATCGTAAGCGTGTAACACACTAACACACCGAAATTCTACCATTGCTACAACAACCATTATAATAAACCAATAAATTATTTTCTCAAATGTTGGACATTAAAATAAATTAAAATAATTTTTTTCTCTCTCTCGTGTAAAATCTGGGTTTTATCAGTTAAGAGATAACCTTTTGTCAGCAATGTACAGGGTGTCTCAATTCCATCGGACAAGCTCTTCACCACGCGATTCTTTACGCATATCTGGATCGTAGGTAACACTTAATATAATAATTATGTTAACACGAATTAATCACAACATAAATGCTTTTTATATAATAAACTAGTCCGAAGCGTAAATGCCCTAGACTTGTATACAGACCTAGTGGTAATACCAAAAGTACCATTTGGCAACGACCATGTACATTAAAAGTGAGTTTCCTATATGGTCAGTTTGAACTATGTGTGTGGATCCAATGAGAAGTTTTATCGTTCATCCATTCGGATTTTGTATATGTATATTTGAATTAACGTTTATAGGGGAGGTCGGCGTTCAGTCAGTAGGATCTTGCTCATTCTCAAAATCAATTGACAAACCTACACTTCAAATATTTCTCGAATTTTTCAAGTCGCTAGCATCATTGTATCGAAAGTTATCGCTTCTTGGAAGTTTCATTTGTAGTGGAGGTAAGGGCTCCTTTGAAATCATTTGCATTGGACACCAGAATGGAATACCATACCGTTCGCGACGAAAAAAGTTCAATCTGGACGGTGCTGATGGGTGCCAGTATTATTGGCGTGATTTACGCAAGGAGAAGCAGATTGCAATCAGCCGTGCCCGATGACCGTGGGGGTGGGGACGGAGCGTAAGGTAGCATATTAACCGTGAAGGTCGGGCCTTGCCATCTGGCGAAGAAATGGGCCCCTCAATGAGCTAAGGAGGTGCATGCTAGCAACTGCACTTCCGAAAAGTAGATATGCTATCGAAACGACAACAAGGCATAGAAATGCCCCTGGAGGGGTCAAGGCAATTAACATGTAACAACGAGCTAAGCAGCGGCTTATGCTTGCTGTAGCTCAGTTCGGTAGGCGCGGACGGGATTTTCGTCGTTCGTTGCCCCTGACCTTTACGTATTACAAAAATTCATAGGCCTGGGGAAAACAACACAAACATGGGAGGCGAAAATGGGGAATAGTAAAAAAATGGGTTACTCATCAGGTGCTAACATCGATCTGCCGGTGAAAGCAGCACTACTAGATCAGAATATGGTTCATTACAGGGTTTATGCAAATGGGCGCCAGTTTTCTGATGTTTCTGAATTGTAAAGGGCGAAAAATTTATCAAGATATCCTGGGAAATCTTGTTCAATAGATGCCAAATCGAATTTACCAATTCATTCAGTAACGGGGTGATCCTATAAATTATTAAAAATAAAACTCATCATTTTATCATTGATTGTTATTCATATTTTAGTGAGTTCCAAGCCAAAATATGACTTTTTATAAATAGTTTCATTATAAAATTGTAAATGTGGATTTAAATACTGAATGACAATAAATCTGGCTAAAACTTTTTATTTGTGGCTTCAATTTCCGTGGAATATTACTATTTTTGGGTGAACCTATTCCAATTTCAACCACTGTATTTGTGTAACTATGGTCTGCTTACAATTGATGGCAATAAACACTGTACGGTACGAGTCCAGCGGATAATTTATAAGCAAGATACCCTATCGCAATAAAGCTGAATCGCCAGTCGATGGTTAATCTTATTCTAGTGCACTTACGTACAGTGAAGTGGATTTCACATGTGAATAGGAAATATTCAATAGAAAAGTGTATCTAGGCAATATAAAATACAAAGTGCAATTGAAGTGAAGAGATAGTGCTGATTTCGGGTATACAATAAATATATTTTGAGAAAACATTTACTGAATTTGACTGCTGCTGAATTTTACGGTACATTTTTCAATTTTCTTAGGCGATAATTTTGCAATAAATAAAACCGACGAGTGTATCAGTGGTTTCCGAAAGCCCTGATAAATGGATCATGGATTCATCATGGATGAATTGACAGTTAACGGCAAATGTTTTACCGGAAGAGAAATCATTTGGAGGAGTAATCGAAAAAGCCAGATCTGTGATCCATTTATCAGGGCTTTCGTAAAGCCGGCCAATCTCATGTAATCTGGATAGCACAGCGGTTAGCATTGTTGACTTGTTAATATGGGCACATGGTTCGATTCCTACTAATATCAGTTGTAAAAAAAGCAAAATATAAATTATGAGCGTAAAAGAGCATCTAAGATAAAAAAGATTAAAAATTATCTAATTAAAAAAGAAACACAACGATATAAATTTTATTTTTCTTGTTTGTATGCTCCAAAATATCCGTTGATAGGTGGTCCGAACACCCATAGTTTTCGAAACATTCAAGTATAACAGAAAAAAGGACCCCCTCTCTCCTACACTTCTCGACCCGCTATCAACAGAGATCAACCGATAACAAAGCAAATCTGTACTCTAGTATAATCAATTGCAATTAACATTGCAATAAATTCTTAGCGATTTTTTACAACCAATCAGCTGATGAATATTGGCCTTGAGACGTAGGAAATGGATTGGGATACTCGACTGTCGCATATAAGAATCATGGGGCTCTGCAATACTATGAAAACAAGGAACAACAAAAAAAATCAAAGGAGAGCTTTCTCCGAAGAAAAACTGCTCCACTCGCTCCCCGCTTCTTTTTCTGAAAACTGCTCCACGCTTTTCGCTCCGGCATTTCTTGTCCGCTTCGCTCCGAATGCCTGGTTGGTATGCTTCACTCTTCACAATATAGCATACACCGTTGATAGAATTGATGAAAAGGATCAGCAGTTGTCTGTCTTTTGAAAGTATTAAGATGTGTATGAATCAACTAATGTGCGTTGCTTCCAACCGCCGAGCATCTTATCTCGCATGAAGATAATTAACATCTATGACAATAAAAAACGAATAAAAGATAACAGAACATCGTGGTTGTTCGGTCAAATCGCAATTTGAGAACCCAGTAGGAAAAATAGTTCTGAAAGTTTAAAAAACACTCCAGCTTCTTACGCACTCTCCTCCCATAAAAAAAATGAAAAGTGAAAAGATAGTGTGGAAAGTTTTTCAAAAATCCAAGTGATCCATTGCACTTCTCAACAATTAGAAAAAACACGCGAACTCGAACAGCCTTTTTGTTGGGTTCACACTGAAGCCAGATCACTTGATATACTGTTGTATTTACGAAGTACGTCTCTCTTACGACACACACTGTACTAAGCTCTACCATAGTCTCGATCCATCCATGAACGAGTTCTGTTGAGTAGACTATACCTATATAATACGAGTACAGTGACCTGAAAAAATGTTTAGTATCAAAACCTTTGTGTCTGTTTACAGTGAAAGAAAATGGGCGTAAAGGGGAAACGTGTGGCTGTGATTGGAGCCGGTATGGCTGGAATTTGTGCTGCTAAACATGCACTTCAAAATGACATGGAACCCACCGTTTTTGAGCAGTCCAGTCAACTTGGCGGCACCTGGGTCTACACGGATAATGTTGGCAAAGATCAATATGGACTTGATGTTCATAGTAGTATGTACAAGGGGTTACAGTAAGTACGATATAATCTTGTTGAATTAACAATTAACGTCAACACCAATTATCATGCGAAAGCACGATACATATCAACAATCACTAATCAAATCAATCATTTCTAGAACGAATCTTCCTAAAGAGATAATGGGGTTTCCAGACTTCCCTGTCCCAGATAATGGAAGATCCTACCTTCCATCTCGAGAAATCTTGGAATTTCTGAAATTGTATGCGACGAATTTCAAAGTGAAAGACAGAATCAAATTCGAACACTGTGTGATTAGAATAAGGCCCGTCGGCCGAAAGTGGGAGGTAACTATTTTATATTATCACTTTAATTTATGGTCAACAAATACAAATGTTTAATGTTTATTTCAACTTATAGGTCATAGTAAGAGATCTTCCAAACGATCGATTTTGCACCTCCATCTTTGATTATATAATTGTATGTAACGGTCACCATCAGGCGCCAGTTTATCCCGATATACCTGGGAAGGATATATTCAAGGGGAAACAATTACATAGTCATGACTTTCGTTTTCCCGAGCCGTTTAAAGGTGAAATATTAATTATAAGAAAACTCTATTGGGTTTGCAACAAAAGTAGCTCTGTTTTAGATCCGTTTTTTTTGCGCTTGTATCCAATGCAGTTCAGAATAACGAGACATATTACACAAACGAGAATTTATATGATGCTACCCCGGTGACTTATTTAGTCTAAAGGTGGAAACATACTTGCGTCCAAAATCCAAACTGTCCCGCGTCCAATCCAAAATCCGTAGAGTGTGGAGTGCAAGTTAACAGCTCCGGAATCCACCGCAGTGCAAGTTGGATATTCAGGCAAAATCCGAACTTAAAGAGTCAAATTTTGTTTATATTTGGTGTTTTCAGTGTTAAAGAACAAGAACAACAAAGAAAACGTTTTTACATGTTGGCGGCCACCAACACAATTGCAATTGACATTGACGGTGCGTGAAATTAGATCGAATGAGTGAAAATTGAGTTCGTCGAACTTGGCTTTTAAAACGACTCGCAATGGATTTGGATTCCAGTGTGTGTCCCCGAAATTTGGACGGGGGACATTCGGAGTCCGTTCATTTTGTCCCGCGTCCAAATGGACGCTAATTAAGATTCACCCTGAATGGAATATAAATCTATTTTCTTTCTATTTTTTCTTTATAACTCTGTTTGATAAAAGATGATGCGTCAAAAAGTCGTCAAATTTCTCTTCCAGAATAAGTTAATTATGTCATCATAACGGGATTTAAAAAACTTGATATTGATAATTAATTAAATGAACTGCTAATGTTATTGAGATAGGAGGTGCATGCTGGCAACTGCATTCTCCGAAACCAGTTTATGTCAACGGAACTTCAACTGGGCTACATGGAACAGTTGAAGCGCTATGCCCCACAAGGGCTTAGGGCAATTGAGTATTGATGTTGATGGTATGGTTTCTGTCAAACCACTCCACTTCATGCTTTTACCCTGTGACCTGCGCCATTTTTTAAACCATTACTGACCTTTACTCTGCACCACACTATAGATAGAAGAGCTTTACGCACGCAGATGAATTTATTCAAAGTAGATAGTATTGACAGAGCGAATGGTTCTTTAAAATATCCAACTAAATTTAAATAATATCAACCATATTTAGTTTAAAGACTTTTTGTTGAACTATTACAGATGAAACCGTACTTGTGATTGGAGCCGGTCCCAGTGGTCTCGATCTTGCATCCGAGACTGTACGTGTAGCCAAACGTGTAGATTTAAGTCATCATATTAAAGACATTCCGGAAACGCGTGTTCCACCAGGAGTTACTCAACGGCCGGATGTGGCACACATCACCGAAAATGGAGTGGAGTTCATCGATGGCAACGTGCAAAGCTACAGCGTAATTCTCTATTGTACTGGATATCGCTATTCATTCCCATTCCTAAGTGTGGACTGTGGCATTAGTGTAGATGATAACCACTACGTGCGTCCAGTTTACAAACATATAATAAATATAAATCACCCAACAATGGCGTTCATCGGTCTACCTTTCATCGCTTCGGTTTCACAAATGATCGACATACAAGTTCGTTTCGCCATGAAATTCTATTCTGGAATGAAGGGTTTGCCATCACAGAAGGAAATGATGGAAGACACCCAACGTCATATGGAGGATCGTTGGAGACGTGGTTATTCGAAGAAACAGGCTCATTTATTGGGAAGTGATCAGGTGAGTAATCGTGAAGGCTGATATTTGGTTCGATAATTATTAGATGTATGAAATTTCTTTGTAGGACAAATATTACGATGATCTATCACGAACAGCTGAGATTGATATGGTCAAACCGGTTGTAGTGAAATTGTATAATGAGAGTAGAAAGCGGATGTTAAACGACTTGGCCAATTTCCGCAAAGATAATTACAAAATACTTGATGATGAAAATTTTGTAAAAGTTAGTATAAAAGGCATTTCCCTAGTGTGAAGTTATGTGAATATATTACCGAATAATAAATGCAGCAAAAATTGATAAATTTATTAAGTATAAAATAAAAATGTGTTTTAATTCTTTACCTCAAAACACAGTTGGAATTTACTTATAATGGGCGAGTTTTCATGACGGATCTGTTTTCAGAGTTTTGGATCTTCTTTTCTAACTTTCTTAGAAACGTTTTTCTAGTGCAGGTGGTCGCCCGGGGGCACCGGACTTCGTATGGGGTGAATTTTATCAATTTAGGGCTGAATATAATTGAATTTGTAGTCCGGATGGCGCAACGGTTAGCACGTTCGCCTTCAACGCACTGGGCCCCGGTTCGATTCCGGGGATTTACGTGTCGGACTATGAGCCCACTCAGCTGTTAAATGAGTACCCATTATGGGGTAAATAACTCGGTTGAGCGTGTTGCTGATCACATACCTCTGCACAAAAACCGTCACGATCTAGAAAATGAGATGATGCTAACTCATCTCGAGGCCGTGGTTCAAATTGGACTGTTGCGCCAGTTATTTATTTTATAATTGAATTTAGTCATAAATATTTCGCGATTTATCCGATTGAATGTGACTCTCACAGTTCAAATATACACGCGCGAAGAATTCGATTTCGAATCTTGGGCTTCATTCTCCAGTGAGATTGAGATGGTGACTTACTGACAATAACTTATACCAAGCAAAACCGCGTCGATATTAATAAGAAGCGAAACCGCTTGAACAAAAGTGGCGATTGCAAACTCACTTCACACTGACGTGTTCTGCTATGCGGTCGCCAGTTTTCAGTTCCTGCCGTGTCGAAATTATGTGGTAGACATCTTTTTATTTGTGAATTTGTGGAAGTCGCAAGGAACAAATTCAATTCAAATATCTGACAGGTCTGTATGGATCATAGCCGTTTGTGAGACATATGATGGTCACTGGACCATGTTCCTGATTTTGTTATTTTGGGATCGCGACCAATGATGCCTGTTTAACAACTCGTTGATAATTTGTTTTGATTTTTGTGTGTTAAAACTGATAATTAGGTAAGTGATAGAAGTTCGAATTCGAGCCAGTTTGCAGTTATTTGCCATTTGAATACTCAAAATCTCCAGTGTTTTAGTTCAGAGCAAAACTTAGTTTCAATTCTGAAATGATACTGTTGCGTGTACGGAGTACGTCTCTCTTATGACACACAATGTACTAAGCTCTATCATAGTCTCGAACCATCGATGACAAGTACCAACTGATTCTCGAGCCATCTGGAGTCTTTGTTGACTAGTGGAAACCCGAGTCTAGAACCATCTCGAAGCAGGGAAAGGAGAATAATCGTTATCCGCCGTTAAGAAAAAGTTAGAGCTAGTAGGTCGTTGGTTGTTAGTTACGCGTGTGTAGTGCGTTTAGTAAATAAAGTGTGTGTGTTTTTCAATCGAAGTGTTTTCATTATTCACATTATCCAGCACAAGAATATCTAATGAACCTGGCTTCGGTCAGAGGAAACATTACAATACTTTATTGATTATTGCTCACACCTTTCGAGCAAAATGATAGAGCTTGGGTTAACAACAGGTTTCATCAACTTTAAGTTGATGTGCCCAAATTTAAACGTGGAGTTTACGTTTAAAGTTTTGCCATTTGAATGAATGGCGTTGCCCCCCCCCCCCCCCCCATATTTGGATTGAGGGGGCAAAAAGTGCCTTGCACGGCTGGGAAGGTTATAGCTTCCGTTTTTTGGGATGCACGGATGGCATAATCTTCATCGATAACCTGCAGAAGGGAAGAACAGTCACAGGAGAGTATTATGCAGCGTGGACAAACTGAGCTACAAAATAAAGAAAAAAAACGGCCACATATGGCGAAGAAAAAATTTCTGTACTATCATGATAACGCACCGTCACACACGTCCTTGAAAGCGATGGCCAAATTAGACCAATTACGATTCGAATTGGTTGCTCGCCCACCGTATTCTCCAGACTCCAGCTCCCAGCGACTATTATTTGTTCCCAAACGTCAAGCTCAGGGAAAGAGGTTCAGATCGACTGAGGAAGTTATCGCGAAAACGGAGGCGTATTTCGAAGGCTTAGACGTTTCGTAAGAAAGGGCATTGAAATGTTGGAGAATCGCTATACCAAGTGTATCGCCCTCGAAGGCAACTATGTTGAGGAATAAATATAACTTTGCCCCAAAAAGCTTGTTTTCATTAAAAATCCTGGGACTATTCAGCCTATGTAGTAATAATGACCTATAGATAACAGATAAAAAGAAAAATAAGATAGCTGATAAGTATTTTCAGCAGATGTGATAAAAGTAATTAAAACACAGAATAGAATGTAGAGAAAAACAAGACTATTGATTAGAAAAATTCAAACATGTTTAAATACCGTTGTTGTATAGAAAACAAGTCAATTCTGATGTAGAAACGTAGTTTTGTATAATAAGTGAGTGCATCTACATATAATCAAAGATTTTTTGTTCAGTTTTGAGTTGAACAAGTAGTAAACTCATAATTTGCCTTTGTCTGCGATTATATCCATAGTCTGGGCTTGGTAGCAAAAATTTCAGAGAAGCCGGTACGAATCTAGCGGACAATGGCTGCATTCCTAGAACAACAGCGATGAGAAGCGATTAGTGTTGCATGGTATTTTGTCCTAGAGACGCTTGTGCTGAGCTAAGCGCTTCCACTTTCAGTCAGCATAAAATTTCCTCGCTTTTCTGGCTCAGCGCAATATTTGACAATTGCGACAATTGTCAAGTTGCCAAATTAAAAAATGCCTGTTCCATCAAACTTTGACTCTAACTTCGGTTGTGTTGTGTATGGTCGATGGTCATGTTTTTCACATGATTGCCAGACTTTATTGTGGGAAGGAAAACTTTTACGATATTTTGTGAAATTTCGAATTTTCTGTCAAATGCCAAACTGAACACGGCATTTGACAAATGAGACAGACGGTTCTAAAACACCAAAATAATCTCAATGTGCTAGTCAGCAATTGTAAAGCGCTGACTCAGCGCTGGCGTTTTATGAGCACAGCCAATTTATAACATGAGCGCAACGACTGAGCTGTCTCACAAAAGTACGTTGTATTGTAACATACAGCTCAGTCGTTGTCTAATCTTCACCAAGTGCGTACATAAACGGAAGCTTTTAACGGAGCGGACAATATTCAAATAGAAAGTGTATCTTATCTTTATAAGGCAATTTAAAAGATACAAGTAGAGCAAAATAGAACATAGGTATGTAGTAAATATATACTGAGAAAATACATATTTACCGATTTGAATATATCTAGCTGAATTTACTATCCGCTTCTCAACTACCCTACCATTTACGTGAAAATTACTAATTATAGTGGTAAACTCAACAAACTATCGCAAATATTTATACTATTTAGATGACATTAGTCCCTAAAATTACGTTTACACTATCATTACTTCATCTGCGGCTTAATCTGGGTGTGGTGAGTTTAAAATTGTATGTATTTGACAGCTGCATATTAAATCAGCCGGCGCAGATGAAGTAATCAGGGGATAGTGTAAACGTAATATTATAGTCATGATATGACCTGCTCCTCTTGCGGTTCAGGTCGACCTACTCCGAGTCCGACAACGGAGTAGGTTCAAGAAACTAGGTTCGTAGACCTACTCCGTATATGAAACGAATCTGTCGTCCGTCATGGAGTTGGAGATGGAGTGAAAGAACAGAAGAGTGGGTGAACTAGGTTCGTCGAAGTCTGTCGTAATTGTAAATAAGAGAATAGAGAACTGAACTAATGGCTAGATTAGAAGACATATCTACATATCGCTAAATTGCAGTGTCGAATAAAATGGATTGTATTTTCAATAGGATTTTATTGATATCAGGTGGAGTTGAGCTTTTATGGCCGGTTTACATTCTCGCCGAGTGGACAAGGCGAGTGTATTCGGCGAAAATGCTCCAGGCAAGTAGCCTCGGCGAGGTGCGCGTTCACATTCTCGCTCGAGTACGAGTCACGACTATTATTCTGTTGGGCAATGACAAACAACTGATGGTGCAGTAACATACGCGTTCCCATAGGGAAATAATGTGCGCACTTGTGAAGAGCGTTTACTTTAATTTAATTGTTACCAACCACATGTTGCATGTTATTTTTGCCCGTAAACCGTTTGTGCGCGTTTAGGTTAGGCGAAACCACTCACGTACCCCCCTAACAGATTTTTGCGGACTGATTAGCTGTTTCTTCGAAAAAGGGATTGCCGTTCAGAATCTTCTTTATTTTTTCCTTTGCTATTTTGACTTCAGATTCGATTTTTCCGACAAGATTGGCCGTGTTTTTGAAGAAAAAAGGGTTGCCGCTCAGAAACTCCTCTATTTTTTTTCTGCAATTCTGACTTCAGATTCGCAATTAGCGACCAAATCGACCTCCTACCAGTTTTTTCCAGCAAGATTGGCCGTGTTTATAAAAAGTGTTGCCATTCTGAATCCCCCATTTGTTTTTTTTACAATTTGGATTTCAGAATCGCAATCAGCGACCTAAAAAACCCTTTACCAGCTTTTTCCAGCAAGATTGACTGGGTTTTTGAGAAAAAAAGAGTTACCGCTCAGAGACTCCTTTATTTTTTGATTTTTTTGCAAATTCTGACCTCTGATTCGCAATCAGCTACCCAATTGAGCGCTTATTTTGGTGTGTAAATATCGGCTCCTTGCTCTTCTTGGTGCCACCTAGATGGATAAAAAAAACGTAATTAAAGTGACTTACCCATGATATAGCATCTTACTTGCCAATTCATATTACGTGATTGTAACGAAATCTAAAACTTAGAGGGGGGATAAATTACGATCTGATATTTTCTCCTTCCCCACTGTTCCCATTTTTTTTTAAATTTAAAGAAAATGGCAACCATTTAGTTTCCGGGGCCCGAGCTGGGGAAACCACTTTTCACTTGGATTTTAGTCTCTTTTTACTCAGGCCACTCTAAAAGTGTATAATTTGCAAAAAAAAATTAAAATTTTTGTTTTAAGTTTTTTTTTTTTGTGATTTATACTGAATGTTTGGTATATTGGAGGCATGGAAAATTGAAATATTAACAAATCCCCGTGCGTGGGCTCCGCTCGCTACGCTCGCTCCGCGCTTAACCTTCAATATCGCTTCGCTCGCTCTGCGTGCAAGAGCTTTTTGATTGGTTTTAAACGTACCAAACATTCAGTATAAATCATTAAAACAAAAAAATAAGGAAAAACAAAAATTAAAAACTGAAATAAAAAAAAATAAAAAAATTAAAATAGCGATAAAGGACAAAAAGTCCGAGTGAAAAGTGATTTTTTCACCCCGGACCCCGGAAACTAAAAATATCTCAAAATAGGTATAAAATGTATTATGATAGTAAAGTCAAAAATATGAATGAGAAAGAACTATCTATTGGGGATAAGTTTATATGGTAAACAAACTCAACTAATACCGAAACATCAGAGTCCGAGACCATTTTTAATTAGAGATCAAGATCAAAGTAATCAAATTATCAATTATAAATGACACTAACAAAATCATACGATGCCAGTGGATTAATGGAGTCATGAAACGTAAAGAAAATCAACTCCGCCCGGCCAAATCACTTGATCTGCCAGATTACTGGTGTAATAAAATACATATTGGTTAAAACTTGTATTAATAGTTCAACTTTTATCAATAACCTTAAAACAATTATTATTAAGGCGTTTGCACGTGCCCGTATCTGTTTGTAGTGAAACAAAATGGGCGTAAAAGGAAAACGTATTGCTGTGATTGGGGCCGGTATGGCTGGAATTTGTACTGCAAAACATGCACTTCAAAATGACATGGAACCGACCGTTTTTGAGCAGTCCAGTCAACTTGGCGGCACCTGGGTCTACACGGATAAAGTTGGCAAAGATGAATATGGACTTGATATTCATAGCAGTATGTACAAGGGATTGTAGTGAGTTTGATTGTTTAAATTGAAATGAACGTGCAAAACAGAAAGCAGAGTTAATGATTATTACCAATTATTATTATTTAATATATATAATACAATAAAATACATAATTTCTAGCACGAACCTTCCAAAGGAGATAATGGGCTTTCCCGACTTCCCTATTCCCGATAAAGAAAGTTCTTACCTTCCAAATCGAGAAGTCTTGGAATTTCTGAATTTGTATGCGATGAATTTCAAAGTGAAAGAACGAATCAAATTCGAACATTGTGTGATTAGAGTAAGACCCCTCGAACAAGAGTGGGAGGTAATTATCTACTATTTTAATAAAGTCGATAAATAAATTTTTTGAAATGTTTATTTCATCTGACAGATCATTGTAAGAGATCTTCCAAACGATCGCCTTTGTACATATATCTATGATTATGTAATTGTATGTAACGGTCACTATTCCACACCAATTAATCCCGATATACCTGGAAAGGATTTATTCAAGGGGAAACAAATACACAGTCATGATTATCGTTCTCACGAGCCGTATAAAGGTAAGATATTGTTTTAAAAAAAATATTCGTAATTTATTTAACTAAGTTAGGTTAACAAGGCTGCTGTGCAGAACACAGCGTGCATAGACAATCACTGGGTCCGTCGTTATATCTCAATGCCATAAGAGTCAATAAAGTGATGTAGATGACCAAAACTTACGTCCTTCAAGTCATCCAGGTCAAGAAAGTAGAGGGAACCTGGAGTAACCTTTCTTCTACTGGCCAGAGCCTCCTCCTCGTCCTCACAGCTTCTGTAATGATCACTGTAAGGAAGCCGAAGACGCCTAGCATACTCACCTATCAAGCAATGCCCCGTAATGATCTCCATAACCTTCCTTTGATGCCTTCTCTCCAGCATTAGCAGCCCTGAGGAACGGCTAGGATTAAAGGTCACGCAAATCTGCCTTGTAACATTGTATGTATTGTAATTCCATATGGTCATTCGATATTGGCACGGTTTAGTGCGTTTGTCTTGATTAGCTTCTTATTGCATGCTGCAATAGGTTTTTTGACAGGGCGAAAACACCCTATGTCCACATTGGCGGTACCCACCCGAGCCAGCTCATCCGCCCGTAACCACTATGCCCCAGAATTCAGCACAAAGTGATGTTGAAAAAGTCGTTGAGCTCCTTGAAAGCAGGATGGCACGTCACTACGGTTTTCGGGGTAGAAAGTGCAGCGTGCAGGGATTTTATCGCCACCTGACTATCGGTTTAGATAGTAATAAGCTACTACATTATAACTCAACCAAGCCAAGATTTTGGCAATTGCAGTGATCTCTGGCTAGAAGATACTTGTAAGACGGAGTGACAAGCGAAAATCCCGTCTCTCTGAAAAGATACCACCGCCCACACCTTCTTCTGTTTTCGAGCCATCCGTAAAAAAGCTCACAGCTTCCGACTCTGAAGTACTATCCATCTCCCACTCTTGTCGCGAGGGTATAAGGCTGGTATAGCCTTTGTCGAAAGAAAACGACGGAGAGATGTCATCTGTTTCTTGTTGAATATCAAGATTGCCCAGTATAGCCGAGTGACTAATAGTAGACACTTTCCAGTTTCCACTGCCCGGTCTCCCGAAGATGGATGGCCGTAATGGCTGCCAAATGCTCGGCTAGGATGTCCAAGGGAAGCAAATTAAGCAGTAGGTACATCAAGAGCAGCAGTTAGTGTGGTCTTGAGAGCACCAGTGATGGAAATACAGGATAATCCTTGAGGTTTGTTTAGTAGAGTCCTATAGGACGCTTTGTTGAGTGCCGTCCACCAAACTACAATACTACCCCATATTAAAATTGGGCGTATGACTGATACGTACAACAAAAAGACCACCTTTGATCGCATGCCCCATTTCAAGCCAATAGCTTGCCTGCAAGAGTATAGAGCAACTGTTACTATTTGCTCTCCAAGATAGCTTCCTAGCAAATATAAGTCCCAGAAATCTGGATTTTTCGCTATGGGCCAGTCTTATCCCCCCAGTAATCAATGTGTGGAGTTTTCCTTCTGGGGAAGAGAAGAAGCTCTGTTTTGGTCGGGTTGATGATGTTGAAAGATGTTCAAATTAAGTTCATCGTTGATATTAATCGCGGAAGAGAATAGCTCGCGTTCCGTTGTGTTAAGATGTTATGGAATTAGTATATGAGTATAAGGAATTGCATAGAATGTATCTGACTGAACGGGTCGTATCTAAAAACTAGACTTTGGCAAAACGTTCGAAAGTTCATAGTTATGTTGTCCGTTAAAGTTGACAGATAACTTTAACGGACAACATAACTATGAACTTTCGAACCTTTCGATTTGTGAAGACGTCAAAGTAGGTTTAAGTTTAGTGTGTAAAATTGCACAGAATGTAACGTCCCTTCTCCTCTCGTGCGTTATGTGCACTTATACGCAAATCCCATTAAACCAACTTTGACATCTTTGTGCAACGGAACGGATTGGGGCTTATCTGTTAAGTCCTTCAGTTGACTTTACAGATCGGGGCAATCTTGCTATCCCAATTTTATAAGGTGAGCGGGAAGGAACGGAACGTAACGGGACAGGGCAAACTGTTCTTTATGAATGTCATAGTGTCAGGCTCCGAAATTTAAATTATTCCAAGTCTTCCTTTTTTCTGCTTTTACCCTGTATATTTCACCCGAAGCATTTTTTGAGTCATAACTTACCCTACCTTTGACTGGACAGAGGAGCAAAAAACGCACATAATGAATATTATTAATCTATAGTATAAGGAAACTCTGTTTTTTTTTTCAATTAATATCGCACATAATAGCTGAGTTTTTTATTCGTACAGAGCAGAGTAGAGCAGCTTAAGCGGCAAAAAAAACAGTCAAGAGCAAATTAGGGTAGTGAACACGAAAACGGGGCAAGTTTTTGCTGGGAGTGTGTCTTGGTTTAGTTAGAATTCAAATGTCAACTCAAATATCAAGATAATCCTTAGTACATATACAATCGGACAAATTTCCTTTAGGCAGCAAAATTATTTTGTACGCTTACTATTCCATTTTATCGACAGGAAATGAACTTTATGTGCTTCCCAAACTGTAAACTGTTCGAAAACTTCGACACCTGCGCCGCCTGCATTTCAAAACGCAGCCTACTACTACTAACGGAGCAGCATTCTGGCACTGACATTTTATCCAGATCAAATTGTTAGTGTAATTGTGTGCTCTTAACCTGCTCTGCTTTGTATGATGCTTGAAAAAAAACCCTGCTATCGTTTACTTATATTAGAACCAATAGCGAATTTATAGTATTGGCAGAAGGAATGTGATTCCTCAAAATATTAAACAAATTTTGTTTATTATCAACCATATTTAATTTAAAAACTGTTTGTGAAACCCATTGCAGATGAAACCGTACTTGTGATTGGAGCCGGTCCCAGTGGTCTCGATATAGCCTGCGAGATTGTACGTGTAGCGAAACGTGTAGATTTAAGTCATCATCTTAAAGACAAGCCGGAAACACTTTTTCCACCACTTGTAACTCAAAGGCCGGACGTGTCCCGCATTACTGAAAATGGAGTAGAATTCGTCGATGGCAATGTTCAAAGTTACAGCGTGATTTTATATTGCACTGGATATCGTTATTCCTTCCCTTTCTTAAGTGTAGACTGTGGCGTTAGTGTAGATGATAATTACTACGTGCGTCCAGTTTACAAACACATTATAAATATAAATCACCCAACAATGGCGTTCATCGGTCTACCTTTTAACGCTTCTGTTTCACAGTTGCTCGACATACAAGTTCGTTTCGCCATTAAGTTCTATTCTGGAAAGAAAGATTTGCCATCACAGCAGGAAATGACCGAAGATACTGACCGCCATATGGAAGAACGTTGGAGCCGTGGCTATGGAAAAAGACAGGCTCATATGCTGGGAATTTATCAGGTGAGTAATCGTAAAGAATGGTTTTTGGATTAATAAGTATCTATTTAAAATTTCTTTATAGAGCAAATACTACGAAGATCTATCACGAATAGCCGAGATTGATAATGTTAAACCGGTGATAGTCAGATTGCATGATGAGAACGGCAAGCGGGCTTTGAACGACTTTGTTAATTTCCGCAAAGATATTTATAAAATAGTTGATGATGAAAATTTTGTAAGATTAAATTAGATGGCTTTTAAGCCTTTTCCGCTAATACAAAGTTTATCGGATAATAGTAAATATTTTAGTGATTAAAAATAAATGTGTTTTAATTGTGTACAGAGAACACAATTCGTGGCAGAATGGCTTAGAAAGACCGGGGGTTCACAACCCTGAACCTAGAGCGCGTTATTTATCTTCCATTTTAATGATCATCGTTTTTGTGATAGTGGATTCAACGTACGACAAAAACCACATCTCCTTAACTGAGCTTCAGCAAGCACAGACCATTGCTTAGCTTGTTGTTGTTGTTCTTCATGTGATGGCACTGTTCGACCTTCACAGCGGTCCACATGGCAACCTTAGGATTCGTCCCCACGGGCATCTTCAGGTACTCACACAACCGTCTATTACACACGTTCATTTTGTTGTGGTGCCCTGACAAGTACCCCACAATAAGTTCATCCTATCTATACGGTTCGCGTCGATAACACTGAAGGGATTGATTAATACCTTCGATTGCAGCAGTCAGTTTGTTCCAGTATTGTTATATTTTGTTAGCAGACCATTCTCCATCCAATCTGCGTGATGGGTGGAGCCCATCCAAACAGATCGTGGTGCTTATGATCAAAAAGCCAAAGACCAACTCCTTGTTCCGCTATTGACCCATCGGTAAACCACACTAAATCGCTCCTGGGTAGGTATGTATAGATACACTGCGTTTCACTTGAATAGCACACTCTATACATTAAATTTCTTTTCTTAATATCTTTTGGAAAAATAAAGACAACAGATATTTTGTATTTTTTATTTGAAGTTTGATTAACAATCTTTAATTTGAAATAAAAAGAACTTAAATTTGTTCAACAGTTTTTTTAATTAAAATCTAAGAAAGTAAAAAACCAAAGAAATAGCGCATGAATTCGGTTTCACTTGAATAGCACACTTTTTTTTAAACTTATATTAATTAGCTTTTTATGCATTGAAGATAATTTATTATTGTTCAGAATGCGATTGAAATCCTGATGTGATACGACAATATCCCACCCACATGTCAATATAAAAGTGCTCAATTCCCAATACCAATAAAATTAGTTTCCAACACCGATGACAGTTGATATTTTAAAATGTTAGTAAAATGTCAAAAAAATTACGGATGCTTGTCAGTCGTTAACGTATAATCGCAGTTTAATTTATTTTATTGTAATACACAGAGCCATATAGAAGGAGATGAAACCTCCATTTACTGTACACTAAATTCTGGACGTAATTCCACCACATACGAACTAGTAAAAAGTAAACAGAGAGACACACGCCCTCCACTGCGCAACACCCGCGCAGTCTATATAAAAGCACAGGAAGCACAAAAGATGTCATCTCCTCTCCTACTTCTCCTATTGGAACATTAACATTCCAGTCTGTATTTCTGCCGCGGAGCACCCGCCCGGTCCATTTAGAAGCACAAGAGATGTCAAATTTCCATCCCCCTTCCTACTTCCTCACTTGGGCCGAATTACTTCGTTTCTCACGCTCTTTTTCATTTCCTCTGATTCTCTCTTCAAAGTTTTAATGTTAAATGAAATCTCATCCGCGTCAGTATACAAACACTTTGGAGATTTCGGAGCAGCTTCGAGTCCAGAGTAAACGTAGTATGAAGGCCATGACTTAATCCCAGATAAAGTCGTGCAATATAAACGTAGTGAACACTATAATATTTCGAAATATGTACATTTCATTTGAGTCTTTGGCTAAGTTCTTAACACACAGCGGAATCGCAACATGCTGTGACAACAGTATCGAAGCAGCATTGCAACACATTGGCTAATTTCATATCACACAACAGTTGGCATACTGTTGCCAATTTGTTTTATGAACTCTCTCCACTTAGTTTTTGATGGACGCAACATGCTGTGAAAAATGTCATTTTCTCCATCACAAAAATTTCTCCGCTGGCTAGGACCAGAATATGATGACAATCCTGTAATGACACTCGCGCTGTCATATTCATACGATTTTTCGTCAGTAGTCAATTTTGAACTGAAAATTTGACAATTGAGCCTTTTTCTTTCTTAATGTAGGTTTACAGCCTGCATTCAGGAATCATCATCGCTCCCTAAGCGGTCCTTCCCCTCTTGAGCGCTGTGGAGTGCTACTGTCCCAATGTCTGGTGAATGCAATCGCTCCATGGAGCCGTTACTGCGCGGCTACTTCTTATGGCCGTAGCCAGACCCGTGCTGAGGATAGCTCAGCACCCCCAAGTTTTCTCCGAGCACCCCCAGATTTTCTCCGACCACCCAAAAACTGACATCAAATATTATTGAACACAAACTTTAAGTTACGCATTGTAAAACGGTGGTTTATTTCAGTTTTCGTTTTTAAAATATACATATTGCGTAGAAATACATAGTACATATGTACATATACTACTTTTGGGTAAACATTTCGCTGTGAAGTCCAACTTCTCATATATTTCAAGAAAAGTAATTCTGCGTTTTTGTTATACGATTATGACAAATATTGTACAGATGTACCCTTTCTAACTAGAAAGAATACGTCGCGTTGCAAGTAAATTGCGTTGGCTCTGCTAGGTACAGATTTAGTTCGTGATAAGAACGATTTGGTGCAATTACAAATTGAGTAGTGTTCTTTAAATTGTGAAATAGGCACAACGTAATTATAACATTATAGTTTCTCGTATTTAAGTAAACGGCGACACAACAAATATGAGTAAACGTCCCTGCAAAGAAAACCAGCCGATTAAACAAAAAAAACTGGATTCTTTCTTCGGTAAGGAAATTATAAAAAGACAAAGAGAGTTGATAACAAAAACAACACTTGTCCAAATGTGAAAATTTTAGAAACGCTCAAATATGCTTTTACAGCTTGTTTAGAAAATATTTCCGCATGAATTCGAACCTCTTATTTGTTAATTTGGGACAAGTGCGGTTTTTGGAACAAACCCCTCACTTGCAATGGACGATTTTACGATAATAACGTTAGCAGTTGATTTTAAGATTGCTAATAAGTCTGGATTTTATTTCTCCAGGCGCCAAAAGCGTTAATTCTTCCAATACTAATCTGCCAATACTAAAACCAGCAACAACTAAGGTCGTAGCAACCACTTCATCATCTTCAACGATAACGCCTGCATCAATTCCTATTTCAGCACCATTGAGCCGTAAGTTTCGGTTTTACTCTAAAAATAATAACATTCTAAATGTGTTATTTTTTATTAAAGATAGTAGTAATGTTGAACCGCCATTTTCAAACATACCGGCCAAAGTTTGTAGCGTTGTACCGCCGGATATTACAGCAAAAGGATCGGAAAGGGCCAAGCAACGATTTGAAGGTTACACATTTCCAAAACAAATTGATGGCAGATCATTTCAAACTAAATAGTTGGCTCAAAACATTTGACTGGCTCGAATATTCTAAATTGAAAGATGCTGTATACTGTTTCCCATGCCGTGAATTTGGGGCTATAAACGCTAGTGACATTTTTTGCACAACTGGATACAACAATTGGTCAGCGGCTCTTGCTACAGGAAAAGGTTTAAAGAAGCACGATCGAAGTAGTTCACATCTGTCTGCTATGCTTTCCTGGAAAGAACATTCTTTGAGAGTGGCTAATGATAAAGAAATTTCAAGCCTTACTAATAACAACGTTCTTATGAAACGGCAATATTATGTCAAAGAGATTATTTCAATAATTTTGTTTTTAGCCAAGAACGAGATGCCTTTTCGCGGCAATTGGAATGAAGAAGAAAATGAAGAATCAGGACTGTTTCAAAATCTTTTCAAGCACATGCTCGAAAAAGATGAATACCTAAGAAAATGCCAAGAAGCAATGCCGAAAAATGCCTTGTATACATCGCCGCAAATTCAAAATGAATTAATCAACACTATTGCGAATAGCCTGCGTGAAATAATTGTCAAAGAGCTAAATGAATCTTCTTATTTAACATTATTGGCAGATGGTACAACAGATCGAAGTGGAGACGAGATTTTTTCAATTGCATTCCGACATATTGTTGAAGGAAAACCAACCGAAACATTGATGTCATTCGAAAAGGCTGAGGACATAACAGCCAAAGGATTGTGTAAACTCACTATCGATCGGCTTCAAGAACTGGGCGTCGACTGCGATAAAATTTTGAGTCAATGTTATGATGGCGCGACTGTAATGAGCGGTAGATGGGGTGGAATGCAATCCTTGATACAAACTCATTTCAATCGCAAAATACCATATGTTCATTGCGTAAATCATCGACTTCATCTCGTTGTGGCCGAAATCGAAAAGAAAGATTACAATTCCAAGATTTTCTTCGATCATGTCAAAAAAATTCACGATTTTTTTAGCCGCTTCAAAGTACGCAAATTCTACGAAGGCACCAATATTCCTCTACTCATAGAGCAACGTTGGTCGGGACACTATAAAGCAATAGTTGCAATAAAAAACAACTTCGATCAACTATTAGAGTCCTTAGTAAGAGTGAAGGAAGGTACCGGACACAACCTTAGTGCTGATGATGTGTGTTTAGCTGCTGGATTGCTTGATTATATGGTGAAGGAAAAATTCATATTTTTGCTCGGTTTCCTATGCAAATTGTTGGGAATTATAGAACCAGCAAACAAAATTTTGCAGTCACGTGACGTTGGGTATCGTAGAGCAATGCCAATTATTCAGGCGGTGAAGAAAACAGTTGAGGATTTACGGACTGATGGAGCATTTGGTAAATTTTTAAACGAAGCAAAAGAAAAACTCAATACCATTGAATATCATCCGACTCCAAGACCAGTCAGAATTTGACGTCGATCTTGTCACCTAAACGAGTCCATTATATTGGCTACGCTAGGAGAAAGAGATCTGGATGATCACTTAGCCTTAAAGCGCATTTATTTTAAAATTATTGACTGCTTCCTTTTGGAGATGAACGTACGATTTGAGCAAAATTGTCACATTCTTGAGGCTGTCGAAGCTGCAAATGACTTTCGTGGAGATAACTTTGACTACAATGCTTTGCAGCCATTAACAAAACTTGGATTAAAATTGCCATTACCAGAAGAGCTCTCTGTCGTAAAGACATTTTTAAACAACGAACAAAACAGTATAGGTTCGGTAGAAAAAAGCAATTTGCAAATACTTTTTCCCGTTAAGACCGCCTTCCCAACAACTTATCGGCTCTTTGAGGCAATAGAGACATTAGGAAGCAGCACAACTATTAACGAATCATCATTTTCTGCGCTTTCAAGAATAGACGCAATTCGGCGTTCGTCTATGACAGATCAACGATTACGCGATCTTGCATTTATTGCTTTTGAAAAAAAGAGATTGAGACTTAATACTGATGATATTTTGCGAAAATTTGCTGAAAAAAAAACCCGAAAATTTCAACTCTTTTAATTAATCATTTTGTTTTACATTATAACTACGAGTATAACCACTAATGGAATAATCTTTATATTAAATAAATAAATAAAAATAAATATAAATTATGTTTTTTTTTTTATTATAAATTGAGCACCCCAACAACATTTCTCAGCACCCCCAACTGACCGATCCTGGCTACGGCCGTGCTACTTCTCCTTTTGAGCGAAAATTTTCCACGCTCCCTTGGCTTGGAGCGTGATACATTTTTGTTTTCACAATTCGCATCACAGATGGTGCGCGCGTCATATGTCATTTGATTGAGTGTTGAGTGTTTGAGTGTTTGACAACACAACGTCCTGCGTGTTATTTTACGGGAATTTTGCAGCAAAATTACAATTAAAAGGTGAGTGGTGTTTTCATTAATTGTATATTTGTATAACCCGGCCAAACCAAACAATTTAAACAGACAGCCGTTAGCCGTTTGTTAGACATTTGCCATGTCAGCTGATTGTCTCAAATTCGATATGTAGCCGGTGTATTCACAAAACAGGTGTGTGACGGTTGTGACAGGGAGCAGTCGCTCCGTGTGACATGGAGGGGAGATGTCGCTACGTAGCTGCTCAATGTTTTGTGAATGAGCCCAAAGTAATAAGGCAGCTGGTTACTTGGTTTGAATTGTCAAAATGTCGTATTTATGGAAAAGAAGGAATTCGGCTTTTTTCTTATCGATTCATTTGTCTATATACAAGTACTAACTAAAAATTGATATTTTTGTCTTTGCTCATAGGCTTGTACACATGTAAGTTGAAATATGTACCGGAAATGCCTTTTTGACCGTTTTATGTACTAAACCAATATTAGTACATAGTACCTTTGGTACTGTTGTAGTACAAAGCAGATTAGCATCCAACTTCACTTTTGTGTCGATTTTGTTGTCGGCACTATCGCTAATTGTCAGAAGTTTGGAAAAATCTTTTATTTGGATCGCAAAAGACTTGTAGGTCCGCAAATATAGTGTTGCTATTTACATAAGTGGAACGCAAAGTTCTTGGCTTTCAAAAACAGTTCGACTCGTAACTTTGGCATTGAGTTTCTGGTTTGCTAGCAGAATGGCAAAACCGAGTGATGCACACTTGCGATTCCGTCGCGAGGGTGAGGTAAGTTATAGTGATAATGCGGAATTTGACTCTTCAACATGGGTGCATGTTGTTATCTCAGTAGTTCATGCGTTCGTAATTTTGGTTCCCAGAGATGTTTGGGACAATAGCAATCGGAACATTCAGTTCGTCATTGCTAATACCAGTCGCTCATCTTCCGCGCATCTACCATGAGACGAGCCTGTAATCAAAATCTTATTTAAAGTGGCTTAGGACATCTTTAGAATTCCCTTTTCGGAAATTGATTACGATGGAAGGAAAATTGTCGAAGAAGAATGGAGAATGTGCCTCTTAAACACGAACAGTTTAGTGTGGGGGGGTTGAGCTGCTCTAGCAAAGAATATGAAAATTTCCATGAAATCATGAGTAGAGCGACGTAAAATATACGGTATTTCCTCCAATTGTCTCGGTCAAATGTCCACGTCCTCCAGTTTCGAAAGCCCAGTAGTTGTACGTGCATTGCACTCATTTTAATTTGATGATATTCGAGGGTGTACTTCAAGTTGCTCAAAACCCCAATTCACAAACTTCCGAAGACACCCGGTCTCGTGGATTTAAATTGGAATTGTTTGTGACACTTGGTTTCATTCTGCACACCAACTTAGTATGCGTCTGTAGCTTAGCTCGGTAACGCACCGGGCATTTTTTGCTACTCGAAACACGGTCTCTGCGGTTCGCGCCCCGCAACGGGACCAACTATTTTTTATTCTCAAATTCCCTCTGAATTAATTTCTCCGAGCTTAGTGGTTTCGTATGGATAGTAGCACTCATCAGGTCTTGCATCTTTGCAGCTATCCATGTACAAGACGACCACGAAAGTGTGAGAATTCTGTTTGTATAAGCCGTGAAGGCGTGATTTTACTTGAAAACAAGACACCCGGTCTCGTGGATTTGTTTCCTGGATCTTTTACGGGTCGAGAGATCAGTTTCTTCTTTCGTTATCGATTTTGTGTCGTGTAGAGTGCATGTGGTACGAAATGTATTCACCACACCAAATAGCGAGCTCAGTTCATTGATTATAAATAAATAAATAAATAACTGGCGCAACAGTCCAATTTGAACCACGGCCTCGAGATGAGTTAGCATCATCTTATTTTCTAGATCGTGACGGTTTTTTTTTTTTTGTGCAGAGGTATGTGATCAGCAATACGCTCAACTGAGTTATTTACCCCATAATGGGTACTCATTTAACAGCTGAGTGGGCTCATAGTCCGACACGTAAATCCCCGGAATCGAACCGGGGCCCAGTGCGTTGAAGGCGAACGTGCTAACCGTTGCGCCATCCGGACTACTCATTGATTATAAGGTTCATAAAAATCCCGTTATTTTCTACATGTGACGCGAATTGAAGACCGATTTTCAAAAGCTTGTGTTATATGAAAGCGTTCATAACGACTCGCCAAACAATACTGAACATGAATACCAAAAAGAAAAGAGAACTGCTTGGTTTGAAAGATATCCCTATTGGAAAATTAGTGCAACAACAAGACTAGATAGGAATTTTTAGAGTAAAACGTATCTAGGCTGCTTTAAGAGCTTTTTAGACAATAATTTCAATTCTTATTTCCGCTGCGATACTATTGTTTCGGAGACTATGTTCCTTCTCCTAATTATTGTAAATCCTAATTAAAATCTGTTAATTCATCTATAACTTTCTTATGCTACATTTTCCTTCTTAAACCTAATTATCAACTACCTGCTAAGTACTATCTGTCCCGAACTCGATGCGCATTTTTTTCCTGCTACCTTTCTGCACATCTAACTTACTAAGGCCCCGTTTATCCAATCTACGAGCGCCACCGCGATTTACAAATTCACATTAAATTTAAATGCAATCTCGCCGCTCCTGCAGCGGCAGAGACAGCCGCTGCGGTTTGTTCCATTTAAATTCAATGTAAATTTGTAAACCGCAGGTGTTTCTAAATTAGGCCTAAGCTTGAGTCGGATATCCGCATTCTCATCCGTAATTGCGGATTATCATCATAAAAATCAACGCCCTCATTATCATTTACTTAAAATAAATAAATAACTGGCGCAACAGTCCAAATTGAACCATGGCCTCGAGATGAGTTAGCATCATCTTATTTTCTAGACCGTGACGGTCTTGTGCAGAGGTGTGTGATCAGCAACACGCTCAACCGAGTTATTTACCCCATAAATGGGTACTCATTTAAAAGCTGAGTAGGCTCATAGTCCGACACGTAAATCCCCTTTTTTTGTTGAAAACTACAGCATTCAGTAGGAATCGAACCGGGCCCAGTGCGTAGAAGGCGAACGTGCTAACCGTTGCGCCATCCGGGCCCCACAATAATTTATTTGCTTTGGTGAATTATCTTGTCTTCATTCGATTACAAGCTAAATGAAATATCCACGGTCTTTTCGTACTTATAATATTTTTCCTATGGTCGGCTATAACCCTAACATCTAAGTGGTTTTCCTTTAACATCCCCATTCGTTTCAATTGGATTACGCCGCTCTTCTCAGCTCCCAAGTGTCGGCAAACTATTGTATTTTGAAGATGCTTGGTTAATCCCATACCGAACACTGGCTGAAATCTCTCTGTCGTTTCATCTAAATAGATCGGTTTACATTCTCAATAAAACACCCTTAATGCATGAACGAACAAACTTTTCCAACAGTTTTAAATAAGACACCAATATGCATATCGGTAGTATATATGTATATATAAAAATCAATCCTTTTTTTTTGTGTGTACCGAAATGGTGCCTAAACTACTGGGACGATTTAGATGAAAATTTCACAGCATGTTAGAATTAGCTATTTGCGGGTTTTGATGGTGGTTTGCGAAAAATCCAAAAAGGATAATATACCACAAGGAAAACACACAATTTAAGGGCCCATAAAAACGATCTTATCAATTCATTTCATTACTTCGAACAGAATGCATGCAAGCCACCCATTGCACTGCGAACCACTGCATAATTGAATAGGAATGAACGGTTGGTGTTGTTTATGTCAAGTGGTTCACTATCTATGCCAGCCAGAATGCATAGTTGAAGAAGCGTATTGATCTCAGGTGTGATCATGTTGCTGGTCGGCAAGTAATGGTATATTTGCGGATGGAGCTGAGTATTAGGCGGGTTTCACACACACGGAACACACGATATACGATGCTCTAGCAGAAAGCACCAGTGCCGAGCGAGCTTTCTATACGAATGCAATTTTAAATTAATCGTCGCACATTGACAGCTCGCTCGCCACTTTCTGCTAGAATCTTGTGTATCATGCGTTCCGTGTGAAAGCCGCCTTACGAGGCCGGTTTAGATGAAAATTCCACAGTTTGTTCGAATTAGCCGTCTTGGGTTTGATGGTTTGAAGGAAAACATACATTTAATGACCCATAAAACACAAAGTAAAACTAAACACTTATCAACTCATCTCATAACTTCGAACAGAATGCATAGATGAGCGGTGGTGTAGCCGGGTACTCCCTATGTGATAGATCTACTAGTCTACTCACACTAACTATATATAAATTATCATTATTTAGCAATAAATAAGCACACCCGTTTTTTATACCCTTCACGGATGTGATAGGGTATCCTACCGCACAGAAGGAATGTACATAAACTCTAATTTTGCCATTTCATTGCAGATTTTGAACTGGACCAAGGATATGCAAAAATTAACAATTGCTGAGCTACTCATGGTCAGTTATCGTATAGAAAATTCAAAGCTTTTCCAGACCATGTTTATTAAGAGACCGCAAGGCATTATATGTCGTATTTGCTCTACGAAAGCCATAAACGGGAAACAAAATTTGGATGCACATATTACTGGAAAGAACCATAAGCGTGCTGTAGAAGTAGTGGCCGAATATCGACATAAGACATTGAAAAGTTTGGCGGAAGAAGCGGCGGCCAAAAAAACAGGTGCCGCAACTCCAGCGAAATCTGTGCAATCTGCACCCACAACTAATAAACCACCTGCAAATGCCAATAGTGGTGAAGGAAAAGCTACCGAAACTAAAACACCGGCGCCGGCAACACCGAAAGTAGCAACATCTGCGGCAGCGAAACCTAAAACCGCTACAACAACACCAGCAAAACCCGTAGCCGCTACATCAACACCAGCAAAACCCGTAGCCGCTACATCAACACCAGCAAAACCCGTAGCCGCTACAACAACACCAGCAAAACCCGTAGCCGCTACATCAACTACAAATAAACCCTCCGCAAACACGCCGGGAAAGCCAAATGCAGCGGCTAGCAAACCGGCGATTGCAGGGGCAGCAAAAACAGTTACAACACAACCCGTCACAAATAACGCTCAACCAAACAAGGCTGGAAATGCTACTGCCGCGCCAAAGGCAGGCAACACCGCGGGTACTCCAGCTGCTAAGCAAACACCGGCAAAGCCAGCTTTAGCTAGTAAAAATGCAAGCACAGTTGCAAAAACTACATCTGCCGCATCGGCCAAACCGGGTACGCAACCCGCTAAAGCTGCAATAAACAAAACGACCGCTGGAACATCCGCAACTGGAGCAAAGAATGCTGTAGTAAAAGCCGGCAATTCGGCGACTCCAGTAGTTACGAAGAAGGAAGATAAATCAGGTAATTTAGGAAATAATTGTTAAGGAATTTATTTCTTGTGTTAAATAATAAATAACTGGCGCTACAGTCCAATTTGAACCACGGCCTCGAGATGAGTTAGCATCATCTCATTTTCTAGATCGTGACGGTCTGCCTTGTGCAGAGGTGTGTGATCAGCAACACGCTCAACCGAGTTATTTACCCCATAATGGGTACTCATTTAACAGCTGAGTGAGCTCATAGTCCGACACGTAAATCCCCGGAATCGAACCGGGGCCCAGTGCGTTGAAGGCGAACGTGCTACCCGTGCGCCATCCGAACTACTTGTGTTAACTTATTTTATATACATATGTACTTAAGTCACAAAAGACTCTAACTGGCGAACTAATGTTCAATGGGTTAGTTTATAGGGCGATATGTAAATTCAATTTTCAGTAAAAACACGACTATCGTCGAACCAGCAACTTAAGGTAAATGTGCTAAGAACGTTTAAAGAGTTCTTTTAGGCGTAGGGGACCAATCTAATCAGCTGGTCTAAAGGGTGAGATTCGCACGGGGAGACCGCTATGCGAGAAGTCTGACACACTGGATTAAACCGAATTTTAGTGTCCCGGGAAGTTGGATGACTTCGATTGCGATTAGACGCGAATAGACTGAAGTTACATTGCGCTATATGGACCCATTCGAACGAAGAACACTGGTTGTTTTGTGTCATTTTTGTGAATGGGGGAAAAAGTCAGGCGGCGCTAGAAATGGTATAGTCACCAAGCGATTTTTTTTGTTTGAACGCTTGTTGCCATGCCAGTCTGCGTTCTCTTCCGTGTAAGATCATTCTTAAGTAAAATTGGCAGTCTGGCAATATTAGGCATGTAACGGATCTTGTTTAGCGGATGAGCATAAAAAATAGTTTGATATTGAGGATATTGATGGAGGAAGACTTGTGGATGCGGATAAGGTTGAATATATAAAATAAATTGCTACACAATTGGTACGCTGCTAGGTGGAGGTGATAGGTATTGTATTTTCGCGCGATACTGTGTAGTATTTCGAATTTAGTATTATTCCTCTATCTTCCTCCTCCATGATCTTCATCAATGTTTAGCTTTTTACTGTTACATACTATTTTTTACTTATTCAATATCGATTTTTCAATTGTTGATTTGTCCATAACTTCACTCGGCTCCGGAATAGATTCTTCGTCTCTTGAGTTCAGAGCATCCGACCGTAAATTAATAATATAATAGAAGGAACTGTATTTCGTCGAATTGGTACACCGCTGGAAGACGTAGAAGGCTCAATCTTGTCCACATTTAGTCGAGGTCTTTTTAGTTCAGGCGGCGTAGCGTGACATGAGTCGCATATATCCGCTTATTATCCTCATACAAAAATGAGGATTGCGGATGAGAATACAGATACTAAAAAGATGAGGATGTGGATGAGGATGGTAATTTTTATGAGGATAATACGCAATTGCGGGTGCGGATGTCCGTTACATCCCTAGTCAATATGTCGACCAATTGCTAATTTTAGTTAAGGGTGACCACACACTGTCGAACACGAACATGGTACAAGTGTCCTCCAAATAGCTCAAGCCAACACACACACTTCACACGCACACACATTTGAAGAAACCGATCGACTTATACCATGTTCGAGTTCTTGTTCGACAGCGTGTGGCCAGGGTAAGAAGAGCATTAGAATAGAAGTACAGCTTACTGACTCTAAACGAGGGCACTGCGACCATAGAAGGTAGCTTTTAATTTAGCAAAAGATCTTGCATATTTATTTGTTGTTAAATTTCTCCCGAGGGCTTCGTCCGCGGTCAACATCTAGCTAAAAGAGCTCTAAAGCTCATCTAGAGCTCGCTACGCTCACCATTTCGGACATTTTTTCACAGTCACTAACAGCGCTAGCATTGGTTTTGGAAGCGCCATTGTGTTAACAGTATGTTAATAGAATGTTAAAAACGCATTGACATAAATAGTTCATTAACAGTATGTTAACAGTGCATTAAAAGTATCTTAACAGTGCATTAACAGCATGTTAATAGTTAATTAACAGCATGTTAATAGTTAATTAACGTTATGCTATCAGTCCATTAGCTAAGTGATGTGTGAAGTAGCAATGCAATAAAGTTTACGGTGCATTCATGGTTTCTTTGAATCCGAATTGCTAAATTATACATTTCAGGTTATGTATTTTCACAACACAGCTATGTACATACATACGAGTACTAAGAATTTGCATTTCGGACCAAGTCTATAGCCTGCGCAGTGACATAATGGATCATAAGACAAATGTTCACGTCATTCTGTGCAGCAGCTTAGACAGTATAAACGATCATACATACACATATTCACTTTTATAAATATAGATTTAACGTCGGTCATGTGAAAGGGGTAGGGTTCCCACCTCTCTGGTTTTCGCTCTTATACACCGTTTTTCTAGAGTCATCTGCGGGCTCCGATTTCGCAGAATAAATTTATCAAATTCATGCGTGTGATATTGGAAGTCGACATACTACAATATATATACCCCACAAACGCGGCAATAAGTACGAATTTTCAGATCGCACCCTTGTTTGTGGAATCAAGCGAGGTTTCGTTTTTATGCTATCTGGCTACGTATTTATTTATGTATGTTCAACCGCGTTCGTTTCACTAGAATTCGGTAAATTTTCATGCAAAACAACTGATCTGTCTTTGATCCAGGTACCCTATCATGTAATTCGAATCGAATTGCTTTCGAAAGGATGAAAATGGTACCATGTAACTCAAAAATGATTATCTTCATTTCAATAGTCATTGAGTATTCGATTCGATTTTTTTCATTCGAAGCGAATACTTGATGATTTTTAAAATTAGGAAAATGGTTTAATGACCGCTGAATCTAAGTTAGATTGATGAAGTCCCAAGCATATCGTATGTAAGAAATTGGAAAACATTCGCTAAAGATTTGGAGCTCTGTAATGGATCATATTCTGGTCTGGTTACGCTGCTTCTACCGGCAAATCGATAGCAGCACCTGATGAGTAATGATCTGTCGGTAGTACGAAACCAGAAGCCGAGGGTCCCATTACTCCGATGCGAGCGCGAGGACAACTGAGCCGTCCGCCAACCATTCCATTCTAATCGCCTCATTTTTTTATTCTCCATTTTGGATTCCCATGTTTGTGTTGTCTTCCCTAGGCCTATGAATTTTTATTAATACGTAAAGTACAGGGGCAACGAGCGGCGAAAACCCCGCCCACGTCTCTCGAACTGAACTACAGGAAGCATAGGTACTCAAGCTGCAAATTTTCGCTAAGAAAGGGGACATCCTATAACTTGGTGGTGCAGATCAGCGGACATTGGTCGTTGAGAAAAATTTGGCTCAGACGCAAAATATGGGCAAAAACCGAAGTTGATTGCGCGTAGAAGTAGTTTACGTGTCAAGGTACCGTCCCTTATACCAACGAATAGTTGCCTGGGAGGTACTGAGGATTAAGAGCAAGTGGAACCCGGCATCACCATTCATAGAGCATAAATAAATAAATAAGAAACTAAGATATGGTATGCAACTTTGTGAAATCTGTTTTTCATATTTTTTGAGAACTTTTTTTTTTCAATTTTGTCTGAAGAAAAATACTACATATATGCTTTTCTGAAAAATGCAAGAAGGGATGAAGACGAAATAGAAGTAGAAGTGTAATACATACCTAGTCTAGCCATAAATATTGTTACAAGGTTTGGCAACCCTGCAGAAAGGAACCGTTATATTGCATTTCTTAAAAATTTAGCTAATCGCTATAGTACGCTTGTGCTTGATGCATTTGTCATCATTTGAGTTTAATTTTTAGTGTAGTGAACATGGATTGGGGTGACAAAGAAAATAGAATTGCTGTGATTGCACTTCATAAAGTAGGAATGCAACCAAGTGATATTTTTAAGACTCTGCATACCCTTGGTATAAGCCGAATGTTTGTATATCGGGCTATTGAAAGATTTAATGATACGTCTGGAGTAAGTGACCGTGAAAGAAGTGGCCGTCCGCGAACTACTCGAACACCTCAAGCGGTTAAAGCCGTGCGCGAGAGAATTCGCCGTAATCCTCTTCGGAAACAAAAAATTTTATCGCGTGAGATGAAAATACCCCAAAGAACAATTTCACGTATCATCAAAAGTGACTTGGGGTTAGGTGCTTATCGTAGATCTACCGGGCATTTACTAACAGATTCGTTAAAAAAAAATAGAGTGGAAAAATCAAAACGATTACTTTGCCGGTACGCAAACCAAGAACACCGTAAAGTTTTGTTTACGGACGAAAAAATTTTTACTGTCGAAGAAACATTTAATAAACAAAACGATAGGGTTTATGCTCGCAGTGCCAGAGAAGCTTCTCAAGTTGCCCAAAAGGTTCAAAGAGGTCATCATCCAGCCTCAGTAATGGTTTGGTGGGGTGTTAGCTACAACGGGGTGACAAAGTTGCATTTTTGTGAGAAAGGCGTCAAAACGTCTGCCAAAATTTATCAAGAAAGTGTCCTTGAAAGTGTAGTGAAACCTCTCAACACGTCATTATTCAAAAATCATCCTTGGAGTTTCCAGCAAGATTCTGCACCAGGTCATAAGGCGAAGTCAACCCAAAAATGGCTTGAAGAAAATGTTCCAGATTTTATTAAAGCTGAAGATTGGCCTTCCTCTAGCCCAGACCTGAATCCGCTGAATTACGAATTATGGTCTGTCTTAGAGCAAATGACGTGCTCTAAAAGACATGCTTCCATAGATAAGTGGCCAGCTCGATTAAAGGCTTGTGTAAAGGCAAAAGGCAATCACTTCGAATAACATGTTGCATTTTCCGTTGTTGACAATGCATTTAATAAATAAACAATGATTTCTTAACATATAACACCTCTTTTATTGAACAGTGCTTCAAAAAGTTTGTAACAGTATTTATGGCTAGACTAGGTATTTATTTTTCATGCTGAGTGGATTGAAAGTGAAATACATCTATAATAGAAAAACTTACGACTGTCAGTCTAGAAGCATATAAATATATTAAAATTGCTTAATATTTGATAGATGCTGTAATTATCAATGATCAACCTATTGAAACAGTTGACTTGCTGAGCGATACTGAAGATCCAACGGAAGTTCAAGGAGCCACTGCACCAGCATCCTGTGAGAAAATGGATGTAGATCCGAGTCCTGATGCCCAGCCTAAAATCGATCGAGAGACATTGAATCAAATTCGGGTATATTATTTGTTAAATATCGACAGAATATCGTCCTTTAATTTAAATACATATTTCAGATGTTAAAATCCGTCATTGCCACCATGGGTTTGAGTGATTTGAAACAAGTTGAATTTAGACGTATCGACACTGACTGGAAGCCCTTAATAAAGCAACAGGGCGTAAAGTTTACTTGTAATGCCTGTAATAAACCCAACATTGGCAGTGAGGCGAATCTTAAATTACATTTCAAGGAAGCCAAGCACATCCTAGCAATTGACCAACTACAGGCTTTTTACCACCCTATAATATGCCCCACTAAACTTGCAACAAAATTCTTGCAAGAGGTGGTTGGTAACGTAGGTTTCTTACAGTAAAATAACCACGTTTTTGTGATAATATTCGGTTAATGATTTTCCAGGACCCGAAAAAGGCAGTGGAGGGCGAAGCGGCTGTTGAAATAACTGGCCCGATGTCTTTGGAGGTATGTATGAAATATTCTCCGTGTGTATTTGCTGTTATCATTAGCATAAACCGTTAACATTTCCCCATTCGTAGGAATTCAAATCAAAACACGTATTTCTACCCCTCTTCGAATTGCTGAAAATCGAATACAGAGACAAATCAAATATTTGGTACTCATTGATAACCAAAAATCCAACCAGTTACAGATGCGCTATTTGTCGATTGATGATGGGTACGAATGCCGTTAATCAACATTTACAGGGAAAGAAGCATTCTGCCGCCGCTTCTGCCGTGACAGAAATGCATCATCCAAAGTACTGCATTGCTTCGGATCGAACGGTCAATTTCGCAAACGACGTGGAAGTTACTGGTGCTAATAAAAAGACACCGCCACCACCGGGGAAAGAGAATATGGTATTGAACCCTGTTTCGGTGTTTAGACGAATAGACCACCAAATTGCCACAAGTACTCCAACTTCAACTCTCAGTGCGGCAAATAGGACAGCCCCGCCTCCACCAGTCGGTAAAAGTTTACCCGTCGTAGTGGGAAGAGGTGCGACACGAAATACCATCTTAGGTAAGCGACCAGCCCCCACCAATCATCCAGGATTGCAGCCGCCCAGCAAACAAGCAAAGGGGCCGTCATTCGCAACGAAAACTTTTTCCGCTGCACCTGAAGTTGACACTAATATAGAAGGTTACATTGGAGTTGAGTATGTCGTCAAGATTTTGCTGAACGCGGCAGATCCGTCGCCCAAATTTGAGTGTTGTTTATGTGAATTCGAGGCTGACGGTCCGGCCATGCAAGCGCATTTAAAAAATGACCAGCATCGCTTAAAATACTTGGTGAGCTGAGTACACACGTCATTTCTTTCTCCTTATTAATCGGCTGTATTGATTTTACGTTATAGGATCGTCAT
This sequence comes from Chloromyia formosa, assembly GCA_964017055.1. Taxonomy (NCBI): domain Eukaryota; kingdom Metazoa; phylum Arthropoda; class Insecta; order Diptera; family Stratiomyidae; genus Chloromyia; species Chloromyia formosa. Next base: position 31,919,575 of record OZ024815.1, on the reverse strand, counting down.
TTTCGAACTTGTATGCGTGAGTTTGAGCCTTATCGCAATGATCCCACTTGCAAAAACCTAATTACGGAGATTGCACACCGACTATCAGTTGCTATCGAAAAGCATCACGGGCGAGATTTGCCGTATGAATGTCTTCAAGAAGAGTATCGTCTAAATCGACCGGAAATTATGGCAAAAGTTTTTTCATTTCGACATGCATCTGAATATTCAGGCCCGTCAATGGTGCACGTTATCGATAAGGCAACATTGAGCGAAATGGTGAAGAATAGTATGAACTTAGCTACTGCTATGTTTGGAGATGAATCTAATGGAATTTTTTTTCACCTGCAGAACACAAATTCGGAAATCCGATTGAGTCCCAAAAACAGATCCAGTCCGGAAAGTCGCAACGCTCTGCGGAGGTATTCGATGAAGTGAGAGCAACGAATCAGAATCAGCAGAATCAGTACTTGGACGTTGACGAACATAGACGACTTGTGGATCAATTTCTGCGTAATACAAATCGCGATAGTCATCGTCGGCGATCGCGTTCACTGGGCCGAACTCGTGCACGCTCACAATCTCGAGGTCGAAGCGGTCGAGCAAGACGCTCCAGATCCAGGTCGATGGGACGAAGACGATCCCGGTCGGGTGATATGTGGTCAGCTTACAAGTATGAATTATATCACGTGTTTTTGAAGCATTGGGTTTAATTTTTTTTATTGTGGTTAGGCGTATGTTCGATCATGCTTCGCGCGATCTTAATACGGATTATAAACGTTTCGAACGCGATCCCGAGACACACCCACTTTATCAGAAGGAGTGGAAAATCTTTTGGCAAAAGAGATCTGAAGAGTTGGCTCAAGGTAAGTTTGTTATGTTGTCAATCGTAAAAAATCACAAAGTTTACATGTATAAACTTAATCTAGAAATTGTTAAATATGTGTATTAGTTTAAGTATAACTTTGTAACAATTTTTTGAAGTTACGTGTATGTTTGTACGAGTAGGTTAAGTGGATGGGGTTAAGATATGATACAAGGTGTATCCAACCAAATATACACATTATAGTTAAGTTGTATATTGAAGAATGTACAAAAGAAATGCTTTAAAACTATGTGAGAATTCATGTAAAATTAGCTATGCATCCGGTGTGTCGAATCGCGAAGATCGAGAAGGATGACATAGCGAAGTTTAATGCACATGATAACTAAATGATTTGTTACACTTTTTCTTCACAAAAGATCCTGAAGTTTGGAATAGTGGACATGATAGGTCCAGATAACAACAAATGACATAAATTGCACGTGAATACTGAATCTTCAAGGTAACCTACAACGTGAATGTAGGACCAACAGAAGTCTGGGCCTATAGTTATATTTCATGACTGTTAGAAATGTATTTCCACTAATCCACTAGACAGATAGCCTAGTCGTGTCATAAATTTTAGTACAAATCCGTTGTCGTATACATCTGTGAAGATCTCATTTTGGTTTTTAACCCGAGGGGGTTAATGTTTTTCTTTGCAGTTACTTTTGTAGCCGCCTTTAGTCAGCCAGATAATTGATCTTTTTCCTATTGCTGGTCGTTACCAGCATCTACGCTATTACTTGTTTTTTGATAACATTGTTTTGTTAGTATTTGCATTGATATATGCAAACGGTTATCGCACTGTTTCCATCACTGGAGAATTCTTTGTTGTAATCCACTCTAAACATGGAATCATCTGACTAGACAAGTATGTATGATGATTTTCTCATAATATCCTGGAAATACTTATTACCTTATTATAACAGTCAGGTTCCGTCAAATGCTTAATCGGAAGTGGTCCCGGCAAAATTGACAAGTTTTTCGAAGAACCCATCGCATCTACTAGGACCCTTTCAATTATGAACTTCAATTTGATTCATTCCTTAATAAGAAATGTTATTACTATTCATTTTTCATAAGCGAATTGCATAATTCCTGTGCAACACTTTCGAAAGTTTTTGTGTTACTAAAAACCAAAATATTTTTGGTTTTCAAATATACATACTTGCTGCTGGTAGCAATTTCTAAGTAAATTGCTCTAATAGTCCGGCTGACACCAACGACTGCAAAATTTATCGTAGTCTATAAATTTCCGCGTGGTTTGAGAACTGCCTAATCCGAGATTAAGAAAAATTCAAAGCAAAGATAAAGGCTCCCATACTTTAAATAGACGATCGATCGATCGATGTTGCAGAATCGATCGCGAAGAAATGTCAATTCTAAAGGTCGCCAGACACTATCGAACCGAAGCGTTCGTGACCAACCGCAACCACGTCAATCTCACAGGAACGAGACGATAAAGCTTCAGTCACACCAGGGGAGTTTACTCGCTGCTACTAAACGTGGCGATTAATAGCTTTAACTATTCGCCGCGACTGACTTCACACAGAGCGAAAGATTTGCTTGCAGTACGAGTGTTCAATTCTACTCGCTACTAGTGAGCGATTACAGCGGTCCCGTGACCCAATCGTTGCTAGTTTCGAATTCATTTTCTTTTCTTGTGAGGTGTTTGTAAATCATTTAATTAGGTAAGCAACTGTTTACCCAACTCTGCACAAGCAGAACGATGTAACCTTTTCAAAACAACACGACGGTACGACATTTCACTAGTTTGAACTATCAACTCGTACTACAAATCTCTCGCTCTGTGTGGCAAGTCAGTTGCGGCGAATAGCTAAAGCGATTAATCGCCACTTCTATTAGCAGCGAGTAAGCTCGCCTGGTGTGATTGAAGCTTCAGATGCGTTCTTTTGCGAGTTAATCCGCTAAACTAGTGTAATGAGCACGCGTTATACAAACAACATGAGGTTTGTTGTTTGTGTAATGCGTGCTCGCTACGAAACTAAACCGGATAAAGTAACAAAAAACGGACCTAACATCATATTTTTTTCTTTTTGTGAATTTGTAAAGCCACATTCAATGCCCCCGGTACTTGCATCTTATGCGATAACTAGATTTTTTTCAACTAAGTCGGTTTCTAATTGTTAAGTACCGGTTTAATTTTTTTTTAACCAGCCGGTTTACAGTTTCAATTCTAAAACGGATACTTGTAAGTCTCATTGCTGGTACTAATAAAAAAAGGTTCTTATCCTGTGTATCAGTTCCACAACCAAGCCTAGCTTGATCCCCAATTATATTCCGACGTGACAAGTCTGTGGTGCGTGAGAAGCATTCTAAATAGGGTTATCAATGTTTTTCATTGACGAGCCACAATAGGCAATTTATAAGACATGGTACTGTATATGACACGATTGGCTATATCCTTTGTAGAGAAAAACAGTAAAGTTTTTCAAAAAGTAATTTAATAATTTTTAACAATAAGCTAATTATACCGTATAAGCAAGTGTTATATAGAATTATCGATTGTATTTATAATATGGTACTGTACGACTTATCAAACCGAACTAATGTAATAATAGAGTATGTGTTGATATTAATATCACACATTCTCCACCTCTCAGACAGAGTTGCGCGTTACAAGAGCGAAGTAAACCGGCGTACTATGTTTTCGATTCATCTAAATATTTAGAAGAGAATCGAGCTTCCGATGAAGCTAGCAGAGCCACGATTTCGGGGATTTGCTATTTGCATCGGAAGCTAGCAACGCCATAATTAAAAAAAAAAATACGGAGCATTAAAATTAGGAATAGGGCATTTAATTAATTTAATTGTTAATTGCCTTGATGCTAGCCCTTCATTCCTATGTGCATATTCGAAAATCAATTTTTACAAATTGGCTTTGTCTACTTCATAGACGTGACGTAAGCTACATATCAAATTTAGTACAATCATCTGACAAATCAAATCTCGTTCTCCCACAAAAATTCCACGGTTTTAATGGGTTCCGGGATTAGCAGTCTGTCGAGATTTCGGTACGTAGTGTAAATATGGTATAATGCGCCAATGGACTCTACGGTCCGGTATGGTGTTCTGATGTTTTCAATTTCAGACAGAAAACCATATGACTTGTACTTTTTAGTGCATTGCAACATTGTTGTTGTAGCTCTTGGCCGTTGCTGATGATCGGGCCGCTCCGGACTCAGGTGCGTAGAACCGCCTGCCGTAGGAGAATGCATCATATTGTCATAGAGGTTGTAACACGCCGCCCTCGAAGTAATTTCCATACCAAAATGAAAATCAAATTCTGACTAAATTCTAAGATTTCTCTCTGCTGAGCTGTTGAAGGAAGAAAACATATGTAGGGTTTTTTAATAAATTTCAAGACAAACCTAATAATTTGAGGAAAAAACATTAAAAATTGTTTAAAGCAAAGTAATTATGAGCTTTTGAAATCCTTCGGGATTTTTGCGATATCCTCTACTTGACCTACTTTGAAAAAAAACAACGCATCGCTGTTATAACGCCGGTTTGGTTTGAGGGGTTCCTGGTGAAAAACTATGAAATCAAATACAAATACAGGGTGACTTATGGACAACGGACGTTTTACGAATCGCTGATATAAAGCCATTAGTGTTGATAGACAGACACGAGAAGGAGCATTAGCTTCGGGACGGCATACCATTTCAGATACAATGGAGCAATGGACGGTAAAGCAACGTGTGTTCGCACACGACACTTTTCTTCGAAATGATGAGGCTGCAACACAACGGATCTTTCGCAACGGATCGCTATTTCAATTCAATTTCGACCGGAATGGCGCAATGTCATGTATCTAAACCACTTGTTTTTTTAAACCGCATTTCAATGGAATTGAATGGTGCTACAGAAGAACCCCATATTTTAATGGAATTGAATAGTGCTACAGAAGTGGTGCCTTTGGTTGACCAAGAGCTGTTGGCCAGAGTATATATTGCATGAATTCCGGCAGAGACTTGAAAGCGGAATACATGAGGATGTCGGCCATATGTATGATTTTTCCCACCTTTTTTTCAATCGACTGTGTACTGTTCATCTGAAAAACGTGCGTTTCCTGTAACTCACCCTGTACGAAAATGAATGTAAACAGATATTAAAGTAATAAATTTTACGAGATAATCTCATTAGGATAGGAAGTGGTCGAACGCGTTAAATCATCGAGGAGGTACCATCATCTAGGATATATGCCCAAATTATAGACGAAGGATGAACAGCTATTGAAATGATTTACAATGAATATATTGAGATAATGAATACTCTAATTTAACACTCAATTTCGCTGCAATTACATTCACGAGGAAGAGACGACTTATGCCGACATCAGCATTTCAGATATACACATACAAAAGTGGCATCAAACCACAGAGCTTGTGTGAATGTTACCAGTTCATTCGCTCGAGTACATAGATTATAGATGTTTCCACAGACATATCTATACTGTGTATTGTACTCTGTTTTTATGTGGTTCACATTTAGAGTAAGTTTTAGGCATTAACATTTCCGACAACAAGTGACACGATTTTCTTGTAAATTCAGTGATTTTAATTTTAGCTCAATAAAATACACTAATATGTTGGATTACTCCGTTTATGTCATATGCCATGACATACGTGTGTATGTATAATATATCATTTCCAAGATATTTCAAATCAAATGTACATTTTGTTCTCCGCTTTCCATACACTTGGTGTGAAACTATAGCCCGGTCAGAACACGCTAAAATAGGGCTCATACTCGCAATAATTCCCAAATACATATTTTATTTTTTTTTATTTAGGTGGAGTTCAGAAATACCTTAAGTCCTCATGAACACGAAGGTAACTCTTGGCTGAGTCTTGGAACAATAACAGAAAATAATTGACAACGGCTTACCCTTCTTATACCCTTACCTACCACGAATGTGAAAGGATATATTTGTTATGAAGTTTGCAATGCACAGAAGGAAGCATCTCCGACCATATAAACTATATATTTATATATATTCTTTGTTGTACGACGTCCGTCTGTTTCTATGCAAGGTTAGGTTAGGTTAAAAGGGTTGCCTTGACCACAAAAGAACTGATCGAAACCACACATAGACCACCACTGGGTCCGTGTTGTGAAGTAGATCAACCTGAGCCTTACTTAGTTTTCAAACCAGCCTGAGCTGACAATGAAGCGATGAAATCTATTAACCCTAACATCCTTTAAATCATCTAGATCAATAGGAAGGATGTCTTTCCTACGTCTCGCCAGGGACTTTCCTCCTCGTTTGCGCAGCTCCTACAGTAGTCATTGTGTGGGAGCCGAAGTCTTCTAGCATGCTTCCCTATAGGGCAGTGCCCAGTGATAAGTCCCAACATGTTTCTCAAATGGTTTCTGCTTAGCTTCAGCAGCCCGTGACCAAGGTCGGTCATATTTGCCTAGTTGCATGATATGTAGTGCCACTAGACCATCTGGTATTAGCTCTGTCATACGCCACCGCTTTAGTCACTAATTTGCAGGCTGCTAGATGCATCCCAGTACTGCGTAGGCACTTCATGGTCTCATTGGTCGTACCCGCCAGAGTCAGTTCGTCAGCCTTGCAGTTACCAGACAAGCCACTTGACCCGGTATCCAGGACAGGGTTATATTGAAACATCTCCCCATCTCTGAGAGACCATGACGGATTTAATCGCCGGTTGATCATCGGTGTAGATTATGACATCTCTAGCAGATATGACATGCGTAAGTCACGTTACCGCCTCGGTAATCGCAGTGTGCTCGGCCTGGAAAATGCTGCTGTATCTTGGGGGCCGAGCGACAAGCCAATATGCAGAGCCTCCGAGTACACACCAGCCCCAACCCCTGTCTCAATCGTAAAGCCGTCGGTGAAAATGCTAATGGCCTCAGATGTCGGATTCGCGTTCTCCGGTCCCTCATTCCTCGATGGGATCAGGCTTGTAAAACCCCTAACGAACAGGTATTTCGGAGAGGTGTAGTCCGTTTCAAGGGGGATATCAAATGTTTTTCAGAATAGTAGAGTGGCCTGTGGTTGACACGATCCACTGACCATTTTCACGGAGGCGAATGGCCGTTTTTGTAGCCATCTACTCTGCGAAGATGTCCAAAAGGAGGAGATCCATCGCCGCCCAAGGCAGTGGTCGGGGTTGTCCTTAAAATTTCCGTGATGGCAACTCATGTAGATCTTTGAACCTTCTCTAACAGAGTTTTGTACGATGCTATGGTAAGTGCTGTCCACCAGACGACAACTCCATGCATCATAATGGGACGCAGTATCGATATATACAGCCAGTATATGTACTATTGGCTACAATCTGCATTTTTGGCATATAGCTCTCTTGAAAGAGTATAGTGCAACAGTTGCCTTTGTCACACGCTCTTTAATGTTATCCCACCAACACGATTTTTTATCTAAAATGAGCCCAAGAAATTTGGCTTTATCAGCTAGTATAAGCCTTGTGCCCTCCATCAATGGTGGTTCAAATGAAGGTGTCGTATATCTCCTGATGAAGAGAACGAGTTCCGTTTTGAGCGGATTCACTTTGACTCCAACCTCAACAGCCCATTTTGCCAGGATGCCGAGGGCATTCTGCAATAGACCGCTTATAACACAGGTAAACTCGCCTGAAATTACAATAGCAATGTCGTCCGCATAAGCGGTAACTTGGCATCCCAGGCTTAAAAACAGCCTGTTGACCACCAAATTCCACAGAAGGGAGAGAGAACCCCGCCCTGGGGTTTGCCCCTGCTTACATGCCTGCGCACAGATAATGTGCCGAGATTGGGGGATATAATCCGAGATGTAAGCATTAGGTGCACAAACTTGCATATTGAATCATCTCCGCCCAGTGTTGAGAGAGCATTAGTGATAGCCTCGGGATTAACATTGTTGAAAGCGCCTTCAATATTCAAAACGGCAACTAGCGTATACTCCTTGTAGGCGATGGAATTTTCGATATAGCCCACGAGAGAGTGTAAAGCAGTGTCCACAGAACAGCCCTTGCAGTAGGCGTGCTGTGATTCGGATAGAAGCTGCTTTGGAATAACGCTCCGTAGGTGTGTATCAATCAAACGCCCCAAAACTTTTAGCAGAGTCGATGACAGACGGATGGGTCGAGGATCCTTCGGGCGTGCATGAAAACTTTTACCCGCTTTCGGGATAAAAGTCACTTTAACTTCCCTCCATAGAAGAGGAACGTATAATTAAAGACAGGCCTAGAAAATCGATGTAATCCAAGCATGTGCTATAGGTCCTACGACTAGACTACTACGTCACATAGCTGTCATAGTAACGACCAACGACCGTTCCAAAAGCAAGTTTGTTTTAGAAAAACTTTGGTGAAATAGGTCCACTATTTGATATCTCATAGGAACACTGGAATCGGAGCAATCTGGCTGATAGCAACACACACGTGAATGGTATTATACCTTCGGCAAGCTAGCCAAATGCTAGCTTGTTTTTCGCTAGTTTGAACCGGTTTCAAATTATTTTCGAAAAAAATGTATTTCTGTGTTTTATATTCTTAAATTCGTACGGACTTTGGTCTTCTCTGAACACTATCTAAAAATAGAAATAATTAAACGTCAAAACTTTGGAAATTATTTCGAGTAGAAACTCTGGAGTCGTCTATATTTTCATAGAGACAAATATGGATATCAGAGCTCTGTCTGCCAGTCAAACCGTTTGTCATTATGTCGAATACAAAAATATATCACAATTTTTTCCAGACGAACGTGTCCCAATATATCTTCTTTGCTTGCGGGTATTTGTCAAAAATAACGGTGACCATTTGAAGGCTCTTCAACCAAAAATATCTACTTTAAACACATTCACAGCCTACATAGTCCTTTTATTGGATTTTATTAATAGATGCAATACCATCGCCTTTCTATCTTTTAAAAAAATAACTGGCGCAAGAGTCCAATCCATTGACCAAGGCCGCGAGATACATAAGTTAGTATAATTTCATGATCATGGTGGTGAACTTGAGGTATAGCACGCTCAACCGAGTTAATAACCCCGAATGGGTACTTATTTAACAGCTAAGTGGGCTCATAGTCCGACACGTAAATCCCCTTTTATAGAAAACACTACTGTCTTCAGTAGAATTCAAACCAGGAGCCCACTGCACAGAAGGCGAACGTGCTAGCCGTTGTGTCGTTCGGACTTCTTTATATCTCTCTTCATCAGATGTTTTCATTATTGTAAATCCTTTGAGTTTTATAAGAAGAATTAGTAATCTTATGGTTGTGTTTGAAATCAACAATTGAGAAAAACAATAGTTAACACTCAAAATACAATAGTTAACACTGAAAATAGTAGAACCGATGATATGTTTTCCATTTCAATTGTAACTGTTTGGATTTCAAATGTAGGCACACAATTGAGAAAAGGAACATTACATTTCAAAATATTGTACACTCGATTTGGTAAGTTCTTGGAAATATGATCAAAAGTGGCATTACGTTTAATACTACATAATATTAAAATTCAGTAGAATACATAAAAGACATTTTAAGATCACTGTCCTATTGTCGTCTCACTGGTCGGAAACTGGTCACGGAAACTATCAAAAAAGAGGAACTTTTGCGTTTTTATACGAATTGATGGAAAAACAGATTTAATTATTGTTACATATCGTTGTTTTAATATATTTTTATTTATTTTTAAATAACTAAACATTATGGAACATGCATTGTGGAAAACAGTTCTGATACATTGTATGACCGGATATATCGTATTCCACAACTTTAGTGTGCCTAAAGTAATTTGATATGTGTTTGTTAAAAATAAGAAAAATCGAAACTGTTAAAAAGTTTAGTGGCTTGCAAATAATATTGTTTTATATTAGTAAGACTTTAAAATTGTATGCTGTGTCAACATTTTTATTTACTAATCTCTTAAAAAAATATGTAAATGAATTATTAAATTAGATGGCCGAGATCCTAGAAATTACGATTTTCAACCTGAATGGATCCTGTTCTGGACACGTCGCATGGACCAAATCTACGAGGAAGAACTTGACAACCTCAAAAAGAAACTGCGCGATCGTTTGAAATTGCCGTATCATAATCACGAATTGAGAGACAAGCGTTATCATATTGGTAATCAACGTCAGGCGACGAGTGCATTTTCACAAATTCGTCAAAATATGGATAACATGGGTGGCGGCGCTCCAGGCCCAAACATGATGGATGTTGATCAGCCGAATATTGGTGGCGATATGGTGCATATGATGGCATCAGGTCCTGGCGGTCCAAATTTAATGGGAGCAGTTGGACCAGACATGATGGGTCCCGGAGGTCCAAACATGATGGGACCCTGTGGTCCCAATATGGGTGGTCCGTTCGGACCGGACATGATGGGTTCCGGTGGGCCAAATATGGGAGGACCATTTGTACCAGACATGATGGGTCCTGGTGGGCCGAATATGATGGGACCAGGCGGTCCAAATATGATGGGATCTGTTGGTCCACCGATGATGGGACACGGAGGCGATAACATGGCATTCAACATGGATGTCCAACCGAATGTTGGTCCATTTGATCCTTCACAACAAAATATGTTCAATCCGCATCCGGTGCCATTTGATGATCCCTCCCAGCATATGGGTTCATTCGAAAATGCCCCACAAAATATGGGACAAAAAGAGCTGGGTCGAGACGGCCACGCTGCTACGCAACATCGTAATATACGTCCTATAACTCTTGAGCCAAATATAGGTAAACAACAATATCCAGCAGTATCAAATGTCCAACGAGGAATCAATTTGGAGCCGAGTCGGAGGAGAGATCCATCACAACCTTCTGGAAAACGTGATTGGAATGAACCATCGCCAAGTCGAAGAGAAAGGGAACCATCACCTGTTAGTAGGCGTCCACGCGAGGAGTCACCGCGAGGTAGACGTGCTCGGGATCAATCGCCGCCTAACAGACAAACTAGGGATCAGTCGGACAACCGTCTACGCGATCATCGAAGAAACGAGGATAGGGTAGATTCACGAAAGGGTATGCATCGAAATATGCAACCGGATGAGGAGCCAATTGAATCTGGTCCATTAAACATCGTGTCAGTTCTTCGGCTTCTCACTGCATTGGAAGACAACCTGGGAATTCTTGGACCAAGGGTTGTTGATCTAATGACAAAAGCGCTCACCTATGAAAAGGTAATTCATTTTTATATTGAATATGTAATTAGAATTGTTAAAAAATAATGCAATTTGTATTATTTTTTCTCAATAGTTTTCCGATACTTACCTAGTTGATTCCCTTCCCATATATTCAATGGCATTGAAATTTTACTGTAAGAATTTTCTTTTTGCATTGCATCTAATAGTATCCAGTGATGAATGATACTGTACGTTTTAATGCTCCATTGTTGCGTGGATTGTGATAAGCGATGAACTCATCATGAAAACCAATTGGGACGCCAAATGCACTTGTACTATGTTCTAAACTTTATTCAAATAGGTTTCGTAAAATTGTCAGGCATCAAAAAAATGTGCATATTTTTAACAGTTGATCAGCGCCGCTGATCTACAACTTTTTAGTTGTGCAAGCGTTTGGTTGCAGTTCCACGATGCTACCGTTCACATATGCAACCGAACTGTTCGATTGTTGTAGTTGTAGCGATGCGTCTGGCGTTGAAAGGGTTTGGCAGCTCTTGGCCGTTGCTGATGAAACGGGTCGCTCTGGTGCATACAACCGGCTGCCGTAGGAACGAACTATTCAGTCGATTGTTTTTGTTGTCATTATTCAGGTATACCAGGAATTTTAAAGCTTTTGTGGAGGGATTAAACCCCGTTTTCAACTTTCTTCGGTTTTCCCGGCAAACATACTAGTTTTTCGCAAATCACCATCAATTTACGATCGAGTTTCTGAGTGTATCCAGCGTACACGCATCCTGTCCTCCTCTTTCTACACTATACCGAAAACTTTCCCGGCAGGTTTTTGCATTTTCCTAATATTCTACACCCAATATCCGAAAAGGGAACTGTGTTTCGCGATTTTCATCCTGGTGTCTCATGAAACAGTAAAAAAAAGCCATGCAGTTTTCCAGAGCGAGCGAGAGCGTTAATTTTTGTGCGATACTGAGGGATGTAATCCCTTAAGAGCAGGCGGAGCGAGCGTGGCGAGCGGAACCCACACAAGGGACTGTTGATTCACAACTCGGAGTATCGCACAAAGTGTGCATGTACAATTTTGGTTTGAAACGGGCTGGGCTAGCTCCGCCCTAGAGGGCTGTGACCCCCCGTGTATAGCCCTAGGTTGCTCGTTTCATTCCATCTATATGTACCAGCATCCGTTTCGTCCTAGTATATCTGCATCCAGATTTTTTTTTGTCTATGCGCAATTTCGGTTTCAAATGGAAATAAGATGTGCGACGGTAAGCGAAAATAGCCATGTACATACTCACTTTCGTTTTAAACGAAATTAAACATGAATACGAAGCAAAAGTAGCATTTTCGGATTCAGCCGACTTTGTCCATCAATGGCTAATTTCCAAATAGCTTATTTCATGGTGCCGTTTCAAGGAAATATGCAAGCGAATATTATTATTATAAAGTAAGAGAGCGTGGCCTTTTAAGTCGACTGCGTAACTAGATGCAATCAAATAGTGTGAAGAAAAACTGAAACTATTTAGTTGCTGGTAGTTGCACTCCCTTCACAGCTCACAGTCACTCTTGCAGGCAAACCGTTGCGTATTTGCAGTTGGAGTACATGGCGCCATACTCGATGAACGACCCTTTTGAACGACTCAGTGAAAAGCGTCGGATCTTTTGTGTCAGCACAGTAAAAAGAGTCATTGTGCCTATCACTACTTCATGTTCATATCCGCTAAAGTGTGTCCCAACAAAAGGGAACAATTCAAAATTTAAGTAAATAAATTTTCTAGCGAAATATTGATTTAATCACAATTTAAACATGTGGAAATTATAGATCAAATAACACATCTGATGAAGGTCCTTCTCGACTTTGCTGGTTCATTGATTGTGGCCACCAAGCGAGAGATCACACGACCAGAGAGTGTGTTGTGGAATAATGCATTTTTTTTTTACTTAATGTGTGGCAAGTTTAACCGTCCTGTTGAAAAAAAAACTTTCTCGAGATACGTAAAGCCCATTAGGACAATCTGTGTTATCAAGTCCACATTTAGAGTATGAATGTTCCCGGATGCTTGTTCCGAAACCCGTATTTAGTACGTCTTCAAGTTGGAGACGAAATCAGTACGTGTTTTCTAGTGAAATGCCCATTAAACCGTATCGATCTCGGACCATTTGAGGCGACACGACGTAACAAAGACTTTTTCGAGTGCAATCCACTTATCGCTGTGTTGAAAAGAACATTGTCGTCTGCACTGCCATTTGGAAATGGTACATAAGTCCAAACAACATACTGAGAATTACATTATGGATAGTATTTTAAGTATAAAATACAATTATCATTTGAATAAATCAATTATCAACGCATAAAAGGAGTACGTCGAAAATGCGGGATGTGTCCATCTCCATTTGACGAAGACGTGATTCACTGATTGATGGTCAGTGGTGATCGCTGAGCACTGTGTGTATTTTGCATGGAACAATAAGTTTAAAGAGCGTTTTTTCTTTTTACTACCGTGTAGGGAAACAATGTTGTCTGCCCTGGTGTCACAATGATCACTTTCCCAAGATAGTTTATATTTTATCACTAAAAATTGACGACGTTTCGCTACTATTGAATTGTAGCATTTTTAAGCCTACAATCAAAATAGAAAACATATTTTGTGCCAATTCAATTTAGCTTAAAAAGTAAGTCATCTATCTGCTACCAGAATAAATTGGTTTACATAACATCTAACAAAAAACAAACAATTAGAATTGATTTGCACTACTCGATTATTTTTCTATTATGTCAATTCATTCTATTATAATGTTATATTGCTTCTTTTGTTATACATTATTAAGTATAATATTGTATTTGTTAGTAATGTGTTCTAGCTCTGATTTAGAATTTAATGAATTCTCATTATTTCTGTTTATGTCCAATTATTATTATTATATACTCTGGGGGATAGCCGAAGCAGACCACTAACGTTTGGGTCCCTTTTCGCCCCCTCCCGGTCATCAGTGACTTCCAGATGTCGACTGATAATTGTCGACCTCTTTCTTCATCACTGAGTCCCGTGTTATTGCTAGCATTTGTTTGAAGCTGAGTTCACTCATGGCTTCTACACTTATCGTGTGCTTGCCTGTGATCCTCAACCTCGTGCTAGCCAGTGCTGGACATTCGCACACAATGTGTGCTGCCGTCTCGGCCTCCTCCAGGCATAGCCTGCAAACGTCATCTTCCCCGATTTTCATCTTGGCCAGATGAGCCTTAAAATTACCATGCCCTGTGACCAAGGCAGTTATCCAGCTTAGGGTACTCCGTTTATAACTGAGTACGTTTCTCGCTTCCCTGCCTAAAGGGCTGGTCATTGCATTCCGAGCTTGTTTGCAAGTGACTAGCTCCTGCCATCTTTGTTGATGCATGGAGTCCATCCACTTCCCAACCTTCGCTCCAATCATGCCGTTCCCCAGAGCAACTCTGGGTTCTGGGCCAATGAAAGGTGCCGCAGATCCCTGTTTTGCTAGGGCATCCGCCGCCTCATTTCCTGTTGTACCTATGTGTCCTTTTACCCACATCAGCGTAACCTCATTTTCTGAGGCACACGTGTTGAGCTTCCGGACACACTCTAGTACCAGTTTAGAGTTTATGTTCGTCTGCTGCATGCGTCTGATCACCGATTGGTTGTCCAGTGCAATAAGGATTTTCTTCCCCCGCACCTGACCTTCAAGCAAGTGGTCCAACGCATGCAACAAGCCAAGCATCTCTGCCTGGTATACGGACACATACTCTCCTAGACTAAGCGCACATGCTAGGTTTAGCTCTTCAGAGTAAACCCCCGCCCCCGCTTTACCGTCCATTAAAGAGCCATCAGTAAAAATGCTGATGTCATTGTACATACACTCATTATGTATGTTTCCATCTGCAATGTGAGTCTTGTGTAGTCTTTCAACTACCCTACGTCTACTCATGCCTTCTACCGGCATTAGAGTCTCCCTGACCTCATCATGAATAATGTCTAGGATGCTCTTATGACCGCTGCTAGTTCCAAAGCGATGCATACCACTGATGCGTAGGCTAGAATAGGTCTTACCATCATTGTGTAAATCCAGTGTGTCGCTTTAGGTGAAATTCCCCACCTACGAGCACACACTCTCTTACATTGATGCAAAATCCTTTTCGCTTTTTGGATCTTTTCATCAACGTGAACATTCCAAGTTAGTTTCGAATCTAAGGTAACTCCTAGATGCTTCACTTCCTTGGACACCTTGATTTCCGAACCAAAAAGCCGTAAGGGAGTTATCTCTATGTCTTTCCTCTTACGAGTAAAAATCATAGTGTTTGATTTACTAGCGTTTATGGTTAGCTCTTGCTCATTACACGATTCTTCGGTTACTTTGAGAGCTTGTCCCATGCAACCTAGAATTGTGTCCATGAACTTTCCACTGACCGTGAGTGCCAAGTCATCGGCGTATCCTACAGTGTGTACGCCCATCGAGTCCAGTTTCCAGAGAAGACTGTCCACGGTGATGTTCCACAGTAGAGGCGAAAGAACACCTCCTTGTGGGCATCCTCGGACTACCTTACCCCGTATTCTGTCACATCCACTGCTAAGATTTACCGCCCTCTGCTTAAGCATAGAGTCGATCCACTTAATTATAATGTAATCAACCCTCCGCTCAAACAGGGCGTTCCTTAGTTTGGTAAAGGAGATTTTATCAAAAGCACCCTCTATATCCATAAAAGTAGACATAGCGATCCCGCCATTGTTAATCTCTCTCTCTGCAACTCTAACAAGTTCATGTAGAGCGGTTTCCGTAGATCTGCCTGCTCTATAAGCATATTGGCACCTACTCAGAGGACTATACATTAGCGTGGTGTTCTCCAGGTAGTCCACCAACACCTTTTCCATTGTTTTCAACAGGAATGATGTAAGGCTAACCGGCCTGAAGGACTTTGCCTCGGTATAGTCTTTCTTTCCCGGTTTAGGCAGGAAGACCACTTTAGCCTCCCTCCATGCCTTCGGGATGTAGCCTGCTGAAAGACAGGCGACGAATATATTCCGGATCCTATCTAGTAGAGCGCTCATGCCCCACTGTAATAGTGCCGGGAATATTCCGTCCATTCCAGCCGTTTTAAATGGAGCAAAAGAGTTTATAGCACTTTTGACTCCATTTGGAGTTATTATCCTCTCAGCTTCTTGTTGACTTACCCCACCAGCTCCCATGTTACTTTGAGGCCATGGTTGGTCTGACTTGAAACTTCCAGGAAAATGTACCTCCATCAGGGCCTGCAACGTTTCTTCCACTGTTTCTGTCATGGAACCATCAACTTTGCGTATCAGCCCCATTTTCGAAGCAGTGTCTTTCGATATCATCTTCTGTAATCTGCATACTTCCGACGTATCCTTCATGCTAGAGCAGAATTCCCTCCACGTATTTCGTTTCCGAAGACGTAAGGTTCTTTTCAGCTCCCTCTTTTTATCCTTGTATAGTTCCCAAGAGTGAGAGTCTCTCTCCCTCATGTAACGGTTAAAGGCTTTCCTTGTCTCTTTTTTCATAGACTCCAGTTCCCTACTCCACCATGGTGTTGGGTCCTTTTCGTCCACTACTGTGGAGGGACAAGCGTGTTCGAAGGCGCGATTAATAGCGGAGTTCAGTTGTTCCACTGTTCGCTCTATCTCGACCGTATTCCGAGGTATTCCGTCTTGAATATCCTCGACTTGTTCCAATAAATATGTCTCGTACTTAACACGATCAGTATTTTTTGGCACTCTTATACGTTTGCGTTCGCTACTCCGCTTTCTGCCATACAGAATTTCAAACTGGATAGCCCTGTGATCAGACATGGTTAGCCTGTCCACCACTCTCCAATTCTGAACTCTGTCAAGCATATTAACAGAGCTTAGGGTAATGTCGATCACTTCAGCCCTTCGTGCATCCACGAAGGTGGGAGCGACCCCCTTGTTTGCTACCAGCAGATTGTACTTTTCCACAAATTCTAGCAGCTGCTGTCCTCTGGGATTGTCATCTGTGCTGCCCCACACAGTGTTGTGCGCATTGGCATCACAGCCTATGATCAGGGCCATATCTCTTTCTTTACAATACCTTACCAGATTTTCTACTTCCTCTGATGGAGGTGGCTCTGGTGCATCATAAGGGAGATATGCTGATGCAATTAGGAATGATCCTGCACCACTGCCGATCATTACTACCGTAAGATCAGGCGAGCAGAGATGCATCATTTGTACTGCACGTATTCCATGACGCACCAGGATGCATGTCCTTATTTGACCGTCCACCTGTGCATGGTACAGATTTGCGGTTTGTTGTGACAAACCCCTAATTTTGTTTTGTAAAATCCAGGGTTCCTGTATCAAAGCTATGTCCAGTTTCTCTTCATCAAAGCATCTCGTCATCATCGCTGATGCCGCTTTGCTGTGATGAATATTCAGCTGGCACACAGTTAGTGTTTCTTTGTGCGGGCCCGCCACCATCCCTGATAGACTCCTCCCTGCGGAATCATCTACCCCCGCTCTAACTTCGACATTCAGCTCACCGGACATTCCTCTTGAATTTCAAAATGGCTTGATCAAGACCGCAGTTGAGTCTCCCCCCTGCGTTCTCGATAGCCTTTGCGTCTTCCTTTGGACACCATACCGTGAGCATCTTGCCCCCCTTCTCTGCATTGCCAAATTTTCCCTCGTGAGTAACCTTCCACTTGGAAGTGTCCTTCACGCATTCGTTTTGCCTTTGCAGCCTCTTCAGAATGATATCCTTGCTGTCGGTACAACCATGAGCAAGGATGATCATCCTTACCTCGTCACGCAACACATGCAAGGTATCCACCCTCAGGTTGGCACCTTCCCATAAATTGGTCAGGGTTTGCTGAGTGTTGATAAGCCAGCTTTTGGTCGCCTGATTTTTACACGTGATGGTAATGAATCCGTCGACCAGTTTGGCATTGCCAACAAAACCTATATCACCAACACCTTCACTGAGGTTATCCAGAGCAGACAAGAGAGACGCTTTGAAAGCGCTCAGGTGTGTCGTCCCTAGAGCCCCCTCCCGCGACAAGTTGGTGATACCCAGGGTAAGGTCTCTTCCTGCCACTTGTGCAAAAGATTGCTTTCCCTGGCTAGGTTTTCCTTTTTTGCTTGCCTTCGGCCTCTTAGTACTGTTTCCACTACTGCCTGGTCGCTGGCTCGCATGCCCTACTGTTTCATCTTGGTTAACCTCCCTTGCGGTCCACCAAGTGGAACAGTCTTTCCACGAGGACTCTTCTCCCCCCGTGGTTGGTCCGGTTTTGAGTTTCCAGGGTTTCCGCCCTTGAATCTCTTCACCGGTCTTTCCACTTCCGGAGTCGACTCCTCATGCCCTAACTCATCGAGTTGATTCGAGATCTTCCCGATAGCCTGCCTTTCCCTTCGACGCCTCCTCTTCATCCTCTGTTTCTCACTTTTTGTGATCCGCATTGGTTCGGAGTCGGCAGATCGATCGTTAATCAGAGTGCGCGTTGTCTGAACTAACCTCTCCGCGCCTTCTGGCGCGTCATTGTCCGTTCCAACAACGCCTCCCTTCTCCCCTGGAGCGTCTTCTTCAGAGATTAACCTCTTCAACCCTTGCGAGTCGTCGCTGTCCATCTCATTGGAACACCTCCAGCCACTTCCTCCAAGAATGTCTTTTTCTAATTCCATATTCTTGTTTTTATTAATTCAGGTTTGGGTTTCCCGTTCTCGGACCACAGCCGAGGCAACTGCCAGCATATTGCTTCCCGCTACTCCCCGCCCCTATAGGAACATTATGACGATCCGGCCGTCCTTTCCTCTCTTCGTGCCGCGAAGCAGACTCCCTCGCGACCTCCCGAAAGTTCCGTAGGCGTTCATGCCACTCTGCACCTGCTACCCTTGAAGCAAATCAAGGTTTCTCTCCTAGTCTAACAGATCGCTACTCTGTAGACCACGGTTCACCAGGTGCAAGAAAGGAGCAAAGTGAAGTGTTGGATCCAGAACCCCGCAGGTGAACTTTCACCTCAGTCACCAGCTCCAGCCTCACACCTGATCGCCGTGTCACCTATGCAGAGAGTTTCATAGGCGCCCCTCTGCCAACGTACTGTCGGGGAGACAGTTTACACTACCCATACAACTGGTTATTGTACAGGTGTGTGGCAGTAACTTGCTCCGTTAGTGATGACCATTTGCGTCCCTGGTCACCTTCCCCCGATGGGCACGGTCGCATAACACCCCGGGGATTTAGGACATCTGACACTCCGTATGGACTACCTTCGCCAAAACTATAGAACACAAGAGTTGGCCAGGTAGGGAGTGTGTCGATTGCTTACATATCGCAAAACGGCGGTACTCGCGTAATGCGACAGTACACGCAACCGGCCCCATAGCTCAGCCTTCGCTATTCGCGAAGTTACCAGCGGCCACCACGCGGAGGTGCTATGTAGACTTGCCCATGAGTTACCCCACAGACCTGACCGCCCCTGCAGGAATTAATTTCGCATTCCTGCAGGAATTAACTTCGCAGCCGCTTTTTCAGGACTTCCCTTATGTTGGATTCGGCTGTACGGACGTCGGTTGACGTTGGCAGAGCGAGGAATTCAGCGCTGGTATAGGAGGTGAAACCGTTCCAATCAGCCTTATTGTGGTTGACAAACGTGTGGTTTATGTATTAATGTTCTTGCAAATGTACAAGTGCGAATCATTTCAGTGAAAATCGGAATTTTTTGTGACACTTGGTTTCATTCTGCACACCAACTTAGTATGCGTCTGTAGCTTAGCTCGGTAACGCACTGGGCATTTTTTGCTACTCGAAACACGGTCTCTGCGGTTCGCGCCCCGCAACGGGACCAACTATTTTTTATTCTCAAATTCCCCCTGAATTTATTTCTCCGAGCTTAGTGGTTTCGTATGGATAGTACAATAGTAGTAGATTCCGATTTTCACTGAAATGATTCGCACTTGTACATTTGCAAGAACATTAATACATAAAGTAAAATTGCCAGGGAACAAATATCTCCACTTCTCACCCTCTCTCCACCCCTCTAGTGAGTTAATATAAGTGCTTCACACCATCTAGACATCCACGGCCGAGTTTTCAAGTAAAATCACCCCTCTAGTGAGTTAATATAAGTGCTTCACACCATCTAGACATCCACGGCCGAGTTTTCAAGTAAAATCACGCCTTCACGGCTTATACAAATAGAATTCTCACACTTTCGTGGTCTTGCACATGGATAGCTGCAAAGATGCAAGACCTGATGAGTGCTACTATCCATACGAAACCACTAAGCTCGGAGAAATTAATTCAGAGGGAATTTGAGAATAAAAAATAGTTGGTCCCGTAGCGGGGCGCGAACCGCAGAGACCGTGTTTCGAGTAGCAAAAAATGCCCGGTGCGTTACCGAGCTAAGCTACAGACGCATACTAAGTTGGTGTGCAGAATGAAACCAAGTGTCACAAAAAATTCCGATTTTCACTGAAACGTGTGTTGTTCGGCGGATATGATGTTTGTCGGTTTGTCAAGCCTTATCACGATCGGTAAGTGGTCTGAAGATAGTGTTAGGACCGGCTCCCATTGTGTTTCGTTTATGAGGCTTGCACTGGCAATCGTGATGTCTGGAGAACTGGAACATGTACCGGCGATGCGAGTGGGGATGTCGTCATTTAGAGTACAGAAATCAGAGGCATCAAGCTGTTCAGCTATTTAGATTCCTCTGGCGTCGTTGTTAAGGTTAGAGTGCCAGAGTTCATGGTGAGCATTAAAGTCACCGAGCATGAGGCGATGTTGACCGGTAAGGAGATGGTTGATATTTACATGGTATCCCGAGGGACAGCTGGATACCGGTGGGATGTAAATATTGTAAACTTCGAAATCAACATTACCCGATTTTATGGCGATGGCCTGCATATCCATGGTGTTATCATTACCTATAATATCGATTTCCCGGTATTGCACGGAATGGTGAATAATGAAGGCAAGCCCTCCTCCAGCGTTGGTCAACCTGTCTTTCCTGACAATAGCGTAGTTGCCATATGTGTTGAGGGACGAGTTGGAGTGCAGTTTCATCTCCTGTATGGCTCCAACTTGGATGTGATGTCTGTCCATAAATGATGCGATCTTGTTCTGCAACGCATTGCAGTTGAGTTGGACGAGTGAGAGCGTATTGAAGATGGCAGTCGGTGGTGCAGGCGTAAGATTGTGTTGAGAAATCCTATGGGAACTGTTAGCAGGAGTCATCGGGGATGGCTGTAGACCTGTCTGAGCGCTCGATGGTGTTGGATGTTGGGGTGTGTTAGACGAGGTTGCCACTAGTTGTCCTCTGTTCTTACACTGACTGGCAGTAAAGGAGCATTCTGTCGCATACGCAGCAGATACACGGTCCTGGATTGCTCTCAATGCCGGCGCGGAGAAGTAGCATTGAGAGCAGTTGCGCCGAGATGTTTTGCTCCCAGTGAACATAAAAAAAGACGATACGAGGCATGTAACATACAAACATACTTTCCTTCTTGCATTGAAGGGTTTTGGCAGCTCTTGGCCGTTGTAAAACGGGTCGCTCCGGTGCGTAGAACCGGCTGCCGCAGGAACGCATTACGATTCGTCGTTATCGCCGGTGTTGAGGGATAAAATAGGCTTCTCCCACAGCGATCTGGGGGTCAGGTGCGTGGGTGCAGCTGGGCAATAGGAGATGTGGTCCACATCGTGAGGTGCTCCATTGCAAGCAGGACGGATGTTTGAGACGTGCTGGTCAATGCAGCATAAATAGGAATTCAGTCGTGATCACCAGCCTGACCGAAGTTGGGCGAATGTCGTTCTCGTTGCTCTCGGGAGCCTTTCTTGCCAAACCCCTTCAATGCAAGAAGGAAAGTGTGTTTGTATGTTACAAGTGAGTTAGTGATATGCATTGTTTGTATGACACTGGCTGCGTTCCTGCAAACGAATCAGGGTTTGACATTTCTCGAATTCTCCTCCATATTAAAAAAATTATACTGACAACTGTCAATTGTCGGATCTGAAAATGTTGCCCTCCGGATCGGAATACTTTTCAGATCCGAAGGGGAACATTGAAATTGACAGTTTTCCGTACATATTTGCAGTAGAAATCGAGAAATGTCAAATCCTGGTTCGTTTGCAGGAACGCAGCCATTGAGTGGATTGATTTTCGGCGCGAAAGTTAACTGTTCTTCGGGACAATCATTGCGGTAATGATGATTGAATATTGATAGCCATGGTGGCTAGATAATAATGTTTGGGTGAAGATTTGAGTGTGATGATAGTTTAGCATGCATGTAACATGTGTATATGTACAAGCGAGATTGATGTCGAGTTACAGTTTATGCCTAGTACTAACCTTTTCTTTTCATGCTATATTTCATACAAATACTGTCAACAGGACGAAACTTTTGACAGTATTTGTATTAAATTTCGCACGAAAAGAAACGGCTAGTACCATGCATTACCGAGAACATGTAGAGCCATTGCCGAGGTCGAGCCGACCGATGAGTAGTGTGCGAATTTTAAAAGTGTATTTTGGGATCCACAAATATTTAAATGTTGTATCTGTATTGATAAGATGCTTTTTACCTCGAAGACGCTCTGAAAATATTGTTTACAACAATGACATCAGCTATTAATTAGACAACCCATTATTTTTCATCTGCCTATCTCAACACCTTCCGTTATTTCACTGTACAGGGTGCCCCGCTTGAAAATGTCTGCATTTACAGCGTAAAATGTATATTTGTGAAAAAAAAAAATTAATCGAAATAAAAACGAATACGAATTGCAGTTATTACCACGCTTACAGCTGCGGAGCGCTTGTGGGATTTAACTGTGATCCGCAAATTATACAATGAGTCGGAGGAAGCCAGTTACTTACTAGTTTTTTATAAAATGTAACTTTCGTGGTCGCGAAATCTACAAATTAGACTTTTGTGCATCCATGTGGACCGTTGTGCCTCGTTAGAATACACGCGTTTTCTTCAGTTTGAAACTTACAAGTCGACGTGTTTCATTTTTTCTAAGAATACGCTTAAAGAAATCTATCCGTGTGTATGTACACATGTACTTAATATTTTAAAATCACCCAAAATCCAATAATTAAACAATACATATGTTCTAAAAACTGGTCATTTAATCTAAATGGCTAAATTTAACTTTAATTAAACTATACCCCACTATTTTCCCTCGTTCTAACACTTTATTTTATCACATACAGGCAAAACCGGGCTCTGCCGATAGAGTTCTTCTCACCCCTGAGAATGCGGTATTCTTGGAAACCGTAAGAGAAAAGCTCCGTGGACAAATCGTAGTCGGAATCTTGGATGCATCGAAAACGCGCGCAGTTAATAATGCCATCAGAGATGTTACCGAACTGTTGAACCAAAGCGTTCCCAATGAACCACCACCAATACGAGTCGAGCGGGTTGAAGTGTCAGCTCCGATAGCACCAGCACCACCCAGGCTATCACAGCCGCCACAAACTCAAAATAACAACACTGAAGAAAAACGCGACTTGGCTATGAAATTGGCATCTGCATTGGCTGCTCAAGGCAAGACGAATGTCTCATCAGATCAATTGGAACAATTGATAGCCGTATACTCGCTCATTGAGAAGAAACAACGAGAAGCCACTACTACCACTACTGAGCCGCCGAGAAGACAAAATCTCTCCGATTTGTTGGTTGATTCTCTAAAGGGTGCGTCGTCTAGACCAGGTGGAAATATGGGCGGGGGCGCTCAAATTAACGAGAATCGTAATGCATCGGATAGATTTGATGACGATATGTTTGGAAATATGAGTGGCGGAAATCAATTCAATCAGAATCGCAATGATTCGAATAGGTTTGATGATTTAAGAGACCAACAGCGTCAGCAGCCAATGAATACATCACAGGATTTCGGAAGACGTGGAGATTTTGGAGGGAACAACAATCAGTCAGGCTCTCCATTCCAGTCCACTGGCAGAAGTGTTAACGTGAATCGACCGGAATCGGATGATTTCGAACAGAATCGCTCATCGTCAGGCTTCATGTCGTCATCGTTCGGACTATCCAACTTTGATACTTCTTTGTCGTTGGCTACTCGTCCTCAGTTGAACTTGACTCGAAATAAAGAAGCTGGTAACAGACAACAAGGTAACTTTGGGAACATTTTGAACCGAAATCAAAATGATGATGACGACAGACAACAACAAAGCAATTTTGGCAATGATTTCAACCGAAACCAAACTACTAACACCAGACAACATCAACAAAGCAACTTTGGCAAAAATATGAACCGGTATCAAGACTCTGATAACAGGCAACAAGGTTACTTCGGTAATGAAATGAACAGAAATCAAGGCGCTAACAACAGACAACAAGGGGACTTTGGTGATGATATGAATAGAAACCAAGGTGTTAAAAACCAACAGCGACAGCCAGGCGGAAACTTTGGAAATAATATGAATCGAAATCAAAACTCTGATAACAGACAACAACAGCAAAGCAACTTCGGTAACGAAATGAACCGAAACCAAGGCAACAACAGACAGCAGGACAATTTTGGTAATAATCCCAACCGAAATCAGGATGGTAACAATAGACAACAACAACAAAGCAACTTTGGTAACAACCGAAATCAAGGCGATAACAATCGACAAAATCAGCAGCAACAACAAACCAATTTCGGCAATAGCTTGAATAGAAATCAGCTGCAAGACAACTTTGACAACAACTCACAAAATTCCGCAACATTCATGACCAATATGGGTCGCGTTGGAAACGCTGGTAACAAAGAGGATCTGGTTGCCTATCCAAACGTTAGACAACGAGGAGGAGGTGGTGGTATGGCTGAAGGAAACATGCAACAAAGTGTTGTTGGCCGAAACCAGGGCAACAATCAACAAATGCCCATGGGTTGGCAGCAGAATAACAATAATAATAGGGGAGGAAACAATCCGAATAACAGAAACAATAACAATCAGAATACATTTCGTCGCAGACGCTAAATTATAAAATTGAATTTTGTTGTAGGCTGTCGACGAATTTTCAAACATTCATTTTTTGTGTTTGGTTTTCTGTTTGAAACAGTATGGATTGTTTTCAAAATTCAACATCATGATTGCTTGATAAATGAAGAAATAAATGAATTTGTTTCCGTAAAAATAGTCTGTTTTAATCTAATAGCGAAATTAAAATCAAATTCCGTCTTCCAATTCCAAAATACAACACACAAAATGCTTTGCACATGCAAAATGGAGAAGGATGTTGTTGTTGTGGTAGCGATGCTTCAAATACTGCAGTTTTTCTGGCATCGAGGAGGTTTAGTAGCTCTTGGTCATTGAAAAACGGGTCGTTCTGGTACGAAGAAACGGCTTCCGCAGGAACGATGGAGAACGATCGTGGGTCTCTGCTGGGGGTACATTATGAATTAAATATGTACTAGACCCCCTTTACGCCTTCGCTGTGGCTTTACACGCCTTCGGCCATATTTATTATACCTTGTTTCCACGATTGTGGCAATAAAAGAAAAGACGATAAATCCGTGATCAAATATGAACATGGATAATATTGTATATTTTGATGTTAGCGTATTAACATATAGGCATAGGAAATGTAGATTAGAATATACATACATATATATTTCTAATAATTTATATTTTTCTGATACTATACAATGATTGTTAATTGCGTGGACCTCTCTAGGGGCATGGGCGCGCCAACATCTCTAGCATTTCCATGCCTTGTTGACGTTTCGATAGCATATCTACTTTTTTTTTGGGAGTGCAGTTGCTAGCATGCACCTCCTATCCGCCCCGTGTTTATACTGACAAGCTCGGAGCAGTGTGAGATTTCTATTAGTACTCACAGGCAGTTTTTTATCGCGCCGAGATTTGAACTCCGAGGTCTAGATTAGTATCGTAGAGCGGTGATCGAACGACCACGGCCCCCGAGCGCGATACAATGATTGCTAAACGTTATACATATTGCATTTTGTATACCTGCCTTAACGGTAAATCTACGTACATCGACAAAATTGTTTTTTGTAGACAACTGTATGACTATGCCTTTCATACATATCGTGTCGCAATAGCCCGGTGTTGGGCTATGGCCGCTGGATCGTTGTCCTCCAATTATCTCGATCACGTGACCACGTCCTCCAATCTTGGAAGCTCAGTATTGGGGAGATCTCAATATATGCTGACGCCGAGCGAGTCAGCATATATTGAGATCTCCCAACGAGCTCTCGGTCTTCTCGCAGTCTTACTACGTCGACTCGTCGTCCGTTCATTACTTGTTTAGGCATGCGAACATCGTTCATTTGTTGTACATGCGTTGTAGACATTGTAATTTGACGATTTTCGAAACTTCCAGCTCATCGTACAGTTCATACAACTTATGGTTGTACCGGATGCACCATCCATCCCGGTCGCAAACTGCTCCGAAAATTCGCCGAAGGACTTTCCGTTCGAATGTGTTAAGCATGTTTTCGGAGGCTTGGGTTAGGGTCCAAGTTTCGAAGCCATAGCATAGCACTGGTCGAATCATGGTTTTGTATACGCGGAGCTTCGTGTTTCTGTGAACATGCTCCGATTTCATCATGGGGAGGACCGAAAAGAAAGTCTTATTTACTAGCTGTATTCGTCGCTTGATTGCGTCGGTTTCGTTGGCGTCATTTGGCAGGTTGCTACCCAGGTAAGTGAAGTCGTCTACGAATTCGATGCTGAGTTCCCTCGTTCATGCTCGATTGTGCTGCCCGTCCTGGTTGTTGATTGCATCATTATTTTTGTTTTGTCCTCGTTGATGCGTATTCCAACTTCTTTTGCAGCGGTATCAAGAGTATGCAGAAATTCTTCTTCGTTGTATTCGCAGCACTTTTGCAGGATTAGCTTAACCGTAAAAAGCTGATCGGTTGTGGAGCCACCAGGTCTGACACCGCCTTGATACTCACCATGATTCGTTCGGCGTACGGTTTTATTTTATTCTTCAGAATTTTGTCAGTATTTTGTAGGACGTACAGACTAGTGAAATGCCTCTGCAATTTTCACACCGTAATTTATCTCCCTTTTTGTGGATTGGACAGATGATGCTCCTGCGCCTATCGTCTGGGATCACCTCGTCCTCCCAGATTCGCAGAAGTAATAGGTGTATGGGATTTAATAGACCCACCGGATCTTAGCAGCTCAGCTGAAATCTCGTCAGTTAATTAATCGGTTTCAGTGACTGCAAGGCGAGATCAACTTCGTCTACTGTCGGAGGTTGTTCAGTGGGGCCATGATCAATAATAACGCCATCGATTTGGGCTTCTTGTATGGGGACGTTAGATGTTGGATTCAGAGGCTCTTCAAAATAGGACGCCCATCGTTTATTGACGCTGTCGGTGTCGCTGATGATGTTTGCATCCTTGTCCTTATAGCGGCTAGTCCTGGGTTGATAGCCGCTCTTAATTGTATTGTTGTATGCATGGAGTACGTCATACTTATGACACAGACTGTACTAAGCTCTATCATAGTATCGAACCATCGATGATGACAAGTCACAATAATAGAACGAGCACTAGCGGAGTCTCGAACCATCCGGAACCGTTGATAACAAGTCACAATGTGTGCGTTCAGAAGGAACTGAGCAACTTCCGCTCAGCGAACATGTTCAGAACGAGCGGGTTCAGAAGTGACTGAGCAACTTCCGCTCGGGTGATCATGATCAAATTTCACCGAGCAAGAAATATTTCTGCTCACTGATCAGTGCTCAGGTTCTTCTTCTTCTTTTTCAACCTCACGCTCATGTTGCGAGTTTCCGAGTTTTGACAGTTATCAAATTGGTTGTTGTGTTTTCGCCGTTTTCGGCTTCTAGTTCTTTGGTTTTCGGGTGCTTCTGAATTTGTTTTCACGTTGTTCGTGATTTTTGTAATGGACAGCGTGGGATTCATGTATTTTCCACTTTTTGGCACTTGAAGTCTAAAATTGTCATCGTCAGCTTTCAGCTGGTCGATTTGTCAGCTGGTGAAGTAGCGTTCAGAAGGTGCAGACTCCAAACCGAGCAGCTCCGGAGCTGCTCGCGAGCTGTTGCGGAGCTGCTCGCGAGCGGTTTCTGCTCTTTTGCCACCTTCTGAACGCACTCAATAGAACGAGAGAGCAGAGTCTCGAACCATCTGAATTGTTCTGGAGTCGGAGATTAGCTATATAAAGCCAGGATCATCAAGAGCAAGTAAATCAGTCGGAAGTCAATCGTAATAGAGTCGTTACCCGCCCGGAAACAGAAAGCAGTTGAAGTGTCATCATCGAGATCCGCCGGAAACGTATAGTTAGAGCTAGTTAGTGATTGGTTGTTAGTTACGTGTGTGTATAGTTCGTTTATTAAATAAAGTGCGTGTTTTCCAATTGAAGTGTTTTTATAATTGAGCATAAGAATATCTAACGAACCCGGCTTCAGTCGAAACATTACAGTATTTACTAGTCTATACGCTTGCCTGGTGTTTCTATTAACTACGTTTTCATTAATACTCAGCAACTGCTCGTCAAAGTATTTCCGTTTCTTACGTCTAAATATTATATTCG
Source organism: Chloromyia formosa (assembly GCA_964017055.1). Classification (NCBI taxonomy): domain Eukaryota; kingdom Metazoa; phylum Arthropoda; class Insecta; order Diptera; family Stratiomyidae; genus Chloromyia; species Chloromyia formosa. Next base: position 31,891,074 of record OZ024815.1, on the reverse strand, counting down.
CTATTCGCCGTAGCTCGTCATATTTTTTTTTGGCTCTAGTTGCGCGTTGGATATATTGTCTGTAGGCTTCGTTCTTTGCATCGAACAATTTTCTGCATTCGTCAAACCAGCCATTTCGCCCTCGACGACCTTTGCATCCCACGACCTTCTCTGCGACTTCCTTGATGGTACCTTTAAGTTCTTCCCAGAACCCGTGTAAACCTGTGTTGCTGATGTCGTGTAGCACACATAGGTGATACTTTTTCCTCAAGGGTGACTGTATATGCCTGCGCCGCAGCATCGCTCGAGAGTTTGTCAACCGCGAAAACTTTGGGAGGGCTGATTCTCGATTGGTGTACTGAAGAAATTCTACACCGATAGATTGTCTTCACCAAATGATGATCTGAATCGCAGTTTGCTCCTCGATAGGATCGGACATCCAATACAATGGACGCCCACCTTTTGCAAATGAGGGCGTGGTCATTTTGATTGGTCATTACGTTCGTCTGGAGATTTCCAAGTGTGTTTGTGAATGCGTCGATGCGCAAAACATGTGGAGCTTACGACAAGACTCCCACTGCAGGCGAAGTCGACTAATCATAGAATTCCTCATGGAGGCTATGTGCTCCAGTGGTTCCGCGATGTCAACTTTCGTTTCCAACTTTCGCATTTTGACGTCGTTTGTTGGAAGTAAGTTGGAACAGTGTCTCCAGGCGGGCATAAAATTCCGTCTTTCACTGCACGTTAGTCGGGGCGTGCACGTTGATGAGCTAGAGGCTGAAAAAACGAGTCTAAATGCGAATTGCACACAACAATTCATTAATAGGTTTGAAGTGAATAACGTGCGGCTTGAGTTGCTTGCTCACTGTGAATGCAACTCCAAACTCTTTGTGGATGGTTTGCCCTTTTGGAAATTGTGTGCGAATTCATGTCGTTTATCTCGCTGCCAATCCAATTTATTTCCTGGACTGCAGTGTCGTCGTTGTTGATCCGTCCAATCCGAGGCTTTTGGTCCATGGAGTTTTTACAAGGATGGATTGTCGGCCCATCGCTAAACCCTATCCAGCGGTAGCCTCGGTGATAGCTGCTCGAGGTGGTTCATAACATGACAGAGTTCACACAACTATGTTGCAGGTCTGACTACGTAATTCATGACACCCTACTGACCTGAGACGCTTAGGTGTGACTCAGCTATTCAGGCTACAGCTATCCTTCCCTCCTTCTTTCACAACCATGGCTTAGGACAGGCTTCGGCAGAGTCACAGTTTAATAAATGATTAATTATGAATTGGTTTCGTGAGGATTTCGGGATATTGTAATGTAATGTGTTTGTGTATGAATTGTGTATGCGTTGCGTATGTGTAGTATTCATGTCGGAGAACAGGTGAATACCCAAACCACAGTGTCATTCTTAAATTGAACGAGTCGAAAGCTGTCACTGCGCCGACTCTTTCGCTCATTTTGATGAGTCGTTCATGAACGACTCGTTCATTTTTCTTTTGGGGTGCTGCGTTGTTTCCTTCTTTCTTCGGGGTCCTCCGTTTGTTGACATCAAACAGACCGAAGAGTAGATGCTGATGACAGATAATAACAACCGAAGAGTAGATGCTGATGATAGATAATAACAACCGAAGAGTAGATGCTGTTGATAGATAATAACAACCAAAGTTGGTTCGCATGACTAGTGAGAAACGTCCGATTTCGCACATAACCTGCAGCATATGATTATCCCATAACCTTAGCCTGTAATTTACTCTCTATACTTACATACTTGTAACATACACGACATCCTATCTTATATCCAAAACGAATAATACAGCAGATATAAAAATAAAACAGAGATGTTAGATATCTTGATATCTAGAAACTCATTTATTCATGGATCACTGCCAAAATGAAAACTACCGTAATTCAGCACAAAGAAAGTCTTACATATATACGAATATTATCATAGAATGGAATTTTCTCAAAGATTATCTTTTTTTTCTCAATATCGGCCGATATTCATATTACGATTCAGTTGTGGTGGATTGATTTGGTTAGAACGATTGTTGAACCCTTGGTTACTAAAATCGCCCGAATTCCAGTTACTTCCACCACCTCCTCCTCGCATGGCATGGCTTTGCATCTCTGTCGATTTTTTAGAGTAATCGGGTCCACTGTTGGTGTACTGACCGCGACCAGAATTGTCAGCATGACCACCTTTGTAGCTGCTATTACCTGATTGATTGTAGCCTGACGACCATGGTCGTGAACCACCGGACGCACTACCATATGCTTGTTGGCCGCCTCCCATACTATCCATTTGATTATCCGATTGGTTCATTCGTCTGTTGGGGGTCATTTGATTGTTGCCCCCTCTGTTCATACCTTCGTTGAAATCTATCGGTCTTCCGCCGGACTGTCTATTCGCATTGCCACCTCCCATTCGATTAACATTTTGCGGTATATTCAAATTATTACCCGCAAGTTTGTTTTGAAAACCGCCACCAGTATTTCCTGCTCTGCCTCGAGTTGGTCCATAACTTGGAGCCGGTGGCGCTTGGATTCCAGCAGAGCTCTCCCTTTGATTATCCGCTCTGAAAGAAGTTCCGCCAAATCCTTCATTTCCGTCGAAATTTCGTTTACCTTGATAGCTTCCATACTGATTTCCCACAGGGCCACTACTATTACCGCCTCCGCCGCCACTCATGCCGCCATAATTTCCACCATTATTCGATCCGTAAGACGGTCCGCCTCCATTATTCGAATCCATTCTCCCATATTGGGATGGTGGCATGCCGCCCATTTGACGGTTGCCTCCCCCACCCATTTGAGGTGTGTTCATGGAATTGTTGTAATTGTTACCTCCACCGTGACTGGGATAGTTCTGACCACCGCCAAAATTCATCGATGGCGGCATCGGTTGATTGTAGTTCTGATTTTGAGGTGGCATACCTTGATTGCCACCACCACCGCCTCCCATATTATCGCCGCGATAATTTCCACTATGCCAAACTCCACCTCGATTTCCGCCGCTAAACTGATGATTCGGATATCGATTGTTTTGACCGTTGTCGTTGAAATGTTGATTATTGCCTTCATCGGCAACATGAGCTTGTTGGTTGCGACCATTGTTGTGACGAGCTCTGAAATTTTCGTATCGACGAATGATGGATGAAATTTGATCGACAGCTCGATTGACGGCATCTATTTTGCGTGGCTCAACTATGTTGGCCAACAGTTGCCCTTTAAGTTTTTCTTTGGCAGTCATGAAGAAAATATAAAATTCGTTCTCCATCAGCAAACTATCCGGATTTGGATTGTTCTGTAAAGGTGGTTTATAATATGTAAAGAGGTTTGTAGTGAATGGATATGTTAACTAGGAATACTTTTGACGTCATAAGATTGTGCTTAAATGTAGTTAGATCTTACCCAGTCCATAATAAGTGGAAAATCTAGAAAATTTAGTACGCCGTCTCTAATGTGTTGTTATATGAATGCATTTATAAGAACTTTCGCGGTAAATCTTAAGTATTCTCTGAGACTTGGAACCTTTTCTTCTATTCTATGCGAATTTTTGCTTGTTCTGAGTATTCTTTTTTTGTCTTGTGTTCCTTCAATGAGAGTCGACATTTTCATTGTGGTTTTTATGACCATTTCTTGTACACAAAAGCCGCTTAATGCTTTGAAAAAGAACGCGAAGCTACGGCAGCTGTTTATTTCAAAATTCTTACGTGACTTTTGGCACAAATGTTCGACGGTATAAATTTATAGTAAAAATACGAATTATCTACGTACGTGTGTGACAGTATTGTTTACACTCTATTTTTCTCAATACATACTCCTACTATTTTTCTCATTCTATGTTGGTCATAGAGGTACCCCCTTCTTAATTATTATAATCATTGGGGCTCTGTACTCATATTTCCATAAATTAATATAAAAATGGCAAAAACCAATTCTTTTCAGTTATCAAACGCATTTTTCTTCTCCCAAAAATCAATATGACTGCACAATACTTACAAATGTTGACTAATAAAATAAGTATTATCATATATACCTTCTCCGTGAGGATAGCGCGGCTTAATAGCTGCACACCTTGCGGGCCCAAGCTGCCCAAATTCTCCTCCAGAGCGCTAACGAGGCGCAGAACCCCACATACAGTTAGCGGTCCATCATCTCCGCGTCGTCTCTTCGGCCGCTGATCGTTGGGACTGCGTGATCGGCGACGATCAGGCCGTGGTCGTGGCGTTGGTGATGATCGACGGGGCGATGAACGACGTCGTCGACGAACAGGACTGGGCGATCCCATGTCGTATGGTAAATTTAACTTTCGTTTAGTCACAAATTTCTCGCTGGCTACTTCTTTTGCATGTAATTCATCAAGACGCTTCTGCCAGTACGGTATCCATTCTTTATTGAAATCGTAAGTGTGTGGATCAATGCCCTCTGAAAGATTTAATACAAAAACAATTTAGTTTGGGATAAAAACAAAAATACGAACATCCCATTATGATTACGGTCCATTAATCCTAAAACTAGTAATTTAGTTACCGAATAATATTCTTCCATGTAAAATCAATTTAGATATTCATTCCGCACAGACTAGCTGCCTTAAAAAAACCTTAATGAAAATTCGAGCATGGCAGTCCCATTTCACTTTTTTTTTTTATATAATATATGTACTTAATTAGAATTCGGACGCGTTTTCATTTATACCCAGAAGTCCGAGGTCGTCGGGTTAAGATCCCATGCATTTTTCATATTTTAATAAAAGTCGCTTTTTTGCGCCGCCGACAAAGCTTACCATTGTCCAATACAATTTCGCCATGTATGAGACTTATTATAGTTACCTTGCACGGGTTATAGTCATTGCAAAAAATTGTAGAACAACCTTAAATACCGCCTAAATCATCAATTTTATTGTTAATCTTCCTGACAATCTCGGTCAATGTTTTTGACGCGAATATTGACAATAACATTGATCGCTTAGGGTGCGGTTATGTTGGAGCTTCGAGAAACGATAAGAGCAGCGCTGATGGAAATGGATTCGTGCTTTTACATAGAGCTTTTTATGTGGGAACTGCGCAATAAAGGTTTAGCGCGTCGCTGAGAGAAGTTCTTATCATAGGTTAGAAAAAAGAGACAGCAAATGCGTTGTTCCAACAGAAACAGCTCTATGTATCACTATCAGTGATGTTCTTAGCGTTTGTAGAAGCTCCAACATAAACGCACCCTCAGGGACCCTTGAAAGTTATGTTTTGTGTGCTATATTTGAGAAAAACCCACTCTGGATGCGTTTTGTTTCTCTAAGAACTGATCTTGTAAAATATTTGACAATGAAAACATTTCATTTTATAATCAATGAAAATTTAAAGAACATGGTAGACCTAAAAAATTGAGTCGACTATCAAAAAAAGAAGACGAATGACACCGATGTCGCTGTTAGCGACTAATGTAGTCGTGCCGGGTTATATTTAAGCATGGCATACTATTAACTAAATTGTCGTTCCTGCGGCAGCCGGTTCTTCGCACCGAAGCGACCCGTTATACAACGGCCAAGAGCTGCCAAAACCCTTTTAATGCAAGAAGGAAAGTATAGGTGCGTGTTTTATTATGTAACGAAATTGTTGGCTTGGCGCTTATTTTGTATGTCCGTGTATACGTGCGATGAACAATATTTATGTCGAAGGGCAGGTGTAGGTTTCACGGTATGCCCTGCTTAAATTGAACGATCCGGCAACTATGTTACTGTGCTCACTATTTCGCTAATTTTATTGAGTCGTTCATAAAGAATGGCTCGTTCATGTGCTACACATCACTACTGCAAATGAAACGTAAATTTAGCACAGTACAACAGAAACCCAAGAAACAATAAAGAAAGAGCATTTTTCAAAACTGGAAGATATGCTGCACAATCCACATGAATTACCCTACCGTGGGAAGTTAATGATTACCGCTGAATCTTATTCCAACAAATTATATCCTTTCAACGACGTTTAAAATGATGATCTTATCGCCAGTGAATCGAAGTATCTTTCCTGCCAAGAATGAATTTTTGTAGGAGTTTATTTCAATGTAAATACCTATGTATCTGAAACTTAGCCATGGAAAGTAAAATGCCGTACAATTCAATAGATGGAAAGATACTTTGAATCATTGGCGATAATATCGATTTTCAATTGTGCATCCGGCCGCCTGAACGATCTGGAATTCCTCAAGGCCAGGCCGGATCAGTTTTTCCGAAGAGAAATTCTGGAACGTGTGTGGTGGTGGCCTAGCGGGTACGATTCTCCTTCCGGCCGCCTGAAACGTCCATACACGATCCGCAATTCCTCAAGGCAGGGCCTAATCAATTTTTCCGAACAGGAATTCCGGATGGTGTATGGCTTAACCTAACCTTAACTTTAAATAAAACAATATTTCTCTCATCGATTTAATAATTTACCCAATGAATGCTAGAGTAGAACACAGAGCAGATAGAACGAAAATTATTTTCTGAATAAAAATTCAAAATGAGGATTCAGAAAGATGGGTTTCATCATATTGGCTTCTGAGTGGTTTATACATATACTCTAGGTCTAGAGGCTAGGAACGCCGGAAAAATGTGATTAGGGAAAAAGTCATGTACTTTTGATATTTGGCACAATTGTTGGAGACAGTCCCCAGAATATATGCTCCAAAGTTCCTGATGATAAGAGGGTCCAGAAGTGTAGAGGAAAGGGGCAAAATCTATTTTGAAGTTTTCTTTGAATATCAACATACAAGGACATCCTTGTATGGAAAGTAGCCTTGATTTTTATCCCATTGAACTAATCTGTACACAGGAGTATAGTAAGGTCTTAGGTGCTCATTCACCCGAATTTGACATTCCTACTTTTATTCGGTGGGACGTTATTGATATGTTTGCAAAAAAAAATATTTTTAGAGTAGGTAGGTGTACCTTTGATTAGATCGTGCCCATTTGCGGTACGAACCAATAAGATCTTAATAAGAATGTTTGAACGAATTTTTATGTCGCTAATTGTATTTTATCGGGAGTTATCGGGTCGTTTTTCCATGTGAAGAAAACAAAACTAAATTCACACACAAACATATTCATTTTTCATTTATTGGAACATTCCTGTTTCGCGAATTATAGGAGAATTCTCTCTATTGCATTTAGAGAGAATTTTTCAAATTCCTTAATATCCGGAATTTCCGCTTTAGGTAGTCCATTTCCGCTTTAGGTGGTAAGAACCTAGAACTCACTCGGGGGGATTTGAAGGTCCTAAAGCGGAAATTTCTTGAGTTTTGTGAAAATTCTCTCTAATTCAATAGAGAGATTTCTCCCAATTTTTGCGAAACAGGAATTTTCCCATTTATTGTGTTGGGATTCCTGGTCATAGCGGCTTTTTCGGAAACAGCAGGGATGAGCTGGCTCGTGAGGACACAACAACTATGATCAGCGAAACCTTCCGTAATTTAAGGATACTTCTGACAGCTTGCAAATTGGCCTTAAAGGCGACTGCCAGATCAAACACCAGCTGGAGTATTGGCAGCACATGCTATGATGTAACCAACCAAATCTGGCCTACACTACCGCCCTCAGGGTTGCTGTTCTTGGATAGAAAGCACGTTAGGAAGGTTGTGGGGGTTATCATTATTACTACTCAATTGCCCTAACCCCTTGTGGGGCATAGCGCGTCAACTGTTCTATGTGGCCCAGTTGACGTTTCGTTGGCATAATCTGGTTTCGGAAAATGCAGTTGCCAGCATACACCTCCTGCACATCCATGGCCACGTACGTCGTCGTGGACGGGATTCGAAGCCGAAACGCCGGTAGTCAAACATGAGACTGATGCTTCAACACACTGCGCTACCGGTCGCCCCATGGGTTGTGGTGGGAAGGTCGCCCTTGGATACTACTTCTTCACCGATTTGGATGACCTGAAGGAGATGAGTTTAGGTCGGCTACATCATTTCAATGTCAGCTTTGGCTGGTTTGCGGAGTAAGTTTTGGTCGATGGAGGACTAGTCCATGGTGGTATCACAACGAACCCTATAGTGGTCTATGTGTGCTCCATATGTCAGAGCAGCCCCTTTAACCTAAACTGCTTTTATTTTCTATTCTTTCAATAAGCTGAGTTCAATGAGATATTATATTCAGGAACGACAGCATCAGATGAATGAGTTTTTTCTGCAATTACTAAATCCTAGACCGAAGATAAAACTTGATTGTAAACAGAAATATAGCAATCGCGTTTTCCCGAGTATTCACTGATCTACTGTAGTAAATGAAATGAGAGTAAGCAACAAAGATGTAAGTAAAGCTTTGAGTAACCGTAAGTGAAAGAGAGACGCATTATCTGAACCATGATCAAGCATCTCATACAAAGCACGAAAGCCGAATGACAACCGATGTTCGTTATCGCCGTTCTAAGTGAACTAAATCGAAAGAGGTAGAGAGGCCGATCTCTTTCAATTGTCTGTCTTACTTTATGTAGAGATGTATTTTATTTGATTAGAAATTATGGTCTCGGGTATTGAATCCGAGTTTTTTTCTGGTAAATTTGCCCTCAAAAGATCCGGACAGATACAGCGACACTCTCTATCCCATTTGCGGATCCACAACACTTTACAGCTCTGCTAGTCACTGTCAGTTACTAGATCACAGTCATTGCTCGCCAGAACACGCCCATCAAAAGCAATTTTCATGGTAAAGTGTAATACTATACGCTCTCATGCCTCAAATCTTAAAAATTTATAAAAACCAGCCAGAATTACTGCGTAAAATCGTTGAAAAAGGCAAATATCAATTGAAAACTGTAAGTTGCGAAATCAATGGGATTGATTACGACGTCGCCTTGCATACTTGATAAACACAATTTCAATTACAAAAAAAAAAAAAAAAAAAATACTTGTATGAGTATATGCATATATATTCCAAAATCGAATTGAAAAATCATACTGTTTTTATCCTTCTTTTTTTATAGCGCTATCCCGCGAAATAACTAATTTTTGAACATTTATTCCGCTTTTGGCGGAACGTTATGAGTACTCTATTCTATGGTCTAGTTCTAAAATATAATAGCTGCGTTTTTTGGCAGTCCAGATCAAGTGCAGAACAATCGCACGCATTACACTAACAACCAGCTCTGTCCAGAATAATTTTGTTAGTGTAACGCGTGCAATTATTGTTTTGCTTTGATCTGGACTGTTGAAAACAAAAACAGCTAATATAAAATACTATTTTATGGCCTATGATATATAATTTTGTAAGAAATTTTTTTTTTTTGTTAATTCGGCTTTAGGACGCTTTTTGTAGAAGTTTTCGAAATAATCAAGGAAAATTGAAAAAAAGGACCTTTGATTCCCTCTCCCCTACACTTCCGGACCTTCTATCATCGAGGGCTTTGGAGCATATATTCGGGTGACTGACTGTCAGTAAGCCGAACACAAACAGCCCTATAATGGAGGAACTTTATTAAATTATGCAGCAGTAGGTTTTGGTTAGGGCTAGAGCAACCGGTAACTCAGTGCGTAGAGACATCAGTCTCATATCTGACTACTGGCGATTCGGATTCGAATCTCGTCCACGACGACGTTTGTGGCCACGGATGGTGGTGTTGCCTCCCCTCAGGGGCGCGAGGCGTAATAATAAGCCACAGCATCTCCCGACTTGTCGCAGGTAGGAGGCTAAATGGGGGAGCAGGAGGTGTATGCTGGCAACTACATTCTCCGAAACTAGTTTATGTCAACGAAACGTCAACTGAGCCACATGGAACAGTTAACGCACTATGCCGCACTGGCAACTACAGTCTCCGAAACTAGTTTATGTCAACGAAACGTCAACTGAGTCACATGGAACAGTTGACGCACTATGCCCCACAAGAGGTTAGGGCAATTCAGTAGTAGGTATGGGTAGAACGGGTTTCTGTTTTTTTTTTTTAAATAACGGTACCGATGATGTTTAATTATAATCATAAAACGTTCCTTGTGATATTTGCTCCGATGATTTTTATCCAGCGTATTAAATCGACATTAAAACACTATTAATATGTTAAAAACTAATGTCTCCACTCATAAAAATTTGTAATAGATTGTTGACTTTGTACTGCTTTTTAAACATTAAACTGAAGACGTTTTGTTGATTTTTTCTACCAAATCTTCTGAAGCGGAGTTTATATACAAAACATATATATTTCTCTCATTGGTTTTATCTTTGATGAGAAAATGACTGCTCCATATAACCGCGATATCGTGTTTGTGTTACCACTAAAATAAAACGCAACTCAACATTCCCGTTACTCAAACACACAAATAAGAAAATGAACGTAATTATTTCTATTTATAAGCCTTTCAGTTAAGTAGTTTACCTCTCTCCAAATCATTGGCACGATTATGCCAGAATTTCTTCCATTCGCTCTTATATTTTGGATGACTTTCCAAATTCTTACGATACTTGCGGTTGTACAAATCCTCCAAATCGTCCAATATTGCGCCAATCATGCGTCTGTATCTATCCCACGCTTTTGGATCGTTTTCAACAATCCTCGGTCGGGTCGAAGACTTTCTTGCATCTCCGACTAAACGACCGCGATCTCTTGATCGACTGCCTCGACTACGGCGGTTTGTTTCCTCGTGTTCTTTATCGCCTTTCACAACTGTATCTTTTAATTTCTCGTGCGCCTCTTGCAATAATTCCGTGAGCCATTCATCCGTTATCTTGATCATTTTCTCGTCATAGTGCTTTTTGTTACGTGCTTGTTTTTCGTATGTTACACGATTGATGTTGAAGTCACGAAATGTAATGAGTCGTGGATTTCGCGGTCCTTTTTCTTCTTCGATTTTCTTGTAAATCTTATGAACAACTTCACGAATATGTTTTTGTTGTAATACTAACATGTGCACTGTCCAACCTAATTTTCCGTCCACCATCATATTTCGTACTGTTTTCCACGTTTTTGGGAAATGAGAATCCTATAAGAAATGAGAAAATATTTTTATGGAATATTTTTTTTTATAACACCTGAAAAGAGGGGAGAGGAGATAAACGTTCTTATACACGAGGATTTTGATATCTTTTGTAATTTGCGCAAAAGTTGAAACGTGAACCGCGAGTTTTGATATTTCCGAATATACTGCTTATATATTCAGCATGTAGTCTGATAATTAAAACACTTTAAACAGAACAAAATAAAATTAAATATAAATGTGAAGTTGCAAGTCTTTTTTATAATTTATTTTTGCCGATAAACTTACTTCTTTATATTCTTTATTTAAATGGCAATTTGACTCTTCCGAAGTAAATTCACATGGTATTTTATAGAAATAGACAACCGAAAATGTCGTTTGACAATACACACACAACTAAAGGCGCATTCTTTTATACTCCAGTGTAGGTTTAATGCGTTAATCTGGATTAACGCAAAGATCTCTACTGGTCTACTCTTGTTGCTTGCATCCCTAAAGGGAATTATGTTGTTTAATTTGATTTTTGACATCAACTTAATTAGTAAATATATCGTAGATATTTTTCCGGATATATTCCAGATTTTTAATCTCACGAACACAATAAAAAATGATGAAAAACTAAAGTGGTGCCAGTTGTACTTTGACTCTAAACTCTAGTAGTTGACTCGTAAGGTTTTTTTTTGCACGGCGCTTTAGCTTCACCCGAATCAACCTACATTAAGTATAAAAGAACGCGCCTTAAGTACATGTATGTTTATCCTTCACGGAAGGGGTGGATTGTCATGAAGTTTGCATGAAGCGCGGCATCATCTCCGACCATCTAAAGTATATTATGTTCTTGGTCAGCATAACGAAATGGGTCGATCTAGCCACGTCCTTTTCTCCGTCCGTCTGTGTTTCCATAATTTTCTTTCTCAGTTTTATAGCCATCGAGCTGAAACTTTGCAAATCCCTTATTCAACTGCACGCTGTACATACGAGTATGTCGAAGCCAACGAAATCGGACGTCTAGAGTGAGTCAAAAAGTACGTTTTTATGAAAAAAAAACGGTTTTGTTTCTAGAGATATCTGTACCAGTTTTCATATCAACCAATCATCATATTTAGTCCAGTAATGGAGTAGTTTGATGGAGAAAAAAAAAAATAGTTTTTTTTTTCAATTTCGTTTATGTATTTTGGGGCACTGAATCCGAATTTCAACTTTGGCATCTAGAAAAAGTGGTGCATTCCGAGGAAACTGCCCGAAACTGTTCGAAAATGCTCTGAAAGGTCTTGAACCAAAAATAAACCACATCGAATTTCCTATAACAAACCCCTACGTTATTTTTTCGTCGTATGAATGGTTTAGGCGCTAGTGGCGGTTCAAGTTTAATGTAAATTTCAAAATCAGCGAAAAAAAGGCGTTTTGCTTATAACTCGAAAGTCAATATTAAAAACTTTTAAAATCAAAACCCATAAAAATGAAATAACATTTTAAATCCACTTTATTGTAGGATTTGCAAGGTTTGATATACGTTCTCAAATTCGGATTTTTTTCTTAATCAAAAATCGAATTTTAGCGGTATTATTTTCGACCTTAAGGGCTAACCTTCGTTTTTCATGCGAAATTTCATACAAAAACTGTATAGAGAGTAGAGGTTAGTTCCAGCCTTTAACGCTGTGGTACTAACCTTTTCGTAGTGTTAGACTTGAACACAGCACATATCCGCGGCGGTCTACACTACACTTGAATTTCCTCTTCTCACTCAAAAGAGAGCGATCACCACGTAATGACCGGTTTCCACACGAAATAAAATGCAAAATAAATGTTTTCGCCTGGAAATTGCCCACAACGGTGTGGAGACTTGTCTGTGTCCGGGATTTCCGTGCGAAGAACTGAGTACCGAGAAAAGCGAAAATTTTCGTGGGAACCGGATTTTTGCCAGTTTTTATAGGAGACGTCGCACGCAAAATGGAGATTAGTACCTTCCTTTAGGAGAAATTTCGCACACAGCAAAGTGTCATTCTATTTGAATTTTCATATAGCTTCAAAAAATCAGGATCGATTCGAAAGTTGGTTTCAAAGATAAAGACAGACAAATGTCGTGTTTTACGAAAAGTTTTGATTTCTGATAATAGAAATCGAATATTTGATAACTCTATCTCCCTCTGGTTCCTGTTAACCCATTGTGGGGCATAGGGCATTAACCACGCCTACTTTCCAACTCGTCCTGTTCATCGCCATCGCTTTCAGCTTACTCCCTGACTTGCCTATTGAGTCACCCTCTCTCTTAACTGATCCTCTCCATGTGTTACTAGGTCGTCCAACACGGTGACTTGCGTTGGTTCCCTGCGGGTTCCAATCGAGTGCCTCTTGAGCAATGCTGTTTGACCCTTTTCGGAGAAAGTGACCTATCCATTGCCACTTTCGCCTTTTAATGGAAGTGTCTATCCTGTCCTGACCAGTAATAGTAAGAAGGTCGTCGTTAGAAATGACCTCCGGCCACCGTATGTGTAGGATGGATGCGCCGTAGACACTGATTCACAAAAGTTTGCAATCTAGTTGTTTTCTTATTGGTCACCGTCCAAGTTGAACAGCCATATAAAAGCACTGATTTTACGTTGGTTTCGAAGATCCGGAGTTTGGTGCGTCTGGAAATGTTGTCGCTTTGTCAGAAACGAGTCACAAACTGACCCTCCAGATGTACTCCCGGTCAACGCTGTCAAACCCCTTCTCGAATCGATGAACATGAGATGTAATGGGGATCTCCACTCTGCGGATTGTTCAATAATAATTCGAAGGGTGTTAATGTGGTCGCTACATGAGAAGCCATGATGCCAAAGCCGACTTGTTCATCATTCAATGTGCGATCGACTGTTTGTTTGATCCGGTTCAAGATTATTTTTGCCATCAGTTTGGAGACTGCTGGGAGAAGATCGTTCCCACGCTAATTATTGCAATCCTTCAGGTTGCCTTTTTTCGGGATCTTAATAATGGCGACCTTCTTCCACTGTTTAGGGAGAGTTTCGGTTTCCCAACACTCTTGGATAAGGGGGAGAAGAATATCCGCAGTAGCATTGGCATCCGCTCTAAAAAATTCCACCGGAATTCCATCTATCCACGGGGCTTTAACCGCATCCATCGATTTAATAGCCGTAGTTACTTCCAGATGGTGGGTTGGTATCAACTCTGGCTATTTGCGGAATATCTTCTGCTACTAATGAAGATGCATCCGAAGGTCCAAAGGTGTTGTTGAGGACCTCAATGAAGTGTTCTCTCCATCTCCGCAGTTCGTGTTCTTCGGTTACCAGTAGAGACCCAACTGTGTTCTTCGGTTACCAGTAGAGACCCAACTGTGTTCTTCGGTTACCAGTAGAGACCCAACTTGATGACTTATCCAAATCAACCGTTCACGAACATTTACAGAAGCTGGGATACGTTAGCAAGCTCGATATTTGGGTTCCACACGAATGGAAGAAAATTCACCTCACCAAACGAATTAACGTTTGCGATTTGCTGCTGAAACGTAACGAAATCGACCCATTTTTGAAGCGATTCATAACGGGCGATGAAAAATGGGTTGTTTACGACAACGTCGTACGAAAACGATCTTGAGGCAAGCGAGATGAACCTGCACAATCGACATCAAATGCAGATATCCATCAAAAGAAGGTTATGCTGTCGGTTTGGTGGGATTTCCAATATGTTGTTTATTTTGAGCTGCTCCCAAGGAACCAAACTATCAATTCAGATGTGTACCGTCGCCAGCTAGTGAAATTGGACAAAGAAATCAAGGAGAAACGACCACAACTGGCAAATCGTAAGGGTGTCATCTTCTATCAAGACAACGCCAGACTCCATACATCTTTGGTCACTCGTAAAAAATTATTGGCCTTAGGCTGGGAAGTGATGCCTCATTCACCGTATAGCCCTGACCTTGTACCATCAGATTACCACTTATTCCGTTCACTGCAGAACCATTTAAATGGAAAAACATTTGTCGTTCGAATGAGGCTGTCAAAAATGAGTTGATTCAGTTTTTTGCTTCTAGAGACCACACTTTGTTGTTTTTCGAATTTTATTTCATTTTTAAAATTTGTTATTTGAGAAATTTTTAATATTGGTTTTCGAGTTACACACAAAAAAACTTTTTTTTTCACTGATTTTGGAATTTTCATTAAACTTGAACCTGAGTTGCAAGTCTCGAAAATCGTCAAACTACAACGACTTCAATGGGCAGGGCATGTACAAAGAATGGACGATGATCGCATGCCTAAGAGAGTAATGAATGCAGAACGAGTCGACGGAGCGAGACTGCGAGGACGACCGAGATCTCGTTGGGAGAGCTCAGTAGGTGTGGACGCCGCGCAGCTGCTGGGCTCCCAAAATTGGAGGACGCGGTCACGTGACCGAGATAATTGGAGGACAATGATCCAGGCGGCCAAGGCCCGACGTCGGGCTGTCGCGCCACGATGATGATTAACCCCCTCTAGCGCCTAAGCCATTCATCTGACAAAAAAGACAGGTAGGAGTTGTTTTTTTTAATTCGATGTAGTTTTTTTTTGCGTGGTGACTTTTTCTTCAAAAGTTAATATTTAGTTATTGGCGAAACAGTGAAGACCTTTTTTCGAGCAGTTTCGGACAGCTTTCTCGGAACGCATCACTTTTTTGAGGTTAAATTCGGATTCAGTACCCCAAAATACATAAACCCGGAATTGAGAAAAAGAAACTTCTACATTTTTCCCCGAATCCGGCTCTAATTAACACGTGATTACTGGACAAATTTACCCCAAACCATATTCCTAAATTTGGTTGAAATTGACCCACTATATTATATACCTCCAATAAGAACAATGGAGTCGGAACATGTTTTACTGCTCAATCTAACGGTAAATGGAGAGTGCGTCACAATTATTGGACACGGTCTCATTACGCAATTCCTCGGAAAGCACGGTCATTAGACCGAGACAATTAGAGGAAAATCCCAACGACCAAGAATCGACGTCGGGCTGTAAAGCCACTATGGTGAGGAGGTAAACACTTGATATTCTCCGACGATTTTCCGATAATTAAAAAAAATCCACATGTAAACAAAAACATCAGTACATTTGCAAATCGATAGAATGCATTTCTTGCGAAATTAATAGACCGACATTTCAACAGAATGAACTGCAGATTTTTTACATGTACGTATTATTGTCAAGAGTGTTCCACGAGTAAAGCTGGTTGCATGATTAAAAAAGAAACATTGCCGGAGCATACTAAAATAATCCATAATTTTTCTGAAATGAACATATCGATCACAACGTTGATTTTCTAATTGTTAAAGGCGATGTTAATGATTTTTAACTAGTGAAGCTCGAAGTTTTCGAAATCGTACACAACATGGCTCCAGCATGGTACCTACCGTTACCGTTCTATGGCATTCATAATTGAGCCTCCTCCAATATTTTATTGTGGCCAATACTAACAATAAATCTTTCAATTTAGTTAGTCGGAAGCAATATTTAAAAATATTTCGTTAAATCACAAAATCGTGAGTGTTACATCATTGGATTTTAAACATATGGATGCATGCCACCTACATATCATCTATCGATGAACCTTGCAGTTTTTATCAACATCCAAAAAACACCTAAGTGAATTGAAAAATACTTACGATGTATCGGTCGATATGTTTCTGAGTTTTAAAGTGTCCAATTGTAACTGACTTTCGGCACAATATGCACTCATAAAGATCTTGTTTAAAGCGTCTTACTCTGTACGCATAGCATAAGCCAATCAGGCCGACGAATTCCGGCGGGATTGTTTCGTCTTTGCTTATAATCCGATCAATAAGATCAGGAGTAACTGTAATAGGGATAAAAATATTCGTATATTTGAACAAAACTCTAAACACACAAAATAATCAGCTTAATAAAAATATATATAGATTAAAAACGTTCACTTACTTTCTGTTATGACTTCGCCAGGATATATTAAAATGGGGGTGAGTGTCTGATCGTCATCATCGAACGGTTGACGGAAGGCTTTCATATGCTGATATTTAGGATCTGATGGACGCCATTGCAATATGTTTTCGTGTCTTGGACTTTTCAAGTGCGCCTTTAGACTTTTCAAATTATAGATGCCCGACTCAAAGCAAATGTGACAATTGATTGGCCATTTTTCGTCGCTATACTTCGGACCACGTGAAAAGATTACATGAGTACTGCCATCATACAATTTGATGGTTGTTTTTTCCAAGAGAGTCTTGATCTCGGGGTCATCGATGGCGTCAAAATTGCCAATTGATTTGATCGGTTTCGGGGCCTTTTTATCTGTCCCCCCGCCCGCAACGTTATCTACTTCACCTTCTCCACCCTCGCCGTCTCCGTCCTCGTCACCTTCTTCCTCACCCTCATCATCGTCTCCGATGTCTTTTATTTCGTGGTCATCTTCTTCCTCTTCTTCCTCTCCATTTTCTTCACCTTCACCTTCCCCGTCATCCTCTTCGACGTGCTCTTCGTCACCTTCGTCATAACCCTCAACGTCTTCTTGAATATCGTCCTCATCCTCGCCTTCAACTTCTTCGGTCTGTTCCTCCTCAACGTTCTCAACTTTCTCCTAATGGAACATAATTTGTAATTAGACTTTATAATGCAGAATATAATCGAAAAAATATTAATATCTAAATGTATGTAATAAGAATTTTTTTGTTTATGAATAATGACATTGAAATAAATACGGAATAGTAGAAAAGATGGGCGTCCTACTTTGACCAAATGCTTTTAATTCACCCAGAGCTGGTATAGCAATTCAAAATATATCTAATATACAAAAGTGAAGATTATTTTTGTATGTTTGTCTTGTAAAAACTTTTAAACCACTGAGGCGATTTTCGCCAAATTTGGTGAGCTGGAATATAGTATATAGTAATGGTGGTTCGTGACCACATACAGTAAACTCCCGTTCAACCGAACCCAAGGGTGCGGCGTCATTTCACATAGCGATACTTTTCATAAGTACTTTCGGGAAGCCAGGGAGGAAAATAAGGAGTTTCGTGATCCAAAATGATACTACATACAGTAAAACCCCGATTAACCGAATCAAAGAGGGCGGCGATTTTTCACGAAAACGAAATTTTTCACAAGTACTTTCGGGAGACCTGGGAGGAAAATAAAGTGGTTCGCGACTACAGAGTGTTAAAACATACAGATCCCCGATAAACTGAACCAAGAGGGCGGCGCGCCGTCATTTCGGATAACGAAACTAGACACGAGTATATTTGGGAAGCCGTTGATGAAAGTAGGATGGTTAGCGACTACATAATGTTTTTACATACAATAAAATCCAATTTAAGCCCGTCCAACCCGAATTCGAGCTCGAACATGGTACAAGTGAATAATTTTCTTCAGATTTGTGTGAAGTGTGTCTGTGTGTGTCTTCAGCCAATCGGAGGACACTTGTACCATGTTCCCGTTCGAGTTCGTATTCGACAGTGTGTTACCAGGAATTTACAGACAATCAGTGGAAACTAGGGATGGGTATCGATTAATCGAAATAATCGATTATTTTGTTGAATAATCGATTTTTATTTAATCGATTACATTAGGGTCGATTTAATCGATTATTTTATAACGATTATTGAGCTTTTTTCTTCGCTGAGACTTCAGATTTCAAGAGCGATATATTTTTCTTTCATTGCGAAAAATCACTTACAACAGTCGTGTATAGTATTTACCTACTACTTTTCTCATTCTACTTTTACCTATCTACCACAATTTTTCTCTGAAGCTGGTCAAATTCTGAGGGAACAGAGAAGCCGGCTGACCGCCGACATGGCCAATACACTTAAATTCCTTAAGGACGTTCATGATAAGTATTGGGATTAATAAATAAGCTCAATACTTCTCACAACTCAATAATTACTATTATTTCTGCAGCTACTGGGAACGTTTCAGGCAACTGCTTCCAGTAGGTGTAATTATTATTTCTCTGTTTGATGATCTTTCTTCTGTTTTCATGTGAATAAATAAGGACTATTTTTTTACTTGGGGTTCGTTGTTTTCATTGTACCCAGTTTTTAATTTTTTCCCAACCTTTTTCGAAATTGTCTATTAATCGATTAATCGATTTTTCAAGTCACAAATAATCGGTGTATCGATTAATTCGTAAAAAATTATAATCGATTTCATTAATCGATTACTTGTTGGTCGATACCCATCTCTAGTGGAAACTACTACTGTGTACAAATACAAGCCGGAATTTTGTTATAATTTTCAAAATCCTTATTTATTCTTAAAAATTTATTTCATCGCCTTTAAAGTAATCCCCCTCGGCTGCAATGCACTTATGCCAGCGAATTTTCCGACTCATCAAAACACTTTGAAAAGTCCTGTTTCGGTATGGCCTTCAGCACCTTCTTCGATTCGGCTTGAATCTCTTCTATCGGGTCAGAACGGTGTCCCCGGGACTAAATCAGGCGAATACGGCGGTTGCGGAACAATATGGGTGGAATTTTTGGCGAAATGGTCACGAATAACGAGTGCAGTGTGAGATGTTGCGTTGTCGTGGTGCAAAACCAAGAGTTTTCTTTCCACAAATCCGGCCTGTTGAGGCGAATAGCTTCACGCAAACGACGCATAACACTCAAATAATATTCCTTGTTGACAGTTTGGCCCGGTGGAAGGAATTCATAATGCACAACACCGCGATAATCGAAAAATAATCGTCAACATGACCTTAATTTTTGAGTGACTTCGGCGTGATTTTTTCGGTCTTGGCTCACCTTTGGCACGATATTCACTTGATTGATCGGTTGTTTCGGGATCCTAAGCATAAATCCAAGTTTCATCGCCTGTAATAATGCGTTTTATATCGTCCTGATAGTCGGAAAGCATAGTTTCACACACATCAATGCGACGATGTTTTTTTTTTTTTTTAAAATGAGGGTTTTTGGAACCAAACGCGATTTGACTTTTTTGAGGCACAAAACTTCCTTCAAAATGGTGTTGACTGATGCATTTGAAATGCCAACGATATCAGCAAGCTCTCTAGTTGTCAATCGACCATTTTGGAGCACCAATTCCTTAATTTTCGCGACGCGCTGTTCGTCAGTTGATGTTTTTCGTCGTCTTCAACGCCTTCACGACCCTCTTTGAACATTTTATGCCATTCGTATCCTTGTGTTTTAGACATAGCCTGTTCACCGAAGGCTTTTTGTACCATTCTGAGCGTTTCCGCAGCAGAAATATCATTTCTAACACAAAATTTAATCGAACTTCTTTGTTGAATATTTTCTGAATGGTAAAAGTCGGAAAAGTTAATTTTGGTTGTTTACGAAAACGAGCGTCACTCTTCAACTAACCAAGATATTAACCTAAAATTTGACACAGATGGCAGTAACAGTCCTACCAACTTAAAAATAAAAAGATTTGTGCCCAATGGAATTATCAGGATATCAGTTTAAATTAATTTCGGGTTATATTTGTACACAGTAGTATTAGATTCAGATTCATTTCCATCCCATCCTAATATCTATCTGGAACTAAAACCAACAGTATCTATCTACCAAATCAATCGTTCCTGCGGCAGCCGGTTCTTCGTACCGGAACGACCCGTTTTTCAACGGCCAAGAGCTGCCAAACCCCCTCGATGGAAGAAGAACTGCAGTATTCGAAGCATTGCTACCACAACATCTACCAAACCAATCCCATCTAAATCAATTCATAATCATCTCTATGCAGTATGCAATTGTGTATACTCCTAAATATACACACAACAACCCATGCTGATGCTGACTGCAAGCAAATCAAAAATCATTTGCTTACGTCGCACCGCACATCCAAGTTTCCCCAAATAAAATACATAAAAAAAATTGAACAATCTACTATAAAACAAAAGTAATCGTCTTGTATCATCATCTCAAGCTCAACTTTAGATGAAAACGATACCAAACCAACAACCAGACAATTTCCTCTGTCTGTATACTGTGAGTAATTCGCAATGTGAGTTGTGAGTTTTTAACACAAACATCACATTCTGTGCTGTGAGGCATACTGAGCTGTGGTGATTAGTAATATGAACATTGATTATTTGTGTAATTCACTATAGACTCAAATTCAGATATTTCACTCATAAGCGCATACTCCAATTACTCAAATTCTCTTCCCAGCAGCTGGAGATGTTAATGTTGATGATTGAGGAAGTAAATGTTAGTGGGTGGATTAGATTTAGTATAACGGTTTAAAATTCAATTTCAAACATTCAGTTCAGTTGATAGTTGTTTAAAGTAAAAGTTTCGTGCTTAATTAAACTGTGAAAACTGAAGAGAGGGACCAATCGATCGATCGAGCTAGGAAAAAAAATATCCTAAGGTCATGTTTTCGGTTTTGTAAACTGTAGTCTAGGGGTCGTAGATCGAAGAGCCGAAAGTTAATTTTGCTACAAAAAATATTGATGGGTCGGAAGGGTCCGAAAAGGACGAAAGGGGGGGGGGGATAATTTTTTTTTCGATTATAGGCTTCTAGGGAGTCATATCAAACGGAATAATTAATACTTTCTTTTCCATTTCTGGCATTTGTTTTCAATTTGCTGTAACTAGGACGGAGCGACGGGCGAAATAGGCGAAAAGTGCTAGAAATTGCATATCAATACAATGCATTTAAAAATAAATAACTGGCACAACAGTCCAATTTGAACCATGGCCTCGAGATGAGTTAGCATCATCTCATTTCCTAGATCATGACGGTATGTCTTGTGCAGAGATGTGTGATCAGCAACACACTCAACTGAGTTATTTACCCCATAAATGGGTACTCATTTAACATTTTCGACACATAAATACCCCTTTTTTATCGAGAACTACCCCAATCAGTAGGAATCGAACCGGGGCCCAGTGCGTAGAAGGCGAACGTTCTAACCGTTGCGCCATCCGGACTACCATCGCATTTAATATCGTTATATATTAAACGACTGATATGAACCTTACCCAGTTGACGTTTCGTTGGCATAAACTGGTTTCGGAGAATGCAGTTGCCAGCATGCACCTCCTGCACATCCATAGCCACGAACGTCGTCGTAGACGGGATTCGAACCCGAAACGCCGGTAGTCAAACATGAGACTGATGCCTCAAGACACTGCACTATCGGTCGCCCACCAATAATAATACAATACAACAATATCGTGTATTATATGAGTATGCAAAAAAGCAAGCTAGTTAATAATAGTATGTACATTGCATTTCACATAATTATGCATTTTATTGAATATGTTCCCCGAGTCTTTTGATTTGTTTGACTCTTTTTGGACGACTCTTTTTGAACGACTCAGTGGAAAGAGTTAGTGTATGTGCTGGCACAGTAGCAAGAGCCATGCCCATCACTACTACCAACTGTTAGATTTTGAATGTATAAACTGACTTTTGAGATCCATGCCGTTTTATTCATTCATGATCCAGATCTGGACGTCGAATGCACCTTATATATGAAATCACATGGGACGATGACAGCCGATGACAAACACAGCCAAGAAAGGGATACATTGGCTGCGTTCCTGCGAGCGGATCAGGGTTTGACATTTCTCAAATTCACCTCCATTTGCTTTCCCCTCCGGTAAATTTAGTACAGACAACTGTCACTTTTGGATCTGACAATTCCTCCTCTGGATCTGAATATTTTTCCGGTCAATTTCTAAAATCAGAAATTTTGACAGTTCTCAGATGTCACCGGCGCCTCGGTCACCAAAGCAACATAGCCAGTAATCCGTTAGCCAGCGTGCAGGACGTGTTGCGAAGTGTTTAGTGGTAGTTTGCTGCGCCTTTAGCCTACAAACCTGCTCCTTGAATAGGAAGTCGTCGTATCGGGGAACTATTTGTTCGAAATAATTTGCATTTTTGGGTCGGTTTTCGCGCTCAATCCCGTCCAACAAACTCCAATCGTTTGTCATGTTGTTATCCATGACAACGCGCACTATATTTAGTATGCTTTGCACACTATTTACAATTTGGATATCACCGAAATCATCTACGGCGAATTTTCGGGGCTGTTTGCGATCGAGATGGATGGCGCATCCGGTACAACCATGAGTTGTATGAAATGTACGATGAGCTGCAAGTTTCGAAAATCGTCAAACTACAACGACTTCAATGGGCAGGGCATGTACAAAGAATGGACGATGATCGCATGCCTAAGAGAGTAATGAATGCAGAACGAGTCAACGGAGCGAGATTGCGAGGACGACCGAGATCTCGTTGGGAGAGCTCAGTAGGTGTGGACGCCGCGCAGCTGCTGGGCTCCCAGAATTGGAGGACGCGGTCACGTGACCGAGATAATTGGAGGACAATGATCCAGGCGGCCAAGGCCCGACGTCGGGCTGTCGCGCCACGATGATGATGATGATGAAATCATCCAATAATTCCGCAATAATTAAATTTTCCATTTTGAAACTAAAAACTTGACAGATCTTTTTTGACAAGACGGCCGTGTATGCCGTCTGTGGGAATATTTCTCAGATCCAAAAATTGACAGTTGTCTGTACTAAATTTACTGGAGGGGGAAGCACATAGAGGAGAAAACAGAAAAGTCAGATCCATATCAGCAGGCTTCCAGGACCGCGCCCTTTGTCAAATCCACTTCGTTCTTAATTCATTTTACCGCTTAGTAGAGATCTTCACCTAAATCTTAGATGGCAGTGCATTTTTTCCAAGTAGAACGCCCTTCTTTTCTTGCATGTAAAATTGATAGTAATATCGCCGTATTTGCTCTTACAGGGTATAGATTTTAGATTCAGATCAATCTGTCTTACCTCTCTTGCTTTTCCTCTTTTGATTCCACATTTTCCTTTCTTTGCTCTTATCATTTTGTTCGTTACTCGTCTTAATGTTTCGAATACCCTCCGATTCTCCACTGTAGGATCCACCTTGTATTCTTTATAAGCTGCCACCTTTTTTCTTACTAATTGTGCAACTTCCTTGTCGTACCAAACTAAATTATTTTTTCGTCGGAATCCCGGAAGGTCTTTTTTCTGGTCAAAGTACTTGTACTGAAATACAAAATTAGGCAAGAAGATTTTTTTTTATTACGCAAACGTTATTGACATCAATCCGTTGAACATGTTGAAGTTGAGACCTCTATAGAATAATTCAGATGTCTGTCTGAACGTCGGTCTATACCGTGAATACTTTTTTGTCAGTTCGATATTATTTCCGAGAACTTTGAGTAATTGGTACGACTGAAGTGGAACATGTGTCTCGCCAATATAATATAAGAATCTGACATTTTCGAGTATGGTTAGTTGGTGCCATGACTAGCGCCGACTTGCGAAGAACACTAATCAGATAGACAAGTTTCCCACTTTTCCCATGTGTTACTCTAGTTGTCCCTAATAGTCCAGTATTGGCGTGGTTTGATGAAGAAAAAAATAAATAATTTTTTTTCTCAATTTTGGTTTATGTATTTTGGGGTGCTGAAATAAATAAATAAAATAAAAAATAAAATAACTGGCGCAACAGTCCAATTTTGGACCAAGGCCTCGAGATGAGTTAGCATTATCTCATTTACTAGATCCTGACGGTGTTTTGTGTAGAGGTGTGTGATCAGCAACACGCTCAACCGAGTTATTTACACCAAATACAATACAAAATTTAGGATTTTGTTAAAATTTTTGAACGAAATATTCAACAAAAATTCAGTAGTTGTTATTGTAGCGATGCTTCGAATAATGTAGTCCTTCTTGCATCGAGGGGTTTGGCAGCTCTTGGCCGTTGAAAAACGGGTCGTTCCTGTACGGAAAACCGGCAGGAACGATTCAGTAGAGTCGATGTGCATGGTTGTGGTTGATGATTAGTATCGACCATGTATTCTCAGCGTGTGGTGGTATATTCGGCGATTGTGGCGTATGCCTTGTCGCCTGTCGGTGGTCCAGAGTTCGCAAGCCCATGAAATACACCCAAATTGTAGTCCCCGTCGATATCTCTCATGTGTTGGGACGCCTAAAATTTATTTTTACTTATTAACTATAGCCAACATCGATTTATTTTAACTCGCATCGATATAAATATCATACAGATATCAACAGACCCTACAACTCAACACAATTTTTTGCCGAAACCCTCATACGAACTTTTCTTCGCAAAATATTGAAATATTGCGGACCAATAAATTTCAAAGCCGCTTCAAAATTTTTGCCGAGCGTTCAATATTCTGAAAAATATTATGAAAAAAAAACTGTAGCTGAGGCTTATCGAAAGTTCTCAGATACTTACGGTGAGGTTGCTCTGAGTGACAGAACATGTCGTGAGTGGTTTCAACGTTTTAAAAGTGGCGATTTCAATGTCGAGGACAAGCGTTCGGTGGTCGTGATCGTTCGGTCACCGCTCCACGATACTAATCTAGAGCTCGGAGATCAAATCTCAGCGCGATCAAAAACTGCCTGTGAGTTACTAATAGAACTCTCATAGTGCTCCGGGCTTGTCAGTAAAGAGACGGCGCGGATAGGAGGTGCATGCTAGCAACTGCACTTCGGAAAAGTAGATATTCTATTGAAACGTCAACAAGGCATAGAAATGCTAGAGATGTTGACGCGCTCATGCCCCTGGAGGGGTAAAGGCGATTAGAGAGAGAGAAGAAGAATTAGCTGAATCACTGGGAGTGACTCAGCAAGCCATCTCGAAACGCCTCAAGGCCATGGGCATGATTCAGAAACAAGGAAATTGGGTTCCGTACGAGTTAAAACCGAGAGATATTGAAAAGCGATTATTTGCATGCGAACAACTGCCTCAAAGGCAGAATCGGAAGGGATTTCTACATCGCATCGTAACCGGCGACGAAAAATGGATCCGTTACGATAATCCCAAGCGCAGAAAGTCATGGGGAATGCCCGGATATACCTCAACGTCGACGGCAAAAACGAATATTCACAGCGCCAAGGTGATGCTTTGCATTTGGTGGGACCAGCTCGGTGTGATATACTACGAGCTACTGAAACCGATTGAAACTATCACAGGACATCGGTACCAACGCAATTGATGCGTTTAAGTCGAGCATTAAAGGAAAAACGACCACAATACCAAGAGAGACATGACAAAGTCATCCTGAAGCATGACAATGCTCGGCCACACGTCACAAAAGTGGTCAAGACATACTTGGAAACCCTGAAATGGGAAATCTTGCACCACCCGCTGTACTCTCCAGACATCGCTCCTTCCGACTAGCATCTGTTTCGTTCCATGGCGCATGGCCTGGCTGATCAGAATTTTCGTTCGTACGAGGAAGTCGAAAAATGGATCCAATCATGGATCGCGTCGAAATCGAAAGACGCCATCTTTTCCGAGATGGAGTCCGAAAATTGCCGGAGAGATGGGCGAAAGTTGTCGCTAGCGATGGACAGTATTTTGAATAATACATTTGTAAGTACTTTTTGACAATTAAGCTTTTAATTCCAGGAAAAACCCATGTTCTCTAGATAAAGCATCGTAGAATGATGACTGAAACTTCACGGCTACCGAGCATGTTCTTACATGCTACTAATTAAAATAGAATTCAACTTGAGGACGATGTTTGCCGGGTGAACAAAATATACAAGAACGTTTCAAATAAAAACAAGCTTACCGAAGGTATGATACCCTATCATACCTTATTTGTGACTTATGATGCATTTGCCACTTTGAAATGAGTAGTAAAACTTGTTCCGATTTCACTGTTCCTATGAGAGGTATATGAAATAGTGGGCCAATTTCAACCAAATTTAGGAACGTGGTTTGGCAGTTAATATAATTGAATAATATGAATTTTGGTAAAGATATCTTTAGAAATAAAAAAGTTTTTCTAACAAAAACTTGCTTTTGGAACGGTCGTTCCTATGACAGCTATATGATAGAATAGTCCAATTTCAACAAAATTCGGGAATGTGATTTAACTAAAGATACTATTGATTAGTGTGAAATTTGAAAAAGATATCTTTAGAAATAAGAAAATTTTTCTCACAAAGACGAATTTTTGGACCTGTCATTCCTATGGCAGCTATGACGTAGTGGTCCGATTCCGTTTTTTCCGACAAATTTTTAGCGTGCAATAGAAAGAAGGCTTCGTACAAAATTTCAGCTCGATAGCTTTAAAACTGAGGGACTATTTTGCATAGAACCGGACAGACGGACAAAGCTTAATCGACTCGTCTCATCATACTGACCAAGAATATACAAATATAGTTTATATGGTCGGAGATGCTTCCTTCTGTGCGTTGCAAACTTTATGACAAAGTTAATATACCCTATCACATCCGTGAAGGATATAAAAACAGAGATACGATATTTAAAATACGAATTTGCAACGGCAATACACATGAAAACTGAAATACACGTTCCCACGGCAGCCGGTTCTACGCACCGGAGCGACCCGTTTACCAGCAACGGCCAAGGGCCACCAAACCCTTTCGACGTCAATAGGCATTGCTACAACAACAACAAAAGTGAAATAACTCGTCCAATTGTTACCTCATTCGTTACAAAATTATCGAGAAAAGCATGAAAAAATAACCAATGAGAAGCAAACATTTGCATGAGGCGTAGGCGTTAGCTTAGTTTAGGTAAGAGGGCTGTCACACCAATCGATAACCTCGGTATACGAATGTGCAGTGAACACCACATATTCCGGGCCTATCGTGCGGTGCCCTTTATGCACATATTACCAATTTTACCTGCTGAACCGGACAAATACATGACACACAAGTCTCTTCGGAACTTACTGTTATGTTCCCATTCACCAGTATGTCCCTTTTAACCGGTGTCCCCAAGTGGTTCAGTAAGCTCTGTGGATCTGCGGATAATATGTCAGCAAGACATGTGGGACCAAGCCCCATATAAATAGTTTTGTGGATCTACAAAGTTATCGTCAGACCTATAGTAGATTACGGTGCGGTGGTCTGGTGGAAAAGAGCCATTGCCTCAGCCGGCAGAACGGCTCTGAATAAAATTCAGAAACTTGCCTGCAATGCCAACACTGGGGCCATGCGCTCTTGTCCAACAGCTGCTTTAGAAGTTTTACTCGATCTCCCGCCTATGGATGTACACATTGAAGCGGAAACTAGAATGGCAATCGTCAGACTCAAAGCCTGTGACAAAGGGATCAAGTTGACCCCAAGCCAACAAAGCTGGTTGAAAAGTGAGAAAGTACTTAGCATGCCAACTGATTACCTTGTGAAACTTTTTCGCTTCAACCATTCCTTGAAATCAGTCATTTGGAACAGAGAAAAGTGGGCGGATGGCTACAACTCTCTCCGCCCCAGCACAGTCAAATGGTTCACAGACGGCTCCAAAACGGAAGAGGGTTCCGGCGCAGGCATTGTTGGTCCTGAGCACAGAGCCTCCATTCCAATGGATAAAATGCCGTCCGTGTTCCATGCGGAAATATACGCCATCGAAGTTTGTGCTAGACTGTGCCTGTGACTATTTTAACAGGGACACCGACAGTCAGGCAGCTATCAAAGCGCTTACTAATTACACTATCAATTCTAGGCTGGTACTGGCTTGTCATGAAGTCTTCCATAATGTGGGTTCAACGAATAAACTCAAACTTTACGTTGTCCCTGGTCACCCGGGCATAGAGGGCAATGAGCTAGCAGATAGCCTAGCAAACCGAGCCTCCGCCGTCTCCATCTATGGCCCAGAAGCGTTTTTCGGGATACCACTCTGCTACTGCAGAAACCACATAAGAGACTGTGGGAGCACACGTGCGTCATCCCAATGGGAGGCCCTCCCAGGCCTAAGGCAGGCCAAACTGTTTATTTCCGGCCACTCACGCGTTCGTACCTTGTAATTGCTGGGGTTGAGCAAGAACAGGATCAGAATAATTTGTGGAATTTTAACGGGACACTCGCGTCTGAGGGGTCACCTTAAAACCATGCATATTGTATCTGACGCTATCTGCCGCTTTTGCGATGCCGATGACGACGAAAAACGTACGTCAAAACGACTTTTTTCGAAAATTATTAATTTTTGCCGGTGGATATCTCGGAAACTATTAGAGACCAAAAAAAACTGGTTAAACATTTTGTAGGGAATTTAACTCTCTTTTATTTTGCTCTACATTACGTATACGCGCAACGCACCGTTTTCAAGATGTAGGCGAAAAACTTAAAAATGGTACCTTTGAAGCAACACCCCACCCGACCCATGCGGCACCTGAAATCGATGGGACTTTGTTTTACGTTGTTCGTGGGACCTACCCATACACACTTATGAAACTACATGATTTATTGCGTCTATTTTTCTTATTTTGCGTGGACTACAATAGGAGGGCACGATTTCAATATCTTAGGCGCCAAGTTTTATCGGCGGGTCATTCACGCTCAATTTAAAATACAAGGTGCATTCTAGCAACTGTACGTCCGAAAAAGTAGATAAGCTATCGAAACGTCAACCAAGCATAGAAAAGTAAGAGATGTTAACGCGCCCATGCCCCTGGAGGAGTCAAGGCAATTGACAAGCATATAAGAAAATATAAATAATGATGCATCATAGTAGGTTCGTAACTACTTAAAGCAGAAATTAACTCCTCCAAAAATTCAAAACAGTACTGAGTTCCCAGAAAAGGACTTCAGATTCATTCATTTCAGATTAAAGTTTATTAAAAACCATCACTAAAATTTGGGCCCTCAGATATTGAAGTTGTCCTTAATGAAGGATCGCAGTAAGATAAACCACCGAGGAACGATAAAAAAAAACCTGACCTGTTGCTAGGATCTAATTACGAAGACAAATAGCCACTGGTGGTAAAACTAGTTTTACATAATCGCCCACACGAAGGCATTTGTCATCAACGGCATTTAGCAAATTCACCCAAGATTCTCTAGAGCGTGTTTTAGATTAATAAAAATCAATCAAATTGACCGATATACATGGGATCCCGCTAAAAACACCACTTGGCCATATGTGGAGCACCCCGCGAAATGGCGACCACCATCATGTCAAAGAGTGCACGCAGTTGCTGGGACTTACCGACTCGTCCATCCTGGCGTCTTTTTCCTCGGGCGTAATTTTTCGGGGCAAACTCTGGGTCGTGTATCACTTAGATTTATGACTGTGCTTTGTGTATAGTTAGTTGCACGGAAAACTTAAAAAAGGTACAAATTGCAATTTATTGCAACTCAGCACTTTCACAATGCAAGAACGAACAAACGTCTTATCTCCTCCTGCCGATGGTCCGATTAAGACTTCGGAGCAGAATAAGTGCAGAGAGCCGACATTCTCTTAGCAAATGACAGCGATGTCATTTTTGCAGGGCAAACAACTGAATAATGAAAAATGCTAGCAGTACGTTTGATATATAGATGGCGCAATTTGAAAATTTGAATTCAAAAGAAGTCGACACCTAATGCGGAAATCAATTATATTTCCGGTAGGAACAAGCGCAACGGTCCTGATAAATTAAGTTAAGCTCGCCAAGCCGGGTCCAAAAAGTCAATTTTTAGGAAAATTAAAAGAGAAAAATCGCAAATTGTGTATGGCTGTGAGAAAATCGCATTGAGAGCAATTTTCTGGCAGCCATCATCGCCGCCGCACGCCACCCGCCAGTGATTGTTCCTACGATGAAAGAATATATCTGTGGTAAAAGGCAATAACAGGATAACTACATATGGTTCATTTTCCAGAAAACGCGTTTAAAGCTTTGTTGGGCGTAAAACTTTACCTAAATGAGCAAATGCTGATATGAGCGTGGTTTTAAGTTTAGAATTAATCCACGATATATTATATCGTTGGATCGTTCCTACGGCAGCCGGTTAGTCGTACCGAAACGACCCGTTTCTCAACGGCCAAGAGCTGCCAAACCCCGCCGATTCAAGAAGAACTGCAGTATTCGAAGCATCGCTACTACAACAACCCGCCAGTGATGGGACCAATGGGCGGCTGTTCGACAAAATTTTTGAATACATATTCAGTGACATTCACACATATTTGGGGGATTCACGCCCCCTTTCGTAAATGTCGTAAACTTCGTATTCGTCGTAAACTCCCTTTGAGTATAGAACTAACAGGAGTAGGTATATGCCTGTCAAACCATACAAATTGACAGCTTGAAAATGGGACAATCTTCTTCTTGAAAAAGCTGGGAGAGTAAAGTTAGCGGTTTTTCGATTGTCATGATCTTAGAACATACAGTACATGGAATGAGCATATCACGTTTATCAGTGGCTCCAATATCTGGTGAATAAGTCGACAGTCAGCCTACTCAGTTGGCGTTTAATACTGACAAATGTTGACTGTTCTGTAGAATTGTGCATAAATAAATGTCAATTTTTGTCAAATTATCGACAATCAGCCTACTCAGTTGGCGTTTCGATATTGACATAATGTTGACCACAATGTCGAATTGTGCATAAACAAACGTCAATTATTGTCAATATTTGAATTTCGTAAGTCTACTGACTTAGCTGACTGTCGACTTAGTACCCAGATTTTGGAGCCACTGTTTCTATGGAGACATACAGGACAAGCTCATTCCATGGCTATATATTCAAAGGTCATGATTCTGGTATCGGTGTCTGAAATCGTATCATTTTCGCAAAGTATCGACACGGTGTCGACACGGTCCAAAACAGAAACTCACCCATTGTTGTCTTTTGCTTTCGCGCCTTTAAAAGTAAATAAATCCTCCCCCCTTCTCGCAGTTTCCTAAAAAAGGAAATCAAATTAAATGAAAGAAAAAAAAAAACACCATTTTCAAACACAATTATTAAATTTCATTTATTTGCAGGTGTAAAAAAGAGTGCAAGAATAAGGTCGCGCCTCGTTAAAAAAACCTGATTTTTTATTCCAAAATCTGCTGTATACAAATGTATATATATAAATTTGTCTGTTTATAATTGAATAAGCTAAAACTAGATAACAGGGTGTAGTAAACTATTGCAATCAAATCAACGGCAACATAAAAATACTTAAAGAAACTTCTATATATATTTTATTATATCAGTTTATTCAGTTAAAAACAAAAGGTCGCGTCGTACGTAAGCCCTGCCATTCTTACGCCTAAAACATAAAAAAATATAAGGTAACATATCACGTTAAGAAAATATCACTTAAAAGAAAAATTAATAATTGTTTTACTTTTACCGATAGTGTGCAATTGAGTGCTGAATCGGCGATTAAAACAATGTTCTGAAAATATTTATTACGATTATATTTATACAATTCAGTGACTTAGTGCTGTGATGATTTGGAAGTTTTGGTTCCAGGATACAATCTTACACAATCTTTTGTTAGAACGCAATGTTAAGACAATTTAATAATATTTGATTTGATATGAAATAACTGCATAATGAGTTTCTGTTGACATCATTTCACGTGAAATATTGCTTACCGTGATTTGAGAGCTACATGATTTAATCGTTGTTTCCTGCATTGACATGCCATGAAAATGTACAATTTTCTGCAAGTGCTGCCGAATGGATACTTTTTCCAAAAATTTACTTGCTTCAAAGTGGTATCGAGTTTGCAGGTATTTTTCACTCATAGCTATATATATAGGGCTATAATGCATCGTGGCTGTTATGTGATGTGTATGATCGTTGAACAGATTTTTGCCAACACATTTCCTTTGTACAATACTTCGCCTATTATTGATCGGAAACAATTCCCGCTCATAGTTCTATCGCTGGGATCGGCTAACTTCTGCCTCAACATTTTCGCAGATAAAAATGATACTATCCAAAGGTACTTTCAAAAATTTTCGCGATTTGTAAGTGAAAATTGATGGTCGAAAAGTTTCCCCTGGATAGCTTCAATGCAGTAGTTATATTGAAGACTGTGAAATAATTTGAATGTCACAAAGCCTGCTATGTACTCGGCAACATCATCATCATCATCATCGTGGCGCGACAGCCCGACGTCGGGCCTTGGCCGCCTGGATCATTGTCCTCCAATTATCTCGGTCACGTGACCGCGTCCTCCAATTTTGGGAGCCCAGCAGCTACGCGGCGTCCACACCTACTGAGCTCTCCCAACGAGATCTCGGTCGTCCTCGCAGTCTCGCTCCGTCGACTCGTTCTGCATTCATTACTCTCTTAGGCATGCGATCATCGTCCATTCTTTGTACATGCCCTGCCCATTGAAGTCGTTGTAGTTTGACGATTTTCGAGACTTGCAGCTCATCGTACATTTCATACAACTCATGGTTGTACCGGATGCGCCATCCATCTCGATCGCAAACAGCCCCGAAAATTCGCCGTAGAACCTTACGTTCGAAAGTGTCTAGCATGTTTTCGGAGGCTTGAGCTAGGGTCCATGCTTCGCAGCCATAGCATAGCACTGGTCGTATAATGGTTTTGTACACGCGGAGCTTCGTGTTTCTGTGCACATGTTTCGATTTCATTATGGGGAGAACCGAGAAAAAAGTCTTATTAGCTAACTGTATCCGTCGCTTGATTTCGTCAGTTTCGTTGGCGTCCCTTGACAGGTTGCAACCCAGGTAAATGAAGTTGTTCACGAACTCGATGTTGAGGTCCCCCACATTGATGCTTGGTTGTGCAGGTGTCCTTGTCACCGATTGCATCATTATTTTAGTTTTACCCTCGTTAATACGTAATCCAACTTCCTTTGCAGCGGTATCAAGCGTATGCAGAAGTTCTTCTGCGTCAGCCAATCTTCGGGACATGATGTTGATGTCGTCGGCGTACGCTGCTAATTGTGTCGACTTGATGAGTAGCGTCTTGCTGTTGTCCAAATTCATGGCCCGAATAACGTATTCCAGTGCTAGGTTGAAGAGCGTCGGAGCCAGTCCATCGCCCTGTTTCAAACCAGTGCGTGTTTCAAATAGATCAGTAAGTCTATTCTGGATCCTGACTTGTGAGACGGAGTTGGTCATCGTCATCTTTGTCAGTCGCACTAGTTTTGCTGGTATACCAAATTGCAGCATGATGTTGTACAGTACTCCACGATCGATACTGTCGTATGCCTGCTTGAAGTCGACAAAGATTTGGTATACGTTTACGTTGTATTCCCAGCACCTCTGGAGTATCAGTTTGACTGAGAAGAGCTGATCGGTTGTGGAGCGACCAGGTCTGAAACCGCTTTGATATTCGCCAATGACTCGTTCTGCGTACGGTTTTATTCTATTTTCCAGAATTTTCGTCAAAATTTTATAGGACGTACAAACTAGTGAAATGCCCCTGTAATTCTCACACCGCAGTTTATCTCCCTTTTTATGAATTGGACAGATGATGCTTCTGCGCCAATCGTCTGGGATCTCCTCGTTCTCCCATACTCGCAGGAGTAATTGATGTATGGCATCAACTAGACTCGTTCCACCGAATCTTAGCAGTTCAGCTGGAATCTCGTCAGCGCCCGGCGCTTTATTTCGTTTTAGTGACCGCAACGCGAGATCAACTTCCTCTACTGTCGGGGGTTGAATGGGTGGGCCTAGATCAACAATATCGTCGAGAGCTTCCTGTGTGGGGATGTTAGATGGTCGGTTTAGAAGCTCTTCAAAATAAGAGGCCCATCGTTTGTTAATACCATCGGTGTCGCTGATGATGTTTCCATCCTTGTCCTTACAAAGGCTAGTCCTGGGTTGGTAGCCGTTCTTAATTGTATTTACTAGTTTGTACGCTTGTCTGGTGTTCCTATTAGCTAAGTTTTCGTTTATGTTCAGCAACTGCTCGTCAAGGTATTTACGTTTCTTACGTCTAATTATTCTATTCGATATTCGCCGTAGCTCGTCATATTTTTCTCTTCTGGCTCTGGTTCCTCGTTGAATCCATTGTCTGTAGGCCTCGTTTTTCGCGTCAAGTGAATTTTTGCATTCTTCGTCGAACCAGTCATTTCGCGCTCGCCGGGCTTTATATCCCACGACCTTCTCTGCGACATCCTTGATGGTACCCTTGAGTTCTTCCCAGAACCCATGGACGCCTGTGTTGCTGATGTTGTGTAGCATAGGTGATAGTTTTTCCTCAAGGGCGGTAGTATACGCCACCGCTGTAGCATCACTCAAGAGCTTATCAACCGCAAAGATTTTGGGAGGGCTGATTCTTGACTGGTGCACTGAGGAAATTCTACATCTGTAGGTCGTCTTCACCAAGTGATGATCTGAGTCGCAGTTTGCTCCTCGATAGGAGCGGACATCCATGACACTAGACGCCCATCTCCTGCAAATGAGGACGTGGTCAATTTGGTTGACGGTATGTGCGTCTGGAGACTTCCAGGTCTGCTTGTGAATGCGTCGATGCGGGAAACACGTAGAGCTTACGACTAGATTCCTGCTGCAGGCGAAGTCTATAAGTCGCTGGCCGTTATCGTTACATTCTTCATGGAGGCTGTGGCCTCCAGTGGTCCCCCGATGCCAGCTTTCATTCCCGACTTTCGCGTTAAAGTCTCCCAGCAGCAATTTGACGTCGTTTGCCGGAAGTGAGTCGAAGAGAGTTTCAAGGCGGGCGTAGAACTCGTCTTTTACTGCGTCTTCTTTAACTTCAGTGGGGGCATGCACATTGATGAGCCAGAGATTGAAGAATCGAGTCTTGATGCGAATCGCACACAGCCGTTCATTTATGGGTTTGAAGTCAGTAATATGCGGTTTGAGGTGATTGTTCACTATAAATGCTACTCCAAACTCCTTGCGGCCCGATGGTTTGCCACTTGTAAAAATTGTGTGCGATTTCTTGTCATTAATCTCGCTGCCAAGCCAATTTGTTTCCTGGACTGCAGTAATGCTCAGTTTGTACTTTTCGACCTGTTGAAGGAGGGCCTTCTCGGCCCCCGGTTTGTTCAGGGAGCGTACATTCCAGGATCCGAAAGAATAATCCTTTATTCGTTTGCGTGGTCGTCGTTGTTGATCCGTCCAATCCGAGGCTTTTGTTCCAGGTTTCTTGACATGGAGTGGTTTTTACAAGGACGAGTTGTCAGCACGTCGCTTAACCCCATTCAGGGGATGGCCTCGGAGATAGCTGCTTCAGATGGTTTAATAAACGTGCTGGAGTTCACACAACTATGTAGCAGGTCCAACTACGCAAGTCAATCCATCCTACTAGACCTGAGACGATTAGGCAACATGTTCAACAAATTTAGACAACCGTGCCGGATCTCTTGCATAGTCGTGTTCCTTGACAATCTGGTCATCTAACGTCGATCAATTTATGGGACTGTTCCTCAATCCAAGATGCTCGGTCAGTGTTAGCATTGATTTCATCAATGTCGTTTTGTGGACTAGCGTTTAAAATGGATATCTGCTCCAGCGGTATACAATTACCCATTCCACCATCTCTCAACTGTGTTTTAAACAGGAGCTTCTTGTACCTCGGAATAAATTGTTGTACAGTAGGATTGGTGTTGAATCCTAACCCCGTTCTTATGGCACCAAAGAACAACCCAAAATGGTCCTTTCTGAGCTTATACATGGGAATAAATTTCAACATATTACTTTCAATATATCTTTTATATAGAGTTTCTATGTTTTGTAAACCATGTATTAATGATGATGATTAGTTTTCCTGTTTCAAACTCTTTTAGCTCTTTGATGTACACAATTGCTTTGTTTGCAATATCAAGAACTAAATCAATATTTCTTCCACAGAACGCCTGTTTCTTATGTAGGGATACGGACAATTTTCGACTGTTCAAAATGTAAAACGCGTCATTGAATATCCTTATGAATTGAGATGTGGCCTCACTTCCGGCAAATTGACCTAGTTGTCTAGTCTCTATAAAAATCCAATGCATCGGCTACAGGTGTACTAAACGTTTTTACCGCTATTCGTACATTCATTTTTTGTTTCGAGAAGTTTACATGCTTTTTTCTTAGTTTATTGCCTAAGTCCAGACCTTCAATTTCTTTGAGCTTCTGGAGCTTAACAAAATAACATACCACTTGACAAGGTTAAAATCATTGTCTATAAGGGCTTTCAGATCTCCAAGAGCGTTTCAACAAAGTTTGGACATGTGGCAGCTGTCTGGATGCCACACATAGTCTGAATTTACTTGCTGGGAGTCAACGTCGCGAATATTTGAACCCAAACATTTGCAAATTGGATGATAAACCCATTAACGTCACTCCAGAGACTAAAATGCGAGCCTCTTTTAAATAATAAATGCAAATTAATACCAAGTTGGCTTTTTGTCCGGCAGTCATTGACACAATTGGGAAATATCATACAGGTATCTTCCAGGATCGGTTGACGAACAACACCATGAACGCCAGCATTTGAGTAGCTATGGCCTCACTTTAACAGCCATCACAAAAATCGACATATCCTAGTGCCTTATTGCCGACCCATTGTATGTGTGTGTTGCCTAATATGCATCTGATCAAACACATGATTTACCACTATGCGCTCAGTTCCGGCGGACGCGACGACTTTCTGTATGGCGTTGTTGTTGTGGTAGCGATGCGTGCAGGATCATCCGTACCTTTTTTATTTTGTGTGTATCTTATCCATATGGCTATACCCATGATTCAACATCATGTTATAATGGACGATTTGGTGGGCATCTGAAATGCCCATGGGGACGGAGCCTAAAGTAGCATTACGATCCTGAAGGTCGGGCCGTGCCATCTGGCGAAGAAAAATACTCCTCGACAAGCTAAACAGCTATGCTTGCTGTAGCTCAGTTCGGGAGATGTAAGCGGGGTTTTCGCCGCTGGTTGCCCTGTCCTTCACGTATTAGCAAAAATTCATAGGCCTGGGGAAGACAACACAAACGGGAGGTAAAAAAGGGGAATAAAAAAATTCCATCCTTGGTTGACGGGCGGCTTACTTGCTCTCGCGCTCGCATCGGGGTCCAGGTGTAATAGGACCTTCGGCCTCTGGTTTCGTACCATCGACAGATCATTACTCATCAGGTGCTGCCATCGATCAGCCGGTGGAAGCAGCACAACCAGACCAGTATTTGGTTCATTACAATGTCTTGTTGAACAATGGGCTATACCTATAAATAGAACCATGTAGAAAGATACAAACTAAACTATTTCTCTAATGCTGGACATTCACAGACATTCAAAAGTCAAATTTTCCATGGCCGAAGCTAAAATTTCCCCGATCGCACTTTGGATTTGACAGGGAAATTATGGCTTGGGATTTGGACCGTTCTTGAATGTCCAGGTTAATGCTGCTTCCTCCTTGAATTGAAATAACTTGATCAGCGCTTTTCAGCGTAGCTAGATACACCTACAAATAGAACCGTATAAAAAGGTACAAACTATTTCTCTAATACGCGCACCAATGCAACTTGTTCAGCGCCATTCAGCTAATGAGAGCATATACATAAACCGAATTGAAGCTTAATGCGCCAAGGGTGTCGAAAGATCGCACTAGTTTTATGCGAATTACACCTACACTATTTATCCGATTTTAATAAAATATAGTTCGTGCACACCCCTGAAAGAATACCTTTCTAATTGTGTAAAAATTATTAAAATCGGTTCAGTAGTTTGGGAGGAGTTTCCATCACAAAATTCACATACAAATTTTTTTTAAGCCTTTTATGCTGCGGAACTCCGCCGCGTACTGCGAAACAAACTGCCTCAAAAACCTTATAAGATACCACAGCGTGTTGCAGAGCAGACTGCTTTCGAAAACATGTTAAACACATTCGAACGGAAAGTCCTTCGGTGAATTTTCGGAGCAGTTTGGGACCGAGATGGATGGCGCAATTTTAGTTGGAATTTTCGAAAATCGTCAAACTATAGGTACAACGTCTTCAATGGCCAGGGCACGTACAACGAATGAACGATGTTCGCATGCCTAAACAAGTAATGAACGGACGACGGCCGCGAGGAAGACCGATATGCTGACGCCGAGCTTCCAAGATTGGAGATTGGTCAGAGCCAGACGTGGGGCTGTTGCGCCACGATGATAATGACGTGGGAGTAAAGATGCCGGAAAATGGTGTTAATAATGTTGAGGTGTGTTAATAAAAACAAGTATATATGGATACTACCGATATTCTAAAGATTTATTTCTTTTTAGTTCCAATACACATGTGAATAATTTGAATAAAATAATAATACAATACATACATATGCCCAGTAAACATTTTTGAAGATAATCTAATCTACTCATGTAGTATATAGTGTGGATCTCCGCAACGGTTTGTATGTTGACCTTCTAAGCATTGGGACCCTGGTTCGAAACCTACTGATGACGGTCGGTTTATTTATATAAAAAAGAGGATTTGAATGTCAGACTAAGAAAGGGTTTGGGAAAGTTGAAACACAAATACCCAATTAAAAATTGGAATACATTTTTTAGTTCATTATTTGATATTATCCTTGAAAAGATATCTTTTGGATGTCTTTTTAAGCAATACATTAGGATAATTTCTCCTTATCTTATTTTTATTGCAAGTAAGATATCATTCTGACTGGACGTTTATACGGAATTCTTATCTTTTGCGATCAGAATAAGAGATCATTTGCGATATGATATTTAGTTGAAGATACCTTTAAAATATCATTCGGAATCTAATTGTTTACTGGGATGTTGTAATATAAATTAAAACTAATTAATTCACTTTATAATTTTCTCTTCGACTTTGTTGTAATCCATTTTTCACTATAGAAAGTAAAACGATGTGAAATGTTATTCCATTCAGGATATTTAATGCCGCCTACCACCGTTTTCACGGCGATTAAATTGTGAAGCATTCTGCTGTTCATTTTGACTGCTGCAAAAGGCGCCTGATCTCCATTGGCCGCGTCCTACCGTAGACGAATCGTTACGCAAATTAGTCATACTGGAATATTCGCGACTTCCAAACTGACCACCACTTACACTCTGAGAATAATTTCCCGTTTGATTAATATATCCGGAAAGCTGCGAGTAGCGAGTCGCATTTGCTTCATTTCCATAGCATGGTTGCATTGTTATTTGATTATCGGATATATTCATTTCTTTATTGAACGATTCTCGATTATTGCCATTTTTAGACATTCCATCATTGTTGTAGTTTCGTCTTTTTGGCGCGCTTTGATTGTAGTCTCCATATTGCATAGAATTTAAGGAAAAGTCCAAATTATTTCTTCCATAGGTATCCCCATCAATTCCGCAATTCTGATTAGTTCGCTTTCTACTCGTATTGTCGGAAGTATTTCCGGAACCGCTGGATCTGTGTAAGTTGAATTGGTCATTCCTATCGTAGTTTGATACATTACGATCGCCCCTATTAAGATTCGAACCATAATTCAAATCACTTGAACCTCTGTTTCTGAAAGTCTCCCTTGAATTGTTGTACCAGTCGCCTCTTAGGTCGTTATTCCCATTACTGTTTGATACATCGCGATCATTTGTACCTCTATCAATATTCAAACAGTAACTCTGGTTACTTGGCCCCCTGTTTCCGATGATATTTTCGGAACCGCTAGATCTGTAAGAGTCACCTTGAAACTGGTTGTTGCCGCCATTGTTTGATACACTGCGATCATTTGTGCCTCTGTTGAGATTCAAACCATAGTTCAGTTGATTTTGCCCTATGTCTCCGAGGTTATCTCTGGAATCCTCACTTCTATACAAATCGCCTCGAAATTCGTCATTTCCGCTACGGTTTGACAGACCGCCATTATTTGTGCCCCTACTAAAATTCGAACAGTAATTCTGGCGCATGCCTTCTGAATTGCTATGACCCACCGGATCGTCATTTCTGATCACCATACTCTCGTAATCGGATGGATTACATTCATTCACTGGTGAATGAGAACCAGCACGATTCATTAATGGGGTATTCGCGGAATTCCCGAAGTTATTATCATTACGAGTTACATAATTATTTGCATAATCATTATAACTTTGATTCGATAATATTCTCCGATTGCTTTTAGCGTTATCGTCACTACTGCATCTTTCATCCGTCGATTGGTCTGGATATCGATTACTTTGACCGTTGTTTGTGAATTGTTTATTTCCAATAGCACCTTGTCCGATAGAATTCCTATTTTGAGTTTCAATCACTGCGGACCGAGGTGGAATAGTTGACGACCGCTCCCCTGAGCGGCCTCTATTTAATGCAATCTCTAGGCACTCTTCCCTGGAGTAGCCATCCTTCTTACCTTTTTTAAACTTACGCCTCTCTGCAGTGCTGAGCTTAACGAAATCCACAAACCTCTGTGATGGAGACTCTTGTGAACTCTGCTGTCTTCTGGCTGGTCCAGCCGTGGCCTCCATCGTGTACCCTGGGTCTCCACTGTGGAGTGAGCGGGAGGATAGCCCAAAGTTTTCGAACTCTTGGAATTGTGTTGGGATGGTCGAAAACTCCTTTTCTTCTGAGCGGCCTCCGGAATTCAAAAAGGAGCTAGCATCGAATGACCTGGAAGTTAGTTCACCGGCTCTTAACTCTTCAAATCGAGTTAGAATGGCTGAAATCTGAGTAACAGCACGGCCGAAAGCGTCAAGTGTGCGTGACGGTACTAACTTAGCTTGTATTTGGCCTTTTAATTTCTCGTTGACAGTCATCAAGAATATGTAATACTCGTTGTCCATCAGTAAAGTGTCCGGATTCTGATTATTCTGAAAAAGATTTTATTGATAGTGCAGTTGAAATTATAAGGCTATTGGTGGATTTAGGGAAAATATAGTTGAGGGGTTTTGGCGTTATTATACTCTTCGCGAATGTGACAGGGTATATTAACTTTGTCATGAAGTTTGCACGCACAAAAGGAAGCATATCCGATCATATAAATTATATATAATATATTCTTGGTCAGTATGGCGAGATGAGTCGATTAAGCTTTGTCAGTACTATTGTCCGACATAAACTGTTCATCGCTTCCGACGCAAGTAGTTAAATGGATTGCCAATTATCTCGATGGTAGGCAATCCTATATCGAATTTAAGAACAGTAAATCGAAGCTTAGGAAGATTAAACAAGGTGTACCTCAAGGAGGAGTTCTTCCTACCTTGTTCAATCTCTATTTATCAGGACTCCCAACACCACCTGAGGGAATCGATATCATCTCCTATGCTGACGTCCATTCTGGGAACAGGGAACAACATGGCGGAAATGTACGAACACACGCTTATCTTGAAGAACTTACCTCAT
Organism: Chloromyia formosa; assembly: GCA_964017055.1. NCBI lineage: Eukaryota > Metazoa > Arthropoda > Insecta > Diptera > Stratiomyidae > Chloromyia > Chloromyia formosa. Next base: position 31,849,186 of record OZ024815.1, on the reverse strand, counting down.
TCTTCGTAAATAAGAACCTAAGCGTCTCGGCGTCTAAATCCTCGGCAACCCTGGACGAAGGAAGTCAAGATGCAACTTGGGATTTCGATTGGCAATCATCCAATTCCTACCATAAACCATCCGAAAATTCTTAGAGTCACTCTGGACAGTATGCCCACATCATCCTCCCATGCCTCAACCGTGTGCGACAGGATGCGTAGTAGGAATAAGATCCTCAAAGCCTTGGCCGGTAGCACCTGGGGCAAGCACAAAGAGACTCTACTGGTCATGTATAAAGCGGTCGGAAGATCAGTGGCCAACGTATGCGGCTCCTGTGTGATCACAGAATCTGTTTGCCACACAGTGGAAAACATTCAAGCGTGCCAAAATGCCGCTCTCCGTACTGTCACCGACTGTCTCTTGATGTCACCCCAGGACCATCTACATCAGGAAACCAAGATGATGCCTTTGTTGTGGTCCCTACAACAAGTTTCTTGCCAAACAATATCTGGTGGGCTGTTACCGGAGCGAGCACCCAAACTTCAACCTCATGGACAAGACGCCGCAAAGACATGTTAGGCGTGAGGGCGTTGAGGGACTTAGAAAGAGATGTCCAGATGTACAAAAGAGTACCCTTTGATAGGGATGCACACAGATCAGCCACCGCAACGATACATCAGGAGGAGGTACTTTCATCGATCTCGGGGTTAGGTCCGAATCTAGTTCTCTCGTCTACACCACCAACGATATCTTTGGAAGAGGAAAGGTTTCCGAGAGCAACGAGAACCGAGACTCGCCCAACTTCGGTCAGGCTGGTGTTCACGACTGGATTCCTATTTATCCCGCATTGACCAGGATGTCTCAAACACCTGCCCTGCTTGTAATGGAGCATCTCATAATGTGGACCACATCTTTTACTGCCCAGCTGCACCCACGCACCTGACTCCCAAATCGCTGTGTGAGAACCGTATAGAAGCAGCTATTTTTTTATTCCTCGACACCGGGGATGACGACGCTCAGACGGCAGCCGGTTCTACGTACCGGAGCGACCCGTTCATCTGGGCGCAACAGTCCAATTTGAACCATGGCCTCGAGATGAGTTAGCATCATCTCATTTTCTAGATCGTGACGGTATGTGTTGTGCAGAAGTGGGTGATCAGCAACAATCATTGTACATGGGATACATGGGATTCCTACAGACCCTATTTCAATTTAATCAACCGTTGTGTTCATAAAGAAATCAATATTGCTTAACTTCTTCACGCAGGTTAAAGCCTATAATTAATTAAATCACATTAAATACACTGACTACTTACCTTTTCGCTTATCACAGCCCGACTCAAAAGCGTGACCGCTTGAGGACCTAAACTGCCCAAGTGATCTTCTAACGCGGCTGCTAGACGTATAACGCTGACAACAGTAAGATGTTCATTACGGTCATCACACGTTTTCCTCGATGGGCGCTCATTAATATTCAATGATCTGGGGTGCACTGTTGGAGGCAGGCCTGATGAAGGCCCTTGGAGTGTTGTTGGTGGCCTACCAACACGCCAAGAATAGCTCTGAAGATACTTTAGAATTGGTTTTGGCGTTTTAAAGTTCAGACCTATTTTTAATTTGCGTTTTATTATTTTTTTCTTCCTGAACAGATCCGTTTTTTTTAATTCTGTAAGACGTTTTTCCCAAAATGGTAACCATTCAGCGTTGAAGTCGTAGGAGCGTGTATCAATACCCGCTGAAAAGATAATAAAGAAAAACAAATATTTAAGATCGCCTTCAGGATAACATTCTTATCGGTTAAGTTGTCCCTTTCTTTTTGGATATACTACTTTGCCTTAACCCCTAGTGGGGCATAGCGAATCAATTTTTCCTGCGCGCCAACGTATTCTGTTCTTGGCAATCGTATGCAGCTCACCCACGTCTTATCCAGAGACTCACACTCCTTTGCCACAAAACGGCACCGTGTAATTTTAGGATACCCCTTGGTCGGCCTTGATTAGAAATGTGCGACCTACCCTATGGGGAGAAAAAATCCTCTTCCATAGTCCTCCTCGTGGCCCCCCACTGGAACGATAGAAGTCATTGACCATCCTTAACTAAGTCATACCCCCAGTCATGCTACTGTGATCATTTGGTTGAGGTAAACATTTCCCTGTGGTTTGGGGCGTAAGGATAATCCCACGGCTTTTGCCTTTACCGGCATATCGTAGAAGCCGACTAAAAAAGGACAGTATGTGTATACCAGCAACTTTGCATCATCCGAAATCTTCTATCGTGTTCTTGCTGGTTAACATATCGGCTCCGTCGAATTTTACTATAAATAAACATGTTTTTGAAACCCTAAATATTCGCATTTCATGTAGATTTTCAAAGAAAACATTTCTATACCCTTCACGAATGTGATAGGGTATATTAACTTTGTCATGAAGTTTGCAACGCACAGAAGGAAGCATCTCCAGTTCAGCTTACTATACAATATGAGACCAAGGAAGTTAGCGCTCTCCCCCTCCAAGATACGAAGCATCACTGATGGAATGCTGCGTTTCCTAGTGAATAGGACTAAATTGGTCTTACTGGAGTCAACATCTAGGACACATCTATTAGTCCAGTTGGCCAACAGAGATAGCGCATGCTGCGTTACTTCGCCGAGAGTTCCTGGAAACTTACCAGAGACAGCAATGGAGATCTAAAAGCAGTCTGTTGACCGTAATGTTCCAAAGAAGCGGTGAGAGCACACCGCCTTGAGGAGTACCCCTGCAAACACTATGGCAGACTGTCAAAGTTCCTAGTTTAGATGAAATCACCCTAGATGTTAACATCAGGTTAATGGGTTGTGCCAAAGAACTTTCACCGCGACTGCGACCGATAGCGCAGTGTGTTGAGCCATCAGTCTCATGTTTGACTACCGGCGTTTCGGGTTCGAATCCCGTCTACGAAGACGTTCGTGGCCATGGATATGCAGGAGGTGCATGCTGGCAACTGCATTCTCCAAAACCAGTTTATGCCAACGAAACGTCAACTGAGCCACATGGAACAGTTGACGCACTATGCCCCACAACGGGTTAGGGCAATTGAGTATAAAAAACCCTCAACTTCTAGTCCTATGAGAATCGCCTCCGGCTTGACATAGTTGAGGGCACCTTCTATGTTCAAAAAGGTAGCTAGACTAAATTCGCCGTAGCTGAGTGATTCCTCTATATAACTCACAATGGAATGTACAGATCTACACTTGGTATAGGCATGTTGCAATGCCGCAAATAAACTTTCTGGTATCGTGCTACGTAGGTAAATCATCAATAAGCCTCTCGAGCATTTTCAAGAGCTTTCTCCGTAGAGATGATAGCTCCGGAAACGCCAGGGTTCCTCATCCACTCCTGTACGTGCTGACTATGAGTCGCCATCGGAGAAATAAGTGTCTAAAAGAATTTCCAAGGTCACTTCACTGGAGGCTCAAAGTTGCCTTTACACATGCATTTTTTTCCACGGACATCGCGAAGTATTGCACTAGAGTAAACTCGTGCAAGTAATCACGCAGTTATGCAGTTGCTACGCAAAATCCAAGTAAAAAAAATGTACAGATCACCTGAAAGGCTTTTCATCCTTATTTTTATTGGTAGTTGTGTTTTTTTTCTCAGTTTAGGTTTTTGCATTAAAACTGCTCGAAATCAAGAGATTAGGACATAATTATGTTTACATGATTTCATCACATTAAAACAGTTCTAAACTTTTTGAAAAATCCGGAAAGATTAGATAAAATACCAAATTCTTAAAGAAAAAGCGAATATTTTTCTCTTTACTATGCAGGGTGCCCCGTTTCAGATGGTAAATACTTTAATGGTAGATAGTACGGTTCATTTGTGGAAAACTAACACCAGAATGGACACGCTGTCTTCAACCGTTACAGAATTATGGCATTTTTGGTAAATCGTGTCAAAAAGCTTGAGTTGCCGAACAAAATCCAAATTTACCACTCTCCCAATCATTTAATCCGAGATTGACCACACTTTCTGAAACTACACAAAATTTCATACAAAATGATCTTTTTCCGGTTGCGGAATTCACCGTTACTTCAAAGATTCAACTGGGCAAATTTCATAATCGATTTTTTATCGGAAATTCGAATGATAATTTTACAACGTTAAAGTACCGTTGAAAAAACTACAAAGTTGACAGAAGTTGTGTTAGCTTTCGAATGGAATATAAATTTCAAGGACCCTTTTTGTAAATTGTGTCAAAAAGCTTGACTTGCCGAACAAAATCGAAATTTCCCATTCTGCCAATCATTTAATCTGAGATTTGACCTCACTTTCTGAAACTAAATACATAAAATTTCATATAAAATGACCTTGTCCCGGTTGTTAAATTCACAGTTACTTCAAAGATTCAACTGTTCAAACTTAAAATAAATTTTAAAATCGATTTGCCATCGGAATGATGAATTTTACAACGGTACTTTGTACTGATAAAACTTCAAAGTTGACAAAAGTTTTTCCACTGTGTTAGCTTTCAAACGGAATATAAATTTCAAGGACTTTAGGAAAAAAAAAATCCCCGTTGATAGAGGGTCCGGAAGCGTCGAATATATTACATGGATGTGGGTTTTATCCACATGCATGGGAAAACCCTGGCTCATTGAAACGAATGAGAATGATTTTCATATCAAAAATGCTGAATCGACCAAACGTGGACAAAGCATACTTAATAGACACACAAAGTAAACTAGCTACATACCCAGGAAATAACTGGGAATTAGAAGGCTGATGAACTAGCCACAATGTCATCGGCCAGGCTCCAAAAACCAGAACTTTTATATTTTCAGAGACTGACAATTAAGATAAATAGTATTTGTGGCCTTCTAAGGCACTCAAATCTAAAGGTAATCTTCTCAAGGATATCATGTTTAAGTGATTCTTTGCGAGTTTGAAGCTGTCGCTGTGAATGCCTTGGAGTTGATTTTTCCTGAAGCAGATTGAATTCTATCGATTGCACCTAACCAATATCATCAATAGATTCAAGTTTAATCATACATAATCCAGCACAAGGACTATAGCACGATCGATCAGCAAACATCAACAAAAAACATCTGTATGTCTATGTAACAGAAAACTGAAAATAGATTTACTTAAACTCAATTTTGATCCTTTCTTAAAGACAATCTTAAATTCACTTGCAGCATAAACATTTTCTGAAAGTCTTATTTTCAAAAACAAATAAGGAACACTGTTATAACTACCTTGACGCAATTCAGCTCCACGGAAATGCCGGAATCCCTTCCATTCCTTTCTATATGAGGGATGCTTTTTTAAACCCTGTCTATATGCATCATATAATTCATCCAAATCATCCAATATGGGAATCATCATACGTCTATATTCATCCCAAGTTACGGCATCATTCTTACATTTCTCCGACGAAACAATATTTTCGTTGTAATTTGCGTTCGCAGCCTTTTGAGCCTTACGTTTTTTAGCCTTGTTCAGATTACCCTCCATACTTTTCATTTGATTTTTAGCGTATTGTTCATCATACTTTTCGTCGCAATTTGCGTTTGCATCCTTTTGGGCCTTATGTTCTTCAGCCTTCTTGAGATTACCCTCTTTACTTTTTATTTGATTTTTAGCGAATTGTTCATCATACTCCCGCAATATTTCGTTGAGCCATTCATCGGTTATTGTAATCATTTTGTCGGTGATATGCTGTCTTTCCTTTGCAGCTTTCCAGTACGTGTCGAAATTGCCATTAAGTTTATTTAAAGGAACATATTCTGGAAGTTGTTCAAAAACTTTCTCTTCTGCTATTTGCTTATAAATTTTAACAATGGCGTTGTACAAGAAATCCTTCTGACGTTGCTTGGGTCTTCCATTTACAAGTTTTTCCAGTTTTTTGCGTGTCACTGCAAAATGTCTCGCCTGTAAAAAAAAAGGAAAATTGAAACTAGTTTTTAGTTTTATATGAAAAAGTATAAGGATATATCAGATCAAAATAACTTTAAAACTCCGTCGAAGGCTGTTCCAAGCCATGGCTTTGAAAGAAGGAGGGAATGATACTGTAGCCTGACTGGCTGAGTTACACCTAAGCGTCTCAGGTCATTAGGATGGCTTGAATTACGTAGTCAGACCTGCAACCTGTTTTTTTTTTGTACAGCGGTGGGGGTTAACTGGGGGTTATCTGGGTCAACTTACACACATTACACAAACAACAAGGGTATGTTGTTTGTGTAAGTGTCATTCTCAAGCATAAGTAATCGTTTCTTCTCTACTCACTGGTATCATTTTTTTGATCAACTTTAGATTAAACGAAACCAAATCAAATCAGCACTCGTTCTGAGTGTATGCTGTACAGCACATAGCACACTCGTCAACTCAGCGCGATGCTTTCAAGCACACTCGTACGTTTGTGTTTCAGCATATGGGAAATGGGGATTTGATTTGGTTTCGCTTCATCCAAAGCTGAGATGATAGGAATGAATAGAGAATAGACGACTGCTAAAATGGCTGCATGCATATGCAATACGGGAGTATAGGAGTGCATAGTATAGTAAATGAGATGATTATGAATGGGTTTACAATAGGTTTTGAAAGAACAGAAGTGGTAGGTCTGTTCTGTTCTGCAGATTTGCCTATTATGTATTTGATTTAATACTTCAAGAAATTGTTGATTGATTTGTTCAGGAAATTTACGTTCAATCTCGCTGGAAGAAATTAAAAGAGATTTTTTTCTGGATCGCTGATTGCGAATCTGAAGTAAAAAAACACTTGTTGACTATTGGACTTGTGCGATACTCCGAACTTTGAGTACTCCCGAATGTTAAAACAACTCTTTTTGAACGACTCATTGAAAAGATTCAGAGTTTATGTGCCGGCACAGTAAAAAGAGTATTTTTGCCCATGACTAGTGTTGTGTACGTCCTACAAAATACTGAAAATACTGACGAAAATTCTGGAGCACCTGGCCGATCTATAACCGATCAGCTTTTCAACGGTCAAGCAGAAAAGTGCTGAGAATGCAACGTTGACGTGTAATTCTTTGTTGATTTTCAACAAGCATTCGACAGTATCAATCGTGGAGTACAGTACAACATCATGCTGCAACTTGGTATACCAGTAAAATTAGTACGATTAACAAAGATGACGATGACCAACTCCGTCTCACAGGTCAGGATCCAAGACAAGCTGATTGATCTCTTTGAAACACGTACGGGATTGACGCAAGGGGATGGACAGGCTCCGACGCTCTTCAACCTGGCACTTGAACACAACAACCGGATAATGACTGCGGACCACAGCGGCACACTACTCTTCAAGTCGACGGAGTTGATAGCGTACGCTGACGACATGAACATCATGTCCCGAAACCTTCCCGATGCAGAAGAACTTCTAAATAATCTTCATACGGCTTCAAAAGAAGTTTTAATCAAGAACAACGACGCCAGAACAACCAAACACAAACATTGGGGACCTCAGCATCGAATTAGTAGACGACTTCATATACCTGGATAGGAACCTGTCAAGGGACACCAATGAAACTGACGAAATCAAGCAACGAAAACAGCTAGCAAATTAGACTATCTTCTATCTATCCTCCCAATAATGAAATCGAAGCATGTGCACAGAAATACTAAGCTCCGCATATACAAAACCATCATACGACCTGTGCTGTGCTATAGCTGCGAAATCTTAACCCTTACCCAAGCCTCCGAAAACATGATACACATTTGAACGTAAGGTCCTTCCGCGAAATTTCGGAGCAGTTTACGGCCGAAATGGATGGCGCATCCGTTACAACCATGAGATGCACGATCTATACGATGAGCTGGAAGTTTCGAGAATCTTCAAACTACAACGTCTGCAATGGGCAGGACATATATAACGAATAGACGATGAACTCATGCCTAAGAAAATATTCAATGGACGACGCGTCGAGGTTGCGAGGAAGACCGAGAGCTCGTTGGGAAGACTCAGTAGATGAGGACGCCGAACAACTTCTAGGCGTCCAAAATTGGAGGACGTGGCTACTTGACCGAGAAAATTAAAGGACGGTGATCCAGGTGGCCAGGGCCCAACGTAGGGCTGTTGCGTTACGATGAAAATAATTTTAAAACACAACCTTTCGTCGTCGATTTTAGATATTTATTCAACAATTCTTATTTTTTTTCTCAATCTAAAAAAGTTAGTTTTGTTGACAAGAGAGGGTGAATTCTTGAATAATTTATGCACTTTATTTTTTGATCTTTCAAGTTTGTTTAGTTCCTTTAGTTCCCAAGGATTTCTTTGTTTCATTTTACAATGTTTCAGAGGAACATATTTTTGAATTGCCTCAAATAATACTGATTTAAAAATACCATAACATTCAAAAAGACTTCCATTTGATAAAATAGAAGCCCATTCAATATTAGATTAGATTGTGAAATGGGCGTTGAACTCCGCAGGGTACAGAGCACTGAAGCCGGATGGCCTATTGTGCTATTCGATCTAGCTAATCAATTTGCTCAGGAGGAGACACTGAAGCGATATCATCAGCCTCTGAGTAGGCGGCTCTAAAGCAGTCTCTGTGTCGCCGGGCCAAGGCGTCGCAATCGCATAAGATATGGGTCGATGTCTCGTCGTCCTCACCGCAGAAACGACAGCTCGAGTCCGAAACAATTCCTATGATTTTTAAATGATCTCTCAGGCGTGAGTGTCCAGTTAGGAGACCACAGATGGTTCTAACCTTGTACCGGTTTAACTTTAGCAGTTCTATCGATCTGCTTTTTAAATAGCCTGAGATGAAAAGCTTAGCCTGCCTCAGTCCTGGCTGGTTGTCCCAATGGGCAACAGCTTCACTGCATTCCCAGTCTTTCATGAATTTCTTTATTATGCAGGTTGAAAATTCACAAAAGGGCTCTGGTCCACAAAAGGGGGTAGCTGACGCTGTTCTGGCCAGTTCGTCGGCCTGTTCGTTGCCATTGATGACAGCATGGCATAGAGAAGTATGTATTCAAATTAGCATATCTGGCTTTTTGAAAAAGTGTACTAGGAGTGACAGCCAACTCCTCTTGAATGTAATCATAAAATAGAAACTCAAGAAGAAGAGCATTATGGTGTATAAAATTCGACAAAAATGGGCTATCAGCTCGTTTTACTGAAGTATTCAAGCTAGAACTGACAAAAATTAGATCTAAAATTCTACCAATGGAGTTTTTAACAAAATTAACCTGCATTAAATCCATTGCAGAGAGACGATCTGTTAGAAAACATTCACATTCGAGATGCAGATCGCGCGGCCAAAACTTCTTTTATTCAACATTCCAATACCATTTTTATGATTTGAAATTAAAAAACACCTTATTAACTTTGCTATTTTTAAAGTTTAAGTTTAAATGTACTCGTTGAGGATGACAATAGTCGAAATGCATCCGAAATATTGAAATTCATTGTAAAATAAATTTTAAAAATAGGTAAGTCAATAAGGTGTTTTTTAATTTCAAATCATAAAAATTCATTCATTCACTTTGCGGTTAAATAATTTTATGGTTTTTTAACGCAAAACTCGCTAATTCCAATACCAACTTATATAATATTACCAAGATTGAAATCCCAAACGACCAAATTGTCATCTTGTTTAAAAGATGCAAAAGCAAAAGGTTTTTGACTACGTAATCCTTAAAATCATCCGCCTTTACGGAAGTATGAAGCTTGGATATATTGAAGCTGGGTACACTTTTAAGAGAATTGTTGGTTTCATCGATACGAAAAACTTTCTTGTGTCGCCTACTTTGCCCTTTACCACCCCCGAAAACGACAGACGCTCCCTCCCCAACAGCAGATGAGTTTTTTTTTCTTACGCACTGTCACAAATTTATCAATCGGAGATTGATTTTTATCAACGTTAGAAGGAGAAGTATTTTGAGAAGTCGAGTTAGAAACAACAATTGTTTCGGTCTTAGCCTCTCTCCTCTTAAAAGAAATTTCGCGGCGCGGTGTTACTTTTGAATTTTTATCTTTTTTCTTAGATTTGCTTTTACTTTTCTCCATTTATCAAATTTATTATTTGAAACTATTTTTAAATATGTGGTGAGCGTGTATTGAGATAAAAGCAAAAAGTTAAAAAAGACCCCCATCCCGTCAGAAAATTATTCAGGTGCTGTGAATTTAAATTTAAGCTTTCTAGTTAAGCCTCTATGGATTTCTAAAAAAAATCCCCTCTTCTCGACGTATCGCCTTGATTACGAAATCCCCGCTTTGCGAAAATGTACAAGCCTGTTTGGATGAGACAAAGCAGTATGGATGAGCTAACATCCTGTTCAGAAAACACATCCGACTGAGAATACTTCATATTTAACAAACATCCACTTGTAATTAATACATATATTGTAGGAATTAATTAATATTCCGACAAATGAGTTATTTATTACATAGACAATAGCTATTCATTTTAAATCATTTATATCATAAAAAGAAAATACCCCAAGCTCTGACGCAAAAATAAACTATGATTTAAAAACTCGCAACCTACACGAAATTTTGGATGCATTCCCAGCGAACCAGAATCGTACGTTGTACAATAAAATATTGCCGACAGGGGCTAGAGATCAATGAAATGTTTATAAACTTTGCTGACATTCACGTGCGTTTAAATAATACTCTTAAATTAGAATACGACAAACGATTGAGTCGTTAACAAAATTTTATTATTTTTTTATTAGAATGTCCGACTGAAATGATGACAGACATGATGATTCGATTTTGTCTAATGCATGTATCATAAAGTGCTAGAACGATTCAAAAAGCTGATAGAATTTCTATAAATAAAATAAAGCTTCTGTTTATTATAAAATTGACGAGCAGCGCTGTGGTTTTGGGATGTTTCAAAGCGGTGCGGAAAGTTATAAATTGTTGTAAAATGCACATTAGTTTTGAAACGCAAGAATGTTGGAATCATATTTCCAGAGCGCTCGACCAAATTAGTAGGTCCAAAGCTTACAAAATGTCTGATTGACAGTGCCACAATTTTTTACATTTCAAGAAATTGCTATTGCAACTTATTTATTATCGAATGTTGTTGCTAAATTGTTAGGGGTTGGAATTAATTCGTAGCTTTTTTTGATGCAAAGTTTGATGGTTTATTCTGAAAATATTATTACAGTGGTATTATTAAAAGTATTGTCCATCGTTTTCTACTACCTTTTTCCATCTTTCTGGCAAAGCACGAATACCACGTCGAAAGAATTCTTCGTCTTTAGATTCGATGAATGAATCGATCCAATTGTTGTTACTTTAGTTGTCGAAGTGCTGCTCTGACAAGCCATTCGCCATGGACCGGAACAAGTGGAAATCTGATGGAGCGATGTCTGGTGAATATGGCGGGTGGGATAAAACTTCCCATTTCAGCGTTTCTAAATAAGTTTTCACCAGTCTTGCAACTTGGGGTCTGGCATTGTCATGGAGCAAAATCACCTTGTCATGTCGATCCTTAAATTGGGGGCGCTTTTCTTTTAATGCTTTGCTCAAACGCATCAGTTGACGTCTGTAGAGGTCCCCAATGATGGTTTCACTCGGTTGAAGCAGCTCATAATAGATTACGCCCAGCTGATCCCGCCATATGCACAGCATGATCTTCTTTCCATGAATATTCTGCTTTGGCGATGATGTTGATGCATGACCGGGCAAACCCCACGATTTTTTGCGCTTAAGATTGTCGTAACTCACCCACTTTTCGTCGCCAGTGACGATTCGATGCAAATATCCCTTCCTTGCCTGCCGTTGAAGCAGTTGCTCACAGATGACTAAACGCCGTTCGACGTCCCTCGGCTTCAACTCATGTGGGACCCACGTTCCTTGCTTTTGTATCATTCCAAGGGCTTTGAGGCCTTTTCCAACCGTCGATGAGTCAACTCCAAGCGATTCTGACAACTGTGCAAGCGTTTGACACTAGTGTTGCACAGAACCGTGGAACCGGAACCGCGGAACCGGTTCCTAACAGGAACCGACCCGACCGGTCCAATCGGTCGGTTCTAGAAGAATCGAAAATCGAAACCGACAATTGATTTCACTATAGCCGAAAACCCTTGTAAACCGACTAAATCGGACCGGATCGGAAAATTGACCGTTCTTTGGACACGCTAGCACATGGCATCGCTTTAACTCGGACCGGAAGACTATATTTATATTTATTCTGGTTATCTAATAACATATCTGTGTTACTGAAATCATTATCAGCGATTAGAAATCGATCTCATTTTTTACTTTTTTTTATTAAACAACATGAAATAAATAATTAATTTTATTTATATTGTTATGTGTAGTTTTTTTCTCAAACACTTTGCTAAATTGCATTATGTTTCAATTTTTATTATCAACATTTCGCAATCTATTAAACAGTTCTTTTCTAAATTCTCTTAATGTTTGCACCAGCGCAAAGGTATTGCAAAATGAAAATAATAACGCACACATACCGACTTTGTGCGAAGAATTGACAATAAATACATAGTTCTTTAAAAAATGCGATTATAAAGTTCTACTGCTTTCCAAAATGCGATCATAAAGTTCCTCTGCTTTCCAAAAACGATAAGACAAAATATGGGCGCATTTTTTTGCTTTTCTTAACCTGTATAGGTTAGTGAAATAACACGCAAGAAAACAAAAATGCTACCCCATATAGGTTAACGCTTAACCTGGTAATTTATCGAGGGCCGATCCTGACCTGGATAGCGCACAAGTAAAGCTTTTATTTAGGGCGCATCTACCGGTTGCTAGAAGAAGTTCGTTCGTTCGACGATGTTCCATTGTGTTTTCACCTCATTCACCTCAATTAAATTCACACTTTTTCCAATTGGAAAAGAGATTTTTGTCTAAATATTAGGACTACTCGGATTCAATTAGTTTCTTTTATCACAGTTGATAGGTTCAATGCTTGCTCTTGATGTAATAGAATGATGTTTATTTTTAATATTTTTCAAAGAGTGGAATTATGCCACTACTTAAAATCCACACTTTATCTGAGACAAAATCCATTTCATGCCAACTACATGCTTTTACCCTGTATGGGTCAGATACATCGTTTTTTGCACAAAAGCTCGGGGTAACTATCCTTGACCTGGATAGCTGCAAAAGCACGCGCCTTATTTTATAGGATAATGAATAAGAAATAAAAAAACGTATTATTCAACGGCCATGTTGGCAACCGGAACCGGTCCAAATACCCGGTTCTTCTGAGAACCGGGCTCGGTAGAACCGATTCTTCAAAAACCCGGAATCGCACATCACTATTTGACACGGGTCTTCATCGAGCATTGTCACCAATTCTTCATCTTCAAACTTTTTCGGCTGTCCGGGACGCTCCTTGTCTTCTAAGTCAAAATTTCCATTTTTGAACGGAGCGAACCACTTTCTGCACGTTTGCTCAGCTAGAGCATATTCACCATAAACGTCTACTAAAATGCGATGACTTTCCGCGGTACTTTTCTTCATGTGGAAGTAATGAAGCAACACTCTTCGTAAAAGCAGATTTTGTCCATAACAGACCTAGAGGGAAAAGCCGAAAGATTTTGTCACAGTTCCAATACATAATCCCAAAAAGCACTTGATTGGTTACACAAGGAATAGCTAGTCTGTCTACAGATGTCTTTTGTTAAAAAAAAGTCATTTGCTCAATGTTCGGTCTTTGCATAGTAGTAGGCAATAGTCAACTCATAAGGAACATTTTGATGGCAGACCATTTGCGGTAGCAGACATCATCAAAACTACGAAACGATGAATACACTTGATTCGAACTCCATTTGGTTCCGGACACCTCACCGAAAGTAAACACAAAAAGCAGAACGTTCCTGCGGCAGCCGGTTCTTCGTACTGGAACGACCCGTTTTTCAACGGCCAAGAGCTGCCAAACCCCCTCGATGCAAGAAGAATTGCAGTATTTGAAGCATCGCTACCACAATACAACAACAACAAAAAGTAGAAAATTGGAATATTTGGATAATACGAAAATGCATGGCGAAAAGGCAGACCAAAATTGTTGACCTGAGTCGAGTCGAGTTTTGCCTTGTTCTTCAAAAAAGTTAGTCTGTCTTTTTGGAATGAAATTTGTGGGAGTGCCAGTGATGCGAAAGAAGGAAAAGAGAAATTAGACCAATTATTTTACGCAGATTCTGACAAAATGCATACAAGGGTCGACTGCATTGGGCGAGTCAGCTAGCTAAAAGCTAACGAGCCAGTTAGCGCTGTTGTGGTAATAACATACAACTTTTGTACCTGCTCGGTAGCCATCTAGCAGAAGGTTGCCTTAGCCACTTCTGCACGAAATGGTTGCGTCGATATTTCGAAGGCACTAGCATGAACTAGTCGGATAATCGTAGTGATTTCAAAAGTAATCAGACTTTGATTACACACAATTATTGTAATTTACTTGGTAGGTAGCCCACACACTAGCGAGTAGCGAAATTTTCTCGCACAAGTCGAGCTACCTGCTAGTAGGCTAGTGAACTTGATTATATTGGGTGAGTTTGCTGACAGCTAGGATCACTTGATCGCTTTCAATGGCTGCAGAAACTGTCAGCTGCGCCTAACATTAAAGAACCTCTGGAACACCTTTTGTGGGAATGCCCAGCACTCGCAAGAACAAGACAAAAATGCCTACTTCTTCCGCAACTTGAAGGCGGTCGCGGACCTCAGTATAAAGAGTCTTTTGGAATTAACAACGACAACCTTCGAACTAAACAATAACCCAACGATATTAACTAATTCCAATACGTAGTTCCTTTGCCCCGTTGTCAATTCGCGGCATCGCTATGGACCCAAGCGATCTATGCAGGGCTGTAAGGCCGCCACCCAACCTAACCTAACCTAGGAAATTCGACGGTGCCCGTGGCCATGGGATGGGTAAGTGAGAAGGACTAACGTTTTACTAAAATAATTTTGTTCACTTCCTTTCCTATCTAACCAATATCATCATAGCTTCGCATTATTAGTATTGAGGTTAAATCTAACCAATATCATCATAGCTTCGCATTATTAGTATTGAGGTTAAAAGAGTTTAATCCCACTTCCACATGCATTTATGCGGCATACCAATTATTTTTGTGCGTCGAACTGACGATATTCGCACAGAAAAAAAATGGACGAGACTCTTGTAGAAATAACTGACAACAATTTGAACCGCCGCGCCGATGAGAACCTGTAGGCAAAACTGAGAAAAATCACCACCACTTTAGATTATCGTCAGAGGTTCCTTTATATTCTCGTCAGCGCCTCAAATAATCGTGTTATTTCTACAGCGCTGTCGAGAAAGCGCTTCAAATTATCGTTAGTTATTCCTACGTTTGTTAATCTTACAAGATTTTCGTCAGTGTATCCTACAAAATTCTCGTCCGTAGGAATATCGTCAGTGAAACTGATAGTGAATGAGCTTAATCTTACCACCAGTTTTTATGTGGAAATGTCGTCATTGATTGTGAATGGAGACCTTTATATGAAAAATTATAGAGGAGTACAAACTGGATAATTTGAGATCAAGAAGATTGTAGGGTTGTTGAGTTACGATTGATTTTTGGAGCGTGTAACCCCCTCCTAAAAGACATCAAAGATTTTCTCGGTCGGCATCCTGTCACTTGATTTTTTTTCTACCGTGCGGCCCGCCTAAACATATTTCTTTTGGAAGTAGACCCCTGCCCTACAGGATAAACTAATTGTAATATAAGAGACGAAAAATTTGGTACGAAGTCATTGTGAAACAAGCACCGAAGAAGGCCGCAAGTTACACCCGAAACACGTGTCTGTGGTCATAAAATAAAAATAAAAAAATCTAGAAAAACGAAACAACAGTTATTATGGGAGAAAAATTATTTGTTAAATTTATTTTATTTTTCCTAGGAGAGGAGTAAAGGATGTTATGTTGATATTTACTTCATTTATTAATTAATGAGTGTTCTTTAATAAATTTCAATACCAAAAACCATTGTGAAAGTTTCAGATACATAGATATCATGTTAACTGCCTTGGCTAATCCAGGACCATGGGCGCATCATAGCATAGCTATGCCTTGCTGACATTTCGATAGCATATTCATTTCGGATAGTGCAATTGCTAGCGTGCACCTCCTATTCAAGACGTCGTCTATTACTCAACGTTGTGAGAATTTTAACAGTACCCACAGGGAATTTTTATTAATGCGCCGAGAATTGAACCCGTGCTCTCTGGATGCGGCATCGTAGAGTGGCGACCGAGACCTCACGGCTACCGAGTGCCTTGTGTAATGATAATATTTTGCTTAGAATTCGATTTATAATTAATTATTTACAAATCAATATAATTCCTTTGCCCGTGCAGACAAGCCATATTGACGAAGCTTAGAACGTTCCTGCGGCAGCCGGTTCTTCGTACCGGAACGACCCGTTTTTCAACGGCCAAGAGCTGCCAAACCCCTCGATGCAAGAAGAATTGCAGTATTTGAAGCATCGCTACCACAACAACAACACGAAGCTTAGAACGACGCCAAATATTTGTTATCTTCTCTGGCGTCACATTTTATGATTCACGTATTGTCTAATATTTTCAGCAATGTTATTTATGCTCATATAAACAAAAATCAGACAACTATCTATTAATTTTTATATCATCAAAAGAACACATTTTTTTCTGTCATCAGAAAAAAATAAATACTTAATTTTTTTTTTCTGATAAAAAAAATCTCGATGTCAATGAACATCTCGATTTGTCACTTTTTGACACCTGTTGCAGTCATACGTCACGTACGCACGGAATAGAATGTATTGGGCGGCGCGGCGGTTCCGTTTTAAACCATGACAAGTAGCCGCATATGCATTTTGGAGTAATATCTAAAAATCTAGAAAGCAACTCAGACGATGATATCTTTGATGATACTATATTTATAAACGCAAGCATGTTTACTACATGTTGTTTATAGTACTCGAGACAGGATGTTGATGGTTTCGGATACATTGGCAACGCGACGAATAGCAATAATTATAACGTGTTCCACTTTTAGTGACATTCACAGCGCAATTCAAATTCTTTTAATGAATAACGATGATATACACGTCCCGTCAAGTTTCTTATTAAGCTGTGCAGCAGAAATTATTGAGGAAGACTAAAAATGACAGATACATGAATTTATTGGATTTTTCAGTTACTTGGATTTTCTAGTGGATCTGATATCGAGTATTTTATTGTAGGTTCCTTTCCATTTTCTGTGTAGTAGATGAAACAGTCCTTTTGAAAAAAAAAATTGAATTGAAAAAAATTGAGCGGACAAGTTTTGTTTCAAAAATAAAACTTCTATTTTCTTATTGTCAAATCACACTCACTATAGATCATTCTACATTAATTTCTGAATTTATGGCAGTTGCAGGACTATGAATAAAAATCGTGGGAATATTCCTATTTGACCGCGTGAAGCGTAGTGTCCGTCTTTGACCAATAATGGGTTTTAATTTGAGTGGATTTCTCACTCCCCTTGCTTGCGGCTTACGGGGTTGCAACCCTCAGTATACCGCTCTAGAACGCTCGCTCTATTTCCCACAGCGGAAAACCCACTATTGACAAGGTGCGAACCACGATGCGTCGCCCGGTGAAATAGGAATATACTTTGGGGCGACCAGTAGCTCAGTCGGTGCG
Source organism: Chloromyia formosa (assembly GCA_964017055.1). NCBI lineage: Eukaryota > Metazoa > Arthropoda > Insecta > Diptera > Stratiomyidae > Chloromyia > Chloromyia formosa. Next base: position 31,831,598 of record OZ024815.1, on the reverse strand, counting down.
TAGAGGCTGTTAACGTTTCGGGTTCCAATCCCGTCAACGACGACGTTCGAGGCCATGGATCTATCTGTTGTCTCCCCCCACCCCGATTTGTCGCAGGTAGGCGGCTAAATGGGAGAGCAGGACATGTATGCTGGCAACTGCATTCTCCGAAATTAATTTATGCCAACGAAACGTCAACTGGGTCACAAGAGGTTAGAACAATTGAGTATTACAATTTCCGGACAGTGCAAAATATTTGAAGTATTCAAATGCAGCCGTGAAACTTGTCAGATTTGCATGCACACAGAGTTCAATTTCAACCGCCATCCTCGACGTGGCATCGTGGCCACGACTTCGCTATGACGGCCTAAACAAAAATTTTCGTTTGATAATAAGTGGAGTGGGTCAGCCACAGTGACACAGCTTCGCTACTCACTATCAGCGCAAGCCAATTCTTACTCTGTCACTTGGTCTCGTTCGCACTATGGATTCTGCTATTCATGAACTGCCTTAATTCATCGGGGAAGCACCTCGACCCAGCCAGGTTTGTATTTCGACCTAAATCAGAACTTGTCCAAGTACAGAATTGAGTCGGAATGTTAAATGAAAGTACCTGTCAAAACTCATCATTATCGTCTCCAGCCCCGAAAATTGCGTCGGAATCGGGCAAAAGCTGTTAGACCTCCGCATGGAAGACTAAAATATAATGGCTGCGCTCCTAAAACGCCATCGCGTAGTAAGCGCTTCATAATTGCTGATCATCGCTTAGTTAGCGCTTCACAATTGCTGACCAGTTTTAGAAACGGCACACCGTCTGTCTCATTTTGTTTGGCATTTGACAGAAAATTCGAAATCTCTTGCTTTGATGACTCCCAGATGACACACAAGATATCGTAGCAATTTTCCTTCCCACTATAAAGTCTGGAAATCACATTAAAAACACGACCATCGACCATACACAATACAACCGAGGTTAGAATCGAAGTTTGACGGGACAGGCATTTGTAATTTTGCAACTTGACAATTGTCGCTGTTGACAATATTGCGCTGAGCCAGAAAAGCGAGAAAATTTTATGCTCACTCAAAGTGAAAGCGCTTAGCTCAGCACAAGCGTCTCTAGGACAAATTACCATGCATCACTAATCGCTCCTCATCGCTGTTGTTTTAGGAACGCAGCCAGTGCTTTTAAGTCCATTTATTGAATTTTATCTCTGTTGCGTCGATTTCGCGAGTATGTATCTTCATGAGAATCAATCGGTCAATTTCACGAATAAAAATAGGCTCCATGAAAAATCGCCACAAATATTTGGGAACATATTTCACTATTATGAATTTGGAACTGTGGGACGATATTTTAGCTGAGAAGCTCGTTTAATTTAAGGAATTTAAAAAAATTTGGAACATTATGGATTTAGCCAAAATAGGAGAATTTTCTCTATTCCATTTAGAGAGAATCCTTAATTGCGGCATTTCCATGCGTAGCTCCGCTCGCTACGCGAGTGGCTTAAGGGGTTGCAACCCTCAATATACCACCCTAGAACCTAAAGCGAAAATGCCGCAATTAAGGATTCTCTCTAAGTGGAATAGAGATAAATCTCCAATTTTGGCTAAATCCATAATGTGCCAAAAAATTATCTTCCCAAACCCTTTCTCCAGAAAGACAAAAATCAATTTAGATTTTGGACCAATATTTCATATTCATTCCAATCTTATTGTTTTCACTTTGTTTCAATGATTTTGTTAACTGCGCATATCTATTAACACAAATATAGTATATATGTATATACATATATTTATAAATATTTTTGATTCCTGCTTTTTTTTAATTATCATAAATAAATAAATAAATAATTAATTTTATTTAACCACACGCTCTCATCCAAAATTCTCTGATGGGAGTCAGGTCAGTTGAGCGCTTTGGCGACCGAATGAATGTGCACGAAAGCAATAAATAAATTTATGTTAAAGATTTACTAAACGTGCTTATTACAGTAGAAATACTTTTAACCGAAATTGCTTTTAATTGAAACAACCGAAATGGGTGTTTTGTACTGTAGTGCCATTTCGGTAACCGATATTTCACGTGTGCCGCTTGATTTAGGGTGCTATTACATTATCATATACGAGGGTCAGTCAGAAAGTAAGTTTAAGGGTGGCAGCGCTCCGCGTGGTGGAAAGACAAACCAACGAAATTTTAGGAGGTTGTTCTCTCATCTATCCTAACCAATTTGACGCATCGCTGAGCCCGATAAGTCTATTTTTGTGTTTTTTACAACGATTTAAAATGGAGACGCGGATAGAAGTAGCGTCCAAATGTGAACCGCGTAGTGTGATACCGTTTTTTGACCGCAAAAAAATTATCCGCTAGTGAAATTTATCGAGAATTATCATCTGTATACGGTGAGCAGTGTATGAGCCTTCAAATGGTTATGCGTTGGCGAAGAGCGTGCCTAAACGGGAGAAAAGAACTCCATGACGAAGCGCACCAAGGCAGACCAACGAGGGCAGTGAACAAGGGGAACGTTGCGCTTGTTAAACAGCTGATCGAGGAGGATTCCCGGTATACACTCGATGAGTTGGCCAAAAAGGTACGATGTACGAGTAAGATCGACTGCAGCCGAACATCCATTCAAAAATCATTAACGATAATGCTCGTCCGCATTCTGCCCGTTTAACCCAAGAAAAATTGGCCTCATTTAAATGGGACGTTTTTGAGCATCCTCCTTATTCCCCTGACTTAGCCCCAAGTGATTTCCACCTTTTTCCGGTGATGAAAACAGCGTTTGGCGGCATACGATTCGACACGACAGATGACATCACCGAAGCAGTCACAGCGTACTTTAAAAATTTGGACGCAAAACATTTCGATGTCGGAATTACGAAATTAATTTGTAGATACAAAAAATGTATTGAGAGAGATGGCGACTTTGTGGAAAAATAAAAAAAATTCTGAATTTTCCGAAAATGACCTTGTTTTTTTGTTTTGACCACACCTTCCCCCCCCCCCCCCCCTAATCGGACCCTTAAACTTACTTTCTGACTGACCCTCGTATGTAAATATGGCAATTCCTCTCCAACTGTGCATTTTTTGGATCTAAAAATGTTACGCTCCGGATCAGAACATTTTCAGATACAAAAATTGGCAGTTGCCCGTACATATTTTACCGGAGGGGAAAGCATATGAAGGAGAAATCGAGAAAAGTCAATCCTGATCCGCTCCTAGGAACGCACCCACTCTCTCTTCTACTTACGGATATACAAAACTTCACATCTCTGTCACTCACTGTCAATCAGTCTGATCGTATCAAGAAGGGAACAGGAGCAGATCTCCCTGTTTTCTTGCATCAAGTTCGCCAAAACGCAGCCAATGAAAGTGCGGTTATGAAAGCCTGATTTTTACCACCGGTTAAGTAAATGACAGTGAATAACAAAGATGGCAAAGCATTGTGTATCCGTAAGTGAAAGAGAGACGCAATCGACTCATACATTCACACATTTGACACACTCAGCTCATGCAGAAGCATCTATATACAAATCCCGAGAGCAGAAAGCCAACCAACCAATTTCCATTACATAATTGCACTAGCGCGAAAGAGACAGAGAGGACGGTGGATGTATTTGTTTAGAAATCATGGGCTGAGGAAACGAACCAGACATTTTTTCCGGTCTATTCCCCCTCTCAAGATCCTGTCAAATAAGCGACACTCTCTCTTTCACTTGCAGATATACAATACTTGACATCTCTGTCTTCTGTCTGATCCTATCAAGTTTACCAAAACGCAGCCAGTGGCTGCGGTCCTACGGGCGGATCAGCCTTTCCCCTCCGGTAAAATATGAATGCACAACTGTCAATTCTTGGATCGGAATACTTTTCAGATCCGGAGGGGAATATTTTCAGATCCAAATATTGTTGTTCGTACATATTGTTATATGCATGGAGTGCGTCACTTTTATGGCACAGACTGTACTAAGCTCTATTGGAGTCTCGAACCTCTAATCTAAAACCTTCGATAAAAAGTCACAACAGAACGAGCTGATACACGAATCGTTTAGGAAAAGCTTTCGGACAAGAACAGAACTATCTATTGTAGATAGTACTGGAATCAGAGATCAGATATATAAAGCCAGATGTCATAAAAGCGGGTAGTAGTTGTAGTCGAAAGTACAGTTGAAGTTTAGTTGGAGTTGAGTTGTTATCCGCTCGGAAACGGAAAGGAGTACTGTCGTTATAGATATCCGCCGGAAACGAATAGTTAGGCGTTGGTTGTTGGTTACGCGACCGGTAGCACAGTGCGTAAAGGCATCAGTCTCATATCTGACTAACGGCGTTTCGGGTTCGAATCCCGTCCACGACGACTGTTAGGGCAATTGAGTAAATAAAGTGTGAGTGTTTTTCAATCGAAGCGTTTTTCATTATCAAGTATAAGAATATCCAACGAACCCGGCTTCGGTCAAACACAACAATATTTTACCGGAGGGGAAAGCATATGAAGGAAAAATCTGTACCTGCTCCGCTCGTAGGACCGCGACCATTGGTAAACATAACAATTTAACTAGACAATTTTTTATCATATATTTACATATGTACATATCTTTACTTACCATATATTTATCGACATGCGATGGCAAGCGGAAGTGAAATATTGTTCCTCGTTCACGGCACAGCATACAATAAAAGCTTTTACCCGGTTCTGGTAGTACTTTGTACCCATAACAGATACCTATTGCTGTCTTTGGAATTGGCCTGCGGTAACGCCAAACCAAGTCTGGTGTAACTATTCAGAAATAAAGTAAAAAAAGAAAAGAAAAGTTTACATGGCAATGTTTCCACAATGTGAATCTAACCCACTTTCCGTTATAACCTCGCCACAAAAAATTCGAATTGGGTTCAATTGAGGAACTTTGCGGTCAAACTTTTGAAGAAATGATCTCATCGGATGGAAAATTCTTTTCCCAGATTGAAAGTCTTTGAAATTTGTTTTATGCGAGGTACTTTTCAAATGATCCATAACAAGTTCAAATGTATACATTGTGCTGCAACGGCAAACGTGACAATTTACTGGCCACTTATTCTCGCTACATCTGGGACCGCGAGATAATATCTGAGCTATCTGGCCGTCAGCTAATTGCATCGTCGTTTCCTTTAACAATCGGACAATTCTATCATCTTGAATTTCATTGTATTTGTACACGAATTGCATTGTTCTCTGATCTTCCTCTACGTTTTCTTCGTTATCGCCACCTTCTGCATCATGTTCAATGTCATCAATGTTATCCTGTGGGAAGCAGAAAAAAATTGAAATAAGTCATTCGAATGAAACTATTTTAAGAAAGAGTAAAAGATATCACAATACAAAATTTGTTTCTATGAATTTTTAAGTGAACGTAAAGTTATAGACATATTGCCTGATGTACTCGTATGTATGTGCTAAATTAAGGAAATAAAAAACAAAAAAAAAAAGATGTAAGATATTATTTCATAATTTAGATGAAAACAAGTTAGCCGAAGGCCAAAGGTATGATATTCTGTTTTAGTATGTTTCTATCTGGTAACGGCAGTGTATCAATTCGCTGACGGCCAATGTCTTAGCGATAAGACAGTTTGGAAAAGGCAGATAGCTGTAGCCTGAATGGCTGACAAACACCTAAGCGTCTCAGGTCTAGTAGGATGGAATGACTTGCGTAGTTGGACCTGCTACATAGTTGTGTGGGCTCCAGCACGTTTATTAAACCATCTGAAGCAGCTATCTCCGAGGCCATCCCCTGAATGGGGTTAAGCGACGTGCTGACAACTCGTCCTTGTAAAAACCACTCCATGTCAAGAAACCTGGAACAAAAGCCTTGGATTGGACGGATCAACAACGACGACCACGCAAACGAATAAAGGATTATTCTTTCGGATCCTGGAATGTACGCTCCCTGAACAAACCGGGGGCCGAGAAGGCCCTCCTTCAACAGGTCGAAAAGTACAAACTGAGCATTACTGCAGTCCAGGAAACAAATTGGCTTGGCAGCGAGATTAATGACAAGAAATCGCACACAATTTTTACAAGTGGCAAACCATCGGGCCGCAAGGAGTTTGGAGTAGCATTTATAGTGGACAATCACCTCAAACCGCATATTACTGACTTCAAACCCATAAATGAACGGCTGTGTGCGATTCGCATCAAGACTCGATTCTTCAATCTCTGGCTCATCAATGTGCATGCCCCCACTGAAGTTAAAGAAGACGCAGTAAAAGACGAGTTCTACGCCCGCCTTGAAACTCTCTTCGACTCACTTCCAACAAACGACGTCAAATTGCTGCTGGGAGACTTTAACGCGAAAGTCGGGAATGAAAGTTGGCATCGGGGGACCTCTGGAGGCCACAGCCTCCATGAAGAATGTAACGATAACGGCCAGCAACTTATCGACTTCGCCTGCAGCAGGAATCTAGTCGTAAGCTCTACGTGCTTCCCGCATCGACGCATTCACAAGCAGACCTGGAAGTCTCCAGACGCACATACCGTCAACCAAATTGACCACGTCCTCATTTGCAGGAGATGGGCGTCTAGTGTCATGGATGTCCGCTCCTATCGAGGAGCAAACTGCGACTCAGATCATCACTTGGTGAAGACGACCTACAGATGTAGAATCTCCTCAGTGCACCAGTCAAGAATCAGCCCTCCCAAAATCTTTGCGGTTGATAAGCTCTTGAGTGATGCTACAGCGGTGGCGTATACTACCGCCCTTGAGGAAAAACTATCACCTATGCTACACAACATCAGCAACACAGGCGTCCATGGGTTCTGGGAAGAACTCAAGGGTACCATCAAGGATGTCGCAGAGAAGGTCGTGGGATATAAAGCCCGGCGAGCGCGAAATGACTGGTTCGACGAAGAATGCAAAAATTCACTTGACGCGAAAAACGAGGCCTACAGACAATGGATTCAACGAGGAACCAGAGCCAGAAGAGAAAAATATGACGAGCTACGGCGAATATCGAATAGAATAATTAGACGTAAGAAACGTAAATACTTTGACGAGCAGTTGCTGAACATAAACGAAAACTTAGCTAATAGGAACACCAGACAAGCGTACAAACTAGTAAATACAATTAAGAACGGCTACCAACCCAGGACTAGCCTTTGTAAGGACAAGGATGGAAACATCGTCAGCGACACCGATGGTATTAACAAACGATGGGCCTCTTATTTTGAAGAGCTTCTAAACCGACCATCTAACATCCCCACACAGGAAGCTCTCGACGATATTGTTGATCTAGGCCCACCCATTCAACCCCCGACAGTAGAGGAAGTTGATCTCGCGTTGCGGTCACTAAAACGAAATAAAGCGCCGGGCGCTGACGAGATCCCAGCTGAACTGCTAAGATTCGGTGGAACGAGTCTAGTTGATGCCATACATCAATTACTCCTGCGAGTATGGGAGAACGAGGAGATCCCAGACGATTGGCGCAGAAGCATCATCTGTCCAATTCATAAAAAGGGAGATAAACTGCGGTGTGAGAATTACAGGGGCATCTCACTAGTTTGTACGTCCTATAAAATTTTGACGAAAATTCTGGAAAATAGAATAAAACCGTACGCAGAACGAGTCATTGGCGAATATCAAAGCGGTTTCAGACCTGGTCGCTCCACAACCGATCAGCTCTTCTCAGTCAAACTGATACTCCAGAGGTGCTGGGAATACAACGTAAACGTATACCAAATCTTTGTCGACTTCAAGCAGGCATACGACAGTATCGATCGTGGAGTACTGTACAACATCATGCTGCAATTTGGTATACCAGCAAAATTAGTGCGACTGACAAAGATGACGATGACCAACTCCGTCTCACAAGTCAGGATCCAGAATAGACTTACTGATCTATTTGAAACACGCACTGGTTTGAAACAGGGCGATGGACTGGCACCGACGCTCTTCAACCTAGCACTGGAATACGTTATTCGGGCCATGAATATGGACAACAGCAAGACGCTACTCATCAAGTCGACACAATTAGCAGCGTACGCCGACGACATCAACATCATGTCCCGAAGATTGGCTGACGCAGAAGAACTTCTGCATACGCTCGATACCGCTGCAAAGGAAGTTGGATTACGTATTAACGAGGGTAAAACTAAAATAATGATGCAATCGGTGACAAGGACACCTGCACAACCGAGCATCAACGTGGGGGACCTCAACATCGAGTTCGTGAACAACTTCATCTACCTGGGTTGCAACCTGTCAAGGGACGCCAACGAAACTGACGAAATCAAGCGACGGATACAGTTAGCTAATAAGACTTTTTTCTCGGTTCTCCCCATAATGAAATCGAAACATGTGCACAGAAACACGAAGCTCCGCGTGTACAAAACCATTATACGACCAGTGCTATGCTACGGCTGCGAAGCATGGACCCTAACTCAAGCCTCCGAAAACATGCTAGACACTTTCGAACGTAAGGTTCTACGGCGAATTTTCGGGGCTGTTTGCGATCGAGATGGATGGCGCATCCGGTACAACCATGAGTTGTATGAAATGTACGATGAGCTGCAAGTCTCGAAAATCGTCAAACTACAACGACTTCAATGGGCAGGGCATGTACAAAGAATGGACGATGATCGCATGCCTAAGAGAGTAATGAATGCAGAACGAGTCGACGGAGCGAGACTGCGAGGACGACCGAGATCTCGTTGGGAGAGCTCAGTAGGTGTGGACGCCGCGCAGCTGCTGGGCTCCCAAAATTGGAGGACGCGGTCACGTGACCGAGATAATTGGAGGACAATGATCCAGGCGGCCAAGGCCCGACGTCGGGCTGTCGCGCCACGATGATGATGATGATGTTTCTATCAATTTAATCTATTCTGCATTTACCACTTTGAAATTAGCAGAATTATAAAATTAGAATTATTCCTACTCCACTGTTCCTATGGGAAGTATATGAAATAGTGGGCCGATTTCACCAAAACTTGGGAATGTATTATAGTTTGGTGGTAAATATCGATTAATGTGAAATTTGGTAAAGATATCTTTAGAAATAAAAAAGTTTCTCTAGCAAAAACTTACTTTTCGACTGGTCAGTGGTCCAATTCCTCTTGTTCCGACATATATACAGCGTGCAATCGAAAGAAGGTTTTGTACACAATTTCAGCTTGATGGCTTTAAAACTGGGAAGCTACTTTGCATAGAACCAGATGCACAGACAGACGCGCTGACTGTTTCTGCGGCAGCCGGTTCCACGCACCGGAAAAACCCGTTGCATTAGCAACGGTCAAGAGCTGCCAAAACCCTTCAACGCCAGATGCGTTGATACTACAACAACAGACAGACGGACAAAGCTTAGTGCTGCCACAAACGACAAGCATTTTGGTAGCGAGCATGCATCGAACCACATCAAAATCAATAGAACAGTGGAGATGAGATTTTCTATTAACTTTGACGTGATTCGATGCGCGACCAAAGTGCTTGTGTAGGTCGAGCTTTAATCAACCCATCTCGTCATACTGACCAAGAATATATTGGGTGTACAACTTTACTTCCGCAGTTTTTTTCCTGGAATTACAAGCTTAATTGTCAAAAAGTACTTACAGATGTATTATTCAAAGTACTGTCCATCGCTAGCGACAACTTTCGCCCATCTCTCCGGCAATTTTTGGATTCCGTCTCGGAAAAAGGAGGCGTCTTTCGACGCGATCCATGATTGGATCCATTTTTCGACTTCCTCGTACGAACGAAAATTCTGATCAGCCAGGCCGTGCGCCATGGAATGAAACAGATGGTAGTCGGTAGGAGCGATGTCTGGGGAGTACGGCGGTTGGGGCAAGATTTCCTATTTCAGAGTTTCCAAGTATGTGTTGACCACTTTTGCGACGTGTGGCCGAGCATTGTCATGCTGGAGGATAACTTTGTCGTGTCTCTCTTGGTACTGTGGTCGTTTTTCCTTTAATGCTCGACTTAAACGCATCAATTGCGTTCGGTACCGATCTCCTGTGATAGTTTCATTCGGTTTCAGTAGCTCGTAGTATATCACACCGAGCTGGGCCCACCAAATGTAAAGCATAACCTTGGCGCCGTGAATATTCGGTTTTGCCGTCGACGTTGAGGCATGTCCGGGCATTCCCCATGACTTTCTGCGCTTGGGATTATCGTAACGGACCCATTTTTCGTCGCCGGTTACGATGCGATGTAGAAATTTCTTCCGATTCTGCCTTTGAAGCAGTTGTTCGCATGCAAATAATCGCCGTTCAATATCTCTCGGTTTTAACTCGTACGGAACCCAATTTCCTTGTTTATCATGCCCATGGCCTTGAGGCGTTTCGAGATGGCTTGCTGAGTCACTCCCAGTGATTCAGCTAATTCTTCTTGCGTTTGGCACAAATCTTCATCGAGCAGTGCTTCCAATTCGTCGTCTTTGAAATTTTTTTCTCTCCCATGCTTGTCCTCGACATTGAAATCGCCACTTCTAAAACGTTGAAACCACTCACGACATGTTCTGTCACTCAGAGCAACCTCACCGTAAGTATCTGAGAGCATTCGATAAGCCTCAACTGCAGTTTTTTTCAAATGGAAACTGAAGATCAAAACTTCCCGCAAATGACGAGAACTTGGCTCGAAAACAGACATTTTGAGTCGCGAATCTTATTAAAAATGCAAACAACTATTACTCACTTTGTGACACTTTTGAACTACGTATTGTATTTTGACCAGCCTTCAGCGATGCAGCCGTCTGTCGGAAAACGGCGGAAGCAAAGTTGTACAATTAATGTATAGTATATATACGTTATGTGGTAGGAGATGCTTCCTTCTGTTCGTTGCAAACTTCATGACAAAGTTAATATACCTTACTTCATGAAGGGTATCAAAATACATTCTGTCTTTTCACAGAAGGTGAGGTAGGTTAGGTTAAGAGGCTGCCATGATACAACACAGCACACTTAGACCTCTCATGGATCAATTGTGATACCACCAATAACAAAACACCTCTCTAAGAAACCTAGGTTCCGAACCAGCCTGTGCTGGCAATGTAGCGATTGAGCTGTATCACACTCATATCCTTGAGGTCCTCCATGTCAAAGTAGAACCAGGAGCCCAGGAATTTTTTCCTCCTGATGGCCAGTGCCGGGCAGCGGCATAGAAGGTGCAAGACACTCTCTTCCTCATCCTCATCCCCACAACTCCTGCAGTAGTCGTGATGAGGAAGACGGAGCCTCCATGCGAGCTCCCCAATGGGGCAGTGCCCTGTGATAATCCCCACCACTCTACTAATGTGCTTTCTATTCAGTGCCAGCAAAGAGGCAGAGCGGCTAGAATCGAATTTCTTTCTAATGTCATTGCGGTGCCCATCGACGACACCGGTTGCCCCCTCGTGCGCAAGATCGTCCGCCCTGCAGTTGCCCGCAAAGCCACTGTGACTCGGTATCCAGAAGAGGGTAATGTTGAAAAAGTAACTCACTTCACAGAATATTCGACACATTCATACAAATCATTCACTAAATAGTTACACTAAATCTAGAGGACGTTGGAACTTTCTCTTTGTAATTTTTGCATTCCCAAATAGAATGGCGACATGGCGCTGTTAGCAACTCGAGTATGTACGCGCATTTTCTTCCTATTAGTCGAGAGATAGTTGAATATTAATATATTACCGAGTCGCCCACATTAAATTTCAGCATAGTAATCCCCGTGAAATAGCATACATTTTTCTAGAGGATCATTATTTTGTCGACTTTATGGGTGGATTAAAAACTGGCCACTGGATAGTTATGTAGCTCGTAATGTTTGTTGCAAATTTTGAGAAGAAATTTTAAAGAATTTAAAAATTGCAGCATTGACCATTAAATTAAAGTAATCGATTTCATATGTAATGAATGTTATAAAAGGCGCGTTAATTTCGACCGGTCTTACATCAATTCCCATACGAAACGGCTGACCGGTCTTTGATCCAGCTCTGATATTGGATCTCGTGGGATCAAAGTGGGTTGGTGTTTTTGCTTAATGGATACTATAATAAATATAATATTCCTATCACTTTCCAACTGGAATGTTTAATGTTTGATATTTGAAATATATGGCGTTCGATTCACTCGTCATCCAAGACCGGGTGATTCAAACGCGTCCAAAGTATAAGGCCCTAACCAGATTGAACGCAGCAGCAGCGGCATCGGCAGCAGCAATGGTGGCAGCAACAACAACAGGTAGATCTGTCGCGAGGACACTGCGGCGATGACAGATCGCAACCTGTTGTTGTTGTTGCTACCACCGCTGCTGCTGCCGATGCTGCTGCGTTCAATCTGGTTAGGGCCTAACTGTGATCTCACACGTTGTTGTTGTAGCGATGTTTCGAATACTTATGTGTGTGTTATATACATTAAAAATCAATTTCTACGTCCTCGATATCAAGGCCAAGGAATATGGCCACTTCGGTAGGGCCATCCCAAAGTGCTCTGGGTGTTAATGGCGTGGGTGTGGGGTGTGCCGTCACACGCTGGACAGATATTTTGAACCAATGGGTTAATACGAGACAAGTACGAATTTAATCGCGAGCACCATCCAGACCTGAGTTGCGCGAGTGCAAATCTTGTTGCACGTGGTAGATGTACTTCATTCGATGATATGGTTGGTGGTCGTGCTGAGAGTACTAGATTCGGTTTTAAATTCTCGATTGACTACTGAACCTCTTTCCTATGTAGCGTGGCGATAGCAGTTCTGTAGGAGGTATCGTTGAATGGTTCTCTCTTGAAGCGCTGGACATCCCTTTAAAGATTTCGTAGGTAGCGACGAATATTGCGAGGAGGTGGTATTCCTTATTGGTTACTACGATAACATCATATTAGTGACACCATGGGTCTCTTGGTATAAGTGATCGTAAGGGGAAAACAGAAGGCAGCCAACAGGACTAGCCATGACTTGTATGAACTGTACGATGAGCTGGAAGTGTCAAACTACAACGTCTTCAATGGGCAGGGCATGCACAACGAATGGACGATGATCGCATGCCAAAGAGAGTAATAAACAGCGATCCAGGCGGCCAGACCCCGACGTCGGACTGTTGCGTCACGATGATGATTAATCGAATATTGGTTGTGGATTACCTAACGAGTCCGATGAGTCTGTCTGAATGGAGGACGATAATAATTTATACATAATTTAGCCTCATTCTGCGACATGTCGGGAAAGGCTGTGGATTCGCATTAGGTCCTATTGAAGAAAGACAACTCACACACAAGCCAACCACAACGGTATTCGAACCCGCGAACCGGTTTGATGAGAAATGAGAGTGACGCCTACGCCTAGTACGAACTGCAATTCTTCGAATAGATTGTTTCGCGTCCGCCAGAATTCTATGTGCCTCGGCTCATTGTCGGCGTGAACAAATAGTATAGATTCCACAAGAGTTATCACTCCATAGAAGTTTCGCCTCTGCCAGGAGATTTGTATGTATTGACAAATTGTATAAACATAGTATAAACTACAAAGAGAATCAATACATACAAATCTCCTGGCAGAGGGAGTGATAACTCTTGTAGAATTATCAATCCTCTTTGGCGCGAATCATGTATTTTGTGCATCTTGCAATGCAGGCGGGATTCTGGCGACACCCAAAACAATTTATTCAGGAGTCCCAGTGCGTACTAGCCTTTAAGGCACTGAGCTACCGGTACCGGTTCCCCCACTCTTTTGCATTCTTACATGGCGGACCAAAGATGTACTACATTCAACGCATATCTACATATGTATGTGACGGACACATTAATTTTGGGTTCTTTCATAGCTGTGCTTAGTGCGATCTATACTGAAAAGTGAAAACTTATTTCGCTACGCGGGAGAACATGGAAAGGCATTTGTGTGGTGCAAAGATCAGAAAAACTATTTCCTTTTTTCACTCACCGATTCCATTGCGCAAACGTTCCCTTCTGCTGCCTGCGACATAGTCGTAAACAATTTCTGGCCGGCACTATTCGAAAACTTGACACTACACAATCACTCGGAAGCAAGTGGTGGCGATTACAAGCGATTTAAACAAAAATTTCAACGAGATAGCGGAAATTCACGCTTTAAATCACCAGGACTTCTGACAACTACACCGCAAACTGGACGATTCCAATATTAAGAGAAATTATCGAATTGGATCGATCAAGTTAAGAGTTCAGTGTTTCTCGTGGAGCCGAAGAGCACGCTGTCAAACCACACAAACTGTCAAATGAACAATGCAATAAACGTTGATACGATTTTGACGCACAGGTGGCAGCCTACGGCCTTTTTTGGTCCGTTTAACGGAAGTTTTAGCCCGTTAATAAAATATTTGTGATTACTTCCCTATAGGTCAGGAATCGGAAGAGATTGATTTAAAGAATTTGGTTTGTAGGAATAAAATTCATTCTTTCGAATAGTCAACTGTAGATGTGCAAAATTGTCTTAAAATAAATAAATAACTGGCACAACAGTCCAATTTGAGCCACGGCCTCGAGATGAGTTAGCATCATCTCATTTTCTAGATCGTGACGGTTTTTGTGCAGAGGTAAGTGATCAGCAACACGCTCAACCGAGTTATTTACCCCATAATGGGTACTCATTTAACAGCTGAGTGGGCTCATAGTCCGACACGTAAATCCCCGGAAATTGTCTTACTGCATAAATATTTAATTTTTTTTTTTGGAAAGCATTTTTAGCGTTGTTGTATTCGTCGTAAACTTCTGTCATACCCATAGAAAAATGAGAAGTTTGCAACTTTACGACGAATACGACGTGAGCATGAATCTCCCTCGTATGTATGTAACGGATGGTTTGGTGGGCATCCGAAGATACCCGTGGGGACGGAGCCTAAGGTAGCATAATGTCCGTGAAGGTCGGGCTGTGCCATCTGGCGAAGAAAAAGGCTCCTCAACGAGCTAATTAGCGGCCTATGCTTGCTGTAGCCCAGTTCGGAAAACGTGGGCGGGGTTTTCGCTGCTCGTTGCCTCGGTCCTTTACGTATGAAGAAAAATTCACAGGCCTGGGGAAAACAACACAAACAGGGGAGGTAAAAATGGGGAATGAAAAAAAAGTCAATAAGGATGGAATGGTTGGCGGAGGGGTCAGACGCCAACGCGGTCGAATCTGGGTCCGAGTGTAATGGGACCCTCGGCCTCTGGTCTCGTACCACCAAAAGATCACTACTCGTCAGGTGCTGCCATAGATATGCCGGTAGAAGCAGCACTACCAGACCATAATATGGTTCATTAAAGGTGGTTCATTACATGTATTATGGTTTACATGAATCCTGCCACAGACAATGACCCTGTTTGAGATTTGGGTGACGATAAATATTCTGAAAATAAGAGGACATAAAGTACCACACATTTACTCGAAAATAATGAATTGTAGCCCCCATATACGATGCATTTCGTCATCAGATCGATCTGACGATATTGCGATCGTCAGATCGATCTCACATTGAATGTGGCTATCGTTGATGATTTCACATAATGAATTTCAATATAATGACCGCATAATTCTAGCGTTTTCATATTGAGTTGCTATCTGGGACCCCAAGAATGTGGTGCTCCAAAAAATATGGGCTTCAAGATGTGTGGGCCCCTCGATATGTGCCCAATTTGTAAGCCGCAGGTGCTCCGGCAGCTTCCAAATTCAGTTTAAGATATATGCGACCCCCCAAGATGTATTGGGCCAACTAGAGATGTAAGGGGCCTCAAGTTGTATGAAATCTCAAGATATATTAAGCCGCTCAATATGATAGTTACGTAGAAAAAGAGAAAACCCCCATTTAAAAAAAAAAATAGATGGTTTTTCCCTTTTTCTAGGTAACATTCACACCTACGGGCATCTGGCTTATCTCAAATTAGAGCTTATTTAGTTCTAAAAACAAAATCTATCAATTTTAGAGCATTCCTCAATGGTGTACACCTTTGCCTGGAAGCCGGCAGATGGCCTTACCATAGGCATAGATACTACTACTACTACTACTATGCGCATAACGCGTCAACTATTCCCACGTGGCTTAGTTGACATTTCATTAGCATTAAGTGGTTTCGAACGATGCATGTTGCTAGCACGTACCTCCTGCCCATTTAGCCGCATACCTCAGAAATTAGAAAATCTTCCCTGAAAAGCGAAAGAATTTTATTTTTGCTGATTTATACATATTACGACCAATGTACAATGTACTTTGTACTGTGTACAAATATAACTCGGAATTTTGTTATTTTTTGAAATCCTTATTTATTCTTAAAAATCTATTTCATCGCCTTCGAAGTAATCCACCTCGGCTGCAATGCACTTATGCCAGCGAATTTTCCACTCATCAAAACACTTTGAAAAGTCCTGTTTCGATATGGCCTTCAGCACCTTCTTCGATTCCGCTTGAATCTCTTCTATCGTGTCAAAACGGTGTCCCCGGAGCGGTCTTTTCATTTTGCTGAATAGCTAGAAGTCACATGGAGCTAAATCAGCTAACCGAATACGGCGGTTGCGGAACAATATGGGTGGAATTTTTGGTGAGATCGTCACGAATAGCGAGTGCATCAATGCGACGCTGTTTTTCCAAAAAATTGAGTGTTTCTGGAACTAAACGAGATTTGACTTTTTTGAGGCACAAAGCTGCCTTGAAAATGTGGTGTTGACTGATCCATTTGAAATGCCAACGATATCAGCAAGCTCTCTAGTTGTCAATCGACTATTTTGAAGCACCAATTCCTTAATTTTCGCGACGTGCTGTTCGTCAGTTGATGTTCTTGGTCGTCTTTGATGTGGTTCGTCTTCAACGCCTTCACGACCCTCTTTGAACATTCGAAAAAAGTTAATTTTGGTTGTTTACGAAAATGAGCGGCACTCTTCAACTAATCAAGATATTAACCTAAAATAGCAGATAGCAGTAACAGTCCTACCAACTTAAAAATAAAAAGATTTGTGCCCAACGAAATTATCAGGATGGATATAAGTTTAAATTAATTGCTGCTTATATTTGTACACAGTATATTATAAAAAATATTAGGAAAAGCACTCCACGCTCGAGAAATATCCTTCAGAAAAAGTAGAATGTGGTTTAAACAAGTTTAGGGAATGAAACAATTTTTTTTTTCATTAAAACTCTGATTTATTCAGTATCTTAAATTCTTATAAATATAAGACAGCACGTAAAAAGGCACAACATTTCTTATATAGGTAATTATAATAAACAATATTTTTTACTGTTCTTGATTATTATCACTTTCGCCACCACCTCCTGTATGCAAAAAAAAATGTTCACATTTTAATAATACCATTTATTTCAGCTTTCGAAATGTTTAATCAAAAACACAGATGCGCAAACTAGTGTAGAAGCATTTCTGGTATTGTTATTAGATCGTGCAAGTCACTCTTGTGATTTTTTTTCCAGATACATGGTTGAAAAATACATCGAATTAAATAAAAAAATAAAATAAAAACTGTTATTCATATCACATCAAAACAGATTTTTTTGGATCACACTAAATCTCGGCAAACAAATCAAAACAAGCGCAACCTGCTTCCAGGCCTATACTAGTAAATATTGTCATTACGGTCAATTAAAATTAATACATTTACTTACTTGCAAATTAATTAGTTTTAATACTTCAGAATTTCAAAACAGTGTAACTTAGAACAAAATAACGTAGGTTGACATAAGCATTCATTATCATAATTAACATTCCGAATGATTCAAAAAGGATCATGTCTCTTGGCATAAATAATTTCTGTTCAATAGTTAAGTATATAGGTATATTCAGTGCATGTATCTTATTTGTAAAAAAAAAGCTCCTGTTGGAAATGTCTAATTTTGCAGCCCCATCCAATTGGACTTAATACGATTGAATATAAAAAATTGTAATCAAAAACGGATACTTTGTCTAATCAAAAAAAAAAAAGTGATTAGACAAAGTATCCGTTTTTGATTTCAAATTTAATATGGACTATCACAAAGTGCAAATATCGTCAATCGAGTTTAATAAAAAATTGTGATTAATACTTTGAAATGAAAAATGAATTTTTTGGTTTAGTTTACATTAGTACACAAAAACGTACTCAAGTGTTTTTTTTAAGTAGAAAAAATACAAAAACGTTGTCGCATGCTCAGAATAATCAAAAACGCCAGAAAGTGATGATCATCTGGAAATATAAACAAGAAGAAATATTGAAATTACATAATATTATTATTCAGTGCGCTAAATAACAATAAGAAATATTATGTATATATAATATAATATATATTTGAGAATGATAAGCTTTAATTAATGTTATTTTTTTATGAATTTATCCGGAAGATTTTCAACGCATGATAAGCTCATTAACTGTTCTAAACTGTTTAAAATCTAACCATGTTTAGGCGTTTGTAGTAAAAGTAAAACTTTAATAAAATCGGTATAAATCTTTCACAAACACCTAAAACTAAATACATGAGAAATATTAAAGGTCGAAATTAGTTTTATCGAATGTGGGGTATTATATGAAAAGTGACACCAAGAACATCCCATTCTGGCATTTCATACCCTACACCTTATAAAGGTTTAGGGTATATTGTTTTTGTCACAATGAAAATATTTAATATCCTAAAAGAGACTCCATAGGTAACATTTAGATAGTATAATGTAGATTACTTTGTTTGTGGAAAAACGCCACCTGAATAATTGCTCTATCTTCAACTGTTATGCATTTATGTTGTGGTTGTTGTTGTAGCAATGGTCCGAATTCGGTGTTTGTTAGTTAAATGCCTACAGATTCGTCTTCATCCCCGGTGTTGAGGGATAGAAAGTTAGCTGCTTCTATTGGGTTCTCCCACAGCGATCTAGGAGTCAGGTGCGTGGGTGCAGCTGGGCGGTTAAAGATGTGGTTTACGTTGTCGTCGGCTCCATTACATGCAGGACAGATGTTTGGGACGTCTTGGTCAATGCGGGATAGGTAGGAGTTCAGTCGTGAACACCAGTCTGACCGAAGTTGTGTAAGTGTCGTTCTCGTAGCTCTCGGAAGTCTTTCCTCTTCCGGAGATATCATTGGTGGTATGGACAAGAGAACTGGATTCGAACCTAAACCTGCGATTGACTGATGAGCTTCCTCCCGATGTATCGCTGCGATGGCCAACCTGTGTATGCCACTATCAAAGGGTACCCTTTTGTACATCTGGACATCCCTTTCTAGGTCTCTCAAGTCGTGCCTGACATGTCTGGGCGGCGGCGTCTTGTCCATGAGGTTGGAGTTTGGGTGATCACTTCGGTAGCAACCCACCAGGTATTGCTTGGCAAGAAGCTGGTTGTGGTCCCTTAAAGGTATCATCCTGGTTTCCTGATGCAGATGGTCCTGAGGTGACATCAGGAGACAGCCAGTAACAGTACGGAGAGCGGCGCGTTTTGGCACGTTTGAATCTTTTTCCACTGTGTGTCACAGAGATTCTGCGACCACACAGGAACCGCATAGTTGGCCACTGATCTTCCGACTGCTTTAAATGTGACCAGTAGAGTTTCCTTATCCTTGCCCCAGGTACTTCCGATATAGCTGTGCTCAATACTGGAATAATATACATATTTTCTGTCCAGGCCAGGGCTTTGAGGATTTTATTCCTACTACGCATGGGGTGATGATGTGGCCATGCTGTCCAGCATGGTTCCTAGGATTTTAGGATGGTTTATAGTAGGAATAGGATGATTTCCGATCGAGATTTCAAGCTGCATCTTGACCTCCTTCGTCTAGGTGGTAAATAGGGTTGCCGAAAATATGTTGTAAGTTGTTTTCAAGTCAATTCAATGTGTGTGGGTGCAGATTGAATGTAAACATGAACTGGGGAAATAAATCAGAAAATTTTCCGAATTAACTTCCCCTTTTAGTGATTTACATTTTATTTCACCCGTTTATTTCACACTATCTTCAGACTAACCTTATTCTTTCCTGTGCTTGAATATTAAAAAGACTTTTTTTCATCTTTTATTCAAATCGCGAAAACAGAATATAGTACAACGTGGAAAGTTCACTTTTCTGTTGTTGTTGTTGTGGTAGCGATGCTTCGAATACTGCAGTTCTTCTTGCATCGAGGGGGTTTGGCAGCTCTTGGCCGTTGAAAAATGGGTCGTTCCGGTACGAAGAACCAGCTGCCACAGGAACGGTTCACTTTTCTCGTTTCATTTGATGCGAATTTGTTAATTATGTTATTGTTGTGGTTGTAGTAGCAATGGTTGGAAGTTCGGTGTGTGAGTGTGTTACATGCTATGGTTCGATGACTGCTTCTACGGGGTTCTCCCACAGCGACCTGGGAGTCAGGTGTGTGGGTTCAGCTGGGTAATTGAAAATGTGGTCCACGTCATGAGGCGTACCATTGCAGGAAGGATATGTGTTCATGACATCCCGGTCGATGCGAGACAGGTAGGAGTTAAGACGCGAACACCAGCCTGACCGAAGTTAGGCAAGTGTCGTTCTTGCTGCTCTCGGAATCGGAAGTATTCTCTCTTCAGGAGCAATGGCTGGTGGTGGTGCCAAGAGAACTATATTTGGACCTAGTCCTGCAATTAATGATTGAATCTCTTGATGATGTATTGCTGGGATGACTGATCTGTATGGGTCTTGTCGAAGGGAACCCATTTGTACCTCTGGACATATCTTTCCAGGTCCCTCAAATCTCGCCTAACACATCTTGGTAACGCGTCTTGTCCATGAGGTTAGTGTTGGGGTGTTCCCTTCGGTAACAACTCACCAGATATTATTTGGCAAGAAGCTTGTTGTGGTCTCTTAATGTCACCACACACTGTCGAGTTCGACAGTGTGTGGTGACACTTAGAGGCATCATTTTGGTTTCCTGATGCAGATGGTCATGGGATGACATCCAGTTACAGTACGGAGAGCACATTTTGACAGGTCTGAATATTTTTCATTTGACACAGGAGACGCATAGTTGGCCACTGATCTTCCGACTGTTTTGTAAGTGGGTGCTACCGGCCAAGGCGCATCCTGTCGCACAGCTTGAGGCATGGGGCGATGACGTGGCCATGCTGCAGAGTTACTCTAAGGATTTTAGGATGGTTCACGGTAGGAATAGGTTGACTTCCTTTGTCCAGGTGGTAAATAAAGTTGCCGAGAATTTAGGCGTTCAAATGGTTAAATTCTTGCCTGTGAAGAATGCATTAAGTTCTCCAAGGTAACCGTTTATACGTTCGCACATTTCCGTGATGTTGTTTCTTGTTGCCAGAATGGAGCAGTCATCAGTATAGGAGATAACTTCTTCGGGTGGTGTCGGGAGTCCAGATAGATAAAGGTTGAACAAGGAGGCAGATAGAACTCCTTCTACCACAACTTGTTTGATTTTCCTTAGCTTCGATGTCTTGCTCTTAAATTCGGTGAAGGACTGCCTGCAATTGAATATCAATTTGGTTATTTGCGTTGGTAGCGATGCACAATTTAATTCAGACAGAAGTGCTGAGTGGCTGACTGTGTCGGAGGCTTTCGACAGATTAAGTACCACCAGAATTGTTCTGTGACATGGACGAGGTTGATTGAGGCCATTGTGGATACGAGAAGTTCGCATTGGTATATTCGGTGAAGCCATTCCAGTCAGCCTTATTGTGGATGACATAACTGCGATGTTCAGCAGATACGACATTTGTCGGTTTGTTAAGCCTTATCACGATTGGTAAATGGTCCGAAGATAGTGTAAGGACCGGCTACGATTTAGTTACATTTATGAGGCTAGCACTGGCAATCGTGATGTCTGGAGAGCTGGAACAGGTGCCGGCAATACGAGTGGGCGTGTCGTCATTCAATGTACCGAAATCTGAAGCATGAAGTTGCTCTGCTATTGAGAAACCTCTGGCGTCGTTGTTAAGATGTGAGTGCCAGACTTCATTGTGAGCGTTAAAGTCACCAAGCAGGAGACGATGTTGACCAATGAGGGAAGTGTTGATATTTACATGGTAACCCAAGGGACAACTGAATACCGGTGGAATATATATGTTGTAAATTTCAATATCAACATTGTCCGATTTTATGGCGATGGCTTGCACTTCCATGGTGATATCGTTGTTGGTGGCATCTATTTCCCGATATTGTACGAAATGGTGAATGATGAAGGCAAGCCCTCCTCTAGCGTTGGTCAACCTGTCTTTCCTGATAATGGCGTAATCTCCATGAGCGTTGAGTGACGAATTGCAGCTTCGTCTCCTGTATGGCTCCATGAATGTCCATGAATGAGGCGCGAGTTCAGCGATTTTATTTTGCAGCCCATTGCAATTTAGTTGGACGAGTGAGAGCGTATCGAAGATGTCGAACGGTGGTGCAGCCGTAAGGTTGTTTTGTGGGGGAATCCTATTGAAACTATTCGCAGATGTCGTTGGGGTTGACTGGAAGCTCGTTAGGGTGCACACTGGTGTAGGAAGGTGAGGCGTGTTAGACGAGCTTACTGCTTGTAGTCCTCTGTTCCTGCACTGACTGGCAGTAAATGAAGAATTCCAGTGTCTGTGATGGTTGAATCCCGAGCAGTTCCTCAGGTTGCACCGCTCGTCGCAGCAGTTGCATCTCAATGACGTCGCATTGGGGTGGAGCCCTCTGGTGCATACGCGAAAGATCTATGGACCTGGGTTATTTTCAATGTCGGTGCGGAGAAGTAGTATCGAGAGCAGTTGCGCCGAGATGTGTTGCTCCCGATAAATATAAAAAACGAAACAAGCATGTAACACCATCATCATCGTGGCGCGACAGCCCGACGTCGGGCCTTGGCCGCCTGGATCATTGTCCTCTAATTATCTCGGTCACGTGACCGCGTCCTCCAATTTTGGGAGCCCAGCAGCTGCGCGGCGTCCACACCTACTGAGCTCTCCCAACGAGATCTCGGTCGTCCTCGCAATCTCGCTCCGTCGACTCGTTCTGCATTCATTACTCTCTTAGGCATGCGATCGTCGTCCATTCTTTGTACATGCCCTGCCCATTGAAGTCGTTGTAGTTTGACGATTTTCGAGACTTGCAGCTCATCGTACATTTCATACAACTCATGGTTGTACCGGATGCGCCATCCATCTCGATCGCAAACAGCCCCGAAAATTCGCCGTAGAACCTTACGTTCAAAAGTGTCTAGCATGTTTTCGGAGGTTTGAGTTAGGGTCCATGCTTCGCAGCCATAGCATAGCACTGGTCGTATAATGGTTTTGTACACGTGGAGCTTCGTGTTTCTGTGCACATGCTTCGATTTCATTATGGGGAGAACCGAGAAAAAAGTCTTATTAGCTAACTGTATCCGTCGCTTGATTTCGTCAGTTTCGTTGGCGTCCCTTGACAGGTACATAAATGAAGTTGTTCACGAACTCGATGTTGAGGTCCCCCACATTGATGCACGGTTGTGCAGGTGTCCTTGTCACCGATTGCATCATTATTTTAGTTTTACCCTCGTTAATACGTAATCCAACTTCCTTTGCAGCGGTATCGAGCGTATGCAGAAGTTCTTCTGCGTCAGCCAATCTTCGGGACATGATGTTGATGTCGTCGGCGTACGCTGCTAATTGTGTCGACTTGATGAGTAGCGTCTTGCTGTTGTCCATATTCATGGCCCGAATAACGTATTCCAGTGCTAGGTTGAAGAGCGTCGGTGCCAGTCCATCGCCCTGTTTCAAACCAGTGCGTGTTTCAAATAGATCAGTAAGTCTATTCTGGATCCTGACTTGTGAGACGGAGTTGGTCATCGTCATCTTTGTCAGTCGCACTAATTTGGCCGGTATATCAAATTGCAGCATGATGTTGTACAGTACTCCACGATCGATACTGTCGTATGCCTGCTTGAAGTCGACAAAGATTTGGTATACGTTTACGTTGTATTCCCAGCACCTCTGGAGTATCAGTTTGACTGAGAAGAGCTGATCGGTTGTGGAGCGCCCAGGTCTGAAACCGCTTTAATATTCGCCAATGACTCGTTCTGCGTACGGTTTTATTCTATTTTCCAGAATTTTCGTCAAAATTTTATAGGACGTACAAACTAGTGAGATGCCCCTGTAGTTCTCACACCGCAGTTTATCTCCCTTTTTATGAATTGGACAGATGATGCTTCTGCGCCAATCGTCTGGGATCTCCTCGATCTCCCATACTCGCAGGAGTAATTGATGTATGGCATCAACTAGACTCGTTCCACCGAATTTTAGCAGTTCAGCTGGAATCTCGTCAGCGCCCGGCGCTTTATTTCGTTTTAGTGACCGCAAGGCGAGATCAACTTCCTCTACCGTCGGGGGCTGAATGGGTGGGCCTAGATCAACAATATCGTCGGGAGCTTCCTGTGTGGGGATGTTAGATGGTCGGTTTAGAAGCTCTTCAAAATATGAGGCCCATCGCTTGCCAATACCATCGGTGTCGCTGATGATGTTTCCATCCTTGTCCTTACAAAGGCTAGTCCTGGGTTGGTAGCCGTTCTTAATTGTATTTACTAGTTTGTACGCTTGTCTGTAACACATTGACACATTTTCCTACTTGCATTGAAGGAGTTTGGCAGCTCTTGGCTGTTGTAAAACGGGTCGCTCCGGTGCGTAGAATCGGCTGCTGCAGGAACGATTGATTATGTTCTCATAATCTACACAAGTTCAAGATGAATGTGGATGGTGCCTCTTAAAACTGGGACACCATTTACAGGTTATTAAGAATAAAGTTGAGTGGGTCATTTCGAGTCTAAGTCAATGACTAAAACTCGCTATGCATTGCCATAGGTGTATTTTAGTTGCCAAGGTGTGAATATACATTCGAAACGGAGTCCATATATTTATGGTATGTAATGATAATTGGCATGTGATTAAAAGTAAATAAATTTAATATAATTCTCTGTCAAGTTAAATATCAACCGTGATGAAAAAAACAAGACGAATGATCATACGCCATTGCATTATTCATAATATGAAATAACATACAATATAAAGTATTAATCACAAGCCAATCATGATTATTTCAGATAAAAGATATCGATTATCAGTTTCCATAAATATTGATAAACGGTTAACATGTCGTGAAACGATAATGTAAATTATGTCTATTTCTATTCGCTACCAGAATGTCATTTTCTTCAATACAGTGGCAGGCCGTTAAATACTATTATTTTATCTAGGCGTATATATAAATATTTTTCCTTACCTTACCACAGTGACTTTCCCAAGGTCGTTGCTAGAATAGCTAAAGCTGCTGTTGCTATTCCACCGAGGAAGAATTTTTTCAGTCCCATACCGGAGTCTGTCAATAAAATGCAGATGAATATATTATAATATTTAAAAACATGCACATATACAAACAAGAGTTTTCGCATGCAATTTCTTTTCTAATACTATACATTAATTTAAATTTATATACACAGATAATTTTTTCGATTTTATTCAACAATAAATACTTACTCGACAAATGTACATGTACTTTTGATGGCTCAGATGAAAAGCGAAACAACACAAAGTCGCATTCACAACGCACAAGACAAGACAAATAGACGACACAAGACAAATTTAAATTAAAATATAATATATTTTTGTATCTTTTTCTTGTAATACCCTGGTTGCTATACATAAGATTCATGCTAATTGAGACAATAAAACAATTAAATACGGAACATTGAACGCTATCACAAGGCACGGTATTGCGACACAGCTGGCGAAATGATCACTTCATTTTCATCATCCGTTTCCTGACCTGACATTTTATCTCCATATTTTGTCAAAAATTCAATCACAACGCCATTGGACCAACCAAACCCTAATTGTACTTCGTATTCACCGCCTTTACCGTGTCCGCCGAACTTTTCGGCATCGTACTGAAAAAAAAGAAAAAAAAATTGAGTTTTTGTGTTCTAGAGTTTTTAGTTAAAAAAAACAACGCCACACTGATTTTCTTGTATTATGATAGCGAGAGGGACAATGAGCGGCTTTTCTTTGCTAGATGGCGCTCCCCGGCCTTCGCCGTAAATATGGCAACCTTAAGATGAAAATTTTTCTAGTTCGTCCGAACCATATTATTTTGTAGGAACATATTCTAATTTCACAATTTCCTACGAAAGTGACGAACCAAAAAAACAAAAAAAAAGTTCGGCTCAATAGTAAATGTCGACCTTTAGACTTCGTTCCTGCGGCAGCCGGTTCTTCGTACCGGAACGACCCGTTTTTCGACGGCCAAGAGCTGCCAAACCCACTGTAAGAAGAACTGCATCGAAGCATCGCTACCACAACAACAACAACCTGTAGGCTCCGTCCCCAAGGCAATATTCAAGTGCCCACCTAACGGTGCATTACAATTACTCACCTTCTCATACATATGCGTCGTCTCCTTGAAGGCCTTATGATTGGACAATGTCCAACGCTCAGCCCATTTGTAGGCCAAACTTTTCGACGCTTTTGTTCCTAACACTTCAAGGCCTTCAATTAAAACATGCTGCATTGGTGGCCAAACATTCGGGAAATCCCATTGTTCGCCGGTTTTATTCAATGAATTCGGTACACCGCCTGGATATTGGTCAAGTCCTAGTTTGTCAATGTAGCTCATGACGCGTGAAGAGATGTGGTCAGTATCGGTTATATTATAGCATTTCATCCAAAGTGGCGATAGATTGGTCGGTGAGAAATAGTTTCTTCTTCGGTTATTGATCATGTCGTAGTCTAGCCAGCTGCCAACTTCTTCATCCCATAGAACGGCTTGAACGGCCTGAGTGAAAATAAAATTAGATATACAAAATATTAGATTTTTAGAAGTCCAACGAAGCGCTTTAACTTACATCGAATATCTCCTTGGCTTTCCTTTCATACGTATTCGCTTTTTCGACATTGCCATTTTTAGCGTGGATCTCTGCAATAATTTTGGCATTCCGGAAGAGTATCGCGTTTAATTCAACCGGAATGATAGAGCGCACTCTTAAGTTTGTTAGATTGCCACTATTTGAACCATCGGCAGCAATGAACCAGCGACTGGAGAAGTCCATTCCCGATTCGGCGGCTGCCTTCAATTCAGAATAGCAGGCCTCCTTTTCTTCGTCCGTTTGATAAAAAGAAGCCGTCTCGACATCCTCACTATACGATTCAGGACGTGGTCCAGTTGAAACATCTCCGTACGATGCCAAAATATAACCGTTCACTTCATGAGTATGATTGTTCATCCAGAATTCGAATTCATGCTCTAGCGTTTCAACACTCTTAATTTCGAACACATCGTCTCCAGTGAAGTCTACATAAGATTTGATCATAGCTGCCAATAATGGAGGTTGTGATCGTCCCGCATAGTAGATACGACCTCCATTCGGAATAAATCCAAAACGTTCAATGATCGATAGAAAGTTCTCCAGCATACCGTGGACAGTTTCGAACATTTCGGAATGAAGTAGACCGCGAATAATCCAGTAGGAATCCCAGTAGTAGAACTCTCTGAATCTACCGCCTGGAATGATCACAGCATTGTCAACATAAATAATGGAATACAATTCAGGATTGGCTTTGACCGCAGCATCCATTTTTCTTCCCAATATCTTCCAAATTTCATTCAATTTACTGCCCCATGCTCGAAGATCGGCGTCTTTGATTTGATTAAGGAACTTTGGATTTTTCTTCCAGTCTTGTGGTGTGAAGTCGTCGAATTCCTTGCCGACTCCATCGAAATAGTTCTGCAAGTATAATTGTGTTATTGTTAGTAATTTGATAAAGATGTTTGTTTTAATAGCAGTGTTTCTTTCAGCAAAGGAATTACGTAGAACCACAACCGAAGAGACGATCCAGAGTAGTTCTTGAATATTGTTACAAGCGTGCAACGTGAAATCCGCGGCTGCCAATATATTATCATGATGCATCAGCCGGAGGTGTGACAGGGGGACTAACATTTAAAATATTATGGCATATACATTTGCCCTAACTGTCTTGCCCTAGGAATTGCGACCTTTACCTCCACGTGGTGACGGATGGAAGAGGCTGTTGGTAAAGTCTTATCTTTGCCATCAGCGCTGACTAAACTTAGTCGAGCAGGGAGCGGTATCTCCCTTATAAACATACCCTAAATCCAAGGTGGAACAACAAACGCCGAGGAATGCATGGTGAAGAGGGTGCCTGGCCATTAATATGCGAACTCAGGATACCAGTCGACTTCCAGTTTTAAACCAGACTTCTGACGGCAGACCAGGTGAAGTCGTCGGCGACTGTCCTTTCCGGGTATTCATGGGATTATATGCACAACGCAAAACAAAATAAACCTGAATGTGATTCAGTTACAAATGCATCAAATACAATTTCCTCTGAGGTGCCTACTAGCTCACTGCTCGGTAAAGCCTCCAGACCCGTTGTTGAGGCTGTCAATGGACTGGCTGTTAAGCGATACAGTCCCTTTGAGTCGTCCTTGGACTTCTTTCGTCCTGATGACTCGGGGCCCTTACGTTCTGACATGAATTCTGATCCCGACGGCTCGTATTCGGCGAAATCCGGACTGAAAGTCGTAAGTGAAGGAGTCAGCCGCATGGGTTTAAACCAAAGTAGCGGCTATACCAAATTAACGACGGCGCAAATATAGGAGGGCCTAAGCTGTCGGTGAAGCGAGTATGATCTGAGGAACAATCAACACAGGCTAACTTGGCGAAAAAATTTCAGGACTCGCGAAGAGTCCGGTAAGCCATTGTGCAGCCATGTAATAGCGGGTGTTAAGCTGGGGTTCTGCTCAGACGATGCAAACGCTACCTTCCTAACAACTGAGTAAATGACATTGTTTTTGAGGTGTGTGTTCCACGTACAGGTTGGCTCTTGCTGGTCTGTACCAACGCCGTGATAGCTGAATGGATGCGAAGGAGCTTTCGATTTATCAAATCCAAATGCGCGTTCCCCTTTTCACTTGTTGAGGAAAAGGACTTCCCTCGTCCACACGTTATACGTGGCTATTTTCCCACGCAGCCCTATGCTCTCTAATGAAAGAGTCATTGGATCAATTGGAGCCAAAATCGCCTTCCAACCGAAAATTGGAGGGTTATAAATCGGGGGGTAAATGAGGACTCCCTTCACCTCGTCCTGGCAGTGGAGACGACGCCTCGATGGAGCGGTTTCTGGAGCGCAATGGTAAAATTGCCTATTGCTTCACGCACGTCACGCTCAATCTGGGCAAATGCAAGCGTCCAAATGTAGATAATGCACCTTCCTCCGATAAACAGGATGCGCACAAATTTGCTCCACCCGCCGCTGGCGAACCTGGTCCTAACGTTGAGGTGGATCCCATTCCAACCAATGTGGGGCGTATCGACACCGATGCGAATACACCATCTACCAGCAGCGCATCTAGCGCTCAACGCGCAACATTAAATGCAGCAAAAACGTTTTAGGGCAATTGAGAGAGAGAAGATAGATTGTGTTGGACTTTGAAGGGAACGCGGCTGCGAATGAACTTGCCAGACAAGGATCATCCAGTGGTTTTCATAGACCTGAGCCTTACTGTGGCTTTGGGCTGGCCTCGGCCAAACTGCAGATTGGTCTGCACTATTGCGTCATCAGTACTAGCATAACCTTCCAGGGCTACGCCGAACAAAGGAGCTGATAATGCCCTTCATGCACAAGGGTACTACTCAAACGAGTAGAACCTATCCAAAACTTCTAGTGGGGTACTTATCTGGCCATCACCTGAACAAGGTGAGTCTGCCCAGCGAGACGGAATGCCGTCTCTGTCTGGAGGATGTGGAAACGACCAAACACATCTTGTGCGAATGTCCTGCCCTCACCCGTTTTGGGATGTCACTCCTCTGGCAGGCTACTATCAGGTTGATCCCTGCTAAAGACATACTGCTCTGATTAGGAAGGTGGGCGGTCTTTTGACTTAATGGGCTACGGCACAATAGACCTATTATAGTCGCAGTGCCTTCCTGCTGCGATAGTACCTTGACTAGTTTTATCTTATCTTATCATGATGCAATAAAAAAAATCAACAGTAAACTCAAGTTCCAGAATATTTTGGGTGAACACATATTTTGGCAAATGACCAAGGCACTATTTCTTGGAATTTTAAAAATTAAAACTCAGCAAAAAATCGTACAATTTTGGGTTAAATATAAGATAGGAATGTACGATAGATACATCGCATGCCTATTTATTGGTTTCGTGTAGGTTAAATAGTAGAATATTTGGCGTAGCTATTTAGGGTGCACCTTAGCCACGGCAAACACGTGGGCTCCTTGGTTAGTAACATGGAGGGTGGGGGACGTCGGTTGGCAGGTGAAATACTGAGATACACCTTTATGACCTTTTTTATTTACCCTCTTCATACAATTTCGTGCCGCCCATGCGGGGGCCATAATTTTCAACTTAGCCTAACGATTTACTCATCCAATGTAGGCATATCCGTTATATTGAATGTGAATCCTATTGTTTGCGTCGTCTAAGTTTCAAACCATGAAACATACTAACAAAACAAGATTACTGCACCAGCTCTCCACCCAAAACAATCGGAGGTAATGTTGTTAGTGCAATGTGTGTAAGTTGTTCCGTTCTACTGACAAAAAAACACGGCTAATATTGATAAGTACGTACCTCGACGAATTTTCGCAGAACATCCTTTGAAGGATCGTTATTGTATTGAAGCATAAGTTCGTCGAAAGCCTGCAAAGTTTGCGCCGGACTATTTTTCAATTTCATATCTACGAATGTTTTTGAGTCCGGATAGAGTTTGGCCATTTGAATTTTATCCAGAAGTCTTCCTCGGGTGTAGATGTCACTGTAAGAGATAGGATTCATTTCTTTTAATAAGGGCGGATTCATATGGGTATAATTAGGTGATAGTTGAAAAGCTAAAGGTGCGTTCTCACGTGGCAAATATTTGGCAAAAAAATGACAAATATTTTGCAAAGAAACGCAAATATTCTCAAAAATATTTGTTGCGCGTGTGAAGCGATATTTTCTTTCTATTCATCACCTTGTGAACAAGCGACAAAACTGCCTTGCCACATTGATCTCCTTGAACAAATATTTATTCAAAAATTTGGACAAATATTTGCGACGTGTGAACGTACCTTAAATAATGTGTAAACGTTTTCGATTCCTTTGATTTCATAAAAACGCAATATCAGGAAATATGGGCATGTTAGGCCACGAGATTACAGTATCTTATCTAATACACTTAAGAATCTAACCACTTAAAACTGTAAACAAGATTTTGTACTGTTCAATTTGAATTTATTGCAACTGATTTATTTTTTGATTATTGAAAACATTGATGCATGCATCGAGATTATTTTTATTAAATTAACTTAATAGAGATCAACCGATATTATGTATTGAAAATAATAGACAGCAAGCTGCCACTAATATCCACTTAACAGATAACTTTGAAGTTGGTATTAAAAAGATTTCTCGCTAATTTGACGGTAATATATAGTACGTTGACGTATCATAACGCCATATGACGATATAGCCTCAAACCGAAGTCGGCCAGCGTGGAATTTCACATTTTCTGCGAAAGCGACGGCTTGGCCTGGTGACGCAGAGACTGCCTTGGAGTCCCTTTTCCGGAGGCTGTCGACATCGGCTCAGTCTTATTGACTCTCGTGAACAAATATATAAGCTAAATTGATCAACGGGCTTAGGTCTGCTAACAGGCTAAAAGTATTAGCGAAATAGACCATCCGGCCTATACCTAAAGATTCATCTTTCATCATCATCATCGTGGTGCGACAGCCCGACGTCGGGCCGCCTGGATCGTTGTCCTCCAATTATCACGTGACCGCGTCCACCAATTTTAGAAGCCCAGTAACTGCTCGGCGTCCGCATATACTGAGCTCTCCCAACGAGATCTCGGTCGCCTAGGCAGTCTCGCTCCGCCGACTTGTTCTGCGATCATTACTCTCTTTGGCATGCGATCATCGTTCATTCCTTGTACATGCCCTGCCCATTAAAGTCGTTGTAGTTTGACGATTTTCGGAACTTCCAGCTCATCGTACAGTTCATACAACTCATGGTTGTACCGGATGCGCGATCCATCTCGATCGAAAACAGCCCCGAAAATTCGCCGCAGAACCTTGGGTTCAAATGTGTCAATGTCTGCACGTAGGTCCATAAATGAGATGATTTTAAGGATGCGTTGAGTTGATCCGCAGGTGTTGATCTCGGAATGATGGGCAGCGTTTGACGGAAATCGCCGGAAAGCAAAATCATTGCGCCTCCAAAACGATTGTGAATATTGCGCAAGTCATTCAGAGTGCGATCGAGAGCCTCCAATGCACGTTTTTGTGTCATCGTGCATTCATCCCAAATGATTATTTTGCAGGTTTGCAAGACTTTAGCCATAGCAGAATTTTTCGAAATGTTGCAAGTTGGTTCGTCTGTCACTTGCAAGTTCAATAGCAATTTAAAGGCAGAATCAGCCGTCCGTCCTCCTTCAAGCAACGTCGCCGCAATGCCAGATGAAGAAACTGCCAACGCTATGTCACTTCGTGAACGAATCGTTGCCAACATCAAGGGAATGAGGAACATTTTGCCAGTTCCCCCAGGCTCATCAAGAAAGAAAATGGCACCTTGTCCACCATCGAGCGCTTTCACCAGTGTATCGCATGCACTTTTCTGCTGTGGATTCAACAATTGAATATTTCTTTGCACGGCTTGACTCAATTCATCTCGATTGTAATCACGTTCCACACACGTCACCAACGAACAGATCAAATTTCAGGCAAATCGGACAAATGCGTGTTTTCATGCGCGACAACAGGTCGTACTTTTTTTTTGGTTTATTGTCTGTTGGGATCTAAGTTGGGCTTAAACGAACAGATCAAAAAAAAAAAAATTGAGATAAATCAGACGAATGGGTGCTTTCATGTGCGACAACAGGTCGTCCTTGATTTTTTTATGTATTTTATATACAAATAGGAGGGAGCATTGCAAACACAAACAAAAAAAAATTGTGCCTAATCGGAGATGAAAAAATTTCTCCATACAAAATGTATGGGAAATGGAATTTTCCAATTTTCTCAGTTTTCCGGGAAAATTTCCAATTTTGGGCTCCGTTAGTATCTAAGTTGGGCGTAAAGGAGCACAACAAAAAAACTTGAGGCAAATCGGAGAAAGGGCTATTGAGTTATGCCTCTACATACGTAGACGACTTATTTTTATATATAAGATTAGAAGATGCGATTTCAGTTAAGTTAAACAAATTAAACGGACTGCTTGAGTTATTAAAACGCCTAAGTCTAGTGTAAATTTCAATAAAATATTTCTTAAAACTTCACAGTGAAAAGGAAGTTTTGAAAGAGCCGGCGTTTTCGAATTTCGAGGTACGAGTAGTTCAATAACGGGCAATTTATCATTGCACATCAGTGCTATAAAAAATAGTTTATTAAAATTCACCTACTCATGCAGCACATTTAAGTTCAATAATTTCATGATGCAGGGAGTGCAGCATAAGCCTCCGTTACAGGATTTCGCATGCAATTCTGAGTGAAAAGTTTTTTTTTTACCCTTGCGACACAGGCAGGCATTTACATATCGGTAGCTCGTTGAATAGAGCGGCGATTTACCAAGCAAGAGGTCAGGAATTTTGATTTTCATTGCGATAAAATAGAGATTTAATTTTATGCATGCGAAAAATCAAGCAGAAAAAAAAATTAAAAAAATTTTTTTTTAGACAGTACACGCAGAATTTTTAATTTACAGAGTTATTAAAGAATACATATTTTAGATATTAGAGCAAAGTACATGCGCATTTCTGCGATTGAGTTTTATTTGAATGTTTTACGAGAAGTTCTAGTTATTATCATACTTTTATAGTTATGTCGGATGGGCTATTGAAAAAAATATAAATGCCTGTAGCAGATAAATAGTCACAAGAAATCGAATTTCTTCACATTTTTCCTCGAATTTGTATGGGGAATCGCGTGGTGGAGAGTTTATGGAATCCTACCACCTGCATAGCATTTTTAAGTAAGATTTATCAAGTATAATTAACGGCTTATAAATCAAATTTTATATATACCTATATTATACAATATACTGATATATTGAACTATTTGTGTTTAATGAATTAAAATAAATAACTCTCCAATCGTTTTCGCCAAGATTAAAAAATCTTTAAACTGGAAAATATATACTTACTATCGATCTACATCGTCTGCCTTTGTAATAACTCCGTGAGTCGACGATGTTGCAAGTCCGCAACGTATCACATTAAAATTAAGAACAAGACCCAGCAAAAAATTGGCTCTTAACATTTTCATTTTCGTTCACTTTATATTATTTAATATTTTAATAAGTAAGGCATAGATATATTATTATTTTTCACTAATTTAAAATAAAAATTTAATTAAATGTTGAAATTTCACCAGGCAATTCAATTCTAGATGTGGCAACTGGCTGCCGAGTATTGAAAAAGAGGATCTTCACAACGATCCTAACGCGGCGCGACTAAAGTTGGTAGTGGAAATTTTTCCTGAAGAAACCTATCAAATTCCTATAATGCACTCATATCTGTCGCGTTGTGGTAGTAGCGATATTGATACCCCTACTTCAATCATACACATTCAATCGGCAATAGTGGACTGACGCAAACAAATCTAAGCTATATTGTAGATAAAACACTCGTACGAGTACAGTTTAAATTTCATTCAAGTTTTCTTCTTCTCGTTTTCTTTGATTATTTTTAAAATGCTCGGTCGATTTGACAGCACTGATAATTAACTGCTATCTTAACCGCTTAGATTTTTGTTTAAAACAATAGAAAAAAAATATCTTCTCCAATGATCATGTAAAATTATTGAATATAATCAAATCGGAAGATTTAAAAAAGGCATAATAGGAAAAATCATTTTTGAAAAATTCGTTTTAATTTTTTTTTAATAACATGAATTTTTTTTTACTGACGAGTGCGGGGGTAACGCTTGAGTGCGATTTACGAGTAAACGCGTTTGTTGCGATACTAACCTAACCTACAGTGGACTATTGGTAAGCACATTTTTAGCCTAGCGGTTGATGTATCGGAAGTGCAAGCAGATGATAACGAGATCAAGTCCCTCAATTGAGAAAACCCGATTTGGCAAGGAAATTGTACTGTGGGCTTTATTTGATATTGATAGCTTTCTATAACACCGGCTTTGTGAGTATATTCCATCAATGGCAGCGTGGATTCATGTCATACTGTGCGAGCGCGAAATCTATTCAACGCTGGACCTCAATATGCGTAACGTTCTACAAATGAACTGTCCTCGGGCGCTGCATATTAATAAACGAAGTGGTCTTAGAGCATATGAGCTCCAAGTTCTAAGGTAAATTTCTGGCGTGGAAATCTGTTCATATAGTAAGCCTGAAGGAATGGCAAAAACTCGTATATATCTCGTCTCCTTTGATGGGACCAGTCAGTGACCAAATCGATACGGTTTTCTAGTCACTAAATGGTCAAAAACCCGTATCCATCTTGTCCCTTCGAGGGGACGGGACTAGAGTGCATTTCCGGGCTTTTTGCTGGGAAATTATCATCCGAAAAATTTTTAACTGGAGGATGGATGCTATTTACCGTTTGTCTATAAGATAAACTTTAACCAGAAATTGCGAAAATGGCCCTATGGTGGAGAAACTTTTATCTAGTAAATAAAATAATAAATAACTGGCGCAACAGCCCAATTTGAACCATGGCCTCGAGATGAGTTAGCCTCATCTCATTTCCTAGATTGTGACGGTAGGTCTTGTGCAGAGGTGTGTGATCAGCAACACGCTCAACCGAGTTTTTTTACCTGCATTATTTAATACCGCATTCAGTAAGAATCGAGCCGGGACCCAGTGCGTAGAAGGCGAACGTGCTAATCGTTGCGCCATCCGGACTACATCATCTACTAAAAATGAAGTCAATTTTTGTATAAATTCTTCATAAACTGTTTTTGATAAATAATTAGTGTCGATTCTACCTTTGACTTTAGCTCTTTGTTTAAAATCCGAATTGTGCGAACGAAAATTTTCATGTTCAGCTGTACGTTCTACAGCGTGTTTTCAGTCGTTGAATCCGTTTTTATCATTGAAAGCACAATGATTACGATTAAAAAGAAGACACGGAATGCAAAATACAGATGCTTGCTTTCTGAAAAAAAAACAAGCCATTGACGAGGCATTTTCTCGCCGTTTAGAAGTTTCCTCTTAAATAAAGGTTTCGAAAGATATTTCGTTGTGCTGTCATCGTATACTCCTTTCAAATAGGTGAAATCGCCATCTTCTTTTGCTTAAATCCATTTATAGCACCGCAATCCCGCAAAAAATCATCAATAATTCATTTAGCAGGATCATTTTCTAAATTTTTCAGGACACTAATCGTTACTCAACTTCATTCAAAATGTTTTCAATTGATGAAGCTTCGGAGTGTGTAAAAAAAGTATATGTGAAATGTGTCAGATTTAGCGCAGTCTCATATTTGACTACCGGCGTTTCGGGTTCGAATCCCGCCAACGACGATGTTCATGGCCATAGATGCGCAAGAGGTGCAATGCTGGCAAGTGTATTCTCCGAAATCAGTTTATGCCAACGAAACGTCAACTGGTCCACAATGAACAGTTGACGCGCTATGCCCCACAAGGGGTTAGGGCAATTGAGTAGTAGTAGTAGATTAGGCGAAACATTTCCAAAATACATTTGTCTTACCACTCTCTTTCTGAATAATTTCTATTAGTACGTTTATAGACGACAAGGAGTCCTCTTTGGGGCCTTCAACAGAAAGTTAATATATGTATGTTACATGATCCAATTATGTCGTGTAAAAATATATAAAGTTTACCAATGGGTTTAGAAGTGGTTCTAGCTTGTTATAATTTTCTGCTTTTTCGGCCGCCCTTTTTCGGTATTCCGTATCACTTAATTTTTTTCGATCGTCACTCATCAAGGGACAGGGATTAGAGCGAGAACAGAGTAAAAACTGAATCTGGCGTCATGAATGGCTAATAAATTTTCAAATGGCTTTCATAAATGCAGCATTTAGTAACAAATATGTTCCGCCAGGAATCTGCGCCCTTAGAAATGCGAAGCTTTGACAATCGGTTCGTTTGCTAGTACCACTATACTAGCAAGAGAGAATATTTTTTTTTTAAATTATGTATATTCTACGACAAAAAAGGAGCTTCTCGAAATTTACCGCAATTTCCAAAAAATGTGCCGGCCCCCCAAGAAATTTGCCACCCGGGCCAGTAGTCCATGTTGCACATGCCTAAATCCGCTACTGCATCTGGCTATCTGTTCAGCAATTCCGGCGCCAGGAAGCTTCTGAAGGAGCATTTTAACAAAAAAAAATGGAGTGTCGAATACGCTTGGAGAATACCGAAAACAATTAACGCTTTCTATATAATTGTCCAGCAGTTGCCCGGTCTGGTGCTTGGAAAGGCTATAGTGAGCTCCATCCGAATACTCCTGTACTTTGATTAGGCTGATTCTCTGTTGTTATAAGGGCTACAACACAATAGATGGTATAGGGTCGCAGCCTGTCCTTTAATAATAATAAAAATAAGACATGGAGTCTAGACCAAAATGCTTCAAAATCCCAACGTATTAAACGTTTGAATCATAGGGTAATCACTTTTCAACAAATATGCAAACATACCTATTGGCATTCTATCGGCGAACTGCTATCGGCGAACTGCATGAACTTGAAGTATAGCTTCCCATATAGCTCATAAAATGGGCGGATATCTAAAAACATTTCCGATAAATCTAATCGGTAATTGTAAAGCAATAATCATAATCATTATTATTCTGATCGATTACAACGTAATGTTAGTGGTTAGATTGGATAATTTGTGGCAATTGAATAAATATTGTAACAAATCACATCTAATCGCACCCGGTCAGAGGATTGCATTTTCCATCGCAATAACATAGATAGATACTCGTACTGTTGCATTCAATTTGATTCTGTATGATGTAACGACTGTGCTCTATGTATTTTTTGTACGTTTCAGTGGATTAGCTGACGTCCGCAACTGATAAAACAATTTGTTTCTAATTTATATATGTTGTACAATATGTATAAGTACCACAATTGTCAGCTACCGCAATAGAGTGTCATTAAGCAAGAATTTAGCATTGTTCTGATGTTATTTGTTTGGCTTAATTTCAATGTTAAGGCTTCAGATGCACCCGGCCACAGGAAATGCAGCCAATTTAATGTGCAGTGAAGATGGTTTAATATGCAGAGAAATCAATTGAATGATTGTGATTATGTGATTCAAGGTCGTAATTGATAGGTTCCGACATAGTTGGATACTTTTCATTAGTTTTTTTTCTTTTACTCCTTCTCATATCACGTTTTACTTAATTACGATTTAGTTTTAATTTAAGGAGAAGTGTAGTGTTGGAAACTTTCTAATTGATCTTGCCAGGACTGTTAAGTTATTGGCCAAACTGTGGCCGATATGACCGCGAAATCTTGGGGAGCATGAAATTTAATGGACTTTAACATCTTATCTAAAACTCTCTCCCACAAAATCATGGATCTGTCCGCAATGGCGTTAGATCTTGAGAGGGAGGCAAGCAAGGTTGGACTAAAGATTAATACTAGCAAGACCAAGGTTCTTAGCACGCCATTGCGAAAAAACTTTAACTTTTTAATTGCTTGATGGATATTGCTGGATTTTAATAGCAGCCGGCTCCTCACTGATATATATCAACTGGACAAGTTTCACTTCGTTTGCTTCTTCGATCGACAGTTATCGTGTTTACCACATTTTGGCGATATATCCCCAATTAACCAATTCCAAGGTCGAAACTCGTTATCAAGGGAGGGTAGAATAACTGATTTTTTCTTGAAAAATCAGCTAAAAATCTGTAATGTGCTAACTTTTTACATAAACAGTTTTTATAAAGAAGTCCCTATATTCCTGAAACACAAAATACTTACAAATTAGAAACTTCATTTCCTGGATGGCTGCAAAAAAGGTAAGAAAAGGAGTCAATATAATTTCAACAACAAGAAACACTAAACCACTCTTGTGTACAATTTTTGATAATGATAATTCGATTAATTGTAAGTTAGTATTGTTTCAATGATTGGCGAGTTAAGCGTTCATTACACATTCAAATATTTGACTTTTGTGTCAACATGTTTGAATAATAGTATAATTCAATAATTTCTTGATCAAATATTCGATGATAATATTTTGGTTTTGATCATAGCGATCAGTTCGATGTCAAATAAATTTCAAATCAAAATTGTTTGACTGTCTAATACTAGATTTAGTCATTTTGATAAATATAAAAAAAAACAATCGGCAGAAAAAAAATTAAATTACGAGATTTTGTTTATAAACTTCTAAATTTTACCCTTATTGTGACCCTTAAAAGAACCAAATGTGATTACCAAGTAAGGGTAAGCGATTTTCCGTGCACTAATCAACGCATATGTGGCAACCATATGGTTGAGTCGTAGTCGATCAGTGTAGGTCATCCCGATTTTGGTTTATTCTCTAATACTACGTTTACTCTAGACTCGAAATACCTTAGCTGTAGCGAAATCTCCAAAGTGTTAATTCTGACACGGATGAGATTTCATTTGACATTAAAATAAATTAAGTTGCGAACACACGTCAACGGCTCATAAGCATCCGTTAATTTTTTTTTACATTTTCTTAACATTTGTATACATT
Source organism: Chloromyia formosa (assembly GCA_964017055.1). NCBI lineage: Eukaryota > Metazoa > Arthropoda > Insecta > Diptera > Stratiomyidae > Chloromyia > Chloromyia formosa. The sequence goes on along the minus strand of OZ024815.1, from coordinate 31,792,096 downwards.
GTTTTAGTCACAACGAAAATATGTAACACCTTAAAGGAGGCTGCGGAGCTATAGCAAAGTATATATGTATATGTTAATTGCCTTGACCCCTTCAGGGGCATGGGCGCGTCAACATCTCTAGCATTTCTATGTCTTGTTGACGTTTCGATAGCATATCTACTTTTCGGAAGTGCAATTGCTAGCATGCACCTCATATCCGCGCCGGCCGTCTTTATAATGACAAGCTCGGGGCACTGTAGGAGTTCTATTAGTACAGGCAGTTTTGGATCGCGCCGAGGTTTGAACTGCAAGCTCTAGATTAGTATCGTAGAGCGGTGATCGAACGACCACGGCCACCAAGCGCGATAATGATCAGCGTCACCTCCTGATTCGATTTAGTCATGTCTGTCTGTCCGTCTGCTCGTTCACACGATAACTTTCGATGGATCCTTTAAATTTCGGTCAAATGTTGGCAGTATGATCTAGTTGGTTGGTTCAAAATGGGCATAATCCGATCAAGAGAACGCCTACCTCCCCCACATATATTAAATAATTAAATGTATCCATAAGTCCCGATTGAATAAACGTGAAAAGCTCTAGGTTTGATGGCTCGAGAGGGTAATTTTCCACTCTCCTGGAAAAATAAAATCGAGCAGTTGGAAACTAACGGTACTTTTCTTTCAAAAAACCTCGTGCTACCCTACTTTTCACGTTTTTTGTCTATAACTCTTAAACCCATTGACGTAGTCGCCTGATTTTTGGCATGTAACCTTCAGATGAGAAGCTGCTTCAGTTTTAGTAAGATGGGCATAATCAGACCGAAGGAAAGCCTACCTCCCCTACGAGTTTCAAAAAATGAAATATTCTTTAACTACGATAACTTTCGATAGAATGACACCATCGAAAATTTGCTAGAATGTTGGTAGTAAAATCTAATTAGTTTGTACTGAAAATAGGTAAGATCCGACAAAAGCAGTCCCTACCTCCCCTACAAATGATACTTCGAATAGGCGATAACTTCCGATAGAATAAATTTAGCGCGTTGAAATTTTGGCCAAATGTTTGTTTGGAATTGAAAATGGACTTGATCGGGCCAAAAAGATGCATACCTCCCATACGAATGATATCATAAATATATGAAATATGTACATATATGATAACTTCCCATAGAATGGAACTATGTATATTAGCTACCTGAAATTTTGGTCAAATATTTGTGGTGTTGGGTAATTAGTTGATTTTGGGAATGAGCAAGATCCTATTTCCCCTATAACGTTGTGGTAAAAAGGACTCACGTGTCTCAAATGGTGCGCCCACCTACCCTAGCTGTAATAAGTGTTTAGTACAGTGTTATACCACCCTGCGAAGATTTTCAGTCATTAAGCCTTTGGTCATAACTAAGACTCATAAGATCGGATCAGATTTTTTTCAACAATTAAAATGCCAGTAGCGGCAAAAGTGTTAATAAAAAACTTCACATTTCCTGGTTTTCTTTTGAAGAAAAAATATAACATTTACACAGGTTATATTTACCAATCCATGTAGGGTTTGTGTTTATACATTAATATATTACATATGCATACATATTACACTGTGTTATGCTATGTGTTGATTGCAAAACACAAAGTTAATTCCAATTTACTTTTACTTCTATAGTTTTTTTCTATCTGAAGTTGGGAAAATGCTGTCAATGATTAACATTTCTAGTGAATTATAATTTTATTCTTAATAGCTACCTGAACGGGTGACGCAACGTGTTAAGGTGCGTTTTACTAGGCACCACTCTGTGTCGATCGTAGGCTAAGATAAAAAAATACACACAAATAGGTCTCCGTGCTCTATGGGCTGATCGCTAATCATGAACAATATATGACGATCGAGTGCCTGGCAAAACACACCTTTAACAATCACCTATAGAAAAGACAGAATAGGACAACTAACATACATACGTCACACTCACAATGTTATTCTCGATGAACAGCTGGTGCAAGATACTTTGAAAACGAAGTTTTGTATTGTGATATTCGGAATTCGCTACAGGCAATACAGTTTCGTTATACAGTTTTACCCTAGTCAATAAGACTTTCTAGACAGAAATGTCGGTTACACAAAAATGGACTACGGGGCTTTGTTTGGACTAGTTAAGAGGTAAACATGCTAAAAGCCCCTGGACCTAGGAGGTGTGGAAAACGGACAAAGGTGTCATTATTCGGTTTTTCGCATATATCTCGAATGCCGTTCGGCGTAGCAAAAAGTTAATAAAGTTAAAGAGCACCACTATAATATCCTACAGCATTTTCTTTTGTATCTTTTATAGCTTAAGAGATCTATGCATCTCAAAGTCGGACATTTTCCGAAAAAAATAATCATTTTGCCTCACGTTTTGTTCCTTTTATTTTCTTTATTCTCCATTTCAGGGAAAAGGTATAAAAAAGCTGTAGAGAATAAAGTTTACTACAAAATCAGAATAAAATGTATTATTGTATCTTTGACACGCTCGGTAGCCGTTAAGTTTCGGCCACCACTCTACGAAGCTTTATCTAGAGAACATGTGTTCGATCCCCGGTGCGTCAATAAAAAATTGCTTTCGAATATATTAGAACTCCCACAGTGCTCCAAGTTTGTCAGTAAAAAGACGGCTCAGATAGGAGGTGCATGCTAGCAACTGCACCATCCGTAATCTATATGCTATTGAAACGTCAACAAGGCATAGTATGCAAGAGATGTTGACGCGCCCATGCTCCAGGAGGGGTCAAGGCAATTACCAAGTTAGAACCATTTAAAAATTCCTTTAAAATGATGTATTGCAATTTGCAGTTATATCCCAGGTGACGAGTGACAAAAATTAAAGAGATTTTGAAACTTGGCATGATTGTTGGCTGGTACTCATACTCATATTAAAAGTCTTCACCACGAGCTTCCCCGCCGTGAGGGAGGGAGATAGGGTTTAAAGGAGAGTTTTTATATATGTATGTATCTATTAATCCTATCAAAAAAAAAAAGACTATCTGGGCACAACCAAAGAGCCCAAAAAAATACAAAAAAATGTTATAACCGCCTTTTGCATTTCTTAAATATTTGGTTTTCAAGATAATCTCAGTCGAAAAACACTTGTTGTCAATTGCTTGTTTGTTCCCACGAATAATTACCATTTTTGTGATGTATTTTATCAAATAACAGGGAAAATACTAGTCCTACGAGGAAAATGAAAAAGATCGAATTTGATAACCAAATAAGCTTTAGTTTAAAAAAAACGCGCCTAATAACTCGTAAGGCATGCGTTCTACTGAAAAGTCATTCACAACTTTTTGAAAAAATATTAAATTTCCTCAAATTTTATATATAAAGCAGTTCCGTACGTGCAAGCTTTTCCAAAAAAAAAAGCTCTTCAAACGTTGAAATACTTTGCGTAAAGCGAAAAATGCTTGTTTTGGTGATAGATGTTGTCAAATATCGAGAAAAGTACTTTTCCTACGAAAACACTCGTCAGATAAGATTGTAGGTAATTAAATTATCTTTAATTTGAGATTCGTGAAATGTCTGAATTTATTTGGAAAATGAAAAAAAAAAAAAACAATTTGTTTAAATTTAGCCTTCCGGCCAAAAAATGGCAAGATTATTTAATATCTCCGGTAGTCCGGATGGCACAACGGTTAGCACGTTCGCTTTCTACGTACTCGGCCCCGGTTCGATTCCTACTGAATGCGGTAGTTTTCGATTACAAAAGGGGATGAGCCCACTCAGCTGTTAAATGAGTACCCATTTATGGGGTAAATAACTCGGTTGAGCGTGTTGCTGATCACACACCTCTGCACAAGACCGTCACGATCTAATGAGAAAATGAGATAATGCTAACTTATCTCGAGGCCATGGTTCAAATTGGACTGTTGCGCCAGTTATTTTTTTTTTATTTATTTATTTAATATCTCCTAAAGTGTGTGTCTAACAGAAAAGTGGTCTTTATAACTTTAAAAGAGCACTAATTTCCTAGAATTTAGTAGTAGTATCAACTCGATACGTGAAAAATATTCTGAGAAAGAGCTCTTAAAAAAGTGGAAAATTTTTCCCAAAGATTAAACATTTAAACAAATTATTTATCTCCAGAGATAAATCGTCAGATCAGTTTGTAGGTAATTCGATTAGTTTTAATATGAGATATCTGGGATGCCCGTAGCATCAATAATTACCAAAATCAAGTTTCGAAACAAGTGGACATAACACACAAGTGATACATATATATCTAAAATTACAAAACTATTACAAATGTAAAGTGCCTTACAATTGTACAAATGCAAATTATATTTGAAGCCATAGACGCAATGGTATGCGGAATAGAACCAAATCAAAAATGCATTTGGCGACCGGAAAGCGATGGCTTCAGGGTGGAGAGAAGGGAAGCGAGCGAGGGGTTAGCAATTTTGACTGACTTTGAATTTTCCGGGGAACCTACCACATTTTCGCAAATACTATGTCTGCTGAATAAAAATGTAGAGAACTAAAAAATACTAAGTATAGTATAATTCCCAACGACGAGTAGCAATCGAGCAACGAATGATACTGCGTACTTGCCTCCAATCATACAAATTTCTATTGAGATTTCCGGGACTATGACCTTTCTTAAAATATTTTTAGGGAACATTCCTGTTTCGCAAAAATTAGGAGCATTCTCTCTATTACATTAGAGAGAACTTTCAGAAAACTAAAAAAAAATCCGCTTTAGGACCTACAAATACCCCGCGTGGGTTCCCAGTTCTTTCCTTCTAAAGCGGAAATGGACTACCTTAAGCGGAAATGCCGCAATTAAGGAATGATAAAAGTTCTCTCTGAATGCAATAGAGAGAATTTTCCTAATATACACGAAACAGGAATGTTCCCTCATTTTTTGAGTTTTTCTTTTGTTGTCAACTTTTTTCTCCAATAAATAAAAATAAATAACTGGCGCAACAGTCCAATTTGAACCAAGGCCTCGAGATGAGTTAGCACCATCTCATTTTCTAGATTGTGACGGTCTTGTGCCGAGGTGTGTGATCAGCAACACGCTCAACCGAGTTATTTACCCCGTGGGTACTCATTTAACAGCTGAGTGGGCTCATAGTCCGACACGTAAACCCCTTTTTTTAATCGAAAACTACCGGATTCAGTAGGAATCGAACCGGGGCCCAGTGCGTAGAAGGCGAACGTGCTAACCGTTGCGCCATCCGGACTACTACTTTTTCTCCAATGAATGACAAAAAAGATAAAAGGAAAAAAAACTTTGAAAAACATGAGTTATTTTTTTTTTTTGTGAAAATGTGCGACTTTGGGATGCATAAACTACCAAAGATACAAAAAAAAGTGACATATGCGAAAACCCGAAAAATGGCACATTTTGCCAACAACAAGGTAGATTGTTTTGGCTCGAGAGCATGCGGGTCAATCGGTGCATGGGGACAAAACCCCGTAGTTCATTTTTGTGTATCCGACATTTCTATCTAGACCCCCTTATCAGCATTCATTTACTGAACTATTTACGTCGAAACAAATTTTGATTATAGTCCTATTATATTCGTCGTAAACTTACGTCATCTCCACAGTAAAATTACAGAATTTTACAACTTTACGACAAATAAAACTTTTAGGACGTGAGCATGAATTCCCCTTTTGTGCAAATTACGAGTAAATGGAATAGCAAAACAAAGAAAATGATTCTGCTGCTAGATTGTATTTACACTGAGGATTATTTAAATTTTTATTTTGAGTTGAGGTTTGAAGGCTGAGTGCGACTTTCAAGATGGATATACATATATCGCAGGATACACAATAGGATATACAATGTATCTATCATTAAACTTATAATATATCATGAATATTCATACTATTATGGTGTAGCATACACATATTAATTGATTATTTATATGCTCATGTTTCACAGTGAACAAATTGCAATTTGCGCAGAGTTAGGTTAGATATGCATTGATTTCAATCAATCTTTAAATAGGCATACATATGTTTAAAATCATAATCTCTATATTTAAAAATGAATGTTTGGTTGTATGTCCTTTATAGAATCGTAAACTATGCATTTGATCATGTGATGATCTTTAGCAAAGTTGTTGTGCATGAACCAAAGAAGGACACTGAAAAAAAAAAAATATATATACATATATATATATATGTATATATAGAAAAACAAATGAAATTGTTCTAATTGCCACGGGCGAAAGATTGTTGCTATGAATTCACTGTAGTTGCTACGAGCAAAAGTTCGTTTCTATGAAATTATTCTATTATTGACTGTGTTTTTTTTTTGCAAATGTGGCAATATTATAATTGCTTTTTCAATCAAAATTTCTTCGCTCAACTTACACTAGAACTTATCCAGTGCAATTTTGTATGAATATTTGCACTGGTATAGCAGAAAAGCCACAGCCAATAAACAGTAACAAAGCCAGGGTTTTGCGCGATTGTTTCTTAATAATATGGGAGGAGTGCACTAAGGCGTATCGGAAAGTGGTTGAATCAATAGATAGAACCTTACGTGACATCAAACAAAACGACCGGCCTATGGGCAGTATTATATTACTTCTCTGTGGCGACTTTAGGCAAACTTTACCAGTAAAACCCGGAGGGATGAGGGCTGATGAAATTAAGGCATAATAAATATATAATAATATATAATAAAACAACTTCAAGCATAAGAACTCAGCCAAAAAGTCCAAAACCAACCGGCTATATGAATTCCATATCCCCTGCGAAACAAGTCCCCGGTATAGGCAGCCACACAAAAATTTATGGCTGTCTATGCCGGGGACCTTTTTTACTTGAGATTCGTTTTCGCTCTGTGAACATAGTCATATCACGACTTAAAACTTCTCATTCAATTTGACTATGATTGCTCATTATACGAGGGTTGCCTTTTATATTTCGAGATTAGAGAACAAAACCAAATATTAATCATTGAAAATTGCTTTATTGTTTTTCAAAATATTCCCCATGAAGATCTATACACTATTGCATGCGTTTGAACCAATTGTCAAAGTACTTTTGCCACTCTGATTGAGGTGTCTCCAAAACATGCATTCTGAACGCAGCAACCGCTTCTTCAGGTGTTGAAAAACGTTGACCTCTCAGTTTGTTTTTTACGTACGGGAATAAAAAGAAGTCATTCGGTGCCAAGTCAGGACTATACGGCGGATGACCCATCAAATCTATGTTTTGAGTGCTCAAAAATGCAGTTGTTTGAGCTGATGTGTGAGAGCTCGCATTGTCGTGGTGAAGAGTGATCCGTCTTCGGCGGTTGGTTTTCCTGATTTCTTGGAAGACAACTGGCAAACAAATGGTTGTGTACCACTCAGAATTGACTGTTCTGCGTTGTTCTAGTGGTACGGTTGCGACATGTCCAGTTTTTCCGAAAAAGCAGGCGACCATTTGCTTGGAAGTGCTTCGTGCGCGAACAACTTTTGTTGGGTTTGGCTCATCTTGAAACGCCCATACAGTCGACTGCTGTTTACTTTTGGGCTCATACGCGTAAATCCACGATTCATCACCTGTCACGATGTCATAGACGTGTTTCGAAGCACCGCGATCGTATTTTTTGAGCATTTCTTTCGACCAATCGACACGAGCCTTTTTTTGAGCGATTGAGAAATTGTGTGGGATCCAACGCGAACAAATTTTTTTGACAGTCAAATGTTCATGCAATATTGAATGTATGCTGGTCCCACTAATGCCTAAGGTTGTCTCAATCTCACGATAGGTCACATGACGATCTTGCAATATCAGTTCGCGCACAGCATCAATGGTTTCCGGACGACCTTCACCTTTTGGACGACCTTCACGAAATTCGTCTTGGAGTGAACTACGACCTCGATTGAATTCACCATACCATCGATAAACACTGTTCCTCGATGGAGCTTCATCGCCAAAAATTGAATTCAGTTCATCCATGCACTGTTGCTGAGTTAATCCACGTCGAAAGTTGTAAAAAATAATCGCACGAAAATGTTCACGATTGAATTCCATTATTTGGCCGAGATTAATCTTTTAAGTTACTGTAAAAAACACAAATAGCGCTCGTATGTCAAAACGTTCCGAGTACGTATAACCTCAAAAATGTCAGACTTTACGATAGAGCTTTTAGTTGCCAGATTGCAACACTAGGGTTGTCCAATCCCGAAATATAAAAGGCAACCTACGTACTTAGAATTATGGATCTTTAGTGCCAAATATATGATTATAGGATTGAAGAGGTTAAAATATTCCGATTTGAAGATAAATCACATTTTAATTATTATTCTGTGATAACAAACAATTCTTAAAGAATCATATGACCATTCCAGTTAGGCCTATAGATATTGAGTCGTCGCGACAGCGGCATAGCCAAGTGTGAATCCAACTATGCTTGGCTATTTTGCCTGTCAGAGTCGAAACTGAAAATGTCGTTAGTCTGTATTTCGCCTTAAGGTCTCCCCAAACCAGCGCGGTACGCGGTCGTACTGTTGACGCGGTACAAATGTCAAAAGTAGCATAGTCTTGTGATTGTGAGCTCGTAAACTGTAGAGCTATGTGTTCTTTGATTGATGACGAATTGCTATTAACTTTGGCATTATTTCAGGTCAAATAATACAGAATGGCATTTCACCAGCTCTATCATTTTCTCTGTAGATGTCTCCTCTTTCTTGCATGTTCATCGCGATAGTGTCGGCTGCATTACATCGCGATCAATAGTGCCGGCTGCGATACAAAAGTTCAGTACCACAGCTTTGCCGCGGTACACAAAAGTGTATCGCTGCAATACCCCAGCTTCGCCGCGGTATACCGCGTATGCAGTGAGAGCTCGCATATACCACCATGTAAATTTGTACCGCTTACCACGCTGGTTTGGGGAGAGCTTTATTCATTCGCCCTACACTCCACACCAAGAGTGACAATTTCGAGATGAATGGACGCCAAGATTTACAGAAGTCAAACGGGGCAATAAAGAATGGGAATATCTGTATGTATGTATGTACATAAAAGAATTTCTTAAAAACAGTCCTATCACGGTTGTCCATAAAAGAATTTCTTAAAAACAGTCCTATCACGGTTGTCGGTAAAAAAGTTCACAATAGCCACTATTTTCACTATCTATTCTGTGAATTTATACAATCAAAATTAGTGTGACAATGGATAACATGTCAATTAATTGACATTTTAGTACTTACGAGTAATATTTATCAATTTAATAGTCATTGTCTTTCACGACAACTATATTGTATTCTTTTTCCTTATAATAAAAAGAATCTTTCGGAGACCCAAATCCATTCTGATGAATGTAAATTTAAATTGTGCGACGGCAGGAATTTATAAATTACATTTATATCTTTCGATTATTGAATCAATGGCTGGGTGCATGACCCACAGCGGTTGGCCTACTGTTGCGAATTTGTTTTATGAATTCTCTCCACTGAGTTTCTGATGGTGTGTACGTAATCACAGCGTATGCAGATGATATTAACGTCATGTCTCGCAGGCTGGCCTATGCCAAAGAACATCTGCGAAATCTTGATACGGCTGCAAGCGAAGTCGGACTACGAATCAACATAGACAAAACTAAAATAATGCTCCAATCAAGAAATAGGACGCCGCCGCCACCGCCACCCAGCATTATCATCGGGGATCTGACAATTGATTACGTAAAACACTTCGACTAACTAGATAGCAAGCTATAACACGACGCCAGTCAAACGGACGAAATAAAACGATGAATACAACAACTAGCGAATAAGGTATATTTCTTGGTTCTCCCAATAAAAAAATCGAAGCACGTGCACAGGAAAACGAAGCTCCGCAACTACAAAACGATCATCCCACCTGTGCTGTGTTACGGTTGCGAAACATGGACCTTGACCCAAGCCTCCGAAAACCTACTGAACATTTTCGAACGGAGGATCATTCGACGAATATTCGGAGCAGTTCAAGATCGAAATGGCTGGCGAATCCGGTACAACCATGAGTTGTACAGTCTTTACGATGAGCTGGAGGTTTGGAAGATCATCAAACTGCAACGATTACAATGAGCAGGACACGCACATCCCATGGATGAAAGTCGAGTCCCCAAGAAAGTTCTCAAAGACCGAGAGCTCGTTGGGAAGGCTCAGTAGAGGCTGACGCACAACGACTATTGGTGCTACTGGACTTTCGAGACTGGAAGACGCGGTCACTTGAGCGAGATGATTGGAGGAGATCTATCCAGACGGCCAAGGTCCGACGTCGGAACGTCGCATCACAACGATGATGATGAGTTTCTGATGGACACAACATGCCCAATGCTAAATGTCTCCACTGGCTGAGACCTTAGACTAAGGAATATCAGGATTGGAACATACGAAAAATGTCGGGGGTAGCTTTTCACTAGAGGTGGTTCAGCTAAGTGTCACCATACACTGTCGAACTCGAACACGAACCTAGTACAAGTGGACCGGTTTTCTTCATACCTATGTGAAGTGTATGTGTGTGCCAGAGGACATTTGTACCAGGTTCGTGTTCGAGTTCAAGTTCTAATGGACACGGTTTCGCATAATTTACAGCTACCCACTCTTTACTAGGCACTCACACTTTTTGTTGTTGTTTTCACATGTGTTAATGTTCCAATCCTGTTCTTTTCTTCTTATTTTTTTTTGAATCTTTGGCTAGGACCAGCATATGCTGACAGTCCAGAAATGGCACCCGCGCTGTCTTATTCATACAATTTTTTTGTCAGAAGCCAGTTTTGTGCTGTGAAATTTGATAACTGATGGATGACTAGATGCGACTATTGTTCATAATACAACAAGCTGTTGCGTTGCAATGCTGCTTCGATACTGCTGGTACAGCATGTTGTGATTCTGCTTTGTTTTATGAACTTGGTCAATAAATTGTGGATAAATTGAATAAGGAACGTTTGATTTAAATGGATATGTGATGCAAAAAAAAGAGAACGAATACAATACGTATTCAAAACTGTTTTTTAAACAATTTTTGCAACTAAAGTAGAACAGTTTAAGGGGGAAACTACATTAGGAGGCTCATTTTCAATGATTTTTTTGGATTTTTTTTTGGGTGGGAAGAATTAACAATCAAATTTTGACATCATTTCATTCATATTTCGAACAACTTTTGTGATTTTCTTTTTTTTGGATAATTTAAGCCAAAAAAAAAAACAAAGTTACGCACTGATGTCCGCTGAAGGCCGTAACTAGAGTTCTCCATTTGCGGGACGTGTAGCAATTCAAATTTTTATCCGAAATCAAAAAAGTTTTAATTTTACATTATTAACTTATTTTCTAAGAATATGAACCTCAATCATCATCATCGTGGCGCGACAGCCCGACGTCGGGCCTTGGACGCCTGACATGAACCTCAATGCATGTGAAAATAATGGAAATTAAAAATTTTGCAGGTGTTGCAAAAATTTTCACCATTTTTTTTCGCTAATATGTATATACGAGTACATGTATGTATTTTCACTAATTATGTGTATATTACAAAAAAACACATTTGGAAATATGATATCATCCCATGTTGGTTCATATTCTTCGTAATTTAATAAAGAATCATACTTTCAATTTTCATAATGATCGGTTCATTACTTTTTGAGTTAGGCTTCCCGCAATGTGGAAAAAAAGTCATTTTGAGAAAAGCGTGTTTGAAAAACGAAACCAAAATAGTCCCTTTGTTAATGCTTCTAGTACCTTCTATACCGTAATTTGAAAGCAAAGATGCAAAAGTGGGGTTCCACTACAAGGCTACGTAAGTACATAAAGCAGTACCTGAGGTAATGCTCCGCCCAACCCCCTATAGTGCGCTCGAACCTGTAGACTATATCCGATGAGCGCTCGGTTCTAAAATCTAAACGAATGCGAATTTCGCATTGAAATTTAGGCAGCGTATTCTTGGATTGTTAAGCTAACAATTTGCAATGCAATAAAAAAATTAGATTTTTTGAGCCTCCTAATGTGCCCCCCCCCCTTAAAAAATATAATTAAAAAAAAAGAAATTATTTCGAGTACGAGTCGAATTTGTGCTGGACTATATATGTAGTCCGGATGGCGCAACGGTTAGCCCGTTCGTCTTCTATGCACTGGGACCCGGTTCGATTCGTACTGGATGCGGTAGTCTTCAATCATGACTATGAGCCCACTTAGCTGTTAAAGGGTACTCATTTAACATTTGAGCTAAATAACTCAGTTGTGAGTGTTGCTCATCACACCTCTACACAAAACACACTGTTACGATCTAGTAAATGAGAAGATGCTAACTCATCAAGGCCTCGAAATCGTTGGTCCAAAATTGGACTGTTGTTTCAGTTATTTTTTATATTTATGTTAAATTAGTTCATCATCAAAATTAATCGTCCAAATGTTACGTTAAATGCTAGAACGAAACGCTTTTTTATGTTTCAAATAGATCGAACAATAAAAATGAGATTGGGGGAATTTCTAGAAAAAAAAAGTAATTTTAGAAAATATTCTGGTTCACAATGAGGAAATGTTATGGGCGACACTTGGCAGCCTTGACTCGCAGTGGTCATTTTAGTTCAACTGCTTCCATTTTTTTGTAACAGAATGGGATAGCAGCAAAGAAAGGATACTGAACGGTTCCAGGACAGGAAGTGTTAAAAGCGTACAATCAGCTGTTCCCAATATGTCACGAATCAATACAAAAATCAACAGTTAACTTAAACCCCAGTATATTCTGCATGAAAATATATTTTGGCAAATAAAACAGATGTATAGTAGAATAAGCGCACGAGTGCCCTGCTTCATGCGCCCTTGCGAGGAACAGACGAAATTCCAAATTGACTGGAATTGACATTACGAGTATGTACACAACATAAAATCATTGTATATCAATTGTTGTGCTGGACAATCGTCTGCCCGCGCTTATTTAAGAAACGGAAGTAAAATTTATTGATCTCTAAAACTCCAGGCGCTACGAAAAACTAATTCCGGCAGTAATGCCTAATAAAGAGCAGAGACATTCAAAAAAGGGGCGAATATGATCAGTATAGTACATGCATTATTTTCCACTGCGAGAAAAATTTCAAAATGTTGACCAACTAGTTGGCGTGTGACTGAATACGCCATTAAAGAAAATCGAAAATGGAAGAATTTAACTGAAATAAACCAATTACTATATTGGAATTATAAAAAAAATATAATAAAATTAGACCTGAAGGTGAGAAATAAAAAAAATTCCGAAACGTTGTGTGAAAGAGAAATCTTTACTTGAAAAAGCTTAAGAGAGGAAAACAAAGACAATTTAATGAATAAGCAAACGTTTGGCAATAGGACCTTGTGAAGAGTCTACTTCATAAAGAAATGCTTGTTTCATTAATGTTGAATCATAGGTTCTTGGAAGTGAATTTTATTAACAATTTAGTGTCTTATTAAAAGTATCTTCTTTGTCGGTATCTTGATAGTCCCTGTAATTAGAATTTACAAAAATATGATAGTATTTTATATAAAGCGCTTTATATGAAGGGGCATCGCGGTAGACATATAATTGTGGCAAAATTATCGCCATTTCGTAACGAACACATTATTTACTGATATTCCTATCTATCTTCAAAAAACAACTTATGTAGGTGTGTGTACTTTCCCATTGTAAGAGTTGCGCAAATAAATACGTCGGAAGTATCATCTAGATTACTTCATTATCCAGTCATATACGCATCGGTTAGAGAAGCAGGTAAGTACATTATGTACATACATGTATATAATACTGATGTTTCTAGGGAAATACAATAATGTTAAAAACTTAAGCAAACTAAAATATATTCCGTTTTTTTTTTTCGAAAAAATTGCTACCTTTTGTTATTATCGGCTCGTTTGTACTGACTTCTAAGTAATTATTACAGCGCATAGTACAGTGTGTTTTTACCACAACCAAACACTTTCTTTGCACCCTAGCTTTTTCCTCAATTCGGTTCTTATATTCTGTTGTATATGCTGTTTTGATAATAGTATTTGATTCCTTTCTTTATTGTCAACTTTTTTCTCGTTTGTGTATCGATTCTTTAAGTCAGCTCTTGTGACCAACTTTTACTTACACCACTTAAAAGTTCCTTTGTGATTGGGGTTGGCTAGCCCAGTTGCAAAACTTTAATGCGCTCCATGGCCGTGAGGTCTCGGTCGCCACTCTACGATGCTTGACTCTAGCGTTCAGAAATTTATATTTCCCCGGCGCGTTAATAAAATAAAAAACTACCACAGCGTTCCAAGCTTTTGAGTAAAAGACGGCTATACGGATAGGGGGTGTATGCTAGCAACCATACCATCCGAAATTTATATGCCAACGAAAGGTCGACAAGGCATTGCAAGAGATGTTGACGCGCCCATGCCCTACTGGAGGGGTTAAGACAATTTCCAGGCACTTCGATGGATCTGTTTGTTTTCCGAGAAAAATGCTCCAAAGGGCGACCTCCGACTTCGTCTGCTCACCAGAGACATCAGCCCATCAGGCACTGACACTTTTGCCATTCACGACCGGATAAGAAGTTTTTTGCCTGTGGAAAACCAACTAGCTTGGCGCATATAAAAATAGTACTGATGATATGAAAAATTAAAAGAATTGTCTTGTGATAAAAGCAAACCTTATCAAACTGAATCTTGAGATAACAAAAAAATGCACGATGCATTGTCCCGATAAACTATCAGAGTCGGTTGGTTGAATGGAAATAAGTTAAACGAAAATTCACAATTTTCATTCAAAATGTTTTAGAGGCGTATATTAAGCTTTGTCAACAATTTGTTAACGAATGTACATATAGTATTTCTGTAAATCATATTGCATTCAAGTTGAACATTTTTAGAACTAAGACGAGAATCGTTAAAAACATGATAGGCAATGAGACTGTCGGTCGAATATTTAAGAGTTTTGAACATTTGGTTCTGGTTTAATACGCCTATGACAAAGCTGGTACCCTATCAATTTCAGTAGTGCTTCATTGGTAATCGAACTGATCTGATTGATCTGGAGTGCGTACCATGACGCAGCTATAGTTGACTATAGTCTACTATCAGTGACTATTGCCATTCCATTACTTCGATAGTTAGCTATTGTATAGTTCACTTTCGTCGTTCCATAACGCACAATAGTCAACTCCGTAGTCAACTATTTTAGCTCGTGCTCATGAGCTTAGCTATCTATAGCTATTACGCACGCACACACGTACACATGAAGTCAAAGGGACAATAAACAGTAAATGTTGTGCATAATTACTTTGATTACGAATTGTTTTATGCAGTTAAGTGCACACCAAACTGAATTTGCGAAAAATTGATGGAAAGAGGATTTGTGCGTGAAATTTTTTTGCATGGACGCAATACGCGAGCATTGAAAAAGATGGCGGTGTTTGTGCTATTTTACGACTATTGCCGTTCCATAACACAGTTGACTACTTTATTGAAAAATGTCACCATTCTTTTGATATGTAATGCATCGCCACATACATAAAAAAAGCTAGCCTTCGGCTAATTTGCCGAAGGTATGATACCTACCCTTCACGCTTCGGTTGAAGGTTGCCATACCTTCGTTGTGACTTATGGTGCATTTGCCACTTTAAAATTAGTAGTAAAAGTTGTTCCGATTTCACTGTTCCTATAAAAGGTATATGAAATAGTGAGCCAATTTCAACCAAATTAGGGACATGGTTTGGCATGGTTTCAATATGATGGAATAATATGAAATTTGGTAAAGATATCTTCAGAAATAAAAAAGTTTTCCTAGCAAAAACTTGCTTTTGGAACGGTCGTTCCTATGATAACTTTATGATAGAGTAGTCCAATTTTAACCAAATTCGGAAATATAATTTACTGGAAACTTATTGATTAGTGTGATATTTGAAAAAGATAGCTTCAGAAATAAAAAAGTTTTTTTTTTCTCACAAAGACTAATTTTTGGAATGGTCGTTCCTATGACAGCTATATGAAGTAGTGGTCCGATTCCGTTGGTTCCGACATATTTACAGCGTGCAATAGAAAGAAGGCTTTGTACAAAATTTCAGCTCGATAGCTTTACAACTGAGGGACCAGTTTGCATAGAACCAGACGGACAGACTGACAAAGCTTAATCGGCTCACATCATCATACTGACCAAGAATATACATAATAGTTTATATGATTGGAGATGCTTCCTTCTGTGCGTTGCAAACTTCATGACAAAGTTAATATACCCTATCACATCTGTGAAGAGTATAAAAATATTCATTTAACCGGCCGCTCTTTTGACGAAAAGAATCAATTGGTCTTATTATTCAACGTAATCAAATGAGTTTGTGCAAATTGAAATAAATGTAAAAAAAAAACAAGTTTGCTTTTCTTATCTATTTAACAATGGCATCAAAAATACTAAGTAAAAACACATTGTAGTAAATGCCTAGAATAGTTTCAATCACCCAACTATGTCGGTACGGTATGTACGAGTATTTTTAGCACAGAATTTTATTAAGAAAATCTTAAATTAATCTCAACCAACAGAGAGAGTGAGATACTATGAATTAAGTTTGTTTATTGAAACGGTCACAACTTTTCTTTTTCCAGTTGATCACTTGTTAGTAAACTTAGATTTATCTGATACGTTTGTTTATACACTTGTACATTGAAAAATAACAGTGAGACCATTATGTCGTTGACTTCCTATAGTATTAAATTTTCGTAATGAAAGAAATTAAAAGCAATAGCCTCAATTACTAGAAACAATATTCTTTGTAATTACAGATACATACAACTCAGCGTGAGATATGATATTTAATATTTAGTGTAATGAAAGCATGTAAGAGGTTGTCTCTGTTATTCTTATCGGAAATCTTTAAATTGTTCCTCTGACTCGTATTTACTTACATCTTTCAATTGTGAATATCATGAATTATATGAGTGCTATTCTTATATAAATTCTTAAAGCCTGAGGTTAATTATAAACTGGAAAAAAAAGGACGGTCAAGTCAACAATTGAATCAAATTATAGATTTTAGGAGAAGATCGAATTTTTCAATTAACTTAATGGATATATTCAGAAGATGTCGAAAATCCCCACAGTTGTGGAGTGGTTGCTTAACGGCTCAGTCTCCGCATTTTAGGCCTTCCAAGCGAAATGAACCGTAGGCTGTGAAATTTTCGGGCTTGATTCTTTTCAAACTTCCTTTACATATTTTTTCGCGTGTGTGTTCACCTCATTCTTATTCTGCAAACTGACAGTGCGGCATTGATATCACCTGCGAACTATCAAAATCGTTGTGATAGCATGATCAGCCTAATGAGTAGCAAAAATGCATGCTCAGTGGAACTCCATTTAATCGTAACTTGTCCAGCTGCTTAGCGTGTGTTTGAAACAGACTTGTCCAACCATTACGCAACAGTTGCGCCTTTTGAACGTACCCAATGCGAATCATTCAAATTGAATCTTTTGACTATTATTGTCCATCGCCGGGTCATATGACGAACTAATGCTTTTTATAACTAAATTGAAATAGAAGCTGAAATTGCTTGAAAGAAATCAGCAATAAGGTGAAAAGGTCATAGACATAGTCAATGCGGCAAGGTTAGAATTGTGTGTGTGTGAGTCAGTTTAGAAACTTATTCATATCACAGATGGATATTAAAATTGAATGTAAAGTTCTGTTCTAGCGTCGATTTAACGCCTTTAAATCATATAAGTGATTTTGGAGAATAATGTAGTGTGTAGCGCATTCAGAGAATTAAAGTAATTTTGATTTGTCATCGGCTAAGTCAGCAATACTCGTATTTAACCATTGGTATGCGCGTGTACCACCATTTTAATTTACGAGTATAGCACACATTTCTGGTCTCGAACTTGTATACATACAGACGTGAAACACTTCATGGATTCTCTGAAAGAAAATTTTATCTTCGAATTGGTAATGTGACGTTCATTTCAACGATTTATTGTCAGCTCTTCCTATTCTCACTTGTTTTTTAATTGTTTTAATAATCAGTGTAAATTATAAAGTTGTTTGAATTTGTAAAATGCTTACCTGTGCACTAGAGAAAAAAGCTGAGCAACAAGTCAAAACCAGATTTTTAATAATCTCGTTTTATTGTATAATTGTTCACTTATGCAAAGTTTGCAATTTTGTTGCCAATAGTTAGATGGATGTAGGTGTATTGTCTCTCTGCTCAAACATAAGTATTCCAATAAGAACCCAGAACATTTTATTGGGATATTTAATCAGGATGACTATAAAAAATATGGATTGTTTTTTTTGCAGCCAAAACAAAAACTAGCATACACTGTGACAAGCAACTTTTTTGTGTATTAGGTATTGTATCGCCGAAATACAAAAAAAATTCAAATCAGTACAGGTATTGCCTACCGTTGGAAGAGTTTTGATAAGTGAGAAATGAAACTCAACTCGCCGAGCATGAATTTTGGCAAGGAGCGGCCTCGACGGCGGAAATTATCAATAGCCGTTTTAGATTTACCACTTACTGAACAAAGCAGTGATGAATAACGGGTTGAAGGCAATGCTGCAGAGAGTGTGGGTACTTCTTTGGCAAAGTTTGTGGAAGTGTTCAACCACTTTGATACGTCAATGGAAATATTTCGACAGTATGATTCGTCGAACTAGGACCGATTCGATTCCATAGGTGTCTTTTAAAAAAGGTGGCAGTCTATAAAGAAAGAAGAAATGTCTCTTGAGAAACAACGACACACTCCTCAAAAATGGATTAACAATAATTCCAAGAGTGCCGAAAAACGGAAGCTTTTATCGAATAAAACAGTAGCAGTGTATATTGTATGAATGTGTTCACACGGAGCATGTAATCGAGAAATATGATTTCTCGTGTTCATACCACACTTGCATTTCGGGCACACATGATGTGCGCGAGTCAGGGGGGGGGGGGGGGGGGGGGGGAGGATTTAAGGGGAGTTTTTGGTATCTTACTTTTATCTCCGTAACTATTAATCAATAGTTTTCGAGATAAAACAATTATCGTTTTTGTGATGTATTTTTTAAATATCGGGTAGAATACTAGTCCCACGAGGAAAATGATACGGATCGATTTTTTGTGTAATACACGTAGATATGACAGTTTCTTAGAAAAAGGTAAAAAAAAATCTCAGTTTTCACAAAAATGATGGTTTTTACCTTGGTAGTAACATCTGACTTATCTCAAATCTAGTTAACCTTATAATTTTCCTCGTGGGAATAGTACTTTACCCGCTATTTGATGAAATACATGACAAAAACTATGATTTTTCCATTTCGTACGAACAAACAATAACAACTGGCAAATAGTTTTTTTTTCAAGTGAAATTATACCGAAAACTATTTAAGATACGGACAAAATGGTTAGAACATTTTTTATGTATTTTTTTGTGTACTTTTAATTTTCTTTTCTAAGATTAATAGTTCGAGAGATAAAAGCAAGATACAAAAAAAATCTCCACTTTAACCCCCTCCCACCGCGCGAGCTCACACCGCACAGGCAGGGACTTTTAGTATAATATACTTCTAGTGCCAACCAACAAATGCCGCCAAATTTCAAAACTCCTTGAATTTTTTTCCTCGATCACCAAATATTGGCACTCGCCATCTGTAAGAATTTCATTTTAGAGTCTTAGGGTGACGCGAGTGATAAGTGACGAAAAATTCGAGTGAAAAGTGATTTTTTTCACCCGTTGGGTAAAAGTCGTTTGGACATGATTTCAACAGTTTCTCTTCCCCAGTGCATTCAAAGTCATCTTCTTCAGTTACCTAATTCAATATCTAAATTCCATTGAGCTCTCACTCTGACCGGTTTTAGAGTTAATTCGCGAAATCAAATCAATTAACATTGTTTTTCCACGAACTACAACTAATCCAACAAGTCTTAATATAACGATAAAAAATGTCTACAAATGAAAATCCCTGGAAATTCCTAATAACGTTTTAATAACAATTGAATACCGGTTTACGTGTATCAAGGTATAATTTCTTATCTATTCAAAAAGAAATGAAAACACAGAATTAACCAAAGTATCTGTAAGTGTATCCACAAACGAGCCTCCATTAACACCACATGTGTTTTTTTGCCACACCCACTTTGGCAGGTGCATAAGCTGATTCGTGGAACTCAAATATGCATAATGTAGATATACAATAATTAACAAAAAAAAGGGTCAATATCAACAAAATCACTTCTCATCTGACGTATTATTCTTGTTTTATTTCTCACTCAAAAATTAAAATTACAAGTTTTGGAGAATTCGAGGTTGAGGGAATCCCAGTGGCGCAAAAGTGATGTTTATCAGTTAACCGGGCGCTAATAAGTTATGATCATAAGCACTCGATTTGGAAGAGACAACAAAACTGTTAATTCAATAAAATTGCCATAAAAGATGCATTTGTTATGAAGATATACGTATGTATATAAAAGAAACCAAAACGTTGGTCGCGGTACGCTTTAAGGAAACCTCGAGTGTAGGTGAGAATATAGAATCGATGTCATTGAAGGAATGTACTTTTATAACCGGAAGTGCAATTTTTAACACTGAACTTAAACTTTGACGAAGAAACAGAATCGTTTAAGGGGGGAAACCACATTAGGAGGTTCAAAAAAATCCATTTTTTATTGCATAAATTGTTAGCTTAACAATCCAAGAATACGCCGCCAAAATTTCAAAGCGATATTCGCATTCGTTTAGATTTTATGAGCATAGAACCGAGCGCTAATCGGGTATAGTCTACAGGCTCGAGCGCACAGCAGGTAGGGCGGGGCACTACATCAGGTAGTCGCTTTATGTACTTACGTATCCTTATAGTCGATGATGTTTATATGTATTTATTTTCCTATATACTATTTCTACTGAAGAAGGCAGCAAGTAGCTGCCGAAATACGTATATAGGAAAATAAATACATATAAACATCATCGACTATAAGGAAAATTGTTTTTCTTCAAAATGGAACATATCACAGTCGGTGCAAATAAGCTGCATTTAATACATAATATTACGTATCCTTGTAGCGGGACCCCAATTTTGTATCTACCATATGTTTTCAAATAACGGTATAGAACAGAAGGGATTATTTCGGTTATATTCTGTTTCTCAAACGCGTTTTTTCTCAAAATGATTTTTTTCACATTTGTAGGAAGTCTAACTGAAAACGTAATGAACCGATCATTATAAAAATTGAAAGTATGATTCTTTATAAAATTACGAAAACATGAACCAACATTTGGGATAGTATCATATTTTTAAGAGTGTTTTTTCTTGCATAATTGTGAATTAGTGAACAAAAATGGTGAAAATTTTGTCCAACACTTGCAAATTTTTTAATTTCCACTACTTTCACCTGCATTGAGCTTCATAGTCTTAGAAAATAAGTTAATAATGTAAAATTAAAACCTTTTTGGTTTCGGATAAAAATCGGAATCGCTACACGTCCCGCAATTGGAGAACTCGGGATTCAGTGGACATCAGTGCGTAACTTTGTTATTTTTAGCTTAAATTATTCAAAAAAAAGAATCACAAAGGTTGTTCGACATATGAATAAAATGATGTCAAAATTTGATTGAATTCTTCCCACCCAAAAATCCTAAATCCTAAAAAATCAGTAAAAATTAGCCTCCTAATGTGGTTTCCCCCTTACTAGTACGAGTAAGCTACATTATCTTTTTTACTCTGGGATTAGGCCGAGTTTATCCAAACTGCGGCAGCCGCCTCGGTAACAGCCGCGGGAGCCGCCGCGGTTTACAAATTTATGTACATTGAAGTGAAATGCAATCTCGCCGCTAAACAAACGACAGCGGCTGCCGCGGTTTGTCCCATTCAAATTCAATGAAAATTTGTAAACCGCAGGTGCTCCCGCAGCTCCTAAGCTCGGCCTTATGTTGTCTATAATTGTCAACAAAATTCGAAATATTATATGCATACTCGTAAGTTCATTCAATATGACAATTTCAGGTGAATCCCTTGATGTTATTGTGACTGGAATAATGATTGATCAATTTGCAATTGAAATCGCATTCTTCCGGTCTTTACAATTGAGTGTTGAGGGTAATTTGTGGGAAATACGATTTGATTGATTGTTGTTACAATATTGTTCATCATAATTTTGGAGTGTTAAGCACTTCTACTTATTCATACTCGTACTATTGTCAGATGACCTTTCATTATAATATGCACACTAGCAATATTGATAATTTAATTCAATTTAGTGATTTTATTTTCAGTTTCGATCGGAATGCAATGATCGATTTATACTTGCTTGGTACTGTACAAAATCGAATTAGTTTTTTAGCGTATGATACTAACCATAAATGTACGACAAAAAAAAAGTGGAAACTGAATATGTATATGCCAAAGATTTAATTTCATCTTATTATAGCCTCCCAACATACTTCTATTTTGCATATGTGAAATTTAAATATGTATAAATGAAGCTATGACCCTTTACATAATGTATTGCAGTAATAATGCCGAAAATGGTCCATTTCGGATTTTTGAGTGTCAAAGCTGACAGAAATCTGACATTTCGAATGACTATTAACATTTTATAAGCTTTTATAATGTACGTAAAATGTTTGAAAATGAACAACGAAACTCGCCTCCCTAGGTGCAATGTAATTCAGAGTTTAGTTTACGTGCTTATAGGAACTGTTTCTAAGCCAAATTGTAGTATAGTTTTGATTTTTTTTTCCATTTATGTTTTTTGAGGGGTGCTGATTACGAAAAGGGTGTTTTTTTTTATTTTTGTGTTTTTTTTTTGACTCGGTTAGCCATCACTAACAAGACAAGGCTATCAGAGGATATAAATGCCAGTGACGTGCACTCGTAGTAAGCAATTCCAAACTGCTTGACTTACCGAAATAAGCAATTCAATAATAAACTTTGCTTACACCAATACACATATCATCATTTCAGTCAATGTTTTTCTTTAAGCTGAAGAATACATATTATCATTCAAATATTCCTTTACACATTCAAATTCTGATCCGCGCCTTCTTTTCGTTAAAAAACATTCGTTCAATTACTTTAGATAATATTCAAACCTCCCACATTTTGCACACCATAGACACCAAACTTAGAATAGGAAAATGTGCCTAGATCTTTAGATGCATGTACCATGTGTGCATCCAAATACTAGAGACATGTTGATTCCAGAAAATGGGAATCTTGGATTTCGGTAGTACATTGGGCAACGATTTTTTTTTGTTTTGTTCGCAAATTTATATGAGACAAGTCAAGCACTGGCGCGACTGCTTTTGTGTGTGGGATAAAGCCCAATGATGCTTGTTAATGAAATGTTGCCAATGCAGGGAATGTTTATGGGAATTTGATTTTTCCAGTAGAGCTTTTGTTTTTGTTATGTAATGGATTTTCCGTTGCAATTTAAAAGAGGAAATCAGTGCAATCGGGTGATTTTGATTAAATTGTGATTTGAAGTTTTTTTTTAACCGTTTGTAGTGATTTAATTGATTTGATTTGTGATAAAAGTGGTAAGTTTTCTTTTCGCATTATGTCGGAGTATTGCTGCGCGACGGATTTCGTACTAAAAGCGGGATTTTCAACTCTTTCCTTTGCCAAGAAAAGAGAAATTATAGAATCAGATAGACCGAAGCCAGATCTTAGTTTAGAGTTTAAATTAAAAAATATTACGCGAAAATTCCATATCGAAACGTATGAAAAGTACATTTGGTTAACGGGAAGCTGTAAATTAAATAAGTTATTTTGCTGACCGTGTCTTTTGTTCACGAATGAAAAATCTGTTTGGAATAAAGCTGGATTTAGTGATTTGAACAATTTTACGGGCTCAGCAGCAAAGCATTCAAGTTCCGAAAAACATCTTCAGTCGTTAATTAAATTAGATAATTTTGGTTCTCAGCGTATAGAGTTTATGCTTAGTAACCAGGTGGCAGGTTAGTTTGCATAATGAAAAAGTTGAGCGTAATCGTAATATTTTGAAACGTTTAATCGATACTGTAATTTTTTTGGCAAAACAGGAGCTTCCTTTTCGCGGAAATAATGAAGACTCTTCTTCAAATAATCGTGGTAATTTTATCGAAACCGTAAATTTCTTGAGTTTGTACGATCCGATAATTGAGTCCCACATAGATTCTATAAAAGCAAATGCAGCGTTTTCGGGTTTGTCTAATAGAATCCAAAACGATCTTGTTTCCGCTATAGCTAATGTGGTTCGAAATAAAATCAATTTGGAAATAAAGGAGGCTCCATTTGTAGCTGTAATGGTCGACGAAACGCCAGATGTTAGCGGTCGGGAACAATTAACGATGATTTTTAGATATACAATATCAAATGAGATTGAAGAAAGATTTATCGGATTTTTGGATGTAAGCGCTAATCGTACAGCTACAGCAATAAGCTCTCACATTTTAAAACAATTGCAAAATTTTAATATCGATAAGAAATTAATTGCACAATGTTACGATGGCGCAGCAGTAATGAGTTCTCAAATTCGTGGAGTTCAGACTTTAATTCGGGAAAAACATAAATCGGCAATTTTCGTTCCATGTTACGCTCATTCACTAAATCTAGTATTGTCTAAAGCAGTTGAGTTTATTCCGGAAATTAAATTATTTTTCGCGCACATCAATAAAATCGCATCATTTTTTAATACATCCACTAAAAGGTCGGACCTTTTTGCAAATATAGTAAATCGTCGTTTACCATCGGTTTCCAAAACGCGTTGGCATTATCATTCGCGTATTATTAACGTTATATTTGAACATAAGCATGAAATTTGTACAGTTTTTGAGACAATTTCGAATGGTTCTCAACACTGGGATGGCGATTCCTTGACTTTTTCCGATATATACTTACAAAAATTCGCAGAGTCAGATTTTCAATTATATCTGTTAATTTTTTCTGAAATTTTTTCGAAAACTGATATATTATTTAATATTATTCAGAGCAAAGTGGTAAACATTTCATATGCAAGCCAAAAAATTATTGAATTTGAAAATTGGCTTGAAAATGACTTTTCTAAAAAGTTTGATAATTTCTATTCGACAGTTACAGCAGAATATCAGCCACCACGTAAGAAATGTAGAAATGCGATAGATCCTTTACAAAATTTACGGCGGATATTTCGGGAGATTATAGATGTTATTCTCGGGCAAATTCGAGATCGATTCCATTCGTTTAAAGATCTTTCATTTTTAGAGTTGCTTGAACCGAATTATTTTTCTAAATTCAAGTCAAATTTTCCCGATAAAAATTTTGACTCACTTATTGAATATCACGGTCAATTTTTCGACAGAATAAAGTTGAAAAATGAGCTAAAAGTTATTTATTCTTCAGATGAGTTTAAAAACGCAAATCCTAGTAAAATTCTCGATTATTTTCAAAAACGGCCTTATGTCGCAAACGGTTTTAAGCAAGTTCATATTTTAGCAAAATTATTAACGTCAATTCCAGTCACAGTGGCAACTGCGGAAAGGTCATTTTCAACACTAAAGCGCGTTCACACATTTTTGAGAAATCGCCAATCCCAAGAACGACTTTCGGATCTTGCTTTAATTGCGGTTGAAAAGGATCTTCTTATACAAATGCGAAGAGAAAACGATTTTTTTTGATAATGTGATTTAAGAGTTTTTACTTAAAGAACGGCGCATAGATTTGGAATACAAATAAATGGCAATGGCGAAAGAATATTTATTTATTTCAAATACCCCTGAATTTTTCTTAGTCTTAATTAACATAATATTTATTTATCATTTTTTTTATTAGTAATATTTTATTTATTTATTTTTTTTTTTTGTATTCCAAATATATGTGCCAATATTTTATTTATATCTTTCCTGATTTCTTCTTTAAGGCTTAAAGCCGCTTGGTGTAAATGTTTTTGTGACTGTCCATATTCTATTATACAGTCCATTTTTGTTTATGCTAAATTGGCTTTAGGGCGCCCAACTGCTTGACTATGAAAAATTTCCACTGCACGTCACTGATAAATGCACACAGTAAATTTACCTTTTTTACTTATTGTTTCTATGTAAGCAAAATAGTTAAATTTTCTACGCTACACGAAAAACCTAGAATCATAGTATGTTGTGTGAATACATAATGCCCGGTTCACATTATTCCAGTAACCAATCCAGTCCAGTAATCCAGTCCAGCGCTGGACTGCTACTGGAATAATGTGAACCGGCACTGGACAGCAATTCAATCCAGCAATCCAGTCCAGCAATCCAGTCCAGTGACTGGATTGTTGGTCTACTTTTTGATTCCAGCTCGCCCAAAAATCATTGTTACTATAGTTACCGAATCAGCAACAC
Source organism: Chloromyia formosa (assembly GCA_964017055.1). Taxonomy (NCBI): domain Eukaryota; kingdom Metazoa; phylum Arthropoda; class Insecta; order Diptera; family Stratiomyidae; genus Chloromyia; species Chloromyia formosa. The sequence goes on along the minus strand of OZ024815.1, from coordinate 31,765,876 downwards.
ACTCGCCAGACTACTGGATTGGAATCATGTAGACGATATGATCCAGTCCAGCACTGGACTGGATCGCTGGACTGGATTACTGGACTGGAATAATGTGAACCGGGCATTAGTCAATAGAACGAGTTCACATCTACAAATTATTTGTTTTTATTTTCTCGTGCAACGGTGAAATGTTACTTTTTGATTGATTTTATACTAAATTATGTCGAGCGATTTCATTACGAACATTTCCCTATCATACATTTATTTATGTCACTCAGCATTATTAGAAAATATGAATGAAATTTTATAAAGTCCGTTGAAACAATTGCTACCCTGATCATTTTCGTTAAACAAATGTTGTAGCGTGAGAATGCGCTCTTCTCTTAGGCTCAAATTATACAAAAATATGTGATTTGTGTGAAGCATCACTTTTACTCAAGCGATGCTTTAAAATTTCCTCCGAAAGATTCAAGATACTTCACATAAATGTCAAGCTCGTATTCACCATTATGTGGGCCGGCTTATATAATATAAACATAGAGTGACGCTGCGTTCTATCACATCATATGAATTGAAACGTAGATAGGTATCAAAGAGGGAGGAGTTTAATTGACGCGACGTTCGACGTCATTTGGACGCGCATGAGCACCGGGCTTAAACTACTTTATAGCTTTTTCAAGTTCTACGTAATCGAAAACATAAGAAATTAGCCGAAAATGCCAGAAAATATTCGGCGATCAATGTGGGTTGTGATTTTATCTCTTCGCCGAAACAAAGAAAGAAAACAAAACCTTTTTTGACGTTTACTTTAAGGCTAGACTAAGGCTCATTGGCGCAACAGTCCGACGTCGGGCCCTGACCGCCTGGAATTTGGAATCTTTTTATCTTATATTAATAAAAATTAACGGTAGTAAATAGTCGAAAATAGAAAGTCCGAACATATTCGGCGCCCAATGTGGGGTCAGTAGGATTTTAGCTAGTCATAAAAATCGAAATGGGAATCGAATAAGCGCGTGGTGCAGTTAGTCACACGACACAAAACCGATACCTTTTTAAATCTAACCTTAAGGCTACCGTATGATTTTCAAACATTCAATCAATATAATGACATCCTGCTCAAATGCTCAGTCTATAGAGCCGGGCCTGGTTATTGACAAATGAGTATGAGATGGCGTAATAAGTGCTGATATTTGTTGATATCGCTGCTTCTCAACCAAAAAGTTGGATACATTCCAATGTCACCATTTCCGCAGAATACGCGCAGTGAGTGTAAACCTTTGGGTCAGGATGTTAAACAAATTTTTAAATGTCATATATAAATATGGTCGGCGACGCTTCCTTCTGTGTATTGCAAACTTCATGACAAAGTTAATATACCCTATCACATCCGTGAAGGGTATAAAAAAATATTATTGGACAAAGACGCGAACCACTATGCTTCGCCCGGACAAATTGGCATGTTCTTAATTTTCTAGTACGGTACATAATACAAAGTACATGTACATTGTACAAACCATGAACAACTTAAATATGTATATGTACCTATTATTCGATTTGAACAATTGTCTACAATCTTATCAAGGTAATAAAATAATAAAGCATTATCAAATGATATTATGTAGCAGCAGTCATTGCCATTTTCGGGAGTGGGCAAACTTAGCTTCTGGTTTCTAAAAAAAAATGTAAGGAAAGCCTTTTTAACGGCATTATTCATTCAATCCATAATTGTGAAATTCATGGACCACGCTTTAAATATTACTCATCAGACAGAGAATCGCCATCAAAATTTCAACATTTCCGTCACACTACAATTATTAGAACTGTATCACCGACAAATAAAAAACACTAACAAAATTGTCACTTGTATCTATCTATATTGTATAACACGTGTGCACGGATATCCGCAGAAATGCTAATTACATATCAAACTGAATTACAAATGTTACAATTTCAGAAATCACACTTCGTCAAGAGACAATCTTTTATACATGTGTCAATATTATTAGCACGATTTGAATAAGATTTCCGCGATCGTTGTTTATAAACGTATCGATTCGAAACACACAGGAAGCAATTCCTACCGTAATACTCGTAATATGTACTCTTAGTACAAGTAACAACAACTCTGTTGAGTCTGACCGAACTAATGATTAAATTAATTAGAATAAAAAAGTAGATAACTGCTGCTAACTTTAATTCGTCTTATCACTGACACTTGTTTTAGTGTTTTGCCGTATTATACTAAGTTAAGTTGTCGCGCTGCTACACGTCCGATGCAGTCGCGAGTACTGTTGTCGAGCGACTAAACGTCTTTTCTTAAATAGTAAATATCAATTCAAAAAATATCGTTCTATCTCTGTCCGATTGTTTCAATATGTACTATTATTATGTCGCGCTGCACAGGAGGAATAGAATATATGTAATATCCACGAGAGTACTTCAACTAATATTACATTTTTATAATTCGAAAAACATTGCAAAAAATTATAAATAAAACAAAGCTTAGCATCTGTTGATATTGATTGCAAACAGACAGAGTTTGTTATGGGGGAGATGTCCGATAATACTTCCCAAGGGAAACATTTCCACTCGTATTCACTCTCATCGGGTATTGTGCTCTTAACTAGGTGACAACAAAATAAATTTTTAATTAAAGCTTCCATTTTATCAGCAAAATTGGGCTTTTTCCCATGAACAGCTTGAGCTGAAACGAGCGGTTGAGGAGAGAATATTATTGTTGATCATTTCAAATTTATTTTGTTTGATTTCTGCGACAATTCAAACGATAATTTGCGCTTATTATTGTAGATTTTTTAGTGCCCTACTTGGTAGCCTATTGAGTACTACATCAAAAGCAAAGAAGCGAATGTGTAGTTTTTATTTCAATTCGGATGAATTGAAATGTAAACAAAGCAAAAAGTGAAAGAAAAACCCATGGAAAATGCTTCATGACATATTCTAAATGTCATACTTAATTTAACTTGTTAATGATATCTTTATAGTGGCAAATTAGTAGTAGAATTAGTAATATGTGGATGAATGCTGTGCCGTGTGAAGATTTGAAAATTATGTATAATATACGAGTATTAGGTACTTCACCTCCAATTTTCCCGAAATTTTAGTATGCTGTTTTCCTGATAATGCTGATCAAAAATAAAATATATACAGGGTGTTCCGTTTCAGATGATAAATGTTTTAATGGTAGATAGAGAACTGTTCCTTTCTGCAAAATTGACAAATTTGACACCCTCTCCCCTACACTTCCCAACCCCCCATCAACGAAGACTTTGGAGCATATATTCAGAAGACTGCTTTTATTAATTTTGCAAAATTCCAAAATTACAGCAATTTATTTTCCCTTTAATATATCGATATCTGCACTAAAAAAAATAAATATTCAAGAAAAACCGGAGAAAATGACCTTTAACCCCCTTTATCCAACACTTTTGGACCTTCTATCAACAGGGGCGTTTGAGCATACGTTCAGGGGACTCTCCACATCAATTGTGCCAAATTTGAAAAACATACGATTTTCCTTTATTTTTCATTTCTTTCGTCTGGTTAATTTCGCCTTGACCCCTCCAGGGGCATGAGCCGTTTCGATAGCGTATCTACTTTTCGGAAGTGCAGTTGCTAGCATGCACCTTCTATCCGCGCCGTCTTTATACTAACAAGCTCGGAGCATTGTGAGAGTTCTATTAGTACCCACAGGCAGTTATTGATCGTGCCGAGATTTGAACTCTGAGGTCTAGATTAGTATCGTAGAGCGGTGACCGAACGACCACGGCCACCGAGCGCGATCTTTCGTCTGCATGATTCAAGAATAGAAGGTTACGCAATGCGCAGGTCCGTTATTCGCCATTTCGTTCGGTGGAAAGCTCCTGACGTCACAGTTTCAATTTTTAATATTCGCGCGTGCATTTTTTACGAAATTTCATGGTTTTTGAAAGAAAAATGAGATTGGAGCAGTCTTGTCTCAGGGTGAGGTCGGAAAAGACAGACCAATTGCTTATGCTTCTAGATGCCTTAACACCACAGAAGAAAATTACTCGATGGCAGTAAAAGAAATGTTAGCTATAGTGTGGGCCTTGGATAAATTCCGTACATATCTTTATGGTTAAAAAAAAGATCAGGATATTAAGTGACCACCAACCGCTAACAATCGCTTTGAGCAACCGGAAATTCATTTCTAAACTCAAAAGATGAAGGGCGCGAATATAAGAATATAATTATGAATTGGTCTATAAACCTGGCACACTGAATGGAAAATTGCACATATTATTGATAAAATGCATTCATTGGCTAATTTTTTATTACAAAAATGTAGTTTTCATCAATTTTAGGAACTAGTATTCATTGCAAAGCCACTGAAAAATATGAACTTGGTTCGTAAATACTATGATTCCAATTTCTTAAAAACAATATGATGTGTGGTTTGTGAAAGTGCTTCTCAGAACGATTTCCATCTGAGAAATTGGCAAGCCTTCACTGGCCTCCAAGTTTTCAAAATGTAAATAATCGTACTTACAATTGAACTATGAAGAAATTTTACCGGACTTCGAAGCGTGGAAGAATATACAACAAATGTTCTAACTAGATGTGCTAGATGAAAACTATTACTCAACATCGTCCAAAGAAGCACTAAACTAGCGAAAACTATCAAATCTGCGGTAATACATCTTTAAGTAAGATTTGGATATTTTCATTGTGCATTTAAATAAAATATACTTTCTTAGTTCTGAAGAAGATGCTGAACTAATAAGAACAATCAAACACGACAAAGTATGTATCAACAAACGAATTTGACAATTATTAGAAGGCATGAAGTAAGGAAAATAGAATGAATAAAATAAAAAAAATATGTATATATGTATAAAGAATAAACGAAGTAAAGCAAGCATTCTCATCTCTAGAGATTTTTAAGCAGTGGCCAGAATAGAAACTTCCCCACAGTTATCGACTATGGTTAGTATCTTTTATTCATAGTACTTGTGTTTATATTTTTGGTTTTGATAAAAACAATATTATACAAAAATTTTAAAATGAATTTCAGATCAACATAGACAATACTATAATGTCATTTTACCAAAAACCTCATCGATTTTGGAAAAGTGGAGTCAGGTAAAAATCATTTATATGTTTGATCTTTTGAAATCAGACAGCAACAAACACATAAACATCGCACAGTTTTAAATAATGCATATACGGATAACGAGTTCTACCTTATCGAGAAGTAAATAATCTACTCGATGAATCAACTAAAGAAGCCATTTTGAAAATGTTCTTTTTTCCTCTTAGATAGCAAGGAAGCTTCCCTTATATGGACAACCCATGGATTTCTTCTTCCCTGCAAAGAGCTGTTAATAAGGATAACACCAGAAAAAACAGCGGTGTACAAATAAATAAATATGAATACTAAAAAATACCAATTTAGGACGCATGTAAGTTCCTTTATATAGTAGTCCGGATGGCGCAACGGTTAGCACGTTCGCCTTCAACGCACTGGGCCCCGGTTCGATTCCTGCTGAATGCGGTAATTTTCGATAAAAAAAGGGGATTTACGTGTCGGACTATGAGCCCACTCAGCTGTTAAATGAGTATTTATTTATGGGGTGAATGCACAAGTCAAACCGTCACGATCTAGAAAACGAGATGATGCTAACTCATCTCGAGGCCATGGTTCAAATTGGACTGTTGCGCCAGTTATTTATTTATTTTAAGTTCCTTTATAATTAAATTCATCTACGGAAAAGTTTCTTATAAAATTAGATGTAAAAATCGCTGAATTAATTTCATCCTTAATGTTAATTGTTTTGCTAATTAATGTATAATATAATATTTTACTTTTTATTGCAAATATTTGAAATTGGATTACCCAAATCAATGTAGACCTCATATATTTAAAAGACCACTTTCTTAATTTAAATCATCACAACCGTGGCGCGACAGCCCCGATGTTGAGGTCCCCCACATTGATGCTCGGTTGTGCAGGTGTCCTTGTCGATTGCATCATTATTTTAGTTTTGCCCTAGTTAATACGTAGTCCAACTTCTTTTGCAGCGGTATCGAGCGTATGCAGAAGTTCTTCTGCGTCGGCCAATCTTCGGGACATTATGTTGATGTCGTCGGCGTATGCTGCTAATTGTGTCGACTTGATGAGTAGCGTCTCGCTGTTGTCCATATTCATAGCCCGAATAACGTATTGCTAAGTTGAAGAGCGTCAGTGCCAGTCCATCGCCCTGTTTCAGACCAGTGCGTGTTTCAAATAAATCAGTAAGTCTGTTATGGATCCTGACTTGTGAGACGGAGTTGGTCATCGTCATCTTTGTCAGTCGCACTAATTTGGCCGGTATACCAAATTGCAGCATGATGTTTTACAGTACTCCACGATCGATACTGTCGTATGCCTGCTTGACAAAGATTTGGTATACGTTTACGTTGTATTCCCAGCACTTCTGGAGTATCAGTTTGACCGTAAAGAGCTGATCGGTTGTGAAGCGACCAGGTCTGAAACCACTTTGATATTCGCCAATGATTCGTTCTGCGTACGGTTTTATTCTACTTTCCACAATGTTCGTCAAAATTTTATAGGACGTACAAACTAGTGATATGCCCCTGTAATTCTCACACCGCAGTTTATTTCCCCTTTTGTGAATTGGACAGATGATGCTTCTGCGCCAATCGTCTGGGATCTCCTCGTCCTCCCATACTCGCAGGAGTAATTGATGTATGGCATTAGCTAGACCCGTTCCACCGAATTTTAGCAGTTCAGCTGGAATCTCGTTAGCGCCCGGCGCTTTATTTTTTTAGTGATTGAAATAAATATGTTTATATTGTTAATATGTTTTATGAAGATTAGCCGTAATATTTCGCATAACAAATTAAATACGAATGTGAATAAAAATGTATTAAGTACATAAATTCTATATACAATTTATTGAAATTAATAAACCTCTTTATAAATATGAAAACGTATTCTTATTTTATAAAACTAGAATTCGTTCTGTCAACGAATCGTTCATATAGGTTCTGAAATGACTTCAAATAGTTAATAATATTTTCATTGAATGAAGTCCGGATGGCGCAACGGTTAGCACGTTTGCCTTCAACGCACTGGGCCCCGGTTCGATTCCGGGGATTTACGTGTCGGACTATGAGCCCACTCAGCTGTTAAATGAGTACCCATTATGGGGTAAATAGCTCGGTTGAGCGTGTTGCTGATCACATACCTCTGCACAAAAACCGTCACGATCTAGAAAATGAGATGATGCTAACTCATCTCGAGGCCGTGGTTCAAATTGGACTGTTGCGCCAGTTATTTATTTATTGATTGAATGAAATAAATTGAACATGAAATTTAAGTATTCAGTTCATGTAATTTACATGTTAGTAATAAACTGAGCCATTTCATTATTGTACCAATCATAAAAAAGCTAGATGAGCAATACATGTACATAATGAAAAGATTGGCCGTCCCAATGAACAATTCATAGGATAATGAATAAGATTTCATGTTTACTATGTACAAAATTATTAGTTGAAAAATAATAAATTTTCCGTTGATACGATGAACTTTTTTTGTTATATACACGTACTTGTTTGGTTCAGTGCAGTCCGTCCGGAGTCGGTGTCGTGTATGTAAATTTCTCCTAAATGAAACCGCAATATAGAGGGCTACGCCCGCAATCCGAGGGTTTTGTAGCAAGCGCTTATTTTGGTATGTAAATATCGGCTCCTCATTCTTCTTGGTACCACTCAGATGAATAAAAACACCACAATTAAAATGTCGTACTCATAATATAGTATCTTACATGCCAATTCATAAAAAAAGACTCCATCTGTCACCTCTCAAAGTAATAATTTTAAAACGAAAAGCTGTACTGTAGATAGATATGTATTGTATGTATACGATATGAACTGTCCTACTCTTCGACACTAAGATATCCTGGGAAGAACACCTTAAAGTGAGTTTCGATAAGGCAATTAATTTTTTGTGGATCTGCAGACAATTGTCGGCAGGACAAATGGGGACTAATCTCCACATAGTTTTTTAGATCTACAAAGCGATCGTCAGACCTACAGTAGAATACGGTGTGGTTGTCTGGGTGAAAGGAGCCATTACCTCAGCCGGCAAAACGCCTCTGAATAAAATTCAGAGACTTGCCCGCAATTCCATCACTGGGGCTATACATTTTTGTCCAACAGCTGCTTTAGAAGCTCTACTCGATCTCCCGCCGATGGATGTACACTTTGAAGCGGAAGCTACAATGGCAACCGTTAGACTCAAGGCCTACGACATACGGATCAAGTTAACCCCAAAAAACTAAGCTGGTTGAAAATGTGACAAGATATTTAGCATGCCACCTAATTACCTTGCGAAAACTCTTCGTTTCAACCATTTCTTGAAATCAGTCATTTAGAACAGAGAAAAGTGGGCGGATGGATATAACTCTCTCCAATCCAGCACAAATAAATGGTTCACAGACGGCTCCAAAACAAACAGAAGAGTGTTCCGGCGCAGGCATTGTCGGTCTTGAGCAAAGAGTCTCCATTCCAGTGGGTAAAACGCCATTCCTGTTCCAAGCGGAAATATACGACACCGAAGTTTGTGCTAGACTGTGTTAAACTGCCGGCTATTTAAACAGGGACATGACAATATTCACCGACAGTCGGGCAGCCATCAAAGCGCTAATAAATTTTACTATCAATTCTAAGCTGGTATTAGCTTGTCAAGAAGTCCTCCATAATGTGGGTTCAACGAAAATTCACAGTTCCTGGTTATTCGGGCATCGATGGCAATAAGCTGGCAGATAGGCTAGCAAACCGAGCCTCCGCCGTCCCCATCTACGGCCCAGAACCATTTTTCTCGATACAACTCTGCTACTGCAGAAACCATACAAGAGACTGGCAAATAACAAGTGCTTCATCCGTATGGGAGGCCCTCCCAGGCATGCCAAGCTGTTTATTTCGGACCACTCACGTGTTCGTACCTTGAAATTGGTTATCGAGAAGAGTCGGCTGAAACTTTTGATTTAGCCGAACTTCTCGATGGAAAAGGCAATAAATAGCACAATAGACCTCATGGTCGCACTGCTTGTTGTGGTTCCAATACGACCCACAGCCTACCTTCTTTATCTATCTGTCTATGCTGCACATACTAAAATTTCAAGAAAATCAAAGGTGAAATAGTTAATGCACAATTACCTAAAAACATTACTGTGGTTAATTATTACGGGGGTAGTTAAAAATTAAGAAACATAACATAATTTCTAAAAACCAAAGAATCGTCAAAAGAACTACCCAAAATTGTTACGATACAATATCCAGCATGTTAGCTAAGGCTCTAAAAAGGAGAGTACGCTCGCGGCTATTTTGTTGACATCGAATGGAGATTTGTGCCCATCGAATGGACATATGAGAGAGAAAGACAGCACTAATGTTGTTAACTGGGAGCTGTCATTTTTACATGCCTGTCACTCTCCATTGGTTGGGAACAAAATGGCGTCGAGTGTACCTTCCTTTTTAGTGCTCTATGTTAGCTGCTCTGATATCGCATCTCAACTCAAGAATAGATTCTCAACTTGCAATGCACGCTGTAATACCATGTTGCGAAGCGATTCTGTCACACGCGAGCTGCCCCTACTCAGACGCGATACAACTCCGCAACACCGACTCGCAGTAAAGAGCCACGGTATGTGCCAGGACTCTTGCAGAATCCTACTCTTAGACTAGAGATATAAAATCATCATCACGAGACGAGTAAAATGAAAATTCGAGACTAGCAACAAAAATTACAAATTGACAAAATGCGATTGGGCTTCTGACCGCTGGCTCTGCTTTGAATGTGCCATATGCTTAAATATGACTACATACTATATAGGTACAATCAACTCGTTGCACTAAAGGGCTTTCAAGCTCTCCCCATCTCTCAGCTCACTTTATTTTTGTAAATTGCGCGGAATTGGTTTGTGTGCACACTAAAAGTTTTGATACGACCGAACTTAACAAAGTTAACGACTAAACTTTACCATAGTGGCGTTTCTTTGGTCCAGAACAGCACAGAACAGAATAACCAAAGTTCGTTCAGGGTGTATTCTAGGTTAGTTAGCCTTTAAGCTTAACTCAAATTTCAAGAGAAAACTTAAATTCTAATATCCTCAGTGCAAATATAATCTAACAAATTTTATTTGCACAGCAGAATCATTTTGTTTGTTTGCTATTCCATTTAATTATAGAAAATGAACACTTTATTTGCAGGAATGATCAGCCTAAACTTGCATTACTAGCAGCGAATTCCGAATATTTTAACCTAAAACTTCACCTTAAGAACAAATTTCTTACACTAGCTGTCTATCGAGAATTATATGTATCGAGCAGTGGCGTGGCGTCCATGGAAGCAAGGGAAGCATTGCTTCCCTTATATTTGGCGATTGGTGGAAAATTTTCTAAATAATTTTTTCTGAATCGCGCAAAAAAGTCGCGAAAAAAACTCTTCGGCACAGTCTATGTAAATAAAAGTTCCAAAGAAACTAATCGCGAATATCTTACACAGCCGAATTGGTAACACCGCGAAAACCACCACACCACACCAAGAAGAAGACACATGGAAGCATATCAAAATTTGCATCTATGAGCGTTTATTTTTTTCCCCAGTAAACCTACTGTGTCGCGATAAAAAAAAATTCACGTACACGGTAGGTTGGAAGCACTCAGGAATTTGCTTCCAAGTTCCCCTCACATGTAGTAGAGGAAATTCTTGCCTGCAGCGGAGCTGCTGGCGCATGGACGCTGGGGAACTTTTCTTCCCATTTCCTCTTTGTTCGTATTTTCTTGTGGACTGAAAATATTTGCTGTGTTGCAATGCGTATGTGATGTGCTATATGAGTTTCACAAGGGTTACCAGAGTAGGATAGGAATTGAATTGTGGAAAAAGTTTCGATTTGAAATATAATGGCTTCATGGTTAAAAATTATTATTGGTAAATTCGAGAAGAAGTGATTTCGCATAGAATTTAGTGTATACGAGTATTAGTAAGAGACGAACTCAATTATAGGGATATTTATGCATATTTCAATAACTTATATCTAATCGAAAACCATTTAACGGAAAATTCCAAGAAAAAATAAGTGGGAGATGGTAATACTGCCTCAAGTCATTGACGTCACAAGGAATTGAATGAGCCGTTAAATTTAAAACTCATTTGCTCTAGTGTAGTGCTTTAGTGTAGTGCGATTTGTGTGCTTTTTGTTGGTGAAAAGGTGAAGGGGTTTTTTAATCGGTCTAGGTGCTTATAATTGCTTATAGTGTTTTGATTTGTTTTTAAAGTAGCATGGATCAATATTGTGTTGTTGATGATCTTTTTCGATTGTCTTTTGGATCTCGATCTTTCGCAGAAAAAAAAGACATTATCGAAAAGGGTCGACCGAAACCGATTTTGGAAATTGTTTCTAAAACAAAAAGATGTACTAGGCATTTTACTGCTAAGATTTATGAAGATACGGAATGGATTACCGGTTGTAAGACCAAGCAAAAATTATTTTGTTGGCCATGCTTGTTATTTTCAAATGATTCAAATGTTTGGCGAACTACCGGGTTTTGTGACTTAAATAATTTACATAAAGCTGTGGACAGGCATGGTACGAAAAGCGTTGATCATTTAAAGTCAGTACTTCTTCTTTCCAAGTTCGGTTCCGGTCCTAGAATTGAAGAATTATTAAGTAGCCAACATAGATCTTCAATAATATTGCACAATGAGAAAGTTTCGAAAAATCGAGATATACTAAAAATGCTAATTGACGTTGTGTGCCATTTAGGATGTCAAGAACAGGCATTTCGTGGTCACAATGAAAATGTGAATTCTTGCAATAGGGGAAATTACGTTGAACTTTTAAATCTTTTAGCTAAATATAATCCGGACTTGCGAGCTCACTTGGAGCAAGCGACTGTTTTTTCCGGAATATCAAATTATATTCAAAACGATCTCATTAGTAGCATTTCTAAAATTTTATTAAAACAGATTTATAATGAAATTCAGCAAACTAAATTTATAGCAATAATATTAGATGAAACAACCGATGTTTCATGTCGTTCTCAACTCTCAACAACCTTTCGTTACATTACTCCTTCCGGTGAGGTTAAAGAAACTTTCATAACTTTTACAGATATTTCTGATGATCAGACTGCGTCGCGTTTATTTGACCATGTTTTAGATGTTGTTCAAAAATTCAATTGCGGTAACAAACTTATTTGTCAAAGCTATGACGGGGCTTCGGTAATGTCTGGTAAAATAACTGGATTACAAACACGTGTAAAGGATGTGTATAAAAACGCAATATATATTCATTGCTTCGCTCATCGGTTAAATTTAGTTTTATCTACATCATGCGATAAAATACGCGAATGTCGAATTTTTTTTCAATCTATTACTTGTTTTTCAACATTTTTTAATCATTCAACAAAGAGAACAGTTGCACTAGATTTATTCCTCAAAAAAAGGCTTCCAAAATTAGCTCCAACACGTTGGACTTTTAATGGTCGATTAGTTTTAACCATTTTTGATAATTTAGATCAATTAAAAGAACTCTTTGAATATATCATTGAAAATGAGAGTGGAAAGTGGGATGGCGAGACCGTTAATAGCGCAAGGGGACTTCTTGTTTTACTTACAGATTTTCAGTTTGTTTTCCTGCTCAATGTTTTTTCTAAAAATTTTCCACAAACCGACGTACTTTTCGATATATTTCAAAGTAAACAAACTGATATAATGTACTGCATTCAAAAAATTACAGATTTTGAAAATCAACTTCAATCGTTAAGAAATAGTTTCACGGAAATTTGGACCCAAACCACATCTATTTGCGAAACTCCACAACGCCGGAAAAAAGCCAGGTGCCTTGTTGACAGTAATGAAAATGTTGAACTATTCTTTACACGTATTTATGTCGAAATTATAGATAATATTACCGCAGAAATAAATTCAAGATTTTCATCCTTAGCAAGTTTCACATTTTTAAACCTATTAGATTCTTCTAAATTTAACCAATATTTGAAAACATTTCCGGACAATCTTTTACTAAATTTAACTAAAACTTATGCTGATATATTTGACCATATTTCATTAAAGACTGAACTCATTGTGCTTTATTCTGATTCTGATTTGCAGGGAAAATCTTTTCAAGGTATTTTTAACTATTTCATTAATAACAAATTAAAAGATAGCTTCACACAATTTTATAAATTAATATGTTTAGTTTTAACATTACCAGTAACCAGTGCGTCCGCAGAGCGCAGTTTTTCTTGCTTAAAAAGGATTAAAACGTATCTTAGAAATTGTACAGGCGAACAACGGCTTAGCGACTTGGCAATAATGTCAATTGAAAAGGTTTTCCTTAAATCATGTTTGTGTGAGCAAAGTTTTTATACAGATATTATAGATGAATTCGCAAAAAAAGAAAGACGAATAGAATTAAATTACAAATAATAGTATGTACGGATCTTATTAAAATATTTATTTTGACTTGTAATATATTTATTGCCCAATTATTATTATTTTATTTTACTCACTAACTGTGATTTTTTAAATAGTAAATAGTTGAATTATTTTTAATTTTTATTGTATTGTTATTGTTTTTATTATTCAAATTTTGATTCGCTGAACATGATTACTTTCTTTATGAGTGTATGGATATTTATTTTGCAATTTTTTTGCTATTGTTGTTATTGTTATAGTAGTTCTAATAATTCGAATATGCTTTATTTATATACTTATAGTTACAGCTTTGCTTTTTTGATAAGTCTACCAACATATAATTTTTACAATTATTTATTTAAAAGTAAATTATTATATATTGGTGGCATGGGAATTAAAATGCTGATAAAATACAGTATACCTACTCTCACGTCCCCGTTCGTGATTCCTGGGTGCTTTTATATTAGAAATGTTAAAAGTAGCTAACGAGAGGGGTTCAATTAATACGCAGTAAATTTGTGGAAAGCATAATAATAGTAAATTTTTAATACCAATTGCTTCCCCTAGTTGAATTATCACGCCACGCCACTGGTATCGAGAACAATGGCCTCGTTTATATCGTGGAACTAAAAGAAGTATTAACTACATTATTGTGTATACTCCTAAATACATATATACACAACAACCCAAGCCAATCAATAATCATTTACTTACATACGTCGCACCGTACATCCGAGTTTCACCAAATACATAAAACAATCCCAACATTCTAAAACAAAAGTAATCGTCTAATTGTCAGCACACACGGTCGAACTCGAACATGGTACAAGTGGACCGGTTTTCTTCACGTTTATGTGAAGTGTGTGTGTCTTGAGCTATTGAGAGGGAATTTGTGTGATGGATGCTAGGATATGGTATAAGTGAAAATGAATATAAAGTTGTTGAGTTAGAGCTGCATAGTATCTTGAACTGCATAATTTGCTGTATAATTTAAGTTTAGTTGAATATGTGAAAAAAAGCTTTTTTCTCCATTTTTCGAAAACCCATGTTAGGGTTTTGTATAAAAACAAAACCCTTATGAAATCGGTCATGCGTCCGTCTGTCCGTCTGTCCATGAAATATCTCACGAACCGCTGAAGCTACATGCATGAAATTTGGTGGAAATATGTAGAAATACTATAATTCTCTTGAGAAAGCGATGCGTCGTAATAGATCAACTTTAAGGGGGGGTCGCCATAGAGGGGAAATGAAGGTCGAAATTTTTTTTTCGTTTGGTATAGGCAAGTGGGGTATCGTAAGAAAGGTACCGTTAAGTACATTCCATTTGTGGAATTTTTTTCAAATTTGAAGAAAGGAGAAAAGAGGGAGAGAGGAAAATATGTGGTCCGAGTTTGTCCCCCCCCCTTGCATTTCGAGACCGTTATAGCTAGACATATGAAAATTTACAGAAAAGCGGCATTTCACTAGCATAGAAAACTAAAAATAATAGAATTTTTAAATCTCATCCAAAAAGGTTAATAATAGTACATTTCTATAGTTGCAGTTAGCACAACCCTGCACCCCTCAAGCAAACCCTAGGTCAAAAATAATAATGGTTAATGATAACCAACATCATAGGCAATATCTCTAAGTTTCATTACAATGACATGATATTTAATAATAGTACATTGACTTAAAGTTATGCATTTTGACACTATCCATACAAAAAATACACCTACCGGCCTCTCGCATAGATATGCGTGTACTACTTGCATGTTGTTTTTCGTAGTGCGAATTGCAGTTATTTAATGAACCAACTTTGGAAGGGTGAAGATTGGTGATTGGTGATCCTAACAATAACTATTCACACAGTTAATTTTTTAGGGTTTTGTGTCTTAAATCTTACAAAATCGGTCAAATACCTGTCTGTCCGTCTGTTCATAGAATATCTTACGAACGGCTGAAGCTGCACACATAATTCGGCGAGAATGTGTAGAAATGCTATAATTTGCTGGAGATAGCGTTGTGTTGTAATTGGCCAACTTTAAGAGGGGGGGTGGGGGGAGGGGGGGGGGGTCCACATAGAGGCGAAATTAAGGTAAATTTTTTTTTATCCACTGGTATAGCCAAGTGGGGTGTCGTGAGAAAGGTAATGTTGAGTACATTCCATTTTCGGCATTTTCTTGAGATTTGTAGAAAGGGGAACAGTGGAGGAGGAAAAAATATTAGACCGTAATTTGTCCCAGCCGCCCTGAATTTCGAAGCCGTTACACAAGTTTGCAATTTGCAATGTCGTCTTAATATGAATGGTTAAGCATTTCGAAGAGTGGGACAGTTTATCTCGTATACATACATATCTATCTACAGCTTCTCGTATTAAAACTATTACTTTGAGAGGTGACAGATGCAGTATTTTTGTGAATTGGCATGTAAGATACTATATCATGGGTAAAACATTTAATTATGGTGTTTTGATTCAGCTGAGGGGTACCAAGAAGAGCAGGGAGCCAATATTTAGATACCAAAATAAGCGCGTGCTACAAAACCCTCGAATTGCGGGCGTAGCCCTCTATATTCCGGTTTCATTTTTAGTTTTCACTTGAAAACAGTTTTTTGCAACTGTTGCGTTATTTTTTGCCCATCTCTAGTCCAGAACAGTGACTAAAGATTTTCGACGAATAAAGGGTTTTGTACGAATAAGACGCATTTGCCGATATTTACTGTTAAAAATTTTCCAGGATTTCGTTTTCATAATCAAAATACATATGAGTTTTTGCTATAAGAACGTTCACCCCACGTTCAGCAATTTACAATATAATCAGACACACAACGTGCAACAAAACATTTAAAAGCAAGATTTATTTTTGTTTGTGAAAAAAGCATTGATGCTTATTTGCTAAAATTAGCAGACCAAATTGCAATCAGGATTAAATTTAACATTGGCTAAGTTTGCATCTGTCGACTGAAATGCTTCTACACTTGAATGAAGGACTATGTACGAGTAGTGATTTTATATTATCTACAATATTATTCAAGTGGTATCTCAAACAAACGTAGAACTTATATAAAACGTATTTATCTGAAACGTGATTTAAATACATTACACAAGAAGAATAATAAAGAGCACCGAAACAAATCGTTTCCAGCAAAGTGCCAGATTTTTCTAAGTTTTAGGGTAGGCGGACCGAATAGAAAAATTAGACTGTAACTCATAGAGAATACCTATGGAGGAGCAATCCGCATATACTCAACACTAAACTATTTGAAGCAATTCCAGTCGTAAAAAGTAAACAGAGAGACGCACGCCCTCCACTGCGCAACACCCGCGCAGTCTATATAAAAGCACAGGAAGCACGTAAGATGTCATCCCCTCTCCTACTTTTCCAATTGGAACAATAACATTCCAGTCTGTCTCTCTGCCGCGGAACACCCGCCCGGTCCATATAGAGCAAAAGAGATGTCAAATTTCCATCCCACTTCCTACTTCCTCACTTGTGCCGAATTGCTTCGTTTCTCTCGCTCTTTTTCATTTTCTCACATACTCTCTCTTCAAAGCTGTAATTGCCTCCCGATGTGGTCAATTTATTGGCAGTTGAAGGTCTGACGGAAGCTTACCATTATCATTTTTTGCAGATTTTGAAATATGTACGTAATATGCAGGGTTTTAGCGGTTTTAGCAATATATTGTAATGCTTTGTTTGAGGATTAAAAGCGAATAATGTGACGTGTATAAGAATGACGAAATTTTCTTTGTAGTCGTTTTCTTAATTTGGTCAGTAGTAAATGACTATCCCCAAAGCAGTTCTGTTTCACCATGCCTATAATTTCAATGAGTTAAAAAAATTTACTATACGTTTCCATTTTTGTGCCATCGGAATCCTATATGCTAGGGCGAGTCAAGGTATTGAGCTATGATTTCTAATAAAAATTGTCGAAACTGAATCCGGTCAAGTCCATAAGAAGGTATTAAGTTGACCGTTGACAAAACAGTATCGATAAAATATGACAAATTGAGGTGACTTACTTGAATATGTCTTCACCTGTAGTGGTTCCATGCACACTATTCAAAGAAGCTAATTTCTCCGTCTCATCAAATTCAACATTCACCATTTGAGAAACAGGAGCAGCTATCAGCAATATCGGAAATTTATGCCTTTTCACCGAGAAGCAATGAACAAGCTAATAAGTCTTTGGAAATCCCGTTGAGGCCGTGCTCAGCCACAAAAGGGTCCTGGCCCGTAAAAGTACGAGGTAGCCCAGCCTATCAAATTGATTTACAGTTTTATTTACAGCACAGCGGCAGCAAGTTAAAAATGATGCCCTTTATTAGTAGAGGTATTTGGAGCTTTTTTCGTTTGACTTTTGAATTTAAGGGAAGACCCAGTACAGATTGACCTGATTGATGTTCCCTGGATATTGAAGGATCTTATCACTAGCTTCGGCAAGAGTATGTGAGACGCATGTCTGCACAGATAGAAATGCTAGTGCCACTGAATTAGAATCTCTCTGCTGCAGGACTCAATGGCATGAATCTAGTCTTAAATACGCCATATAAACATAGTGATTTAGATGAGTCCAATTTTTTACCAGCACCCATGATGTGGGCAGTGACTACCTATTCCGTGGCCACTGGATGATTTTTCTAACTGAGCGAATTGATTTAAATTTTATTCAAAAAAATTATGTTGTGTTAAAAAATACTTTTAATTACATATTTGTATAAATAAATATTGAATCGCGGGCCGGATAAGTGGCGGGCCGGATAAGTGGCGGGCCAGATAAGTGGCGGGCCGGAGTTTGCCGACCCCTGGTCTAGGGCAACAGTTCTCAAACTTTCCCCGGCCGCAGACACTTTCACAAAATACTTTGAACACTGTCAACCCCTAGTCATTTACTTTACTTTTAAGCATAGTAAAAAGGTCGGCTTTTCGAGCGAAACTGTCAAAAGTTTCGTTCGCACGAAACATTTTCGCTCTCTCAGTACAACATATTTCATTCCAAGAAAAATGTCTCCACATCGTTATGAGCGATTTTCACGCGAAAACAATTACTTTTCACTCTATTTCGCTTGAAAACAGGTCTTAGGGAGTAAGGAAGGAAGTTCAAATGTCGTGTAGAGCACCGCGGATATGTGCTGTGTTCAATTTCACACTGCTACTTTCTCGTGGGAGAGATAAGTGCAACATTTTTGCATGAAAAGGCTCGTATTGGCTTTAGATATCGAAATTTACATTTTATTTAAGTGTACAGTGCGTTCAGGATTTTAAACAATTCAATACTGTTTTAGAACAATTCAATAATTTATTGGGGAACGCTTACGTTTCCAATTTAAATAAAAAAGATCACGATTAGGGCAGATGAATCATAATTTTTTTTCGGTCAATTTCTCCTGTTAATTCAAGAGTTTTGAGGGTTCACAGTTGACAATTCACTGCTCGGTTATTGCCGTTGCGTTAACTACGAAGGAACGTTCAGAAATACGTTTCAGTTTTGGCATCTTGTGACTAACGATACCGCTATACTGCGCACCAACTTGATTGTCTATTTCAGTTTCATTGACTAGATAAAATCATATCGACCCCACATTCTGCGTCGAATATTTTATGGCGTTTTCAATCTTTTTTTTTTACTATTTTCTACTGTAGCTTATTGCAACTTTTATAGCAACTTTAGGATAAATCAGGACAGCCTGACCAACGATAACGATTGAATATTTCGTTTCTTTGTTTAGATAAAATAACACCGACCACACATTGAACAGGGAATAGCTCAGTGCGCTAAGGCGTTCTGTCAGTCTGATGTCTCATCACACCGGTTTCGCGAGCTCGAATCTTGTTGTGGCGGTTCTTCTTTCCCGACTTGTCGCATGCGGCTAAATGGGCAGGAGGTGCATGCTAGCAATATGCTAACGAAACGTCAAATAGACATGTTAGGAGTAGTTGACGCGCTACGTTCGACTAGAGGGGATAGGGCAAATATAGTATACACGTTGGGCGTCAAGTAATATCAGGCTTCTTTGACCATTTTTCCACTGTGAATTTTCGCTGATGTACGAGTATTGAAAAAGCCTCGGCGTACAATCGATCGCTCGACTGACGGATTCCAGTAAACTTGCTCCAAAATATCGTCAGATAAAAATTGATCGTCCGATCAGTGAAATTGCCAATGATAGCCACATTCTTAATTTGACGATCACTATATCGTCCGACCGATCTGGCGACGGATCGCAAAGTCTATGATAGTCACGTGGCCATGCATCTGCCAACTGATTGATGTGATCATGGATGATTGGCTGAAAAAAAAACACGGTGCAGAGAAAATGCCGTGAATTAAAGTGGCTTCGATGTATCGGACTGATGATGCGTTTGTGTTTAGTTTTTGTTTTTTTAGTGTTAACTTAAAAACAGCAATTCACCAATTTTTGTTATTAGTTTTGATTTAAACAACACAAGGCCTGGTAAATGTCTAGTTTTCTGGCAAAGTCCATCTTTTTCAGTTGTGGCGGATGGTTGTGGTTGTGTGAAGATAAATCGCCAATTTTGCGCGGTAAACTAAGTATCGAATTTAAGAAGCAGAGACATTTCGAAGGGAAATATCCTACATACATTTGTCCAATATGAACGTTTCTTATTAGTTAAATATGACCCAAAAATAGCCAAAACCGGCATTGAGTAATCATTCCATTGAATGCATTTTATACTTCTGTTTATCGTTTCTATTTTTTTTTGTGTGTTTTGAATTGAAATTGTTATGAGTTCTTTTCATTTTATCAGGAATTTAGACAGTTTTTTTCCTCAAAATCGAGATAAGGACAACATAGAAGCGATTGTATAAGAACCTATGGGAGTGGATTGATCCCTTTAATCCCCTGTCAATTCCCTGAATGCATGACACACCCCAGCTAGCTATTAATACTACCAGGTCCATTGTACTCGTACGCATTTAAAGTGCAATAGGCATGAATCACATACTACATACAAATTCGAAGAAAAAATTTCATTTTTAATGATAGAGCCTGGTATACAGTTCTCGGTGAAGTGAAAAGTGCTGCCAAGTCCATAAAAAAATTCCAAGCTGATTCACCGGTGAAAACATTTCGCGTGCATTTTGTACAAGAACAAATTTTCCCCAATGAATTTCACCCGGGCTGTGCACCAGGCATAACATGGCTTGATGATAAATGCTGTGCTTCCGTTCGTTTTTAAATTAAAGCTATAAAAATGTGATCTCTGATTTTTCTATACCTGACATTCGTAGTTCTATTTTGAATTGACAAGAGGTTAAAAATGAAAAATTCAATTTTTTCGTGTAATTTGTAAGCAATGGACCCAGAAGTACTTAGCCCCAGGATACATATCCCACCTGGTACTTAAGAGATTAATTTCAATTTTTCAGTCGATCGAGACTGAAATCATCGCTCGATTTTACTAGTATAAACGTAAAATTGGCGCGAAAGAAGGCTATACAATGTGTTTGTTGTTGGACTTATCGACTCATCACCGGCAGATGGATTTAACGTGGGATCAAATGGTCCGGTTCATGCACAAATTTAAATTCAGCCTGAGGTTCT
Organism: Chloromyia formosa; assembly: GCA_964017055.1. Taxonomy (NCBI): domain Eukaryota; kingdom Metazoa; phylum Arthropoda; class Insecta; order Diptera; family Stratiomyidae; genus Chloromyia; species Chloromyia formosa. Next base: position 31,744,877 of record OZ024815.1, on the reverse strand, counting down.
TGGCTACTAAATATGGCCTATGTTGTTTCAGGTATCTAGTGGATCCGCGAAAACGACTTCAAAATTAATAAAAAGTGTATTTGTACATACTTAAAACAAAAGAGTTTATCCAAACTGGAATGTCCTCTGATAACTATATGTCTTTACGAGTATATTCAAATTCCAATCATTCACATCAAACTGATTTATAACGTTTTATACGTAAGCTACTGTACTTGCAAAAGAATGATAGATTCCGCTAATATCATCTCGTCCTACCGCAAGTAGGTGCAATGTTTTTATACTCTTCACGAAATAGTGTTTATTAACTTTGTCATGACGTTTGCAACGCACAGAACGAAGCATCCCCGACCAAATAAAGTATATAACATTCTTGGCCAGTGTGACGAAATGAGTCGATTGAACTTTGTCCGTCACTCTGTCCGGTTCTATGCAAACTACTTTCTCAGTTTTGAGACTAACGAGCTGAAATTTTTTACAAAGCCTTCTTTCTATTGTATTACACGCTGTATAATCGTATACGTCGGAACCAACGGAATCGGTCCAAAAGTCTGTACTTGTGAGAAAAACTGTTTTGTTTGTAAAGATATCTTCACTAAATTTCAAATTAATCAATCATATTTACCGCAAACCCACATTCCTGAATTTGGTTGAAATTGGTACACTATTTCACATATCTCCCATAGACACAATGGAATCGGAACAAGTGTTACTGCTAATTGGGAAGTTGCAAACGCAGAATAAATCAAAATTATCGCCATCAAGTCTATTGGTAGTATCATACCTTCGGCAAACTAGCCGAAAAAATGTTTCCGGAATTACGTTTTTTTCTTTCTTAATTAGATAATTCTTGATACAAGTATTTTGACATATTTATGTAAAGGAAGCTATTACATAGGGGTCTTTCGTTTCCATCGTCGATCATCAATTTTTTGTTAAACTGTCGACCCTCTGAAAGTTCAAATCGACCCAAGGGGTCGATATCGACCACTTTGAGAACTCCTGGTCTAGGGCTAGACTAGAGTAGTGTTTCCATTTGACGTTTACATTTAGTATGTGAAATCAATGTCGGGCAAAATCTATGATATCTAGGAAGGACTTGATTTAGAGTAGGAAGGTAGGTAGGTGCAGCGGTTGCCGTGATTAATCACAGCACACATAAACCACTTATGGTCCCCGTTGTGATACCACCAGGATGCTGCACCTTACTCTAAATCCTAGGTACTTAACCGGCTGACGGTGGCAATAAAGCATACTCGCCGATAGGACAGTGCCCAGTAATAACCCCCACCACCCTACCAATGTACTTCCTGCTCAATGAGAGCCGTATGGCAGAACGATTGGGCTCCAGCCTGGGTCATCATCCTCATAGTTTGGCAAGTACAACCGGCAAGCCATCTTATATTAGCCCTACTGACCGCAGTGGCCTTTACACATTGTTATAGGCGGTTTAATGTGGTTGAGATTCATATCAGTGGCGCCGATTGTCCCTTGACAGGTCGGCTCATCAGCCTTGCAATGTGAAGCCACTGTGGCCTGGAATCTAACAAACAATTTTTTTGCTAATTTCCCTGAGGATCGAGTGACAATTCTCAACAGTTTTTGATGTAGCAATGACAGATTCAAGCGAACCGCGGCAGCTTGACTATCTGCATAAATAGTAATGTCCCTGGAGAGTTACCACATGCCTCCCCAACCCAGACAGAGCTTCCGAGATTGCCGAAATCTCCGCTTGAAAAACGCTGCAGTAGTCAAGAAGATGGACCGATAAGTGGTGAGAATTACTCAGTTCCTCCGAGTAAATGACCGCACCCACTCCTACGTCGGTTTTCAAGCCATCCGTGTAGATGGCCGAGAAGTCGGGAATAATTGAGGTGTTGTCCACCCATTGATCCCTGAAGGGAATCAGGCTGATGTGGTTGCTGCCAAAAATAAATTCCGGAGAGATGTAATCGGTTTTCGCTGAGAGATCCAGACCTCAGCGCGCGCCACTGACCATTTTCGCGAAGGCGAAGAGGCGTGTTGGTTGCCAAATTTTCCCCAAAAATGTCCACCGGAAGCAAGTTGGGCAAAATGTCCAAGCCAGCCGACGGAGTAGTCCTCAAAGCTCCCGTAGCGGCAATCGCAGCAAGTCTTTGCACTTTTTACCGTAGGTAATATTGATCGAAATTAAAGTTTTAAAAAACCTACATCTCGTATTGTGAAACGTTAGACACTTCAGACTGCCCAAGATTGTTGAACACTACCCGCTTGTCTCGCTTCTTTTTTTGCAAAACGTTAAAAATATGGGTTGTAAATTAAATAAAAACGAAACCAAAGCGTGGATACCCGAGTAGGTCTATGCAGATCTAGTGGTGATACCAAAACTAAAAATTGCCAACGGTCGTATGCATTACAAGTGTGTTTCCTATATGGTCAGTTTGAACGGTAGTTAGCCGATGAAGAAACCTTTGTAGGTGGTGTCATTTTGAGTCGAGTTAGCTCTTTTTACCACAACTACATAAAGGTCTCATTTGAAGTCCGCATGCCAACTCACTGGATGATTTTGTTCAAGAGTTATGAGTTCATATGATGGGAAAATATATAGTGAATCACTAGATAAGGCCAATTTGTTTGCTCAAATCTTCGGTTCAAACTCTTGCCTACCGCTCACTACTCAAAATCCACCGGCCATACCATTATGCGATTCACACCAGAGGCTTACATTTCAAAGCTCGATGTATCAAAATCGGCTGGGCCTGAAGGCATCTCCCCTTTAGTTCTCAGATACTGCGCTTTCTCATTAGCGAGACCTCTCAGAAAACTATTCTATCTATTCTATTCTACAGGGGTATTTCCTTTACCATGGAAGCTAGCTAACCAATCCCCCAAAAAGCTGAAGCATTTGATCCCTCTAACTATTGACATATATTATATTGACTTCAATCTTGTCAAAAATCTTTGAAATCCTGGTTAGCAACCAACTTATGATCTCTCTCAATTCACACCATATCATCATCAGCGGTCGACAATACGGTTTTCGTTCTTTGCGCTCCACCGCGGACTTATGACATATCTCAAGATGGAATCGCTGTATTCATCAATTTGGTGGAACTAAAATCAAGTCCTGTTGGAAACTGTAAGATAGTTTGGTTAATAAAGACGTTGATGGAAAACATGTTGCTTCAAGAAACAACTTAAGGTTGGCTGTTGAAGCGGTTTTTTCGCCACACTTCAACGAATAAAGAAACACGTACCACACCCTGGCGCACTGACCCATTATTTTCTGTTCGTGATCCTGTAGTTGCAACGGAAATTTCAGTTAACGCTGAATTGTGATATTTGTCTATTTATGTGTATTTAATGATTTAGTTTTATGTCTACCGTCCGGTTAGATTTCAAGATAGACAATATCAAAGCCCACTTATTTCCAAAGACCAGTGACCGTTTCACTTCGGCCCGCGAGCATGAACACATCCACGATTCTGTTTTTCCGTGCAACGGAAGTTTAGGTTTCATCTTGCCAATTCAAATTGCCAAAATGGACTTAATGTTCCATGCAATTCTCTGTAAGCCATTTAATGTCAATGCTGATGATTCATAATTTAATTAAAAAATAATAATAAGAAGAACAACGAAAAACTTTGTCTTGGAGTCCATATACGAGTATGTTAACAAATAATAATAAACGAATTTAACGATTTTCACCACCCCTTCCCATTTCTCTGAATCGACAAAAATCTTAATCTAATCTTGATTTCATGGAGAATCGCGTGATGAAGAGTATATGGAGCAATTTGTGTTGATAAAAATGCAAGTTCAAAGATGGCTCTAAGGCTGGCCATATACGTTCCGGTATGCCGGAGAGGTTTGCGTTTGCGGTCACCTGTGCGGGTCTGGACGCCTGCGCCGCTATACAACCGAGTATGTATTGAGAAAACGCGAAATGTTACCCTAGAACATACAGTACATGGAATGAGCTTGTTCTGTATGTCTCCGGCTCCAACATTTGGCGAATAAGTCGAGCCTACTCAGTTATTGTTTGATATTGACATATGTTGACTGTTCTGTCGAATTGTGCATAAACAAAGGTCAATTCTTGTAAAATTATCGACAGCTGGCGTTCCGGTGCTGACATCATTTTGACTGCACTGTCGAATTATGCCTACACAAACGTCAATTCTTGTCAATATTTAAATTTCATAATTATTAAACGGCCTACTGAGTTAGCTGACTGTTGACAACCTGTCGACTTAGTACCTTAGAGCATAGAGGCATGGAATGAGCTTGTCCTGTAGGTCTCTGGCTCCAACATTTGGCGAATAAGTCGACAGCCAGCCTACTCGGTTGTTGTTTGTTATTGACATATGTTGACTGTTCTGTCGAATTGTGCATGAATAAAGGTCAATTCTTGTCAGATTATCGACAGTCAGCCTACTCAGTTGGCGTTTCGCTATTGACATAATGTTGACCGTCTGTCGAATAGTGCACAGACAAACGTCAATTCTTGTCAATATTTGAATTTCATAGTTAATAAACGGTCTACTGAGTTAGCTGACTGTCGACCACATGTCGACTTAGTACCCAGATTTTGGAGCCACTGTTTCTATGGAGACATACAGGACAAGCTCATTCCATGCCTCTTTGTTCTAAGCTTAGTACCCAGATATTGGAGCCACTGTATCTATGGAGATATACAGGACAAGCTTATTCCATGTATGTATGTTCTAAGCATGTTACTTTTCACTCCTACATGCCACTACGTAAATAAATTTATTTAAATTATATATTCAGTTCAATGCAATTAATTTTTCTCATTATCAGTAATTATAAAGTTCGTGGAGATACACAACAGCTGGTTGGGAGTTGAGGCTTCTTAAAATTAACCTACGCAACTCATGAAATATACTTAAATTATAAAATTTGGGTATTGATGTTGAATGGGTTGTAGAGGAAAAATTCGGAAACCTCATTGTATTTCAATTATTATTTCTATTTAAATCGAAGAAAATTATCTTATTGAATTTATTCTGTACTATTTTAAACTTTTATTTTCTACTTTTTTAGGCAGTGTAAAATGCCATTTTCAGATTTTTATTCCCCATCAGTTGTTTTTCAACTTCTAACTTCGATTTAGAAAATCGAAGGGATCGATAATTTGATTCGTTAATTCAATTAGGAAATACAATTAAGAACGGCTACCAACCCAGGACTAGCCTTTGTAAGGACAAGGATGGAAACATCATCAGCGACACCGATGGTATTAACAAACGGTGGGCCTCTTTTTTTGAAGAGCTTCTAAACCGACCATCTAACATCCTCACACAGGAAGCTCTCGATGATATTGTTGATCTAGGCCCACCCATTCAACCCCTGACAGTAGAGGAAGTTGATCTCGCGTTGCGGTCACTAAAACGAAATAAAGCGCCGGGCGCTGACGAGATTCCAGCTGAACTGCTAAGATTCGGTGGAACGAGTCTAGTTGATGCCATACATCAATTACTCCTGCGAGTGTGGGAGAACGAGGAGATCCCAGACGATTGGCGCAGAAGCATCATCTGTCCAATTCATAAAAAGGGAGATAAACTGCGGTGTGAGAATTACAGGGGCATCTCACTAGTTTGTACGTCCTATAAAATTTTGACGAAAATTCTGGAAAATAGAATAAAACCGTACGCAGAACGAGTCATTGGCGAATATCAAAGCGGTTTCAGACCTGGTCGCTCCACAACCGATCAGCTCTTCTCAGTCAAACTGATACTCCAGAGGTGCTGGGAATACAACGTAAACGTATACCAAATCTTTGTCGACTTCAAGCAGGCATACGACAGTATCGATCGTGGAGTACTGTACAACATCATGCTGCAATTTGGTATACCAGCAAAATTAGTGCGACTGACAAAGATGACGATGACCAACTCCGTCTCACAAGTCAGGATCCAGAATAGACTTACTGATCTATTTGAAACACGCACTGGTTTGAAACAGGGCGATGGACTGGCACCGACGCTCTTCAACCTAGCACTGGAATACGTTATTCGGGCCATGAATATGGACAACAGCAAGACGCTACTCATCAAGTCGACACAATTAGCAGCGTACGCCGACGACATCAACATCATGTCCCGAAGATTGGCTGACGCAGAAGAACTTCTGCATACGCTCGATACCGCTGCAAAGGAAGTTGGATTACGTATTAACGAGGGTAAAACTAAAATAATGATGCAATCGGTGACAAGGACACCTGCACAACCGAGCATCAACGTGGGGGACCTCAACATCGAGTTCGTGAACAACTTCATCTACCTGGGTTGCAACCTGTCAAGGGACGCCAACGAAACTGACGAAATCAAGCGACGGATACAGTTAGCTAATAAGACTTTTTTCTCGGTTCTCCCCATAATGAAATCGAAACATGTGCACAGAAACACGAAGCTCCGCGTGTACAAAACCATTATACGACCAGTGCTATGCTATGGCTGCGAAGCATGGACCCTAACTCAAGCCTCCGAAAACATGCTAGACACTTTCGAACGTAAGGTTCTACGGCGAATTTTCGGGGCTGTTTGCGATCGAGATGGATGGCGCATCCGGTACAACCATGAGTTGTATGAAATGTACGATGAGCTGCAAGTCTCGAAAGTCGTCTAACTACAACGACTTCAATGGGCAGGGCATGTACAAAGAATGGACGATGATCGCATGCCTAAGAGAGTAATGAATGCAGAACGAGTCGACGGAGCGAGACTGCGAGGACGACCGAGATCTCGTTGGGAGAGCTCAGTAGGTGTGGACGCCGCGCAGCTGCTGGGCTCCCAAAATTGGAAGACGCGGTCACATGACCGAGATAATTGGAGGATGATCCAGGCGGCCAAGGCCCGACGTCGGGCTGTCGCGCCACGATGATGATGATGAATTAGGAAAGTCATTATTTTTATTCGAAAAAGCTTATTTTCATTCGGAAGGTCCTTAATGTGATTGGGGAAATCAATAATTCAATTCGGCATGGAAATTTTAAATATCATTTGAAACGTCTTTAATATATTTTGGAAGGTCGCTAATTTGGGGGATTGCTTGTATACTTGTATACTATGATATCTTCTTATCACACAGAGTGTTTAGTGTTTGTTTTATTAATTTTGGATCGATATAAAAACAATTCGGAATATATACATACCTGGATGACATGGTTGCAGCTGCTTTTGGCGGCGCCGAAGAAGACGATGTTAAGGTGGTCTCCAATGTCAAAATTTGCCTCACTTAAAAAAAAACACGATATTAATACACTTATTATATGTACATATATATAATATATGTTGTGGGTCATATACAATATATTATATTATATTTTTGTCACAAATTATCGTTTAATTTCTTCCAAAAGCACCAAACTTTTCTCGGAAATGATAAGAGGTAAATGAAGGGCAGTTTCAAAATATGTATGTATAAATTAAAATTTAGAACTTGGCAATGTTCAACAACGAATAGAAGATTATTGCACCTTATGTATGCACTTGCAAGCAGTGATTGTGTAATGCAATGAACTGTAGGCTTTTAATTTATGCGGTTGTAAAGCCTTTTGGCTCGAACGAACTGAACTTGTGGACTCACACCGATCACACCGACTATCGATAAAGTTACAACACGGTTTGCTGATTTGTAAAAAATAGTATTAATTCGCGAAGCCGGAGATATGAATAGCGCGGTCAGACTGACGACACTGCTAACACCGAATGTATCTTCAGATCAACTCAATACCTGCGGCTTTTGTGAAATTCTTATAGAAAATATCTTCTTCTGACAAGACCAACGTTCTCTCGGTACGAATACAATGTTAATATCGTTTCTCTGTGGACAGTGAAAACGCGAATCAGCAGCTGTAGTGCTTACTGTTTAGTGTGTTGGCAGTTTGTCACTCTGAAGCGCAGCACAACATAATGTGAGAATATACAGAAAAAAGTATGTGACCTAGCAAGCATTCACTCAGTCGATACACTCGAGACTCGACATTCGCACAGATACGAGTATATTTCAGATATGGACTACTACAGTGCGTTTTTTGTACAACGGGTTAGGGTAGGATAGCTCGTGGAGCAAAAAACGATCGCGAGCAGCTATCCGGGTTAAATTGTTCCATGTCACCTTGTCTACCCTGATTGGCTTCAAAATTGACAGCTGTTTTTTGTAGAATTCGTTCGTTTCTGCTGCTGTGATAAGCAATTGTGAATACGGCCGCCTAAATTACAAATAAATTGAATGCATCATCGTCGGAACTTGACACCAATTGTCAAATTACCACAGACTGTCGAACTCGAACACGAACCTGGTACAAATGTCCTCTGACACACACACACTTCACATAGATGTGAAGAAAACCGGTCCACTTGTACTAGGTTCGTGTTCGACAGGCCGTGGTGACACTTACAATATGCGCGTTTTTGGTATTGTACAATCTATCGAGTGCAGGCTACCCACGCCACTGAGCCGTACAAGTTTAAGTTGTTGTAATATATGAAGATACCCTAACCAGCACCGGTTAGATGTTAAAAAAAACACCTAAAGAGTCGTTTAACACCTCAGGGGGTACGTTGTAGTTCGGAAGGGGATTCCACAGGTGTGTGACCGCGTCAATGGATCATTTTCGATAGAGCTTTCGTTCACTCTCCTGTTTCCACACAAAGCAAGTGTAGTGAGCTGCAATCCGGCAACCGGTTTTTAATAAGACACTTCCTCATGAACCATCTGATTGCGGACGAAGAAATCATTTAAGTTCAAGATGCCCCGAATATGCTGTACAAATCATGCTACGAGCAGTCTGCTGAAGACAGAGCATTCGAATATCTCGCTTCCTAACTTTACTTATAGAGAATGCGCTTGAGCTTCGTCTAACATCTGGTTGGGAAAATTGTTCAATGCCAATTCCCACTTCCTACTTAGTAGCCGCGTAACGATAGCTAATGTGGCTGTTACGATATATTGATATGACGCTTATCATATTGAACCAGATAAGAAAAGAGTTTACGTACGAGTGGACTTTCAGTTTCTCATGCAAACAATAGGCAAAATTCGTGATTTCGTGAAAACGCCCGGCAAATACTGTAGAACTTTGAACACATCGTTTACCGGTGGTATTCCATGCAGTGCCGGCAAATATGGTAAGATTGTCATTGCACTATAAGCTGGCATTTATTGCAAATTATGTTCACAGAGTTATTATTTGATTAAAATTAGAATAAAACCAGGCCGAAGCGAAGCTTCGGCCCGGCGTCCGAAGCGTATATACCCTAGACTTGTACAGACCTAGTGGTGATACCGAAAGTACCAATTGGAAACGACCATTTGCATTAAAAGTGAGTTTCCTATACGGCCAGTTTATAGGGGAGGTTGGCACCCATTCAGGAGGACCTTGACCATTCTCAAACTCAATGAACTAACACATTCTACAAATATTTGTCGAATTTTTCAAGTCGCTAGCTTTATTCTATAGAAAGTTATTGCTTATTTGAAGTTTCACTTGTAGGGGAGGTAGGGGCTCCTTGGGTCGGATCTTGCCCATCATTATCACACATCACTAATTAGATCACCCTACAAACATTTAAAAAAAATTCAAGTCTCTAGCTTCACCCTATCGAAAGTTATCGCTTATTTGAAGTTCATTTATAGGGGAAGTAGGGGTTTCGTTAGTCGAATTTTACGTATTTTCAATATCAGCCAACTGGATCCCGCTGCAAACATTTGGCCAAAATTTCAAGTCGCTAGCTTTATTTTGTCGTAAGTTATCGCTTATTTTAAGTTTCATTTCTAGGGGAGGTAGGGGTTCCTTGGGTCGGATCTTACACATTTTCAATAACAACTAACTAGATCTTACTACCAACATTCTGCCAAATTTTCAACTCGCTAGTGTCATTCTATCGAAAGTTATCGTAATTAAAATAATATTTAATTTTTGGAATTTTGTAGGGGAGGTAGGCGTTCCTTTGATCTGATTATGCCCAACTTACTAAAACTCAAGCAACTTCTTTCCTCAGGGTTACATGCCAAAAATCAGGTGTCTACGTCAATTGGTTCAAGAGTTATAGACAAAAAACCAGAAAAGTAGGGTAGTACGGGGCTCTTTGTAAGAAAATTACCGTTAGTTTTCAACTGATCGATTTTATTATCCCAGGAGAGTATAAGAATACCCTCACTAGTAATATACCAAAGCTAGAGCTTTTCATGATTTTTTAATCGGGAGTTATAGATACATTTAAATATTTTACATATGTAGGGGAGGTAGGCGTTCTCTTGGCCAGATTATGCCCAATTTCAATACCATCCAACTAGATCATACTACCAACATTTGACCAAAATTTCATGGCCCTAGCTTCATTCTATCGAAAGTTATCGTGCGAACGGACAGACAGACGGACAGACAGACAGACAGACAGACAGACAGACAGACAGACAGACAGACAGACAGACGGACAGACAGACAGACAGACAGACAGACAGACAGACATGGCTAAATCGAATCAGGAGGTGACCCTGATCATTTATATATATACATTGCTATACCTCCGGAGCCTCCTTTAAGGTGTTACATATTTCCGTCGTGACAAAAACAATATACCCTATACTAAAAGTCTAGGGTATAAAGAATGTTATGATGATGTATGTAAAATATGTTCGTACTGCCTAAAGCGGGAATTCTCGTATAGACCGATGTCCAGTATACTGGACATTATCCTTGATGAGCAAATAGTATAAATTTAAGATAAAAAAGCTAACTATAGAAATCATATTCCGTTGCAGTCAAAGATGCTCTTGGGCTATAGTTACCAACCATCAAAACCATGCCGGAACTTAACCTGTTAACCTGCTCTGCTCTTCATGGCTGTTAAAAAAACCCGATTATTGAACTTATTCAAAATCAAAATCCATATCATATCAAATGCATGTTCTTACCCTATATGAGTCAGATATAATCGTTTTTAGGGTTTTGTATAAAAACAAAACCCTTATGAAATCGGTCATGCGTCCGTCTGTCCGTCTGTCTGTCCGTCTGTCCATGAAATATCTCACGAACCGCTGAAGCTACATGCATGAAATTTGGTGGAAATATGTAGAAATACTATAATTCTCTGGAGAAAGCGATGCGTCGTAATAGGTCAACTTTAAGGGGGGGGGGGGGGGGGGGGGTGGGTCGCCATAGAGGGGAAATGAAGGTCGAAATTTTTTTTTCGTTTGGTATAGGCAAGTGGGGTATCGTAAGAAAGGTACCGTTGAGTACATTCCATTTCTGGAATTTTTTTCAAATTTGAAGAAAGGGGAAAAGAGGGAGAGGGGAAAATATGTGGTCCGAGTTTGTCCCCCCCCCCCCCCCCCCCCCCTTGCATTTTGAGACCGTTATAGCTAGACATATGAAAATTTACAGAAAAGCGGCATTTTACTAGCATAGAAAAACGAAAATAATAGAATTTTGAAATCTCATCCAAAAAGGTTAATAATAGTACATTTCTATAGTTGCAGTTAGCACACCCCTCAAGCACACCCTAGGTCAAAAATATTGATGGCTGATGGTAACCAACATCATAGGCAATAATACCTCTAAGTTTCATTACAATGACATGATATTTAATAATATTACATTGACTTAAAGTTATGCATTTTGACACTATCCATACAAAAAATACACCTACCGGCCTCACGCATAGATATGCGTGTACTACTTACATGTTGTTTTTCGTAGTGCGAATTGCAGTTATTTAATGAACTAACTTTGGAAGGGTGAAGATTGGTGATTGGTGATCCTAACAATAACTATTCACACAGTTAATTTTTTTAGGGTTTTGTGTCTTAAATCTTACAAAATCGGTCAAATACCTGTCTGTCCGTCTGTTCATAGAATATATTACGAACGGCTGAAGCTGAACACATAATTCGGCGAGAATGTGTAGAAATGCTATAATTTGCTGGAGATAGCGTTGTGTTGTAATTGGCCAACTTTAAGAGGCGGGGGGTCCACATAGAGCCGAAATTAAGGTAAATTTTTTTTATCCACTGGTACAGCCAAGTGGGGTGTCGTGAGAAAGGTAATGTTGAGTATATTCCATTTTTGGCATTTTCTTGAGATTTATAGAAAGGGGAACAGTGGAGGAGGAAAAAATATTAGACTGTAATTTGTCCCAGCCGCCCTGAATTTCGAAGCCGTTACACAAGTTTGCAATTTGCAATGTCGTCTTAATATGAATGGTTAAGCATCTCGAAGAGTGGGACAGTTTATCTCGTATACATACATATCTATCTACAGCTTCTCATATTAAAACTATTACTTTGAGAGGTGACAGATGCAGTCTTTTTGTGAATTGGCATGTAAGATACTATATCATGGGTAAAACATTTAATTATGGTGTTTTTATTCAGCTGAGGGGTACCAAGAAGAACAGGGAGCCAGTATTTACATGCCAAAATAAGCGCTTGCTACAAAACCCTCGAATTGCGGGCGTAGCCCTCTATATTCCGGTTTCATTTTTTTGTGCAATGAATTCGCCTAAACTACACTCGACCTGGATAATTGCAACAGAACGCGCCTAACGTAATCAAATCAAACACTATTTGCCGTGCAATTCGTGAAATGACGGGTTTCGCTAGAAGCCTACGAGACATATTATAATGACGGTGGTAGGCGACTAAAGTAACTATAACAACGGAAGACTCTATTAAGGAACACATTGCGGAATTGATATATTGTACTAATTGCATTAGGCATGATGGAAAGAGGTAATCTCACAGAATGAATATAACATCCATATATGTGTATTTTGTGCACATTCATTATTCCCAATCGAAATGGGATACGTACTTGATAGAATAGACGTGTTTTTTTCCTACCAGAACATTACCGAACTAAAATAAGCAGATAAAAACGCCCCTCCAATACATATTTCAGGCACAAATAGCGAAAAGCGATCGTCACTCGATTTCTTCGTTTAAAAAATCAAACACTTTTTTAGCTATGACACATAGGGAAGGAGCTTCTATAGGCATATATAGTATGTATATCGCACATGAGGATTATTGAATATTGTGTTTTAAAAAGTCTTGACAGCCGTTAATCCCCCGGGTCATGAGAACCCATGCGATATTAGCCCGGCAGTCCACTGCTGGCTCGTGGATTTTGAACGAATCGAATATCGAAATTGGATCGCGGAGCGGAGTTCAAGTTTATGAACACCACACAATGTTGCTAGCATGTACCTCCTGCCCATTTAGTCGCGGTTTACTGTTACGCCCCACACCACGGGGGGAAGACAACACCGAGACTACGCTAAAATGAATAATACAATAATAATCTTATTCCATAACGATGGCACAACATAACTATGGGAAATTGCAGTTTTTTTTTCATCTCATTTGCTGAAAATACATCGTATCGTACACAAAGGATTAGGGCGCAGTGTGTTGAGGCATCAGTCTCATGTTTGACTACCGGCGTTTCGGGTTCGAATCCCGTACACGACGACGTTCGTGGCCATGGATGTGCAGGAGGTGCATGCTGGCAACTGCATTCTCCGAAACCAGTTTATGTCAACGAAACGTCAACTGGGCCACATGGAACAGTTGACGCGCTATGCCCCACAAGGGGTTAGGGCAATTGAGTATACAAAGGATAAAATGGCGATATATTGCATCGCAATTCGTTCGCCTATAGCATTGGTTCTTAAAGACTAGGTCGCGATCCCCTGGGAGTCGCGAAGACGTTTTCAAAAATTCAAAATTAAACGAAAAATTCAATTCGGTTTTATAGTAACAATAAAAAAAATATTTCAACTATTTAAAACGTGTGTCTGTTTTCGTTTGCCAGAAATTAATTTATCCAATTATGATTCAGTTATTTTCTATTTCGAAGCAACTTCTGGATTTGATATTAATGACAGACTTCGACGAAAGACATTTTTCTCATAGTACCATAGTCAAAATACGCTCAATTATCAATCAAATGATTGATTTTTTTCTTTTCTTAACAGATGTTCGGGGAACATTATACCACAAGTACTCGAGAATTTTAACGACATTAAGACAGAAACTCTTTTGGTTTTTTGGCAAGCATATTGAAAACGGCTAATTCTGGTAAAAAACTTTCTTCGACAAAATCAAGGGTCATTATAAGTTCTATGAAAAAAAGGTTCGCATAACTCTTTCTGTGCCATTAATACTCACTCAGTGAGTTAATTACGTGCTTCCACACCATCTACACCTACACGGTCGAGTTTTCAAGTAAAAATCACGCCTCACAGCTTGCACTAGTAGAATTCTCACACTTTCGTGGTCGTCTTGCATGCGGATAGCTGCAAAGATGCAATACATCATGAATGCTTCTATCCGTACGAAACCACTAAGAAATTAAAACAGAGGGAATCCAATTATAAATCCGATTGTAAAAAGTGTCGCTGAGGGGCTTGAACCTCAGACGACCGTATTTCGAGTAGAAAAAACTCCCGATGCGTTGTGGAGCTAAGCTACAGACGCATACGTTTAGGCATCAGTCTCGGCGTGTTGAGGCATCAGTCTCAGTGTGTTGAGGCATCAGTCTCGGTGTTTCGAGGCATCAGTCTCATGTTTGACTACCGGCGTTTCGGGTTCGAATCCCGTCCACGATGACGTTCGTGGCCATGGATGTGCAGGAGGTGCATGCTATGGCAGCTGCATTCTCCGAAACCAATTTATGCCAACGAAACGTCAACTGGGCTACATGGAACAGTTGACGCGCTATGCCCCACAAGGGGCAATTGAGTAAAACTAGCTCAAGCATATTATTGCTCAAGCATAAAACAATTTTCCAATATTTCCCGAAACAAAGTGGCGAATTCTTTGTGTTTTATGGGGAAGTGGCAAATTTTGATTTTGTGTGGCAGGTTACGGGTTTTGACGACAATCACAAAAACAAGTTATATTTTGGTAATGGTGAAAGATGCGCGAATTTAATTCGTCCCATTATTCCTCAAACTAAGTGTGGTATAGCCCCTATCAGTATTGCCCACCTAACGCGGGACATCCTGTGTGATCTTGATCAACAATAATAAGCTCAACCGAGTTCTTTAGCTCAATGAGGCTGTCTACACCAGGCACAATTGTTCCAGGCACAAAACCGGTTATGTGCCTGTCTACACGAAGCACATCGAAACGAGAACAACTTGTATACATATAGGGCTTTTTCAATGTATTGATTTTATGCTATATTGTGGAAGGATGCGAAAAGTGCGTGTATTGGTTGGGAACAATTGTTGTGCTTGAAATTTTCGAGCACAAGTTTTGTTCCCTTCCTATACCTTTCCCTTCATGCATCTCGCCTACAAAAACCGGTTTTGTGCCGGAACAATTGTGCCTGGTGTAGACACCCTCAGTGGGTACAGCTGAGTGAGCTCAAAATCCCCTTATATTGAAAATACTACTGCCTTGAGTAGGAATATCTACAGAGCGAATTGCCGAGCGAAGTTTATGATCAACTACTTATCTTTCAACTCCAGGTGTGAAACAATACGAGAACTGTATAATTAACGGTGTGTCGTTTTGTATGGAAATTGATCTTGATCCGGTGAAAGAAACACAGCTAAAGATACGCTGTAGACACCACATAAATTGTATGGTGACAACCAGCGTTGCCAATTTAGCCGTTTTCCGGCTAAATTTAGCCGGAAATCACTTTTTTTAGCCGGCACAAAAATCAAAAACCGGCCAGCTGGATTTTTAGCCGGATTTAATTTTCCACGGCCGATTTTCCTGCCCAAGGTTATTCTTTATGCATGTTCGGACAATTCACGTTTTTATACCCTTCACGGATGTGATAGGGTATATTAACTTTGTCATGAGTTTGCAACGCACAGAAGGAAGCATCTCCGACCATATAAACTATATATATTCTTGGTCAGTATAATGAGACGAGTCAATTAAGCTTTGTCCGTCTGTCTGTCTGTCCGTCTGTCCTTCTGTTTCTATGCAAACTAGTCCCTCAGTTTTAAAGCTATCGAGCTAAAATTTTGTACAGAGCCTTCTTTCTTTTGCACGCAGTATATATGTCGGAACCAACGGAATCGTACCACTACGTCATATAGCTGCCATAGGAACGACCCGTCCAAAAATTCGTCTTTGTGAGAAAAACTTTTTTATTTCTAAAGATATTGTTTTCAAAATTCACAATAATCAATAGTATCTTTAGTAAAATCATATTTCAGAATTTGGTTAAAATCGGACTACTCTATCATATAGCTGTCATAAGAACGACCGTCCCAAAAGCAAATTTTTGTCAGAAAAACTTTTTTTATTTCTGAAGATATCTTTACGAAATTGCATATTATTCAATCGTATTGACTGCTTAGCCACGTTCCTAAATTTTGTTGAAATCGGCCCACTATTTCACATACCTCTTATAGGAACAGTGAAATCGGAACAAGTTTTACTACTACTTTCAAAAAGGCAAATGCACCACAAAACACAACGAAGGTATGATACCCTAGCTTGTTTCTTTTGAAATATATTATATTTAAATATTATTGGTTTTAAACTTTACTTTTAAAACATGGAATTAGGTGTTTTCGGTGGGGCTACTTCTCCAGCAGTTTTTTAGCCGTTTCCAAATAGGAAATTTTTCCGGCCGGGTTTTTAGCCGTTTTTAGAAAAATATTTCCGGCTTTACCGGCTAAATTTAGCCGTTTTGATAATAAGATTTTGGCAACACTGGTGACAACTACTTTAATAATATTTAATTCATTCATTTATTCCATGTAGCAAGCTCGAAAATTATCTCTAAAATAAGCACATAATTTTTTTAAATACATACATACATACATATGTACGTAGTGCACATTCTCTGGACATGTAGTTGTCTGTGGGGGCTCGACTGTTTC
This sequence comes from Chloromyia formosa, assembly GCA_964017055.1. Lineage (NCBI taxonomy): Eukaryota > Metazoa > Arthropoda > Insecta > Diptera > Stratiomyidae > Chloromyia > Chloromyia formosa. The sequence goes on along the minus strand of OZ024815.1, from coordinate 31,728,015 downwards.
GTCAGCCAATTACACTACGTAGACGTTCTCTCATTGCGAAATGCTGTCTGGTTTATCAACTTCAAGTTTTCAATTTTCTTTTCTATGGAAATCGTTGACACACGTTTCGCATGTATCATACTGTTTATCTTAGCACATGCGAAATGTGTAGAGGCTTTATTTCAAGGTGACCTTCAATGAAACACACTTCTAATAGATGTAGTTACAAAAAGTTACTACATATTACTGATTATGTAGATATAGGTATATGCATACAGGGGGCCCCAAAATTGGCGGATACGGACTGCACCTCATACAATTCTGAGGATAACACATTCGGAACATTTTTTTCGATCTGAACCTTTGAGCCGCTACAACCATTTTAATTTTTGGAAAAAATGATCCACCTCTCTTCACTGAAAATGCAATCACTCAAATACTGTGCAAGGTAAAACTAATAATTGTATTAAAAATTGTGTGATACTTCATCGCGCTTCCGGAAATTTTGGGACATCCTGTATAAATATACATACTTTTAACTATAGGAGAAGATTTTTTTTGCCGTAATTCAGATATGTACAAGTTCCAATACTTGGGGCTTTTCCCGATGTTGTTGCGGTCTTTATTTTTTAGTTATAGATTCATCTTACATTACCATTTTTAAATACATATATACATCTGCCAGTTCATGTTATGATGGGGTGCATAATTGAGCTTGGTTTCTGTTGCGGTTGGAGCTAAAGGAGGCTCGTCTTGCATGATATTTGATGATGATACTACAATGATACATACTTGAAAACGACCTTAATTTATAGGTCAGTGAAATAAAATTCTATTAGAAAATATTAGGGAAAGTTCTGGAAATAGTTTTAATCCCTTCAACAGACAGATCTTAAGTACATGGAAACTGAATTTGAACGGTCACAAAAGGTGAGCTTAACTTTAAGCGGGAAGAAATCTGTGAAATTTGAGGCCGTTATTTTGATATTTTCGTTACAACTTCTAAATGGTGCCTCGGATCGAAAAATGAAAAAAAGAGCGTTGAATTCTGCGTCTACTGCACTGTCAGAATTCGTTTCACTAGTTTAGTCAAAATCGATAGTAGATAAACGACATTTTTTCAGGCTTAGAAGAAAAATCACACTTCATCACGTTTCGAGCTCACAGATCTTTGAAATGGATGCTCCAAATGAAAAAAACTTGCAAATAAAAGTTGAAGATAATTTGATTTCAGTCCTAACGTGACATTATGTATGTTTATCTCAAACGAAAACATGTTTGCAATCAGATTTAATTGGCGATTTTTTTTTTAATTTCTGTCCCTTTATGGATTGCAAAATCCCGCATAAAATTAACCTAAAAAAATTATAAAAAAACAAAACAACTAATTGGTTAAATTTCGTCGAGATATTTTTATTTTTCAAAGTTAAAATTACATTATTGTACATTTTGAGGCATTTAACACCTCATCCTCAGCAAACGCGTTAGGTTAGGTTAAAGGGCCGCCATGATTATCCATAGCACACGTAGACCACATCTGGGTCCGTTGTGTTACCACACGGGATATAGAATCCCCGACCATCCTATACCTCGAACCAGCCTGAGCACACAATAAAACGTTGTAACTGACCAACGTCAACGCTTACCAAGTCCGCCAACTCGTTAAAATAGTAAGAGCCAAGGATGAACCTCCTCAGACTTGCCAACCCTGAGCATCCACAAAGAAAATGGAAGGTACTCTCCTCTTCCTCTTCATCACCATAACTTCTACAAATGTCGTTATACGGCAGCTTAACCCTCCTGGCTCTCCGAATGGACAATGCCCAGTGACGACTCCAATGACGATATATTGTCTCCTCAACGACAACAACTGAGCAACCCAAGTCCAACCTGGGCCACATCTGTTTAGTTAAATTACATGTGCCGCTGCTCAGCCATCTCGAGTTATAGTCCTGCTGACCGCAGGCTGCATAATAGCGAATTTTCATGCGTCGAAAGGCATTCAACCATGCAGCGAGTACTTTCAGTTTCAGCCGTTGTACCCCGACGAGCCAGTTCGTCAGCTCTAGAATTGCCAATGAATCCATTGTGACCTGGAATCCAGCATCCAGTAACATCGAAGAAGCTACACAAGTCCATTAGCGATATACGGCACTCCAGCAGAATCCTTGAGGTAGTAAGTACGATCTCCCGATCTGATCGCAGCTTGGCTGTCTGTTAGAATCACAATGTTCCTCACAGATAGGACATGACGCCCCAGCCAGGCCAAATTCCTACCAATTCCGCCTGAAGAAGATTACAGTATTCCGGCAGTCGTACCGATAGGTTTAAATTCAGTGTGTCGGAGTGAACGCCCGCGCCAACTCCACGATCGGTCTTAGAGCCACCGGTGTAGATGTATATCGTGTCTGATCTTGATTGAGATGAGTTAGCATCATCTCATTTTCTAGATCGTGACGGTATGTTCTTGTGCAGAGATGTGTGATCAGCAACACGCTCAACTGAGTTAATTACCCCATAAATGGGAACTCATTTAACAGCTGAGTGGGCTCATACTCCGACACGTAAATCCCCTTTTTTATCGAAAACTACCGGATTCAGTAGGAATCGAACCGCGGCTCAGTGCGTAGAAGGCAAACGTGCTAATTGTTGTGACATCCGGACTAATAAAATAGAGAAATAATTTTTGGAACAGGACAAGTGCCAATAACACACGACATTCTCCTGTCCATATTATCTGATTAATATTATGACACTCATTAATAATAGTGACAGCAAGTCGTGAATCTAGTAGCGCAATGCTGGTAACCTTTGTACTGAGGAGAATCAAAAATAGGAACTACGGGATATAAACGGCGGTAACCGGAACTGTATTGCACATGTTTTTAATTATTTTCCATCTTATGGGCCGTTTTCTCAATTTCTCGTTAAAGTCCTATAGATAAACGCTAAACGGCGCCCATCCTCCAGCTAAAAATTTATCGGACAATAATTCCCCAAAGCTGATACGGGCTGATGAGATTTTGACAGCTAAATGAGACAATTAAACTGATCATAAACAACAGAGTTCTGTAAATGCATTCGATGGAAGAGGATTTGAAACCAACTCAGCCGCAAATTAATGATGAGAGACGGTACAGATGAAGAATAGAATAGAACAGGCGGCAGAATCACGCCAAGAAAATCAGCTGATTTTTCTTCTGCATTATCATATTTTAAGCGTTGCATACGCTAAGGTTTAGCTTACTGTCTCAAATAGATAACTGGCGGTTTAACCAGACATTGTGAAAACGGCCCATGACGAATAACAAATTAAGTTATTATCCAATATTAACATTCCGGAAGAATCTACTTAAGCGTTTGTTTCAAAGTCGCTGAAAATGCCCAGGCAGAGCGCTAAAAAGACATTTATGTAAGTATGTACATATGTCGAGTCTGTGACAACAAAATGATGACCATAAGCCCAAATGCGAGCACATGATTACTTCGAGCAATGTTTGTTTTAGCACTTACTAACACTTTACTTTCTACCAGCTCCGACAATTGGCATTCATTATAAAATATTCTATCATGGCAGCGTCATTTTTGTCAGACGCCTGGCGACGAAACAATCTCGGTAGTTTACTAATTTGTTGATGCCCTATTCAATTGTTTCTAGTTCGTACTAAATGATGGTAATTCAGTTTACAGAATTTACCTTAATTTATATGTTTATGTGAATGGCGTCTCAGTTTAGAAGTGCATGCAACAACCTGGATCAATGTCAATTTTGACGGAATTATCAAGAAAAACAATAAATCAATCAACTGATGCAGTTCGCAGAGTAGTCAATAACAATTATTATGAGTACATTTAATTGATCTTAAGCTGCATGTCTCTACAATCACTGCGTTCACGTTCTTAAGGTGCATTTAGATTTAGCGAAACTACTCGCGAGGAAACTCACCCGCGGCCAGTCTGACAATTTCGGGTGAGGAACACGTTCGCACTACGCGCGAGTGTTTTCGCTAAATCTGAACGCACCCTTAAACGTTGCAATTATTCAGCAATTCAGATGCATGTAATCAGAAAACTTTTCCGATTTTTTCTGTTTACATGCATCTGAATTGCTGAATAATTGCAAAGTTTAAGTGTAATGGTTTAAGAAAGTGAATGCAGCCATTATAATAAACTTATTTGATTTCAGTGGAGGCTATCAGCAATGGATTTTCAGGGTTGCACGGTTTTTTATAATTTTTTTTTTTCGAAGTAATGCATGTACTTCTACATGTACTAAGTATGTATATAGTAATATATTGTACTACAATTTTTGAAAATTGCATACTACTTAAAATTCTGTTAGGAAAATCAAAGAAAAGGGATGATGCAAATTTGAATATAAAAAAAAATTTCCAACAAGTTTATGCCAAGTTTTTATTTAATACATGTATAGCTTTAAAAAGAAATAGGTACACACATATCTAAAAACAGGACAATTTAAAAATAGTGTGGTGCAATGCCGTCTATTCTGACTTTATTTGTAGACGACAATTATAAACGATTAATACTTAGATAAATCAATTTATATACTCCTCAAAACAAAATAAGGGCCACTAATAATTTTCCGATTGTTTTCTGTGGTTCTCCATACTCTCATACGTCGATTGTCATTAAAAAAAACTCCACTTTACACTCATCCGTGAAAAGCACCTCACGCCATTCCTCCATGCCCCATTCACTTTACCGTTAACAAAACACTTGAAAACATAACGGCATTCATAAAAATTAGTTATCGAAGCAAAAATATTCGGGTGGCCCTTATTTTGTTTTGAGTAGTATATATTCGTGCTTGCGCACTTGTGAAAAGTTGTGTGATCTATCTTTATTATTGTGAAGGGAACTTTTTCTATTGGATATTTTTTTTTTCATTCCTTTCATTCATAATTTTGCATCCTTAGGGCCGGTTGACACGTTCAAAGTACACTTTGGCAAAGTACGTTGACAACCTACTTTGAGGTTACTTTGAACGTGTCAACCCCCTTCAAAGTGCTTTGAAGTCTCTAGCGTCCTATCAAAGCAAAGTAGGATGGTGCTCAACTTTCCATCAAAGAATTGATTGTAAATCGACAAGTTCACAGAAAAAAGTTGTTGGGGAGGGAAATAGTGAGTTGTTGGTGGTTTTTATTCAATTTATGGTGGTCTGAACAATGTGTTTTGGTACAAGTTCCCTAGAAATACTAAATCCTGCGTTTTTTGCAAGTGGCAAAGTGGTAATTCACAATGGTGAATATTCTGGCCAAGTCATACTTTGACAAAGTGTACTTTGAGCATGTCAACCGGCCTTTAATAAAGATGTGATAATCTGAATTGCATATAATTGATGAAAGCCACATTTCCATTAAGCATTCAATCATTGCATTCAAAAAATACGATGGAAACCAAACGAAGAAACATAAGACCGCTACAGACGTTCAAGTTTTCTGGACAATTTTGTTTGATCAATTGTACAGTTCAAGCATACTTGAAAGTTGGAGAATTTCCTTTATCCGTGTGCAAGCGACTTGAAAGAATTTCTATTACGCATGCTTCAACGCAGGGGACGGCCGGTAGCTCAGTGCGTTCAAACGTCTTGTCTGATGTCTCGGCACACCTGTTAGTCACGGGTTCGGATCCTGTCCACGACGTGATGTTGGAGGGTAACAACAAGCCACAACCTACGCCGACTTTTCGTAGGTATGCGGCTAAATGGGCAGGATGAGGTACATGCTAGCAACATGCATCGTCAGAAACCAGTTGAGGCTAACGAAGCGTCAACTAAGCCACATGGGAAGAGTTGACACACTGTGCCCCGCGAGGGGTTAGGACAAATAATATGCTTGAATTCACGCTTGATCAGTGCAAAACTGAACAAGTGAAGCGATGCTGTGCAAGTTTGTGAAGCAAATGTCGGTGTTCACGCACAACCCGATGGCTTTTTTCAAGCATTCTTCAACGTAGGAAAACTATTATGCTTGATTGATGAAACATACTTGAAAATCTGGTGGTCACGGGAAGTGTTAATGCTTAAACTGCAAGATAGACGAAGCAAACTTGTCAAGTAAACCTGAACGTATGTAGCGACCTTAATGAAACTGTGCATGCAGTCTTGGCTCGTGTTCGATGCACCTCTTTTAGGTGCATGCTGGCAACTGCATCCTCCGAAACCAGTTTATGTCAACGAAACGTCAACTGGGCCACATGGAACAGTTGACGCGCTATGCCCCACAAGGGGTTAGGGCAATTGAGTAGTATTTACCCAACTCATTGGATATAATGATGATGAGTCGTCGGACAATATTAACAACGTTTACTTTATTATTTGCGCAAATTTGTCAGTCCGATATTACAGAGTATGTCCCAGTTTGTACAAGTAAATATATAATTGGCACAGTACCAACAGCTGCAAAGTAATAATCACAGATTAGTCTTTAAAAAACAAACTATTACGATTGAACCGTGTACATTCTGCAAATAGTCCATGTTGACAATTTAATTGATTTAAAAAAAAGATCTTCTGATACGACTGACAATGATCTTGACAAAGTTATTTTCGAAATGCACATCTGGTTTAGTCAGTAGAGAAAACCAAATTGTTTCTGAGTAAACTAAAAACAAAAATTCATGATTCCTCACACGTTTGAAAATTGAACTTGAAAAGTAAAACAAAACGCCTTATCTTATAAATATCATAATTGGGTTACCTTAACCATATTCCTGTAAAAGTAAGCAAAATATCTACCTTAATGTCAAAGTTACGGCTTTATTCAACACAAAATGTAACTTTCGGAAAAACTGATGATACCATGCCGGTACAAGGTTTATGTCAAGCTAGGCCACTGAGGCGAAGACTTACCCACGCCAGACCCTTTACGGGTCCGATATTATGGCTTGAATATTCAGAAAGTCTTTCAATAAAATACCCTACAAATTGGGGGTAGGCATTGTTTTGAATTGTGCGAGCTCCTTTTACAACAACACCTCTCATAAAATAAAAAGCAGGGTAATAGTAGGGCACTTTTTGAGGAAAGTACCTGTGGCGTCAATCTGTTTTTAGCCAGTCCCATATAAACAATATAATGGATGGGCATATAGCCCGATTCATGCTTGTTCGTTCGTCCGGGCACTTTCCATGTTGGAATCTTAACCAAATTTGGTAGGTTCTTTGTGTGACTGTGAGCACAATTTTGACTATCGACTGAACTAACGGGATATTCTGTTGTGTTCAAACGAAAGATACTTGCTTAAATCTTTTCAGAGATCGCTCCTCCAGGCATTTCTCGTAATTTAAACTAAATTTGGTATGTAAGTTACTTGGGTTATTATTTTATAAGCATCATACTGGTGATATCTTGGTCCTTCTACAGGCGTGCGTCAGGACAAAAGAATTCTCTTGATCATCATGAAATGAAACAGACGTCAAACCTGGTAGATATGGGTATACATGCACTGGAGTGCTTTTGAAGGCATTTTGAATTCAGCCGTGTTTTTTTTTTAACAGCCATGCAGAGCAGAGTAGGTTAACCACCTAATTACGCTAATAATTTGATCTGAGCTGCTCTGGATAGAAAGTTAGCGGAAGAATTCTACTCTGTTAAATAGTCTGCGTTTTGAAATGCAGGCGGCGCAGGTCTCGAAGTAATAAAATGTTCGTTTTGTGTAATTAATAAGGGGTAGTCCGGATGGCATAACGGTTAGCACGTTCGCCTCTATACACTGGGACCCGGTTCAATTCCTACTGAATGCGGTAGTCTTCGATAAAAAAGGGTATTTATGTGTCGGACTATGAGCCCACTCAGGTGTTAAATGAGTACCCATTTGGGGTAAATAACTCGGTTCAGCATGTTGCTGATCACATACCTCTACACAAAAAAAAACAGCACCGTTACAATGTAGTAAATGAGATGAAGCTAACTCATCTCAAGGATTTGATCCAAAATTTGACTATTGCGACAGTTATTTCTTTTAGGGGGTATATAGGATATAAAAGACTTAACGGGCATAAAGGGCCGAACGACATAATACATACTCTCGAAGACAACGCAAAGTCATATCAAACGCACATTAACTCAAGGATGCACGCCTAAAGAATTAGTTCTTCGAGGACAACATTTTTCAAAGCAAATTATAAGCTCCGATCCCATTGAGCGAGTTTACTAGCTACAAGTCGGCGAATTTACTAGCTACTAGTAAACTCGTTCAATGTAATTATGTTAACTAGCTAACTAGCAGGTACCTCCGCTTGTGCGGAAAAATTGAAAGCCGGGCTACTTTACTGGCTGTCAAAATAGGGACGGAAATAGTTCTAATGCAACAACTGATGCAATCTTTTGCTGGTTGTCAGTCAGTCAGTGCGGGAGTCGCGGTGTTAGCGAATAGAATAAAATGTTCAAACGAAATGAAACGAAGAAATCGACGGACAGGCACTGTGTGTGTAAAAATGCAGAGCGTGGCAAATTATTTTTTTGTTTAAATGTAATGAGTACTTTTTTGTTCAATTATTTCAAAATCACTAGATGTAATAAGCAGAAATTTTGGATAAGCTGAAAAAGTAATGAGTAGAAAATGTATTTAATACTTTCAAAAACTCACTCTCTCTCTCTCTCAATTGCCCTAACCCCTTGTGGGGCATAGCGCGTCAACTATTCCATGTGGCCCAGTCGACGTTTCGACGGCATAAACAGGTTTCGGAGAATACGGAGAATGCAGTTGCCAGCATGCACCTCTTGCACATCCATGGCCACGAACGTCGTCGCGGACGGGATTCGAACCCGAAACGCCGGCAGTCAAACATGAGACGGATGCCTCAACACACTGCGCTACCGGTCTGTTCCTGACAAACGGAAACATACATAGATACCATCACACGATTTAAATCGTCGAAATATTTTTTTCAATCGTTTTCTATGAAACAAATTTTTTAGAATTTTTCGATTAATGTTGAATTTTTTAAAATGTCTTCTCGACCCTCTGGAAAAAGCTTTGCGGCCCCCAGGGTGTCGCGACCCACATTTTAAGAATTATTGTCCTAGGGTATACGCGATAACACGAGTGACGGTTGCTAGTTGGCTACTAAGCGAGTTTAAAAGCTATATCTAATTGCAACAACAGCCGTAGCTGACCCGCCGACTACTTTTCTCACTGGTGTGTAGCTAGTAAACTCGCTCAACGGAATCGAGGCTGTATGTAGACAACTTGTAAGCAAATGGACCGAAATGAAAATGTATCATGGGGCGGGCCTAAAAAAGTGCCGATGGACATCGCTTTTTTTCCTTTCGTTACGTCGGCCGCATCTTGGACGTAGGCATTGTTGTTGTAAAATCAGATTTTGACAATTGTTACAACAACAATGTCATGTGCGCGCTGCCTACGTCCAAGATACGGCCGGCCTTAAGGTGTGAGTTCCAAGGCAGCGACTGAGCGACTTGCGTTTGCGACTGTGAAAAAAACTTTCATACCGGAGCACTATTCTTGTGTATTTTAAAGTTTACTGTATCGTCGAATGCAGGCTGTAGTTCTACGACTGTACTTTCACATAAAATACACACGAATAGTGCTCCATTATGATAGTTTTTTTCACAGTCGCAAACGCAAGTCGCTCAGTCGTTGCCTTGGAACTCACACCTTTACTGGCGTACGCTTTTGAAAACTTCTCAAAAACAAATTTCAGATGCAACACAAAAACGGAAATCTAGCAACAACGCGAATCACGATTTAGAAGCTTATTCCGTTCCCAGTCATGCGTTGCGTCGTTTATTTCCTAAAGCGAAAATGTTTGGAGCTTTTGGTAACATATGGGATGCGAATACGTACATAGATATCTAAAAAATCAAAATTTACTTACTTTTGGCTTATTTTGTTTCCTTTCTGTAGTAATTCGCAACACAAACGAAATGGGAATGGTTCGCTCGAGGCAAATACCGCTCAAGGCAAATACAAGTAGTTATAGTTGTTGATACCACTCATGCAACACTGCGGCGATTGCGATCTTAAAATGTCTCACACAACTCAAAATTTAATTTTACAAGATACATTGTAATTTTAACAGCCATTAATGAAAACTCCGATCTACAAATACACAATTATAATTGCCCGGTCAAGTACACGTCACGCTGCACGAAACGAAATGTTTACCGCACACTGAACATTTCAACTGTCAAATTAGTGTACCGAATACAAAAGTACCGTAAACAAATTTTGACTAACTGCAGATATGTATGTACATGAATACATGAGCTTACACGCAATTGTAACTGAAAATTAAAAATAATTTATGCATATCACGTGAAAAGTAGTAATAGTAATGTGAGTATAATATTGTATTTTAGTTACATATACATTTCTAATCATTTTTCCTTGTAGATATATGGTTCATGAAATGCATTCCGCCTCAAGTCAGCAAGAAAAATTAAGCACGGCTGAATAAGTTCTCTCCACTCTGAAAATTTTCTTGGAAATCCACCTTTAGGTATTAAGCTTTGTTTCATTTAGTGTTGAACGAATAGATGGCTTCACTTCTGAATGACGTCATTGGCTGAACGTTACAATTGGACCGTTATTATTGAAGATGATAAATATTTTTATTCGTTGCCATTCAGGAGATTTTAGTGTTTTTAAAACATTAAACATATAGTTTTGTAAAGCCGTAGAGAAAAGTCATTGAAATTTAGTAGACCAAATTTGATTTGTGTTCGATGAACAATTAAAGAAATTAATTATACGAATTTAATTAAAAAACGCAAATAAATTTTGTAATTTCTATTATGTAAAGTAGAAAGTTCCTATGTATACAGTATGCATGATTCCAGACCACATCTACAAATTTTGCAAGAGGAAGAACCTTGGTCACATGTGATTTCGAAAAGCCAGCAATTGGGAGCGTCTCCTGCTTCAGAATACAAAAAATGCAGGAAAAAACAATTTCCATAAATTGTTCAATAGGCAGGCCTTGCATTTGTAAAACAAGTGTGTGTATAGTATTAGTATTTTCAGAAATTTCAGTGCGTTCTCAAAAAATATGTATTGCAAGCATTCAATATGCTTAATTCAACTGTACTAGGAAAAATGGTGGTTCATTTCCCCGATTCATGGTTTACATTTCATTGCATTCATTTTTTCCTAACGTACATGAGCGAGTATGTCCATATCGCGATTTTGTATACCACCGAACTAGCTCGCGGCTCGTCATTCATTCGCTTGAAATTTTGGGTCGCATCGCAGTAACCGACAGTGTATCACCCGAGCCAAATTTCCAAATTCCAAATTCATGCCAATCACTAATGAAACCGGAAAATTGAGGGCTTTGCCCACAATCCGTGGGTTTTGTAATGTTCCATGCCAATAGGAAATGAACTGTCCTACTCCTGGAGATGCTTAATCCATTTTCGGCCGCTGTTCGCACCTGCGAACGTTCAAAGGAAAATATGCAGTAATCATTGTTCTTTGTATATTTGGTGAAAAACACTTGGAAACGAGGTTTTGCGTCCCCAAATATAGAATTATTTGCGTGTAATCAAATCTTCCCTTTTTTCGAAGTTTATAAAGTATTACTTTTATTTGAATAATTTAAAAATCAAAACTTTAATGATAAGCACTTATTGCTAAGGTTTCAAATTTTGATTATAAAATAAAAAGTTGGCCTAAAGTGTTAAGGATCGAACTGCAGATGACTGTAAATATTGCTGTTCGCAAACGCGAACACTGGCTGATATCCCAGATAATAATTTTTATACGTAGCCCGTGTTTTTATTATGACAAGTTGCAAAGTCGGTAGCATGTCAAGAAGATATTTCAAATTGCAAGCTTACATAAAAAAAATTTCAAAAAATAAATTGTGTGAATAATTATTGAAAGTGGAGTCAGCGACCAGTCTACCTCCGCCCTCCTCTCCCACCAATCTTTACCTTTTCAGAAATGGTTAAACTATAGTACAATTCGCTCTACGAAAACTATTGGGTGTACATCTTTGCTAACGCCGTTTTTTTTTTAATTAAAAGCATAATTGCCAAAAAATACTTACAGATGTATTATTCAAAGTACTATCCATCGCTCGCGACAACTTTCCCCCATGTATCCGGCATTTTTCGGATTCCATCTCGGAAAAAGGAGGCGTCTTTCGAGGCGATCCATTATTGGATCAATTTGTCGACTTCCTCGTACGAACGAAAATTCTGATCAGCCAGGCTGTGCGCCATGGAACGAAACAGATGGTAGTGGAAAGGAGCGATGTCTGGCGAGTACGGCGGGTGGGGCAAGATTTCTCATTTCAGGGTTTCCAAGTATGTCTTGACCACTTTTGCGACGTGTGGCCGAGCATTGTCATGCTGGAGGATGACTTTGTCGTGTCTCTCTTGGTACTGTGGTCGTTTTTCCTTTAATGCTCGACTTAAACGCATCAACTGCGTTCGGTACCGATCTACTGTGATAGTTTCATTTGGTTTCAGTAGCTCGTAGTATATCACACCGAGCTGGTCCCACCAAACGCAAAGCATAACCTTGGCGCTGTGAATATTCGGTTTTGCCGTCGACGTTGAGGTATGTCCGGGCCTTCCCCATGACTTTCTGCGCTTGGGATTATCGTAACGGACCCATTTTTCATCGCCGGTTACGATGCGATGTAGAAATCCCTTCCGATTCTGCCTTTGAAGCAGTTGTTCGCATGCAAATAATCGCCGTTCAACCGAGAGCGGTTTTAACTCGTACGGAACCCAATTTCCTTGTTTCTGAATCATGCTCATGGCCTTGAGGCGTTTCAAGATGGCTTGCTGAGTCACTCCCAGTGATTCATGATTTCAAAAGGGTTTTGTTTTTACCAAAAAACTTTAAAAAAGCATCCTGGATTTGATATCAATTACATACTACGATGAAAAACATTTTTCTCATAGTACACTAGTTAAAATACGCTTAAATATCAATCAAATTAATGATTTTTTTTCAATTTTTTAACTAATGTTGGGGGGCATTATACCAAAAGTCTTCAAGAATTGAAATGACATTTGAACAAAATCTCTCTCTCTTTCAAACGAACGCTTTTCAATTTTTAAAAAAAAGGCGTTGAATTTTCTTGGAAACTACTGAACTTATTAATTGTGCATCACAGAAGCTTTCATCTCGGGACTGGGCCTCTCTGCATCACTTTACTTACTCAACGTAAGTGACTTATCAATCTGTCGAGTTCGAACCCTAGCAGATTGTTTAATTAGAATGGAAATTTATCAAAATATTCTCTTTTAAAAATTTGTTAATTGAGTGAAAGTCAATTATATCCTTCAAGCTGTTATATAGGATAATAGACCGTGTAATCGCTTCATTAAGACCATAATTCACTCTATGAAAAGGCTGAATAGGAAGATTGTTGCGCCGTAAATCATTTGAGACATCTCTAACTACAAAGTAATTTTTAATATCTTCACACGAAATGTGGGAGCATAGCAAGTCTCTTATAAACATCGCATTCAGGAAAGTCCTTCTATAAGCTAACGTTTGTAAACCAAATAAGGCATAACGAGTACTTAATCAGGCTTAAAACGCCAGCCAATTTGGTAAATAGCAAAACGAGTAAAATTATGTTGAATTCTCTCTATACGCTCGATATGAACATTATAGAAAGGATTCCACACAATTGAACAATATTCAAGAATCGAGCGAACAAATGAAGAATATAGAATCTTCAAAGTATAAGGATCATTAAATTCACGCGCGTTCCGTTTAACAAACCCTAACATGCTATTCGCTTTTGACAAAATGTAATCGGTATGTGGTCCAAATGAAAGCTTTTGATCAAAAATTACACCTAAGTCGGATATCTCAGCAACTCTTTCAAGAACATTACCTGCTATGGAGTACTCATAAAAGAGAGGATTTTTTAATCTAAACGCGCTCAAAACTTTACATTTACTAACATTTAAATTTAAATTATTATCGCGGCACCAATTTTGCAATTTCTCTAAATCGCATTGCATTTTGAGACAGTCGCTTACGTTGCCAATTTTCATAGCAATTTTCATATCATCCGCGAACTGCCTTACCCGCACGTATTAAAAATTTTGGATGATATCATTTACAAAAACTAAAAAGAATATCGGCCCTAAATGACTTCCTTGTGGTACTCCCGATGTACATCTTATCATAGAGCGCGATGTACAGCCGTTTAACTTCACCAATTGAGTCCTATCAGTTAGGTAGGATCTCACCCAGCTGAGAAAAGTCGACTGTATACCTAAATTTTGTAATTTGCGAAGTAATATGTTGTGATCAACTTTATCGAAAGCCTTCGAGAAGTCGGTATACACAACATCAACCTGCATGCTCTCTTCCATAGAATCAGCAACAAATTTAGTAAAGGAAACTAAATTTGTTGTAGTTGATCTACCTTTAAGGAAGCCATGTTGACATGGCGATATTAACTCGCTGATCAAAACATCTATTTTCTTTTTAACAATCAATTCAAAAAGCTTCGGGATAGCCGATAGCTTAGCTATTGGCCTATAATTGTCTATATGATGTTTTGGACCCTTCTTATGAACAGCAGTAATAAAATATGTCTTCCATTCATCAAGGAAAACACCTGTAGACAATGACGTATTAAAAATGTTCGTTAGAGGACGACATAATGAACTTATCAGTCAAACCAAAGTTTCTACTCGAACTAATTACCAAAGTTTTCGTTCTTTAATGGTAAGGGGGGTGGGACAAATTACAATATGATCTCATATTTTCCCCTCTGCCTCTTTTCCCCTTTCTTCGAATTTGATGAAGTCGCCAGAAATGGAATGTACTCTGTAGTACCTTTCTCATGATACCCCACTTGCCTATATCAGATGAAAAAAAATGTTGACCTTAATTTCCCCTCTATGGGAACTTCCCTTAAAGCAGCAACCCACCTACCTCGCCCCTTAAACTACACTCCCCTACCACTCCTATACCACCAATCTCCACCCTTTCAGAAATGGTTAACTCCAATTCACTTTGCGAAAAACAATAAACAATATTCAAGTATGCAGTACTAGTATGTAGCCGGTTATGTGCATTTTTTGTATGAATGGCATCAAAATCTCAAAATTTAAATGAATGTACTATTATTAAATATTATGTGATTGTTATGAAACTTGGAGATATTATTGCCTATGATGTTGGTTATCATTGGCCATCAATATTTTTGACCTCGGGTGCGCGTAAGGGGTGCAGGGGTGTGCTAACTGAAACTATAGAAATGTACTATTATTAACCTTTTCTGATGAAATTTCAAAATTCTAGAAATCTAGGTTTTCTACGCTAGTAAAATGGCGCTTTTCTGCAAATTTTCATATTTCTAAGTATAACGGTCTCGAAATGCAAGGGGGGGGGACAAACTCGGATGACATATTTTCCCCTCTCCCTCTTTTCCCGTTTCTTCAAATTTGAAAAAAATTCCAAAAATGGAATGTACTCGATGGTACCTTTCTTATGATACCCCACTTACCTCTACCAAACGAAAAAAAAATTTCGACCTTCATTTCCCCTCTATGGGGACCTCCCCTTAAAGTTGACCTATTACGACGATTCGCTTTCTCCGGCGAATTATAGTAATTCTACACATTCCTACAAAATTTCATATATGTAGCTTCAGCCGTTCGTGAGATATTCCATGGACAGACGGACAGACAGACATTTGACCGATTTCATAAGGGTTTTGTATTTACTACAAAACCCTAAAAAACACGACAAAAAACAACTTAGTTTTAGTTTAAGCTCTGAAATGTTCGCCTCGCAACGTCCCGCGTCTATAAACGTAATGAACTTTTGAAAAATTTTGTTTTGTGAGCAATGCAAGGAGAAACAATTGATTGCCGTTGAATGAAATTGAAAACAATTGTTCAATTGAAATCATGCACGTCTGCCCCTGACTCCGTGATAATACCCAAAAGATAAATGCGTCCGTCCGTCTACGTCTCCAAGTATTTTGGGGGTCGCGACCGCATCAAGATTGAGAATTCCTGCATTAGCGAGTCACTTCACTAGTGATTTCGACGATGATATAATTGTCATTAGAAATTTACGTTCACTGTGAATCTTTTTTCGTGGGTTGCTAGTGTAGTGAATCAGGTTATCTTAGCTTCAAATGAATATGGATTTGTACAAATGGTAATGTTCGCCAAAGGTTAGGGTCTTCTGAGTTAAAAGATTGACATTTACTACCGAACCGAATCATAGGTATACGTATTTTGGTCGAACCAAACCATATCACTTTAATAGGAATGTGCAGATTTAACAGAATTTCTCGTATATTCCTATAAATGTGACGTGGTTTGGTGCGACAAAAAAATGGTTTGGTTAGATAGTGAATATCGAGCGTGAGCATCAGCGCGTTTTTTAGCGAAGAAGTTTGAATTCTACTGATATCTTTCGCTTTAGTGGCTCTTCAAAAAATCGCATAGCTTCGCCAAAATAACGATGCTTGATTTGTTCACAAGCATTCACTGAATTGTAAAAGCACAGTATCCTTTCGCGTTTCGGTAAACTGTAGCTACGTAGCATGGACAGTACATCAGTGTTTGATAACCAGAAGTGTGTGTGAGGTTTCTCACTCTCTTGAATGTTAGCAAGGAATTTCTATGTACACGCATCTATTCCCTGCCTAAAAGCAGTTTTCCATCTATTAAAAAAAAAGTCGTGTCCCCTCGAAACCCGATTTCTAGATCCGCCACTTAGTCGGACTTTGACGGCGATTGGGCCCCTTTTTTCCGCCGAATACAATATTTTTGGAGATACTTACGCTACTGCCTAGACCTTATAAGGTATAGGATATATTTTAAGTAGATAACTTCTCCATTTATGCATGTCCTTAATTAGTTAGATTAACACTAAATCAAAGCGTGTCCAAAACAGACTGCATCTGTTAATTCAGACGAACAGGGCCCTACACGTGGGGCTGTAGCGCCACAACGATGATGTGTTAATTACTTCATTAAAAATTCCACCCACTCATGATAATAGGGTACTTGCTAATCAGCTTGAACTTACCCCCATTTATTCCTGGCTCAATTAATTCCATCTAGAAATCAATAGACGAACACTCAACAACGGCACGTCCTACTTATGCCAATATTTTTAACCCCTAAGGCATGTGTCACGCATGTGTTTGTTTATCCATCAATCTAGAATGCTGGCCACGAAATTGTCTTCCTGAAACCGATTCCTACTCGTCCATGGTTCACATTTGCCTGTCTGAGAGTCACAAGGAGAGCAACTTCTCCACCATGTCTTGACGAATTTGATTGATTGCAGCATCTAAGTGTCGAAGCGAAGACTGACAGATTTAAATCATTGCATGCTGTTGCGCCACCGCCAATTCTTTCGCAAACATACCATCCGGCGGGATTGGCATCTGTACGAACATGTGTACCGTTGAAAATGACATTTTTACGAGAGAATTTCACTTGGGTGCTTTCGCTTTTGTGTACATACTCGTACCACGCCAAGCAATTATTCAAATTTTCAACGTTAGGCGCACTTCCCACAATGGCCAGCTGAACTATCCGCGCTTGTATAATGTGCGGATTGTCACAAACAATTTGCGCGAATCTTGTACCAGACAGCGGAAGAATGGCAATCGTATGAATTCATGCATTCTTTTGATGAAATTGGGATGTCGTCAACACCCATCTCATGGCTTTGCGTGAAAATGGTTGCCTATTTTCATGAATTGATGCCAAGACGCCATTTTGTAATAGAGGCGGCTTTCATTCCAAAATCCAAGAGTATGTCAGTACTTTTTTATTGTCTTAGCCAGCGATTGAATGATTTTTTTCGGAATAAATGATTAATTATAACAATAGGCCCCAATCAAGCATCCACTCGAATTCTTCTCAAGTCCTTCAATCTCAGCAATCAAAATTTGCCAAAGGAAAAGGAGCAACATCTGCTGGAAGAAGAGAAACATTTTCAACACATATTTTCATTTATGTATTTTGCTTTGTGGGAGTTTTATAGAAAATAGACTTAATTTAAAAAGTAATTTCTTTTTTTTCATTGATTTTGACGTTTAATACGACAATGATTGATGGTCTCTAGTTTAGTTGGCATACTTTATTGGTAGATGTTTTTAAACAAAAATTCTTCTTGAAGATCATGTAGCGTTGCAGCTAGGCTGGGGGTTGGTTAGGCTGGTCGCTGACTCTACATTTTATTTTTATTCGAACAATTTTTTTTTTAATTTTTTTTTATGCAAGCTTGCCATTTGCAATACTGTTTTAACATGAATAGTTAAGCATCTCCAAGATGGGACAGACAACCCTCGGATTATGGGCGAAGCCCTCTACTTTCCAATTTCATTTCTTTTTTCTATTTAGCAAAGTCAGGCTATTTTTGATTTTTGTCCGCTTTATCACTGTGTTATGATTAATTCAGCAACATCGACCAAATTCATACTCTCTGACGAGAGATAGTTCATCCAAGCCTTACCACAGTAATGTTCGCTGCCGCTACCGAGATTGACAATTGGAATGCTGTTCTTCCTTGATCGGGTTGGCTTTTGGCAAAAAAAAACATTCTGAATCAGTCTGGTGACCGTCAGCGTGTATTATGGAATGACTAGGGAATTTAGTAATATGTGCCAGGAGTTCCGAAAAAAATGAAGTATTTTATCCTTGTTATTTAATTCTTCAATCGCTTACTGGTATTGACGGCGACTGATTGCGTCCAGTGGGTGATACATACCTTCTCGGAAGAATTTTCGCTGAATTTTCTAGACTGGGATCTATAAAGTAGGTTGATATGCCAAATAAAACCGTATACAAAATCTGTAGGCTGTGAGTTTCACAACAAGCAATTTCGAGTTAACGGAATGACTCATCTCAGTCTGGCGACACCTTCACTTGTCTTAATTTACTCTGAAAAGTAAAACACTTTCCTCCACCAATCAATTTCGCGGGATCCCATCACGGTGTAACCCATAAAAGCTATACAATCAACATTATGGTCGTTTCTCATTTAACTCTTCATATACTACTCGTACGGTCACATCACAGTTTCGTTACGACAAAAAGCCAATTATTGTTTCAGAAAGTCATTTGTAATCTACGTTAAACGACATTCATAACACATATATGGGCACGATCAACATTTTTCAATTTGTCCTGTCGTTCAAAGTTAATGTTTTTAATACCGTGAGGTAAAAACCGATTTCAAGTCAACATACAACGAACGACTTTAACAGCATCAAATCCGCACTTGAAGAGGCAAAAAAACGGTGGTCCTTAAACGCTCGGTTTCCCGCTTCCATATTCAGTGAGAACGTTCATTCCTACTAGTAGTGCGGATGGCGTGAACACGAGCTCAAAAATGTTACGAATAAAGTCGTTAAGGACTGTAGCATTTGGACGAAATGGCCTGTTAAAGTAGAAAATATAGTTGCCCGGATTCTATGGTTTGTATGGAGCTTTAATGCCATGTAGACCGTTATCACCATGCGTGCAGCAAAGACAGTCACAATATCACAATATCCTTTGGATTTACATATGTGCCAACTTCATTAGCCCGTTTGCTGCCTTTGTTGTCTTCAATTTCGTTGAAATTGCAAATTGAAAATGTAACAAGGATGAACGGATTTGTGAAGCACTTAGCTTGTCCGTTTAGTCTGATAAATTGATGTGGCAACAAACATATCTTCGAAAACTGATGAAAGTTAGATCGGAATGACCCTTACTTACTTTCGATGGCCGTCCATTTATTTTTACAGAAAATTAGTTTGGTAGATAGATGAACCGATCCCAAGTCTGGAAATAGGATAGTATAGTACTGTGTACGCCTGTTGATATCTTCTTTCGTGTTATCGAAGGCAGGTAGTTCATTGAGGCGTCATCGGCACCCTGATTTCTCATCAAAGCGGTTCTGTGGGTTCAAATCCCGCCGTGGCCATCGTTATTTGTGCTGTCTTTCCCCTGTGACATAATAGTCATTCAAAACAACAGACCGGTTTTAATCCAGGTCTCGTATTGGATCTCATCGGATCAAGGTTGAAAGCAAATTGGTTGAACGTCATCTTATTTTACCTCCAGTCAAATGTATACTGAGTTTGCAACTCGCCCAGATGATGGCGAAATATCTGTATGATGGCTGCTTAACAACTTAAGCTCGTCGCAGAGCCGTGGTGTTCTTAACGGTCTGAGACCGAAATCCAGTGAAACGAAAGCAGATAATAATAAGGCACAACCTTTGTAACGTTTATCTTTTTTGGCGTAGTAGCAAACATAGGGGAAAGAAAAATAATATAATTCACTTTTTTTTTTTTAGTTATGTCTTTTTGGGTACTTTCCAACGATACACCCTGTAAATAATTTTGTACTTGGCATGATGACGTCACACTCATCTGCCTTTGCATTTGCATGTAGTACAATACATGTACTTGCACTTTGCACAGCGAAGCAAGTCTTCCCGCTATTGCAATGTATTGCAAGCGCATTGTTATGTTGTCAACGTTTGCCGCTATCGAATATACGCACCTTGATAACTCCAATATCAATCTTTATTCGTATGTATATAGTATTGACTGTGTGCGTTTGAATGCAAATACGAAGAGCAGCTTTTAATAGGACTATCCAGCGTACCTTTTCCTACATATACTTTATGGAATCTAAAGTGATATTTTTTCTATTGTTTGCTAGTATGTATGCTGAAAAGGAAATAATATTTTTTCTTTGGTAGTACATATGTATGTATTAGACCTAAAATTAATTTTGGCGGGAAACCACCCATAGACAAGGAGGATGAAGGGAAGATGGTTGTAGATGTTCTTGGGATGGGAGGCAGACTGATGAGAAAAAACGGGGAGTCGGATTGGGACTGTCGCCGAGGTCGGAATCGAGACCTGAGAAAGGAGGATTAGATTAGGAGTGCACTACAAGCACCTGGCGTTGCCGTTGAGTTAAGCCGTTGTTCAATTTCGCATAATAAGGAAAAAGTATCTCTAACCCAATTTCTCGAAACCGCAATTCCATTAAATTAATTGAAATTGGAAAGTACAATAGTAGATACTCGTACTTGTTTTGACTCCAAATTTGTGTGTGATAGACGAAAGTTATAATCAGGAAGCTCGGAATTTTCGATATTAAATTCAACACGTGACATGTGATTTGAAAGTCCCTCAAACAGATTAGTACGGTCAACAGTAGCGAAAACTCTTGTCATTCACGTCTCGTCGTCCTTGAGTGCTATTTCGTCCTTTATTTGATGCGACTGGTGTTAGATTGCTTCAAGTGGTAAGCACTAACAACGACAACTCTACAAATAAGACTTCGACGAGTTCATCACCATCATTATCGTCGCATATCGCCGCGCCAACATTCTTCCCAGCAGCGCGTTCATTAACCGCCGAAGCAAGAACTCCCAGTACCAGCACCAAATCGCGAAAAGTAGACAAGAAGTTATAAAAGTATTTTTTTATTGTATTCTGATCATCATCATCATCGTGGCGCGACAGCCCGACGTCGGGCCTTGGCCGCCTGTATTCTGATTCGACAGTGGCAAATTTGATTCTATATTTGATTACCAGCAACTCAGAAGGGAGACTCATCAGAGGTTGCCACGATAACTTATTTCCTTCATCTTGTTTTTTTTGTGATAGTGGTAATCATTTTTGTAACGCGTACCGGGTGATAAGATCCTTATTGCGATTGTATTTTTGTTTTGCGCCGTAGTGTAGTGTTATCTATTTTAAATTTACCTTGCAGCCTCGTTCACCGAAACGGCCGTTACGGAGTTTGAGGGGTAAGTCCTATATTATATAGAAAAAAAAACTATATTTAATTCTTAATCAATTACATCCAATTTTGTTTAACGGTTTTTGCTTGTTGCTACTGTAGGTAAAAAAAAAATGTTGGCGCCGTTCGTTAACTAATCTGTCAGTTATCACCCGGGTATTTTGCTAAGAAAAAATGCTTAATAAATTGCCCATGATGGCCTAATTGGATCATACTTCTTTCCTTCTGAGACCCTTGCCATTTCAGGTTAAAATGTGAGTAACCAGCGAAAAGTTTAAATAATGGGAGGCTCCAGAATCGTGTGGCCAAGGGGCCTAATAAGGTCGTAGGAAGGGTAATGAGGCCCATACCCTTACCATCAGGGGTATATTGTGCATGAGGTGGACTAATTGGCAGATCTCAGCCGTAATTTCCTTTCCTATTTCTTCCCCGCCGGTTTTCTTTATACTCACTAGTATTTTTTTTTGTTCTGTTGTCCTTAGGCATGTGATTTTTTTTTGTAATGGGACCTCAGAGGGCAAGAAGTGGAAAGAACCTTCCCCCATCATCACCGAAACGAGCTACAACCAGCACATGCCGCTCTTCCACTTGTTGATGGCATCGTCGGCTTAACGCCCTTCGACTTACACGGTCAATCAAGCCAGCCCCTCACTACAGTCCTTTTCGACTGACGTTTCCCCCACTCATTACATAAATGGCGCCCAACGTGGGGCCCAAAGTTATCTTATTCATAACGAATAAGGCAATATTTTGGGTTCGCACCTTTTTCGTATCCACTCCGATCAAGCTACAGACTTAATAGCGAGTTCTGACATCTGAGTGGATATTGACTCATAACACATCTCCTCACTTCTCTAAGCTGTAACTTAGATGTTTGTGTGACAGGATTTTTCTTGTAGGATCTGTGTTCCTCCAGTAGTTTCAGATTTACAGGTTGGTTCTTACGTTGTGTTGTCCTGTGAACAGTCTAATTTGTTCACGTATCGAATAACTTTCATAAAGCTCTGGAATTACTATTGACTTGAGATTCTTGAGAAAATAGTCTGAGTTGCATGAATGTCTGTTTCGTTACCTCTCTGTTTGGAAGAATCATCCTTCAATTCACTGACATTTTAATAACTTTGCTTTCAATATTTCAGAGTATATTCATGGGAAGGAATATGATGTTGGTAAGAGTTTTTTTCAGTGAATTACATTGTTTAGTGCTGTGTTGCGCTTCCAGTGTCCTGAGAGGTTCTGCTGTAGATTATTGCCCGACTCATGGATGTACTCTGTAATCTTTTGCCAATTCCGTCTTTCTGATTCTCTTTCATTTGTCTTTTCTGAGTAACCTGAATCGTCCACCTAAGGCTACCTCATGCACATATTTTTTTTTGCTTTTTCATTCACATTTTGTTGTACTTTCTCGCAAAGCAGATGTGACTTTGCACTGCTTGTTTCTCATTAGCCTGGAAGGGAAAGGGTTTTCGGAAGGAAGAAGTTAATTCGAAATTCGAAAAGAAAAGAAAAAGGAAAAATTGTTAGAGATAATATATCTTATTCTTAAGTGTACGTAATCATTCGATAAACGATTTTCGTTAATTGGAGTTGTTGTCAAGTTTACGTTTCTAGTTTGTATATATATTTAGTTTTACATTATATATTTAGAGTCACGTTAAAATGCCAGTCCGTCGAAGCACTGAAAATCTCCTCGATGTAGAAGATGAGGATATTACGCGTTGCACTATATGTCGAACCGATTTTGTCATCACAGATACTGCGGTGATGACAGAATGTACACATGCTTTCCATAAATCATGTATTATAGCATGGCTGGAGACGGAAATTACATGTCCACTTTGTCGACGGAATTGCAGTCCTGGTCAATTAATCGCGTTACCTTTAAGTAAGGAACCCGAAACGTCAAAATTTGGTAACAAAGCCTCAAATACGGGTGCTATTTCTAAGTTTTCTAAGCCTGTTACCCGTTTACAAGCTAGGTTACAATCCGATTTGGCATTAGAGAATAGTGAAATTGAACAATGTGCCGCCAATCCTCGGGAACCTATTGTAGAGCCGCGGCCTACAGAAAAGTTAGCTTCCCATTTAAAACATCCTTCATCACTAACGCCCCCTGTAACACAGCGAGTTTTAAACCGCTCAATATTAGAGGCATTCCACGAAAGGGAGCAGCCTACAGCACCTGCACGGGAAATTGACTTAGACACGGAAATCAGGGAGCTTACACGATCTCATTCGAGTTCCCGGACAAATAGCACACAAAACATGTTTCGTTCACGCGACAATAGGCATAGGGCTGGTCTGCAAAATAGGGGCCAATCTCCTGTGATTGATCCCGATAATAACTTGCGAGGGCAAATTAGGGACATTGTGGGAGAAATATTGCGCGAACAGTTAAGAGGATTGGGGCTAAATTCACAGCAACCATCTCTACCGCCTCAACAATGTTCTCAACGGCAACCACCACTTACACAGCCTCAAGGATATTCCCAACCCCAACAACGCCTTCCTGACCCTCAACAATATTCTCGTCCACAACAACAAATTCAGCGACAACAATACTCACGGTATCAACAACTAGATAGGCCTACGTATTCGGATCACTTCCATGATAGATTTTCTGAGCTTGAAAATGCTCAAACCCCGAATTATCCAAATATGCCTTTTCGCTCGATACGTGGCGATCCGCATCGGCTTGTCAATACGTCAACGTATAATTCCGAGCGAGCTGGGAAAATTATTTCGGGGTGGCGTTTAAAGTTCAGTGGGGAAGATCCGTATTTACCTGTGGAGAAATTCCTTTACCAAGTTCGGGTACTAGCAAACAGCACGCTGGGAAGTGACGTTGAAGCCGTGATCGGACACCTCCATCTGCTCTTGACGGGCAAGGCGGCCGACTGGTTTTGGAGGTACCATCGCAGTGTAGTCAGACTTGATTGGCCCTCTTTTTGCGAAGCGCTCCGAGATCAGTTTCGGGAGCGCCTATCAGACTTCCAAATCATCAAGCAACTTCGTAATAGAACACAAGGGCCCCGTGAGTCTTTTGACTCATACTACGACGGTGCCATGAAATTGGTCGACCGTCTTGAACGGCCATTTGCAGAATGGGAATTGTTGGAAATACTAAAAGAAAACCTGCGTTGGGAGCTGCGCTGCCAACTTGTCCATTTCCCCATCAATACGATTCGCGACTTAAAAGCTTACGTTTATCAGCGTGAGAATCTCGAAAGCGAAGCACCTAATCGAATATCAGCTAGGACACCTCATATGGGATATAGGAGAGATGTGTCTGAACTTGCAGAAGCGAAAGAGGATCCTATTTCTACCGAAGTTGAAATAGCGGCTTTGTCACGCGAAATCAAGTGTTGGAATTGCCAGCAAGTAGGTCATAGATTTGACGTGTGCATGTCGGAACGCCGCACCATATTCTGCTATGGCTGTGGTGCGCCAGACACTTATAAACCCCAGTGTCAAACATGTAACAAGGTTCAAAAAAACGAGAGAGCGAAACACCTTGCTCCTTTAAATCGCAAATAGATCCTGCCGCTTTTGGGGCATCCACCCCAGTGGATTGCGATCGTGACATAACATCTCCGTCTCTTGCTTCATCTCTTGCTCTTCCACCAATAACATTACATCATCAGTCTGACGAACGCCTCATTCCACTTACACAAAAATCAAGAGCTTGTCCTTCATCTGTCGATTTTTTTATTCCTGATCGTGTGAACGAAAACTCACAGGAATCCACTGCCTTGCCTCTTTCATCAACTGTAACCCATGATAATTCATTATTACCGTCTATCTCACCATCTCATACCGCATCGGCAACTACCTCCTCAACGCTCAATAAGGTCCTTTCCCAACGTTTGAACCAATCTTCCTCAATACCATCTTCATCAGGTATTGTCATCATGAAAAATTCAATTACGGAAGTTCCAACTTTACCTTCGGCTTCGCCACAAAACTTCAAACCGTATCATGTTCGGCTGCGCGAATACCATGCAGTACGTCGTCGCATTTTCAGCGCGGAGGAATTGGTTAAGAAACCACCCAAACGTTCTACTGTTCGAATGCGACAATTCTGGAAAAAGGTGCTATACAATCGGCGACGATATTGTTCCGCCATTCTCGCATCTCAGCCAAAACATGACTTTCGACCGTATGCGCAGGTCACCCTTTTTGGTGACAAGGTTTCAGGCCTTATTGATACAGGTGCTAGTGTTAGCTGCCTAGCTGGAGAATTTGCACAAAAATTTCTGAATGACCAACGGCATCCATATGAAAAATTCCACCTTGGTCTGACAACTGCAGATGGTACTTCTCATTTGGCAGCAGGAAGGGTGTTAGCTGACATTTCTTTTCGGGGGAAAACTTTAAAATTGCCATTGTTAATATTTCCGTCCCTGACACAGAATCTGTACCTAGGTGTTGATTTTGTGCGTTCGTTCGGACTTGCTTCCGATCTATTTGTGTCTTCTCTTAGTTCATCGAACCTGTCTTCGGAATCAAGAGCTATTGACGCCAATACCCACCATCTAACTCCGGTTCAAGAAGCGAAGCTCAACTCAATCGTCGCAATGTTTCCTTCTTTTTCCGCGGAGGGCTTAGGACGTACGGGTTTTGTTCAACACGTCATCGATGTCGGCGGCAGCAAGCCAATTAAGCAGAGACACTTTGCAGTCTCTCCCGCCATCGAAAAGCTCCTCTTTGCGGAAATTGACAGGATGCTTGCGATGGGTGTAATTGAGGAATCCACCAGCCCTTGGTCTTCGCCTGTCACCCTTGTAGTGAAGCCCGGTAAGGTCCGAATGTGTCTGGATGCTCGGAAATTGAATAGCGTGACGATCAAGGATGCCTATCCTTTGCCACTCATCGACGGTATACTAAGTCGACTGCCGAAAGCAAAATTTATTACCAGTCTTGACTTAAAAGACGCCTTCTGGCAAATACCGCTCGATGAAGTGTCAAAGGAAAAGACTGCCTTTACCGTGCCAGGTCGCCCGCTATACCAATTTGTAACCATGCCGTTTGGGCTCTGTAACGCGCCTCAAACAATGCAGAGGCTCATGGACCGAGTTATCCCAGCACATTTGCGCTACCAGGTTTTCATCTATTTGGATGACCTCTTGATTATTACCGAAACGTTCGAGGAGCATATTCTGCTACTCCAGGAAATAGCTCTTTGCTTCCGCAAGGCCGGTTTGACCTTGAACGTAGAGAAGAGCAAATTCATCATGAAGCAAGTCCAATATTTGGGCCATATAATTGGTGACGGCACCATCAAAACCGATCCGGGGAAAGTACAGGCAATTTCTGAATTTCCGCTACCAAGCTCAGTCAAGCAACTGCGCCGGTTCTTGGGGTTATGCGGATGGTACAGACGATTTGTGCCCAATTTCGCCTCAGTGTCATCACCGTTGACAGACATGCTGCGCAGAGGACGTTTCTCTTGGACTGAGGAAGGCATGAAGGCATTCAATGCCTTAAGGGACAGCTTGACGTCTGCTCCAGTGCTACACAGCCCGAATTTTTCGAAACCTTTCGCAATTCATTGTGATGCGAGTCAGTTTGGCATCGGAGCTGTGTTGGTGCAAACAGATGAAGATGGCAATGAAGTCCCTATTGCTTTCATGTCTAAAAAATTCAACTCCGCCCAAAGAAACTACTCCGTCTCTGAACAGGAATGTCTGGCGGCGGTGCTGGCCATAAAGAAATTCAGGGCATATGTTGAGGGGCATGAGTTCACTGTGGTCACCGATCATGCATCCCTCAAATGGTTGATGTCCCAATCCGACCTTAACGGAAAATTAGCTAGGTGGGCTCTAAAACTACAAGGGTTTCAATTCCAAATACAACACCGAAAAGGAAGTCAGCACGTGGTCCCAGACACGCTTTCTCGACTATACTCGGCAGAGGGTGCTGAGTTAGTTGAAGAAATTCAGGCTTCGGTCGAAGTGGATTTACAATCTCCCCACTTCCAATCGAAATCCTATATTGCCTTGATAAAAACTATTGAGGACAATCAACATCGTCTCCCCGACCTTAAGGTGTTAGAAGGTTATATATATAGACGCTCTGAATACGCGTCGGGGAACGAGACTCAAGAGGAGTCGTCGTGGAAACTCTGGATTCCAGAGGAGTTGACGGATACATTGATCGCGCGCAGCCACGAACATCCGCTTTGCGCACATGGAGGAATCGGTAAAACCCTAAAACGTCTTCGCACTTTTTATTATTGGCCGAAGATGACCAAGCAGGTTAAAGAATTCGTTTCCTCCTGTGTAACATGTAAAGAAACGAAAGCTCCCAACCAGAGTTTACGACCTCCAATGGGTAAGTTGATTATCCCTGACCGCGTATTTCAGCGTCTATATATCGACCTTTTAGGACCTTACCCCAGGTCAAAATCCGGCAATATCGGAGCGATTGTAGCAATAGATCACTTATCAAAATTTCCATTTGTTGAGCCCATTAAGAAATTCACAACAGACCCTCTGATAGAGTATGTTGAAAAGAGACTCTTTCATGTGTTTGGGGTGCCCGAGTCCATCACATCTGACAATGGAGTCCAGTTTAAGTCCGCTAAGTTCAAACATCTGATGGATTCGTATGGGGTAAAACATCATCTCACAGCCCTCTACTCTCCTCAGAGTAATTCATCTGAACGTGTAAACCGCTCGCTAGTGGCTGCTATTAGAGCCTATGTCCATCCAAGCCAACAAGACTGGGATAGCAAATTATCATCAATAACTTGTGCCCTTCGATCCGCTTTTCACTCTTCGATTGGATTTTCACCTTATTTCGCCGTGTTTGGACAAAACATGGTAACAAATGGACAAAGTTATGCTCTTTTACGTCAACTCGGGATGCTACAAGACCCACAATCTGGCGTATCTTCCGCTGATAAAATAGAGCTTATAAGAAAAGAATTGGAGAAAAACCTTAAGCGGATGCATGAGGTCAACTCTAACACATACAATCTGAGGTCTCGTCCGGTTGAGTTCCAGCCAGGCGATGTGGTTTACCGTAGAAACTTTGCGTTGAGTAAATCTGCTGATCATTACAGCGCGAAGCTGGATCGTAAATTTATTCAAGCCAAAATCGTTAAAAAAATTGGTTCCTCTTGCTACATGCTGTCAGATATAGCAGGAAAACATATTGGAGTCTTTCATGCTAAGGATATCAGGCAGTGACTTCAGCCCTTTTCGCGCGGCAAGCCTTGCGAAAATAGCTGTGGTGTAACGTTTATCTTTTTTTTGCGTAGTAGCAAACCTAGGGGAAAAAAAAAATAATTCATTTTTTTTATTTATTTAGTTATGTCTTTTTGGGTACTTTCCAACGATACACCCTGTAAATAATTTTGTACTTGGCATGATGACGTCACACTCATCTGCCTTTGCATTTGCCTGTAGTACAATACATGTACTTGCACTTTGCACAGCGAAGCAAGTCTTCCCGCTATTGCAATGTATTGCAAGCGCATTGTTATGTTGTCAACGTTTGCCGCTATCGAATATACGCACCTTGATAACTCCAATATAAATCTTTATTCGTATGCATATAGTATTGACTGTGTGCGTTTGAATGCAAATACGAAGAGCAGTTTTTAATAGGACTATCCAGCGTACCTTTTCCTACATATACTTTATAGAATCTAAAGTGATATTTTTTCTATTGTTTGCTGGTATGTATGCTGAAAAGGAAATAATATTTTTTCTTTGGTAGTACATATGTATGTATTAGACCTAAAATTAATTTTGGCGGGAAGCCACCCATAGACTAGGAGGATGAAGGGAAGATGGTTGTAGATGTTCTTGGGATGGGAGGTAGACTGAGGAGAAAAAACGGGGAGTCGGATTGGGACTGTCGCCGAGGTCGGAATCGAGACCTGAGAAAGGAGGATTAGATTGGGAGTGCACTACAAGCACCTGGCGTTGCCGTTGAGTTAAGCCGTTGTTCAATTTCGCATAATAAGGAAAAAGTATCTCTAACCCAATTTCTCGAAACCGCAATTCCATTAAATTAATTGAAATTGGAAAGTACAATAGTAGATACTCGTACTTGTTTTGACTCCAAATTTGTGTGTGATAGACGAAAGTTATAATCAGGAAGCTCGGAATTTTCGATATTAAATTCAACACGTGACATGTGATTTGAAAGTCCCTCAAACAGATTAGTACGGTCATCAGTAGCGAAAACTCTTGTCATTCACGTCTCGTCGTCCTTGAGTGCTATTTCGTCCTTTATTTGATGCGACTGGTGTTAGATTGCTTCAAGTGGTAAGCACTAACAACGACAACTCTACAAATAAGACTTCGACGAGTTCATCACCATCATTATCGTCGCATATCGCCGCGCCAACATTCTTCCCAGCAGCGCGTTCATTAACCGCCGAAGCAAGAACTCCCAGTACCAGCACCAAATCGCGAAAAGTAGACAAGAAGTTATAAAAGTATTTTTTTATTGTATTCTGATCATCATCATCATCGTGGCGCGACAGCCCGACGTCGGGCCTTGGCCGCCTGTATTCTGATTCGACAGTGGCAAATTTGATTCTATATTTGATTACCAGCAACTCAGAAGGGAGACTCATCAGAGGTTGCCACGATAACTTATTTCCTTCATCTTGTTTTTTTTGTGATAGTGGTAATCATTTTTGTAACGCGTACCGGGTGATAAGATCCTTATTGCGATTGTATTTTTGTTTTGCGCCGTAGTGTAGTGTTATCTATTTTAAATTTACCTTGCAGCCTCGTTCACCGAAACGGCCGTTACGGAGTTTGAGGGGTAAGTCCTATATTATATAGAAAAAAAAACTATATTTAATTCTTAATCAATTACATCCAATTTTGTTTAACGGTTTTTGCTTGTTGCTACTGTAGGTAAAAAAAAAATGTTGGCGCCGTTCGTTAACTAATCTGTCAGTTATCACCCGGGTATTTTGCTAAGAAAAAATGCTTAATAAATTGCCCATGATGGCCTAATTGGATCATACTTCTTTCCTTCTGAGACCCTTGCCATTTCAGGTTAAAATGTGAGTAACCAGCGAAAAGTTTAAATAATGGGAGGCTCCAGAATCGTGTGGCCAAGGGGCCTAATAAGGTCGTAGGAAGGGTAATGAGGCCCATACCCTTACCATCAGGGGTATATTGTGCATGAGGTGGACTAATTGGCAGATCTCAGCCGTAATTTCCTTTCCTATTTCTTCCCCGCCGGTTTTCTTTATACTCACTAGTATTTTTTTTTGTTCTGTTGTCCTTAGGCATGTGATTTTTTTTTGTAATGGGACCTCAGAGGGCAAGAAGTGGAAAGAACCTTCCCCCATCATCACCGAAACGAGCTACAACCAGCACATGCCGCTCTTCCACTTGTTGATGGCATCGTCGGCTTAACGCCCTTCGACTTACACGGTCAATCAAGCCAGCCCCTCACTACAGTCCTTTTCGACTGACGTTTCCCCC
This sequence comes from Chloromyia formosa, assembly GCA_964017055.1. NCBI lineage: Eukaryota > Metazoa > Arthropoda > Insecta > Diptera > Stratiomyidae > Chloromyia > Chloromyia formosa. The sequence continues at coordinate 31,696,823 of OZ024815.1, read as the reverse complement.
ACTCATTACACCTTTCCCGACTGGTCGCAAAATACCATTGTATGCACAGGATACTACTCAATTGCCCTAACCCCCCATGGCCACGAACGTCGTCGTATACGGGATTCGGACCCGAAATTCAGATAGTCAGGCATGAGACTGATGCCTCAACGCATTGACCTACCGGTCGCTCCAAATGCTAGCAACATGCATGGTACGAAATTAGTTATATGTTAGAGAAACGCCAATTAATCCTCTTAGAAGTAGGGGATACGGTAAACCCTACTAGGGATTATTGTCCTCCAATTATCTCGATCACGTGACCGCGTCCTCCAATCTTGGAAGCGCAGTAGTTGCTCGGCGTCAGCATATACTGATATCTCCCAACGAGCTCTCGGTCCTTCTGGTAGTCTTGCTCCGTCGACTGGTCGTCTTTTCATTACTTTTTTAGGCAAATATGCGGACATCGTTCATTAGTTGTACATGACCTGGCGTTGCAGTTTAACGATTTTCGAAACTTCCAGCTCATCGTACAGTTCATACAACTTATGTACCGGATGCGCCATCTATATCGGTCGCAAACTGCTCCAAAAATTCACCGAAGGACTTTCCGTTCGAATGTGTTGAGCATGTTTTCGGAGGCTTGGGTTAGAGTCCAGGTCACGCAGTCCTACTGCAGGCGAAGTCAATTAATCGTTGACCGTTATCATTGCATTCCTCATGAAGGCTGTGTCCTCCAGCGCTTTCCCGATGCCAACTTTCGTTTCCAACTTTCGCCTTAAAATCTCTCAGTGGTATTTTGACGTCGTTTGTTGGAAGTTAGTCGAACAGTGTCTCAAGGTGGGCATAAATTCGTCTTTCACTGCATCCTCCTTAGCTTCAGTCGGCGTGCACGTTGATGAGCCAGATGTTAAAAAAAAGAGTCTTAATGCAAGTCGCACACAGCCTTTCATTAATAGGTTTGAAGTCGATAACGTGCGGGTTGAGCTTCTTGCCCACTATGAAAGCAACTCCAACCTCCTTGTGACCCGATGATTTGCCGCTTTTAAAAATTGGGTGCGAGTTCTTGTCGTCTATCTCGCTGCCCATCTAATTTGTTTCCTAGGTTGCAGTGATGCTCAGTTTGTAATTCTCGACCTGTTGAAGGAGAGCTTCCACCGCCCCTGGTTTGCTCAGGGGGTGTACATCCCTGGATCTGAAAGAATAATCCGTTATAGTTTGCGTGGTCGTCGTTGTTGATCCGTCCAATCCGAGGCTTTTATTCCAGGTTTCTTGACATGGAGTAGTTTTTACAAGGATGGGTTGTCGGCCCATCGCTAAGGCCTATCCAGGGGTAGCCTCGGTGATAGTTGCGTCAGGTGGTTCAAAACGTGCCAGTGTTCACACAACTATGTTGCAGGTCTGACTACGTAATTCATGACACCCTACTGACGTGAGTACAGTATCATAGGCAGTCTTTATCTCGTCGGCATCAGATATGATGCGTATACGCTTCTCAATTTAAAAACGTGATACTCAAATAATCCTACGAGTGTTATCAATATTGTGTTTATTCGGTTACCACGAAGAATTAATTGTGCGTCCAACACTTTTAACTTGATATGAGTTGCAATCGAATGGCGCCATAATCACCAATGTCACGATTCACCACCTAATAAATGACGCTATAAATTACCCAGATAATTCGCAGCCGTAATAAATCAGTTCCTAAAGAGCACCCAATGTCCACGGAAGAGGGACCCAGCAAATCATCTCGCCCCAAATGGTGATATTAGACTTTCGAAACGAGAAAATGCAGGGGTACTTTCTAATCTTTTCAGCTGTTTCCGTTCTGACATCCTTTGATGAGTTTTCGTTGGCATCTTGAAGGATTTCGAATGGACGTTTCGTCCAAGATTGCACGTCGAGCTTCATGAAACTCGTAAATTGGATTTAAAATTTCCAGGGTGACCAATTCGAATACTATTTTGATTTATTTGCAGAGACTCGAGAGTGTCAGGTAAATCTACAATACAAAAAGGACGACTGCAGTCTATGTATACTTCATGCAACATATTGTGGAAAATTCTTCAAACGACGAGAAAGCGATGAACATCCGTTTACAGTTGAATTTAATGAAAAGTGTGCTAATACTAGTCGTATAAGGTGAAGATTATTATATGTTACCTGCTTTCGATTCACTGGATTTCAGACTATTTTCATACAAAACGACAGACCGGTTTTAATCCAGGTCCCATCGGATCTAAATTGAAAGCAAATAGGTTGAACTTCAACTTTTTTCGCCTCCATCTAAATGACAAAGACCGAAGTCGGGCTGTTGGGCTACGATGATCATGATCTAAATGTATATGTACTGAGTCCGCGGTTCGCCCCCACGACGACGAAGTATCTGTATGGTGGCTGTTTAAGTTCGCTAGTCACAAAGCCGTGGCGTTTTTTTCGGTCTGATGCCTGGAAATGCAACGAAAAGTGCGCCATCAAAATCTATTTCGTTCCAGTGAAATACATTCCGGTGGTCCGATAACAGTTGGCACTGTAATAGGCCAGATATTTGGTAGACGTCACAAACATATGTTGACGTTGATGCTAAACATTTGGTTCAAACTTAACATTAGACATTTGAACTACGTTACATCAAAATATAGTTTTCGGATTCATAATCAGACGCTTAGCTTGACAAATATCAAAACGTCAAACTTTCCGCCCTTGTTCGTAGTGTACTGCAGCTTGTAAAGTTGCGAAATTGAATTCGCCGCAAAACAGTGCCATCTATTGGATACAAAGAATGCCATTCCGCATATGAATACGATACCATAGAGCAGAACAAAAAGTTTCCTCGACGAAATGAAAGTTCATTTTGTATGGGATTGAACATTTCGTTTCGTTTCGCGGCCAACACAATACTAGGCATAAGACCGAAATCCAGTGAAAGGAAAGCGACTATTTACAATCTTTCAGTTAGAAAATGTTGATACAATTAAGAGCTCGTGCATACGGCAAACTTTTTAGTTCACAGAAAAACTAAATAGTTTAGTCATAAAAATAGAACACACGGTGGTTTAGGAGACAGCGCACACAGCGATAACTAAATAGTTTAGTCTGTTCTGTGCGCTGTCTCATAAGCCGCCGTGTGCTCGAACTCTTAAGTCTTCAATGATCAATGGCATCTCTATTGAAATCCCAAGCACGTTTAATTATTTCTAGGTAGAAGATTTTGAGATTTTACGCGCCTAATTGAAAATTTCAATTTGTTTCCTTATCCATACTTGAGGTACTTAAAAACTTAGCTAATAGAAACACCAGACAAGCGTACAAACTAGTAAATACAATTAAGAACGGCTACCAACCCAGAACTAGCCTTTGTAAGGACAAGGATGGAAACATCATAAGCGACATCGATGGCATTAACAAACGATGGGCCTCTTATTTTGAAGAGCTTCTGAACCTACCATCTAACATCCCCACACAAGAAGCTCTCGACGATATTGTTGATCTAGGCCCACCCATACAACCCCCGACAGTAGAGGAAGTTGATCTCGCATTGCGGTCACTAAAACGAAATAAAGTGCCGGGCACTGACGAGATTCCAGCTGAACTGCTAAAGTTCGGTGGAACGGGTCTAGCTAATGCCATACATCAATTAGTCCTGCGAGTATGGGCGGACGAGGAGATCCCACATGATTGACGCAGAAGCATAATCTGTCCAAATCACAAAAAGAGAGATAAACTGCGGTGTGAGAATTACAGGGGCATATCACTAGTTTGTACGTCCTATAAAATTTTGACGAAAATTCTGGAAAATAGAATAAAACCGTACGCAGAACGAATCATTGGCGAATATCAAAGCGGTTTCAGACCTGGTCGCTCCACAACCGATAAGCTCTTTACAGTCAAATTGATACTCCAGAAGTGCTGGGAATACAACGTAAACGTATACCAAATCTTTGTCGACTTCAAGCAGGCATACGACAGTATCGATCGTGGAGTACTGTACAACATCATGCTGCAATTTGGCATACCGGCCAAAATAGTGCGACTGACTAAGATGACGATGACCAACTCCGTCTCACAAGTCAGGATCCATAATAGACTTACTGATCTATTTGAAACACGCACTGGTCTGAAACAAGGCGATGGACTGGCACCGACGCTCTTCAACCTAGTACTGGAATACGCTTTTCGGGCTATGAATATGGACAACAGCAATAGCTGCTCATCAAATCGACACAATTTGCAGCGTACGCCGACAACATCAACATCATGTCCCGAAGATAGGCTGACGCAGAAGAACTTCTGCATACGCTCGATACCGCTGCAGAAGAAGTTGGACTACGTATCAACGAGGGTAAAACTAAAATAATGATGCAATCGACGACAAGGACACCTGCACAACCGAGTATCAATATGGGGGACCTCAACATCAAGTTCGTGAGCACCTTCATATATCTGGGTTACAACTTGTCAAGGGACGCCAACGAAACTGACGAAATCATGCGACGGATACAGTTAGCTAATAAGACTTTTTTCTCGGTTCTCCCCATAATGAAATCGAAACATGTGCACAGAAAAACGAAGCTCCGCGTGTACAAAACCATTATACGACCAGTGCTATGCTATGGCTGCGAAGCATGGACCCTAACTCAAGCCTCCGGAAACATCCTAGACACATTTGAACGTAAGGTTCTACGGAGAATTTTCGGGGCTGTTTACGATCGAGATGGATGACGCATCCGGTACAACCATGAGTTGTATGAACTGTACGATGACCTGGAAGTTTCGAAAATCGTCAAACTACAACGACTTCAATGGGCAGGGTATGTCCAACGAATGGACGATGATCGCATGCCAAAGAAAGTGATGAATGCAGAACGAGTTGATAGAGCGAGACTGCCTAGACGACCGAGATCTCGTTGGGGGAGCTCAGTATATGTGAATGCCGAGCAGCTATTGGGCTTCCAAGATTGGAGGATGCGGTCACGTGACCGAGATAATTGGAGGACAACGATCCAGGCGGCCAAGACCCGACGTCGGGCTGTCGCGCCACGATGATGATGATGATACATAAATAGGAAAATATAAATTCCATGAAATATTTGTGGTCTGAAATGGTTAATTCTCAAGACGGATGTAACGAAAATCTATTAGAAGAACTACTCGTATCTCCAGTAAAATAATTTTTCCGATTATCCAGCGGAAATTTCTTTATTTTCGACCGACACATTTGGGGCTGAAAGAGCCTTTAGTGAGATGAATCTGATAAAAAGAAAAATTAGAAATTGGGTATAAGTAAATTTATTAAATAGCATTGTATCAATAACAAACAATTTACGTAATTTGTCATGATTTGAAAATACTTCAGGAACTATTGAGTGCCGTAGAAACAATGGTTTCATATCGAATTGGTAATAAAGATTTTAACCCGTTAATGTCTGATGTTTTATATATATTTTTTGTACACTATAAAAAAAAATAATTCTGAAATAACAGAGTCATATCTGATCTGAAAATTGTAAACTTTGATACCTAAAATGTGATTTTGAAATGAATACGAGTACTGTATATTTCTTATTCGATTCTCAAATATTTAGAGCTGATGATTGACTTGAAATTTCAACTTGGATATGTCATTCTTTATTTTATTATTTTCTCAATGTTCGCCATGGGAGATTGTTTGAATACTTTTTTTATACTATTTTTCATTGATTTATTGTCAATTGAATATTTAGTTGGGTTGTTCACTTTCTTTGACCCAACTCAACTAGAATGAAATATTTAAGTGTCAACAAAGCAATAAAACATAAATAATGAAAAATAATAAATAGATACAAAAACTGCACTTGCGAATCAACTATCAACTATAAAACAACTTAACCAGTGAAGGACCAAATTGAAAGTTGCATGTTTAAGTTTATTAACTATGTTGGTTCACTTGAGAACTGTGCCAAATAACATACGAAGCGAGAATTTGTTTTTATTATAATATTATAGTTTAGGCATTTTAGGCTTTATTTTCAAACCATAAAATTAGGTGTTTTCTTAGGGGATATTTCTCTAGCCGTTTCTAAATAGGTAATTTTTGTGGCCGCCTTTTAAGGCGGTTTTAGAAAAATATTTGCGGCTTTTCCGGCTAACAAGCATGTTACTCATCCAATGAAACGTAATAGGCAGTTGTCATTACAGAAGTGTTGCCGACTCATTCTCCCTAAGGGCGATTTGTTGTGACCGGGTCTACTTCCAGGCTTTGTATATAGATATGGTTTTGTTTATTGTCACCGTGAGGTTTATTTGTGTGGGTTAATTTGTATGAAGTGCAGTATCTTACTAATAGTATAATCTTTGTTATTACTTTCACATGGATGTCAGTGGAGCGTCTAGAAAAAATACACCCAGCGGGAGAAGGTACAGCTAACAGAAAAATATTCCACTATAGGTAGGTACTCGTTTGTATAAACATTTCGGTTGTTTTCAATTCCTCGGAATCATAAAAATACAAAGTGCAGTTTCCTTTTGGTGGAATATCCATCAATATGGTAACACTAGATTCAACTTCAACCACCCTATATGCAACACACAACGTACGAGTATCCTCTCTACGTATGCAACAGATGCACTGGGCTTTCGCAAGCCTCGAGATACTAGTGAAGGATTCGTTTCGTTTGAAAAATCGATGGAAAGTCAAATGACTTTAGCTCGACTGTTACATATCTGCAAAAGTTGAAATGAAGTTGAAATCCTTTCATATCCATTCCCAATGGCCGACAAACTAAAGAATTACGTACATTTTGATGTCTAAATCCGTGGCACCATATTTCGGGTACTATCCTTTTCTTGCAGCTTCCTTCCTTCTTGCTGATATGGTGCAAACACATGCACATGTGGTTTGAGGGAAAATGAATACGCTCTGTTTCCACTAGACAACGATGATGACGACGACTCATTCAATCTTAAACTGTTGGACTTTTCCTGCAAGTCTTTGGGGACTAAATCGATTCATTATTTTTCCTGAAAACTTTTCTCCGGACTTTTTGCATGTATGGGCACAACTCGCAAAAACTTAACACCGTCATGTCATTTCATAAAGTGACACTGGGCTTGCAAGATGAGGACGGCGAATGTGAAATGAACAAACGCTTGCAGGAAATGATTTAATTGAAGTGCTGCTCAAGTTTGTTCTGAAGTTTGTCCTGTAATTTGTCATATATGCAAGGCAAACTTTTTGCCGGATATGCAGCTAAGATGAATGAAGCGAAGTGGGAAGTTATGGGATTTTCTTGTAATTATGTCTTTCATTTGTCAGCAAAGGGATATTAACCTGACTGAGAAGTGTTGTGTTTTTAACACCTAAATAGCGAGTGATATACATAGAAGCTGTACCTGTAAGGATGAAAGGCTTTCTTGGGAGGATTAGTTAGTTTTGTTTTGTGTTGGTACCGTGATAAATACTTTATACTTTATTTACCGTGCTTCTGAATTTCCAAAGCGTACGTGCTAAGATGCTCCTCTGGTGGGGAAAGTTTTCGATTTAGTAGTATCTGCCCAACCCATATTGTAATGCATATGGTCACCCTTATAACATCTGACGGCCTGGCTGAAGACACATTGGCCTAGGTAGCTTTAAGGGGAGAGAGGGGATATGTCGTCTCCACTATTTGGGGCAGGGTTCGAACCAGTCACCACTTGAGTGGAAATCCATTCTCAACGCGTAGACCTATCACAATTGTCCTTCTAATAGAAAATTGAATAAATATCAAACCATACACGCTATAAACAGATGCTATTCTTCAATATTATGTACTCGTATAAACGATATATTCAAAGCAGTCATTGAGAATGAGTAGTTGAAATATTCGAAGGATGCTATCAACAAAATCATTAGAAGGTGATGATATTCTTGATAACAGAAGCATAAAAAACGATGATGGGTTTTAGAGGTCAAATTTAACAAGAGACCAGCTTTTGGTTCGTCAAACACCGCAGAAGTTATCCAATGTTTGTTGTGGAGGAGTGGCGGGGTAACAGCAAAATTATATTGTCATTGTAAAGTTCTAAGGAACATAAGTGACATTCATTCAGGCACTCATTATAAGGCTAGCACATAGAGCAGACCCTGCTCTACCATAGGCGCACACTGGTATTTGAACAGGGTGTCATTATGTAGGTTCGCAAAATCCACTGAATATTTTAACAATGCGTTACATATTAGAATATCATTATATCACGCGCGTATTCGACTATCCATTTCGATTTCATTGACTACATAATATCACATTGACGTTGGGCGCCGACTATTTTTAGGCTTTGTCAACCATTTTCCAACTATTTTCTACTATAACCATTAATTGAATAAGGGTAAAAAAAGCCTTGAGGTATCTGTAAGAAAGATTAATCCAGTCTGAACTTAATATAGTAAGTATCTGAAAACGTTTGGGTTTTTCGTTTCTTGTGTCTGCGCCTAGTTTAGTGTCATTGGCTAGCCAAAATCACACCTCGATCTTACATTGACTGCCAAATATTTTCAGGCTTTTCCTACAATTTTTCAACTATTTTATACTTTTAAATCAGAAGTCTTAAAGGTAGCTAACGGAAAGTTCTTAAAAGATTTCTGTTTTTGTGTCAAGGTATCGCGTGGACAGTCGCTTTCACATTTCACATTACAATACCTAATTTTAGTTTACCTAAGTTTAGTTTGCCCGCCACAGAAAACTTGTTTATAAAACTAAATTAAGATTCCATTAAAATGTAAGTAAAAATTAAGTTCGAAAATAAATTTAGCACTTGAACAGTTCTCAGTGGACGAAACCGGGTCCTATTCCAGCTATCGCTAAAGCTAAAGCTCTATTGCTGAAATTCTCTAAACGCTTTTTATCGGGTTCAATTTATCCAGCGCTATAATTTGGCATCTCAGGTAATCACCGTTAGCGATCGGCTTAAAGCCAAAAAGCATTTAATGAATTTTAGCGGTAGAGTTTAAGCGTTAGTGTCAGCTGGAAAAGAGCCCCAGGACTGTTTCTATCTATTTTGTCGTTGCCGAAATTATAAACGATTACATTGAATTGTAAATGGTAAGCCTTCTGAAACCATAAAAATAATTCAATTTAAAAATTTCAATCAAATAAACCCCAATTTTTCAAAAAAGAAGAATAGAGATCCTAGCCAGGGACAAAACACAACTTTGTTTAACATTTTAATTAAAGTCACTTTTATTGTTTATCATTTCATAAGACATCTGTATTGTCCGCACAAGACAACGACAGCTTCTAAAAACCCATCAGAATATTTATTAAAACCTAAATTTTTGAGTGGCCTTGTTTCTATTTGTATAAAAATTCACTTGATATTGGAAATCGCTAATGAAAAATCTGTTAGCTCCTTGAATAAAAATCCTTTTCCAATTTGAATCGCACTGGAAAATAAAAGGTCAGAACATAACTGTCTCAAGAACATAAAAAATTGTTAATTTCAATGTTCCTGTAGTAGTTACATTTTCTATAATTACCATGCCAATGGGTATGCGCTTAGAAACAGTACAAAACGATAAGACATCCTTGAGGGGGCGAGTACCATCCTGACTGTGTAATGCCAAGAAAACCACAACGATGCGGAATAATGTTAAAAGGGTTGTAGGTTGTAGTGGATACAAAATATGAGGATGAGTTTTAATTAAAAACTCAACTAAAGTCATTTTTGTTTTATGTTATGCTATGTTGAGTGTTAGAGTCATGCTGGGTTTCTTCCTCGCCAGCAAAAGAGACAATTGAAAAGTGAAACTGGGTAATTCCCAAGGGGGTAACACTAAAGGGAAGGAGTTGACATTTTTTCTGGTTTGGGGTGCAACGTTCAGTTGATTTTGCATTTATGCACTTTATAGGGACATGTACTTAAGACCAACTCAGGCAAATAATTTTTTTTTCTAGGAAACGTTGTTTCATTGTCATTTAATATAACTTGAAATTACTACTTACTAAAATAATTACTTGGTGGCAGAGATTTGGAAATGGCCATTATGGTTCGATTCGACTATCACAACTTCAATTGCTCGGTGAAGTAATTGGAGTACCGATGCTAGCCACCAATTTATCGCTGGACCAAGATTGATTAAACCGACGAAAGGATGGGTAAACATATCTAGGCGTTCTGGTTGACAGTGCTATTGGTTAAAGTAGCATGTAAGACAAAAGCTTACAACAGACAAAGCTAAGAGTTTAACATATGTGGCGAGGCTCGGAGTAAAATCTTGCCCAGCTGACATACATCAGCTTGTCGACTAGTTTGTTTGATTTGATATTAGCGGCAAATTATCGCCAAGCAACATCCCAAAGAGTATCCGTCCTCGCACCGTAAAAGGTGCTGATTGGACTCCAAGCCAATTAGCAGTATATGGCTGCGTGGCCGAGTTCCCAAGTATGCGTAGTTCTATGTGTACGTGTATGTACGTTGATATAGTGCAAAAGTTTTGTCATGGTCAGCTGGTTAGGCCAGGGTGCACATTTTTTTCGACATACTTTAGAAACTCAAATTAACTTAAATTTTCAAAAGCAACAACTAAATACGTCCGATCTCTACGAGGAGCCAGATGAAGCCTGGTCGGGATACACTAAATCCCCAGCCCGGAACTTCCGAAACCGTAGCTAAATAAGGTTGTCTTTAAAAAGGTAGATTTTAAAACTAGAAAGTGACCAGTCTTAGTGTTGTTAATATCAAAACTTATAAATAAATTGGCTTTTATCTTGTCCTTATTTCAAGTTTGAGAAAAACACGGTCTAAAATCCTGACAAAATTAAATCAACTCTTAACGATTTCAATTCAAAACACACACAAAGAAATTATAAACAGAAGTATGAAATGCGCACATGGTGAGTCTCATCGATTTCGGTCATAGACAATCATCATGAAATTACTACTTTCTTCCTTGCGTCCTATTCAACTAATAGGACAAATGCATATTAGACATATACAGAATATCCCCCTTCGATATGTCTCTGCTTCTTAGAATCGACCATTAGTTCACTGTGCTGATTTCACGACATTTTCTATGTGGCTTTTTAAGTCATTCATCCTACGTTAAGGTTTTTTTTTTATCTTATCCCATTGAAAATTAATTGTAGAAAATAGCCGAAATTATTTGGCGCCCAATGTGGGGTCAGCACGATGTGACTTAATCAACAAAACGAAATATGCAATCAGTTTGGTCACAACAACACCCCCCCCCCCCCCCTTCGACCTTACCATAAGCTACTTCGAGGCTTCTTCAATCCTACATCAGAGAAAATTCACAGAATAAAATAGTCGCAAAATTTTTACTGGGCAAACGAGGGCTTACAATGGGCTAATGGGGTGGGCAATTTAAATTAAATATTATCGTTTTGAGGGTGTATAATGTGGCGCCCAATGTGGGACAAAAATTTTATTTTATGTGGGCAAACGAAAATTTTGGGTGGGCAATCCTGGGCTAACGTTGGGCAAACGAAATAGCGAAAAAAATTCCCAGTTTTGGAAAAAAAATTTCGTGGGTTTTTGCATTTTGAAAAAAAGTATTTTGTTAATAACTTTTTTTGTAAGGGTGGGCAAACGAAAATTTTTCCTGGGCAAACGTTGGCCTACGATGGGCAAACGAACTGCACAATTCAAATTTGAAAAATCGAATGTGACGGTGCCAACTTCACAGAGCTCGCAAAATGGTCAAGGAAGCGTGACATTAATGGGCGCCCAATGTGTACAACTATACTTGCCCTAGCTCTTCGTGGGACATAGCGCAACAACTACTCCTAACAGGCTTAGTTGGAATTTCGATTGCATATTTCTAGCACACACCTCCTACCCATTAGGCCACACTTTGCGACAAGCAAAGGTTGTGGCTTATTTTTAAACAGGTATTTTATCGAAAAAGTTAAAATAATTTAAAACATTAAATATAATAAAAGTTAACCCATACGCACAGGGGGATAGAGACGAGATATCGTCGGCTAAGATCGATTGTTACATTCAGTTGCAGATCCAGTCGACGATAGATAGATAGATTGGAGATAGGTCGTGAGCTGGCCCACTAACACTGAAACCTGATGGCCTATTGTGCAGTAAAGGTCGACGATACCTCTGATGGCAAAGGTCAGTGATTTCTACTGAACCGCAGAAAATTTCACCTTTTCGCCGCTCCACTGAATAACACGATAATTCCACCACACTTTCTCGTCGCTGTCAGTGACAGCTACTTCTGAAAAGTGAAAAGTAAACGACGGCCCTGTGTCGAAAATCTCACGACAGCTTAGATCTAACGTCAAAGTCGACGTGAGATTTCTGAATTTCGTTCACTCTTTTGTAGGTACCAGTCGTGTCATATGCGGACGGCGCTAAATTATATTACAATGTAATATGCAGTGTATATTACAGTGTAAGTGCCTCATATTGGGCGCCACTCCTCAAATGGACAGGCCTGTGTCACATTGGGGTATTAAAACGGTCTTATAATTATGCCAACAAATACTGGTGGATGGTTGATAATCGGTGCTATTTGGACGGTCGGAAGCCTTTAGTTCGATATTCGTTGCAAATGGCGCCCAATGTGTGGTCGGTGTTATTTTCACCTAATTGATAATAACGAAATTAAAACCCAAAAAGGTGTTGGACCATGCTTTCAGACTATCCTGATCTACCTTAAGATTACCATAAGCTACACCAGAAAAAATTCACGCGAATTGGTCCCGCTAGTGACAAGACGCGAAAATCGCAACCATTTTTGAACCATACCTCCAGGCTACCTAGGTCTACCTTAAGGTTACTTCATGGCTTTTTATTCTATGTCAGTGAAAATTTACGGTGAAAAATAATCGTAAAATCTTGAAAGTATGCGCCGCCCAACGTAGGATCAGTGCCATTTTATCTAGTCAATGGAACACTCAAGAAGTCACGAATCCGAATTTTTCCCCGAGCACTTATCAAAAAAATGTATTGCCGATGGTATATCCTCTTCCTCTGGTAAATGCTATCTACGCCACTGTCTGCTTCACTTTCACATAAAGTTGTGTGACAACGAGAGTGGCGTTCTGCAGACACAGACTGAATAACCGAGCGCTTGCGGAACCGCTCGCGAGCAGTGTGTAATTTTTGGAAACTTCTGAGTCCAGTTTAGTCGACTTCATTAAAATCCCTTTTTAACACTACTTTTCTTTATGTCGATGGTATTAAATAGAAAAAACTCTTTTTTATTTTTATTGTACAAAGCTATATCTTGTAAATAATTTATCTTATTTAACGGGATTTCAGACATTAGGGTGAAGTATAAGTTGCGATCCAGTTTTAATCCTGCATTATACTTTGCGCAGTTTTTATTGCGTTCTTACAGATGTGAGACCAGCGATTGTTATTCAAAAATTAAATTGGGACTAATTTTAAATTTAGTTCTTATTTGAAAGAAATTCATATGTTCTTAATACTTTGAAATAGTATGTTGGATTACGAAAGTCGTCATGTGTTGTCAATTTCCTATTCGGACTAACAATAATACTATAAATGCATTGGATGCACCTAAACTAACGTCATATCATCGTCATTTTAAATTTTAGCGGCTGATTACAAATAACACTTTTTAAATATTTATATATCGGAAACTCATTCGAAAACTATTTAAATAACAGTCGCTTATCGGTCTTGCCAACTATTCAAAGTGTTTCTGTTGCGGAAAACCGAAAAGACCGCTCGACGTCTAGAAAACTGAAAATCATCTTACCTTCTCTTCAAGCGTTTTTTTTCCCATGCCACGCAATTATACTCCGTAAAATGGACCATTTTAAAAATAAAATTTTTTCAATTAGGTGGTGTCGGCTAATGCGATGAGAGGAAAACGAAAAAATCGGCAATTATTGGAAATTCATTAGCATAATCGCTACCCTTGACGTTTCCGAAAAATTTCCCAGAAGGAATGGGAGTGAAGTGCCGATTTTGTTCTAAATAAATCTAGAGTCTGGAATAAGCTCCCGTTCCCAAGGTGAGATTCCTAGCATTCCAAGGAGCAATAAATGATGCAATGATAAATGACCGTATTGGATGGATTGGCTAAATGGGTATGGACTAACAATTTGCATAGACGGCATAAATGTTCAGGTCATCCCATTTGAATTTTTAGAAGTTTTTAGTGCTTGGTTTATTTGGCACACAATCAAAATTTACGGTTAATTTAACTCATGGCTTTTGACTGAAAATAAAGACATGACTAATTACATGCTGCTATTGACAAGTAAAACAATTGAGGCGATGTCTGTAATATGATTTTAAATACATCGCAACACAATTGACTCGCCTATTATTTAATGAGTGTTAGATTTCGATGAAAATACCATTTTCAAAGGGCTGATTAATTCTAGAAGAAGAATTGGAGAAAAGCATATTATGCCTGCCATGACATACAATTGGAAGCCATTGTCATCGTGATTTTACGCGTATAGCGGTTAGTGGCGAAGGCGTTTGACAGGAAATTACTTTGAAAGCCATTATGAGCCAATTGATGGCAGGCATCATGGCCGTCTTTAGATTCACCATGTTTGAGTCGTTATTTCTATCTCATGACCAAGTTTTTGTTCCTTGCTTTAATGATATTCAAAATTTTTAAAATCTAAGTCCTTGAAATTTATATGGCTTTCGAAAGCTAAGACGTTGTGAACTCAACAGAAAAGTTTAAACGTTAAATTCAAAACACTTTAATGGTGGAAACACACATGCGTCCAAAATTCAGTTTTTCCCGCGTCCAATCCAAAATTTCCCCGGTCGATGTATGGACTGGCAGGAAAATTTTGGATTCGCCCGGGGAAAATGTGGATTTTGGACGCAAGTGTGTGTCGGGCTTAAAAGCCGATTAAATGAATTGCCAAATATAAAATCTGTAAAAGAATAAAAATGAAATGAATCATTGGTTACGACGAAAACTTATGCTTCCTGCACCGAATATAATTTAAGTAGCACTAAAAATTCACTAATAGAACTTGTAGAGTTTCGGTATTTTACCTACATATTTAAATTTAACAAAATTAAATTTAAAAAGTGCCACAGAACGAATTTAACACAATTGAATTTAAAAAGTGGTTAAACGTACGCGCAACAATTTGTATTTGCTAAATTGAAATAATGAATACTGAAATGTAAAATCTATATACACTGAACGAAATAAGACCTAAAATACACATTATGATGATTATCTCGACTCCAGCGCCACCTATCGGGTCCAAATTTTGTCAACAACTTTATTCGTATTTAAATAATATATGTATGTTGTGAATTTAAGCCAAATTGGACCAAAAATAAAATTTTGTAAATAACTCCACTCCAGTGCCACCTACCGGGTCCAAAGTTATGCAAATCGGAGGACCAAACGAGCATACATATGTTGTGAATATGAAGTGGATAGCTCTTGCGGTTCAAGAGTTATAAAAGCAGCAACGTATGTACCAACGTTTTATATGTATTAAGATTAAGATTACATTAATACTCGTACATAAAGTGCTGGGAAAAAAAGTTATTCAAACTCTTTTACTCCCTTTTTCGCAAAAGTTCTTGGAAGTAGTTACAGTGATGGTATTTTATTGGCTCAGGTTACAACAAAGCATGTGTATCTTGTCCAGAAATAGTGAAAAGTTTTGAGAGAAGTTCATTTAGTTGGTAGTGCAGTGCAGTTTGGGTGCAAAATAGGAAAATGCAAGTGCGGAAAACAAAAGCAATATTTTGGTTTTGGCTCCAGAAAATCGAATTATTTGCCAAATAAGTGAAAGATTGGATATTCTTTAGTGTACCGTGCAATGGTACTCGAAAAATTTTCGCGAAATGAGCCCTACCGAGCGGAAGAAAGGCTTTAGGCGATCAGGAAAAAAATTACCCCGGTTGTAGATCACTTCTTACCGTTATAAAGCCATCCGAACTGATTCAAGACTTCATCCAACTTTAGGAATGATCTAGTATTAGCGACGGGTTTGCAAATTTCACCAAGTTTTATGAGAAAAAGGCTGCGAAAGCTGGCTCACGTACATGCAAGCCAGTCCATAAGCCAGGTTTTCCGTTAAAATGTCAGGCTAAAACGCTATATCAAACGTTTTAGCTCAGGAGCATACGGACTCGAAAGATGAGGATACTGAAATAATTCCGGGCGAGTCGAAATTTAAGCAACATTGTTGGTGACGGAAGAATTTGCGTGCGGCGGAAACCTCGAGAAAGGTTAATGATTGTGAATGCCTAACGCACAAGGCTCGTTATCCAGGATTTGCAAGTAAACTTTTGCTGGTTCTCTTGAGCTGGGAAAGCAAATTCCACCAACTTCATGCCCGGAAAAAATTCCCGCACCATAAACCCTTCAGATTTTGCAGTGAATCTTTAAAGGCTTTCGCTCCCTGAATATTTCTTGAGTTTCTGCCACACGCAGATCCTTCCGTCGTCAACATGTTGCTTAACTACACACAAAAAGATGGCAATGTTCCCAATCTTCCGAGTTCATATCACATCCTCCTGAGCCTATTTCAACTGCTTTAGCCTGTTTTTTAACGGAAAGTCTGGCTTGTGGACTGGTTCCAATGCACGTAATCCAGCTTTTACAAGCTTTTTTTCACCAAACTTGATGAGATTGGCAACTCACTGATAGAACTAGGTAGTTACTAAAGTCAGATGAAATTATCAACCAGTTCGGATGGCTTTATAACGGTAAGAAGCGATCTACAATTGGGGTCGTTATTCCTGTTCGTCCAAAGCCTTGATTGTGCCCAATTCCCGAAACTTCTTCGAGTACTACTGCACAGTAGATTGAGGAACATTTAGTATTTTGACTGGGGTGCAATGAGAAATATGTTTTTCATCGAAGTTTGTAATTAATTACAAATCCGGAAATTGCTTCGAGTTAAAAATGACTAAATCATTACTCCGGAAAATTTATTTCTGACAAACCAAACCTTCATCCCATCATATGATTTACGTCGGCAGAAACATTCATTTATTTTCGTTGTTTTCTGTAAAACGAAGTTTTGAATTTTTCGTTTAATTTTGATTTTCGAAAAATCGAATCCACGTATCGCTCAATGTTATAAAGAGAAATATCCATAAACTCTACCTAAAACGGGCTAGCCACAGATGGAGCACGTTGTCAACGTGTGTTACATCTAGAGCGACATGACCATCATATGACTTACAAAGAGGAGGAGAGCCCGATCGGCTGTAGCCCTGGTCACAGCCATTATAACATGATACTGACCCGTGGAAGAGCATGTGGCCAGACTGGGTATTCCATACAATGCACACTGCCGGAGCTGCAATGATAAAGCGGAAAAGGAGACCCTGATCCACTTCCTGTGTGCATTTCAGGCTCTAGCGAAAGCTGGGTATCATGAACTGGGCGAATCATTTTTTACTAGCATATCCGCCATCTCCTTGAAGGCAACTGGGGAGATATTATGTTTTCTTAATTCGGCGGGTTGGTTCTGAGAGCATTTTCCGACAATCACCATGAAGGACTTCCATAACCACGGTTTGCCCCTCCTACGAGGCTTGTGGTATCACAAAGGCACACAAAGAGCTAATTGTATCTTCTCGCAGCAGTGAAACAATAGCCACTTGAACTAACCAACCAACCAGGAGTTAACGCGCAATATACACAATGGGGTTACGCATAGACATTCTAGTACGTGAGAATAAAGTTGAGTGTTCTTGGTCTTCTTGGTCATCGTGAGTCTAAGTCAAAATGACTGAGGCTCGCTATCCACTGCCACACAAAATTAATCAGCTTGAAGCCAATTCACTCTGGCGCTTGATTTCTTCCATACCATGGATTTTATTCACCTTAATCCATGTAGGAAGCAGCTCGACCAAACCCAGTTCGTATTCCAACATAAATCGGAATACATCCCTGAGTGCAATGCTTACACTTACAGCGACGTATTCCGATTTAGGTCGGGATACGAACCTGGCATGGTCGAGCTGTTTCCTCCTTAGATTAATCCATGGTGCGAACGAAACCAAGGGACAGAGTGAGGTGGCTTCCAGCTTATTAATTTGTATGGCAGTGGATAGCAAGCCTCAGTAACTATTACTTAGACTTTATTCTCAACATCTTAGATATGCGATACGTCTATGCGTGAATAAACTTAGAGAATTCCAGTTCTTGGACGCCGCACTTTCCCTATATTACTCCATTGGGAAAGTGGCCGTAACATTTGGTTAAGACTTCCGTCATTTCTAATTTAGTCACAATTTGGACTATTACCAAAGGTTTCTAAAAACTGAAACATGTTTAAAATCGGACCAGTGTTACAGAAACGAAAAGCATTGTGTATGCGATGCGTAAATGAAAGAGAGATACGGTGTCTAAACTGGAATCATTCCGAAGCATCGACATAGGAATGACAATGCTGCCAATTACTTATTGTACTAAATTCCGAGACACAGAGGTGTCGGATTCTCACAATTCTCGTTCTCACTCTCTGTCTCACTCACGAATGCTCAAGAATTTACAAGTCACATTAAATCCGAATCAGTTTCCTCGCAAAGCGCATTCCAAGCTCTATGGTGTCTATAAGGTTAAGGCAAACTAGTAGTTCGATAATTTGATACTTATTGGTATTATTTTACCAAAATCTTGAAATCAGTCAGTCAGTAGAATTTATTATTTTTGCCATAATAAGCTCCAACACTCCCAAAATCAATATTTTCAACGTTATACATAGATAGTGTGTGCAGGCAGGGGGGGTGGGGGACGTGTTGAAACCACAAGCACTGCGACCATGGGTCTATTGTGTCTCTTCGACTTTTTGGTTTTACCTATTCCTCGCGAATGTCGAGTATTCGCTGTAGATTGCCATAGCAACTCTTTCGAAAAACTTTAATTTTCCACACAAAGTATCACTGAAAATACCTTCGAGTATAAAAAAAAATTCCTCGACTCCTTTAAACACGTACATATGGATGCCCTGTTGCTTCCGACATGTAATCAACCATCCTACCTTTATCATTCCACATTATTCACGTATATTCCTTTGAGGTTGAACGTGACATCATATTGCGTTAATGCCGACGAGAATGCCAAGGCAACAGCCGCTACTTTTAGAATCAGATACGTGATCTGATTTTTATCGTTTTCAAATGGTTCGGCAAAGACAAAAAAAAATAAAAATAAAAAAAGAAACGAACCAAAGAGCGAGGTATCACAAACACTGTAACTCGAAAAAGTTTCTGTTCCAGCATTCGTTCTCCTACCTAAATTTGTTTAGGTAAAAAGTAAAAATATGTTCCGCATAAAGGATAAGGCGTAACGTGGTGATAAGTATATTTGTTACCAAGGAAGAGATTGAAGAGGTATGTAATCAGACCTAATAGAATATGATTGACCAAAAGGTTTTCCAATAACAGCCTCAGCACTTAAATCCCTATTAGGCCAGAAAAGACGTCTTACATCAATAGTCGATTTAGAGTTCACCGAGGCTACAAGATATGATTATCATCGTCTAGTCAACTAGAAATGTGAACAGAATACAGAATTATACCACGAATCCGCCATTCATAACCCCATTTTCTATGGCGAGCATAATCCCCGACTGTCAAACGGCTCCGAGATACATTCGAGTACTATTACTATCATCAACCACAGATTTTTTTATATTGGGTAACATGGTGAACTAAGTTTCTTTTTATTTACTGGAATCGACAACCTGTTTCGATTTTCAACACGGCTTATCGACGCCTCTTTTGCTCCCACCCGATAATTCGATGATGAAGATTAGTTTGGAATCTTTTTCGGATGTCACCATCAATGATGAACTGTTTTTTTATTGATGTTTCCACTTTATTTTCATGCTATTCGCAGCTCAGTCCTCAGTATATAAATTTTGATAGTCGCCCTACAATTTCATTAAGATGCGGGATTGAAAGATGACCTGACCCGACAATAAGTATCTCAGATTTAGGCGTTAGACAGCACTTTATTTAGTATTCTGCGAATTTCGAATTGTGTTGAACATGCCATCGAGAAATCCTTGAAAAATTGATTTTCGATTAAGTCACGTTACGTTAAACGATTTATCCGGAATACCTGTTGTGATTTAGTTCCCACGAAAAAAATGTAGAAAAAGACAATTGATTTGATCGGGGAAAATTTCGTGGGAGAATATTGTTTAGTGAATTTTAATAGTTTTTTTTTTAACTATTAATTGCTATTTCAAAGAGATTGAATCGATTGCATCACTACAATTGGTTTGTCATTAATTTGACACTGTTTAAACTATAATTCTGACTACTAAACATAAAAGGAGGAATAGGCTATAATCTCTGTTTTTTGGCCATTTCGACTATGCTAATAGTTAATCAATCCAGGATAGCCTGACAGATTTTCAGGCAAATATATTGCAAAAGTTTTTTGTCCAGATGGTTTTTCATGTGCAATATGTAATGAGGGGAAATAAACTTGTCTGAAAACAAAGAATGGACAGAACTGAAGCGATGACCGTGAAGGTCGTGTGGTGTCGAAAGACAGAATCAACAGGCCAGGCGGTGGCATGCGATTGTCCTCTTCGGGAGAAGTGGGGTGGGTCTTTGCCAACCTATTGCCCTGGAAACTCATTAGCAATAATATAAATTTACATGCCTAGAACGATACCAAACCAAAACAAAGCAAAACACAGGCAGGTGAGAAATGGGAGTAGAAACTATCTGATGTTGTTGTTGTTGTGGTAGCGATGCTTTGAATACAGCAGTTCTTCTTGCATCGAGGGGGTTTGGCAGCTCTTGGCCCCTGAAAAACGGGTCGTTCAGGTACGAAGAACCGGCTGCCACAGGAACGAGAAACTATCTAATCGTCAACTAAGCTTTGCGCTGGATAAGTCGTTTGGGGAGTTAGCTGCGCCCCATTGTCCAAAACAGAGCACGATGGCGCGCAGATGTGGTTGACGCGCGATCCCCATTAAGGGTTAATAAAAAGTAGTATGCACAAACACACAGACTCTGCAGAAATGGATCTCGGGCTCTGAATTCATCCCACGGGCAAATTTGGTACCGTGCTCGCACGATCAATGGGACCACCCTAATCTTCTACGACACTGGTTGCTCCTCACATCCTAACCTGAAAAAAGGAAAGGTGCCAGATGGAAGGAGAATTGCTTCTCATTCCATTATAAGATTTGCATTTCCAATTTTCAAAGTAATCTGCAAATTGGATCGACCGCCGTGCTACAAAAAAATAAGAATGATTATGGTTGACTCTTTGGAAGAAATACAAAACAAAAACGAATTGATTTTTTTTAATGAAAACTCTCTCTGTGTCCTGTTAACCCCTTCTGGGCACAGGCCATTAACCACGGCAACTTTCCACCTCGTCCTGTTCTCCGCAATCGCCTTTAGCTCTCTCCCCGATTTGCCTATAGGGGCACCCTCGCTCTCAACTGACCTTCTCCATGTGTTTCTCGGTCGTCCAACATGGCGTCCTGCGTTGGCTCCTTGTGGGTTCTA
This sequence comes from Chloromyia formosa, assembly GCA_964017055.1. Taxonomy (NCBI): domain Eukaryota; kingdom Metazoa; phylum Arthropoda; class Insecta; order Diptera; family Stratiomyidae; genus Chloromyia; species Chloromyia formosa. The sequence goes on along the minus strand of OZ024815.1, from coordinate 31,675,385 downwards.
ATCGAGGACCTGTCGACCAATGTTTTTCGGCCTTTGACGGAGGGTGTGACCTATCCATTGCCACTTTCTTCTTTTCATCGAAGTGTCTATCCTATCCTGGTGAGTAATAGTAAAGAGGTCGCCGTTGGAAATGACCTCCGGTCAACGAATGTGTAGGATGCACCGTAGACATTGGCTCACGAATGTTTGAAGCTTGGTTGTTATCTCATTGGTCAAGTTGAAGAGCCATATAGGAGCACGGATTTTACTTTGGTTTCGAAGATCCAGAGTTTTCTGAGTCTGGGAATGTTGTTGTTTTGCCAAAAAGGAGTCAAACTGAAAAAAGCTGCTCGAACCTTGTTGCAGCCTTGTCTCACTTCGCTATGCACCTCGAAAGGATCTAATAGCTTACCCGTGTGTAAGACGTGACAATGGGTTTCCTGGTAGGACTCCTTGATGATGGAAACTATTTTATCAGGTGTGCCTCTCCTACGTTAAGCCCTTCAGATGTATTCCCGGTCAACGCTGTCAAACGCCTTCTCGAAATCAATGAACATGAGTTGTAATGGGGATATTCACTTTGCGGATTGTTCAATAATAATTCGGAGGGTGTTGATGTGGTCGCTACATGAGAAGCCCTCGCGAAAGCCGGCTTGTTTATCATTCAATGTGCGCCCAACTGTTTGTTTGATCCGGTTAAAGATTCTTTTTACCATTAGTTTGGAGACTGCTGGGAGAAGGCAGATTCCACGCCAACTATTGCAATCCTTTCTCTTTAGGGAGAGTTTCAGTTTCCCAACACTTTCGGATAAGGGGGAGAAGAATATTCGCAGTTGCATTGGCATCCGCTTTGAAAGTTCCACTGGAATGCCCTCTACAACCAGGGCTTTACTCGCATCCATCGATTTAATAGCCGCAGTTACTTTCAGCTTAGATGGTGGGCTGACATAAATTCTGGCTATTTACAGAATAACTTCTGCTACTAATGAAGATGTATTCGAAGGTCAAAAGGTGTTGTTGAGGACCTCAATGAATTGTTCTCTCCATCTCTGCAATTGGTGTTTTTTAGTAGGGAGCTATCTTTACGAGTATCTTTCACAGGACGTTCTGTAGCAAAAGCTTTGCCAGTTAATGGCTTGATAAGCTTGAAAAGGGTTCCACTGTCACCGCGATAAGCCGCTTCCTCTGCCTTCTCCGCTAATGCGTTGATGTAATTTTGCTTGTCCCGTTTTACGCTTCCTCGCGCGCTTTTCTGTAGTGAACGGTGTTCAGCTCTGAGTTGATCTTTGGCTGAACCGTTCAGCAACTGAGTTAATGTGTTCCTTAACTCTCTTGCGTGCTGAGATTAGAGAGCATGTAGAGTGGCTAGTGAATGGTCTCCTGCCGCGCTCCAATCGACCCGCAAATGTTACGCCACACGAAAGAAATGAGTCCTTAGCGACGTTCCATCTATTATCAATTGAAAGATTCTCACAAGGTGGTGGTGCCATAGGCGGTGGAATATGCACGTCTTATAGATGGGTCTTTAAGCTCCCGCGATAATATGGCGATATCCCCGGCGATAAATTTGTCTTCCAAAGCGAATCGTATTCTTATCGCGGAAGATAGAAATTTTTTCCTGGGACAATGCATATGCAAAAAGTAAAAAATAAAGCCCCCATGTACCATGCGATCCGCCGTCAGATTGGTCTCGCGATATGGCGATCGTCACATTGACTGTACAGTGTGTGTACTTATTCATGACGTTTTTTTTTTTGCAGTTGCATATATGTAATTTTGACGTTCAGATACTGTGTGGCGATGTGATTAATTGATCCGACGATGAATGGCATTGTCCCCTGACGATGAATGGCATAGTATATCGGGGGTCTTACATCCACGTCCATTTGCAGAAAGAGATATCAATAGTTACGTTCATTGTTTTGGGTTGGCAACCCGAAACATGAACGAAAATGCACGAATGCAATTGTGTATGGTTGAAAATCGTAACTCATACATATGAAATTGATAAATCATGTCTCGCATACAATGACAGCCAAAAAACCTTTGCCTTTTTAATCAACAGACACAGCTGATTTGATTTGAGGGTGGTTTACTTATATAATTATAACCGTTGCTTCTAGAGTGGCGAGGTTTATTTGTGTGCGTGGGGATATCTGCATCTTGCTCTTAATACTATTTTGAACTCAGCTCAACATAACTACATTTTACTTAACTGGCAATGTCTATTAATGTAAATCTTGTTTTCTCTCTTCTTAGTCCTATGCATATTAAAAATATTTTGTTAGGGAATCGAACCCTTCACCGGGGAAACAATAGCTAAAAAGTAGCTAAAATAACATTTAGAAACCAATCTTATATCAACGGAAAACAACTTTTATTTAGCCTTACGCAAAATAAATCTATAAATCCACTTTTCTGAATTTAATTGTTTTTTCTTTTTCAATTACGTCAGCACTCATTAAAGTGCTAAGCACATTTGTAATTTTCATTACCATTTTCATGAAATCAAGAAACCCATGATTAAGTTTTTAGGATTTAATATCTTCAGTTCAGCGAAAAGACCAACTCTTAACTCAATTCACCATAGAAAAGTCCTTCAGAACAGATTGTGGTGAAATTGTGAAATTTCTTCTACAGACAACTTTGAGATGATACTGCCCCAATTTTTGGAAAGATACGAAATAAATTTTGCGGTTCCATAAAGACTGTTGGTAGCTCTCGTTGAAGTTTAAATAGAGAGCAAATGAATAAAATCACAAAGTGCCCACGAAATATTAAGGGAAATTAGCGGATGTGGCCAAGGATGCTAAACAAAAAAAAATCAGCTTCTTGTTTGTTAACTTTCGCGTATTGTTTTGAATGGTACGTAATTAAATAAGCTTGAATACTCGTAAAATGATTATGAAAACAGCAGAGCCAAAGTTTTAATAAACTTATTGTATGCTTTTGGTTCGAGAAAATTTATCACGGTAGTAAAGAGAGTTTTGTTTAGATAGTTCATCCTGAAAAATATGTTATGTGTTGTTAATTGCCTTGACTCATCCAGGCGCATGGGCGCATCGATAGCATATCTACTTTTTCGGAAGTGCAGTTGCTAGCATGCACCTCCTATCCGCACCGTCTTTATACTGACAAACTCGGAGCATTGTGAGAGTTCTATTAGTACCCACAGGCAGTTTTTGATCACGCCGAGATTTGAACTCCGAGCTCTAGATTAGTATCGTAGAGCGGTGACCGAACGACCACGGCCACCGAACGCGATTAACGGTATAAAATTGTACTAATTTCATTTAATTGTCTCTAGTCCCTAGTGGGGCATAGCGCATCAATTATTCCCATGTGACTAAGTTGAGGTTTCGTTTGCCTAAACCTATTTCGGACGATGCATGTTGCTAGCATGAACCTCCTGCCCATTTAGTTGCGTACCTGCGACAAGTCGGGAAAGTTCGTGGCACCACGCACCACACGAAGACAACACAAACATCCATGACCACGACGTGGACGGGACTTGAATCCGTAACTGATTGCTGACCGGTAGCATTAGACATCAGACTGACGCCTCAACGCACTGAGCTATCGGCCGCCCCTATCATTGCACACATCTCTCTCTGGTTCCTATTAGCCCCCTGTGGGGCATAGAGCATTAACCACGCCTCTTTTCCACCTTGTTTTGTTCTCCGCAATCGTCTGTAGCTCTCTCCACGATTCGCCTATATACGTAGAGGCACCCTCGCTCTCAACTGACCTTCACCACGTGTTTCTCGGTCGGCGTTTTTCGAAATTGGCAGCAACACATCACAGCGCAGCTGCTCTTAATTCTCCTCCATTGCGGCGAAATTGAGCTTAACTCTGGTCCCAGGATCTGGATCTGCTGCGTTTGGAATAACACACTGCACCCTAACGCCACTTCTGTGAGATCCAAATGTTGCAACAACTGGTGCCACCTAAGGAAAATTACTCTGGGTTGAATCATCATAGGCAGTGGAGTCCCTCATTCACAGCGAGGCAATGTACCTATAGATATAGAGGACAATAAGCCACAAAGTCATCGGAAACACCTAATGTAATGCCAGTTAATGTAAAACCAAATTCCTAAATGCCCCCCACAACTCCAGTGAACAGCACTTCTACCTCTAGGACTCCTTTGCAGCATAATCTTACACCTGCACCACCTGTCGCCATCTATAACACTGTTTTAATTGTGCAAATTAACTGTAATGGGCTGCACCGTAAATTCGTCGAGTTAACGGCATTTGTGAATAGATTTCACATCATGATTGGAGCTATACAGGAGACGAAGCTCAACACCAATTCGTCCCTCAACTCTTATGGCGTTTTCAACACCGTTGGAAAGGACAGAGTGTCCAACGCTGGTAGTGGATTGGCTTTTCTAAATCATCACTCAGTATCTTACCATGAATTTGACATCTCGTTCACCGACAGCATCCTGGAGGTTTGGGCCATCGCCATACATTCGGGTAACACTGATATTGAAATTTCCAACATCTATATTCAACCAGTATCCCGTTGTCTCTCGGGATACAACGTCAATATCAGCCCACTGCTCACTGGAAAACACCGTCCCCTCCTCGGTGACTTCAACGCTCATCATGAATTGTGGCACTCTTACCTGGTCAGCGATGCAAGAGGGGTTGCTATAGCAGAGCAACTTGATAGTTCGGATTTCTTTCATTAAATAACGATACGCTCACTCGCATTGCGTATCGATATCTCGATTGCGAGCGCTGGACGATGCTCAATGGGAACCAGTACTAACGGTGTCATCCGATCATCTACCAATCATCATTAAACTAGTTAAACGAACCAACGCACAGTTTGCTGATCATCCCTAATTTATTAACCACAATAAAGCCGACGGTCCCAAACGATGTGCGTATAGCCGAACGAAATATAAGACACATTATACAGAAAGCGGTTGCCAAATTTATCCCAGTCGGCCGCATTCCCATAATTCGGCCAAACTTTCCTACATCAACAGTTAGATTAGCAGATGAGAAGGATTGTATTCGTAGCATCAATCCAGATGATCCCAGAATCAAGGAACCAAACCTTGATATACATGAACAAGTTAGAAACCACAAGAGAAGGAAGTGACAGCCTAAACTTGGCAACCGGTATAAGCAACTATGGAAAATTAAACAGGGTGTCCTCCAAGGCGGAGTCCTATCTCCCACCCTGTTTAACTTACGCCACCTGACGGACCCTAAATCATCCGTTATGCCGACGACTGTTCGATCCTAGCAACTGACAATGATATTACCCAAATATGCGAACAGATAAACGGATATCTCGACGAACGTAACAACTTCTTCGTCGAAAAGAACTTAAGTTTATCAGCTCCGAAGTCCTCCACTACCTGCTTCATCAGATGGACTAAAGAAGTGAACCAACAGCTGAATCAGGCAGTAGATGTTCAAACTATTCCCACCACTAACCATCCAAAAATTTTCGGTGCACCTTTGACAGCATGGCCACCTCGTCGGCCCATGCGTCAACCATTAGTGACAAGATTAGAAGCAGGAACAAAGTCCTCAAAGCTTTAGCTGGCAGTTCGTGGGGGAAAGTCAAGGAAACCATACTAGCGACATATAAATCTACCGGGAGATCTGAGGCCAACTATGTGGCTCGTATCTAGTCTGAAAATCTGAGCGACACCTGATGGAAAGTATTCAGTCCTGCTAAAATGCTGCTCCTCGGGATGTGACTGGCTGCCATCTGATGTCGTCATTTGACCACCTACTGCAGGAAATCAGAACGCTGCCCTTAAGAAGCCACAACGCTATTCTTACTAAGCAGCACCTAGTTGGCTATTATAGAATTGACCATCCAAACCACAATCTCATGGATAAGACTCCACCACCACTTCACGTAAGACGCAATATGAGGGACTGAGAGAGGGCAGCCCAGATATTCTAAAGAGGTCCCCTCGATAACACCAGCTACAAGTCAGCTATGTCAACACTGCACGAAGAAGAGGTGCTTTCTTCGATAGCGGAATTCAAACCAATAGAGTACTTGATGCACAACCACCTGCCATTTCTTCGGACGAAATTGGACTACCTAGAGCGACCAGGACTTCCTTGGTTCAACTACGCTCAGGGTGGTATTCACATCTGAATTCGTACCCGTCTCGCATCGAAGACCGCATTCCGAACTCCTGTGCAGCCTGTGGCCTCACTCCGCATGATGTTGAGCACATCTGCCCTGCAGCTCCTACTCGCCTAACATCACCTGCACTTAGAGGAGAACAACAATACCGAAAGTGCTACTACAGCAACAACAACAAAAAATTTAAGAAACGCGAGAGTAAGTCAATGATATTTATGATACACGAGCATGTAGGTTACGTTCCCCAGTATTTTATAAGGCGAAATATCTCACTGATTCAACCTGGTGGCACCTTTCCAAAAGGTAGGGGAAGAGGTGGAGGCGCCTGTTGAGTTCAAGTTATGTGAATCGAAATCAGAGACTAATTTTCTCACTTCTACGGGGGTGATATTTTTTAAAAGTTGTTTTTGAAGAGCAAATTGTAGACATGTGAGAAAATGCATAGAGTTGAATGGGAGGACCTTCCGACCAATGAACTGATTTTTCGAAATTAATTGTTGACGAGAATTGAGTGGGTGTCTTACGCTGATTCACATGTCAGTCTGAAACTTTCAGTTCATAAAAATCAATAGATAATTAGTGTATAGGACACGCATTGTGCTTTATAGTGTCGTTAAGTACATACTATATAATGTGTTCCTTTGGTTCATTGTTTCAATGTACAATACATACCTATAAATAATAATTCCTAAGGAACATGAGTCCTAATACAAAAAGGAACTCTTTAATGAATTCACATATTCTTCCATATTTTAATATACGAGTATACCTACACTGTAGTCACGATGAAAGCATTTCTTTTATTTGTCAACCTGTTATTGATGGATTTTATTTTTGTCGCTTTAAGCAAGAATTCTTTGTTCCTCGAACCAAGTACCTACACTCGGCTATCTATCTGCAAAGAGTAATTAGTGCGGTATGGCAACTATTTTTGGAAAATCTTGCATGCCATAACACTGAGGTGTCACACGCAGATTGACGTCAATCAACTTTAGAGCTATTTAAAGAATCTTTTCTTCAACGTAAGGAAATAGTTTCACCACCATCATCGTCATTATACATTGTGACGACAGGACAGAACGAGCCAAATTGAATTTTTCCCATAACATGTGTTGCGGCTAAGGTGAATGATGACGAGCGCCAAGCACTTACCAACGGAGTCGAGGTGTCTAAAATGCAAAGGATGCACGAAAGTGCTATTCAGGATGCCTGTCTCCTGTACAAGACCCACACCATCCCATGCCGAGCTGTCCCCTATCTCGCAGTGAAATTAATTTCCCATTCGCTTCTGCTACCACTGCCGCATCATTTAACGCCTGGGTGCATTCAAATCTCATTCATGATTTCTTGTAAAAGTTGCAAGTTAAGTTGTCGGTCTAACGGTTGATGGCGCACAGAAATTCTCGAGGATTCAGCGATATCGTTAAAAAAAAAGAAAGAAAAAAAAAGACTAACCCATTCGAGACTTTCCTCTGTTCAGTACATAGAAAAAAGTTCCATCCTTTTCCCGATGAAACTCTTGGCAGTTTTTCCTACCCTATCCTATAGTTGGCCAGATTAAATGCACTGCCACTCAGCTCAAGGAAAAAGTTGCGAAAAATAATTAATTATGAATGTGATTTTTTTATTTTGCAGAGAACACCCGGACGGTTTATAGTTCCACATGACTGAGATTCAGGCGAGAAAAGAAAATTAATAAGGGACGTAAGTGATCTAGGCGCAAAATTCATATAAATTAAGTTCTTATTTCACGGCTTAATGAAACGATTTTTTCCCGGTGCAGGGAAATTATTTCACGTTGCAACGGAGAAATTATAAATTTGAAGTTTTAGTCAGGTCTCATCTGTGGACGAGGAAACTCAAAGGTCAGCTTACCATAGCAATATCCTTATAGAATTATAATAAGTTGGTACTGTACGGAGTAGCGACACGATCGATAGAAAATAATATTGGTAGTTACGTCAAGGATTGTTAACACTGCGAATCAAGGGTACAGATTGTTGAATCCGAGAGTATGCCCTCTCTTTGTGCCTGTAAACCTCTGACAGCATTATATAAATCCCTGCAGGGCTTTAATTAAAATGTTATATATAGAACCGCACTGCATTCTATTTGAATCTCAATGTACTAATTGCGGAAAGGTCGATGTAATTAATTCAGATTTTAGCGTAAGTACTATTGTAACATGCTCGTGTAGTATGCTCATAGACCAAACCTAAATTTCCTGCAAATGATTGATTATTTTTAAAATATTTAACATTTCTCACGGATGTTTTTCATATTACATATCTCGGTGTAGAAGATGGAGATAGCAAATATTTGTGAGTATTCAATCATATATTTAGGCAGCGCGGCGTGTCCGGAATTCAATACTATAGAACTAAATATATTGTTTCGTATTGCTGAAAGATTCTACATTCACCATATGGTAAATATCATTTTGTTTGTCAAAAATAAGTCATCATTGTCAATACGTTAGACAAAAAATATGAAAATGTCTTCTCCCTGGTATTTACTGGAATGTGCTATACATACCTTTAAAGGGTGGACGGAAAAGTCACTTTATGACTTAATTATCAATATTATTTTTCTCTTGTTTGAGATTCTTAAATTAAAAAAAAGGATTAACTCTAGAAAACGAATACTTTTTCATAGAAACTTTTAAAGCTGCCTTGATGATTAATCGGGATTTAGATCAGATTAGAAGAAGGGCTGTGAGACAGGTAGGCCCACCACGATCTATTATGTTATAATTAAAATACAAGTCTTGTAACAAGATTCAGCCTGTCGATCAAGGTTGATCGTGAAAGCAAAATTGCTAAAGAGGTTAGGCTAATTAGAGACGATTTCTTCTGCTTCAAGGAAAGCTGCCACTGCCAATACTTCAGCACGTCACACTAACGTCTTCCATTCGGAAAGAATAAGCAATGGCGTTTCATCATCACCTTCGCAGAAACGGCAGCCCGCATCCAATACTATTCCCATCGTTTTAAGATGGCGTTTAAGAGGGCCCACTGAGGAGGTCACATATTATTGTAACCCTATTACGGTTCATCTTGAGCAATAATTTGAACCGCCTCGGACTAGGGAGATGCTCCAATTGGGCGATACCCGAATCGTGCTCCCAGTTTTTGATGCGTCCATAAATGGCGGCATTCCGCTATAGGGTGTGGCCGAAGCTGTGGTCGTCCTGGCTGATTCGCCAGCCTGTTAATTCTCAAGGCATGACTAGTCACCCAGTAAAACGTCACCCTCCTCCCAACTTCCAGTAGCACGATCTGGCTGATACGCACTAGTTTGGATGTTACGGACCAATTAGTTAGCACCGTAATAGCCACCTGAATGTCAGGAAGATCGCTATGTTCCTTTCCAGGTAGGCCTTCAAGCACTTCTTATGCTTCGTTTACACTTGAACAGTGAGCAAATCCAGAACATTGAAAAATTTCATTAAAAAGCACCAATAACAAAAAGATACTTTTCTGTTTTTACATGGCCAACACGAATTCACGAGCATTTGAGTCGTTCACATCTCTTGTGGAATTCACGAGCATTTGAACCGTTCCCACATGAGATGGGAACGACCTACATGCTTGTCAATTCGTGTTAACCATCTCAAAACAGAAAGGTATCTTTTTGTTGTTGGTGCGTTTTAATGCCATTTTTCGACGTTCAGCGCTTCGCTCATTGTTCACGTGCAAACGAAGCATTAGATTGGTCATATTTGTCACACATAGTCACAAACTCTGGACCAAGAATTCGTAAGTTATAGACGCATTCCGAACATTTTCGATTTTTTTTTGTCTGTTTTTCCACACATCGCGTGTAAACCAAGGACTGCATTCAAATGAAGTCTTTGTAGAAATAAGGGCATACTTTGACGTAACAGCTTTATTATATCGCAATCGGATGAGGCAATCAGAATTGAATTTAAAACTATTATAATGTGTTTCCTAAGCCTTTTTATAAAAAAGTTCGCTCCTCCGGGCCGTGGTTTGATTTCTAAAAAATTTGGGGATTCTTAGCATCACCCGCCTTTTTTCATCGAAACTATTATGATATGGGTATTTTTGGAATCGAGGTAATTAGACCTGGACAGGATGGAAACGGAAACCAAACGTGGCAAATGTTGGTAGTTTCGGAGACGAGGTGATAAGAACTGGACATAAAGAACATATAGGACATAAAGGACATAAAGGAAATAATTGCCATAAAGGAAGGACATCAAAGACATGAAAGATATAAAGAATGTAGTGGACATACATGAAAAGGATACGGAAGACTTAAAGGACTCAAAGTAATCTCGAAAGTCTTTACTCAATTTTTGAAACAACATATTTAAAAAAATACTAAATTCATTATTGTTAAGAATAATTCTCCCCCTGGAGGGGATCCAAAACTGCGTGTCCACCGGGTTCGACCGCTGGTGCGAAGCGCGTCTCATCAGACACCTCTGTTTCGCGCATCGAGAGGCGTGACCGGGAACGACCGAGTGGATGTTACACAGCATTGTTGTTGGAAAATCAGATTTTGACAATTGTTACAACAACAATGCCATGTGCGCGCTGCACTGCCTACGTCCAAGATCCGGCCGGCCTTAGGGGTTCTTTGGGTCGCTGATTGAGAATCTTAAGTCATAATTGCAAAAAAAATCTCCATGAAAACAAGGTTGCCATTCTGGGGTGGGCAACCCTTTTTTTTAGTTTTTTTACTTCAGATTTGGAATCAGCGTAGTTCAAACCAGCCCGATCGAACGAGTATTTCCCCATGAAGACGATCCGTATGACTTAACTAAACATCAAAATTATAGCGCGGCGACATTCTCACATGAGAACGTCTAAATTTGTATGAGAATTAATGAGAGTATCTCATGAAATTTGTTCTCATCATATTCTCATTAGAGAATGAGAATAGCCGTGCGTGAAAATAGGTCTGAGAACTGTTCTCATGGATGACGCAATCCAAAAAGCATTGTCATGAGAATGTCTAACGAGACCTTTACAAAGACAATTAGGTAAAAAACGAGCGGCTAAACAAACGGCCGCACATTGTATAGTAATGCGTATATCAGTATATAATTCTTACATAATTACTTGTTTAAATACACAACAATTAACACGAAAAACGAAAACGGTTGAATATTTTTCAAACTGACATTCATGCCACGGTCAAAACAAGAATCTTCTCTTGGAATATGACAACCATTTTACAAGATTTTTTTCCTTTGCTAGGACTAAAAGGACTATAGGTTCCTTGGTCCACTTGGACAAATGTTGTTTCCCGTTTTGAAGATAGTGTTTGCCAAGGGACCACCAGGCATTTGCCCTGATGCCCGTACGCCCAGTCCGCCCCTGATTTCCACATCAAGGAAATATGTAAAATCGTGGAAATGAAGAATGAATAAACAATTTGTTTCCTGACTTCACCGAATGATTTTAAATTATTTATGGCAGTACCGGTCTTCATGCTTGAATACCATTCGAAAACTTGTACATTGTAAGTGCAAGTTCCTGCATTTACTATTAATGATTATTATTATGAAAAAAGCAAAGCTCTGATTAATGCTATTAAATCTAAATATTTTTTCATTAAACTTATATACGGCTATTTTAAAAAGTCTGTATCATTATTTTTAAACATTTAATGTAATAAAATTTGAGTTACTATAACTCTAGATGCTTCTCTTAGCTTTTGTTGTTTCCAAAACAAGAAATAATGCTAGAAACTTTTATTTTATTTTTATAGATTTATTTCAGTTTTAATTGCCGATTTTTGTTCTACCCTATTTTATTTTTATATTATTCTTTTTTCAGCAATTACACAATGTGCTAATATGTATCCGCATCATATTATTTTTCTGTGCCGAAGTGAATTGATGTTTGACGTGTTTTTAAACATTCAACACTTGACTTTCATACTAGAAGTAAAATAGTGGTAATTTTCAGATACAAAAAAAAATCTTTTTTGTTTTGTAGGCATTTGAAGACTTTCGAAACGTGAACCATATGACTTTTGTCAGTATGAAGTTAGGACATTTTTTAACTCATAAAAATACAGACACGTGCTATTTGTATGTCAATAAGGAATTCATTCGAGCAAACCGAAAATAGAATCGAAGAAAATAAAATACAATATATATTCATTCACAATACTAATATAATAAGGAAGGCTCAAAGTTAAAGTGGTTATGTGACATTTTCCTCGTTTTTCAAAAATTTACACAACTGAAAAGGTACTGTAGTAAATTGTGGAGATAGTTCTTTTTTTGTTCTATGGTTTTAGACGACTGACTAACATTTCAACTTAACTTGGAGACTTGAATTTAATCGAATTTATACAACGTACAATTTGTCATTGCTGGTGAAAATAACATACACCACTTTTCATAACAAAGATCAACTGAACTCTTTAAATTTAATGGAGCAATTAGGGATCCCGACCCGTTCACTACGACATGCGAGGCGAGACCACCAGTAAAAGAGTTGAGATTATCCCTTAATTGCCCAATTAAAGAAAAACCAGAATGAACCTAAACAGCCGTCAAATCAAACTAGTATGAACCGTTTAAAGTTAAAGTGGTGCTTTCAGGAATAAGCATAACGCAAATATTACTTCAGTTCAGAACAAACTTTGGGTATGTTATCCTTTCGGATTCCATTAGTATACACATTATATACATATATACATTAGTATATAGTATTCCGGTATACCGGCAGATCGAAGGCAGCACCTGATGAGTAGTGATCTGTCGTTGGTACGAAACCATAGGCCGAAGGTCCCATTGCATCGGACTCGATGCGAGCGCGAGGGCTACTAAGCCGTCCCCCAATCTTTCTATTCTTATATTCTTTTATTATTCCCCATTTTTACCACCCATGTTTGTGTTGTCTTCCCCAGGCCTATGGATTTTTATTAATACGTAAAGGACGCAACGAGTAGCCGAAACCCCGCCCATAGCATAGGCCGCTGCTTAGCTCGTTGGGGGGGGGGGGGGGGGGGCTTTTTCTTCACCATATGGCATAGCCCGAGCTTCACGGTCAACTATACAACCTAAGACTCCGTCTCCACGGGCATATCCGGATGCCCACCAAACCGCCCGTTACAGAGGGCTCGTCAAAAACGCAAATGATAGTATCATCGAAGCAAGACTGCGAGGAAGATTGAGATCTCGTTGGGCAGACTCAGTGGACGCTGCCTCCGAGCAACTGCTGGCCGATATTATTGGAGGACAATAATCCAGACGGCCAAGGGCTGTAGCGCCACAAGTGATGATGAGTTTCTTCGGATGAAAAGGAAGTTAGCATCAATGGTTCGGATGGACTTAGCTACTCTATCCAGTATTTGTCAAAGGAATCGCAATTTTTTTTTTGTTAATCCTTACGGAAGAGAAAGTTGCGTCTGTTCCGGTATTTGACTTGACTTTAGGAATGATATAGTCCAAGCATACAAGTAAGCAAATGTGGTTAAATTTCATGAGAAAAAAGCTTGTGAAAGCTGCCTTACGTAATGAAACCAGATCATACGCTCAATTTTCAGTTAAGAGTCAGAAAAAACATTTGCAAAGAGGTCATTATCATTAGTCTTTTCGGAAAAGTTAAAATTTAAACTACACGTTGGTGAAGGAAAATTCCTTGTGCGGCGGGAACATCGAGAAAGGCTCAATAACAAATGCCTTCGAAGAATCCCTTGAAATCTAAAGAAGTTATGTTGTGAGAATGTTTTCCGGTCATGAAAGCGGTCGACTCTTCCCAAAAAATGACTGTCTATCCGAACTCAAATTTCATACTTTTTTTTTTAAATTCGATACGCTTTTGTCTGACTCTTAATGGAAAGTATGGCTTATGGATAATTTTCTCATCTAACTTGATGATTGTTTACCCGTTGTCCAAACTAGATCGTTCCTAATGTCATGAAGTTATTCCGCCGGCTTTGTGAAAGTAAAACGCGATCTACCACTGAAGTAGTTTTTTCTAATCTAATCCTTTGTCCCAGTCGCCGGTGACCATTTCCCTAAACTTTTTGAAGTACCATGCCACAATACGCTGAAGAACATCGAGTCTTTCGCTTATTTCGCAAATAATTAGATTTTTTCGGGCCAAAACCGGGGATTGTTTTACGCACAATTTTTTTTTCTTTTTTTCACTCAAATTGTACCTTCTTCCTTATTACGGTATTATCAACAAATGAATGAATTTCTTGTTTCACTATTTATAGACAGAATACACAAAATTTGTCATTACCTGAGCCAATAAAATATAGGCACCCCAACTACTTCCATGAATTTTGTGAAAAAAAGGAAAAGAAATAGTTTAAGCCCTTTCTTCCCTCAGCACTTGGGGGAGCCATGGTAAATTTTCGGGCGCCAAATTTCCATTGCACGGCACTGGCGAAACCTGGAACTTTATTCAAGCCTCCGAAAACGTGATAAACACATTTGAACGTAAGGTCCTTCGACGAATTTTCGGAGCAGATTGCGGCCAAAATGGATGGCTTATTCGGTATCACCAGGAGTTGAACGAATTGCACGATGAGCTGGAAGTTTCGATAACCGTCAAACTACAACGTCTACAATGGGCAGGACATATACAAGGAATAGGCGATAAACGCATGCCTAAGAAAATATTCAATGGACGACGCGACGCGTCGACGGAGCAAGGCTACTAGGGAAGACCGAAAGCTCGTCGGAAACACTCAGGAGATGAGAATGCCGAGCAACTGTTGGGCGTCTGAAATTGGAGGACGCGGTTACTTGACCGAGATAATTGGAGGGCGATGGTCCAGGAGGCTAGGGCCCGACGTCGGGCTGTTGCGCCACATGATGATGGTGAAGGCTTCCTTGGGTAAAACTGAAAGAAGTGGCAGCCTTGCTACTTTATTCGCTACTCGCTTACGTATGGGCTACCTAGCTAGGAATCGCTACTAGTGGATCATGTTAATGTCTTCAAAATGTCGGCAGAACTATTGTAGTTAGTGGCTATTCAGAGCGAGTTAAAAAGTTGTCTGTAGTCACGACAATAGCGATAGTTGACTTATCAGCTTTTTTCGCTGGCTTGTAACTAGTAGACTTGTCTTTGACATGCATGCATTTTATGAATCCTTCACATGCATTCTTTCGGCTATTTTTCTTTTTTCTTTTTCTTTTTTCAAGTAAATTTTTACGATTTTAATTTTTATTCAGTTCAGTTATACGGTGCGCCGTTTCAATCAGGCCAGCAGCGGATTAATTGTAGTCTTCCTTTGAATCATTGCAAATTAGAGGCAGTTGTCTCCAGAAGTATGACTGGATGATTAAAAGAAAGGATTACCTTTTCCATATAACCATTTATGTTGGAATCGACAATATAGAAAAGGTAGCGATATTTAAATATGTATTTCAAAAACATCCAATATGCCTGTTCTGATCAATCAACACAAGCATTACGCCCATTCTTCCTTAAGGACATTGTACCCATCCCTAGAATCAGCAGACTGCAGGTGTTTTGCCTGTAGTCAATTTTCAATAATTCGTTCTTAGAAAATGATGTACTAAGAAATGGTACATGAAAGATACGAGCGACAGATGGATTTATCACACGACGTTTTTACAATCCAGAAAAAAAACGTATTTTATTCTAAAATATGTACAAAATTCACATTGCGATGTCAGTTTGCGTAAGAAATTTAACTGAAGTATGCAGCGGCTGTCAGTAAAGACATGCATAGTAGTCTGGTTGTCAGTTGAACACTAATCGAATGTGATATACGAGAAGAGTCAGCGCCAATGTCGGATAAGCAGGGCAAGTCCATAAAACAAAGCGGTCTCGCAACGTGCTGTGCCAGCAGTATCGAAGTTGCATTGCAGCGGCATTGTTGTATTAAGAACAACAATCTAGTCATCCATCAATTGTCAAATTTGATAGCTCAAAATTGACTACCGACAAAAAATCGTATGAATACGACAGCGCGAGTGTCATTTCTAAACTGTCAACATATGCCCAGCCAGCGGGGAAATTTTTGGGATTGAGAAAATGGGATTTGGCACAGCATGTTGTGTCCATTAAAAAAGTGGAGAGAATTCATAAAACAAATTGGCAACAGTAGGCCAACCGCTGTGTGCTATGAACATAGCCAGTCTCAGCGAAATTTCGCGTAGTACGAGTAATTGTGACTTCCCGTACTGAACACTTAGCAGCCAGATAAGGAAGATCCGGACAGAAGTTGCAGGCTGAACATGCGTTGATTTTGCCGGTGGGATTTAAATGCCATCCATCTGCACATATGTACAATATTTACCACTCATATTTTCATGTGCACGTACACACTACATCTAAGCAGTATAAAATATACATATATTGGAGTGAATAAAGTGTTTGTGTGTGTGCTCCTTCGTTTGAGAAAAGTTAAATTGAATTTCCTTGTTCTAGGATACGGCACGTTCATGCTTCGATCATGGGATACATGAAACGAGCCGTCGAATAAACGATGAACGCCATAAATAGCAAATCATATCAGTGCCGTATATGAACAGAAAGAACTCGGAACGTATGGAAACAATAAAAAATTGATATAAAATATAGGTATATACCGAGAATATGTACATTCAGTAGGTATACAAGAGACATTGAATGTGACACAAGAAATAGCGTAATATCTCGATTATCCTGGAACGTTCCGTATACTAACGGTGTCAGTTTGTTAAGGCAATCAGGATACTCATTTGTCGTCTTTGGGTGAAGAATGCTACTATTCACCGTCGACGTTGGTTGGTTTTTGGATAAAGATTGAAGATGGAACATAAATTGAGTTGACGTGATACGAAAAAATGTTCCTATTATGGCAAACAAAAAGGACGGCATAATGACATAGTCAACAATTTGCGAAGGCATTGGATGTAACCAAGCAGCGGGTTTGTGAAGAAATTGTTGAAGAAAGTTGATCATAAATTACGATTAACAAGCTGGAAGGTGAATTGTGTCAGTTTGTTAAACTCAAATTAGAAAGTATCTCCATGTTACCGTAGGATCATTCATCACATAAGCTTATTAGGAAATTGAAGTGATAGAGTTCAACTTTCATTTTCGCTAAAATTTAACTATTATATCTAAAAATTTAATGAGGAGAAGAGTTATTTACCTCGCATTAAATGATTTTGATTTTTCTGTTTCCGTTTCAGTTTCCTTTTCGATTTTTTATTTCCCATCTCCATTTCGGATTATCAATTCCCCGTTTCCCTTTATCGATTTTTCTTTTTTTTTCTTTGCAACGCAGAGAAGGAAGCGTCTCCAACCATATAAACTATATATTCTTGGTCAGTATGATGAGACGAGTCGATTAAGCTTTGTCCGTCTGTCTGTCTGTTTCTATGCAAACTTTTTCGTTTTTGTGAGAAAAACTTTCTTATTTCTAAAGGTACCCTTTTAAAATTTCACACTAATCAATAGTATGTTTAGTCAAATCACATTTCCGAATTTGGTTGAAATTTGACTACTCTATCGTATAGCTGTCATAGGAACAACGGTTCCAAAAGAAAGTTTTTGTTAGAAAAACTTTTTTTATTTCTGAAGATATCTTTACCAAATTTCACATTATTCAATCGTATTGAATGCCAAACCATGTTTCTAAATTTGGTTGAAATCGGCTTACTATTTCATATACCTCTCATAGGAACAGTGAAATCGGAACAAGTTTTACTACAAATTCCAAAGTGGCAAAGGTATGATATCCTTCACACGAAGCGTGAAGGGTGTTATACCTTCAGCGAGCTAGCTTGTTTTTATTCAATTTAATTGTATGGCATTACCAAAAACTTAGGTTGTCACCCGGAAAAACACATATTCATATCAAAAGAAAATTAAAAACTATTTTACTTTAGATAGACGCTG
This sequence comes from Chloromyia formosa, assembly GCA_964017055.1. Classification (NCBI taxonomy): domain Eukaryota; kingdom Metazoa; phylum Arthropoda; class Insecta; order Diptera; family Stratiomyidae; genus Chloromyia; species Chloromyia formosa. The sequence goes on along the minus strand of OZ024815.1, from coordinate 31,657,416 downwards.
ATCACCAAATGAAATGCCTACCTTTAATGCGGTAATCTTGAACCATTCTACATCTGCCACTTGAAGTAAAACTTTTTCCGATTCCACTGTTCCTATGAGAGGTATTTGAAATAGTGCGCCGATTTCAACTAAATCTGCGATTTGGCAGTAAATATGATTGGGTAATATGAAATTTTGGGAAGATATCTTTTTCTAACAAACACTTTTGGGCAGGTGGTTTCTATGACGGCTATACTCATATAATAGAGTAATCCAATCTCAAACAAATTCGAGAATGTGGTTTGGCATTAGATACGATTGAATAATTTTAAATTTGGTAAAGATATACATATTTATAAATAAAAAAAAAAAATTCTCACGAAAACAGACTTTTGGACCTTTTGTTCCTATGGCAGCTATATGAGACATACATATATAGAGCCAGAATACATCTCAGGAAGTTGATTTGTAACTTTCAAGAGCTACTGGGAGGCCATTTTTCGAAGAATGGGAAAACATGCCTCGTGACTCTATTAGATATACAGAAAGATAGAGTGGAGATAGTCCGTGGGCTGGCGCTGCGACCTGATGGTCTATTGCTGTAACTGTTGCCCTGTGTCTGTTTACAGGACTAGGTCTGTCGATCAAGCTTGGTCGTACTAATGAAGTTACTTAAATCTTTAATCTAATTTAATTTTAAATCTGGTTCAAGAAAAGCACACCCGAAACATTCCATGGGGAAGCGGGCGAGGGCCTCACACTCGCCGAGAATATGTTGTGAAGTCTTGTCTTCTTCATGACAGAAACGACAGATTGAATCTGGGGTCAAACCCAATGTTGCTAAATGATGTCTCAAGTATGAGTGAATAAAGTCCGCAAATGATTTTGACATTAAGTCGACCCATATTGAGTAGTAGTGAAGCTCTTTTTTGTGAGAGCACAGCAAGAAACAGCTTTGTTTGTCTCAGAATCGGAAGGCCGTCCCAATACACTGCAACCTCGGTTCTTTCCCATAGTCTACTATGTATTTTTAGGCTGCACAGGAGAATCCCACAGAACGGCTCTGGTCTATCAAGAGGTGTAGACAATTCCAACCTGGCTTGCTCATCAACACGTTCATTACTATCAATGCCAACATGCCCCGGGACCCAGTAAAGCGTCCCTGTGTTTGAGTATCCAAGTTCTCGGAGTGCTTGCCAGCAGCTCCATACTAGTTTTAAGGTGGCGGAAAAATTAGTAAGCGCCTTTATGGCTGCCTGACTATCAAACAAAATTGCTATGGGCCTATTATAGTACCCAGGCCTATAGCAGGCCTGCAAAGCAGAGCGCCGGTTTCTAGGGCGTGTATTTTTGCTTGAAAAACTGTAGGAAATCCTCCCATAGGGATGACGTGTAGCTGGTCGAGGCCCACAATGCCCGGCCCAGTGCCCTCCTCTATCTTAGAGCCATCCGTGAACCATTTTATGGCGTCGGAGAATAATTTTAATTACTTTTCTTCGCAATTCTCTTCACTACGGATTAACGCGGAGTGGGAGTGGTCGAAGACTAATTTCTTTACCAAATGGTCGGATGGCATTCTGGCTTCAACGCTTTCACTGCCCCAAATTTTCTGTGTTGGACAAAACTTGATGTTGCTGTTGCTTGCACCAAGTCTTGCGTATGATACTCTTACTTCCGCCAAGATATGGATGAGCAATAGGGGCAAATCCATCAAAATCTGTACAGCCGAAGTGGGGCAAGTTCGGATAACCCCACTCACAATGAGGCAGGCCAGCCTCTGTATCTTTTCCAGTGCTATCTTACCATCTGTGGCAGCAGCCCTTTCCCACCAGACTTCCACGCCATACTCTACTATATAGGTCTTACAATAGCTAAATAAATTCAGATTGCAATGGTAGGGCATAGTCCCCAAGTCTTACCTACAAATAGTCTACATATACATAATGCATTGACGGCCTTATCAAAGATTGCCCTAAGATGATTCTTCCATTTAAGTTTTTTGTCAGGATGACTCCAAGGTACTTGGCCTTTTCTGCCAAGAGTACTGGGGAGTTGCACATTTTAGGACACCTGATATATCTGAGCTTTATTTTATCAGAGAATGGAACGACAATGGTATTGGATGGGTTGCCTCGAAGTCCGTTGGCGTTGCACCAGTCTTGCACAATGTACAGCGCAGATTCCAGGATATCGGGTAGGACCTCATCAAATTTGCCACTAACCATGATCACCAAGTCGTCTGCGTATGCCATACCAACTTATATACAATACTTAGGGCGACCGGTAGCTCAGTGCGTAGAGGCATCATGTTTATGTTGTATTTTCCCTGTGGTGCGGGGCGTGACAATAAGCCACAGCATCTAATCGACTTGTTGCAGGTAGGCGTCTAAATGGAGTAGAAGCAAGTGCATGCTAGCGACGGCATTCTCAGAAACTAGTTTATGCCAACGAAACGTCGACTGGGCCACATGGAACAGTTGACGCGCTATGCCCCACAAGGGGTTTAGGTTATGGCAATTGAGAAGTAGTATATACCCGAATGCTATCAATTTGCCACTCCAAGAAGCTTTCTGTCTTCTCAGACGGCTTACACCAAGCGTTTTTTTTCAATCTGGTGGAGGCCTCCGGTTAATCAAATAATACTCAAGTGTTCAATGCCTCGGTCAAGTTGTAGTTGATTCTGGCCTGCGTGGAGCAGTCCCACATATACTAGACGGACTAGCTTCGATGATATACCATAGTACAACATGATGTTACATATATAGAGTACTTCGGTTGATGCTGTAGTTTGCGTGTTTGAAATTCACGAAAATTTGGTTTCGTATTAAACTCGAGTTGTTTTTCCAGCACTCGTTTCACCGTGAATAGCTGGGTATCACGGGGCGAATTGCACCGCTACTACTACCAGAGGGCGTCTATGAGCACGATTTTGGAAGAGGTCTTTTTATCATATACCAACTATTCACTTCAAAGCAATCGCTGAAAAATATCTCAAACTTAGCCATATCCCCTCGCGTGAAGCAGCTAATAGCTAAATAATGTTCAATCTCAGATAAAGAATATTAATTTCAAATAATGTTTGGTTTAGATACAAATGCAAATTATACATCACATCAATTTCCATATTAATAAGCCAATTCCACTTCTAAAATAAAATCAATTCACAGAAGTTCAAATTGAATCCTACGTTCAAAGCTGCACCTTATTTCATTTCTAAAGGTCACTTTAGTAAGTATAATGGTGAAAGCAAGTTTTGTAACTGCATATACATTGAAGAAAGCGATATTAAATATTATTATATTAAAACTTCCACCACCTCAGACCAAATTGAAAGTGGTAATACAACAACGATGCTGATAATGATATCTCTTGCAATTTCCTGGACTTCTGGACAATATCCTTTGTGAAATCGGCTCTATCTCATATCCAACAAAAATATAATATTTGCTCTCTCTAGTCCTCCGAAGACAAGAAGCTAGGTCTAGGTGTACGTATATGTGTTTATATGCACGTCTATGTCCGTGTGTATTCATAGCAAACAGGACACTCCGGATGACCTTATCCTCTGACTCTGACCACAAAGTGTAGGTCAGGACGTGAAACCGCTTTTACTTAATAACGAAATGCATGACATCAAACATTGGGGGTCAGAAAACAACCCCACTGCACTAAAAGCAGGTGATTCCCTTGCTTCGTGACCACACCGATAAATACAGAAAATCTTGTGCTTGTTTGTGCAAAGGGAAATTTAGTGTGACAATGTCCGTAGATTGCGAAAATGTTATATGAATAGAGGAAATTGGGTTCTTTTGATATTAGCGAGAATTCAATTTCGTATGAAATGTCCTTTCGAAGAGGTCCTTCGGAAATGACATTGAAATTTAATAAATAGGTAATTTAAGGTTCCCACTTGCGGCCAAAGTATTGGTTGTGAGCTTGATCTGACCAGTTCACTTGATCTGAAGCTGTCAGATACATACAAATTTAAACTCACCACACCCTGATTTCCCGCAAGTGTGAACCCAATTTTAGGTTCTTAAAGGAATACTTTAAATGCAAAAAATCAAAAAAACTTTCGCAATCCCAGAGAACGGATTTTTCGTTTGTAGCGTTAAATAATATCCATTGGAAAATTCTAAGAACTCTGTAATGAGTTAATCTACTGAACACTGTGTTCTTCAAATTGTTATTATCGTACCCTATGAACTGGCCATTCTTCTAAGTAAAACCCTAGACAGACGATATGCGATAATTATCATTATCAGATAATTATGTTTGCGAAGCACGTCTGTCATGTGCTGTTTCACCTGATGATAATTAAAAGACATCATTTCGATCGCCATTAACATAACGTCATTACGACTTAATTATGTTCACTTTCAACCGCTCGCCGCGCCATTATTTGGAAAAAAATGGAAAGAACAGCTGGTTTCCAGTTGTCATTTGCAATTGTTTGCACGGCAATGTCATCCGTTCACGTCCAAAACCGCACAAACCTTGTTCTGGTTCCCGATAGTGCTAGTCCCATTATTATTGGTGTCGACCGTCTGGAGTGTGTTAGAAGGTGTTTTTGTGTGTTTTTGTTCTGCAAATTCTCTTTTCTCACATTCGATACTTTGACAGTTCGAACGTAATTACGTTTTTTACGTGTGCCACTAGTCAACGATAAACACGTTTGGACTTAATGATCATTGACGCAAACATGTTTAACGACGATCGTCTGTCACGGGTTTAAATAACTTACGAGACCGCTATTATCAATTACGGTATGGTCGCCACAGACGGTCGAAACAAATGGTTCGCGGCTATCAAGAAACCTCGTCAACTTCATAGAACGTGCGGAAAAAAATTCTCCTCATTTGCACCGTTCTATTGAAATTTATGTGGTTCGGTGGTTGTCGCGAACCGAAACATGTTAAGAATGGACTTCGAGAATAACAAATGTGATAATCGTTTAAAAGCTGAAGCGCTCGGTAGCCGTGATATCTCGGTCGCCGATGTTACATCTGGAGAAACAGAGCTTCAATCCTCTTTGCGGTAATAAAAACTACCTGTGGGCACTACTAGATCTCCCACAGCAGTCCGAGCTTATCAGTAGCAAGATGGATCGGATAAGAGGTACATGCTATCAGCTGCACCATCCGAAAATATGGAAACTTCAATAAGGCATAGTAAAGCAAGAGATACTGACGCGCCTTGCACCTAGAGGGGACAACGCAATTAACAAAACACTATATGATGTCTAAAGCCGGGGCTTCCTAGAGAAACAGGTGACAGCCATGAACTAACGGCCATCATGTAGCAGTGGTTTCGCCAAAAGACGACCGTCACGAAGCGGTGGCACAAAAGATGTCTATTTCAGTGGACCAAATAGCATTTTCGCCCATTTTTAATTGATAAATCAACACAGTTCACCGTTAAAGAAACGTTCAGCTACGTGTTTTCAACTTTGAAACAGTCGTTCTGAAAATGACGACAAGGCCTTGACGGTCGTCAGGAAATGGCTATCTGACGGGCGTCATGAAATGGCCCCACCGCTACCTGACGGCACCACCTCTAGTTGACGTTACATGCGCAGCCAAAGTTATATAGGAAACCATCACATTTGGATTGCATAGGGAACGCCTTTCGTGAAACGAGCCAACGATAGATGAAGGCCGTCAACTGAAGGCGCTGTTTCTCTGGAAACCCCGGCCTTTCTCATAAAAGACGGCCAAGTTTTTACAAGTTATATATGCATATGTTGCAGTCAGTTGGGGTTTACGCGTACGAAACATCAAAAAATGACTATCGTAGCGTATTAAGCTGAAACAAAAATAATGCATGCGTCCAGTGGCGGACCCCGAGGGAAGCCATGGAAGCCTAGCCCCCTCTAAAATGCTTGCAATGTTGAGCTTGAACTTGGGATGTTCGAGGAAATACTTGAAAATAAACTATAAAGCATCCCGGCAACGACTGACAACACTTCTTCCAAATATGCGCTTGACAAGCATTTTGTCAGCCTGATAAAATCACGCAGTCAATGGGAAGAGAACGCTCTTCTGTTGCCTAATATAGTAGAAATCTATGGAGACGGCTCGAAGACGGATGAAGGATTAGGAGTCTGAGTTTTTTCTGATCGGTTTAACCTAAATCTCTGTTTTCCAGGCCAGGGTTAAGGCGACCTAGCTCGGCTGTTACGTGATATAAGCTAGAGGTATTTTTTTTTACCGGCAGCCAAGTTTAAATTCAATCCCTTGAACGAGGTCTGACTACGTCAAAGAGAGTGGGTTGGCCATTGCTTTTTAGCTTTTTTTATGTCGGGCTCTGGGTCACAGTGGTTTCGCTGGTAGCTGAAGAGCAGACCAGTTCAGCTTGCAAGATACAACAAAGTAATGTTGCAAAAATTCACCAGAAAATCTATTACATAGCTATCGCTATTTCCAAACTGGCTCTAAAGTTTAAAGCGATTAACAGGACCGACTCTAGGTGGATAAATGATAAAACATTGAGCTCAACAAAATCATTGCCACCTATTTGTATTCTAATCGCACTGCTAAACTTCTGTCACTTTAGAGTCAATATATCAGAACCGATGGGAGTCCCAACTGGCCCATAGCTGGGGAGCACTCATGAGACTTCGCTTTCCCTAAAATGACTTCAGTAGAAACTACGGTGATGAAGGAAAGGAGCCTGGCGGTAACAGTACGATCCGTCGCGCTCGGTGGCCGTGATCGTTCGGTCACCGCTCTACGATACTAATCTAGAGCTCGGAGATCAAATCTCGGCGCGATCAAAAACTGCCTGTGAGTACTAACAGAACTCTCACAGTGCTCCGGGCTTGTCAGTATAAAGACGGCGCGGATAGGAGGTGCATGCTAGCAACTGCACTTCCGAAAAGTAGATATGCTATTGAAACGTCAACAAGGCAATGAAATGGTAGAGATGTTGACGCGCCCATGCCCCTCGAGGAGTCAAGGCAACTAGAGAGAGAGCAGTCCATGTGTGATGTGGTATGCACAGCAACCCTTATATAAGGTTCACAAATGCTTTAGTCCTTGCTTTCAACAGAAGAATGCTTTTAACGTTCTTATGCTTATTAGTTCTTCAGATTCAACCAGATTCGAGCCCCCTCCGAACTCGATTTCTAGTTCCCGCACCGCACTGCATACATTGTTGTATTTACACATTTTACATTTAAAATGGAGGACTCAAAAGGGCAACACTGTTTCCATAAGTACGTTTAATCGAGGTCGCTGATTGCAAATGTGAAGTCGAAATTGCAAAAACAAAACAGAGATCCAGACACCAAGAGAACACTGTGAGTACGTGTTTTTTTTAAACACCCGTTCAACTATGCATTTGGAAGGCAAGCAAGCTTGTCATGTCAGGCCTGACGCTCACATGCAATTTTTGATTGTTCAATCATTGAGTTTCATTTCTGTGTCCTAAGGGCTAACATGAGAGTCTGCACATATGCAACTGCAATTGTTTTCCTATGTGGCCTAACAAACAATAACTAGTGGCAATTGCACATTACCAATATTAATTGCGCAGCTGAGTAATTGTATTGGGGCTCCGGGCGTTATTGCGTAAGGCACGCGATGCCGCCGCTAGCCGCACTAGCTTCAAGCAAAATATCTCAACATAAGAAACACTCAAATAGTGCTCCGTGATGGTCGCTTAATCGCGTCAACGATCGTCGCTCAGCAGCGTCTATATAAACAAATCTTAGTCGACCCCGTAAATAGTCTTGAACCGAATCTTGCGATGATGTTCAGATGTTCTCGCTCCCGTTTTATTGTAAAAGTTTATGTTCTGTATAGGGGAACGCGATTACTCGCCAACAATTTTCCATTTAAATAAGGTTAGGTTAGGTAGAGTGGCAGTCTAACGGTTCCGCATAGACCGCCGGGGTCCATAACGATATCACATATTTTAGGTACTCACCCCGTGTCGTTGCTATCCGTTAACAGAAGATTGTTATTGAGCTGGAAGGAGACTGACTCGTTGGCGAAACTCAAAAGGCTTCTCCAACTGAGTCCTGAAACTAAGTAATTCAAGGCCGTTGAAGAAGTAAGCTAATAGGCACCATCTTCTTCTAGCGAGTGCAGGACATTCGCACAGAAGGTGCTTCAGAGTTTCTTTCCTGTTTCGTATCTGGGAGTTCCTGCAGTCATCACAAATTATTAGTCTGCACGCATGATCCCCTATCCTACAGTAGCCCGTTAGTATGCCCACCAATAGTGCACTTAGTTATATTTGAATAATCTTTTGACATTTATGACTAAACTAAACCCTTAAATATAACGGAAAAAATTTGTTTTTAACAAGTTAAACAAAATAGTTCAATAATATGAATACCAAACTTATCTGAAATATTGAGTTTGATATCCAACAAATTGGTATTAATTCTATTTTATATCAAATTCGAATTGTTAATTATATGACTAAATCATAACCAAAAATTTGGTTAAATTTCTAATTAATGTTAGATTATGCTGAAGTGCCTTCTAGATGTGCGTTAATCAAATGGATACTAATGGAGGAGCTCAATGTCCCCGTGAGCCCCATATCGCGACTCTCGAAATCGAAGCTGATCTATCAGCGCACATCGCCTGCTCGTGATTGGGTGCGCGGTTTCAATGTAAGCAATGTAATCTGTGTCGTCGGTTTTCCAGGGTTGATTCAACTCCTAAACTTTTACCAATTTGGCATAGAAGTTTAAACAACTTTAAAGAGTTTTTCGTCATCTGGGAACCCGTCTCAGTTAATTTTCAATAAATAATAAATCATTTTCCCAACAACTAAACTCGAAAAATTTATTTTCATTAGCACTCATTAATCCCTTTTTCTAAGCCACAATTTCGTAAAGTATACCAACTTTGAAATTTATCCGTCACGTTGACTAATTAGTCCCAGTCTCCGCCTTTGAATTGCAACGCATAATCGTATCCTCTCAAGAGGTGCACGAAACCCAAAACACCAAACTGGGAACATTAATTGTATGACGACCGCTAGACAAACTCTAATGGAGACGTTACATACCCATTCGCCTTCCGTCCAGGCCTAGTCAAATAAACTAAAAAGCAAACTAAAACTTTTACTAACAATAATAAAAAAAAACTCTGGAAAGTCTGCGCGAGCACTCCGTACTATTCTCGTATGTGGTTTGCTTCGTACATCCGAAAATAATTTCGCTTCAAGGATATTGTGGCTACAACAGGTGAACTATCTTTTCAGTCTGTCTGTCCAGAAGATACTTATAGTAGCATGCGAGTACGAATGGGTATCTATGGACGGAAAGATACAGATTATCATCAAGCGGGTTTACGGGGAAATATTAATGTGTGGATGTCCTTTTTCTAAGTTTCCCTTTTTTAGTGCTACTCGAAAGGCAGGAACTAGGAACTAAGCTCCTGATATTTGGCACACTATTCTTCTCTTTGTTTGAGATGAAAGTTAACAAATATTGACAAAGGGCTTAGTCATGTGTAAGGTCTCCCTAGGTATCGTATGAATTATTGCTTTTTTTCTCTGTGTAATCGTGGTATGTTGGTTATATGTGGCTCACTGCTGGAGTCAGGGTGAAGGACAAAATGGATAGAATTTGGGATAACTAGTAATTTAATGTAAGTTGGGATAAATATCTGAGCAGAAGTGCTGGGATAGACATCTTCGGTGCCTCACTGAATCTGAGAGCTAATGTAGCCTTGTTACTCTAATGCATTCTCTGTGTCCCGTTTCAGAATATATGTAATGGATGGACGTTAGGATGAATAGCATAAACTGGAAAAAAATGATGAAACGTCAATTATTCGTCAGGTCTGTTCAAATATGAACTGGATAAATAATTTACTGCATGTATAAATACCCAAGAATAGTTAAGATTTTATTTTCCCCATAGACATTTTCGTTCTTTGGGATTTTTTTGAAAATTAGCGTTGCAGATTTGGCGGTAATAATACGGAAAGAGTCTTCTGGTCACTTTTTTAATGTTAGGTCTGTATTTATAATATGTATAACCATTACCTTTACGAGTACTACTATACATCAAATCTCTCAATTGCCCTAACCCCTTGTGGGGCATAGTGCGTCAACTGTTCCTTGGCCCATGGTTTTGACGGCATAAACTGGTTTCGGAGAATGCAGTTGCCAGCATGCATCTCCTGCACATCCATGGCCACGAACGTCGTCGTAGACGGGATTCGAACCCGAAACGCCGGTAGTCAAACATGAGACTGATGCCTAAACACACTGTGCTAAATGCCGCCCCAACTACATCAAATAGTAATGATTAAATAATGGATTAAACCAACTTTAATAAATGATTTCAAACAAATGACTACACACATTTATATAAAAAAAAAAAGAATAGAAAGAACATATCCATCTTTCACTTGTTTTGGTTTCTGTTCCCTTTCAATTCGTACGCCATTATTCAAATTGGAAGTCCTACTTGCAGTTTGTTCTGGTTTCCAAAAGTACTTTGCAGAGAATAAACTAAATGCTGCCGGAATTGTGTTTGTCTAGAGGATGTTATGTTATGTAACCGCAATTTATGGTAGCATGTTGTTTGGCGAAACTTTCTTTGAAATTAAATTTTCATCTGCGAATGAATTTTTGTCTTTTGTCAAACGACTGCTTTTAAATAGAAAAACATCAAGAGAAGTTTAAAAATGTATGAATGATTAAAACTACCATTCTAAAATAAAAATAAATAACTGGCGCAACAGTTCAATTTGAACCACGGCCTCGAGATGAGTTAGCATCATCTCATTTTCTAGATCGTGACGGTTTTTTGTGCAGAGGTATGTATGTGATCAGCAATACGCCCAACCGAGTTATTTACCCCATAATGGGTACTCATTTAACAGCTGAGTGGGCTCATAGTCCAACACGTAAATCCCCGGAATCGAACAGGGGCCCAGTGCGTTGAAGGCGAACGTGCTAACCGTTGCGCCATCCGGACTATAAAACTACCATTCTGATCATTATGAACTTTCTCTGAATAATCTTAAAGTTTTCTTCAGTTTTTTTTCTTAATAATTTGCCATTAGTTAAACGAGAATCCGTCTTAGTGTCGGTGCCCATAACGCGTTAAAAGTATTTGGGACGTCGCGTCCCTTTCAATCGGATAGGAAAAATACATTGGGACTATTGAGGCAATGCACAAGCGACGCCTATAGCCAGTGGCGTAGATAGGTTTTCAGCGAGGGGGGGATAGTCGGTACTACTTTTTTTTGTAATGTTAACGAAAACGTTTGAAATGAACCTAATTGTATTTGCTTATGTTTTTATGGGATTCTATATGGGCGGCCTAGCGCAGGAGAGGCATCGCTGAGAAGCTTGTACCTATTATTAAGGCAACTTATGACAGCGCGAAATGTCGTTCTGCATAAAGGTAAGGTGTCGGCGGACTTTGAGATTCGCAGTGAAGTTCGGTAGGGTGCATCCTGTGCATGTGTTGCATGCAGTCCTATCCGAACTAGACAGAGAAATTCAATAGGCTTTGACATCTTACCTACAACGTCTTGACAACACTAACGATATATGCCTACTCTCCCACAGAATCAAGGATCTGTCCGCAATGGCGTTAGATCTTGAGAGGGGGCAAGCAAGGTTTCCAAAGAAACTTCAACTGGGCCACATGGAACAGTTGACGCACTATGCCTCACGAGGGGTTAGGGCAATGGGGTAAGCAAGGTTGTTGGGCTAAAGATTAATACCAATAGGACCAAGGTTCTTAGCCCGCCATTGCGAAAAAGAAACCCGACACCTATTGCCATCAATATTAATGGGCAGCCTGTGGAGAAGGTGGACAATTTTGTCTACCTGTGTAGCATTGTTGCCGAAAATGGTGGTACGGAGCAGGACATCGCTCGTCGTATCAACCAGACTAAATGCGCATACTGTCCAAAACTTGGCAGAGTAGTTATCTCAGCATCCAGACCAAGCTGGGCCTGTTTCGCTCTCTGGTACTGTCTGTTCTTTTGTATGGGAGCAGCACATGGAAAGTTTCCGTAAGATTTAGCAGGAAGCTGCAAGTTTTCGATAACTCATGTCTTCGTCGAATTCGAAGAATTTTCTGGCCCGAAACAATGTCGAATGAGGAGCTAAGTCGGCGTACGGATCAGATGATAATAGACGAATTGATACTCAAGCGAAAGTGGCAGTGGATAGGTCACACATTGCGGAAGGATGATAACTGCATTGCTTTACATGCCATGAAATGGAACCCTATTTCCAACCGAGGTCGACCAAGAGGGGGTCCTAAAACCACATGGGGTCAACCTGTGGCAAAAGAGTGTAAGGCGCTAAATAAGTCATTTGGGGAGTTGCGCCACATTGCCCAGAACAGAGTACGATAGCGCGCAGGAGTGGTTGACTAGCGGTTAAGGCAAAGTAGTATCGCATTACCGACGATAATTATTGCCAAGCAAGACCGCTCGTAACTAAAGTGGAGTTCTCACAACCACTTTTCTCCAAGCAACGCCGATAATAAAGCAAAACCACTTGGATAAAAGTGATGCTTAAAAAATATGCAACAGTGATTCCAAATCCATGGAAATCATTGGATCCATGTATCATTCCAGAAGCACCAAAATATCCTTGCCTATGCGTTAAGTTTTAGAATTTGACCGGCCCTTCCTAATTCCCGTCCCATCTACCATTGATAACAATATAAAGTCTATTCAATAACATATACATAACACATATCATATTTCACTTTCTATATTATTTCTATCCGTAAATTAAAGTCAAGTGAGTGCATCCAGACCGGAGGCGAAAATCGCATCCGTATATGAAATTCACTATGAGTTTACCGACGATTTCTCTATATGAACAACGATAAATTAGAAGTGCTAACAATTTCTATAAGAAAAACTGAAGATAATCGTTTCTCGTCAGATTTTTCGTAATTTTTTTTTTCCAACAAGATAATCGTCCGTTTATCCTACAAAATTCTCGTTCGTTTTTCCTTCAGGAATGCCACTTAAATTATAGTGAATGCACTATAGCATGCCAATTAATGCTGGTCAATTAGATTCAAAAATAAACGTCCAATTATTTGATTGCGAAATTTACATTTACAGATAAAAATCCATTGTTCGTCATCTACGAGAGCCGCCCACAACACAATACGTGCTGATTGTTTAAGGATGTTTATGTATTATTTCATTACTCTTACTATAACGATATATCTCCTGACTATAACCGAATCCTGGGAAAAGAAAATCGCGGTTAAAGTCCAGGAAATCGGAAAATGTAAACATCCCGTTGAAAAATTTATCAGGTTTACTAAGAGAAATAATAGTCGAGGCTCAACGGGTGTCAATTAATAATGATGGCATCACGTGCAGAGCCACCAGAGGCAGAGTAAATACCAAAAGGATTCTCCAGAGTTATTGGATCTAGTTACCTATATACGTGTCTACTAAGCGGGTTTATACAATATATTCAGGCGGATGTGACTATAAAGATTCACCACGTCCTACATTCAACGAGTCCCATCTGAACATTGAATGGATATGTGCGATTAAATTGTCACAGGGCCCACTGATTTGTAATTCCTTATACTCCCACCTGTACGTTGCAATTTACCTTTAAAGCGTTGCTCTTCGAAGGTATCAATTATAAGTACAGTACAGTTGCGATAATTTCAACTAATAAAAACCAGCTTGGTTGAAACTATCGGTATGGTGAAATTATCGTAACACTTGGAAATTTTTTATTAAAACATTTAATTGAGCTCAAATAGGGTGTACATTATACTCGTATGTACATGTTTATAAAATTTAATTTAATTCGTGTTCGCTAGCACCTCCTATCCGCGCCATCTTTATACTGACAAGCTCGGTGCACTGTGAGAGTTCTATTAGTACTCATAGGCAGTTTTTGATCACGCCGAGATTTTAACTCTAAGCTCTACATTAGTATCGTAGAGCGGTGACCGAACGACCATGGCCACCGAGCGCGACAAAACGTCAAAAACAAAAACATCATCTTTCACTTTTGGTGTGTCAATGATATTTTCATAGTAAATGCATTTCTTACGAAATTGCTATTATCGCAAAGACAGTATAAAGTGAATTGAAATTACAGAGTATATACGTAATGTATAATTTATTTAGTTGAAATTATCAAAGGTTGAGATTATCGCAGGGTGAAATTATCGCGACTTTACTGTATCCTACACCTGTACATAGGTGTCCTACGGAAATGTAATTAGTAAGTGTTTCTGGGAATGTCTGATGGTTGATGTACGGATCTTGCGGGCATTCTCCTCATATAATTTTTTCGGTAATTGAGACCAAATGATTATTGATAGCGTAGTCTGGGTCACCCCTACCATATGTGCATTTGAGCAGGGCGTCAATATGTAAGGGCGCGAAATTTCCCACCTAACAAAGTCGTCGAAGTATATTGACGGGAAGTAATTTTCGCGACCATCAAATTTCGCTTGGCGACTCCCTTGGGGTCCCGATTTATAGTTTATGAAACGATGCTATAAAGGTACGCCTTCCTAGGCACACGATCATTGCACATTGTTCGCACTTAGCGATCAAGCTATAGGGTACGGATCACTATTTGTGTGTATTCTTTCAATGGTTGCCTGCGATCGACGCAGACTCGTGTCTAGCAAGAAGAAGCTTAATTTTTCGCTACTCATAAATTTCGCTTATATATTGTAGTTTAAGAAACGATGCTCTAATACAAATGAAGTCCGAAAAAAATTTTTTTTTTCTATTATAACGTCTTAGTGCCATCTCAATTATGTATTTATGACTTATGAGGTAGATGCTTCACTAAAATATTCAAAAAGAAAAGGAAATTTAATTAATTATCTCCCGAGACAAATATTCAATTAAGTTAAAGGTAGCGTTGCGATAAGCGCCTTATGGGCTGTCAGCCAAGAAGCTGTCTTCTTGATTTTAATAAAATATTCAAATCCCGTAAATGACCTCAAAATTGTTCCTCCAATTCATTCATGCGAAACTACAAGTTTTGTGATATTTCGGCTACGGCTGCTCTTTAGGTCGCTTTTTTTTTGTTGGTCGTTGCAATTTAACTTTGTCAAAATTTAATAATGTCCGTGAGTGTATTTCAATTAGTTAAAAACGTTCACTATCCGCTATAATTTCAAATCACTGGCGCATCTAATTGAAAACAATAGAAGAACATTTTCATGTTGACAATGGGGACTTAAAATTAATTTATCACAAAAATCCCACATGTACAATAGTCAAGTCGTTTCGGGGATTTGGCCAGAAGCGCCCAAGAAAATTCATTATTATTTGAATTGCTAAAAATAAAATACGATACAAAGGCTTTTTTCTTTTTATACCCTTCACAAAATAGGGTATATTAACTTTGTCATGAAGTTTGCAACACACAGAAGGAAGCGTCCGTATAGGTATGTGAATGTTGTAGGCCTTTGGCGAAGTACGTCACTTCGTGAAATTGTCCGACGAAGCCATTCAAAAGGGATTTCCGCTTTAGGAACAAGAAGGCTTCTTTCTTACGATCTAAAGCGGAAATGGATTCTTAAGGCACATTTACGGAATCGATGTGATTAATGATCCACAGAATTCGCCGGGCAATTTTGTGAAGTGGCGTGTTTCGCCAAAAGCCTAAGACATGTACAAATTCTTGGTCAGTATGACAAGATGAGCCAATGAAGCTTTGTCTGTCTGTTCTATCTGGCTCTATACACAACTTTCTCAGTTAGAAAGCTATCGAGTTGAAATTTTGACAAAGCCTTATTTCTACTGCACGGAGTTTATATGTCGGAACCAAGGGAATTGGACCACTACGTCATACTGCTGCCATGGGAACGACCGGTCCAAAAGTAAGATTTCGCTAGAAAAAAAATTTTTTATTTCTAAATACAATTTTACCGCTTTTGAAATTAATTAAACATGTCTATCGCAAGCAAGCAACAATTTGGTTGAAATCTGGTTCACTATGGCCCGTTTTCTCAATGTATGGGTAAACTGCCAGTTAGCTATCCGAGACACTAAATTAAGCCTTAGCGTATGCAACCTCAAAATATGATAACGCAGCAGAAAAAAAAACAGCTAATGCAGTAGAAAATCAGCCGGTTTTTTTTCGGCGGAGTTCAACCGCCTGTTCTATTCTATTCTACGTCTGTACCGTCTCTCAGAATTAATTCGCAGCTAAGTTGGTTTCCAATCTTCTTCCATTCAATGAATTTCCAGAAAACTCTTCTTTGAAACCAGTTTAATTGTTAATTATTTCGTTTGAATGTACAAACGTAAACAGTTTTAGCTGTAAAAATTTGTGCAACCCGTATCACCTGTTTGAAATTATCGTCCGATAAATTTTCAACTGGAGGATGGATGCCGTTTAGCGTTTATATACATATAAGATAAACTTTAACACGATTATGGGCCGGTTGCTCAATGTCCAGTTAAAATTGATCTTAAGAATAAATTTCCATTTAGCACAATTTGATTTTCTCAATACCTGTTTAGCGTTATTAATCGGATAAACGCTAACCGTCCCCTAGTTTTCGATTAATCTCTTATCTAAAACAAAAGCCAGCACCTGACTTCCGGTTGAAAATTTATCCTGAACCAAAAGCTAACACCTAATGCCGGATGCTGAGATTTTGACAGCTAGAACTTTTATAAATTCGAATGAAAACAATGAAAGTGGCCATAAGGAACAGAGTTCCTGGAAATTCATTAGAAAGAAAAGAATTTGGAACAAACTCAGCTGCAAATGAATATGCTGAGAGACCGTACTAGTACAAAATAGATTTGTGGACGGTAGAATTCCGCTAAGAAAATCAGCTGATTGTGGTCTGAGATAAGTTCCACACTTTATCATCATCATCATCGTGGCGCGACAGCCCGACGTCGGGCCTTGGCCGCCTGGATCATTGTCCTCCAATTATCTCGGTCACGTGACCGCGTCCTCCAATTTTGGGAGCCCAGCAGCTGCGCGGCGTCCACACCTACTGAGCTCTCCCAACGAGATCTCGGTCGTCCTCGCAGTCTCGCTCCGTCGACTCGTTCTGCATTCATTACTCTCTTGGGCATGCGATCATCGTCCATTCTTTGTACATGCCCTGCCCATTGAAGTCGTTGTAGTTTGACGATTTTCGAGACTTGCAGCTCATCGTACATTTCATACAACTCATGGTTGTACAGGATGCGCCATCCATCTCGATCGCAAACAGCCCCGAAAATTCGCCGTAGAACCTTACGTTCGAAAGTGTCTAGCATGTTTTCGGAGGCTTGAGCTAGGGTCCATGCTTCGCAGCCATAGCATAGCACTGGTCGTATAATGGTTTTGTACACGCGGAGCTTCGTGTTTCTGTGCACATGTTTCGATTTCATTATGGGGAGAACCGAGAAAAAAGTCTTATTAGCTAACTGTATCCGTCGCTTGATTTCGTCAGTTTCGTTGGCGTCCCTTGACAGGTTGCAACCCAGGTAAATGAAGTTGTTCACGAACTCGATGTTGAGGTCCCCCACATTGATGCTTGGTTGTGCAGGTGTCCTTGTCACCGATTGCATCATTATTTTAGTTTTACCCTCGTTAATACGTAATCCAACTTCCTTTGCAGCGGTATCAAGCGTATGCAGAAGTTCTTCTGCGTCAGCCAATCTTCGGGACATGATGTTGATGTCGTCGGCGTACGCTGCTAATTGTGTCGACTTGATGAGTAGCGTCTTGCTGTTGTCCAAATTCATGGCCCGAATAACGTATTCCAGTGCTAGGTTGAAGAGCGTCGGGGCCAGTCCATCGCCCTGTTTCAAACCAGTGCGTGTTTCAAATAGATCAGTAAGTCTATTCTGGATCCTGACTTGTGAGACGGAGTTGGTCATCGTCATCTTTGTCAGTCGCACTAATTTTGCTGGTATACCAAATTGCAGCATGATGTTGTACAGTACTCCACGATCGATACTGTCGTATGCCTGCTTGAAGTCGACAAAGATTTGATATACGTTTACGTTGTATTCCCAGCACCTCTGGAGTATCAGTTTGACTGAGAACAGCTGATCGGTTGTGGAGCGACCAGGTCTGAAACCGCTTTGATATTCGCCAATGACTCGTTCTGCGTACGGTTTTATTCTATTTTCCAGAATTTTCGTCAAAATTTTATAGGACGTACAAACTAGTGAGATGCCCCTGTAATTCTCACACCGCAGTTTATCTCCCTTTTTATGAATTGGACAGATGATGCTTCTGCGCCAATCGTCTGGGATCTCCTCGTTCTCCCATACTCGCAGGAGTAATTGATGTATGGCATCACCTAGACTCGTTCCACCGAATCTTAGCAGTTCAGCTGGAATCTCGTCAGCGCCCGGCGCTTTATTTCGTTTTAGTGACCGCAACGCGAGATCAACTTCCTCTACTGTCGGGGGTTGAATGGGTGGGCCTAGCTCAACAATATCGTCGAGAGCTTCCTGTGTGGGGATGTTAGATGGTCGGTTTAGAAGCTCTTCAAAATAAGAGGCCCATCGTTTGTTAATACCATCGGTGTCGCTGATGATGTTTCCATCCTTGTCCTTACAAAGGCTAGTCCTGGGTTGGTAGCCGTTCTTAATTGTATTTACTAGTTTGTACGCTTGTCTGGTGTTCCTATTAGCTAAGTTTTCGTTTATGTTCAGCAACTGCTCGTCAAGGTATTTACGTTTCTTACGTCTAATTATTCTATTCGATATTCGCCGTAGCTCGTCATATTTTTCTCTTCTGGCTCTGGTTCCTCGTTGAATCCATTGTCTGTAGGCCTCGTTTTTCGCGTCAAGTGAATTTTTGCATTCTTCGTCGAACCAGTCATTTCGCGCTCGCCGGGCTTTATATCCCACGACCTTCTCTGCGACATCCTTGATGGTACCCTTGAGTTCTTCCCAGAACCCATGGACGCCTGTGTTGCTGATGTTGTGTAGCATAGGTGATAGTTTTTCCTCAAGGGCGGTAGTATACGCCACCTCTGTAGCATCACTCAAGAGCTTATCAACCGCAAAGATTTTGGGAGGGCTGATTCTTGACTGGTGCACTGAGGAAATTCTACATCTGTAGGTCGTCTTCACCAAGTGATGATCTGAGTCGCAGTTTGCTCCTCGATAGGAGCGGACATCCATGACACTAGACGCCCATCTCCTGCAAATGAGGACGTGGTCAATTTGGTTGACGGTATGTGCGTCTGGAGACTTCCAGGTCTGCTTGTGAATGCGTCGATGCGGGAAACACGTAGAGCTTACGACTAGATTCCTGCTGCAGGCGAAGTCTATAAGTCGCTGGCCGTTATCGTTACATTCTTCATGGAGGCTGTGGCCTCCAGTGGTCCCCCGATGCCAGCTTTCATTCCCGACTTTCGCGTTAAAGTCTCCCAGCAGCAATTTGACGTCGTTTGTTGGAAGTGAGTCGAAGAGAGTTTCAAGGCACACACTTTATGGCTTGGTAATTTAATCGACGTATGAGAAAACGAAAATGCTTAACGGGCTGTTTATAGCTTCGATAAAGATAAAGAGTTTAATCGAACATTGAGAACACGGCCTATGTGAAAGCGGCATTATTATATACCTCTCATAGGAACGGAAAAACTGGAACTGCTTTTACTGCTGATTTACAAAGTGGCAAATGCAGAATGGGTCAAAATGGTCGCACATGGTTTAAGCTAGCTTAATCATACGTACGTACGGAATGATAGGGTATCATACCTAGCCGAAGGCTAGCTTGTTTCTATTGTTCTTGGATTTTTGTTTTCAATTGCCACTTTTAAGCAATTCAAATAGTCAAAAGGCACACACAAACACCATGCACACTTTGTACATTTTGCGAACATGTGCCCAGATATGAGGAAAACTTAGCGTGAACACAACTGAAACAAACAGCGTTTTGTGTCGCTAATTAATTTTCTCAAACGAAATTCCGCGAATTTTCCCAATTCCTATAAAGAAGTTTCGACTTTACATGAATTTACGAGTGGCGAGACGAATAGAGAAAAAGGATGAAAAAGCCGGCACGGCGCGGCGGGATGAAATTTCGATGTTGCAAACGACTCTGTGGATACAATAGCTTGCTGTCTTTTCTTTTAGGGCTAACGTCTTGGAGTATGTGCTTACAAATTACATAATAATAAAGATATATAGGCACGGGTACATATTTAAGCGAATACATATTCAAGTATGCAGATTCCTCTAATGCTGGCAAGTGTGAAGTCCCCTACAGCTAAGTAATCTTGGGCAATACGAAGAACTAAGGATTTCATGTGATAGGATAGGATGAACAGAAATTGTATAATTAGGTTTTTGTAAAATGTCTGAATGTGGGTATTATCGTCTCATCTTTCTTTCATTGCGACATTGCGGCATAGTTCATTGTTAATTGTGTGTTTGAGATAGATTAATCCTTGAATATGCATATTAGATATTTGGGGTCCTTGTATAATATTGTCTAAGAAAACGGATGTAAGTGTATTTGCGAAAAATTGGTTGACTATAGCTAAGTTTGATTTATTTTATTTATGTTTTTTTTGGGGTGCTAATTACGAATCTGAGGTGTGCAGGCAATTTTTTTTTTTGTTGAATTTGAGTTATAGCCAAAAAACATCAACAAAAACATCTTTTTATTTACTAATATTTTGAAAACGGTCAAGCCTAAAAAAAAACTTTGTAACACAAAATCAAAGATCATGAATAGCTTAGCATAGCTTAAAATATTGGCATTACTTCTTCCGTATTTTTAATAGTTTTCGAGATATTCTCACTTGAAAAATACTTCAGATGACTTTTCCAAGAGCGAATATCTCATGAACTATTGAATGGGAAAAAGAAATGCGTTAACCTTTTTTCCTGTTCAAGATCTTTTATTTTGTCTCGGAAAGTTTTCCGTTAAGTGTAAAAATATTTTCAAAAATAAAAAAACGTGTTTTTTTTTACTATAACTCCAATTCCACAAAAAAATGTTGGTAACAAACCTTAGATTCGTAATCAGCACCACAAAAAAACATAAACGAAAAAGAAAAAATCAAAACTACACCACAATTTGTTTTAGGCAAACTAGACACTAAGACGAAGACTTTCATTTTTTGAAAAGGATTCCAATGCTTAAAGAACTATTAAATTTTCAGACAAAAAACTTGATGTGCGAAGCTCACTTTTACATTAAATTTTAGGTAGGTTGTTGTTCTTTCAAAAAGATACAAGTTATTTGTTTGCGGGACCCAAACTTTACGATTTATTAAATGATGTTTAGATTTTTTTTAAGAAATTTGTTTTTGACAATTTCTAGGTAACTATTTTTCCCATGCGCGTCTCACTTATCGCAAATGAAAGGTGACTAAGCCGTCAACATATTCATCGCTTATCATATTCCTCGTAGGATTTGTATCATAGTTTCTCCTATTCGGAAAAATAAATCATTAAACAATTTATTTTTCTCTTTGTGGAAATAAAAGATAAGGAATAGAAGAATGTAAAATGGCCTTTTTCAAGTCAGAATATCTCTAAAACTATTGAAGATACATAAAATGTAGCGCGATTTTCTTTCTTCAACTGTTGCGGATCTCTTATTTTGTCTCAGAAAGTGTTCCGCTAGGGTCAACGGTTTTTATAATATTTAAAAAAAACGTGTTTTTGCTGCTGATTTTTGGCTATAACTCAAATTCCACAGAAGCAAGCAAACCAAAAATTCGTAATCGGCACCCCAAAAATATAAACGGAAAATAATTTAAACTACACCACAATTTGCTTTCGAAAAACTAAAATACTTATTGACTAGGCTAACATGGGAGTAATTGACGCATTATGCGCCACAAGGTGTTGGGACAAATAGTATGTCACACATGCTTTTAATGTATTTTTTCTACATATGGTAGTACTTTGGTACCAGCAATGGCGCCGGTAGAGTACACAGCCAGACACAATGTTGTATGCAAGGTGATCCATCAACACCTTGCATACAAGCACGGGCTGATCAACTATCCCCCATAATAGCAACATCAAGAAAAAGCATGCGGAGAAAAGGGCAAACTATAGTGCACTGGCTCAAGAAATCAAACAACTTTGGCCGCTTGACAGTGTACAAACAAATAGTGCCTGTAATATTGTCGGCTACCGGTATAGTACCCAAAGAATTTCTGACTTCCCTCACCAAATTGAACCTGCCGCACAATTTCATTGACAATATGCAAAAATATGTCATTTTGCATACTTGTGCAATAATGCGAAAAGTGCTCGGCTAATTTGCATTAGCAATCATAATGCCGGCATAACACCTGCCCAAGACATCCATACCCGCGGGTATATAACCGGTCAAAGGGGCCGAGACTACGCCAGCCAGGCGATAATAAGTAATAAATTTATTTTGCACTTACCAATAACCGGTGAAAAATATATTCTTACGGTGCGAACTGGAACTGTCAAAAAAAAACACATCGCATCGTTGCGGAATCGCATTTTGGCAATTTATCACCGTGCGCACCCGAAAAATTCATCTCACTCTTGCAGAATCGCATTGCTTCCGTGCGCACAGATTTCGGTGCGTACTGAATAAATTCACTCTTGCGGAGTCCGGCCCCAGGTTAGAGTTGGGTTAATGTTTAGGAGCCAAAAAAAAAAACAATCAAGGGCAGCTATCTAGGTTAAATTTTCAAATATCATGTAGCCTACCCTGATTAGTTTCAAAATTTATAATTGCATTCTTACGCACAGTACACAAACAATAAGGGTATGTTGCTTGTGTAATGTGTGTAAGTTCATCCGGATAACCCCCAATTAACCTGCATAGCAGTACAAAAAAACACGCCTATTATTAATGATAAGTTGCTATTTTAGGTAATCAATGGTCCGCGAACATTCTCCTGGTCATTGAAACATTGAATCGTCTCAAGATGAATGTATGTTGAAGTAGAATCGAAGAATTGACATTGCGACATTTACGAAGGATTTCCCCCATGCGCATAAGTGTCATCCCGGAACTAGGGGTTTTACGACGGCCCGACTCACAGATCCCGAACGGAGGAAGGATCGATTGAATAGAAGGTAACGAAAGGTAGGCTTTGAGAGAGTATTAACTTTTGTTTAGTTTTGTTCTATGGCTGGCATAGGCATTATACGCTGTGTCATGGCTCGGTTTGGCATGCGGATGATATTAAATTATCTGTTAATTGAGCATTATTGCTCGATTGGTGCAATAGACAAATTTTGTGTATGGAGAGATACAGAGATAATAGATGTTAGCGTCTTAAGTTCTACGACTCACACCAAACCATCTGATCCGAGAAAAACATTTGTTATTTCACCAATCAACCATTTCATTGGAGGAAGGCGTTCATTCTTCACGACGACTAGTTGACCGATTTGTGGATTTTCGTTGACAATGGATGCATTTTCAAAACAAAATAGTGTCGACACTGTTACCTGTTACCTGGCTGAGTGAGAGAGTCACGCAACAGTGTCGACACTGTTTCGTTTTGAAAACGCACCCAATGAGACACTTAGGTCATTGTAAATTCGTTTGGGAAACTGTTTGATATGAAGAAAGTAAGTTCGGCTGCTGAGGAAAGGTGGTGTGCTGCCACCACTGTTGCTGCATTTGTAAATCCCCCGTCGAGTTGTCACTCCGCTAGTGGGCGTATTCACCGTAGTATGATGGCTGTTTCGTTGTACTATATTCGCAGGAATTGGTTGCCCTTAAATTTGCATGTGACTATTTGTTATGACAACCGGTGTAGTGTATACAACATTCGCCGGAAAAGTTGATTTGACTTTATTTTGTACTGACAGCAATTGGATATCGCGAGCTTGATTGGTTGATGGTGGGGGCGGTTGAACCGACTGTGGAGGTCCAGGTAGAACATTTGAGATTCCATCTGTGGTTTTGACTGTATTTTTAATTGGTTATGTTGAGCAGCTTATCCGATGTTATTGAAGTGCATTTGACCATGCAACAAACATTCAGCACATTGTAGAGCATTAATTTTGGCAGGTACAATCAGTAGCCGTTCCATTGGATCCAAAGCCGACGTCATTTCATTTAAACTAATGTGAGTTATCTGGTTTTTGATTATGTTCAATGTGAACAGTTTCTGATTCGCATCAACCTTTGGTAGCACCACCAATTTAAGTGAATCTAGATTTGTGATTAGTGAGGGCATTGCGTTTACCGTTGTAGTTGGTGGCTCAGGTTTTTTGATATCTAGTGGACGTTTTCGGACCAACTTTGCTTCCGCCGTTATCCGACAGACAGCTGCATCGGTGAGGGCTGGTCAAAATACGTAGCTCAAAAGTGTCACAAAGTGAGTTTGGACGTCTATGGACGTATCGACATCCCCGAATTAGTAAAAGTTGTTCGCATATTTAATAAGATTCGCGATTCAAAATGTCTGTTTTCGAACCAAGTTCTCGTCATTTGTGGTAAGTTTTGCTCTTCTGCTTCTATTTGAAAACACTGCAGCTGAGGCTCATCGAATGCTCTCAGATACTTACGGTGAGGTTGCTCTGAGTGACAGAATACGCCGTGAGTGGTTTCAACGTTTTAAAAGTGGCGATTCCAATGTCGAGGGCAAGCATAGTGGTGGGAGAGAAAAAATTTTCAAAGACGACGAATTGGAAGCACTGCTCGATGAAGATTCGTGCCAAACGCAAGAAAATTTCAAATTTCTAAAGAGCTGTTTCTTCGAAAAACCTGGACACACGCACCTGATTTAATGCAAATCCAAATAATCGACGGGACTTTTCCCGCAAAACTCATACTTACTTTAGGAGATATTTATAGCTACATATGTTGTGTTTGCACAAATGTTTTACCCAGATTCCATTTTTTATAAATCTTTTCTATGCTATGTATTATAGTATAGTAATTTAAGCTACTGATGAGCAACGACGGGCAACACACTTATATCGAATAATGGATAATTAAATTGTCCACAAATTCAGTTCGCATGACTTTCCACATAGTATAGGTGGTGGGGTTTCCCGATACTGTAAAAAAAATCATCACTAAAATAAACTTTTCGCACACTGGACAAAAAAAAACATTTTCAATTTTTGAAGAGCTTTTTTTACGATTTAGGTTTTAAACTGAGCAAATTTAATGTGCTTTAAAAAAAACCGGAAAGTGACGTTTTCTATAGGACGCATACTTTGGAAGACATAGTATACAGCAAACACCGAAAGAAGTGTAAAATAAAGGTGAGGCGGTGGTTTCAATTCATACTACTACTACTTGCCTTAACCCCTAGTGGGGCATAGCGCGACTTCTAACGGGTACAAGCGCATATAAGTATTATTAGTTTGCACTAATATATGAGCGTGCAAATAATATTAAACTGTAAGCACACCAAATTATTTGTATTAATTTATTACACGCTTGTAGACGCTAGTAGTCGCATATCCGCCACACGCTGTGAATCGGAACGACAGCGTTGTTGTCAAAAACTGCCAGCACTTTATTTTATTCGAAAAGGCGATCCCAAAGCAGCCATTTCACAGTCAAAATAATTTGACGAATTTGACATACAAATTTTCTAGTATCAAATTGGTTGCTATATGCAATAGGAGTTATTGTGATTATTATCAAACTTTTGATCAAAAAAAAATATCGATATTGCACTGTTGGTCAAAAAATTTTACACAAATAGTAGTTCAATATTTGAACGTATAATGTCGGCTTTAGTCAAAATTTTTATTTTCCCCTTAAAAATTTTGTTGATAGGGAGTCCGGAAGTGTAGGATAAAGGCCGTTAAAAGTCGCTTTTCCGGTGTTTCTTGAATATTTCGGTTTTTAGTGTAGACGTCGATATAACAACAGGAAAAAATCGTGTAGTTTTGAAATTTTTCAAATAATTAAAAAAAACAGTATTTTAAATATATGCCCCAAAATCTCCGTTAGTAAGGGGGTTCGGAAGTGTGGGGGCTATATTGCGCCATTAGTTGTCTCTTTCTTTGTGTCTCTCCTATTACAAATTAGTTTTCCGTGCTTTCGAGGAAAGAGAGAGAGAGAAAGAGAGAGAGAGACAATTTATAACTCTGAGAAAAAAACTCTCCAAACCTAAGGAACACTTTTCCGAAGACAACAGAAATCACCCTTAATATGAAACAACCATATAGTATAGCTTTAATCGTTCTTTTGCTTTTTCGAAAAAGAAAGGAACTCCCACATGTTCAGCCTTCATCCTCATGCTATCATGTAATTAACTCAATATAGTGGCTTGGTAATTACTACATTTCATCAACTATCGTCAACCTTGTGCTATTACTGGAAATTATCCTCTAATTCACATCAGAGTATCTCGACGTTCTACTGTGAGCTCCGAACAAATATCCAGGATAAAAAAAGAGTCCATTCATTTTTATGGGCAAACTACTTTTCTGAGGACAACGACGACAGTGGAGGATATCGAAAACAATAGTCAATAATGACAAGAGTGTCCCATTAAATGCAAACGAGTGACATCACAAAAGAAGGTAATTTCCCAGGGCGAAGAATCTCTGTGAAAAGCGGAAGTTAAAATCTCATTCGCCCCAATGGACGATTTGTAGGATTTAAAAGCGATGGTTCATGCGAACACCAGTGCAAAACAATAAAGGACGCTATCGAAAGAACGATTCTCCCCGGGGGCAAGTTCAAATTCTTCAATGAAAGTTCGAAAGTTTGGAGTTTACATAAAGGATAGTTTTCCGGAGCATGTTGACGTCTCTAAGTAATTTTATTTTAAGGAACTATTTTAAATTTACCATATCCACATGATCCTTTCTTGTGTTGAATTTCAGGTTGCCGGAACTCCACCTTCTATTACTGTATGGGGACCAATAAGTTGACTGCGTAAATCGATGCGATAAATATAATTTGGTCTTCGTATCGATTTTCACATTATCGGGATGTCCCTGACCGTCGAATGGATGGTTCTATCGTTCTACACTTCTAAGGCCATGTCCTTTTTGTGGCACGCCATTAAATTAAGCGTACATTGTCTGGAAATGCTAAAGTTAATGTTACTATATGCAGTAAGTGCGGTATGGAGTTAATAGTGGTTTTAATGAAAACTTGTCCTTGCTAGGTATCTTGTCTGACATATCACATTAATAGGCCATGCACGTATGAAATATTTGCCAGTGGGTATCCAAATTATAAGGAAACTACACATGTTTATGGCAAAATATTCGAATTTACTCATTTCGAGAATAGCTGTAATGTATACCAAATGTAAATTGATTATCCAATGTGAACTTTTCCCCAGGGAAATCGGTGATGATTACCTCTGTTAGCTGGAAAGGTAACACGTGTTGCACGAATATTACTCGTGAGATAGATTTAAAAACAAAATGTTCATACTCCCATTTGCGATATATGATTTAATCATTTCAGTTTACAAATGCAAATCACACATCACCACACCGATCAATAGCACTGCCGTCATGATGAACGATGCTGTAAGGCCAAATTTATACACGCGTTTTTTTAACGCAAGAGAAATGCGTATTTTTAACGCATTCCTCTTGCGTGAAGAAATGTTTATGTAAATAATAATTGAGTTACGTTTTTCCAGCGCAAGCGTTAATTTTTTCACGCATTTTTTCAAGCGCTCGTTTTTTCAACGCATGCGTTGCTTTTTTCATCGCAAGCGTTCATTTTGTTAACGCAAATACCCAAGCGCTGCAACGCTTGCGTATTTCCCACCGCAAGCGTACGTTTTTTCAACGCAAGCGTTGCTTTTTCAACCGCAAGCGTTCATTTTTTCAACGCGTTGCAACGCTTGTAAATTGTGGCTCCAGAGGATTGCTTTGAAAAAAGCGTGCGAAATTATGGAACCGTTGGCTGCATTTTTTTAAATTCAACTTTCATTCAGCAATTAGCTGAACGTACCCCAATGTTAAACGATTTGGTTTCTGGCCACGAACCAATATATCGGAGTGTGGTGCAAGATTTGTGCAGATACGTTTTTCATACTTTTACCCAGTCGGACAAGAATCGACACTTGATCGATCCTGGATCGAAAACTGTCTACTAAGGAATCGATGACTTTATCGAGGACACATCGAAGACATTTGTATGGGCATGGCCGCTTTTGCGATACCGAAAATGAGGACAGGAATCGATCCAAAATCGATGACGGTAGTCGATGGAGAATCGATGACTGGAGTCAACGTAGAATCGATACTGGGGTCGAATTGTGATCGATGACTGTAGTCAACGTGGAATCGAATCCGGATCGATGACTGGAATCGATTCAGGACCGATGACTGTAGCCAACGAGGAATCGACACTGAGATCGAATTCGGATCGATGACTGTATAAATGGGTTGAATCTATTTAAGCCTGATAAATACAATTCGTCCAAAAACTAAAAGTGTCGTGAAATCTCTTTTTGTATTGATTTCACGGCTCTTTTAATTTAACGGCGGATTGTATTCAAGGCTTACAGAAAAAAAAACATATTCCGTATTCCATATTTCATATATGACAACATGCGTCGCCAAATGCCAAATACTTTCAAATGAATTCAAATTTCAGGCTAACTCGGTAGATAAATGAAAAAATTTGAATTTTTCCAGCTTCGGAAATGGAACCGCTATAGGGTCGAAGACTTCTCGATTCCACTGGAATCGGAGACAAATGTCTTGCTGGGTACATACACACATCGGAGTGTGTTGCAAAGAACAGTTTTCCAATCATTTACTAGTTTCGAAACACCAGTCGACATTATGTACATTTGAACCAAATTATAATTGTTAAATATACAAGATAAAATTAATTGGATGGCCATGTTTAACAGAAGTTCTTCGATCGTATATCTTTTACATCAGAAGTCCTACTCGAGACCTAGTGTAGACCTAGTTATGAGAGCTAAAATTTCGAATGTAGAGCCCATCCAAAATCCTTACCCCCTTCTCCAGAATTATTGTTAAATACTATTTTCTGCAATTGTACTAACAGCTTAGTCATCAAGTAGTTTTCCTAGAGCAAATTGTGGTGTGTAGTTTTGATTTTTATACCCTAGACTTTTAGTATAGGGTATATTGTTTTTGTCACGACGAAAATATGTAACATCTTAAAGGAGGCTCCGGAGGTATAACAATGTATATATACAAATGATCAGGGTCACCTCCTGATTCGATTAAGCCATGTCTGTCTGTCTGTCTGTTCGTTCGCACGATAACTTTCGAGAGCCTTGAAATTTTGGTCACATGTTGGCAGTATGATCTAGTTGGATGGTATTGGAAATGGGTATGATCAGGCCAAGAGAACGCCCACCTCCCCTACACATGTAAAATACTTAAATGTATCTATAACTCCCGATTTAATAAACATGAAAAGCTCTAGCTTTGGTAGATTGCTCGCGAGGGTGATCTTATACTCTCCTAGAGAAATAAAATGAATCAGTTGAAAACTAACGGTAATTTTCTTACAAAATCCCCGTACTACCCTACTTTTCAGGTTTTTTGTCTATAACTCTTGAACCAATTGACGTAGACACTTGATTTTTGGCATGCAACCCTGAGGTGAGAAGCTGCTTGAGTTTTAGTAAGTTGGGCATAATCAGATCAAGGGAACGCCTACCTCCTCTACAATTTTTAAAAAATAAAATATTCCTTTAATTACGATAACTTTCGATAGAATGACACTAGCAGGTTAAACATTTGTAAGAATATTGCTAGTAAGATCTACTTGGTTGATGTTGAAAATGGGCAAGATCCGACCCAAGGAACCCCTACCTCCCCTACAAATCAAACTTTAAATAAGCGATAACTTTTGATAGAATGAAGCCAGCAACTTGAAATTTTTGTCAAATGTTTAAAGTAATATTGAGTTAATCGGTATTAAAGATGGGCTATATCCGACCGAAGGAACCCCTACCTCCCCTATAAATGGAACTTAAAATAAGTGATAACTTACGATTAAATAAAGTTAGCGATTTGAAATTTTGGTTACATGTTTGTAGTAGGATTCAGCTGGCTGATATTGAAAAAAAGTAAAATCCGACTAACCAAACCCGTATCTCCCCTATAAAAAATGTTCTGTCGTCGCTTTTAATGGGTACTTTTGAGGGGTTGATTGGACCACTATATTAGAAAGCTTCAAAAAAAAAATCCAGCTTGTTTTCCATTTTTTCGTAGCGTTATGTATTATTGTATATTCCAAGGTTAATACGGTTTTGGTTTGAAACTGCTATAGGGAAATAATTGCGCAATAAAAAAAAAATTGAACGAACAAATTTGGTATGGCTTATTCGGTGATTCGTGTTCAAAGCATTATGTCAACGTATACCGTGGGGATACCATTTGAAGCTGCAATCTGAACATTTCTGATCTTATTTCAGGTTTTTTGAATTCTATTGTTACTCCGTGATTTATGTGGAACTTTAATTCTTTTCGTAATGGCGCTGTCCAAACTTTACAGCCAACTTGGCAGCATTAGGCTCCGTCCCGCGGCCATTTTCGGATATCCTCCTAAACCGTCCATTACAGTATCTCTGCATGATTGCTTCGGCCGTAAGACTTTGTTTGTAGTGAACGCAAAAAAACTAAGTCAAGCTTGAAGATGGTAAATGCGAGAAACCTTCGCTCATATTTTTCCTCAAAAAATCACGCGTACACATCCGAGCAAAAACTCGAGCCGATCGATTTTGTATGCGAAGCTTTGTCACATTTACCATCTTTAGCTTCACTGTCATTTTCATTTTTGAGTCTAAAATAGTGAAAAAAAAAACAAAAACAAATTTAATCCTGGTTATATACGTATTCTTAAATGAACACTTACATATTATATGACTGTTCACTCCGTACAGCTATTTTTGAAATTGCCCATCATTCACCCCACCCTATTGTCCGTTAAAGCGAGCAATATTCTGAAATTTGAACCGTGAAGGTCCCTCCCGACTCTAGATATTCTACAAATTCTACAAAATAGTTATGTTTGCTCTTTATCCCTGTGATTGTATTATAATCGAATTAAACTTTCTTTATCCAAATTTATATATTTCCGAAATTAATCGTATTTTATAAGGCCAAATTGAAACTAATTCTCTCCACTTAATGTACTAGCAGCGCAAAACCAAATAGAAACATCTCAACACTCATTAACTTCCCGTAAGTAATTTTCGCTACAAAATCAACACTTCTCAATTACAAACGAATATTAATCAGTAACACTACCCACCCATGTATCCTTAGGTGAATATCGAAAAGAAGACATTGATCGAAAAGAAGGGAAACGCCAATCATCAATTGCTAATACGAGTAAAATAAGGAAAACAATTTCAGATGTTTTCAAACTTTTGTATGGATCTTCCGAATAACTATAGGAGCTATGGATAATTAACAAAACTTCTCGCAGCCACTAACATCATTTCACCCATCCTGCCAAAATCGAGTATACGAATACGTATATATAGCCGATAGTACATACGTTGGATCTCACTTAATTCAATTACGATGGTTCCACTAAAGAGGCAAAAGTTTGTTTTTCGAGTGACGAGCACAACTCGATACAGCAGAAAATTCGCAACTTCCATCTGCTCGTTTTTTTCTTCTTGGGATAGTAAATATCAAGAATGACAAATTAATTGGGTAGTAGTTTGCGCTACACTCAAGGATATTTCCTTGATGGGACACAGTTGGTATTTGGAGAAAGAATTGGGATAGAACAAGGCGTATGGTATGGTGGCAATGTGACAAATGGATACCAACAATGCACTTGCTGAGATGAAAATATAGATAGGCTACTTTCGATACGGCAACATCTAATGGGCAAACTTAAATTCGTAACCTTAATTCAGTTTTATGTATCATAATTTTGCATGATCTTCCGTTTAGTCCAAAAAGGTTTCCATTAAGGTTAATTGTTTTCTAATTTCCCAGAAAAAAAAAACGTAATATTTGTATTTTTTCCGAAAATTCTGATTTGAATTCACTTCATATTGCATATTTAAATTCAATTTTTATCATAAACAATAAAGTCATACTTTCCTATATACGGACTGCACCACCGTCATTCGAGGCATTATTCCAATATTTCCTCAATTTTGTCTTCGTTGTTGTCTTTCTTATAACAATATAAACGCCAACGATTTCTCGAGTGCATAAACGATGATACTTCTGATATTGTGCAGACTACTTAACTCAATGCCTGCGTTCACATTCCGCAACGTAATTGCGGTAAGGATTTTCCCTCCACCCAACCATAAACTCTTAACCCGAACGACTTGTTTTGCAGTTGTCATGTATTAAACACCTGATAGCCGATTCGCTATTAAATTTCAAACAATACTTCAATTAAATTCGCGACGGTTTGAGGAAAAATGAACAACACTGCAAAATCGCCACAAATTGGTGTTGCTCCGGTGTAAATAAGCACACAAGACGCCATGTAAAAATCAAGAAACCGAAAACGAAAATCCACACCATCTGGCAGTCATATGCAATACGTCAACTAACAACTGTCAAATACGCTAATACCCCTTACCCCCCGGTTGACCGGAAATTAACCAGGAAAAATTTCTGGTTAATTTCCCCGATATGTGGTAGATCAAACGCAAACTGAAACGGACCGTCCACGAGCAAAATCAGTCGAACTGTTTGCAATTGCGTTTAAAACGATGCGGGACCTGAACCCGCCCAATGATAAGAAGTAGGAATGACACATTCAAGCGTCATCCATTTAGAAAAAAAAATAAAGTTGGCATTGACACTAGAAGCAAATCGATGCCGAATGGAGGAAAATATCCTGCAAGCAACTTTGAAAACTCGTCCTTAAGCTGCTAGTCTTAGTACCATCGGCTAATTGGCAAAACTAAATGAATAAATGAATTTTCAGTTTCCAAAGTGTTGAATTGAATTGACGTAAACTAGTTGCATAGAACGTATCTAACTAGGACATAGCTTTTATTGGAAATTTAGTTTCCTTGCAATAATAACACAGTTAAAAATCTCGGTCTATTATCAATGCTAATTCGGTTTACATATATGACGACACCAAAATTGTTGAATACAAAGAAACAGATTCTTTGAAAAGATGACTCTTGTTCCCGAGACCCGAGATACTGTTGCACGTACAGCATCTCGGGTCTAAATTGTAGCTTGAAATATTCGACAAGGATATGTTTCGGTATGGGGACACTGGACTACTATCGACCCACAGTAAAAATCTATTTAATTTTGCTTTTCAATACTAGCCCTCGCTTCCCTCTTGTCGTCTAATTCAGTTTTGAAAGTACCAGACAGGGAGACAAAATTAACATTTGAATGGAAAGTTTGGGGAGTATGCATAAGTCTGAAACACCTGCATATGATGCAATTGGTGCAGTGTATAGGGGACGTTTGTAAATAATTTATTCTGCATGCAGTATTTAATGTAGCGGTTGTATAAGTAGAAGGTAAAATAAATAAATAACTGGCGCAACAGTCCAATTTGAACTATGGCCTCAAGATGAGTTAGCATCATCTCATTTTCTAGATCGCTCTAGATTAGTATCGTAGAGCAGTGACCGAACGACCACGGCCACCGAGGGCGACAAACATTTATACTTGAAGCAAAATGATTCTGTAGGTGAAGTTAAAAAGGTTATAATAGGGATTCATGCACACGCCGTAGACATAATACGACATCGTAAAAGTGTTAAAATTTTTAAAGTACGCACAGGATACTTTACTTTATCTCAGTTCAACACAAACTAAACACCGGACGCGCCTGCAATAGACGACCCCTGCAGCTTCTAGCCGCGTGTCTCATAGCCGGTTGTTAGCGTGACATTATACACTTTGCATTTTTCTGCAGGAAGAGCAATGCCGCAAAAAAACCGCATTGTCGTTCAAGAAGAGAACCCTATAATTACACATTGCGTCTTTGTGCGGGAAGAGCTTGTGAACGAAATAAATATATCCCAGTGAGGATATTGATGGTTTTATTTTTGTGACAGTATAATAGGTAAAAGTCGGGAGGCCGATACAATTTCAGCCAATCCTCAATGGATGCACTGTATGAATTTCGTCACTGGGTGCATGAGTTTCTAGTTTGTCGTTGAACCAAAAAATGGAAGGTGAAATGCGTTCCATATACCACCGTGTGTTCATCTTCTCATTGCGTTTTTTTGCGGGAGAAGTCTTCCCGCTGTCGTTGGACTTGCTGCTGCAAACTGCAGCATTGTCATTACACATAAGTGTAATGCGTTCCATTTAAATGTACACGTTCGTCTTCTTGGACGACAATGCGTTTTTTTCGGGGTTGCTCTTCCTGCAGAGAAACGCAAAGTGTAATGTCACGCTTAGAGCGAGAGCGGTTGGCCGCGCGTTTACGCTTCCAATGGGTGACCGCCCTCAGTAAAGAAAAACATACATCCCATCACACGATTTAAATACTATTTGACTATTAGTCAAAATATTTTTTTTTTCGATGGTTTTCTATAAAACAATATTTAAATTTTTCGTTTCGTTTTTGGATTTTTGAAAACATCTTCGCGATCCCCCGGAAATCGCTTGACGACCCCCAGGGGGTCGCAACCCACACTTTGAGAACTAGTACCCTAGTCTAAATGACTTGAAGAACTCATTTCAAACCGTATCACAAACATAACCATATTGTTAGATATATCACCCATACAATCTAGTGACTGTCAGCGGTGCAGGTTAATTGGGGGTTATCCGGGTTAACTTACACACACTACACAAGCAACATACCCTTGTTGTTTGTATAATGTGTGTAAGTTAACCCGGATAACCCCCAATTAACCTCCACCGTAGTACAAAGAAATACGCCTATGAAGTTAAGAAGAAGTAGTATAATTATTTACTATTAACTAGGAGTGAATTACATTTGGGTTTCATCGGTTACATTCCTTTCGGCAAAAGCCAAGGAAAATGTAAACTGGAGGCAACATAATCATATATCCGGAGACCATTTTGCTGTATTGAGTCCCATTTTCGCCACCAGATGCATTTAATCCTTTTTATCTATTAATTTGTACGATTCCTTTATCAAAGCGACGACGAAGATGGAGTCTCTATGGTTACTGTATGTGGCGAATGCTTATTGAATTACCAAAATCGTTTGCATAATGTAGAAATATAGGTATAATTGGACTTAAGGAACTACTACTACGTCAACCAGCTTCATTGCGTTGGAAGAATAGATATAGAACAGAGTTTATCTGTTCTACCCCTTCTCAAACGTTGTACGTTTCATGCAATGCACAAAAGTAATCCGACCAATTTTGAATACATATCTTTGTTATTAAGCTCACTCACACAACAATTGCGTAGAGAATACACCGAGTGGTTTCATATGTTTACCACACTATTTAAAGGTACGTTAGTTGTTAATCCAATATCGTTAACCTGCACCACAACACTTGTATTCAACAATCAAAATGTGTGTGCAGGCAGGTGAGTCAGGTCTCCCAATTGAACATAAATCTGCTCAGATTTGAACATCCACTTCCTCTTTATGTACCAAACAACTCATTACCATCTCGGATCCACTTAACCCACTTACAAACTAATTATTGTCAATCCTTCCCAGCCTCTTACAACGTGTTATGCATTTGTGCTCAATGCTATAATATAGCACCTCATCGGGAAATGTGTTGCATCTCTACTCTCTACTAGGGAGTCATGCGCTGCTTATTGCGGAAATTCCAAGTGTTTTGGACTTAATAATCACAAAAGCCAATATGAAATCGTCCAAAGAATGCTTTGAAGAATTGTTTCTATTTGCGAACTAAATATTGTAGATTGCCAATAATAAATAGGTTTCTTGATAAATTAAACTCTGCGACACTTTTCCATTGATGTATGAACAATGGCAATGCTATTTTGGTGACCTGGACTCTCCCCGGTAATGCCTGCATTCACAAATGGTAGCGCTACCTGAGTACTCACATTTTTGTTATTCTGATTCAGTGAAAAATTGAGACAAAAATGGGAGCGCTCTGGTAGCGCTACAATTAGTGAATGCAGGCAATAACTACTAATATAAGCTACCTCGGTCATACTTTTCAAAGGACCGATATATTATCTGTCATAGGGCCGTTTTCTCTATGTCTCCCACTCTCTGTGGTTCCTGTTAATCCCTTGTGGGGCATAGAGCATTAAGCACGCCGACTTTCCACCTCGTCCTGTTCGCCGCCATCACTTTCAGCTCGCGCCACGATATGCCTGTTGAGGCACCCTCTCTCTCAATTGATCTTCTCCAGGTGTTAATAGGTCATCAACACGGCGACTTGCGTTTTATTATATATTCTCGGGGATAGCCGAAGCAGACCACTAACGTTTGGGTCCCTTTTCGCCCCCTCCCGGTCATCAGTGGCTTCCAGATGTCGACTGATAATTGTCGACCTCTTTCTTCATCACTGAGTCCCGTGTTATTGCTAGCATTTGTTTAAAGCTGAGTTCATTCATGGCTTCCACACTTATCGTGTGCCTGGCTGTGATCCTCAACCTCGTGCTAGCCAGTGCTGGACATTCGCACACAATGTGTGCTGCCGTCTCGGCCTCCTCCAGGCATAGCCTGCAATCGTCATCTTCCCCGATTTTCATCTTGGCCAGATGAGCCTTAAAATTACCATGCCCTGTGACCAGGGCAGTTATCCAGCTTAGGGTACTCCGTTTAGGCGACTTGCGTTGGTTCCCTGCGGATTCCAATCGAAGGCTTGTTGAGCAATGTTGTTCGGCCCTTTTCGAAGAGTACGAACGACCTATCCGTTCCCACTTTCGCCTTTTAATGGAAGTGTCTATCCTGTCCTGACCAGTAATACTTAGGAGGTCGCTGTTCCGGCCACCGTATGTGCAGGGTGCGCCGTAGACACTGGTTCACAAAAGTTTTCAATCTAGTTGTTATTTTGTTGTTCTCTATGTCTAGTTAAAGTTTATGCTATCGGTAAACGCTAAACGCTACGTATCGTCCAGTTAAAAAATTTCGGACAATAATTCCAAACAGCTGATATGGGCTGCTGAGATTTTGTCAGCTCGAACTGATTTTATTGGCACATTCAAATGAGACAATTATAATGGTCATAAACAACAGGGTTCTGGAAATCCATTCGATGGAAGAGGATTTGAAACCATCTCACCCGCATATTAAGCCCCGGTGTACATGCGCGTCCAAATGACGCTGGACACTGCGTCATTTAAGCTACTTCCTCTTTGATACCTATCTTCGTTTCAATTCACATGATGTGATAGGACTCAGCGTAGCTCTGTATTATATAAGCCGGGCCACATAAT
Organism: Chloromyia formosa; assembly: GCA_964017055.1. NCBI lineage: Eukaryota > Metazoa > Arthropoda > Insecta > Diptera > Stratiomyidae > Chloromyia > Chloromyia formosa. The sequence goes on along the minus strand of OZ024815.1, from coordinate 31,620,256 downwards.
TTCGGACACGAACTTGAAATATATGTGAAGTATCTTGAACCATTCGGAGAAAACTTCAAAGCATCGTTTGAGTAAACGTGATCCTCAAGCGAATGGCTTAAGAAACTTTACACAAGTGGCACCGATAGCTATAGCTCTCAGTTGCCAGAGTTTAAAATGCATTTTTTTTTTGCCAGCCAATACCCGGTCTACTTCTTCGGCTTCCTTGCAGATTATACTTATATTTAGCACGTCACACGTAATCTTCATCTCCTAGTTTTAACCAGAAGTAGGCTCTTACCTTGCTGTGAGTTCCTGTTGAACTCATTCATCTTTCCCAAACTGTCATTTATTTGCATGTAGGTGAGTCCTATTTCTTATGCGATTTTCATATGCACTCCCGAATGCAAATACAACATATTCTTCGCAACCCGAATAGTATGAATTTAATTTAATTTGGAAAATCCTGGAATGTCACCAAATAAATTGGTGCGGTAGTGGTGATGTTAGTGTGCAGCAAGGAATTCTAATCCTTGTAAGCCTCAAGAACATTACGTCAACAGATTTTATGACTTTAATTTAAATTGAGGACCGCTCAACCATTTCGAAGTCAGTGCATTACATGGCTTTATTGGTTCAGTAAAAGCAGGGAGTATTCCAAGATTTTAATTTGAAGGATTAACAAATGGCAAAGTATGAACGTTTCGTTTGCACAAGCGAAACGACATTTACGTAAGGAGATGAAAGGCTTAGTGTCATCATACACTGTCGAACTCGACCGGTTTTCTTTAGGTTTATGTGAAGTGTGTGTGTGTGTGTCTTAAGCTAATCAGAAAACATTTGTACCAGGTTGGTTTATGAGTTTGAGCTGGAGTTCGACTGTGTATGGTGACACTTAAAGTGCAACCAATTAAAGTCGCATACGTGAAGTTGCATACGAAAGATTACAACATTTCTATGTGTATTCTATTAAATCGGTAATTAGAGCAAAGTGGTACAGTGATAAGTTTGTGGTTTTTTTTTGGCGTAACACCCTGTATTGTCGTAATAATAATTATAGTGTGAAATTTAGTCTACTTTTAAACTTATGTTCACCCCTTAGAATCTCCTATAAATGTTACGAAGTTACGAATTACAAACAATAATAGAAAGTCATCACCATGCTTACCAAAATTGTCTGCAACTTTTTTAACGCAAAAAACAATCTCAGAAATATGACTGTTACCGACTTATGAATGTTAGACAATCTAATAATGGCAGCATATCGAACAGATACTTCTACGCCGATGATAATGTTTGTGTATGTGTCAACATTCAAGAGAATTACACAATATTTTCCCTTCTGCAACATTTGCAAATATCGTACGGAAAAGTTGCCTGAACTGCTAAAAATAAAACGCTATCACTGTCATGTTCTCCCCGCCCCAGTATAGGATTCTTATCGTCCACGTAACAATCTTAGCATCTCACGAATTTCTTGCGTCATATCCTGACAAACTGATTCTTAGCTGAAATCGTGTAAATTGATACTGAGTACGCAAGGCGGATATGGAATATATCGCGACGCGTTCGTGCCAACATAGAGGAATACTGATAGGAGAAGGTTATTTAAGCATTCGTCGCCCAATATCCACGTACATAGATTGTCGTCGGAAATGTATGAGTCGACAGAATACCTCATTTCCGAAGCAAAAGTTTGGTTCGTTACGAGGACTAATGGAAGTGAGCTTTGAGCAGCTCCGCAACAACGTCATTAGAAAGTCATTTGAAAGCCATCCGTATGATAACAATATTTCAGTGCAATCTGTCATGGTAAAATCTAATGGTTGCACTCGTAGGTTGGCCTGAACCGTAGCACTGTCAATCCAGTTGGAGTGAAGCGTACAGGTTAATCAACATTAACACCTTCGGAATGATGTGCTACCTTCCATAGTTGTAATAAAATATTGGTGTTACCAATGGACCATAAAGGAATCAGTTAAATTCTTACTTGTTTATGGTGTTTGAGTAAACGCTTGAAGTCGAGCGGGAGACTAGGCCGAGGTAGAAGATGGTAAATGCGAGAAATCTCCCCTCATACATTTTCACACACAAATGCGCGTACGCCAAACTAAGCCGCGCCGATGATAAATGTGTGGCAACGCCCAATACCGAGCTGAAAGCTGACTCCAAAGCGTAAAGCGGAACCAGTATGCATCTCAAATCCACCATCTTCCCGTATCAGCAATCTCAGGTTCAGGCTCGGCTCGACTACCCTACCCGCTTGGTACAACCAGCGTGTCTGCTGCTTTAAACATATTCCCATATCAGCAATCTCAGCCTCAAGCGAAGCTGATCAATTTTCAGCTTTAGCTTGCGCTCTAACCGTGCCCTAAGCCAAACAAAATCCTGGAAAACGTTAATTGTAAGGAAGAATTACTACAATTGTAGAAGACTACCATCGGCAAAGTCCCACCACAATGTGTATTCGATTCACCGGGATATAATCATGAGTGAATCGAACGGCATGGATTTCAAGTGGTAAACACGAAACATTCTATTTAGAAAGTGTTATGAATACCAACGTTTTCATTTAGCGAGGAACCACATTCCTTGTAATCCTGATCATTTATGCTAGCATTTTCAAAGGGTGAGTGTTTGTTCCTTCTATCCGAAGAGTATTATATCTGCAAGCAAATATCGATTTCCTATACGAACAGTTCTTCTTCGCAAACAAATGCTATAAAAAAATAAAAAAAAAACTGTATGCTCGCCAACTCTGATCTGAATTTTTAAACATCCCTAGAGCATCCGCATTCTGGTGTTCACCATTTAAATTTTGAATTCTCGTCGATGCTAGGATTTATTTTCATTTCAACACAACAAGTAGCATCCATTCGATCCACATTCCTATACTACCCTACTAACTAACTATACGCTTACCATTAGAACATTCAGTTTTGCTCTATAAATTAGAGTCAATCACGTAACATGGAAATCTGACAGAAAATAGAGGAGATAACGAAAGGAAAACACATGCGAAAAACCAAATAGTGGGCGGCGCCATTGTTTATCTGTTGTATGGAAAAACGCAAGCAAAGATGACGAAGTGTAAGCCATAGTCCAGGATATCTGGTGGATAATATATCGCCATGGTACGATATGGCGCCATTCACTTGTATACGTAATTCGGGGGAGAGGATTCCGGTTCCGATCCTGCAGAATCCGGAAAGGAATTATGTATGCTTTATTTTCTTTCACGCATAATGTGGGAAATGTGTGTGCTTTCTGAATTTTTATGCTCGAAATATTGAATGTGTTCCAGCAAACAATTTCTGCCTTCTGCGATAAGAATGCGATTCGCCTAGGAAGATAAATTTATCGCCGGGGATATCGCCCTCTTACCGCTGGAGACACATCTTCGGGAAAAAATAGTTACCGAAAGCAAAACTTCCAGGAGAAACTTTGGCGAAACGAGTCGGCAACAAGACAGTGATTCGCGACGCTGACAAATCGACGAATTGACGAATTGAGAAAATGTCACGTAGAAGAAATTTTGGCGATAAAGGTCAACTAGGACATAAAAAATTGTTTTGTTTTTTTTATTAGATTAATCTTACTCCTTTTTCTTACTCGTATCTTACATATTCTTTGACGCTTATAATTTATATTTTGTCGCGCTCGGTGGCCGTGATCGTTTGGTCACCGCTCTACTAATCTAGCGCGGAGTTCAAATCTCGGTGCGATCAAAAACTGTCAGTGGGTACTAATAGGACTCTCACAGTGCTGCGAGCTTGTCAGTATAAAGACGGCGCGGATATTAGGTGAATGCTAGCAACTGCACTTCCAAAAAGTATTGCGTGTACAACTTTGCTTCCGCCGTTTTTTCCTGGAATTAAAAGCTTAGTTGTCAAAAAGTACTTACAGATGTATTATTCAAAGTACTGTCCATCGCTAGCGACAACTTTCGTTCATCTCTCCGGCAATTTTCGGATTCCATCTCGGAAAAAGGAGGCGTCTTTCGACGCGATCCATGATTGGATCCATTTTGCGACTTTTTCGTGCGAACGAAAATTCTGATCAGCCAGGCCGTGCGCCATGGAACGAAACAGATGGTAGTCGGAAGGAGCAATGTCTGGGGGGTACGGCGGGTGGGGCATACTGTTGTATGGAGTCGTAGTCTGCTAATTTTTGAAATTATTAGCCAAGGTGCAGAGAATAGCTTGTCTGGCCGTCAGCGGTGCTCTACGGTCAACCCCATCCGCTGCGTTGAATATAATGCTCAACCTGTTGCCGTTGGATATTCAGTGGAAGCTCCTGGCAGTGAACTCAGCCATTAGAATAAGAGAGACCTACCAGTGGACAACCTTGGGAACTCGTCACTCAACGATCTTGAACGACATAGAGATCATGAGTCGATTGATTACGATTGGAGTTGAGTTCGGACCGTCCAGAGGAACGGACGTGCGCGACATCGTTCCTAAAAAAAAAAAAAAAACAAATCTAAAAATAGAAAAATAGAAACGAAGTGCATCCGGGCTAAAGATACATGTGCGCGCCACATTTGTTCGTAAAAAAAAAAATCGTGTGTGCGGGCGTATTTGTGTTGTGTGCAATAGCGAAGGGCCCCCTAGTGACAGCACAGGAAAGTCCCGGTGAGTCCGTTCCTTGTAGACTTAACATCCTGTCCAACTTCTGAATTTAATGCATTTGCATTAATCGCAACCATAATTGAATACTGGCCGCTTTCAATTCAACGACAACTAGCAAGTAGGCATAACACTACTGTTAGCTGTGATTGGATTATTGCTGCTGCGTTCAGTTATCGAGTGACCAATTCTACCCCCCATAACTTTGTACATTCCGTCTAAACATGCAAGAATTTAGATTTGATTTTTGCAACATTCGTGGAATTAGAGCGAATTATACTGCGGTACATGCCCATCTCATGCTACACAACCCAGCAGTTATGGCGTTAAGCGAAACAAAAGTCCTTAGCGATTGCGAAATAAGCCAATTTAACATCCAAGGCTATCGTTTTTTGCCCGTTTTTGCAACCCAAAGGGGGATTGCAATGTACATTCGAAATAATATCGCCTTTTCCACCATCAGTCCCCAGTTCACTTTATCTAATCCAGAATTCACATACACCTGGATTAGGTTCAATTTCAATAAACATACTCTATTCCTGTGTTTTCTGTATCGAAGCCCTGGGATTTCTGATCCTGATACTGAACGTTACTTCGATATACTTTCCACCAATGTCGATGAGCTCTTAGATAAATACCCTGCATCAGAAATCGTCTTGGCAGGCGACTTCAATGTACACAATGTACAATGGCTTAAATATTCTTCATCTACAAGCCAAGCAGGAAGACTGGCTGAGCTATTCTGTGAATCATACAACCTACACCAATTAGTAGATTCCCCAACCAGAATACCTGATATAGAAGGTCAAAACGCCAACTTATTGGACCTGTTTATAACCTCACACCCCGACAAATATTCAGTATCTGTTTCATCTCCTTTGGGAAACTCCGATCATAAATTGATATCGACCAAATTCACAACTAGGTCACTAAATGTCAATAATCTATCTTCCAACAAGAGACTATTGTGGCATTATGATAAGGCGGACTGGGTTGCATTTAATCAATTCATCAGTGAACTGAACTGGTCTGACTGCTTCTCTACGCAGAACGTCGATTATATAAGCGAGTCAATTAGTAACATCATTTGGTATGGAATGCACTGCTTTATCCCACACAGTTCTAAGAATACCAAACCAACCACCAACTCTTGGTTTAACAGAGATTGCAAAGAGGCTATAAAGAGAAAAGAAGCGGCATACCGTGCATACAAACAATGCCCCTCTGTCAAACTGAGAGAAGTTTACAATTCTACGCGTAACATCTGCAAATCAGTCATAAATAAGGCTAAATTCCAGTTTGACAGCAAAATTAGGCAGAAAGTGTTCGTTCAACGGAAAGGTAGCAAAGGTTTCTGGACACTCGTCAAATCTGTGAAGATTAACTTCACCTCCTCTTCTATTCCACCACTGGTATATAATGGCAAAATTTACAGTGAACCGCAAGACAAGGCCAACCTGTTGGCCGAAACTTTTGTTGCAAACTCTTGCCTACTACCCACTACTCAGAGTCCACCAGCCATACCCTTATGTGATTCTCACCAGAGACCTTTGCATTTCCGCACTAGGGAAGTATTTAAAGTACTCTCAAAACTCGATGTATCAAAATCGGCTGGACCTGATGGCATCTCCCCCTTAGTTCTCAGACACTGCGCTTCCTCGCTAGCCAAACCTCTCCGAAAACTCTTTTACCTGTCCTACGCAACAGGAGTGTTCCCATCATCGTGGAAACTAGCTCATGTCCAACCAATCCCCAAGAAAGGAGAAGCATGTGATCCATCTAACTACCGACCAATAGCACTAACTTCGACCCTATCAAAAGTCTTCGAAACCCTGGTTAACAACCAACTAATGAGCTACCTTGACTCACATCATCTCATCAATGATCGGCAATATGGTTTCCGGTCTTCGCGCTCCACCGGCGACCTAATGACATACCTCACCGAAAGATGGAATCGCTGTATCCACCAATTTGGCGAAGCTAAAATCATTGCCCTCGACATTTCGAAAGCTTTTGATAGAGTCTGGCTCTTCTAGCTAAGCTCCAGGCTTTTGGTTTGGACCCAAAATTAGTTAAATGGATCGAAAGTTTCCTTCACGACCGTTCGCTTCAGGTCGTCCTTGATGGAGTTAAATCAAATTGCCATACCACCAACGCAGGGGTCCCCCAAGGTACTGTCCTTTCACCAACACTCTTCCTTCTCTTCATCAACGATCTTCTCAGCGTGACTTCCAACTCAATCCATAGCTTTGCAGACGATAGCACCCTTGACTACACTTACTCTTTCAACTCTGTAGCTGACTCTCGCCGAAATTCAACATCTATCAACAGAGATCGCATGTTTGACTCACTAAATGAAGACATTTCAAAAATTATTGCATGGGGGAAAGCGAATCGAGTAGAGTTTAACGCCTCAAAAACTCAATGTTGTCTACTTTCCAATAAGCGATGTGCTCCACCTACCGCCCAACCCATTCTTGTCGATGGGGTCAGCATTCCTGATTCGCCCATACTGAACATACTAGGTATTAACATCTCCAGTAAACTAAATTGGTCCGACCACATTTTTTGCGTTGCAAAAAACGCAATGAAGTGTCTGGGCTTTCTGAATCGCTGTAAAAGATACTTTTCACCATCTGATCTGGCTCAAATTTACAAGGCTCATATAAGACCGAGACTTGAATTTAATTCCCACATATGGGCAGGCGCAGGTAGAACCGCATTATCCGCGTTAGACAAAGTTCAACGGAAAGCCTTCAAGCTTATTGGCGAGGAACCCATAACATCTAAAATCGAACCGCTTGAACACCGGCGAAGTGTCGGCTGTCTCTCACTCTTCTATCGCTACTACAACCGCCGTTGCTCTGATGAAATAGCCAACCTCATTCCTGAGCGTACTTTTCCTTTACGTAACACCCGACTAGCCAGTCGTGTCCATCCTCATCTTCTAGAACTCAGCAATAGTCGCACCGCCAAATTCCATGACTCGTTTGTATCTAGGACAACACGAATGTGGAACGATCTACCATCTTTTGTTTTCCTCCGCAACTATGACCTACAAAAATTTAAACGGAATGTACACCGTCACCTTATTCAAACTCAACCCATCTCCCCACTACCTTAATCCCTTACCGCCAATGCTGTGCTCTCGCATCAAAGGGTTACCCCCTAAGCTTTGGTATAAACATAAAAAAAAAAAAAAAAAAACCTCACCAAAGCGATGGTTAAGAAAAAAACCTGATTCCACGACGGAGTCTGTGTGTAAAAGGGGATCCGTGTCTACCGCACTCACTGAAAATATACACAGACGAGTCAAAGACTGCCAAAGGTGTGGGTGCTGGAATACTCTCTGAGGAGCTGAATCTTCACCTTTCCTTCCGGCTACCGGAATACTGTAGTGCTTTCCAGGCGGAAATTTTCGCGATTCAGGAAACGCTGACTTGGCTGAGTGTTCACGCAATCTCTACGAGAGAAAATCACTTGCTTTACGGATTGTCAAGCCACAGTAAAATCCCTCCAATCAGGGTTCTGCACATCGAGAAACCTATCGAAGTGCAGGGTGAGGCTAGCAGAGATGGGTGACTTTTTTGATATTATTCTGTCCTAGACACCTGGCCACCATGGCTTTTTTGCTAATTGAACCGGTGATGAGCTCGCCAGGGGGGGAGCCACCGACGTGGCTCTGCAGCTTAGCACCGATATCGCTATACCGATTTCCCTGGTTAAATCCAGAATAAAATCAGCTGCGAACAGGGAATCCCACCTTAGATGGACTGATGGCGCTTCTTGCTATAATACCAAGCTAATCTGACCGAGGCAGAATATCAAAAGTACTACAAAACTACTGTCGCTGACTCAGTACCAGATCAGCTTGCTGGTCGGCACCGTTACTGGACACCGCCTTATCGGCGAACATGCCAGGAGGCCTCGGCTTCCTTCCTTTGATTACTGTAGAAGCTGTGGGGAAGAGGAGGATGAGGAAAGTATTACTCATCTGCCCTGCTTGTGCATAGTTGAGTCAGTCAACTCTTGGTAAATGCTTTTATAACCATTTTGGTGAGCTGGTTGAGGTGGACAACACCTTCGATTCGTTAACGGCTCCGACTAGATCTAATATTTTTTTTTGGTTTCTCGTAGGGTATCAAAATGGACCTATGTTTCTGGTTTAATTGTGCTGTTTCAGCAGCCCTGCTACCTAACTTAAGCTAACTTATGGTTTTTGCTTATGAAATATAGGTATTTGCAAAAAAACTCATACGTTTCTTGAAAAACTTGGTCAAAGTTGAAAAAGCCTGAATGTTCCACCTTCTCGAATACTACTGGACATCTTGGGCAGATACTTTCTAAATGCATAAGTTGATTAAAGTGGTTTTTTAACACGCTAAATTTTAGCAACTTTGTTGCGTTGTTGCAGTCATACACTATCAATAAAACAATTTGTAACACACTCTCATAATTCTCGATTTAACGACATTGACATTTCTTACAAACCACGCTCCTTCAATCAAATTCCTAACAATTTCGAAGCGTTTTGCATAACCGCTCGTTGGGGAACACTTTGTATTGGCTATTTTAAAAGCAGGATAATCTAATATTTCCTCTTGGCTTCCTTCCTTTCCATCCCAATCATTTCACTCATTCGCGCCCCCATTTTCTTTCTCGAAATGCAGATTCAGATGCCATGACAAACGGCACTGAACTGCATCCCGACTATCGTTCCGAATCTATTCATGTCGGAATATCACATTCCAATACGCATATAAGACTTGGATATCCTCAAAGATGAACCAGCCACGTCCAATATAAAGCTCGGGACCAATGCAAAGGAAATGATGAGCTATGTAGTCTGTACATCTGGTTTTTTTTTTTTGATAGCGTGTGAACGACCGGCAGCGAATCTTGCTGAACATACGAGTAGAAAAGGTCCCTTTGGAGTTTTTGTACAAAAATAAGCATAGTACGTACTCTAAGGGAAATCAGAGCTGTATCGAAAATATTGTCAGAGTTCCAAAAATGATGCCAATGGTGCCCGCTAGCTGCTCGGAGACATGATAGGGATACTCGTCCTGCCACTGAATCAGAAATGAATTTATTCGAGAAAGAAAAGATACATGTCGTGGCATATCCTTTCAGTGGACAATGGGATTAGATAAAACTTTCAAATATTGACAACAAAATTGCAATGTGATTGGGAAGAAGGGATTGGGAGCACAGTGTTGATAAGGTTGATAGGGTTCGATAAATGCTTTCGAATTGAAAACAATGGCCAGGGAAATTAAGACACACATATGGCGATCGAAAGAAAAATCAACAAGTTTTGAAATTGAGCACAATCATTAGATGGCATATATTTCCATAACTCACAATCCATTTGGGAGGCCGATAGCTCAGTGCATTGAGCTGCCAGTCTAATGTCTCACCATACCAGCTATTCGAGTATGCTTACGAAACGCCGACTAAACCTTTTTGGGAATATTAGGTGCGTTTTTAGGGTTTTGTATTAAAAACAAAACCCTTATGAAATCGGTCAAATGTGTGTCCGTCTGTCCGTCTGTCCATGAAATATCTCACGAACGGCTGAAGCTACATACATGAAATTTTGTGAGAGTATGTAGAATTATTATAATTCGCCGGAGAAAGCGATTCGTTGTAACAGGCTTACTTTAAGGGGATGTCCCCATATAGGGGAAATGAAGTTCAAAATTTTTTTTTCATCTGGTATAGGCAAGTGGGGTATCATGAGAAAGGTAACACCGAGTACATTTCATTTCCGGTATTTTCATCAAATTTGAAAAAAGGGGAAAAGAGATAGAGGGGAAAATATGTGATCCGAGTTTGTCCCCCCCCCCCTCGCATTTCGATACCGTTATACTTAGAAATATGAAAATTTGCAGAAAGGCGGCATTTTACTAGTGTAGAAAACCGAAAATCGTAGAATTTTGATATCTCAACAAAAAAGGTTAATAATAGTACATTTCTATAGTTGCAGTTAGCATACCCCTACACGCCTTAAGCACAGCCGAGGTCAAAAATATTGATGGTCAATGATAACCAACATCATCGGCAATAATATCTTTAAGTTTCATTACAATCACATAATATTTAATAATAGTACACTCATTTAAAATTAGGCATTTTGACACTATCCACACAAAAATTACACCTGCCGGCCTCATATGTAGGTGTGAGTACTACTTTCATGTTGTTTTTCGTAGTGCGAATTGCAGTTATTTAATTAATCATTTTTGAAAGGGTGAAGATTAGTTGGGGGCGCTACGTCGTAATTGGCAAACTTTACCGAGTGGAAGGGGGGAGGGGTCCACATAGAGGCGAAATTAAGCTCAAAATTTTTTTTATCGACTGGTATAGGCAAGTGAGGTGTCGTGAGAAAGGTAATGTTGAGTACATTCCATTTTTTCGTATTTTCTTGAAATTTGTAGAAAGGGGAATAGTGGGGGAGGAAAAAATATTAGTTCGTAATTTGCCCCCCCCCCCCCCCCCTGGCATCTCGAGACTGTTAGAATTATGAAAACTTACAGGAAGGTGGGTTCCGAATAGCATATAAAATGGAAAATAATGGAATCTGTATATCTTCTCAGAATAGGTAAGTAATAGTTTATTTCTGTAGTTACAGTTAGCACACCTCTGCATGCCTTAAACACGTTCGAGGTCAAAAGTACTGATGGCCAACGATAACCAATACCTTAGGCAATAATATGTTCTAAGTTTCGTTACAATCACGTAATATGAATTGGCATGTAAAATGTAAGTTTGTAAGACATTTTAATTATGTTTTTTTTTTGTCCATCTGAGTGGTATCAAGAAGAGCAACGAGCCGATATTTATATACCAAAATAAGCGCTTGCTACAAAACCCTCGGATTGCGGGCGTAGCCCTCTATATTCCGGTTTCATTTAAACAATGGGTTGAGGTAAGTTAACTCGTGGAGCAAAAAACAATTGAGGGCAGCCATCCAGGTTAACCTCTTAAATGTCATGTCATGCCAATCAGAGTAGTCTATCTGGCTTTTTAAATTGTCCGTAGCGACAAGAAAGTATGAATATGGCCGCCCAAATATTAGATAGTAGTGACGAGAAAATATAAAAAGTTCAAATTACGGATGAACTGTCGTTGGAACTTCGCACCAATTGTCAAATTAACGACAAGCATACCTATAGGCGCGTTTTGCTGGTACAATTGTATTTTATTACAACGAGTTTAGGTTAACCACCCCACTGGCCCCATACAGGTTTAAGTTGTTGTTGTAACGCATGGAGATACCCTAACCTGCATCAGATAAATGTTCAAAAAAACACACCGATTGATGCGCTTATGCCTCACTATAGGGTTTAAGGAAAATTGTTATCAATCCTAGCGAGACAAAATGAAGGACCATAAAAAAACATAAAAAATGATCTAACCACTTTTTCCGAATCTTAAATGATTTTCTGGATTATCTCACTTTAAAATGACTTGTCTGTAATGTTGTACGGAGGCAGTACATGGAAGTAACTGTAATTGCGGGCTGAAAGAGAAAAAAAAGTATTCTTCAAATTCGATCTACAATATAATATATTTGGAGGATTGTAATATTAAAAGGATTATTTGTTGTAGTTGGTAATTTGTTCAGCCTCACTGCATTTGTTGTCTCTTTTATCATCACTATCATCGTGGCGCGACAGCCCGACGTCGGGCCTTGGCCGCCTGTATCGTTATCCTCCAATTATCTCGGTCACGTGACCGCGTCCTCCAATTTTGGAAGCCCAGTAGCTGCTCGGCGTCCACATATACTGAGCTCGCCCAACGAGATCTCGGTCGTCTAGGCAATCTCGCTCCGTCGACTCGTTCTGCATTCATTACTCTCTTTGGCATGCGATCATCGTCCATTCGTTGTACATGCCCTGCGCATTGAAGTCGTTGTAGTTTGACGATTTTCAAAACTTCCAGGTCATCGTACAGTTCATAAAACTCATGGTTGTACCGGATGCGCCATCCATCTCGATCGCAAACGGCCCTGAAACCTTACGTTCAAGTGTGTCTAGCATGTTTCCGGAGGCTTGTCTCTTTAATGAGTACTGAAACTTCCTTTGCCATTTCCGTCAATCTTAAATCGCCCGGTGGCAAATAATTTTCAAAGTTGGTTGCTTAACTTCTTTTTGCTTTATTTGAATACTGGAAACCCTTCCGAGGCCCCGCTCCCATTTCAGGTTGGATGACGAGATGAGGTGAAAGGCTATTTTTCTTGATTTCGCTATTGGAGGCCCCATCAATTTTTCTGTTTTCGGCCGAGGAGTAGTATTGAAGGGAATTTTTGCCCTTTGTAAATTTTAACTACTTGAATTGACCTAGAGACTCCGAATAAATTCGGAAATTCAAATGAATCGAACCACTTTCCCTGTTGTTGACTTAATGGTTAAATATAAAAAAGATCCTCTTCATCGACTTTGTAGGTATAAAGGCAATTCTGCTCCTTTAAATTGGTCTACTTATGAAAGAGCCCTTCATTACGATTCAATTAGCAATAGGCTAACACTAAAAAAAACCGTACGCTTTAATTAGCTCAAGCTACGTGCTTACTTTAATCATTTACAAGCGAGTAACATTTCAACGATACTCCAAAAAATACGTCAACGGAGTCAGAGAACTCAGAAACCGGACACCAAAATGCCATGCACCAACCCTCCCTCAAACTCCTTTCCAATCCGTTTTACCCAGCCACACACTGTCGAACACGAAAATGCTGGAAGTAGACAATATTCTTCAGTAGTATTGTGTGTGTCTTGAGCCATTCAGAGGACACTTCTACCACTGTGTGGCCAGAGTTAGGCTCACCCTTTATGATGTGTATAAGCATCGGTGGCAACACTTGCAACGGTCAGCAGGCAAGGGAGAGGAAGCGCCGCCAAAGACAACAGGCCGCGAAACAAGTGTTTGTCTAACACCTGAAGCCTTCAGCTACACGCAGGACGCATGCTTCGTTTTCCCATGGTTTTCCCACCAAAAAAGAAAATCCCACCCACCAAAAGCTTCACACCGTTCGAATAAGGTGGATGGAAAGCGCGAGCGCAATATCGTCGTCCCCAAGCCGGCTAGCGTGATTTTTCCTATGTGACCGATGGATGGTTGCCATCTGTTTTGGTTGCATCTCGCTTGTTCATATGGCCGGGAAATGTTGTCGTAGCAAACCCCATCACAACCAGATGAAAATTCATCATCGATGCACTTTGAAGCGTGTGTTACATGATGGGAGGAAAATGCTACGCAGAGTTGTCGTTTTTGAATTCCAAATATTTTAATATTATTACGAATTTGATTAATTTACAATATGAGTGCAGATGTTCAGATAGATTAAGGTACTGCGTTTAGTTATCGAGTTATTGATTCATGCGAATGACGGCAACAACGAACTCCGAAGGTTGGGTTGGCTGAAAAATAGTAAAAACAATCGTTTCCATAAAGCAATTTGTAGTAGCTAAGTAGATCGTTTAACGCACTAAATTGATAAGATTGACAAACAGTGGCTGAGGATCACGATTTTAGTTAGACGAGCGCTGTATACTTGTTGCACATCTTGTTATGTATTGGTAAGCATTAAGGAATGGGGGCATTGGTGTACTGTACTTCGATGTAAGCGGAGGTTATAATAAATGGGTCTCATTGAATGTAATTTCTGTGTTTTTGATTTACTCTTATCATTTGTTCTGTATTCTGTGTATTTGGAGTTGCTATAAATTAGAGTTTTCGCAGCCTCCATAGGTGGAAAGGATGCAAATTACGACGGCTCTATGAATTAACGCCCCAGGAACTATCGACCCAAACAATTTGAGTGAGTTTGGGGGCGATTATTTCTTAAGAGCTATTACACCAAATTTGGGGCTATATTTGGGGGAAAAAAATTAGAAAAAAAGAAAGAGTGCAATGGACCTTCGGGTCACAGTGCTTGGTGAATCTTCGGGCCGATTTTTTATATTTCTGAATAAAAGAGTTTGGTGCGATAGCTAATAAATTTTGCGGCAATCGCTTGTCTGTTCCGTATAAACTATCATACCAAAATTGGGGCGCGTTTTCATTTTCGTTTTGTGACGATAGTTCATAGCTCTATGAATTATCGTTTTAGAAACAAACAATGGATAACCGGCCCAAAATATTACGGAATTTTGTGAATCGTGTGATGAGACGAATACACTACAGCATTGCTTCTCTACCTTGTTAATGCGTTTCTGCGGGAGCCGGTTCTTCGTACCGGAACGACCCGTTTTACAACGGCCAAGAGCTGCTCAGCCCCCTCGATGCAAGAAGAACTGCATTATTCGAAGCACCACTACCACAACAAGTCAACAACAACCTTGTTATTGTCGCGACTCCCTAAATAGCCGAACAAATTACGTACATAAATACCTTGCGATCCACTCACTATAATTCACCTTGAAAACTGCGATTTTGACGCACACACAACTTGGGGAATGTGAGCTTGACAGGTTGGTTCGGGGTAGAGGGCGCATGTCTCTCTGTTTACTTTTCAGCAGACGGAATAAGGTGTACGTTATTTAATGGAAGTTTTTATGGAATTAACCGGTGGCAGTGTGCATTGTATGATGATGTTCACACGGAGCTGCATACCACTGTCATTGCCAGCAAAGCTCGAATACATTTCCACATAGGATGTGCTCCAGTTTAAATTACCTGTTGGGAATCACAACCATTTAATTGAACTATCGGTCGATAAAATATTTCAATTGAATTAGTTTCCAATGAAAATCTTATGCGTGATTAGTCAGAAAGATTTTCATTGCGAAGTAATCCACACCCGTGTCGTACAATTCACATTGCACACTATATATAGTGTAACCATTGTATTCAGGGGCGTATTCCGATTTAATTCGGAACACCAATCAACTGGCCTGGTCCAGCTGCTTCCCCGATGTGATTAAGGCAGCTCCTGAGGAGTAGTGATGGACATAATGACTCTTTTCACTGTGCCAGCACATAAGCTCTGAATCTTTCCAATGAGCCGTTCAAAAAGAGTCATGCAAAGAGTCTGAAACTTGGTTAATAACATATTCAATAAAATTCGTAGATGGGCGACCCCAATTTTTTTTTCTCTTTTTTGACCCCAGATTCGGAGCTGGCGACCCCCCAATGCCCTTTAGTTCGAGCCAGCCTGTTCGGACCACTATTTCCCGTGAAAACGGGGCTGCCAGTCTGGGATGGGCGACCCCATTTTTTTTTCTCTTTTTCGACCCCAGATCCGGAGTTAGCGACCCCCCAATAACCTTTAATTCGAGCCAGCCCGATCGGACCACTATTTCCCATGAAAACGGGGTGGCCAGTCTGGGATGGGCAGCCAAAGTTTTTTTTTTCTCTTTTTTTGACCCCAGATTCGGAGTTAGCGGCCCCAATACCCTTTAATTCGGGCCAGCCCGATCGGACCACTATTTCCCATGAAAACGGGGTGGCCAGTCTGGGATGAACGACCCCAGTTTGTTGATTCGTTCAAAAAGTACGACTCCTTACTGTGTTACACATCACTACTGAGGAGTACTCCATCGGATTAGCGCTGATAATTTTTGTGGTAGTTGATAACTAAACTAAGTCATTACGAGTTAGATTTCAATCCACTTCCTTCTGAAATGAAGGGTTTTGTAGCAAACGCTTACTTTGGTATGTAAATATTGGCTCCTTGCTCTTCTTGGTACCACTCAGATGGATAGCAACACCGTAATTAAAATCTTTTACCTATGATATAGTATTTTACATGCCAATTCATAAAAAAGGACTCCCTCTATCAGCTCTCAAAGTAATAATTTTAAAACGAGAAGCTAAAATAAGTGAAGATATCCAACCTCCTATGTCAAAAATGGTAGTTTTTCAGTCAATTTACGTAAGAGGTTGTTAAAGTTATAAACACAACATTGACATAGAAGGTTTGGATGTTCCTGCTTCAATCAGTTGAAATGAAATGAAAACGGCACCATAGGCGGTGGAACAATTAATATATAAATATTTTGAGAACACATTAGAAAAAAGAAAAAAAATCCCATAAATTGACATAGGAGGTTGTGAATCTTCACCATGGATATGCATATGTATATTTATACTTGTTTATTTACTTGTTGTCTTGACACCAGCTTTGTTCTTTCCGATCAAATAAATTGTTGTGAGTAAAAATCAGAGCAACTCTGAAATAAAAATGAAATTTGGGAAATCTTTTAAAGGGCAACTTTTTTGGGAAAGTTTCTCACAAAAAGAGTGATTGAAGACAATTTCGTTCCCAATCGAAAACGACATAACAAAAAAATCGTAAATGTATCTTCGAAACCGCAAAATTTTGCTTTAGAGCTCTCCTAAAATCGTAAAAATGTAATAGATGCAGAAAACTGTGCAAAATACAGGAGATGATGAGGCTAGGCTCCCAGACCTACACAGGCGACCGCAAAGGTATACCGGAACGGTATACTGGAACGTACACAGCAAATCTTTTTTCCAGTAAAGTTCAACTAGAGAAAATCTAGTGAAAATTTCCTACTGATAATCTAGTGAAAAATGTCGTATACCCATAAATCTAGTGAAAATACCTAGAAATACTGTTCGTGCCCAAAAATCGAGTGAAAATAACTAGAAGTACAGTTCGTCTTGCCAATTCGACTGTTTTTCTAGTGTTCACCACTTTGTTTCTAGGAAAAAAAAGTTTTGCACCTAGAAAATTAGATAAATTCACTGTTAAAGCTGCGACGAAGCAAGCCAGGCATCATTATTGTTTTTGCGTTTGGAGGCAGAATTTCGAATGGTGAAAAGTGAACTCTTTGTTTTCCCAAAACACGCCATCATATTCGCGCTCGGTGGCCGTGTTCGTTCGGTCACCGCCCTACGATCTAGAGAATGGAGGTTCGATCCTCGACATGAACAAAAAACTGCCTGTGGATACTAATAGAACTCCCACTGTGCCCCGAGTTTGTCAGTATAAAGATATGCTAGCAACTGCTCGTTCGAAAACTAGATATGTTATCGAAACGACAGCAACAACATGTTGACGCGCCCATGCCCCTGGAGGGGTCAAGACAATTAACAACATTTTGAAAGCAACCTATCAAAATTACCCCAATAACTTGGCTTCGAATAAAGTGTTAGTTGTGGCCTTTCTGCATTAGAGCGATAACATATACATAAGGTACCACTGCCTACTCAGTTCCGTTTACTAAATTACCAGTGTATTTCCTTCCGAGATTTTTGTCAAAACAACTGAAATACAGGTAATCCCCTGCATACGTCGTCAGTGCGTACTAAGAGATTGCGACGTAAATCGAAATCAACGTAAGTTGAAGTAGAAGCAAGAGAAATCCATAAGTTTATAGGAAACTTCTAAAAAATACAATATAAAATATTTCTGAACTGTATATACATAATGTGTACATTACATACTAAATATAGGTAACAAAACAATTTTCCCTATTGCAATCAAAAATGAAAAGTTCACCTCGAACGAACCTTATACCGTATTTTGCAGCTGTATATAGCATAGTATGTATGTATGTACACTACTCTTCCTCCGACGAACTGATGGACTGAAGATCGGATGCAGTAGAGGTTGGATTAGTTCGAAAAAAAGATTCAATTTTAGGCTGGCATAATGCGGATGACTTTTTTTCAATATATAATTCTTTATAGCACGATACAGTCTTCCAAAGAACTTTAGTTACCTCTTCGCTTCTTCTGCAATCTGGATCATTATTTCTAAATATGTCTATTGCATTTTCAATATGATGAAAAGCTTCTGATAACTTCTTTAATGTTAAAGATGGTTGCTTTTCTTCTTCTTTGCTTTCAGGGTTTCCCTCGGGTTCTTTCAATTGATGGATGAGCTCTTCATTTGTGAGTGGTTCGTCATTTGACTTAAGAAATGCTTCTACATCACTTCTGTCCATATCAGTGAAACCTAAACGTTCACCGAAAGTCATAATTTCGCTTTCAACTTCATCTCGTCGCACTAGCTCCTCCGATATATTTGCCTCCTGAATAATATCTGGCCAAAGTTTTTTCCAAGATTTTTTCATATTGGAGCTCGTTACTTCATTCCATGAAGTGCTAAAATCATCCACACATTTTTTTATATCGTAGGAATTCCAGAAACGCTTAATAAGGTTTTCTTTTTCTTCATTTGGTCCTTCCATCGAATCAATAAAAGTTATCAAATGCTTCAATGTTATTCGCAAATAATACGCCTTAAATGCAGAGATTACACCCTGGTCCATTGGCTGTAAAAAGCTTGTTGTGTTTGGCGGTAAAAAAGCGATTTTAATATTTTCATCATTTTCATCTAGATCTACTGGATGACCGGGTGCATTATCAAGAATAAGCAAAGCTTTGTATGACAAATTATTTTTCTCCATGTATTCCTTCACTGCTGGACGAAAGTACGATTGGAACCAATCCTTAAACAAGGCGGCCGTCATCCAAGCCTTTCTGTTAGAACGCCAAATGACTGGTAATTGGTCCTTCCTTATATTTTTGAAGGCTCTTGGATTCTCCGACGTATAAATCAAAAGAGGTTTCAGTTTAAAGTCTCCCGAAGCATTTCCGCCTAGAAGTAAAGTAAGCCTTTGCTTTGCTTTTTTGAATCCAGGTGTCGATGCGTTGCCAGACGAAGTATAGGTCCTCCCGGGCATTCGCTTTATAAGGAGAGCCGTTTCATCTACATTGAAAACTTGCTGTGCCGAGTATCCTGCAGCCACAATCGATTTAAACGTATCTATGAATTTCGCAGCAGCCTCTAGATTTGCGTCTGCGCTTTCACCGCTCAATTTAAGATTGTGTAGTTTAGCCCGCTTTTTGAAACGATCAAACCAACCGCGGCTTGCTACAAAAACTTCGCCTTGTTGCTTAAGATCATTAAACAAACGTCTGGCTTTTTCCTGAATAATGGTGGTGCTTATGGGAACGTTCTTTTGATTGAGATCCTCAATCCACGTTATTAAAAGCTTTTCCAAGGTTTCTATCGTAGATGATCTTTTCTTCGTCATAATCGTGATCTCTTTAGTGGCACATGAAGTCGCATACTCACGTATTTTTGACTCATTGGCGCGTACAGTCCGTACCGTTGTCGGCTGCAATCCCAAGGTACGTGCAATATCAACCGCTTTTCGTCCCGCAGTAAACTCTTCTAGAATCTTTAACTTCATTTGTAAAGTCAAGGTTTTTCTTGCTTTCTTTTTCGTGGCCTGATTACGTCGTCCAAACATTTTAAAGCTTTCCTAGAAAAACAATCTTCACTAATTATCACTAACGAAACAATAGAGCACAATCTTTTAACTCACTTTGCTTTGACAAAATTTTAAATTCATGTACTACACTGTTTTCCTGGTAAAATTATTCCACATAAGCCGCAAAACGGAACAAGCACAGCTAATGTACATTCCATTAGAGAGATCAATGATCAATGCGGGGACGCATTGCCGCTTGTTTGTGCTTGCAATGGACGACGCACTGTAAGGGAAGAGAAGAGGCAACGTAAGTCGAATATACAAGCGACGTATGTCGAGCACCTGATTTAATTTGAAAACGACGTAAATGCGAAATAACGTAATACGGGGGAGACGTAGGTCGGGGATTGCCTGTACTAGTAAATAGAACTAGATTCTCAACGAGCTTCTGATAGAAAATCACTAAAAAGATTTCCTGATATTCTAGTGCTTACTTAATTACTAGATCTTTACTAGAATATCTAGGAGCTAAATTCTAGTTGTGTTTAACTAGAATCTAGTTGAAAAAAATTTACTGTGTATATGGCCGGCCTAACGAGTGTATTTTCTAAATTTAATTTTAATAAAATGTTAAAAAATTAGAATGTTACGTGTTACCTATGTTTACATATCTCAGTATAAACTGAAAAACATTGACTATATTTATCGATATATCGGAAGTGAATCGTTGGTGCTGTAAGACAAAATAATTCTGCTATTATTGTCTGAATCGGTAACGGTTAAACCGGCCATACAGATGATCCGAATATGCTCTACGGAAAAACTGGTCAATCTTGGCCTACACACTTTTCGGAATTTCTCTCCAGAAAAACAGTTGAGTGACCTGCCGGAACTCCGGACCGTGTATCTGCAAATTGGACGGTTCAGTCGGCTGGATGTAAAATCGAAGATTGATCCAGAAAAACAGATCAGCTCTGGACTTCACCATACGCTCCGGAACTCCTCTTCGGAAAAACTGATCAGTCCTGGGGCCTATTCCACGAAACTCCGAATTTTGCACTTTTATCCTTGTGGCGCAACGGCCATCGTCGGATCTTGGCCATCTGGATAATTAGATTATCCAGGCGGCTAAGGACCGACGACGGGCCGTTGCGCCATAATGACGAAAGTGCTAAATGCAAAGTTCGGAGTTGGAAAGTTTCGTGGAATAGGCCGAAGGACTTCCGGAATTTCGGACCGTGTATGCACAAATTGGATGAATCAGGTGGCCTTTTCAGTCGGCCGGATACAAAATCCGGAACTCTGAAAGGCCAGGATTGATTAGTTTTTCCGGAGAAAAATTTCGAATCGTCTGTGGTGAAAGCAGTATTCAAGTCATCCGAAAGGCCAGAGCTGATCAGTTTTTCCAAAGAGGATTGGCGTCTATTGCCGAATTCAGGGTGGAAACTATTATTTCGATATGGTTAAGGCGGCTATTACACTATAAAAGTTCTTTTACAAATATCTTTGACTCACGAAATTTTAAAAGAACTTTTATGAATGATATTAGCCGCCTAAAGGGCAAGCATGTAAGAAAAGCACTTGAAACAAGCAACGTTCACGTCGCAAATCTTTTCTTAGGCGGCTATTAAACTAGAAAAGTTCATCGAAAATATCTTTTACAAACGATATTTGTAAAAGAACTTTTATAGTGTAATAGCCGCCTAAGAACGTTGGGCCAGTTCCATGTTAGTTTAACTCAATTTTATGATTTGGATATAATTTTGCAGAAAATCTACAATTTACTGCACGATTTTGAACGTTTTCAAGTTATTATTGGACGTTTTTGAACTGTTTACTGCACGAAAATCCGGTCTCTAGTTTCAATATATCATATTGTAGAGGATTTGATGTGCTTTGATTCGGCCCTGAGACATTTTTTCATGGAATCCATAGTTTCCGAAATAATCAAGCAAAACTGGAAAAAGGACCTTTGACCCCCTCTCCCCTACAATTCCGGAACCCCTATCATGGGGGCTTTTGATCACATATTGAGGAGACTGTCCCAAGCAATTGTGCCAAATTTCAAAACTACACGATTTTGTTCTAATGAATCATTTTCGGACTTCCTAGCCTGGACTAATAAACTAAAAACGAGGTCGAGTTTATCAGGAAGTTATTTCAAATAATATCCAAAAAGAATATTTTTCCATAAGAGGTGGCTTACTTTTACTGTGCCTCACTGTACATAACAAATAAACAGAAAAACAACAACTTCAAACACATTCATTCAGAAATTCACTTTCAAAACCGCAACCACGCACACGGTAACCCACAGCGCAAAAAATCGACACGAGCCATGTGCTCTTCTCACCTGTGCGCTGGCTTAAAAGCTCGATCGATGACGGCGCTCCACCCGATTCGGATCATTCCAGCCCACTATGGCCCACCGGCAACGGTCGCACAAGCACAATCGCGGAGCTTGCACAATCGCGCGATGTGGGAATGGAACACAACAAACGACCATCAGCGAGCGCACAACGTGGCCGCATGCGCGCTTTTTCAGTGTGGGCGTGCAATTGCAAGAATTACACATGTACACGTCGCGTCCGTCAGGTGTGCGTGCCAGCTAGCTTTCTTGCATAGCTTTTCGTTGCACGGCAACGCACGTCGTCGCTCTGCTTTGTGCATTGGCTTTCCGCTCCGTCGTTACGGCCTCAGTACGAATTGTACTTTTCAAGCGTCCAGTCCGGTGAGGAGAGAAAACCGTGGGGGAAAACTCGTCTCAGCGTTTCGGTCTTATTGGCAAAAGGAAAAGTTCAATCACCAGGTGATTAGCAAACAAGCGCCCACTGCGAAAAATCACCATCGCGATTCTCGTGCGAATTGTGTAACGGGTCGACGTCGTCGTTTGTCGCGAGTGTTTGCGAAAAATCCTTTCGCGAGGCTGAGATCCGGAGCGAATTTGTCAGTCAAGCGGAAAAGCAGTGTCCCGCCGAGCGGAAAAGCGCGGCCCAACTGTTTGCGTCTCTTGTCGTCCTTTGCGGGAGACTCGTGAGCCCTAAACACCAGAGACTCGTCGTCGCGCTGAAGCGGGGGTGAATTTTGTGCGTAAGTTGTGTGCGTCGTGGGAAAGTGAAAATTCGCGTCAATCGGAAATCGGTTTAAAATCAATGGTCGTCGTGGAAACTCATCGATAGCGGTAGCCAGCATCTGTTCAAGTCCTCGTCGGGAAAATCGTCCTCGTCTCGGTGTCGTTGCTAGCATTTCAACGGTTACTTGACAGAAAGTTGTGCGGGTGTGTGCGTCCTAGACGTAGACGTGTGAGAGGCAAAAGTGCGAGTTTTCATTTGTCCTGGCCGACAACTGTCTCCCCAGCGTTTTCCAATTTGTAAATTTTCCGGGTTTTGTGTTACGTCCGGTCGACGAGAAATCGGCAAAAGTGGCGGCCGCAACAGCAGGTAATTTCGTAATTGCGGCCCCGTCCTCCGCAACTACGGCAACGATGGCCTTCAACGGAGGTGGCGGCGGCGGTGGTGGAGGCGACGGCCCTCAAAATAAGAAAATTCGCACCGGTCAACAGACGGGCGAAGCCATGGATACCCAGCATCAGAACAATCGGGTAAGTGCCAGACCATATGCATCCTAAAAGAAAGAACGCACGTTTCCGCTTTCTTCGGTTCGGTGAATATATTGTAGAAAAATCGTGGTGGCGATGGCGGCGGCCGTACGCACACCCCACGCTCCAAAATACGCTCGCACCCTGCCATGATAATCTGTCCACCCTCGCATGGATCCCTTTTCAACAATTGCAAATGCCAAGCGGTGTATAGTTTGTTGTGTGTTTTCCACAATGACAACGCTGTGACGTCTGCGGATAATGCGGGAAAAATCGATTTTCCTAAATGCAGGGACCGACCGCACGCTGAGATGTTATCTGCTGGTGTCCCGATAGTGCGCTCCCCTTGTCGACGATGCGATAAACAAACGGTCCAGGGACGAGGGCACCGGACGATGCTCCCGTACCACATCAAACTAAAGACACGGCGACGAAATGCAAAAGGAGCATCGTCGGGAAAGTGCACAAACCTAGCCCGTCGAAAAATCCGATGCTTTTCCTTGTTCACCGGGATTCCCGGAAATTTCCGCACAAGCATTACACACATTACACAGAAGGGCGAAACGACGATGCACCCTTCAGATGATTCTTGACGGTGGAGTAGATTGTTGCATGTTCTCCCTCGTCGTCCTCGTGCTGTCGCGAGGTAGGCATAGGATACCCCCGGAATAGTTAGTTAAATAAATTTTCAGAGTTGAAAGAGTCGGCAGAGCGCAAGTCCGGGAAATGTCAACACTTTTTGGAAATACTGTTTCCGCGAAGAAAAAGGAGAGGACGGAAAATTGCCAAACACGGGAAGGATATTTTCCTAGTTTTGGCGGAAAAATTTTCAAATGTTCTTGAGTGTTGATTAGCTTGGGAATTTGGCCTTTTTTCTGTAGATTTAAAGACAAGCACGAAAGTCCCCGGTTTGTGACGATTTTTTAGGCAGCAGGTTTTAGCTCGCCCAATTCTGGGAGAAGATCCCTCGGGATAGATTTGGTAAAATAAAAAAGGGGAGAGGACATTTAAAATCGTTTTATGTGTATACATATTCTGTATTTTAATTTATATGAGTAACTGTGGTTACATTTGCTATCTGACGCACGCGACAGAGTTTGGATTTATTTTTATTTGATAAAAGGATTGAGGAAAGGATGAGATTGAAATACATAAGTATGCGCTACACAATGCGCATGATGTGGAATGCGATTTAGGCGATTTTTGGCAAATATTAATTTTAAAAATTTTGTTATTATTGAAACAAATTATCGCGACGGCGTATCAGGGTGTCCCGTAATGACCGCACACAGGCAGTGTCACATGATTCCTCATGCAAGTTCCAACAAAAAATAATAAGGGACATTTTGCCGAAATCTTTAACCCTTTAGCTGCTGCAGGCATTAAATTTAAAAAGCAAATTGCTTGGCTCTCGTCACTAAAAACACCATATCTAAAAAACCACTGAAGCTAGAACACTCAAATGAAAATGTAGCACAGTTAATACAATACTTTCATCTATTACATCAAAATCAAGCGAAGGGTTTAATTGTTATAGCACTTCAAAGTCAATTTTTATGTTTTTCTAAAAAAAAAATTATTTAAAAGTAAAAAATAACCGGTGCGACAGTCCAATTTGAACCATGGTCTCGAGATGAGTTAGCATCATCTCATGTTCTAGATCGTGACGGTCTTGTGAAGAGGTGTGTGATCAGCAACACGCTCAATCGAGTTATTTACCCCATAAATGGGTACTCATTTAACAGCTGAGTGGGCTCATAGTCCGACACGTAAATCCTTTTTTTTTTATCGAAAACTACCGCATTCAGTAGGAATCGAACCGGGGCCCAGTGCGCAGAAGTCAAACGTGCTAAAAAAAATGTTATTTACTAACACTTTTTTCTTTTTTTTTGCATACATAATATTGTAATTTTCCTTACATCAGAAAACAATTTCCTTATTCCCTAGTGATCAAATCCCGTTAACATTGTTTTATCCTAAATTCTAGTAATTGCGGACGTTTAAATGTAGGAAGACGGGGTTTTTTCCTTGACTGGTACATTTATACCGTGTACACAATAACTCAAAAACTACGCAAGCTGGATTTGTCAATTAAACGCCCTATCTCAGCTATTATTTTGGACTTCAATTAAAAATTTATCCCACAAAAATCAGAAATAAAGTTTTTGAGTTGTACATCTGTAAATTACAATTTTTGTTTTTATTTTTCAAAATCTTTTTGTTTATTCTTTTCCTTTGCATTTTCGTATGCATGAATTATGGTTTTGTTTTAAAAATCAAGTCTCTATTTTCTTACGATCAAACTATACTTAGATCACTCCTACCTAATTGCTTGATTTCTGGCAGTTGTGACCTTATGAATTAAAAATGTTTAAATCGAAAAGACACATTTTCTTTGATAAAATGATATCCTGGCCCATGGTAATAGTCAATAATTTTGATTGAAATGAAAGGCATTTTTTTATTTATTTAATTTTATAATAAATGTTCAAAATGTGCACCTTCCATTCTTATACAGTATTTGGCTCTTTTCATAAAGCTTCCCAACATTCCTTTTGTTATATTAGCACGTACATCATTAATTTTTCCACAAAGTTCATCTAAACTGTTTGGAGTCTCTTTACAAACGAGTTCTTTAAAATGACCCCACAGGAAGTAATCCAGAGGACTTAAATTCGAAGATCAGGCAGGCCATCTTACAGGTCCATAACGGTCTATCCAACGACCGGTTAAGCGGAGGAGCCCCATCTTACTGAAACCAAATTTCTTCGTATATAAAATATATGTAGTGGTTAGGTTAGGTTAGGTGTAGGGGCAGCCATGATAGATCACAGTACACTTAGATCGCAAATTGGGTCCGTTGTGATACCTCCAGAAACTCTCTATACCTTACCCTAAAAACTAGGTTTTAAAAGCAGCCGGTGCTAGCAATAAAACGGTTGAGCTTTGTCGCGCTAGCGTTGTCGAGGTCTTCCAAGTCGTAAAAGAACGAGGAACCAAATCTTCTACTCCTGCCCGCCAAAGCTCTGCAGTGGCACAGAAGGTGACTAACGCTCTCCGCCTCATCCACGTTCTCACAGCTTCTGCAGTAATCATGGTGCGGAAGGTGCAGCCTCCAGGCTAGCTCCCCAATAGGGCAGTGCCCTGTGATGACCCCCACCACCCTGCCGATGTGTGATCGGCTTAATGATAGTACGGCAGAGCGTCTCGGATCAAGTCTAGGCCAAATCGCCCTTGTCGTTTGGCATGAGTAACCACTGAACCATCTTATGTTGACCTTATCAATAGCGACTGACTTAGTTACCAATTTACATACCGCAAAAGGTATTTTAATACTATCCCGAATTCCAACTACATTACCGGTTATCCCCTCACGCGCAAGCTCATCCGCTCTGCAGTTGCCTGCAAAGCCACTGTGACCGGGTTTCCAGCAAAGCGTAATTTTGAAAAAACCGCCCATTAAAGTCAGGGCTGTGCGACAGTTCACAATCGTTTTGGATGTAGTGAGAACCTACTTAAGTGAACGTATTGCATCTTCGTTGTCCGTAAAAATAGTAATGTCCTTGGCAGTCATCACGTAACTTTCCAACCAGGTCAGAGCCCCTGAAATCGCTGAAACCTCCGCCTGGAGGATACTACAAAAGTCAGGAAAACGAAATGATATGTTGATATCAAGCCCCTCCGAGTAAATTCCGGCCCCAACTCCATCGTGCGTCTTAGAGCCGTCCGTTGGAATTAGTCGTTAAGGGTACATTCTGAGCCCAGAGATTCCTAGATGGAATAAGGCAGGTATAGTTCGGATAAAAAATTGGTTTCGGAGAGGTCTAGTCGGTCTCCGAAGGGAGATCCAGATTGCGCAGAATAGATGTCTGCCCAGTGCTCCTCACGCGCCACTGACAAGTTTCGCGAAGGCGATGTGCCGTATTGGCCGCCAGTTGTTCGCCAAGAATGTCCAGCGGGAGCAAGTTCAGCAGAATATCCAATCCGGCCGACGGAGTGGTTCTGAACGCCCCTGTTATGGCTAGCGCAGCTAGTCTTTGCACCTTTCCCAGCAAGTTACAGTAGGCAGCAACTTTGAGTGCCGTCCACCACACGCTAATACCATAAAGCAAAATAGGACACACCACAGCAGTATACATCCAGTGTACCACCTTCGGCTGCAAGCCCCAGTCTTTCCCAATGGCCTTCCTACACGAGTAGAGTGCAATAGTTGCCTTCCTCACCCGCTCCTGAATGTTGGGCTTCCAAGTTAGTTTGCGGTCTAGAAGGAGAGCAAGGAATTTGGCCTTATCAGTGAAAACCAATTCCTTACCATTCAGAATGGGAGGTTCGATAGGACCGAGCGTATGCCTTCTGGTGAAAGTCACAAGCTCCGTCTTGTCCGGGTTAACACTAACCTCACAATGGTATGGCCAGTTAGTTAGAATGGACAGATCATTTTGTAGTACCTCACTGAGGACACTCGCAAATTTTCCAGAGACGGCAATTGCAACATCATCCACATAGGCAATGACATTATAGCCCATCCTTTTCAGGTTCAAAAGTAATTTGCTGATGACCAGATTCCAAAGAAGTGGAGATAATATTCCGCCTTGAGGGGTGCCCCCACAAACGCTTCTACCCACAGATGCTGTGCCCAGAGTAGCACGAATAAGCCTCGCTGTTAGCAACTTGTATATAAACTTACAGAGTGACTGATCGACGTGGAGGCTCAAGAGTGCCTCAACTATCGCGCTGGGTCGGACATTGTTGAACGCGCCCTCAATCCGACAGACGGACCTATTATCACAAACCTATTTACTGTTCATTTTTAAACTGCTCCGATTCCGACCTGAACTTAAAAGAATCAAATGATCTAGGTTTGTTTTCTTGCTCCGAAACTGATCATTTTTCGATTGCGGACTTAGGTCGACCTAGTTCGGTATACGGAGTAGGTTAAAAAGAGTAGGTTCGCGAATTGGCAACCATGACTAGTCGGAGATGCTTCCTTCTGTGCGTTGCAAACTTCATGACAAAGTTAGGTTAAACGGCTGCCGCGGATGACGCAGCACACATAGGCCACCAAAGGGCCCGACGTGACAAAATTAATACACCCTATCACATCCGTGAAGGGTTTAATAACCTTGTTACCTGCAGAAATATTTTAATTATTAGAATTTTCGAATTCAGGATAAAACAATGTTAACGGGATTTGATCACTAGGGAATAGGGAACCTTCCGATGTATGTAAAAATTTAAGAAAAATTGTTCGAAAATTATTCCTTTTTTAGAAAACATGAAAAATTGATTTTGAAGTGATATAACAATTAAATCCTTCGACTAATTTCGATGAAATCTATTTGTTGTAATAAAGCAAAGTATAAGCTGTATTACAGATTTTATTTGAGCGCTCTAGCGTCAGTGGTTTTTGAGATATGGTGTTTTTAGTAATGCGGAATTCAAATCCATGGTCGAGACCCAAACCGGACTGAAGATCAAGGTGCTGCGATCGGACAACGCCGGCGAGTACATGGGTGATCTCGCAAACGAATGCAAACGCAGTGGCATCATTCAGCAGACGAGTTGCGCATACGTTGCGTCCTCAACAAAACTGAGTTGCAGAACGAATGAATCGCATGTTGGTGGAACGTGCGAAATGCATGCTGTTCGACGCTGGATTGGATAAGGAGCTTTGGGCCGAAGCGGTGTGCAGAGCAGCTTATGTAACCAACCGGTGACCAAATCGATCGCTCCATGATAAGGCTCCGGAACAATTCTGGACGGACGCCAGGATCAGTTTGTCGACATTGCGGATATTCGGAACGCCTGTGATGGTGCATATACCAAAGGGGAAGGGAGACGCAAGTTAGACCCGAAGTCGATTTTCCTTGGTTATTCTGAAAACCAAAAAGGCTTCCGATGTTTCAACCCCGAGAGTCGATCTGACACGATCAGCCGCGATGTCACTTTCCTCGATACTTCAGCCGAACGGATAACTAATAGTGTACTAATTGATCATTTTTATTTCTATGCAGAAAAGACAGAAATCTAATTGTTGTAATAGAGCAAAGTATTAGCTGTGTTACAAATTTATACTCGATATATAGGTACTTACCGAGATAGAGCTTTTAAGGCATAAATCGCAGAGCAGGCATTTTTAAATTTTTGCTCATAACTACTCTCAAAATTGGCCGAATTGAAAATATTGACCACGTTAGGCTTGCAATCAAATTAACTTCAGCTTTTACATGTGGAGCATCCGTTTCAATGATCTCTGAGATTGAAAAGTGATAAGTGTTATTTTTCTCCGAAGCCTCGAAAATTGTGGTTTCTTAGAACCGAATTTCAACTTTGAGCAATGCATTGGACGCAGAATTCAATGCTCTTTAATTTACTCACAAGTTTTTTCGATCCGAGGAATTCTTTATGAGTTAGAAGGATAATATTAGAAAAGGTCTCAAATTTCTTAACCAAAAGTTAAGCTCACCTTCTACGACCGTGCAAACTCAGTTTCTAGGTATTCAGTATCTATAGATGGGATTTAAGTTATTTCCAGATCTTAACCCAATTTTTAGTAAAAAGCCCCCAAATTGGCTTAATTTTACTGGCCTAAATGTTCTTTTCTGCGTGTGAGATCGTTGGTCTATTTCTCACTCATAAACGTACCATATTTTACATATGGTAAATCCCAAATCTCTAATTTACGGATCATTATCTCGTCAAAATTTTTTCCTGAAAGATATGGTACCTTTACATATTTTCATAAAACAATAGAATATTGTCAATCGGTAGCTTTCCCCGACAATCGTTATCTAATTCGTCGATTTATCAATGAGAGCTGTCGACATATTTTATAAGGTTCAAGGTATGCCAAGTAAAAGCCCTGAACGATGTCAGAAAGTAAGAAAGCGTAAAGTTGCGATCATCACATTTTCCCGTGCTTTTCACCTTTCGAATTTATAGGTTTTGTTGTTAGTGCTAATTACATGAATGAGTGAGAAAATGATGGATCATTCGGTAAGGACCATAGACATATACTACTGGACCAGACATGAGCCAGAAACGTTGAAGTAATTTCAAGTAAAATAATATTCTCAGAGTTGCAGAAATGTGTACGTGACACAGTCATTGCCGTGCGAAAAATGGCATAAAATGCGGGGGAACAGTTTGAGAAGCTGCGAATTTTTTTAATTAGGAATTTTCCCCCGAGATCAATTAAAATTTTCAGGCAGTTTTAACTTCTAAAATATTTAACGAAGTTTTTTGTAACCATGTTTGGGGAACCCAACAATTGCGCAAACGCGATCGCAATCCAAATAAATTAGAGGGAGTACTCAACAAGATAAAGGTGGACGGCTAATCTAATCGTATTGATGTGAAAAGCAGCGTAGTGTCAGAATTGCATATATTCTTAAATTTCCTTTACAGAGAATTTTGTCTATTTTGTCTAATCGGCCCTTGCCAATTTGTTATAGAGAAGTTCGACTGTATGATACAAATTTAAAATAAATTATACTTCCACGTAAATCTGAAAACTTCTATTAAACCTTCTGAAATTGAAAAAAATATAACAATCCACTCGTTTCACAAATAATGTGTATTTCACACAAAACTCAACTTAATCATATGTAAGATTTATAATTATACTAATTAATAATTCTTGAATTGAAATTCTTATATACAGTAAGTACATGACAATATTCTATCAGAAATGCTTGATGCCCCCTTCATGCTACGAATGCAGTAGCCAAAACTTTGTCAAAATGAAAATGAATTTTTTTGCAAGTTTTATATTGTTTTCTATGACATTTTTTCGGAGGAGTAACTTTCTTCTAAAAATGTAAAAAAATAAACGTTAGAGTTATTCATACTGCCGGATACTATTTTAAACACATGAATCGCATACACAATAGATATTTGACTTAAGGAGACCATGAATATTGCTTCAAAATTTTGTGAATTGAAGATGTTCCGAAATAGTATTTAAGGGGGTAAGCCCACTTGCACCGGTGGAAAGCCGCTCTTCTACATTTTAATTGATATCTCAAGAACTCTTTGTTTAAACTTCTTCAAATTTTGTTTTTCTGACCGTTTTCGCCACGTTTGCTCCATTTTCTCAGGAACCATTTTTCTAATTGTAGCCAAATAGTAATACTTCAAACAGACGGGAGGGTTTTTAAAAAGAGTTAAAACTCGTTGAGAAAACAAAATGTTAAATTGTCAAAAATTTCTTAACATTAACTTAATATTTTTTTTTCTCAACGAGTGTTAATTTTTTTCTAAGAACCCACCCCATCTGTTTGAAGTATTACTATTTGCCTACAATTGAAAAAAAGAACGTGGAAATCTGTCTACCGGTTCCTGAGAAAATGGGGCAAACGTGGCGAAAACGGTCATTTTTTTGATCATTAGCCGGCCATACACACACGCTCTATCATCTGCAAACGTACGCCCAATTTTTTTCCGAATGATTCGCCGCGTTTGCAATCCCCTGGAAAATCGCGTCACCTGGATCGCCAAATTTTGTTGCGAATGATTCGCGGCGTTTACAATCACCTGGAAAATCGCGTCACCTGGATCGCCCAATTTTTTTCCGAATGATTCGCGGCGTCCACAATCCCCTCGAAAATCGGGGCACCTGGGTCGCCCAATGATTCGCCGCGTTTGAACGAGTAGTGAAATTTAAGTAACTTTGTGCGACCAGATGGTTCGTGGCGTTTTCGATTTGCAGATGATAGAGCAACAACAATTTGTATGGAGACGGTGTCTAGTTGGGTGCGTTGTGATTTTGCAGATGATTCGCCGCGACCGAATTTTTATGGGTTATTCTATAGTGGTGGTAGTAGTAGCTTGCATAATAAAATATGAGAAGGATGGGTCCACGCAGATATTTTGGTCCTGCTGCAGGTGTGCGTCAGGATAAAAGGATTTGTTTATCGATGAGGAGAGATATATAGGCAAGATGGGTGTTGTATGACTAGGGGTGCTGAGATGAATACGTTAGACTGCCGCTGAAGGCATTTTGAGTCCTTTGGTAACGAAAAAAGACATGCTTTGCAAAGAAAGCCCGATCAGACGAGTATTTCCCCATGAGAACAGTTTTGAGTTTTTCCCGCCATCTGGTTATCGAAAACAAACACCAGAAAACAGTTTAGGATTCACTATACCCGCAAACCGAAAACATCAGACATGGCGCTACTGTATTTTCAGCGAAATTTCCCGGCATAAAATCACTTTTTATCAATTAAATTTGCAAATTGAAGACATCCGTTATAATGCATCTACTTTATAACCAATTTATTGACTCATGTCGATAGAATTTTATGCGTTATTCACTGGTGTACTGCAAACAAATTGTAAAACACACTTTCCCGTAAACGAAATACTGCAAAGACCCACTATACCAATTTCCAAAATTGTCACAGAAACATCGCTTAATTAGCATTCATTTCTCACAATAATATGTAAGGTATTCCGGGTCTTTGATCGCCCTATGATTTCCGTCAATTTTATGACCCGATTTCTTTCAAATTATTTGCACACGGAACAAGATGGCGAATGGCGGGGAATTCACTTCATTACATTTCGCTCAAAAACTTTATTTGCACCGAAAATTACAGATCGAAGAAAATACGCACGATACGCGCAGAAATGCATTCTTCAGTTTATAATTTATCACTTTGCACAAAACCGTGGTGTCCTATCACAAATTTTACGATAAATATTTTAGGAGCCATGAACTTACCTGAAAAATGAAATTCCGGCTCCTGTTTTCCGCCCATCACTCGAACAACTTTTAACGCAGCACTTCATGACATTTTCTTTAAACACCGACGAACACTTTCTGTGTCAAGAATTTACACAAATCGCGGAAACGGCTCGAAATTTCCTAAAATTTTCCAAAACGACTGACACTTGGAGCCACGTGTGCTACGAAATACTTGGAGAGAGAAAGAGAATGTGAAGGCCATTTTGCCGAATTTGGCCAGTGTTTCTCAAACTGATGCACGAAGTTAGTTCAAATCATGTTTATATCGTTGCTTGTTTCACGCGTTATTTACACTAACTAAGAATTGTGTATACAATTTAAATCGATTGGCGTGGTTCTTATGGCAGTGGGGAGTATATATTTTGTATCTGATGTCAAATTTTACAAAAAAAAATCATTTTCGTGAACTGATTTTAGCTGTGATATTTGTGAATGAAAGCAGATGGGGAATCACTAGTTAAACTCTTATTTCGACCTGCGGCGTAGGCTAAGAGCGAAAATGGGTCGTGTATATACACGAAATTTGCTAAGTATGCGTGTAACTTCAAAGGACTGTGAAGATCAAGATTGTGATGTCTGGTCCAGTAGTATATGTCTATGGTAAGGACGAACTTTTAACGTGGATGTATACATCAGTTCAATCTAACTGGACCATCGGATGTAACCCGAAGTCTCCTGATATTCTGTTTTGATTTTATACGCTATGTGCAAGTGTCCAATGCGTATTATGTGAAATTTTTGCAGATAAAGTATGTATGAAACGGAAATCATCTTTCCTTATGTGTGAGGTTTTTAAGTTCAATTTCATTATTCATTTTTCTCGGACTATGCTAAAACTTGATGGTGATCGTAATTTTTTTTTTAGTTCAGGCTATCTAAAACTAAATGATGATTCAGAACAGGGTATTGTTATTATCATTGTTCTCAGCATGTTGTAATATGTACTGGCGTCTTATTTCCTATGTTCTGCTTCAGTTTTGAACGCGAAATTTAACCTGCGGTTTTAATCCTCTCGGTATGTAGACGATAAGTCAAGTCAGGTGTGTTCCTCTCCATCATACACATACAGCACAGATAAGTAATGCCCGGCCCATTGATCATTCCCCGTTTCACACAAAAGTACACATCCAATTCAAAAACACTGAAATAAATGTTGTTATCAGACCTCTCGATTTTTTTTATATAGCGTTCGACGTCTTGTCATTAAAATGATAAAGTGTGCGCTAATCACACACACCTTCCATTCGTACAAATATACGTGCATATGGCTATGTATCTGAACACCCTACTAAAAATAACCAGGGAAATTGAATAACTAACTACAAAGGCTAAAAATCATGATGGATATCACAATGACTGTAGATATTATAAAAAGTGTCAGATTCAATTTTCCAGGGTAAAAAAAAGATAAGAGTTTGTTAGCGTGTTTGTATCTTTGCCCAAAATATCCGGATCCAAGCATTGCCTATGTAAGTACACAGAAAAAGGACAACTTATTGTCATAGCAAGTACAACCTGACGAATTTATTTTTATCACACAGAAAGCGATAGATAATCGATAGATAGTTCCATTTCAAAATGGATTGAAACCAAGTGCGCCATGGCGTTGATTGCGTTTCCGTAAGCGGGAAGTCCGATCATTATCGATTTTTTTTGTCGGTATCTGTATACTTCTGTATGAACATATGGGCTACCAGCACTTGATAGACCGAGAAAATCAGAGCAAATCAATTATGAATTTATCGGCTGTATCAGATTCTGATAACAGAGTCTTTTTTTTACCTGCCGATGGGTTAGCTGTGGTGCTGGTGGTTTGGGTTGGGAAATATGTGTTGGCTGACGCCAGGGTAAATGTGTCGGTGATTTATTTATTACTCTATCAAATTGTTCGAAGCATTCTGGTGCAAGAGTGTTTCGAACAACTTCAAAATTTCAATAAACTTGTTAGAATTAAAAAAAAAAATTTGGTTATATATTTCCTCGTTTAAAATGAATGTCCGTTATCTAGGGTTTTTAAGTCATATGTCCATTTTCTCAATCTGTTAAACTATTAGGTTGGTGCAGATGAAATGTCGGATTTTGCAATGACATGGCGCTAGTGATGTAACATATTGAAGTATAAATACTGCTACCTTGGCTTATGGTGTCATTCCGTTTTTGCACTTCATGGTGATCGGCGGAAAAAAAAAAGAACATGGAAGCGAGTCAAAAACGGCTACTTTTCCTTACGAATTTAATCTAGAGCACAACGCAACGGAAGCAATGAGGAATATCAAAAGGGCATTTGGGCCTGATACGGTCAACGAATGAACCACTCCGTGGTGGTTGGAAAAATTTCGATCCGGAGATATAAACCTTCGAAATGAGCCACGTGGAAACCCAGGACCATCGATCGATAACGACGAGCTGCGTGCATTAGTGAAGTCTGACCCCCCGACAAACCATTAGGGATCTTGTGAAATTGGGCGTGCACCATTCGACAGTTTGCCACCACTTGCAAGAACTTGGAAAAGTGAAAAAGCTGACAAGTGTGTTCCGCATACTCTTACCGAGCAAAACATGGCGTGTCGAATGGAGATTTTTAGTTCTCTTCTCTCCCGCAACAGAAACGAACCGTTCTTGAACCGAATTGTGACCTGTGATGAACAGTGGATACTATACGAAAATCGTCGCCAATCGGCCCAATGGCTAGATGCCGATGAGACTCCCCACACATGCCGAAACCAATCGTTCATCCAAAGAAAATAATGGTGTCTGTTTGGTGGTCTGTAAATGTATTTATCCACTAATCGTTCCTGCAACCTGGCGAAACCATCAATGCTGAGCAATAATGCGCTCAACTGGACGAAATGCATCAGATATTGACAGTTCAACGACCTAGGCTAGTTAACAGGGATACTTCATGACAACGCACAACCTCATGTATCGAGAACAACGATCCAAAAATTGAACGAGTTGCGCTATGTGAGTCTTACTTACCCGCCATATTCACCAGACCTCTCGCCAACAGATTACCATTTCTTTAAACATTTGGATCACTTTTTGACTGGAAAACAGTTTAATAAAGAAGCAGCTGTCAAAAATGCCTTCGAGGAGTTTCTTCGAAACAGAGACTTGGACTTCTTCGAAACAGGAATAAATGCGCTTGTATCTCGTTGGGGAAAAATTTTTCGCATCCGCTGGTAACTTTTGCAGTTAATAAAATTATCTTTATAAAAAGTTACAGCTGTTCAGAAATTTACTACTGAATCCGACATTTCATTTGCATCAACCTAATACTTGTTAACTAACATGGGCATGAGCTTATCCAAGGTATAAACTGCCCGTTAAATATTTCCATTTTCTCATACTTCGGTTAAATTACCAATCCAAGTTGTGTGCAACGAATCTCAAAGCCCATATTATGGCAAAATCAGCAGATTTTTTTAGTAGAACTCTAGCGTCCACTCTTCTATATCAGTATGGCCTCTCAGCATATTCATTTGCAGCTGAGTTTGTTACAAATTCTCTTCTATCGAATATTCAGGAACTCTGTTCTTTATGGTCAGCTTCATTGTTTTCATTTGAATTTGCAAAAGTGAACAGTTCTAGCTGTCAAAATCGACGCCAATGGTACACATTGGGCTCATTCACAAAACATTGAGCAGCTACGTAGCGACACCTCCCCTCCATGTCACACGGAGCGACTGCTCCTTGTCACAACCGTCACATATCGGCTACATATCGAATTTGAGACAATCAGCTGACATGGCAAATGTCTAACAAACGGCTAACGGCTGTCTGTTTAAATTGTTTGGTTTGGCCGGGTTATACATATATACAATTAATGAAAACACCACTCACCTTTTAATTGTAATTTTGCTGCAAAATTCCCGTAAAATAACACGCAGGACGTTGTGTTGTTAAACACTCAAACACTCAACACTCAATCAAATGACATATGACGCGCGCACCATCTGTGATGCGAATTGTGAAAACAAAAATGTATCACGCTCCAAGCCAAGGGAGCGTGGAAAATTTTCGCTCAAAAGGAGAAGTAGCCGCTCAGTAACGGCTCCATGGAGCGATTGCATTCACCAGACATTGGGACAGTAGCACTCCACAGCGCTCAAGAGGGGAAGGACCGCTCAGGGAGCGATGATGATTCCTGAATGCAGGCATTGACGTCGTAAAAATTATGTACAATTTTATTGGGGGCTTGGCGCGAAATTTGAAATTGATAGTTTTGCAAGCACATTTGTTAGTGATTATTTATAGGTATATGAAAAAATTGCGTAATGTGTTTACCAATCCAATTTAATAACAACGACAAGCAGAAAATATGTATGTATGTAATATGCTGAGAAGATAGAAAATAAGGAAGAGAAATTGGGTGAAAGAGTTGAAGCAATTTTACCAAGTAACCCATTAGTATTTATCGGGGGGAAGTATGAAGTATACCAAATGCGTTCAATACTTAAATTTAGAGATAACGATAAGTATGTTAGGCATGTACTTAATTATTTAGCTTCCCCACATGTTTTTACCACACGTTACTATTAAGCCCGACACACACTTGCGCCCAAAACCCAAATTTTCTCCGGGCGAAACCAAAATTTCCCTGTCAAATCCATGCATCGACCGGGGAAATTTTGGATTGAACGCTGGAAAAATTGGATTTTAGACGCTTGTGTGTGTGTCCACCTTAAAAGTGAATAACTGAACTCACATTTTACATCGTTTTATTAAAAATACCAACCGATGATGCATCGAGGAGCTTAGAGAAGGTTTTCAAAACAAGTAAAATGGCTTAATCTGAAATGCAACATTAGCGTGTGTTTGAAGCTTATCAATAAGCAACCCGGACTGCATGGGAAAATCTATAGATGTAAATTGCCTTGACCCCCCTTCAGGGGCATGGACGCGTCAATGGATGGTTTCAATTACCGAAGAGCACGAACCGCTCGCGAACAGTTCCGTAACTTGTCGATTATGGAATCTGTGCCTGCTGAACGCGACTCTTGTTGTCACATACAATTTATACGAAAGTCAAGGAAAAAGAAGAAAATTGTGAGCGGTGAGCAGAAATATTTCTTGCTTGGTGATCATTTGATCATTATGACTTGAGCGGAAGTTGCTCAGCGTCTTGTGAACCCACGCATTATCTCTTGCGTCTCTATGCCTTGTTGACATTTCGATAGCATATCTACTTTCCGGACGTGCAGTTGCAAGCATGAACCTCCTATCCGCGTCGTCTTTATATTGACAAGCTCGGAGCGTACTGAAAGTTCTATTAGTACCCACAGGCAGTTTTTGTTCGCGCCGAGGATCGAACCTCTGTTGTCTAGATGGAGCATCGTAGAGCGGTGACGGATGGAATACGGCCACCGAGTGCGTCCAATTCATAAATATATGCTGAAATTTTCTGTATTTTATAATTCTCTCCAACTTAGGGGTTTCGTCCAGATAGAAGCACTCTTTACTATCTGTCGTCGATGCGGGAAACACGTAGCTTACGACTAGGTTCCTGCTGCAGGCGGAGTCGATAAGTCACTGGCCGTTGTCGTTACATTTTTCATGGAGACTATGGCCTCCAGTGGTCCCCCGGTGCAAACTTTCATTTCCGACTTTCGCATTAAAGTCTCCCAGTTTGACGTTGTTTATTGGAAGTGAGTCGAAGAGAGTCTCAAGTCTCGTCTTTTATTGCGTTTAACTTCAGTGGGGGCGTGCACATTGATGAGCCACACAGCTGTTCATTTATGGGTTTGAAGTCAGTAGTGTGCGGCTTGAGGTGATTGTTCACTATAAATGCTACTACAAACTCCTTGCGGCCCGGTGGTTCGCCACTTGTAAAAATTGTGTGCAATTTCTTGTCATTGATCTCGATGCCAAGCCAATTTGTTTCCTGGACTGCAGGAATGATCACTTTGTACTTTTCGACCTGTTAAAGGAGGGCCTACTCGGCCCCCGGTTTATTCAGGGAGCGTACATTCCAGGATCCGAAAGAATAATCCGTTAGTCGTTGGCGTGGTCGTTGTTGTTGATCCGTCCAATCCGAGGCTTTTGTTCCAGGTTTCTTGACGTGGAGTGGTTTTTACAAGGACGAGTTGTCAGCACTTCGCTTAACCTCATTCAGGCTTAGGTGTTGGCCAGCCATTCCGGCTACAGCTATCTTCCCTCTTTCCAAACTGTCATGTTATTAAATAAAACCGAATGCATTTTCAAGCATTTTTGATACTTCCTTTTTTAATTCGTCTGCCACTCCATTTTTCAAAATCTTCGAATTGGATTGAAAATTGATCTTTTGGATATTTACAAAAGATCAATTTATATTTTCTAATACGTCTGATATAAATCTAAATTTTCATGTAACAGATAATAATAAATACATCGTCGTCTCTTCTACATAACGATTTTCAATTAAACCCCTGATTTATGACAAATCAAGATAAATCATCCTCTGGCTTTAACAGTGTACAAATATCGCAAATCCCTCCACAGATACTTACTTTATATACATACATGTACTACAACTATATACGCACGACAGAAAAAAAAATCTATGGTTGTTTGCATCTATCCAACATCCACATTTAGGGAGCTAGGATATTTTTATACTCGTATGTCAGTATATGTGTATGGTAACTGGAGTAAATCGCGATAATTCTAAGCCTTATGCCTTAATAGGTACGTCTAACCTAACCTTGTGCCGAGCAGCCCAACGGCAGGATGTAACAACGCACATTTTTTTATCCAAGTCGTAAACATTCTTGTATTCTCTAGCAGTGTAGAAAAGAGGACGAAGGAGGAGTGCTTCGAGAAAAAGAAAACTGCTATCAACTCGAGTCTTTCGAGAAATGATGAAGAAAATCGAAGGAGATTTTGGTTCGTTTCGATGGGGAAAATCAATTACCGCGCTTCTGCCGAAAAGTATATTTTATCTAGGATATATTTCCGCGTCATACATTCAACGGTGTATGTATTCAGAGTAGTGGGATGAAAGAGGATAGCACATGTAATAAGGAAATGAAGATGGAGGCGGATCGCATTTAAAATTCGGAGGGTCTTTTTACGTAAGTGAAATTGTAGATGGAGAGTTAAGAGGGTCAAGCACAAAAGAAAAGAAAGGATGAAGCCCAAAAGAAGGAGTAAGCCTTAGGCTATTTTCCAGAAACAAAATAAATACTATGTCGTTTACCCCATTTGTTGTTGGTGTCACACAATTTGGAAGTTTAACATGTTATTTATTAAGCATTCGTTGATGGCAGATGATGATATTGTATATATGTATATGTACAATATAAAAAAGGTAAGATACCCTTCAAGCGATCAATTCTGCATTTGCCATTTTGAAAATATGTAGCAGTAAAACTTGTTCCAGTTCTACCGTTCCTGTGGGAGGTATATGAAATAGTGAACCGATTTGAACCAAATTGGTATCTATACAAATCTGGTTTGGAGATGAGTTTTTTAATTTGAAAATTGGTAAAGATAAATTTAAAAAAAAAGGTTTTTCTTACAAACACTGACAGACCCTTCGTTCCTATGGCAGCTATATGAAGTAGTGGTCTGATTCCGTTGGTTCCATTTGCATAATTACAACGTGCAATAGAAGAGAGGTAGATATTTTCAGGGGTTGCCATGAATAAATCACAGCACACATAGACCACTCATGGTCCGTTGTGGAGCCACCAAGATTCTGTTATTTAAAACTCTTAATACGAGGTATCCAGCCAGCCGACACTGGATATAAAGCAATTGATTTGAATCGCATTAACATCCACGAGAACCCCTAGGTCCTGGAAAAAGGAGAGTCCCAAAAACCTCCTCCTATTTGCCAAAACTGGGCAGCAGCAAATAAGGTGAGCAACACCTCACTCTCACTGTGATGACCCTCACCACCCTGCCAATATGCTTCCTGTTTAATCCATCCTATCTATCCTTGGCCATATGATCCTGGTTGTTTGGTAAGTACTATCGTCGATCCATCTAGCATTGGCCCTGACGATCGCAACGGACTCGATTGCCATTTTACACACTGTTATGGGTGTCATAATATGGTTAAGATACGTATCAGTGGACTCGAGTGCTCCTTAACTCATCAGCCTTGCAATTGCCCGTGATACCACTGTAGATTCAAGCGACCGTATCGTCGCTTGACTGTCTGTGTAGATAGTAATGTCCTTAAAAGTAACGACATGCGTCCCCAGCCAGAACAGAGCTTCCGCGAATGCCGAAATCTCCGCCTGGAAGACGCTGCAGTAGTCGGGAAGATGGACCGATACGATAATACTTAGTCCCTCCGTATAAATGCCCGCATCCATTCCTTCATCCGTCTTGGAGCCATCCGTGTAGATGGCCAAGGAGTCGGGTGTAATATTTGGGCTGGGGGTGCTGCTTGCCTATTGATCTCTAGAGGGAATCAGGCTGATGTGGTTACTGTCAAAAGAAACTTTTGGAACGGTATAGTCGGTTGCTCCTGGAAGATCCAGACTAGCCAGAATAGTGGAGTGTCCACTCCTCAGCGCGCACCACTGTCCAGTATCTCGAAGACGCAGGGCTGTTTTGGCCGTCAGTTGTTCGCCAAAAATATGCACCGGAAACAAGTTGAGCAGCATGTCCAAGCCAGCCGACGGAGTAGTTCTCAAAGCCCCCGTAGTGGCTATCGCAGCAAGTCTTTGCACTTTCCCCGGTAGGTTACAATAGGATGCCACTCTGAGTGCCGTCCGCCATACGCATATGCCGTATAATAAGTTAGGGCGTACCGTACGCGTGCAATAAAAAAAAGGCCTTGCAGAAAATTGCGGGTCGATAGCTTTGAAACTGAGAAAATAGTTTGTTTACGACGCGCTCGGTACAGCCGTGAGGTCTCGGTCGTCTACGAGGCTGCATCTAGAGAGTAGGACTTCAATTCCCGGCGGATTAATAAAAACTACCTGTGGGTATTATTATATCTCCCACAGCATTGCAAGTTTGTCAGTAAGAGACGGCTTGGATAGGAGGTGCACGTTAGCAACTGCAGCATCCAAAATTTACATGATATCGAAACGTTAACAGGGCATAGCTTTGCAACGGCTGTAGAAACTGTCAGCTGCCTGACATTAAAGAGACTCTGGAACACCTCTTGTGTGAATGCCCAGCACTCGCAAGACAAAAACAAAAATGTCTTGGTGCCTACTTCTTCCGCAACTTGAAGGCGGTCGCGGACCTCAGTATAAATAGTCTTGGAATTCGCGAACGCGACGACAA
This sequence comes from Chloromyia formosa, assembly GCA_964017055.1. Taxonomy (NCBI): domain Eukaryota; kingdom Metazoa; phylum Arthropoda; class Insecta; order Diptera; family Stratiomyidae; genus Chloromyia; species Chloromyia formosa. The sequence continues at coordinate 31,577,878 of OZ024815.1, read as the reverse complement.
CGTTCGAACTCAACAATGACCCAACGATATTAACTAATTCCAATATTTAGTTCCTTTGCGCCGCGGTCAATTTGTGGCATCGCTATGGACCCAAGCTGTCTATGCGGGGCTGTAAGGCCGTCTACCTAACCTAAGAGATGTTAACGCAATTAAGACAGCCAAACGGTCAAAGCTAAGTTCCTCTTTCCATGGGCGCTTTTTGATTGTCTCTCTCTCTCTTAATTGCCCTAACCCCTTGTGGGGCATACCGCGTCAACCGTTCCATGTGGCCCAGTTGACGTTTCGTCGGCATAAACTGGTTTCGGAGAATGCACATCCATGGCCACGAACGTCGTCGTGAACGGGATTCGAACCCGAACACCGGTAGTCAAACTTGAGACTGATCCCTCAACACACTGCGCTACCGGTCGCCCTGAAGGAGCATATTGACCAAGAATATTAGGCGCGTTCTTTTGTGTATCTACCGTGTGTAGTGTAGGTGTGCAAACACGAATTACGCAAACAACATGCGATATCTTGTTTGTGTGGCGTGTTCGTTACCCTACCTTTACACTCGACTTTATATGGTTAGAGATGCTTCCTTCTATGCGTTGCAAACTTCAGGACAAAGTTTATGTATCTTACTTCGTGAAGGGTATAAAAAGAAAAAAGTCGTACAGAGTTAGCAGCCGTTTCCTCGACGGCGACGGGGCGCGGAAAGTAGCTTTCATTGGTGGTGTAACGACTCGTCCCTATCGGTAACAGTTCAAAAAACTGAAAGTTCAGCCAACTTGAATGGGGAGGAAATAACATCCACGGAAAATAAATAGAATGGCAAAGAGGAAGGACATTCCAAACTATGTGATACCTGCCATAGATAGATCAGACAGAAATCATAAACATTGAAATTGCAAGTTTTTTTTTATTTCAGTGAAGATTATTCCCTTTGAATTTTCCCATGCTTCGAATTTATTTGAAAATCCCACAATAAAATCATCCATCATGAAAGACGCTTATTTTTCGACCTGTATTTTTTTCCTTTTAAGTGATAAAGCGAATAGAATCCGATTAAATGTCCGAGTTCGCTGTTTTGAGCTTCGTTAAAATACCTAAGGACAGATGTCTAACGCCTAGTATTTTCTCAAGCTTAAATCGCAGAAAAATAAACATTTTATGTTTACTACCATTTTAAAGCAAAAGATTCTTTTTTGGTTTTTATTCGCACCATTTCGTTCGAAGAATGTCTTGTTGTTAACGCGAAAAAAAAGTTAAATTTGAGAAACATTGGAACATAGGCAGGTCAGTGTGGTCGACTCAATTTATTGCTCACTAAAAATAAAGAGGATTCAATCAAATTTGATGTCAAAATAACATATCCCTCTTTGTTTCCGATCTCCTGCGTTGTAGCCCGTCTCATATTTGTGGGCTTTAATTTATTTCTATCCTTACAACATTTCGAGTGGGCGAAAATTTCATTCGCAGGACGATACGATTTATACAAGTGGATGTAATAACAAATTCTAAAGCTTTGTTTACACGTGACCATTGAGAAAAACACGGAACATTGAAAAGTTGCATTGAAAAGCACCGACAACAAAAAGATACCTTCCTGCTCTTATATGGGTAACATAAATGCAGACTGTTCCCATCGCTTGTGAGAACGACTGAAATGCTTGTGAATTCATCTTGGCCATGTAAGAACAGAAAGGTATCTTTTTTTTGTTGGTGCTTTTCAATGCAATTTTTCAATGTTCTGTGTTTTCCTCAATGTTCACGTGTAAACGAAGCATAACGTTTTGATTTGTTCAAAATCATTTTTGCTGTAGCTATTTGTATAAATTTCGTTTGGTAAAGTAATGCAACGCAACTTTCCATACTCTAGAATCTAGATAGGTGCAAGGATATATGTATAAATGATAAAAATGAATGAATTTTTGCACTAGTGACATTGGAAGCGCCTTATACTACACGTTGGACATTAAATTACTGAATTTAACACTCCAATTCGAATAACGCTCCGAAACTACTTACCTATTATAAAATGTAGAATAGTTACTCAGGTTCAACTCAAGTTAAAACAAGATAGCCATAGGTATGAAACCCTTCGAAGTTATTTCATTATTTTATTTAAGTAAATACTACAAGCTAGCCTCTGGCTAGCCAAAAAAAGGCAGAAACGTTTTTCTATAAAAAAAAACTTACTATTAGACCGGTCGTTTTCATATGATATTTTATATAGTGGTCCGATTTCGATTATTCAATGTTTTGCGCAAAGTTTCAGCTCGATAGCTTTAAAACTGAGAAAGTAGTTTGCATAGAAACAGACTAACATGTTTCTTTTTTGTAAGACGTATTTGGTGCTCTTATTAAGTCTTATTTATTGCATCTAATGGGCTGTAATCAAGAAATTACGAAACTAGTATAAAAAGAAAATCGAAAAACTATTTTTTGATAGAAAACTATCATTGAGTTTTTGCGAAATTTGGAAAAAATGCGATAGAGCTACTGCTTCGCTTCGGTCCGGAGTCCAAAGCTTATATACCCTAGACTTCTGTAGACCTAGTGGTGACACCAGAACTGCAAATATGCAACAGTCATATGCGTTGAAAGTGTATTTCCGACATGGTTGGTCATAGCGCTCGGTGGCCGTGGTCGTTCGGTCGCCGCTCTACGATACCAATCTAGAGTGCAGAGTTCAAATCTCGGCGCGATCAAAAACTGCCTGTGGGTACTAATAGAACTCTGTCATTATAAAGACGGCGTGGATAGGAGGTGCATGCTAGCACTTCCGAAGAGTAGATATGCTATCGAAACGTCAACAAAGCATAGAAATGCTAGAGATGTTGACGCGCCCATGCCCCTAGAGGGGTCAAGGCAATTAACATATGGTTGATTTGAGCAGAAGTTAGCTGATTAAGCTACTATGAAAGAACATTTGTAGGGAAGGTGGGTGCCATTTAAGACGAGTGAGCCCTTTCTACCACAACTTTCTTTTAGAAAATCAACTAACTACCCCACACCACAAATATTGGGCTAAAATTTCAAATCGCTAGCTCTATTCTATAAGCAGTTACCATATATTTGAGATACCATTTGTAGGGGAGGTAGGTGTCCTTTTGGCCCGATCATGTCCATTTTCAATACCAGTCAACTGGATCATTTTACAAACAAACTTGCTAGATTTATTCTATCGAAAATTATCGCCTATTCGAAGTATCATTTGTAGTGGAGGTAGGGGCTAGTTTTGTCGGATCTTTCCTACTTTCAATACCAACTAACTAGATCTTACTGACAACGTCCTAATAAATTTTCAACTTGCTGGTGTCATTCTATCGAAAGTTATCGTAGTTACAGGAATATTTAATTTTTGAAATTTGCGGTGGAGGTAGACGTTCCTTTGGTCTGATTATGCTCATCTTACTAAACTTGAAGCAGCTTCTCATCAGAAGGTTACATGCCAGAAATCAGGTGTTTACATCGATTGGGTCAAGAGTTATAGACAAAAAAATTTGGTAAGTCGGGTAGTACGGGGCTGTTGGTAAGAAAAGTACCTTTAGGTTCAAACTAATCGATTTTATTTTTCCAGAAGAATATACAATCACCCTCTCGAGCCATCTACCAAAGCTACAGGTTTTCACGTTTATTCAATCGGGAGTTATAGATACACTTAATTATTTTATACATATATATAGGGGAGGTAGGCGTTCTCTTTTCCGGATCATGCGCATTTTCAATACCAACCAATTAGATCATAGTGCTAACATTTGACCAAAATTTCAAGCCTCTAGCTTCATTCTATCGAAAGTTGCGAACGGACAGACAGACATGGCTAAATCGAATCTGGATGTGACCCTGATGATTTGTGCATATATATGTATTTATATATTGCTATACCTCCGGAGCCTTCTTTAAGGTGTTACATATTTTCGTTGTGACAAAAACAATATACCCTATAGAGTCTAGGGTATAAAAATCGCTTTAGACCTATTTCTTGTAAACAATTTATCTTATTTTCGCAGTCACGGTATCACGTGTTCGTGATTTTTGGGGCACACTATATAGTTGCATGCTGTTTGTTTGAGCATTTGTCCATGCACTTTCTGTGGTCCACTCACAACCAAATTTGTTACGCAGTTTTCTTAGGTGATCCCAAGCATCACGCAGTAACGGCTTTATGCATTAAGTGCATGTCCAGGCAAGGGCATGGTCATGACGTGAAACGGAAAGCAAACCTAGCCAATATGTTTTTTTTAAATCAGTGTGATGAGACCAATGCTCTAGACAGAATGGACGTAAGGGTCACCATACACTGTAGATCTCGAACTCGAACCTGGTACAAATATCCTCTGACACACACACACACTTCACATAGGTGTGAAGAAAACCGGTCCACTTGTACTAGGTTCGTGCTCGAGTTCGAGTTCGACAGTGTATGGTGACACTAATGGAATGGAAGAACATAACCGATAAAACAAGACATTTGCAAACGTGAGTATTTTCAGAATCGGTCTGAAGAGACCAATCTTCTGACCAGGAAATTTTTTGAGCTAACACAATTGCTCTAGGATGCGTCTTCACAATTTTACTTCTTTGTGGATAAAATCATCTAAATCAGTATATGCGTTTTTATTTTGTACATTTCTATTTACGTTGGACGGGTCAAAAGTACCGATGACTATTGCAATTTTCTGTGTAATTTTTTTCATTGATAACTATTAGTCGATGGCATTCTAATGAACTGACACACTCAAAAAGACCATTTGATGTGGGCATCATTTGTAATCTGCATATGATACGCACAAAATTTAAACTATGTATTTATTTATCTACAAAATCGACCTACATTCCGACGTGATTTAAACGGCTTGTCACAATTTGACACAATGCAGTGCACATTCATATTTTAACTCTATACCGTTCTCATGTAATATTTAATGCTCCATTTCTCCCTCAAAAATTGTATTAAAAGATCAACCTCCATCAGTTCTACAATACACCATTCGTCCTGAGTTAAAAATTTAAATCATTTTCATTTTTCACTATAGCAACATCTCTGTTTTGTAATCTGGGTTAAAAGCCTATGAAAATTGTAGAAACATTTTAATAAATCTTTTATTGAAAAAAATATCCGCCATTGAAATCCCTCTGCATATTGACAATAAAACAAAATTCTACCACACAAAAATCGGAAGCTCTTTTGAATTTTTCACGATTAAGTCATATTCCAATTATTACCTTTTTTGCTATCAGTGGAGCACACTATAGCCTTAGTAAGTAATTTTGTTGTCTTGGTGCAATTTTTCGCGCTATCGATTATCTTATCTATTGTGTTTCGACACAAGTGCTATCTCTTCGGTGTACGTACCCGTATGCATGAATTGAACAAATCATGAATGTTATGATATATGAGATTTGTTTGGATTTATAGGTGTACATATAAAAAATTCTTTTTGATAAGAAAAAGATATTGATAAGTTTTTTTTTTCGTTTGTTATCAGGATGCGGCATATGATGTTAAGATTATATGTTGGGGAGTAGGGGGAGGGAACCCGATTTGAAAATTGATTGTTTTGTCTTGAACGAAAGCTGAATGCATTGATTTTACGTTTGTTACTGATTGATGCGAAGAATTGTTTTCTTTAATATGTCGTCAGGGATATTATTCACACCTAGTGGCACCAAAAGATTGTCTCAGCTTTTGTGTAGAGTTGAATTTAGGTATTTAGTGTTTTTATGAACAGCCTCTTAATATATTGCCAGAATTTCTTTACTGGAAAGGTTTTATAAACTTCTTCAATTGTCACAGTTCTCAAATTTAATCAAGTGTTTGTAGTAGGATCTAATTGGTTGGTATTGAAAATGGACATGTAAATAATTAGTTGTATCTGTAACTCCCGATCGTATAAACCCGAAAAGCTCTAACTTTGGTAGATAACTGTATAGGGCCATATTATACTTTTTGTAAAAATGCGATCGATCAGTTGGAAACCAAGGGTACTTTCCTTACAAAGTGTCCGATATTCCCCTACTTTTCACTTTTTTCTTTTTAACTCTTGAACAAATGGATGTAGAGATCCAAATAAGACTTTGATTAAAAGGATCTCGCTCCATTCAAAACAACATCTACCTCTCCGCTTCGATGCCCAATTAGCAGAATAAATATTTACTGAAAATTTTTGAAATACGATGTGAAAGTTTCAGCTATATACTCGTAATATTAAAATTTTGCAAGCGAAATAATTTTATAATCAACGCTAGTTGGGCGAAACTTGTCCAATTGTTTGATGCTCATGAAGAATAGGTTCTGGTGGGGTTTCAGTAAACCCACAGGACAGTTCAAAATTTAGTTATATAACAGCAAAAAGTTGTAAGCAAAATATCTTTTGGAAGAAAATATCTATCTACGCGAAATTAATTAGTTGATGGAGCTTGAACAGAAAAACGGCTCTCCAAAAACGTGATTCTAAGAACGGAATGATTCGTAACAAAGCCCACAAAATGCAGCGTTAGTTTCAGCCCAAGTAAAACCAAAATTGTACAATTCACAAGGACTCCTTCCTATATTGAACAGGCTGAGGGCAGCTTTACCGCAGAATTCGTACTTCCACAGTAGGCATGTTAACATTTTTAAAAGTATCGGTTTTCGGTTGTACTGGATGTTTATTTTTATTAAGAAAAACCGTCCGTTTTTTAAAGTGTAACTTTTATAGCGACGACGCATATCGATGGGTAGTGAATCGAAAAAATATAATTATTTGTTCTGCCACCCAAAACAGAGAAGCGCTCGCGTCGCTGTGATACAATCTCATATATTTGTATTGTACATAGTGTTACAGAAAGCGAAAAGAGTTTGACAGGTATTCGTTGGCTTAGTGGTTAGTGGGTCCGACTTGTGAGCAGTTGGTCACGGGTTCTCTCTCTCGACTGCCGGGACGAATTTCCATTTTTTTTTCTAAATCGACCTTGCGGCGACAGTCTGTGTGTACTTGAAACACAGCGGGTGCCGGCTGCGACTGCCCGCAAGGCGGGAAATTCGGTGAAGGTCGATCATTGCATTGTACATTGCAGGATCGAATGATATATTTTTAATATGATACGGAACCAGTTTTCCGGGCAAAGATCATCGAGCACCATACCACGTATGTATATGGCGCTTAACATGCCGTCGCCCTTAGCAGTCACAAGTGCGACTACACTGTATTTGTTCTAGCTTGGCGGCAGTGGCAACATAATACGGAATCAGCTTTTCGGGCGACGACCATCGAACCTGCTAACATTTAACATCGACATAATATTTTGATTACATACATATTTGGTTATGTGAGGAAATACAGAGAGTTTTAGCAAGACGTACAAACACTTGTCGTTTACGTCTTTGAGTGCCGGAAAAGTACCTATAACTTTGCCAACGTCAAACAAGTCTGTCGACAACGTTAAACAGGCCAGCTTGTCGTATTACGGCATCTTCTTCTTTCTTTTTAACTACAACAGACTCCGTGCGCACGCGCATTACCTTTCCGTCACTTATAGACGTAAACGACAAGCGGTTTGCTAAAACCAATCAGAAAATATATTTATGTGGGATATAACATTTCGTTCCACATTAGGAGCGAATGTGGAGCGAGCCTATATATCACGTAATGTGTACGATGTGTTTGGGGAGGCTGAGTGGCTAAGCGGTTGGTTCATGAGACTTCCACACGGGGGTCCCGGGTTCGATCCTCTATTTAAACTTCATTTTTTTTTCCTTTTTTTTATGAACACTTTATTCGAATCATTTATGGTTTGTGGAAAATTTGTAACTGTATGGGCATAAAACATGGTTCAAAGCCCTATTCAATCGAACCAAATCGAGAGGCGAAATTTCGGATAACGAAATTTTGTACGTATACATTTGGGAAGCAAGGGAAGACAATAAGGTGGGTCGCGACCCCAAAATTCTACCACGTTTAACAACGGGTGCGTCGACTGGCACCCGCTGAGTTATAAAGAACGCGTTTCCACTGTCGGCAAGGCGAGAATCACGACGGAGGGGATCGATCGTCCGCCGGGTTCATTTCAGCATCGATTCAAATATTTTCAATAAAGAATTGGTGGCCGGGTGGATAAATTTCTCAGTGGATCCTCGATCCACCACATTTTGATAATATTTGGGCTATATATTTTGGTATGCAATCTGAAAACATATTCAAGACGGATATGATTACTTCGCTCAACAGTAAGTGCGAATGTAGAGTGAGTCCATATGGTACTATAATGGACAGAGCTCGATGGCTTAGCAGCTGCTCTATCAGACATATTTACCGTTTTTGGTGTTTCTGAGATAAATACTCTTGATGGCGTATTTTCCATCATCTTCATGAGTGAGAGAGAGGAGATAAAAAGCTAAATCTTTAATTACAAAATTCAGTATGCAGCCTTAACAAGATTTTTAAAAGTTACACTTTTGACGCGCGGTAATCTTAGCACGCATTTAATTTTTTCTGACGAAAAGTACCGATTAGTCCCAAAACCGAATCATGAAAAAAAGAATCAGGGTTCAGGAAAGTAAAGTGAAGAAAAAAAAACGAAAAAATTATTTTATTTATTTTTTATTAAAAGAAATGAAAATATATTACTCGTATTTCCTATTGGAAAATTCGAAAATTCTATCACTGCGCAGAAATTGGTAGTTTATTCGAGTCAGTATTTTTCGTAGAGTTTAGCCATAGGCTACGTTAGGTAACGAGACGGCACTGGCCGCCTATCTTGTTGTAAATACAAAGTTAACTCAGCGGGAACGGTTAAAGATATCGAAACGATTTTTTAATTTTTTTTTGTCGTGGTTTAACCATATCGTTTTGCTGATTTGATTCGAACTATCTGTTGAAGTTGTTGATTTCCGTCGTGTTGCAGATATATTTCCCGGTCGGTATTTTCTTTTCATTTCCGTGCTGAAATACGTAACTGCCTGACTTGCGGCTATCGGGTATATATAGACTTTTTTGGAGCGTCCATCGGCAAGCGAAGTGTAAAACACGGTTAGTCAAGTGGTCAAGAATCAAGATCCACAAGAAGATTTTTTATTTTCGGTTTTTAACCCGATAGAGGAAAAGCCAACCGGGTATAAACCGCGAGGAAAAACGAACGACAAAACCGGGTTAATTTTTTTCCAAGTACTGTTGAGTTGTTGTTGTTATGGTAGCGATTTTTAAAATACAGCTGTTCTTTTTTCATCGAGGGGGTTTGGCAGCTCTTGGCCGTTGAAAAACGGGTCGTTCCGGTACGAAAAACCGACTTCCGCCGGAACGAGTATTGTAGGGTTTAACCGATCGATTTTTGACATCCCTATTCCATAGTATTTTTCATTTAGGAACGTGTAACATATGCCGGTTGGACACACTTGTGTTTGTGTTGTAGAATATTTTAGTTGCTAACGAACTCGTTCGGAGAAAAACTACAAGATCAAGGACACAGCAAGGATCAGCAACATGCTGTCCAAGGAGCACTCCAATCCGGCCTTAGTGAAAAGAATGGATGGCACTTGAACGGAATCCAGTTCTGAATCCCATTTCTAAACACACACTTTCCAGGTTGCAAAGAAACCTGAACAGAGAGCCCAGAACCGAGTGATGCGGAATGCGCGCAGAGTGAATTTGTGCAATCCGTTATCACAGAGGAAGGAATATCCTGGGCAATCAACAGCTTCTCCCCCTTTAAATCTCCCGGGCCAGACGGCATAGTGCCCATTATGCTGCAAGAATTACAAGATTTAGTAGTTCCCAGGCTGCTGGTGTTCTTTAAAAGCTAAAGGTAGGCAAGAGAGGACATGAAAGTGCGAAGGACTTCAGGCTGATCAGCTTACCCTCCTTCGTACTCAAAACGTTAGAGCGTATCCTAGACTTCCACATCCGACAATTCCTGGAAAGCTCACCGCTCTTGAATTTACAGCACGCCTACATCAGAGGTAGATCCACAGAAACCAAACAAACATCGAGCATTGGGTGAGATCTGAAAATATTCCCCTTTCGGATTTAAAAAGTATTCTGCTCCAATAATTGACAGTTGACGGCACATGTTTTACCGGAGGGAAAGCATATGGAGGAGAAATCAAAATAGCCTGTTCTAGATCCTGCTTTCACGATCGCGACCAATAATTCATACACAAATTCCAACCAAAACCAAATGTTCATACTATCACACATCACCTTTGAATAAGCTTACCTTAAATTAAGGTGTTAAAGTTTAACAACATAGTTCCATGAAATCTACAGCGAATGCTCTAATTATGTATCCATCACCTGTGGGGACACAACAAACAACCATGTTGTTAAAATCAAGAACAACACGAAATAATACGAATTAACCACTGGCGATGTGATGGGTGTATCGTTTGGTAGCGTAGCACGAAGAGAACGAAACACAACAGCGCAACAACAAGAATATTGTTTACACAATACGCTGGCGTAATTCTTGTTAATTCCTTCGCTGACAAACCATATACTTTGTTTGTAACGAAAAAAAAACTAGCCCAGGTAAACAAAGTGGATAAAAAAAACACCCCAAACAAGCCCAGTAACAAAACATGATAGCAAAAAAGCAAGGAACATTTTTGCTGTGACGACATGTTGCATTAAAAAAAAAGGCCCACCAGAGTTAGGTGTGAATGAAAAGATAACGAATTGGAAAAAATTATCTCTTCATGGCCCTCGTTTTTTGGATGATTTGTGACTATTGGCTCGTATGTATGTATATATTGGATTCAATCAGATGAAGTTTGATGTTAAATAGAGAAGAAAGTACAAGTAGGTATCTACACTGCTTGAATTTTAAGATGTTTCTATTAAGAACCTTGATGTTCTGTACAATTCCGACATATCGCCTAGTTTTCTCGTAAATTAATTTTGTGCCTACGTTAAAACATATTTTTCTTTGGCCATTACTTAAAACATCATTTCTGACGTGTGGCCGATGAATGGAGGACAAAGCATGCATTAAATGTTTTAAAATGTTCCTTACGCCGAACAAAACATTATTTTTCATGTGTAGAAGTTTTGTTGATTTTCCACTGCATAATTTGCGAGCCTCAACACGTTTAAATGTAAAGCACATTGCATATGTATAATTGTCAAGTGTAGAGAACTACTCATTCAGGCTCGTCATCACATCATTCAAGCATCGTTAGAAATGTGACAAGTCTGCATGGGTACAGCCATAGAACCAACCGCCTGTCACCTCACCGTCATGTTGGTGTTATTAATTCAAGGAAAGCCGAGTCAACAAGAAAATCAACCACCCAGGCGGTGAGTGGATATGGGCAAGAACTTTGCCCTCCCGGGGACATTAAAAACATGTAATGGTGCAGAGAATATTCGTTGGGTAGTATAGCGGAGGTCATGAGAAAAAACAATACCGCTCTGGAAATTTTCAGGTATATAACAGACGTGAATGCTTTGGTCCTGAAATGTCTTAAAAATTTACCCGTTTTTAATATGGTTCACATTCGCACATTGTATGTATGACCCAAGAGATGACAAACAATACTTACCCAGCCAAATGGATAACCAACCTGCCAGATAGCTGGCAGCTACTAGACGATGACGACTATGACGCCGCTACCATCAACAACAATTCTAATGATTGCAAAATGACATCGCTAAGAAAAGCAAAAGTTGCAAGTCCCCGAGTACAAGCTCTCGTAGAAGAAGCATTGCAATAGGCATGTACTCGTACAACCAAACGCATTCATAGTTCATACTTATACATACCGGGGCTACAGTCTGTCATGGTAAAACATTTGATTTGATAAAGCTGCAGGTTAATTGCTCTTCTTATAAACGTTTGAGCCGCATTAGTTTTCATTGCCTCGGGCTTATGAAACGGAGCCAGGTTAACAAGGTCGTTGTATACGAAGCAGGACAATACAAGAGGATAAACGGGCTTTCATGTTCTAGTGGAAACAAATTATACCATTCCAGGATTATTCACTAATGAAGTTGGCAGTTGATTATATTGAGGGATTACATATTGTGCGTGGATGGAGGATTTGCAGGCTCACGCATATGGTACATTGCAAGCAAATCCACCTGTCATAAATTTCGGATTCTTTTGTTCTTTTTTAGGGGGCAAAAATCCTCTTCCATATTTCTCCTCGTGGTCGGAACGGCAGTGGTCGTTGACCATTGTTAACTAGGTGATAATTTGGTTGCGGTCGACATTTCTCACCTGTGTCGGGCCTATTCTTAGCCGGGATGTCGAAAAAAGGGTGTGTATGCGAGCAATTTGCAGTATCCGAAATCTTCTATATGCTAACGAAATGTCAAGTATGCCTTGGATAAGGACTGACTCACCGGTTACGACTTCTGGCTATCGTATAATGACAAAGATTGGTTTCTGGAATGTGGGTACTATCTTGGCCAATGGATCAGAAGGTCCTTATAACGCACGATTTCTTCAATCAGAGAGTAAACTTCAGCGGTATAAATTAAACACCTTAGAAGTTAGTGAGATAATATGGTGGAACAGCGGAGAACTTCTCCAACGCGTAGCACTGTTGCGTCAGGTGTTGGGCTCTTTTAACCAGAGCGGCACGAAACTGTCTCTTATCCTGGGATTCGGTCTCCAACAGAATCTTGACCCCCAGGTTTCGGACCAAAATAAGAAACATCACAATATGGTGCTATGCTCCAACTGAACCCGACATTATCGTGGCGAAAGACTCCTTCTATGAACAACTAGACGCCGCGCCGTCCAGAGCAGAACACCTAAAGGTGACATTGTAATGGTTATGTGAGATTTGAATGCAAAAGTGGGTGCTGATAATAATGAACCCGGGTCTTGATGATCATAATGACAACTGTAAAATATTTGTAGTGATCTGTAACTTTCATAGTCTCTTCATCGGTGGTACTATGTTTGAGCATAGGGACCTCCACAAAATCACTTGATCCTCCGTGCATCTGCGCGGAATACAAAATTATATCGATTACTTCTCCATTAGTAAGAGATGCAAAAGTTGCCTACTCGACGTGCGAAATAAGAGGGGCGCTGGTATTGGAATGGTAGAGACCATTATCTTATGATCGCTAATGTTTGATTGCGTACACCAGCCTTGTGTCGTCCAAGTGACGAAAGATTCAGGCGCCACAAAAATCAAACACCGCCCGAATCAAAAATCCAGCTGTGGTACAACAGTACAACGACCATCTTGCGCCGAAAGCAGTGATAAGTAGCCACCAAGGTAGAGAGTTGAACGAACACTGGGAAGCCATCAAAATGCGTACATTGGCAGCGCATATACCATCCCGGATTGCCGGCATAAGCCTAGGACGTCGGAAGCATTATCGGATTGTGGAAGGAAGTAACTGGATGCACGTTTAGCTTCAGCATCCGACGACAATCGAAGTAGCATCGGGCTACTTTACCGTCAGAAAGGTCGAGAAGTTCAGCGTAGTGTGCGGTGCGATAAAAGAGAATATGTAAACTCTCTTCTAGCATCGACAGAAGAAGCTGCAAGAAGCAGCAGCTTAAACGCCGTACATATACCGTGTTATCAAGGAGTTTACAGGTGGTCGTAACTCCTGCCAAGATCCGGTGAAGGATAGTGATGGAAAGCTACTTATCTTACAGCAAGATCAGATGAGGCGGCGGAGAGAGCAGTTTGCCACGAAACCGTGTAACTTCTGGTGTCCCCCCTCATGTAGATTATTTAGCTAACCATCAAAATGTTCGTATAGGGTTAACTGCCCCGACTAAAAAGGAAATTATCATTACATTTATAGCACTAAAACGAGGAAAGGCCGCTGGACTCGACGGTATCTCTGCCGAACTCAATCTTTATCTCACTTGTTGATAAAGGGTGAAGTACAGAGACCTTTCCAATTGAGTGGAAGGAAGGATGGATCATCAAACTTCCAAAAAAGGGTAGCCTTACAAACTGCAGTAATTGGAGAGACATTGGCTTGCTTCCTGCCGTTGTCAAAATAATAGCTAAAATTGTCCTGGAAAAACTAAAAGCTCACTTAGAAAGCGCAATTGATGAAGAGCAGGCCGGCTTTTGATCCAAATTCTTCTGTGTCGATCACATTCATCACCTTACGATTCTGCGCTTCCATTGCTTTTCATTGGTCTCGAGAAGCTTTCGATAGGGTATACCGGGATGGGCATTTTGACGTAGGAGAGGCATCCATGAGAAGTTTGTGGCTATTATGAAGGCAACCTAATGACGCGAAATGTCGCGTTCTGCATAAAGGTAAGGTGTCGGAGGAGTTGAGCTCGGCAGGGTTATATCCTTTCACCGATCTCATTCCTCATAGTGAGTGATTGGCGATGTATTGAGTGCAGCCCTATCCGGAATATACAGAGAAATTTAATGGACTTTGACATCTTATCTAAAACATCTTGACTACGCTGACGACATATGCCTACTCTCCCACAAAATCATGAATCTGTCCGAAATGGCATTAGATCTCGATAGCGAGGCAAGCAAAGTTGGGCTATAAATTAAAACCAACAAGACCAAGGTTCTTAGTCCGCCATTGCGAAAAAGAAATCCTACACCTATTGCCATTAATATTAGTGGGCAACCTGTGGAGAAGGACAGTTTCGTTTACCTGGGTATCATTGTTGCCGAAAGTGGTTGTAGGGAGCAGGACATCGCTCGTCGTATCAAATAGGCTGAATGCACATACGGCATGCTGTCCCAACATCTGGCAAAGCATTCGTCTCAGCATCAAGACCAAGCTGGGCCTGTTTTGCTCCCTGGTACTGTCTGTGCTTTTGTATGGGAGCAGTACCGACCGTCAAAAATTGGTTTAACGAGTTTGAACGTGGTCCCACGTCGGTTTTTGATGAGCCACGCCCAGGTGCCCCGAAAACGGCTACCACGGAGGATAACGTGACAAAAATCCACGATCATGTATTGGCAGACCGCCGATTGAAGGTGCGCGAGATAACTGAGACAGTAGGCATCTCAAAAGACCGCGTGGGTCATATCCTGCATGAAATTTTGGGCATGAGAAAGCTGTCGGCGCGATGGGTGCCGCCTTTGCTCACTCCGGACAACAAGCGAAACCGTGAGACCACTTCAGAGCAGTATTTGACGCTGTTTAAGGGCAATCCGAAGAAGTTTCTGCGTCGTTTCGTGACCGTCCACGAAACATGGATCCACTGGTGCACACCAGAGACCAAGGAACAGTCGAAACAGTGGACTTCACCGAGCGAACGTGCTTCGAAGAAGGCGAAGACTGTCCTATCGGCCGAAAAGGTGATGGCCACCGTTTTCTGGGATTCACAAGGTGTGATCTACATCGACTACCTGGAGAAGGCCAAAACTGTCACGGGGCTCTACTATGTCGAATTATTGGGCCGATTCGGCGCCGAATTGCAGAAAAAACGGCCTCATTTGGCGAAGGTAAAACTGCACTTTCACCATGACAACGCACCGGCTCACACCTCCGCCGTCGCTACGGCTAAATTGGGCTAGGAGCTGCTGCCCCATACACCGTATTCTCCAGATTTGGCCCTGTGCGACTTCTTTTTGTTTCCAAACTTGAAAAAGTCACTCGCCGGCAGAAATTTGAGTCGAATGAGGAGGTCATCGCCGCCACGGAGGCTTACTTTGCAGACCTCGAGAAAACGTATTTTTCAGACGCGTTAAAGAAGTTGGAGCATCGTTGGGTCAAGTGTATCGAGCTAAAACGAGACTATGTTAAGAAATAAATCACCACTTTTCCAAAATTTTTGTTTTTCTTTTGTAGGCTAAGTATTTTACTTATCAGACCGCCCTCGTACAGTAATAAAAATACACACAAACAATTTCAACCTTAGGTTTCGTTTACATGTGAACGCTGAGCCAAGCACCGAATATTAAAAACTTGCAAAGCACCAACAACAAGAAGATACCTTTTGTGCTTCTTACATAGCTAACAATATTCGGTGCTTGGCTCAGCGTTCACGTCTAAACGAAGCATTAGAAATGAATTTGTAAGATCCCAGTAAACCAAATGATTCGTATATGATTGGTAATTTAATCGTTTTTCATGAATTCAGATTCATTTCTGAATTCGAAAATGATTCGGTTCTAATTCGTTGAGCGAACCGAAATGATCCTCGTGAATGAATCGTATTTTTAAACCGGGTACGAAGCGTATTTCTTAACCAACAGTGCCAACCGTTTCTTCGTATGGAAAGATATATCGTTAGGCACGTTGTTTTGTATATCTGTCTAGTGTAGTGTAAGGTAACAAACACGCTACACACACAACAAGCGACTTGTTGTTTGTGTAATTGTAATGCGTGTTCGTTACCTTACCTGACAGATACGCAAAAGAACGCCCCTAATGATAAGATAGATACCTTTTTACGTTTTGCTGAAATGCGTTTAGAGATAAGTCGATCATGATTATTGCGGCCACTATGTTGTTGTTTTGATAATTCTTCACGATTTTAATTTTGTTTACTCTAAAAAAGGTGCATTTTATTGAATTAAAGGGTTTCTGGACACCGAGTTTGGAAAATAAGCGCATCACAGTTTTTATTGCGTTCGGCGTCAAAGTCAGATTACTACTGAATTGAGACATTCCCGTTTATTCGTTTGTAGGGTAAAGTTCTCAGTTTGCATGAGATATATGGGGTGGTACATTCGCGGAACATTCACTTCAGACTATGGTTTTTTGCTTTGCGGGGATGTTTTGTAAATTTTACACGCCAAGTACTCCAGAATTCGATGAAACTATTTTCATATTTATGTAGATATGCTTACGAGTATTTGTATGAGCAGTTATTTTCAATTCATCGTCGCGCAACATCCCGACGTCGGGCTTTGGCCATCTGGATTGTTGTTCTCCAATTATCTCGGTCACGTGATCGCGTCCTCCAATCTTGGAAGCCCAGTAGTTGCTCGGCGTCAGCATATACTGATCTCTCGCAACGAGCTATCGGTCTTCCTCGCAGTCTCGCTCCGTCGACTCGCCCGTTCATTACTTGTTTAGGCATGTGAACATTGTTCATTCGTTGTATATGCCTTGCCAACTTCCAGCTGATCGTACAATCCATACAACTCATGGTTGTACCGGATGCGCTAACCATCTCGGTCGTAAACGGCTCCGAAACTTCGCCGAAGGACTTTCCGTTCGAATGCGTTTAGCATGTTTTCGGAAGCTTGGGTTAGGGTTCAGGTTTCGCTGCCATGGTATAGCACTAGGCGTATGATGGTTTTGTATACGCAGAGCTTCGTGTTTCTGTGCTCATGCATCGATTTCATTATGGGGAAGACCGAAAAGAAACTTATTAGTTATTTTCAATTAAGAAGAGGAAATTCTTTAGTCTTCTGTTAGATCTTAAATTACTCACAAGTTACTTTCGAAATCATTGTGAACGATGAAGGTAAAATAAAATCAGAGAAAAGATGTCAAGTGTCAAATAGAAAGCATTAAATATGTCGATGTTATTGCCTCTTTTGTTATAGTATCCTTTTCTAAATACGAAATTTTTACGGAATTTAATTTATTTTCTTTTCGTAGCCCACATAAGGCTGTGTTTATGCCCGGGTGAATCGCATCGCGCGACGCGACTGTCCATCGCTATTTACAACTGAGAGCGACTTGGACAAATTGTGTTTATTTATTTGTTGTCATGCCACCAGCTTTGTTCTGTCAGATCAAGCGCTAAAGGTACTTTAACATTACCATATACAATATATTTGACAAGTGGTGTCAAATAAAATACGAAACAAATTGTATTTGATGAAAATTGCATGGCAATCTTGAGAAATGTATTCGAAACTCAAGTGTCGTATAAATTTAAATGGCAGCACGTCATGTATTTTGCACAAAAACAATTTGTTTAATGCCCGGTTCACATTATTCCAGTAACCAATCCAGTCCAGGGGCCCAATTCCGCAAGAGTGAGTTTTTTCAGTACGCACCGAAAAAACTCACTGAAAAAATTCACCGAAAATATCAGTGCGCACTGATGCAATTCAGCAAAAGCTAGTGCGTTTTTCAGTGCTGAATGAATTTTTCAAACAAACGTCAAACGTGTGTAATTTTTCTGATTGCTGAAAACATCATAAAAATGGGTGACGTTCCTGCTTCATATGAAATTATAGAATCGATCAATAGCATTTATTCTCTTTCAGGAGGAAAAGTCTTGTGTTTACGAGTATATTAAACTCCCAACCACGGACCATTTCACATCTAGCGTTAAATATTATCATTTAGGGGATTCACACTCCTTTTCGTATATGTCGTAATCGTGGTAAACTTCTGTCATCTCCATAGTAAAATGACAAAAGTTTACAACTTTACGACAAATACGATGTTTGCGACAACGACGATGAATCCCCCTATTGTTACTTTTCTTGTTTGACTTCAATGACGACCAAAGTCACTTCCGCCAGATTTTTCATAATTCGTATGCTCTGCATCAAATGAAACATAAACACGCTCCTTGCCGTAAATATCGTAAACGTTGTATTCGTCGTAAACTTCTGTCATCCCCATAGACTAATGGCAGAAGTTTACAATTTTAGGACAAATATGACGTTTACGACGTGAGCATGAATCCCCTTATAATCTTCTTTCAGAAATGGTCGGTCCTAGTGACCGAATGAAAACGGGATAACAATAATAATAATAGGGGGACTCATGCCCACGTTGTAAAGTTCGTATTTGTCGTAACGTTGTAAACTTCTGTGATTTTACTATGGCAGAAGTTTTCGACGAATACGACGTTTACGACATTTACGACACTGAGCGTGAATCCCCCTAATATTAATTGTTAAAGAAGGCACCGGATACGGAAACAAAAACTTCTCATCTTCACTATGGATTTTTATATTTTTGTCCTTAAATTCAACACGAAGCTCCGCCCTTCATCCATTTCTGCTTTGAAAAGTAATACTCCACCTTCGTATGCAGAAATCAACAATTTAATACATAATTTATAAAAAAATATATTTTGCACTTACCAAATAGCCAGTGCAAAATATATTCGCACGGTGCGCACCGGAACTGTCAAAAAAACTCATCGCATCGTTGCGGAATCGCATTTTTGCAATTCAGCACGGTGCGCACCGAAAAAATTCATCTCACTCTTGCGGAATCGCATTTCTTCGGTGCGCACTGATTTCGGTGCGCACTGAAAAAATTCACTCTTGCGGAATCGGGCCCCAGTAATCCAGTCCAGCGCTGGATTGCTACTGGAATAATGTGAACCGGCACTGGACAGCAATTCAATCCGGCAATCCAGTCCAGCAATCCAGTCCAGTGACTGGATTGTCGGTCTACTTTTTCATTCCAGCTCGCCCAGAAATCATTGTCACTATAGTTACCGAATCAACAACACACTCGCCGGACTACTGGACTGGAATCATGTAGACGATATGATCCAGTCCAGCATTATTACTGGATTACTGGACTTGAATAATGTGAACCGGGCATAATATTTTATGTGATTCTATTGGTCAAATATACGCTAATGTAATAGCACCTTAATATACATTAGCAGCGACAAATCTCTAGCAGCGACTTCAATCGACTGTCAGTCGGTTCGCTCGGGCATTAAAGCAGCCTATACCTAAATTTTGCTTGTTTCACCCATATTAGCTTCTAATTTTGACAGACACGCTTGTTTTAACCTCCGCTTATTCGCCCATGAATTGGCTACACTTCAGTATAGAACAAAGAGCCAAATCGGTTTGATGACGTACCTGAGGTTATTCGGACATAATAAAATGTGATTTCTATGATAGTCCCTCGCCTAGAATTCTCTGCGACTTTTCCTGAAACACGATCTGGGGGCTTACTTCTTATCAAACTCAATATTGCCCATCTCTTTAGATGCACATTCGATACATTCACAGACTGTATCGACAGATTGCGCTACAGTTTCTACGGCGAAATGTAATATAGGTATATGTTGGTTGCATAATAAAACTCTCGGCAAACGAGGTAACAAGTCTATAGATGTACTTCTGACATTCTAAATTATTTACGTCCACACCATATATGTATGTTTTATATTTGCCATGTTCTCATATGAATATGTATGCTAGCTAGCGTGTACAGTGTGCATGCACTTCCATAAAAAGAAGTGCATAGGAAACGAATCGCTATACGTACATATAGGTGAGGAAACGTAGAGAGAAGCAGATTCAAGTATCTCAGTACGTCATGTGGTGATGCAGCACACGTTTGTCGCGTTATATTGCGAATTGAGTTCAAGCTCCGAATCGAAAATGTTTCTTATATTAAGATACTCCATATATGGGTTACAACAGTGTGAGCCTTTGGCTTGACTTGAACTGCACTGCTGCGCTGAGCTGTAATGAAACTGTATTTGGTGAAATTCATTTCAAATATCACATATGTTGGTAAAAGTTAAATTTATGCACATGTTTTAACATTTTTTACCCCCTTGACATGCCGGGGATACCAATGATTCCCTCGTAGGGTGAGAATCCTTTCAGTTGTCCTTTATTGCTTCCGAGATTTTCATAATCTCTCAGAGCAAATGTTGGAATAGAATCGATCTAGAACATATCGGGTGTGTGCTTGGTAAGGTAACTTTCGGGTCATTGGTGGTGATAAATACGATGCTTGTCGTAGCTTGGGTTCGATTTTTTCCCGTTTAAGGATACAAGTTTTCGCAACTCATTGAAACTGAAAATCATCAATTTTTTTTTATTATGATATACTTGTGGCTATATGTGTTCGTATACATATTTGAATTCTCATTGAAAATCAGCCATACTGTTGATTTCAACTCTCATTAGGATACTTGAGTTCAGCACAACTAACCTACTATACGCTTCATAGCACTTTCAGAACGGGGAAAATTCTCTGTACATTCAATATGTTGTCTCCTTTTTCAGTTATTCAACCATAAAAAGAGTGGACAAAATCACTTCTACCTCACAAAACGCATTCAGAATTTTCAATTGCTACTTCGGCTGCCTCACTATCCTTCTGCTGAAATATGCCGGTCCGTTGTTGTTAGATTCTTGTCATGGCATTTGTGTTCAAAGTGTCTGAAAGGGAAATGAGCCATGAGGTGATCAAATAGACGACCGTTCATTAGAATGCATTTCAGCAAATTGCATTCTAATTAAAATAAAAATACTACATGTTTTCATATGTGTGTGAGTATGTGCAGGTTCTACGCAATGTCGACTAGTCGCCGATATGAAGATGATATGCTGATAAAGGGCTTCCTATGCTTGCACGATAAATTAAGTAGGACATTAAATGCTGCAATACGGACAAATTGGGAGCATTGAAAGTATCTATTAAAATGTCAATTTATATATGTGCAATTGTAGCAAATTAGATAGTCGATTATTGCTGGTGTCGCAGTTTCCGTTTCGGCGATCATGCTCTCGCTATATACCACCGGGAACATTATTATGTAAAGGATGCGTTCAGTGAAAAACATATCAGACTTTCCATAAAAATTGATGAGGCTACGTGGCTGTTCTCAGCAAACGTGAAATTCAATTGCCGCTGGTATGTGGTAACCTTATATAATTGGAATCATTTTTAAGCATTCTCAGTTCACCGGGCGATACTTAGTGGTTCGCGTCTTTGACCAATAGCGGGCTTTTAATTGAGATGATTTCGCACTTCCAGGGCTCCGCGAGTTATCAACCCCGCCCTAAAAGACTGCTCGCTTTGTTCACTCTAAACGTTACAGCGGTAAAACCACTCTTAGCCAAGACGCGAACCACGATGCGTCACTCGGTGAAATAGGAATATACCGAAAGTAAGAGGTTTGGGGTTTTCGTTTTGACAGGCTGCTACTCAGGTATTTGAAGTCGTCTATGAATTTGATCTCGTCCACGACGACGCTCGTGGCCATGGATGTGCAGGAGGTGCATGCTGGCAACTGCATTCTCCGAAACCAGTTCATGCCAACGAAACGTCAACTGGGCCACATGGAACAGTTGACGCGCTATGCCCTACAAGGGGTTAAGGCAATTGAGTAGTATTAGTAGTATGAATTCGATGCTGAACGTTCGATTGTGCTGGCGTCTTGGTTCTTGATTGCATCATTATTTTTGTTTTGCCCTCGTTGGTGCGTAGTTCAACACCTTTTGCAGCGGTGTCAAGCGTATGCAAAAGTTTTTCTGCGGCGGTTAGATTTCAGGAAATGAGTTGATGTCGTCTGCGTACGCTATCAGTTGTGTCGAGTTGATGAGTAGCGTCCCGCTGGTGTATCCATTACGCGAATGGCGTATTCAAGTGCTAGGTTGAAGAGCGTCGACGCCAGTCCATCGCTCTGCTTCAAACGAGTACGTGTTTTAAAAGGATCAGTAAACCTGTTCTGAATCCTGACCTGTTAGACGGAGTTGGTTATCGTCACCTTTGTCAGCCGTACTAATTTTGCTGGTATACCAAATTGCAGCATCATGTTGTACAGTACACCGATACTGTCGTTTGCTTGCTTAAAGATTTGGTACACGTCAATGTTGTATTCCAAGCACTTTTGCATGATTTGCTTAACCATAAAAAGCTGATCGGTTGTGGAGCGACCAGGTCCGAAATCGCCTTAATATTCGCCAATGATTCGTTCTGCGTACGGTTTTATTCTATTCTCTAGAATTTTCGTCAGTATTTTGTAGAACGTACAGACTAGTGAAATGCCTCTGTAATACTGACAACGCAGTTTATCTCCCTTTTTGAGGGTGGGTCGGATGAGGCTCCTGCGCCAATCGTCTGGGATCACCTCGTCCTCCCAGATTCGCAGCAGTAGTTGGTGTATGGCATTTAATAGACCCGTTCCACCGGATTTTATCAGCTCAGCTGGAATCGCATCAGCGTCTGTGTTTGTTTGGTGTTTCAATTAGCCAGGTTTTCACTAATGTTCAGGAACTGCTCGTCAAAATATTTCTGTTTCTTACGTCTAATTATTCTATTCGATATTCGCCATACCACGTTGGATGTATTGTCTGTAGGCTTCGTCCATTGCATCGAGTGGTTTTCTGCATTCTTCGTCAAACTAGCCATTTCAGGTTCGACGGGTTTTGTATCTCACTACCTTCTCTGCGACTTCCTTCATGGTACCTTTAAGTTCTTCCCAGAACCCGTGTACACCTGTGTTGCTGATCTTGTGTAGTATAGTTGACAGTTTTTCCACAAGGGCGACTGTGTATGCCTGTACCGCAGCATCGCTCAAGAGTTTGTCAATCGCAAAGATTTTTGGAGGGCTGATTCACGGTTGGTTCACTGCAAAAATTCTACACCGATAGGTTGTCTTCACCAAGTGATGGTCTGAATCGCAGTTTGCTCCTCGTTAGGATCGGACATCCAATACACTGGACGCCTACCTTTTGCAAATGAGGACGTAGTTAATTTAGTTGACGGTGCGTGCGTCTTGAAATTTCAAAGTCTGTGCATACAACCTTTCATTAATAGGTTTGAAGGGCTTGCTCACTATAAATGCAACTCCAAACTCCTTGTGACTCGATGTTTTGCCACTTTTGAAAATTTTGTGCGAATTCTTGTGGTCTATCTCGCTGCCAATCCAATTTGTTTCCTGGACTACAGTGATGCCCAGTTTTTAATTCTCGATCTGTTGAAGCAGGGCCTTCACGGTCCCGCGTTTGTTCAGAGAGCGTTCATTCCAAGATGAGAAAGAATAATCTGTTTAACGTTTGCGTGGTCGTCATTGATGATCCGTCCAATCCGAGGCTTTTGTTGCAGGTTTCTTGACTTGGTGGAGTATTTTTTACGAGAATGGATTGTCGGCCCATCGCTAAACATAAACACTATTCACTGGTGGCCTCGGTGATAGCTGCTTCAGGTGGTTCAGAACGTGCCAGAGTTCATGCAACTATGTTGTACGTTTGACTAAATAATTCATGACACCCTACGTACCTGAGACGCTTAGGTGTGACTCAGCCATTCTCCTCCTTTAACACTTTGGCGGAGTTAGCACTGATCTGTATTAAATGGATTTTTACTACTGTAGTCCCGAGTTACGAGGATGGATTGTCGGGCCATCGCTAAACCCTATTCACTGGTGGCCTCGGTGATAGCTGCTTCAGGTGGTTCAAAACGTGCCATAGTTCATGCAACTATGTTGTACGTTTGACTACGTACCTGACACCCTTAGGTGTGACTCCTCTCCTCCTTTAACACTTTGGCGGAGTTAGCACTGATCTGTATTAAATGGATTTTTACTACTGTAGTCCCGACTCCAAGCGTTTAGTATGAGATGAAGCTCCGCTGTCTGACTTTCGCAAATACCGCACTGAAACACTCCCAGCTTTTCGGCACCAGGTTTCAGGTTTCCTTTTTGGTTTCACAATCAGCGCACTGGGTATCTTTCGGCTTTAGCGATGTGCCAGCGGATGAAAAATGGCGGCGTCTTATTTTGTACCCCCATGGTTACTACCAGTCTGTTTAATTTATTATAGATCAATGAACGAAAGCGACTTTACAGTCATTAACTCCGTAGTTCTCGTTGTTCGTTGCCAGCGTAATATTCAGGACCACCTTTCAACCTAATATACTATATAATAATCCTACAATACTGTTTGCCCTAACTCCTTGTGGGGAATTCCTAAGAGGTTTAGTTGACGTTTCTAGTTTCGGACGACGCCTATTCTTAGCATGCACGTGCTAACCGCATATTGTGAAAAGTCGGTAAAGGTTACTCTCACGCCCCCCGCGCGCGTCGATGTCCTGGGGTACCGGTCATTTATTACAAGCAGCCTAGTTTTCCCAGTTGCCCTTGTCACCTTTTCGGAGTTGAAGTAGTTAAATATACGCATACATGACGCGGCTTAAATTAAATGTACGAATCAAGTTAAATTGAATTCACAAATCTGCTCAGCAGATTACTGGAAGATGGTAATTGGAGAGTTATTTGGTCTTGGCCTTTACTCCATTATTTTTTTTTCAGATCAATCTACTCATTCTCAGCTGAGTCGACTGTAGGCTGGAGAAAAAAACAACTGTTTGAAAGCCTATGTTCGTGGCAGGAATCGAACCCGCGATCTCTCTACCCATCGAGCTACCGCTGCCGTGGCGCAATCAATTCCCTAGAATTATTAATCTATTGTCATGTCCACACTACTTGAAACATGTCGTTTAATTTTCCCAGTCATAACTTTACCGCTCCACTAATGTTTGGATCAAAGAACTCATGTCGCCACAGACTAACTAAATTTAGATAAGATAGCAATCCATCTAACCGTATAAAATGTCACAAGAGGCGTTCATATGTACATACGTACATACATTGAAAAGCGCCTCCTTATGCAGCCTTCTATACATTCTGGGCGCTAAGAATAACCATCCCCGGATTGTCTTTTTCCCAACCAAAAGAAAAAAAATAATTGCTCATAGTTTTCCTAGTCATTAACGTGTGTACCATTTGAAACACACAAAACAATGCTAGATTTTCGCATTTGTCTTTTGGCAAACGTTTTCGAAGAGCATTCCTTAGCCCTGAATATGGCCCTTTCTCTCTATTGTACAATAGATAATCTGGCAATACTCTGTACATTGCATAGCGTATTATACTACAGTAGTACGCAGCACGGGAACATTCCGAACAAAAATATTTATACTAGGATGGACAGAAAATATAAACAGGATTATGTATGGTACTTATAGATGGCCGATGATTGCATTGCGAAATAGTGCGCGTCCGCGAGCAATGAATGAACAACATACATTAAACGTACTACGCGCTCACGATCATCGGTTTGCCAGAAAGCCACGAATTTTCCCTCTGGATGCATCCACACAGCTTAAAGCAACATATAAAATCGAAATGATGGTCGCCGAAGTCATAAAATTGATACAAATAAATAAATTATTTCAGCAAGTACATATAGAAAAGAGACACATCAAGTCGACGATGAACATGGCTAACCTCATAGGATAGGCGATTCGTCGTGAAAAGGGACTTCAGAGTGAATGCCCGCCATTGTCTGAGTTTTGTTTTAGAAATCGACAGAGGCTTAATCAGAAAGCTTAAATCAAAATTTGCACCACCTGATCAGCATTCTAACGGTACTTATATTGTATATAGTATTTTTTTTCTTCTTCTTCATAATTAAAAATAAAATATCCTCATGTTATAAAATTATCTTCAACTTTTGCTCACAAACTGTTTAGTTGAAAGAGATGACGTTAGATGTTACAGCGCCATGATAAAATGGGCTTCCCGATCAGTTTTTCGCAAATAAGTCGATAATAGTACATTTCTGCGCAAAATATCAAAAGAGTGATTCTGTAGTTCCAGGCTCAATTCCAGCTATCGCTAACACTGAAACTCTATCGCTAAAATTCGTTAAATGCTTGTATCCGTAGGTCTTAAACACATCGCTAACTGTGATTAACTGAGATGCCAAATTATAGCGCTGGATAAATTAATCAATTTAGCAATGTGTCCAGTCAAAAAGCGTTTAGAGAATTTTAGCGATAGAGTTTTAGTGTTAGCGATAGCTGCAAAAGAGCCCCTGGTTTATTGAATCGGGTTGATATTTTTAATTGTAGGGAACGGATTGAGCTACAAATAAAGTCTTCTGATAACGTTCACAGAAATGCAACGTTTTGGATTTATTGACTAAAAACTAATTCACAAGATGAATTTTTCAACTTCGGCGCGTTGTAACGTTTTATTTATTAACTGGACTTCTGCACTCATGTATATGTTTGAATGCTGGACTATGTACAAGATATATGAAAGTAAAATGACTGCGACCGAGATGAAAATGCTACGGATGTCAGCCCTTGTGTCCAAAAAGGATCGTATCAAAAGTACCTATGTACATCCCAGGCAGCTTGCTTAATGAGCAACCGATCACTGAAAAGCTCGAAGATCGTCGTATGGATTGGTATTGCCATGTTCTAAGACGTCCGCCTGAAAGCCTAGTCATGAAGGCACTGTCAATGATTGTTCCATTTGCTGGACCCAAAACCCCGAGGCAGACGGAAACACACGTGGATCGATCAGATGAAGAAGCAACAACAACGCATTAATCTTGGCGATGAAAGGATCCAAGACCGAGCTGCCTGCAGAAGGAAGCTGGTTTATACCGCCAGAATGGGTGAAGTGCCAACACCATAGGCAGTGCAACGCGAAGCTGCAGAGTTGTTTGAAAGGGCAAGGATGAAGAACAATCAGAAATGTAATTTCTAATTATATCTACGCGCTCGGTGGCCGTGGTCGTTCGGTCACCGCTCTACGATACTAATCTAGAGCTCGGAGTTCAAATCTCGGCGCGATCAAAAACTACCTGTACTAATAGAACTCCCACAGTGCTCCGAGCTTGTCAGTTTAAAGACGGCGCGAATAGGACGCATGCTTGCTAGCAACTGCGCTTCCGAAAAGTAGATATGCTATCGAAACGTCAATAAAGCATAGAAATGCTAGAGATGTTGACGCACCCATGCCCCTGGAGGGGTCAACGCAATTAACAAGGTAGACCGAGATAGAAGCAAAAAATTAACAAAATAAATAAAAAGAAAACAAGTATCGTTAGAAAATTTTCCAGGTGGTGTAAATTTGAATTTAAGCTTTCTGATTAGGCCTCTATTGATTTGTCAAAAGAAAACTCAGAGAGTGCCTAGCATGTACTCTAAAATACCATTCGCCTGGCCTATCAGTCTCATCATCAAATGAGTTTACTAGCAAGTACCTATAGTACATAGCAGCTTTACGCCTCTGACCGCATTAAAAAAAAAAACATCTTGCATCTTTGGTTGATTTTATTTATACAAACAGACGATATTTTAAATGCAGTTTACGAGTCTGTGAAGATGTTGAAGGAGCCATCCGTGGATACCGTCCTACATGGCCATGCCATGGCTATGCAAATAAAATCATTGTGGTCTGGTCTAGGCATGAGATACATACTTACCCATCTGGTTGGTTTGGATGAGATTCTGTCTTTGGCTCTGATTGATGGCGGTCTGGTTGACATATCACATTTAGTTTTTCGCTCGGCATCAGACGCTTTAATGATGTGCGATAATTATTATTAATGTTAAGATTTGTTTATCAAATAATAATAAAAGATTTAGTTGAGCTGGGCGCCTGGGAATGTTTGGTAGTAAAAAGTTGACAATAAAAAAAAAAAATGAAATAACCTACCCACGCTTATTTGAAGTCGGCTTTTGCATTACATTTCGGTCGGACTGACTTAAACTGGACCGACAAGTGGGCAGTGAAGCCCTTTGAGCCCTTTAAGGCTCCTGGAGCGGATGGTATTTTTCCTGCTCTTTTGCAGAATTGTCTAAAGACTATCCAATTTCCGCTAATAAGCCTTTTTAAAGTAACTGACATTTTGGGTTATATACCTAGACTATGGAGGAAAATTAGCATGGTATGTATTCCCAAGCATGGTAACAAGCCCGAGGATTTACCGAAATCATATAGACCGATAAATCTAACTTGTTTCGTCCTTAAAGGCATTGAGAGGCTGCTTGACGTTCATATCAGGCACTTTATGGAATGTGCAGCTACCCTTTTGCATCGAACACAGTATGCTTATTCGAAGCGAAATCAAGGGTAACAGCCCTATATATGTAATCTTATAGGAACAATTGAGAAATCCCTTAATGATAAGGAAATCGCACTATGTGCATTCCTTGACATTGAGATAGCTTTTGATAACACCGGCCACTACTGCATATCCCGAGCCCTCGAGCTCAGGAGTATTCCAGCAACTACTATCACTTGGGTAGAGGCTATGCTACGGGAAATTTTTTCTTCATTAGGCAGCACTACCATCAGCGTCAAAACTACAATATTAAAGGCTGTCCGCAAGGAGGAGTCCTCTCACCTCTCTCCTCTTACTGTGGTCTTTTATTGTAGACGAACTGCTTTCCAGGCTACATGTGCGTGGTTACTATGCAATAGGATACGCAGATGACATATCTATTGTTGCCAAGGGTAAATTCAAATCCACTATCGCTGAGGTGATGGGCGCTGCCCTTGACGTGGTCTTGGACTGGTGCGCCGAAGTGGAGTTAAATGTAAATCCACAAAAAACCGTCATAGTGCCTTTAACATTTAACTGAAACCTTTTGCTGTGGGACAGTTTCACTAGGCAGAATACTCCTGCAGTATTCCACGGAGGTTAAATGCCTCGGCGTCGCACCGGATTGACAACTGAACTGGAATATTCATATCCGTAATGTAATTAACAAAGCCACGCGTAAAAATGGCATCATGGGGTCTGACACTAAAGATGGTTGAATGGCTGTATTGCACGTTGGTGCGGCCCACGGTCACATACGGTGCTTTGGTATGGTGGCCCAAGGTATAACAGAGCTCAACGGTGTTAAAATATAATAAGTACAACGCCTTGCATGTCTCGGTATAACTGGGGCAATGCGTAGATTCCCAACGCCTGCTCTGAAGCCGATCGTTGGAGTGGTCCCGCTGCATATTTTCATAAAACAAACAGGAACTCTTAGTGCTCTTAGGATATATCTAACCTTTGGGTATGCGATAGTGACAGTGGTCACATGAGCATCCTGATGCAAATTCCTGGTATGCAGATTAACCTAACATCGGCTTATATGACCACAGAGTTATCCCAGACCGCTCGCAATGGGAGAATGGCAATCCCTCTCCAAACTCAAGGTGGATAACGTGGTACACCGACGGGTCTAAAATTGAACAGGGAGTTGGTGCGGGCGTCTTTGGGCCCAGCACTAGAATCTCAATTGCTATGGGTACGTGGCCCTGTGTTCTCCAAGCCATTGTGGTCTGCGCCAGGGTAATTCTGGAAAACAGCACATAGGCTCTCTTCAAAGCTGGTGAAAGAGTGTCTGGCAACCGAAAACCGAATCTTCTTGTATTAGGTGCTAGGTCATCAAGGCATTGAAGGAAACGAAGCGGCGGATGATCTTGTTAGGCAAGACTTATCATTAATTTTTTTCGGGCCAAAACCCTATTGTGGTCTGAGCTTAGCTTCAGCTAGAAAAATCATAGCAGATTTATCTAAAAGGACACGCCAGTACTACTGGAACAATCTTTCAGGACTGCGGCAATCGAAGGAGTTAATGTGACCATTTACCTACAAAGATACCATACCCACATGAGTAGAGCCGACCTTAGGCTACTTGTAGGCTTCCTATGGGGTCATCACTGGGTGTAGATGGGTTTCGTCGTCGTCTTGCTTGGAGGAGGCCACAAGTCACATTTTATGTGCATGCCCGGCGATTGCGGGTGAGGTATACGTTTCTCGGACAGTTCACCACGTGCCCTGCCGTTATCAGGAAAGCTCCTGCAAAAGACGTACTAGCCTTTTTACGAGTGGTGGAAGGTATTTTGCTTGAATAATAAAAAATAGGCTATGGGACAACAGAACTACTTTGGTCGTAGTGCCTACCTTTAGGGTGAGTAGCCGGTACCTTATTATTATTATGGCTCGTTTACATTTGCCAGTGCATGCCAGATTTGTCGGCAAATCTACGAATGACAAGAAACACATGTTCGCAAGTCTCTACTGGAATGCCAGTAGGAAATAACTTGGCCCGGGAGCTTAGCCACTTGCAAGACGCCGTGCGTGGCCTCGCCGTTCTCAAACATGGGTGTTTACACATATGCAAGTGACAGCTTGCTAGTTACTTGCAAGGCACTTGCAATGCCTGTAAAATGTACGTACTAGCACGGTCTACTGGCATGTGTAAACGCTACTTTACTTAAAAAAGTGTTGAAAACAACCACCGTTTTGACTTGATCTCGTATGCGTAATCGAATTTATGTGGTAAGAAAGAATGCGGCGAGGGCGTGAATGGTTAGCCGAAATTTATAAAGTCCCATGCACAAGAACATATTGACGTTAAAATAAGTAGTAAGAATAGTCCAACGTTCTTTCGTAAGAGTATTTTCCAGCC
Source organism: Chloromyia formosa (assembly GCA_964017055.1). Taxonomy (NCBI): domain Eukaryota; kingdom Metazoa; phylum Arthropoda; class Insecta; order Diptera; family Stratiomyidae; genus Chloromyia; species Chloromyia formosa. Next base: position 31,547,054 of record OZ024815.1, on the reverse strand, counting down.
AACAGTTGTTGACTTTAGCTGTAATGAAACATTATTTAGCCTTATTTGGTCAGGTCATTCGAGAAGTCTGCTACTATGTTATTGGTGATTCTTGTAGATGTATGGTGATGATGTTCTAGGGCGGTTAAGGGTTGCAACGCCTTAAGCCGTGGAGCTCACGCAAGGAGAGTGCAAAATTATCTCAATTTAAATCTGTAGCTAACGTTTTTAATGCTGCTTTAATTGCTTGGGATAATCACTTAAAACTTATTTATTTTGAATGCATACCCGCGTTTTGTGCTTTATATTCCGTCATCTTCTTCCTTCTTCTCGTCCGAAAGTGAAATAAGGCATTTAATTAAAATTGACGGAATCGATATCTCGACTATGCTTCATGTATTTTAAAGCGGTGACTAATGTCCAGAATTTTCTTAACAGATGGTATATTTTTATTTCACCAAGTGACGCATCGTCGTTCACTTCTTGGCTAATAGTGGCTTTACTGATGTAGCGTACATACTGAGGGTAGCAACCCCTTCACAAATGAAACTCGCGTAGCGAACGGAGCCCACGCGAGTGGAGTGGGAGAGCATCTCAAGTTAAAATTCACTATTTGTCAAAGACGCGAACCACTATGCGTCGTCCGGTCAACTACGAATTTTCGGAACGGAATATTTCGTTGAAGTCTCTCTGTTGTCATTGTATAAATTTTACACCAAGATCCGCCAATTTTTTCACCAAAGAAATTTTCTCCTTTTTTGCACTTGAAATGAATTCCATGCGTTATACAGTGTTTTCCCCAATATTTACAAAATTTCACATCTATCTTTGCAGTCACAACAGCAAACATTAAACAAACCAAACGACGATCTGCGAAGAAAACGACCGGAAGCAACAAGGCCAAATCATATTCTCCTGTTCACCATCATAAATCCATTTTATCCAATTACAGTGGTGAGTATCAGCAAAATCACATTTAATTATATATTTATGTCTTCGAAAATTTCGGTTCTCAAGAAGACTTTATTGTGTACAGTTTTTTATTCGGTAGTTAAATTCTTTCATGTTTTGGATTGCTACCCGGTTCTTCTACCTAATAGCAAGCCAACACGCCGACAGAGAAAAAGAAAGAAAGAAACTGGTAACAAAACAGCTGATTTTGAACAGAATTTTTCACCGTTGAGTCAGTCGTGGGAATGTACGTAATCATCACGAACGGTGGGTTAAATGCTTCCTCCAACTGCCAAAAGACAACAATGGACAATAAGAAGTTTTACACTGTATGCAATTCAGCCGGATGGTTTAGTTGCATAAAATGTAAATGGAATTGTTGCCGGCTAGATATAAAATTGTATGTAGAAACAAACGAGACGAATGTGTGTGCGGTATGTTCACCTGCTGATGAGTGAAGACAATGAAATGGAATAATCAGAGCATAAAATTACACATCATACTATTATATGGTGATTATCGTGGTGTAAAATAATAACTCCTTTAGAATGCTTTAACTTTAGAATGGCAAGAAATAGTGGAGACAGTGTGTCGCTGTGTGGCAGGCAAAAAATAGATTTGTATTTGGTGCAAGATCTTAAAGAAAAAATTGGTTCAAAAACATTCTGATCTAACCCAATTCCATTATTACTCACTTTCGTAATCAAGCCGTTTCTAGCCAAAGTTTGGCTTTGGAACTAATACAATGGGAACTATTTAATATCCCCAGTCCCAACATCTATAAATAGAAAAAGTCAAAAATACAAAATACCCAAGCAAACTGAATCCTTAAAACAACTATTTTTCAAACAAGACTCATAAATATCATTTCTAGACCCTGTTTCATAAAACATGATAATTCGACAATTGTCCAAAAATGACATAGTAATCGAATCTTTATATGGAGAATAAGTTGTCAAGAAGCGTGACAATTTTATTTTTCAAAGAAAAATTCGACTATACATATTGCCATTTCTTGAAAATTGTCAAGTTTTTTTCTTAAATAGGGGCCAGGTCATAAAACTCAGAGACAAATAGATAAATTACCGGAACAAATAGACAATTTTCCGAATCAAATAGACAATTTTCCGGAAGAAATAGATAACTTTCCGGATCAAATAGATAAATTTCCGGATCAAATAGATAACTTTCCTGATCAAATAGATAACTTTCTGCATAAAATATATAACCTTCCGCATCAAATAGATAACTTTCCGGATCAAATAAATAAATTTGCGAATAAACAAGTTTCCTGATCAAATAAATAAATTTCCAAATCAAAAACATAAATTTTCCAAACCGAAAAAAAAATCTCCAAAATAAATAAATCAATCTCCAAATCAAATAATAAATAAATTTCCGAATCAAAACAATTATTTTCCGAGTCAAATAACTAAATTCCAGATCAAAAACGTAATTTTCTAAATGAAAGAAACAAATTTCCAAGTCAAATAGGCAAACTGCCACAGCAACAAAATTGTCTAAAGGAATGAATTCATAAATCAACTAATTTATTCCCCAAATAAAAACATTCGAGACAATCATTACTCATTGTAAGTTGGTGGAACGAAAACGAAGTGGATGTCGCCTCAAGGGATTGACGGACGAAGTTTTGGCTGAGATTGAATGAGGAGACATTTTCGTGTTGCCATAAAGAAATTGAACATAAAGATTTTGAAGGAAAGTAGGGCGATTATTAATAAGGGATCGAGTAAACTAGGCATCACAATAAAGCTGGTTCGTTTTGAGTTAGATGGGGTTGACGCTCCGTGTTCAAACCAACTCTACAAAGACTGTGTCGTATAATCTTCGAGAATAAGCTACCAAACACGGAAAAAAATGATTTTCATTAACAGGTACGGTTTCAATTTGTATCTTCAAAAGGCTCGATTGCACCATACTCAATTTACCCTACGGACAGTTCGCGTCCCAACGCACGCGAATTGCTGCCATGAATAATGGAGACATTAGGCGTGTTTTTTTGTACTGCTGTGCAGGTAAATTGGGGGCCATCCGGGTTAACTTACACACATTACACAAACAACAAAGGTATGTTGTTTGTTTGTTTGTTTTGGAAATTTATATTTACTTGATTTGGAAATTCATTTATTTCCTCCAGAACATTTTGATTGGAAAGTTTATTTTTTGACCCGGAAATTTATTGATTTGATCGGGAAACTTATTTATTTGATTCGGAAATATGTATATCTATTTGATACGGAAAATCGTCTTTTTATCCGGAAATTCATCTATTTGATCCGGAAAGTTATCTATTTGGTCCGGAAAGTTATCTATTCGTTCAGGAAAATTGTCTATTTGATTCGGAAAATTATCTTTTTGGTCCGGAAAATTGTCTATTTGTTCCGGGAATTTATCTATTTGTCTCGGAATGTGGTTTATTTGACCTGGAAATGCTATAAATGCCGAAAAGTTGGCCATTTCAATTTTCCGCGAACTAAAAATGGGGTATTTTAGTTGTCGTCAAGTCAAAGTGTGATGGTTTTCAGTCTTAAATGAACCAATATCAAGTCCTCCTTCGCGAATTCGTAGTGGTGTTAGGAAATCTTGAAAAATAAAGAAAGATATTATGTATATAATGTAGCTTTGTGCTGTCTAAAGCAGAAATCCACTCATGTAGAATACCGTTTTAGGCAGTATCTTACTGAGAATGAGATTTCAGATGGTGGCCATGCTATTACATTTGACGAACGAAAAATCGTTGGAGCTTCCAAAGTCCATTATTGTCTTTAAGCTAAGTGGCTCAGATCGTTTTACAAAAATATAAGAAACCGCCTTCATTTCGATAACCCATTTATTATGAGTCTAATAGTGTCATCCAGGCGGAAGATACCAACCTGCAGTTGTCAAAGCATCAGGCATTTCAAAGCGTATCTAAACTTCATCAAAACGTTGAATTCAGATGAGTTCACAATAGCAATTTATTCCAGTTCTTTTACAAAACTACCTACGGTTACCGCACTTATAGATTTTTCTGCTAAATTTACTGCCATAATCATTAATTGCGAGGGTAAATGAAAGATAACGACAGGAAATAATGATATTTTTAAAGATATTTCCAGGCGCTTTTCGAGGAACGAGTGTAACTATCTAATTTTAAACAATTCTTTCTTGAGATGGCTCTGTTCTGGTTTCCAGTTACACAATTTAACATACTCTTCGCAATCAGTCGACTGAACACGCACGTAGATACTTCAAATAATTGTAATTGTTCTACTGTTCCGTCTGTGTTTTTTTTTGCCCATAAGATTCTTGAGTGGCATTTCGAATCTTTAAATCTGAGTCAGTAGATTGTGACTGGGAGTGCTGAAGCACATCCAACCATCCATCCATCCACTTTCGTTGTCGTCATCATGTTATGGTGTATCTTTTGGTTGCGGATGGTAAAGTCGTTCGTCCATGTTCTGTTGTTGTCAATGCTGCACTGTGGTGCTTCTGTTGTGTTGTTGCATGTCAGTTGTTGCTTTTTAAATTCTCGTTCAGACAGTTGAGTGCAAGCACTAAGTGCACTTTTCTTAGAGATCATGCACAATTGAAGACGATGGAAATTTACGTGAGTAAATGACGTTCAACAATTTGTTGCACGGTCGTGTCGTGGCCTGTTGCTTTGTCGTTATTATAGTTACCTTTCATGCTATCTCCTATGTAATCCTCTGGCAGCTTTGGGTCTGGCAACAGCTTCGTGCATCTAGTTTGGAATAGCTTAGCTAGAGAATAAAGAAGGGAGCACTGTGAGTACACATTTAAACAATAGAAAGCCCAAATGGAATCAGGTAAACGTGAGCGAGCAAAACGTGGAGAAAAATAATATCACGTTCGTAAATAGGGGAAAAGAGAATTAGGAAGTATCAAGGGCGTTTGAAGTGGCCCTGACAAAATTTTAACAGGGGACGAGTCCCATTTTTGTATTCCTCCAATGCCATTGGAGTTCAACGCATATGTACTTTGAAAATGTGCCAGGAGACAAATTTCCAGACAAGTACTCCTTAAAATCAGAGATAAATTGATAAATGCTCTTGATTTGTTGAGTTTCATGCAATGCAATTTAGGGAAATTAAAATATTAATTGTTTAAGAGGAACAATATTTTTCGTTCATCTTTTTGACCGCATATACATAAATCTAAACAATAAAGCATCCCTCAAACCAACGCGTATAGGTACGCCGCGAATAAATCGAACCAAAGGCGAAAGGCCCAATAAAATACCGCCCCTACGAAATAGACCAGTTATGATATATGAATTTACTAGTCGAACTTTGCACGGACCCAAAATACTTCTCGTGCTTTCCGTTTGGTTTCCGATGATAGCGTTATTTACGAGTTTAGTTTGGAACCTGTGACACCTGAATATTGTGCACAACATGTTGATTTCCCGCAACGGCTGAATGTGTGTATGTATGTATGTACATTTCATCTCATCCAGCTATTTTTCTGAAAAAAAAAAAATCCCAACTTGTGTTTTGCTTCTTTTAAAATTGATTTATTGCGAAAAAAAGGCCTATGAAAAGATTAGTAAATACATATTTTCCTAGGGCTATACGCGGTGCGCACCGAAGGTTTAGATTCCTTTGATGACGACTTCCTGGCTATGTCAATGTCATTTACTATTACTCTGACGAAATAATGGTTACAAGATAGACGTGACGATGGCTATCCTTACGGATTCTGCTACCCACAGAAACAAATATCCAGCACTTATGGCAGCTGACGGCGGAGCGACTACCGCAGAATCTAACCTGTAGTCCAAAGGTATCGGTATAGGTTAGGTGACCAGCAGTGTCTTCCTCGTCGGATCTCATTCGTTCCGGAAGGGTACTTTGAATGGATGCTTGGTTACAAGCCCTGTCTTTTTTTCTTTTGGAAGCATGCCGCTGGAAGAAATTCCGCTGTGGCGTTATATGGACAGCGGGCTTTCAAAAAACGGCTGATCGATGCCAAAAGGTCGACGTTTCCTTATCCCCTTCTGCTTCTAGTGTATTCTATTTTTTTTTTAAGTCGCGAATCGTACTCAATTACCCGAACCTCTTGTGAGGCATAGCGCGTCAACTGTTCCATGTGGCCCAGATGACGTTTCGTTGGTATAAATTAGTTTCGGAGAATGCAGGTGCCAGCATGCACCTCCTGCTCCTCCAATTAGCCGCCTGCGCCAAGTTGGGACATGCTGTGGCTTATTATTACGCCCTGTACCACAGGGGGACAACAACACAAACACCCATGCCACGAACGTCGTCGTGGGAAGGATTCGAAACGCCGGTAAATCAAACATGAAACTGATGCCTCGACGCACTGAGCTACCGGTCGCCTTCACAGCTTAAAATTATAGAATTTCCGCCAATTTGTAGTCTTGCTCAGATAGTTATAGAGATGCTAGACGTAAAGAGTGCTTTTATTTGAACAAAACTACTAATCTTTGGGGAAAACAAAATACGGAAGTTTTTTTTATTAGAGAAATTCAGCCGGAAAGATAGGATGGAATCCCAAGTTCCTGTTTACTGAATTCAATTGGCCTATGCGAAGCGTTAACCGCCGTCGATAGTCAAAAGTTCAAGGGACGAGGTTCACTGGGTATACTTGTGTGTCACTGCTGTCCTAAGTGTAAATCGTCGGAAAATAATCCATACTGCCCTTGACAAGAAATGTATAACATGGTGCTGACGACACCTGATGGAGTGTGTCACAAGAAAGGTCCGGTAGTATGAATTGGCAAATGTTCTATCAGTGATTAGCTGAGCAGCGAGACACGATTGCTGTTGCACAATTGAAGGAGCCAACTCGTACAATGTATATTTTTTTGGTACTCATGGCCAGATAAGATTAAATGATTGTGAGGGACCTACCTTTGTGAAATGACTATTAGAGCATTTACATTTTTAAGGTGTTGTTAGATATTAGACCGACTAGCCATTAGACCACCCATTAGACCACGCATCAAACCAGCCATTAGACCAAACATTAGACCACGCATCAAACCAGCCATTAGACCACGCATTAGACCGCCCATTAGACCACCCGTTAGACAACGCATTAGATATGCGTGCGTGTGCGGTCTAATGGATGGTCTAATGCGTGGTCTAATCCAATAGTCTTCGGTAAAAACCGGAATTTACCTGTCAGATTATGAGCCCATCACTCGAACCCTATAAAGCAGCACTGAACGAGTTTTCCCAGCTCTTTCGCAGCAAGGAAAAAAATATTATTCCGTTGCTTCTTAGTATATTCAGGAGCAGCTTTGCTCTTGAATACGTTCCAAATTCCTGGAAGCCAGTTAAAGCAGTCTTTATCCCTAAAATGGGCAATCGATCTAAAGATGACCCTAAGTTATACAGGCTAATAAGTATGACGTCCGTCATGCTCAAATCCATGGAGAAAATCCTCGACGTGCACATTAGAAACACGCTTCTTATATCAAATTTCCCCTGCAATAAGCAGTTTGCATACTAGTTCGGCAAATAAACTTATCAGCTCTCCACTTGCTTGTAGGAGAAATCGAATCTGATATGACAAATAACGAGACTGCCGTATGTGCCTTTATCGACATCAAAGGAGCCTTTGACAACACATCTTTCTCTTGCAATGACTCTGCGCTAAGAGTGAAGTAAGCTGGCGTTACCACTACAACCTGGATCAAAAGGCTCTTATCCCAGATGAGTCATCACCGAGATTGGGGACTCTACTTTAACAGCAAACGTCACTCGAGGCTCTCCACAAGGAGGCGTATTTTCTCCTATTCTGTGGTGCACCGTAGTAGGTAGCTTTATGTGGAAACTCACCGCCATGGGCTACTCAGCACAAGGATATGCTGACGATCTGGTAATCACTGTTACGGGAAGATTCGAGGAAGTTTTAGCAGATATTCTTCAAACAGTTCTAAGTACATAAATGTATTACAAAAAAGGTGTGATGAAATTGGCTTTGGAGGGGTTACAAGGCAGCTATTGTACCCTTCACAAAAAAACAAAATTTACGATTGATGAGATGCGCTACCATGAACAACTCCCAAGTACTTGTGGTCGATTCTGTAAAATACCTGGTTGTTACTCTCTCTCTATGGACGGAACTGTCTCACTATTACGGGTGCCATTAGCAGCTGCCCCACTGCCGACCTTGAGGCACTACTCGATTTCCCTCCACTACACATTCTACACATTCATCTAAAAGCGGCGGCTAAATTAGCTAAAGCGAGGCTTAGGGCCAATCAAATCTCGCATAAACTGAATTCAGAGAAGAGTTCCTTGAAGTCAATGAGCTAAGTATGCCATGTGATTACTTAACGAGGGAACTACGCTTCAACCGACTCTGCTCTATCGTTATTTGGAATAAAGAAGAATGGAATCTGAGGCACTCATCACTCACCCCGTATGCTATGAATTGGTTTAATGATTGCTCCAAGACATGAGAGTACCGGAGCAGGAATTTTGGAGCCTCTATGAGAGTATCAATCCCCATGAGGAGCACCCGGACGGTCTGCCAAGCTGAAATCCATGCAATTCGAACCTGTGCTAGTGCGTCGAAGAAACATTGCAATCTTCACTTACAGCCAGGCTGCTGCCAAAGCTCTCAATAATCCAGTACTGACATCTAGGGCAGTACTTGATTGCTATGAAGTTTTACAGAGACTTGGTTTGCATAATAAAGTCACAATACACTGGGTCCCCCTGGCCACGTTGCCGTCTCAGGTAGTGAGATTGCCGACGAATTGGCTAGGAAAGCATCTGCCTCCCCATTTATTTGGCCTGAACTCTTTTGTAGTATACCGATACCCCTATGCAGTGTTTAAATTCATATTAGGGTACCGGATCGTATAGATACCGTCGCGTACTGGGAGAGTCTCCTTGACCTGAGGCAGTCCCACGCACCTTGGAACTGCTAACTCATTTGCGGCCTTCTCACGGGGCACTCGACCCTGAAGTACCACCTACACAAAAAGGGCATTGTCACTGCTGCCAGCTGTCGCTTTTACGATGCCGATGATGAGACATCACAGGCACAGCACATCCTATGCGAATGAGAGTCCCTTTCTCGTCGTCGCCTAGAATGCCTCTTAGATCTCTTCCCTGATATGGATGAAATCGCCTCATTTCCATTTAGGCAGTTGTGTAACTTTATTGGTAGAATCAAGCATGATCGCCAACCCTAAATCCACAATTGACCATGTGGGCTATAGCACAATAGACCCCTGCTGATCGCCGTGCTTGTGGGCCTTTCGAGGTTACTGCCCTTTCCCTCTAATCTAATGTGCCCATTCAGCTGTCAAATGAGTACTCAGGGGGGTAAATAACTCGGTTTGGCGTGTTGCTGATCACACACATCCGTGCAAAACACACGGTCAAAATCTAGTAAATGACATGCTCGAGGCCTTGGTTCAAAAATTGGACTATTGCCCCGGTTATTTATTCTTTATTATTACGAAAAACACCACCTCTATGACAGTTTGCATTGCATGACCCTATTTTATGACCTGTTACCGCCTTGAACATAATGTAACCATACCAAGACAGATCACCGAGAGGCGTCTTAGATTCGCCCACATTTCAATAATTCTAATTCATATTTAGCAATCAAAACTTAAATCTTTAATCAACAAACCTGTTCTAACGATTACTTAATGCCTAGATTTCAATCCGTACAAACATCATAATCATCATCAAAATTATTAAAATGCATTTCATACTCCGTCTCCTGTACATTTTCCGCGCTAACAAAACATTACGGATGTTGAACATAAATAGTTCCACGGTAACCGCGTCTCCTAAACAACCGTCACGTATCTGCTACTCATCGAAAGTCTTTCAACCAAGATCAGAATGAACTCCTCCACAGTCGGAGGTAGTACGAGATACGAGTATTGTTTAACTGGAGAAAAACTCTGTAATCAATGGGTCGCGAGTTTTGTGTTCTGAAATGAACACCCCGCCCTGTAACTATCATTAGGAACACCTTACAGTGGAGTTAACCAAGGCGAAAGATAATCGTGCAAGAGTACGGCTAGCAAAAAGAAAAACACTTCAAATAAACACAAATAGAATGTCAGTTGGTAATATGATCTCTTGGCCAACATCCAAATAAAAAGCGAAACAGAGTGACTTTTGTTGTTCCGGTAACAACAACTTAAAGTCAGTCGCACAGCAGTCAACAAAAAACATCGCCACCATGGTAAAGGAAATAATACAAGTGGTCATACTGCAAAAAAGGTACTTCTGGACCGGTTTGAAATTGTTCCATGTTTCGTGATAAATTGGAAAATATGTTCGCTTTAGATGTCAAGAGTACACGCTTCATGCGACTTTCTTCAAACCGAATCGAATCAAAGATTTGGTTCACCTAGCAAGCTGTATGCAAATCTGGATATCCTACGAATTGCAGTGAAAGTTTAAAGAACCGAAAAATGAGAGGTCATTGAAATGAGTTCTATTATATTGTGGTTTGTTGTGCTTGGGTGTTTTTTGTCGAATGGACCTGAACTGTACAGACATGCTCTGGATAATGCAGTACTCGTGGAAGGTTAAATGGAAACTTTCAAGTGACATTTAACTAGCAAAAAAAAGACTAAAGTTTAGGTTTTGGTTTTATCCACTTAATATTTTCCAGACTACTTAAATTATAAATCGCAGTAGTGTCATTACAATATTGTTTTATCTTTTTACCTAGATGCACTCAGCAATCTATAATTTACAATAACAAAGAATTCAATCGAATATCTGAACTCCTCGTAGAGCTTTACTGAACACAGAGCAGATATAAGTGATGTCAATATGTGTACCTACTATACGTAGGTACACCTGAACGGGTTACATATGAAAAACACAAAATCAAAGTCCAGTTAATTTAGTTTCTCTCTCACGTACAAGAGACCGTCGTTGAGCTTACCTGGTTATGTTTGCCCATTGGGAACAGAAGCAGGTTGGGACGCAAGGAGGCAAACATCGCAGATTGTTGAATGGAAGCGAAAGCATATAAAATGGATCATTTATACGTACGAGTATGTACGTATCCATAATAAACCGGTCAACCAGCTTATTGTTCCGTCCGTCATATTGTTGACTACCACACTGTCCACACTGTATATGTAGCAACGCGGATGAACGGTTCTGGTTGTAATCCACCTTTCCATGTTTTTTTTCCTGAGAATACCAGCGAGGAGGTAGTGAGGCAAGACAATACTCTGCAAGATTTTGAACGGAATGTACCTGCGACCAATTTGGCGCGTAAAGGCTGACAAAAAAGATGGCATGACCAACCAATTTCACTTACATACGTTTCCATACCTACCTACATCTTAAAGCTACCCAGTTTCCACTTTAGCACGTTTTTGATCAGAAAATTTCGCTTAGAATGATTTGGTTAATCAATATTAGTAAAACAAGCACGTACTTAGTAGTGATGTTTTATTTTCATGGCCCATTAGCACGGTCAGTAGCGACGATTTTAGTCAGCGGGAGTAGCTACTGTTGGAAATCATTTTAGTGCAGAGTGAGTATGCGGGTGGTTTAATAGCTAGGTCATGGTTTATTATCAGGTTAGGATTCTTCTTTCAACTGTAGAAAATAACGCAAAATGGAGTAGGAAGAAAGGATATCGTTTGGGTTGACTTGGGCGGAATGGTTGTGTAATACACAACTTTCATTATGTACTATAGTTGTCGGGATTGCACTCGGAGGAACAGAAATACCTGTACCTAATGACAGTCATTTCCTGCAGAGACAATATATTTAATGCAAAATGTCATTGATGTACGATTTCGACCTAACTCCTAGTGGGGCATAGTGCGTCAACCATTCCCATATGACTTAATTGACATTTCGTTAGCATAAACTCTCTCTCTCTCTAATTGCCTTAACCCCTCCAGCGGCATGGGCGCGTCAACATCTCTAGCATTTCTATGCCTTGTTGACGTTTCAATAGCATATCTATTGTACTTTTCGAAAGTGCAGTTGCTAGCGTGCATCTCCTATCCGTGCCATCTTTATACTGACAAGCTCGGAGCACTGTGAGAGTTCTATTAGTACTCACAGGCAGTTTTTGATCGCGCCGAGATTTGATCTGCGAGCTCTAGATTAGTATCGTAGAGCGGTGACCGAACAATCACGGCCACCGAGCGCATAGTTAGCATAAACTGGTTTCGGATGATGCATGTTGCTAGAATGTATCTTCTGTCCACAGTGGTCCAGATATCCAAAATTTTTGGCCCAAAATCTACAAATATTTTATTTTTAAGAAAGTCATAATGTAGTCCGGATGGCGCAACGGTTAGCACGTTCGCCTTCTACGCACTGGGCCACGGTTCGATTCCTACTGAATGCGGTAGTTTTCGATAAAAAAGGGGATTTACGTGCCGGACTATGAGCCCACTCAGCTGTTAAATGAGTACCCATTTATGGGGTAAATAACTCGGTTGAGCGTGTTGCTGATCACACACCTCTGCACAAGACCGTCACGATCTGGAAAATGAGATGATGCTAACTCTTCTCGATGCCATGGTTCAAATTGGACTGTTCTGCCAGTTATTTATTTATTTTACTTCATAATAAGCCTAAGCCTTTTCGAAAAATGTTTGAATTTCGAAAATTAAAAAAAAAATGTTTTTCTCAAGCGGATCACTCCTTTTCATGTTTTGGCCTTATAAATCGAATGAAGCAAGTGTCTGAACCTAATTATTTTCGAAAGATATTTGATTTTCGAACGTTATGAAAAATGAATTTTTGTCTAGTAGATTGTGGTCTTTCATGTTATTTCGCCTTATAAATTCAATGGAGCAATTCTTAAGTGGATTACATCAAACTTTAAGAAGTTCAGAAAATTAATTTTCAGGAAATGTTCAATGGCCAGTGATGGGTTCTGCAATAAGATAGCGCGCCCATCCACACAGCACCACGTGTTAATCAATGGTTTCTACACCAAAACGTGGAATTTCTGGAATTGCCAGCTCTATCTCCGGACCTTAAAATCATTGAGAATTTGTTTGGATGGTTGTCACGAAAAATTTACGCAGACGGAAAGTAGTTTCAAAACAGGGAAGGGCTTATTGCAGCAATTGAAGATGCTTTTGAACAAGTCCCATTAAAAATGCGCATGATCGGACTAAAGGAACCCCTACCTCCCCTTTAAATCAAAGTTAAAATAAACTCACTTTGAATACATATGGTTGTTGCAAATTGGTCCTTTTGGTATCACCACAAGGTCTGTAAAAGTCTAGGGTATCGCTTCGGACGGGTCTGGTTATTCTTGCCCCTTAGTTACGCGCTTCACGTTCCTGCGGGGTTTCAGCAACTCTACAGCGATCACTCATAGCACGTCGCTGCTGATGCGGTGCAACTTCGGCCCTTTGGTCGTATCATTATTTTTAGCTCTGGTGTGTTTCTGGGAGTGTCACTCACCATATATCTTAGCTACCCAAAAACTATTAATTCGACACTAGTCTTGATCATTTTGAACATTTTTTTCAAGGTTACTTTAGGGATATGGGTGGGAATGGCACCATGCATCTCAGCGACTCCGAGAACCAATGTTTTGGCACCACCATTTTCGAGATTATTCTTTTTTACACTCACTGTGAGGGTCGTTATTGGTGGCTGGGGCCAAATCGAAAAATTCAAAACGTTAAGGTGCATTTAAATTTAGCGAAACCACTCGCAAAGCTGATGCGCGAGGCAAAATTGCGCGTAGTGTGAACGTGTCCCTCACTCGAAACTGTCAGTTTGAATGTGAATTTCGGGTGAGTTGCCTCACGCAAGAGTTTCGCGAGTAGTTTCGTTAAATCTAAACGCATCTTAAGAATCTATTCTGGATTACAATGGATGTTTATGAAATGTTCATGGAAATCGATGGAGCCGTTTATCCGCATTAAAACGAACAAACATACAGTCCATTTTTATATACACACTAGAATATTCCTACAGTCGTGTTTTTGCGAAAATAGCTCTGAAGAAGGGCGCATATAGTACCCGAAACACGTGTCTGCTGTCGAAAAATAAAAAAACCTTCAGTAGAAAGGAAACAAAGAGTATTTTTTATCTTTGTTGATACTATTGTACTTTTAAAGAAAAATTGCTAAATAATTTTAATTCATAGTGAAAATTTGACCAAAATCTTGAACAAATGAAAATTATTATTTGTGCGTTAATTTACACTTATTTTAACATAAATCTGTAATTTGGTGATCCTGGAGATAATTCTCAACTTAATAATGAGACTTTTTTTAGAGATGGCAACACCGATAAACCAATGGTAGTCCATCTTTGACATACATACCATTTGAAGTTTGTATTCATAAGCTGTCAATGTCAGTATAAACATTTCGTGTTGATTGTTGACAACGTATTTTACCGGACCATGGAAAGTTTCGAAAATTCACGAAAAAAACAACATTTGCGGGAAGTTTTACTTGGACATTATTTTTCTAAGAAGACTGCAGCTCTTGCTCGTGGAAGTTTACGGTGACGATGCTTTTTCGCGTGCACAGTGTTTTCGGTGGTTTCATCGGTTCAAAAATGATAATTTCGACATTACCGACGAAGAGCGACCTGGCCAGCCAAAAAAGTTTGAAGACGAAGAATTGACGAAATTACTCGAAGAAGATTCGTATAATATAATTCGTATATAATAATTTAGTTATATGAATAAATCTATGAATAAATGCCCAAAATTCCAAAAAAAAGTCTCATTATTAAGTTGTAGACCCAAAACTTTCGGAATTTAGACCTTCAATAAAATAACTGACCTTCAACACCCTAGATTTTGCGGACATAATTGCGTATTTTTTTTTTCTTCTTTTTTTTTTGGGTCATTTTAGGTTCACGAATGTGCGATGCCTAAATTAATCATAAACAAACAGATGAAACAATTTAAAAAGAAGTTCCAAAACTCTCCTAGAACTAAAAGAAAATATCTTTATATCTGGCAGTGTAATTAACAAAATCCACAATCTGCCTAAAAAAAAAAACACAATAATGAACGTTATCAATTTCCATCATTCGCCATCAGCCATTAATTACGAGTAAAAATAATGGACTTAATTATCCTGAAAATATTTTTCAATTGTCGTTGGGCTAGCACCACTTTCCTTGGGCGACAGATACCCTTGGCACGATACATTTTGGCCAATGGTAAACAAAAAACGTGATTTCTTCATGGGCAGGGTTTTTCGCCAACATTCTCCAAACCATACCTTCTGTATGGGGAAAAGGAAGCAACAACAATGACCACCACCCCCATTGTCAGCAACATCATTCGCCATATACTCTCGTATAGCGAACTTTCCACCGCAAATGTTTACACATTGTTGAAACAATTTTATTTTAGTGTGGCCCGGAATAGTGTGTGGAGTGCAACATTAAAGGGAGCCAAGGGTGTGATGCAATGGCTGCGGAATGTGGACATTTTTTCCTCCGTGGATAGTGTAAAAGGGGTTTTCATTGTTCGAATTTAACCAATTCTTCTGGAGAACCTTTGAAAGCTGAAGACCACCGAGCACTCAAGTGCATAGCCACAACGGACTTTTTATTTTTTGTGTTCTCGCTTTTTTATTTTTTCTTCCTGTGGGTATGATGTCCTTGTCGCTCAGGACTAGTGGTGTTGAGTGTGTGAAGGATTCACGTTTGAGATGACCTGAAAATACGTGGGGACTATTCCTTTTGTGAAATGTCAGAATTTCCCTCGCACTATTGGTTTTAATAAAGTTAACAATGCCCGTAGCATTGCTTTTAAGGTTAGGGGCAGATAGATGTGTCCGATTGTGTCGTACGTTTGATTTCTGTTATTGGATACGAATCTTTTGTGCTGTTGTACTAATTGAAAATCCTCTTGACTTTTGTTCAGGGTTTTTTGTTTGTTATTGTTGTTTCTTTCATTTTTTATGTGTTGCGGTGTCTTCGTCTCATTGGGAGGTGTATCTCTTGAAGTTAACTTTTTCAAATAGGAAATCAATTTTATGTGATAAGTGCTCTTGAAGGCTTTTGATCGTTGGAAAATATAAACATTGTCTTTGGTTGGTTTTTATTTGTGTTTTATAAGACCGCTTTCACAATGCCTGGTTAAAGTTTATTTGATAGATAAACGCTAAACGGCATCCTCCAGTTAAAAATTGATCGGACGATAATTCGAAACAGGTGATACAGCTCGAACCATTTACGATTGCACATTCAAATGAGGCAATTAAACTGGTCGCAAAGAACAGAGTTCTGGACATTCATTCGATGGACGAGGATTTAAAACCAACTTAGTCGCAAATGAATGCTGTGAGACGGTACAGACGTAGAATAGAATAGGCGGTAGAATTCAATCAAAAAAATCTGCTGATTTTCTATCGCATTAGCATTTTGCCACTGCATTAGCTGATTTTTCTATTCATAGTGGCGCGACAGCCCGTCGTCGGGCCTTGGCCGCCTGGATCGTTGTCCTCTAATTATCTCGGTCACGTGACCGGGTTCTCCGATTTTAGAAGCCCAGTAGCTGCTCGGCGTCAGCTCTCTCAACTGATCTCGGTCGTCTAAGCAGTCTCGCTCCGTCGACTCGTTCCGCGTTCATTACTCTCTTCGGCATTCGATCATCGTCTATTCGTTGTACATGCCCTGCCCATTTAAGTCGTTGTAGTTTGACGATTTTCGAAACTTCCAGCTCATCGTACAGTTCATACAACTCATGATTGTACCGGATCCGCCATCCATCTCGATCGCAAACATTGAATAGTTCCAGAAATTCGCCGCAGAACCTAACGTTCAAATGTGGCTAGCATGTTTCCGGGGGCTTGAGTTAGGGTCCACGCTTCGCAGCCATGACATAGTACTAGTCGTATAATAGTTTTGTACACGCGGAGCGTGAGGAATAGAAACACGATCTAGGTCAAGTTCAAGTTTATTATACCGAAAAAAGATACAATAAACTTAAACTTGAACTATGGGGAGAACTATGATGTTGTCCATATTCATAGCCCGAATAGCGTATTCCCGTGCTAGGTTGAAGAGCGTCGGTGCCAGTCCATCGCCCTGTTTCAGACCAGTTCTTGTTTCAAATAGATCAGTAAGTCTATTATGAATCCTGACTTGTGAGACCTCCGTCTCTTGGTCATCGTCATCTTTGTCAGTCGCACTAATTTGGCAGGTATACCTAATTGCAGCATCATGCTGTACAGTACTCCACGATCGACACTGTCGTATGCCTGCTTGAAGTCGACAAAGATTTGGTATACGTCTACGTCCTATTCCCAGCACTTCTGGAGTAACAGTTGGACCGTAAAGAACTGATCGGTTGTGGAGCGACCAGGTCCGAAACTGCTTTGAATTCGCCAATGATTCGTTCTGTGAACGGCTTTATTCTATTTTCAAGACTTTTCGTCAAAATTTTATAGGACTTACAAACTAGTGATCTGCCTCTGTAATTCTCACACCGCAGTTTATCTCCCTTTTTGTGAATTGGATAGATGATGATTCTGCGCCAATCGTCTGGGAACACCTCGTCCGCCCATACTCGCAGGAGTAATTGATGTATGGCATTAGCTAAACCCGTTCCACTGAATTTTAGCAGTTGAGCTGGAATCTCGTCAGCGTTCGGCGCTTTATTTCGTTTTAGCGACCGCAACGCGAGATCAACTTCCTCTACTGTCGGGAGTTGTATGGGTGGGCCTAGATCAACAACATCGTCGAGAGCTTCTTGTGTGGGGATGTCAAATGGTAGGTTCAGAAGCTCCTCAAAATAAGAGGCCCATCGTTTGTTAATGCCATCGGTGTCGCTGAAGATGTTTCCATCCTTGTCTTTACAGAGTATAGTCCTGGGTTGATAGCCGTTCTGTATTTACTAGTTTGCACGCTTGTCTGGTGTTCCTATTAGCTTAGTTTTCGTTAATATTCGGCAACTACTCGTCAAAGTATTTACGTTTCTTACATCTAATTCTACTCGATATTCGCCGTAGCTCGACATATTTTTCTCTTTTGGCTCTGGTTCCTCGTTAAATCCATTGTCTATAGGCCTCGTTTTTCGCGTGATGTGAATTTTCGCATTCTCGTCGAACCAGTCATTTTGCGCTCGCCGGGCTTTATATCCCACGACCTTCTCTGCGACATCCTTGATGGTACCCTTGAGTTCTTCCCAGAACCCATGGACGCCTGTGTTGCTGATGTTGTGTAGCATAGGTGATAGTCTTTCCTCAAGGGCGGTAGTATACGCCACCGCCGTAGCATCGCTGAGAAGTTTATCAACCGCAAAGATTTTGGGCGGGCTGATTTTCTATTGGTGAACTGAAGAAATTTTACATCTGTAGGTCGTCTTCACTAAGTGATGATCTGAGTCGCAGTGTCCTCCTCGATAGGAGTGGATATCCATTGCCCAAGACGCCCATCTCTTGCAAATAAGGACGTGATCAATTTGGTTGACGGTACGTGCGTCTGGAGATATTCAAGTCTGCTTGTGAATACGTCGATGCGGGGAACACGTAGAGCTTAGGACCAGGTTCCTGCTGCAGGCGAAGTCGATAAGTCGCTGGCCGTTGTCGTTACATTCTTCATAGCGACTGTGGCCTCCAGTGATCCCCCGGTGCCAATTTTCATTTGCGACTTTCGCGCTAAAGTCTCCCAGCAGCATTTTGACGTCGTTTGTTGGAAGTGAGTCGAAGAGAGTCTCAAGGTGGGCGTAGAACTCGTCTTTTACTGCGTCTTCTTTAACTTCAGTGGGGGTGTGCACATTGATGAACCAGAGATTGAAGAATCGAGTCTTAATGTGAATCGCACACAGC
The DNA here is from genome assembly GCA_964017055.1 of Chloromyia formosa. NCBI lineage: Eukaryota > Metazoa > Arthropoda > Insecta > Diptera > Stratiomyidae > Chloromyia > Chloromyia formosa. The sequence continues at coordinate 31,528,345 of OZ024815.1, read as the reverse complement.
CATTCATTTATGGGTTTGAAGTCAGTAATGTGCGGTTTGAGGTAATTGTTCACTATAAATGCTACTCCAAACTTCTTGCGACCCGATGGTTTGCCACTTGTAAAAATTGTGTGCGATTTCTTGTCATTGATCTCGATGCCAAGCCATTTTGTTTCCTGGACTGCAGGAATGCTCAGTTTGTACTTTTCGACTTGTTGAAGGAGGGACTACTCGTCCCCCGGTTTCTTCAGGGAGCGTACGTTCCTGGATCCGAAAGAATAATCCGTTGGTCGTCTGCGTGGTCGTCGTTGTTAATCCATCCAATCCGAGACTTTTGTTCCAGGTTTCTTAACGTGGAGTGGTTTTTACAAGGACGAGTTTTCAGCACATCGCTTAACAGGGGAGGGCCTCTGAAGATAGCTGCTTCAGATGGTTTAATAAACGTGCTGGAGTTCACACTATGTTACAGGCCCAACTACGCATGTCATTCCATCCTACTAAATCTGAGACGCTTAGGTGTTGGCCAGCCATTCAGGCTACAACTATCCGCCTTTTTCCAAACTGTCTTATCGCTAAGACTTGGCCGTCAGCGGTTTGGCACACTGGCGTTACCAGGGGCGCCCATTTTTTTTCTATTGCATTATCATATTTTTAGTGTTGTATACGTTAAGGTTTAATTTATTGTCCCGGATGGCTGACTGGCAGGTTAACCAGACATTGAGAAAACAGGCCATAGTGGTTCCCATGTTTTTGAGATATTAAGCTCTGTCGGTACACTGATGAGGATTCAACGAAAATTTTCTTAAATAAAAAATTTGAAGATGACTACTTGCCATACACCATTGTGGTTTTTCTGTCACATCCCTTCATAATGGTAAATTATATCTTTTTGACACATTGTTTTCATCTTTCATAAATGTCTGAATTTCAGTCCCAACCAAGATAAGATCAAAAAACAAAGCTCATGTAGGGGGGGGGGGGGGGGGGGGGTAGCGTAGGGTCTTCTATTTTCCAGAGAAACGATGGTGCATTTCTCTTTCTAAATTGTCCACTGAGTGTGATACCCATGATTGTGACCGGGGAATTTAGTCACATCGTGATATTACACAAACAACGAAATATTTCCAGCACTTTGTAGAATTTCTTATTTTTTCTCCTGAAGCGGAATGAAAGGTCGAATTAGTGCTGTCGAGGAAAGTACGCTATAACCACTTTTGGTAGCTGTAGTACCGACCCAGAAGGATTATTTTTAGTTCGCTAAGGATAAAACCCACAATGGAAAATGCTGGGTCGAAGACAGCTTGTCAATGGCCCGAGGGGATTGTTGCTGCTAAGACAAGTGAAATGGCGATGAATTCTCTTGATATACGTGTTGTGCTAAACTAACCCGAAATTCGCTAGGACAATAATGGCAAGACGTTTAAATTTTCGCCACATTGTATAACACCACCGACTCCCTACAATCTTTCACTTTGGACATTCTCTGAAAATTAGGGTAGACTCTCGGTTGTTGCGGTTGCTCGCCGAAATGCTTTCGGCCCTGGGCCACATCATAATTTAGAATCCTTTGACCTTTTCCTCGGTACGTTACCCATCAAGAGCTAAGCTTCACTTCAACGCGCACCATTCTGTTGATGGGACAATCATTGTGAATTGTATCGTCTATTCACAAGCTCGCAAGTAGATTTTCGTTTTTTGCGTGTGAAAAGCGAGCGTATTATTACATACCGCGACGTACATACTATTAATCCATCCATCAATGTGGATCCCTGTCAACCGCTTTAGACAAATGAAATTCGTGAAAGTCCCTTAGTTTAAGGGTTCCTGAATGATACCGAAGTGTACGACAAAGTTCATCCCTTTCATTGGTATTCTGCGTGGTGGGTGGTTGTTCATAAATATGCGTTGAAAATCGATTTTCCACACACAAGCAAACACACAACTCACATCTCTCCTTTCTTCGGGACTTTCAACGCACCACCCTCAGTTAAGTAATGTCACCCGTTATCACGCGTCTAAATGAAAAGAAAACATTGATCGTGGAGGACGGAGGACTGACATTAAGGTCGATAGCTATCGATTCATGCAAAACTTCTTTTCATCATTATTTCACCCCTGGGGGCGTGTTTGGTTTAGTTCGTGGCTCGCGCGTTGATTTTCATTGGAAACCCATCGCATCGTCTTGTGTGCTCATTGAAACATTTTCAGCAGTTCGTTGTCATGCGAAAGGGAAGTGAGCCGCGGCGATGATGTTGAACAAAAGTGAAAGAAGGCAATAAGAACTGTGTCCTTTTTGATACGTCTGACGATTTCGCAACGCTTCCACCAGAGCGATACAACAGGACTATTAAAAAGTTCAGTATTTTGGGTAATTTGATTTCCATAAATTTGACTGGAATTTCCCTAATCACCGATATGCTGTTGAGGGTTTAATTTTGTTTTTGCATTGGGTAGGAGCGAGGTGCTAGGCTAGGATTAGTTTTTTTTAAGCAATCAGTGTGATTGTGGGAGGCTCGAAGAGAATGGAGCATAACGAAATGACGGAAAATTATGTGGCTCATTTGTAAGAGAATAAAAATTTCTTGTCATGTTTGATCAATATAATGTGCGTAATGGCAACAAAATTTTTGCTTTGTTCTGAAGAGGTCCTTCTTTAAATTAATTGCTCCTCCTCGTGCATTTTTTTGCCTGCACAAGTCCAAAGTTAAAAGCCTGATTTAATAATTTCCATAAGTTGACACTTAATAGACATGTAAACATACAGTATGTTGATATGATTTAAGAAAGCTAATAATAGAGTACATGCTTCTTAAATTTCATATTGCATAACCTCCTGCGCCTTGTAAAACACCACTGTGGATTGTGAATTATTTATTTTAAATTACAAACATCATTTTTTGTAATGGGATGGTAAAATTGTCTTCAATGGGCTTTCATTCCTAATGCCCAAACCCCTGGTGGGGCATAGCGCGCCAGCTGTTCTATGTGGCCCAGTTGACGTTTCATTGGCATAAACTAGTCTCTATAGAGAATGCAGTTGCCAGCATGCACCTCCTGGTTCCCCATTGAGCCGCCTACAAGTCGGGAGATGCTGTGGCTTATTATTACGCCCGGCACCACTGGGGGAAGACAACACAAACATCCATGGCCACGAATGTCGTCGTGGACGGGATTCGAACCCGAAACGCCAGTAGTCAGACATGAGACTGATGCCTCTACGCACTGAGCTACCGGTCGATGGGCTTTCATGTCGGTCAATGTTCTTATTTTTGAATTCGATTGTCGAGACCTACCACGAAAGAGGCAGACAATGGAGCAGTACGTTCCATGTTGAACCATTTTTTTTCATATCCTTCACTGAAAAGGTATGTTAACTTTGTCATAAAGTTTGTAATGCGCAGAAGAAAGCATGTCCTGGTCGGTCCTGTCCTGTAAGGTATATACATATATTTTTTTGTCAGTAGTAGTCCGGATGGCGCAACGGTTAGTACGTTCGCCTTCTACGCACTGGGCCCCGGTTCGATTCCTACTGAATGCGGTAGTATTCGATAAAAAAGAGGATTTACGTGTCGGACTATGAGCCCACTCAGCTGTTAAATAAGTACCCATTTATGGGGTAAATAACTCGGTTGAGTGTGTTGCTGATCACACACCTCTGCCCAAGAAATACCGTTACGATCTAGAAAATGAAATAATGCTAACTCATATCGAGGCCATGGTTCAAAATTGGACTGTTGCGCCAGTTATTGATTTCATTTATTTATTTTTATCATGCACGCTGTATATGTTGGAACCACTGGAATCGGCCCACTACGTCGTATAACTGCCATATGGACAATTGGTTCGAAAGTGAGTTTTAGTCAGAATTTCTTTTTAAAGCTATCTTAACCAATTTACTTGCTTATTTTTTTTTTAGAGTGCCTAGGTATTCAACATGGCATCATGTTTTACAATTCGTGCAGCGGCCAAAACAAAAACCTGACCGCGTTATCCGTTTCCTGCATTGCGTGGCTCACAAACTCGACCGTATTGGAAGTGTTAAGGTCACCAGCGTCACACATAATCGCGCAGAATCATGACCGAACTTCCCTCGGATCATCATATATCACAGAACGGTGGAAATGAGAAGAATGCTTTTCTATTGAGTTTGACATGGTTCGATGTATGCTCGCGACCAAAATGGTTGTCGTGTGTTTTATCGATTCATGGACACTTTATATCAAGAGTCCGTTAAAAATATGAGTAAATACAAAAATCTTCCAAAGAAGTTCCTTAAGATTGGAGTAGTAGCAGTAGATTAAAACCTTTTAGGAGAGTAATTTCCTGTCTGAGATAACACCAAGGAATTTGGCAGAATCCACCAGGAGTACTTGAGAGTTGTACATAGTGGATCATCTCAATTGTCTGATATTTCCTTTCCTCGTAAAGGGAACAATAACTGCTTTTGACGGGTTGATTCGTATGCCGTTGTCATTCCACCAGTCTTAGACTGTATTTAACTCCGTTTGATGAATTTCCGTTAGGATTTCTTATCAAAAGCGTCGTCAATGTCCAGAAGCGCACACACCGCTGTTTCCTTTACTGCCAAGGTTCGATTTCTCCTACTAGACAGTGCAAAGCAGTTTCAGTCGATTTACTGACTGACTGACTGGTATTCAAACTACTTAGGCTGCTGCGGAAATTTCGTGAGGAGTGTGGATCTGATGTGCGCGTCCAGGATGGCCTCAAGCATGAAGGAGGTTAATCTTATCGGCCTATTTGATTTAGGGACGAGTTGGACGATTGTCCATTTCTGGGATGAAGACAACTTTAACCGAACTCCATGAGTCTGGGATATACCCAAGAGCAAAGCTTCCTCTGAATATACTCAGAAGATAGAGGATTAGTAATTCTTTCTCTGTCTGTAATAAAGCGGGGAAGATTCCATCCGTGTTAGTAGGTTTATATGGGTCAAAAGAGTCAGTAGATCAGCTCACTTTATTATATGTGAAGATATTTTTGGCAATACTCCAGTCTGAGCTGCTGATGCTTTATAGCACTCCTTCACGTTGTCAGAGTATCTGAAGTGTCCGTTTACGTTAACACACGCAGGAAAATGGGTATCCAGAAGCAATTTACCAGTGCTCTCAGCATCCTCTATGATACAACCATTTTGCCTCCTTAGAGTGGTGCCTTTTTTAGCTAAGACGCGATGGAGTCTAGCAGCAGAGTTGGTTTTTTCGACACCTTCGCAGAATTTAAACCAACTACGTTGCTTTGCTCCGGACCCCTTTATTGTAGAGTGTGAGCGTGGCCCGGTACTGTTGCCACTCAGCAGTACCCTTCGCTTTGTTAAAGAGTCTCCTAGACTTTTTGCGTAGCGCGGCAAGTTCCACCATGGAATGCTCCTAGCGTCAGAAGAGCCTCTCAGGGGACAGTTTTCTTCATATAAGGATATGATTGCTGTCGATATGTTAGATACTAGGGTTTCTAAGCCGATCCACCCAGAGACCCTATTATCCACCGTGTGAACTTGGTCCATAGTGGCAATATCAAATCGAATGTGTCTGTGATCAGACAAGGACAGCTCATACGAGACAAGCCTATTCTGAATCAAATTTTAAATGTTGTAGGTCCCAAACATAATGTCAAGGATCTCCTGCCTGTTTATTGTGACAAAAGTTGGGCTATCCCCATTGAAAATGTTGCAATCTAAACTAGTTATAAGTTCTAGAAGATACCTACCTCGGCTGTTTATATCAGAACTGCCCCAGATTGTGTGATGGGCAACACAGCCGATCAGTAGGGGCAGATTTTTTTTGCCTACAATAATCGGTAAGCCTACGTAGCTCCGAAGATGGGATGACTTTGTCTCCGGGAAGGTAGGCTGATGCGATAACAAGTTCTGCTTTTTTACTGCCACTAGGTCACAGTTGGTGAAGTCTGAAAGGCAGATGTAATTTAATGAATTCTTTAATAGTATACAGGCTCTTGAACGGGTAGCTCCAGAGTCGTAGATTAATGTGGTATGACTTTCTCTTAGGCCTTTAATTGTTCCGTTGACCTGCCAGGTTTCTTGAAGAAAAATGCCACCGCTAAGTCTTCTTTTATGATTTGGATCATGCCATGATGGGATAGGCTCCGTCTCCATGGGATCTTCTTCATTAGCAAGAACAGAAATGTTAATTCTGCATTCCCTACTTGTACCCGGCTATGGTTCAGCAGGAACAGAGGTTGAAAGTTTGGGGGGAGGTTGGTGCCACGGCTGCGGCCTTCAGGGGTCCTCACTCCTTATTGTTCAGGAGGAAGACTGAGCAGTAAAGTTACGTGGCCACGTTACTTGACAAGAAAAATAATCCAGATGTAAAGAAAATTTACCAAGGACTGCAGTCAAAAAACGTTCCTTTAGTAAGATGAAAGCAAGATCGGATTCCGTGCTGACCCGACTATCACTGAGAATATTTATAAAGAATAACGATCACGTTTACAAAACAATCTTTCACATATCAAGTATTTGTTATTATTTATTTTCTCTAATAAAATTATGAGTTTGTGTTTTTTCTTAACAGAAAGTGTTTTATTTCTTCTCAATTGAAGTCGCAGGTGCGCCAAATTTTCTCTAAGAGATGCGCTAGTCCCAGTATCCTTTTTTCTGTTTATTACGAATATATGTTCAGCCGAATGCAGCCGGAAAACCAGCCAGTGATATGAAAAGTAGAGTACTCGTATTACATGGCACTTTGTAAGGAAACTACCATTGGTTTTCAACTGAGCGATATGATTTTTACAAGAGAGTATAATATGCGAAGACGACGGAGAGCCCGTTGGGAGAGCTCAGTACATGCGGACACCGAGAAGCTACTGGGCTTCCAAAATTGGAGGATGAGGTCACGTGACCGAGATAATTGGAGGACAACGATCCATGCGGCCAAGGCTCGACGCCGGACTGTCGCGGCACGATGATGATGGTAATATGGTTTTACAATAATCTACTAAAGTTAGATGTTTTCACGTTTGTTCGATTGGGAGTTATTTAATATTTAATTGTTCTACATATGCAGGGGAGTTAGGTGTTCGATTAGTCGGTTCATGCCTAGTTTCAATACCTTCTAACTAGGTAGACAGTACAGCAAACAGTTGGCCAACATTTCCAGTCGCCAGCTTTATTCCATCCAAAGTTATCGTGTGAATGGACAGACAGACGTGGCTAAATCGACACAGAAGGTGACCCTGCTCATTTATATATATGGATGTTGCTATACCTACGAGCGCGTCCTTTAAGGGGTTAACGCGCTCGGTGAATGGAGGTTCGATCCTCGGCGCGAACATAAAAAACTGCCTGTGCTAATAGAACTCCCACTGCATTCCCAGCTTGTCAGTATAAAGACGATGAATTGTAGATATACTATCGAAACGTCAACAAGGCATAGAAATGCAAAAGATGACGCGCTCATGCCCCTGGAGGGGCCAAGGCAATTAACACTTATCCTGTACCTGTCTCTCTCTATTTAGCCTGAAGTTAATAATCAAACAAAAGAGAACCGGAAACTTTTCATTAACTCTCAAAATCGAAAGCAGTTGATTATTTTGCAATAAGTACTAAACAAACTCTCTTCGTAGCCATTAAGTATTTAACAAGTTCAATTATGCATCAATTGTATCCGTATCTTGGTTTCTCTACCAAAAATCTCAGCAATAAATCATTTTACATCCCCAAATTGCCCACTTAGCTTATCACGGACCACTGATTTTCAAATACATTTACAATTTCAGGAAAACTCACTCCCCTGTGAGCTTTTCACCAACTACCCCGCGCACACTGGCTATCATCCTCTTGGTGGTAATTAGTATTTGAGGGAGTAATGCCATTCCTCTCGAATTTTTCCACTGAAATACGAAAATTCAAATTAACCCTTTCGGCTCGGTGCTCGCTTTCATTATATCCTATTCTGCCTTTTCATTTAGACGTCATCATCAACACGCTGGAAAATTTTCCATCCAATTCGATGGAAAATGGTGTGAAAAACGTTTTATTTTCTGTTTGTATACTATGCAAATACTCATATTGTACATCATATAGAACACGATGGATGATAACGCTCCTCCGCGGTGGCCTGGAGAAAATCATTTCCGTTATTAAATGCTCAATGGAAAATTGTGAGCGAGTATGTTTGAAAGCAGAGAAAATTCAAAGTGGAAAATATTGAAATGCCACACAATACTTGACCAGCTTTCATGTAATGAGATTTTACACGCCGCAGAGGAATGATAGATTACCGAGTATAGTGGGCATCACTGTGTCATGTGGCGCGTGTATTTGGTTCGGTGAAATTTCCAGGTATCATCTAAAAGGACAAATTACCATAGGCAGCTGTCAGGGTTGAAAGAGGCCCGTAATTAACTGGGTGTATCTCTATTGATCAAACATGTCAAACTTGAGGTGGAAGTGTATCGGATGTCGGCGATGTCCTCAAATGTATGTACACTTCATTAGTTAGTTACCGTGTTCGGCGTTTTAAGGATGACTGATTTAAAATGAATTGCGGAGGTTGAAAGGTCAGTGGAGAGAAAGAATACTTGTCTTGAAGATGTATTTAATTACATTTTGTCTTATTCTGCTGAAGCACAGTGAAGAGTGATTTGTACAATGCAATGCAACAATAACCATAATGTAAATGCACTAAGCAGAAATTTTTTTTTTCCTACGGCTCCATAAGTAACGAAAAGCCTACGCAATTATTTAGGAACTATTCAAAATCCCCAATTACAAAATCCTCAAATGAAAAATACCCAATTACAAAACACAAAATTTCCAAATACTAAATTCCCGAATACAAAATTTCCAAATACATAACTCCGAAATACATAATCTGGAAATACAAAATCAAAAAAAAAATGTTGGAAATTTAGACGAGTGTCTTATTTTGCTTTAATTTTTTTATTTCACTGGTTCCGTCCGCTAACAAAAGACACTCATGAAGCACCGCGACTTAATACCTCTCACCAGTGGGGGCGGCGCGGCGCGACCGGAGCAACAGAACTGATGTCGTATCGCTTTTCCACACAGCGATTTCTTACGACGAACTAAAAGAAGGACCTTATGTAAGAAAACTACTTCACTAAATGTTTATTGACAGCTAAAGCCGCACCTAAGAACCTACGTACATAGTTACCTCACAAGTAACAAATACATATAAGCAAATTGTAGAATTACAAAATTTGAAGGCCAAAGGACAGTGATGGAAAGCTGCTTGTGCCAGATGAAGAACATATGAGGCAAAGGCCCCCCTTATATATACAATTTAGCTGGTCATCAAAATGCGCGTATACGGTCAACTACTCCGACTAAGAAGGAATTAATGGCTGCAATTATTGCACTTAAACGGAGTAAGGCCGTTAGACTCGACGGTATCCCTGCCGAACTTTATCAAGTAGCACCAAGCATAACTGCCGAGTTGCTGCACCCACTTGTTGGTAAAGCGTGGAACACATTCCTATTTGGTGTCGTTGTCAAAATAATAGCCAAAATTGTCCTGGAAAAACTAACGCAGGACAATTGATGAGGAGCAGGCCGGCTTTCGATCAGGATTCTCTTGTGTTGATCACATTAACACTTTGCGAATCATCATCGATCAATGCGCTGAGTACAATTCTCCATTTCACTTGCTTCTCATTGATTTCGAGAAGGCTTTTGTCAGTGTGAACCGGGATTCAATATGGGCGATTTTGCTGCGAAAGGCATCCCTGAGAAGATTGTGGCTATTATAAAGGCATCCAACGGTGACCCGAAATGTCGCGTTTTGCAAAATGGTATGGTGTCGGGGGACGAGATTCGCAGTGAAGCTCGGCGATCCTATTCCTCATAGTGATCAGCGATGTGTTGCATTCAGCCCTTTCTGGACCACACAGGAATTTGATGGACCCTAACATTCAAATGCATTGGCTTTAAATCTTGAGAGGGGGCGAGCACGGTTGGGCTAAAGACTAGCGCCAACAAGACCAAGGTTCTTAGCCCGCCGTTGTGAAAATGAAGAAATCCAAATCTTCCTATCAGTATCAATGGACAATTGTGGAGAAGGTGGAAGAATTCGTCTACTTAGTAGGTATTGTTGCGAAAAATTGCGGTACAGAGCAGGACATGGCTCGTCGTATCAACCAGACTAAATGCGCATTTGGCATAAAATAAATAAATAACTGGCGCGAGAGTCCAATTTGGACTATGGCTTCGAGATGAGTTTGCATTTTCTCATTTTCTAGATCGTGGCGACGTGTTTTGTGCAGAGGTGTGTGATCAACAACACGCTCAACCGAGTTATTTACCCCATAAATGGGTACTCATTTAACAGCTGAGTGGACTCATAGTCCGACACCTGAATCGCCTTTTTTTTGAAAACTTCCGCATTCAGTGGGAATCGAACCGAGGACCAGTGCAAAGAAGTTAAAGGTGCTAACCGTTGCCCCATCCGGACTACCGCATTCGGCATGGTATCAAAAATCTCGCAAAACAGTTACCTCAGTATTAAGACCAAGATGGGCTTGTCTCCCTGTCTGTGCTGTTGTTAGAGAACTGCACATGGAAAGTTTACGTAAAGGTACCAGGAAGCTGCAAGTTTTCTTTAACTCGTGTCTTCGTCGAATTTTAGGAATTTTCTGACCCGAAACAATATCAAACGAAGAGCTGAGTCGGCGTACGGGTCAGATGCCAATCGACGAATTGATATGTAGCCGAAAATAGCAGTGGATAGGTCACACACTGCGGAAGGGTAATAACTGCATTGCTGGACTGGACATGCCATGAAGTGGGTACACAATCCCAATGACGGCCAACGAATAGGATGCCCTAAAATCTCATGGCGGCGATTTGTAGCGAAAGAGTGTAAGTTACTGAGTAAGTCGTGAGGCAGATGCTTCCCATTGCCCAGAACCAAGTACGATAGCTTGCAGCAGTAGTTGATGCGCTATGTCACACTAGGGGTTACGGCAAAGTAGTAACTAAATACTATGTCACTCAAAAGTTTTTTTTTTTTCATTTCCACGTAGAATTCTTCCCAGAATATTTTCGCGATACGAGCAATAAACAGAGCGACCAGCGTCATAAAGTCTTGCGAAGAGTCAAGAAGAACTCTTACGATTTTTGGGATGAAAGCGTGATGAGTGATTATCGTTAAACACTATATTATTACTATTTGCCCAAACACCTGAATTTGTTTCGGATGTTACATGTTGCTAGAATACACTACCTGCCCATTTACGCCCCACATTAGAAGGGTCTTGACAAGACTTGAACCCGCGATAACCAGTATGATGAGCCATCAAACTGACGCCTGATCGCAGTGAACTACTGGCCTCCCAAAATAAAACCAGAATTCAAAGAACACAGTTATAATACTAATAAGTTGATTGATGATCACTGGTATATATACAATTAATAAAGAATTATATTCACTATCCAGCAATATTTAATTATTTATTTTACGATGAAGACAACGTTTCGCATTATATATGCATTTTCAAGTCTAAATAAATACAAGATTATAATCAATAAATTATTAATATAATTTTATAACATAGAAAGAAATTACCTTTACATTTATCGAGAAAATATATAATAACAAACTGTCGATAAAAATTAAAATAATTATTATAATGGTAATAGTTGAAATTATATAGACAAAAATTGATATATATTATATATTAAATATTTAGTTGTCAAAATGTTTTAATCAGGTAACATTAATTCAAATTATTAAATATTACATTATATTTTTTAGGCAGTTTTTTATTATATATTTTCTCGATAAATGTAAAGGTAATTTCTTTCTATGTTATAAAATTATATTAATAATTTATTGATTATAATCTTGTATTTATTTAGACTTGAAAATGCATGTATAATGCGAAACGTTGTCTTCATCGTAAAATAAATAATTAAATATTGCTGGATAGTGAATATAATTCTTTATTAACCGTTATAACACATTTACCTTTTAAATTTTATCTTGTATTAGATGAAGTCATGATGTTCTGAAAAACGGAAACTGACGAAATGAGCGTTAACATTTTTGCTTGCGCCACTTCCACAGTAAAAGTATTTATTTATGATCATTGCACATAATTTGAGAGTGTATCTTTGCATCGTGACAGTTTTAAAGTGAGCAAATGTACTATAGTAAGCAAAGATTTCCTCACGGAACACTTGAGTGGCTTCACGGAACACCCGGGCTCCGCGGAACACGGATTGAAAGCCACGGTTCTTTGAAACTCGGATCGAATCGAATCCAGCATGTCATCCACAAACTTTCATAAGACTTCTAATTACCGCTAACGTTAATAAGATGAGCAAACTTTCATCACCATTGCTAAATATCAAATATTCCTAAAAAAAAAAATTATGTAAGCAATTACTTCCTAATCACCTCTAAAAAATCCCCTTCTGCGGTTGAACGCAATAAGATGTTCTCACCTAGAATTTCAAATTCAATTAAACTTCTTTTTTTTTTTAAAATAAACTTATCTCGTTCTTATTGCTGCCTCGAATAGACCCTAATTTTGGAAAGAAGACAACATAAGATTTTCTTTTTCTTTGAAAGTTCGATTCTAAACGAAAACTTTTAAACACGTACTGAACTTCTGGTGGTTGTTTAATTAAACAATTTTTGCTTGGCGAAAGATTTCACTTTGAAAAGAATTAGGGAGTATCCATTGGGTGATGAAAGATTGCCATGGAAATTGTATCAAAGCGCAACTAGGGATGATTCGGAGGTACATATGTGAATATCAATGTTCATGAAGAGGAGCCTGGGTTCAGTGGTTATAATCACAGAAATACTTTATTTGCTAGATTGATAAATAAAGGCCCGGTTTCTCAATGTCTATGGTTGACTTCCAGTTGGCTACGAGTATCAGGGACACTGCATTAAAATCTTAGCATATGCAATGTTCAAAATCTGATAATGCAGTCGAAAGCTCAGCTAATGCAGTATAAAATCAGCTGATTTTCTTGGCGGAATTCTGCCGCCTGCTCTATTCTACGTCTGTGCCGTCACTCCGCCTTATTTTGCGGCTGAGTTGGTTTCAAATCCTCTTCCTTCGAGTGAATTTCGAGAACTCAGTTCTTTGTGGCCACTTTAATTATTTCATTTGAATGTGCAAACGTAAACACGCTCCAGCCCTGAAAATTTCAGCAGCCCGTATCAGCTGTTTGGAATTATTGTCCGATAAATTCTTAACTGGACGATGAGTGCCATCATCATCATCGTGGCGCGACAGCCCAACGTCGGGCCTTGGCCGCCTGGATGAGTGCCATAGTATTTTAGTTTAAATTGTAACTGTAACCAAAGTTGTTATTTTACTGTAACCACAGTTAAACAACGGTCTATTATTTTAAATTGAATCTAATTAGCCAATTAAAAGTAATGAATTTGGATCACAGTCATAAAGAAAATTTCACTTGCATCTACTGCTTGAAGTATTTTCGGAAATAAGTACATACACACTTTCTTCAAAAACATGACTATGTACTCTAATTCTTTACTTCATTTTTTCAAAGTCGAAAAATGAAGGTAAAATTGGTCACTGTGACAAAAGCTCCAGTCATCTTCAGAAAATATTCGTGTACATATTAACTTCCATATTTCAATATGTAAAATATTTCATTTAATGAATACGTTTCACAATGAGCAACACCGTATCCCAAAAATATACTTTTATCACGCTTGAAAACTTTTCACTTTCCATCCGGAAAAAAGATTAACACATAATTTACTTACTTCCAGAAGCTTGTGGTTCGCCGAAATCGGATTATCAGATATTTACGTCATATGAGGTGTTTCTTCTTTGTCTGGAATTTTCTTCGGATATACAATACATATGTACATATAGTACATCCATATTGTGCATTAAATTCACGTGCGTTATTTTAATCATACCCTACATTTAAAAGAAAATCAAATTTCTAGCACAAGCTCACTGAATTGTAAGTTCAATTTCCATCATGGTTTATGTCCCGACTTTGCATTTATATGTGCCATTATTCATTTTCACAATTTCTCCTGTACGTTATGGAATGGTGAATTTGGCGGAGGATTCATTGTTAAGAATATGGAACAAGACAAGAAAAAATGCTCGTCATCTCACGTTTTTTTCGCCCGAGTTTAAAAGACCGTGAATAATTCACGAAATGGAAGGCATTGCTGTGAATTTGATTTCTATTTATCTGTACCGATTTTACTTTTATCTGGCAGTTTGGAAATTTTTGTAGAAGAAATTCATTTACTTATGTTTTTCGATCTGTCGGATAAACAAACAGAAATAGTTTTTCTTTTTCGACGAGTTGAGGACAACACTATAGAATTTACACTCTAATTTTAACTAGCTAAAGTATGGCTATTCGCACATAAGCCGTGTTTCTTTCTAGGGATGTAAGGGATATTGTTTAGCGGATAAGAATGAGGATGTGGATGAAAAATAGTTTGGGTTCGAGGATGCGGATGAGGATGGGGATATTTTATAATGAAAAAATGAGGATACGGGGGATGGGGATATATTTGCTAATTTGTGTCTATACCTTTATATGAATACAAATCTACTCATATATGCATACAAATCTACTCAGGACCGGATTTACCTTCTATGCCAGCCCTGGGCAGAAGTAAAATTGCCTCGCCCCCTTACTACACATGGCCCGCCGTATCGCAGAACAAAATATTGCGCTTACCCTGTATTCCGGAGTTATTTTGGTCCCTTGACACCAATATAAAATACTCTCCGTTGTTTTTGAGAAAAGCATCTAGTTACGAAGTTTTCTACAACACTTCCATTTATTTTTGTAGTTTTTCTGATGCTCGCTTTTTACATGCAGCGCCGCTCAATTTTTTTCGATAAATATCCATAATTTAATATGGTATTGGGTGTTCAACTTTGCTTCCGCCGTTTTTTCCTGGAATTAAAAGCTTAATTGTCAAAAAGTGCTTACAGATGTATTATTCAAAGTACTATCCATCGCTAGCGACAACTTTCGCCCATCTCTCCGGCAATTTTCGTATTCCATCTCGGAAAAAGGAGGCGTCTTTCGACGCGATCCATGATTGGATCCATATTTCGTATTCGCGAACTTGAATTCTAATATATCTTGTAAATACATATTTCCAATGACACTACTCTTTAATAATATAAGACCAGCCGCAGAAGCTAGGTAGAGCGTCGATTTAACAAGCAAGGTTCGATTCCTGTTGCAAACATATTCAAACTGTTGCTTTTCTCGCTGACCTTCAGTCGACTCAGCTGTGAATGACTATGTATATTGATTTGTTAAAAATTAGTGGGCTAAATGTGGGGCGATCGTGGTACTAATACTACTGATGTCACCTTTCTGTTTTCTTCCCGCAAAAACAGCTTCAGAAAATTAAGTGCTTTACTATGGTCCGTACCCCATTCTCCCATTCGGAACTGAAAGGGAATATTTTACTTGACTATTCTGTAAATATTTACGAATACCCAAAGGAAAGTACTTAATTTTCTTCTCCCGATCTTGTAGTATCTATTGAATTATGTCGATTGTTTTACTAATCATTTTCTTTCCATTTTTTTCAGGTAAGCATTTTGGAAATCCCATAGATTTCAGTGAGTAAATTCGATGTGTGTACATATTCTGTTCCTTTTATCAGTTATTATCTCGAATCGGGTGGAACTCAATTTTGATATTTGTCCATATTTTACACATATTGGGTCACAACTCTACAACATCTATAAAGTAGCGATCCAAAGGAGTTTAACTCACTTACGCGAAAGCTATCTTTTATAGGGCGATATAGTGACATTTTGTCGTTAAAATCCTATAGACCGTCAGAAAGTATTTTCAGTGCAGTTTCGTTTCCCATGCAGCGTTTTAGTATTTTCCTTAAAGTAACGGATAAAAAGTATACATGAAGTGCACTGTAGAGAAGAATTTTACTGCCCCTTGGCATCTGTCAATTGCATTGCAGTCAACCAAATTTAGCGAATGTGTTGTGCAAGGAACAAATATGATAAACTTGGTCGCTACTAAAATTACACTCGTGTACGGCATTCCGATGTAACGGTCAGTAGGTTCGCAGCGTTGTCGTATGACTGCCCTCTTCATTTTGAAAAATACAGGTCACAAATTTGACCAAACTCACTTATCTTCACGGTACAAAATTTTGGGCTAAGTTTTAATCTTTTTGGCATTGGATGTATGACCCGACTGAAAAAATATTAAATTGAATTGAAAGTATTAATAACGGGTCAGTTAAAGTTGAAGTATTAAAATGAAGACATATTGGGTTTAGATATATAAAAACTAAATAGGTTTAAATTTTAATCTGCAATACAGGTATTTTTTTTAACTTCTGAAGTTTTCTTTTACACTTCCATTAATTTTCCTAACCTTTAAATCTTTTTAATAAAGTTAGTCCAGACAAATTGTAACTTTTTTCGCCATGGCGGCGAATTGAACCTGTAAATTTCGTGTTGTAGTGTTGCGACCTAGCCCGCTCGGTCACGCAGCGTGATTTTGAGCTGATAGCGAGTAGTTAGGCTAAGGGTTGAGACTTAAAATATAAACATTGTGAGATTTACATTTTAATTTCACTATGATTATAAATTTGTCCAAGAAATTTGCTTTTAATCTTGTCAGAACTATGCAAGTGTCAGTAAAAATATATTAATTTTTAATCCCGTGGATGAAACATTAGGAAATTGTCTACAATATATTATACTGTAACCCGTATTTAATTACTAAACAAAGTAAACTTCCCAAATTATTAAAGGCTAGATTTTCTTGTATTGTGTATTTTTTTTATCAATCCTTCGGTTTAGAAAAAAATGCTAAATTTTTTACAGAGTTGTAAGTAGTTCTAGTAAATTTCCACTTTGCAGTAATTGAAATTTTAGAAAAGAATGAAACGAAAATTGAATTTCGGAAATGGTAAATTTTGATGCACCCCTTAAAGATGCTTTTAGCACGTGCTTATATTGGCTTAAGGGTAAATCCAAGGTTGCGATCAATACTTGACCTCCTTCTGGAAGCATTTGCCATTCTTAAATAAAAGTGTAAGCAAATTTTAATGAATTCAAATGGTTCATTTGCTTGCATTCATTGCACTTCTCGGTTTTTCGCCCTCTGGTCATGAAATGCAATGCTAACTTGCTTCACTCTATAAGCGATACATTTTTGTGCATCGAATAGATCCGTGCATGTACTCGTTTACTTGTTTTTTTTTTCGCTCGAATCTAAAAGACTGAGTCATTTTTCGCTTCAAGTAAATGTTCACATTACATAAATGCTCGCTAATTGCAGTTGCCAATCGAATGTACTCTTACATAGGGTTGAAAGTGAGTTAGTCCGCGATGCCATCTGATGTTTAAAATGGCCCGAGAAGTAATGCAATTTGGAGCAATCGATATCTAAAATTAGTTTCGATTGTGAGAGAGCTAGCAGAGCAAAAATGAATCACGAGAGATAAAAAAACCACGCAAAATGTCGGCTTTCCCAAAATATACAAAAAAAGGGAAAAGCAGAGGAAAAATGTAAATTACTCTTTGAAATATTGATGAGATTTCCATTGCACGCAAATCAAATAAAATGTTGTATATCTATTGTAATTGGTTCTCAATAAATTATTTGAACTTTGTGGACAGAGTGGGATTTTTCTTTTAACCTTATGCAGTTTTAGGATCAAAATAGTCGAACGAATTTGGTCCCAATTTGAAAGTATGAGTACACAGGGTGTCCCGCTTCAGATGATATAAGTACTTAAATGCTAAACGGTACGGTTCATTTGTGAAAAGTCGTCACCAAAATAAACACGCTGTCTTTGACCGTTAGATATTTAGCATTTTTTTTGTAAACTGTGTCAAAAGCTTGCCAAGCAAAATCATTTAGTCCGAGATCATTTTCTGAATGTACATAAAATTTGATATAAACTACTTTTTCCAGATTGCCAAATTCACCGTTATTTCAAAGATACAACTGTTCAAACTTTAAAGAAATTTCAAAATTGATTTTTCATCGAAATTTCAAATGAATATTTTACAACGGTATTTTGATCTGACAATTCTTCAAATTTGATAAAAGTTGCCACAAAGTGTTAGCTTTCCAACGGTATATTTCTTTGATACATTTAAAAAATAAAAAATAAATAACTGGCGCAACAGTCCAATTTGAACCATGGCCTCGAGATGAGTTAGCATCATCTCATTTTCTAGATCGTGACGGTATGTCTTGTGCAGAAGTGTGTGATCAGCAACACGCTCAACCGAGTTATTTACCCCATAAATGGGTACTCATTTAACAGCTGAGTGGGCTCATAGTCCGACACGTAAATCCCCTTTTTTATCGAAAACTACTGGATTCAGTAGGAATCGAACCGGGGCCCAGTGCGTAGAAGGCGAACGTGCTAACCGTTGTGCCATCCGGACTACTTTGATACATTTGGATTTGAAAAATTTCTGAAGATGTATTTTATTCAAATTTACTTCAACCTTGACAATAGGTAGTCCACGCTACGAATGAAAAATGAGTAGTTTTGAAACTTGGTATAATTGTTGTGGAGAGTCCTCTAAATATATGCTCCAAAGTCCCCGTTGATAGAGGGTCCTGAAGTGCAGGATAAAAGTGGGTTAAAGGTTTTTCTTGAATATTTCGCTTAAAAAAAAAACAGGAAAAAAACTTGTGTATGCACTTTTGAAATTCTGCGGGATATATGTATGATATTTTATATAGTTTCAGAAACTGAGGTGAAAACTAGGAGTAAATGATTGGGAGAGTGGCAAATTTTGATTTTATTCAGCAAGTCTAGCTTTTTGATACAATTTACAAAAAAAATGATGTAATTCTGTAACGGTTGAAGACAGAGTGTACATTTTGGTGTCAATTTTCCACAAATTAACGATACTATCTACCGTTAAAGTATTTACCACTTGAATCGGGACAACCTGTATACTAATTAACTTCTTCCTCAATTGCTGTACGTAATTCGTCTCACGCAGAGGAAAAGGTCATCCTATAGAACACCTGAGTGAAATACTTGACAATCCGCCACAATATTCTCTACACCTGAATTCCGAATACTGTGAAAAGAATCAATACGACGACACAACGGTTTAATGGCCTCAATTGGATGAAAGCCAAATAATCCTTAGTGTTTGTTCCTTGTCGAAATCGATTTTCGAATTTGAAAATACACGGAGAGAATAGGTCACGTAATGTGTATGTTCAGTGTCATTGTGTAGCGTTGCCTACGAACTCAGTATACTTTTTGATTTAATTCACCGAAAAAGTGCTAAAATTGAACACGGATTAATCATTTCTCATAAATTTGGTTCCAAATAATGAATTTAGTGCCGAAAACAATAAAATGAACGCATTATTAGATAGGGAAATGCAAGGCCAATTCTCTTGAGAATCTTAATTCTTTTTATTTTTGCTTGCAATGCTAACGTCAAAAGAAAAGCAACAGATCGGTTGCACTCGTTTTAATGTCAACGGATATATTTTATTCGGTTTTATTAGTCATTTACAAAATACCTGACAAAGTCCACTTGATTGATGTCGTTTTCCTTTGAACGTCTACAATGTACACGTCTGATATTCGAACGCTTGCCAAAAGTGGATTTACAAAGAATTTTGTAAAAGATGCGGATACATTCATGTGGTTCTGATGAGAAGGATAACAAATACAGCAACAGGAAGAAGTATTCATGTGTAAAAAAAACACAAAACGAGCTAGTCTTTCTAAATTCGAGGTTTATGTGCAAACATCTCATCGCGTCACGAATCGACGACAAATTGAAAATACTCGTACTGTACATGAATATTACTATTTTGACTTAACTCCCATTGGGCGTCAACTACTCCGCCGTGATATCGTTTCCTTTTTCCGGCCATATTAGTTACCTGGCCCAAGAGACCTTCTGATCCACTGTCTAGGAGAGTACGCATATTTCAGGAACCAATTACTACCATTATTGTCGAAAGTCATAACCGAATATAAAATATAATATTACATGATGACTATTTAAAATTTGGTCATAATTCATAATTCAGAAAATCACATTACATATTAATTTATGCAAAAGCAACAAAATAAATATTAAATATTTAGGAGACAGACAAATTATATTTTATTGGGTTGGCAACTAAGTATTTTCGGTTTTGTAGTATAAAATAAAACACTTTTTTTTTTAACAAAGAATAGTTTTTAATGAATTATATATTTTCCATTTTGCTCAATGACCTTTTGCCATCTTTCTTTCAGCTGCATGATTCCGCGCTCATAAAATTTCTGGTCCTTATCAGCAAAAAACTGAACCAGGTGCGAGTGGAGGTCATCTTCATTTGTGAAAGCTGTACCATTCAAAAAATTCTGCAGACTTCGAAATAAATGGTAATCAGATGGTGCCAGATCAGGGCTGTATGGGGGATGTGGCTTCACTTCCCAGCCAAGCTCCAATAGTTTCCCACGAGTTGCCAAAGATGTGTGAGGCCTTGCATTATCATGGTGGAACACTACACCTTTCCGATTTGACAATTCTGGCCGTTTTTCTTTGATTGCTTCATCCAGTTTCATTAGTTGTTGACAGTAAACATCAGAATTGATCTTTCGGTTCCTTGAAAGCAGCTCAAAAAACACAACACCTTTGTAATCCCACCAAACTGACAGCATGATCTTTTTTGGATGCAATTCAGCTTTCGATGTGGTTTGTGCTGGTTCATCGTGTTCGCTCCATGATCGTTTTCGAACTTTGTTACTGTACAGGACCCATTTTTCATCACCAGTGATGATTCTTTTTAAGAAAGGGTCGGTTTCATTTCGTTTAAGGTGCATATCGCAACAGTTGATTCTTTGTGTTAAATGAATTTCTTTCAATTCGTGAGGTACCCAAATATCAAGCCTCTTCGCAACCCCTCGAACAGTTATATGACGATCCTCTTCAATTATGACTTTGATTTGGTCATCATCAACTTCAGTAGGCCGACCAGAACGTTGCTCATCTTTGAGGGAAAAATCTCCAGAACGGAATTTCTTATACCAATTCTGACACGTGCGCTCTGTTAAGCAATCAGCCCCATAAACTTCACATATCTCTTTGTGAGCCGCAGCAGCTTTCTTTCCTTTACGGAAATAAAAAAGTAAAATATTGTATATTGTATTTAGTTTTTCTGCGAATTAAAAAGTTTGCCGTCTGCGCGGGCTCTAAATGGATTGATTCACTCATTGGACAAATTCCTACACGTTTGTTTAATCAATCTTAGGGTTAAAATATAATATGGATATAAGTATGTATTAAATAATAATACAGGTGTAACAAATAACCGTATTTGTATTACATTTAAACCCTTAAAATATTAATATTTGCATCAATATTCGAGTAGTATTACAATTGAATAAAAAACAAGTTTAAAATAAGGTGTAATACAATGCTTCGATTGGAAAGTAGTACCGATTTTTTCTCTGTGTAATACGTAGGTAATGTAGTGAACCCTTAGGTTAGGCTAGGTTAAAGGGCTGCCATGAATAACCACAGCACACATCGACCACATCTGGGTCCATTGTGATACCGAACGGGATGTGTTGTTCCGATCCACTTTAAGCCTCAAACCAGCCTGTTCTCACAACAAAACGTCGGAGCTGGCAAACATCAATGTCCTGCAAGTCCCCTAACTTGGCAAAGTACGCTCTAAGAATTGACCTCCTCATAGTTTGTAGGCCCGGACATTCAAAGGGAAAGTAGAATGTAGTCTCCTCCTCTTATTCATCCCCACAGCTTCTACAGTAGTCGTTGTACGGAAGCTAAAGCCTCCTGGCGTGCTGCCCAATTGGATAATGCCCAGTGATAATGCCCACAACTGGACCAATATGATGCCTCTTCAGCAACAATAGTTTCGCTGGAAGGTTCAGAGTCAACCACTGACCTGTTTCGCGAATACGGAAGGCTGTACGTGCAGCCATCTGCTCGCCGAAAATATCTAGGGGGAGCAAGTTGAGCATTATATTCATGGCATCAGAGAGAGTCGTTCTGAGAGCCCCGCAGATTGCCACACTTTGCACTTTTCCCAACAAGTTGCGGTTAGTCGCTATGCTAAGTGCATTCCACCAGACAACTATACCGTGCAAAAGAATAAGTCGTATAACCGCTACATAGAGCCAGTATAACACTCTCTGTAGGCCCCACCTTTTACCGATAGCTTTCCTACAGTAGTAGAGTGCGGTATTAGCTTTGTTTACGCGTTCCTGAATATTTAGCTTCCAACTTAACTTCCCGTCTAGAATAAGACCAAGAAATTTAGCTCGATCAGTAATCGTCAGTCTCGCCCCCTCTAAAGTGGGAGGTTCAAACGGTGGAATCCTATGTTTCCAAGTGAATAAGACGATTTTCGTCTTACTCGGATTTATCCGAACTCCGAAATTTGAGGCTCAGTTCGTTATTAGAGAGAGGGCATTGTGCAATAGCTCGCTCAGAGTAGCCGGGAAGTTCCCAAGATTTCAATAGCAACGTCATCCGCGTAAGCAATCACTTTACAGTCGAGCGCCTCTAGTTCAAGGAGGAGACCTTTAATGATGATGTTTCACAAAAGGGGAGAAAGGACACCTCCCAGCGGAGTACCTCTATTTACACATCTTCGTACGGATGATGTACCCAGTTCAGTACAGATTACCCTTGATGTTAACATCAAGTAGACTGATTTACATAACGAGTAATCGACTCCCAGTCCTGATAGTGCATCGATAATTGATTCAGGTTTAACGTTATTAAAGGTACCCTCAATGTCCAAGAAAGTGATTAATGTGTACTCCTTAAAATTTAGCGCTTTCTCGAAATAAAATAGGTCACGGTAGAATACAGCGCAGTATCCACCAACCTACCCTTCCAGTAGGCATGCTGCGCTTTTGATAGAAGTGGCGTAGGAATACTGTTCCTAAAGTGTATATTAACAGAATAGAGAACCCTTACTTACTACCAAGTCTGGCTCAACGGGATACTAGGAATTGAAAGGGATCGTAAGCATAAGCCAGGCAATATATACTCCACTTGTAGACAATAAAACACAGTTATACCTTCGAGACATGATACACGCGAATGATCCCTCCCATTCGAATGATTGTTCGATGTCATGTGTGTCCTTGCGAAAGATCATTGTGCTAGGTCGATTTTGCAGTGACAGTTGGAATGATGCTCACATTAATATGTGATGTCCAATTCATCATTGCCAGCAATTTATCATTCACTGAATGATCGCTGGGGCACAACGAGTGCCAAAGGCGTGCAACATGTAGCGAGCGGATCCCATACAAGAGACTGCAGTCTTAAGCTCCGCGCTTAAGGAATCACAACCGTCAGTATCAAACAAACATGAGCGCTCACTTCACTCGCTCTGTGTGCACCAGTCGCTTGTGTGGGCTGAACAGCCTTTAGTATGGTGTCAGCAGTCTGTTGTGTGGGCTCAAAAGTCTATTGTGTGGGCTTTAACCTAGACGGGTCCAGTTGGAGCGTGGTATTGGCTGCGTTTTGACAAAATTGATTGGATCAAACAATTTGACATTTTTATTTAATATCCGTATCTGGAAGAGGGAGAGTGTCGCTTATCTGACAAGTTCTTTAGAGAGGAAATAGAGAAGATAAAATTTCTAGTTCGTTTCCCCAGCCCATGATTTATAAACAAATACATCTGCTGGCCTCTCTCTCTCTTTCGCTCTTGTGCAATTATTAAGAGGCAAATGTAACTTCGGGATTCGTATGGAGATGCTAGGCGGCCAAAGCCCGTCGTCGGGCTGTCGCGCCACGATGATGATGTCGTGTGCGTTGATTGTGTGACTGTGTGAGTCGAATGCGTCTCTCTTACACTTACGTGTGCACAATGCTTTGCCATTTCTGCTGATATTTCGTTAGCATATAACAGATTTCGGATCATGCAAGTTGTTGACATACACATGCGGTCCTTTTTTTTTAGTCACCTTCTACAACATGCCGGGATGCCCTACACCAGAGGGTACTAAGAAATATAATCTACTTCATTTCAAAATGAGACGTTGAGCCTTTTTTTTACAATAGATAAAACAAAATTTCTAGAGTTATTACATACCTTATCTAATTCTTTAATTATCCACAAAAGCTAAGTTTTATTTGAAATTTATAATTTTTGTTCCGACTATTGAAATCAAAAGTATGAAATTTGCATTACCATTACTCTTTCAAAAAACATAGCGCACCTTTTAGTGCGCGATCAACCAGTATTATTTATCTTTTCAATCTTCTTTTTCCATTCTTTTTTTTTTTACTTAGTATTTATGGCCTCAATTTCCGAAAACTGAACCCATTGCGGCTGGTTCATGAAAGCAATTAATCAAATCTTTGTAGAAAGTGATGTATGTCGGTCGTAGTGTGCACATAATGTACACATATTATATATAATGTGCTACGACCAGCCCAAACAAATTCAATAACAATGAAGCCGTGAACACGTCAATTGCATGATTTTTTCATGGCTTCTCAAGCAATAAAAAATTGTTTTGAGATGCAAAGATCACCTCCGAAAATTTGGCTTTGCTGCAAACTAGACGCTTTGCCGACGAAAAATAAAAAGAAGGCTTATGACTGCTTCGCTCAAATTTGGTATTAAAACTACCGTGAAAAAGTAGATTTATGATGGTACTTATTTAATGGTTAAACTATAGCAGTGATCAGCTGACGATGAACTTTATATGGGATGGAACTCATGTTTGGGAGATGTGAGGCATAAGATTCACAGTCTTAACCCTTAATATGAGATCCATTCGAATGATCACAATTGATTTTTGCGGACGTTTCAACTATAAAGAAAGGAAGTGTGCAAGTCACATTAATCGAAAAAAGCTCGCAAATGCTCGTAGGCCGGCTAGTTCATTGCTATGGCCGTTGTTTAACGGAAGCTTTTATCGAATTTAACAGTGGCAGTGTACACTGTATGAAGATTTATGCGCTCATGCATGACTAATACGGACAGGAATTTTCACTAGAAAATAATTCGCACCCATGTCGTACAGTCCACACTATATACTATATTGTGTAGACATTGTAACCAGGGACGTACTCCGATTTAGATCGGAATACAACCTGGTCTAGTCCAGCTGCTTTGCCGATGCATTAAGGCACGTCCTGAAGTGGTATCAGTCAATCCATCGTGTGGACGAAACCTGCTGATTAATTTTTCGTGGTGGTGCTAAGCGTGACATTACACTTTGCGTTTTTCTGCAGGAAGAGCAATCCCGCAAAAACCGCATTGTCGTTCAAGACGAGAACCCTATAATTACACTGCGTCTTTCTGCGGGAAGAGCTTGTGAAAAAAATAAATATATCCCAGTGAGGATATTGATGGTATTATTTTTGTAGCAATATAGTAGGTAAAAGTCGGGAGGCCGATACAATTTCAGCCAGTCCTCAATGGATGCACTGCATGAATTTCGTACTGGGTGCATGAGTTTCTAGTTTGTCGTTGAACCAAAAAACGGAAGGTGAAATGCGTTCCATATACCACCGTGCGTTCATCTTCTCATTGCGTTTTTTGCGGGAGAAGTCTTCCCGCTGTCGTTGGACTTGCTGCTGCAAAACGATTCCTGAAAACTGCAGCATTGTCGTTACGCATAAGTGTAATGCGTTCCATTTAAATGTACACGTTCCTCTTCTTGGACGACAATGCGTTTGTTTGCGGGATTGCTCTTCCTACAGAAAAACGCTGAGTGTAATGTCACGCTAATGTGGGGATTTCATTACCGACAGAATCATAGCAGCGGTTGCAGCAGCAGCAGCGACATCAAATCTGTCTTGGGCTTTTTCACACCTATCGCTCATGAGTATAGTTTTTTACAATTTTTTAACAAAACCTTTGCAAAGTAAATCGGCAAATGTATCTACAGTTTTATTCCGATCTTTATGAAACTTGGTATATTTACGTTCATAACTAAGGAGACTAACTATATAGGATTACGGAAAGCCACCCCATCCCCCTTCCCACCCCTAAAATATAATCTGCAAATGTATCTACAGTTTTTTTCCGATTTTGATGAAATATTGTATATTGGAACTCCAAGACTACGGGATATATATACATATGATTTTAAAGGATCACCTACATCCCCTTTGTCACCCCTAACAAGAAATATTCAAATATATGTACAGTTTTATTTTGATCTTGATGAAATTTCGTATATGTACTAAACTTCCAAGGATAGGGAAAGGTTAATGTTTACGAAAGATTTAACAAAAAACACCCCAATTCTCCTTGTCATCCGAAAATGAAATTGCAAATTTTCTTTTATGGGTGAAATTGAGCCACCTTCACCTAGTCTTGAAGACCTAATATGCAAAGTTTCATGAAGATCGGAGTAAAACTGTAGATATACTTGCAGATTTACTTTTAGGGAGAGATGGAGATGGTTTTCCGAAATCGGATATAGACAATCACATTCCCGTTGCCTTGAAGATCTCATACAAAATTGAATCAAGATCGGAGTAAAACTGACAAAATTTCATACCAAATTCATTGAAAGCTTTCAAAAAGTCAAACTGTACCGTCATGCGCAGAGAGCGAAAAAGGTGCACACTTCGTTGCATAACCTTCTATTCTTGAACCATGGGATAAAACCATTTATGTTGAAAATCAAATGTCGCCGTGTGAAATGCTGTTTCTGCGCAGTTATCTATGCTAAATATCTGTGAAAAAATCTGTGCTGTTATCTGAACTGAAGGCGTGTAGGCTACATTCGATTTTCGCTAAATTAATTCCGATATTTTCTTCAGCTCTAACAGTTTTGGCGAAGTGTGCACATCGTACAAACTAACTGTGCGGTACCGGTGGTCATGGTGAAATTTGGTCGAAAACTGATAAAACTGAACGATAAACTGTGTAATCTGTGCAGATTATCGTTGCAAACCCCAGGATCCAAATGCACAGATCTGAGATCTGCGTGAAAATCTGCCAGAACTACGCAGTTCACACGGATTATCGTTCAGACATGATGTCACACGTGATAAACTGAGCGGTAAATTGAAGGTGTGTAGTCCCTCTATGACGTTAACACGTAAAAAATACTTTACCAAGTCAGTTGCCGTTATTGCTCTTTTTGTATGAAATAGAGGGATTAGGGGTATTAACATTCAAACAAAGCAGTTATCGCCATTGCGTTTCTTCCATGAAATGGTGAATGGGTCATAGACTATCGACTAATTCGATGAAAACAACCCAGGTAAATGAAGTTGTTCACGAACTCGATGTTGAGGCCCCCCACATTGATGCTTGGTTGTGCAGGTGTCCTTATCACCGATTGCATCATTATTTTAGTTTTACCCTCGCAGTGTAGATACTTTGTATCATTTTCAAGACATACCGTCCCGCATAGTGTACAGGAGAATACAAATTAACCCAACCGTTGCCCCGTGTGTGGATCAAGCGATCATACACTCTACATATTTATATGCGCCTGTGCTTCGTTAGTACGTCAATCCGCGATCGATCGCGTCAAGCCGCGGTCTACCTAAACACACTTACTATTAGATACTTAGATAGTACTCGTCTAAGTCTAAAGACGGTAAGCGCGACATTACAATTTTATTGCATTAACGTTTACGTTATCCGCGCTGCACAAACTGCATCATCTGCACTATTCTCCTCACTAAATCAGAATTGTGCACTGTTAGTTGATATATCATCGATCGTGATAGTACGCGGTATGCGCGATACAAGTACGGTCGTAAGTTCCTTACATCCACGGGAAAAACACGTTGGTGACACTGATTTCAGTCGGCTGGATGGGATTGGCCATCACAAGAAAGGGGTGGATCCGCCGCGGAAGTGTAGTCCAAGGTCCGTGGAGCAAGCATCTCTTTCGCACTGTCGCCGATGACGAAGCAACGCCCATCCATTGAACTTCTTCGACTCAACCGTCTCTCCATTGCCTGCATACGAGTGTGTGTGTATGTTGTGTGTGTGTGAAGTTGAAGCTATTTCCCGACCTACCCCAACGATTTTCTTACTGAGTCAGGTTAGTGACTAATTGATGAAAACAAAAAGATTGCTGTGAAGGAGGAGCCATAGCGCTGTGCACGAGTGAGGGAGACAGGTTGTCTGGATGTGGCTGGTGTTGTGAGCAGATTTGAATCACGAGGGGATGGCAGTTGAATGATGTTGACTTGTTTTATGGGTGCCTGGTTGTTTAGTCAGTTCATGATGCGAAGTTTTTCGATTTTCGTGAGTTCCCTTTGATGACTGACTCGGATTGACTGAGGATCGGCCACTACATTCATAGAACTCGGAAAAATTTTCAATGGGCTTGTTTCCTCTTCTGACCCCCGAGTAGAAAAACAGACATTTCGTGTGACGGACAGATTTTTAGGATGACCCCCAGCTATAAGACATATCCATGTCAAAAAATCGTTTTCTCTCAAATTGTCTATGCATTTGAATACAATACCCATACAAAATTCGTAGGGTTAACAATAAATTTGCTGCTAAGCATTAATTGAAACATAATAATAATAAGATGAAAGCCGGCCTGTAAATTGTACGTTACCGCATTTTATTATGAAATATCTCTTAAACTTAACGACAGACCATTGCCGTCTTATTTAATGTTAAGTTCAGCGGTTCCTCCCAATGCTCGTAGTCGACTACATACATTCTCCTGATGAAAACGAGATGAAGGCCGCGCGATTATGAACTATCTAATTTAGTACGCTGTACAGTAGAGCAGTAAGCCAACTTTCTGCACTGTTTACCGTACGTCTAAATGTTTTATGTACACAGGTAGTAAACTTGACTGTAGTCTAGTATGTATCCATATATACTGGCTTGAAACGGATTAAGATTAACTTTTTTATAGGGCAAACCTTTCCTCGTCATGTGATTAATAAGATACATCAGATGCTGGATCCGTACTGTTGGTTCGTCAGTGGCCAAACTATTGGATTATAATGGAATGGAAGTGCTGAAGATGTGGTACACTTGGATGAGATATTTTTTGATTATGGAGATATTGGACGATTTTTATGTCTAAAAGATCTTATAGCAATATAACCGGACTTTCTTCCTTAAGGTGTGAGTCCCAAGGTCGCAACTGAGCGACTTGCCTTTGCGACTATCATAACAGAAAACTATTCTTGTGTATTTTAAAGTTTAGGGGATTCTCGAATGCAGGCTGTAGTTGTACGACTGTACACAAATAGTGCTCCCTTATGATATTTTTTTTACAGTCGCAAACGCAAGTCGTTGCCTTGGAAAACTCACACCTTAGCATCTTAAATCTGTTTGTCTTTCTTACAATAATTTGTTCAATCGTCTGTCGTTTTCGTGAAAAATGAGACTGATTCTAATGGTGAAGGTTACGTGTTTGCCCGCAAATATTTTGGAAAAGCAGTCAATATACAAAAAACCATGTCATTCATCTAAGTTCTTTTCTGGAATGGACACGTTTTCCAAGGAATTGAAATTATATTTCCGACGAAACATTTCATCCATCACTGTACAATACAAAGAAGACGTGTTAGGCTATTTCCACACATTTTAAAAACCATTTTTCTACACATATATCTTTAGGCTCTGTATGAGA
This sequence comes from Chloromyia formosa, assembly GCA_964017055.1. Taxonomy (NCBI): domain Eukaryota; kingdom Metazoa; phylum Arthropoda; class Insecta; order Diptera; family Stratiomyidae; genus Chloromyia; species Chloromyia formosa. The sequence goes on along the minus strand of OZ024815.1, from coordinate 31,498,787 downwards.
ACACCTTAGTGGTGCCTATTGCGTTGGCGAAAGGAAAACTTGTCGAAAATGCTCTCGTGCGGGCACACTATACTAGTACAAACCGTGTGATAGGAATAATCCGATTAGATTGCTTTTTACCGCCCGGAGCAATTTTAACTTGAATTCTTGGACTATTTTCTTCTCTCCTGAATTTCAGCCAGATTTCAAAGAATAGCATGGAAACTCACTCTAACATTTGAAACTTGTTTCCATCCTTACATGGAATAATGTCTGGTTCGAAGGTTTTTTTTTTCTCGTCGCATGAACAAGATGGAATTGTAGACGTCTAGAAGTTCCTGAAGAATGGCGGAAACCACACAGTTGAAAAGTATGTTATGTACTACGAGGTATTTGTGATGAACTCTTCGACAGGATTTTCTTCAGAAATTCTCTGCGAGGAGACGACGCGACGGGATATAATGGGTGGTTTTCAGAATTTTCGCACATAATTTCAGCATGTAATATCTGGGGTTACAAACACAACGGTAGACAATTTGTAGGCTGGTGAATGAGTATAAGAACACAATTTAAAGCCGAAATGAGGTCATTCCCCTTAATATCACTTCCGTAACGGAGTGAGAAAATAGCAAGCGCAGAACGAAATGAGGCAATGTGAAACTTTTAAAATTACAACAGTAAATTTCAGGGTTTCTAACACCTCAAAGCCATACCTTATTTCGGAGAAAACGTATGCCAACTATTCACACTAAATTCATTAAATAAATATATTCAACTTCGTTCAGGTTGAATCCTATGTTTTAAACGGACGTATAATACTCGTACGTTGGAAAGCGATTCTCATTATCGACAGAAAATGATCGCGCTCTCAAGAGTAGATGAGTAGAATCATGAATATGTTTTTAGGCTGGGTAGGTTTAATTCGGGGGCAAAAGACCTTTTCCATAGTCCTCCGCGTGGTCGTCCCCTGGTAACGGCAGTGTATTAAATTGCTGACGGCCAATGTCTTAGCGATAAGACAGTTTGGAAAAAGGCAGATAGCTGTAGCCTGAATGGCTGACCAACACCTAAGCGTCTCAGGTTTAGTAGGATGGAATGACTTGCGTAGTTGGACCTGCAACATAGTTGTGTGAACTCCAGCACGTTTATTAAACCGAGGCCATCCCCTGAATGGGGTTAAGCGACGTGCTGACAACTCGTCCTTGCAAAAACCACTCCATGTCAAGAAACCTGGAACAAAAGCCTCGGATTGGACGGATCAACAACGACGACCACGTAAACGACTAAAGGATTATTCTTTCGGATCCAGTAATGTACGCTCCCTGAACAAACCGGGGCCGAAAAGGCCCTCCTTCAACAGGTCGAAAAGTACAAACTGAGCATTACTGCAGTCCAGGAAACAAATTGGCTTGGCATCGAGATTAATGACAAGAAATCGCACACAATTCTTACAAGAGGCAAACCATCGGGGCGATATTCGCCAATGATTCGTTCTGCGTACGGTTTTATTCTATTTTCCAGAATTTTCGTCAAAATTTTATACGAAGTACAATCTAGTGATATGCCATTGTAATTCTCACACCGCAGTTTATCTCCCTTTTTGTAAATTGGACAGATGATGCTGCTGTGCCAATCGTCTGGGATCACCTCGTCCTTCCATATTCACAGGAGTAATTGATGTATGGCATTAACTAGACCCGTTCCACCGAATTTTAGCAGTTCAGCTGGAATCTCGTCAACGCCTGGCGCTTTATTTCGTTTTAGTGACCGCAACGCGAGATCAACTTCCTCTACTGTCGGAGGTTGTATGTGTGGATCTAGATCAACAATATCGTCGAGAGTTTCTTGTGTGGGGGTGTTAGATAGTAGATTCACAAGCTCTTCAAAATAAGAGGCCCATCGCTTGTTAATGCTATCGGTGTCGCTGATGATGTTTCCATCCTTGTCCTTACAGAGGCTAGTCCTGGGTTGATAGTCGTTCTTAATTGTATTTACTAGTTTGTACGCTTGTCTGGTGTTCCTATTAGCTAAGTTTTCGTTAATATTCCGCAGATTCTGTAGATTTCCGACGGACAGTTAGACTGACATTAACATTGACATTGTTGGTTATGAGGTGCTTGTTAGCAACTGCACATCCGAAGAGTAGATATGCTATCGAAATGACAACAAATCACAAAAATGCCCCGGAAGGGGTCAAGTCAATTAACAACTTGTATATGAATTGCAATAATTCCTCTAAGGTGTTACATATTTTCATTGTGACTAGAACATCCTATGGCTGTTTCAGGTCTATGGTAGAATAACAATCTTCCGAGAATCATTCCCTAAATAGACCCACCTCGAACATCAATAAAACACTAAACTGGTCCATAGAAAATTATGAGCAAGTTTTCAATAGCCATCTCAACACTTGGTTGAAGTCACGTGCTACGAGTATGTGCAAGAAAATATGTATATCATTCACAACTATCCCACTTTACATACTCGTATTGATTTCAGTGTATATCCTTCCCATCTAACAATCTCAAATTTAATTCAAATTCTGAGCACGTTTAAGCACAGAGTCTGAAACGATAGCACAGGAAACAAATCTTGAATTCAACGAGTCCCGATGACTACAAAAGATTCCCAGCTAAATGAAAAAAGCAGACTAGAAGGATACATGAGCGAAGACGCGCTCACTAAGCTTCTTACGGTTTTGTTAGACTTTGGACCAAGAAAACTTATCCCATATTACTTTATTTTGTAGCGACCGACCAACTATTAAGCCTAAAAGCCACCATCAGTAGTCCGTTACCCAACATAAACGACCCTTATCCTCTTAATCTTGCATGGAAATCTGGATATTAAAGATAGATATGGTTAGGGGTAGGATGTGGGTATTCATGTCTTAACTTTGTGTGGGCATTGATCCTACGAGTATGTATATTGTATGTACTCGTTGAACAATTTCAAATAAACTTTGAACATGTTTGAATAGTCTAAAGAAGTAAACGGGCGAAAAGATAGTTGTTTCCACTTATCGCCAAGATAAGTGTCCTTCGTGTTCGCTTTCGGGGCTTTTGTCTTTTGAGTAGTGGAAGGATTTGAAATTGTTCTCTACACTAGCTAGATTTTATTGTTGGATATTTTTTCTCCCGATTTCTTCGAATTTATTCTTAGCGAAATTTAATAGTCATGGTCTACTGAATAACAAAAAAAAATATTTTTTTGTTTAATTGTGTCGTTTTTCGCATGAATTCAATGCAAGGATTGCATGAACGAAATCCGAAATATATTTTTATTCGGCCCATCTTCTCAGTAACAGTTCCAGCTGTACCGAATATTTAAAAGAAAAAAAGGCAATGATAATGATCGGTGAGGACAAGACTTTATTTTCTTTGCGGGATAGGCAACGTACGGATACATTGCGTAGTAGGGATTAAATTCACTCCTTCAAATGGCTTTACAAGTTTGGGCGCTGGAACATACGACTTAGAGAAGGAGGGGTCTCTAAGTTAAAATCTATTTATGTAAAAGACTAGAAATCTGGACATAAGACATGAGGGGATGTGGAGTGCTGTGCAACTTCCTTCAGAAGTAAAAATTGCATTAAACAATACTAGCTACAAACTTATACTTAAGCACTTCTCTCTTCAACAAACTAACTATCTTGAGCCAATATTGCAAATTGTAACGCAATAAAAGTTTTAATCTCTTTTACAATGAATGATGATAATGAAGTTTTGACACTTACAATCTTTGTTTTTATATTTCTCTTTAATTGTTTTGCTTATATTAAATTAAGTCAAATTATCTAAAATAACGAATTTTCTGTAAATGTCTTCCCGTAATCATGGATGAATTTGTATATTGTCATAGCGCTCGCGTACAAGTTTACACTTTTGCGAGTTGCGAGCTAACCTTAAAATTAAGAAATTTATTTTGTAATTAATTAATTAATTTAGCTGCAATAAAGAATAATAATAATAATAATAATCACTGCAATCTTAAGACCATATGAATATATTTATGAACATGGAGAGGGTGGCGAAATTATTAAAGAATATTTTACAGTATCGCATGGGATTTCGGATTCAACAATTTATTTTATATTTTTCAATAGAGCTTAGCTTTTTTTAATGTCTACTTCCATTTATGGGCTCGCCTAACTTTTCCAGCCAAAATCTTTTCTACGCGATAGGGTCTTCCAAAAGGGGATAGTGTATAGCGCCATAATGTTGAAGACAACAGCTGTCAAATTTGGAGTTAATAATAATTAATGTTGGGTAAATCATCTTAACTATCGGTGGGTACGATTTGAACTCTTACAGCGTTTCAAGCTTGTCAGTAAAAACGGATAGGACTGCATAATCCAAAATTTATATGCTACCGAAACGTCAACAAAGCATATATATGCAAGAGATGTTGACGCGCCCATGCCCCGTGGAGGGGGGGTCCAGGCAATTAACAAATCATCTGAATGCAAGGAGTTTGGTGTTGCATATATAGTATTCGTCGTGAAAAACACCACAAAAAATACGTTATTGACTATAAACCCATCAATGAAAAGTTGTGTGCGATTCGCATTTAAAATCGATTTTTTAACCATTTTAACCATCGATTTATCAACGTACCCGCCCCAATGAAGTGAAGGAAGCAGTAGTGAAAGACTGATTTTACGGCATTGAGGCATGGTTCGAGTTACTTTCAACCAATGACGCCAAAAGGCTATTGCATTCGGTCCCGGTTACGATCCTACTAAATGTAGTAGTTTAGATAAAAAGGGGAATTGCGTGTCGGACTATGAGCCCACTCAACTGTTAAATGAGTATCCATTTATGGGGTAAATAACTGGGTTGAGCGTGTTGTTGATCGAACATCTCTGCACAAAATACACCGTTACGATCTAGAAAATGAGATGATGTAAACTCATCTCGAGGCCTCGGTCCAGATTGGATTGTTGCGCCAGTTATTTATTTAGCGATGCTCCGCGGGACGGTGATTATAAAATATAATAATTAGACGTAAGAAACGAAATTTTTTGTACGAACAGTTGCTGAACATGACACCAGACAAGCGGACTAATAAACAATATTAAGAATGGACATCAACCCTGAACTGCAAGGACAGGATGGAAACATCATCAGCGGCACCGATAGTGTAATATAATTTATAGTGTGCGTGGATTTGAGACAGTGGGGGTCGACCGGACTTGTTCAAGTAAACACAATGGTAGCGTAGCCAGGAGACGTGTGCTGGTGAATCTAGCTGAGTTACGGTGATATATAGGCTAGGTTTATTTTTTTTTCTGGCACCACCTCACTAGGATCAAAGAAATCACACGTCCAGCCCTTCTTAGTGAAGAAATAAAATGGATCAGAGAAGTATACGGCAGTGAATTCAGATACGAAGTTTATAGGTCAACAGCATTCCTGATTCCTGAAATATATCCCTCCCGAACCATAGCTAGAGCCCGCGGCAAAAAAAATGTACTCAAGCTCCCAAACAAAAACATGAACTAAGCGCCAAGTTACGTTACCATTGTTGCTGAAAAAGGAAGATAATCAGGTAGCTGAAAATACAAATGTAATTATTCACACATAATTATGTTTATTTACGGCTTTAATAAATATATCAGCAAAAATATACATTATTTGAATCCTAACTGATGTAGTATCAATACATGCTTCAAGATCTAAACCCTATTTTTACTTTCGTTGTGCGCGCAAGGAAATATGAAAGGGGGTGGAATTGAGACAAATTTCACAAGTACTTATATTCTAAAATCAACATCATTGATACCAAATTCAGTTTTTAGTAGTCATAATAGACCTAAACTTAATAAAAAAACAGCTAGCTTCTGTTTGCTTCTTATTCAAATTTACGGTTTTATTTTAATCTTTAAATGTTGCACACTTCAGGAAGGTCGCAGTCTACATGCGGTTTCAAAAAATATTGTAGTAATGTTTTTAGATGATTATTGTCGTTTGCCATTATATTACTAATGACTATCCAAATTTAATGAGTATATTCCCGTATTTTTTTGTAGTGTACCAATGTATGTATTGCGCCATGCGATCCATTTATATTTATCTCAACTGCTTGACTACCGGGAATTTCCACGGCACGTCACTGCTACATATTTACCTAAAATATCGAAAAAGATGTTTTCCCGTGACACGAATAGACTGATTCTTGCGAACGGTATGCGCGGTGGTAACCTGCTGAAATTGACAGTTTACTGTCCACGTATTAATTATAAAAAATAGTATTGAATGAAACTGACATAATTTTCATAAATTTTCCAAATTTTATTTCAGAATATGTATGAATTTTTCGTGATAAATATGACATGTATATGTACAAAACTCATACACAAACTCGTTTAATGTACGGATTGCGCGCAAAGACCGCATGACGCGAAACACCTGTTATCTGTTATTTACGGTTTACCTCGTGAAGAACGCCTCCCCGTTTTTTAGTATCTTTCACTACTAGCATGAATGCCGCTACAGCCAGACATCATGCAAACAACCTGCCGCATTTTTCTTTACGTTTATTATCGATTTATTGTTTATCTATTATTATTTATAGGAGATTCCATTTCGTATCAGGGGGTTTATTTACATGCTTTCGCCTCGCGGATTACACGCACGCTTTCGTATACATACACAGACACACTTATTCCTGCATATGTACAGATCGACCTTAAATATTTTATGTATTGAATTTATGGTCCTTTTGGCTTTTACGCTGCGGATACTATTGTATATTAGGCACTCGTAAATATATGTTTTTTTTCTGGTTATTTCTATGCCAATTATCCAAATGTCAGATGCATTCATATCATCATCGGTCTATGATACCGTCGAAAGTGGTAGGAAATTGATTTTATTTTGAATACATGAATATTGTCTACGTACATTTATTTCTTCTGAAATAAGCCTTAAGCGTAGTGAAAACTACAAAGTCAAAGCTATCTGCTTTTCTTTGACTCCTCAAAATGACCAGTTTTATGTTTTATTGACATACATACTTACTTTAACTCTCACACATTGTTCCAAGTTCTTTGATTAACTAATATTAACAATTTTTTGCTTGTCTCTTTTCAGGACGTTCTACACAAAATATGTCATCCACACGGCCAAGTACACAGAATTGTCATATTCAAAAAGAATGGAGTGCAAGCGATGGTTGAATATCCTTTTTGAAACGATTTTCCTTTTCTTTAATTTTTTATTATTGATCGCCTGTTTGAAGCGGTCTATAGCGGAATACTGGCCGATTTATTATCATAGCATTGAAAAACCACAACTGAACCCGTTTGGTTACCACTCTGAATTTACAAGTGCGTTCCGCTGCACCCCCTTAATGCAAATTGTAAAAACGACTATTGTATAGTTATGTGACGCATTTAAAAGTTTTGTGCTCGTCAAAAGTTCTGTGCTCGTCAATTAAAAAAAATGTTTGGGGGGGGGGGGAGGAACGTTCCACTACACCCCCCAACTACAAATCTTATTCAAACACATGCTAGAGTTACGTGCTAGTTATGTGCCGCATTTAAAAAGTTGTGTACTCGTCAATTAAAAAAATTATTAGCGGCTCAAAATGGGGCGTGTAGAAGAACGTTCTTCTTCAAGCCAGGCCTCTTCTCGCGAATTTTGGCATCCAGCTGGTCAACAAGAAGTTTGAAGTAATATTCGCCTGTTATTGTTCTGCCTTTTTCAAGATAATCAATTAACAGGATCCCTTTCGCATCCCAAAACACGCTGGTCATGACCTTTCCGACAGTTGCAATCGCTTTCTTTGACGCTGAACCACCGGCTTCCACTCACTGCTTCGACTGCTGTTTCGTTTCTGGCGTGTAGTGGTGGACCCAAGCCTCATCCATTGGGACAGATCGCCGCAAAAAATCGGTCGGATCTTGATTGAATCGGTGCAAAGATTGCTGCGAAAATCGTTTGTGCACCCATCTTGAGCAGAGCTTTCGCATCTCTAATTCTTTGTGCAAGATGTCTCACATCCTTTCTTCTGATATCCCCATAGTCTCAGCAATGTCACTCACTTTCATTCGCCTATCGTCCAACACGATATCATGCACTTTTTCGATGGTTTCCGGTGTTGTTGCGATTTTTGGCCGTCCTACGTGGGTCGTCTTCGAGGGACGTGCGACCACGTTTAAATTCAGCTGCTAATTTTTTAGCGATTTGTCATCGAAGGAGCAGACACCCCTTAAACTTTTGTTATCTTCGGATGAATTTCCTTAGGAGTTAATCCAAGTTGCTCCATTTTAACGAAAAACACGTAAGACGTCCACTGACACACAACAAGTTGAAACTTGTCATACGAACTAATGACACGTGCACCCAGGCAGGAAACATAAATTTTTGCTGATTGTAACGGTATTTCTGTGTCAGATCGAGCATTTTTCACCTTACCTTCGTATGTATTGCATTCCCCTTAATGTTTGTAACGGACGGTTTGGTGGGCATCCGAAGCGGAGCGACGGAGCCTTAGGTAGCATAACGACCGTGAAGATCGGGCCATGCCATCTGGAGAAGAAAATGGCCCCTCAACGAGCTAAGCGGCTTATGCTTGCTGTATCCCAGTTCGGGATATGTGGGCGGGGGTTTCGCCGCTCGTTGTCCCTGTTCTTTACGTATTAACAAAAATTCATAGGCCTTGTGAAGACAACACAAACAGGGGAGGTAAAAATGGGAAATAAAAAAAAATTGTCGATAAGGATGGAATGGTTGGCGGAAGGTTCAGACGCCCACGCGGTCGCACCTGGGTCCAGGTGTAATGGGACGTTCGGCCTCTGGTTTCGTACCACCAGCAGATCACTACTCATCAGGTGCTGCTTCGATCTGCCGGTGGGAGCAGCACTACCAGACCATAATATGGTTCATTACAGGTGGTTCATTACATGTTCCTAAATATATTTAGGTTAGGTTAGGTACAAAGGCTGCCGTATTAGCTACAGCACACATGAACCGCTATAGGGTCCGTTGTGATACCTCAGGGGAATCCTCACCATACCATTCTACTCGTTGAACCAGCCAGTGCTGATAATGAAACGATGGAGTTTACCAACATCAACATTTGCCAAGTCATCCAGTTCAAAAAAGAACTGGGATCCAAGAAATTTCTTTCTTCTTCTAGCAAGAGCAGGACAGGAACAGAGGAAATGAAAAATGCCTTCCTCCTCGTCCTCATCATCGCAGCTTCTACAGAAGTCATTGTAAGGGAGGCGGAGCCTCCTTGCATGTTCTCCTAGTATACAATGCCCAGTGATGACTCCCACCACAGTTCTGATGTGTTGCCTATTCAGCGAAAGCAATTTGGCGGATCGCCTAGGATCCAATCTAGGCCACAGTGGCTTTGTTAAAAGGCATGTGTTGCCATTCAACCACCTTAAGTTAGTTCTGTTAGCCGCTTCGGTTTTCAGAGCTAGTTTACAAGCAGCCATAGGCATATAGATTGACCGACGAGCCAGTGCAGCCTCACCTGCTGCGCCCTGCCTAGCGAGCTCATCCGCCCTACAGTTACCCGCGAAACCACTGTGACCCGGAATCCAGCATAAGAAAATATTAAAGAAGTCACTCATCCTCGTAAGTGAAGAGCGACATTCCGACACGGTCTTTGACGTAGTCAAGCCCGGTTCGAGAGACTTAATTACAGCTTGGCTGTCAGTAAACACTATTATGTCTCTAACTGATACTGCGTGACACCCCAGCCAAGCCATTGCTTCGGTAATCGCCAAAGCTTCGGCCTGAAGCACACTACAGTAAATAGGGAGACTAAAGGAAAGGCTGATGTGAAGTCTAGCAGAGAACACACCAGCTCCTACTCCCTCCTCCGTTTTGGATCCGTCTGTATATATTTCAATTGCGTTGGGTAGCGGAATTGCATTCTCCTCCCATTGATTGCGTGATGGTATCAGGCTGAAAAAATTTTTCTCAACCATGCATACAGGAGTAGTGTAGTCAGTTATTGCCGGAATGTCAAAGCTGTTCAGAATGGCAGCATGTCCAATATCTGAAGTAAACCATTGACCAGTATCGCGAAGCCGGATAGCCGTGCACCCGGCCATCTGTTCGGCAAAAATGTCAAGTGGAAGCAGATTGAGCAGCATGCTAAGAGCAGCAGAAGGCGTAGTTCTAAGAGCTCCACAAATAGCAATGCTGGCCAATCTTTGCACCTTTCCTAACAGGCAACGGTTAGCCTCTATACTCAGAGCAGTCCACCAGACCACCACACCAAACATTAGTATAGGTCGCAAAACAGCCACATAGAGCCAATGCAGCACTTTTGGTTGCAGGCCCCAATTTTTTCCTATGGCTCTTTTGCAGGAGTAGAGCGCGACTGTGGCTTTATTCACCCTCTCCTGTATATTAGGTTTCCATGATAACTTCTTATCTAGAATAAGTCCCAAAAATTTCGCCCTGTCTACAAAAACAAGGCTGGTACCATGTAGAATAGGAGGCACAACTGGAGGTATATTATACCTCCTTGTAAAAAGAACAAGCTCCGTTTTAAACGGATTTATCTTTAGCCCACAGTTATCGGCCCAATTTGTTAATAGTGAGAGAGCGTTTTGCAACACCTCACTAAGTACACTTGGAAATTTTCCTGATACAGCAATAGCAATGTCATCCGCATAAGCAACCACCTTGCAACCCAGCCCTTCCAGGTCCAATAACAGTCTATTGACCACTAAATTCCAGAGAAGGGGAGAGAGCACTCCACCTTGCGGGGTACCTCTGCTCACAAGTCTACGCTCAGACGAAGCACCCATGCAAGTATGTATAACCCTAGATGTTAGAACCAGGTTAATGAGCTTGCAGAGGGATTCGTTCACGTTCAAACTAGAGAGTGCATCAGTGATGGCTTCAGGCTTAACATTGTTGAAGGCCCCCTCGATGTCAAGGAAAACAACCATAGAATACTCCTTATCGTCCAAGGATTTTTCGATATGACTAACTAGAGAGTGTAGAGCTGAATCGACCGATCTACCCTTAAGGTATTCATGTTGGGAATATATTTAGGTGTGTACGAAGTATAACATAAATTTATGATTGTCATGACGACACTACATATAATGCACTTGCAATACGGCGCTTCGCGGCGTGCGTGCCATCTAGAAGGTGTCGTCGCGTCGGTTGTTAACATAAAAATGACGACTGAGCTAGTGGAAAGAACAGAGGATTAGGAAAACGAGCTTTCTTTCCGATTACAGACCCAAGGAACGAACACCTCAGAAATAAATTTTATACATAAAACTTGAGGAATTTGAGAGAGATGCGGCTTGCCGGGTATTCCAATTTCCACCATTATATGTAACTGATTTTGTCGACGCATGTTGTTAGCATACACCTGCTATCCATTTAGTCGTATTTTGTTACAAGTCTGGAATAGTTATGGCTCATTCTAATGCCCGACACCACACGGGGAAGACAACGCAAACAACCAAGGTAACAGCGGGGTTCGAACCCGAGGTACCTACCGTTATGATGACACATTAGTGTCGCCATACACTGTCGATCTCGAACTCGAACACGAGCCTGGTACAAGTGGACCAGTTTTCTTCACATTTATGTCAAGTGTGTGTGTGTCAGAGAACATTTGTACGAGGTTCGTGTTCGAGATCGACAGTCTATGATGATACTTAGACTGACGTCTCAACGAACTGAGGTACCGGCCTTATATGGATTGTCGAAAAGCTTATTTTTTTTAATTGAACTTTACGTAATATGTTAATTTTTAGGGGCGGATGCGTTGACTTTTGATTTTTCCAACTGGCCTAAACAAAAAAGTTAAAAATTTAAACATGTTCATGAAACGTGTATATGCCTAGTACATACCAAGTTTTCTACTAGGAGCTGTATTTTTACTCACTCACTTATTGCTTATTAATATAAACCTATTTTCCTTAACCGCTTTATCCACATTTGACAGCTTAGAGTCAGCGACAAGAGCCCGTGATAATTTAAATGGAGCAGATATTTACTCAGGATGCTGCACACTTAAAATCGATTATGCCAAGGTAACAATAAATTAAATATAAATCAAGCACATTAAACTATTTTGAAACTCGTTAAAAATTATCCTACTTTCCCACCATTTTCATTCAATAATTGTTTGCGCCTTGCGACGCTTTCTCTTTTCAATGGTATTTTATGAGCACAAATGCATAATTTGTGGAATCCATAATTGATATCTTTGTTATTTCAGTCTTTCTCTGGCAAATCAATTAATTTCAAGTAGAACGCATCTACCCAAGGGAACATGGATTCTAGTGATATACTCGTAATGCTATTGTTTATGTGAAAGCGTTCCATGTTGCTTCCTGCAAATTTGTTTTTGAATTGCTTCATTGCCCGGACAATGATTTTATGCCTAATTGATTGTATTGAAAATTATAATAATGCACTGAACATTGGTTCAGTTTAATTAGATGAAAATCAAATGGGACTTGCTGAGCAGATTGTAGGCCGTATGGCATTATGGTCGTTAATTTAGTTTAGCGATTTTATTCAACCATAATGAAATGAGAATATGCTGCAATGTTTTTGCACTTGGTGATTTACAGTCTGTTCCATAAGAAAGGAGGCACGAGTATTTCGATAATTATCAAAATATTTATTCCATTTTTTTTTACAGTGGAATACAAGTAAAAAGCTTCGGCCCAATCAATTAGTAAACAGTGTAGTCACCTTCAGCATTGAGAATGGCCTGGCACTTTCGAGGTATGCTTTCGACGAGGTTTTTAGTGTAGCTTGTTGGAAGAGAACGTCAACGAATTGTAAACAGGCTTTCCCGCAAGTGTGCTCTTCATAATGGCCCAGACATTTTCGATGGGGCTTGCGTCAGGAGATTGGGAGGCCCAGTCCAAGGTGTTGATGCCATTTTCCTCCTTCCAGGCGCTTCGGGTCGTTGTCTTCATGAAGGAGCCAATTTCTGTTATTAGGTCCAAACATTTTCTCGGCCGACTTCATAAGGCTTCGGTTGGAAAATTTCAAGCATTTTCACTGCATTCAAATTCTGTGTGAAAGCCGCAAGCAACCAAATTCCCGCTCTGAGAAGCACCCCCAAACATTTACTTTAACCGGATGTTTGACAGTGCGCTGAACGAAATCGGTACTGCTTCCCAACCAGGCACGCTTCACTGGAATCCACGCCCAAAAAGTTGCTTCATCCGAGAAAATAGTTTTCGACCAATTGCGATCCTTGGGTTCAGGCGTTTTTTCATGTGGGTTGCGCTGAGAAGAGGTTTCGAGCTCGCGGGACGGTATAGCAATTTGGCTTCATGTAAACGTCGCCTTATCGTGTTGAGGCTGACATAAATTCCCTTCCTGGCGAGTTTGACCTTGGCTTCGCTCAGGCGCAGAGTGGAATGACTCCTAAACATTTGTACTATCAATTTGTCGTGTTTGCTGGACGTCGCTCTTTTTTTTCCCGCGTTCAGGAAGATCATCAACATTTTTTGTCTCTTTGTACCTTTTCACTCACTTCTCAACGAATTTCTTTGACTTTTTAATAACTTTAGCTTCCAAGGAATATGGTATTTTCGGTCCTTTTGCATGCGGACACAAAAAGACAGCCTCAAAGCGCTTCGCGTACGTGGAACTCATTTCGATAAACTACTGCTCACTTCGACGTTTCGAGCAACACTGAGATATAGTATGTAAATCAGTAACTGCGTCGTAGTCGATCGTTGGTATGATCCTGCAAAGAAAAAAAAAATGGAATATTTTCAATTCTACTCTTAAAAACCCCGCCTCCTTTCCGTGGAGCAGACTGTAACACACCAAGTGAACGTTGTTTTCAAATGGAATTATCCAGTGGAAATGCCTGGACATTGCACTATGATCATATCCTTAATTGTATTTTAGTAATATGTATACTGTTGAATTTGGTTGAATGTTTCTATATATACATATGTATATAATGTACATATATTTATATTTGTGTTTGCATTTAAAATAAAATATAATAACCAAATATTTTAATCAAATATTTTCAGCCCGAAAAATTGAACGTCTACAAAAATGACTCGGATACAAGTTGGGATTACACATTAGCCACAGCTGGTAAGAATAATGCTCCTCTACTATCCGATTATTATTAAGTTTATTTCATTAGTTGATAAGTTTGAATAAAATATTGGCCAATTCCAATTTAATGCAAAATTTTGTTATCTTCTCTATTTTGTTTTAAACAAACATTCAATCACATAATCTCATGTATTAATAATATTTACAAAATCCCATCATTTGCTTTTTGTTTATGTATAAATTTTGGATTTCAAATCGTTTTCTTTTTTCTTTCTTCTATTTTTAATTTTTATTTTAAATATCTTCTAAATTTTTGCATCAAAATCGCTCATACCAAACATGTTTATATATGGAAAATATTCATTTCATCATATCTAGAAAGAAAATCAGAAGAAAACGTTCATATATAGTATCTTTAATCCAAGTACATTCCAAATATTATCACAGAAAAACTTATGATTTTATCGAAATGATATGAAAAGCTAAAGTAGAAAATTTTACATCCCTCAAATTAAACTTCTAGTGGATAGTAAAAAAAAACCAAACCCAATCAAATTCAATACTATTTTCAACTTCTCAAAAATATCTAAATATTTTACACAATATATCTTCCCATTTTCCATCCAATACTGTTGCATCCTCTGTGGCTAAAGATATGTACAATGTATTGTTTTCGATTATTTCTTACCACTATGTGCTAATTTTGTGCTAACAAGTTGTTATTTTTTTTGCTGAGTATGGCGTTTTATTTTTATTTCTATTGATATTAATAGTTGCTGTCACCTAAAAAAAATCTTTATCTGTAGCTTTTCGAACTTTTTCAAATATGATTTTAGTATTAGCGTACACACGACTTTGGAGTTACCGTTCAGGCGTTATATGTGGTTTGTACGCTCCGTATAATCGTACGTATGCATGCACGCTGTGTAGTTTGTGCTGAATGCACCATAAAGTGCATAACAAATCTTATGGCATTCAGTATGGGATCGATAATTTAATCACCTCGTAAATGCAGGGGTGAAAATTCCTTCATAACTTCTGAAATTCTACCGGAAATTCAACCGAGGATTCGAACTTTCGTTTCGACAAAACGTACGCTTTGCTGTCTTCACACTCCGTTTTATCGATCCGTTTTGTCGTTCAGACGTACGGTAAGACGTAGAGTGTCAACCGCGCTTTACCGTCAATTTATCCACTCACAGTTATTGTGTATTGTCTTTATTAATTTTATTCACTTCGGCTAGTTCTTCTTTCGATTCCTATTTTATTTAATTCGATCATTATAGAGTCTTTTGCTTGTCGACGTGTACATGTGTACTTGATTTGCGGCAATGCGTTTTTTCGCATGCTTTTTTCCTCTTAATTCCTTCTTAACTTCGACGTTGAGGGTGTGTTGTTGGTTATTCAGTTTTCGGTATCTGATCGGGCAGCCGACTAAAAACGCATTGCCTCAGCCATTACACTCTTGAAGTCCCATGGCCGTAAAGCTATATGTGAAAGTGTAATGGACGGTTTGGTGGGCATCCCATCCGAAGATGCCCGTGGGGACGGAGCCTAAGGTAGCATAATGACCATGAAGGTCGGTCTGTGCCATCTGGTGAAGAAAAAAGGCCCCTCGACGGGCTAAGCAGCGGCCTATGGTTGCTGTAGCTCAGTTTGGGAGACGTAAGCGAGGTTTTCGCCGCTGGTTGCCCCTGTCCTTTACGTATTATTTAATAAAAATTCATAGGCCTTGAAGACAACACAAACCTGGGTGGTAAAAATGGTTGGATTTGCACATAAATTAAGATAAAGCTCATTTCCTTCGCAAGAGGCAAATCGACTGTGGTCGTCTTGCTGAATCTCATAGGGACGATTAAGAAAGAAATAACGTGAAAATCGCTCTGTGCACCTGTTTTGACACCGAGGATGCTATCGATAAAACCGGCTTTGACGGTACATTCAGACAGAGCTGTTGAACTCATAGACGTATCAACTGGCACTATCATGTGGGTTGATTGAGGTCATGCTGCGCGGCCGTGAAATCTGTTCATTGCTGGATACGACCTTAATGTTGCAAAGAGTCAAGTCTATCTGCACTTCTCTGGCACTAGTCGTATAGACGAGTTGTGTGTGTTGTGCATGGTGGGTCCGATCGTTAGCCCTTACATAACCGCCGTGGTCCTATTCACACGAAAAATAAATTTCAACTTGCGCTTCCTTGGACAAGACGGTTCTCGCGAATAACATTGTAGCCAATTGTCTAGGAATCTCGGCTCTAATCTACAATACAATACCCACATTAAACCAAGGCTCATATTAGGTGTGTTTTTTTTGTACTGCGGTGGTGTGACAAACCAGTCTCAGACAGGCTAAGCCGTCTTATTATTGTTAACTACTACATGAGAATTGCGAGTTACAGAAAAATGCAAAGAAAGATCTACGTACTCAATTGCCCTAACTTCTTGTGGGGCATAGCGCGTCAACTGTTCCACGTGGTCCAGTTAACGTTTCGTTGGCATAAACTGGTTTCGGAGAATGCAGTTGCCAGCATGTACCTCCTGCATATCCATGGCCACGAACGTCGTCGTGGACGGGATTCGAACCTGAAACGCCGGTTTCAAACATGAACTGATGCTTCAACACACTACGCTACCGGTCGCCTCAGATCTTAAAATGTTTGTACAAAAACTTGCTAGTCTAGTACGCACTGCGACCTGCGACCCTTGAATAAATTCTTTTGCGTTTCGCAAGAACTTCGCCTGCCTCGACTCATTGTAGGATGCAGAAAAGACATACAAATTTCTCAGCGACAAGAGGTCGAGGCGGGCAAGATTCCGGGGAGAGGCAGAAGAATCTATTTAAATAATGGCAGTGCGTACTAGGCGTATGAATATTAACTTCATTCTCGATATATTGTACAATAGAATTCACTCCAAAAACAAAAGCTCAAAACTCCACATCAAGCAGATGCTGGTGTTTAATGTCATAACAGCAGAAAGCAAGCGTCTTCGGTACTACGACAGGGCTGTGGTCAACTTTTTCTGCTACTTTCGATTTGCCCAACGATAGTCAAAAATATGTATAAATAAAGATAGAGTTTAATGTTTCCACCATTGATTTTACAATGTGAGGAACCGTATTTGCTTCTATATAACACTTGTCGATCGCGTATTCACGACTCTAAGCTGCGCCGATTCCGGCACAAACAATCACTACGACATCCTATCTACGAATTTCTGTCCTCTGTCATACAGTTTTTAGCAATTAACATTTTGTCCGCAAAGGACACTCTCTTTAATCTAAGTGAATATCCCTGCAAAGCTGCGACAAAACCATCGTTGAATTTTTGTATGTTTTGTTTTTTTTTCATAGGAAATAAGCCTGGCCCAAAATCCAGACCAATACTCATACCTCCTAGCATTTTTCATCCCCAAAGCAACCAAACCCTCATCACTTGAGTTAAAGTAAATGTCAGGGAAATTTGATAAATTTAAAGCTCAATGTCACCTTCAACTTTTTCCTTCTGACATTAATGTAACCGCTTGGTAAGATTCCATACAATTTTTATATATAGATCGACATTGATGTTTCCATCCTGTTATTCTTCGTCGTGTAGACCGCCTTATGAAAACGAACATTCAGTAGGTTTGAATTGTTGCCATGTTAAGCAGGCCATTTACGTGGAAGTACACCTTGAGGTATGTCCTTCACAGGTCTACCGTTGCGTGTGTTGTCTTGCTGCACAGACGTCTCGACCTGTGCAGGCGAACGGTGAAGAATTAAAATTTTTATACAAAATGTAAAGATCAAATTCTTGCATAAAATTTTTTATTTGTGAGGATTAATATTTATAGAAAAAAATATTACGAAAAGGAGTATGCACTGAAATGTTCGTGGACTACTAAAATGTTTGCATTTCCCGTGGTTCCATTTGAAACAAATTCGGTATGTAGGTAGCTTGGGTGAGGTGGCTGTAAATTCTGTTATCGACTGGACTAACGGTATATTCCGCTGTGTTCAAAATGGTGTTATTCCCTTGAATCTTTTTAAAGGTCACTCCTCTAGGCATCTCCCGTGGTCCGATTTCAACAAAATTTTGTGCATAGTTTCTCGCGTTACTACAAGGTCTTGTTGCATGTTTACGTCAGGACAAAAGGATTTTCTCGAGACTAAAATGATATTTAGGAGAGATTGTTCTCTGCTGAAAAACCAAAGTTGCTCAAATCGTTTCATCTTCTTTTTACAAAGAAGATTCTTGCAGAAAATAATCTATTCAGTGCATCCTGTCAAGAAATAGTGCAAATTTTTTAAAGAAGTTCATTCAGTTAATTTGGGTGAAAAAATAGTAAAAATTTAATGCGGAAACAAAAGCTATATTTTGGTTTTAGCGTGAAAAAATGGAAATATTTCCCGTTCCAGGGTAAGTATGATATTTTGAACCTTTTCCGATGGCTTTGTACAGGTAGGAAGGCCTGCAAAACTAAGGTTATTTTTCCTGATCGTTCAAAGCCTTTCTTCTGCTTGCTGTCGCCCTTTTTCTGAAACTTCTTCGAGTAGTATTGCATAGTACACTGGAGAATATCCAGTCTTTCATTAATAGTTCGATTTTATGACGCCAAAACCAAAATATAGGTTTTGTTTTCCGCACTATCTTTTTCCTATTTTTCACACAAATTGCCCATTTTTACTTATAACGCTATTGTCACCAGCTGACTGCTCTTCCAAAAAATGTTCACTACTTCTAGACAGCTCACAATTATTGGTTAATACCTGAGCCAATAAAACATTGTCACTCTAACAACTTAAAGATTCTTCTAATTAAAAGAGGATGAAGTGGTTTGAGCAACTTTTGTTTTCCCCACACTATGTATTTATCACAAGTTTCACTGTACTACTACATGCCACCACTACGCACTACTCGTGAAACTTTCCGACAAAAAGTAACCACTTGGGCTTACCTCTACGCCGGTATACACTAAACATATTTACGCTCGGTTTACCATACTACACACACACTACGGTTTATCTCTTCAATTTTCCCAATTCATCGTTCTCCGTTCGCCTGTGCATGTCTGGACGCCTGTGAAGGTCTGGACGTCTGTGCAGGTCTGGACGTCTGTGCAGGTCTGGACGTCTGTGCAGGTCTGGACGTCTGTGCAGGTCTGGACGTCTGTGCAGGTCTGGACGTCTGTGCAGGTCTGGACGTCTGTGCAGGTCTGGACGTCTGTGCAGGTCTGGACGTCTGTGCAGGTCTGGACGTCTGTGCAGGTTTGGACGTCTGTGCAGGTCTGGACGTCTGTGCAGGTCTGGACGTCTGTGCAGGTCTGGACGTCTGTGCAGGTCTGGACGTCTGTGCAGGTCTGGACGTCTGTGCAGGTCTGGACGTCTGTGCAGGTCTGGACGTCTGTGCAGGTCTGGACGTCTGTGCAGGTCTGGACGTCTGTGCAGGTCTGGACGTCTGTGCAGGTCTGGACGTCTGTGCAGGTCTGGACGTCTGTGCAGGTCTGGACGTCTGTGCAGGTCTGGACGTCTGTGCAGGTCTGGACGTCTGTGCAGGTCTGGACGCCTGTGCAGGTCACGACGCCTGTGCAGGTCTGGACGCCTAATCCTAATCCGAAGATAATTAAAGAATTCACCTTGAATATTATTACAAAATTCAGGTGCTCAACATTCATCGCACCATTCTTTCGCACTTACAGTATAGCGCATTCTTGCCTTACATTTTCCTTTTGAAATTGTTACTTTTTCGCTCATTTCAGCTGAAGTATGAACATTCTGGAAAGAGCTACATATTCGACTGGCTTTATAATTAACAAGAGTTCATTTAAATTATACATCGCTTTGATGTTTGCAAAACACGAAGGGAATTTTTGAAGTTGCAGAGTTTTTCCGATGAATTTTAGGTTTTCAGTTTTCATTAAATTGAAAATTGAATGCTTACTACTCGTATTTTATCAAATTAATTTCTGTGCATAATATTTCAAAGGGTTAAATTCAATTACAATGCACTTTTGTATTGAGCAAACTTTCAAAATACATTTTGAACAATTTACGCCATTGTTTGCAATTATTAAGCAGACTGTATTGAGAGAAAATGTCACGCAGAGGGTCAGATCCGCAATAAGGTTTACGGATTATACTCGAAATTGTATATTTTCCGATGTTGCAAAGAAGTCGATTTTCGATTGGATTGACTGCTTTGCGAATATGTTGTAATTAATTTTACTTCATTTTTAATTGCAATCTTTCAAGCAGGCTCGCGCAGGCAACGGATGAAATGGCCAGAGGAAATGAAACTTTTTATCGTCTGTGTTTACTGCGAGATCGAGCTTTTACAAGGGAGAACAATGTGTCGTCCCTTGTTACACCAGAGGTTCATCGACCGGTTTCCGCACTTAGTGCGTGTGTCAATACAGCGAGTAGCAAATCAATATCGCTTAATTATGCGAAGGAGTGCAATACCGGAGGCAACTAGGAAAAGAATACGGTTTGAGGTTTTGGAGGCGACTCGAAACAAAGAGTCGGCGGGGTCGGATGTGGCATCCCCATCACTGTCACGTCACTCGGCCCCAAAAAGGAGAACCTAGAACACCCGTCAAATTACACTACTTCATCGCCAAGTGGAGAACCTAGAATACCCGTCCAAGTACACTACTTCATCGCCAAGTGGACGTCTCGGCTAAAGTTCATGATAAATTTAAAAGAACTTGCTTTTAATATTAGGAAATAGATACTTTGAGCAGACCTCGCATTCCAACGTTACATACAGCCACTACAACACCTGATATTCTGTCTATTCGTTACTGGAACTGCAATCCCTTGTGTATTGTGGTGCTGTGGCGGTTATCATGTTGGATGGTCAGAGGATCCGTGATAACGTTATCGGCATGAGACAAAGACAATAACCAGCCTGGAAAATTCGTCTTGTCGGAAGAGAGATATTGTCCGGTTAACTCAATCGGTGGCAGGTAGTACTTATAGGCGTTTGAACAAAAAAGTGGAAAGTGTTCTCCGGAAATATTCTACTCCTTCCGGTACTTCTTTAGTGGAGGTTATGGACACACTAAAACAGAGGCTTGCAGTAACCACGAATCGTTTCCGACGATACACACTGAATTTCTCAAGACGTGTTCAGAACGCCGCTTTCACCAAAAGCCAGCGGCACTTGTACAAGTCTTTCAACGAAGAGCAACAGGAGAGTCTCACTATTAACTTCACAGTGACTGTCGCGGAACAATATTGGAGTGGACTTAGGCAAACTTCCACTGAACACACCCAACATATTGAGTGGATCACTGCCGAAACCACCCGCCATGTCAGCTTGCATAGTATGACTTTCGCTGAGATCACTGAATCCGATGTTCACAAAGTTATTAAGCGGCCCAAAAATTGGAAAGGGTTTGGTCCTGACAGTTGCAAAATTTCTGATACAGGCGCTTCCCAAGTGTATGTGGTCAACTCGTACGACAGGTTATCTGTTGATTAGTAGGCCTGAGGAATTTCCACCTTCCCTCACAACAGGTGTAACCTATTTGTTACCCAAACGGGAAACAGTGGAAAGCCCTGCTGAAACAAGGCCTATAACGTGCTTGCTGACACTGTATAAGTACATCACAGCCCTATATTAGTGGCAGAATCTACACCCACCCCGAGCGGAACATCTTTGGCGAGAAGCAAAAAGCTGCCGAGTCGGATCTAGGGGGTACAAGGAGCAACTTACGATCGACTTTGTTGATGTAGGACAAGGTATGCGCAAGCACAGGGATCTGTATTGTTACTATATCGATTATGCCAAAGCGTTCGACAGCATCCCCCATAGCTGGCTAATCGAAGTCCTGCTCATGTATCGCGTAGATCCTGCGCTAATCTATTCCTTGACAAAAGTGATGAAGGGATGGCAAACAACATTGTCGGTGCCATCGACCGAAGGCAATGGGCTCTCTCAACCGATATACACCCGGAACGGCATATTCCAAGGGGACTGTTTTAGTTCTCTCTGAATCTGCATGGCCCTTTCATCACTTTTAACTTCGATTAAACAGTGCTGCTATTCGATCAAGCATGGTCTGTTTGGAATTTTTGAACTGACTTACCTGATGTACTTAGATGACATCTAATTATATTCCGGAAGCGACGCACATCCCGAAAGTCTGCTGCGGAAGCCTTTTAGTACAGCACTTTTTTAATGTGATGCATAATATATTTGATACTTATCAAAAGAGTACCGTTTTCCCAATATAATGTATACTATATTAAGTTGGTTTCATATTTAAATTATAATACAGAATAACAACAACAAATGCAGCTTAACGATGCATCCAACGTTTTAATCAAATGGTTCGCCAATGAAAAAAAAAAAAACAAATGTTTCTGCGCAACGATTCGGCAATTCAAACGTTTGACGGTTTTAGCTGGGTTGTTCATTGTCCAGGTAATAGCGGAACAAGAAAAAATTGGTCCAAAAATAGGAAAACAAAACACCAATATGACATATGAGAAAAGCAATTCCAACGAAAGTACATCTTACATTTGCTTCACAATTTTTGGCTGCTGGGGTTAAATGTTTCTACTCAACGCTGTGGTTGTTATTTGATTCAAATGTTAGAACGTTGGAAGCCCTTTGGCTCGGATCAAAAATCGCCAACAGAGCGAACGTTATCCAAGGCAGACATTCGATGCTTGACTTTGGAAGCTCGGCTTAAGCCCGGTTCTAAACGATGTTTTTTGGACCAATTTTATTCCACAAGTACTCATAATCTTCTGCTGAGACTGGTCGGCTTGGCTCAAATGGTCGAACGAATGAATTCTCGAACCTTTGGGCAGAAACATTTGTCTCTTCAATTGCCGAGTCATTTAATTAAATCGTTGGCTCCAACATTGGATTAAACGTTTGGCGCATCATTTATTGTCTATTACAAAAGGAATTATTTTTAATAAGACCATATTAAAAACAAATCTGTTACTGATTTAACGAACTTTTCCATATACCGACCGACCCCGTACATTATATCTTTCGTTATACTTTAGAACCACTATATATTGTAATAATGGAAAATAAAATATAGAATACGAAATTTGAAGCATTAACACCGCCTTTACTCCATTAATTTTAATCAAATCAATGTACTCATACGCAACTGAAATTATCTTCACTAAAATTATATTAAATAAACATGAATATATGTCGCTTTGAAATTCTCCAAATATAAAAGTGCTAATTGTCAGAGCAAACATTCGGTTCCAAACAACGAACAAATTATTTCTGCGGACTATGTTCAATTTCAGAGCGATTTGCTCTCTTCTTACAAATAAGTGCGCTGCAACAAATATACGTTTAAAACCAAGTGGTAGGCATGAATCGGCATTTGAAGATTTATGACTACCATCAAGATCAACTAAAACTAATTGTTATGTTTTTAGTGTAGCCAAGCCAACAGCTATTTTCCTATGCTTTCGCTTTTAACATTTGTTGTTTTTAATATTTTTATTGCCTACTTTGCTTCGTTTTTAATTGTCGTAACTAATTGTTCTTCTGCTAAAACTCAAGTCTAAAAGATTTGCCAACTTTTCCTTTTATTCAAATCAACAAAATTAATTTCTGTATATAATACATCAGTATTTCTTATTTTCATTCAATACAATCATAATATTACCAAATTCACATGAAAATAAAAGAGAAACAAAAAATTGTTCCGAACAAAACAATTTTCCCTCAAATATGTTTTCTTTTACAATGCTAAATTCCTTTTTATATAAAAAAAAGTATTACTATATACGTATATTACCGGAGGAAAAAAGGAAGTATTTTATATAAATTTAAAATTAAAAGAAAAAGAAACGAAAAAAATAAAAAATAATGCAAGACAACATCGAAATACCGCAAAATTAAACTACTGCCATCAACTACTTACTACCTTCTTATATATTTATAATATATATATACCTGAAGCACACAGACAAACAACAGTTATAAAATATTTTATATATATTCCATTGCATGCACTTTCAGATAATTTTATATATAAAATATATATATAAAAAATATTCCAAAATGATATATATTCAATAAATTTATATGTATACGTACTGTATTCTGTAATTCACATTATTTTAATTTTAATTTCTACAATTTTTTTTTCTGTAAAAATGTGCAACAGAACAGCTAACTAATGTTAAAGTGATTTATATATATTTAATATACCATTGTAGCACCAAGAAAACATAGTAAACAATACAATACAGATACGTTGAACAATATCCAAACATCTATCGATGCAAATTCTGTAGTTAGTTTTCTAAAGACATTTTACATATGTATTTCTGTATGGCAAAAGTGTCAGCTTGACCAGCACATATACTCGTACACAATTACTTTTTTATTTAATAATGACAATGAGTAAAGTTAATTTATTTTGAAATGGTGTTGTAACTTTAAACGTGTTTTAGTTTAGTTTTACTTAACTCGTATAAAGTTGGAACTTCACGTAAGTTATGTTGATCGTGTTTATCGTTTTGAGCACCTTGAAAATGATTTTGATTGGAAGGTGTACATACATACTTACTACATTGTCACATTCAGTCAATTTATATAAAGTCAAGCATACTCAGGACGTTAGTGAATAAAAAATAAAAAAATTCACGTCGATTTCGTATCCACTGACACACAGATAAAAACTGTTGTTAATTATACATTTTCCAATACTCTACTACTCTTCAAATGAGTAGATCCACCTAAGACTCCTAGTGGGGTACTTATCTGGCCATCACCTGGTCAGATATCACCTGAACAAAATGGGTCTGTCCAGCGAGACTGAATGCCGTCTTTGTCTGGAGGACGTGGAAACGACCAAACACATCTTGTGCGAATGTCCCGCCAACGCGCGTTTTAGGATGTCACTCCTCGGGCGGGCTACTATCAGCTCTGCAGACTTCAGGTTGATTGCAGCTAACGACTTACTGCCCTTTATTAGAAAGGTGGACGGTCTTTTGGATTCATGAGCTACGGCACAATAGATCTTTTATGATCGCAGTGCCTTCCTGTGGGGACAGTAGCTCGACTATTTTATCTTATCTTACATTTTCCAATGACCCTATTCGTAACTATTCTATAGGTACATTTTCGTAGTAGTGTACTGGCTATATACAGCGGTTGTGCGGCCAATTCTACCCCAGCAAACAATTTCGTATCATTTGGAAGATAAATTGCCCAGATGATACGATGGTGATTCTTCCATGCGATAAATTTTTAGATTATATGTCGCTTTTTCAATAATTAGGGGATATCCCTCAGGCGAAAGAATCGCAATAAGATTAGATAGCGCAACGGTTAGCACTATGGACTTGCAAACATGGGAACCTGGTTCTAATTCTACAAATATCAGTTTTAAAACATAAAAGAACTACGATTGGGGTAAACCCCAATCATGCAATACTCTAGATGAATTTGAACCTGGTTAAAGCCAATAAATAATTTTGGTTGCAATCTCGGATGCATCGTATACGTACTGAGTAAATAGGCTTAACGTATTTCATGAAATAGTGCAGTTTGTATGGGAGGGGGTAGAAGGAGGGTGAGGATTACAATAAATTTTATAATGTAGGTTACAATTATCATAAAAGTGATATATTCAAAATTTCAAAGCAAGATGTTTTATAGTTTCTCAGAAAATCTGATTATTGTAAATTATCAAAAATGTGTCATTTTGTATGGGAGGGGGTAGACGGAGTAAGGGTAATCGATTAATTTTTTTGAATCTAACTGATATTGTTAATTAAGTGTTAAGTACAAAATTTCAGCCCGATAAATTGTATACGTACTGAGTAAATTGGCTTAATGTATTTCATGAAATAGTGCAGTTTGTATGGGAGGGGGTAGAAGGAGGGTGAGGATTACAATAAGTTTTATAACATAGGTTACAATTATCATAAAAATGATATGTTAAAAATTTCAAAGCAATATGTTTTATAGTTTCTGAGAAAATCTGATTGTTGTAAATTTTCAAAAATGTGTCATTTTGTATGGGAGGGGGTAGAAGGGGTGGAGCGATTTAGCCCGTTCACGAACTTAGCCTTCATTTTTTGTCAAAAATAACGTGTGCAAAATTTGAACTTCATAGCTCAACGCGTTCTCGAGCTAGAGAGGTCACGGACGGACGGACGGACAGACGGACAGACGGACATCCGGTTTTGAGATATTCGAGTGATAATATGAACTTCTGTATCATTCATTTTTTTCTGCGAGCCTTATTTCTTAGCGTTACAAACTTTGTGGCAAACTTATAATACTCTCAGATTTCATCTAGAGTATAAAAAGGAAGAAATATAAATTGTGAGCATCAAAGAATATGTGAAATAAAAAAATGATGAAGGGTAGTCTAATAAAAAAAGCGATAATAATTTTTGTTTTAGTTGACGCTCATCGCCAAAATTTCTCCCATGCGAAATTTAGTCAATTCGTCAATTTATTCCCGTCACGATTCGCTTTCTTGTTGCCGACTCGTTTCGCCAAAGTTTCTCCTGGAGGTTTCGCTTTCGGTAACTATTTTTCCCGAAGGGGTGACTCCTGCGCTAATATGGCGATATCCCCGTCGATATAGCCTTTAGAACAACTCTGTCAGCCAGCTTGGACACGCAGTTAAACTTGCTCCCGCTTGACATATTTGGCGAGCAACTGACGGTGAACACGGCCCTGCGTCTTCGCGAAACAGGCCAATGGCGTGCGTGGAGTACTGGTCACTTGGCTATTCTGGGCAACCTGGATCTCCCTCTGGAGACTGATTACACGTCTCCAAAACACGTTTTTGGTAGGAATTACACCAGCCTGATTCCGTCGAGAAGCCTATGGGCTGGCAATGTATCCTTTGCCGCCAACTCCTTAATTATCTACACGGATGGCTCTAAGACCGATGACGGACTGGGAATCAATTTATCCTACCATCTTCCCGACTTTTGTAGTGTCCTGCAGGCTGAGGTTTCGGCGATCTCGGAAGCTCTGACCTGGTTAAGGAATCATGTCATGACTGCAAGAGACAGTACTATCTATACGGACAGTCAGGTTGAGATTCGCTCGCTTGACTCTGTTCTCACTAAAACTATTCAGAAGTGCCGCTCGGCCCTCATGGAGGTGGGATACTTCTTCAACATTATCTGCTGAATACGGAGTCACACTGGCTTTGCGGACAATTACAGGGCGGACGATCTTACTCATAAGCGGACAACTGGTGTCGTCGATGGGGATTGGGGGCGCATTGACATTAGAATGATTTGTGCAATCTGCTTGTGGTACGCTGGACAGGTATTTGGAACGAATGGGTCAATACGAGAGGAGTACGATTATAGTGGCGATCACCATCTATACCTAAGTTGAGCGAATACAGATCTTGTTACACGTGGTAGATTTACTTCTTTCGATGATACTCGTACTGTATGTTTGGTGGTCGTGCTGAGAGTACTGGATTCGGTTTTAAATTCTCGATTGGCTTCTGAACTTCTTCCCTATGTAGCGTGGCGATAACAGTGCTGCAGGACAGTGCTTCTCAATGTTTCTCAAAAATGAATTTCAGTTTTTTTCGAAACAGAATCACATGGAACCTTTAAAGGATATCTCGAAAATGACAAATGGAAATCCGTTTGTTTCTTCCAAACTTTCCTGTTTTACTTTGCACGAAGAAAAAGAACTGGCCTCTCCTCAAATCGAGGACTAAAATTAAAATCCACTGAAAATGCTATCGAACAATTCTGAATCTCTGTTGTGTAATGACGAATATCCGTTGATAACGAAAAAGGCTGGCAACATATTATTATTTTCGATATCGTATCTATGTGAAGCAAGATTTTCAACTATGATGAATATTAAAACCAAAAAACGCGAGAGCCTTGGAAATTTGGAAGAGGAAATGCGAGTTGCTTTATCCTTTATTCGTCCTAATATTTTCGAAATCCGCAAAGATCACCAAGCTCATCTTTCGCATTAAATTGCATTTATAATTTGCTTCGATGCAAATTTTATTTTTCCTAGGCTTGAATTTGGTTAGTTTTTCTTTCTTTTTTTTGTAAATAAAAATGTACAGAAATCAATAACGATATTTCATTCAAAAATAAAACTTTTAACACTTAATAAGGTTGACCTCTTCTGCCTTTCGATGTTTCTGTTTTCATAGCGCTCATGCTTCCTATCCGTTTTTCAACTTTAGCTTTAAGGTGTTCCGCGAAAAAACTTTTCAGAGTTAGGTGTTCCGCGACATCAAAAAGATTGAGAACCACTGCTGTAGGAGGTATCGTCGAACGGTTCTCTCTTGAAGATTTCAAGATTTCTTAAGCTTCGTATACATATGAGCATTCGTGCGCGTATGAACGCTGTGCGCGCACGAATGCTCATATGCGTACGTGGTATTTGCGCGCACGAACGCTGTACGCGCACAGAATCTCGTCCAGACTAAATTGGACGCACAAAGTTCTGCATGCATGGAGATCTACCAGTGATGGATCGTGTTCGTGCGATGAAATTCTGTGCGCACGCATGCTCCTACCGTACACATATGAGTAGTCGTGCGCGCACAGCGTTCGTTTGGAGGAGCTACCAGCAAAAGCTTTGAAAACTTTGTTCTTGCTTCTCATTTTGTCACCGATTGTTGATGCATGAGGCGAAGATGTGGCCATGCTGTCCAGGGTGACACCAAGCATTTTTGGGTGGTTTATCGTTGGGATAAGTTGACCCCTCACTGATACTACTTTGCCTTAACCCCTAGCGGGGCATAGCGCGTCAACTACTCCTGCGCGCCATCGTACTCTGTTCTGGGCAATGGGGCGCAACTCCCCAAAAGACTTACCCAGTACCTGACACTCCTTTGCCACAGATCGACGCCATGTGATTCGAGGACCCCCTCTTGGTCGGCCTTGGTTGGAAATGGGGTTCCATTTCATGGCATGCATAGCAATGCAGTTATCACTCTTCCGCAATGTGTGACCTATCCACTGCCATTTTCGCCTGCGTATCAATTCGTCGATTGGCATCTGACCCGTACGCCGACTTAGCTCTTCATTTGATATTGTTTCGGGCCAGAAAATTCTTAAAATTCGACGAAGACATGAGTTGACGAAAACTTGCAGCTTTCTGGTAACTCCTACGGAAACTTTCCATGTACTGCTCCCATACAAAAGCACTGATAGCACCAGGGAGCGAAACAGGCCCAGCTTGGTCTTGATGCTGAGATAACTGCTCTGCCAGATTTTGGACAGCATGCCGTATGCGCGTTTAGCCTGGTTGATACGACGAGCGATGTCCTGCTCCGTACCACCATTTTCGGCAACAATGCTACCCAGGTAGACGAAGTTGTCCACCTTCTCCACAGGCTGCCCATTAATATTGATGGCAACAGGTGTCGGATTTCTTTTTCGCAACGGCGGGCTAAGAACCTTGGTCTTGTTGGTATTAATCTTTAGCCCAACCTTGCTTGCCTCCCTCTCGAGATCTAACGCCATTGCGGACAGATCCATGATTTTGTGGGAGAGTAGGCATATGTCGTCAGCGTAGTCAAGATGTTGTAGATAAGATGTCAAAGTCCATTGAATTCCTCTGTCGAGTCCGGATAGGGCTGCATGCAACACATCGCCGATCACAATGAGGATTAGGATCGGTGAGAGGATGCACCCCTGCCGAACTCCACTGCGAATCTCAAAGTCCCCCGACACCTTACCTTTATGCAGAACGCGACATTTCGCGCCGTCATAGGTTGCCTTAATAATAGCCACAAGCTTCTCAGGGATGCCTCTCCTGCGCAAGGCCGCCCATATAGAATCCCGGTTCACACTATCGAAAGCCTTTTCGAAATCGATGAAAAGCAAGTGAAGCGGAGAATCGTATTCAGCGCATTGCTCGATGATGATTCGCAAGGTGTTAATGTGATCGACACAGGAGAATCCCGATCGAAAGCCAGCCTGCTCTTCATCAATTGTGCTTTCTAAGTGGGCCTTTAGTCTCTCCAGGACGATTTTAGCTATTATCTTGGCAACGGCAGGAAGCACACAAATGCCTCTCCAATTATTACAGTCTGTGAGGCTACCCTTCTTTGGAAGTTTGATGATCAAACCTTCCTTCCACTCAGTGGGAAAGGTCTCTGTATTCCACGCTTTATCAACAAGTGGGTGCAGCAAATCGGCAGTTACGCTTGGCGCTGCTTGATAAAGTTCGGCAGGGATGCCGTCAAGTCCGGCGGCCTTTCCTCGTTTTAGTGCAATAATTGAGGTGACTATTTCCTCTTTAGTCGGGGCAGTGGACCGTATACGCACATTTTGATGGTTAGCTAAATTATCTATATGAGGGGGAACTTCACCAGAGGTTACACGGTTCAAAACCGCGGCGAAGTGTTCTTTCCACCGCCTCATTTGATCTTCTTCCAAGATAAGTAGCTTTCCATCACTATCTTTCACCGGATGTTGGCAGGAGTTACGACCACCTGTAAACTCCTTGATGACACCGTATACGGCGTTTAAGTTGTTATTTCTAGCGGCTTCTTCTGCTGACGCTAAAAGAGAATTGGCATAAACTCTTTTATCGCGTCGCACACTACGCTGAACTTCTCGAGCTTTCTGACGGTAAAGGAGTTCGATGCTGCTTCGATTGTCGTCTGAAGCTGCAGCCAAACGAACTTTCAGCTCCTTTCTTTCAACAATCCGCTGCCATGAAGCGTCGGACATCCAGGGCTTATTCCGGCAATCCGGGTTTGGGCCAAGGATGGTATTTGCGCTATCAATGTACGCATTTTTTATGGCATCCCAGTTTTCGTTTATGTCACTATCTGGGTGACTAGTTATCTCAGCCGCTTTTTGCGCAAGATGGTCATTATATTGTTGTAAGACAGCTGGATTTTTTAGTCGAGCGGTGTTGAATTTGCGGGGCCTGGATCTTTCGTCGCTGGGGCGGCGCACGGCTGCAATACGCAATCGAACATTAGCGATCATAAGATAATGGTCTCTTCCCATCCCAATATCGGCACCCTTCTTGTTTCGCACGTCCAGGAGGCAACTCTTGAATCTTTTACTAATGGCAAAATGGTCGATCTGATTTTGTGTTCTGCGCCGATCAACAGAGGACCAACTGATTTTGTGGTGGTCCTTATGCTCAAACATAGTACCACCGATGAAGAGACTGTGAAAGTTGCAGAACTCTACAAATCTTTCACCGTTGTCATTACGATCACCAAGACCGTGTCTCCCCATCACATGTCTGAGCCCATAGTTATCAGCGCCAACTTTCGCATTCAAATCACCCATAACCATTATAATGTCACCTTTAGGTGTTCTGCTCTGAACGGCGTTTAGTTCTTCGTAGAAGGAGTCTTTTGCCAAGACATTGTCGGGTTCAGTAGGGGCATAACATTGTATTATTGAGATGTTCCTCATTTTGGTCCGGAACCTGGCGGTCAAGACCCTGTCAGAGACCGGTTCCCAGGATAAGAGACAGTTTCGCGCGGCTCTGGTTAAAAGGAGCCCCACACCTGACTCACGACGACTACCGGTAGCTTTACCGGAGTACAACATTACAGTGCTGCCCGTTGGAGAGATGAATTCTCCGCTGTTCCACCATCTTATCTCACTAACTCCTAAGATATTTAATTTGTACCTCAGAAATTCACTCTCTAATTGAAGAAATCGTGCGTTCTGGGGACCTTCTGATCCATTGTCCAGGAGAGTACGCACATTCCAGAATCCAATCTTTGTCATTGTACGATAGCCAAAAGTCGTAACCGTTGAGTCAGTCCTTATCCGAGGCATAGTTGACGTTTCGTTAGCATATAAAGATTTCGGATAGTGCAAGTTGCTGGCATACACATCCTGTCCTTTGATTGTCGGTTTCAACGACAGGCCCTCAAAGGGAAAGGCCGTGGTATTTTTTTTCACACCCCACACCACAGGGGTACCTCAACCAAATAATCGCACCGCCATCACTGGCGGCTTGACGTTGGTTGGCAATGGTCAGTGACCACTGCCGTTCCAGGGGGCGCCCACGCGGAGGACTATGGAAGAAGAGTTTTTGCCCCCCATTATTATTACCCGTAGATAGAATAGAACAATCGTCCGCATAGCTGATAACTTGAAGTCCTTCTGGTGGTGTTGGCATCCTTGACAGATAGAGGTTAAACAGGTGATAGAACTCCTCCTTGCGGAACTCTTCTGAACTTGGACTTCCTACTTTTAAAAACTGTGAACGACTGTCTGCCAGCAAGGTAGTTTGCGATCCATTTGATAAATTGCATGGAAGCGAAGTACAGCAGATGTTTGATAGCAGTAACGAATGGTTAACAGTATCAAAGGCTTTTGATAAGTCAAGGGCCACCGTTCGATAACATGGACGAAATTGGTTAAGCCGATTGTGGATTTGCAATGATGTGGCATTCAATGCCGTCGTGGTGCTGTGCATACGCCTGAAACCGTGTACGTGGTCGGCTAATTCCAAATGGGTTTTAAGCTTAGGTAGAAGTAGCGCTTTAAACGTCTTAGCAGCCGGCGAAAGTTAAGTGTGAAAAGTGGATGTGACGAAGTGTAGAAGACTTCGTGAATTACTGACTTCGCAATTGATAGTTTGAGTTGACATTACTTAGATACTCCAATGCTGAAAAGTCAAAGTTTTTGAGTATGATCATGGATAATCCATCGGGACCTATTTCTTTAGAGCTCTTGGCCTTCCGGATGGTAGCTGGTACTTCGTCTGAAAAGAATTGGTACATTTGGGCGATGGTTTCATTATGGATTTTTCAACCAATTTTTTTAATAAGATTTGTCAGCTGGCGGATGTTCGTGTGTAGGGTCGAAAATCAAGGCTGCATATTAACCTCAATTTTTAGATTACGTTTGGGCAAAGGGCCGAAACGTAGAAAATTGTTCGCTTCTAATTGGGCCATAATTTCATTTGAACTTTTAACGCACGGTGGTGGTTGAATATCCCTGCTTTAAAACATGTTGGTACATACTGATATCTGGCGTTGTCTGCCGATTTAAACTTGCAATCTGTGAATTCCCTTTGAGCTGCATCCTTCCATACATCCCTCTGCATTACTCCTAACAGAATATCATTGGCATGCTGGCAATATATGAGTATAAATAGGTAAAAGTATTTCTAGCCTGCCCTCTTTCGTAATGAAGCCTCCGCACTCATCCATTTGCTTGCAGCTGCAATTGCTCTTTTCGTAGTGGCGTTCGTAACCTTTTGCATCCTCTTTCTCCATTCTTTGTTGAACGCAACAAGAAACTCAAGAGTTTTTCTGTTTGCACAACACACACCAACACAAAGAGGAGGATTCCAGACGAAAGGAAAATTGACTTTTAAAGGAAGCAAAAATCTAGAAGGCTGAAAACTAGGAAGTCGTTCGTATAAAAGATCAACGGCAGGAAAGGATTTGGCGTAGTTGTAGAAACTTTTTATTAAACTTGTACGGAAATATGAGTTAGGAAACGTGTAAGCAACAAAAGAAGGGGAAAGCGATGGAGGCAACCTTGTTGAGATGTGAGATGTTTTTTGTATTTTACCGAGTCGGTAGCCACTTGTTTCTCGTCTGCCAGTTGTTTAGTAAGAACCAAGGCAAAGCTGGATTTCTTACATAATCTGATTTCACGGCAAAGTCTTACTCTTCAAAGCGATAATGAGGTCTTATAAATACCTTATTTAGTAAGGTTCAAGCATAACCTGTAATAAAGAGCTTGGGTTAATGCACTTACAACAGACCATTTCTTGCAATCTCTTGGTAAGAAAGTGCATCGCAAATTGAAACAATGCAGCACGGGCGCGCAAATATTGTCAGAGTAAATTTACATCACTAGCACCACTAAAATCTCTTCAGAGGAAGTTGCCAAGAGGTAAGATATATGTACTTCAATACTACGTATCCTGCAATATTTATGTGCATTTTATTTCTGTGCTATATAGTAGTATACTGTTTCTGGGAGACCGCCTTCTTCGTATGCCTCGTTTCACAAGAGTTGCCTTACTTCCGCGACTCCTTCATCTGACACGGAGACCGGGCGTAATAGTTGCTTGTTGAATCGTTTCCACTTTCCGGACAGCGGCAGGGTAGAATAGAAAGCCTGGTCTCGTATTTTTCATGTACATAGTTCCTGTTGCTCTATTGTTCATGGAAGGAATTTATGGAAATATATTATTATTTTTTCTGCTGGTTGCTTCTGCTTTTATCATCATTTCATGGTTATTTTACTCGTACAATTTATAATAGTATATTGCAACATACGATAGATAATGGAAAATGTCACCTAAAGTTACTGTTGAGTGAACCACATAATGTAACGGTCGCAATGATGATGATGGACGATATATGTAATTTGAAAATAATTTTTCTGAAATGTGTTGTATCATTGAAGTAAACCCATAATCAATCAATTGTTTAATTGGTGTCCTATCGGCGTAGTTGAGTTGTGTCCTGTACTAGATGTTCTACTAACCTCGCTCTTCTTGCCTTTGTGATTATTTTTATTTTCGTTTTAAAGAACTTCTTTAACGACACCTCTCGGTAGAATTTGGCAACACTTTCCTATGTATGTGCATACGGTTTATGTGTGTTTATAGCATGAAGGTTATGAAAAGCTCATTAGTATCGCAGACACGAGTAATGTATGACTTGAATGAATGTGTATCTGAAATTTTTTCTAAAATGGGATCCCAGTGGATATGAAAAGTGTAATCCTGCAAAAGGGAATGGATTCCTGATTCTTTTTGTACATATGCTGCAAAGTGTGAAAACATCAGGCTCAGGTGTATGTTTTTCTCACCTTTACAGTTTGCTTTAACTCCCTATACGGCATAGCGCGTTAACTACTATTGATATGCCAAGTTATCGCTTCGTTTGCTTATAATGACCGGCTTCGGATGATCATATTGCTAGCATACAAGCCGGGAAAAATCTGTGGCTTGTTTTCTTACACCCCCACACTTCGTCTAAAAGAAAAATGGACCGTTAGCAGATTGTTTCATATTTTGGCCGGATTAAGACGTAATACTTATGTGAATCCAATAGCAAACAATTGCCTGATCGGACTCGCGAATACTGCCAAAGCCGTCAAACGAAATCATCCGTGCTTATTCCCGGGCAATCATTAAAATATTGGGAAAAAATGAATCTAAATGCTTTCAAATGAACCAATATAAATATTGTGGCCGTTACATTCATCCTCCCGGATGTGCTTCTTCTTTGGCAAAACTATACAAAATAAGCATATGCA
Source organism: Chloromyia formosa (assembly GCA_964017055.1). Taxonomy (NCBI): domain Eukaryota; kingdom Metazoa; phylum Arthropoda; class Insecta; order Diptera; family Stratiomyidae; genus Chloromyia; species Chloromyia formosa. Next base: position 31,463,559 of record OZ024815.1, on the reverse strand, counting down.
GAAGCATGTATTTATTCCCATATGAATATTGCAATTTTCGCGAATTACAGTTCAATGATTCTTCACTATTGAAAATTTGAAAATTTTCAGTTGAATAATTCGAATAATATAATGTAAAATAGAGAATAGTGGTCGCTTTTATTGAAGAAGATAGGAAGAATGTTCCGAAAGAAATGAAGCAAAATATTATCCAAAACCAAGAGGGAAAAGAAGAGCTGTGTTTTGTGGACATTTCGATGTTTTATTATCTTTGTAATAATGTTTGAATTACATTCATGATTTTGCATCGACGAATCACAAATGTGAAACATTTATTTAGTGTGGATCATGTAACTTAATGCGTCGGCCCGTTATTCGAATTTATTTATTCGCCTTTTCTCATAGGCAACAACAGCTTCAATGTTCTGCATGGAACTCATCTTACAAGCTACAGTGCTGGTCAAAATTTAGTGAAAGTCGACACATTTCAAGGAAAAGTCACAACCGATTAGTCTATTGTACTAAAGCCCTAGGACTAGGCCTGACAATTAAACCTGATCGCACTAATGGAGAAATTTATTTGATTGAACGAAAACGTTGAAATTTCCTCTGGGAATGCGGGCGAGGGTCTTAGTGGCAGAGAGTACGCTGCGAAATCTCTCTATCACATTAGTAAAACCGACAATTAGAATCGGTTATTATGCCTATTAGCTAGTGTTATTTGGAGTCTCCAGCCATGTATTTATAACCACCCGTTCCCTCCGGTCGAATATGTTTGGATTCAATTAACAGCGCTTCCGTAGCTTCCGTAATATACGCGACCGCGTGACTTTAACCCGAGTCGCGTAAACTCGACTAGTTTTTACACGTAACTCGGGTTTACGCGGACGAAACGGGTGTCGAAGCGAATTTTACTGATGCGGAACCTGAAAGGTAGCAGGAAGTTTTTACATGATGACTGATCATCAAGCAAGGGTATCGGTCGAGCCCGTGAGCTTTGTTTTCATGGCTTTAATGGAACTGGTAGCATCAATACAATTACCCTATCGATGTAGCAAATAATTTTCTAAATCAATCGTATTTAGGGGGAGGGGCATATTCTAGTGCTTGGTTGGAGAGCCTAGAGGCATTACGACCATCAGATCACATCTTGTATTAAGGGTAAAATATTTGTTCTCTAAATTATATTTATTATTTCCCATTTCAGATTGTCTCTTGGTCCTTTGGTTCCGGTATTGATTTTTTGCGTTTGCTGTATCGCACAATAATAAGTTTCTAGTGTAGTATTTATCGGGCCATCACCTAATCAGATATCACCTAAACAAAATTGGTCTGTCTAGCGAGACTGAATGCTGTCTCTGCCTTGAGGACGTTAAGACAACCAAACACATCTTGTCTGAATGTCCCTCTGTCGCACGCTATAGGGTGTCATTTCTCGGACAGGCTACTATCACCTCTGCAGATTTCAGTTTAACTCCTGCAAAAGATATACTGTCCTTTATTAGGAGGGTGGATGCTCTTTTGACAGTTTAATGGACTACGGCATAATAGATCTCTTATGGTCGCAGTGCTTACCCGCTGGGTCAGTAGTCCGCTGTATTATTATCTGACTATCGCACACAATACTGTTCCTAGTTGTTCCTCGTTCAAATAATATCCCATCATTCTGTCATTAGCATCGTTCAACCAGTCGTGTAGCTTACATCACTGCGAAGAACAGTGAGGATGACCGTGTTGGATTTGAGATTAGAATACAAGGAATGAAAAACTCACAGGAGGACAACTCCTTTGATTTAGGATGAACTGTCAGACGGAGTTAGTCATCGTCATCTTTGTTAGTCGTACTAGTTATGCTGGTATACCAAATTCCAGCATGATATTGTACAGTACACCGTGATCGGTCCTATACTTGCTTAAAATCGATAAAGATTTGGTTAACGTCAACGTTGTATTCCGAGCACTTTTGCAGAACTAGCTTCACCGTAAAAAGCTGATCGGTTGTGGAGTCGAGGCAAGGCGAGATCAACTTCGTCTACAGTAGGAGGTTGTGGCTTCTTGTATGGGGACATTAGATGTTGAATTCAGATCTCAGCTAACCATCGCTCATCGGGCAAATCATAATAATATGCATGCGATGGACATTTGTATGGATACATGTTCATGTGAATTCTACAACTTTAGTATGTGTGCGTGTCAATTCTCGATTTCAAAATACATATTTCGTCTTTATGTACACTGCACATCGTCCATAGGGAATAGCCTCCGTCAAATGCTAAATAGCCTCCGTCAGATGCTAAATAGCCCATCGGGAGCTTCGCCGGTGTACAGACTCTCTGTTTCCGGCCATATTAACAAATTTTTGTCATTAAATGATAGCTAAGAGCCATAACCAAATATAAATTATAAATTATACTATAATACATGCTGCATGAGTTTTTAAAATATAATGAACCCGCTGAGAAAAGTGGTTCCAGGCAAGCTTCGAACCCTATCAGTCGATAAGACCTGCCCTCTGCCCATTGATCTACCCCAATCATCCCGTTTTGAGAAAAATTGTGCATATACAATAACGCCTATAGTGAATGTATATACAAATAAGCACTGTATAGGTTTGATTTCCCTCAGAAAGATTAGCTCGGATTCCGTCTTATTACTCGATGTTCGTTCGAGTGCTAAATGCTTTTTATTTATCAACTGATTCCTAGGACCCGAGCTTTCACATTTCATTAAAAATCTAAATACTTGGTCCTTAAAATGGTTTCTAATTTTCATTTTATTATAAAACTACATCCTTAGTCAAACTATCCTCAATGACCTTTATTCACCATGGCATATTTAACAAGATGTAATTTCCTCCTCAAAGTCAAAGTTCAAATATATATAATATTTATAGGTACATACATATTTTTATTTAGCACATAACTTACACGATTCAAATACATAAAACGATGAAATCTTGCTTGAAGAACAGCTGACATTTACACAAACGAGTAAAACAAACAAGGCTACCCAAACAAAACACCAGTAGAACATTTACACAACACACTATTATGAATATGTAAAATCCGGATTGTGCATCACAGCAGGAAAACGGAGACTCGACTAAGTTTGAGCAATGTATACTAATACCCCTGAATGCTACTACCTAATTCAGAGAATGCGAAATCGAGTGAATCTGACAAACAATTTGTTTATGAATCACAAAATGCACAACATATTGTCGAGACTGTATAACAAAATCCGAGAAAACAAACAATCACCATAAACGAGGGATGTAAAGATTTTTTTCTTTGGAATGGCAATTGTCGACTTAGGAGCGAACTGTATTTTTTTTTCTCAAGCAAAAGAAAAAGAAGAATATTTGTAAATAAATAATCGGATAAAAAAATACACAGCAAAAGAAGGGATCAAACACGACTACTACTCTATCCACAGCTGCTGCTACTATTGAGTGTCACTATCCTATTCCCACACAAAAAAAAGTCTATCCTTTATTTGGTGTCATTTGTAATTTACTACTATACAACTATACTATACTACTACTTTCGGATCCACTTAACCAGAATAGATACATTGAAAATTTCCTTCTAACAAGCAACAAAAATTACCAATCAACAATATGAATCACACACGACTATTCTTTTTGGCTGAACAATAACATAAAATTTGCTGGAAATCCACAAAACTTCGATTAACAAAGTAAAAAAAATAAATCCAAACAGAAAAAGACACACAAGCATCTATTAATCAACAATATGCAAACGGGACAATACTAAATCGATAAAAAAGGATCTTCAACTATATATACTCGTATAACAACAAGTTTCACCAATAACCCAAAATTAAACGAAGACAAACAACATGAATAACATTTAGCAAAAAATTGGGAGTTGAAACCAAAACAATATTATTTCCTACTCTGCTTTATGTCATTTTTAATTAATTTATTATTATTTTCTAAGTTAGTGACATACACAAGAAATGAATAAAAGAAATTTTTATATGTTTATTTATCTATTTTTATTTTTTGTTTAATTAAGTAAAGATAATTGCAAAATATAATCAGAAGGAAATTAATATTGTTAAATGCAACAATGAAAATAAAATGTAATAAAAAAAATGAACTCAAAAGATTAATTAATTTTAAAAAATCCATCTCGCTTGTTTGTCTGTGTGCAGGGTTTACGATCGGGATGGTGATGATGATGAAAGGGAATGGTGATCGCTAATAGCTATTATTACAATCTGATCTTATGGTCCTTATTGAATCTGAAGACATAATAAATGATCCAAATGGGATCATCATAAACGATCCATATCATGATATCGTCAACAAATCTGAAGGCCGAACTCATTTGACAATATCCTATAGGCCTAGAGACGAACGAATGAATCCGATTGATTGTTGATTATTTTGCTTGTGTCGGAATTAAAAGAAAGCATATTGAAAATGCAGACAGACATACTCGTAAAGACAGAAAAAAAAACGAATAAATATCAATAAAGATATAAGATGAAGATGAATGTTATTCAGCCAAGATAAGTCAAACGAGAAAAAAAGTATCAAGGAATACTCTCAGATCAGATGTGACCCATGGATTCTGTCAACAATTGCAAATCGCCCGCAAGTTATTTCGTCATGTTGTCTACAACGATACGCGCGAGACTATAATTCGGCAGTAGTAAAAATTGGATAAATCGTATTCGTAATGAAATCCATTTGTCTTATTAAACACACAAAATGCTTTTCTCTAGAGGTAAGTTAATTTGTGTTTATTTGTTTATTATTTAAATGTATGTACTCGTATGTCCTTTGATTGTTCCTATGTGACTAAGTGGTGTTATTTTTTTTTAATACACTTGTAAATTTCAAATGTGGGTTGGTTGATAGCCATGGGGAGGCATGACATTTCATATGAACTGAAAAGCGCAACGCCTTCATTTAAACACCTATCGAATTTTGATAACCTAGCCATGTTGAGCGTATTTCAAATCAGTTTGATCATTCGTAAAATAGCACTACTATATGTCTTGCATATTAGGTGCGTCTGATTTGTTTCGATCTGGGTCAAAGACCGGTCAGTCGCTTTGTATGGGAAAACAACTGACAACCAGAACAGAATAACATTCACGCATTACACTGTCATGGACAATGATGTTCCACGATAGTACCCGATGGGAAGCTGGTGCTAGAAACTTGTTCTGTAAACGACTTTGCAGGTTTAAATATTCGGAATTCGCTGCAGGCAATGCAGCATATTCCCTGTGAATAAAAAGTCAATTTTGCGTAATTAGATGGATTAACAAAAAAAGAATAATATTCTGCTGCCTAAATAAAATTTGTTAGATTGTATTTTCATTGCGGATATATCAGAAGTTTTCCCTTGACGTTGGAATTGAGGTTTCCAGGCTGACTAACCCAAGACACACGCGGAACCAATGTAATATTATATTTCCTCCAAGATTCCTCTCTCGCTTTTCTGTCCTGTTTTGTATCGCTTCATTGTTGCTTCTTCTGTAATGTAAGGTACTGTTCTTGTTACAGAGAAGCGCGACTACAGACTCCCTTCGAATCAATGGCGTCTTTGCTAAATGTATACTTTGGTATTCTTATCACTTTCTAATTAGAATGTTACACAATGTTGACGCTTATAATGCGAGGCGTTCGATTCACACATGATGCACATCCGGTTGAATCTTACGCACCTATTGTATTAAAAAATACTCTAAACTTTTTTCTAATACTTACATAATGCATAATAATCTCAAGTTTCAGTTAACAGCACTTGATTCATTGCATCTGTATATTCAATTTATGATACCATCAATTGCAGATGCAGAGTGTAGACCGTATCGCGATCATGTAGGTACTACCAATTTTGGAACTTCTCCACCTATAATACTGCCCGGCAGAACTGATAACACATGTTTCTATTGTTTAGACTGATTTCCAGGCAAATTAATTTCGGGATCCCACAGTGGAAGTAGTCTGCTGATGTGCTCTGAGCCGTCGTTGACATAAGGTTTTTTTGAGGAATAGAAAAAAAGTATAAACTCCACCAAAAAGAGAAGTCATAATTATAGAGAGTAGAAGTTTCCGCCAACATTCGCGTTTAATGTTCCATACATTCATATCCATGGAATTTGTCTTTTTTCTTGATTACTCTTAACACTGAGCGAGCTTTAGGCAGCTTTATTAATCCTAAACTACCCTCCTTTAAGCACTCTTCGATTTATTATTTGTCTTTGGTCCGTCTTGTACAAAAACATGACTTATTCCAGTGGCATAGATAGCTTTTAGCCGAGGGAGGGGTTATGTTATCGGCAGTGAAAAAAAAATCAATTTCTGCTCAGGGCTCGAATTTAACCTTTTATCTCTTCAGTGTAAATTCTCAATTCTCTGTGCATAGATCAGTCACAAACTGTCCCCCTGTCATGTTTCAATGTATCTTCGAGGTTCTCATGGAAAATGAGTAGCTGAGCTCAATCAGGAAAATCATCGGAATGTTTGTGATGATTTTTTTGATGATTGAAGTTTAAAAAACTTTTTTAAACTTTTTTGGTCATATTTTCATTTTCTACCGTAAGTTTTTACTGACGTAGGATAAAAAATAGGTTATTTTAAGAAAATCCTAATTTAGATTAAGGTAGCTTTAAGGTTAGGTCTACAAAAGTTTCGGTTTTTGTGTCTGGTGACTAACGTTCCCATGCGCTTATTCGATTGCCGATTCCAGTTTCATTTACTCGTTGAAATCACACCGACTAAATTTTCACTGACGTAAGACGGAAAGCCTTGATGTAACCTTCAAGTAGCTTAAGGTAGATTAGAGTAGCTTTTCGATGAGGGTTAAAAAGGATTTTGTGTTTTGTGACTAACGATACCACGCGCGGTTTCAACAACTAAATAAAATTTCACAGAACTCACTTTATGCGCCAAATATTTTCAGGCGATCATTTTTCGAGAACATGTTTTGCTTCTGCTGTAAATTATCACTGACTTTTGATTGAAAAAAAAAACCTTAAGGTATCCATGGAACATCGACGAATTGCTGTACAAAAGAACCACGCTACAAAGAAATTGTCATGAAATCAATTAGCTTTCATGACTCACACTGGATGACCGATGACTTTATTTCTAGTTAAGTCTTAGTTTTAAATGAGTTTGAGTTTAAAGTTCGCATTTAGGATGGTAATTAAAATATTAGCGATTATATAAGAACTCTTGAGGAGCATGAGGGTGATCCCTTTAATCCCAACCTTATCTACGCCACTGATTTATTTCAGCAGGACTAAACTGGTTTGAACACAACACGTTATGTACAAAGTTCCATTAGATAAGTCGACAAGACAAAAAGCCGTCATCAGCTGCTGCTTGGGGTCACCTATGGAAGCTGTATACCCAATTTGGTGTAGATTGAACCATGGAAGAGCGCGGACAAACAAATGTCAAAGATTTATTTCTTTTCTAGTCGCTATGGTTTTTTTTCCCGGAATCCAGGATTTGTCGTAATTGCTTTGTTTGCTTACGCACTTATTAGTTAATTATTTATATATTTTTTTACGTATCTTACGTCGAAATTTTTCAACAAAGACGAATATTTGGAACTTTTTTGTGCTATGTACGAATTCGGCTGGACTTCAATTCAAGTAAATTTTTCAACTTAAATTAAATCGACTTTTCGATTTTATGTGAAAATGTAAATCACCGGACTTTTTCTCTTTCCTTTCTTTTACGCAAAAAACGGCGGAAGATACGGATGTATTTTAAATATTTAATTTATAGACAGAACGAGTACGAATTGTTAGTCATCAACTAGGTTTTAAATTATGATAAGGGATTGTCTTGGTCTCGCTGTCATTTGGGGTTTCGTTCGAAAGTTAAGACTTATGTTTCTCTACTTTATGCATACCTCGAAATATAATGAGCTTTCGATAACACATGCACCTCATTTTCATCTGTCGATGCGGCTTGCATGACTCAAGAATAAAAGCTCGCTTTCTCTGGTTCCTGTTAACCTCTTGTGGGGCATAGGGCATTAACCACGCCTACTTTCCACCTCGTCCTGTTCATTGTCATCGCTTTAATCTCACTTCACGACTTGCCTATTGAGGCACCCTCTCTCTTAACTGAGCTTCTCCAGGTGTTATTAAGTCGTCCAACAACTCTCTCTACTATATACATACATTCAATTTCCTGCAAGGTCAGTGAAAAGGATTTTCAGTCAAGAGTTTACGATACTGAGGCCTTATCGAAGACATTTTGTTGATGATTTTAAACATATGTATACTCGCTTGTTTTCAAATAATAATGAAGTTTCTATAGTAGTTAATTGGTTACCAAATCGAAAAAAAGATAATCATAATACATATATAGTTTTAGCTTAAAATTTCACGGGGAATGGCGTGTTGAAGATCATTTCGCTGCAAACAAAAAAGTTGTTCTCACTCAAATTTGCTTTCGAACCGGTCGTTTCTATGGCTGCTAACATTAATTTATAGTAAGTTTAAAGAATTTTTAATCTTTTTTGTACAGAGCAGAGTAGCGCAGGATAAGCGAAAGTAAAAACGATTAAGAGCAGATTAGAACACGAAAACGGGGCTTGTCTTTGCTGGGAGCTGTGAGTGTGTCTTGGTTCAGTTAGCATCCAAACGTGAACTCAAATTGCAATAGGAAACTTAAATCCTTAATTCAGATACAATCGGACAAATTTCCTTTAGGCAGCAAATTTGTATGGTCACTATTCCATATAATTACATAAAACGAACATTTTACTGACAGGAAATGCATTTTATGTGCTTTGCAAACTGTAAACTGCCCGAAAACTTCGACTCCTGCGCCGCATGCATTTCAAAACGCAGACTACTCAGCCGATCTATCCATAGCAGCTCAAATCAAATTGTTAGTGTAATTGTGTGGTCTTAACATGCTCTGCTCTGCATAGCTGTTAAAAAAACTCACCTATCGTGTATGAAGGTGAACTAACATACTACTTGATCTTGTCAGTAATCTAGTCTATTTGTAGTCCTATTTCCGGTTTATACATTCATATTTGTTTTCCCAGATGAAAACAGTCAGGGAGGAATGATATTAGCTTTTTTGTCAATTTAACTGCTAATAGTAGTATCTTTCTAGTATTAGTCCTAGGGAGATATAATTGCTGTGTTTTATTTAAAATTCCAGATCAGAGCAGAACAACTATTGCATTAGACAAATAACATTATTCTGGATAACTCTCTATAACTCTCGATGAGCATTTGGTGCATGATTTTTGTTCTGATAGCGAATTCGTAACGTTGAAATATTCGAATTCGCTGCGGGCAATGCAGTTCTCTTAGACAGTTTGAGAACCACATGGAATTCATTTCGTGACAATAAACCGTTGATTTTGTGTAATTATATGCAATAGTAAACATACAAAATGATTTTGCTGCCTAACGGAAATTAGTCAGATTGTATCTATATTAAGGATTTAAGTTTTCTCTTCAAACTTGAATTGACGTTTGAATGCTACCAAAGCCAAGACACATTTCAAGCAAAGACACACTCCATATTCCTCCTCATTACTATAAATATGTTCCATATCGTTTTTTTTTCGAACTAGTTGTTCTACTCTGATCTGGACTGTTGAATAGAACACGGCAATTATTTCAGAAAATAATGATTATACCGCGTTTTCCGGCTGTATTCATCAGAATTACTGGTTTGTCTTTAGAAGTTTTCTGTCAGCGAAACTTACATTTTAGCTTAATACGAGCTTTAAGGAATTGATCTGAAGCAAATTAAGGTGTAGTTCTCATTCTTCTTCACGTAATTTTTTTTATGCTGATTAGGAGTCTGAGGTCTGCTGTCAAAATTTTGTTGTGGAATTTGAATCATACCCAAGAAAGGCCACAAAGAGAAAAACAACTTTTATATTTTTTTTGTTAATATTTTGAAATATAAAAAGAGGAAAGTACATATTAGTTTCTCAGGTTATACTTCGGCTGGAATATTATTTATACAGATGCAAAATATGCATTACCCTGTGGTTATAGAAAGTTTTGTTCCACTTCAAAAGTACAGAAATAAAAAAAAACATTACATGAATAGCGGCATCTTCTATTTTCGATCCGGGCATTTTATTTGTTTCTGTGTTTCATAGGGTTGCATTTTTTAAATATGGCATTTAATTTATTCAAAATTATTTCACAAGTATCTCTTCTTTTATTTAATCAATAAGTTTGTACTATTAAATTGGTTTTATTCCTTAGTAAAACCGTTCGGTATTTATGTAGTTACTTTTTTCTTTTTTAATTTTGTTATCAACTCGCTGATCCCTGAATTCGCATCAACAAAGAAAATCATTCTTGTAATTTCTTTTGTTGCACATTATTCCTGTTTCTTTAATTTTAATTCTAAAACCAAAAAAAAATCGATTTGATTAAAAGCACAACAATTTTATTGTTTATATATTGTTATTCTTGCAGCTAAAGAATTGTGCAATGGTCGTACTCCACTATTACAGGAGCCAATTTACGGCGGTCGTCCGCAGCCATATAGTGAGTACAAAAGTAGGATATTTTTTCTTTTCTATACCATAATTATCTTACATTCCTAAAGAAAGCAAAAATACATATAAAAATATACAGTAGGTGACCAAATTATTAGGGACACTCCTGATTTTCTATAAATTCCAACTTTAAATGAATGAAACGACCAACTAATTTCGCCGTTGTAGTTATTTTTATACATTCGAGTCTTTTATTCAGAATATGAATACAGTTAAATTACTTAGTCATGTTCATCATTTGTTTATTGTTTTTTTCTCGTAGAAAATAATGATTTCAGTACAGCAATTGCTTAATATTTTGTAATGTGAATGCAGACTAATATGCCGGAGATTGTAATCGTAGTGTTACACTTCTATAATGGTTTTTATCATATCCTGCTTGGGGGTTGTGATTTTTTTAATGTTTCGCTTCCCGAGGTTCCAAAAGTTTTCAGGTGAATTCCGTAGGAGTTAGTTTATCGGCCAAGGAAAAACTCTTGCCTTTTATCAGCCTGTAATGTAGGAGCACTTCTGACTTTGTTGAACGATGTCGAGTCTTGCGTGCATACTCCTCCTCAACAGGAAAACATTCTTGAAGTCCAGCAGTCAAATTTAAAATAATTATTTAAAAATTGCCTCACTTTGTACTCTGGTATTAACTCTATTCATGAGATAGTCTGGGTAGAACCGGTCTCCTGGGCGTCGCGTCGTCAACCGGATATGCTTTAGTTCAACGGAATTTTGAAAAGCTCAGTCGCTCTATACTCCATAGTTACAAAAATAATCATTCAGAGGTTTGAAAATGTTATAGAAGTTAAATTTACTCGCATCCAACCCCACAGCTGTCATATTGCGGTGTTTTCTGGCCAATCGGGGTCGCTTTATCTTAATAGCTTCAGTCAGTCGTGGTTTTTGACTGGACTGTTTTCTCTAGCTAATCGTATTGGGACTCTTATTTTCGAGGCCTCAAACTATTCATCGCTTATAAACGTAGATGCTACCCTCCTTTCAGAATTTACAGAAGAAAAGCATAATTAGTGCCAATTTGCTAACGAAATTCAATTGAACTGCAAAATGGGAGAGATTTTGGACTGACCCTAATAATTTAGGCACCTACTGTATATGTAAATAAGAGCAATGAAAGTATTCAAAGAGATAAATTCACCTACCCTGAATGCATTCAGCATATCCTATGTAAGGATGATGTGTGTATTGCGTTGTGTGGAAAAAAGATAAATAAGTAATCACCAGAAGAATAACAATCCATTGTGGAGTATACATAAAGTACAATTTAAGAGTCCTTAGCCTAACGAAGTGTCTGTGTCAGTTTTGTTTTTCTCTTTTTGTCTTGTAAAAAAATCGATTAGGATATGTGGACTTTATTTACATACATATATTACATACCTATTTTATCTAGATATGAGTGTTTCTTCATTATTTTTAGATACCTTTGAGAATGGCCTTATTTTTATTTTATTTTATTTATTTTTTGTTTTTATTTTTGGCACTTTAAAGTTTTGCTAGCATGTTTTACCGTTTGATTATCATGCTATTTACCAATTTGTGTGTTTGTTCGTGTGTCCGTTTACTACCTGTGGTCCGATAATAAATCAAATTTGGTATGTAGGTTTCTAGGTGACCCTAGGGATAGTCCGGTGACGGCTTTTTGCATCATCGAGCTATCTAACGGAACTTTGCGTTGTGTTCAAATTAGAGAGTTTTTCGTCTGTCTTTTCTAAGAAAATTCATTCCTCGGGGCATTTCCCGTGGACTGATCCGTGCGGTTCTAAGCTTGACCCGGTGACGGCTTTTTGCATTAGGTCCAGTTTGGTGTTGTTGCAGGTGCGTGTCAGGATAACAGGACCGTACGTAAGCACAACCGGGTTACAGCTTTTACATGTCAATTATATATTTGGATGGGATGAGTCAAAAGTATCGATGATCATCGCAACTTTTTGTGACATTATTATTAACGTAACGTGACATGACCGAAAAAAAATATAATACGGATATTATTATACCCCTATAGAATAGCCACTTCTTAGGTTAATATACTATAGGAAATATGCAAACGAAACTTTGCCCTATTCAATATAAAGATTTAATAACACATCTTCTGAATTTAAACAACTTTTCGCAGTTAATAGTAGATGAAAGAGAAACCAAAACCACCAATTTGGTTTTAAAACTCTTATGCTCTATGGAGCATGGATATAGACTAATTTATACATACTCGTACATACATATCCCATCTACTGAATTTAAATCTTTCACTAATTCATTAACATACTAATACATAACATAAAAGTTATCCATGCGAAAACAATTCATACTATCAAGCAATCTTTATTTCAATTCAAACTCACAAGCATTGTGCCACTTTCGATCAATGAGACAACTAAGAATGTAAACTTTCCAATTAATATAGCGCCCACATAATTACAGTAAACCGTTTTAATAGTAATTATGTGATTTGGCAATTAGTCAATAATAACTATTAGTTCTTTGACTTTTTTTTTAAATACTCTTCCAAATGCTTTACCTAGATTCTTTGCTTTATCTAGAAATTGGTTGGCATGTGGATAAGAAATAAAAATCAAAAGAAAAATAAAGTAGTGTGCACCACATGAACTTTTTTATCATATAAAGTGCGCCACTATTCTCGATGGTTTTTTGTTTGTTAGTTACCTTTTGTTTAGCTGGTGTACATATACATACTATAGTTCAGATGCTCACACTGTGTACTAATATGATTATGACTCTAAACTTTGGTTGGCATACGAACACTGTGAAAAGTGGTGACAGTGTTCAGGTGTAATTGAAGAGATTGGATTTGCTCATAAATGTGTGATTGTTAATTGATGGTCGCATCGGTGAACATAGACCTTCTTCGATTTAGGAACTTTAAATTAGTTATCATGATACAATTATCCTCAGACTGGAGTGATTCCTGGACGACCACATGTAAGGATACTATCAAACTTCTGCTTGTCTCGCATTTCTCAGGCAGGCAGACGGAAATAGTGCCAAACTCTTTTGCGGGCGTGGGACTGGTTGCGACTTTGAATCTATTCTCTCTGAAGAAACAATTTGGTGGGCTATATCAAGCTTCGATTCGTTGAGCTGAACCTGACGGTATCATTCTGGCAGATTTGCAGCACATGTTGGATATTGCTTATCAATGGTTAGAGACCATCCGAAGTTTTTATCCCTAAGATGGGGAAAAGCTTAGACGCGCGTCCGAATGACTTAAGACCAATTAGCCTATCTACAACTCTGCTAAAGGTTTTGGAGCGCTTGATTGATGTACACCTGCGTGCTACTATTGCAACACGCCGTCTATCTACAGCACAGCATGCCTACTGAAAGGGAAGGTCGGTGAACACGGTCTTAAGTCATAGGAACGACCGTTCCTAAAACAAGTTTTTGTTAGAAAAACTTTTTTCTTTCAGAAGATATCTTTACCAAATTTAATATTATCATATTTACCGCCAACCACATTCCAAAATCTGGTTGAAACCCGCCCACTAATTCATATAACTCTCATTGGAATAGTGAAATCGGAACAAGTTTTACTACTAATTTCAAAGTGGCACTCTAAATCAAAGTGAAGGCTAGCTTATTTTAAATTAAAGACGTCAAGTGTCGAATTGTTTCCAAAAGCCTATTGCCTTCAGTAGGACTCGAACCAGGGCCTCAGTGCACAGAAGAATAATGCCCTGACCGTTGGGCCCTCCTTACTACAGAAATCTTTAGTTGAAAAAAATTCAGATTTTTATCAGCACCTTCAAGGCCGGTACTCAGATCACGTGGAATGAAAAGAGCCGTGAAATCCCATACAAAATCGGAAAATTTTTCGCAGATGAAAACAGACGTGAAATTCACGAGGATGAAATTTTTTCTCGTACAAAATGTACGGCAAAAATTTTCACTAACAGCTCAGCTGTCTCTGTCGGTGTCATTCAGGTTGTGTTTTTCCGGTGTTGTTTATGGTTGGGCGATAGATGAGTAAATAAATTCACGCGATCTGAATACCAGCCTTTACGGAGAAAAAAACAACAGCCATTTTCCAAGTCGTTCTAAATTCCTAATAAAGTGGTATTTTTATTTTTAATTATTACCACTTCATACAGGTATGTACATGTTTAAAGTGCGACTATGCTTTTCATGAAATGAAAATACGCACACATAATCCTGAATAGATACTGAGTATGTATCACCGGCATTGAATATGACACTAAAAGGACTTGATTATAAGCAAACCAAGCTGTCGGTTGGTGTGGCCAACCCACTTTGAACCACAAATGATAAACACATACATAATCGTTAGCCGCCAATACTAAATAATCACCACACAACCTAATTCTGACCAAATAGGCAACAGATGAGAAATCAGTTTCATTGCTCCAAAAATCATTTTATCTGTTCAGCTGTCAATAGGTTTCAGACTTGCTCAGAATAGAAAGTAGCACTGCAAAATACATTTTAATGAATTCTCCTTCGTTTGACTGAAGGACTACGTTTGCATGTGTTTGGGTATTCCTATCGCAGGATACCCACACAAGTATCTTTCGTGCCAATATCACATTTTTTCGTTTTCCTGTAGAGTTGATTAAGTTCGATTTCAATTCGCAGCGTTTGGAGTGGGGGAGTCGAGTAATCTAATCAAAGTTCGCTATCATTTCAGCCGAATAATTAGGCCAGGTTCGGGTGTGTTCATTTAATATGCATGAGCATGATACATCATGACTATAGGAGCAGCAGAAAAAGGATCGGTCGAGTGTCTAGGTGGAAATCGGACATGGTTTTTTTTTGTATTGAAAGAGAACAGAATTATAAAACACTTGATAAGTTTGGCAAAGAATTGTTTAGAATCAACCATTAAGATCTCGGCGATTCACTCGTGAATATATTAATAATTTTCGATTGGATTTGCTCTTTAAACTGCCATCGCCTAAACTAAGGGCTGGTTTCTTGTGCTATGTTGAAAAGCAATGGGTACATTTTTAATTTGGGGAAAAACATGAAATCTTCATCCCAGGAGGGGTTAGTTGTTTTTCTATTCTCTTCTTGTAACATATGGTCCTTTTTTTCCACCCCAACCTCCTACTTGGAGATCCTGGATTTTAATATCATGACGCGTTTACTTGTTTTATAATGAAGAGTTTTTACTGGATCCTGCATGTGTTTTAAAAGTTTCTCGTTCTTCTTCGCAAAATAAAACACTAGCGGCAGAGCTCCAGAATACATTAAATATTCTATTCGTCCTTGTTGAATTTTCCTTTCCTCCTCGTATGCTTGTAGTAATTGAATAAGTAGGAGTTTTGTTTTACACTAATATCGCCCTCGATTATTATTTCCGACTGCTGACGACCACTGACGGACCGGTCAATACATACTAATGGAGGAAAAGTTATTACATCGATATGCCTATGAATTTATATTTGAATTAAAACAGGATTCAAACATGAAAGGCTGGCTAGTTGCACATTAATATTTAATTACGAATTTGCCACTTCCATATTTCATCGAACATCGGGGCGAAACCCTCTAACATAATTTCCATGTTAACGAACACGGATTGTGCTCGACCTTCATCCTAGCCACATTTCCATCGGTCCGAGTCTAACTTGGTAACAATTATGCTGGTTCGTAGACCTCCCCGTTTTCAATCCTGCTATCCTGACAGAACGGTCGGAATTGTTTGGAACCTTGCCAAATGGTGGTTAGTATTCGTACTTTGCAAATGAAAGGTTTTTTTTTTATATTGTGCGACAGGTTAAGTTAATTACAATTGCTAAATACAATTTATAGTCACTTGCTCACTGAAAGTTTGTTAGTGGAAATTGAGAAAAATTACATTAGCGTGATGGAAGTATTTATGACTATTATCAGGCGAACTGTTGACACACGAGGAATCGTTAATTTTATTAGTTCGGGGATTTTTTTTTGTCGTTTGCCTCTTTTTTTGTGGAGTTCTAAAATATGATGGATAGGTGAACAAAGTACAACGTGGCCAATTGAGACAAGTTCGATATGTATTTTAGTTAATTGAAGCCACGCAGTCCAGTAATTATACTAATAGGCACTATTTTATTAAATTCATTTAATCAACATTTTGTTGCGAACGTGTCGAAAGTCACGTAATGAGACGACGAGGGTGTTGTGATTAATTGCAAGGTTTTTTCATACGCTGCAATCCACTGAGCTACTTAAGATTATGCGGGCTGCACTCACTTTTGTAATGTTCTGTGCATGGGGTCATTTGTGATATTGACCAGTTATTCGAAAAGCGAATTTTGTTTTTTTGTGTATATCTCTACCCATGTCACTTCGCATAAAAATTACTGTAGGGACAAAATAAAGTAGTCAAAATTTTCTACGAAAAAAGGTCCTGTTTATTGCTGTAATATATACTTTATAAAATACAAGGCGTACAAACATTGTCGCGTATAAAAAATGTGTAGAATCTAGAAAAATTTAAAGAAACGAAAAAGTGGGTTGAACATTTTTATGTACGAGTATATTTTTGTGGTCTTTAATTTTGTATCAGAAAGTTTTTGGTGGGATTAATAGTTAGGGAGATTAAAGTAAAATCTCAAGAAAGTCTTCATTCAAGAAAGCGATGTGTCATATAAACTGGCTATTTGTCTACGTCGCTAGTGACCAGTTGATAATATTGTATACACAGAGAGCCAAAATGCCCACCGCGTTATCTTTTGTAGCTGAGTCATGACATGACTCAAGTCACAAAGCAACTTGTAAAATAATGATAGTTGTTTGTATCTCTTGTACCGTACTTG
This sequence comes from Chloromyia formosa, assembly GCA_964017055.1. Lineage (NCBI taxonomy): Eukaryota > Metazoa > Arthropoda > Insecta > Diptera > Stratiomyidae > Chloromyia > Chloromyia formosa. The sequence continues at coordinate 31,446,248 of OZ024815.1, read as the reverse complement.
AGCAAAAAGGGTCTCCGATCCATACGGAATTATACGGAATTTTCAACATTTCGTCTCTGCTCTTATTCTCAATATATTTTACGAATTTACAGGGACAACGGAACTGGTAGCCCCGCTCTGAACATCTTGGCCGAGAAAGAATCTGAATGTATTTTTTTCGTTTTAATGATTTTTCCATAAGGCCGCGTTTAGCCAATCTACTTCCATTTATATCAATTTACATTGAATTTAAATGCAATCTCGACGCTTAACAAACCGCGGCGGCTGCCGCCCTTACAACTTTCAATGTTCAGCCCGCAATTCGCCCCAAACGGCGAATTATTTGTATGGCGGCTGTTTGAGTTCGCTCGTCACTAATCCAGGGCGTTCGATTTATTCTAGATCTTTGTACCATTGTCTCGAACGCGGCTTATATTCGAAAACGTTAGCTATTTCTAACAGAAGCCTTTAGCTTAAAATAAATCCGGCAAAAATGCAATTTATCTGCTAAAATAAATAAATGAAAGGAATTTCTTAAATATTGTTTTTGACCCCTAAAATGCCAAATCATGATTGGAATTTTCACCTACCAGCAAATCGAGAAAAATTCCTCTCTCAAGTTGCAATTCACACTCATTTCCCAACTGATGGGCTACGGAGAAAAAATCGTATTATTCCAAAAATAAACCATTCAAATCGGTTCGGCTAAAAAATAAATCGTTTACATAAACATTTAAGAAAATATTTCTTGAATTGTACGAGTAAACACATTTTCTTTTTTGATAGTACATACAACAAAAAAAAGAAAGAAAAAAAACGACGCCACGAAAATTAGGCTTTTCCTTTCACTTTGTCTTTCTCCGCTTTTCCACGGACAATTTGGTTAGGCGCTCTTTCTAAGCTAACATCTCTTTTAGGCCCCGGTGGCGATATAATTTCTAACGTGAAAGAACACACATTTTAAAATGCTTCAAGCAGTCAACAAATAAACAATATTGATGATAAATGTGTGATCCATAGGCCCTGCTGTTCACATCGTACTATGTGCAGGATATCATAAAATCTCGCCTGATTTCCACCAATTTAATATAAGTTCATTGTGGCTGTAAAATAGATCACATACTCATTAAAATATGCCGCCGAAGAAATGGAAAAGATGCGTGTCTATTAAAATGTTGTTTCGTGCGAATAGGTTCTCATGTACGATCTGCTCTACGATAGATGCACATACATTTCGCACATCGTGCAGCCTATTCTAACCCGGAATACTTGCGACGCAACGTGATCGCATCATTTCCACAGATCAAACTTATTCCGCCAGCTAATCAAACAAACTCAGAAATCGCTTCTTATAAATTTCTCGAGTAATTGTGCAAGCGCACCCGCAATCCAGATACATATGCGGGCGGCACTCTTCTTCATACACCCTCATCAGCGTCCACGCGCTCGTAAGAAATATGTACAACAGTTCGCTGACGGGAGATCACGTCAGGTTCAGGATCCGAAGCGCAGGTTTGTTACTTGTGAATTAAATTGGCGTCACGGAATTCGCCGGCATCATCGATTACGCAATTGACAGATGCAAATAAATATTGCTACTTGCCAAAATAGAAATGACAGGATCTGTTTCAGTCCCGAGCTGGTGGCTCACGCATAAAGGGTTTTAAAAAGATAGACTTTATCAATCATATCCTGCGACAGTAACGACTCCTAGTCAATATACGTGCGAATAAATACTATTAATACTATAGATATGTAACAATTTCAACTTCCATAATTTGTTTCAACAGCGTATTTCTATTTACATACAGAGAAAGTGCTCAAAACAAACTATAAGCAGGCTGTTGATCTGCGTTAGTATATTAGTATATTTCAGATCCGATCATAAATCAGATGAAGCATTTAAAGAGAGGAATTAAATTAAGACATTTTGTTTACTAATAATTAACACTAATTGCAATGCAACGTGTATTAATAGACAGCACTGAGCGATTTGACTTTCATGAGCTGTAAAATGTATGATCGTGACGATGATTATTGCTTGGTTTCGTGTATGTGTATGGATCATTCCAATGAGAAATTATGCTGAAGATAATAGTTTACGCAATGAGTTGGAGTTTTTCGAGTTTTGTCTAGGTAGATATACAAATTTCGTTTTAAGAAATAAGATGAAAATGGGTTTGCACCGAGTGATCATCAAATTCAGTTAGATAGACCCTCATCCTTGTTTTCGGTCCGGTGCTGTCTCAGACTTTACGGTTGAGCAGCACCACAACGTCTCTTCTCCCGATCTAGTCGATAATGTATGTTGATCTGATTTTCTTAATTAATAATTCCTAATGCAGTTTCATGCAAAAATTACTATGTAATAATTTTATTTTTCTTAAATCATCGATCTTGCATTTCTAAAAACACATCAGCCCAAAAATACTTGGTAGAAAACACTGAAATTTATTCTTAAAAAAAATTATTTCTCACATAACTATAAAATTAGGCAAAATATAATTTAACGCGAACAACATCCTACATTGTATGTACCTTACAAATAGCCTCAGTTAACTTCTTCATAGTATTGAGAATTTCATAAATCTCAATTTTTAACCAAGTTTGGAAATCCAAAGCAAAAACATTTTCATATGCCTGAAATTTCTGCAAACTAGAATCCAAAGTATCCTTACAAACTACGGGAAGCTAAACGCAACTCATGAGAAGCTTTTGTGAGCGGATAGAAGGGTTCTGCGAGACCACTCGATTTCGTAAAATCCTGGCGTCAAATCTATCTGCGTTAAGCTTCCTACAAAAGCAAGACGGGTCCTGGACGTCTTCGAGCAAAGAAACTATCGAGTGTCTGCTGGAAACATACTTTCCCGGAAGCTCGATTACTGCGTCATCTGAGGAGCCCTATACCAGTTGCTTAACGCCATGTGACGCCATACGACTTCTGTAGGAGCTGTGGAGATGTGGATGAGGAAGAGAGCGTTCTGCACCTTCTCTGCCATTGTCCGGCCTTAGCTGGCAGGAGAACTAAATTTCTGGGCTATCGGGTCTTCTATGATCTGGATGACCGTAGGAATATGACCGCCAGTAGGCTGAATCGTTATATCGCCAGTAGAAGCTGCTTTGATACGTAGGTTTGAATGGAGGTGACTTTTTGGTGGTACCACAACGGACTCAATAGTGGTGTAAGTGTGCCGTGGTACATCGTGGCATCTAACCTAATCTTTCCCCCACATACATGCCACATACTTGATATCTCCCTCGTTCTTTGCTTGAGGAAAATCGTGAACTTGTGGCAGTTTTGTTTTCACATTACAATCACACAGTAAGGCTGGTAATATTTGCCTTGAAAATTTTTAACCTCCTCCTCAAAACCATAGAAGACAGAATAGAATCTTTTTTTTCTTCAATTGACGTCAAGCTCCGCTATCATTTCTTTAAAGCTGACGTTATATACTGCAGCCAAAAATCGCCCCACGGTTCGTAATATGTAGTTGTAATAAATACGGGTATATTATGTAGTACAGACCCCCTTGAGTCTTAACACACTGTTGTTGCGAAATTCTTTTGTAGGCGATGCAAGTCATATCAATCGATAGCTTGTGATTTCGTTAATGTTTAACATCATTTCACATACCAATTTGTTTAAGCTCAACTTTGACACGCTCGGTAGCCGTGAAGTCTCGGTCATCACTCACGATGCTTTATCTAGAGACCATGGGCTCGATCTATCGATCGTCAATAAAAACTGCCTGTGGGTATTATTAAAACTCCCGCAGTGCTTTAAGCTCGTCAGTAAAAGACGGCTCGGATAACAACTGCACCATCCAAAATCTATATACTATGGAAACGTCGACAAGGCATAGTCATGCAAGAGATGTTGACGCGCCCATACCCCTGGAGGGATCAAGGCAACTAACGCGCGAGATCCACAATTAACAAAAACAAAATGAAACAAGAAAAAGTAAAAATTGGGCTTGATCAACTTTTACTGATTATTTCTCGGACCTTTCTTACTTACTAGTTGAAAAAACAAAATTTCGAAAACACCCTATAAAATACCCTAAAAAACTGCGTGAGAAAAGTAATGATCATTACGCAGTTAACATTGCAAGAATCAATCAATCAGCTGATATCACAATTTAAATTTATTTCAGCCTTGCATCAATAGTAGTCTTTGCTACAATTGTTGCAATTGACCATACATTGGATAGATACATTTAATAGGGGCCTGGAATAATTTTAAATTTGTCAAATGGCCAAGATTCCATCCATAATTTATAGCAAATTTTCTACGCTAAAGATATAAATTTTTATACCCTAGACTTTTAGTATAGGGTATATTGATTTTGTCACAACGGAAATATGTAACACCTTAAAGGAGGCTCCGGAGGTATAGCAATGTATATATATAAATGATCAGGGTCACCTCCTGATTCGATTTAGCCATGTCTGTCTGTCTGTCTATCCGTCTGTCTGTCCGTTCGCACGATAACTTTCGACAGAATGAAGCTAGGCCCTTGAAATTTTGGTCAAATGTTGGAAGTATAATCTAGTTGGTTGGTATTGAAAATGGGCATGATCAGGCCAAGAGAACGCCCTCCTCCCCTACATATGTAAAATAATTAAATATATTTATAACTCCCGATTAAATAAACTTGAAAAGCTCTAGCTCTGGTAAATTGCTCGTGGGGATTATCTGATACCCCCCTGGAAAAATAAAATCGATCAGTTGAAAACTAACGGAAATTTTCTTACAAAGAGCCCCGTACTACCCTACTTTTCAGGTTTTTTTGTCTATAACTCTTGAACCAATTGACGTAGACATCTGATTTTTGGCATGTAACTCTGAGGTGAGAAGCTGCTCGAGTTTTAGTAAGTTGGGCATAATCAGATCAAAGGAACGCCTACCTCCCCTACAACTTTCAAAAACTTAAATATTCCTTCAATTACAATAACTTTCGATAGAATGACACTAGCGAGTTGAAAATTTGGTAGAGTGTTGGTAATAAGATCTAGTTAGTCGTTGTTGAAAATGGGTAAGATCCGACCCAAGGAACCACTACCTCCCCTACAAATGGGACTTCAAATAAGCAATAAAGTTTGATTGAATGAAGCCAGCGATTTGAAATTTTGGTCAAATGTTTGAAGTGAGATTGAGTTAGTTGGCATTAAAGATGGGTTATATCCGACCTAAGGAGCCCCTACCTCTCCTAGAAATGAAACTTAAAATAAGCGATAACTTACGACAAAATAAAGCTAGCGTCTTAAAATTTTGGCCAAATATTTGCAGCAGGATCCAGTTGGCTAATATTGAAAATACGTAAAATCCGACTAATGAAACCCCTACTTCCCCTACAAATGGAACTTCAAATAAGCGATATCTTTCGATAGAGTGAAGCTAGAGACTTGAAATTTTTTTTAAATCTTTGTAGGGTGATCTAGTTGGTGATGGGTGATAATGATGGGCAAGACCCGACCCAAGGAGCCTCTACCTCCCCTACAGGTGAGACTATAATAAATAATGAAATAAGCAATAACTTTCGATAGAATGAAGCTAGCGACTTGAAAAATTCGACAAAAATTTGTAGAATGGGTTAGTTAATTGATTTTGAGAATGGTCAAGATTCTCCTGAATGAGTGCCAACCTCTCCTATAAACTGGCCGTATAAGAAACTCACTTTTAATGCACATGGTCGTTGCCAATTGGTACTTTCGGTATCACCACTAGATCTGTACAAGTCTAGGGAATTTTTTACCTGGTTATTTCTTAAATTTACGAAAAACAATAAGTGAAATTTGGTTAGGACCAATTTTTGATTGTAGATCTGGCGGTCAGAGTTAAACTTGAACAAATAACAGATATGTATATAATTTTCGGAACCATAAGTTACAGATTGGCATGATTCTCATCGAATGAAAACGATTTTCTCAAAAAAAATTTAAACGGTTTTTTTATCAACTGTCGAGATCAGAGCAGAACAAAAATTGCACATATTACACTAACAAAATTTGTTGTATACAGAGCAGGTTGCTAGTGTAAAGCGTGCGATTGTTGTTCTGCTCTTGATCTGGGCTGGAAAAAACCTGCCTGCTATATTCATACATTTGTATGTTTAAAATCATGCAATCATGATATTAATTAGCGTTTCATTGGATTACTATACATTTAAAAGCTCGTAGAACGATTGTTATAATTTTAAAGAAGCAAGTGATATGAAACGACCCAACTTTGAAAACGGAACTTTCTCACAAATCGCATTAAAATTATCATCAGTAATAAATTATGATCATCTATCAAAGGAAATTGTTTTTGGATGCACAAGCACTAGCATTGTTTTGATTTCTTCGATTGAAAGTCAAACAAGCGAATAGGCGAGAACGCAATCTAATTATTCATCTTTTTGACACAAGTTCTATTTAACATAATTATTCTTCGTAGCCTTTTGATAATAATAAAGATAAATGGTTGTTTGTCTGATGAAAACACTGGCGTTTATTGGATTAATATTAGGCGCGTTCTTTTGTACTCGAGTCAGGGCTAATTCGGGTCAAGAATAAGCGCCATACTAAAGAACGTTCCGGGTAAACAACTCGGTTAAGTGTCAAAGTGCAATGGAACTTCTTTTTGTATTTTTATTTTTTTTATTTTGATGGACTGCGAATTTGAAAATTTGTTGATTTTTCCTATTAGCCTAAGGTAAGTTTAATTTGAAAATCGTTAATTTACTTTGACTGAATATTAATCCGTTTTAATTTTATCTAAGAAAGTATTATTTTAATTTGAAAATATTAATATATTGTTTACGTGATTGTGCAAGACTACTACCATAAGATGAGGTAGTAGTCTTGCACAATCACCATGTACGCTGTTACATAAAGTCACTTTGAATATAAATTCATGTGTATCTATAATAAAATCTCATACTCTCCCTCGTTACTATGTGCTCCCATAATCACATACGCAATAAAATTATAACATTCGTCCACCCAGAACGGACAATGTAAGGAGCGTATCCTTTGGAACTCTTTAGGATTAAACTAAGTATGTATACATAAGTATTCAGCAGTTAAACTCAAATTCATTTTGACTCTCTTCATGATGGTTCATTCCTTCATGCTGATTTCGTAATGAAACGAAGTACGTCTTTGTCTTTAGGAATTAGATATTTTTTTCATTTTAATTAGAGCATTAAATGCTAAAGGCCAATTTAGGACGTGAGTACTGCCAGATATTTTGAATCTTTTTTTTTTATACGACTACTATGAAGTGTTCTCGTGGATGCCATGAGAACATTTACACTCGGAATAGAATGGGGTCGAAATGGAAAAGGTGAGAATGGCAATTATTCAGGAGGGATTTCCTTGAAAAAAGTTGCATTTGTTAAATAGATGGAGATAAGTTAACTTTCCTTGATTTTTAATTAAAATCGAAGGAGATAAATTGCTGCTGTATGGTAATTGCTTTGATGAGAATAATAAACAAAGTGACTTAGTTGGGAACATGAATATTATGTGCATTTGAATTTGTCTGGATTTTTTAAACTAAGATTCAAAAATCATATATGGTTCAATAAGAATTATATGAGATTTTACTATAGCTTTGGAAGCTTCTAATTTTTTGATGGTGCGTTCGATTCACTTGGATTTGGATTAATTTCGATAAGAAAAAAAGAAGTTCGAAGCAACCGATTTTTTATCGAGGCAGATTATGATCTGATATAGAATTCCTTCGGATCAAATGGGGTTGTGTCTTTGCTAGATGCATAGTTTCTCGTCAAGCTTCAGTCGACTTAGCTGTGAATTGCATTTATTTTACTATTTGCCTTAACTTCTTGTGCGGAATAGCGTGTCAACGCCTGAAGGAGGAGTTCGTATGCGACGGCTAGAGACGTACGTTTTCAGACGTACGACTAGACGTGCGGCTTTCAATCAGAGATTTGGAGCGGAGCGATTTTTTTTTTTTCAATGAGGTGCGGAGTGGAGCCACTTTCTTATTTGGTAGTTTTCATGTAAAGAAATTTTTTGAGATGATTAAATTTGTATAACTTTCAAACCATGGTTCCAGTTTTTACGGTTTTTATGTTTGTTTTTTGTTTGGTGAATTATCAACTGTAGATTTTTGTTATGTTAGGTTCTTACTGGCTGCAAAACTACTTCATTTGTCCAAATAACTTAATTAGTAAATCTGTCAGATCAAGTGGTTTGACCGCAAGTGTGAACTTAATGTTAGATGAACACTTGGATAATTTAATCTTAGCCGACTTACCTAATATGTTTGAAAATTATGTTTAATGTTGAGGCTCTCTTTTACTCGGAAAGCGGAACTAGAACTAGTAACAAGATTCATAGAATCATGACAAGCCGTAAAAAATCGAAACTTGGAAACCAATCTTTACCGCATTATTGGTGAGATAAAGCCCGAAATTTTCAAAAGAGTGGTCCAAAATTGGGCCGACAAAAACAGCCGAGGATGCGTTTTACACACGGTTCAAACTTGTAAACAAACCAATTAACCTGGCAAGTTAAATTGATATGAAATTGTCAGTAATATACAAATGTAATGTTTCTGATAAAGAAATCGGCTATATAAAGTATAGTTTGTGCAGCAGTGTGAAGTGAACCTATGTTAAATTGTGTTGAAAGCATAATGTTATCTCGTACTTCATAATGAATAAAGATATTTGATAAAAATTGCATTCCTGTCGATATTATTATTATTTTACATTGCAGATTGATTGCTCTTGTTGCGCAGCGGTGGAGTGGAGCAGTTTCATCAATCGTGGAGCGAGAAAATGGTGCCGCTCCGAATTCCTGCTTTAAATTTCATACAATACAAGAGACAAACGTCTCCAGTCGTCGCATAAGAATTCCCCTTTAAGGGGACCAGCTGACATTTCTTTAGCATTTGAAGGATTTCAGATGATGTGTGTTTCTGACATACACTTCATGTTCATTTACGCATTCTACGACACGCCTCACCTCTAAATTACTATCATCTCGTAAACCGTTTCGGAAATAAAGTGTTCTACCACACTTCGTACCTCATGTTCGGTTTGGAACGGAAAGGGGAATAATTTAAATTTATAGTTTGACATATGTACCACTTTCCAATTATATGTCATATGTATTTAACATTTGAAATCCATAGTGTTCGGTTGGCTTATGATCAAGATCCCAGCGAATTGAACGTGTTTTCGTGAAATTTTCTAGAGAATCCTTGTAAAACTCGATTTGTATTCCATCTCGACAATATTTATTCTGATCCACGTTGCAAATAATTGATTCACATCAGCCATGGTAAATAAAATTTCGAATTTATTCAAATCTCTGCCTACCTTTCCCACATCGAGAACTTCGGATAAAACAGTGTTTCTTTTCAATGGCGTGTTGTCTTCCAACAATCTTAATCAGAATCGGAATAAATTTCTTAAAAAAGAATGACACAATTGATGAGTCTGTAATCAATTTGATATCTGTCTTGTCTTCCGCTTCTTTGTTCACTTCTCTGAAGAAATACTCTTGGATTTCATCACACTTTACAATGAAATGGACAGAGATAATAATCATGAAAAAAAAATAAAGCATGAACCCCCGAGCGAACTTCTTATATCCTTCTACAAATTTTCCTCCTTTTTTTGCATCAATTTCCTCAATTCTACACTGTGTACCTATTCGCTGACGTTTTGTCGACAATGATATAATTTTTTCTTGAAATTTAGATTCGATCGCATTTGAAAATCCTAATGGAAATAAAATTTTTCAGTTTGATTTTCTCATTTTGTATTCAGTCAATTCTTTTCGACGAGCATATCTTTCATCGTGGTGGAACCTTTTGTTGTATCTTTTCTTTTCTATTTTTTATTTTTCAGGAGATTTTCTACGCGGAATAATTTGAATGAATTCTCGTCTCCTTATTCCGGATCCTTTTGTACATTATTAATAAGAATGGAATTGGACCGGTCGTGTCGTTGAGAATAGAAGGTTGCATGTTCTAGGACTATTATCGTCTGCGATGAGATTGGTCATTGAGTTTGATAATTTCACTTCATTCTTAGGCGTTTTTCGTTATTTTCTGTTAATCTGATTTTTCAAATTGCGTTGCGCAATTGTACATTAAAAGGACAAATGGAATTACAAAAATGCAAAACTGTCTGGTTTTTTTTTATCTGGCAGAACACCAATTAAAAATATTAAAAGTACCATGTGAATTATTCGTGGGACTCAAGGACTTTATTGTATCCTGACGATAGCAATTAATCACTACTCCCGTATACGACCACGCTTTAGTGTCTCCCATAAGCGTTCTGGTTGTATCCCTCATTGTATTTTTTTTTATTAAATTTAACAGATGGCCGCAGATTTGAAAAATGTATCTTATAAAATTTCATTCTTTTTACATTCATATTAAATGCATGCACGAGTATATGTGTTGGCGTTTATTTCACCCTCCGTCAGATTATGAAAAAATAACATCCTATTACGCATTAATGTTGTCCGATTTTATGTTGGAGGATTTAACGTTGTCAGGGATTCGCATTTTATTATTCTTTATAGGCGTACGCTTGGATAATGGAAAATCTCGTGAATAAAAATGTTTTGTTCTCAACGTAATGTAATTTTACATAGTAGCGTCGGTGGGCAGTTTAGAAATTGTTCAGCGTACACAGGTCCTGTGTATATATATTTGAAATTTTAATATTTTATTTATAAAATTGCTTCGACAGGAGTGTTATCTCTGTGTGCACAGAAAGGTGCACAGAAAGGGGATGATCTTTCTAGAGATTCACAATACAAACTATAAAGGAATAATACGAGATTGGTCGGTCTTTCATTTATTCGTTAAAGGGGCAATTCATGCTATAGCACATTTATTTATACATGTCCTATTTGTTTCAATAAAGTAATATTCAAATTGCCATGTGCTGAAAAGATAACCTGTTTTGTTGCTCGAATTTTTCGTATAGTAATTCAACACGAGAATATGTCATTATCATTACAATTGCTAAGTTCGTAATGCAGCGGCTTGTTGTATTTATGAACAACAGTCGCATCTAGTCATGCATCAATTGTCAAATTTCATAGCTCAAAATTGATTACCGGCAAAGAATCGTATGAATACGACTGCGCGAGTGTCATTTCTAAACTGTCAGCCTATGCCAGTCCTAGACTGCGGAGAAAATTTTTATGATAGAAAAAATGACATTTGGCACAGCATGTTGTGTCTATTAGAAACTCATTGGAGAGAATTCAAATTAGTTACAGCCAAGTCGGATAGTCCTGGATCGATGACTGGGCGGTATACTGAGTGTTGTAAACCCTGAATTTTTAAACACTGAATTTACTCTTAAGTCATTTCTTGCTTTCAATGTATTTTATTACGTGCATATTTTACATGTGGTACTCGTTTACTTCTAAATTGCATATTAAAAGGAGAATAGGAGGAAGGAGAATATTCCAGGAATCATTCTGTCTAGTTGCTTTCATGTTCGACAAAACGGCCAAATAAAAATATGTACGTATATCGTATAATTATCTTTATATACTGAATCTTCCATTAAAACAAACATTCCGTTTGAAATGCGCTCCACCATATGAAAATTACCAAACAATTTTACGAACTATTTAGTTCATTGTTATTGTTTTACTTCATTAAACTTTTCCACAAAACTTATTGTTAGTCTTCTGTAGTGTTGTTATTTTAAATAATGCATAAGTTGCAAATTGCATTTCGCATTTTACTAGTACTGTTCTATGGCTATTTTAAATTTACCTCGAAATTTACATTTTTGCATAATATATTCCCAGAGCCCATCGAGAAACTTGTTGGGATCTGTGAAAACTTCAATGCTGGAAAATTGTTCAGTAATAAAATTTGAATGTGTGAAAACAGAAAGCGGTTTATTATTTTTTTTTTATTAAATAATGTAACACACAAAATATAAGTGTCACCATACACTGTCGAACTCGAACTTGAACACGATACAATTGGACCGGTTTTCTTCAGGTTTTCGTGAAATGTGTGTGTGTGTCATTTGTGTGACATTAAAACCAGGTTCGTGTTTGAGTTCCACAGTGTATGGTGACACAATTACGAATATTGGCCTGTTGAGTAACTAATGTTCTTGCATTCTCGTCTCAGGTTTTTCTAAATTAACTCGGGGCCTTTGTCCTGCCGTAATTCTTAATTCAACGTTTTCCTCGTGAGTTTTTTTATTCGAAAAATTTGTCTATTATATAATAATTATCTAGAAACCATAAATAATCCCATTATTTAAATAAACATTCAGAAAGGAATTACGCTGGAAGTGTCAAATGCTTCAAGTTTGCGCATAAAATCTTCAAAATGCACAAACCCCAAAAATGACACTTCCACACAAAAACAGCAACGCGTCCTTTCGTCCATGTTGAATATGAACTGCTTTCAGGCGCCATCACCTTCTATTGTGAATATTTCATCCTGAAAATTGGTATCAAGAACAGCAGCAGACTCTGTCCTTCCAGAATATTATCGGAAATGTTGTTAGTGTAATGTGGGCAATTGAAGTAGAAACGCGGTTAATATAATTTTAATTCAGTGTTAAATCACTCTAAAATAGGGCTTCAAAACCCCGTGACCGAGGGCAACCAACATCACATCCTAACATAGTCAGTTGTGCTGATTGTCGTGGGAACGTGATTGAGTATATCCAACAAAATTTCATTAAAAAACCTTTTCCGGCAATATTTACTTACGGCCAGAATCATCCATCATTTGATAAGTTTAAAATCGAAATTGATCGAGAATTTGAGAGTCACATGTACACAATAGAAAGGGGCGTTTGGGGAACCATGAGATTCATAAAGTTCATGTAGCTAAAGAATTCTCGGCACTTCTTGTCTGTAGACTCGACACTTCTTAACTGAAGGCTCGACACATAAGCAATATCAGTGCCTTTTCGACACATTTTTCTTTTCTTCGGGATTTTAAAATTAGAATTGGTGCCATGTGGAAATTATGAAAATATTTTTCCTTTTCGTTAGTCATACGTGTTATTGGAAATATCGAACAATATACTAGGTATACAATACACATGCATTGTGTTCGTTTTTTCATGTCTATCTTTTGCGTCTTTCTCATGTTAGGATGATTGACAGGACAATTAGAGAGGGATAGACGGGTGAAAAGATTTTTTTTTTATGTAGGAAAAATGATCCAGTTTTTGTAAGTGTGTAAACATTGTCCATTTGGTAGTTGGCCTGAAAATAGTTTTCTTTATGGGGACCCTGACTGGCTGACTGGTGCATGTCCTGATTTTTTGAAAATGTCTCAAGTGCATATCAGTGTCAACGGTTTTTTGAAGCATCATTAGCATTATAGGATGACTTCAAACTAATGCATTTTAGTTTTAGCTATGGAAAGTTAAAATAAAAATAGAAAGTAGATCAATGTTGGCCTTTTTCAGGCAACCTATTGCAATATCAAGGGATATTTGATCATTAAGAAGTGACATATAGTATGACAGGAAAGAAGTATTTTTTTTTCTATTTGAGAATGGAAATACATACATGACAATGGAAGACTGCGATATAGTTAAAAATTATTGTTCACCGTTCTATCAACCAAATATACAGTTGACGGTTTAGTTTCAAAATAAAATGAAACCGGAATATAGAGGGCTACGCCCGCAATCCGAGGGTTTTGTAGCAAGCGCTTATTTTGGTATATAAATATCGGCTCTTTGCTCTTCTTGATACCACTTAGATAGACAAAAAAAAAACTTAATTAAAATGTTTTACCCACTTACATTTTACATGCCAATTCATATTACGTGATTGTAACGAAACTTAGAACATATTATTGCCTAAGCCCTAAGGTGTTGGTTATCGTTAGCCATCAGTACTTTTGACCTCGAAAGTGTTTAAGGCATGCAGGGGTGTGCTAACTGTAACTACAGAAATAAGCTATTATTTACCTATTCTGAGAAGATATAAAGATTCCATTATTTTCCATTTTATATGCTATTCCGAACCCACCTTCCTGTAAGTTTTCATAATTCTAACAGTCTTGAAATGCCACGGGGGGGGGGGGGGCAAATTACGAACTAATATTTTCTCCTCCCCCACTATTCCCCTTTCTACAAATTTCAAGCAAATGCGAAAAAATGGAATGTACTCAACATTACCTTTCTCACGACACCTCACTTGCCTACACCAGTCGATAAAAGAAAATTTGACCTTAATTTCACCTCTATTTGGACCCCTCCCCCTTCCACCCGGTAAAGTTTGCCAATTACGACGCAGCGCCCCCAACTAATCTTTACCCTTTCAAAAATTATTAATTAAATAACTGCAATTCGCACTACGAAAAACAACATGAAAGTAGTACTCACACCTATGAGGCCGGTAGGTGTAATTTTTGTGTGGATAGTGTCAAAATGCCTAACTTTAAATCAATGTACTATTATTAAATATTATGTGATTCTAATGAAACTTAGGGATATTATTGCCAATGATGTTGGTTATCATTGGCCATCAATATTTTTGACCTCAGGTGTGCCTAAGGCTTCCAGGGGTATGCTAACTGCAACTATAGAAATGTACTATTATTAACCTTTTTTGATGAGATATCAAAATTCTACGATTTTCGGTTTTCTATACTAGTAAAATGCCGCTTTCCTGCAAATTTTCATGTTTCTAGGTATAACGGTATCGAAATGCGAGGGGTGGGGGACAAACTCGGATCACATATTTTCCCCTCTATCTCTTTTCCCCTTTTTTCAAATTTGATGAAAAAACCGGAAATGAAATGTACTCGGTGTTACCTTTCTCATGATACCCCACTTGCCTATACCAGATGAAAAAAAAATTTTGACCTTCATTTCCCCTCTATGGGGACATCCCCTTAAAGTCAGCCTATTACAACGAATCGCTTTCTCCGGCGAATTATAATAATTCTACATACAAAATTTCATGTATGTAGCTTTAGCCGTTAGAGAGATATTTCATGGACAGACGGACAGACATTTGACCGATTTCATAAGGGTTTTGTTTTTAATACAAAACCCTAAAAAAGCATGCTGTCTGTCTGTAAACAGTCTTAGGCCCGTTTTCTCAATGTCCTGTTAAACTGTCTGTTAGTTAACAGGGGCTTATTTATCAAAGGCCTTAACCTAAATCATATACAACACCCAAGATACGATAATGCAGTTCAAAAATAAGGGGAGAAAATCCTCATATTTTGTCATATTTTGGGTGTTGTTTATGATTTAAGCTAGGATTTTAATAAATAAGTCCATGTGTTAGTTAACAGGTAGTTTAACAGGACATTGAGAAAATGAGCCTTAGACAGGTGCTTTATTTGGTTAAATTGTAAGAAATTCTAAATTCGCCTTTTTCTTTTGAAATTTTGATTTATGGCATTTTATTTATTTTTCTCTTTCAAAGACCCGGATAAATAATCGAAATTTCCTTATTATGAACAAAGCGTCACCTCTACTTTTTGTCTCTATTTAACTTTTATTCATTGATGCCAAAAATACCACATTCCATTGGTAAGTCAGCACAATCTCCTCTAGTTGAAGATTTGCATTAGACTATTGAAAAGTACCTCAATTTGCGCTCATAACCTCGGAACAGATTTCCTTGTGAAAGACGGATGATGATTTTCAAAGTGCAAAATAATTTTGAATTGTCTATTTTCCAACTTTCCCTCGAGTTTCAGAGCATGACCAACCACCGAAATAGCCACACCGCCGTGCGAGTACATATAGTATATGCCGCATCACTCATGAGCACATGTTTGTTAGTCTGCTTGATTTCAAGTTTAATTAGGATTTCTGTGTATTGCCAGCATGAAGTGAGATTTGAATGTACACTAAGTCATATTAAGGATTCGTATGTTTGTGATAATAAGTATTAAATGCGGAATGCTGAAGTCATGTGACTGAATAATATTTGGAGAAGAAAATTTCGTCAGCAGGGTACGATGATTTCAGTAATTTAAATAATAATTGTATCAATGGAATTCATATCCTCTTAATGAATAAAAAAAAAGATTTCATTCAATCTTTACCGATGCAAAACAGTCATATCATCTCTTTCGCGGGTGGCATCATCACCATAACCATCACCATCAACGTCGTCATAATCATCAGCATATGGCCGAAAATTGCGGTATAAATTACAAAATATCGATGTACGAGTATGCATTGCATTTAGGCGATCTTATCTGATTTGGCACGAGGCCCAAGTAAAAGGCATCCCGCAAGAATAAAGTTCATGAAAATTCCCGGCCAGATGACGAAGAAGCCAGCCAGTAGCAGTACCCGAGAGAATTTATAGTTTTTAGTGGCATCGGAGTCGGAGCCAGTCATATCACATGTGCCCATACTGAATTTGTTTTGTTCTAATTCTACACCACGGCACGTTGAAGTTTCAATCACAAAAGAAAATGTTAATTGTAGTCAACGGGAAACATATATTGTACAATAATTTATTATTATTAATTGAAAATTGATTCAGGATAATTTATTATGATATGTTCATAGTTCTATAGAGCTTTTAGACGATTATTAATGGGGTTTTCGGGGGTAGTAGGAAATGGAAATTATTTTCAGGATTGACTAATGATATCCGTGGAACTATGAGGTTTTTCTTATTTTAGGCCGTGCTTTCTTAAAATGGTTGATGAATTGAAAAACAAAGTCAATTTTTGTGCCACCAAGCATATGATTAGGCCTGGAGTGTGTCAAAAGTACTGGATTGCGCTTTAATCCCGTAATGATGAATGCATCTCTTGTTGATGGAGTAATGCGATGGCAGATTTGTAGGGTGTATTGCCGGAACGGTTTCCGAACATGTCTTGGAGGCGGAGTCTTGTCCATAAGATGGAAGTTAGGGTGCTCTCTCCGGTAGCAGCCTATTAAATATTTTTTCCCTTTATTTTTGATCTCCGATCGGAGCACTATTTCCCATAAAAACGGGGTTGCCAATCTGGGATGGGCGACCCCAAATATTTTCTTCTCTTTTTTGACCCCAAATTCGGAGTCAGTGACCCCCAATGCCCTTTACTTCAAGCCAGCCAATCTGGGATGGACAACCCCAATTTTTTTTTCTTCGGAGTCAGCGACTCCCCAATGCCCTTTAGTTCGAGTCAGCGGCATCTGATGAATATTTCCCATAATAGCGTATAATTTCGTACAACGCACAGTGGATCGAGCTAATATATTGTAGTACCTGGCTTCGGACATCGTCCAAAAATCAGATTTTCGAATTTCATCAAATTTCTTTTTTTCATTTATTTTATATATTGTCCTCTTTCTAAAAGAGGCCTCACTCGACTAAAAAGTGTACGAAACGTATTTTTATAGCGCATTTTTTAGGGGTGCTTTTTTAATAAAAAATTAAATTATGTATATTTTATAAGTTAATAGGATTTTTACTTAAAATTTGATACATACTGATGCGTAATGCAATGCTATTGTGAATACAGTGAAAAAAGAAAAAAAAAACGCTCTTTAAGGAGGGTGTCTAGGACAATTTAAATTTTTTAACTTCAACTCTCGATATGGTAAAAGTCTCGCAAGATCCCGGGTTGAAAGTTGCAAAACCGGAAGGGTACAACTGTATACTTCTTTGGTGATGGCTTCACTTTTTTAAAACCAAATGCGACATTAGAAAATATTTGGGTATTTGTACTCAATGGATGACTGGCTCTTATTAAAATTGAATAAACTTACTTGTACTTTGTGACTAATGAGCGGTTTAAATTTTAATTTTAATCGGTAATATTATTTTATTATCAATTAAATGAATAAACAAAAACTAGTTATTTAAGGGGGGTCTACGACGACTTTGTTTTATGTATGATAGTTAAACTCGCAATTTCGCTCAACTCTCGCAAATTCCTGGATTGAAAAGTGCAGAAACAAAAATACTCGTATATAGCAGTCCAGTTTTAATTTTTGAATTGACTTTTCACGGCTATCTGCGTCCTTGGAAATTATTTGGGTATTTGTGCTCAATCAATAAAAAGCTTTAAAACAATTGAAAAATAATGTAATACTTGAGATTAAGTGTCACCATACACTGTCGAACTCCACCTCGAACACGAACCTGGTACAAATGTCCTCTGAATAGCTCAAGGTACATACATACAAACTTCACAGAAACGTGAAGAAAACGGGCCCACTTGTACCATGTTCGAATTGGAGCTCGACAGTGTATGGTGACACTAATGAGCCTTATTAATTTCAATTTTGTTGGTGCGGGCTCGTAATATTGTTTTATTCGTAATTACAGACTTTAAGAAAAAATTGTTCTTAAAACGGGTGTCTGTGAAGATTCCGTTTGTAAATTTTACCTCCTGATTCCGCACTACTTACAAAAAGTAGACAGCGAGATCTCCAGAGGAAAGAGCGTTGCAATCTGCGTCAAAATTGGTAGTCCAAAATAAATTTCGCGCGGAATTAGGATTGATAGCAAATCAAGTAAAACAGAGCAAGGATACATCAAATGATGGAAATTTTGCCCCCAGATTTTTTTTCTAACCCCAAAATATCATCCGAAATCACTGGAATCTACCCATGGTTTTATATGCCTGCAACTGTCCGCAAACTTCTGATTCAAACTACTTACTCAAACTAGCTCCTTTTGATTCTTTTTGAATAACGGATGCCATTCTTAAATTAGCTCTTTTGACTCTTTTTGAACAACGAGTGTCAAACTCAAATTAGTTCTTTTGACTTTTTTTGAACGACGGATGGCATACTCAACTAGCTCTTTTTGAATGATATGATACAATTCGATTGTATTGTTTTTCTATGATGTTGGACTGTATTGCAGCAGCTGGAAATTTGAATTTGCTCTCACAGTGGCTGTAGTGGAAGCCATGGGTTTTGTTCGGTTTCATCTAAAGTTGAGCATATCAAGCTTAACATAATACATAAGACGATTACTTTTGTTTTTACCTTAGACAGACGACGCACTTGAATTATCATTTCCTCTCGAATGATAATTCGATTTCATGTGTGTCTTGCGAATGATCATTCGAACATCGTCCGAATGATAATCCGCGAATTACAATTGGCATAGTAAACGTAATTCCTTCTTTGTGTATGCAGTGCCACCTATCCGACAAATTGTGATTGAATAGGAAAAATATGCACCCGTTGATATGCAATAGAAATAATATCCACTCGTTGCTAAGCAAAATGTTCGTTGCTAAACGAAATAAACAATATTTATTCGAAAAATCAGTGCTAAGTCGATTTTGTAGTGACAGTTGGAACGACGTTCACATCAAAGTGTGTGTGTCTAATTCGTCATTGCCAGCAATTCATTATTCACCGCGGGTCTCACTCCCAGTTTCCGGCTTCCACTTTCCACCAACCCTTTGCCAATCAAGATGTATTTATTGATTCCTCGTTCCGCACCCTTTAACGTTCCGTTTGGTCGCAATTAAGGTCTCTCACAGGAGCGAATTGCTACCTGAACTACATACATGTATCTGCGCTTCAATTATTTCTCATTTGACTGTAAATTCCTCACCCTGATTGATAACAAGTCAATCAAATTTTCTTAAAAATGTTTTCTCAGATATTCCCCAATTTTCCCACACATTAATCTATTCATCTGATAGCAGCATGTGTACATAATTTTTCCGACATTTTCTGCTAATCATAACACAATCCAAACAAGATCTATCACATACCATCCTAATTCATCTTGTCAATTTCCTTTATGTATCTATTTAGCACTCGGTGTCATTTTTCTCACCTAATAAAAAAGTAGCTAACATTTGGTTGTGGACTGACAAATGGTTGCAGATTCGAATGAAAATATCGCCGAGTCCTCTGCCAGTAGCAGTATAGCATCTACACGTCATTTTTTTTTTATTTTTTTTTTATTAATGACTATTAATTTTTCGTTTTATCTCTTGGCCGGAATGAAATAGATACGTTCTAAAAATTCCACGTGAATATTATTAACGACAGATGACAGACCGCACGCGAGCGGCGCGGCACCCTATCAAATCGCTGGCCTGGAGAAAACGATGTGGGAACTGGCAATGGATTAAATTATTTTAAAAATAAAAAACAAAATACACAAGTCTGACAAAAATGAATTTTGAATGCTACCACTTCCGACAACGGAAGATTGTCAGAGCAGAATAAAAATTGTGCAAGGTGAGCAATGATCTGAAGTTTTTTTTTATTGTTATTGAGAGGAATTCTGGATCACAGAGGATACAACGACATTGATATTTGGAATCGCAGTGTATAGTATGATAGGCTTCCGAATTCGGCCGCTTCAATGGTGGTCAACGTTTCATTGATAGCACCGCGATGATGTCGCCCCAGCAAATATGACGATCAAAATGATTCTTTCTGTTTTTATGGCTGCTGCATAGGCTAGGCAGTGACAGTCACAGCATCTTTTTGAAATGAATGTACAGCGGGCGGGCAGCATCTACAGCTGACATATCACATTTTCACACATTCAGGCGAGCATGTGTGATGTTTTCGAGGAAATAAAATTTATTATGGCGCTTAAAGATGGTGGGGTATCTCTCTCTCACGCCATTGTGACAGTACATTTCAAACAAAATTGCATGATTTTATTTACATTGAAATGTCACTCGCACTGTGATGTAGTTTCAAGCGGACATGTAAAATATTTTTATTATTTTCGAAAGAACTTGACGTGCGTCGTGTGTGCGATGTTAGACCAGATGGAAGTAATGAGGAAAAATTTGTCTTTCCCATAAAAATATAAACGTTTGGCATTAGCTTTCTTTTTGCAACAATGTAGGGACAGTCGAATTAATTTCTTTTGTCTCAATTCGCGATATTTGTCTATATTCGCTGAGTCATCCAATAGCCTGCCGCGTCCAGGACTCTAAAAGAACACACGGAGTCTTTGTCTTCCCTTGATTTTCTCGTACTTGACTCGTAAAAGACAACCTAATGCGCTTCACGAGGTGACTTTTGTTAAAAGACACCAAGTCGGATAACAAAATCTCCCCGTAGAGACAGCACTTTCGACAGTGTCACGGAGGTGATAGGTGCGGCCTTCGACCTAGTCCTTCGCTGGTGTACTGAAGTTGGCCTGAGCGTTAATCCTCAAAAAACCGTCTTTGTTCCATTCACTCGGAGGAGAAATTTTAGTTTAAGCTCGGTCACCCTTGGCAAGACGGTACTTGAGTTCTGCATTGAAGTCAAGTGTCTAGGCTTCACGTTGGAATGGAGGCTCAACGACGGTACTTGAGTTCTCCATTGAAGTCAAGTGTCTAGGCTTCACGTTGGAATGGAGGCTCAACTGGAGCAAACACGTCGAAACAGTTATGCAAGGCCACTTGGATCATGTGGGTTTGGAAAAACCTTGGGTTTCACTCCTCAAATGACTGAGATGTTGTCTTTCATGCTGGTACGACCAGTTGCGACATACGCTGCGCTAGTATGGTGGCCCAAAACGCACCATGCAGTTGTGTACCAAATTACAACGCATTGCATGCCTTGGTATGGCAGGATCTTTCCGTTCATGTCCAACATCGGCCATAGAGGCGGTTATTGGTCTTACTCCGCTGCATATTTTTATTTGGGAATCTGCGACTGCAAGCGCTCTTCGAGTGCATCTAATTTATGATGCTCATGTGTACAATCAGAACCACATGAGCATTCTGGAACCAGCTCCTGGCATGCCGATCTGTTCAAGATCAGACTACATGACTACGAAACTCTCCTTTGGTAGTGAATTTCCGCTCTCCACCCCAAGCCGCTCGGAATGGAATATTAGCAATCCTTGTTTATCATGTGGTTTACCGACAGGTCAAAAACGGGACAGGGAGTTGGTGCTGGGATCTTTGGGCCGAGCACCAGGATCTCAATTGCTATGGGCACTTGGCCCAACGTTTTCCAAGCCGAGATCTATGCTATTGAAAATTGCACCAGAGTAATTCTCCAAAAGAAGCTCACCAGCGCTAACATCGCTATCTGCTCTGACAGTCTGGCAGCTATTAAGGCTTTTTCTTCACGCAAGTTTTCATCGAAACTAGTAAAAGAGTGTCTTGATACCCAAACGCAAGCGCAAACCGAGTCACTCTATGTTGGATACCTCGGCATCGGGGCATCCATGGCAACGAAGCTGCATATGAACTGGCTAGACAAGGCTCATCCGAGAAATTTTTCGGGCGAAAGGTTGCGGTACTGGAAATACAATACTCGTAGTTCACACGTTAGCCTGGCATTACACTTTGCGTTTTTCTGCAGGAAGAGCAATCCCCCCAAAAAACGCATTACCGTACAAGAAGAGGAACGCGTACATTTCAATAGAACGCTTTACACGTATGCATTACGACAACGCTGCAGTTTGCAGGAATCGTTTTGCAGCATCAAGTCAAACTACAGCGGGAAGACTTCTCCCGCAAAAAAACTCAGTGAGAAGATGAACACACTGTGGTATATGATACGCATTACACCTTCCATTTTTTGGTTCAACGGTAAACTTGAAACGCATGCACCCAGTGACGAAATTCATGCAGTGCATCCATTGAAGACTGCCTGAAATTGTATCGGCCTCCCGACTTCTACCTACTATATTGCCACAAAAATAAAACCACCAATATCCTCACTGGGATATATTTATTTCTTTCCCAAGCTTTTCCTGCAGAAAAACGCAATGTGTAATTATAGGGTTCTCTTTTTGTACAACAATGGGTTTTTTTTGCGGGATTGCTCTTCCTGCAGAAAAACCCAAAGTGTAATGCCAGACTAAGCGTCACTACGGGTTTGCTCAAATAGTTTATATGGTTTTACGCAGTTCTGCAGTGTAATGTCTTTGGTGGTTATCCTTTTTTGACAATTCATCTGAGTATTATTTATTATTTATATTCTAAAACTATCACTACGTATCTATCGCACAACTTAAGTCAGGATTCATATTGATGATTCAAACAGATTGATCGATTCGCTTGAATTTACATCCATTCTCGGCTACTAGGACTTTTGTCATCCAATATACCATTATCCCATAAATCAAACCGAAAACAACCATTGATTAATTGATTGTTGGCCTCAAAAGCTGAACACTAACAATAATTTGTTCCACACCTACCATCAAATGGACAATTATCTGAAATCAGATCCGTACGTAATACGAGCTCTCGTAGGAAAGTCAATTTGTATACAATTTTAACTAGAATTGCGTCGTAGCGTATCTGCACGTACATTGTGGCTATTCTAAATAATCCTCTCTTTGATTTTCCTCTTGAGGTTTAATGGAATTACCAAACAATGCCTGAAGAACCGTACCCGTGTATATAAAAATAAACACATACATATGTGAAGGACATTTTAGGATAGACCAGTTCCACAAGTCACAAAAGTTAACCGTCAAGCACTCTTCTTGTAATTATTGGACAGTGGGGATACTTAATGTGACTCAATAAATATTTGGGTAGAATTTTTTACGATGTTTGGATGTGTTTTAAGCTCAAATTAATATAATATACATATTCACGGACAAGAATGAAATGTAAAAATTATTCATTTATTCGGGCACTTGATGTACCAAGTGGCTTGGTTATCATTATTACCTATGTACCTACATATTTCAATATCCCCCTTCGACACAGGGCGAATCAAATTAAGTTTTTCACGAAAAATAAACAACTTGTCCTTTGATTCAGTTTGTTTTGGATTGATACGATGATTGTCGATGAGATATTGCTTTCAAATCAAATATTGCCTTTTCAAGGAGATTAGATTTCTGTGAACATGAGATTCAATTTTTTCTTTATTCTTTTTCAAGTATCCATTTATTTATTTACTGTGCCTCAATTATTTTGTATACCCTAGACATTCTAAGGTAGGGTATAGCATCCATATATGTGTATGAAATGATCGGGATAACCTTCTTTTTGACTTATGGTGCATTTGCCATTTTGAAATTAGTAGTAAAACTTGTTCCGATTCCACTGTTCCTATGAGAGGTATATGAAATTGAGGATCGATTTCAACCAAATTTGGGCATGTAGTTTGGCAGTCAATATGATTGAATAATATAAAATTTCGTAAGGATATCTTCTAACAAAAACTTGTTTTTGGAACGGTCGCTCCTATGACAGCTATGTGATAGAGTAGTCCGATTTCAACCAAATTCGGGATTGTGATTTAACTGAAGATACTTTTGATTGGTGTGAAATTTGAAATAGATATCTTTAGAAATAAAAAAGTTTTTATCACAAAGACAAATTTTTGGACCGGTCGTTCCTATGGCAGCTAATGATGTAGTTGTCCGATTTCGTTGATTCTGACATACATGTATTTACAGCGTGCAATAGAAAGAAGGCTTGTAGGCTTTCAGGTCGATAGCTTTAAAACTGAGGGACTAGTTTGCATAGAACCAGACGGACAAACCTTAATCGACTCATCTCATCATACTGACCAAGAATATATATATAGTTTATATGGTCGGAGATGCTTCCTTCTGTGCGCTGCAAACTTCATGACAAAACTAATATATATCACATCCGTGAAGGGTATAATGAGTATGACCCTACCAATAGAACGTCTGCCTCCGCTACATTTGTAAAATAATTAAATGTAACTATATCTCCCGTTCGAATATACATGAATAGCTCTAACTTTGGTAGATTACTGAAAAGGGCCATATTATACTGTCTTGTATAAGAGATCGATCAGTGGGAAACCCAAGGGCACTTTCTCTGCAAAGAGCCTCGTATTACCCTACTTTTATGTCTTTGTATATAACTCGTGAACAAATTGACGTAGAAAGTTGATTTTTGGCAAGCGGATATCAAATAAGACTTTGATTTAGAAGTAAATGGAGCACGCTCCAATAAAAACAACCCCTATCTGCCTTCCTTCGTCGTCCAATTGGCAGTGTAAATTTTGAACAATTTACTAGATAATTAAGCTAAAGTTTTCGTATCGCAATATATTACATAAAACTGCGTATAACATACCCGTTGCAAATTTATACAATAGTTTTAGTGTTATCACTAGGTCTAACCCAGCCCAGGTCTAGGCTGTATCATTACTAGGTCTAGGCTATTCTCATTTCGCCTTTATTTTTATTTTTGAATAGATAGTTATGAGAAATAGTGCTTACACTATTTTGGATTAAGCATTAGGTACATCTTTAAACAAAATATTTTAAGATTGTAAACTATTAATCAATACTATTGGCATGGCAGCATTGCATACTTTTAGGCCTGGCGCTCACATGCATTTTTCGGTTGCACAATCATTTGATCGCAACAACAACAATAGCAGTAACTAGTAATTGCGATTCCATCTCAAACGATTGCACAACTAAACAATTGTATGTGAGCGTCATGTCTTAAATTGCATAATTTCAAGGGTTACGCCTATCTCATACAATTATACGTTTCAATTGAGAAATGTTCTCATTTTTAGACTTCCTTTCAATTCCATTTCAACAACACGGCGCAGCGCGTGGTCTTTCCTTGATGTAGAGATTGGTCCAAAATACTAAGAACTACACAGAATACATACTCATATATAGAAAACACATGGAGTAGTGTTCAGTGCACTAATCGTATTTATAGTTTTTCATATAAACACAGATATTGCTTGAAAGATACAGCATCTATTTTTGGTTCAAATATCTCGTCAATAATTATAGGAATTGCTCGTTTCACCAAGCCATAATCGCATGTAGTTCGAGCTATGTACTACGGTCAGATCCCTAAGATACTGTACACCAGACTCTACTTGATACTACAGCAAACCGAGAATGCGTTGATCTTGTACAATCTGTAGTTTTTGCAACATCGAATTTTAATCGAAAAAGGCATATCAATAAATGAATCGCCGATACATTTTCACCATCATCCGTCAGTAGCATTTCATTTGTTTGAATCGATTCAACCGATTCCGTTATTATTTGTTGATTTCTCAACATAAACTCCCCATTGGTTCAAAGTACTTGAATTCATCGCTGAAATATTACGTACATCAATTCAGCATTGTTGTAGAAATCCATTCAATGATACCATCTATATTCCTTCAAATTCTCAAAAGGACTCCTTCGGAGATTACCTGTCTAAATTCCATTAACAGTCTTGGATGAAAATTTCATTTCCTCTTCATAATTCAATACTGCAATCGAAATGAAATTCGACGAGCTAAAGTAATTTGTTGGGATGTTTTCTCCTTCTTCTTTGCTCGTACTAGTTTCGATTAAAATTAGTAATGTTATCAGGATGTACCGAAGCACAAAAAGGAATATTCGGAGTAGTACAGACACAGAATATTGCGGTGCATTTTAAGTGTAGAATGCCAAATGTAAATGGATAATGCCTCCGAGGAATGTGTATCCGGGAGAGAGAGAGAGAGATGAACTGCCTTAAGTAGTCCACCCTTGTTCCAGATTCTGTTCAATTTGTAGACATATTATGTATGTACTGATACCCGTCCGGACTAGTGGCGTGTATCGACAATTTTATCATGAATAATCCAAAAGAAGGATATTGTAGGAAACTACAAGGATACGAGCTTCAGTTTAGTGACGAAGAAGAAGGAAAAGTGCTAAACACCTACGTGGGATAGATTCGAATGGGTTGAGCATTGATATCGAGATACCTACGGTTATAAATATTTTTATTAAAAATCAATGAATCTGCTTCGATTGAATAATATATTTTCTACTGTTAATGTAGAACTAAAGGTGTGAGTTCCTTGGTCGCGACTGAGCGACTTGGTTTGCGACTGTGAAGAAAAACGGTGCACTATTTGTGTGTATTCAGTATGTTTTTTGTGCATCACGGAAGCTTTCATCCCGGGACTGGGCTTCTCTGCATCACTTTACTTACTACGACGTAAGTGACTTATCATTACATCGAGTGTGAACTCTAGCAGATTGTTAAAATTATTACTTGAGTAAAAATCAACTAAATCCTTCAAGCTGTTATATAGGATAATACACCGTGTAAAAGGTTCATTAAGGCCATAATTTACTCCATGGTAAGGCTGAACAAGAAGATTGTTGAGTAGCAAATTGTGATATTTCTAACTCCAAAGTAATTCGTTATATTTTCACACAAAACGTGACAGCAAAGCAAATCTCTTATAAACATCGCGTTCAAGAAAGTCCTCCTATAATCTAACGATTGTAAACTAAATAAGAAGCAACGAGTACCATATTCATATTGTTGATCTAGTCCCACCAATACAACCCGCAGTAGAGAAAGTTGATCTCGTGTTGCGGTCACTAAAACGAAATAAAGCGCCGGGCACTGTAGAGATTTCAGCTGAACTGCTAAAATTCGGTGGAATGGGTCTACTTAATGCCATACATCAATTGCCTCCGAAAACATGATAAACGCATTTGCACGAAAGGTCCTTCGTGCCGAGTTTTCGGAGCAGTTTACGACCGAAATGGATGTCGCATCCGGTACAACACCATGAACAGTACGATGAGCTGGAAGTTTCGAGAATCATAAACTACAACGTCTACAATGGGTAGGACAAATACAACGAATGGACGATGACCGCATGCCTAAGAAAATATTTAAAGGTCTAGATAGACATTCTCATGAGAATTCTTTTTGGATTGCGTCATCCATGAGAACAGTTCTCATACCTATTTACACGCACGGCTGTTCTCATTCTCATGAGAATATTATGAGAACAAGTTTCATGAGAATATTCTCATTCATTCTCATACGTGTTTACACATTCTCATAATGACGTTCTCGTGTGAGACCATATCCCATTAACTTGACATCAAAATCGGTCAAGTTAATGGGATATGGTCGCACGAATCGTTTTCATGGAAAAATACTCGTCCAATCGGGCTAGTTCGAACATCAAAGTGATTTTGGGTCGCTGATTCCAAATCTGAAGTAAATAAAAAAGAATTTGGGGCTACCCATTCCAGAATGGCAACCCTGTTTTCATGGGGAAATACTCGTCTGATGGGGCTGGTTCGAACTACAAGGTAATTTAGGGTCGCTGATTCCGAATCTGAAGTCAAAAAAGAAAAAAAAACTGGGGTTGCCCACCCTAGAATGGGAACCCTGTTTTCATGGCGAAATACTCGTCCGATGGGGCTGGTTCGATCTAAAAGGTAATTTTGGGGCGCTGATTCCGAATCTGAAGTCAAACAAGAAAAACAAATTGGGCTTACCTACCCACCCCAGAATGGCAAGTCTGTGAGAATAAACTTCAGTCATGAGAATGGTTACGATCATGAGAATATTCCAACACTATCAATTTACACGATGATGAAAATAACTCCCATGAGAATGCACGAGAACGGAAAATTTTTATGAAAATTTATTCTTATTGCTATTTAGATGATTCTCGAGAACGAAATCAGTCTCATGAGAATGTCTATTTAGACCTTAATGCAAGACGCGTCGACGGAGCCAGGTTGCGAGGAAGACCGAGAGCTCGTTGGAAAGGCTCAGTAGATAAGGAAGCCGAGCAACTTCTGGGCATCCGAAATTGGAAGACGCGATCACTTGACCGAGATAATTGGAGGACGGTGATCCAGATTGCTAGAGCTCGAAGTCGGGTTGTTACGCCACGATGATGATGAGGCTGTATCATTAGGTCCAGGGTATACTCGCTTCGCCCCAAAAAATTTTCAGGTATGATCTTTTTATTGGAAACGTATACTTTACGACCAGGCCACGATTAATGTGTAAAAGTGATTGGAAAATGCTCATATGAGGATACTTTAACACATATATCTCTCCTGTGCTCACATTTTAGCGGAAGAAATAGATCTTAGCCCTAGGATATAACACATGTGTTAATTGCCTTTACCCTTCCATGGCATGGTCATATACGGGTATATTAATAGCTTTGTTACAAAGTTGCTCCGAAACTAGTCAACATTATATCATCATGATAGTGTCGTTCATCTCGTGAGAAAGTTACTTCCCTTACTTTAAGTCAAATCGTCCGCCTTCATTCTTGCATATAATGGTCATCTTATAAAACTAGATTTCAAAGAAAACTCTTAGTGACAGGTTTTTCAACCTAACATTGCACTGTGAGTTTCTGCACTATTTTGCGCTCGCAGAATGCTCTTATTGAAAACGAAATCGTTTCGCCAGAATGCATACATATTGCCTGGCCAAATGCCATCATCATTGGCAACAAGTTGCAGGCCGGTATGGGCTGTCTGCATTCGTTAGGGGGCATATACATACTCGTCTCGTGCTCTGGAATCATATATTTTCACAACAGCATGTGTATTATCTGTAAAAATGCACGAGACCACCATCATTACAGTATAGCTGCTGCAGCAGCAGCAAAGCAGCACTCATGTGAAAAATTTTCACTTTCTATTCCTGGTTTCACTTGAATGGTATTAAAACGATTTTCTAACATCGTCCACTTACATACCATCTTACCATCTTTTTGAACGAGAAAGGGTATCCGTGCTCTAATAGGTACCAAACAGGTCGACGACCATTATTTTCGTTGTGGAAGAATGGTTTGCTTTATTCGAATAAGTAAATTTAAGTACGGTACATACAACCTGAATCTAGGCTTTATCTACACGGTATAGTCGCAGCATTATTTTCTGCATTTTACCTGACGATTGTATCCTGAGTGTGGGTACTTGATAGTGAAACCTCGAATCGCCTGTCATGTTTAGATAGTGGATTTTGAGTACAAGCTTCCAATATAATTAGTGTTTTCTACGAGTATTGGGGCGACCGGTAGCGCAGTGTGTTGAGGCATTAGTTTCATGTTTGACTACCGGCGTTTCGGGTTCGAATCCCGTCCACGATGACGTTCGTGGCCATGGATGTGCAGGAGGTGCATGCTGGCAATTCTCTGAAACCAGTTTATGCCAACGAAACGTCAACTTGGCCACATGGAACAGTTGACGCGCTATGCCCCACAAGGGGTTAGCGCAATTGAGTAAGTAAGTATGAGTATGGGTATATGCATGTTTCGACACTATTTTCTGTACAGAACCATCAAATTCTATTGTTCTTTAAATAGTCAGTCCGCTGTTAGCTGGTGTGAAATGATAAAGTGGATACAAGATATTTCAAGGAATTCACTATACATTAAATTTCAAATTGATTTTCAAACGGTGGTCAACTTTGTTGGAACCGAAAGGATGAATGGACATTATCACGACTTCATAGAGGAGAATTATTTTTTCCTTTTCATCGGGTATAGGATTGTCGGGTGTCATACAAAAAATTAGCACATGCCATTTTTGGTATTTTTGTCCAATTTGAAGTAACCATCGCGGGGTAAATGGGTCGGAGAAGGTAGATTTTTTAGCCCCCCCCTTCCAATCCGTTTTGCGAGACCGCAGAACGAAGGAACATATTTCGTTGCGTCATGCTTTGGGGGGCTTCGTCCTCGGTTCTGCGTACAAAATGATAACAAAATCATAATCATCATGCGATAGGGAAAATATTTTTTCCACAAATGCAAAATATGTTTGGTCCACTTAGATGGATATAACAGCAGGATTATGGTCCCATTCATTCAGCTAGACTGATAAAAAAAAGTGTATCCAAGCTGAAAGTGTGGATTTTATTAGTCCAACCTCGTACTGCCCAGTCTTGAATATTATGCAAAATGTTGGTCGAAAAGATGACGGTGGAAGCATGCAGTTCGAGAACAAAAAACAGCTAATTGAGGCCATCCAAGTCGCTTTGGACGAGCAAATGTAAAATGTTATACGTATTCAAGTCGAATAAAATCGACGCGGTTTTCAATAAAGTAGTATACCGGATGGCGCAACGGTTGGTACGTTCGTCTTCTATACACTGGGCCCCGGTTCGATTCCTACTGAATGCGGAGGTTTTCGATAAAAAAAGGGGATTTACGTGTCGGACTATGAGCCCATTCAGCTGTTAAATGAGTACCCATTTATGGGGTCAATAATTCGGTTGAGCGTGTTGCTGATCACACACCTCTGCATAAGACCACGATCTAGAAAATGAGATAATGCTATCTCATCTCGAGGCCATGGTTCAAATTGGACTTTTGCGCCAGTTATTTATTTTATTGCAATAAAGGAGAAAGTACTTATTATCATAGGAGAGTTCACACGTCGTAAATATTTGCCAAAAAACAGGCAAATATTCGCGAAAATTTTTGTTGTATGTCTGCAAATATCGACGTAACTAATTTGTTTTTTTTTGTTAAAATATTTTATATTTTAGTAAATATGAGTCGCCATGATAACTACGAGGAAAACATGGAGAAAACAACTTTGTAGCAAATATTTACCGCCATGTGAACACGTGAGGAAGCTGCTTTGTTAAATAGCTCCCTTTGAATGAATATTTTCTGAAAAGAATTTGGACAAATATAATAATTGCGACGTGTGAACTCACCTTAATCCGAAAAATGCATGATATGTGTGCACGTTTTATGGGTAAAAGTAGAATTTCACTAGTGTCCCTATTCAAGTGACCCAATTTTGAATGTAAAATTTATTAGTCATCAATCTAACAAACAGTTATGCACATTCTTATGATCCATTTTTCTTTTGGCTTTATTTAACCACACATTGATTAAATTTGAAAAAATGGAATCTCATGCATTGCGAGAGGTCCTTGAGTAACTAAACAGTAGCAAACACAAATTAAACCGTTATACTCGTAGACGTTTTTTTTGATCGAAAGTAACATTTTCAATCTTCATATTTTGGCTGTTTCTACTAAAATTGACAGAAATTTACCGTTATGACGAAAGTTTACCCTTTTAAACGTTTGCATCTTTTCACTCTTCCTTTACTAGTATTATTGTATTGCCATTTTTGTTGGCTTCTGCACGAAGAAAACTGGATGCACCACTTTTTTTGATGCGCAGTGGATGAAAATTATTCCTAATGCAACTCGAAGCAATAAAAAAAGATATTATGATTTTTTTTAAAACACTCTTTGTTAAGAACTACTAGATGCACTTCAATTTCTGGAAAACTGAATTGCTGAACAAATCTTGGCTTTCGAAGTCGTTGTTGCTGCAGCCATTCCCACACATACATCTGCTCGATTTGCATAGTCCTATGAATAAAATTGTCAAACCATCGATAGTTGTTAAAGATGTATATAGATTACAACTTCGATAGATTTTTAAGCAGGGGCAATAACATAATTCAAGTCTCTTGTGCTCCAAATTGGATGTTAAGAATGCGATGAAACACCAAAGGTTTTAAAGAAAAATCCAGAAAATTTCACTTTATAGTGCTGTATCGTGTAAGCGAATTATCTTATTGTCACGGACTTCTTAGGTATACTAGAGTAAATTATAGTACTGTGATTTGGTGTCTATTGCAATATTCTAATACGTTGCGTAGTTTTTCAGCTATTGTGCTAGTAATGTAAGACGGGCGATTTTCAAAAATTCAGGCAATAATTTTATTGCAATTTCAAAAGTCCCAGACTAACCCACAGGGAAAAGTCTGAAAATACCCCGAATATGCCAGCCTCCATCACGCTAACTCTAACTAATTGTATCTATTCGATCCCGAACTCTTGCTTTCCCGGGCCATTTCCATAACGGATTTACTGGGCATACACACCACTTGAAGACTAAACGTGAAGGCCTATTATATGTGTATGTATGTATATATAGTACGAATTTATACACTTGTTCATTCATTCATTCGTGTGCACCTTTTTGAAATGGCGTCCACTGACGAAAACCAGGTCAAAAACGAGCACTTGAGCTCCACTCGAATATAAAATCCTTTAAGTAGTGTTGTAAATTCCGCAAGGAATATAATTCTTGACAGATACACGACCTGGGAAAATTTGCATATCTCTCGTCTTGCAGGAGGTGTTTTTTGATAACACAGCCTGGTCGGCTGGTGTTGAAGAATCTTTTGAAGCGTGTTTCTTGTCACCGTAGGAATGTTAATATTTCGTGGAAAAATAGCAAAAACGGTAGTAGATGCTTTCCACGGGCATTAGGGTGATGATGATAATGGGTATTTTCTATCCTCATGGGCTCTATAAGGGATATGCGTTCGCGATTTTATGTTTCGGTGCTGAGCGCTCCTAGTTATTGTTGGTTGATATAATGCAAATTTGGTTAAGGTGTGAGTTCCTGGGCCGCGACTGAGCGACTTCCGTTTACAACTGTGAAAAAACTATCATAACGGAGCACTATTCGCGTGTGTATTTGATGTGGAAGTGCAGTCGTAACACTACAGCCTGCATTCGACGCTCTCCTAAACTTTAAAAATACACACAAATAGTGCTCCGTTATGATAGTTTTTTTTTTAACGGTGGCAAACGCAAGTCGCTTAGTCGCAGCCTAAGAACTCACACCTTTAAAAAGAAAATAAGGTGAGAAATTCTTCAGATTCTCGTTTTTGTATAAATTCAGGTGTCAGCGTTTGAATGGAGTAAGTAGGGAATGGAAACTTTACATACATATGTACATAAATGCCTGAAAGCAGACTTTCTTAGATTTAAGAACCTCCAATGTCTTCCTTGCGTGATAAAATTTTCGCAGGAATGACTTTGCATGGGAACAGGTGTTGATGCGTAAAGCTTATGAAGTGCGGCGTTAAAATTTCCCAGCGGGATTCGGAAATATCAAAGATTGATGATTGACTGCTGCCTTGGAAGCTGTGAATGCATGCTCTGTCCATGCCGCCTCATTCCTTTTTAATATTATATACGAGTATCTTTATGTGGAAACAGTAAACACTTTTGTTAAAAGCTTTAGTAGATTCCTCCTAGGTTACAAGGAAGCGATCTAGTAGACATCACATGGAATGATGCTGGAATGAATCAAATTGGTGGCTTCCGGATCACTCGCCAGGAAGCGATTCAATAGACATTACATGGATTGATTCGGGAATGTATCAAATTGATGGCTTCTGGATCAGTCACAAGGAAGCGATTCAGTAGACTTCACATGGATTGATTCAGCAATGGATGCTAATACTGCTTTCTGGAGCATTTGTAAGAAGCTATAGCTGGGAAAATAATGGCTCGGCGGATTTCTACAAGGATGATAAAGACTTAATGAAGCTACCCAGCAAACCAAATGATTCGTACAGGATTCGTACTCTAATCGTCTTCGATGAATTCAGATTCATTTTTGAATTCGGAAATATGTAATTCGGTTTTTATTCATTGAGTGTACTGAAATGGTCCTCGCGTATGAATCGTATTTCTGAACCGGCTACGAATCATATTTCCGAAACGGCTATGAACTGTATATACCGACCGGATTTGATTTATTTTCTTCGTATGGAAAAATGTATCTATGGGGAAATTATGATTATTGCGGCCACTATTTCGTTGTTTTTATAATGTTTCACAATGTTAATTTTGTTTACTCTGGAAAGGTGCATTTGATCGGTTCTAACGGGTTTCTGGACACAGAGTTGGAAAATAAACACATCACAATTTTTGCAGTTTTCGGCGTTAAAGTGAGATTACTACTGAGTTGAGACTTCTCGCTTATTCGTTTGTGGGGTAAAGTTCTGGGACAAAAAAATACAATACGAGTATATGAAATAGAAATAATAACTTAACGTAGCAAGATTACATAATAACCATGTTCTTTTCACCCGATTAAGATCAATTCTCATATGAAACGACTGAGCGATCCAGGTGTCCTAATGGATCACATCTGGATCAGAGTTGAAAGTGAATTGGTTTAACATTAATTTGTTTCTCGTCAATTAGCCCCTATACCTTTGTATGCTGAGTTCATAACTCGCCCCCATGCGGCGAATTATCTGTATGGTTGCTGTTTGAATTCGCATGATCCATGCCGTTCGATTCACTTTAGATCTTTGTCCGAATACCGAATGGAAAGAACGTGTCTAATATATATAAGAACTTTAACTTAAAAACTAAGTTTCTAACTTAAACTTATAAAGTTTGTATTTATTTTGTATCGAAGAAAGAAGCAGAAGATTGTCATTGCGAACAAAAAGTTGTGAAGTTGTTAAAGATTAATATGACATTCATTCATTTATTCCGACGACCTTTGGCAGCGACCTGGCCGACGAATTCTTCGGATGACTCGTTAAAGTGTTAATCGAATTGTGAAAGTACAGAGAAAATATTTATTTATTATTTGATATTGATTTAATGTCTTTCTAGAAAATAAATTTTTACTTTTAATTGCCACAGTGACGCTTAAACCTCTAGCCATGGCCGTATTTTGGTTCCCTTCCAAGGGAAATGCTCAGCTCCTTCGTTTTTTACAATTTTACTAAACGCCACTCGAATAAATGTTTTCGGGTCGGCAGTTTTCCCAAGAAAAAAAAATACACATTAACATTATTGTTAGTTTTTAATTGTATCCAAAACAAAAAAAAGTTTAAACTGGTACAGATTAGCATACTTACACGTTAATTGAATTTCTGCTCATTGTTTCTTATTTCGTTCTCAAACTTCATGAGGTCCTCCAAAATGGTAAAAGGAGACTTTGGCATATTTGAATCAATGCCATGGCTTGTTTCAGCTCTTGAAATTCCTGCAGAAGACAGACCACCTCTTCAGTTAAACGCAATACAATTCGCTGGTTGCTCTCGTTAGTAGTCTTGAAATGACCCGTTAATAACGTCTTCAAATCTCCAATTGGAAAATAAGAAAAAATCTTGTTTATACTCAAATATATTAGGCGCCGTTTAGAAGTTGCGGCCTAACAAGCGCTCTACAAAGCAAACAACCGAGAGCCGCCGTGGTTTTCAAATTGACATTGTATTTAAATGTATTCTCGCCGCTCAACAAACCGCGGCGGCTATGAATGACTTTGAATGGAAAAGCTAAGATAAAACTTAGATCTGATCTTAATGTACTAACAGAAGTCTCATATGCTATGTGATTATTGATTTTGAAACCTGTTTGCGTACATTAGCTACAACCTTTCGACAGGATATGTAGGCATCCCTGAAAATATGAAGATTATATTAAGAACGGAAATAAGCCAAGATTTTTGGTACCCGTTTACGAGCTGAGACATATTACACACACCACAAAAATGTTCCCCCGGCTGTCAAATAATTTGTTGTGATTTTCAATCATACCGCCACCGAGGGTAGGAGAAAGTAGGCAATGGAAAAAAAATATTGTAAAAAGATGACACATTGCAAATTTCAGTCAGTTAATTTGACAAACGAGGGAAAGAAAATGTATGAGAATGTATGTTGGCTATGAAAAAAATGTGTACGAAACACGTATGGACTATGCTCCATACTTTCAGAGGCATCCTGTCAAAAAAGTGTGTGCTGAAGTTTCCTATACAAACATGCGAATGTTAATAGCTATCAATTAACCATTAATAATGTATATTTATATCACGAAGTTTTTGCAATTCCCTAACAAACGAAGTAAGGTATTCATTAACGTCATTGGGTTTTTGGGAGCCAACATACAAACTAATTATATTAGCAATTGCAGCTTATATCGGCTATAACATTTGACGTGGACTTTTTGAAAAATTTGAAGTCTTTTAACATTGGCTAAGTTCATAAAACAAAGCTAAATCGCAACATGCGGTGCCAGCAGTATCGAAGCAGCATTGTAGCGGCTTGTTGTATTGTGAACGACAGTCGTATCTAATCATCTAGTATCAGAATTCACTCGAATCCGATTTTCCGCTTATTTATTAGCGCTGTCATAAATATCGATGTCAAGTACGCCTCCACTATACTCTAGTGC
Source organism: Chloromyia formosa (assembly GCA_964017055.1). Classification (NCBI taxonomy): domain Eukaryota; kingdom Metazoa; phylum Arthropoda; class Insecta; order Diptera; family Stratiomyidae; genus Chloromyia; species Chloromyia formosa. The sequence continues at coordinate 31,409,620 of OZ024815.1, read as the reverse complement.
GTTAGGTTCCGAAGGGGGAAAGCACCTGCTACCGTTTTCTATTTCACGAGTGACCAAGATTCCAGCTTCTTTATTAATTTTTGAACATTGCTAGTTGCCCGAGCTACGCATAGTGGTTCGTGACTTTGACCAGTAGTGGGCTTTAAATTGACATGATTTTGCACTTCCCTTGCGTGAGCTCCGCTGCTTTAGGGATTGCAACTCTCAGTATACCGCCCTAGGACGCTCGCGTAGCTCGCTCTATATGCTACAGCGGTAAAACTGCTATTAGTGAAGATGCGAACCACGATGCGTCTTCCGGTGAAATAGGAATATACCTTTATTTTTACCTAGTTAAAATTACAAAAGCCTTTGCTTGCTTTTTTTGCGGTTAATTATATACTAATCTTCATGCTTACCTGTTTTATCCGTTATTCTCCTTTAATATGATTTATTTCACTTTTATTCGATTTTATTATAGTTTCTTTCGCTTTTACTTCGCTTTTAAGATACATGGTTCGGGACACGGCACGTAAAGGTTTTAATTGTCTGACAGCGTTGCGTTGTGAAATTCCAACAAAACAACGGTTCCCGTGTTGAAACACAAAATGTACACATTGCTTCCACGTAACTTCCTAGACGGTCATAAAGGAAGCAACCATCGTTCTAGCTACCTTTTAGCTTCTTTTGATTCATTTTGGAAGCTGCACCGAAGCAGCTTTGCCTTCGGAGTTTCCACGTAGCTTCCAAGGCGAGCATCAATGAAGTGTACATCGTGATAGCTGTCTTTTAGCATCTTTTGATTCATTCCGGCAGTTGTGCCAAAGAATACTTTTTATGGCTTTGCCTTCAGAGCTTACACATTGCGTCCACGTAGCTTCTTAGGCAAGCATCGAGGAAGCGCACATCGTGATAGCGGCTTTTTCTGCTTCTTTTGATTGATTCTGGATGCATTACCGCGGCAGCTCTGCCTTTGGTTCCTGCTAGGTTATTCCGGTTAAGACCGATACATTTGACCACAACTTTAAGGAGCGTGAATTAAATTTTCTATACCCCTAATATTTCAGAGCACTATACTCGTACCAGTAGAATCTAAGCAGCCAGAGGCCAGAACTTTAAGTCAGATCTTGTCTTTCAACTCAGTCGTTCTAAAACAATTGTTTCTGGCGTGCGCTTGTATTTCACTGAAATGATTGCTACGACCATTTTCTGAAAGGCGTCCCAATATATTTACTGAAATTAATTAAGGAATTAATCTGAAGAATGCATAATAAATATCATTAGATATAACAATGAAAATATCCAACTTAAAAATAAACATTTTAAAAGAAATTAAAATTATGTATTCGATGTCAGATTTTAATTCTACAATGCTCGGCTGTTGGGAAGCTTACATTCACTCACAGATTCTACACAAGATTGTGAGTCGAATCTTTTTTCGTATCTCGTTCTTTATCCACTTTAATTATACATCAGCTTCAACCTCTATATAAAAAAAAAATCTTTCTTCTTTCACTCAAAAAATAATTAGGAGAACACTTCAACGACAACAGTAGCTTACCCGATAAAATATTCGCATCCTTAAACCAGCTAACGTAACGTTCCATATCTGGTACCGTATCCCAACAGCACTTGATGAAACGGCACTCTTTACATTTTGTCATTTTTGTAATAATTCATAAAATGGATAATGCGAAAATTGTGTAGATGATAAGGCATGAAACGGAAAAGAAATGATCGAGTTCAAGGAATCTCAGCCCATCTAAAAGTAGCAAGCAGCAGCGAAATAGATGATACCTAATATTTTCTGATTTTTTTTTATGTTTCTACTGGTAAAAGATATCCGTTTCATTTTTTTCTCTCTGTGCTCAAACTAACGAATACGGCGGATCTATTCGCGTATATGGCGCATTAGGCAAAGATGAATGTCAATGGTAGTTGTGCCGACAGCTGAAAGTGATTTGCCAAGACGAAACAATTAATCATTTATTAAGCTTAGCGCCTTCGTATCATTTGTCTATGTTATGTGCTTGTTTGCGAGGATATTAAAATGTCGTCATTTGCGTCACACGTCACAGGCATGATAAGGGACCACCATGCAGGGCACCAGGCTACTTTGTCTACGAAGGATGCTGGCGAAAAAACAACCTGTATACTTAATTTTGTGATACGCATTTCCTCGCGTTGGGATTAAGCGTGTACTACATACTCGTACATACTTTTAAACTAAGCCAAGTTGTAGCCTATCCCCATGTTGTTTCTAACGACGTTAGGTTCAAGTATCATCAAATATGAACAGTCACTTCAAGTTGTTGTATGCCATTAATTAGAAACGCTGTAATACAGCCTCTTTATTGCGTTTTTGGCGTATCCTTGTGTGTATACGTATGAAGATGGTGCGTGGGGAGTCCTTGTCATCTCCAATTTTCATTATATACCCAACGTAATGTCAGCTTGAAATAGTGCTGCCTACCTGAGATACTCACATTCTTTGGCAGAGCATTTGATTTATGTCCTACTTAGTTCTGTTATAAATAGGTAGGTATCTTGAAAGAACGCACTATTGGCGGTCAGATATAACATTAATCCTGCATGTAAGATGTTAATTCCTTTTTTATATTATTAAGTATGATAATGATATGTGTACATTGGATTAGAATGCATGGGATATGATACGGGAATTTGCTAAGATGAATGAAATATTGGTATTAAGTGACGATAGGGGTATGCCGACAATCTTTTGTTAATATCTTAATTTGTCTTAACGGCAACATGGAAGGGTGAAATTAATTAGCTAATAATAATATTAAGCAAATGGGAGCACGTTAGTCTTGTTGTCATGTTGTTTCTTAGCACTTATTTCGTCGATCAAAAACACGCACACAAAACGGTTACATTCCAATAATATTAAAATAGAATCATGTCTGTTTCAATAATAACCCTATTAATCGATTTGAACTTCCACCTGACATTATTAGAAGAAAAATATCGATTTGTCTTATCAACAATTATATCTTATTGTCCTCTTAAATTTGACTTATAAGATAAGTAATAACCGACGGCCATGAATCTATTTTACTAACGTTGCATGCTTAGTTTCTATAGGTCAACCTTATCAACCCACCAAAAAAGGACCGCCCTCAATTTATCTTGTAGGAAAATCAAAATTAGAAAAATTGGGAAAGCGTGTGCCTCGCGTACATAAGAAAATTTATTGACATGTAATTTGTTTCGATTGTTACACGTAGTCATGCAGTCTAGATACTGCTTTCTAAATAACTATATTATGGCCAGCCATTTAATTTGCCTGTACACAATAAATATACACGCATATGTATTTTTCGATTTGAACAATTTCCAATTGTCGACGCTATCCATTTTGTGATAGTTGTATGTATTCGTTTGTTATAAATTGACTGCATACGATGAAACATACTTTATTATTTTTATATGTTCCATTAGAACGCCTTCTCTTGAATCAGTAAGAATTAAATTAACGTGCTATTTGAGTTTCTACAACATATGTATGTATTTTTTAGTTGAACTAAACTACGAACATTGCAATGTTAACAAAAAAGAGTAGCGTTAGTACGCATTAACCGAACTAATCTTTTAGGCCCACACTATTAATCGTGTCATCCCATTTAGAAACCTCCAACCAAATGGCCCAAATCGATCGATCATGCACTTATTGCATTTGCGAAATAAAAGCAATAGGGCCTTTCTCAGTGTCCGGTTAAAGTCTAAAGGCCACTACACATGAACGAGCACAACCTCGACCGAACTTCCATCGAATTATCAATTTCATAGAACGTGCGGAAAAAAAATCCCCCTATTTCCACCGTTCTATGAAATTTGATGGTTTGATGGAAGTTCGGTCGTGGTTCTGCGCGATCATGTGTGGCAACCTTAACGTAACAATAACGCTAACCGCCACCTATTATCCGGTAAAAATTTAACGATACGATAAACCTGAGATTTAACAGATAGATCTGTTTTTACGTTTGCACATTCAAATGAGAACAATTAAACTGGCCATAAAAAAACAGAGTTCTGGATGGAAGAGGATTTGGAACAAACTCAGTCGCAAATGAATGCTGCGAGAGAACAGTCATTGAATAGAATGATACAGACGGCAGCATTCCGCCCAGAAAAAAAAGCTAATTTTGCTTCAGCATTGTCAGTGTTGTATAATCTTAGGCGTTTCGTTTAAACTGCCGATTAATTACTCGGATGGTTAGTTAATCGGCAGTTTGATCGGGCCTTGAGAAACCGGCTCTGAATCTTTTTGAACTTAATTTTGAGTCTGGGTGATTATGTTGGTATAAACAAGCGTATTTTGTGCTCCTGTATAACTAAAGATATAATGTCCAGGGTAGTTTGGTGTATTGAGAAGTTCGTCAAATCGGTAACACTTCTTTTTTTTCAAGCTTTGATAAAATTAAAAATTTTATCCATTCACCAACCATATAATCATATGACACATGTGTATACATTTAAAAAAGAACAATATGTATTTTTTTATTTAATACAAAAAAAAAGTCTCAAATGTCCATTTGCCTTTGCGGACACTAAGTATTAAATTCACAGGTTTTTTGTTGCAAACTTCTTAGTAAAAATATACTGCTTTGCTCTACATTATTTTCTTCAGCCCATTTGATGCATTTTTCAAAGCACTCTATTACGTCCGTATGCTTAATTTTTCTTGACATAAATTACTTCAACGGTATCATCATCTTCGAAAGTGATTAATTCATCTTCATTTTCTTCTGCAAACTCGTTGTCTTCCTTGTTTCAAGTCTCTAGGTCTTCTTCATTCAAGATGATCTGAAATATTTATCGGACATGAATACATATTGAAAATGTTAACTTGAAGTCGAAAATTCCACCATACCTCGGGGAAATAGTGCTAATAAGTTTGACGGTTCTCCCCATAATTGATTCTTCTTCCCGATTCCTAAACTCAGCCAGAGGAATATTGTTATCTTCAGCTTTATCATTTTGAATTAAAATATTTTTCTATGATAACATTTTCGAGGAATATCTTTTGATTTTTTCCCCAGACCAGAGCTAAAAGTTGAAATGCATCGAAAAGGTTAAGCTCTTTCAACGCTGTAGCAATATTGTGGCTTCTTCTGACAACCCTGCCCAGTAAACTATTCCGATAGAATAATTTTGTGGGCCAAATTGAGTTCTGATCCATCGGCTTAATCGGCGGTGTTACATTTGGTGGCATGTACACTAACTGTATGTTACCATCCGGAGTTACCAATTCATCTTCTTGAGGATGACTAGGAGCGTTGTCCAATATCAATATCGCCCGCTTTGGTAGATGTTTTTCCAAAAAACGTTGAACTTTAAATAAACAAGAAACAGTATCATTACATATTTTTTTGGACTTTGCTCACCTGAGGAGCAAATTTAAAGAAAACCCAATTTTTGAAAATTTCGATGGTCATCCACGCAGATTTTGAGTTGGGATAGTCCACAGGAAGCGATTTATTCTTGAAACTACTTGGATTTTTTGATTTGCTTACTACAAGAGGCTTTATTTTTCCACCTCCAGTTGCATTTGAACGAGTAAGAAATGTAATCCGCTCTTGGGAATTTTCCGTTCACTGTCTTCGTCAGCACGAGCAAATGTTTGGTGAGGCAACAGTTTCCAAAATAGTCCGGATTCATCAGCATTGAACACTGCGTCGAGGCTGAGATCAGTACTCATAATTATCTCTCTCTAAATTGTGCCACTAAATCAGCAATTGCAAGTGTATCTTGATAGCCGCACTCACACTGCACTCTGCTATTGAGAAAGAGAAAATGTATTGAAATGATGGTGTCCCTCGGTCGATACGACATGCTCACCATTGTCTCACCATGGTCTGATTCGGAGCAGCTAAATTTGAATCCGCCCATTTGATTCTGTGTATCTCGACTTATATTTCAGTCGTCGAGAATCGTAGTCGCGAATGTGAATTTCGCCTTAATGCTGACGAAAACAAAAGTGAAGGCCAAATTTTCTTTTAACTGTGGATTGTTCTTTTTAATGAGACGCCAAAAAATCCCACTTGACAAATAAAACGGGTGATCTATAAGTACTCGTATGTCCTATTTCAAGTACATAGCTTCTTCATATGAATTCCTGGTCAGATCGGCATAGTCCTCATTTCTACTAATTTCGCTACACATTTAAAAAGACACGGAAGTTTCCCCAATTATTTTCAACTAAAAATCACCTAATACATATGTATATGTTCATACACACTAGTCCCTAAAGACGTGCGTTGTCCAATCGATAGGTCTTCTACAATATCATTTGTTACTATCTTAATTTGGTTTACTATGGATGGATGAAGAGATATTGTTATACTCGAAATTTCCTTATTGGTTTGGTAATATTTTGGCAACTTTGCTACGGGCCATGGACATAGCTCTGAACGAACAAAGGAATCATCCCTGTCCTGATATACTAATGTGTACATACCAGTATGTTAAATCCTCAATCGAAAGTTTTCGCCCCAATAAAAGTCAAATCTTTACTTATTAGGGAAAGCATCAAAGGCAAGGGTAAATCCCAACAGATGAAGGTAATGCTGATGTATGCGATACTTGTAAGGGCGAATTTTCAAAATGGCAGGTCTAATAAGAATAAAATATACTCGTAATTGATCGTTGAATATAAACGTCTATAGTACCAATGGGGAAGAAAAGAGCTGGTTAAGTAATAATATAGGTCTCTTATGATGCCTTTTGCATCTCGATGGAACCCTGCAAACTCCTTGCAAACTACAGCGTTGACTATATTACCTTGAATGTTCGATTGTTTTGGTAGCACATTGTGGGGTTTTAATGATTTACCGTGAAAATGGAACTTTTTATAACTCCATGGCAACACAAATTCTTAAAATGGCATTTAAAGATTCTTACATTCGATTTTTTCCCAAAATTTCAGCAAAATACTGCCATTCTTCCAAATCAAAACTGGTTATGTCGATATCCTTTCTTGTCACACATTCTCAAAACGGAGTCTATTATGAATAAAACATACTACCATGGAACTTGGTATTCCTATTCTACATCGGTTTTGGCACTTCTCAGTGAAATCTCGAATGTAAACACATTGTTCTTATTCAACCGCACCAACAAAATCCGTATTCAGTTTTCCTCCTTTTGTGCTGCGAAATAAGAAAGCGGATTTTCTTGACATTTGGAATTTTGCTTGTTTTATCAGACTCGCTTATCTTCTCTGTTAAGGACGAGGAGTCGTATTCTAGTTACTCCATGTGCGACTTGCTACATTGACATAATAGTGCAGCCAAATGCACAGAATATGCTGCTTCTGCTGTCAACAGGACTTGTTATTTTACGATACTGGAAAATCCACCATGAATTTTTATATCGTAAACAAATGTTATATTTATGTCGCTGACGGTTCGCCGGGAGAAAAGACTGTTATTCACGTCTGCGTCACTTCATTGTGCACGAAACGGAAGGAAAAGACCGAGTGGGTTCATGTCAGTAACTGAATGAATGTGACCCGCTTTTCTTATTTTCTGCTTGAAGCTTTTTTTTTTGTTGTAAATATTGTGGGAGCAGTGAATCGGTTTATGGTGATTTTTAAGGACGACGAAAAGCTGCAGAAGGTGCCATATTTCATGGAATCGTGAAAAATCGTATCACGTAAGAAACGATGCTTTCCCGTTCGTGATGTATTGGAAGTGCATTTCTGTTAAATTTTATCAGAGCCATGCGTTTACGTAATCGGCTTATATTCGATTTGGCATAATCGAGCAATGAAAATGTTAATTTTAATTTTAAGGAAGTCCTTCCTTAGAACATTCTGTCGTTTCTATATGAAAAAGTCACTGTTGCTTAAAATTTTATAGCATGGAGCTCCTTTTAATATATCCGATGGTCCTTCTGATATATCCGTCGTAGCAGCATAGTGTTAGACGAGGAACTTGTGCCACACTTGTAGTATATTTTTAAGATCGGTTGATAACAACGGCCGGGAGTCTTTATTCAAACTTTCTTTACCGCCAATACTGGGTACTCATATGACTACTGCGTAAACTAAAAACTTATTTGGTTCTAGAGCTGGTTTTTATTAAGGGTGTCCTTCCAAAAGCATTCGTGTAATTGGATGATGAGTTCCGAAGAGTGCGCATATTTAAAGTCGAGCGCCTTGACACGAATTTTTCTGCAAATACTACAATATAAGCGCTGAAACCGAATGTACTAAGATTAAGCCTACCGATCAAGCTTGATCTTGAATGATGAACGATAACATTCACATAGAATAAGTAATGCCGTCCTATCATGCCGTGGCGGAAACAATTATGTTATACTTGTGTAGTTGAACCATATGAGAAGATCTGATACTCGAGTACCTTGGCCTGCCTCAAAGGTCTGGTCCTCCCAATAAGCGGCGACCTCCACTCGATCTCAATCTCTGAAGCTGGATACTCTTCAAAGAGTTCATCCCCGGCAATGTCGACGTTACCAAGAACCGTTTGTCTAGGGAACCCAGTCTTTGAAAGATAATTACACACTATTGTGAATAACACCCCTTGCTTATAGGCGTACTTTTTTATGGTAACTGGTTTTCATGCAAAGCTCCGCGCGCACGTCAACGGCGGGCACCTCTGCCTTGAAAATAGAGGGAGATCTCCCATAGGAATAGAAACTCGATGCCTACACCGGTTTCCTCTTCCGACTTTCAAGCATGCTAGTTTCGCGGCTCTCATTGAGCCAACTACCCAGTTCGGAATTTAATCTAGTTCAAAGCTGCGTTTTTTTTGGTAATATAGATCAAGTGCACGTCTACGTATTGTCTGCATATCTACAGAACCTGATACAACTCTTAAGGATTTTACTATAAAGAGTGATACACAAGTATTTGGCATTGTCTGCTAGGAAGATAACTGCATTAGGAAGGTTAACACGAAAACCCTTGTCGCAATAATGATTGGTGGATGTCGTTTACCATTTGCCTTGTTTGAAAGTATGCTCACCGATTATCGTACTCCCACAGGCAGACCTTATGGCATTGCTAGATATAGTATAGCCGCTTGTAGTCGTATCATTAAACTCCCGCTTATGTCGCGATAATGCTAGTCCACCCAGGACAATAGCGGAATTAGTCTTTATCGTTGTGTGTTAGTTCAAGAATAAACGACCAGGGTTTACCCTGATCGTGTGTTTTTAGTCCGGAAACAATATCCCTCACGACTCCTGATGATGCGAAACTTCCACGCCATACAGGTTACGATTACCACGCATCTCAATTCTTCTACGGGCTCCTCGAACTTGTGTGAGAACTCCGGGTTACATGTAGTACTGACATTAATAACGGCCTTTTCATCAGCACGACAAGACAGCATCAGACAACAGTCAAGTGGGAGATCTACGCCGAAAGAGAATGTAACCCTTCGGAGCAGTCTCCTACCCATCACCGTTTTCGAATTGGAGACACTGAAAAGCTTCATTTACAACCAGGAAACAACCCCAGCTTCACTCGGCCCTAATACCCGTCGTCCTCCTGCAAATAGCAACAGGTCGAGGATGCTACTCCATAATGCTTTGAATTGTTGGCCTTTTTCTTCCAATCCGAAAGTGAGTATGTGCTGCTCTTCCTTCCTCTTGACATGGAATTCTTTGCCTTTTCGGTATCGTCAAATGCCTTTCGAAATGTACTACCTGGTATCCGGACCGGCGGAACCGATAAAACTCGTGTGTTGGATTTTTGAATTGAAATTCTTACACCAAAACGCGACCTTCCAATTTTTGCAAAATAAGTGGGGAGGGAAAATAAATAACACATTGACAGGACAACATTGTTAATTAAATGGCATCCATTGCGAAAAATTTTCTAAGTTGAAAATTCAAAGATACCTAAGAATTAATTTCTTAATTGTTGGTACACCTCGAAACCCTTCAAATTTTTCGACCTGAAACAAAAAAGAATACAAAACCTAGCCCTTGCCTTCTCATTGCCCCTACAATTACTAATCGAATAAAAAATCTCGTGTCAGTCAAAATTCGCTGAAAAAAGCTCGTGCTCGAAGTAATTCTCAAAGTTTTAATTTTTTTTTAAGTTTTAATGGGACATTATATCAGAAGTCCTCAAAAATATGGAGTGAACTTTCAGCAGAATTTCGGATAAAGCACGAACGCCTTTTTTATTTTTGGAAAATATTTTGAAAACGGTTTACTCTAGCTAAAATCTTTCTGAGACAGTAATGAAAAATGCGTGAAATGAGGTGATTCTTTTTTTGGCACGTTCTATTGATTTGAACGTGGTTCAATGGTGGCTCGCGAACAAAATGGTTGTTGTGTGTGGCGACGCTAGCCATTAGCAATTCTTAATAATTGGATAATTCCATGTCCTGATGCTTCTCATGGGCGCTTAAGGACAATGAAGACTGAAGTAAACGAATGCCATCTCATTCAAAATATGTGGTCAAATTAGGAGATTTACATAATGTCGTCGGCAACAATTCCAAAACATGGTTGTCACAAAAAAAATATCCGTTAATTTTTTATTTCTTTGTGTGTGTGTGTTTTATGGTATTCGGAAACACGCATGCACCTTCTCCTTCATGCATGTAGTAGTATTATAGGAATATTTGTACGGGCGAGGTTAGTAGTGGGAACAGAATATTTCACACTCTCCTTGGAGCTAGCAAAGCGAACGTTTTATGGCGGCATGCTGAGAGTAACATCCCTTTAAGAAAGGCAGCAACCCACAAGAGACTATTAGCCGTGTTTGTTTCGTTTGTATTTCGGTCTCAGACCGAATGCGAGTGAAAAGAACGACAAGAATCTGCGCCGAGCGAACTTAAGCATCCACCATACAGATACTTCGCCATCATGTGGGTGAATTACGGAGTCAGTATACATTTAGATAAAGGCAAAATAAGCTGAAGTTCAATCAATTGACTTTCAACTTTGATCCAATGAAATCTCATACGAGACCTGAATTAAAACCGGTCTATCGTTTTGTATGGAAATGGTCTGAGATCCGGTGACCCGAAAGTGGCTATTGTTAATACATGGAAGATTTACTATTTATAATTATAGTACCGAATAGTCGCTTGTGTGGGCTCAGTGCTCAAATAGTTGTAACCCTCAGTATAACATTCAAGAACGTTCGCTCGCAGCGATGACAAGTAACGATAAGTTTAAACATTTTAGCATAGGCGCAAACCCATTGGTCGTCGTCATCCATCATGAAAGTATAACATCTTGAAGATCAAATCCAGGTTTTTTTTCGTGTGTTGAACTCAACACATGGGAAATTTCTTGTGTTGAGGTTTCAATATATCCAACGCACCTTTCGCTGGCTCCGGGTATTTATAATTTCCGGCACTAATCCTATAATGTACCTAAAATGTTTCACATTAACAGCAAAATTTGTACATTAAACTTCCGATTTTCGAAAATAAAGATATTGTTTTCGACGTTCAAATCTTAAACCAATTTTGAGACAAGTCTTTTCCATATTGAAAAATTTCCAACAATTTTCGAACTTACTAATTCGAAAGCATAATTTAAGGACACTGTTTTTACATCCAGCAACCACACCTGACATCTTCCATACCCACAGAAAGCTTAAATTCTCTTTCATCCTCTAGAAGGGACTTCTTTTATAATGCCATTGAAATCGGATCACGAAGTTTTCCTCAACACAATGCATTCAATTCAGAGAATGGTGGAGCTCATGGAAAAGGGTTGTTTGGCAAAAACATGTTGACATTTTATGTATTGCATAATAAAGGCGAGCAGAAAAACGGCAAAAAGTACCCGAGACAATACCAATGATTTATGATTGGAACTTTGAAATTCTTTCATAGACAGTCGATTAATTATCCTGTCTTATGGAGGATGGGTATGCCGTCTTTTTGCACCTGAGAAGTTGGCAGATATTGAATATATTTTAAATTATAATTTGTTTTTATTCAGGATATTAGGGACCATTTTTAACCAAAACGTATACTCTCCTCTCATCACTCTGTAGAATATTCAATTAATTTCGACATGTACATCAATTAAAGAAAAATTTCATCTTTAAACAGTTTAAACTGCTAGCATAACAACATTATTTTTGCAACCCCAAAGCGTAATGAAAATTCTAATTAGAACAGTCATAAATGTGCATATACACATTCTCGTCTATATCTAAGCCCATAGAAACCCCATCGTGCAATCATCATTGCTGCTTCATCTCTCTATATATGTACGTCCTCTCGTCGGTATCACCCCTTGGGAAGTTGGCTGGAAAGTAGGACAAACTTTAGCAAACAACGTCTGATCCGGACTTTCGCTCCCATCACGTCAATTCAACCCCCACCGACACGGACACATACGTACATGAATGCAATAACACGACATGTCGTAAATATTTCACAAATCAAATATTATAAAAGTCCTCTGAAAAAAGGATTGTGTCAACCGATAGCCACTTTTTTATTGGACAGTTTGTGTGTGTGTATGCACCAGCGGTGTTCAGCATTATCCTCAAGACGATGTTTGACTTTCTGTCGTCGATTTTATAACGCAACAGAGTGCTTGTACTGATGATGATGGCAGTGCTGTGGTTGAAGCTAGGGAAAAACTCAAAGTGCAAGAAAGGATATCAGTGATAGTCTGCGAATGAACATTCTATATCTAATGTGTAATATCGTTTTATCGGTGTACATAGACGACGTCTTATCGGGAAAAACACACTTCCGTCAAACGGCAAACGAAGCAGCTTTCTATTTTGGGCAAAAGATGTTATGAAATGGGGGTTTTCAGATGCTACTAGTTGTCATGTTTCTTATTGTAAACGAACTGGGAAGGGTATTATGAGTGATTTTTGAAAAATGGGTATCAAAGTTGTCCAATCAGACTATTATGGCAAGCCGTACATTTTTGTATCTATTTTAATATTATTTGTAATCATTGGTCGGTAACTTTTTGATCTGAGAGATAATATCCATGGGAACTGCTAGTCTTCCCGTGAATATTAACTTTCAGATCAAAAAGTTACTGACCAATGATATGATGATGACTTGCCGTTCAAAGAAAAAAGAAGAAAGAATTTTCATCAAATACATCAATTCTTATGGGAGTTCTTTGATAGAAGTATTGTACACACTAAAACACTAGCTCGTAGTCGTCAGGTTCGTACGGGTACTCTTTAAATTATCCAAGGCTTTGCAAAGGCTTTTAAATCAACCCAAAGTGCTATCCGATTCATGCTCTGGATGACATATCGTAACTTTCCTTTGTTTGCTACTTTTTGAGTATGAGTCTGATATTGATAGTAAGGCTGATATCACAGTGGTGGAGGCGCGGAATCCTCAGTAAATGTTAAAATTTAGGCAAATAAACCTACATCACTCGAAGACTTCCTCAGTCGCTCTTTTTCCCCATCTGAAGAGCGTTGGAGAAGACATCGCATTGATACAGGAGTATTGGGTCGTTAATGATGCTGTGAGGTGCCTGAGCTCTCCTAAGTGTACTATCATGGCTCATTCTCGGGTATGACGCCAATGCGCATTACACTGTGTGGGGCTGCGCTGATACGAATCTACGGGGGGAGCTGTTGTTCGAATACTGATATGCAACGTAACACACCAAAATCAATAAAACAGTGGGAATGAGATTTATTTTTTGTTTTGACGTGGTTCGATACGTGTCGAGCTTAAGAGTTTTAGGGAATTGACCTAAGATGGCTACATAAATATCATTCGCGTAAGCTGTTACCTTACAACCCAACTTCTTCGGGTCCAAAGCAGCCTATTGACCGCTATGTTCCAAAGAAGGGGAGAAAGCACAGCACCTTGCGGAGTCTACAGACAATTTTGCGTTCGTAGAATACCCCCGATTTAAAAGAAATTATCCTGTTTGTTAACATCAGATTAATTAGTACAGCCAGGTAAGATCGACGCCAAGTCCGCCATCCCAAGCGCGCTGCATTACAACCCAACGCAATATAAATGGTACAAGTAAAATTGCCTTTAATTTTACGTATTTTTGAATATTCTATCCAAAACTAAACTTCAAAAATAAGTCAGGTTGCAGATGGTTTGTTTGTTATAATATAACTCCCTGGAACTGCCTAATACTATACAGTGAATTAAGATAAGTGACACATAGCTTGTTTTTGCAGATCCAGAAATACGAGTATTTTTGAGGTTTACAAGAATATCATATTAAAGGATATGTGCTCTTGCCTTACTTTGGTGGAACTCGAAGTAGTCGTAAGTAACTTAACTTTTACCCCAACGGATCATCCTCTTATAGGCATTAGACCTTTTCCTGGCCTTGACAGTATGTAGTAGAGCACTTTTTAAGCATGAAACTGCCCTAAACTCAAAAAATGGGAAAAATGTGTCTAGCTTGTTTTTGCAGTAACCCGACGATATGCTCGGCTCTGAAAAAAGCCAGGCTACTCAATTAAAATAAATCGGGGGGAAGCTTCCTATAACGTGTGCCATTTGCTCATGTAATTGACATCTCCTCCTGTTTGTTTTTTTTTTATCACAGGTCACACTTTAATTGCATTCCATTGTTTCGCGTCCTGCACGCTAAATATCCGTAAGGAATTTAATTTCCGTCACAACGAGATGTACTTATTCAAACCCTTCCTGTAATGCCGAGACCCCAGTCAAAAACAAGTTGATCGTTGCAACCAAGTAGCGTCGTAATGTCTTTTCGCTGTTTCACATGCATGCAAACAGCAAAAGGATAGCTCCTGGCCCACCAACCGTAGCAAAAACGAGTGTATGCGATGAAAACTATAAAAAAAAAACGAGTGAATGAAAACATGACAAAGACAAACGAAGATAATCTCTCGAAAACACCCAATTCCATGAATTTATTCTCTCAACGTCTTTTCACTTATATTTGATGATATAACAAAAGAGCGGAGCGGCAAAATGAGTCGAGTATAAAATAAAAAGGACTAAGTGGCACGTGAAAGCTTTTAGTGTTCTACAGAGCACGTATTTTACGTTTACGCTGGATTCCGCCGTTCATTTCTCCCCCATTGGATCTGCCAGCTGTAACATGAGTTTGGTGGATGCACAGCAAAAGTGGTCGAATCCCACTTTTTGGCTTCTACAAATTCTAAGACATCGACTATTATGTATACGTACGAGAATGTGGTTGAAAACCGTGGCAAGGATCCAAACCAGGAGAATGAAGACAAATTTCTGTCGCTTTGCGGAATACCAATTTGGTGACTTCGTTTCGAGTCAACAAGTTGCATACCCAGCAAGCACCGAAATTCCTCGTCGGGGTCGTCGGTAAAGAGAATACGGGAGACATGCGAGATGTCTATAAACAATTGTTGAAATTGCAAACTAAACTTGGTCAAATTATTTCCACTGAGAGAATGCATAAGTTGACATCTATGACAGCGGAAAGGAAATATATGTAACATATACTCGTACATTTCTAATTTGAAAATTTTGACTGTGCAAGGACCTCGGAGTTTAGAAAATAAGCACTGCGAAAAGGGGTTGTTAGCACTCGTATATAATCTGGAGTTTACTTCTTTGGGAATCAATGTTAAGTTTCAAAAAAATTGAATTGGGCTTACTACTATAAACCTTTAGTTTGATACAATTGAAACCCTTATTGATTTTCTATTCTATTTCTATTCTATTTTGGCCCACGGTGGAATAACACTGCTTCTGTTCCTAAGACCGGGCCATCTGCTTGAATTATCTTTTCGCTTTGTATTTACCTATTTGCTCCTTTTTGGAAAATTGCAATGTTTTTCCTTGAATTTTCCAAATCCAAAAAAAAAACAAACAGTAAGCGAATATTGTCTCAATTACGTTTTATCCATCTCTAATCTGACTTCTTTGTTGAATCTGAACAAAGAATTCTGATGAGAGTTGGCTGGCTGACTCTCATCTCTCGGGGGCTTTTTAAGAAATGAGAAAATTTTCTTGAAAATCATCTTGAATTCAAGATTTAACTATTAGGATTTTTATAAAAGGAACCAGTTGACTTCGAGGCTAAAGTGCATACTATCTGCATTTCAGCCGTTTTTGAATCACTTCCTCCCCATAGTCAAACATTCCTACAAACAGTAAAAAGTTGTGGATCCTCTAAAACTATACTACGCCCATACTATATGTGCAGTAGAATACCACTCGTACTCTATTCATGATGCATTCCCCTGTTTTACTATCGTTTGCAAATAGACCGCTCCTGTCGACGTTCTTGTCGTCCAATCGTGGGCAAACATTTTGGAAAACGTGACATTGCATAATTTGGTCATTTCGTATCGTGGACGGGTTTCCGTTTTTTGTTTTCCCTCCCAGTTGGATGGATAAAAGAACGACAAGGGATGAAGAAGCTTCATTACTTCCTCAACTATCCGAACAAGTGGCAGGCTTTTGGCAGGGACATTTAATGTGTTATTTATAGGTCTTCGCTGTAGGGTAGTCAGTGCTGTATGACAACTTTCTTTTCACAATACATCATGCCTATGGCCAGGCATGAATGGATTCATTTTTTAAAGTTTATGCCGGATGGTATGTCTTTTATCAATGGCGAAATTTGGAAAATGTATTTGATCGCGTTAGACAGAGGGCTCTGGGTATATGCTGAAGGGTGGTCATGTAAAAGATCTTTTGAAATAATCCATCTGACTGGTGTTAATGAATAATTCATGTTTATGATATTGTTTGTCGGTGGTATGATTTTGTCTGTCATTTTAAAAATTACGCAAGTATAGAAAAGGATACACATGAGTATAGGGTAGATTGATATTTATATTGAACTTTGACTTTTTCTTAGAAAACGAACCTTTGCAACTACTACTAATAGCCTTTACCGTGCATCGGCTAATTATTATCCCATCTTTAACTACGACAAATTACCAAATATAGAGAATTTAGAAGGGCATTCAAACATGCCAGTGGGTACGGAGGCTGACATTTCGGAAAGAGTAGTAAAAGGAACGTAGTTGACCAACGATCAAAGACAACACAAGAAAATGAAATAATAATAAATAACTGAAAATAAATCAAATTTTAAAATTAAACAAAAATAACAAAAAAGTATATAAGGGCGGTAGGACTGTTATAACTCCGCCCTAAACATCTATACCGACGGCTGATGTATGGGTATAGTCAAACATACACTTGAAGTAATTATTATCCTGAAGGACAACGACTCCCTAAAAGAGTCGTGGACAGGAAATCCGGGTCTGGATGTACAGCGATTCCGAGCCCCAACTGCAAAGGGTTGAAATCAAGTGAAATTTTCGTCACTCTGGTGGAAAATACGAACTTATCTTCGGACTGTAAAGTTTCGTTCAAGTAAATCTCCATCATTCTAAGGCAACTTCTGCTGCTCTTCTACTCCGCTTGGAACGTAGTGCCGAGCATTTTGCTTTGATTCAAGAGCCTTGGGTAGTAAACGGCATAGTGCGTGGCCTTAGGTCTTAGGATTATACTGTTTTCTACCTAAAGGATCAGGGAAAACCTTGCTTCTGCATACTTGTGGAGAACTCACTACGTGTCTCTTTGATTGCGGCCTATAGCGATAAGCCTACCAGCCTCGAAACTAGAGAAAAACGGTATGGATAATTTCTGCGTACTTCGCGCAGGATCATGTAGGAGTCCTCCCTCTCACTAACCTCAGAAAGGCAATCTCGATATCTAATACAGGCAAGATAAGTACAATACTGGGTTGTGACGCTAACGCACACCACACCGTATGGGGTAGTACTGACACAAACTAACGAGGGGAGTTGCTGTTCGACTACCTTATTACGACAAATCTCTTCATTTGCAACGTGGGTTGTGAGCCTACTTTCATCACCAAAACCAGGAAACATGTGCTCCACATTACTCTCGTCTCGGAGGACTTACTACAATTGGTGCGGGGCTGGAGGGTGTCAGCTGATCACTCCTTTTCAGATCACCGCTACCTTCAGTTCAGTCTCAGCGAGACTCTCACATGGAACCCAGTTATCTTGAATAAGCGGAGAACAAACTGAGCTACGCATCATGATACTTTTCAGGAATTTCTATCGCCTTTATCGGAACGACCGAGAAACACGGTGAATTTGGAGTGAAATGTAGGAAGGCCTTTAATAAGGCAAAATCATCCGGATGTGAAGCGTATTGGTACACGTACAAAGAGTATTTTCGAAGTAAGGAGACAATGATATTCTGCCGGACACGCACTTTCCGGACAGTTCATCTGAAAGTGCGTTCGAATATGCACAGGAACACGTCACAGATCCATGCGGGTCTGTATCTTTACTATCAAAGGAGAAAATTGTCTGGGCCATATCCAGTTTTGAGCCGATTAAATCTGCGGGGATTACAGAATGTACTCTGTTTTAACTAATTGGGCCACAAAATATGGCGTTAAAATTAATCCGTTAAAGACGGAACTCGTCCTTTTTTCAAAAATGCATAGGACACCAACATCTGAACCTTCGGTATTGGAGAGAGAGAAATTGGCCTTCACAGACAAGGCTAACTTCCTGGGACTGATACTTGACAGGAAGCTAAGCGGGATGCCCAATATTCAGAAGCGTGTTAATAAGGCTAATTTCGCACTCTACTGTTGTAAAAACGCCATGCCATCGGAAAAAGGTGGGGCCTGTAGTCGAAAGTTGTGCATTGGCTCTTTGTGACGGTTATTCGCCCCATGCTTTTGCACGGCATTGTAGCGTTTTGCAAGCGGAATTGATAGCTATTTAAGAAGTCCTGCTCTGGCTGGGACGCCCGTCATGACGTATCTGTGAGGAACACCATTTTTTAACAAACAGTGGAGCTGCGATTAGAGCACTGGAATCCGTCCGTATCACCTCAAGGATGGTGTTGAAGTGACGCGAATCTCTCACAGTGGTAAGTGGTATCTTTGATATTGTCTGGTGCTGGATTCCGGATCACAATGGTTTCGTTGGCAACTGCCGAACTGACGATCTTTCTAGATGAGGGAAAAAATCGAACGTACTCTCTGCAAAATTGAGATGCCTTTTGATGCATCTAAGCATATAGTCCAATACGCCAGGCTTTCGAATGAAATAGTTCCCCTACAACTGATTTGTCAAATTTTGTTTTTATCGGTAATAGGCATATTGTGTGTCATATCAAAGCGGCTTCTGGTGTACTTTTCTATTCGAAATAACCAAAACAGAATGAAGGAAATGAAGTAAGAAAATACTCAAAAATACATTACACTACAATGCCTGTCCAGTCATTAAATATTACGCGCTTTTGGGCCTTATTGTAGACAATTTGACTAGGCTATAAGAATCTCATCTCTCTATAGCCTATTCAAAGATCAGTCCTGAGATTTGATGATGTGACATGTTTGTCCTTATGTTATGTCATAGAATTCAAAGAAGCTGTGTAAAAAATTTGTTCATAAAATAAATATATAATGAAGGACACAAGAAACCTTTTATTTTTTATTTTTTTTTTAATTTTTGTGCCATCTAGAATTAATGAAAGTGCTTGACTTTTATGAGCGTGTGGATAAATCGCAGAGCAACACTTTAAAGGAAGGTTGTACTTTGCTTGGAGTTATAGTAATTGATCCATTTACAATGAGAATTACGAAACTAAAATGATTCGTGTTGGTGTAGGGAACCACTGCAAAGTGAAACAGCTGTCCGAGGCTCTTTTTCATTAAATCGATAACGAAAGTCTCTCTATTAATTCTTTTTATTCGCCAAATATGAAATTTGATTTTTAAAAGATAGCTAAATCTCGAAATTTCTTGTTAATGCCATAAATAGCTTCTACAATATCATATGATTCCTTCGTCTCTATAAAATTTCAAATATTTCTTTTGTTTCGAAAGGAGTCATCTTTGAATCTCACCCTCGTTCTAACATTTTATTCTTCCCTGTACGTAATGGTCTTCAGTAGGACCTATAATTTTCTATTTTCATTACGTTCCCACTTCCCCTATTCGTTTGACCTTTTCTACTCTCATGTACTTGTACAAGCAGCAGACGACCTCATGTCATCGAAGTTTCCATGGCACGCACAAGTAAAAAAGACGGAAAAGAAAAACAAGTGGAATGAGGAGTGGCGCTAAGGGAGAACAAAATCGTATGCCTGAAAAAGAAATTGGCTGAAGTTTGTCCCAAAAACGTATTGGGAAAGTTACCTAGTTGCCTTCGGAATACGCTTTTGTCAGGCCTAATCCAAACATGGATACTCAGGGCTTAATTGATATTCATCCAAGCGTTCATCTATAGTTGTATGCGTCTGTATCAATGTTTGCCCCCTATGTATGTATGTATGTAATTAACTTTCTTATTTTTTTGTTGAGAAAAAGTTTCGTATTTTTCTTTTGGGTAGGAAAAACTCTTCTATATGTGTTTTTTTTTATAAGGAAAAAAGTAATAAATGTCAAAAGGATGTCCGTCGTATTTCCTTTTACAAACAGGGATAATAGACGAAATTATGCTGAGTTAGCCCTCGATTCTGTATGTATGACATATCTATTGAATGTTCGATGTAACGAACGAGCTACTTGGGCGGGAAGTGACTTTATCGAAAATATTCAATTTCGTGCCATCAATACAGAACTTATTGAATATTTAGATTCTTTTGTTGTTACTTGTTGGTATTCCAATAAAGCTATAGAAACGATTTTTATTCCACATGGGTTGACATTGGAAGATAATATTGGACTGCATTTGGTCCTGTTGAAGAGGAATTTGTACAGGAAGAATTGAGTGGAGATTACTAACAGTCTTCTAGGTTCATAACGCTGCTTTATATAATACTTTACATTCTAAACTATCTTTCTGTTAGCATTTCATAAACCATTTCATAAAGGACGGTTTTATTAAAAGATATTCAGAAATTAACGACAGCAATATACTTAGCTGATAAAGGAATTTTAATGTTTAAATCGGACATTACTAAAAACGCTATAAATAGAAAACTGGGTAAGCTAAAATACTGAAGTAGAAGGTCAATAGCAGCTAATATTTTGCTTTAATATTCAAAATTAATTTCGTGAAATTCGGATAATTAGTGCACGGGATACAGCTCTGTAAAGCAAAAAATCTTTTTTTCTTTTTAGTTTAATCAATCTAGACCTGTTATATGTACATATAAGAGAAAGTCGCGAGGGTTGAAAAGAAAATAGCAATGAAAAGAAAATAGTAATTGGTTCAAAAATGCTTGGAAAAATGTGCATAACGAAAAAAAACGAAAGATAATCGGGGTTAGGGTAAAAACACAGAAAATCGATATTTTTTTTCCATTTAGAGAGCTATGTATATCTCGTGCACTAATTATCTGATTTTGGCCGTATAAGTTTTGAATATACGTCGGTATTCTAACTTTTATAAAAAACTTCCGCATTCAGTAGGAATCGAACCGGGGCCGTGTGCGTAGAAGACGAACGTGCCAACCGTTGCCCCATCCGGACTATGGAGCCTCCTTTAAGGTGTTACATATTTTCGTCGTGACAGAAACAATATACCCTATACTATAAATCTAGGGTATAAAAATTTGAATGTTGAGGAAAATGAAGCAATAGTATCTTTTGACGTAGAATCTTTGTTTCCGAGTATACCGATTCCAGAAACTCTTCGAATATTGGAGGATTGGCTGTTACTAAATGAGCCAGAAGAGAAAAAGAGGAAAGTATATTTGAAATTAACAGAACAGTGCATGGACCAAAACATATGCTAATTCAACACCGATTATTATAACTTAATTCATCGTTGCCTTTTTTGGATGTGAGGTTAGATCGGAAGTGAAATGGTGACATCGATTTTTTTAGTGTACAGGAAGCCATCAAGTACACCTGGTTATATACCGAGCGAATAATTACAGTAACTTTCCGTTATTTTCACATTAATTTCTTTATACAATTTTTGAACTTTAAATATTAATATAATAGAAACCATTAGAGTAACTTTCCGTTATTGGCACAATAATTTTTACATACATTTTTGTTACTTTTAATATAAATAAGATCATGTTAGCGTGTTGAGTCTAGATTAAATGTACTCGCTGAGGATGACAATAGTCGAAATGCATCCGAAATAATTAAATTTATTGTAAAATAAATTTATAATAGTAAAGTCAATAAAGTGAGTTAATTTTAAATTATAAAATCGTGTAGTTTTGAAATTTGGCATAATTGTTCGGACATTCCCCTGAATATCTCGCCCCCGTTGATAGATGGTCCGCAAGTGTAAGGAGAAGGGGTCAAATGTCCATTTCTTCAGCTTTCCTTGATTACTTTATTTGTATTTTTCTCCCTGTTTTTCGTTCGTAGCCTCGACTACTATAGGTATACGCAATATGGCCAGAATAAGTAAATAAATAAATTATATACCTACATATTTTATTTTATTTGTCACAAAAGAAAATTGTATCATAACTTACCTCTTATCATACTTAATATCTTAATAAGATCTAGGGTATCATTACAAAAATCAAATAGCTGCTCTGATACGTGGTCTAACAAGCAGTCTAACGGACGGTCTAATGCGCGGTCTAATAGACGGTCTAATGCGTGGTCTAATGGACAGCCTAACGGCTGGACGGTCTAGCGTGTAAAAACAGCATACAGTGAAAACAATTTCCCAACATACTTTCGCTAATCAAGATATTTAATTTGACTTCTCAAAGTGCCTTTAAAAATTGTTTATAATTACGTACAAAAAATGTGTCATCCAGCCAAACTTTATTGATAGCATGCCCAAGTTACAATACGCCCATAATTATAAGAGTAGAACAACTTAACGAACGCAAACCATCGGAGTAATAAAACGAAAATTTCGTTTGAATTCACTTCATATGAAAAGTTTTTCGTACTTTCTCCGAGGGTATTATGTCTTTATCCATGAACTTTTATTGAATCCCTATTCCCAGTAGTCCTGTCTAACCAACTGTTATCATAGCATTCCTTCTAGCTTGATGCCGCTGAAGCGGCATTGTCGATATGAACTGTTGCAAACAGGATCGTCGAATGCGTATCTCCTGCTCATCTAACTACCCCTTAAACACCGAAATTGTTGCAAACTTTTGTCATTACGAGCTCTGTTTATCGAACGTCACGGGAACCGCCATAATCGCATCGCGTATAGGCATCCCTACGAAGACGACAAGTTGGAGGTGGATAATCCGCTAAAGGTCTACTATTTTGCAAATTGCGACGTCAAGGCATATTTTTATGAACCAACTAAACCATCTCTGGCCGCCTCGACTGGGTAATTCAATTCGGCACATTGCTAGGAGATGATATTATGATGACAGAGAAAATGTGTTTGGTGAGATAGAAGAAGTCTAATTTGGTCCAACAAACTTTCAAAACTAAGTTTTCACGTGAAAATTTACGCTCGGCCCGAATTTGCTGGCGTATCGAAAGCACTCGGTGGAAAATATTCACCTTTGCTTGTGACGAAGTCATTTGTTCGAGAGAGTGAATGATAAAATCACTCTCTAAGTCGACGAGAAGCGATGATAATCATTAGGTTTTCTTAAGGGATGAGCGCGAGCTCAGTAGAACTTTCACTTGAAAATCCGCAGGGAAATTTATTACAGTTTCAAAAAGTGATTCTACCAAGTAAATCCGTCCGTCGTCGTCTGTATGCATTTATATGGCGGCACTATACGAGTGGAATGTACTGTTCGAGCCTTTAAAAGCAAATTGCCATCTGGCGCAGAGAGCAATCATCATTTCACTCGGATATGCTTGTCATCATCGTTCTAAGCAACAACAGTAATAACGCCATATACAATGAATAATATAGGGGAAAGTTGTGTTACAAGAAGGCTTACAAGGTTGAATTGTAACATGATCTAAGGGCTTTTTTTATCGTTTGCCTGATGCAAAGAGGATTGATATTCTACAAGAGCTATCACTCCATAGAACTTTTCCCTCTGCCAGAAGATTTGTATGTATTGGCAGTTTGTAAAGACTACACAGTATAGATTCACAAGAGAATCAATACATACACAAGAAAGCTGTCTCCGCCTCCGTCGGTAGATTTGTATGTATTGATTCTCTTGTGTATCTATACTGTGTAGTCTATACAATTTGTCAATACATACAAATCTTCTGGCAGAGGGGAAAGTTCTATGGAGTGATAGCTCTTGTAGAATATCGATCCTCTTTGCCTGATGTCTTTGATGTTTTTCGTCCATATTTGTCCATACAACTCAATAAGATTCACTTGAAGTTACCTAAACTCCGAGGCTCACTCTACAACTTTTATCTGGTGTAGGGGGGATTAGCCTGCAACCTCCGGGCAAGTGAAATGCTTCATGAATATACCTTGCCTCCGAAAGGGGATGTTACTAATTGCCTTAACCCCTCCAGTGAGGTATGGACGCGACAATATCTCTAGAATATCAATGCCCTGTTGACGTTTCGGTAGCATGCAAATTTTGGATGGTGCAGTTGCTAGCATACACCTCGGATAGAGGATGTGCTTAATGGTTTTGCTAAGAGATATGATATACATAATTGGAGATTCCTCTCTACTTACTTCTTACACATGGTAGCTTATCGTCAAAAGCCCTAAAATGAATACTAAAATTTGACACCAGTACACATCACTCATATTCTCCATGGTCTCCTCTACACCTATCATTTGAATGTCAAATGAACTCGTATAGTGCTTCCATATCTGTTGCAGAATAAATTCTACAAAAGTATCTGGCTTATTGAGTATCTATACTGTAAGCATTTATGGTAATACTGATGGTAGTCTGTGTCGTGTTATCCAGATATAAATTACCACCTTTGCAGGTGTATACAAAAAAGTGCCATCCTTTTCCCATTTCACCTGCTATAGGTATGATAGTCCTCCTCCGTACCTATAGATAGGTCCTGGAGAAGAATAAAAAAAGAAGTACTCACCAAAAGGATATAGCACAAAGCAACATCATGCAAGCATCACATGCTGCTGCTCTCGTTATAGCATTATGTTAAAAACAAATCACTGAACTACTACTATTGTACGTTGTACGCTACAATACGCTCGTACTTCGTATATGCCGGTAAGATAACTATAGACTGAATGCTTTTTCTATTCAAATTTATTCAACCATTCAAGTTCGCATAGATTCGACGCGATTTCTAAGCCAAAGGATGAAGAAAATTCCCGACTGAGATTTACAATGTAAAATACAATCGTACTCGTATAGTGGCGCGACGCGGCGTGGCGCAGTATCTGAAGGTTACTGATGAGAGAAATGACTTTAACGGAAGCCGGGAGGGAAATGCATCCGCAGAGCTGGGTGTACTTGTATCTCGTACATTGATATTTTGTTGCCTCAAATAGGTTGTTGCTTTTTAGAGATTGTAATGTTCAGATGCTTTTGGAAATTCTCGAAATATTCAGATTATTCGAAAATGCAGTACGAGCCCTTGTCTACTGAAAGATACAATGCGATCCAGCTCACTTACAAGTGGATAAAAGTACTAAAGTCAAATGGATGAAATACTCTGACAAAATCTGCAGATTCTGTGCTTTTGGTGTCAGGTAGGTTGAGTTGATTGAAGATTGAAGTGTATCGTTTAATGTTTTAGACATCGCTCTGAATATATTATTCGAATCCTTTCTTTTATTTGAAGTGTATTTTGTACTCGTATCATATATTCCTTGAAGCCTCGAGACTACATCAAGAAGCTAATGAAGCACCGAACGAAATTGGGGTAGGAATAAATACTGAAAACAAATATCTTAAAACTATTCCGAAAACGGACCAGGGTAGAATACGGAGGAACTTACAAAAGTTCGGCTAGTTGGTGATTTTTCATTGGTATTTCACAACTTAATAAATTATAGTCGATATTATGGCTGCAATATACTTCATTCCATTTTTCAAAATTCTTGTTAAAAGTGGAAACGGGAAAACGTAAAATTGGAGAAGGATGTTCGGTAGAGACACCGCTACCAGCAATGCAGGAAATTCAATTTGTCATTCTCTATGGATTTCGTGGGCATTTGAAGCAAATAGAAATATTTGACGAATGCTAAATTGACTATGGAGTGAATGCACTATCTCTAGTGAATGTTTGCAAGTGGTATAAGCGATTCCAAACAGGACACTTTTCTGTAAAAGACGAGAAGTGTCTCGTGAAGGTCGTCCCAAATCTGCCGACGATAAAAATGTGGCTCTCATGAAGTAAAAAATTGACGCAGATCCAAGGCTAACACAACAATTGATTTATGATCGAGAAGAGGATATTGTCAATTTTGGCAGCTTGCAACCAGCAAAATTGTATTCGAAAAGTAAATTTTTGCTCGCTTGGAGCAGTTAGAACAGCAGTTCCGTTCGACAGCTACCTTTATTTGTGAAAAATATATTATTTGTAAACACGTTTGTATTGTTGTCGCACTTTCACGTTGCTTTGTCGCTTTCGCAAATTTTTAGTTTTCAGTGCTTCAAGCGCACTCTTCGGCTAGACCGCCTAGTTTCATTTCATTACTACGTTACTACATTAGTAGTTCTCATCCTGCACCAATGGTCATTTATTTATATTATAATTTAGTACATAACATATGTTAGGCATGACATACGTATGTTTGCATGTATGATTTTAAATACATTTTTTGTAAAGTGTTGAACTGGTCAATATTTTTTTTATCCATTTAACTTTTAATTTTAATATAACTACTATTTTTCGTGTTCTTGCTGTTTACTATTTTCCTAATTTTTATCGTTTTTCTTTCCGTTTTCTTCTTTTTTATGGCATGCACCCCAAATATGAAATTGTGTTATCCTGCATTCATTCGTTTTGGAACGAACTTAATTAAATACCGATACCAAAATACTAAATAAAAAAATACAAATATATCAACCACCATCAACTATCATCAACAAACCAATCATCACGAAATCTACAATTAAATTGAAAAACTATGTGCTATGTATATTCCAAATGATAAAAATAAATATATTGAAAAAAAAATCACGAAAATGAACGAAACTCACACTACTATCCAAACGAATACAAAATAAATAAAAAAAATTGTACATGCATTTATATAAAATGAAAAATAAAAATAACAAGTTGGTCTGATGAGAAATTGTTATCGATTTGAAGAGCCACCATTACTTGGACCCGGCACCGGCTTCCCAACCTATGGACCACCGGATTTTCATCAAACCACCGAAGCATGGAAGGGTGCACCAATACATCCGACAGGGTTGATGAAGGAGCCACCCATAGCGACAGGACGAAGTGCGCCAGTTAATTTCACTACAACCGGACAGCAACAGGTACGTAGGATATTATAAATCTTTCGTTTTATCGTTGCAAGGATTTTCTGTACAGTGGATCGTGGTGAAAATTGTCCAGCGGGTTTGATGAGAAATTGGAAAAAAGATTGCTATGAAAAGAGTTAATATGGAACTCAAACCAGATAAAATTAATTTTGCTTACGTTTTTGCGAATAAAATTTGTCAAAGCCACATATACTGGTACTATGCTGACATCTGTCTGGTTATATTCGTACTACTTTCTCCATTTTTAGTAAATCAACCGGCCAATTTTCACTTGATTTGGGTGTTATTCTCCCACCTTCACCGTATTCCAATCCTTTCAGAAGCACGGCATGAGCACCCGGTTCCACTTCACACGCCATTGGAAATTTATGGGGCGCACATTCGCTCTCTTTGTGCCATAACACAGTCGGCCATCTAATAAATTGGTTTTTCATTTTCTTTTCATATTCAACACGACCACAACGCAAAATTGACGTGCGGAAAATGAAATAAAATGGAACGCTTTTTGCCACTATGGGAAAATTCTGCTCGTTCTAATGATGCTGATGTTGATCCGTCTCTCCGCCACGCCAACTGAAATCCGTTTTTGGTCCTCATTCTGGCTTTACACCACCCACGGCTGATATCCTCGTCCTCGATATCGGTTTGTATATGCTGCTGTTGCTGCTGCAAACGGACGGCACTTTTCATCATTCTGCGTTGGACATCGATGTTGATCCTATGCTCTCGATGGGAATATACTACTTGCACACTATTCCGGAATGCTGTCCTGCCCATTATTTGCAACACTTAAATGCATTCGAATAATGGAAAAATATAGCAAGGAGCAGTTATGATGGTGTACGGTCTGGACCATGAAACTTCAAATACAGACAAGCTTTTTAATTTGGTGTGTCTGTACGGCAATGTGGCACGGGTAAGTTTGGTTTTTTTATTTTTCCCCATTTGTCTCTTCACTTTGCATAGACAACAGCATTTTTTTTTAATAAGTCAACCAGTTAGTGTACTTATCGTCTTAAGTATTTACCTAGGTTTCCATGACGAAGAAAATAAATAGCGTTGAAAATATATGCAAATTTTTCTTCTTATCTTTCGTAATTTTGTATGCGGGATGGACGAAGAAGATTTTCATATCCTGTGCTCGGTAGAATTTAGCCCTGGCTTCAGGGCAACTAGGTTAAATATACACTTTTCAAAAACCACTACCGTCTAACGGACATTTGTGTGTGGCTAAAATACGGCGGGGCGAGTGGATAAAGTCATAATGTTGGCAACTTATGAATTGTGAATGATCATGAAAAATGCACTTAAATCTCCGGGGAGATAAGTTGTTTTTCGTATAATGGAAGGGAGCGAAATATTTGGGTTTTATTTTTATTTTCATGGAAGATATATATGTAATCATTTTCTGGGAATTTAATTTAGACTTATGTCTGAGAAATAAAGTTTTTATTAATATGCATGACACTTTCGTGGAAACCTTACTGAATTCAAATGTTTTACGTTGTAATAATATTGGGATGTTTGGTTTTTATTCTTATTGCCCCGGAAGCCAAAACTCTCTCATATTTCTCAGGTCTTATGTGCAAAACTTATTTTTTTAAAGGTGTTCGTAGCTTAGGTTTCTGGTCGTGAAATAAAAGCTTGTTTTCCCGCTGTAAATTTCATTTTCCTTATATTTACTACCCGACTTGCCTTTCGCATATTGACAACGCGATAATGTAAAGTCTGCAAAATCATATGGCTTTTGCACGCCTGGGACTAAATATTATATGCCATGCCGTTAATCCGGGATTAACCCACGGACTGCCGAAAAAAATCCATATAAAAACTCTTAATCCATTTTAAGTAGTGCGGTAAGTTAATTGAGAAATGACGCAACAATCTCTAAAACCACTTTAGCACATAGAACCACGAACTACCGTCCGTGCGATTCACAATCGTACCCGATTCGATTAAATTTTTCCTATGATTCTCCATAGAAATTATTGCATCCCATTTGCCAATAATTACCTACTACTTTTTGTGAGCAAGATTAAAGAATACTCAGGACCAATTCATCGTAAGTGAGCTTTTCACATATTACACATATGTACATCAGGTATATTAGACACCAAGTATTAACAGTGTTCCGGCTTCCGGGTGCTTGGAGAATTGCGGGATCTTGGTTAATAGGGTACCCTTTCGGTCTAAACGAGCAAAAGCTCTTTGGCTCGTGAGATTTTAGGTATGCTCTCCAAAACTTGAATTTTATAATTATAAACATTTTAGGATGATCCGAGCATTAAGCCGCTTTTAAACGATGCGTCCAACGTTTGATCCTACGTTGGATGCAATTGAACAGGCAAATGCATCTTCTCAATGGCAACAGCAATTTGATCATTTAATTCAAACGTTTGACGGTTTCGTCAAATTGACAATTCGATAAATTGAATTGAAATTAATTATCCAGTAATTATCCAGGCGACGGCGGAAGAGATAGCATCTGTTGCTGCCATCATGGTGGTATTTTCTTCCTCTTATTTTATAATTAAATATTAACACTGTGTTGATTCCCAAACTTTCACCAAATTCGTTGTGCCTTGTGGCCGCGCTTGCTTCAAATTTTTCTGCTCAACGGTTCGGCAATTGTTTGATTCAAACGATGGAACGTTCGAACTCCTTGGATTCGGACACAAAATTCGCCAACGTCCTCCAAATGCGAACGTTTGACACTTGACATTGGAATCTCGTAGCTCGACGTCCGGCCACACGATGCTACAAACTACCAAGCGTTTAACGTTGGAAGATGTTCGTAGAATGGTTTTGAAGCGGCTTTAAATAGAATGCATTCATTGACAATCGGCATTGCGGTTGATTGTGCATTCCAGTATATTAAAAAATAACACGTTTCGAATGGTTAATAAAATTATCAAGTTGTGTTTCATAAATATTTAAAAAAAATCTGAGATTCACGATTAGATTAAAATTTAAGGTTTGTTGGTAGGGAGATTTAAAAAATCAAAAAAAAATCAGTAAAGTGAGTAAAAAATTGTATCCGGAATAATCATGTGTCAAAATTCACCAAAAGGTAGCCAAGGCTCGGCTCTCCCAAAATACCTATGATGAGTAATGATCGGATTTTTGTGCAGTTAAAAACATGCAAAAAATTTGAAAACGTGCAGTAAAAATAGAGATTGTACAAAATTAAATCCAAACCATAAAATTTAGTTAACCTAATATAAAATTGGCCCAACGTCCTTAAACGAAATAATAGTTTCCACACTAAAGCCGGCCATAGACGTTTCGGAAGTCCTCTTCGGAAAAATTGATCAGTTCTGGCCTTCCGGATTACCTGTGATTGTCTTCACCATAGACGATCCGGAATTCCTCTCCGGAAAAACTGGCCGTCCGGAAGTCCGGACCGTATATATACAAATTGTCCGAGTCAATCGGCCGGATGCAAAGTTAAGAATCGATCCGGAAAAATTTATCAGTCCTGACCTTCACCACACTGCTCCGGAATTTTCCTCCTGAAAAAAAAACAACTAGTCAGTCCCGGCGTTCCGGATCTCCGGTACAAATTGAACGGATCCGATCGATTTTCGATTTTGCATCCGGCCGACTGATCAGTCCAAGTTGTATACGAAATGCTGAAATCCGGAAGACCAGGACTGATCAGTTCTTCCGGGCAGGAAATCCGGATCGTCTGTGGCCAGCTAAACAGTTACCGATTCAGACAATAATAAGAGAATTATTTTGTCTTACAGTACCAACGATTCACTTCCGACCACTTTTAATAATATTTATTAGAGTTGACTGTTAAATTATTTATTCTAAAAACCAAACATTAAGAAAGATGAAAAAGGGAGGAGGGATTAAAAAGTAAAGTAAATTTCAGAATAAAGTGGAGTGCGTCATTGCCGAACGAAGTCTTGACAATTTAGCTCGGCTATCTACTACCACCAAAAATTTTTCAGCACTAGGAAAATCCTACCACTGTCCTCTGGTTTCGTCCACCGATGGATTTTTACTCATCAGAAGCTACCTTAATCCATCGGGGAGATATGATAGCTCGACCAGGCCAGTGGGTGGTATTCCGACTTACATCGGAATACGCCACTGAATACAACGACCAAACTATATATAGTGCGCATTATACGACAGGGTGCGAATCATCTCCAATGAAACGTTTTATTACGCATATGCGCAACACTAACACTTGAAGATACATATTTGGGAACATTCAGGAAAATGCAATAACAGCACAAAAGACATCTCAAAAGTCCACACCACACGCGTTATGTGTTTGTTCTTATTGTATTTGCGTGAATGCTCCTAAATATGTTAAGGCGCGTACAAAATCCGATGCTTCGTTTACACGTGATCGCTAAGGCAAACACGGAACAAGAAAAAAATGCATTGAAAAGTACCAACAACAAAAATATAGCTTTCTGTTCTTACATGGCCAACATGAATTCACGAGCATTTGACTCGTTCCCACCTATTGTGGGAAGTGCTCGTGAATTCATGTTCATGTTCACATTCACAGTAAACGAAGCATAATGCTTCTTTTCCACGTAAACGTTGCGCCCTACGTGGAAACGAAGCATTAGAGACTAAGTTGACGTTTTGTTAGAATAAACTCGTTTCGATGCAGGTAACTGATTAAATAATTCCTTGATCTAATTCCACTCAACTTAATACTTTTCTAGTGTCCTAGTTATGCATTCAACCATTTCATTATACCGTATCAATCATTATATATATGTCAAGCATCCTTAAAACAGTAGTAACTATAAAAAAGCGTAAAAAGTAAAATTCTTTCATTTTTCAAGTACTTTTTATGAGGGGAAATTGTAAGTACCCGTAAATACTTTACTGCTTCATAAAATTGAGTATGTAGATCTATTTACCGAAAGAAACGTATGTTTGTATTCAGCTTAATACATACTGCTTTGTATCCCAATTCCCCAATACGTTTTGTATAGATTCCAGGAGGAGCGTGCAATCGACTCAAGTGCGGGCATACTTATTGAGGACATAGTCTTTGTTTTGTGAAAACCACAAACACTCAAACGATTATCAAACCGCAGATACAATTGCCTTCGGATGCTACTTGTATGGGACTAGTATGTTTGATACAGTTCAACAAATTGTATGGGCTCCATTATTTCCCAATAATGCTCTGATTCCTTTGAATTGAAATTGGACTCCAAATCCAAACCATTTCAAAGACATTCGCAGAACTGTTGACTAGCCCAAATTCTTCTAGAAATAAATCGAAAATCGAAGTCTACGGATATTAATGAATAGGGAGTTATAAACACGAGTGTGTCGGTAAAGAGTCTTTTAGGAAATAAGCGTAGTTGTTGTAAGAGTCTATTACTCGTATTAAAGCGAATCAATGCTTTTCATACCCAAATCTAATTAATTAGGGATTTCGATCTATTTATCTATAAATGAATTTGGAAAAGTATTATTAATGAATCTTGATATGATGTAGTTCGAAGAGAAGGAAATTTTCCCATTAAATTAGTCAGTCAAAATACTCGTGAGACAAAGTGGCAAAGTAGCAGATCGTCATACTTATTTTTGTTCTTATGAATATCTGCACTGTATATACGATTAATATACGAGTACATATCTCTAATTGAATTTTTGAATGTTCAATTCGTGCTACAAGAATCTCTATCTATAATGTATATATTCATAATGTTTTCAGATTGTTGTCGTTTGCAAGCCGTTCAAGGTAAACAGGCGACACCCATTATCAAATGTTATGTAACAATTTTGTTTGAACGTTGTGCATCTGGTTATTGCAATCTGGGTTTGATATTATATGTACTATTTGCCTTAACCCCTTGTAATCTCTAATAAAAAGTATCTGATAGACATCCTCAAAAAAACATGAGAATAGCTGACAAGGGTGCGGATATTTGACGATGAAAAAATGAGGATACGGACAAGGATGTTAATTTTTGTGAGGATAACACGCAATTGCTGATGGGAATCCAGATATCCATCCCTTCATACTCGTATATCGCGATCCGTCGTGACGGAAATTTTAATTTCCAAGGAGTAGGACTGTTAGCGAGTTTTATGTTAAAAAACGATAAAAATATTTAACCGCAAAGTCTATGAATTTAATAACTTTAAATTAGAACACCTTATTGATTTTGCTAATTATTTAGGTGTTTTCATTTTAGACTATAGAAAAGAGCTGTTAGTTGTTTATTTTCCGACGAGTTCGGTTTGACAGAAATACGTGTCCCAGTTTCAATTTGCCTCTTGGCTTATAATCAAATCCTGGTTTCCTAAAGTTATATTTTTCGGAAATATTTTTTTTAAATAGTTAGAAAAGTAAAAAGAAAATTAGCTAAATTGATTTAAAACCAAAAAAAAAAAATTAATAAGGATTACAAAAAAAAAGTGTTTTGTGTGGTCGACAGTTTTTGTAAGTTCAATATATATACTTTTATTTCAACTACTTTTGGCTTGCGGTTTTGAACGTAATAAGCTTTTTGTTTCGTGGACAAAGTCACAGTTGAAGTCGCGATATTTATATTTCTAGACATCCTAAAAGTGATAATTACAGGAGAATAATGCCCAAATATTCATTTATTAAATAGACTAAGTATGTAACTACAGTCTAAGGCAAAAAATAAAGAAATAAATAGAAAATCAAACTATTAAAGAAACTACAAAAAGTAAATTATTTTAACAAAAATTTCAGAGATAGATAAAAGATAACAACGCAGATCGTTTTAAGTAGCGTAGAGTTTCTTAGACCGATATGTATACAGTTTCACTACCATTTTTTCCCGTTAAGATTCCCTTTTAGATTGACATTTTTATTTGTCAAGAACGTATTTATAATATATATAATTATGTGTTTGTCAAAACAAGCAAAAAGTTACAATTTCAGCAATAAGTACCGCACAAAAATCGAAAAATACCGAATAGCAGCTAATATTCCAAAAGAGTCAATCGAGTTATTTGCAAAAAATTTTACTTCTACAGTTAACTTTCCCACCAGTCCTCTCCTTTCTTCTGCGCCATTAAATTTTTGGTCCCCACAAATAATTTCCTCCCTCACAACTTGTCCAGTTGAAGTGGCCGAAATAATTGATGGCTTGAATGCGAATGGAGCCTCTGGACCTGACGATTTGCCTAATGTATTTATCAAATCACTGTCATACTCTGTATGCATCCCCTATCCATATTATTTAACTGAAGCTTAAACAGTGGATTTTCCCAAACTTGTGGAAAGTTGCTAATATTCTTCCTATCCTCAAATATACTCATAATCTGTTGCCAGCTACCGTCCAATATCCTTGTTATCGCGTTTTCCTAAAATTCTTGAGCATATTGTCCATAAAAAAAAATTTACCCTTCTGTTTCTTAACTATTTGTTGATCAACAGCACGGGTTTGGAAAAGGACGTTCCACTTGTTCTAACCTCCTTTTATTCATGCGGATGCTGGAGCCTTAGATAAATCAGTGTCAAGTAGATGTCTTGTACACTGATGTTTTTATGACTTTGACACTATTGACCATAACGTACTTCGCGCTAAGCATTAAGGATTTCAACCGGAACCTTGTCTCATCGTAAGTGCCGTGTTGTCTACAACGGTTTTGTATCGTCTTCTTTTTGCCCCTTTTCGGTAGTCCCACAAGGATCTATTCCAGGGCCTCTGCTTTTCAATATCTTTAATAATGATCTTCCTTTACATATATCCTCATTTTGAGGATTTAAAAAAAACGTAGCAAAAATCGACCCCAAATAACTGAACGTTACTGCTTTGTTAAGATGAATAAAATCATTTTGATTGGAGGAGACGGGGAGCTCATTACGTTTAGACGCCAACCTAATGTCTCAACATACCGGGTTTTCACGGGTTCGAATCCCGTCGTGGCCATGGAGGTCTGTCTTGTCTTCCCCTGTGTTGTGGGGCGTAGCAATAAGCCAGAAATTTTCCCGAATTTCCGCAGATATGCGGCTCAATAGACAGGATGTACAATACTTGCTATCAACATACTTCATCCGAAACTCTTTAGTTTATGCTAACGAAAGTCAACTAAGATACAAGGGAATAGTTGACGCGCTATGACCGGTAGTGGTTAGGATAAATAGTAAGTAGTAAGATCTCACATATTCAATCCTTAATCAATTCGTAGTGTGAACTTTGTGGAAATAGTCAATTGCTTGATTGTTGTTAATTCCAAAACAAGCATAGTGCTCCCGCAATTAATTTTTGCTTACCGAGAAGTGGGTACAAATGATACATATTAATTCCATGCAGTAAATATTAAATTAGACACAATCTGTGGTTACGATTGTGTTAAAGCAAACTTAAGAAATTGAATTCGATCCATTTAAAGTTTGCTTAACCCCTCCGGACACTATGCCATCGCTACAGCTGCAAATCAAATTCAGCTCTCTCTCACATTTGCTTGATGTATTTGGTCTACAACTTAATAATGAGACTTTTTTTAGAGATGGCAACACCGATAAACCAATGGTAGTCCATCTTTGACATACATACCATTTGAAGTTTGTATTCATAAGCTGTCAATGTCAGTATAAACATTTCGTGTTGATTGTTGACAACGTATTTTACCGGACCATGGAAAGTTTCGAAAATTCATGAAAAAAACAACATTTGCGGGGAGTTTTACTTGGACATTATTTTGCTAAGAAGACTGCAGCTCAGAGTCATAAATTGCTCGTGGAAGTTTACGGTGACGATGCTTTTTCGCGTGCACAGTGTTTTCGGTGGTTTCATCGGTTCAAAAATGATAATTTCGACATTACCGACGAAGAGCGACCTGGCCAGCCAAAAAAGTTTGAAGACGAAGAATTGACGAAATTACTCGAAGAAGATTCGTGCCAAACTCAAAAAGAGTTGGCAATTTCGTTGGAAGTGACTCAGCAAGCCATATCGAAGCGGTTAAAATCACTGGGAATGATCCAAAAGCAAGGCCACTGGGTCCGTACGAGTTGAAGCCAAGAGATGTTGAGAGGCGCTTTTGCATGTGCGAACAACTGCTTCAAAGGCAAAGACGGAAGGGTTTTTTGCATCGTATTGTGACCGGCGATGAAAAGTGGATTCATTATGATAACCCAAAGCGAAAGAAATCATGGGGACCGCCCGGGCACCAATCAACATCGACCGCGAAGCCAAATATTCATGGTTCCAAGCTTATGCTCTGCATTTGGTGGGACCAGATCGGTGTTCTTTATTATGAGCTGCTAAAACCGAATGAAACCATTGACGGGCAGCGCTATCGACTGCAATTGATGCGTTTGAGTCGAGCATTGCGTGAAAAACGGCAACAATTTGCTGAAAGGCACGACAAAATAATTCTTCAGCATGACAATGCTCGCCCTCATGTTGCGCAAGTCGTGAAAACGTACCTGGAAACAACCAAATGGGAAGTGCTACCCCACCCGCCGTATAGCCCTGACATTGCTCCATCCGATTACTATTTGTTCGCTTCGATGACTCATGCGTTGGCTGATCAGCACTTCACTTCATATGAGGATACTAAGAACTGGCTCGATTCATGGATAGCCTCGAAACCCCAAGATTTTTTTCGCGACGGAATTCGTAGACTTCCCGAAAGATGGGAGAAAGTTATCGCTGCTGATGGCCAATATTTTGAATAATTTAGTTATATGAATAAATCTATGAACAAATGCCCAAAATTCCAAAAAAAGTCTCATTATTAAGTTGTAGACCAAATAATTATGCACTGAATTTATGATAACTGAGCAACATTAAGTTATCCAATTTATTTCCCTACACCCTACCCATGAGAAATGGCCGCTGATGTATGCACTCGCACCGTACCACATACTCAATGGATAATGTCGTTTGTGCGAAAGAGGAGCATTCCCTCATTAATAATTAAGTATTGTCAATACTGTCATGTCGGAATAATTAATGCAATTGAAACGTATACCAGAGACAAGAGTCTGTTCAGGCATTCCGTAATGGCGATAATTCATGCAAAACATTCAAAACACTTTCCCTTCGTGTGACTGTTTCTCATGATTGATGAGAGTGCGTTGGTTTTTTAGTTTGTGTCGAATGGGACTCCAACTGAAAAAGGAGATGTCCCTTTGAGCCTCTTTTTACAAAGTAACAATGCACTGTGAACTGGATGGATTTTGGGTCAAAGGAAAGCCTTGTGTGAAAATAGCATCTATTGAGAACTTGACGACAAAAGGCTTTGAAGAGGGCAAAAAAAGCATCATTCTTCATCAAAGCATGCTAAATTTATTAAGGACAACTCAGTTATGCAATACAGATCAGATTGAAATGGAAGATTTTTCCTTAC
This sequence comes from Chloromyia formosa, assembly GCA_964017055.1. Lineage (NCBI taxonomy): Eukaryota > Metazoa > Arthropoda > Insecta > Diptera > Stratiomyidae > Chloromyia > Chloromyia formosa. Next base: position 31,372,070 of record OZ024815.1, on the reverse strand, counting down.
TCCCCATTCCATAGAGTCTTTGACGATTTTTTAGCGAGTGGCATAAGATTTAGTTTCTGTGAATAAAGTGCTTTAGAGTCGTTGATATTTTTTATAACCGGAAGCAATGTATTCCACAATCGCTTTATTTATCGTCCTTATTTATCTTTTCTACCATAATAAAAAAAAAAACTTCTTCCTTGCCCTTTCATACCACTCTACGCCTTCGCGTTGCTCTGCCTGTGGTGTTGGCCAAATTAAACTATTACAATTTAAATCTTTTGTGATAACATTTCAACACACTCGCGCGACCTTTCCGAGTTTCAATTTTAAATTTATTCGCCAACTATCACTAACAGCAAAAAGTATGAAGAAATTACGCTACTTCAGACTTTTGTTGAAAATTGAAACTTTTTTTTCGTAATATTCGTCCCCTATCCAAAATTTATAAACTTTTCTATAAATACCCTATTATGTACATACACCCACTTTTGTCTCTCATTTCATACCATGTTTGCATAAGCAATTTCCACGAAAAACTCACTGAAAAAAAAGAATAAAACTTTTCAGTGTTTCACCCACTGCTGGAAACTTTCAACGATTCTGTTTTTTTTTTTTTTTGCGTTACACTGTTACTTGCAAAAGTGGCATCCAGTAAAGGATCTAGCTTTCTGAGATTCCGCAACGAACGCTACTATATCCTTTCTGTATTGATGGTAGAGTTCGCTAGCTGAGTAATTATGTAAAATATATTAAATGTGGAGGAGACAACATATAAACATGACAAAGTAGTCAAAGTAACTCACAAAAAAAATGCAAACTTTTTTTTTGTGTTTCATTAAAAATTGACAGCAATTCCGCGTATTTCGTTCAAGGCAAAAAAAAAAATAAACAAAAAATATCCGAGAAGGATTTCCATGTATTGTATTATTTGCTTGAATTCGCTAAACACTTTTGTGAGATTATGTTTTCCACCCCTGGGGGTAGTTGTTTTCATTTTCACTTCGTTGAATTCAGTTAAAAAAATGAACAAAGTTTTGCCAGCATCATACTCGTACGAGCACGTATGGCGAGGGTAAGTTTCGGATGAGGTGGTGTGCTCATTCAAGTGAACTGTTATTCTGTTTATTCCAGCAGATATGGATACTTTTCTCTTCAATTTAGGGCATGAGAATATCCAAAAAATTTCAATAAAACTCTTGTTTGAGAATTCGTTATCAATATTCAACTCGACGTGTAAAAATACTCGCAATTTGGAAACGTGAAGTTCAGCAATTACAATAGGCCGTAGGAATAAAAATCGCCAATTTTGAGCACTTACTCATTCACTCCCCTCCACTACACATTTGAGGAGCCGCTATCTGTCACAAGACTTGTTTCGTGATCGAACAGCTACGTGTCAAATTTCTACTACTCGTATATTGTCAGTCGTCGCTAAAGTATAATGGCACGGCTGCAATTATTTTTTAACGTCACACTTTACTTACTTTTGCAGGAGACGCGTCAAGACGCGGATTATATGTATTTGCCATTTAGTATACAAACAAATGTCGGTAATATGACAACGCATATACCAGCTGTGAATTGTCAAATATAGCAAGCTCCATGTCCTGAGAGCGTGAAATTTTTTTGCTACGAAGGGGAAGTATCTGCTCAAGAGCGGATCAGTTTAGCGATTGCAGCTCTACGACATGCTTGAGCGCTCTGAATGCACTCAAAAATTCCCTCAATTTTTGTACATATTTGATTATGTTAGAAAAAAAAATTATTGCGACGACCCATCCCCCTCCTCGATGAAAGGCTATCTACGCCACTGGTGCTGTGATCTAGCGACCATAATGTAAATCCTGCAGGAAATGCCTTTTATAACAGACTATAAACAAATTAAAAAATGGGTGCATGCATAAATGTTAATAGACACTCTGTCCAACCTAGCCGCGCAAACTCAGTAGAGGTTGTACAAGGCAGGGTCGCATATTCGGACGCCCTGCACTGCCGTCTACGCACCCAGTTTTTAATTTGTTCGTAATTTGTTGTAAAAAGCATTTTGGACAGGAATAACTTAGGCAGGGTCGCCAGGTAGCACAAATCAGCTCGATAACTTATTTACAGTCTGTCTCTCTAACTGCGAGTATTTATTGCGCCATTCACTTTCGCTTCGCTTGGATTTCGATCTCAGACTAACCACGGGTGAAAAGGACGTAACGGATCTATGCCGAGCGAACTTAAACAGCCACCATACAGGTGCTTATCCGTCGTGAGGGCGAATTGCGGACTCAGTAGACATTTAGATAGAGGCGAAATAAGTTGACAGTCTACAAATCGCCTTTCAACTTTGATCCGATGAGATCCCATACGAGACCTGGGGCCCTATCATGTAATTCGATTCGAGTCGAATAGCTTTCTAACTGAGGAAAATGGCGCCATGTAGCTCGAAAATCATTTTATATCGAATACTCGATGATTGATTGAAATGGAAAAAATAGTTTTCAAATTACATGGTACCATTTTCATTTTTTCCAAAGCAATTCGATTCGAATCCAATTATAATGGATGAAAGTCGGTCTCAGAACCGATGAATCAAAAGAGGCTAATATTGTAGTGTGTATTCACATGTAAATGGTACTATGATTGGGAAGCACTACTTAATAATTTTTATGTTTTAATATATGAAACCAAATAATTAAGAATTGATTTCCAGACAAATTGATTTTTATAAAAAAAAATCATTAATTTAAAATACGATAACATATTTGCAATATACTCCATCTTTACTAGGAGTAGTTATTCTTTTAATTACAAGTTTCCATTCATATAATCTGTAACTAGGTTAATAAGGATCTATTTACTTTTGCATGTTCAGTTGCTAGCATTTTCTGAATTAATTAAAATGAATTCTGCGATTCACTTACTGAGTGAATTTCTGTATTGGTGATTCTAATATGAATAATGTTAGTTTATTTGATATTTATTTTTGTTTATGATGTAATTATTACAATCAGAACGGGTGAAAGAACTATGCGATTTCTTCGGCATCGGTTATAAGTATAAATCGCACAAAAGGATTCTCGAACAAGTCCAATATGGTCATAGCCTTTTTTCGGGTGCTAATCTTCGCAATTACAAGAAAACAGAATCTTGGAGTCTCCACTCCACTTTTACTTCTACTTGCTTGGTAACTCCGCCAATTGTGTATTGGAATCTGGATTTTTCAGTAGTATTGTTGCGGATGTAACTGCCGTAGGTTTTTGGCGAGATTCGTTATTTCGTTAAACTGCCGGTAAATTATGTAAGCCCTTAGTCACATCAATTCCTTAAAATTGGCTTTAGAGTAAATTTCTGCTTTAGGTGGTAAAAACCTTTGTCGGAAATTCCTTTTGTACGGCTTTGTTTTGAAGGCAATTTTCCGAAATGATGTATATCGCCCAAAGCCTACGACATAACCACAGCTCAGCGTTCCTAAGAAAACAAACAAATGTTGCGCATCCGTGATTGTGTGTGAGAGAGCGAATCGCAGTACCTAATCCCGAACCTATCGACCTTTATAGATCATAAATTTCTTAATCAATTTCCCCTCTAAAAATCGATGTGGTTTGAGTTCAGATACATACATGACCCTCTCTCAACTCACAACATTTTACACTTCTTTCACACTGATCCATTGAATGTTTTCGAAGGCATGCGGTCAATATTAGAGCGGATTAGGGCAATACCACCCAGTCACACATCTTTGTCTAGATAGAGATTTAAGGCAGGAATTCACCTCTGTTATAGGTTGAACTCTAGATAGCGCATGAAATATTATTCACAATTTAAATGAATGCTAGATCAATAATGGATTTTTGTTTGTAGTTACAATGAAAGTAACACAGTACTAATTGGCTAACTCCACAACTAGTGACTCTTTGTTTGCGTTTCGTTAGCATACAAATTTCAGATGGTGCAGTTGCTAGCACACATCTCCTAGCCGTATTTTACTTACAAGCTTGTAACGTTGTTATAATAGCACCCACAGGTATTTTTTGTTGTTGTTGAGAATAACCTCCATCCGAAGGGGCCCCAAAAAAAGTTTGCTTGGCGGTTTCGATCGCTGGTGCCAAGGGCGTCTCGTCAGACGCCTCTGATTCGCGCATCGCACCAGCGGGAGAGGCGTGACCGGGAATGTCCAGGTCGATGTCGTATCGCCTCGTATAGGTCGACCACGATATGGATACGAACTTCGCAAATTCGGAAATTACTCCCAACAAATTTTACCGTGTAGTCCCACTAGCGACTGATAAAGGCAACGGCAGGCTGTCGGTGGCCGTCGCCCGCAAAACTTGTTCGAATATCCCACAGGTATTTTTATTTTTTTATTTTACAATATTAAACGCGCCGGAGAAATGAACTCTAGTTTCAAGCATCGTAGAGTGCCGCGATCGAGACCGCAAGGCTACCGAGCGCTTCAACAAGTTACTAAAATATATTTTCATTCTCATTGTAATTACAATATATTCATAACGTAAGTTAGAATTACGTAAGTTAAGCTCGTAAGTTTACTGTAGATTTTCATGTTGCTTCGTGCTGTGTTGAAAATAAATGATTTACATTCCACATTATATGACGTTTTGTCTTAATTATATATATTAGTCCCTAGTAAGTCATAGCGCCTTAACTACGATACCTAGTTGACATTTCATTAGCATATATTAGATTTCGGATAATGCAAGTGGCTGCTATACACACCCTGTCCATTTGGCCGCCTTGTGCAGCACACCGGGAATAGTATTCTTACTCATTTTTACACCCCTCGCTACAGGGTGACGTGGAGCTACTCTATGGATCGTTTTTATTGGGTTGTTCGGCTTTGCACCACATCTGTCTTTGATTCATATTTATTTTAAATTAGGAGTCTTATTTTAATAGTGGTGCAGTATAGAACAGAACAATACCAAAGTGAAACCGGAATATAGAGAGCTACGCCCACAATCTGAGGGTTTTGTAGCAAGCGCTTATTTTGGTATGTAAAAATCGGCTCGTCGCTTAGATAGATAAAATCACTATAATTAAAGAGTTTTACCCATGATATAGTCTCTTACATGCCAATTTATAAAAAAAGACTCCATTTCTCACCTCTCAAAGTAATAATTTTAAAACGGGAAGCTGTACTGTAGATAGATATGTATGTATACGAGATGACTTGTCTTACTTTTCGAAATGCGTAACCATTCATGTAAAGACGACATTGCAAATTGCAAGCTCGCATAAATCAAAAATAAAAATTGTGTGAATAATATACCAAACGAAAAAAAACCTTGACCTTCAGTTCCCCTCTATGGAGACCACCCCTTAAAGTTGGCCTATTATGACGCATCGCTTTCTCCAGAGAATTATAATACTTCTACATTTTCCACCAAATTTCATGCATGTAGCTTCAGCGGTTCGTGAGATATTTCATGGACAGACAGACAGACGGACGTTTGACCGATTTCAAAAGGGTTTTGTTTTTACTACAATACAAAACCCTTAAAATCAACGGTTGATCCAAATGAATACCTAGTTGATGAATAAGGTACAATTGACCACAATTTCTTCGAAATTTGTGTGATCTATAATGGATTTGTGGAAACGACAGAGGCACCGAGTAGGTTAGGTTAGGTGGACGTGAATACAGGTATACCTATATAAACTAAAAATAAAAGTTTGAAGTATGTACATATATGCAATGTTCGTTGCCATATGACCGAATAAGGTAGAATGATTGACACGTTGTTTTATAGGAATCGTAGGGTGTTGTGTTATCGAGGAGCTTGTCCTCTCCTCGACATCTTTCAAAAAACTTGTTTGTTGTTCACCACAGTCTTGACTTCCGACGAGCTGAGTATAGAAGAGATCGGTTATATTGTACCTATATTTCTCAGTGGCGGTGGGCAAACTTACAGACGTACATATATCATGAAATGAAAGCTCGTATTATGTTTAATCGTGTAAAGATGCAAATATGAATATGGTCTCGGCCCTGCTTTGCGTCTTTATCGTGATCAGTAGTGGAATGTATTGTAGTAGAAACACAGTTTCCAAGTTCAAAAGAACTATTTTGTTTTTAAGTTTCTGGCAATTTGAGTATTTCTATGCATTGTTGTCCATAAAACATTTTATCTGGGTATAATTGTTCATTCCTATGACACAATTAGCTTGTTTCACGCAATCCATAATCTCTTAAAATTCAAGGGGAAACAACCTTTCGCTTATAACGCCTCCATAATTGAATTATTTCAATTCATTCCTAGGTATAATTTCGTTACGGCTTTTATGATTTGCAACGATGAATTTATGAATTAATTTCCACATGCATTTTAGCCTTTCCCGAAATCCTTCGGTTACAGAATTCCGTTCATAGTCACATAAATAAATATATAGGTATACACATATGTGAAAATCCGGGTTCGCCATAATAAAATAAAATTCACCCGGACTCTGAAATGTAGCATGTAAATATACAAATATGTATAAAAGTTCAGGTTGGCATTTTAAAACAAAATGACCGCCGACTCCTTCCGATGCACTGTTTGGCTGTAGCCGATACATTTTTTTCTATGAATTCTGACAAGGCTATTACGTCGAGTAAGTACATTTTATGACAAAACTATTATTTGTTGTTATACGCCAATTGTTCATTCATCTTCCATAGTTGCTGTTTTTTTTCGTTCTGTTGTCTTCCACATCCTACGCTCGTATGCTTTGCGCCTAAGTCTGAACTCTGGATCGTTAATTAACATCACAGATGCACCAGACGTCCACGAGTAAGCTGTACACGACAGACAGACCGTATCTGAAATCCCATGAGCATACTACCCACTACTCTGTGTGTCCTTTCATTTCAAGTCTTAGAACAACTGTATCTGCACTGTTGTCCTGTCTACTACTCGCTCCAACGGGCACTTGGTGATAGTCGTATATGAAACCATTCTTGGAGACGAACCGCTTAAAGTGGTAACAGGAAGCAACGGGGAGAAGAGGAGGAAGCAAAACAAATGTCTAATTGCAAGAAATAAGCTAATTGTACTTGTTGGGAGCTAGGTGTAGTATCCGCATTCATATGTACTCGTATTCTGAATATATCATACTTTTAACTTCCCAAGGAAGAACTAGTGCAGTTTGTATATTTCTCACTTCTGTCGGATTTTTTTTACTACTTTTTCTGTTTTTGTCCGTGTGTGTAGAAAGAGTTGCCTGAATTTTAGCTCAGCTTCTTACGGTCCAGTTGTGTGATACTTGACTATATACAAAGCAGGCATTGAAAGCACTTCTGTCTCTAATTTCGCTCCAGTTAGCGCTTGAGGAATAATGTGGAATAACGTCGACTTTATCATAATTAAACAGGCACTACATTTTTCATTTAATAGTGGCACTTTTAGTGCGCTTAAAGTTTTACTTACCTTATGTTGCTCTTCTCGACACAAACACACACCCGTTGAATGATCAAGGTGGTCTGAAGATGACTGGCCTGAATGCAGTTCCTTGAAAGTTGGGAGCTTTTAGTGTCAATGATAGTGGATGGTTCATATCATGTTTAACAATTTTTTTTTAGAAAATATTGTTGGATAACTTTGATAAAAAGCATGGTGTGAAGGAATGAAATGAGCCTATAATTACAAAGTCTTTATGGGTATATTATTATTAAAAATAAAAAAATAGACCGAAGTAAGAATACCCTAATGATAAAACCTGAATTTGGGTAAGGCCTAGTGATGGTACTAAAACTACAAATTTGCAACCGCTATGTTATCATACACACTTATACGAGTACGTAACATATTGCGGTCCGGAACTTTAAGCTTAATTATCTAGAAACTTTTTCAATATTTACCCTGCCAATTGGGCTACAAAGGATAGATGCGAAAAAAAAAAAATTCCCCTCATTTCCACCGTTGGATGAAATTGATGGTTCGGTTGAAATTCGGTCGCGGTTGTGCGCGTTCATGTGTGGCGACCTTAAGGATTTAGTAGCTGACGTACCGAGGAAAGCAGTGAATTGCTCCTGAAATATATATTTACGGACTAATGAATAAATTTGTAGTTAGGAATAAGCTACATACGTATTTTTATTACACGTAAATGTGTTTACCAGTGTAATCTCTCATCAATTTATTTTATTTATTTGTTGTCATGATAGCAGCTTTTTTCTGTCAGATCAAGCGCTAATACACATATAAGCAAATTTAAGGGGGTCTCAGTCGAAAAGGAAAAAAAATATAAATTTTTATTTTAGCTTAGAAAATTCTCCATATCATTCTGGTCATGATGGTTAAAAATGGTGAAAATATCTCAATTATAAATGGATAAAAAAAATATTTCAACAACAAACAGCGAATTTCCGCTTCGAGGCATCGTAGTGTAGACAAAAGCAGCAACAAATTTGCACATCACAGTAGGTTCGAATTCGACAAAACACTAGTAAGAAGGTTTTAAATGATCGCGCCGATCGATTAAGATATCATTCCTGGTCTCAACAATAACCCAAGTATCGATTTTAGACTAAAATACGTCATGAAATGTCATGCGTTAGAAAAAGTGCTCTCCTGAAAAATCACGTTTTTTCCTCTTTAATGTACCTTTTCTGGGCATCTATCAATCCTACGGGGCTCAAATTTGCATGAACCGTTCTTGAATAGTATCTGAAGTTTTATCATTTTATATTTAAAAAATTCCTATTAAAAGTTCGGGAAAAAAACTTCAAAGGGTTGTGAAAACGGGTTAAATTTTCCGACACCAATAATTTCACGTCAAAAATTAAAAAAAAATAGATCTGAATAAATAAAACGATAAAATGTTTGGTATTCTTTCCTTTATACATAGAAAAAAGAAAAATTGAAAAAGCTTTAGTAGTTTTTGTAAAAAGGAAAAAATGAGGCATCCAATGGTTGTAATTTTGTTAATGCTTGCTCGAATTTAATAATTCACAGATTGTTTACAAGAAAAAACTTATACAAATCAAACAAAAGAAAGTTCATTGAACTAGCCTCAATATTTCCGGAGTTATGATGTAACAAAAAATAAAAGGATTTTCTTCCGATTTTTCAACTGAGACCCCCCTTAAAGATGTTTTTGTATCTTCGATTGGATTTGGATTGATTTTACTTTAATTCGTTAAATAGTTATAAACCATAACATGAAAAATAGGGTAATACGAGATAAGGAAGTTGAACCAATAATTGGTCATATACTCACCTTACCTTCAGGAACGGTACACCCTGTACACAGATATTCATTTTCAGAACACTTGAGGTATTATTGGATATACAATTACCTATCATTTGTATTGATTGATTTAGATACCGTATTGATAAATATATGTATGATTATGTACGTTTTATTATATCAGTACGATTTTTAATTGTAAGTTTCCACGTACCTACCGTGCAATGTTAGTGTCGCCATATACTGCCGATCTCGAACACGGTACAATTGGACCGGTTTTCTTCACGTTTATGTAAAGTCTGTGTGTTTGGCTTGAGCTGTTCAGAGGACATTTGTACCAGATTCGTGTACGAGTTCGACAGTACATGGTGACACTTAGATGCGTTTTTTATGATGGTTTAGAAGTATTTGTGGCTTGTGTTTAATCTAATATCACCATAAAATTAAGAGCATCGAAAAATTCGCGTACAAATATGTACATATTAATTTAAAATTAACCAAACTAGCTGAGCTGAGCATCTGTTTTGTGTTAAATCGGTTTTGAAACAACATACGTGAAACAGTTTATGAAATTATTTATCATCAACAAATTGTAGAGCCAATATAGTATTTACCTAATTTAGAATAGTGATTGTACCAAAGCGGATACACAATGTTATAAATCACAAATTATAGTATAAAATAATATTTTTTTTACCGGCAACACACAGCAGAAGATATTGTTTATTATGTCTACGTAAATACAAAGTGTTCATTAATTGCATATTTTTTAAAACAAACACAGCAAAATATTTTATGAATTTTGTTTCTGTGATTGGTTTATCTTACACAGTTCCGTGGTTGGGATTTTTGGATTGTTTTTTTCATCTATGTATTTATTTTCTATTCGTCGAAAGCTCTTTCTGTACTTCGTTTTAAGGATAGTTTGGTTTTCAATTTTGCGCTTGTTTCCTCATTCATGAAGCAAATGATCTTTTTTGGGACTCTTGTCGGTGTTAAATCGACTTTGTTGTGAAGTTACAGTTTATTCACGGAACACGTCTTCTGAGCGCGATTCTTATGGTCTCTTCAACCCTCTGCCAAGTTACCATTACCAATTTTCCGACCGGCATTGGTCAATAACATCCTAATTTAATGCATTGTATTAAATGCAGAAAATAAATACAAAAAAAAGTACTTCTGTGTTTTTTTAATCTTTTTCAATAAAAACTAAACGGGAAAAACTTTCATGTGATCAATACAAAGAATTATTTCTAATTTAAGTTATTTTTAAGCCAAATTATTGATTCTAAATAGTTCCGGGCGTTTTAAAAGGATTATCTGTCGATTATCCCTATTTCACCGGGCGACGAATCGTGTTTCGCGCCTTGGCAAATAGTAGTTTTAACGCTACACTGTATAGAGCGAGCGTTCTAGGGCGGCATACCCAGGGCTGGAATCCCTTCAGCCGCGGTTCTCGCGTAGCTAGCGGAACTCGCGTAAGGGGAGTGCGAAATCATCTCAATTAAAACCCCACTAGTGGTCAAATACGCGAACCACTATGCGTCGCCCGGTGAACTAGGAATGTTCCGGATTATAAATATAGTGCTAAGCTTCTTCATTTAACACCTAACTTGTAGCTTAGAGGACTTACAATGTGCGGAAAATTCCTTAGAGATTGTAATCTACATTCATCTTCACAATCTGAAGAAGAAACTGCTAAAGTAATATGTCTTCGTTTTTGGCTTTAATTTTTTTCTGACTGATTTTCTTTCGTGGTTTTTGTATTTTATATGTTTTTTTTTTTCATTTGTATCTATGTATGCATATTGTTATTGGAAGGAATAAATCATTCTTATGAAAAATACCTATAACCAATTTTTACGTTATACAAGTCTTATATCTGGGGTCGCAAAAATATCTCGATGATAAAAAGGGTCATGCATGAAAAAGTTTAGGAGGCCCTGATCTACAGTATACAGTTTTCTCTGTTGTAGCTTCTAAAATGTTTCAACCTGCAATATAACGGGTATATACTGTGAGTCACAGTGAAAAAGAACCACCTCATATTAGAGAAAGGATTACTTAAAAAAATACTGAAAAGCCCGTCAGATTGAAATTGGTTTTATATAAATTTATTGTTTCAACATTCAAGTCTTTTATTGTTTTACAATTATTTTTTCTGCTTAGTACACATAAAATTATATAAACTTAAAAAGTTCAAAAATATACCTCACAGTAAAAATGAACCACTTAAATACAAATAAAAAGCATATACAGGCTGCCCCGCTTCAGATGGTAAATACTTTAATGGTAGATAGTATCGTTCATTTGTGGAAAATTGACACCAAAGTGGACACTCTGTCTTTAACCGTTACAGAGCTGTAGCATTTTTAGTTGTATCAAAAAGCTTGACTTTCCGAACAAAATGAAAATTTGCCACTATCCCGATCATTTAATCCAAGATTTGACCTCACTTTCTGAAACTATAGTATATAAAATTTTATATAAAATATATACAATTTCACCGTTTCGAAATTCACCGTTACTTCAAAGACACAACTTTTCAAACTTTCAAAATCGATTTTTCATCAAAAATTCAAATGATAATTTTACAACGGTACTATGAACTGACAGATCTGCAAATTTGACGAAAGTTGCCCCAATGTGTTGGTTTTCCAACGGTGTACTATATTTTTTTTTATATGTTTGGATTTGAAAATTTTCGAATAATACGCATCATTAAGGAAAACACGTGGTCTAAGGACGAAACAAATTTATTTTAACTTTGGCCTGACAGGTAGTCCATGGTACCAACCAAAATAGGAAAAAAAATCGTATAGAGATTTGGCACAATTAATGTGGAGAGTCCTCTGATTATATGCTCCAAATCCTCTATTGATAGGGGGTCTGGAAGTATAGGGGGAAAGGGGGCCAAAAGTCCTTTTTTGCAGTTTTCCTTGTTGTTCCTTGATATTAATCGAAGTCTAATAATACATACACTTTTGTTCTCACTAACTGTATATTTGTACATTACACGAAATTGAATTTTTATTTCAATACTTTGCTATAACTACCTTGTTTTTTAAATTATATAGTTTGCTAATTTACTGAAGATGAGAAGCTAGTCTGTTCGAAATGTGTCCTGAAACAAAATAAATTATGTATAATAGTCTCGTTATTTTTTCAAATAATTTGTAGTCAATGGGGGACTTTCTAACTTGAAAAGTTGTGTTCAAAGTCTAAAGGGAACATTATTTTTTTTTGCATTTAAGGGCCTGTAACTCCGAAACCAGTTTATGCCGTCGAAACGTCGACTGGGCCACATGGAACAGTTGACGCGCTATGCCCCACAAGGCGTTAGGGCAATTGAGAGAGGGAGAGAACTACTAACTACCCGAAATCGACCGATCCGTTCAATCGACCCTACTGTTTTGAAATGAAAAGAAATACTGCTTTGTTTGCAATCGAGTTGATAAACTACAATAGATCTAATTGAAAGGGATAACAATCAATTCAAATAACCATCTATTACTATGTTATACGATAATCCAAACAATTAGGGGCCTTTGTCGTATAAATTTCTCCTAATTTTCTATTATTGCTTCTATTCAGCTATAACGCATTCAGTCATAATGTGTGCGGTTATGCTTAACGTTTATAAAGCGAATCTATTACATGTACTATATAGTCTCAAAGGAGTCTGGAATGTATTTACAGTTTAAACTAGGCACTAATATGCCTCATTATGAGTTGTTTGTATGCATAGTGGGCCTAGTGCACAAACGTATATACCTAGAGTACATTAGAACGTACGAGTACGTTCGTTATAGTCTCCACCATTCGGAACAAAATTTCGCAGCATGGTCCCATTATCGTCATCATTATGTCGTCATATAATGTACCGAGTATAAACCCTTTTGTTGCAAAAACCTATTACCAGCTCCCCGTGTCTGTAAAAGAATGAAAAAGTGCTTTATCATCAAACAGAAAGTGTATCGACTCAAGGCGAAGATGTGCAGAAAAAATATACAAACAATAGTATGTATAGTACGTATCAGTAGTACGTGTGCATCTGAAATACGAGTCCATACATACATAGTATGTTCCAAAACATATTTTTCACTTTTCAACGAATCATTCTTCTCGCCACCATTTCTCACCGCTCCTCACCACTTTGGAAAATATTTGTTTAGTAATTTTCTGCAACTGACGAGTCATTTTCAATTCTATTGTACATCACCAGTTTGTGTATAGTAGCAATGCGGTGTAATTACTTGTACAACACGATGTACTGCGAATATACGTCTATTCACTAATTGATAGCACCTTTTTGGTACACAGCTGCTGATACAAAGATGATAATTATGATGTAAGGTGTGATGATGATCGCCAGTGTTGAGTTTTCGGGAGAGTTACAGCATCGCTACGCCCAATGATACGCGCCTTGTTCGCCAATTTTCTAAAATATTGTACAAAAACCTTCATATGTACTCGCATCTTGGGCTTGCTTGATGCAAGATTATTATTTTACTCTTCAAAGATACGTTGATTGAGTGAAGCAATTTTCGGTGGTTTTTTATGTAATTTCTGGAACTAATACGGAATTTTTCGATTTATCAGTAACTGGGTAAAATCGTTGCTTGGTCTTTTTGACATTTCATCAATCGGTTCTCAAAAAAATTGTAGGAATGACATCAGTTTGCATTATAGGTTGATTTGCTGGTATTCGACATTTCGCTGGATGCAGCACTACAAGACCTAACAATTTCGCATGGCATGCAGAGACGGTATACAGTAGTGGACAATAGTCATTAGCATTTTGGAATGATATCGCGACCCCAACTTTAACGCTCCGCTATCTAAGGGAGATATCACTCGATCGGCGGCTCTATAACTCTCGAATGATGTTTTATACTATTTGCCCTAACCCCTAGTGGCACATAGCGCGTCAACTATTCCCATGTGACTTAGTTGACGTTTCGTTAACGTGAACTGATTTCGGACGATGCATATTGCTAGTATGTACCTTCTGCGAATTTAGCCGCATACCTGCGACAAGTCGGGAAAGGTTGTAGTTTACTGTTACGCCCCACACTACAAATTGAAGACAGCACAACCATCCATGGCCACGACGTGGACGGGACTCGAACCCGTCACTAGCCAATATACTGAGACATTAGACTGACGCCTCAATGCGCAGAGCTACGGACCGCCCCAAATGATGATCCAGGCATACCAAAGTAATTTGAAAATGTTCGTGGGTCTGCACAGAAATCATTAAATCGTTCTAAGTGGATGTTCATACTGCGTGCGATGCCGAGCCGAGCCGAGCCGGGTCGAGCGATGCGATGAGGTGGGTGTTCACATTGCACGCCGTGCGATGCCGAGCCGAACGATGGCTTGCGATGCAAAGATGATCCGAGCGATGGCTTGCGATGCAAAGATGATCCCGGATGTTCACTGCACGCAGTTATGGAGAGTAGAGACCAATTTAGTTCAAGGAATAGAATCTGTTCGACATCATATCGTTTGTGCTTGACCCAGTAAATTTATTTCTGTTTCAAAACAGTGCTCTAAAAATGGAAGGGCGTCACCATTGGGTGCATCCCATTAATGAAGAAAGGCCCAGTGTTGGTGAATTTCATCATCTCTTCCGCGACCTCAGACGAGAGGTTTCACAAGCGGATTGAGCAGCGGCGCACCGCTGTGTATAAACGCAAAAAGCGGCAGCTGCGGCGGCTTTAGGACGGTGAATGTATAAACCGCTCGACTCGCCGTTGCGGCCACCGCCGCGGTTTGTGGAGCAGCGAGATTGCATTTGAATTCAGTGTAAGAGCCGGTACACATGGACGTCCAAATGACGCCGGACGCCTCGTCACTTAAGCTCCTCCCTCTTTGATGCCTATCAGCAACCTGAATTTACAATTTATGTTATTTTTAGTTTTAAATAAACTGTTTTTTGGCCATAACTTCTAAAATATAAGGAATATCGCATTTTTAACACCATTTTCACCCCCCTCACAAACCCCCGTCCGAGCTGAGAGCTCCCTCCCCACCATTTTTTTTCAAAATTAATTGTCAATGTACAATAGTAGTCACGATCAACGATTAACAATTAATTAATTGGCACTTAAAAGTGATCTTCAAGCGAATGGTTTAAGAAACATCATACAAATCAGACATTGTGACCGTGTCCGTGTTCCGGGTTCGAATGTATGTAGGCCGGCTTATTAAAAATTGATATGCGGACGCGTGAAATGACGCAGATAGGAGCAGAAACCAGCGTCATCCCAGATAGCTATCGCGGCGGCAAAATGCCGCCGATGCGCCGATAGTTATCGGATAGCTATCTGCGGCCATGTGCATCGCTTCATTGCCCGTAATGTATTTCTTCCTATCCGATTGAAAGTGACGCAGCGTCAGACGGCATTTCGACGTCCATGTGCACCGGCACTAAATATGTAAACCGCCGCTTCTGCTCTATGCCTTTATACGCAGCGGTGTCCGCTGCTCAAACCGCTTGTGAAACCACGCGACCTTATTACGGTGGTAATAACCTTTCATTTGAGCCATACTGAATCAAAACCGGAGTCCAAAGCGTATATACCCTAGACTTGTACAGACCTAGTTGTGATACCAAAACTTCCAACTGACAACGGCCATTGCATTAAAAGTGAATTTCCCATATGGTCAGTTTGAGCTGTGGGCGTGGATCCAATGAAAAGTTTCATCGTTCATCCATTCGAATTTTGGATATTTACATTTGAACTAACGTTTATAGGGAAGGTTGCCGTTCATTCAATAGGATCTTGCCCATTCTCAAAATCAACTAACAACCTACACTATAAATATTTGTCGCATTTGGCAAGTCGCTAGCATCATTGTATCGAAAGTTATCGCTCATTTGAAGTTTCGTTTGTAGGGGACGTAGAGGTTGCTTGGGACGGAGCTTGGCCATTTCCAATACCAACCAACTAAATCTAAATCCAAATATTTGAACCAAATTTCAAGTCGCTAGCTTCATTCTATCGAAAGTTATCGCTCATTTAAAATTTCATCTGTAGGGGTTCCTTCGGTCGGATCTTGCCCATTTTCAATACCAACCAACTAGATCATGCTACAAACATTTGACCAAAATTTCAAGTTTCTAACTTCATTCTATCGAAAGTTATCGTGCGAACGAACAGACAGACAGACAGATATGGCTAAATCGAATCAGGAGATGACCCTCATAATTTCCATGTATACACTGCCACACCGCCGCGCCTAAAAGTCTAGGGTATAAAAGCAGACATACATGCATTTTTTTCAATGTGATCTTACATCAAATATTACTTTACAGCTCGTACTTGCACCATACTGGCTCCAAAAAGCTTCACATCGCAAAGCATCGCAAAGCCCATAAACTCCATCGCAAAGCCCATTAAATTCCATCGCCAAAAATCAGCAGCCGGTACTCGCACGAAAAAGCAAAGAAGTTTGTGAAAACATCGGGCCATCGCTCGGCTCATCATTGCATCGCGCGCAGTGTGTACACTCAAAGCGTGATTCCATTTAAAATTGAAGACTTTCCATTTTCTTGCTTTAAAAGCTTGCAATCGCATTGCATCGCTCGACCCGGCTCGGCTCGGCATCGCACGCAGTGTGAACATCCACTAAGTCTTTTTTCCAAGGGATGTGCCGAGAACCTTCTATTATTTCGGCGCCTTTGGATTCAATCATATTGCACTTTCTGTTCATTTCCACTCCAGCAACAAATAAAAGTTAGTGAGTCCGTAAAATGTTGGTTGGCTGCAAAACCGCACTTGATCCCATGTTTATGTCATCGGTCGGTGTGTCGATGAGTAGTCCATCAGCCGGTGATTGACGTACGAACGTACATACTAAGAGTGGGCTCGGGTCCACGCTAAGTGGATGTTCACACTGCGTGCGATGCCGAGCCGAGCCGAGCCGGGTCGAGCGATGCGATGAGGTGGGTGTTCACATTGCACGCCGTGCGATGCCGAGCCGAACGATTGCTTGCGATGCAAAGATGATCCGAGCGATGGCTTGCGATGCAAAGATGATCCGGGATGTTCACTGCACGCAGTTATGGAGAGTAGAGACCAATTTAGTTCAAGGAATAGAATCTGTTCGACATCATGTCGTTTGTGCTTGACCCAGTAAATTTATTTCTGTTTGAAAACAGTGCTCTAAAAATGGAAGGGCGTCGCCATTGGGTGCATCCCATTAATGAAGAAAGGCCCAGTGTTGGTGAATTTCATCATCTCTTCCGCGACCTCAGACGAGAGGTTTCACAAGCGGATTGAGCAGCGGCGCACCGCTGTGTATAAATGCAAAAGCGGCAGCCGCGGCGGCTTTACGACGATGAATGTATAAACCGCTCGACTCGCCGTTGCGACCATCGCCGCGGTTTGTGGAGCAGCGAGATTGCATTTGAATTCAGTGTAAGAACCGGTACACATGGACGTCCAAATGACGCCGGACGCCTCGTCACTTAAGCTCCTCCCTCTTTGATACCTATCTGCAACCTGAATTTACAATTTATGTTATTTTTAGTTTTAAATAAACTGTTTTTTGGCCATAACTTCTAAAATATAAGGAATATCGCATTTTTAACACCATTTTCACCCCCCGTCCGAGCTGAGAGCTCCCTCCCCACCATTTTTTTTTCTCAAAATTAATTGTTAATTGTAGTAGTCACGATCAACAATTAACAATTAATTAATTGGCACTTAAAAGTGATCCTCAAGCGAATGGTTTAAGAAACATCATACAAATCAAACATTGTGACCGTGTCCGTGTTCCGGGTTCGAATTTATGTGGGCCGGCTTATTAAAAATTGATATGCGGACGCGTGAAATGACGCAGATAGGAACAGAAACCAGCGTCATCCCAGATAGCTATCGCGGCGGCAAAATGATGCCGATGCGCCGATAGTTATCGGATAGCTATCTGCGGCCATGTGCATCGCTTCATTGCCCGTAATGTATTTCTTCCTATCCGATTGAAAGTGACGCAGCGTCAGACGGCATTTCGACGTCCATGTGCACCGGCACTAAATATGTAAACCGCCGCTTCTGCTCTATGCCTTTATACGCAGCGGTGTCCGCTGCTCAAACCGCTTGTGAAACCACGCGACCTTATTACGGTGGTAATAACCTTTCATTTGAGCCATGCTGAATCAAAAGTCCAAAGCGTATATACCCTAGACTTGTACAGACCTAGTTGTGGTACCAAAACTTCCAACTGACAACGGCCATTGCATTAAAAGTGAATTTCCTATATGGTCAGTTTGAGCTGTGGGCGTGGATCCAATGAAAGTTTCATCGTTCATCCATTCGAATTTTGGATATTTACATTTGAACTAACGTTTATAGGGAAGGTTGCCGTTCATTCAATAGGATCTTGCCCATTCTCAAAATCAACTAACAACCTACACTATAAATATTTGTCGCATTTTGCAAGTCGCTAGCATTATTGTATCGAAAGTTATCGCTCATTTGAAGTTTCGTTTGTAGGGGACGTAGAGGTTGCTTGGGACGGAGCTTCGCCATTTCCAATACCAACCAACTAAATCTAAATCCAAATTTTTGAACCAAATTTCAAGTCGCTAGCTTAATTCTATCGAAAGTTATCGCTCATTTGAAATTTCAACTGTAGGGGTTCCTTCGGTCGGATCTTGCCCATTTTCAATACCAACCAACCAATACCAACTTGATCATGCTACAAACATTTGACCGAAATTTCAAGTTTCTAACTTCATTCTATCGAAAGTTATCGTGCAAACGGACAGACAGACAGACAGATATGGCTAAATCGAATCAGGAGATGACCCTCATAATTTCCATGTATACACTGCCACACCGCCGCGCCTAAAAGTCTAGGGTATAAAAGCAGACATACATGCATTTTTTTCAGTGTGATCTTACATCAAATATTACTTTACAGCTCGTACTTGCACCATACTGGCTCCAAAAAGCTTCACATCGCAAACCATCGCAAAGCCCATAAACTCCATCGCAAAGCCCATTAAATTCCATCGCAAAAAATCAGCAGCCGGTACTCGCACGAAAAAGCAAAGAAGTTTGTGAAAACATCGGGCCATCGCTCGGCTCATCATTGCATCGCGCGCAGTGTGTACACTCAAAGCGTGATTCCATTTAAAATTGAAGACTTTCCATTTTCTTGCTTTAAAAGCTTGCAATCGCATTGCATCGCTCGACCCGGCTCGGCTCGGCATCGCACGCAGTGTGAACATCCACTAAGTCTTTTTTCCAAGGGATGTGCCGAGAACCTTCTATTATTTCGGCGCCTTTGGATTCAATCATATTGCACTTTCTGTTCATTTCCACTCCAGCAACAAATAAAAGTTAGTGAGTCCGTAAAATGTTGGTTGGCTGCAAAACCGCACTTGATCCCATGTTTATGTCATCGGTCGGTGTGTCGATGAGTAGTCCATCAGCCGGTGATTGACGTACGAACGTACATACTAAGAGTGGGCTCGGGTCCACGCTAAGTGGATGTTCACACTGCGTGCGATGCCGAGCCGAGCCGAGCCGGGTCGAGCGATGCGATGAGGTGGGTGTTCACATTGCACGCCGTGCGATGCCGAGCCGAACGATTGCTTGCGATGCAAAGATGATCCGAGCGATGGCTTGCGATGCAAAGATGATCCGGGATGTTCACTGCACGCAGTTATGGAGAGTAGAGACCAATTTAGTTCAAGGAATAGAATCTGTTCGACATCATGTCGTTTGTGCTTGACCCAGTAAATTTATTTCTGTTTGAAAACAGTGCTCTAAAAATGGAAGGGCGTCGCCATTGGGTGCATCCCATTAATGAAGAAAGGCCCAGTGTTGGTGAATTTCATCATCTCTTCCGCGACCTCAGACGAGAGGTTTCACAAGCGGATTGAGCAGCGGCGCACCGCTGTGTATAAATGCAAAAGCGGCAGCCGCGGCGGCTTTACGACGATGAATGTATAAACCGCTCGACTCGCCGTTGCGACCATCGCCGCGGTTTGTGGAGCAGCGAGATTGCATTTGAATTCAGTGTAAGAACCGGTACACATGGACGTCCAAATGACGCCGGACGCCTCGTCACTTAAGCTCCTCCCTCTTTGATACCTAACTGCATTTCAACTCACATGATGCGATAGGACGCAGCGTCACTCTGTATTATATAAGCCGGGCCACATAATAGCGAACCTGAATTTACAATTTATGTTATTTTTAGTTTTAAATAAACTGTTTTTTGGCCATCACTTCTAAAATGTAAGGAATATCGCATTTTCACCCCCGTTACAAACCCCCGTCCGAGCTGAGAGCGCCCTTCCCACCATTTTTTTTCAAAATTAATTGTCAATTGTAGTAGTCACGATCAACGATTAACAATTAATTAATTGGCACTTAAAAGTGATCCTCAAGCGAATGGCTTAAGAAACATCATACAAATCAGACATTGTGACCGTGTCCGTGTTCCGGGTTCGAATGTATGTGGGCCGGCTTATTAAAAATTGATATGCGGACGCGTGAAATGACGCAGATAGGAGCAGAAACCAGCGTCATCCCAGATAGCTATCTGCGGCCATGTGCATCGCTTCATTGCCCGTAATGTATTTCTTCCTAACCGATTGAAACTGACGCAGCGTCAGGCGTCATTTGGACGTCCTTGTGCACCGGCACTAAATATGTAAACCGCCGCTTCTGATCTATGCCTTTATACGCAGCGGTGTCCGCTGCTCAAACCGCTTGTGAAACCACGCCTTCTAAACGCGACCTTATTACGGTGGTAATAACCTTTCATTTGAGCCATACTGAATCAAAACCGGAGTCCAAAGCGTATATACCCTAGACTTGTACAGACCTAGTTGTGATACCAAAACTTCCAACTGGCAACGGCCATTGCATTAAAAGTGAATTTTCCATATGGTCAGTTTGAGCTGTGGGCGTGGATCCAATGAAAAGTTTCATCGTTCATCCATTCGAATTTTGGATATTTACATTTGAACTAACGTTTATAGCGAAGGTTGCGTTCATTCAATAGGGTCATGCCCATTCTCAAAATCAACTAACCAACCCACACTATAAATATTTGTCGCATTTTGCAAGTCGCTAGCATCATTGTATCGAAAGTTATCGCTCATTTGAAGTTTCATTTGTAGGGGACGTAGGGGTTGCTTGGGACGGAGCTTGACCATTTCCAATACCAACCAACCAAATCTAAATCCAAATATTTGAATCAAATTTCAAGTCGATAGCTTCATTCTATCGAAAGTTATCGCTCATTTGAAATTTCATCTGTAGGGGTTCCTTCGGTCGGATCTTGCCCATTTTCAATACCAACCAACTAGATCATGCTACAAACATTTGACCAAAATTTCAAGTTTCTAACTTCATTCTATCGAAAGTTATCGTGCAAACGGACAGACAGACAGACAGATATGGCTAAATCGAATCAGGAGATGACCCTCATAATTTCCATGTATACACTGCCACACCGCCGCGCCTAAAAGTCTAGGGTATAAAAGCAGACATACATGCATTTTTTTTAGTGTGATCTTACATCAAATATTACTTTACAGCTCGTACTTGCACCATACTGGCTCCAAAAAGCTTCACATCGCAAAGCATCGCAAAGCCCATAAACTCCATCGCAAAGCCCATTAAATTCCATCGCAAAAAATCAGCAGCCGGTACTCGCACGAAAAAGCAAAGAAGTTTGTGAAAACATCGGGCCATCGCTCGGCTCATCATTGCATCGCGCGCAGTGTGTACACTCAAAGCGTAATTCCATTTAAAATTGCAGACTTTCCATTTTCTTGCTTTAAAAGCTTGTAATCGCATTGCATCGCTCGACCCGGCTCGGCTCGGCATCGCACGCAGTGTGAACATCCACTAAGAGCATTTTGGACACATCGGCTCATGCATGGGCTCCCTGTGTGAAACTACGCTCAAACCATGAGTAATGGAAATCAGAATCCGAGTAACATTAATTAATTACTACGTACCGTTATGTATTTTCAGGTGCTGGTCACTAATCCGAGGTTCAACAAAACTTCGGCTGGCCAAACTTTTTTTGGTCAAAATTTGGCCTCTTGGTTTTTGACCTATGTTTCCAAAAGTTTACATCCTGATTAACAAATTTTTCGAAGTGAACTAAATTTTGCTAAAATTTGATGGCAAATTAAGTAGTACGTCCAGAAATTTTTTTTTGGGATTATTTGTTTGGGGAATTATGTATTTTGGGATTATGTATTTCGAGATTTTGTATTCGGGGATTTTATGTTATAAGATTTTTCTTTATTTGGGTATGGCTTCCGTTTCGCTAACCATTTGATTCGGCGTGTGTGTTGAGCATAAATTACTTTTATTGGAGAAAGAAACCCAAGATTTGAAATTGAATCTTTTATGCGCGTAAATCTGAACTGTTAGAATCTCTTTCGATCGAATGAATCGCAAAATATTTATAACTAAATGGAGTTATATTTGATTAGAGATTAGAGCTCTAAGTTGACAAAATTCACTCTTAAACTTAGCTTTCCTCTTGAGTCGGCTCCCAAGGCGACCGTCTATTTCGCCTCAGCCTTTGACTGGCCCTGAGTTTAATTGTCTTATTTGAATGTGCAGACGTAAACAGTTTTAGCTGTAAAAATATCAGCAACCCATAGCACCTGTTTGGAATTATCGTCCGAAAATTTTTTAACTAAAGGATGTACGACTTTTAGCGTTTATCTAAGGGATAAACTTCAACCGGACATTGTGAAAACGGCCCTATGTTGTACAGTGCATTGCGATCGATACTGTCGTATGCTTGCGTAAGATCAATTAAAGTTTGGTATACGTTGTGCAAAACACACCGTCAGGATCTAGTAAAAGAGATGATGCTAACTCGTCTTGAAGCCTCGGTCCAAATTGGCTGTTGCGCCAGTTATTTATTTATTTTATGTCAATAATTGATAGATTTTGTGTTTTTTTTTCGAAAAGTGTTGCCTTTTGACAAAAATTGAGTGTCATAACTGTAGCTCTCAAATGCAATATACATACTACTTGCATTCATGGAAGAGAGAAACAAATTTATGTCTTCTGCAAAACCATTTCAAATATTCATTACATCAAATCTCATGAAGAGCTCAGTGAAACAAAAAGCGCGAAGTCTGCCTTTAAAATTTGCTAAGTGCTGAGAAATCTTGCCTTGTGATAAATGCAAGCACCACTTTACAGGGTGAATGCATCCCCACTTTTCTTTTTCTTGTAAGCTTCCACTTTGGCCGATGACTTGTATTTAGAAACACAGACATGTAAAATTGTTAATGGAAATGTAAGGTATCCTTTTGCTTCGCTTCTACTACACTCTCACCTCCACCGACTGTCACCACCGCCGCGCCGCGCCGCACCAGCACCACGTCAGTTTCCATCACGGTTTGCCTGCACATTACGAGTATGCTCGCTTTCTATTTCGGTTTTTGGCAATGTGCCTTCTTCGAAGAAATCTCTGTTTGATAGCAAAGTGATGTAAGAATATCCTTCCTTCTACACATATGCTTACTAAAAGCCCAAAGAGAGACTTAGCGATTGTAGTCCTGTACACAAGGATTCGAGCACAGCTAGTAGCTACTGCTGTGCAAGGGGAATTTAATGTTGTTGATGGTGAGCTCGGATGTCCTGGCGTACCATGCATTGCTCGAGAATCCTAATCATGTTTGGCTACTATGTTGGCGATGGCAAAAATTAGGCATATTTAAATGGGATGAAATGAATCTCATGTAGATATGGAGTTAATGGCTAGAAAGATTTTAATAAAATTTTAAAAGCACGATAGATGACTTTTTTGCACCACATAATCCGCAATTTTTATTGTTACTGCCACAAAATATGTGAAAGTTTTATCCAGAAATTGGAGCGATATAGAAGTAGACAAGGATTTCTTTATTCTTTTGTGTTTATGCGTGGTCCAGCTTTATATAGTTTTCTATCTCATTGGGGAATTTTAAGGCCCATGTGTAAAAATCCAATTGCTTTGTTTATTGGTGAAAATAAATACCTGGGGGGGGGGCTGATAACATGAAGAAAATAATATACGAGTACAGTAAAGTCGAGGTCAATCCAACAAAATTGAATTTGAATTGACTTACAAAAGTCATTACCCCAATCCTAATTTGCCTGAGATTCAGGTGTACTATTTTTAAGGATACTCTGGAGACTCCATTCAATTGACTGCATGGGATTCGCATACGTTGTTAAATTCTAGAGTTTCCCTTTATTTTGAAAATAGTCATTGATTACTGAACAATTATATTTTGACGTGATAACGTTTCATCCTTTCACTTGGCTTCCGATGTTCAAAAAGTGATCTGTTCTGAAAGTTAATATCACATTTTGAGTTTCCGAAGAGCTTTAAGCTCTCTCATTCTGTCATAACCGGTATTTGTGATTTTTGTCGTTTTATTTTTGGACTAATGACTAGGTCAGTTACAGTGTCGGGAAGTGACCTAACTATTATGTAAATGAGTGATCAAAAGATCGACAACAAACGATAGAGTACGAGGGAACAGTACGTTTAATATGCGATGGCATAGGGATAGTTTTAATGGAGAATAGGATGGCCTTATTCTTCAATTTCGAGCTGTTAGAAACGGTTTAGAAGACCGCTGAATGGTCTTTGGTTGGGTGTTATTATTATGATTAATGTATGAAGGCTAGACGTTTTGCGAGTCTATGCTATTGAGTTGTGTGTGAGGATCAGATGCACTGCGAATCTCTGGTTTTGAGCTTTATGGCGCACTTCAGCAGTTCGTTCCAACGGCGGAAATTTTAAATAAGTTTGGTCGTTACCGATTGTTTTTACGTGAATACCTTTAGTTGTGTAGGAGCTAGGAGATACATTCGAATTACTTTTTTTCTCAAACATGAAATATTTAATTGTTCATTTCAATAGTGAAATCAATTTTCTTGTCCCCTGGCTACGAGAAATGATTACATCCACTCATGCTCGTAGTTGTATCACGTATAATTTGTATTAATAACGATGGTTTCCACTTAAGTTACTCCATGATACAATTTGGTCAGAAAAGACATGCAGCTTATTCGACACCGACACGATAATGGTAGATCGCC
Source organism: Chloromyia formosa (assembly GCA_964017055.1). NCBI lineage: Eukaryota > Metazoa > Arthropoda > Insecta > Diptera > Stratiomyidae > Chloromyia > Chloromyia formosa. The sequence continues at coordinate 31,346,811 of OZ024815.1, read as the reverse complement.
ATTCTGAAATAAAAACTACACAAAATCTATGAACATGATCTGAACTGAAAGTGCTACCTAAAACTACCATAAAATAGATAGCAGACTGTATCTAATTAACCTGTTCAAAACGATCTCATACCGTGAGTATTAATAGAGCTCATCGAAATTGACGCTAATTTCGGGGGAATACTGGAAAAAATCGAATTAGTCTCGATAGCATCTCAATTGTTCTCGTAGAAGAGTGAAATTGAGCTAGATTATGGCATGAAAACGTAACGAGATTCCAGTCGATGTAATTGGTTTTAGCTGGGACTTTCACTTGCACAAATCGATTTATATCTTGGTTGTTATAAGATGCTCTGACAGTTACACGCAATTGACGTAAATGAATGTGCAATGTTTTGTAGAGCATTGATGTTAGTGCAGTATTTTTCTTTTTGCTATGGCTGTGGAAAATAAATTGGGAGAATATTAATGATTTGTTTGTTTTTTTTTATGATTTTACGTAATATGTTCCTTTTTTTTGGTTGTGAGAGATAAAAAATAAATTGGATTTTTGTTTGATATCACAAAAGTCATGGCTTCCGTTTCACCACATGTTTGGCCAGGGTAAAGTACTCAAAATATCTTCCAGTACATTGATCTGCCCACGATCTCGAAAATAGCTATATCTGCTAAGTTTCCTTTTCGTTTCAATTCATGCCCATGGAGGTCCTGTTGTCCCGGACAATGGATTCAAAATACCTTCAATGGTACTCCAATGCATTAGCCTCATCACCTCAATTCAGAAAATACCCATATTTGATTCCTTTTCCGTCTCACTTTATGCCCAACGAAGAAGGTGCCGTTGTCCTGACGCACACTTGCAGTAGCACCAAAGTGCTTGGAATGCAAGGAAGCTATGTATGTACCAAACTTTGCGCGAACCACGGTAAATTTAAATTAAAAGACTTTAGCGAGAAACTCTCTGATGTTAACACAATGTTCCGTTAGTCTATTTTATAGTCCAAACAATTTTCATTTCAAGAAAGATATTGTACATACCAAATTTACATATATATAATTTAATTGAAATGAAGAACGCGAACTCCACACTATTTATGATTTTAAAAAATTATTAAAAACACCATTTACTTTGAATTCGCAAATTTAATTCGAGTCGAAATCTCCGTATGCATTTCGGACGGAAGTGTTGCTGATGATGGGCGGAAGGCTGCCCGAAATGCATACGGAGATTTGGACTCGAAATAAATTTGCGAATTCAAAATAAATGGTGTTTTTAATAATTTCTTAAAATCATAAATACCAAATTTAGTTTAGATCGGACCACGGTAAGTGCCATACAGCATGGATCGGACTATATGCATGCACCACTATATGGGAGCGCCACCATTCATCCCAGCGACCCCGAAAATCATTGGTTCGACAATCTAATCTGCCTGTCATTTTCGACTTTTTTTTGCACTATCATACACCTCCCGGTTTCTTTGGTATCATATAGGCCCTTATTCGAATTTTTATGTTCTAACACGAGCGACACAATCCAAGTGTGTTTGTTTTGCAGGATAACATGTTTTTCTGTTCTGTTAGTTCTTTCGCAGTGTGTGCAGAGTGTGCTGGAGTCCGTAATGGGTTTTCCATTTTGTACTGGTGATTCCACACACATTTTGCTGTCGTTCGATTGCTTACTATTATTTTTTTGTGAATAATTTTATATTTTACAATCTCCTGTTATAATTTCGGAATAATATTATTTGTTTTGATACCTACGGTATTTTGTAAAAATGCAAGTAGAAAGAAGAAAATGTTTATGTTGTAACTATTCATTGGTACGAAGAAGACATTACCAGTGGCTTCAAGTGTTATTTGATAACAACCTAACTATCTATGTCAATGATTCCTTTATAATTAATGTTGAACGAAATTAATATGCAATGGTAACATCACGAAATTAACCTATGAGCCAAAACTCAGAGGCATTGCACTAGCATTTAGTAAAAAATGATTAGAGAGGGAGGAGGGTTGGAATGGTGACACTAAAACAGGGAGCCGGGTCGTCACATCTTTAAGCACAAATAGAATAGTGGTTATTCTAATAAAAAAAGAAAACGAAAAATAGTAAAATAAAAATTAAAAATTAATTATGAAAAATAAGTATTTGGAAATCGGAAAAGGAAAAATGGAAAATAGAACATCGAAAATGGTAAATTGAATGAAAATTGGGAAGATAGATTTAAACAAACATTTCATTTTCCAATATTTTTAAATTTCAACTCCGATTGCAGCAGGGGGTTTTTATCACAAGAGACTATTTCGCACTTCCCGGCTTACCGCTGTTACATACAAAGCGAGCGCTCTAGGGCCGTATACTGAGAATGGCAACACCTTAAGCACGGATTTAATATTTAAAAAAGTACCAAAAATGTTGAACTTCCTCGTTGATATGACATCCCACACGGCTATACCCAATGAAAAGAAAAAAATCCTTCCTTTGAGGACCCTCTTAAAAAAATAATAATAAATATTATATCGATTCTCTCCTGGAAATTGTTGTAATTTTTCACATACCTACCTAATTTCTTGTATTTAGCTACGAGTTATCACTGCAATCAATAGTTTTTTTTTCCGAAAAGTGCCGTCTATGAACCATAGTTCGTCTCTCGTATCGCTCGTTCTGCCGTTTAAAGAATTGCTACCTTCAGTATGCCGCTCTAGAACGCTTGCTCCGCTCGCTCTGTCTGCAACAGCCTCTGAGTGCGAAATAATCTCCACTGCAGTATAGACCCAAACTAGTTTTTTATATTTCTTTATTATTTATTATTATTTCGTTGAATTAACTTGTTTTATTAATCACGGTCAATGTGATGTTCATTGCCTTAGCCCCTTCTTCTCCAGAGCAAAGCCTTGTTGATGTTTCGGTGGTTTCGGTGGTGTGTACATACATATGTATATAAATTTCGCTTCTACGGATTAATTCAAATGTGCAATTTCCTAAAGACATGAATGACAAGTGTTTACAAATTTGCAACGTTTTCGGATCTTATAATATTCGATGTTCTATAAAATTTACTTCGGCAGTGCTGAATTCGGTCTCCTTTCATGTCTTACAATAATAATGTTTTTTGTATATAAGTTTTCTCTTAAAATTTAAGTTGAGGTTTGAAGGCTAATTAAACCAAGACACACCCTAAACGAAGGAACTACTCCATTTTCCCTTAAATTCCTCTTCTACTGTTCTGTATTGTTTCTTTGCTGCTATTCTGTTCTGTTTTAGTATAAAGAAACACTGCTAATAATTTTAAAATATTAATCCCCTTTCAAGGGGCAATAATAATTCCATGAATTTCCCATTATTGTTCCGGCAGTATTTTCGTTATCACATCGTTAGTCCATCAGCGTTAGCACCCTCGTACTTTGCATCGCGACGGCATTTTATGCAAATTTTCCGTGTGTGTACATGATGCTTAATTTTATTTGGAAAAGTTGTGTACTTAAGTATGCAGCGTAAATATCATGTATGGAACAATTACTGTTTCGTTATTTTAATTGGAATTCAAGTTTGTTGCCTGTATGTACATGCATTGGGTTGTTTGAATACAAATGTGGTTTAGTTTAGACGGAAAATGAAAAGGTCACGTGCTTATTTGTTTAATATTTAATTTATTTTCTCATTCACGAGGATGTATTCGTATATATTATTGCTTTTAATGTATTGTATGTATGTTACGATCACCATCATCGTGGCGCAACAGTCCGATATCAGGCCCTGGCCGCCTGGATCATCGTCCTCCAATTATCTCGGTCAACCGCGTCCTCCAGCTTTGGAAGCCCAAAAGTTGCTCGGCGTCATCATCTACTGAGTCTTCCCAACGAGCTCTCGGTCTTCCTCGCAGCCTTGCTCCGTCGGCACGTTGTCCATTGAATATTTTCTTAGACATACTGTCATCGTCAATTCGTTGCATATGTCCCGCCCATTGTAGACGTTGTAGTTTGACGATTCAAATATAATAGAAATAGAAAGAGACAGTGAGATCAAAAGGAGGCGGATTTCTCCCAATTCCTGTAAAATATTTGATTGCTTCCAGGTTTATTATTCAGATGGTTTTGATTACAATACATACTATGTATACATAATGTGCATATCTGAAAGTAATTGTTTGGTAAAAAAGCTAGCCCCTCATCTAGTACTCAATATAGCATTGCCCGGACATTATTCAAATCAACACAAGTATCTGCATTGAATGATTGAAATATTCTCAACAATATTATTCGGAGATAAATAACTAGCTTTCCAGAACATTTTCTCCATCCCTTTATAGAAAAACTGAAAGAAGCAACTGGAACCGAATGAGCTTCGATTTTGTTCTAAATCATTTCAATTCTTTCTTGTTGAACGGGCCATTTATGCAGATGGTCCAGGTTTCTGATTTATTCTTTTGTATGTTACATATATACTTATCCTTAAACTTAGAATCTGGTTGACGAATTAAAGAAAAAAAGTAATTTCTACTGTATTATTTTACTCAAGTAGTTTTGAATAAAACTGAATAGTTATATTTGTTCCTTTTCTTTTCAGATAAAATTTTTGAAAACCAAAGAGGGCACAGCTATGGTACAAATGGGTGATTCGGTTGCGGTTGAACGCTGTGTACAGCATCTAAATAACATTCCCGTGGGAAATAATGGAAAAATACAAATTGCCTTCTCGAAACAGAATTTCCTATCGGAAGTGATTAATCCGTTCAGTCTTCCAGACCATACGCCCAGCTTTAAAGAATACACTGGTTCAAAAAATAATCGTTTCCTTTCGCCGGCACAAGCAAGTAAAAATCGCATACAACCACCGAGTAAAGTAAGTTGTGTTACGCAATATTTTATGAATTACATTATATATAAGTACATAGATACATACGTACGAGTATATACATACATAAGTAATAAGCCGATGCCTTTCACAGTAACTGAAAAATTAAATAATAAATATAACTACATAAGATTTGGTTTAATGTAAATGAATTAAAAACAAGCCAACCTTGGCATGCCGAAGGCATGATGCTCTTTATGCGAAGTGCGAATGATATTATACCCTCAATAATGAAGACGTTTACATAATTTCCATCCATTCTGCGTTTGCCACTTTGAAATTAACAATAAACCAAGTCAATTGCGAGTCGGAACATTTCTTTTCCGAGCTAAATGCCGTTGTCGTACAGCAAATACCATTTCTACAAAAAGAAACTGGGCTCCTAAGCTTAACATGTTAAAGTTATGCCCTAGACAGATGATGGAAGTTAATGCACATTATAATGAAAGTTTTTCAATGAGCTTTCCATAGTGACACACGTGCTCAAACACAATTATGTTAATTGTAAAGCTCAAACGTCTTCTGCTGTCACTCGTCAGTTATTTACCAAAACATCCAATTATAGACATTGGCATAATCTCTACACTATAAGACATCATCAATATTACGAGTACAATACCGGCGGCAGACGATGGAGATAATTCTCACTTATCTCCGTTTTCTCACTTAGCTTCAGTTAATCGACATAATATTCTTGATTTTCTAGTGAGATAATACCGTAGACACACGTAGACGATAATTCTGAATTATCTCCGATTTCTCAATTATTTCGAGTTAACCGACATTAACTTCTCAATTATCGAACGAGATAATTGAGAAAAAATCATCTCAATTAACTCCAACTGAATTAAAAATGTGTCCTTGCTAAGCCGAAAGCTTTTGTGGAACGAGTGCGATGTCTGTGGAATTGAAATATGAACAGCTGTTCTTGTTGTCATTTTGTCGCATTTGTGTTGTTAATCTTGCAAAAGTGGCTACTTTCCGCAAATATTTTGTGTTTTGATAAAGTGTCGCTTAGTGTTAGGCTGCGCGCAAGTTGGCACACGTTCGCATGTCGCGTTCACGTGTTTTATGTCAAACGGTTTGAGTTCACGGTTTGCAACCAAAGATGCGAATCTGTTAATTTGACAAATGCTCGGCTGTTGTCGTATCACCAAATTGGATTCATTATTGTGTGTTAACGCCAATAATTTAGTATGAAATATTTGCTTATGTATATATCCTACTACTCTCCAGTCGTTTGTTTTGCCACTCAATTCTTACCTAATTATCCATTTTAAAGCACAATAATGAACTCAATTTGTTGATACGATATTGACAGGTTCGCGTCTTTGGTTGCAAACCGTAGACTAAACCCGTTTGACACAAAATACGTGAACGCGACACGCGAACCTGTGACAATGTGCGTGCAGCCTTAATGAAGTGTTTTTCAGTCAAAAAATTGTGTCAGCGTATATTATTGAGTGTTGTGACAGATGACTGGCAGTTACCAGAGGGAAACGAAGGTAAAACTGCCGCGTTACTGCCTCCAGAAACAATAAAAAACATTGATTAAGCGAAAGCACTAGGGCAACTGGTGCGCGAGAATAACTTTCGAGTAGTGTGAAAGTGTTGCTCACCCGGAACTAATATCACGCGAGGATTTCACGGTGTTAAGGTGCGTTTAGATTTAGCCAAATGACTCAAGCAACTGGTTCGCGAGGGAAATTGCGCCTAGTGTAAACGTTGTGCGCTTCTGCTATTCTGGGGTGGGCAATATAAATAATCAAACAAATTATTAATCAATGCTTCAATCCTCATCTGAAACATACTCGCCCAACGTTCTTATTAGGCGAAATCGGAGATTGATTCTTATGTTGTTGCGCACGAGGAACTCACAGCAACCCACCGGGTGCGTCACACCGTGAGTTCCTCACGCGAGATTAGTTTCGTGTGAGAACCACGTTCATACAATTTTCCCTGGCGAACCAATTGCGCGAGCTGTTTCACTAAATCTAAACGCACCTTTACGCACCTGGTGGCTCGCTGTGAGTTGTGCATATGCAGAATTTGGGCATGTACTATTTCATGTTGCCTCTCGATTTGATACATACATACGTATTACTTATTTTACACCACATTCGCCCAGCGCAACGCGGATTTGGTTCACAATTCGTACTTGTGTTGCTGCCGAGGCACATACCACTGTCGAAGGGTTTCAACTCTTCAGTCTACCATAAAAGCGGAGGTATGGGTCTAAAGATCTGAATCTATGCCATCTGCACTCGTAGTAAACACGTCCCTCATTGCAAACACTTCCGAATAACGAACTGATTGGTTTCTTCAATTCCTACGACATATATTATTGGACGATTGAAGAGTCTTCTCTCAGTTTATTACGTAAAAGTGATATTACCATTCAACACACTGCGCTACAGAGTAGAGTATTATCATTCTATGGCCAGTAAATACGAGTACTTACAGTAAGGACTCACATAAGGGTATGTCACGTTAAAAATAAATAAGGCGGCATAGACAGCATTCATCTACTTTACACCTTCCAAGGCAGCAGCCAATCATTAGTCTTTTATGTCTCGTTTTCCCGCTGGGTGACAGCAGGAATCATTTGAGCCTTACAATTACAATAATTGAGTTTGAGCACGTGCGTCACCATGGAAAGCGCATTGAGAAACTCTCATTTTAATCCGGATTAACTTCTACGGTGTGTCTAGGACATAAGTGAGGTAAATAATGTCGACTCCAAACTCATTTAAAAATGTGTCCTGGCCAAACATAAAGCTTTTGGGGACGGTGTGGATTTTATATTGGGTGACAGCAGAAGACGTTTGAGCTTTACGCATAAAATAATTCTGTTTGAGTACGTTAGTCACTATGGAAAGCTCATTGAAATGCTTTCATTTTAATGTAAATGAACTTCTTTCTATCTAGGTCATAAAACACTTAACACACATTATCTCCTCGGCACACGATAGAAGTTAATGTACAATATAAAAGCGAATGGTTACGAGTCGAGTGTGAGAGTGGAAAATATAAGAGTATCCAATTTTACAACAGGCATTGCACATGACAATTCGTAGTTCATATTACCTTCACTGTGGCTGCTACATTTATCAGTGGCACTTTCCAGTGTTTTTGTCTAAATCGAACTATTTGAGCGAAACAATTTTCGCCCGCAAAAAAAGGATCCTGGTGCATACTGTAGAAGTTTAACTGTACTATCCGTTTCGTTGAAATCCGTTAGAAATTTTACTATAGCAGAAAATCTCATTCTATACCTCATAGTTTTCAAAACAAAAAGTTAATACTATTATTTTTCTTTTCTTCTTCCAGATATTACACTTTTTCAACACACCACCTGGTCTGACCGACGAACAACTGATAGGAATTTTTAATATTAAGGAAGTACCTCCAACTTCGGTTCGAATGTTCCCGCTGAAAACAGAACGATCATCGTCCGGCCTAATAGAATTTTCAAGTATCGCTCAAGCAGTTCTGGCAATAATGAAATGCAATCATCTACCAATTGAAGGCAAGGGTGAGTTTTATAACTCATTTTTATTTTTTTTATTCTATAAATTTTTAAAATGAAATGAACCTTTATTCGCCTGTTATTGGCCATTCAAGCCGTAATTGCATCGGTTCTAAATTTCATTTTAATTATTCCCGTAACATACATACATAGATTGCATATATGTATGTACATATAAATTTAAACATTGGAAACTTGATATTATGGTGTCAGCAATCCTGCTGTACGGATTTCAACAAACCTCTAGATCAGGCAATTTACAAATTCCCTTATGTATGTAGATATGGATGAGATGTTCTACACTAGTATGACGCTCTCAACATATCCACCCCTGATGGCAACTTTGCCGATTGCCTTCTCATCGATGGAAGTCAAACACACCATGCTATTAATTTACTCTCTCTTGGTGAGTGATTGATGGTTGTGGCCTGGAATGGTTGAACAACGTTAAATTGTGGTGCTACGAGAACGCTAGTAAAGTGATGGCCTCGGTGTAATGGTTGAACCGAATCCAGTTAATGACCAATTTGCCTGAAATCACGGCATTTAAATTGAAGTTAGTCGAAGCGGGCAGAATCTTGACTGACGACCAACCCGATCCACATGTTCATGGAGCATTCAGCAAATGCGATGATAGTAGCCGTGGCGCTGGTGGTCGTTTCATGTCAGCGTAGAGGAGACTCCTTGACTTCAATATGCATGTTTGACCCTATTTGCCTCCAGTGGTGGAAGATGTTTGTGGGCTCACTTTTCGAATTGGTTCGTTTTCGATAATTAGGGACTTATTGAAATTTAATACCCTCTTAGGAGAGGCTTTTCGTAATGTTAACATACATACATACATAAAACAGCTTACTGTAAACGGTGTGCACGTCTACTGCAGAATCATTGAAGTGTTCTGCCGGCCTGCTTTAATTGGTACGGCCCATGATTGTTGAGTCCTGCCAACTTTCTAACACCCACTTATTTGGTTCGGCAATAATTTTTTCGGTATCGATTTCAAATTAAATTCGAGTGTTCAATTGATGGAGAAACTATATAATAATTGAGAACATCATGGTATGCGTAGTTTTTTTAGAAACTTTTTTCTGTTTCTATTTAATTCATTTAAGCTACTTATTAGAGTTACTAATTTATGTTTGTAAAACTGGGTATCATTTAAAATTATCGGAGTAGAACAGTTATTTTGATTTAAACGTTACACTGTTGCCCTAGACACTAATATCAGGTTCTTCGCTGCCCAATACCAATAATTTTGCTTGTGCGTAGTCCTACCGACTACCAGTAGAACAATGAAACACTTTCGGTAGTTCATCATTAATAACTTCAGACAACCGAATGATAGAACTTTCAGAAAATAGCGCAAAAGATGTTCCAATATTCCCGACATATCCGGGACAATGCGAGAACGAGGCTAATGAACATTATGGACCTTAGCTTTCCTCAAATTCAAATTCGTGGTCAAATCATGGATCCTTTGTGTATTTCAACGCTACAATGAGAAGCCCAGAAGCTCTTAGACTGATCGGCTTATTATTCTACAGAGAGACTAGGCCTGAAGATCAATCCTGACCGCACTAGTCAAGCTGATTAGTTGGTTAGGTGAAAACGGTTCAAGTTCTTCTGGAAAAGGCACCCCAAAGCAGTTATTGCAAAAAGTAGGGGTTCATACTCGCGGACGAAGTGCTGAGAAGTTCTTTCTTTCCCACTCTTTGATACGTTTTTTAATATGGCAAGCTAACCTGCGGTCGGGTTGCGGTAGCTTATCTTACGGAATAACGGAAATAGAGTTGACACGAGAAAACGTAAGTAATCGCTTTTCGACCATCGTCAGCTCAATCTCCATCTGAAATATAACCAGATACAGATTATGTTGGATCATAGTTCTGGTTGCGATCGCTACCCTAATCACTATGCTATCGGTGTGGAGACTTGAATAGATTGAATGAAGCATATCGATGTATGGATAATGTCATAATGCCCAAATTTAAATGAATGTATTATTATTAAATATTATGTGATCGTAACGAAACTTAGACATATTATTGGTGACGGTTATCGTTGACCATCAGTACTTTTGACCTCGGTCGTGATTTAAGGGATGCAGGGGTGTGCTAACTGTAACTATAGAAATAAATTATTATTAACCTATTTTGAGAAGATATTCAAAACCCAAACCCCCCGAAACCTTCCTGTAAGTTTTCAAATTCCTAAGTGTAACGGCGTCGAAATGCAAGGGGGCTGGGACAAATTACGATCTAATACTTTCTACTCATCCTCTGTTCCTCTTTCTACAAATTTCAAGAAAATGCCAAAAATGGAATGCACTCAGCATTACCTTTCTCACGACACCACACTTGAATACACCAGCGGTTAAAAAAAATTTACCTTAATTTCGCCTTTATGTGGACCCCGCCCTCTAATTGGCCAATGACAACATAACGCTTTGTCCAGCGAATTATAACATTTCTACATATTCTCACCGAATTTGAAGTGATTAGCTCCAGCCGTTCGTGAGATATTCAATGGAAAGACGGACAGGCAGACATTTGACCGATTTTGTAAGATTTAAAACACAAAACCCTAAAAAAAAAGAAATTGTATGAATAATTATTAAAAGAATCACCGCCCCAACCAATCTTTACCCTTCCAAAATTGGTTCATTAAATAACTGCAATTCGCACTACGAAAAACAACATGAAAGTAGTACTTGCACCTATGCATGAGGCCAGTAGATGTATTTTTTGTATGGATAGTGTCAAAATGCCTAACTTTAAATCAATGTACTACGAGTATTATTTAATATCACGTGATCGTAATGAAACTTGGAAATATTATTGCCTATGATGTTGGTTATCTTTGGCCATCAATATTTTTGACCTCGGGTGTGCTTGTGGGGTGCAGGGGTGTGCTAACTGCAAATATATAGTTTTCTATGCTAGTGAAATGCCGCTTTTCTGTAAATTTTTATGTTTCTAAGTACAACGGTGTCGAAATGCAAGGGGGGGGGGGGGACAAACTCGGAACACATATTTTCCCCTCTTTTCTCCTTGCTTCTAATTTGAAGAAAATTCCAGAAATGGAATGTACTCGACGCGTACCTTTCATACGATACCCCACTTGCCTATACCAAATGACAAAAAAAATCAACTTTTGATTCCCCTCTATGGGGACCTCCCCTTAAAGTTGACCTATTACGACGTATCGCTTTCTCCAGAGAATTATAGTACTTCTACATATTTCCACTAAATTTCATGCATGTAGCTTCGGGGGTTCGTGAGATATTTCATGGACAGACAGACGGACGCATGACCGATTGCATAAGGGTTTTGTTTTTTTACAAAATGTAAAAACTAATAAAAAGTACCTCGTCTTTTTGAAAAATCCAACATTTTTTTTAGGTTAATTTATAATATAGGTACTTGATGGCTTGATTATATACTTTATTTGTAGAAAAAAAACTGTCTTTTTTATAAGTTTGCTTTTCGTAGGTGTATTATTTATCAAGCAAAAATAAAAATTTGTTGATTTATTTATTTATTTTTATGTTATTTCTTTATTTAATATTTTATATCAGGGGTGGGGCAAACATCAATGTAAAATGGAGCCGCGAATAAAAAGCTTCAACAAGCTTTGGTTTACAAGACACTGGAAATTTGAATCAACTTAGCAGGATGTCGCGAAATCATCATTCATATTTGAATGAAAGGAGCAATCATCGAACAGATATTAATGTTATTTCCACAAATAAAGGTCACCACGAATTAACATTCGCCTTCTCCACTTCATTACAAAAATGTTGAATTCATAGAGGAGATGCCTATCAGTCCGCTCATAGCATACGTCGATTCGAATTAGGTTCATGTTAAATTTTGTGCTGGTAATCCAAAGCCTGTGAAATAGATTCATTAAAAATTATTTGAATTAGAATTTAAATGAATAAACAAATGTTTACAACATGAATCCAGCGATATTCAGCGAAATATCTGCTGCATCAGTTTAATTCATTAGCGATGAGGACACATACTAAATGAAATTGTTTTGATTAATAAATTAAGGACACCGCGCTGATTGCACAACCTGGCCATCGATTTCAAATAAGCTGAACTCATCTTTATTCCTGAAATGCACAATATATTGTGTATTGCCACATACTCGTATTTTGCAGAAAAGGTATAAACAAGTGGATGATATATCGATGGTTGATCGTATTCTTTTGGAATTTTCATTTCACTAATGCATGGACTTGCATTTTCCAGGGTAAACATTCAACGCGGCAATATATCTAGGAAAAAACATTTCTCTTCTTTTCTACTAGACCCCTGCTGTTCCTCACGGGTGATTTTTCTATGGCAAGTGGTTGCATTCAGCATTTTTCATTTTCGTTCGATTCATTCTTGTGGAGCTAGCATTCACTTGTAGCTTCCAGAAAAGGAAAAATAATTGCAAGTCGAAACGCTCCTGGGGTGGGCAAATCTAACCTTCAGAGACAATTACACAATGAGCAGATGCAAAATTGTATCCTCAACCTTGTATAAGCGTATCCAAAAACACTAAGCAATATATATTTTATCGGGTTTTTGTAGTTTTATTAAAGTACGTACGTACATATGTATATATAAAGGGTATTTTTTTCAATTATAACCCTCGATCCTTTGAGGACGGATAATTTACTTCATATGAAAAAAAAACCTTGTTTACCCTTTCGAAACATACAACAATTTATTTTTACTGCCGAAAAGCCACGATTAAGGAACTAGACTATTGGAAAGAGTTTTTACCGCAAGCCTTTAAATCTTCGAATTCAAAGATAAAACCTTTTTTTCCCGCAGAAATAAACATTTTCATTAATTTTCCGAATAACACACGGAAGTATAGTATACCACGGCAAATTGATAAAATATTGCCGTGGTGGAATAAAAAGGAAATTCAGGGAAGGGATACTACTCAACCGCAAATTTGCATAATTTGCAGATCCGCTTGTTGTTTCCAGTTTCTTTTGGCTTTTGTATAATAGCGTGGAAAATAGGACGACTCGTAACCAGATGAAAAATGATGAATGAGATTTTCTCTTGAATTTGCTGGTTAAGGGTTTATTGCCCCGGGAAAACGAACACTGTCGAGGTTGAATGAATGGGTAATTTTAGAGGATGACATGATATATTATTTGGAAGTGAATGTTAACTGAAATATTGTTGAATAATTTGTATGAATTGCCCTTTTTGAAAAATAATTAAGAGGATTTATGAGTTATTTCATTTGTTGAATTCGGAAAATTATCGTTTCATTATGAATTTAGATTTGGATTCTATGTTATTGGGATGTTTGAACTTCTTAGGCGTTCCGCACATGACACAACTCGTTTGGAACTTGAGTTGCAAACGAGTTTGCGATGCAATCAGTTTCGAACGCAGTTGCATCCAGTTTGCAATCTCCGTCCGCACACGGTGTGACTGATTTGCAACCCGAATTTGAAACAAGTTGGACACTAGAATCGGAATTACACTTGCCACTCCAGCACTTTTTACTTTCCCCACTCTAATTGTCTGCCAAAATGACTTCGGCCACCAGCCACCACCTTAAACTATGTTATAAGTTAATTTATTACGAAAAAAATAAATAAGCATGCAACTTGCAGTTGCAACTTCTAAATCCGGTTGCACGCAAGTAGTCGACTCGTGTGCGGTTCTTCATTGTCATGCACAGGCAATGTCGCAAATCAGTTGCATTGCACTGGTTTGAAACTCGAGTTTCAAACAAGTTGCGTCATATGTGGAAGGCCTTATGCTACAATAGTAAAACATATTCATATTAAATTATCTCATTGGATTTTACAGTACTTTTTTTTACTATGTGGTTAAGTGGCAATAAATATTTGGGAAGAGATAAATGTAGTCTACCTCCAGTGAGACAGCTTCCTGTTGGCGAAGTCGATGAATTTTGTATACTTGGGTTATTCAGAGCAACACATCAAGGGAAACCAAAAATTCGTTTTACACAAAAAAAATTAATAAAGCAGTGTGCCAGGGAAACAGGTTGCCCCCGGATCCAATGAAAGCAGAAGTTATTGGCAAAAAAGAATAAATATCTCTCGCCACTTTTCACATTGTCTTTAATAAACCAGTTTCGCTCTACAAAATACGTTCTTGATCGTGCCTTTAAAGAATCTGAGGTCAAATCATGAATTCGGTGAACGGATTACTCGTTACTACTTGTCGATATAAGCCAGCCGCCCGCCCTTTTGTATAGAAGGTCAGGGCGGTCGAGAGAAAATCTGGGCCCGGGACTCAACAACTATGAACCCATATACAAAATGTCCCCTTATGCATCCAAATACACTACATATACAGTTTCAAATACAGCATAATTCCAAATACAATACAGTTTCAAATATAATACAGTTTCAAATACTTATAACTATTTTTTAAGAAATTGTTTTGTTTTTTTCTTATTTTTTTTTATTTGTGTTGCATACCTAAAAAAATCTTTAAACAGTGTCAACTTTGTAAAAATTAGCACTTGAGGCAAATTTTCTTCAAGTGGCTTTATTGGTTGAGTAGAGAGTTGATATCTTACTCGAGTGCTGGCGGGTTCAAGTCCCGCCACGAATCTTAACTGTCTTTGGGTAAGCAATTTGCATAATATATAATTTTGTGCCTGTCAACCCAATGCCACACCAAGACCTGGCACTCATATCTGCATGGACCGAGCCTAGTTTAGACCGAGAAGAGACCGAACCCTGCGCTGGGACATATGGAAAATTCAAAACGGAAAGTAGAAATTCGAAAATTTTTGTATAAAACATGTTACAGTATCGAAATTTTCATGCTCAGTGTTACGCGTTCTTCTAAAACTGTCGGTTTTGGTATATATTCAGATGAATTATTTCTCTTCTATTCATGAGAAATTATGGATTCGTATCTGGTTTTGTTATAAAACTAATCGATTTTTTTCATTCCGTGTTTCAAATTTCCGGGCCCTTTTAAAATCGTGGGCCAGGGGCGTTTCACCCCTTCCGCCCCCTCCCCTTCTCGACGGCCCTATAAGAGGTACAACATCTTGTAAAGAGCACCGTGCCCACCATTAAATAATGAAATTTAAACTGGAAGCGTGGATAAACACCTATAAATACCTAGGATCAACCTCCTAGACCGTTAACTGTCAGTGCCTATATTTAAATTGGCCGGTGAATGTCAAATATTTACCGATTTTGCAATTTTACACTCGGCTGGTTACCATTTCCATTGCCAAAAAGTCTTTTGAATACAATGTGTCGTACAAATTACGCGAAACCATGCCCAAAAAATCATCATCATCGTGGCTCGACAGCCCGACGTCGGGCCTTGGCCGCCTGCCCAAAAAATGCAACTGGTAATAAAAATGACGCCGGTTCTGTTACTTTTTCTCTAATCCATAAGCCCACCCGTCTAGAACTAGTTTTCGGATACACATGAACTGGTTGGTTTGACCATTCAAGTTGGGTAGGCGCTTATAACTGAAATTCCATCAATAACCTAAGTATCTGCATGCGAATTTTCCCAAGCTCTTTATGAATCAGATATTTCCACGGTTAACATTCCGACTGATTCTATTTAACTCTGTTGAATTAAACGTACGCAAGTCGTACAGGGATACTAGTTTCAAAAACCAATTAGAAGTTGGATTCTAATTTCATGTAATTGTTTTTATGGTGAAAGGTACGTTGCGGATCTAACATGACTCCTGGCATGGACCGAGAAACCTATAAGAACATCAAATTGAACCACAATTTCAAAATGCTTTTACACTGACATATTGATCCCTTGATTATAAATATATATTGCTACGATATTCTTCCTTCCAATATATTACTACTAGCTCTAACATGTACTCATAAAATGCCCTATAGCAGTTACATTCCATTTTCATGAAATTGATTCTACTATCTATTATTAGTTTTAACCATTAGCTCCCGATTCAATTACTCCATATTTCGGGATGTGTAGGTTATATTGATAGAACAAAACAATGTACAATATTAAATCGATATGGTAGAAATCTAAGGAAATTTAATCCATCTTTTTTTACAGGGTGTCCTGTTTTAAGGATTCGTTTTTTATTTTCACAGCATAATTTAAGGATGAAAAACAATAGGTAGGTAGGTAGGTTAAGGGATTGCCGTGAGTTAACCACAGCGCACATAGACCACTCATGGTCCGTTGTGATACTACCAAGATTCTGTTACCTAAAACACTTAAACCGAAGTGTCCAGCCAGCCGACGCTGGCAATAAACCGATTAATTTGAAACGATTAACTCTTACGAGACCCTCTAGGTCCTGGATAAAGGAGTCCCAAAAACCTTCTCCTCCCATAAGCCAAGGCCGGACAGTAACAAAGAAGGTGAGCAACACTCTCCTCCTCATCCACATCATGACAACTTCTACAGTAGTCATGATGAGGAAGTTGAAGCCTCCTCGCAAGCTTGCTGATAGGACAGTGCCCTGTGATGACCCCCACCACCCTGCCAATATGTTTCCTGTTTAATGAGAGCAGTGAGGCAGAGCGATTTGGACCTATCCTAGGCCATATCATCCTCGTTGTTTGGCAAGTACTACCGTCGAGCCATCTAGCAATGGCCCTGCCGATCGCAGCGGACTCGATTGTCATTTTACACACTGCTATGGGTGTGCTAACGTGGTTAAGATACGTATCAGTGGATCCGATTGCCCCTTGACGGGCCAGCTCGTCAGCCTTGCAATTGCCTGTAAAACCATTGTGACCCGGAATCCAACAGACAGTAATATCGAAGAAGTTGCTCATTTCCATGAGTGTCGAGCGACAATTTACAACCGTCTTTGATGTAGATAGTCATTATTTGTTATTATTACCAAATTGTGCGAGTGTCTCTTCCAAAAGACGAAATTTCCAAAGTTTTGAATGGGGGTATTGCGTAGTTATTAGCATTTGGGTGTTATTTTCCCTTTTTAGGGTTTTGTATTAAAAACAAAACCCTTATGAAATCGGTCAAATATCTGTCCGTCTGTCCATGAAATATCTCACGAACGGCTGAATCTACATACATGAAATTTTGTGGGAGTATGTAGAATTATTATAATTCGCCGGAGAAAGCGATTCGTTGTAATAGACTGACTTTAAGGGGATGTCCCCATAGAGGGGAAATGAAGGTAAAAAAAAATTTTCATCTGGTATAGGTATCATGACAAAGGTAACACCGAGTACATTTCATTTCCGGTATTTTCATCAAATTTAAAAAAAGGGGAAAAGAGATAGAGGGGAAAATATGTGATCCGAGTTTGTCCCCCCCCCTCGCATTTCGATACCGTTATACTTAGAAATATGAAAATTTGCAGAAAAGCTGCATTTTACTAGTATAGAAAACCGAAAATCGTAAAATTTTGATATCTCAACAAAAAAGGTTAATAATAGTACATTTCTATAGTTGCAGTTAGCGTACCCCTGCACGCCTTAAGCACACCCGAGGTCAAAAATATTGATGGCCAATGATAACCAACACCATTGGCAATAATATCTCTTAGTTTCATTGGAATCACATCATATTTAATAATAGTACATTCATTTAAAGTTAGGCATTTTGACACTATCCACACAAAAATTACACCTACCGGCCTCATAGGTGTGAGTACTACTTTCATGTTGTTTTTCGTAGTGCGAATTGCAGTTATTTAATTAATCATTTTTGAAAGGGTAAAGATTAGTTGGGGGCGCTGCGTCGTAATTGGCAAACTTTACCGGGTGGAAGGGGGGAGGGGTCCACATAGAGGCGAAATTAAGGTCAATTTTTTTTTATCGACTGTTATAGGCAAGTGAGGTGTCGTGAGAAAGGTAATGTTGAGTACATTCCATTTTTTCGCATTTTCTTGAAATTTGTAGAAAGGGGAATAGTGGGGGAGGAGAGAATATTAGTTCGTAATCCCCCCTCCCCCTCCGTGGCATTTCAAGACTGTTAGAATTATGAAATTTATGTAGTTACAGTTAGCACACCCCTGCATGCCTTAAACACTTTCGAGGTCAAAAGTACTGATGGCCAACGATAACCAACACCTTAGGCAATAATATGTTCTAAGTTTCGTTACAATCACGTAATATGAATTGGCATGTAAAATGTAAGTGGGTAAGACACTTTAATTATGTTTTTTTTTGTCCATCTGAGTGGTATCAAGAAGAGCAAGGAGACGATATTTATATACCAAAATAAGCGCTTGCTACAAAACCCTCGGATTGCGGGCGTAGCCCTCTATATTCCGGTTTCATTTTATATTTGCACCTTTTCTTCACCTTCGGTAATGGCATCTGTTGACTTATCACGCAGCCGTACGTATATATTTTAATTCTCCTTAATAAATCTCTTAGTGCTAAAATGTACATATTAAAAAAAAATTAAAAAAGTTAAAAGGAAAGACAAAGTAAAAAATATATATTGATATCGTAAGATCTTAGGGACACACTGTACATAAAGTCAAGAATATTATATGACCGAATCGAAAATACGTCAAACAAACGGCCAGTGGTGCTTTTAGTACATTCTGGACTGAAAACTACGGATTTTAAATCAATCCTAACCGTTTTAATTAGGAACCAAGGTTAGGGCAAACCTGACCGGCAATCATAATGAGAGTTCGATCATAAAAAATTCTGCCCACAATTTTCGGAGTACGCGTTCCAAATCCGAATTGAAAACGAATCGATAGTAATTTTTTCCCAATTCCGAGCAGACTAGATGTCTGCGTTGTGAGGATTTCCGACATGCCGTTGTCTAAATGAAGAGCTAATGGACAACAATGAAAAGGGAATTAGGAAACCGGGTGGTGGATACCACTTTCATTAGCCTTTGTATCCAATATAAATGTGGTAGCCAGGATACGACGAAAATTCAGCTACGGATATAAAACGCCCGCGCGTAAATGGAATTAATGGAATGCAAAAAGCTGTTAGAAGCTTCAAAGTTAAATGTCATTTGGGCGAAATACAATAAAACGGACTTAATGAACGTAAAACTTGATATGTACATTATAAAGGGATTAGCTTGAATTAATGAGGTTGATTTTGAAAAAATCGGCCTATGGGATATATCGTGATTGGTATCTAAGTATAAAACTTTTACTGGGCTAATTATTTTATTCATATGGTTTCGTGGTTAATGAAAAATGATTAAATGTAACTTTGTCAAGGGCAACGAAGAATATTCAATTAAAAAATTCTTCAAATAGACTACTTACTCTTGTCAGGGTGCTACGCTTCTATCACCTATCAACTATAGCGAATACCTAATTAAGTCAATATTTCAGTTTTCATACTCTGCTTACCTGTCGAATTAACTTCGATCGCTAGCCGCCTGCTTTTACTATGTATATTATAAGCTAACAAATATTCAAAATACGACGCTTTGCCATTACTGCGAACGTCATCTAACACATTTTGACTGACTGAACAGTTGACCAGATTTCATGTGGTCTGTGGGCAAAAGCAAAATACATGTAGCATGGCGCAGCAAAACTCGCTTCTTCCATTATAAGTGAATTTTCAGGAAAAGCAAAAAACCTCTACCAGGGTAACAAATTATTTTACTAACATATTTTAACATACAAACGAAACGTATATCAACGCTAAACGACTTGTAAAAGAGAAAAATACTTTTGATAACAATTGCGCTGAAAATTTAGAATTGAAATTTGTATGAAACGAGTTTTGATTCAACCTGCTCAAGATGTAACGACTTTTGATTCGAACAATAAATAGTTTTAATTATGCCAGATGGAAGAAAAGAGTTTTGATTCTTACCGATATGTGGAAGTAGAAAGTTTTGCAAGGAATCGCAATGTTCAAAGGCTTGGAAACAAGGTAAGGCACGCATTTTCACAAAAACTTAGATTATTTCTGAATAGAGTAGGAAAAATACTATCGAGAGAAAACCATAACTCATTTTTTTCCGAAAATGGAAGAAGCGAGTTTTGCTGCGCCATACTACATATGCAACTTGCAACTTCTCTGCGATTTGGAAATCCGGTCGCACGCAACGTGTTCCAAACTTGTTGCAAACCGGTTTGCAGTTAGTCGACTCGTGTGCAGATCTCTCATATATATAGACAGTGTCACAAATCAGTTGCATCGCAAACGGGTTTGCAACTCGAGTTGCATAGCAGTTGCGTCGTGTGCGAAATGCCTTGTGACTTGTGTCATGAGCAAAAGTCACCTCATATGTCCAATCAGATTATTCCCTTCCATCGAGTAATCGACTGGGAAAAGTGTTTATGGGCTAGAATTAAAACTTGTTGTGTATCCGGCAAATGCATGTTGTATCCACTCACTGCATAAATGAATATGGTTGGGGTTATTCGCAACATCAGTAGCGTCTACCATAGATATCACGAGTATTTGCTCGGAATTCGATGTGATAAACGTGATTACGGTGCTTGAAGAAGGAGTGATGCGATGGCACTCTCCAGTTACTTGCTGTAAGATATCCTCAGAAAAATATCTAGAACTCAAAAGATCAGATGGCGTTATACTATGGTGGGAATCGCACTTCGGCTCACTAGTCATATTCTTCATAGAAATAGATGGGGACTTCACTATACCCTTCTCTCTATATCTTACAACATAAGCGTTTAAGAGAGCGGTATGAAACGTCGACTCTTAAAATTTCGATTACCAAAATCGATTTTTTTAATGGAAAAAAAAATATTTTAAAATTTCGACTTGAGAAAATCTCGACTACAAAATATCTCGACTGATGAAAATATCGACAGAAAAAAAAATCGATAATCTCGACTAATTTAAAATGAATTCAATGGTGTAATAATCCATCTCACAATTGAGATGTCAATTGATCTTATTTCCCTTTTGAAAAAGAAGTAAGATCAATTGCCATTATGTCACTTTTCCCCGTTTTTATAGTGCGGTCCAATTTCCGCTTTAGTAATATGGACTAAATACAAAATTTTACTGGAGAAAGATCTCTTAAGAGCGTAACCCATATATTAATGTTTGTACGATACTGAGGGTTGCGATCTTTAGGCTTAGATCGAGCGGAGCCCACACAAGAGACTGTTGATTCACAATAGTATCTTGTGTGTACATACTTAGAAGATTTATAAGAAAAGTATGAACTACGCCAAATCAAAATGTAACTGTATGCACAATGAATCAGTCGACGGCCGGCTTTGAAAATAAAATATAATATCTTGATTCATTGTCAATATTTTCAAAATCGAGATTCTGATAAGTCGAGATTTTCACCTGTCGAGATTATGGTACAGGCGGGATATTTACAGTCGATATTTCGAAATCGAGATTTGGTTAATTGTGATTTTAGAAGTCGATGTTTCGTAACCAGCCTGCGTTTAATTCAAGAAAAGCAACCGTTTTTGTCCGTTAATTTCTGCTAGAGGAAGAATATGATAATATTGAGAACATATCAGAGAGGTGTGGCTCTGATAACCTTACAGCAAAGAGGAATCTCTTTGCAGCGGGAGGTCTTGCTAGCTGCGAGCTCGTATTCTAACAGGAATCACATTCCTTGAAACGATTTCAAACTGAGCGCCTGTTAGCGGCTCTCTTACCACTCATACTAACCAACTATCGTTAATTGATTGGTCAGTTATAATTGAACGATCATTGAACAAATTATATGTACTTATTTTGTTTCTTTTACCAAGAAAACTCAGCATTAAAACTCGCAAATAACCACGATTAATGGCTTAACTTATCAGAAGTTATGAGAACCAAATACTGAATTACTTTTTTACAATGCTATTTTATAAATTGTCAACCCACATTTACCGGGTCCTATATTACGTAAAACGTTCTTAACAACTTTTCGTTTCTACGGTACGAACAAATCTTTTTTCACGGATTCCCAGCATTCATTAACGTCAGATACAAATTATCCGAAAAGAAAACAAGATTTAGATAGAAAGAATAGGAATCGCTACTCTACCACCAAATGTGATGACCAAATTTTCCGCTTCGAAATGTTCTCTTACTTTGGAAAATGATGATTTTCCTGCCTGAAATATTGGGTGATTCGGCCAGCTAGCTCACTTGGCTTTTTATATTTTCATCTTAACAAGAAGAAGAAGAAGGAGAAAACAACAAGAAACAGAAATGATTATTCAAATAGGAAAATAGCTTTTACTCATGTTCTCCTTGTTGAACTTCCCGTCGGCCAAGTGGAAATGCTGTCTGTTGTTCCTGGAAGCCGAACGAAAAGCAGTATCAAACGTTCAAGTAAGTCGCCCAAGAACCATAATGACTTGGCTTTTCGTTCATTTTTGGCAATAAAAAGTACTCCACACTACACCAAAGCTGTTTGCAGATGTTGAAGATACTGAAGCAGAAAGGTCCAAGGACGCGATTAAGCAACTGATTATATGTATTTTTTTTCTACTTAGTATAAATCCGTCGAGGGCCATTAAATCTATTCGATGAGAGCAGATATATTTTTTTTTTATCTTTTAGTAATATGAAAATGTACTTGTAAAATATTTGCCAGGGTTATTCAATTATAGTTGGGAAGATTTTTTGTGTATTTATATTAAAATAAGGGAAATGCTCCCAAGACCCCACTAATGGAATAACGACTATTCAATCAAATTTTATCATGCATAGTAAATTTCTTTTCGAACATTATCTGTGCCAGAATATTGAAATTTTAGGAATCGAGTTGAGTTGCCGAGGAGGCCACTATGTGGCCTAGTCATGGTAATAGGTCGCACCAATCTCGTGTTTCGGCTCAAATGCCGACCCCGGATCTAGTTTTGTCTCCCGGCAGACTACTCATCAGGAGCTGCCTTACAATCCGCCGGTAGAAACAGCAGACGAAACCAGACGCGAGGTCCATATCGTCTGAGCCAAAACGTAAGAATCGTCCGCACCCTTAGCATGTTGTGTTCATATAAGTCCCAGGACCACATTGCGCCAGATGTCCAGTATAAGGCGAAATACACACGACATTTTCGGGTCCGACCTTGACACGCAAAATATCCAAGCCTATTTTGGTTTACACTTGGCCATGCTACCGTCGCGACGATTCAATATCTATAGACCTAACTGAAATAGTCAAATGATTTTTAAGATTTATTTGTTTGGTACCATAAAATAATAATTAAAATCTAATTAATCTGCATATCTGAATATTTTAGTCCCTACAATCTTATAAACATATATTTGACACAAAAGATCCACAATTCACAGTATAATGAGCGATCATATTCAAATTGAATGAGAAATCTTAAGTCGCGATTTGACTATTGCAGCCTATGTTCACAGAGCGAAAACGAATCTGAAAAAAAAAAAAATAAAACAAAAAAAAAATGTATGCCGGGAACTAGGTTTGTAGGGGATATGGAATTCGTATGGCCGTTTGGTTTTGGACAATATTTTCTTTTTAGCTGAGTTCATAATCTTGATTTCGTTTTATTATTACAATTTTAAACATAATGTACTAGGGTAAGGTGAAAAGTTCTCGGCCTGACAATGAAAGACTACACCTATCAGTTAACAAATGATTTTATTTTTCTACATAATCTCCCTTGACTTTTACACACTTGGTCCAGCGTTTCTGTAACATCAGTATTCCTTCCCGGAAGTGAGAGTCTGAAAATATTTATCTACTGCTCTCCCAACTTCTGCATTGGATGCGAAGCGCTTTCCAAAAAAAATTTCATCAAGGTTGGGAACGGATGGAAGTCTAAGGGTGCTAAATCAGGAGAATAGGGGGGATGGTCGCGCAAATCGTACCCCAAATTCCGCAGTTTTTCGGTCGGATCCCAATTGAATCGATGCAAAGATTGTTGCGAAAATCTTTTGCGTGTTTGCTTTTAATCGACGTTCAGCAAATGCGGCATCCGTCTTACACAGAATTTTCGCATCTCTAATTCTTTGTGCAAGATGTTTCGCACCCTTTCTTCCGATATTCCCACAGCCTCAGCAATATCACTCACTTTCATTCGCCTATCGTCCAACACGACATCATGCACTTTTTGATTGTTTCCGGTGTGGTTGCGGTTTTTGGCCGTCCTTCACGTGGGTCGTTTTCGAGGGACGTGAGACCACGTTTAAATTCAGCTGCTCATTTTTTAACGGTTGGCATCGAAGGAGCAGAGTCCTCGTAAAATTTTGTTAACTTCGGATGAATTTCCTTAGGGGTTAATCCATCCAAAACGAAGAATTTTATGACCGCACGATATTCAAGTTTCTCCTTTTTATCAAAAAACACGTAAGAGGTCTACTGCAAAAATTCGTGAAAACCAACTAGTTGAGAGAGAACAAGTTGAAACTTGTCATACGAACTAATGACACGTGCGCCCAGGTAGGAAACATAAATTTTCGCTGATTGTAACGGTATTTCTGTGCCAGGCCGAGAACTTTTCACCTATGCCTATTTGAAGATTGATTGATATCAATGCATATTTAATCTAACTTTGGGCATAATTCCAAATTGTTTACTGTGAAACATGAGCTTATTCATCATCATCATCGTGGCGCGACAGCCCGACGTCGGGCCTTGGCCGCCTGGATCATTGTCCTCCATTTATCTCGGTCACGTGACCGCGTCCTCCAATTTTGGGAGCCCAGCAGCTGCGCGGCGTCCACACCTACTGAGCTCTCCCAACGAGATCTCGGTCGTCCTCGCAGTCTCGCTCCGTCGACTCGTTCTGCATTCATTACTCTCTTAGGCATGCGATCATCGTCCATTCTTTGTACATGCCCTGCCCATTGAAGTCGTTGTAGTTTGACGATTTTCGAGACTTGCAGCTCATCGTACATTTCATACAACTCATGGTTGTACCGGATGCGCCATCCATCTCGATCGCAAACAGCCCCGAAAATTCGCCGTAGAACCTTACGTTCGAAAGTGTCTAGCATGTTTTCGGAGGCTTGAGTTAGGGTCCATGCTTCGCAGCCATAGCATAGCACTGGTCGTATAATGGTTTTGTACACGCGAAGCGACGCTTGATTTCGTCAGTTTCGTTGGCGTCCCTTGACAGGTTGCAACCCAGGTAGATGAAGTTGTTCACGAACTCGATGTTGAGGTCCCCCACGTTGATGCTCGGTTGTGCAGGTGTCCTTGTCACCGATTGCATCATTATTTTAGTTTTACCCTCGTTAATACGTAATCCAACTTCCTTTGCAGCGGTATCGAGCGTATGCAGAAGTTCTTCTGCGTCAGCCAATCTTCGGGACATGATGTTGATGTCGTCGGCGTACGCTGCTAATTGTGTCGACTTGATGAGCAGCGTCTTGCTGTTGTCCATATTCATGGCCCGAATAACGTATTCCAGTGCTAGGTTGAAGAGCGTCGGTGCCAGTCCATCGCCCTGTTTCAAACCAGTGCGTGTTTCAAATAGATCAGTAAGTCTATTCTGGATCCTGACTTGTGAGACGGAGTTGGTCATCGTCATCTTTGTCAGTCGCACTAATTTTGCTGGTATACCAAATTACAGCATGATGTTGTACAGTACTCCACGATCGATACTGTCGTATGCCTGCTTGAAGTCGACAAAGATTTGGTATACGTTTACGTTGTATTCCCAGCACCTCTGGAGTATCAGTTTGACTGAGAAGAGCTGATCGGTTGTGGAGCGACCAGGTCTGAAACCGCTTTGATATTCGCCAATGACTCGTTCTGCGTACGTTTTTATTCTATTTTCCAGAATTTTCGTCAAAATTTTATAGGACGTACAAACTAGTGAAATGCCCCTGTAATTATCACACCGCAATTTATCTCCCTTTTTATGGATTGGACAGATGATGCTTCTGCGCCAATCGTCTGGGATCTCCTCGTTCTCCCATACTCGCAGGAGTAATTGATGTATGGCATCAACTAGACTCGTTCCACCGAATCTTAGCAGTTCAGCTGGGATCTCGTCAGCGCCCGGCGCTTTATTTCGTTTTAGTGACCGCAACGCGAGATCAACTTCCTCTACTGTCGGGGGTTGAATGGGTGGGCCTAGATCAACAATATCATCGAGAGCTTCCTGTGTGGGGATGTTAGATGGTCGGTTTAGAAGCTCTTCAAAATAAGAGGCCCATCGTTTGTTAATACCATCGGTGTCGCTGATGATGTTTCCATCCTTGTCCTTACAAAGGCTAGTCCTGGGTTGGTAGCCGTTCTTGATTGTATTTACTAGTTTGTACGCTTGTCTGGTGTTCCTATTAGCTAAGTTTTCGTTTATGTTCAGCAACTGCTCGTCAAAGTATTTACGTTTCTTACGTCTAATTATTCTATTCGATATTCGCCGTAGCTCGTCATATTTTTCTCTTCTGGCTCTGGTTCCTCGTTGAATCCATTGTCTGTAAACATGAGCTTATTAATAGCCAATTTTTCTCTTGACAATCTCAATTCATTTAGAAGTGCACCCAATAACGTCTCTTTTTTGTTTTTTATTCCCTTCACGGATGTGATAGGGTATATTAACCTTTTCATGAAGTTTGCAACGCACAGAAAGAAGCATCTCCGACCATATAAACTATATATGTTCATAGTCAGTATGATGAGACGAGTCGATTAAGCTTTGTCCGTCTGTCTGTCTGTGTCTATGCAAACTAGTCCCTATCTACAATAGCTATCGAGCTGAAATTTTGTTTCTTTCTATTGTACGCAGTAAATATGTCGGAATCAACGGAATCGGACTACTACGTCGTATAGCTGCCATAGGAACGACCGGTTCAAAAATTCGTCTTTGTGAGAAAAACTTTTTTATTTCTAAAGATATATTTTTCAAATTTCACACTAATCATTATTATCTTTAACTAAATCACATTCCCGAATTTTGTTGAAAGCGGACTACTCTATCATATAGATGTCATAGGAAAGACCGTTCCAAAAGCAAGTTTTTGTTAGAAAAACGTTTTTATTTCTGAAGATATCTTTAGGAAATTTCATATTATTCAATCATATTAACTGCGAAACCACTTTTCTAAATTTGGTTGAAATCGGCCCACTATTTCACATAAGTACCTCTCTTAGGAACATTGAAATTGGAACAAGTCTTACTACTAATTTCAAAGTGGCAAATGCACCATAAGTCACAACGAAGGTATGATATATCATACCTTCGGCAAGCTAGCTTGTTATTATACCTTTTGTACTACAGAATATATGCAAAAATTGCACGTACATTTTGAAAACCGCACTCTGCTATTGAGGAAGAGAAAATGATGGTGTCCCTCGGTTAATACGACATACTCACCATTTGCTGGCAAAATTCTACCTGGGGACCGAGTCGATCGTGTCAGAATCGGAGCAGCTGATGATGAATCCGCCAATTTGACGCTCTGTACCTCGACTTATATTTAAGCAGGCGTCGGGAGTCGTTGTGAATGTCAATTTCGTCAAAGTACGTTGCTTGACGGGTGAACATCATATCACCGGAAGACTATAAGGTAGCATCTGATGAGTGGTCTGCTGATTGAAGAAACCTGATGCAGGGTCTACGACGTGGCGTCCGAGCCAACGCATTACACTGAAGAGTCAAGTAGTGGCCTCCTCGGCAACTCAATTCGATTCTTAAAAAGTCAACCTAGGAAACTACTTGTTTCTCTTTCGTATCAAATTTTTACTTATCGTAATTTTCGCGAAATGTTGTCATAAATGTCGCATGTACGAATCCTTGTTTGCTAGCCCATTCGTTTTTCAAACGTGCCCTTGGTATCTCCCGAAACAAAAGCACCGTCACATCTCTTAAGGGAATTATCATGCAGAACAGTTGTTAGATGAACTTTTAGCTTAAATACACTTGTTGATAAGATTACATATCGCACTATTCAAATTAAGTGTACCTGGGAACGAATTCCCAACATATTTACTATCGCCTCGCTCTTAGCATTTGTTGGTTGAGAAAATATTTGGGAGAAGTTGGCTGATTTCAAAATATTTCTCCGCGCTTCTGCTAGATCGACCAAAAGTTAGACTATCAACACAACAACATTAACTATATGTTGTTCTATATGGAAGCGTAAACGAAACTTTCCAGCCACCAACCAACATCCCTGACGGATCAGGAACCACTCATCGTCATACATGCCAGAACGATGGCTAAAATTTTCCGCAAATGTTAGTTTTGCGGAATAGAAATTTAATATATTATATCGACAACGTAAATATGGCATGCTGAACTTTCCGGGATGTTTTGTTATCACATCTCCTCCGCTTATCCTGAAAGGTCAAAGGCGCTGAAGGGCATGAAATTAGATGCTTTCAGTATAAATTTGAAGAGCATTCACAGCGCTCTTCGAATAATATTGTGTGTAACAAATAAGTATCGACAGTGCTCTTCTCAGAAGCGAAATTTAATAAGCATGTCCTTTTGATGAACCAATTTGAAAATTCAATATCGTAGGCTAAACACTGCACTGTTACCGCTTCTACCAGGATAAGCTTTTGCAAAGCGTTTGTTTTTAGCCATCTGAAAGTGTTCTTTCACGGAACTTCCGACTACTTTAACATTATATATTGCCTTTTTAAAAATTGCAAATATCTTCGATATGAAGAAAAGATAGTATATCGTAGCATTGCTCCCTAATGATTTCCAATGATTAGGTATTAGTTAATTTATTCTTATGAAATTATGTTGGTAAAGGAAACACCTATCAATGAAACCTATATCCGATGCGGAAATTTGAAATGCCGTGGTGTGGAAATGGAAACCGAAGTCAATGATGATTGCCAACCTCTTAATTTCCTTTGTGATATTTCCCTAAAGCGATAAGCTTTGAAAGCTAGAATAAATTTTGAAATTATTCTTTATTTCATTTCCAGAAGTTAGACATGGTTTATGCAAATCACCGGTTCGATTTAATAGCTGGCTCTTTTTATTATCTTTGTATTCTAGAGCCGTTTATATAGCATTGTCTATAATCACGACGTAAGATGAATTCCTAACTTTTTGTTCGTTCTTTTGATTTTCTTCAAGATCCATAGTTTGGTAAGGATAAGACAGTGCAATCGTCATACGCCTTTCACTTTTCCTTTTCTCTGGTGAGTTGAAAAATAACTTCATTTGGGGAAGCCAATAGCTGAGTGCCTTGAAACGTGAGTCTGTCTCTTACTGCCGGTTAGCCACGGGTTCGAATCCCGTCGTGGCCATGAATGTTTGTGTTGTGTTCCCCATGTGGTGTGGGGCGTAACAATAAGCCACAACCTTTCCGGACATGTCGCAGGTATGCGGCCAAATGATCCACTCTACTCTTGTCCCATTATGTTAGTAGGCATAGGCATATCCTATTAACCCTTCATCGGTCGCGCGAATT
The DNA here is from genome assembly GCA_964017055.1 of Chloromyia formosa. Classification (NCBI taxonomy): domain Eukaryota; kingdom Metazoa; phylum Arthropoda; class Insecta; order Diptera; family Stratiomyidae; genus Chloromyia; species Chloromyia formosa. The sequence continues at coordinate 31,317,162 of OZ024815.1, read as the reverse complement.
TTGTAACACGCGGAGTACAACTGTACTCCAACAACTATTACTTACAATTCTTGAAATTTTTCACTCATTGAGATAAAATAATGGTTGTATTTTACTAAATGGCCTATTTTTAAGAAGTTAGGTTTGGAAACGAGTTAATTATATGAATCTAAATAATAAACTATTGATTTAAAAAAAAAAAGAAAAATAATAAATTGTAAATAGTAAATATTAAAAAAAAAAAATAACTCGAAAATCGAATAACGGTTTAAATCAAAACGTCTACTACACGAGCATAACCCCTAAAAAATCAGCTACACGAGACCCAAACCACCTCACATGCGTATGATTTCTTAAAGGCGAGTGGAGTACAAATATACGCCGCGCGACCGTTCGAGGGTTAAATTAATAAGAAGACACTATTGAATATATTTATTATAAGAAAATTATCACGGCCGTCCGCGCTTTAATCCATTCATTTTTATTTTTAATCAGTGTACTTGGTTGTAGCTGAGTCGACTTAAGGCTAGCGAGAAAAGCCACTTTTCGAATATGCTCGTGGCAGGAGTCGAACTCGCGACTTCTCGGTTGGTAAGTCGATATACTTTTCATCGAGCTATCTCAGTCACAGGAAACTCTAAAGCAATCGTCAGTCAGATTCCATAAATAATATCAGTGACGTGCAGTGGAAATTTTTCATAGTCAAGCAGTTGGGCGCCCTAAAGCCAATTTAGCATAAACAAAAATGGACTGTATAATAGAATATGGACAGTCACAAAGACATTTATACCAAGCGGCTTTAAGCCTTAAAGAAGAAATCAGGAAAGATATAAATAAAATATTGGCACATATATTCGATATACAAAAAAAAAAATAAATAAATAAAATATTACTAATAAAAAAAATGATAAATAAATATTATGTTAATTAAGACTAAGAAAAATTCAGGGGTATTTGAAATAAATAAATATTCTTTCGCCATTGCCATTTATTTGTATTCCAAATCTATGCGCCGTTCTTTAAGTAAAAACTCTTTAATCACATTATCAAAAAAATCGTTTTCTCTTCGCATTTGTATAAGAAGATCCTTTTCAACCGCAATTAAAGCAAGATCCGAAAGTCGTTCTTGGGATTGGCGATTTCTCAAAAATGTGTGAACGCGCTTTAGTGTTGAAAATGACCTTTCCGCAGTTGCCACTGTGACTGGAATTGACGTTAATAATTTTGCTAAAATATGAACTTGCTTAAAACCGTTTGCGACATAAGGCCGTTTTTGAAAATAATCGAGAATTTTACTAGGATTCGCGTTTTTAAACTCATCTGAAGAATAAATAACTTTTAACTCATTTTTCAACTTTATTCTGTCGAAAAATTGACCGTGATATTCAATAAGTGAGTAAAAATTTTTATCGGGAAAATTTGACTTGAATTTAGAAAAATAATTCGGTTCAAGCAACTCTAAAAATGAAAGATCTTTAAACGAATGGAATCGATCTCGAATTTGCCCGAGAATAACATCTATAATCTCCCGAAATATCCGCCGTAAATTTTGTAAAGGATCTATCGCATTTCTACATTTCTTACGTGGTGGCTGATATTCTGCTGTAACTGTCGAATAGAAATTATCAAACTTTTTAGAAAAGTCATTTTCAAGCCAATTTCAAATTCAATAATTTTTTGGCTTGCATATGAAATGTTTACCACTTTGCTCTGAATAATATTAAATAATATATCAGTTTTCGAAAAAATTTCAGAAAAAATTAACAGATATAATTGAAAATCTGACTCTGCGAATTTTTGTAAGTATATATCGGAAAAAGTCAAGGAATCGCCATCCCAGTGTTGAGAACCATTCGAAATTGTCTCAAAAACTGTACAAATTTCATGCTTATGTTCAAATATAACGTTAATAATACGCGAATGATAATGCCAACGCGTTTTGGAAACCGATGGTAAACGACGATTTACTATATTTGCAAAAAGGTCCGACCTTTTAGTGGATGTATTAAAAAATGATGCGATTTTATTGATGTGCGCGAAAAATAATTTAATTTCCGGAATAAACTCAACTGCTTTAGACAATACTAGATTTAGTGAATGAGCGTAACATGGAACGAAAATTGCCGATTTATGTTTTTCCCGAATTAAAGTCTGAACTCCACGAATTTGAGAACTCATTACTGCTGCGCCATCGTAACATTGTGCAATTAATTTCTTATCGATATTAAAATTTTGCAATTGTTTTAAAATGTGAGAGCTTATTGCTGTAGCTGTACGATTAGCGCTTACATCCAAAAATCCGATAAATCTTTCTTCAATCTCATTTGATATTGTATATCTAAAAATCATCGTTAATTGTTCCCGACCGCTAACATCTGGCGTTTCGTCGACCATTACAGCTACAAATGGAGCCTCCTTTATTTCCAAATTGATTTTATTTCGAACCACATTAGCTATAGCGGAAACAAGATCGTTTTGGATTCTATTAGACAAACCCGAAAACGCTGCATTTGCTTTTATAGAATCTATGTGGGACTCAATTATCGGATCGTACAAACTCAAGAAATTTACGGTTTCGATAAAATTACCACGATTATTTGAAGAAGAGTCTTCATTATTTCCGCGAAAAGGAAGCTCCTGTTTTGCCAAAAAAAATTACAGTATCGATTAAACGTTTCAAAATATTACGATTACGCTCAACTTTTTCATTATGCAAACTAACAGATATTGCCACCTGGTTACTAAGCATAAACTCTATACGCTGAGAACCAAAATTATCTAATTTAATTAACGACTGAAGATGTTTTTCGGAACTTGAATGCTTTGCTGCTGAGCCCGTAAAATTATTCAAATCACTAAATCCAGCTTTATCCCAAACAAATTTTTCATTCGTGAACAAAAGACACGGCCAGCAAAATAACTTATTTAATTTACAGCTTCCCGTTAACCAAATGTACTTTCCATACGTTTCGATATGGAATTTTCGCGTAATATTTTTTAATTTAAACTCTAAACTAAGATCTGGCTTCGGTCTATCCGATTCTATAATTTCTCTTTTCTTGGCAAAGGAAAGAGTTGAAAATCCCGCTTTTAGTACGAAATCCGTCGCGCAGCAATACTCCGACATAATGCGAAAAGAAAACTTACCACTTTTATCACAAATCAAATCAATTATTTTAAATCACTACAAACGGTCAAAAAAACTTCAAATCACAATTTAATCAAAATCACCCGATTGCACTGATTTCCTCTTTTAAATTGCAACGGAAAATCCATTACATAACAAAAACAAAAGCTCTACTGGAAAAATCAAATTCCCATAAACATTCCCTGCATTGGCAACATTTCATTAACAAGCATCATTGGGCTTTATCCCACACACAAAAGCAGTCGCGCCAGTGCTTGACTTGTCTCATATAAATTTGCGAACAAAACAAAAAAAAATCGTTGCCCAATGTACTACCGAAATCCAAGATTCCCATTTTCTGGAATCAACATGTCTCTAGTATTTGGATGCACACATGGTACATGCATCTAAAGATCTAGGCACATTTTCCTATTCTAAGTTTGGTGTCTATGGTGTGCAAAATGTGGGAGGTTTGAATATTATCTAAAGTAATTGAACGAATGTTTTTTAACGAAAAGAAGGCGCGGATCAGAATTTGAATGTGTAAAGGAATATTTGAATGATAATATGTATTCTTCAGCTTAAAGAAAAACATTGACTGAAATGATGATATGTGTATTGGTGTAAGCAAAGTTTATTATTGAATTGCTTATTTCGGTAAGTCAAGCAGTTTGGAATTGCTTACTACGAGTGCACGTCACTGAATAATATGACTCTAAAAACAATTATAACGAATTATTAAACCACTATCCTATTGATGCGCATTCCCTTAGTTAATATGACATACTATAACATTAATGACAAATAATAGACGTGTTTTTTTTGTACTGCGGTGGAGGTTAATTGGGGGCTATCCGGGTTAACTTACACATATTACACAAACAACATACCCTAGTTGTTTGTGTAATGTGTGTAAGTTAACCTGAATAGCCCCCAATTAACCCTCACCGCAGTACAAAAAAACACGCATACTATTTAAACAATACGTATTTTTATACATTATCGGCTAATTGTCTCGATCACATTATTTAAATGGACCAAATCCTATTTATGCTATAAAATTTATTTCAATTTTGCATGGAAACTTTGTCCTATTTAATTAATGGGTCATATACTTTTTTACGGGGCCGAGTGCAGTAAAGTTGGGCATTTTGATATTATCCATACCATAAATGCACCTACCTGCGTTATTTAAATAATCATGTTTGAAAGGGTGAAGATTGGTTGGGGAGGATTCTAACTATAATTATTCATGCAATTTCATTTTTGTTCTATTTTTTTAATGCAAACTTGCAATTGCGTCTCAACGTAAATGGGTAAGCTTCACCAGGTGTAGGACAGTTCATCTCATATTGGTATAGGACACGTAAAACCTTCGAATTGCGGGCGAAGTCCTTAGTCGGCTTGACACTACTTATCTGTCCTGTGGATACACTATTCCCAGCAGTGTTTCCACTTTGTAAAGCAGTCCTGGAAAGCTTCATGTAAAATTGCCTTTAAGATCCGTGGCGAATTTGTTTAATGGTTATAAAAGCGATTTTTCAGTACAGATTTTAATGTCTATGTCTGCTCCGTATGCTGGAGCAACCTAACCTAACTGTAGAATAGTTTAGCACGCATTACACATTTTGCGTAATGTGCGCTTGATACTCTTCTAAACTGTACTGACAAAAGTCACAAAAGGTCGTTTCTAATATTTATTGAATTGAATCGAATCTCACATGAAGTATTGCACTATAGTAGTGAAATTGTATATTTTCTGGGATTTATTTGAATCGCAAAAGAAAGTAGTATGGTTAACTAACATAAGATTTATTCCCTGGTCAGTAAAAGACAAAGGGGACACAACCGCGTGTCATTTTCATCTTACAGCATAGGTTTAAAAAATTGCTGAAATATACTTTAATCTCAAAATGAAAGGAATTGAGAGAAATAAAACAATATATGTATAAGTATTTTTGGCATGCGTTTGTGTAGTTTTGAATTGCAATATCAAAGATTTAAAATTTACTTATTTTCATTATTTCTCTTCGTGCAGGTACAAAATTTCCGTTCATCATGAAACTATGTTTTTCATCATCAAAAAGCATGAACGGTGCCTGGAACAATGCCACTTCGGAGGGTGTTATCGAAAAAGAAAATGATGTGGTGGAACTCAAGGAAGGTGTTTATTGAGATTTAATTCAAATTTTATAAATTTCCTTTTGTATAGTTATTTAATTGCAATATTTAATTTAATCATTTGTGTTCTTCTAATTGTTATTTTTAAAAATAAATAAAAAAAAAAACGGCTAAAAAAACTGAAAAAATATATTTATCAGTGAACAAAAACCAACGATTCTTTAAAAGAGAGACGCTAATCATATATACATATACGAATACATGTAAAAGAAAGATAAAACTATGTTTCCTACAAATTTCATTGCAAATTTATTTCAAATATTGGTATATATTTTACAAAAAAAAAGATATATATATATGTAAAAATAGTACATACGTTTGTATCCATAATTGTCCATAAATAAATAAAAGCCAAAAAAGAAACAAATAAAAAATAGTAAGACGATACATTTCATTAATTCCAAACAAATGTCTGTTTGAATATAACATTATTTGAGCCTATCCTACCTAAACAAAATGCATATGCAAATTTTGTCTACAAAAAAAATTGAAAGATTCTAAATCAATCAACCACCAAAATACCAGAACAAGTCATAAATGCAATGGAATACACACAATTTATTTAAAAAAAAAGAAATAGAAATAGCAAAATAGCAAAACTTAAAAAAAATCCATAAAATGAAATCCCCGTAAGTAAACTTACAATCTAATCGGGTGCACTCAGATATATCAAAAAAGAAAAATACAATCCGTAGAAAAGAAATTAGTAAGGAAAAAATCATTTCTACTCTGACAGATGTATGTAAAGGGAGTGGAAATAAGGTCTACAAACACTAAACCTAAATAATTAAAAGACATGTTTTTTCTAATATTAGTTAACTAAAATATTTAATAATGCTGACATAGAGAAAACGTATAGACATATACGTGGACCCAATAATAATTAACGCATATGAAACGGTTAAAATAAAAGATACAAAATTAGAATTATAAAAGTGTCTAAAAGATTGATAAAAGTCATAAGGTATTGTACATTTTTTCTGATTTACTATAAAAGATAATAATGAAAAAAGATGCAAATTTAGAAGTTTATGTATAGTTTTAAAAGAAACAAACAAAAATACAATTGAGTATTTCGCAGTTTAAAATAATTTAAATAATAGAGTATTTAAAGAATATTGTAAACTTTCATAAACAATAAAAAAAAAGAATAAAAGAAAAAGGAAGAAAAATAAGCAAACCGAACCGGAAACCAGAAATATGCATACTTCAAATTAAAGTGAAAATATGAAGGCTAGGAATTTAGCAATATATCGATGATCTACCATATCATTAAATTAAAAGCAAACAAAACGGCTGAAAAACACAAACGATAGCAGAAAATATATTTATATTTAATTAGTGACAATCATATAATTTTACTTAAATTGCTATAATTTCTTCATCGCTCTTAAATAAACAATTTTAAATTAAATTTAAAAAAAAATTCTCAAAACATTGTAAATTGTGTAATTTAAAATATTTTTATAAATAGTTAATATATTTATTCAAATCTAACTCCTTCTTGTCCGATCCGACAAAGGCATGCATAACGTTGAAATTCTTTCTTTTCTGTATTTTAATTAATATTTCATGACTTTCTCCATTATTTGTATAAGTATAGTGAATATTATTGATTAAATTCAGTACGTGTGTGACAGTTGGAAAAGAAATCATCTTTTTTCTTTAAATACTTGTTCTGTTTCCGAAAGTATTTCAATTTGTTTAAAATTATTTTGTTTTTTTGTTAGTAAAACAGTATTTTAATTATTTACTGCAGCTTTTCTTTCATATTAGCATACATGTATAAATTATAAAAAACGAGCAATATTAAACGAACTTATAGTTTGATGATTTCATAAAAATTATTGTATTTAAAATGTGTATTTAATTTCGCGCCCTTTTTTCGCTCTTGCTTCATTTATAGTTATTAAAACAATGTAAATTTTTCTTACATGTCTCATTTGTTATTTTTTTGTTGATAAAATGCATATGCATATTTTAGATATTAAATGTTATATTTTTTTTAGTAATACATATTTCATTTTGTTCACAACGAATTTACCGATTAGTTTTGTTTTTAATTTTTATCTTTGTATTTTCAAATGCAAAATGTTTACTATTTATAAATGTGTTTGTGTAGACTTTTTTTTAATGTATTTAATTTTAAAATTAGGAACTGATTAGATTGATTTTTGGTTACCTTGTATGTTTTGTTTTGATTTAGCTATTGTAGAACTTAGCGAAAATAAACCTTTATTCGTTTCAATGAATAGTATAGTTTTTTTTTATTTTTTATTTTCCCCGCCTTGAAAAATGATGCTATTACCCCAAAATAAAATCCGATTTTATGCTTTAGTAAAATATTAATGGCAAAAAAGGGCTTGTTGACGACGACGACATATACAATATAATGACATTTTTCGAAAATCAAAATCAAATTGTAAGTAATACAGTCAAGTTTGAAATAATAAAAGTCAATTTATTAATTTTTTACTTTAAAGACAATTTGAAAATACTATTTCATTTTGTTGTTTCATGTGGTATGACAACGAAGTCGTTGCCCCGATAAACATGAAATAAAAAATAAAAATAAAAGATAATAAAAAAAACTAATTTCGATAACTAACTTTAACATCTTCCTTTTTTTTTGTTTTCCTTGAATATTTCAATTCTAAGTGTAGGCATTGCTATAGAAACAGGAAAAAACGTGTAGTTTTGAGATGTGGTACAACTGATTTGGAGAGTCCTATGAATATATACTCCAAAGTCCCCGTTGCTAGAGGGTCCGGAAGTGTAGCATAAAGCGGTTCAAATGTCAATTTTATACAGTTTTCCTTGAATATTTCGGTTTTTTTTATTGTAGATATAACTATGGAAACAGGGAAAAAAAAATCGTGTAATAAGGCAAGGTCGTAAGCAGTCCTCCACCCAAATTGGACCTGCCTACTTTAATTCGGTGGAACGTTATTGGCATATTTAAGAAAATAATATTTGTAGTAAGCGTATCTTTAGACAGATCGTACCTATTTGCGATACCAACCAACTAGATCTCAATCGGAGAATTTGACAAAATTTTCAAGTCGCTAACTGTATTTGATCGTGCCGTTTTTCCTTGTAAGGAAATCAATACACCCTATAATATTTTATGGTCTAGAGTATAATATACCATTTTATAACCGAGGATATGATATATCATTTTGTAGGAAATTTTATGTACTTTAGTTCGGCTATGGGACATTTTTTTGTAGAATTCTTAGTTTTCAAGATTATCAAGAAGAACTTGGAAAAGGTACCTTTGACCTCTTCTCACCTGCGCTTGCGGACCCCCTATCATCGGGGACTTTTGAGCACATATTCAGGGGACTGTCGTCTACAATTGTGCCAAATTTCAAAACTACACTATTTTCTTTTCCCACTTTTCATTACTAGTCTGGGCTATTTCTTATGTATTTTTCAAGTGAGAGTATTTAAATTTATTAACACATTAGTGCCCAGAATTTTTTTTTAACACCAAATTTTGAATAAATGGTTCACACAGACACACTGTGTTTAGCAGGTTTTGAAAAAAAAAAAGTTCGGAAGGGGGAGTTTTGGGGTGGTAAAGGTACCACTGGGCACTTACCACTAAAAAAATACTGAGCTTAAATTTTCAAGATTATTTATTGTGAAAATCAGCAAAACATTTGGCTGGATGAAGTGAAACGTTGCATTTACTTGTATATCGCATATATTATGCGGCCCCCGCAAATTTTACAGCGACGTTATTTTGATTCTCCTTTTATGATAACGTGATCTTTTTTATCCAATCGGAGATGGTGGAGCAAGTTTCTTTGAATTGAAGCTGATGGGCCTGGCTTAGAAGATTGTGTTCCACTTCATTTCAGCAAAAATATGGCGCACTGTCTTCAGAATTCCAGAAGAGAAATGGTGTGGCCGAAACAACAGCCACCCTTGGACACAGCTGATATCAATGGCCCACGCAAAAAATGGCTACCACCACTTTTTTGAGCGAATAGTACTGCGGTACTTCGATAAAAATTGATCGGATAAATCAACACCCCCCAATGTACTTATTATATAACGTAATGGAAAACGGGATTTCGACGTTTTTTGGCTCCAATGGAATCCAGTTGATGAGTTTAGATACAACGGCATTATCCATCCATTCATCTAGCTGCAAGGAGGTTATCCGTGGCAGCAATTACATAAGAACCTCTATCTGATTTAGCAAACTGTTTTTATCAGGAAGATTCATATGTTTTGAGATCTGATTCTGGCGCAATGTTCCGGGTTCGCCAATGCCGCGTTTCAGCTACGTGTTCCACCTCGAATTTGCTTAATGAGGCGCATTTGAACGTAGTCTTGTGAGCAGGGATACCGCGTAAGGTGCTCATTCCCTTTCTCTGACTCTGAATCTGTTGACAATATACTGCTTTAAACCCTGAAAGTAAGGGGATGTAAGGTGTGTGTGCTCTGGCGAATGACATAGCCGTTGATGTAACTGATGAACTTCCTGGTGTTCTTAGTGAAATATTGCAGAGTGCTCTCTCACAATAAAGGTTAATCCGAACAGAACAGAGCTCATTCTCGTCTCTTTACAGGTGTAGGATAATTTAAGTCAAGTACGATCACGGAATCGCAATTCCAGATGATCAAGGTCCGACAGTGGGTTGTAGCGCCACAATTATGATGATTTAAGCGATGGGTAGGGCCAACCCTAGATGGATAAATGGTAAAACACACTTTTCAACAAAGCCGTTGAGATTCCGATTGGATTCTATTACATCGCTAAGCTATTGTCACTGAAAAGGCAACCAACAGAGCAGCTGTGCGAATTATCTGTAAGGATTGCATAATTGGCAGCAAGCTGTGTATTCTTTCTCTGCACTTCTCTGCTCCTGTCCTATTCTGACATTAGGGAAGTGGATATTTCTTGGATCCAACTTTTTCACTGAACTAGATGACTTAGCTACTGGTTTTCTTGCATCAATGCAATAAGAACGGCAGCATTCGAAGCATCGCTACCACTACAACTTAGCTACCGTTGACTGTGGATACTGTGGATAACGCTATTGTTTTATTGGGAGATATTTTTGGTTCAATGTCTGGTGACAACAAAACGAAGTCTATTGCAGTCCATGCTCTTGTACTTAACCTAACCTTGTTTTGTAAGTTCACCATTGAAAACTTCTCTTTAATGAGGAACACATCCGCAGTTCCAATACATATATGCCTTTTTACGACCGAACATTTAATAAGTCGGGCCCCCGACTCGATTTCTAGATCGGCCACTGCCATAAAGTATTGTGCCCATTGGCAACTAAAGTTGCCACTAATATTTCTCGACATATTGCAAAAATTTAATGACATATCTCGGAAAACGCGTAATGCAAAAACAAACATACACGTTATTTCTAAGTACATCACTACTTAAAACATTGAAATTGATTTTACTAAAAATTTGCAACGTACATTTTTTGTTGACTACTTTGGAAAAATGTCGTTTTGAAAAAATGCTCCACAATCAAATGGTTAGTTAGATACAATATAATGTATCATACCTTTCAAATGATCGAATTGTCATTTTATCACGTTTTAGGCTTTTTTTGTGGTTCTCAGAGCCTATGAAAAAGAGAAAGGACGGCTGGCAACTCAATGTTAAGTTATTTTTATATTGCGCGAGAAATCCGCAATCAAATGACAAAATTATACTTCGAGCGAGCAGACTTGTTTAAAAAAAAATTCTAAATGGGATCAGGATTTGCTACTTAGAAATCAGAACTGATCATCAATAAGCCAATCGTAATCGTAATAAAATCTTTCAATAATCATTTTCGTGTGAACTATTTAAGCGTTTCGCACTTTTTAACAGCATGATTTTGCAAAGCTTCTTCGTTTCCATGCATGTATATGCTTTCCCCCTATCGCTTTATGTTCCATGTGAATTTAAAATGGATATGAGTCAAGTCTTGGCAAGAACCGAATTACTAATTCTGATTCGCCCAGTAGGTCTAGGTTATTATGCATCATTTATATATACTACTAAGTGTTTTTAATTTTGATAACTCTAAACACCTTTTTCAATGCTTTTTTTATATTTCATAAACAAATTGTAATTGTAACAATATTAAAGACTTTCAACATGTTCAACTTGTCACATGCGTATTTTGCATTATATAATTTATTTATTTTGGTGAAAAAAATATATATCGTGGAATTCAACATATCGCCAATATCGAAGATTAGTATACCCTTCCGTATTACAATAGATTTTTCTAATGGAATAAAATCAAATACAATATTTTTATTATGTCAATGTTTCAAAAATAATTACTTCGCCAGAAATAAAACAACAACAATTGGCTAAAATTAAAAACAAAGAATTAACTCTACGCAAACTGTGTGTATAAGATACGAATATGATAATAATTTCGATGTGGTCCAAAAGAAGAAGAATGCGGAATAAAACACACACACTTATAAAAGACAAAAAAAAACGATCTACAGCCAAACAAAAATTTAACAAAATTTATTAAAAACCCTTGATGTAAGAGAGCACATATCTAATTGACACACGATTTGTTGCAAAAAATTATAATCATGAAAAAAAAACTAACCAATTATTATTAGCTAAAAGAGCCTATCATTTTTCAGTGCAATACGCCTAATTTATAAAATATGTACAATGTAAGTAGGGTTTTGTTTTCAACGAATTTGAATTAAGTACATGAACGTTTTATAATTATAGTATATACCGAACGAAATGGAAAAAAATTGGGAGAATATAAGTGATATGTATTTGCAAAAAAACATATATAAATAGTAGCGTCTAAGTTTTAGCAACGGGATGAACTAAGTAAGAATTCATCGATGATTTTCCAATTTGATTTGCAAAGCATGTCGATATACAGATGATATACATAAAAACGAATATATACAAACGAATTACAAATTGCTATGATAATTGGAGAAAACAATTTCACAAAATTCAGCTGGAACAAATTTGAAGTGTTTGAAACCAATAATTTGCATTAAAAATTTCACCAGTGTTTGATTAAGCACTTTTTTCAGTTAATGTATTGGCTACAGGTTATTTTCGAAAAAAAAAATCAATCCGGATGCAAAATAATATCGGGAAGGATGCACTTGAAAATAAAATAACATGAAATAGCATCAATCTCAATTACGCGCGGTGCCAGCATATTTAATTGTCAATTATCCTGGAACAAATATGCAAGTTTTTATACTGATATGTTCGGTATTCTGTGCGTTCAAGGATGGCAACGGAGCAGTTTGTCGTTTTTTTTTAATAGGAATGTACATATACGAGTATAAATTTATTCTCTTGGTCGCCGATGAGCATTGGCGAATAAATTCCCCAATTTCGCAATATGTCACGTTCGTTCTATTTATTGTGATTTGGTTTGTTTGGTATGAATACCCGAGTGGATGTTGTATTGTGTGGATTTTTAATTATCCTTTTGATTTTGTTGTTCCTGTTGGCTGTTTATCATTTAAATTACATTTACTTTTCTTGTCACACCCTCGTCGTTTTAACGGATGAAATGCGAAAATAATATCTTTCGAATTGAATTTATTACACAGTTAATTATGTGTATGTATTGTACAATGTAGCTGCAGTTGGGACCTATTATAACGCCATTTTAAATGAGATATTATAGGAACAATGCTTACCTACTTATAAATTGTGCTATAATTGCATCTTTCATCTTTATACCCTAGACTTTTAGTATAGGGTATATTGTTTTTGTCACGACGGAAATATGTAACACCTTAAAGGAGGTTCCGGAGGTATAGCAATGTATGTATATATAAATGATCAGGGTCACCTCCTGATTCGATTTAGCCATGTCTGTCTGTCTGTCTGTCCGTCTGTCCGTCTGTCTGTCTGTCTGTCCGTTCGCACGATAACTTTCGATAGAATGAAGCTAGAGACTTGAAATTTTGGTTAAATGTTGGAAGTATAATCTACTTGGTTGGTATTGAAAATGGGCATGATCAGGCCAAGAGAACGCCTACCTCCCCTATATATGTAAAATAATTAAATGTATCTATAACTTCCGATTAAATAAACGTAAAAAGCTCTAGCTTTGGCAGATTGCCCGTGAGGATAATCTTCTACTTCCCTAAAAAAATAAAATCGATTAGCTGAAAACTAACGGTAATTTTCTTACAAAGAGCCCCGTACTACCGTACTTTTCGGGTTTTTTGTCTATAACTTTTGAACCAATTGATGTAGACACTTGATTTTTGGCATGTAACCCTGGGGTGAGAAGCTGCTTGAGTTCTAGTAAGTTGGACATAATCAGATCAAATGAACGCCTACCTCCCCTACAAATTTCAAAAAATTAAATATTCATTTAATTACGATAACTTTCGATAGAATGACACTAGCGAGTTGAAAATTTGTTAGAATGTTGTTAGTAAGATCGACTAGTTTAATTTTAATATGAATCCTGTTACGGTACACGTAGTATACACCAGTTATATGTACCATTCTAGTGGGTACTCTCCAACACAATATGAAACATATTTTGTAATGTCGATCAGGAGCTTGTTTCAGTCAGTAAATCATGCCTTCCTAGACATTTTCTCCATTATATTTAAGAAGCGCATTCCAACAAGCAAAAACTCATCGGATGCAGTTGATCCAAGACAGTATAGGTAAAGAAAATATACTCAATTGCCCGAATCCTTTGTGGGGCATAGCGCGTCAATTGTTTCATGTGGCTTAGTTGAAGTTTCATTGGCATAAACTAATTTCGAAAAATGCAATTGCCAGCATGCACTTCTTGCTCCCCTATTTAGCCGCCTACCTGCGACAAGTCGGGAGATGCTGTTACGCCCCACACAACAGGGAGAAGACAACACAAACATCCATGGCCACAAACGTTGTCGTAGACGGGATTCTAACCCGAAACGCCGGTGGTCAGACATGCGACTGATGCATCTACGCACTGAGCTATCGGTCGCCCCTAGAAAAGAAAATTTGCTTCTTGTACAATACTGGAACGAAAACTGCCTTAGATATACGAGTACTGGACTTGAAAATAAAATGACATGAAATAGTATCAATCTCAATTACGCGCAGTGCTAGCATATTTAATTGTCAATTATCCTGGAACAAATATGCAAGCTTTTATACTGGTATCCTGTGCGTTCAAGGATGGCAACAGACTAGTTTGATGTTTTTTGTAAAATAGGCATATGCATATTTATATATCTTTTCTCTTGATCACCGATGAACATTATTGAATAAATTCCCCGATTTAATCAGATAAAAAACCAAATAATCTTGGAAATAAGTCAGAATCTGGAGGAGTGTAAATCCTTCTCAAAATTCAGGTTTCAATGTAGACGTGAGGAGACATCCTCAACAGCACAATAATAAGGAAACAAAATGTAAAAGAAAATATCGAAATTTTCACAGAGGCGGAAAATTTTGGCTCTCTAGTATTTTTTTTTTCTAAAATCTTGTGCGGCGTTGTATACTACTCCCAGACTAAGTTGACGTTTCGTTAGCATATAAAAGATTATGGCCCGTTTTCTCAATGTCCTGTTAAAATTTATCGTAGGAATAAAATGCTAAAGGGAACCTTCTCTGCCTTTTAAATTTTATCAGAAAGATAAGCTTCAAAAGTCTCCGCTTAATCGTTTATCCAAAACAAAATCCCAATACAATCCCAATAAATGTTTATTCAAAACAAAATCCAAAAACACCTTGCAACCGGTTAAAAGTTTATCCAAAATAAAACCCAACACAATGTCTCCAGTTGAAAGTTTATCCAAAACAAAAACTCATGATGCGTTCCATTCTTTTTGGCTTCGTAATTTAACGGGCGGATGAGAAAAACACCAGTTTACCACTTGGATAAGCTCATGTCCCTGTTAGTCATCGGGCAATTTAACGAGATATTGAGAAAACGCGCCTATCGATGACGTAAGTTCCTGGTATACTTGTACATGTCCTGTCCGTACAGTCGCCTTCTATAGGGTGGCCCAAAATGAATCACTCCATTGGAAGATGTTTTAACTTTTTCAAATGGTGGTAACTTTTAGTTTTGTTTCGATATTTAGGAAGTAAACAGATGCAGAATAAACGTCGACAAGCCAAGAAACGCTATACTCCACAAGATCGCGGAATACTCGTGACTGTTTTTTTTACGGAGTAATTTGTCAGTGATTTTGATGCAATGTGAATTTCGGCGCACGTCCTGCACCATTTGGTGAAAGACTAAGGCGTTTAGCCTCAGAGACTGAAACAATAGGTGATAGGAGAGACGCCGGAACGACTCGTTCTCGTAGTGCGCGTTCCGACTAAAATATCGCCACTGTGGCTGAAGATTTCGGAGATAAGTCGTCAACGTCGACCAGACGACGTGCCACGCAATTAATTACCGCAAATTGATGAATTGGGACTGGAGAATGTGTGGTCCCAAAAAGATCGTCTTGGCGATTTGCACTGGCCGGCAAGATCGCCCAATTTGACATCTTTAGACTTCTTTCTTTGGCATTTTTGGAAGTCACGGGTATATCAGAACAAGCCACTGACTTTGGAAGCTCCCAAAGAGGATATCCGACAAGAGCGCGAGAACTTATCGCCCAAAGTTCTCACCAAAAAGATTCGAAATGCTTTAAAAAGAAATGAAATTATTTCATTTCATTTTAAAGATACAGTAAAAAAACGTCGGATGAGTCTTTTTGAGCCACCTTGTATACCAAGGCAGCCAAATCTGTGGAATTTTTCATACACATTTCGAGAATTTTTGCTTTTACCTATATGAGCACCAAGCCCTTAGATCAGACTGCAATGGCAACTGCCTCGTCTAAGCGTTAGGCGGTCATATATACATATATACCAACTTTAGTTTGAATCATGAACTGAAAAAAAAGCTAAAAGTCTGTCATCTCTTTACAAGCAAACTATTTAAAGTAAGGGCGAAAAGGTGAGTGCGAAATCATCTCAATTAAAAACCCACTATTGGTGGTCAAAGACGCGAACTACTATGCATCGGCCGGTTAACTAGGAATGTTCCAAAAATAATCAATAAAAAACTCAACTCAATAAAAAAACTGGGGAAATTTGATTCAATTTTTATTTCAATCAACCAACCTTTCGCCAATTTGAAAATAACCTATATAAAATCCTCTAATTGTATTTGACAAATTTTCCAATATTTGTGGTTACGTGACGATGCAAAGCGTTTGACACTTTATCTCGACCACAAAGCGTCCTAGAACACAAAAGCAGATTAAGCGGAAATCGTATTTCCTACCGGATTTCGCGTATAAATCGATGTGCACGGAATTGTGGCAATCTACACTCCAAGCATCAATTTACCAATCAACCACGCAGAGGATTTTCATTGACCAGAATCTATTACGGGCAATATAGTACAGGATACGTCGAATATTTAAATTTATTTGCATTATATGTGCACATTTATTTATTTAAAGGGTTTGTTTTCCATTAGTAGCAGTATTTGTTTGAATGGCATTAGTTATGGGATATGAACTAGGTTTGATAAGAGTTTATAAATAGGATTCGGTTGAGTAAAACAATAGCGTCAGCATTACCATCAGTGTCGAAATGACAGATAGTTTAAAACGAAACAAAGAAGATATCGTTTTTCGATGCAGTTCAGATTCGAAGGACTTCACATATTACTTTATACCATATACATATACTCGTACGAAGGTTGCGTCAAATATTCCCCAAATAAATCTCAAGTTAATTCAATGTAAGGCCATTCTTCCAGCAGAATTGACTTGTTGTCGTTGATCGGCTCATCGAAGTATATAGGAAAAATGTATCTATTCTTGATATTAGCATGTTATCCCCTTCAATTCTTCCTCTCTTGATTGATGACCGGTCCGGGATTGTCATCTACCATAAAATTTCCTTTATACATTGGATAAGAAGAAACAAACGGATGCTTTCTCAAAAGACCCCCAGTGGACATATACGCTTACCTTAATGAATGGATACCCCCGACGAGAATTCATGCTTCAGCAAATTGAATGCTGACACTGTTTGGGCATTTTCCGATACAGCGGCTCAGTCAGATAGAAAGGATAACGACAGTCGATAGCTATCACGCAAGCAACATGTCAACTGACCGGACAGCTTTACATGTCCTTTGTTCAATTTCAAGCTCTTAAAGGACATTTGCTCGAGCAACTCACCTCTGGACGAGAAGAGGCACCAAACACGACTTCAAATATAGGTTGGACATAAAAAAGCACTCCGCTGCTTAGGACAATGCTAAGTCGCCATGATATAGGTAGCGGATAAGTGAGGCCGGGCTTAGGGCACGAAATCAATTTCAACGTTTTGTGCATTTCACTAACTAGATGGGTGCGAGGAGAGAGTTTTTATTTCGGAGGCATTTCCGATGACGACAGTAGTTGAAATGTCCTAATAAAATAGTTCCACTAGATCGGATTGCACTGGAGTCAGTGAGTAATTGGATTGTGAGTGAGATTTTCGGGATTGGCATTTCACTGAACACAGCTAGGACTTTTCGAAAAGGGAACTGGGTGGAGTCAACGTGTTTGGTAGTTTAGAAGGATGTTGTTGAAGAGACAACAACGTAATTTGGTTAGTATATGCCGTGAGGATTTCCGTAGGTCAGCAGGTATTGTTTGATAAATACTGCTACAATTGTTCCAGAAAGTTGATATTCTTATTTTAATATCAGTGTACATGCTCTGAAAATTTGGTATAAATATTCGTGTCAGCTCATTGTGGAGTTAAGAAAAAATTTCCCGAGCTTCGGCTAGGATATATTTTTGATATTCGAAACGTTTATCATAGTGATCTGAAACTGACAAAATATGTATGTACATTATGTTCTTAAATTCACGATAAAGTGACTCCAAGACTCTTTCGCGGGCCATTTTTTTTTGTGAGATATAACTTTTTGAATTGGATGTGTAATTAAACTAAGTAATAACTTCCGTCTTTGGAGCAAAATGTCAAGAACTGTCAAAAGGTTCGTTAACACGATGAATTTTTGCTACCACGGGACTGACATATTTCACACGAAACCGCACAGTGAAAATAATTTACACACCGTAGTGAGCATTCTTAAGCGAAAACAAATTCCTTTGAATTTTATTAGTTCTAGCCTTTATGCTAATTATAGTTTAGATATTAGTCAGGGTATGTACTCAATGACATATATAGTGTATGGCTGTACATATCTGATTGAATCCTTCCGAGTGTAAAAATATATGCGTGTATACAATATAATGAAATCAATTGGGAATCACCTTGAACGTATTAATGCAGGCATTTGTCTAATGTTTTGTTCATCGGGGTATATTTGGTGAGAAAATAGGCGATCGTCTGATAGTGAGCCACAGAAGGGAGTTTCCAATAACGTAATTGAAGAAAGCAATAATTGTCCATGGGAATTTACTCCGTTTCTTCTGGAATAATTGGAGGAAACCCTTGTTAAAATAAAACTAGCTTAAATGATATCGATGCTTTACTTTTATTATTTATAAACATGTCTAAAATCAGCAGCAGATAAGCATCGAATCTCATTTTATAGACGCATAGGCCTTCAGCATATGATGCAACTGGTAAAAACTTAAGTTGTAAACCAGTTGATGATGCAAACAGTTCGCAACCTCTGACCGCATACGGTGCGACATAGCCGCAAACCTGTTTTACATCGGAATTGGGTTTGTACTGTTCACGGTGCCATTTTTCATGCTATACTGACCTGTCAAACTAACTTCGGCCGCAAGCTACCATTTTTTGTCAAACAAACAACACACATTAGTGTCACCATACACTGTCGATCTCGAACTCGAACTCGAACCTGGTACAAATTTCCTCTGACACAAACACACTTCACATAGGTGTAAAGAAACCGATCTACTTGTACTAGGTTCGTGTTCGACTTCGACAGTGTATGGTGACACCTATGCATTCATGACACTCGATGGGAGTGAGGAAGCTGCGCATACGCAGAGTGTTGTGAGTTTCATATTTGTTGATGAAGTGTTCGGCTCCATGCTCCGAGATGCGCTTCAATAAAATCGAGTAAAATTCGGTGACCTATCCAAGTTGATTACCTAAATCTAATACAGTAAACTCGCGAAAACTTGAAAAAATAAATACCAGACGAGTTTAAGTTAAAGGGGGTTTCAAGTTATTGGATAGGTCTTTTAGTTAAAACAAAAAATACGTTATGTAAGAAGTAAAGTTGTTAATCAGTGTCAATTGCAGGTTAAAAAAATCATGTCAATTGTGTCGGTTTCCTCCGCGTCGTGTTATCAATCACTGATCTTTCTCTTAATTTTTGTAGTGTCCAGATGTCACGGTGTTAAACTCCTTTTTTAATGTCCAGTGCCGGTAAGTGGGTAGGTACAGGGGCTGCTGTGTTTAACCACAGTCCGTTATGTTACCATTCTAAATGCAGTACACTTTACCCTGTACCCGAGGTACCGAACCACTGGCAACAAAGTGATGGAACTGAATCGCAGTTACATCCACAAGATCCTTTATTGCTCCACCTCTCCTGGAAAACAGAGAGTCCTAGAAATTTCTTACTCCTATTAGAAAAAACTGGACAGGGGCAGAGAAGGCGAATAAGTCTCTTTCTCCTCATCCACATCCTGAAAAATCATACGGTAAGCGCGATGAGAAAGACGAAGCTTCCTCGCAAGCTCGCCGATAGGACAGTGTCTTGTAATGCCTCCACTACTGCACTAACATGCTGTTATTTAATGAGAGCAATATGGCAAAACGACTAGGATCTAGTCTAGGCCATATCATAATCGTAGTTTGTCAACTGCTACCGTTGAGCCATTTTGCATTGGCCCTAGTGACTGCAGCGGACTTGATTGTCATTTTACAAATTGCCATAGATGGTTTTATGTAGTTAAGATTCGTATCAGTGGCACCGATTGCCCTCTAACTGGCACGCTCATGAGCCATGCGGTTGCCCGTAAAACAACTGCGGCCTGGAATAAGGAGGTATAATCAGTTGCCGCAGGAAGATCGAGACTATCCAGGTTAGTAGAGTGACTACACTTCAGCGCGCACCACTGTCCAATTTCGGGCAGGCGTTCTTGAATTAAGCTTCCACTCCAGCTTCCTGTAGAAGAAGAGTCCGAGAAACTCTGTTCTGTGAGCAAAGACTAGTCTCTTGCTATCCAGTAGGGGAGGCTTAACAGCCAAGTGCAAAAATCGATTACACCGATTATTTAGCTGATTATAATGATATATCAAATAGCTGCTCTGATACGTGGTCTAATGGGTGGTCTAATGCGCCGTCTAATCGACTGTCTAATGGATGGTCTTATGGACTGTCCAATGCGCGGTCTAATGGACGGTCTAATGCGCGGCCTAATGGACGGTCTAATGCGTGGTCAAATGGACGGTCTAATACGCGGTATAATGGACGGTCTAATGCGTGGTCTAACGCGAGTAGTTGGTCTAGCGTGTAAAAACAACATAATTCAGTCAAAAAAGTGTCACATAGTCTCGCAAATTAGAAACTATCAAATTATGTGAAAACTTGCATTTTATCGGCATCGCATGTCATGAAAAGAATCCCAAATGCAAAATTTCAACGATCTGTTCATTGACTGCTACTACATACTTTCGAGTTCTATTATAAATTGATTTTAATACATTTTATTTAAACATTTAATAATATATGTAAGTTGAGAACAAACCATCCAAGATTATTTCTATACTTACAATCATTTGAAATCTTCTAGTTAGATAAATGTCACTAATCCGGCAAGATGGAAGCGAGGGCAAGGATGCGGTAACGCTAAATTTACTACAATTTCTATAAACTGTACCTCAGCTCAAAAACATCCATGGTAATGTTGTGTTCAAATAATAAATAAATGACATAAAATAACTTACAATTTATTTTAAAGTATTGACGCTTTGTAGAAAAAGCGCGAGGTACGTATGTAGTAACATACTGTTATGTCCGTACATCTTATGAAAAATATACAAGTATGTATCGGAAAGTAATAAATATTTCGACACTGTACACATACGTATATATTGGAGTCGTTTGATTGCTAAATTTTCATCTTCTACTTTCAATAGCTATGTTTGAAATGGCAACCATTGATAAATAGCCACGATTGAAAAGTATTTCAGAAATTTTCAATTTTGTTTATTTATGGACAAACAAACATTTTCGAATGATTTCGAAAAGTCAAATATGTAGCACAAGCACCATAGGAAAAATACGTGCCGTAAATGTATCTTTCCCTACTATTGCTATATTTATTTATAGCAGAGTTCTGTAGAAAAATGTTAACCTGAACCCTAAACGTAAATACATCATAGCATTGCCAAAGAAAATAGATTATGTTAACAAGAAGTGGGATTCTATACAATTTAACGCACACAAATAAACCTCGCGGTGCCAATAGAGACGCAAATAATTCAAAGGATAGTCGCCTTTAGAGGGATGTCGTCGATATCCCTCGAAAGGCGAATGAAAGCACTTTCAACGTTGGAAACTTTTTCTAAAAAATTAAAAATCTTCGTTTTAGTGTCTAGTTTGCCTAAAACAAACTGTGGTTTAGTTTTGATTTTTTTTATGCTTGTTGGGGTGTTGATTACAAATCTGTGGTTTCTCACAATTGTTTTTTCCTTTTTGGAATTGTAGTTATAGCCGAAAAAAATGCTTAAATGTTAAGATTTAGCGAAAAACTTTCTGAGAAAACATGAAAAACCCTGAACAGATAAATAAAAAAGGCTATCACAATTTTTTCCGTAAAGGCTAAAATGAGAAAATCAACGTTATTTGATGCATTTTTCAAGTGAGAATATCTCGGTTATTCAAGCTACTGAAAAAGTACTACTTATTTTTTGGTTGATCTATTAATGATTTCTGATTTTGTCTCACCAAATTTTTTGCTAGGGTAGATGGTTTTTAAAATACATATTTAAATTTTTTTTTTGTTTTGGCTAACAAATTCCAAAAGAAAAAATTGGTAACTAGCCTCAGATTCCTAATCAGCACCAAAAAAATCAGCACTACGCCACAATTTGCTTTAGGGCAGCTCCTATAAGCACGTGATGACCCGGCTAAATAAGGAAAGGCGTGAAATAATGAAAATTTTCACAAAAATTAGAAGCTTCCGAAGAAATTAAGAAGGTCCGGCGCCACCAGAAAGAAAACTCCTCCCTGTATAAGCTAATAATTAGTCACACATATTATCTATAGTACAGTTCGTATCGGTTTTCTCTCGATCGTTAATGTAGTTATTTCAACATGAAAGTTATCAGATTCTTTAAAGACGGACGTTGAGAATAATAGGAGCCACTTATGAACCAAAACACAATAAATATAAAACAATGGGTTATAGGCGTTTGCAGCTGACGACCTCTGAAGCTGATATGCTTCAGAGACGGGTCAAGGGACATACTTCGCCCAGATTTTCATAGCTGGCATACCTTAGAGCTTAGAATTAGGAACTTTTCCAAACAAGACAGGGGAAAATTATCGAAAGTATGAAAAGCTTTTCTTAGACGATGATAACCATATCTATCAGTGTGCAAAAAAAAACGACCAAAAAACATATCATGGAAAAGTTTTTTGTGAATTGCGCGCTACTGGGGAAACTTTCAGGAGATGCTAAAAGAGTACCGTCCGCGGGTCGTCTCGTAATCGGCTCGTCTGGGATTTGAACTCACACACGGGTCGTCCAGTCGGCACGTAAGCGAATCGATGTTCTCGTCTGTGCGTTTCGAACCATGCGAATTGCTTGGAACGAGAAAAGTCGTCGATGTGGGACACCAGAAAGAAATACTATATGGACGCATTTGTTAAATTAAAAAATGTTTTCAAAGAAATTGTGGTATATTCGTATATGGGTGTCGCGTGAGTCGCTATGAAAGTAGGAGTGCTGGTGAAAGCATTTTAACCCTTTGGTGCGGCGAATAGGACCTTTTTGGTCATGAAGCGGGATTTGGGCGATATGTGTGTCGCGTGATTCGAGGTGAAATGAGCGGTGCTAGTTAAAGCATTTTAACCCTTTGGTGAGGCGAAAACGACCTTTTTGGACATGAAGCTGGATATGAGCGATATTAGTATCGCGTGTCGCGACAGGGTTGCCGTTCTGGGGTGGACAACCCCAAGCTATTTTTTTCTTTTTTGACTTAAAATTCGGTATCAGCGACTCAAAATTACTTTGTAGTTCGAGCCAGCTGAATCGAACAAGTATTTCCCCATCAAAACAGGTTTGCCATTTTGGGGTGGGCAACCCTACTTTTTTTTCCTTCAAATTCGGAATCAGCGACCCAAAATTACCTTGTAGTTCGAGCCAGTCGGATCGGACGATTTTATCAACACCCCTGTGTACTCCTCCTCTCACCTTGTATCACGCGACATCCGTAGTGCCCATATCTCGCTTTATGTACAAAAAGGCCATTTTGCCTCGCTAAAGGGTTAAAATGCTTTAACCAGTACTCGTCTGCATTCCTTTCTCTTCTCGACTCACGCGACAACCATATTGCGCATGTTTCGCTTCATTAACCAGAAGGCCCATTTCGCAACGCCAAAGGGTTAACATGCTTTCACCGACACTCCTGTGCACTCCCCCTTTCACCTCTACTCAGGCGACATATTGTCTGAATTCCCCTAACTCCAAAATCATATTCGTGCTGATAAGAATCCGTAACAACACCCATGCCTAATACCGGAAAACCGAATTACAATCGACCCGTGTGCGAAGTAAGGCGTCCCTCGTCATGTGGGAATGCAGACGAGCAGAATTCGAACTGCAGACGAACCGATGCGGAGGCACTTAGTAATTCGCGAGATTGTCGAAAAGCTTTAAGTTTGTATTGAAGAATGTACAAACAGGAGACAAACATAATCTGTAGTATATCTCGTTAAATTTTCTTGTATTCTTCTATTTTCTTCTATGTAATATTGTAACATTGAAATTTGGACATATCGTCACGCCAACAACAACGGTGATTGAATTCAATCAAAATTACTGACACTCTGGTATTCGGTTCACGGATTGTCCTTTTTCGACTTTAATCCTTCATAATAATAGACAACTGTCCGTTAAATTTATATTTATGCATACTATTTGCTGTAACCGCATTTGGGGCAGATCGCTTATACTCTTATCTCGGTATTCGCGGATGCGAGGAGAACTGAGCCAGTGAGGAAACACTCATTGAAATAAAAGCGCTCGGCTCGCTATACCGAGCATGCCGATTCTGCAACGCTACCGTACCGACAATTTAGAAAACGGCCTCACACTTCAGGGGCAGGAAAACACAACAACAGACAGATAATCGTAAATTAAAATACATAAAATAGAAATTGGACCAGCACATATTTTTATCTTATTTTTTTTTTTATTATTGAAAACCGGTGGTTATGGTAAATGTTAATCGTTGATAATACCTCCCTTATTCAATTTAAAAAAAAAATTATAGGATAATAGGCAAAAGCAAAGCGTCCTCCGTAATTTTTTTAATTGCACTTTTATAAATTCAGACTTAAAAAGAAAATATGTGTTTCTACAATTAAAATTATATAATATCGTGTCGAGCATATCAAAATTATCAATTTTGTATGGATGATTATCAAAGAACAAAATTAAATCCACATATCAATTTTTTTGTATGTGTTTTAGTTGACTTTTTCAGCCGTACTCAATATTTACATTTAATATTGGCCTACAATTTAACGGTTTTAATCACATTTTAGTAAAACAACGTTTTTCTTTTGAATTTTGGTTAATTGGTTTTAAAAAATGAAATAAATTAATAAATAATGCTGCGCAACGACATATTTATATACATATTGATATACTAAGACTATAATAGACTAAACGAATCCTGGAATAATATGAAGTATTCGAAGTATAGCGACACTCTAAAAAATATTTTATATTTATTTTATTTTACTTTTTTTTCTTAATTATGACATGTGTAAGTCTTGTAATACATATAGTGTGTATTAATATACCAATGAAATTTATCCCACAGATGAATATTTGATAGTCGATGTATTTGTATATTTACGAAAGGTAGGTTTTAAAAATGCAAATTATCGCAGTTCATATCTCCTCTTTATCAATGAACTTTCGGCCTATAATCCAATGAATTCAATCAAATTCAAAATATGTTATGGAAAGGATCAAACAAAGGAATTCTTTAATGCCTAATAGTAATCCCTGCTTCGAATATTTTAAATAATCTTATCGATCGTAACGCTGAGTTTAATCACGTTTTGATTTGGCGGATTACTTGATCATAAACGGCATATTTGAATGTATCTGCCACGTTAAGATCAGGCGATTGGGTCTCTAGTGTGAACATCATTTTAGATGATTTACTGAAGTGGGGAGCACTGTAGGGCTTATCAAATAAGACTCTTCTTTACCCAGCTAACTTAGTCATTACTGTATAATATCATCATGGAGACATATTGAAGTCAATTTGTAGTATTTGCTATACACATTATTCATCACTTGAAACAGAATGGTTGTAATAGGTACATATTTAGGTAGTTTAGTGCAAATAGCTTTATAGGAGGCGTTAGTAATTCACGACAGTTTTAGTTCTCCTTAATCAAAACTAAATGATTTTCGTTCATTTGTACTGAGGCAATAGAAAGTATTAATAGAAATAATTCAATTCCTAATATTCAGTTGTTGATTTGTTGATATAAAGTTTTGAAGATAAGAGGATAGAAACTAAAAATAAAAATATCTATTTGACAATATATCACTATTTTGGAAAATACGTTTTAATAAAAAGTTATTTTAATATTGGTAGCAATCTAGGTGATTAATGCATATAAATGCATGCATACGCAAAATGATAAATATTTAAAAATATGAAGACATAAATACATTTACACACCAGCAAAATTCAGACATTTTAATAGATACTATGTGACTTAGATTAGCTTGACAATGCTATCTTTACGTGTCTAATACATTTACACAAACATAAAATACACTTAGATGTTTCATTAAACGATAAGCCCAATGTCACACATGCTTTTTCGATGTTTTTGGAGTATTCTACTAAACAAACTAATATTAAAACAATTATTAATACAGAAACCCAAAACCCGTATACATGTAATGCAGAATACAGACATATTTACATATTTAAGAGAATTGAAAAACCGATAAACCCGATATTCAAATAAACCCCTATTTTTAAAATCAATTTAAACAAGGAAACGAAAGAATTAAAAATTAAAAAGGAAAAACGAAAACTTATCAATGAATTGAAAATGCATATACAACATATGAATACATATACATATATATAAGACATACATAATACATAAATACATATTACATAAAAATTTTCCTAGAAATGTAGAAACTAATTAGATGACAAACAATAAGAAATGAAAAACTAACTACTATACCATATTCTATTCAATGTGAATACAAAACTAACTACATTTAAAATATATAAAATATTAATTTGGAAAAAAAAAAGTTAAATTCAATAAATATATTCATGTGAAACAGAGAAAAACACAAACACTGTTTTATTTACGCACCACAGCCACCATTACACCAAAATGATCCTACTTCCACTTGATAGACTGACTTCTTAATTTTACAAATCACTTCAGCTATTCGACATTTTTCATCTTTCCTCTCAGATACACTAAAAGAAGACAACATGAATGCAATAAGATAGAGAACACAACAAATTATCCATTTTGCGAATTCATGCAATTTAATGCTGATAGTTAGTGTTGAGTAAAGTATGGATACCGAGAATTCAAGTAAAATATACATATTTGCGTTTTTTTTTAATTTGACTGCAAATTCAGTATACCTATCCAATCTCATAATAAAGCTCACAAGATGAGTAAGCTTCTGTTTTTTTTTTAATAATATGTAAAAGGTAGCAATATCATTGACTCTTTGACACAGAAATGAAAGCAGATTGCATTTGGTGCTCAGAGTTAAGGTATGCATGTATGCTAACTAAGCATGTAAACTAACTCTTGTACTGCATTGGTGCGTCTGATGTCGTGCCCGAAACTTAATAAAGGAGTAAAATGAAAAAAATCCACTTCTGGTCGCCTTTTCAAATTTTTCCATGTCCTAAAGCAGGACTTCCTAAACTTTTTTCAAGCATAACCTCTTTTTTTTTTCATCGAGATTTTTTCGCGAACCCAGATATTAAATAAGTATAAAGTAAAAAGTAAATAATGTAGGTAGTTTTCACAAAAATAATTTTATTATAATAACAATATATTTTATGTGTATGCTACCAACTGCACCATTCGAGGTTTATAAACTATCGAAACGTCAAAAAGGCATAGCTATGCAGGAGATGTTGACGCGCCCATGCCCCTGAAGGGGTCAATGCAATTAACGAAAGCAAAAGCAATACATACTCGTCAATGAAAAAAAAAGTTTTACGATTTGTTTCAAGTTTATATGTAATACAAAAACACGAAAACAAATCAGTTTCAATGAGATGGATTTGCTGATCTTCTGCTGCGATCATTAGACTTACTGCGTTGCATTTATTCATTACAAAATCAGCAGCTCTAAATGCAGAATTCGTTCAGAATGGTTCGCGGCTGAGTCAACACCAGGGTGTTGGTGTAGGTGTATTTGGACCTACAGGATTTCGATCGGAATTGAAATCTCGCCCAGCGTTTTACAAGCTGAGATCCATACTATTCTTAAGGGACTTCGCGGGGCTCACAATGTCAGGCGCATTTTTTTTTCATTCGGACAAATAACAAAAGTAAAAAGAACGGCACGGATCATCGACGCGCGAAGCCACCATACATGTGGAGGCGAATTGCAGAATCCGTAGATGCCGAGAACTGTCGAGAAACAAGTTGAAGTTAAACCAATTTACTTGGAACTTTGATCCAGACCTGATCCTATACGAGATCTGGTTCATAAACAGTCAGTCGTTTTGTTTGGGAATGAACTTTTGATCCAGCGAAAAGAACGCGGCTACTATCTACTCAGACAACCAAGCAGCTATAAAGGCGCTCTATTCGTAAAAGGTTTCTTCGAGACTGGTGAAGGAGTGTTCCGAATTCCTCCTACTGTTGGCAATAAAAAACCGAGTTTTCTTGTGTTGAACATCAAAACACCAGACGAGGGTCATCCATTCGCTTTCTTGGACCATAGCCTTACTGTAGCTCGGGACTAGCCTAGTCCAAATTGCAAATCCAACACAAATACACCTTGTACGAATTTATTTAATTTATTTATCCAGGGCCGATTATGATTTGGAAAGCGCACAAGTAATAGCCACCATACACCATGCGATCCGTTGCCCGATCTATCATGACAAAATATCTTCCGATCTTCACCGATCTCCACTGCATACACACTGTACGATTTTCGTGCGATGCGATAACGAATGACAGTTAAAAAATAGGCTATGATTCACTCCCAATATACAAGCTGGACTAGTTTTTGTTAACTATATGGATTTGTGTGGTATTTTCGTATACTAAATATTTGATATTTTAATTGCAGAGCTATTTAAATCATGAGAATCCTTTAAATTTCATCATTTAATAATTGGGTAATTTGACATTCACTTGCGATAATCACATACATCATCCAATCGATCGTCACCAACGGATGGCATGAAAATCGCACTAAAAATATCGGCAGATAAAAATTTATCGGCCGATCGGTGCGATTTCACAAATCGATATCGGGCGACGGATCGGCCGTTCGATCGCTGCGTGTGTGGCACGTTTAAAGCTTTTATTTAGGACGCAGCTAGTGGTTGCTAGAGGCCAGGAAGCCAAAGCCCGACGTCGGGCTGTCGCGCCACGATGATGAGTGGTTGCTAGAAGAAATTCGTTCGTTCTACTCTGTTTTCACCTCGTTTTACCTCAACTAGATTCAATGGAATTCTATTATGTAGTTGCATTTGCTTGCTCTTGATGCAATAGAATAAAGTTTATTTTTAATATATTTCAAAGAGTGGAATTATGCCACCACTTAAAGTCCAAAGTTTATCCGAGACTAAATCCATTTCATGTCAGATAAATGCTTTTACCCTGTATGGGTCAGATACATGGTTTTTTTTTGCGCAAAAATTCGGGTTAACTATACCCTTGACATACATATATAGCTGCAAAAGAACGCGACTAGTATTAACTTTCCTCTACATCCAATCAATTACGTTGCTAATAAAGTCACCAGGCATTTTATCCCATTTATCGATAGTGGCATCCTGTATCTATCTATCAGCCTATCCCACATTTACTCTGTTTTATGTCCATATACTGAGTAGGTTGAACCATACGAGCAAAGCAATTGTCAGTAAAAAATGAAAGTATACCTAGTGGGTCACTTCAGAAGTTGACTAATTGTTTTCCTTCAGGGATCATTTCTTCTCCCGCTACGTTGTAAAAGGAGGCCTAAGTTTTTTCAGAAAAATAGAACAAACGGTGGTTTATGAGACCGCACACACTGCGTATTTAGCTATCCATTATGCAACTTTCACACGGAATCGGTGAGTCGGTGAGTCAATGAGCCCACAATGCTTTTAGCTTACCCGAACTCACCAAAAGTACACGGTTAAATAGGAGCTATCACACGCGTGAGTCCACCACGTCGCTCACCAACTCTTGGACTCACCGGCTCATGTAAGCTGCCTTAGTCTGCTATGCGCGCAGTCTCATAGACCACCATGTGTTCTATTTTTCTGACTAAACTACATATTTATTTTAGTTTTTCTGCGAATTAAAAGTTTGCCGTGTGCGCGGGCTCTAAACATTTAATATTAGTTTCGCCTTATTGTGTCTTTTTTCGTGTTTTTAGCTTTTTGGACAAATATTTGAATTGATCGATTACATTGTGATGAAATGCCATTTTGTATTGGATCATGTGTTCTTCCAACTAAATGCTGGTACTAACTTGTTTGTGCTAAAATGTTGCACTTATGTATCTCTCCTACGAAAAAGTGACAATATAGACTTGCACATAGCACATTACCGCGGCGCTCTACGCAACACTAACATGCACTCGATAGATTGTACAATTGTACCAGCAAATGCTCCTATAGGTAGGGTTGTCGTTAATTTGGCAATTGGTGCGAAGTTCCGATGATAGTTCATTCATAATTTCCACATTTTATATTTTTTCGTCACTATTGCTTGACACTACGGTCAATTTTGAAAGCCAATAAAACTACTCTGATTGGCATAACATGGATAACTGCGCTCGATGGTTTTTCTTGCTTCGTGAGTTAACTTACCCTATTCCGTTGTTCAAAAATGAAAATTGAAATATCTACCCGGGTAGATACTGTGTAAGCGAAAGTTATATACTGACTGTTAACATCCGGGATAAAGTTCAATGTGGTGGAGACATCTGTTCGTATTTTTTCAAGTCTTGTGAGTGATACTAGCCAGTCAATGTTGTGTTATGATAAGATAATTTAGAGAGTGGGTATTCTAGCTAGCAGTGAAGACTGAGAGCTCGTTGGGAAGACTCAGTAAATGGAAACGCCGAACAACTGCTGGTTTTCCGAAATTGGAGGGCGCAGTCACTTGGCCGAGATAATTGGACGACAATGATAGCTGGACGTCAAGGCACAACGTCGGGCTGTAGCGCCACCATGATGGCGAAAAAATGATAAAAAAAAATTAAAAATTAGCAAAAGAAAAGTTTAGTTAATATCAACTGTGAAAAAAAATACAAAAAAACTCATATATTGTATTGTAATTAATTACTCTCTGAATAAATGGAAGAAACAAATTTCTTGATTGTGTGAATATTCATGTTAAAGAAATCGGTTATAATGCATTGCCGATTCTTTTCATTCTTTCTAGAGGAACATTTTGACAATAATTATTTTTATGGAAAAGTAGAGCAAATCGTTATTTGTTGTTGACGTATTTTATTTCACGGCTAGAAATATTAAATGGAATCTCTACAAGTATATCTGCCGTGAATTAAATTCCAGAGAAATATTGTACTTTTCTCAGCGAAATCGCTCACTATGCGATGACATTGAAGAGTTATCTGTGTGCGGTTTGGTGTGAAATATGTTAGCGGCGGAGTAACGGAAATTTTTCGACCGATGAAACTTTTGACAGTTTTTGTAAGGGATTTTGCGCGAAGTACTGAGCTTACTACTATAGGTATACTCGTACTTTACCGAAAAATTGAGGAAAATGAACTGGAACTCGAACATCGATTTTCTTGGTGGAATTCTACCGTCTGTACCATTCTATTCTACGACGTTTACCGTCTCTCAGCATTCATTTGCGGCTTAGTTGTCCAGAAGAACATTTGACGCAGAAAAGAAGAAAAGTGTACCCAGGTTGAAGGCATCTAAAGATCACATTTCATTACTTTTGTACAGTAACGCAACGGAAAATCTAATGATAAAAAAATCTTCAAATCTTTGTGCAATTAAAGGGGTAAATAAAATTTAAAAAAAAAAACACCTTACCAATACGTTGGCGAGCGATAACAGACCTTAAAAACAACGCTAGATGGATATCGTAAAAATGTATGGCCATCATCAGTGGAATATACTGCTGAATCACCAGAAAATTATATTCAGCGAATTTAAGAACTTGATAGATCGATTTGAGGCGAAGGCTTTGTGCATATGGCTACCGAGGACGTACAGGACTTATTAGTGGAGGGAGGAGTTAGGGAAGCGCATTTAGTGAAAATGGCATCCGGTGTTGTCAAGCCAACAAGTCCAAGTTACTCATTTGAGTTTAAAGGTGTTAGAGGTAGGGTTAATATTATCAAAATAAAAAATTGGAATAACTTCCCTTGGCCGAAGATCCACGCCTCTAAAGAAGTCCTAAATTTAAACGTGATCTACAGAATCCCTTGTGATCTTTTAAGGAGGGTAGAAGATGCAAATTATCCTGTCGAAGCAATGTGTTCAGAAAGTGATGAGGATGATCCACTGAAAAACTCTCGTATTTAGCAGTTAAGAAGAGAGTTACAATTTGAATTAATTAATTATATCCAAAAAAAATTTTAATGAAATTGTTGAAATAGAGCAAAAAATATTCCATTTCAAGAAGAGTTTAGAACGTATCCCCCAATTTTGTACTAGGTTCTAGTCTCCGATAACACGGTTCCACAGAGCACGGCACTTTTTAGGAACGTATCTACCGTGTTATAGGAGAGTTACCTGTATCTGATTACGACGCGATAATCACACGAACACTATTCAACGTGAATGTCAGTCTTACATTGGAACAGAAGAGCACAAGATAGCTCCATCGGCTGGAGCACAACTCAGAATTTTTAAGTTACAGAAGGGAGCTTTCTTCTTCATTATACGAGTACACATATAATGTATTAGACTGCTTCTTACTTCAGCCACCCTCATTGTGGGGTTTAGTTAGACCTCAGGGAAGAGTCAGTATTTGCGAGTAGGATTTGTTGATCAACAAATCAGGTTGTTCTTATTATCTTTCAAACCAGTACCTATATGAGCATTACACTGAGTTTTAGGGGTTCGGAAGAAGAGATGTGTGGGAGGGGGACATTTAAACGTAGCCAAATGGGGCTTGTTATGTTAACTTCACTAAATATAATGTAAAGTAAAAAATATGTGCAAAAACTCGCTTTTATTTGTATTTTTTTGATATTTTCAGAATTTCGGAAGTTTTTCAAAGCGTTGTATCTCTCTATATATTGTGATAAGTAAGTTTGACCAGTGTAAATTGTAGACCATTTCACGCTCTACAAAGTGTTTTCAATACTTTTTGTCATAGAATGCAAGGTAAAAAATTACATTGCAAAAACTGAAAAAAGTGCCATAATTTTCTGATTTTCTGGTCGCCACCAAGGAAATTTTGTTCGGTAAATCGAAGGTAATAATACTGGACACTCATGAAGAAATTTCCCAAGTTTCATGGAATTCTGCCGACTGAACTATGAGTTGAGATACGCTCGTTTATTGATTTTCTTGTAGGATTATCGCTTTGCTTGCAGTTTAACTTGAGATTAATACTGCGACGATTCTGATATATAGGGAACTACATCTGCGGAATCTTTTGTTTCTTGGTTTGCTGGGAAGCTATATTCACGTAGGCTCTGGCTCTATTTTCATTAAATCGTATATGGAATGCGCTTCAGGTCTTTCCACAAAATTTGCACTGATGAGCTGACTGGAAGATTTTCTCCTTGTGCGCGTCGAGCAATCAAGAGACTCCGATTATAGTGCACACTACGTGCTAATTTGGACTCCGAACACACGGCAAACTTTTTAGTTCGCAGAAAAACTAAACTGTTTAGTCGGAAAAAAAGAACACCCGGTGGCATATGACCGCGCACACAGCGATAACGAAATAGTTTAGTCTGCTGTGTACGCGGTTTCATAAGTGCTCTATTTTTCCGACTAAACTATTTAGTTTTCCTCCGCACTAAAAAGTTTACCGTGTGCGCGGGATCTTATACTTGCGGCTCAAATCAGAAAGGAAATGCGGTGCACGCGCTATTTTCTTTTTTTCTCTACAACTATCTTAGCTTTTAGTTTATTCCAATTTTATGTACTCCTCCATCGACAACGAAAGGATCTTGTATTGAAGTAGGGAATAAGACTTGTTAGTTCGTCGAATGATTCTGTTATAATAAGGACTAATTCAATTCCAATATGTTGAATACGAGTATGTTCCAATGCTTAAATCGTTCTTATTTGTAATTCCTATTAAATCATTATTGTAAATTTAGTACGCGTAAAATCCAATCGCACAGGATCATACTGATGGATTTTCGGCATTTCTCGAAAAATAATCAGCCACTTTTTGTTCTAACACAAAATCGTTTAATTTTGCTTAGTAACCACTAGTTTGCTTACAACGAAATAAAAAATGTGGAAGCCTTGAATTGGATATCAGACACTTAAAAATGCTTCAAATCAAACCTGAAATTTAATCAAAAAAATTATAATAATAAAAAATAATAACACTGCTTGGATACAATTTGTTAGCTTCTATGTAAATACACGAAAAATTATATAAAATATAATAAATGAAAACAGTGCCTCGAATGGCCTTAAAAGCATGTTTTCGCATCGTTAAATTAATCCGGAAAAAATGATACATACAAATTGTAATTAATTTTATTGCGGTTGCAATGGGACTGCCTCCTAATTGAAGAATGAAGGTCAAACCGAAATTCTTATTCACAAATTAGCAGCTTGAATGTCAATATTTGATATCGAGGATTTATCATTGTACATTTTTATAAAATAATTGCTTTCATCGGTTCCTTAGCTCCTTGGCTTGTTTTACATTATTTCCTAATGAACAATAAAATTCGAATATTATATCTACAAATACGAGTATACAGACATAATTGAGAGGAATTTTCATTACAGTAGTATAAATAAGTATGTAAAATTTAATTTTACAGATAAAAATTAAAAATGAAAGAGACATGAACGCTTTAATAAAAATATATCTAGATATAAGGCTTTGTATATAAACACTCATGAATTATTCAATTTTAAAGTCAATATATTAACTTTTTAGTCGCAGAGGATAGATTATATTTTTGTTTAAATAAATTTATGCACAATTGAATTCGAATAAAGCTCGTTGATTTGCTCACTCAACGTCTAATATTGTGATCTGAATTCCTACTACGTCTTTTGTTGACTTTTTATGAGAACGTTTTAAAGCACATATGCGATACCGTTAAATTTAGTTCAAATGTAAAATATATTACAGGCGTATAAAGACAAAAATGAATTGATATAAATAATGGCCAAAAGTATTCCTATTAATTATTTAAAATTTAATAGTAATTTTCATTCCTCAATAAAATTGGCAACAGTTGTTGCTTTGTTGAGATTGTTATGTCGAAATAAGGAAAAACCCGAAAGACTCCAAAATTTAAAAAAATCAAAATAATTCTAATTTTCAATCTCGGATTTTTTAATAGTTAATTAATTGTTATGCTCTAATTTTCGATTATTATATTAGTAATGTAATTCATTCAATTGGAAAAGGTAGTCATTAAAACAATAATGTTTCACAGATATTTATAGCTTAAGAAAATTAAGAAAGAATAATAGGGAATTAATATTAATGAAATGTTTAGATATAAATAGAATGTAGATTTAGGTAAGTACTATCAGGATTGCACTGCAGCAAGTTTATTGTGTCCAACGGTGGCATATTTTTAATACCATTGGATAGGATAAATATATTCGTTGCAGAGTAATGCGTTGATATAAAATGAAAATATCCTAATGTCAATTTATCAATTAACTGAAACAATTTACATCCAAAAATACATTGAATACATTTACATTTAGTCAAATTAAACATTCACAATTTATTATATATACAATACAAAAATTGGCGGAGGAAAGAAAACAATATTGTCATAGAAATTCACATAATAAAACAATTCATACACACATTCAAATACCAGGTATCATACACTCTTTTACATTACATTTAGAATAAATTATATAGAGAATACACAAAAATCAATTTAAAATACAATTAAATTAAGGCAATGAAACGTAAAATTAAAGGCGGATAATAGAATAGCATTTAATACTTGATTCACTTTGTCGGCATGAAGTCTACAATTGACATGCATATAATAAATCAATTACATGATTAATTTAACATTACCAAAAATCGGTAAAATAAAAAGATAAGTAAAATGGTACTATATCACACAATATTCTGTCGCACACACCCAGAGGTATTTATGGAACCAGATAGCGCAAATAAATTATACCAACAAACAAATTTAAATTTCTCTCATTTAAAAAACCATAAAAAAGAGTAACTAAAGCTGTAGTGTAGGCAAATAAATACAACAATTAGTAAAGAACAAACAACAGCAACCACAAAAATATACAAACAAGTTATATTATATATTTTAGTTAATAGATTCTAGTCCTGAACCACCTAATCACACGAATAAATCGTTGAGACCTATACGAAAGAACAAAATGAATAACATCCGTATCTTGAATAAAACAAAACAAAAAAGAAGATCGATTTCAAATTGTAGAAGAATATTATAATAGTTATAAAGAAGAAGATAGACTCTAAACAATTTACCTAT
Source organism: Chloromyia formosa (assembly GCA_964017055.1). Lineage (NCBI taxonomy): Eukaryota > Metazoa > Arthropoda > Insecta > Diptera > Stratiomyidae > Chloromyia > Chloromyia formosa. The sequence goes on along the minus strand of OZ024815.1, from coordinate 31,280,810 downwards.
TTCAATAACTACAACATACAACAATGCTAAATACTTTAGAAATTATTTTAAAAGTCTATAGCATAAAAGAAGACGCGGAATGAAGAAACCAAACCAAAAAAAAAACCAAATTGTAAAAAGAAAAAAAAAAATTTAGAGAATATTTACAAGAGAAAAAATATGGAAATAAAAGAAAAGAAACCAACAACAAATTATTACTGATATATATTTTATTAATTATGAAATATTGAAAAAGAACAAAAAATGTCAAACTATTTGCAAGTATTGGGAAGATATAGAGCAAAAAAGCAGCACATGTGAAATATGCAACAGATATGCAATTTATCATCGCCAGCCAATTATGGATGATTATGTCAGCCAAATAATTAGTCCATACATATCCATGTTATTTTTCTTCCATAATTATGTTTTTATGTATGTACTTTGTAATTTTTATATTTATATATTTTACATGTCATGGCTTTGTCAATTTTAATAAAACAAAGTTCATTAAAGTTTCATTTAAATAGTAATTTAATCCTAAAAATCTAGTTTCTATTTGGATTTGGTTTATGTACTTCCATTGTACGAGTACTACTACTTACTTGAATCAGCAAAGTAATCAAGACAGGATAAGTGCGAATTAACCATTTGTGAGATAGAATGAGATAGCAAAATGAAAATAAAAAATAAAAATATGGAAACAAGTGAAAACCATACCATCGATCATGTATATTATTGTATTATGGAAAATATATATATATACAATATATCTATATATGAGGAATGACGAATAAATGCAATTAATAAGAAATATAAATAGTTGCGGTTTTATTAATGTTAATATTGGATTTTAAACTTGATTTATCACCAATGCCACATATGTACAGGGTATCCGGATATGGCTAAATAAACGAAAATCCCGTTTTTTATCGAAATCCTACCGCATTCAGAAGGAATCGAACCGGGGCCCAGTGCGTAGAAAGCGAACGTGCTAACCGTTGCGCCATCCGGACTACAAATAAATAATATACTTTTCCAAATTCTTAACCCTTTAGCTGTCACAGGCATTTACATTTTTCTTGCAAATTCCCCGCCTCACGCGACTAAAAATTCAATATCTAGGAAACTGCGATAACCAGAGCACTCAAGTGAAATGACAATCGTAGCCAGTATGTTGCTCTAAAATGTAAAATTTATTTGGTAAAAATCAGACAAATGGTTTAATTATTAAAAATCTTTAAATTTTTGTTTTGTTCCAAAAAATATTTTTCTTCTCTATCTTCTTTTTCTTAAATTTTTTCAAGCTTAACGTACTTGTTCGGTTTTAAAAATAAATTCCTTATTTTATAGTAATCAAATTGTGTTTGCATTATTTTATCCTATTTTCTAATTTCTGAATGTAGCCCTTTGGATGCTGGAAAACTGGCTTTTTGTGCGTTGCAAAGTCGAACAATACGCCGATTTTACTTTCCTAAAAGCAATAGCTCGTGAAATATGCAAGCCAGAAATTTCAAATAAGCACCTGGGACAAGGGCTGATACTTTACTTTTACTTTTAAAATTAACTTCATAAAATTTAGAGTAAAAGTTTGTTGGTTGTACCTCCATGAAATGAAAATGTTTCTTTTAATTTTTTTAAATCTTATTTTTTACCACTTTTTCCCAAATTTTCGAATGTACAATTTTTATTGAAAAAAAAATCAAATTTCCGCTTTTTTATGGATGAGTCGCATTTAGATCAATTTACTCTAAATTATTAAATTCTGGCAGTTCCGGGTCCGTGAAAAATCGTTCATGACAAAAATTTCTCTTTTCATTAAATATTTGAATTTCCAACGCACAACAGCCTTGAGGAGTGTTGATAATATTTTAAATTATCCCCAAAATAAGCAGCGTGCTTAGAGAGAAGAGGACGGCTTAAAGTTCCTATTACAAAGGATATTTTTCCCAAAAAAAGTCATTATTTTCCTGATATTTCTCGAAAATTACTAAATTACATTTCTCGAAAATGACTAGGGGCATTACATTATTCATATTGTACAAGTGTAATGTGAAATTGGGGTGCCGTTGAAATTTTAATGCGGTTGTTTCTGAAAATATGGCACTGGACACTATGAACAAGAAAACGATAATGTCGGAAAAACTGTGTTGCATTTTAAATTAAAAAAAAAAACATGCAATGTATTAAAAATTTTGAAACTGTCATTGCTTCAACTTTTTTGACTGTTTGACTATGCAACAGAAGCCCCTGGGCTGAATTACCTGGTGCGAAAAGTGTGCATAGGCCACTGATCTGCACCCAGATTTGATGACTGATCAAGAAACTTTAAATAAAATCGACCGAGACGCAGTCATCGACCTATTGAAGCGATATCCCGTCTGGGATAATTATGAATGAAGAAGGAAGGCACTGAACCAATGTAACAGAATAGTGGTGATCCTAAAGAAAACACCTTGGACATCACTTCTCTATTGAATTTTTTCGTCATTGTCTTCAGTGCAAATCGTTCATACATATCATCATCATCATCGTGGCGCGACAGCCCGACGTCGGGCCTTGGCCGCCTGGATCATTGTCCTCCAATTATCTCGGTCACGTGACCGCGTCCTCCAATTTTGGGAGCCCAGCAGCTGCGCCGCGTCCACACCTACTGAGTTCTCCCAACGAGATCTCGGTCGCCCTCGCAGTCTCGCTCTGTCGACTCGTTCTGCATTCATTACTCTCTTAGGCATGCGATCATCGTCCATTCTTTGTACATGCCCTGCCCATTGAAGTCGTTGTAGTTTGACGATTTTCGAGACTTGCAGCTCATCGTACATTTCATACAACTCATGGTTGTACCGGATGCGCCATCCATCTTGATCGCAAACAGCGCCGAAAATTCGCCGTAGAACCTTACGTTCAAAAGTGTCTAGCATGTTTTCGGAGGCTTGAGTTAGGGTCCATGCTTCGCAGCCAAAGCATAGCACTGGTCGTATAATGGTTTTGTACACGCGGAGCTTCGTGTTTCTGTGCACATGCTTCGATTTCATTATGGGGAGAACCGCGAAAAAAGTCTTATTAGCTAACTGTATCCGTCGCTTGATTTCGTCAGTTTCGTTGGCGTTCCTTGCAACCCAGGTAAATGAAGTTGTTCACGAACTCAATGTTGAGGTCCCCCACATTGACACTCGGTTGGGCAGGTATCTTTGTCACCGATTGCATCATTATTTTAGTAATCGGTGACAAGGACACCTGCACCTGTTCATACATATAAGCTGTCATAAAGCCAACTGCAAATTTTGGCTCCATCTGTTTACGAAAACTTTTCAGGGAAATCATTTGCCGACACTTTGTCGTCTTTGTATATTTGCGGTAACCACGTATAGTCGCTTGCATTAGCGCTGCTGTTGCTACGTCAGACTGTTTGTCGAATTTAAAGTTTTTCTTTTCGACATTTATCCGATTATTCGAATTGCAGCAGGAGTTTTAAAGAAGCGAAATAGTCAAGCGTCAGTTGCAGTTTCTTCATTGTATTGTAGGCCCATACCACTGTATTACGTTTCCAGCTTGTACTAGCAGTTCTTGCTACACTCTATAGATGTGCATAGTCGTCATAAAAACATCATCCTGAAACACGCACATGGAACTATGAAAATGTCAGAACTAAAGTTTTTTGTTGTGTGGTGGGTAAAGTTTTACGAAAGATGGATGCATTCGTATTCAGAGGTAGTAACAGTGTGAAAGGAGCTCGATTCGAGGGACTTGAAGAAGAATATTTCTTCGTTTCCTTGGCCAAGAAGTTTGAATGTTACCGCTGACATTCACAAGTAAATTGGTTTGAAGTGAACTATATTTGTTGTAACAAATGCTGAACAAGTTTCAATTGTGAAGTTCCCTTCTGATTCGAAGGCTGCGAGAAGAATAAAATTAAACCTTGGGGACATTATGGAAACAATTCAAAATTTAAAGAACAAGTCGTTGCTTGATAGATTTCTAAAGTATGAAGAAGTATGAAGTATACGTCGTCGTTCGAAACAATTCAGACGGTTGTCTGGACGCTTGTGTTAGAATGCGAAAAAAGTTTATGGTTCTTTTAGTTTAATTTTATTCAAAAAGAAATAATTGTCTGGAGTACCTAAAATTTAAGTTTAGTATCAAATAAATTTAGTTCGCCCTTTTTATACCCTTCACGAAAGTGACAGCGTATATTAACTGGAACGCACAGAAGCAAGCATCTTCGACAATATAAAGTATATACCAATATATTTTTGGTTAGTGGCTTGGTAAAAAATTTCACCACTAACGGGACATATGTAATTAAATAATCCACATTAAATAAAACACTAACTGAAAGAAGTTATTAAAAAAAATTGTTTTCTTTTTTTTCTTCTTAATATTTTGAAAATGGTTGATCCTAGCGAAATCATTTTTGAGACAAAATGAAAGACCTTGAGCAGTTCAGTAAAAAGATTAACGCCAGTTTTTCCGTATCTTCAATAGTTTTCGAGATATTCTCACTTTAAAGAGACTATTTTCCATGCTTCTATTTTTTGGCCTTGTTCTATCTAAGAATATAATGAACGAGCATATAGTCCGATACATGCAGCTTGTTCGTTTGTCCGGGCAATTCCCGTGGTCTGATCTTAACCAAAATTGGTTTGAACTTTTCTTTCGTGATTCTGGGCAAACATCAGGGACTGCAATTGTTATCATCGACTGGGCTAACGGTATATTCCGTGTTCAAATCAGAGTTACTCGCCTAAGTCTTTTCTTTTGTTGTCCTATAACTTTTTCTAGTTAGTGAATTTTTTCTTGCTGTCATGGTAAAAGTTACTCTGTATTTAATTTAGTGCACAATTCAGATATGTATATGGATCCAATCAGTGCTTATCACCACTTCCTTCCCTTTCACAGTATTTTCAATTACATTGCTACTTTTGGTGAGGTACATCGTCGTCCAAGTATTGTTTGCAGTGTCTTTGGCTCTGTTTATTGTTTCTTACTGATTTTCTTGCTTTCCGATTTTCCAATTGCATCAGATAGTGCTTTCATACCGGTCTATAAGGTACCGAATCAGGCTGCTAGAAGATACTCTGCCAATAAATTGTTGTTGCTATTTCAAAGAATCGAATTTTACATGTCGCTGTTGCTATATGTCATAAGTAGCTGTTTTAATTTCTCATGAATACGATACTATTTTGAAAAAAAAAAGTTAGTATTTCGGTGTTCTGTACTTTTTTGTCTAATAGGTACAAATTGTTCAAAACAACGAAGTATGTCTCTATATATATTCTAACGGACGGTTTAGTGGGCATCAGAAGATGTCCGCGGCGAAGGAGCCTAAGGTTGCATGGTGACCGTGATGGACGGACAGTGCCATCTGGCGAAGAAAAAGGTCTCTCAACGAACCGCGCAGCGGTTTATGCTTGCTGTATGCTCAGTTCGGGAGACGTGGGCGGGGTTTTCGCCGCTCGTTATCCCGATTCTCTACGTATTACCAAAACTCATAGGCCTGGGGAAGACAATACAAACACATACATACTAGATAAACCATTGCGTCTTAATTTCAATATCTATCCCCGCAACTTCTGCACAATTATATTTTTTTAATAAGTACACTTCATGAAAAAAAATAAAAAAAAACAAGCCGAAGGTATGCTACCCTTCATGCTTCGTTGTGATCTATGGTGCATTTGCCACTTTGAAATCAGTAGTAAAACTCGTTCCGATTTCACTGTTCCTATGAGAGGTATATGAAATAGTCCGCCGATTTCAACAAAATGGGAACGTTGTTTGGCAGTCAATGATTGAAATATAAAATTCGGTAAAGATAACTTCAGAAATAAAAAAGTTTTTTTTAACGGTCATTATGACAGCTATATGATAGAGTATTCCAATTTCAACCAAATTCGGGAATATGATTTGAGTAAGATGCTATTGAGAAGTGTGAAATTTGAAAAAGATATCTTTAGAAATAAAAAAAATTTGTCTCACAAAGACGAATTTTTGGACCGGTCGTTCCTATGGCAGCTATATGACATAGTGGTCCGATTCCGTTGTTTCCGACATATTTACAGCGTGCAATATAAATAAGGCTTTGTATAAATTTCAGTTCGACAGCTTTGAAACTGAGGGACCAGTTTGCATAGAACCAGACAGACAGGCGAACAGACGGACAAAGCGTAATGGATATAGTTTATATGGTCGGGGATGCTTCCTTCTCTGCGTTGCAAACTGCATGACAAAGTTAATATACCCTATCACATCCGTGAAGGGTATAAAAATATCTTTAATTGACATCACAGTTACTGATATGATTCCAAATGGCTTCCTTGGCATCAATTTCCAATCATGGTTTCAATGATAACACTCACTACACCCCATTATTCTAAATCTTTTCTTCTCCCAATACATTGGGACGCATTAGTCGGAAGAAAGCACGGTTACCTTTTTCTACTCCCAACCTTACCTCTGGTACACTTTCGGTTGATTCTTGAAACTTCGAAACATTTGTCACGGTCAAATGGTTCCTCCTACGCTCGTAAATCCTTGTTCGAACCTTTGCAAAAGGGTATAGTATGCTTTTCAATAGATAAACAGTTTCCACTTTAATGGCTAATGAAAAGAATAGCCCAAGTAGTCCTCGGGTTCTAAGAATAACATTCATGGAAATGTTTACTTTTTGGGTTGTATGTAAAAGAAAATAAAGAATGATAAAAGTCCGAAGCGTGGATATTCTAGAACTAGTATTGATACTGAAACTACAAATTCACAGCGGTAGTCTATCAATAGGCTAACAATTATTGTGGGACAATGGGAATTTTGTAACGAAGACTCTCCCAAACTATTGGATCGACTTTAATGATTTTTACACCATTAGAAAGGTATTCTTTCAGAAATGTGCACAAACTATATTTTATTAAAATCGGATAAATAGTTTAGGTGTAATTCATGAAAAACTAATGCGAGCTTTCGACACTCGAAGCGCTTTAAAAATTTTAAACGGCCTCTGATCCAACTCTGTAGCGAATACATCTGCCCAAGCTTGGATTCTAAGCTCGCAATGTTTTTTTACATTTGCCCAAGCTTACGACATTATATACATGAACCGAATCCCCGCAAAGCCACGAACCGCTGATCCAACGCTGTAGCAAATACATCTGCCCAAGGTTGAATTCTAAGCTCGCAATATTTTTCGCGGATTATAGCTAAAGTATTTCGCCAATTTTAATAAAATATAAAATTTGCACACCTTCGAAAGAATACCTTTCTAATGGTGTATAAATCATTAAAATCGGTTCAGTAGTTTGGGAGGAGTTCCCGTCACAAAATTCCCTTACAAAAATTGTTAACCTATTAATATATATGTAGATATTGAAATGCTTGGGAGATATGAGATGCTTTGGTCGGATTATGTCCATTTTCAATACCCGCCAACTAGATCATACTACTAGATCCTGGCACTATATATGTGCTACATTATTTTCGTTATGATAAAAACATTATAACCTGTACCTTTTTATGGTGTAGGGTATAGAAAAACGTCAAATATGCTGACGAAGCTAGAAAAATGATAGTCTTGGAAAACATTTATTTGCGAAGGTATTGCTAAAATTCATTCATAAGTAGAAAAGGTATACTGAAAGATGTTTGCAGGCACAACTTGAAAGTAATCCTTTTTTATTGATGTTTTGTAGGGATATATAGAAATCGAGAAAAAATCTAAAATGTTCAGTAAATATGATATTATGTCTATATATATTTATATACATGATATAAACGTAAACATATTCATTACATATACATTCTATACATACATACTATATAATTTTTTCAATTAAATATTTGTGTGATAATCAATCTTCCAAAAACAACTCTGTTGTAAAAAAAACTCCCCGCCTAGAAAAACCTCTCAGCCGCAAAAAGATTGATATGAATACAATACCGCCAAAGTACTCGTAGTTCGCGCTTCACTCTATTAAACGCTGATTGAATTAGTTCATTTCTTTCAACGCTGTTTGGCGGGGAGCGTGCAAAAGGTACGGTAGTTCTGAATTTTTGAGGCACTCCTTATAAGAATCATAAGAGTCTCTTGTGGGAACACTTTCATCAGAGTGTAACTCTTCTAGAGTTGAACTCTCATAAAGAAGACTCTATGAGAGTATATGATGACAGGAGATGATCTTATGACAACAGTAAAAGTCTACTAGGGTGGCACTCTCATGATAATGGTGTTATGAGAACTAATTTCAATCTTGTTAGAAGAGTTACGTTAAAAGAGTGGCGGAGAGTTTTACTAAAATGTCATGATAGCTTTTTTCAGTCCACAAGAGTTTAAATGTCAAGAGTTTCTTAGTTGGGCAGAAACCTAAAATTAAGTTTGGATCCCCTGGGCGGGACTGATCTCATGCTCTTAACGGAAGCCAAATGCCAAGGACTCACTCTGAGCTTGAAACTCAGCTAGAAGAACCATGACGGGAGTGTAATCAGTAGGACAACGTGGTTTATGTGGGATATAGAAAGCTCTTTAAATATAACTTGGGGCTCACCCTTCAAAATGGCAAGCTATTAAATCTAATATTCAGACGACCGGAAAAAGTGATAAAAATGCAAGATTTAAAGAAATGAAAACAAATATTTGCATTTTCTAAAGGTACAACCAACAAACTAATCCTCTGATTCTTATATTTTAGGATAAATTTTTGAAATACATAATGGTAAATACTAGATTAGGTGTTTATTTGAGATAGTTGACGTAGAACATTATGAAATATTTTGTAATATAAAACCAAAACAAATAAAAATAAATCGTGATGAATTCGACTTTTATTTTGACGTCAATTTTACGTCATTAATTCCTTGCCAAGGAAGTGACTGCACACGACGTTGTCCCCGGCACGACATATGTTTACAATTAGAATTGCGTCAGACGGCGTTTTTGTCCTATAAAAGCACACTTTCTAGACACTTGCAGCAATTTGGTCGAAGCCGCAGCCCCGGGGATCAATCGCAGAGTATCGTGGAACAGTTGACACTTGAAAAAATACGTCTTTGGACCGCACGATACATTTTTATCGCGCACGTGTCTGTTTTCTCGGACCACTAGATAAAATTCAACTAACAAATAAACACTGAACGCGGAAAAGGAAAACTAAACACGGAACGCACAAAAACCGGGGACTTGCCCCCAACAGTCGCCGACCACTGGATTCTGGATACGACGAAATCGTAGAAGTAAGTAATTACGTAATTTAGCCGCCAAAATCAGCTGAGCGGAGGCCTGTATTTTTAGATAGCAATGGTATACATTTAGATAGGGACGAAACAAGTTCAACCAATTCACTTTCAATTTTGATCCGATAAGATTCCATACGAGATCTGGATCAAAACCGGTCTGTCGTTTTTAACGAAAGTGGATCTAAGACCGGGTGAAACGAACACGGCTAATAGCCGTGTTCTTTTCAACCGAAAAAAGGTCATCTTATAAAACGACTGACCGGTTTACGATCCAGGTCCCGTATTAGATCACATTTGGATCAGAGTTAAAAATGAATTGGTTGAACATCAAATTCTTTTCCGGAAATTCACCCCTATACCTTTCTTTACTGAGCCAGCAATTTACCCCTTCGCGGTGAATTATCTGTATGGTGGCTGTTTGAGTTTGCTCGTCACTGATCTAGGCCGTTCGATTTAGAGATCATCCCTGTCCGATTATATCGAACACTGCTATTATCTGGTTTGACTTCTGAAATTCAGCAAAAGATTCAAAATGTTCATTCATAATATAATATACGATGCGGATGCAATACATTTCGCTTCCACTCTGACTCGGTCTTCTTGAGAATTCAAGAATGATGCTGCCTGTTGTTGATGCCGACATTCTGTAATTATTTAATAACCAGGCAACGGGCTTCGGGTATGCATTCGTATACAGCAGAGCATACAAGGAAAGGAATTGCGAAATAATATGTTTGACAAGCTTCTGAAATATGTATGGATAATGCAAATACCAGCTCAGATGTAAATTCCGCAAAGGATTCGTACTGGTGTCGTTCGTCAGAAATGAATGCATTCGAGCAGATATACTCGTATGTCGCAACGTACTCGTAGCATTGTCACTCAGTTTAATTTCAGTCGCTCTGAGCAATATTTCTGTACAATAAATTTCCTGAAAAATTTAAATATGTAAGTGAAAACTTTATAGGCACAAGGTCGAGCAACTGGAACTACCACTGTTCCGAGAAGACGTTGTAAAAATAAAATCCGGAACAACTGTACGTTTTACACTAAAGAAAACTTTTCTCTCAGCTGTACATAGTTTCTTTTCTGGGAAGAGAGCGACAAACGTTTCCTTCTGTCAATGAGGGGGTTTTTGTAGCTACCCGGCAATCAACAGACGTGCTATACAATGGACTTGCCTCCGTAGAAAGTAAATTAAAGCCAGCTAAGCATTCTCTACACCATAATTTACAACTAAAATAAAATCAAGCCTAGCCCATGGCTTAGCCACAAGAAATTCATGTTACAGATCTCCAAAATGCCACACCCCTTACGAAAAGATGCAAAATCTCTCGAAGGACTTAGTCACTTGTCAAGAAACACATAGTCCTTCACTGATTTATGTCAGGTCGTCCACTAGGACAGACATGAAATCACAAACATCTCGAGTATAAAGTGAACCCCATCACATGTAAGGACTAACTCGTTTCGATGGCTTCACTTGTAAGCCGATTGTAGGAAAACAAGTAACCATGCCAAGTGAATATCCGTCAGTTTACTGCCCAACCAACAACACTAAAAGCATCCACTATCAAACCGAATTCTCGCAGCATTAAAGATGCTCCTTGGGTTTTGATACAGATATATGGGGATATAGTGAACACTTTGAGGGTTGTGATTTTTTGGAATGAGTAACATTAGGCGTTTTTTTTTAGCCGAGCAGAGTAGAGTCAATTAACACCAAACAATATAACTAACAATTTGATCTGAGCTGCTCTCGATAGAAGGTTAGTGCAAGAATGCTACTCCGTTAGCATTTTCATGTTTTGAAGTGTTCGGGCAGTTTACAGCTTGGGAAGCACATAAAATTAATTTTCTGTCAATATATATTCGATTTGTGTAATTATGTACAATATATGGAATAGTAAACATACAAAATGATTCTGCTGCCCAAAGAAAATTTGTTCGATTGTATCTGTACTAAGGATTTCAGTTCAACATGTACGGGTTTTCGGACTTCTGTAGCTCCGGCCTCTGGTGATCGTGGAAATTCGATTGGAAATGGTATGGTTATTGTCTTCGGTCGTCTTACAAACTGTTACAAATTTGTCAAGTCGATACGACGAAAACACCCGAAAAGTTTGAAAATCGCCATTTTTTTTCAAATTTTTCTTGTTCTCGTTGTCCTCGATGTTCTCTTTGTTCTTTGACAGGGCTACAGTCTCGAAGGGAGCGTATCGAGATCTGCTTTCTTTTCTCAAATATTGACTGTGTCCCGAGGGTGTGAATAAACTATCATTTGATCTGATCCATGCACTAGATAAAAAGATAAATCCGAAAATGTGAAATTAATAGAGTTTCCTGCTTAAGTCTTTCTAATTATTTCAAAGGAAAAATAGAGTTACTCGCTTAAGTCATTATTATGATTTCAAAGAAAAAATCTTCCAGGCATTACCCGCGGTCAGTGGTTCAACTAAATGTGGTACATAGCTTCCTTTGGTACCACACGGTTATATTTTGGTGCTGCTAGAGATGTGGGTCAGAAAAAAAGGATTCTCATAATCATTAAATGAAACAAAAACCAAAGCTGGTAGGTATGGGCATATTCTGAATCGTGGTATTGAGATCAATGCACTGGTGTTCTGTTGAAGGCATTTTGAGTCCTTCGGTCAAAACTGATGGCATTTTTCGGCCTTTGGAGGGGAAAAAGGGTATTCTTGGAAAAGAAGTCATATAAATGGATGATGGGTGTCATATGATTATGGAGATGAGGCGAATGCAGTAGACTACTCTTGCAGGCATTTTGGATCCATTGGAGAGGAAAAAGGATGTTCTTCGCAAAGAATCGATATCTAGGCAAAACGAGTATCATACCTCCGTCTTATGATGAGGTGAATGCAGTAGACTACTCTTGAAGGTATTTTGAGTCCTTTGCACAGGAAAAATTTCATTACAATATATTGGAAAGGAAACGATGTCTAGGCATGATGGGTATCACATAATTGTGAGTGATGAGGCGAATGCAGTAGACTACTGTTCAAGGCACTTTTAGTACTATAGAGAGGAAAAAGGATGTTCTCGTCGAGGAAGCGATATCTAGGCATATGACTCGGGGTCACCGTGTGAATACACTAGACTACTGTTGATAGTGTTTGAGTCCTTTAGTTAGAAAAACAACATCTTCGTAGGCAAAAAAAAATGAAACAGAAACCAAATCTAGATAATATCTGTCTCGACTTCAGGGACCGAAAGACATAATTTCATTGAAGGTAACTCATAATGATATCACATTTACTCAATGAAGTCTACCTAAATAATTAGTTACTTGGGGTAACACTTTTCAAAGCAAATCATGTAGGTACAACTTAAAAGCAAATGGATGAATAAATAAAATAAATAACTGGCGCAACAGTCCAATTTGAACCAAGGCCTCGAGATGAGTTAGCATCATCTCATTTTCTAGATCGTGACGATTTTTTGTGCAGAGGTATGTGATCAGCAACACGCTCAACCGAGTTATTTACCCCATAATGGGTATTCATTTAACAGCTAAGTGGGCTCATAGTCCGACACGTAATCCCCGGAATCGAACCGGGGCCCAGTGCGTTGAAGGCGAACGTGCTAACCGTTGCGCCATCCGGACTACAAATGGATGAAAGTGAAATATATTTACATGGGACTGGCCTAACGTGCCAATGCATTCATCGCTATTTTTTATCATTCGGACAGCACAGCCCACCCCGACACATATTCTGGTTTACCGACTTTGTTTCAAGTTTAAGTAAACTGGAGTTCGACGTGGTAATGAAGACCCAGGGTTCGATCAATTCGAAACCCACATATTGGTAAAACTTGTAGAGACAAAATTTCAGTTTTAAGGATCGGGTCCCGGTTCTGTAAAAATGAAAGTTAAGAACCTATTGAGTTAAAATTTGGTATTAATTGCACCAAATTGTTTCGGGTGTTGTTCTGTCTATTAAAAAGTCAAGTCAAAAAATGTAAAGCATTCTAAAGCAGTTTTTGGTATTCATATCCGGGTTCTTCCTCCATAAAATGGAAAAATATGTGATATCTCCAAAAAACAACTCTGTTGCAAAAAGTTTCCCTTAAAAAAAAAAACTCATCAGCCGCAAAAAGGAAAGGAAAAACTACTCGTAACGTTGCGCCTCGCTCTAGGGTATGTACCTATATATTGAACCCTGATTAAATTAGTTTATTTCTTTTAACGCTATTTGGGAAACATGACATTCTGAAGAACATGGAATGATTTCATTGAATTGAAAAATTAGGTTAATTAAACAAAATGTGCTCAAAGCTGGGTTTTTCTTTGTGCAGTGCAAATAAAGTGCAGAATAACAATCATACGCATTACACTAACTACTCTGACTCAATTCAGAGCAATTTTGTAAGTGTAACGCGTAATTCTTGTTCTGCTCTGAACAGCGCTGCACACACAGTACGACTTGTCCATTGATCACTTCTGGCCTGAAGTGCATTTCTAGTCTTTTATAAGGTAGCTTTATAAAGGAACCCGGGCGAGAAGACAGTTCTTGGCATCAGAGCTTAAGCTCACAAAGCTCCCCGCCAATCAGCGTTAAAAGAAATGAACTCATTAAATCTACAAAAGCTACGAGTACTTTGGCGCAATTATGTTCATATACTACTACTACTAATTCATTTATATCTTTTTAAGTTTCTATGAAAAAACATTTGTTTGCTTATTTTTAAGTTTGTGTTAGTTATAAATAAAAAGGAAAAAATAAACAAGAGTTCTTTATAAAGACAATTAAAAGTTAAACTGAAAAATGCATCATTTTTATTTCGTCAAAATACTTATGCCGACTAGTGTAGATCATTTTTGAGGCTGATGAATTTCTTTTTGGCGGGGAACTTTTTACAACAGAGTTGTTTTTGGGGGATCCTGCTCTATTTTGATCTGTACAAAAAAACGCACCTATTGTATATCGTTAAGTGGCGAGAAAAGATCAGAGAATACAACGAAAGCTGAATTTTGTTTGTAGTGACTTAGTACATATATGAATCCTAACGTATGAAGGATATCACAAGGCTAAGATTACATCGCTAAAATTGCCGGGGACTTCCGAAAATAACATGCAACCCTGAAGTTTAACCGAACCATTTTTTTTCTCATAACACCCAAATGTCAGACAAAACTAGAATAAAGTACAATCACATATTTATAGCTGGAACTCATTCGATTTATTTGAATCGGCCTGTATCCTTCGGTCGACTATGTAGACCGCAACTATAGGGTTTCTTAACGTTACAAATGTTAAGGAATTCACGCAATTGTTTGAATCTCACTAAACTCCTCTTGTTCGCACTGTGAACAATGAAGGCAATATATGGATAAGGAGGAGTGATAGAGGCTCCGTTGAATAATTAAAAAGAGCCCTAAAGATATATAGACATTTTGGAGGCAGATTTTCGAAATTGCGTTCTTAAGTGAATTTCTTGTTTTAGGGTTTACTCTTTTCAGATGATGATAATGACAACGTTGTTGGTAATGATTGAGATTCATGGCGGTGGTAAAGGTAGGATATCCAGTTGTTTCCTTTTACTAATTTGATTCGTATAGCTGCAAAATGAATATACTAGACGGATAAAGGCGATAATGTATTAGTTTATTGCAGGAAAAGCGGAAAACTCAAGTTTTAAATGAAAGTGGAGTACAAAGCGTTCTTACTTTGTCTCATTGTTGAATGAGAAGGCATAGTTTCATATGATTGTGGTGTTGAGAAGAGCTCATTGTAATTGAAATATGTGAATAGTAGATGCGAAGGATCGAATAATATTCTTATACATCCGCATTGCGGCGTAATGTGCGATTTCTGTAGCCTTAATCATTAGCGCAAGCATTCGCATCGTATTTGAAAACTGATGGTGTCGTTTCGCTCACAGTCTGGCAATAATCTCAGTTAGTTGTCAAATTCATATTATGTTCCGAGCCTACTCAACCCCATGACGAAGAAGCTAAGCTTGAATTTAGTATTGGCAGCGACTCTGCAAACCATCTAATCCATAATCTCGACCATTTTGACAGTTTATACACCCCCGTAGTTGGGCAATGAACACGCATAGTTCGGTCTTATGCTTTGTTGATGGTTATAGTCATCTGCAACGCATCAACCCGCAACAAACCGGTGGAGTTTTACGTTAAAGCTAATGAGATTATATTAAGCATTTCTTTGCATATTCGATCCAAATTGCCGCTCAAGGCCTGCAATTCTAGAATTCGAACAATTTATGAGTGATTTTGATAATTAGAGCTACATTTTGAAAACCTTCAAATCCGGACCTACTTTTTTTGTTTTGATCAGACCCTTTCGATCAATAGTTTTTATAGCAGAATGAATTTATACTCCTCAATTTTTTAATTTTTAATTTTTTCTAGGTAGAGCGTTTGCTTATTTTGAATATTTTTATTGTACTGATGCGACAATATGCTACACGTCGTAAACAGATTGCAAATCATTTAATTGACCCGTGTGTGGATCCCACAGACTGGAGAGGTCACAAACTAGTTGCATCCATAACTAGTTTTGAACAGCAAATTAATTGCATCATGTGCAGACTCCTAAGATATGAAAGTTCTAGTGGGCATATAAATGTCGAGGTATAGGTAATGTATCAAGGATCCCCTGAACGAAGCCTCCCCTACTTCCTTGCATATTATCATTTACATAAGACGCAAAACACGCTTACAAAGGCCTGGGAACTCGAATAATCGGGGTGACGTGGATTTGGTGACTTGGTCCACCTTGACTATGCCACAGCATGGCGTCGCACAAGCTAGACGTGGGACAGAGCGGCGTTTAGGCTCCGCGTCGACCAGAGGCATAGCCTCGCCTGTGACTGATGTTTCGCCTGACATTTGTTGTTCGCGTAGGACACGGATGAAATGGACAGAAGAAATGAACCTTTTCATCATCCGTGCCTAGTTTGAAATTACTATTTCACGAGGGACAATAATTTCTTTTTGCCCCTTGATGCACCAGAGGTTCTCTGAACATTATTATTAATATTATTCATAAACGTTTTTATTTATTTTCAGATTTCAGTTTAACCCAATATTAAAGATTCGAAAGAAAAATATGTTTGGCCTGGACCAATCTCATAAGCGTTCCAATAAAGGAACTTGTAAAATGAATAACAATAAACGCAAGAAAATGGAAGATTCTCCTTGTTCACAGTACTCAAATGGGTTTTCACTCTGTACAATCCATTCCAACGCCATTTACTGAATACTTCGCACCAAAGTCAAAGCCACCCTCACTTTTTCTCCCATTGTTCATAATGGCTTTTTGCAGGCATAAAAATTTGTCGGGATAGTTGAATGTTTGAAAAGACGACGCGACGTCATGGGAGACAACCAAATTGAATGTGAAAAAATCGGGCTTGTGGTAATAAAGGGAATATCATCGTCATGTAATTTTTATGTTAATGGTTTTTCATTTTCTCGCGAATATTTTTACCCCAGGCGACGAGATTCAATTTTTGGTCATCGAAGGAAAAAATCAAGAAGACTTTAAACTTTGCACGATTGTGGGCTGTTATCAGGAGTCTAACGCTCTAAAAGTCCCCGTAAATTGGGGTGGGCTGACACGGGGGAAAAGGTTAAATTTGAGTTTCTTTTTTTTTAAGCTTTTCGCTTATATCTCTGTATAACTATTACTCCCAGTGATAAATGTTGTAGGAACAAAATAAAGTTGACAACATTTTTTACAAAAAAGGTTCACTTTATTTTTGCCGAAGGCCTAATACTTTAAAAGACACTGAGCACATAAAATAATATATCGGAATTTCACAAAAAAAATATAATTTTTGGACCTATATCATTAATTTGACGCAAATTACAAGTAATTAATTAATTCATAGTACAGGGAAATTATACAAAGTTGAATGTGTAACTAACTTCTTGGCACTCCATTTGCACTGAAATTTTTATATTAAACAATTATTTTTGAAGAGTTTATTTTTATTATTAGGCCAGTATAATAAGACAATTAATTAGATAAATCGCGTAAAATGCATTTCAGACTTCTGAAATTTGGCATGATAATTGGTATCTGGAATTTATTGTACTAAACATCCTCGCAGATGAAGAGCGGGCTAGTGAAGGGAGAAGGGGAGATGTTTGAAAGATTTTTGGAAGTTTTTTTCCTAAGTTTTTGCTTATATCTCAGCAATTATCAATCCTAGCTTCCTTTTGGAAATAAAATAAAGTAAATAAAATTTCATAAAAAAGATATCTACACTAGTTTATCATAAGGCTAATACTTTAGATATTATGGGATGGACTGGATTCGTGGACATTTCGAGTAACGAAATTGCTGACAAGCTAGCTCGGAAAGCTTCTACAAGCTCATTTACAGGGCCCGAACGCTTATGTGGTAACCCTCTATGCAGGGTAAACATAAGAAAACAAAAATATTAAGAAACCGCTGAGCACAGGGCCTGATACAAACAAAATTGTTAATTTCAGGTTATTCACGTAAGCGCTACCTGGAATTGCTGGGCTTAGGCAGAAACAGGGTGAGAATCATTTGCGGTCTCATTTTAGCGCACTCGACCCTGAGGAGTCACTTGCACAGAATGGATATTTTCTCTTACCTCAATTGCCGTTTTTACGAAAGCGATGGTGAGACCTCTCAGCACATCTTCTGTGAGGAAGCGATTGTCTCATTCAGCGCAGCTGAGCAGATTTGTGAGCTCGATCAGACTCTATCGTCAAACCTAGATTTTCAGGGCAATAGCAAAATAGACCCTACAGTCGCAGTGCTTGTGGCCTACCGACTAGTATTGGATCTTAATCTTATAGGGTGGACTAATCAGAGTAATTATGTTAATTTAGGTGGATATTGAACATAATTCCCACAGCTAGCTCTTCCTCATCATCCTGGATTTTTAGTCTGATACTCTCTAAATTCCATTTCTTCATTTCTAAACAAAATAATTACACCTTAGTTTAAATTTTTCTTTCCAAAGTGCAGAAACTCAACAGAACTTTTGTTGAACAAGGGTTGCGGTACGCAATTTTTTTTTTATTATTCTGTATATAATTATCTTTCAAATGATGTTTCGGTAAAACATAGTAAAACAAATAATAAAGAAGGTAAATTAAATCAATTGGCATGTAAATTTGGTTACAATTATGTTAATGAAAGATGGTCGCGGCAGGATTTCTCTAGGCAACCGAATTTTACTTTATTACGTTTTTAATTATCTTTCATTTGAGATACATCTCAAGAAAAAAACAGATAAGTGTAGATTTTTGCAGTGGGATTTCGTATTAACATGTATCTGTCGAAGGCTTTTAACGAAATTCACATCGTTTGCCGGCAGCATTCCGTGCAATACCGGCAAATATGTATATATTGCACCATAAGCTGGTATTTTTAGTTTGGTATTATTTGATTAAAACTAAAATAAAAGAAATGTTATAATGACGTATGTAAGGTATTTTTGTACTGCGTAAAGTGGGAGTTCCCGTAACAAACAGACAGTATTAAATTCAATTTTATTTGGTCATAATTAAAACTGCATTATTTATTTTCATTAATGCAAAAGTTGTCTTTATTTGTCTTTAAAAAAAAATCGGCGCGACGGGAACTTGAACCCGGACCGTATGTTTGTTAGTGCGGGTGCGCTAGTGACTCAGCTAACCAATTTCTGACGGTAACATAGCGTGCACATATCGGTAACATAGCGTGCACATATAAAGTGAAGCACTGAATACAAGATGAGAATTCACAGACACTAATGTTGTTTACGCATGTACTGCGCCATAAGATGTATACACATCAAAAATTCGATCTTTATCACTTTCCTCGTGGGGTTAATATTTCATCCGTTATTTGAAGAAATACGTCACAAAAACGATGATTTTTTCGCTACGCGGGAGTATATGAGCATTTTCCAGAAAGCGTTTTTCAATTGACATTATCTCGAAAACTATATATTCAAGATACGGAAAAAGTAGTTACACCACTTGTGATTATGTGATTTTGTGATCTTTAATTTTGCCTCAGAAACATTTCGGCTAGAATAGTGGAGAAAGATGAGATGAAAGCAAAAAATTCACCGCAACCGGCGCGGCGAGGACTTGAGTATGATATGCTACTTGCGCCAACAAACAATCATGCCATGTTTCAAAACTTCTTGATATAATTCACCCGATTTTCATTCGTCACCTGTCCTATTTTTTAAGTGCAGAGTTAAGAATTCTCCCCGTTATGAAATTATTTCAGCAGTATGGCGCTCTTAAAGTTGTATTGAACTTCGACATTAACCGTGGCCATTTTCCACACTTTATTGGTATGCAAAGGCGATTATAATTTTCAGAATTAAAATGTATGAAGTGTAAAGTGACAATTTTATACCCAGCACAATAAAGGTTGGAGTGTCAACTAGACGAGGGTGTTAATGGAAAGCAACAATAATGTAATAAAATCCGTTCCCCAACTACAAGCAAAGTCCTTTTTTACTTTAGAAATTTCTATCTAAAAATTCCCAGGTTCCTGCATTTGTAAGCCAATGCAAATATTTACGAATAGGTTGGGTTGAGTCTATAAGAATCGTGTTTAGTAGAGAAGCTACAATTAGTCCAAACAATTTGTTTTGGATGAGCCTTGTCTTTTCAGACCATTCTGCACAATTTGTGCTCATTTTCAGAGTTTCCTATTATAATTTAAAATGAAAAACTGACGCAACAAGACAATTTGAACCAAGGCTTCGAGATGGGTTCGCATCATCTCATTTACTAGATCGTGACGGTGTGTTTTTGTCTAGAGTTGTGTGATCTGCAACACGCTGATCCGAGTTATTTAGCTCAAATGCGTACTCATTTAACAGCTAAGTGGACCCATAGTTTGTCACGCAAATCTATTTTTTATCAAAGACTACCGCTTTCAGTAGGAGTCGAGCCGGGATTCAGTGCATAGAAACCGAACGTGCTAACCATTGAGCCATCCGGACCACGTTTATTATTTACTACTCGTACAAAAACGAACCCTAGAGTAATTATTTTATTTCGATTTCAATAATTTTTTTTACATTTTAACCAGACCGAAAATTTTTAGTACCAAAGTATTCCGTCAAAATTACAACTGGCACCAAGCAATTTTCTTATTTGAGAAATCAAAATGTCTGATACTTCTGATGAACGTAAACACAACTGGACACAGTTTATAAGAAAAAACTCCACTTGACCGGGTTGACCCAGCAGAATGCCGTGCCCTCTTTTGTTACTTTTTTTTTAAGTAAAGAAAAATTAAGCAATAAATCATTGTTTTTCTTACAGCCGGATCTTGGATTATTACATACCGAAGAACTTTGAATTAGATATAAATAAAAAATAAATATATAAAAAAAAAAAAATTTTTGAACAGTTCTCTGATTTAGTAATTACTCATAATTCAGTCAATTTATACAAATTTATGCTCGAAATACGAAAAGCTCTCCTAAGGCTGAATTTTTGATGGTTTAGTCGGTAGTGGTTGGAGGGTCAAAAAAAGAAAAACGAATTTGTGACAAAAAATATTGAGAGAAAGAATCCCGAAGAGAATAAAGAAGGCTCGACATTTTTTTTTACCGGAGATAGGTATCTGGGGCGTCATTCTGAAGGGGACATTGAGTGCATCCCGTTTCGGTCTTTTACGTAATTCAAAGTATAATAGGAAAGTAAGGGGTGGAATAAGCGAAATTGTGAATTTGTATTTGCCTCCAACATTGTTCATGTCTGAGTGTCCGAAGTGTCACTCAGGCTGAATTTTTGATGATTTAATAGGCAGTGGTCGGAGAGTCAAAAACGGGTTTACATAAAAAAGTATTGAGGGGAAGTACTAAAGACAACTGAAGACTAAATGCAACATCTACGTTTGTACCCCGAGGCGTATTTGATTGTGTTGCACACGGTTCAGGAATGGATTGAGATGCGGTAAATAAGGTAAAAGTAAAAAATATAAATAAGTGTGGTTCAAGACAATCTGATACGTGATAAGTCACATCTATACAAAATTTCAAATTGTCACTTACCAAAGTTTTCAGAGACACGATAATTAATCTTAAGGACCCCATTCACTTGCAGTTCATCTGGCGATCTTCCTTCAGGAAAAACTGATGTTAATCTCAAAGCCTATTTACTTACAGGAATATGTGAAGATATTTCTATTGGAAAACTTCCATTATTCAGTTTTTATTTGTTTTTCCGACTCATGACAACTACCTATATTTGTGTTCTATGTTACACCTACCCATAATCTGTAGATCATCTTGATCAAAAGAAATTAACATTAGAATTTAGAACACATGCGCTTTTTCAATCAAATCATCAAAGAGCGACGAAAATAAAACCTTGTCCTTGATTAATTTTCTTCCGTATTATCCCTGAAATTAAATTTAGTCCACATCTGCAAGAACATTGCTTATTATTGTATTTCTTTCATTACTTAGCAAATTTGCTATTGATGCTGACTGGCGTCAGCAAATTTACATTCCACTCCGCAACATTCCAGCATTGGAATTAGACATTTCAATTGCACATATCGAGCGAGAAATTCTTTCAGACAAAAGTCTTGTGTCTATGAGAAGCATGCGTTTCTTGTCCAATATACTCCAAAGTATCCCGTCGAGTATTTAAATGCACTTCAGAGGTTAGATAGGATACTATTCTGGATCGTCACGGCCTCCACGCAGTGCAGTGCAAATCTGCATTCGACAGTGCACATAAATAGCCAGATATTCAAGTGCATGTCAGTCAGTGAATTATTGAACGACTCACATAACTTTGTTTAGATTTGCATTGCAACTGATTTAAGTTGTAATCGACCTTTATGTAATGCATTTCAGTCATAACTTATGTAAAAATTAATTTTCGATTGAGAGAGTGTTGCCCAAAGGACTTTGTAAGTTTATTGGAAACTTGAAACTGATTTTAAGGATGGATGACACGAAGTGAATCATTTTCCTGATAATAATGTTATGCATTGTGAAATGAATATCACGAGCCCATAAACCCCATAATCTCATTACTCTTAAATGATTCGTTTATTTCGAACTCTTTTAATTCCATGAAATATGATAGAAACTTATATTTTTGTGTTAGCCGTGATTTGACAGTCAATATGACGGAATAATATGAACTTTCGTAATGATACCTTAAAAAAAAATCGTAACAAAATCATGCTTTTGGGAAAGTCGTTCCTATGACAGCTTTATGATAGAGTAGTCAGATTTCAATTAAATTCGGGAATGTGATTTGACTAAATATACTATTGGTTAGTGCGAAATTTGAAAAAGATAGCTTCAGAAATAAAAAAGTTTTTCTCACAAAGACTAATTTTTGGAATGGTCGTTCCTATGACAGCTATATGAGGTACTAGTCCGATTCCGTTGGTTCCGACATATTTACAGCGTGCAATAGAAAGAAGGCTTTGTACAAAATTTTTGTTCGATAGCTTTAAAACTGACGGACTAGTTTGCAAAGAACCAGACGGACAAAGCTTAATCGACTCGTCTTATCATACTGAATACTGAATATACAGTTTATATGGTTGAAGATGTGCTTTGCAAACTTCATGACAAAATTAATATAACCTATCGCATTTGTGAAGGGTATAAAAATGCATGAAATTGTAGAGGGCTGGGCTGCGCGTCCGAATATGCACTGTTAGATCATGCGAAGTTGCCGGAACACTCCTTCCAGCGCGCAAAAAATACCTTTGGGGTCGACGAACTTTTCCCTTCGGGTTTGTGATAAATACGTTGTCAAATCAAAGGTCTTGATGTACTCTCCTCGCAAAACCAATTCCGCCTTGTCCAAACTTGCCGCAAGTAGGTGGCAGAAGCGTACAAAGGCAGCACCCACCTTTGCATGCTTCTGCTTCTCAGATCGACGAAATACCCCCATTGCGTTTTTCGCTAAATACGGTGTCTTTTGTCGGAACTGGGTGCCAGGAGTTTGGGGTCAACGAAGCTACCCTCATCGAGGAACGCGCTAAAATAAATAAAGTGTCAAATTAAAGTTCTTGATGTAATCTTTCCGAAAAACCAATCCTACCTTGCGAAAATTTGCCGGAAGGTAGCAGGACAAGCCGACATGAGGGTAGTGCGACCCATTTTTTAACTTTTTTATAATTTGCTAAGAGGATTTGCTCAGGCAGGACTCATATTCCGTGATTTCATATATAAACTCAATAGCCTAACTGAATCGTGTATTTCGAAAAGGGTTCATCTCAATTCATTTTGCATAGGAGATGAGCCCTTCTTGAAATTCATGATGCATTTATAGTTCGGGAAAAAACGCAACGCTTCCTAACGAGTGGAAACGCAGTACATCCTATAGTACATATACCACATCGCCTCGATCGAACTGGCATAATCTTGACGAGGCTATTCAGGTACAAACTGAATGTGGAATACTTTTGAATTTTGTGAGGATAATAATGTCCGCTAATATCTAGTACTATTCAATTGGATTCAATTGAAGTTTTTCCATTTTGGTTTGATTGAACCAATTCAATCATTTTTTTGCATTTACTGTTAAATAATTTGTACACAAATTTGAGGAGTAAAAATAATTATGCAGTGGAACCTTAGTATTGAGTGCCGTAGTATGTGACTGTGGATCAAAAAGTTCGCGGAATGGGAAATACAAAATATACAATTAAACTCAAATAATTTTTAGTAAACGCTTAAATATTCTTACACCTCGGATCTGGTAATTAATTCCTATCGGGAAAAAAAGATTTGAAACCTTCCTAGTTGACCGGGCGACGTTTAAGGTTCGCATTAGGCGGTATTATATTAAAAAGTTTCAATTGTCCCTTTGCGTATGCTCCGCTCGATACGCGAGCTCCGCAGCTTAAGCGATTACAGCCCTCGGTATGTATATAACACCTGCTTCACTCACTCTATACGTTACAGCGTTAAAGCCACTATTAGCCAAAGCGCGAGCACCGATGCGTCGGCCGGTGAAATAGGAATATGTCAAAGATTCTTCCTTGTCGAAATAGGTTGAAATTGTAGTCTTCCCCTCATCGTCGCTGTCATTTTTTTGACTCTAGCAGCAAGTCAATTTTTAACTGCTTTCATTCGTGTTTCCCGGAGCTCTCCTCCTGATTACATGATTACAAAAGCTTCGATCGACTGGTAGGTGATTCATTCATTTATCAATTTACTAAAGGAGGACAAAACTGGTGTTTGAAATCTACTATTACCAATATAAATATATTATATCTAAAACAAAATCGATCGATCTAAATCAAGTTTCCTTTTATTTACTATCAGCACACTGTTGAATGAAGTACATATTTTATGATTTATCCGAAAAATAAATGAATAAAACGTTCGAAAACAAATCGCGAAACAAATCACCAGGATCACAAAGCACATATCCGCAAATTTTACACCGGGTATCAGTATCAACTTAAACATCAACGGCAAAAAAGTCATACGATAATAATATTTTAAGAAAAAATAAAAATAAAATCTTTGTAGAGCCCCACTGTGCACTCCGAGGGTTAATAGATCTCGCGGTCAGAGATGAGCTTAAACAAGTTGATAAGTTAATTAGGGAACCTCATCGAATGCAAGCGAACTTTCCAATAAAATTATTACACTCTCCATAGCATTGATGGGAGCTAGTTAGTTACACTTTTAACATTGTATTTCAATACGAAGGCAGCCGCCAACACTTATCATTTTATGGATACCTTTGGATGGAGGCTTCGCAATTTCTGAACATACACAATTATGTACCTATACTCCTGCGCGCCACCGTACTTTGTTCTGGGCAATTGGGCGCAACTCTCCAAACGATTTACCCAGCGCCTTACACTCTTTTGCCATAGATCGACGCCATGTGATTTTAGGACCACTTCTTGGTCGGCCTTGGTTGAAAATGGGGTTCAATTTCATGGCATGTAAAGCAATGTAATTGCCATCCTTCGTCGATTGGCGTTTGACCCGTACCTAGCCGAAGGCTAGCTTGTTTTTTTGTTTAATTTCTCTGCAAATTGTTTAAGTAATATGGGCCGGAGAAAATGAATTTCTATTCACCATGTTTATTGTGACAAGGATTGGAAAATTCTCCCACAATGAGTAGCACAAAAGAAAACCAATTCCCTATTGAGAAAAATAAAATGTTTTGTATCTTGTCCTCTTGTTATATATGTATCGCATTATATCCATAAAGCAAAACGAGCTGAAACATCTGATCTCTGACGAAGACAGGCGTTTCCTTTGTTCCGTCAAGAAATGGTCAAAAGAAAATGTCCGTTGCTTAGTGAAAAGGTCTCGTTGAACCAACCATCCGACCAAATCCAGAATATGAACATACTATAGAATAAAGTGGTTACAATTGCTTATTGTCCTGCTGGCCACTTATTGTGATTGACAAATTATACTCGTAGAATGGGGCCACTCACGACTAGAGTCAGAAGTATTCAGGCGAAGTTGTTTTTTTTTATTTGGAATATTTAAAGATAAACCAAACACAAGTGGAAGAAATGGAAAATAAAAAATTGACAATGGGTAGTAGAAAATTAAAAGTTGAAAATAATGAAGTGAGAATTGGGGGACGAAAAACCAGACCGAAGCTTCATTCTATCGAAATTTATCGCTTATTTGAACTCACTCGCAGGGAAGGTAGAGGTTTCTTTTGTCGAATCTTGCGCATTTTCAATAACAACCAATTTGAAGCTAGTGCAAACATTTGACCAAAATTTCAAGTCACTAGGTTCATTCTATCGAAAATTATCGCTAATTTTAAGTTTCATTTGTAGGGGAGGTGGGGGTTCCTTGGTTCGGATCTGGCCCATCTTTAATACTAACTAAATCCTAAAATCCAAACATTTGACAAAAATGTCGCTGGCTTCTTTCTATCAAAAGTTATCGCTTATTTGAAAATCCATTTGTAGGGGAGGTCGGAGTTGCTTGGGTTGGATCTTGCCTATCTTCAGTAACAACTAACTAGATCTTACTATCAACATCCGACCAAATTTTCAACTCGCTAGCTTATTATATTTCAAGTTTTGCCATTTGTAGGGGACGTAGGCGTTCCTTTGGTCTGATTATGATATTACTAGAACTCAAGCAGCTTCTTATCTGAAGTTTAGGTAATAAAAATCAGGTCCCTACGCCAATTGGTTCAAGAGTTATAGACAAAAACCCTGAAAAGCAGGATAATGCGAGGCTCTTTCCAAGAAAAGTACCGTTATTTTCAAACTAATCAATCTAATTTTTACAGAGAAGTACAAATTGGCCCTTTCAAGTTATCTGCCAAAGTTACAGCTTTTCACGTTAAATCAATCAGCAGTTATAGATAGATTTAATTATTTTGAATATGAAGGGGAATCCCTTAGTCGGATCACGCCCAACCAATTAGATCAAACTACGAACATTTGACGAACATTTCAAGCCTCTAGCTGTATTCTATCGAAAGTTATCGTGGGAACGGACAGACAGACAGACAGTTATGGCTAAATCGAATCACGAGGTGACCCTGATCATTTATATACCATATATACATTACTACCTATATACCTTCGGAACCTCTTTTAAAGTGATTCAAATTTTCGTCGTGAATAAAACAATATACCCTATACTTATAAAGTTTAGGGTATAAAAATATGGGATAAAAAAAAGGGGAAAATGGAAATAAATGGAAAATAGAAACAGGAACAGTTAGAAAACGGGAGAAGAAATGGAAAAACTTGACATGAAGTCTTGGTTTTTATGGATAACGAAGAAAATAATAAAAACCGAAGAAAAACCGAAGGTATGATACCTTCATATCATACCTTCATTTTGACTTATGTTGCATTTGCCACCTTGAAATTAGTAGTAAAACTTGTTCCGATTTCACTGTACACAATGCTGCGCTCGAACTGAACCCTACAATGTCGTGGCGAAGAATTCTCTTTACGAGCAACTTAACGCCTGCGCCATCCAGAATAGAACACCTAATGGTGACATTGCAATGGTTAAAAGAGATTTGAATACAAAACTGGGTGCTACCAAAAATGGTAAATGCTGTTATCACATTTATGCACAAGGACGTTATATTTCTGAGGAGTCAAAATGTTGTAAGTGCTCTTAACACATTTGCTGCACATGTTATTCATTTTTATGCACTTAACACCGATTTGTATAGTGTTTTGAGTCGTTATTTTCGATCAGACACTTACAATACGTGTACACCAGATAGATATGATACTAAGGGAATGGAAAATGCAGTTAACTCAATTTTGACCAAAAGTGCACTTAACACATTTGTGCGCTTAACCATCGACATAATGGGGCAACTTTTGTCAACTTTGCAGATTTATCAGTTCAAAGTACCGTTACGAAATAGCCATTTGAATTTTTGATGGAAAATTGATTTTACAATTTTTTAAAATTTCGAACGGTTGTACGAGTATCTTTGAAATAACGGTGGTTTTTTCAACCGGTAAAAAGTCTGTTTATATGAAATTTTATGTAGTTTCAGGAAGTAGGATCAAATCTTGGATGGAATAATTGGGGGCTTGGCAAATTTAGAATTTGTTGGACAAGTCAAGGGTTTTGACAGTTAAAAAAAATGTTATAACTCTATAACGGGTAAAGACAGGAGGGTTCTTGTCGTACATTAATTTTACCCAAATGAGCTATACTATCTACTATTCAAATATTTGCCATAATGAACGGGACACCCTGTTTATTTGTTGTTACTATTACAGCCCTAACGACTGCAAATTCTCAAATTGCTGATTTGGAAATAAAAATAGACGATTGCGATTTCTTTGGAAAACATCTGAACATCAACCTAAAGGCAAGGATGGCAAGTTTGGGGAATAACTGGCATGCCATTAATAATTTGAGAATAGCAAAACGAAATTCCCGGCCAACACTTCGCCATTAAGGAGTCGAATACGAAATTGGAATCTGAAGATTCCTGTGCTTGGTGGGAATTAGAGCCAGTCGTAAACACAACGTCCATATTTTTTCCTGGATGGGCCGTTTAATATTTAACCTTCCACGGAATTAAATTCGCGCTCCATTTGCAATGGGTATTTCGAAATTGACCTGGATATGTTCCTTGAAAGAATACGAGTTAGCCGTCCACTCAAGGCAATGAAAGTTTGTATTAAAATATTTATGATATTATGTGTTTTTCTGATATTGCTCGAGTGCAGGTGAGTTGTATTGAGATTTGTGTTATACTATAGGCCTATCTTTAGACGCCTAGATAGCGTAGCAAAAATGAACATTGATGTGGAAATTTACCTGTCGATGAAAGTCATATCATTGTGTCGGGAAAACTCCCCCGAACAATATATATAAAAAGTGCCATTCATTTTGTTACTAGCAAATTATGTACTTTAATTAAAAGCAAATTGCAAAATGGCGTCATAATGTCTAAATCATTCATAATTCCATATCAGTTCATTAAATCAACAAAAAAGTTGCTATTTTGAAGTTGAAAGAATTCCCTATAAATTCACAGTACGATGTTATTCCTATACCATTTCTATTTATTGAGTTATCATAAAAAATATTTTCTCTTTGCGCCACTGAACATTATCCCGTTGTAATCAATTTAACGTTTTACTCGGAATTTTTTTGAAACCGATGAGACAATGCCAAACGATGCCAAGCTAATGGCTTCGTTATTAACATATTATTTGTTTAAGGTCAAATCTGACCGCGGAGGCTATAACTAACGAAAAACCGCCCAAAAATGAGACCGACCAAATTGTACCCATTATTTTAAGGAAATTCCCCACTCAATCGCAAAAGCAAAAATTTTTATTTTTGGCGCAGAGAATTTGCTATAAAAGATGGCTGGAATATATATTAGTAAATTCACGGTTAATTTACAATTACCATTCCAAGGAATTCTTGGCCATTTTTTTGCATATCAATCGAACATTTTACCTCCAAACTAAGAAATTTCCAACCGTGTGGTGACCTACGCAGCGCTTGTGTGGTGGCCAAAAACTCAGCAATATTATGTCTTACTGAAGTGGAATACGCTTCAACGTCTTGCCTGTCTTGGCAACACTGGAGTTATGCGCACTTATCCTACGCCAGCCCTGGAGGCGATTATCGAACTTACTCCGATGCATATAGCGAAGAATCAGCCGCTCAGAATGCTCTTAAGGTCGCCACCCATTGACGAGCACAACCACGACCAAACTTCCATCGAACCATCAAATATCATAGGACGTGTGGAAAAAAATTCCCTCTATTTCCACCGTTCTATGATATTTGATGGTTCGATGGTAGTTTGGTCGTGGTTGTGCTCGTCAATGGGTGGCGACCTTAAGACTTCGTCTAACTTCCAAAGAAAGCAGTCACATGAGCAAATTCCTGACGGGCAGATCTGCTTGAGATCAGATTACATGATCACGGAGGTTTGCTTCGGTAGAAAATTTTCAGCTCTCTTCTCTGACCGCTCTTAATGGGCAAATGGCACGCCCTGTCCAGACCATAGATGTATTAAGTGGTTCACCAAAGAGCCTAAAAGAGAACAGGGTGTTCGTGCAGATGTCGTTGGACCCAAAACCCGGATTTCAATTGTAATGGGAGTTTCGCCTAGCGTTTTTCAAGCTGAGATCCACGACATTGGGGTTTGCATCAGGGTAATATTGGAAATTTGACTTCGCGGCGCTCACATTGCTATCTACTCAGAGAGCCAAGCAGCTATAAAAGCCCTCATATAAGGCCTCTTCAAAACTGGTGAAGTAGTGTTACGAACTCCTTCAATTGTTGGCAACCAAAAACCGAGTCTTCTTGTGTTGGGAGCCAGGCCACCAGGTCAATGAGGGGAACGAGGCTGCTGATGAACTTGTTAGACATGAATCATCCTGTCGTTTTCATGGACCTGAGCCTTACTATGGCTTTTGGCTGACCTCGGCCAAACTGCGGATCTCAGATTGGTCTGCTCTATTGCGTCATCGGTACTGGGATAATCTTCCAGGGCTGCGCCAATCAAAGGAGCTGATAATGCACTTCATGCACAAGGGTACTACTCAAATGAGTAGAACCCATCTAAGACTTCTAGTGGGGTACTTATTCGGCCATCACCTGGTCAGATATCACTTGAACAAGATGGGTCTGCCCAGCGAGGCTGAATGCCGTCACTGTATGGAAGACGTGGAGCCGACCAATTACATCTTATGCGAATGTCCCGTTTTAGGATGTCACTCCTCGGGCAGGCTAGTGTCAGCATTGCAGACTTCAGGTTGAAGACCTTTACTAGAAAGTTGGACGGCCTTTTAAATTAATGGGCTACGGCACAATAGATCCTTTATGGTCAAGTTGCCTTCCTGCTGGGACAGTAGCTCGACTATATTTATCTTTTCTTATCTTATACGTGGAACATCGTGTTTCTGTGCACATGGTTCGATTTCATTATGGGGAGGACCGAGAAGAAAGTCTTATTTACTAGCTGTATCCGTCGGTTGATTTTGTTAGTTTCGTTGGCGTCCTTTGACAGATTGCTACCCAGGTATGTGAAGTCGTTTACAAATGCGAAGTTGAGGTCCCCTACGTTGATGCTCATTTGTCCTGTCTCTTGATTGCATCGTTATTTTTGTTTTGTCCTCGTTGATCCGTAGTCCAACTTCTTTTTCAGCGGTGTCAAGAGTATACAGAAGTTCGAGACATGATGTTGATGTCGTCTGCTTATGCTATCAATTGTGTCGACTTGACGAGTAGCGTTCCGCTGGTGGTCGTACCCATTACCGGAAAGGTGTATTCAAGTGCTAGACCGAAGAGCGTCGGCGCCAGTCCATCGCCTGTTTCAAACTAATACGTGTTTCAAAATGATCAGTCAACCTGTTCTGGATCCTGACCCGTGAGATGGAGTTGGTCATCGTCATCTTTGTTATTCGTACTAGTTTTGTTGGTATACCAAATTGCATTATGATGTTGTACAGTGCACTACGATCGTTACTGCCGTATGCTTGCATAAAGTCGACAAAAATTTGGTAGACGTCAGTTGTATTCCCAGCACTTTTGCAGGATTAGCTTTACCGTAAAAAGCTGACCGATTGTGGAGCGACCAGGTCCCGCCTTAATACTCGCCAATGATTCGTTCAGCGTATGATTTTATCGTATTCTCTATAATTTTCGTCAATATTTTGGAGGACGTACAGACAAGTGAAATGCCTCTGTAATTTTCACACCGCAATTTATCTCCCTTTTTGTGGATGGGACAGATGGTGCTCCAACGCCAATCTTCTGGTATCACCTCTTCCTTCCAAATTCGCAGAAGTAGCAGCAGTTCAGCTGGAATCTCGTCAGCGCCCGGCACTTTATTTGTTTTGAGTGACCGCATAATTTTCCGACATTTCATGAAATTTCAACGGCAAACGTTGCGATTAAATCAGCAAACCTTTCACCGGGAAGTTTGTGAAAAGCGGGACTTCGCTAAAATACTATATCATATTTACTGCTATACCTACGGACACGGAACCTCCTTTAATGTGTTACAGATTTTCACTGTGGCAAAAACATATAAAGTCTGGGAGGGTAAATAAGAAATTCTCTTATATCTCTTTTAAAAAATCGTTATTTTTTATTATCTTTATAAAATAAAATATTACATCAAATACTAAACCAAAATAGAAAGTGTACGATAAATGGTTGGCATTTCAAGAGTTTTGAAAATAATAATCGGTTATAACCGAAAACGACAGAAGGAACTTCATTAATAGAATAGATTCTTTAATGGTCACTAATAAGTTTGAAAGTTTTCCGTTCTCTTTTCTCTAACGCAGATAGTGGGTGTGTAACCTGCGCTTCACCATATAATATTAAATAATTTTTACAAATATCAGTGTATCACACTATGCAATGACTGTGACATATCTGTTACGTCTTTGAGGAAATCTAGATATTCCCATGCTCGAAAAGTGTGTAGCTATTCAATGCATTTTCAATATTCACCCATATTAAAAATATGCCAATCTCATTTTTCAATTCCGAAAAACATGGACCTACGAGTAACGACACCCATCATGAATATTGAAATATTTACGAATGGTGTGTGAAAAGGAAAATTGTCAAAAAAATCTGTTGTCGATTTCCAAGGATGCAAAGGGACTAGCTCAAATTGGATCAGTCACGTCTATTAGACAAAATTGTAAAAAGGCGCTCGTATAAAGTACAATAGTATGAGTATATGAGTATGTTCAGAATAGAATGTCACCTGGATTACATACTACCGGTCTCGTTGTCAAACAAAAAAAGGCTGAGATGAGTTACATTGAAACTGACTCCCTACTGCTGTCATCAAACTGTTTTTGGTTAATATTCTTAATACACATTAATAGCCCAATAAATCACGGTTGCGTATACTCGGTATGTATTTGGAAGGCGGATTTTTTTGTAGAGTTTATAAAAAAAAATCACGGAT
Source organism: Chloromyia formosa (assembly GCA_964017055.1). Classification (NCBI taxonomy): domain Eukaryota; kingdom Metazoa; phylum Arthropoda; class Insecta; order Diptera; family Stratiomyidae; genus Chloromyia; species Chloromyia formosa. The sequence continues at coordinate 31,248,202 of OZ024815.1, read as the reverse complement.
ATGTAATCAAATCAATACACTAGGTGCAATTTTTTGTGCTACTTTCAAGTATAGGTTAGGCTAGATTGAGAGAGAGACTGCGGACGCCAAAAGGTCCACTAGCACCGAAGCCAAACGGTCTATTTTGCATACATGTTAGGCTAACGAGAAAAGTCCCTGCAGTCTCTAGCGGTTGATGATATTCAATAAATGTGGTTCTTATAGTACTGTAGTATTGTAATAGTAGTAATTAAAAACTATATTCTTAAGTATTGTGACCTGGAAAAAATAATAATTATTATGCGTGGTGCCCACCATGTCATAGTGGGGCATAGCGCGTCAATTCCTGTGCGCCATCGTACTCTGTTCTGGGCCATGGGGCGCAACTCCCCAAATTTCATGGCATGTAAAGCAATGCAGTTACCATCCCTCCGCAATGTGTGACCTATCCACTGCTATTTTCGCCTACGTATCAATTCGTCGATTGGTACCTGACCCGTACGCCGACTTAGCTCTTCATTTGAATTTTTTTTTGGGCCAGAGAATTCTTAGAATTCGACGAAGATATGATTTGACGAAAACTTCCAACTTTCTGGTAACTCTTAGAGCACGCGCACACGGCAAACTTATTATTGTAGTTCGCAAAAAAACTAAATAGTTTAGTAAAAAAAATGGAACACGGCGGCTTATGACCGCGCACATAGCAGACTTAACTATTCAGTTATCGATGTGTGCGTGTGTTTTATTTTTCTGACTAAACTATTTAGTTCTTTATTTTCGAACTAAAAAGTTTGCCGTGTGCGCGAGCTCTTACGGAAACTTTCCATATACCGCTCCCATATAAAACCACAGAAAGTACCAGGGAGCGAAACAGGCCCAGCTGGGTGTTGATGCTGAATTACATAATTACTCTGCCAGGTTTTGGACAGCATGCCGTATGCCAATCCAATCCAAACTAAGTCCCAATTATTTATGGGTTTCTCTCTCTGGTTCCTGTTATGTGAGGCAGAGGGTATTAACCACGCCTACTTTCCACCTCGTCCTGTTCATCGCCATCGCTTTCAGCTCACACTACGTCTTGCCTATTGAGGCACCCTCTCTCTTAACCGATCTTCTCCAGGTGTTACTAGGTCGTCTAACACGGCGACTTGCGTTGGTTCCCTGCGGGGTCCAATCAAGAGCCTCTTGAGCAATGTTGTTCGGCCCTTCCGGAAAGTGTGACCTCTTGCCACTTTCGTCTTTTAATGGAAGTGTCTATCCTGTTCTGACCAGTAATGGTAAGGAGGTCGTCGTTAGAAATAACCTCCGACGAGCGAAAGTGTAGGATGCGCCGTAGAAACCGGTTCATAAAAGTTTGCAATCTAGTTGTTATCTTATTGGTCACCTTTCAAGTTGACCAGCCATAAGAATCACGAATTTTACGTTGGTTTCGAAGATCCGGAGTTTGGTCCGTCTGGAAATGTTGTTGTTTTGCCAGAAAGGAGTCAAACTGAGAAAAACTGCTTGAGCCTTGTTGATGCGAGACTGTACATCAGCATCCGCTCCACCATCTGCTGCAACTACACTTCCGAGGTAGTAGAAATTGTCAACTTTTTCGACTGCCTGTCCCGAAATACAAATTTCGCTTTGCCTTTCTAGATTCAAGCTCAAGTACTTAGTCTTGGCAGCGTTGATTTTAAGCACCGCATTACCGCGTTCGCAATGCAGAGCATCAGACATTTGAGCTACTTGATACGATTTCTTTGATAGAAGACAATTATCATCAGCATAATCTAGGCGGAAGGTACTTGAGCAACATCCATCTGAAACTTTTGTTCTTATGTTCTTGAAGCGTGCCGCTTAGTACATCATTAATGGCAATTAAAAACAGTCTAGGTCACACTCGGCTATGCACCTCGAAAGGATCTGATAGCTTACCCTTGTGTAAGACGTGACATTGGGCTCCCTGGTAGGACTCCTTGATGATGGAAATTATTTTATCTAGTAGGCCTCTTTTACGTAAAGCCCTCCAGATGTGTTCTCGGTCAACGCTGTCAAACACCTTCTCGAAATCGATGAATATGAGATGTAATAGGGATCTCCACTCTGCGGATTGTTCAATAATATACTAATTTGGAGGGTGTTGATGTGGTCGCTACATTTAGAAGCCCTCGCGGAAGCCGGCTTGTTCATCACTCAATGTGCGGTCAACTGCTTGTTTGATGTAGTACTAGATTATTTTTGCGGAATATCTTCTGTTACTGATGAAGATGCATTCGAAGGTCCAAGGGTGTTGTTGAGGACCTCAATAAAGTGTTCTCTCTATCTCCGCAGTTGCTGTTCTTCGGTTAACAGTAGAGACTTGTCATTATCTTTCACAGGACGTTCTGTTTCAAAAGATTTGCCAGTTAATGGCTTGATAAGCTTAAAAAGAGTTCCACTGTCACCGCGGTAAGCCGCTTTCTCTGCCTTCTCCGCTACTGCGTTGATGTAATTTCGCTTGTCCCGTCTTACGCTTCTTTGCATGTCTTTCTGTAGTGAACGGTATTCAGCTCTAAGTTGGTCTTTGGCTGAGACATCAGCAGCTGAGTTAATCTGTTCCTTAAGGCGAAATTCACACGACACCGCGCTGCACGACTGCTTGAAATTTCAGTAGAGATACACAGCATCAAATGGGCGGATTCACACTCATCGCTCAGCATGCGATACGATCGACTATGCTTGGCTATTGTGCGTGGCTGCGTCGGAGCTGAAAATGTAGCTAATCTGAATATCGCCTAACTCTTAAGTTTGCATGCTAAGATTAGAGACCATATGTGAATATATGAATGGTCTCCTACCGCGCTCCAATCGACCCGCAAATGCTACGCCACACGAAATAAATGAGTCCTTAGCGAATTTCCATCTATCATCAATTATTGTAGGATTATCAAAAGGTGATAGTGCAATAGCTCTCTCGTGCAAAGCGGTGAAATATGCACGCCTTATAGATGGGTCTTTAAGCTTCTGCACATTAAAACGTGGCAAGATTCGTGCATTCTGAGGGCGCTGGATCGCTGCCGTTCGTGACCTTTTTTTTGCGGTAACAAGTTGGTGGTCGCCGCCAACATCAGTACCTCGCTTCGACTTAACTTCCAAGAGACAATTCCTCTTTATCTTGTAAAACGGCTAAATGGTCAATCTGGTTTTCTGTTCTGCCATCCGGAGAGGTCCAGGTTGTTAAGTGGCAGCGTTTGTGTTTGAACAGGGTACGGCCGATGACTAGTTGACGAGAGTTGCAAAACTCCATGAACATCTCGCCATTTTTGCTCCTGTTGCCTAGTCCATGATTGCCCATTAGGTGCTCGAAGCAATGTCAGACCCAACTTTGGCATTGAAATCCCCCGTGATAATTTTTATGTCACCTTTGGGAGCCTTGTCGAAGGTGTCGCCAAGCCGTTGATAAAGGCGTCCTTAGCTGATTGATCCGCTGGTTCAGTCGGTGCGTAGCAGTGATATTTGGAACCCTGGATTTGAATCTGGCTGTGATGATACGGTCGGAGATAGGTTTCCAGTCAATTAGAGATATACGTGTCTCCCTAGTCAACAGGATTCCGACGCCTGCCATTCGAGATGATGTATCGTCTTCATTTCCATAGTAGAGCTGTACTGTTTGGGAGCTTGGTGATAAAGTCGTTCCCGATCGAGGCCATCTTGTTTCGCTCAGTCCTAGTATAGTGATGTTGAAAGCGGTAATTTCCCGTTCGACTTCAGTGAGCCTCGCACTATTGCACTCCACATCGTTCAAAGCTTCAAACGTTCCAGAAACCGATCGTGGTCCGTTGTTTTTAGCCAAAAGTCGTTGCCGGTGAATCAGTCCGTGGTATCCGTGGCTCGTTAAATGTTTCAAGTGCAAATTGATTTCAGGTACGCAAGTTACAAGCCTACATAGCCATGGGTTTAGTTATTTTTAAAAAATTAATTACCGCCACTTGATTTCCGAGTTGTGCACGATAAACTGAAAATGTTTAAAACGCCATTTCATAAATTGCATACTGCACGCCTTGCCTATCATAAGCATATTTCCACTTCCTTTATGTCAGAGAGACCGGAGTACATGTGATGATAATTGTTGTGGGTGGAAAGTGTGCGACATACGAACATTGTTCTGTGTTTTTTAATATGTTGAAATGCAGTGAAGCACTTTCAACGAATATTATAATTAGTACGGAGAAAATGAGCGAGTGGTTTGTAAAATTCTGGCAGCTGGCAGAAAAACCAACGACCTGAACCACAAGCAAATTTTAATAATTTCACTGCTGACTGACTATATTCATTACAAAAATGGGAAAACCAAAGACCGTTTTCAAATAAAAATGAGAAAAGTAGCTTCCATACTAGTTCAGTTTCATCTTTTGGAATTATGAATATCACAGCGTATCGTTACGTTCACCCTTAATTTTTGCAAGACATTTTAAATTAGCGCTCGTGCCTACAGCAAACTTTTCAGTTCGCAGAAAAACTAAATATTGTAGTTTAGTCAGAAAAGTAGAACACACTGTGTTTTTTGAGACCGCGCACACAGCAATTACTAAATAGTTTAGTTTGCTGTGTGCGCGGTCTCATAAACCGCCCTGTGTTCTACTTTTCTGACTAAACTATTTAGTTTTCTTGCGAACTGACAAGTTTGCTGTGGGCGCGAGCTCTAATGTCACCAATTTGTTGGACAAGCTGTGATACGTTCCTAAACATTATAGGACTGAAAATGTAAGTCAATTGATTGTCTGGAGCACCTTTCGTTAAATGGGAGTCCCCTTTATAAATGGTATACAAGTAAAAACCACAATATGGAGCTATCGGTCACATCCAATCAGGATTACTATATTATGCATAAGGTGCTTTTAATGATAATGAGACCACTTACGCCTACACGGCTTTGTAACCAAAGTGACATTTTCCGGCCATCAATTTTGTTGATTATTCTTTGATTTGATTGAAATTGGTTAACAATTTAATGATGGTCGTGAAATACTGAGGCGCAAGAAAAATGGTTGCAATAGGGAATACGTAATAAGAGATAGTGTCGAAAAGGCTTTTGAAAAAGCTATGAAATGGTCCGATGTATGAACACTGCCCGAGCATATGCATTTAGACGCGTTCTTTTGTATTCCAGTGTAGGTTATTTTGGATAAAGTGCCGTGCAGGAACACGTTCTGGGTCAACTACTCGATTAAGTGGCAAAGTGCAATGGACTCCTGGCGTAAATTTGGTGATATTTTTAGTTTCCGGGGCCCGGGGTTAAAAAATCACTTTTCACTCGGATTTTTTGTCATTTATCGCTCGCGTCACCCTAAGTGTCACCATACACTGTCGATCTCGAACTGGAACTCGAACCTGGTACAAATGTCCAGATCAGATCAGATCCATGATTTTGTGGGAGAGTAGGCAATGTCGTCAGCGTAGTCAAGATGTTGTAGATAAGATGTCAAAGTCCATTGAATTCCTCTGTCGAGTCCGGATAGGGCTGCATGCAACACATCGCCGATCACAATGAGGAATAGGATCGGTGAGAGGATGCACACCTGCCGAACTCCACTGCGAATCACAAAGTCCCCCGACACTTTACCTTTATGAAAATCGCGACATTTCCCGCAGTCATAGGTTGCCTTAATAATAGCCACAAACTTCTCAGGGATGCCTCTCCTGCGTAAGGCCGTCCATATAGAATCCCGGTTCACACTATCGAAAGCCTTTTCGAAATCGATGAAAAGATGAGAATCGTATTCAGCGCATTGCTCAATGATGATTCGCAAGGTGTTAATGTGATCGAGAATCCGGATCGAAAACCAGCCTGCTCTTCATCAATTGTGCTTCCTAAGTGGGCCTTTAGTCTTTCCAAGACTATTTTAGCTATTATCTTGGCAAATGATCCTCAAGCGAATGGTTTAAGAAACTTCACACAAATCACACATTGTGAAAGTGTTCGTGTTCCGAGTTCAAGTGTGTACAACGGCGGCACAGCGATCGACAGTGAGTGCCTTCTGGAAAACCCTTAAACGTTACACGTTGCTTTCAACTCAATTCAATTTCTGGGGCAGATTGCATGTAAAGAAAATTTTCCTGATTTATTTCCCCTCTTTCAGATTTACATGCATCTGAATTGCTGAATACTTGCAAGGTTTATGCAACGGTTAGGATGCAGGACGCACTCATTGTCAATTGATTTATGTTTCTATTCAACTGTACGAGTACATACTCGTATTTTCAAATTCTCACTATGGGTGGGTAATTGACTACCATCTCATAAATTTCACATATTGTACGAAAAGAAATTGATCCTGACTATATTGTCTTGAGCAAACAGTAAAAACAAACACAAGAAGTGGCAGGCAATGGACATCCATTTGGAATTCAAGAAAGCCCACCATGGTAACTTCGATGGGTTGTGAGAGAAAATTGAAAAATTTGTCTTAATTTTCTTCCACAACCCATTGACGTTGTCACGCAAAAACTTGGGTTTTTGGAACAAAACTCGTACATTATGTATTAAGAAATTCGAAGATAAGGGTTAAAAATATATGATAAATAAAAACAAAAATTTGCAATTCATTGCGGGACAACCAACAAATTATTCCTCCGAATTTCATGATATGTTGCCGGTACTAAATTTTTGTTTAATATGTGCTGGAGCAGAATTTGAACCCTTCACCTGTTTAATGAAAATCAATGCAAAGACCCATCAAAACTGCCCTTTTAGATAAAAACTGAGTAAATATCAAAACGAACCATCAAACTAACCACCAATGAATTAGCTGATGACATTTTGCAAAATATCTTCGAAACATTCAATTAGATCGACTAGCTGATGAAATGTTCGATTAGTGTCATCAATAATATTTTACTGTAAATTAAAGTACACCAGTGAACAATTCTCCGAACACAAATTCATTAAATGGTTGGTTGATAATATTCTTGATGTCTATAGCTTAAAGACGTTGATGAGTTTTAGAGACCAAATTTACCAACAGCCTTACCTGGAGCACATCAAACAGGTCTGGAATTGACCATTTTTTTCCGTGGGGGAGTAGCAAGAGTTGGAAAACTATATTGTCGTCGTATATTTCGAAAGTATTTAGGTGGCATTCTGTTCCATTGCAAAAATTACTGATAACATTTTATGTAAAATATGTTCGAGTTATGAGAATCGAGTTGAGTGGAGTGGGCCACTCTTTTATTTAGCATACACGCCATCCAACCCTCGGTTCCTGGTTTCGTCCACACGATGGGTCTACTCATCAAGTGCTGCCTTGATCCCTCAGGGAAGCAGTGCTATTCATTCAGGCACTCATCATGTCATTGAGAATATACATTTGTCATCGCCACAAAGCATTTAGCAGCAGGTGCGGCTCTACTATACACACACTACTGTGCATTTAAAGAGGGTGTCATTATGAAGGGGCGCAAAACCTATTTCTTAGGGTAAGGTCTAAATAGGATTAGGTTCTTTTGTCTAGTGACCAACGGTACCAGGGTATCAATTCTATTGTTGACTGCGATTTCATTCATCATCACTATCATTGTGGTGCTGCAGACCGAACGTTGGGCCTTGGTCGCGTGGACTATTGACCTTCAATTATATCGGCCAAGTGACCGCGTCTTACAATTTTGGAAGCCCAGCACCAACTGAGTCCACCCAACGAGCTCTCGGTCTTCCTTCCAGCCTTGCTCTGCTGACGGCGTCCTTTCAATATTTTATTAGGCTAGGTTATCGTCCATTGATTGTATGTGTCGTGCACATTGAAGTCGTTGAAGCTTGACGATTTTCGAAACTTCGTATAACTAATGGTTGTCTTCGACTTCTTGACTTTGTAAAATCACTCTTACCTCACATTGGGCGCCGAATATGTTCAAGCATTTTCAAACAATTATTCACAATTTTCCTCTTTAAATTTTTACTAACGTGGGATAAAAAAACGTTGAAGTAACCTTCAAGTAGATTAAGGTAGTCTGAAAGCTTTCGATTTTTGTGTCTTGTCACCAGTAGTACCACGCGCCTATTTCCAGTTCCGTTGACTTGGTAAAATCGCGGGTTTCTTTCAACAGTTCAGTTCAGAGCAGAACAAAAATTGCACGCGTTATACTTACAAAATTATTCTATACATCGCAGGTTGTTAGTGTAATGCGTGGGATTGTTGTTCTTCTCTTGATCTGGACTATTGAAAAAACGCGCCTAATAAGCACAAGGAATTCAAGGATCATTTTTAGGATCAAATATATTTCTACTGACTCCCGTTTCTAAATAATTTCAATCCTCTGGAACGTCTTCTCTACCAAGAAACGTTGCAGTCTGGAACATAAATCAGACACACGACATAATTCACACTTAAACTCATTCGTTACATGACACATCATTCGAAATCCTTGCAATTGTGATAAATTGCAAATTTCGTAGTGTCTATGGTGAAATACATACATGCTACGAGTATATACTTACATATGCACTTGGATCCTGCTGTAGGACTTTACGAGTATATTGCTTTGCAGTATGTCAACAAGCGTGGACAAACGAAAAAGCCTACCAGCACGTGAAACTGGACGGCAAAATTTCGGTCTCATATTGAGCGCTTCTATATCCGGCCAATGGACGATTCTCGTCTCCAGGAAAGTCCAATAAATTTAAAACGCATGCCATGGTGACTGACGGGGTATCCTGGCCAGTGAATAAACACAAATACAGCACCCATAAAACATATCCGTGCCACAGGATAGCTAGGCAAATCTATGTATTTCGCATTTACATACAGCCTGCTATGGTTTTGCTCCAGGGTCTGCCATGCAAGATTGTATGGACAGCTTAGAAAGCAGGTAAAATTACACGCTAGGAAAAATAAGCAAAAATATTGATATAAATGTTTCTGAATTCGACAAGCGTTGTTACCTCTGAATATTTATGAGGAATGTCACATATATCAAAAACGAAAAATTGGTCAGACGAAACCATTTCGTAAAGGCTAGGTTCATTAACATCCAAGGTGACAACTGCCGATATTTGGTGATCCAGGGAAAAAAATAAAGGAGTATATCATACTAAAATGATAGTCCGGATGGCGCAACGGTTAGCACGTTCGCCTTCAACGCACTGGGCCCCGGTTCGATTCCGGGGATTTACGTGTCGGACTATGAGCCCACTCAGCTGTTAAATGAGTACCCATTATGGGGTAAATAACTCGGTTGAGCGTGTTGCTGATCACATACCTCTGCACAAAAAAACCGTCACGATCTAGAAAATGAGATGATGCTAACTCATCTCGAGGCCGTGGTTCAAAATTGGACTGTTGCGCCAGTTATTTATTTTTATCATACTAAAATACGCCTGTGGGCTGAGAGCTCCCGCGGGGGGAGGAGTTGTGTTTTTGGAAATATCTCTGTAACTATCACTCCCAGCGATAAATTTTGTAGAAACAATAAAGCAGAAACAATTTTCTATAATAAAGATCCAAATCATTTTTTTTTGTAGGACTAGTGCTTTACAAGATACAGGGTGATCAATACGTAGGAATTTTCCAAAAAATTATTTTTAGAAAAGTCGTTAAAACTAAAAGTTAAATACATCGCAAATTTCTGAAATTCAGCATGTTAACTGGTTGGACCTGAAGTACATCATATCAAAAATCTCCGAAATTGGGAGGTAAACAATTGAAGACGGTAAACGGGTAGACGCTTGGAAGATTTTTGAAAGATTTTTTTCCAAGTGCTTGCTTGCTTTCTGGGAGTAAAATAAAGCAGACACAGTTTTCAACAAACAATTCGTGCACTATATTATTGTAGGAGTAATGTTTTTGAAGTTATTGGATGGACAATATGTCGATATTTGACGAAGATCAGCATGGTATCACATCACAACTACTTTCGCAGTGGTTTCTGGTTTCGTCAACCGAAGGAAGGCATGAGCTCGTCAGGTGCCCTGCCTCATACCTCGCAACGGTCGGTAATTTCCTAGTGAAGCTGATCATATTCTAGTGGAAGCCCATCACCATTCTCACAGACTCAAGTGCATTTCATTCCAGCCTTACGGCATTCGCAGCGTACCTCACAACCAGTCGCGCAGTTGGGAAACATTACTTTTAAAATTGAGTCACTGCAGGGTCCCTTGACACTCAAATATTCAATCGACCCCTTGTGCCCATCCCCACTCCTGGTTAGCTGGTTACCGAGCCAGTTTTGCACTTGTAACTACACTCGATAGGTATGTTATTGAGCCGCATGTAAACGGATGAAGTAGTGTCGCATCCACTAAAGGCGTGAATAAGTAGAATACTTTTTGCGATTGTCAGTTTTTGAACTACCAATGAGGAATGTGTTGTTGTCTCCACTTTCTCTCTCCTTAACTAAGTAAATATTAGTTTGAGATGGAGCTAGTGCTGTTAACAATACTAACATCAATGTCTTCACGTTTGATGGCGACATTAGATTTGGATGCTGCTTTGTCAATTCCACATCGGACAGTAGAAGTATCTGCTTCAGCCTCGGTTATTCTTACATAGAGAACGTAGACACCCTCGCTGGTCTTTTTGCATAAAGCATATTAATAAACCATAACTTGGTTTTTTATTAGCAAGGAAGTGCTCTTGCTGAACGGTCACAGTCATGTATTCCCTAAAGTATATACCAACTGAAGTTGAACGTTTTTGTTTAGTGCTGGCGGTGTCTGCCTTCGAACACTTCTTCGCTAACAATATCACTTTTCCGGTATACTGTATGCGCAATACCATTGAAAGTATTGATCCTAGGACAATAAAGAATTAGGTCTTTTTCTTTTTCTTTATTTTGTTCTGAAACATTTTCTTCTGGAATTAATATTAATGGAGCTTTAAACAAAAAAGAGCCAGCTGCAAAACAGCTACGCACCGCTCTTACCCTTTACCCTTATCTTATCTTAATTTTTAGTATGATATTCTTTAACCCTCGAACGGTCGCGCGGCGTACATTTGTACTCCACACACCTTAAAAAAATCATAACTCTGGTCACATGCATGTGAGGGGGATTTCTTAGGGATTATGCTTATGTAGTAGAAGTTTTGACTTAATCCATTAGTCAGTTTTCGAGTTATTTCGAGCTTGTCGGTCGAAAGTCTTCATAGAGTGGATTTTTTTTTCAAGTATTCTTAGAGAAAATACATATTTATTTTAATAACATTGGAATTATATTTTCTTTTTTTTCGAGAACTTATATTTTATGATTGCAATAAAGTTCAATGGCAGTCATTTTTTTCGTTTTGATTTTTTTGATTTAGGATTTGAATTTTTTTTTTAATATTTACTATGTACATATTTATATTTTTAATTTTTTTTTATGTTTATGCTAAGACTTAGGGGATACCCTTTGATGCGAGAGCACAGCCTTAGCGGGAAGGAAATCATGAGGTACCGGTGTACGTTCAGTTTAAATTTTTGCAGGGGAAAACAAAAGATGGTAGGTTGTTCCACATTCGTGTTGTTCTTGGTATTTTTTTTATATTAATTATTTATTATTTCAATTCATATAATTAACTTGTTTCCAAGCCTTACTTCATAAAAATAGGTAAAACCGTTATTTTATACCAACGAGTGAAAAAATTCCAAGAATTATAAGTAATACTTGTTGGAGTACTATTGTGCTCCGCGCGACTACCCGTTCTACAAAATCCGCGCGATCGATGTAGGGTTAAGTAACAACGATTGTACAAAATTTCTAAACTTTGGGATTTTTTCCTTCGATCACCACATTGATATTACAATATTTTGAATCGGGGTTATTTCAGTATTTATTAAGTGCGCCAACTGGTTTTCAAACATCGTAACTATTGATGCTACGGACGTCCCGGATATCTCAAATTAAAGCTAATAAAAGTACATAGAAAATAATTTGATGGCTTGCCTCGTGAAACGAATGCTTTGTCCGATATGCAAAATCAAAGTGAAATTTTTAATCTTTTGGGAAAAGTTTTCCCATATTTGAATAGCTGCTTATCGGAAAATTTTGCACGTATCGAGATGGGTTTTAAATTAAAATTTAGAAAATTTAATGTTCTTTTAAAGCTGTGTACATTTCTTTTCTGTGGAATATATACTTTAGGAGGTATCGAGTGATCTTTACATTTTTCTTTGTCAGAAAGCTAAATTTAAACAAATTTGTTTGTCCCCATTTTCTATGGAACTACTAATCCTACGGACGTTGACGTTGTTATTTAATTATTTGCAAGCTCATTTCTGACATGTTTCCTTGTATGATTAGTTGTTTTTTCGATATTTGACAATATGCATCCAAAACACGGACATTTTTCGCTATTTGGATAGTACTTTCAACGTTTGAAAAACTATTTTTCGGTGGAATTTTAACGTAGGGCACATTTTCATGTATAAAATTTTAGGAGATTTAATACTCTTTCAAAGAGTTGTAAGTGGCTTTTCAGCAGTTTACATATTTTAGGAGTTATTAAACGATATTCACATTTGTGTTTTATGAAGAAATGTTTTTTTCCCAAGTAACTATAATACCTACGGGCATTTAACTTATATGAAACTGAAGCTTATTTAGTTGTAAAGAAAATCGATCCCTTTCATTTTACTCGTGGGACTAGTATTTTACACGTTATTTGATGAGATACATACCAAAACCATGATTTTTACTCACAGTGGAAACAAACGTACATTTGACAAAAAGCGATTTTCAAGTGAGAAAATAATAGAATTTTGATACCTCATCAAGAAAGGATAATAATAGTACATTTCTATAGTTACAGTTACCACACCCCAGGTCAAAAGTATTGATGGCCAACGATAATCAACACCATAGAAAATAATATCTATGTATGTGTTTGCCAAGGCTTCAGGGGATTACGCTTTGATACAAGCATAGCTTTGGCGGAAAGGAAATAAAGGTAATGAATGGAGGAGCGGTTGAGTGGGTAGGAGGTACCGGTGCACATTCCGCTTAACCTTTTCAAGGTCATAATTATTCGGGATTCCTAAAAAAATGTAACTGTGCGATAGGACCTGATCTCAAGAGTATGAGGTTGAGCACGACTGTAAAGCCGGGTGCTTGCAATTTTGCCTTAACATGGCTAAACATCTCCACGAGTAGGAGAGTCCAACTGTTCTGTACCGGTATAAGAAATGCGGCTAATAATAAGTACATAAATAACAAATTTCATATCCTACTTTGCAAATAACGTGACAAGGACAAACATATCTATGGCAACTTCTTACTTAGGAATAAATTATTCAATATTTATTCTGTTGTTATCCAAGAATATCTCAGCGAAAGATGTCGTTCTCAGATAACTTATATGCGTACAGGGACATTTTTATGTATTTATTCGACAATCGAAACATAAACGAAGTTAATCTTCATGTCTCGTTCGTCACCTCCGTACACTATACTACTTGTGTATTCGTCGTCATATCAGTGTGAATTAGAGGCTGGCATTCCTGGCCAAACATTTGGTAGCGCAGTGTTCATAAATGCTCCTTTTAAATATTCATGACACATGAATATGGATCCCAAAACTCCATTTGGTCCGTCTAAGCCGAGGGATCAAAAACAGGCAAAAATCAGTCCGAGAAAGAAAACGTTTATTTGTATGTATATCTGCAAATCAAGGACTCATAGTCCATGGAGATTCATAGAATGGAACAACAGCAAAAACGGACCAAGATTTAGGGAAAAATAGTGATGTTGACTGTCTACACAGCATATGTAGATACCATACACTAAATGCATACCACGCGTTTAGCAAGTTATGTATCTGTAGTACATACTCGAATCTATATTATCTGTGTGTACTTCCAAACTCGGTAGATATAAATCATTGATGGGCAGTTGTTTTCGTGTTTCGGGTAGCATATTTTCGTCCTGGTTGCTCTTGTTAAGAGGACTCTTTAAATCATTCTAAATCGTTCGGATCTTTTTCTTTTCTAATTGTTCCCCTGTTGGAGGATGATAAGGTAACAAATCGCGATTGTTGTTTATAGTCGCTCAGGGGAATAAACAACTTTAATTTGAAACTGCTTTGATTTCCTTGAGTATACCTATATTTATGTCTTCGTCTAGAGAAATTTAAATATTTACTTTGTAATGGATAAGTTGGTCGTCATCCGTAGATACCCGTGGAGACGGAGCTTCCCTCAATTGCCCTAACCCGCGTCAACTGTTCCATGTGGCCCAGTTGACGTTTCGACGGCATAAACTGGTTTCTGAGAATGCGGTTGCCAGCATGCACCTCCTGCACATCCATGGCCACGAACGTCGTCTTGGACGGGATTCGAACCCAAAATGCCGGTAGTCAAACATGAGACTGATGACTCAACCCACTGCGCTACCGATTGCCCCCACGGAGCCTAAGGTAGCATAATGACTGTGAAGGTCGGGCTGTGCCATCTGGCGAAGAAAAAAGTCTCACAACGAGCTAAGCAGCGGCCTATGGTTGCTGTAGCTCAGTTCAGGAACGTGGACCGGGCTCTCGTCGCTCATTGCCCCTGTCTTTTACGTATTAATAAAAATTGATTCGCCTAGGGAAGACAACACAAACATGGGAGGCAAAAATGGGGAATAATAAAAAAAAATGGGATGATAAGGATGGAATAGTTGGCGGAGAGCGCAGATGCCCTCGCTCTCGCATCGGATGTAATGGGACCCTCGGCCTCTGGTTTCGTACCACCGACAGATCACTACTCATCAGGTCCTGCCTTCGATCCGAAGGTGGAAGTAACACTACTATGATATGGCTCCTTACAGGTGGTTGATTACGGAGAAGTTTTTACTTAAAGGCCTGCCAAGAAAAAGAAGCTGAGGACAGGGTGTGCTGCTAAAAGTAGAAATAAAATATCAAAAGCACCGGAGTCAGCCGGCAACCATTGTAGAGAGGAAAAACTAGCAAAAAAAAAAAAATACATCTCCCCATTTTTTGGATGATCAGCAGATTACAAAGAATTCTGAGGCCAACAAAAGCGCACCACTGCATTCCTTGTCGTAATTCATTCATAAACTATGTCAGCGGCTGATCCCACGAATAATAGAAAAATGCAATACTGTGTAAAGAAAACTTTTTTTAAATTACTTAAAAGGACAACCATGGCAAACAAAAAGATATCCAGGGCTCCTCCGCGCTTCGTCCGATCAGCGAAGAGGCTCCCAATGCCGGCAATTCGAAGGCTTTATGGAGGCCTTAAATACGTGGCTAAACCACAAAGCCAGGACTGCCTTTCAAAACTGAATCTAAATATAATGATACAGAGGACACAGCTACTTGAAGGGAAATTACGTGAAATGAAATAGCTAAGTCCTAAGACTTGTTTCGTACCCTCGACAGATCACTACCCATCAGGTGCTGCCTTCATTACAACTTGTACATATTTAATGTCCAAACGAAAGCATGAACTTGCTTACTTTAGATGCAAACTGGCCAGTGAAGCTCATACCAAATTTTAAAGTAAATGAAAATGGTGCAGTGATTTTTCCTGATGATCAGTAAAAGATCAAATGTTAGTAAATATTATATGTATCTAGTTGTTTATATTCAAAATTATCTATATTATTATTAAAACCCTAAATCAAAGGAAGAATTTAACACATTGACTACTAATACTATATTCTAAATTAGCTGATTATCATAATGCAACGGAAATAGGCACTTCTTTCTTTGAAACAAAGTCTCAATACTTAAAAAAAGGACCTAATTTTCTACATATTAGCATATTACCGCAGAATTCTAGTTGCAAGCAGAGAAGAATATTCTCTCGCTTCTGGTTACCAAATGAATGGCTCCCAGTCGTTAACCCACTGAGTTGGAAACATCCTTGATTGCAACGGAGAATTGGAAAAATGCAACTCGTGGTGCTGAACTACGAGAACAAAAGGAGCAAAAACGGAAATCTTTTCCGGACGCAAACTCCCATTCACTCTCAATAATGAAACGGCATCATTAGCCCAACTAGGAAGTATATTCTTCGTCGCCTAAAACCATATTATTTCCTGCTGAAAGTGTGCTCCTTTCGAAAGCGGGCTAATGGTGGAATATTTTCGAATAAAATCCAGAGAAGGCACTGCCGGAGACTCGACATTCATTTCACATTCAGGACATGGTGTTCAACTGTTCAACTTTCGGCACACATCGATGTCATTGTCGCCGTTGTCATAATTATCACCACCGGGGCGACCATGACAGGATTCGGAAAAAGTTATCGAAAACACCATTTTCCGAATTACTGTCATAATTAATTATCGGTACGTAATTAAAACTAACGAATCGAATTGCTGGGGGTGTTTTCTCGACTTCCCGACGGGTGTTTTCTCTTTTCAAAATTCTGTAAAGGGTAAAAGATGGAGTCTTCAAAGCAGCATCTATCCTGGTGGATAGAACATTCCACGTGGCTGCAAGCGTAACAGGTTGAGCTTGTTCAAAGAGAAATATAAATTTTCGTGATTTTGTATATAAAGAAACTAAATCTCAAAATTCATATGTATGTGTAGGTTTCTTTTTACTCCGCCATAGCCTGGTTGCAAAAAACAAGAGGGAGATTGATAGTTGTAGCTTGAATGTGTGAGCTGCACCCTATAGGTGCTATGCAGATTATGGTTAAATTACATTTAATAGATACTAATTAATTACTTTGCGTTATTTATGAAAAGAAATTAAAAATTTAAAGTTTAATTACTTCAAAATTTTAATTTAATAAATACTAATTTATTACTTAGGATTTTTTTGAAAAGTAATTAAATATTTTGGATTTAATTACTCCGAAATTGTGGACTAATAAATACTTATTAGTTACTTTGCGTTATTTATGGAAAGTAATTAAATAGTAATTATTACTTTCGAGTTACAATTACCTTTCCTGAAGAATTAAGTACTACTTTTGAATTACAATTCCTTTTTCTGGAAAAGTTATTATTGTTTCTCTTAAAGAGTAATTATTCCTTTTGAATTACAATTACTGTTATTGAAAAAGTAATACATAATGTATTTAATTATTTTTTAGAAAGCATTTAATTAGTCAAAAATAATTGCAATTGAATATTTTATTTTTGTTCAGAGATAGGAGGAGATATACAAAATACAGATGTGTTAAGTTCATTTATTAAAATTAACTCAATTAGTTTAACCTTTTCTTGGACTTCAGATACCTGTTATAATCTCGTATAGGTATAGTCCATAAGGTGCGGTTGATACAGTAGCTGATGTCCTAGCTAATATGACTTAAATGTCTCATGACCGTACAAATACCGTAAGTCTTATTTGAATTTTTTAGCGGTACCCTGAAGAAGAAAACAGTTCGCAAGATCGAAACTTCCAGTCTCAAATATTCCAATAAACGCTTCCTTGCTACACAAATCATTCGCTCGTACTACTGGCACTTCTAGATATCCTAGTCTAGTACAATACATATGTAATAACAAAAATTAGGACAAAATACCAGCGAATATCCTTCTACGGGTTGAAGAGAAAGTTTCTCTATTTCAAACACCGGATAATAGTGCACTCGAATGAATTTCTTATGAGTGAAAACGAGTCCCAGTCCTGACATACAATTTCCAAAAAAAAAAATATTTTTTACTGCAACATGCCAGCTTCCAGCAGATTACTTAACTTCCGGGAACTAGTCCGCCCGAAGGCTGCACTTTTAAATGATGTGGAATTTGCAAGAGCGCCGGTGAAACTGGGATTTTACATTCAATCGGATAAAAGGATTTGTACAGAAGAGCTATAAGCAAATGATTTGCATGATTGGTTTCATTGCTTTTTCGTCGAAATTCCAGCTAAGTGTTTTAAATTGAATAAGTTGTTTTTATCGATTTTTATTTTTATATACTTTGTAGAAAGTGACAGAGGGAAGAAAGATACTCCGAAAAGTTTGAAAACTCATTTTGAATTTGTGGTTGTAGTTATGAGTATTTTGACACTAGGGGCTCTATTGATAAAAATGGATTCAGTATTAGTTGTTTGTTCACCGGAGTTATTCAAGACAATTTTCAAACATCCATGTCTGCATTTGTCTAACACTGAAGTGTAAGCAAGTTTCAATTTAACTATCAGCATTGTGTAGGAACCCCATTGTTTATTGGCTTTAATATCAAATTGCGTTCTATTAATAAAATCGCTAATGACATTGGTAATCCCATTCCTAAAAATAAAGCCTTCTGCTGCTCTTGAAAATTTCAAGTCAATTTCCAGACTCCCAATCTGTCTTTTTAGGTGCTATCTCTGGGATTTAAATCTAGTTACTAAGCGGGCTACTCCGTACAAGTACAACTTCAACTTCAAATGTCTGAAAATATATCATATTTGCTTAATAATTTTTATGGATACAAAATATGGGTGTATCCAATTCAACCACCCAGCAAAGAGCCCGGGTGCTTATATAGGGTGGGTTATATCCCCTCGCATGGGGGGAGGGGAAACCAGTAAGGTGGCAAGTATTTAACCTACCAGATATGCCCCCTATGCCACTAACCAAGTTAGCCCCAGTGTTTACTTACGCTAAGTTGATCCCTTAAATACCCAAACCAAGTAAATACAAGATAGCCATCGGCTAGCTTGCCGAAGGTATGATACCCTTCACGCTTCGCGTGAGCCCATGCACATGTCGAATTATAGATGTTCGGTGGTAGGCTTAGGTTCTTGGAACCTATTGCCCTCTACCCATTAAATAAAAAATTGTCTGGAAACGAAAGGACCAGCAATCATAATTACAACCTCGCATGGCCCTGAAAATGGAAAGGAAAAGGAGAAAAGGTTTTCTTTTTTACTTCATGGCTTAGTTTTTATTCGCTTAACAATAAAAACTAAGTCATGAAGCATTGCATCCACCGGCAAGCATAGGCCGCTGGTTTGCTCGTTAAGGGGTCTTTTTCTTTGCCAGATTTCACGGTCATTATGCTAACCTAGGCTACGCCCTACGGGCATCTTCGGATGCCCACCAAACCGTCCATTACATATTTGGCGCCCAACGTGGTGCTCATTTCGCGTCAAGAACAGAACTGCAAAGGACCTCATCGGGCTCCTTTTAGTCCTTCCACCAATTTGCATCGCCAAAATCACATTAAGGCTACTTGCTCTATGTCTTAGGACTTATCTTTACTTCACTTTTTTTTCCCTTCAAGTAGCTGCGCTTACCTATGTAGCTCCCCTTTCCTTCCTATAGAGTAAGTTATCCTTTTAGAGTCAGTTCATCAAGACAATCCTGGTGTTGTGTTTGTCTTTTGTTGCTTAGCCACGTTCCTAACACCTTCATAAATGCTCTGAATCATCGGCATTTGGAGCATCTTCGGTGTCCGGTCAGAGCGCGGACGAGCACTGGGTAACGAGCAACAAGCGGTGAAAACCCGACTTAGGTCTCTCGAACTGAGCTACTGCAACCATAGGACACATAGGAGACGAGGAAGGTGCCGTTTTTCGGTTTACAGCATATTTTTCAAAAACGGTTAGCCATAGCTTAAAAAGTAAAAAGAGCAATTAAAGAGAACTAAATTCTCTATAGGAATGTCCTACATCATTTTTTATATCTACCCAGCAAGACATTTGTCTCCGATACCCAGTGGAATCGAAAAATCTTCGATCGTAAGCGGTTCTATTTATCGATTTGTCTCCGAAGCTGGAAAACTTCAAATGTTCTCGACTATATATCGACCTTTGTCATCGGTTTGTCTCTGATGCGAAAGGAATCGAAATGTCTTGGATCCTTAGAATATAGAGCCATGTAAAGAGCTTATCCTGTATGTCTCTGGCTCCAACTTTTGGCGAATAAGTCGACAGCCAGCCTACTCGGTTGTTTTTTGATATTAGTCATTACAGTCATCGATCCGAATCCGATCTCAGTGTGGATTCTACATTGACTCCAGTCATCGATCCTAATTCGATCTCAGCGTCGATTCTACACTGACTACAGTTGTCGATTCTACATCGACTACCGTCATCAATTTTAGATCGATTCCTGTCCTCATTTTCAGTATGACAAAAGCGAAATGTTTAGGGAGATTGAATGAATGGCAACATTGCTCGAACCCGCGAACGTCATGTTGTTGTTATTGCGTTTGCTTTTCCGTGCTGGTGAATGATCATCTGTAAGCGAAGCATTTACGTGTTACATTATGCGTGCACACATTGTCCTGTTTATCATTCTCAACTTCATTGAAATAAAAAGAAAAGATATACTGTCTGTCCAATATCGTCCTACATGAACCAAATTTCACTAATGGCATTCCTTTTATGCGGACAACATTTCGCCTTTGGTGCATTCATTTGAGTCTACTTTATACTGGAATTACTGTCAGGCTGTTGAAAATAAACACTTTATCATCCTTACAGCACACTCTCAGGGTTTTTTTCTATTGAATTTGCGTACATCAACACATAATGATGAATAATATGCAGTCCATCAGGATACCCATATCGTTCATCATACATTCAGCTGTTATTGTTTGGTATTCGTTTAAATTGTATATAATGTTACATATTATATGAGGATAATGCGAAATTTGCGACGAATTTAATACACATGTTGTGTACTTGGCACACCAAATGTGACACGAACACCTGGCGCTGGCATGAAAACCTTTTTGTAAAATACATTCAGAAAAACAGCTATCCGATTCAGCATGTTATGTAAAACAATTTGTTCTCGTTATGGATATTCTGGCAATCTATCAATGGACGACAATCAGCTAAATAATTTGGCTATGTGGTTTAACAACGAATTGGGATTTATTGATTTTTCGTTTTTATGTAATTTGTTTTCCAGAAAGCATTTACAATAAATATTTGAAGTTCGTGTTGATTCAACATTTCGATATTTATATTTACAATTTCGACAATTACGGCGTCAGATCGATCTGACCATATCGTGATCGTCAGATCGATCGCACAGTGTACTATATGTGATTATCGTCGACGATTTCACTGATCTGACGATCAAATTCGATTTGCCGATTGCATAGTGTATGGGGGTTCTTATACATACATATTTGAATTGAGAGGGAAATATTTATAACACATCACGTTGGCATTTCGTATGTATGAATTTTTGTAAAATTGGTTTTAACAGGGAGAAATCATTAAAGCGTTTACTAGCTACAAGCCGGCGAATTCACTAGCTGCCAGTGAACTAGCCCAATGTAATCATGTTCACTAGCTAACTAGCAGGTAGCTCAGCTTGGGCGAAAAAGTTGAAGGTCCAGCTAATTTTTTATTGTTTTCAACACGACGCGGTGCGGCGACGGAAAATCGTTCTAATGCAACCTTCGACTACTCGTCAGTCAGTCAATGTGTCATGGTAGTAGCGCATCGAATTAAATGTTCAAATGAAAAGAAAAGAAGGATCGTGGTCGTTCCCGGTCGCACCTCTCACACCGACACGAGATACGAGGTGGAGGCGCCTGATGAGACGTATCTCGTGTCAGCGTTCGAAACCGCCGAACATTTTTTGGGTCCCTGTTGGGGGAATTTATTCTCTCTGGACCATCATTTAAAATTGAAACTTTATTGTTTCTGAGAAAAAAGGATAAAAAATTGTATAACCTGAACTTTTAACGAGAGCTATTTTTGTGACGTCGATCACAAGTTTCTATTTATCATGGATACTTTTACTATCTTTATTGATAACAGGGTTAAAGACGGGTTTCCATTGTATGATAAAACATCCAGTAACTAATGTTTGTAGAATGTATGAAAAGAAAGTATTTGCGACTTTTTTACTGTACGGGCTGCGTAGGTTTTTTTTACTTTAAAGTATTTTTCACCTAAATTTTAAATGCCCACAATATATACATAAAATTAGTTGGGAAACTACTTAAGTTAAAATATTTTTTTTTACTTTGGATTCCCCTTAATAGGTAGCTGTAATAAATTACGAAATTCGAGTCCGGGAGAAATATCCGTTGGTAAAATTTGTCCCGTGTTTCGTCCATCTCCTATTTTTGCTAGCATTTTTTCTAAAACAAATATTTTGTAAAGTAAAGAGTTGACATTGCTTATGCGAGTAATAACAATGCAAAGTTCTATTTAAAAATTGGTGTGAAAATGATTTTACACGGTAGTTGTTTGATGAAATATATTCATTCATCCATGAAAGGTGATGCACTGAGTTTGGGCCGAAAACTAATTTAGGAGATTTTTGTAGGGAAATAAGCGTTTTACTTCCAATAATTCGCAAGGATTTAAAATGTAAAAAATAGCACTTTTAGAGCCTTGTATTTTTTAAATTTTCTAGCGCTTGACCAGATTAAAAGTCACTGCACGTCACTGATCCTTAGCACAGATACAGTCTGGCAAATTTACTGTAGGCAGTAAATTCATTTTGTATTTTAACTATTGTATATTACTCGTATTACACAAAATCAACATTTTATTGTCAGGAAATGAATTCCATGTGCATTGTTCCTTTCCATCCTGCACCAGCTGCTCATCGAGAGTTATCGAGGACGTAATGCGTGTAATGCGCGCAATAGTTGTTCGCTCTGATCTGGACTGTTGAATAAAACGCAGCAATTATTGATTAAAAGTACGAGTAATACGAAAAATGTCAAAAGATTATGTTGATCGACGCCAAAGTAATTGCAGTCACGTGTTATACTCGTGCTACTAATACTAATTGCTTTAACCTATCCAAGCGTGTAAACATCTCCAGCAGTGCCTCGTTGACATTTCGTTAGCAAATAAATAACGGATGGTGGAGTGGCTATAATACACCTCCTTTTCGTATAGCGACAAGCATGAAACGCAGTGGGAGTCCTAATAGTATCCACAAGTAGTTTTTTTTTATTTCATTAACTTGCCTGAACTCTAGATTCAAGCATCGCAGAGTGGCGATCGAGACCTCACGGCTGAAAAGCGCGTGGCACGTGACATGCCGATGTTTGAACAAGGACTAAATCTATTAATAAGAAAAATTAGAATACATTTTGCCGGAAGATGACTTTAAAAAAATGTCAAATGGGCGCCCCTCCTTATGAAAATTTTTGACTTTGTCTATGGAAGTTTTTTGCTAAGACAAATAGTTACGGTGATAAAGGCAAAAAAAAAGTAGGGAGCCAAAATACGCAAGGCGGAATCTTGTTGAGTCATAGGTCTTGGTTATGAATTAACAAGAAAATTCGTCATGCGCAAGACGCAATGTGTATGGCGGCTCTCTGAGTAAAGTGTCGCCTACGTGATACGCGATTTGTTATGGACATTCTCCCGTGTATGAAGATTTTTTTGTAGTTTTTCGTTTTTATTTTCGTTACTATTAATCCTAGCAACAAAAAACGTTCTGAGACAAAATTAAAGATCACAAAAGTATGCATAAAATTTTTTAAATATATATTTATATATTTTTTGTATCTTAAATAGTTTACAGAATATACACGGCTGTTTGTATGATTAAATGTTTGTTCTACCTACATCTTTAAAAGTAATAGTCCTACGACCAAAATTAGCCTAACCTTTTTTGTAGAAAATTTGTGCACTTTATATTGTTCCAACAATATTATTTTTCACTAGGAGTGATAATGTCAGAGATATAAGCAAAAATCTAAATTCGCTTCTCTAATGACTTCTAGCGCAGAACATTTCAAAAATGAGATTCGAGATGGTGTAATCTTGTGTAATTGAGTTATGAAACTTGGTAATCGTAATATTAACGGTGAGGGATTTGTAGAGCTCTGCAACCTCGGCATCCCTTCATTGGTGGCACCTTGTTTGAGTATAAGGACTATCACAAAATCAGTAGGTTCTTTGTAGACCCGCACAGAATTAAAAATCAGATTAACCATAATGCCATTAGCAAAAAATTCAAAGATAGTAGTCCGGATGGCGGAACGGCTAGCGCGTTCGGTATTTGCGTCCTTCTTACGGTTGCTAAAATAATAGTTGAAATTTTATGTTCTCACAAGCTTTGCTTTGTATTTCTTAATGCTGATTCAGGTCTAGTTATTACTCTGGATAGAAGACAATATTCAAGGAATACCCAGATTTAATTCCTTTTGGTAGTCTGTTTCAAAATTTCGCTTTTTTTGTGTTTTTTTTTTTTCAGAAACTCTAACACTACTATACACTCTGTAGCCATCTACACGTAGAGAAACATGATTTTCCATTCCGTCATTAGGCTATAAACTTCCTGCATTATAAATGATTATACACGAGTCCTTGAACGAATATAGCAACCATTTGTATCGGAAGTACTTGAATTCCGAACTCAAATAAAAGAAAAAACATTGTCCTATTATATTCTTCTTAAATGACGCGATAAAAAATTATGATGACCACTTTAGGGATTGATGGGATCCATTAAATGGAGAGCATGTTTTTACAAACTACCAACCGGTATATTGGTATCGGACGTCACTAGCAGATATATTGAGATTGATATTTCTCGCCCGACGACAGGATAAAATTTCTTTACTTAGTTTCCGTCATCATCTGCTTTGTCGTCTAATTGTTGTTAAACCAAACAACTGGTGGCGGAGGAGCGGTGGCGGCGAGCCATTAGCCGTGGGAACTGTAACATAATGCGAAATAGCTGGCAATATGTTGGCATTGGGAACTGAGCTGAAAGTTTTCGCACCATCATAAACAAGAGACACTGTTTGATCTGCTAAGATTGAGTAAATATTTGATATACATCGGAGAGCTCCGGTAGCTCTATTAAGAAAATGTAGCAGATAAGAAGTGGAAAGGATGGTAAATGATGCTGTTCCCTTTTCTAATGTCCTTGTAGACGACTTAGCAATTAGGTTTTTGGATAATAATACACGTATTACCCAACATGCTAAATTGAGACAATAACCCATAAAGCTATTTTCCATAACTTTAATCTAGGGGTTTTCTTCCTGCTGTCGCCACCCCCTTAGAGATTAAAGAATCCCCCGCCCGATTATAGATTTAAAGTACGCAAAAAGTGTTAACTTTTTTTTTATGCATTTGGCCTTTTACTTTGCCTCAGACTTTTTTTTAGATAAGTAAGACGTTTCAAAAAAATTTCAAAAATAAAAAAAAAATGTGCTTTCTTCATTTTCTCGAGATTCCGTTTATTTAAATTTTTCGGGACTCTTAGTGTAATGTTCCTCCGAACACTTTATATCAAACAGAAGAAAATGAATGGCTTAGTTCGAGTAGAAGCTTTAATTGACTGGACGTTCTCAACAGTTCGGTGCGGCGTTTTGTCTACAACCCAGTTAAAATAATCTTATTTTTAACCCCAAACATTTTAACGTTTTTTTTTCTTTTTATATGGTATTCAGGGAACCTTTAGTATACTAAGGTCCTAAGAAAATAAGTGGTCAACTTCAAACAGTATCTAAAAATGACTATTTTGGTTTTTAGAAAATATTGTATTTTGAATCTCCTAATATAAAAATCATATCCGTACGTGACGTGCAGGTTTTTCAGATAATACGCCTGAAAAATTGAAAAATTTTCTCGATAATACCTAGTACTAACGTTTTCTTTTCGTGCGAAATTTCATACCAATACAGTTAAAACGAGGAAACTTTTAACGGCATTTGTATGAAATTTCGAACGAAAGGAAGAGGTTAGTACTAGGTCTAAATTAGAATTCTTGAATTTTGGTGATGACCAATGATGTTAAATGAGTTTGCAGGTAATTTAATTTAGTTTTAATTTGAGATACACTGCACGTCTGTAGGAACAAAAGTTACCTAGAAAATGGCAAAACTATTTGAAAGTTTGAAGCACGAAAAATATTCTTTTTGTTGTGAGATTATCTCGAAAATTATTGAAGACACAGAAAAATTGTTGCGAACCTTTTTTCATAGTAATTTTAATTATTTTTTTAGTTTGTCAAAGAAAGTTTTTTACAAGAGTTGGCCGTATGTTTTGAATCGAAGTTTATAGTTAATATCAAATCCGGAAGTTGCGTCGAGTTTGAAAATGGCTAAATAATTACTTCGATAAATTTATTTCTTACAAACAAAAACATGCATCCCATCACATGATTTAAATCGCCAATTTTTTTTTCTACAAAACAAATATTTGAATTTCACGTTTAATTTCGAACATTTAAAATATCTTTGCAACCCCCCGGAAACACTTCGAGAGCCAATGCCTTAGTCCAAGGGTCGGCAACCAGAGGCCCGCGGACCGCATGCGGCCCTCCAGTGCGTTTTGTGCTGCCCGCGGGACATTAACGAATTGTGTACATTAAATTAGGATTTGCAAAACGCGCACATATTTGTAGGTCTAAGCGTGCGTTTACACGTGAACATCTCGCCGAATTTGAATGTGAATACTACTACTTTGCCTTAACCCCTAGCGGGGCATAGCGCGTCAACTACTCCTGCGCGCCATCGTACTCTGTTCTGGGCAATGGGGCGCAACTCCCCAAAAGACTTACCCAGTACCTGACACTCCTTTGCCACAGATCGACGCCATGTGATTCGAGGACCCCCTCTTGGTCGGCCTTGGCTGGAAATGGGGTTCCATTTCATGGCATGCAAAGCAATGCAGTTATCACTCTTCCGCAATGTGTGACCTATCCACTGCCATTTTCGCCTGCGTATCAATTCGTCGATTGGCATCTGACCCGTACGCCGACTTAGCTCTTCATTTGATATTGTTTCGGGCCAGAAAATTCTTAAAATTCGACGAAGACATGAGTTGACGAAAACTTGCAGCTTTCTGGTAACTCCTACGGAAACTTTCCATGTACTGCTCCCATACAAAAGCACTGATAGTACCAGGGAGCGAAACAGGTCCAGCTAGGTCTTGATGCTGAGATAGTTATCCCTGCCAGATTTTGGACAGCATGCCGTATGCGCGTTTAGCCTGGTTGATACGACGAGCGATGTCCTGCTCCGTACCACCATTTTCGGCAACAATGCTACCCAGGTAGACGAAGTTGTCCACCTTCTCCACAGACTGCCCATTAATATTGATGGCAATAGGTGTCGGATTTCTTTTTCGCAACGGCGGGCTAAGAACCTTGGTCTTGTTGGTATTAATCTTTAGCCCAACCTTGCTTGCCTCCCTCTCGAGATCTAACGCCATTGCGGACAGATCCATGATTTTGTGGGAGAGTAGGCATATGTCGTCAGCGTAGTCAAGATGTTGTAGATAAGATGTCAAAGTCCATTGAATTCCTCTGTCGAGTCCGGATAGGGCTGCATGCAACACATCGCCGATCACTATGAGGAATAGGATCGGTGAGAGGATGCACCCCTGCCGAACTCCACTGCGAATCTCAAAGTCCCCCGACACCTTACCTTTATGCAGAACGCGACATTTCGCGCCGTCATAGGTTGCCTTAATAATAGCCACAAGCTTCTCAGGGATGCCTCTCCTGCGCAAGGCCGCCCAGATAGAATCCCGGTTCACACTATCGAAAGCCTTTTCGAAATCGATGAAAAGCAAGTGAAGCGGAGAATCGTATTCAGCGCATTGCTCGATGATGATTAGAAAGGTGTTAATGTGATCGACACAGGAGAATCCGGATCGAAAGCCAGCCTGCTCTTCATCAATTGTGCTTTCTAAGTGGGCCTTTAGTCTTTCCAGGACGATTTTGGCTATTATCTTGGCAACGGCAGGAAGCACACAAATGCCTCTCCAATTATTACAGTCTGTGAGGCTACCCTTCTTTGGAAGTTTGATGATCAAACCTTACTTCCACTCAGTGGGAAAGGTCTCTGTATTCCACGCTTTATCAACAAGTGGATGCAGCAAATCGGCAGTTACGCTTGGCGCTGCTTGATAAAGTTCGGCAGGGATGCCGTCAAGTCCGGCGGCCTTTCCTCGTTTTAGTGCAATAATTGCAGTGACTATTTCCTCTTTAGTCGGGGCAGTGGACCGTATACGCACATTTTGATGGTTAGCTAAATTATCTATATGAGGGGGAACTTCACCAGAGGTTACACGGTTCAAGACCGCGGCGAAGTGTTCTTTCCACCGCCTCATTTGATCTTCTTCCAAGATAAGTAGCTTTCCATCACTATCTTTCACCGGATGTTGGCAGGAGTTACGACAACCTGTAAACTCCTTGATGACACCGTATACGGCGTTTAAGTTGTTACTTCTAGCGGCTTCTTCTGCTGAGGCTAAAAGAGAATTGGCATAAACTCTTTTATCGCGTCGCACACTACGCTGAACTTTTCGAGCTTTCTGACGGTAAAGGAGTTCGATGCTGCTTCGATTGTCGTCTGATGCTGCAGCCAAACGAACTTTCAGCTCCTTTCTTTCAACAATCCGCTGCCATGAAGCGTCGGACATCCAGGGCTTATTCCGGCAATCCGGGTTTGGGCCAAGGATAGTATTTGCGCAATCAATGTACGCATTTTTTATGGCATCCCAGTTTTCGTTTATGTCACTATCTAGGTGACTAGTTATCTCAGCCGCTTTTTGCGCAAGATGGTCATTATATTGTTGTAAGACAGCTGGATTTTTTAGTCGAGCGGTGTTGAATTTGCGGGGCCTGGATCTTTCGCTTCTGGGGCGGCGCACGGCTGCAATACGCAATCGAACATTAGCGATCATAAGATAATGGTCTCTTCCCATCCCAATATCGGCACCCTTCTTGTTTCGCACGTCCAGGAGGCAACTCTTGAATCTTTTACTAATGGCAAAATGGTCGATCTGATTTTGTGTTCTGCGCCGATCAACAGAGGACCAACTGATTTTGTGGTGGTCCTTATGCTCAAACATAGTACCACCGATGAAGAGACTGTGAAAGTTGCAGAACTCTACAAATCTTTCACCGTTGTCATTACGATCACCAAGACCGTGTCTCCCCATCACATGTCTGAGCCCATAGTTATCAGCGCCAACTTTCGCATTCAAATCAACCATGACCATTATAATGTCACCTTTAGGTGTTCTGCTCTGAACGGCGTTTAGTTCTTCGTAGAAGGAGTCTTTTGCCAAGACATTGTCGGGTTCAGTAGGGGCATAACATTGTATTATTGAGATGTTCCTCATTTTGGTCCGGAACCTGGCGGTCAAGACCCTGTCAGAGACCGGTTCCCAGGATAAGAGACAGTTTCGCGCGGCTCTGGTTAAAAGGAGCCCCACACCTGACTCACGGCGACTACCGGTAGCTTTACCGAAGTACAACATTACAGTGCTGCCCGTTGGAGAGATGAATTCTCCGCTGTTCCACCATCTTATCTCACTAACTCCTAAGATATTTAATTTGTACCTCAGAAATTCACTCTCTAATTGAAGAAATCGTGCGTTCTGGGGACCTTCTGATCCATTGTCCAGGAGAGTACGCACATTCCAGAATCCAATCTTTGTCATTGTACGATAGCTAAAAGTCGTAACCGTTGAGTCAGTCCTTATCCGAGGCATAGTTGACGTTTCGTTAGCATATAAAGATTTCGGATAGTGCAAGTTGCTGGCATACACATCCTGTCCTTTGATTGTCGGTTTTAACGACAGGCCCTCAAAGGGAAAGGCCGTGGTATTTTTTTTCACACCCCACACCACAGGGGTACCTCAACCAAATCATCGCACCGCCATCACTGGCGGCTTGACGTTGGTTGGCAATGGTCAGTGACCACTGCCGTTCCAGGGGGCGCCCACGCGGAAGAGGAATTTTTGCCCCCCCATGTGAATACAATAACAATAGTATTATATTCGCCGAACGGAATAGGCAATGTTCGCATCTATCCATTTCCCGAGAACTTTTTCGCCGAATATTGCTGCGCGTCTTATGGAAAAAGCATTAAGAAGAGAGAAGGTGCATTCGGCGAATATGTTCAGAGCTGTTCCCATGAGGAATGGGAACGGGCGAAAATGTTCGCCGAATTTAATGGAAATGTACCTTTTCATATAGAGGTATGTTTTCAAGCGAGGGTCAACCATTGAGAGAAAATGTATATGCTACTACGATGAAAGAATACAGGATGTAATATAAGCGAGAATTTTGGGAACCATTTTCTTCATGTGGTTGTGCGCACCAACACTATCTCATTTTCAATGGGCTCATTCACCAAACATGAGCAACAAATCGGCAACTACCGCCGCTCCGGAGCATTCGTTCTGGAATGACTACCTCGCTTTGTTATTGTGTGTGCTATCGGAATCCACATGGCACATGATCCGAACATACAGAAGGTCTTATCAAGACAAATATTTCTTTCTCTACGATTTTGTGAAATTTATCCTGAAATACAACGCGAAAACCACGAAACTAGTGCGAAATCTTTTTATTTCCGGGACTCTCGCACTTTTCGCTACGGAGGTGAAGTAGCGGCTCAGCAATATGAATGAGCCCAATGGTGAAAATGACAGACGGACATCTGTTTACCTTGCGACTGGCGAGAAATGGCCCGCGAAAGAAAACAATTGTTTTATTAAGAACACAATTGTATTTTATTTATTCCAACGCCACATCACGGTTCCGCACATCTTAAAGGACGCGTTCAACACTTTTACGTGTGTAATGAGATTCTTATTTTCCGGAAATTCTACTTGTTTCGGCGGACTTTTACGACGCGCGCTATTTTTGTAAAATTTGGGTGTTTCGCACTATATTTTACATTTACAAGCCCACAAATAGAATTTAAGATTCGAATCTCGCAAGATTACGAAAAAATTTCACCAAACAAACTTAACTTTCTCTTATTAAACCGCACTTGAAAATTCCACTGCGCCAATTCACTTCTTTAAAACTAGGAACTGTCAACCAAACAATTGTCATCCAGTCTAAACAACCAAAACAGCTGTTAAAGTTTGGTTCCCCACACACATAGTGTATATGTGCGTTAGATCTCATCCATATAGATCGTTGATATGCTACGAATCTATTTCAATCGTCTTGCGTTTCACACAAATTGCCAGCAGGTAGACGATGGGTAATTTGAATTGAGTTGTTGTTTGTTTGAGTTTTTTTGGTTTGTTTTCGATTTTATGACACCAGGTCAGAAATAATGAAATAAGGACAAATGGATATTTTCTTGTGAGGTGTTAGATCGAAATGCAATCAGATATAAGTCTGATTGATTAAAATGTAACTGGTTGAGCTATGTAGGTATATTAGATAGATACATTAGTATAAAGATGTAGGTATATTATTTAACCCATATTTTCGTATAATTTGCTTATCGATGTATACATTTAGATAGGCAATTGATTCTAAAACGTAAAATTTTAGTACAAAAAAGATCTTATTAATCTCTGCCGTATGATCAATATTTTCAATGGGTGCGTTCCGTGAAAACCCTAAACGTTCCAAGTTGCTTTGAACTCAGTCCAATTTCAGGTGGAGATGGCATGTAAAATACAAACTAGTGAAATGAATCAGAAAATTGTTCTGGTTGATTTCCCTTTCTATCGTTTGACATGCATTTGCTAAATACTTGAAACGTAATTGCAACGTTGAGAATCCTGAACCTAGGCAATGTATGGCATGTACCCGAAACGTACAATTGGCGTAAATTCATTTTGGAGTCATTTTGATTTCGGTGTCAGATGAAAAAAAACGACACGGATCTGCGACGAGCGAACTGTTCGAACTTGTGATCACCAAGTGATGATCTGAGTGGTAGTTTGCTTCTCAATAAGAGCGGACATCCATCATACTAGACGCCCATCTCCTGCAAATGAGGACTTGATCAATTTGAATGTCGGTATGTGCGTCTAGAAATTTCCAAGTCTGCTTGTGAATGCGTCGATGCGGGAAACACGTAGAGTTTACGACTAAATTCCTGCTGCAGGCAAAGTCGATAAGACGCTGGCCGTTGTCGTTACATTCTTCATGGAGACTGTGGCCTCCTGTGGTCCCCCGGTGCCAACTTTCATTTCCGACATTCGCGTTAAAGTCTCCCTGCAGCAATTTGGCGTCGTTTGTTGAAAGTGAGTCGAAGAGGGTCTCAAGGCGGGCGTAGATTTCATCTTTTACGGCGTCCTCTTTAACTTCAGTGGGGGCGTGCACATTGATGAGCCAGAGATTGAAGAATCGAGTCTTAATGCGAATCGCACACAGCCGTTCATTTAAGGGTTTGAAGTCAGTAATGTGCGGCTTGAGGTGATTTTTTTATTATAAATGCTACTCCAAACTCCTTGCGCCCCGATGGTTTGCCACTTGTAAAAATTGTGTGCGATTTCTTGTCATTGATCCCGCTGCTAAGTGAATTTGTTTCTTGGACTGCAGTAATGCTCAGTTTGTACTTTTCGACCTGTTGAAGGAGGGCCTTCTCGGCCCCCGGTTTATTCATGGAGCGTACATTTCAGGATCCGAAAGAATAATCCTTTATTCGTTTGCGTGGTCGTCGTCGTTGTTGATCCGTCCAATCCGAGGGTTTTGTTCCAGGTTTCTTGACGTGGTGTGGTTTTTACAAGGACGAGTTGTCAGCGCATCGCTTAACCCCATTCAGGGGATGGCCTCGGAAATAACTGCTTCAGATGGTTTAGTAAACGTTCTGGAGTTCGCACAACTATGTTGCAGGTCCAACTACGCAAGCCATTCCATCCTACTAGACGTGAGACGCATAGGTGTTGGTCAACCATTCAGGCTACAGCTATCTGCCACTTTCAACTCTGATCCAGATGTGATCCCATACAAGACCTGGATCAAAACTGGTCTCTCATATTCTATCTACTGATTAACAGATACAGTATCTACAAAGAACAGATACAGTACCAACTGACCAACATACAGTATCTACTGAGCGACAGATGCAATATATGTTGGCTAACAGACACAGTATATGCTGGGCAACAGACTCATTATCTATTGACCAAAAGATACAGCCCCTATTGAGCAACAGATAAAGTATCTACTGAGAAACAGGTAGATACAGAGACTCAAAAAGCCTTCAGCAGTAGTCTATTTCATTTGTCTTTACACTGAACAAACAACATGCATCGCACTCTATTCCCGTCTAATCTAATTTTATATGCGACGGGCCATAAACAAGAAATTTTCCCACTACACAAAAATGTGGATGTATGTACGTACCTATAATGCATATAATGTATTCCTTCACAAAACCACAATTCCATGTTGGTACATATTTGCATATTACTTGTACTTTATTCACTTAAACTAAAATAAAAAAAAAAATCCATACAATGTATGTGACATACGTACAAATTAATTGATTTACAGCATTTAGATAGAGTTCCAAATAATCTAAACTTCGCTTTCGTGTGATCATTGCTTTCATCCATAAATTTCATCATCAAATTGATTTCCCAATGCAAAACAATAACAAGTCAAAACCCATAACCCAGTAATATGTACTTGCGGTAGAAAAATGCATACCCGATATCTACTGATCTCTTCAATAAAGACAATGCTTTCAAAAAAAAGGTCTCATAACTAAAACAACAACACTACGAATCAACAATACGCATATTATTACCAAATGACAACAAACAGACGAAGGGTAATTTTCTGTTTACGGGTCCATGGGCAAATATGTATCTTTCTAGCAACCCATCATTCTTCATGCCTTCCGTGTGTGTCGGCAACGAAATTTACTTGGTAGTTGTTGGTATATGAGTCCAAATGTTCAAGAACATTACCGCGGTAATGTTCAAATTCGGCGAGGTGTTCACGTGTAAACGCACGCTAAGAAATATGTGAAGTGCATAATAAAGTCAACTCATATCACGGTCCTTGCATGGTAATAGACAATAGTCTGCCAAGAAAAAAAAGAGCGGTTGGGCTTTGCTAAAGTGGTAGCAGATTTCATCAAAAGGAGGAAACAATGGACGCACTTGATTCAAACGCCATTCGGTTCAGCATACTCCTAAATGTAAATGTAAAAAAAATGAAAACTGTTATATTTGGATTTTAACGAAAACGATAGCATGTGTGGACTAGCTAGGAGGTAAACATACGGACTTACGAGGGGTGGAAAAAGGAATTGGAGAGGGGACAAAAAAAGTGTTCCATATAAGTATCTCGAAAACTGTTCGCCTTCGCAAAAAAAGGTGCTAAATTAAAGAGCTCTCCTACACAACGCGTGCGGTCGGTGAAATTTCGCTATTTTCATGCATAAAAGTGAGTTTAGTGTCGCGATTTTAAGTGCAATTAAAAGTAGTGACTATCAGTGACGTGCGGAGTGGTTATCAGTGACCTTTTTATTCAGCCACCACCCTAAAATAAACACGTCATCTTCGTCAGAGGACATGATGAAACTATGGAAAAATGGTTTCCTGTGTGTGCATCAAAACATGATACAAGTTTTAAAGTTCTACTGATGGCTCTGCCATTCAAGTGACATTTGCAGTAGCCAAGTTGAATACTCATCTCACTATGTCAAAATTTATTTGTTTCCATGTTTCGTACGTTACTACTTACACAAATTGAAAGAAAAAACTGCCCGGAAAAAAACCAATTATACATGCTGCAAACAGCAATAACCAAATCATCGACTGACAACTGTAATTTTGTCAATTGTCAAAGCACGGGATGACGGTAGTTAACTGACAGATTGTTTACTTAATGTATTCAATGGTCTTGCAATATTCAAGTGCGAACTATTTTTCAGTCAAATTGGAATTTTTGTGACACTTCGTTTCATTCTTACCTAATCAAGCGTAATTTGTGAATATGCGGCTTCGAATATACCCGTATTTGCTCAGTACCGGATACTTTATATAGGATTCAATATCAAAATGACGAAAAAGTGAAAATTAATTTTAATTCAACTTATATCAAAGAGAATCGATAATTTTACTCTAACTCATTGGATTCAGAACAACTGAAAACTATTACTATCCGTACTCAAAAGTACGTATCCCAGGCAAAGTATACAACACACACATACGAACACAGTGTAAATTACAATACATTCATCGGATCCAACTCATTAAAAGTTTAAATTTATTGGATTTCTTTAATAAATGTCTTCACACATATGGCTGTATATTGACGCCCGAAGGAAAAAGAATTTCGTTTAAAACTTCATATTCTCGACATCTTCACATTCCTTTCCTACAGGTTTCAGGCGTCATCGCAAAACGCGACAGCGTAAATGCTAAATTCCCTTTAAACAACTGAAAATCATATTCTCACTATATAGTAAACATGAAACACGACAAGACGTGGAGGACTTTCTTCTTAAAACTGCTCTAAACTTTTATCATTGAGAGTCATAAATTATTCTTGGTGACAAATTGTGCAAGACACGAAATTGTGTATCCTTATTTCGGTTAGATAAAAGTGGAAGGATCCGGCAAATCGCGGAATGATACTCCTTCTTGAGGTTGGGGTAAAGTGAAGTAGACTTTGAATGCACAATTTACACGACACACTGCAGGGTGGGTATGAAAATGCAATGGAGAATGCAAAGTTTAGTTAGGTGTTCTATTATCAAATTAAAATAAGAAAAGTATTTATTTTATATGTTTGAATTATATAAAACATTATGCTTCGTTTACATGTGAACATTGAGCAAAACACTGAATATTAAAAAGCACCAACAACAATAATATACCTTTCTGTTCTTATATGGCCAACACGAATTCACGAGCATTTGAGTTGTTCCCATCTATTTGGGGAAAGGCAAAGCTACGTCAACAACCCAAATTGCCACATTAGCCTATCTCACTTTTATCCGCTTGTTGATTTTCTGGCTTTCTTCTTATTTTCTCGACCGTTCTTCTAACGTTGTTTTTCAAAACTGTGCCTCCTCATCCTTTTGTCTACGTTCGGGTGTCCCACAAGGCTCTATTCTAGGGCCTTCGTTATTTTCCTTTTTGATAAAAGATCTGTCTTCTTTACTTAACTGCCTCTCCTTGTTATATGGCGATGTTTGTATGCTTGTCTCCTTAATATCAAGTCCATCAGATTGTTTAGACTTGCAATCGGACGTTGATATTGTTTATTTCTGGTGCTGTTCTAACGACTTTCCTCTTAATATATCCAAGTGCCCGGTTATGCTGTATTCCCTAAAATCCGTTCCCGCTACTTTTCCTTACAAAATTAATCTTATTCCGCTTGTGTTCCATCTATCAAGGACCTTGGTGTTATCTTTGACTCTAAACTTAGATTTAACGACCACTATTCTGTCATTATTAACAAGGCCTCTAAGTTAGCGGGCTTCGTACTGCTCTGTTCCTTAAATTTTCGATCTGTTAGCACCGCAGTGAATCTTTATATTTCACTGATTTGCCGTACTTCAACGTATATTTACACATTTCTTACAATTTATTTTAATGTCTCCTTTACTTCTTATTCTGAGCGTCTTAATTTTCTCAACTTGATGTCGCTTGAAAGAAGACGGGTTTTCCTTGAAGAATGTCTCCTTTACAAAATATGTAATACGAGTAGGTTATAATTATGTGAAAGCGATGAACGTAATCGCTTTCGCATATTATTTTTAGACATTCCTCCTACAATACCAGCACTTCTTCCGTTTTCGATCCTCACACGATCTTGCTGTTCATTTGCAAGAACTCACTCCTTCCTTCAATCATGACTAATTACGACAGACTGGAGCTTGGTCCTTTATCCGCATCTTTTCTTGCTCTTAAAAAAACTTTAAAAAGTGTCTATAGCTGATAATTAACATTTGAATTTGAATTTCTTGTTCCTGCTTCCTGTTTGTTTTTTCATTTTCTTTTTTCTCTCTTATTGAATTTCTAACTTGATTTCTTTGCGTTACACAATTTATATGTTATACACATTTTGATTTTGAGTTATGTTCTATTCTGTTTTTTCTTTTGTCTTTGTAAATTTTTCTTTTCACTTCTTTTCCTTCAATAAATAAGCAAATAAATTAGGGGCTCCGAAAACCCCTAACCGCCAAACCTTTCCATACAAAATGAATCGAAGAGACAGAATTTTGGGCTTGCGGCGTCTTTTTTGAAAACGAGCCTGAGTTAGCTGATATAGACCAGTAAAGCAATCGAGTCATCGCGTGGAAATTTTTCAGCTTGCATAGTTTCCGGAAACGGAGACATAAATTAGTCACCAGGACCTTGCAAATTAAGCCCTACTGGACTTTTTCTTAAAGTTAAAGGCGAATTTCAAACCTTTGATTTTTATTGCGACGGCTAGTAAAATGCTTTAACATACAAAAAACGAAAGTATTATGGCCACAGCTAGTACTTACTTCGGCAGCGCCTAAATTGTAGCTGCTATTGAAACTGGTCAAACGGTATATTTAAATTTGCTCACCAGAAGTGAAGCTGGCCAATTATTAAAGACCGACTCATCTTTAATTAATTTCTACTACACATTACATTAGATTTTTGGGGCGACCGGTGGCGTATTACACTAACAACATTTTTCTGGATAAATCCCGATAACTCTCGATGAACACCTGATGCAGGATTTTTGTTCTGAAGGCTAGTTTATAAGGTTGAAATATTCGAATTCGCTGCAGTTTTCTTATATACCTATAGTTTGGGAGCCACATGGAATTCATTTTCTGACAATTGGTGTGTTTTATTCAACAGTCCAGAGAACTTTATTGCCTGCTGCGAATTCGAATATTTCAACCTTACAAATTCGCCTTCAGAACAAAAATCCTGCAATCCTGCACCAGCTGCTTATCGAGAGTTATCCAGGACAATGTTGTCATTGTAATGCTTACAATAGTTGTTCTGCTCTGATCTAAACTATTGAATAAAACGCAGCAATTATTTCCCTATGGGAGGACGGACAACTACTTGGGCGTGTATGTGACCGTACCATTAAAGAAAAAAGAGGAAGAAGAAGTAGAGGAAGATTAGTCCACATGAACGCAATCAGAGAAAGTTACTTCAGTGTCATCCTGTACCCATAACGAAATCAATGAAGGCGTCAAAAATACATATCATTCATTACAATACCGGAGTGTCTTAAACTCTATTTTCCAAAATACAAAAATAGAATATTATATGTACATATAAACTGGCTAAAGTGTAAAATGTCTTCTTCTTCCATTTCGTTAGGTACCAACTAACTTTATATTTCTTTCAAAAACTTTTCTCATCTCAACGACCGACCACCTTCACCTTCGACCCACAAAGCGCCGAAATAACAGTAGAAAAAAAAAACAGATAAAAGGTTACAATTTTCAACGATAAGAGAAAGGATGAGACTCTAACGGATATTTATTGCTTGTACATGAAGTGATATGAAAACTTGTTGTCGAAGTCAATGAAAAACTTTTCGATTCTCTCATTCGTGTAAGCCTCACTTTTCCAGTCACTTATGCTCGAATGTACATATGACTCGTATTATAACATATGACTCGTATTATATCGGCTTGGAAGTTGGAAAAATTCAGGTAAAGGTTGTACGAAGGATCATTTCTGAACTCTTCCATTCTTTTTGGGAAATCGAAGAAATATGATCAAAATGGTATTTATTGGTTAAAAAAGTAATTGAAACTGAAAGTTGGTAGTTGACAATGGAACTCGGCATCTCACATTAAACGTTCAGGTTGTTTCGGCTTTGGTTAAAGCATTTCAGTGAATTGCGATGTGTCAAGCTCAATGGATTTCCGGAGCACACACGGAAAGTGATGCCTTGATGAAATGGCAAGGTCGGCCCGTTTGCTACGAGACTAAAGGTGATTTCACACGTTCCGAAATTTGTCCAAATTTCTGTCAAAGGGAAAACCGCTCGGTAACTTACAACAGAATATAGCTAGCGACATGAAAATTTTATCAAGAATTCTTTGTAATATCTAGTTGATTGGTGAGGCGCAATCCGATCAAACTACGCCTACTTCTCCAACATTTTATTTTTTTGCAAAAATACCGATAACACCTGATCCAATATAAGTAGGCATATCAAATTCATGTAAATGACTGCCTAGGACGTCGCTGAACTTTTCTGTGAAAAATAATACGAATTATTTTACTACTGCTACTTTCCATTGAAAGTAGTCCTTGTTTATATAAATGTTCAAGAAACTTCAAAATTCAGTTTGGCCCGCTTTCCCCTGCACTTCCGGACTCAATGGAAACTTTGGAGCATAGGTCCAGGAAACTGCCGCCATTAATCGTTCAAAATTTAAAAACTTCACGATTTTTCAACTGTTTTTGCATCAATGTCAGCACTAAAAAAAACAGAAATATTCAAGGAAATCTGAAAAAAAAGTTGACTTTTAACTCCACTTATCTTACACTTCTGGATCATATATTCAGAGGACTCTCCACATCAATTGTGTCAAATGTCAAGACTACATAATTTCTCTTTCTGTTTTTTGATCGATAAATGAATTTAGGAAAAAAAAAACAAATATTAGAGAAAAACACAAAAAAAATACATTAATCCCATCGCCTCTGGGACCGACCCGTATCAATGGGAACTTTGAGAAATATATTTAGAGGACTGTTTTCAAATTTCAAAACTACTCAATTTTATTTTCCTATTTAACTTAATCGCGGAGCGAGCGTAGCGAGGGGAGCCTACGCAAGAGGCTTTTGCACCCAGAGCGAAGCGAGCGTTCATGTTTGTGTAGCAGCCTTAAGTATTGTGTTAATTCTTGCCTTGACCCCTCCAGCTGCATGGGTGCATCAACATCTCTAGCATTTCTATGCCTTGTTGACGTTTCAATAGCATATCTACTTTTCCGAAGTGCAGTTGCTAGCATGCACCTCCAATCCGCGCCGTCTTTATACTGACAAGCTCGGAGCACTATGAGAGTTCTATTAGTATTCACAGGCAGTCTTTGATCGCGCCGAGATTTGATCTCCGAGCTCTAGATTAGTATCGTAGAGCGGTGACCGAACGATCACGGCCACCGAGCGCGCCTTTAGTATTGCACAAAAAAAAAGTTCACCTCGCTGGCTCTGGGGGCAACCGCGGCAACCCGAACCAAAATCAGCATGCATGCACACATTCTGTTTCAAACCGAGAATGTACTTCAAAGCACATTTTCTCCATACTTTATTTCATGGTGCCGTCTGTGTAGTGTAGTGTATTTGTCGTTGGGCAGGACAATAAACATACTTGATTGAAGTCCTCCTTAAGTTGAATGTCACATTGAAGTTAATATATAATTTCATCTGAAGATTTTGTGGTTGCTTATTTATTTTAAGTCTACAGTAAATTAAGTTGTAAAAATTCAAAATCTGAAATAATAATTTTTGACAAAATACTGAAATCTCTTTACAAATTCCTGTATAAGATCAGCAAGGCTTCAAATTTTCCTCAATTTTTAGATTACATTTGGGCAAGTGCCGAAATGTAGAAAATTGTTTGCTTCTAAAATAATTGGGTCATAATTTCAATTCAACTTTGAACGAGTTTATTTCCTGGAACAATGCAGTGACCTGGTTAAAATTTTTGAAGTCGCGTATTTGAACTATGTAAATGCCAGATCTAATATACAATACCAAAAACACCAGATCTGCAAGTCACCCTGTTTTTAACTTTAACATAATAAACGATTTTATTTCATTTCTTGTATTATAAAAGCGTGGAGTTACCCACCTCACTTCTGAGAAGTACACAGTAACAGAATGCTCAGAATCCAAACTTTTAATAAATTCATGGAATTGACGATGATTCAATAGCCGGGCACTAAAATCCACTATTTTGACGACGATTTACATAGCGTGATCCATAAGGGGTTAGGGCAATTGAATATACAATAGCTGGAGCACCATCTGCAACTACTCCAGATATGTTGGCAACAGATAAAAGAAACCGAGTTAATATATTTTTGACCGCTTCGTATAATCTCTTGACGCTGTAGTGTCAGTTGTACACTATCCATTGCCAAAGAATAACATTTAAAACGTGGAGCCTTGCTTTTCAGCTCTTTTTCAGCAGGTATCGCTAGTTCGTCAGTTCTCCTCGCAATAGTTTGGTGAGAAAAGCTGACTTTAGAAAAACCGCCTTTTTTGTCAAGGTAAATTATATCTACCACGCTTTGATAAAATCGCCATCAGAAAATGGTATTTTTAAATTATATTCTTTTAAGACAGCTATGAAAACATAATATATTAAGTAGTGGGCATCATTATTACTTTCAGTAAAAAACTAGTCATCTGCCCATACAATATAATACATAACTTC
Source organism: Chloromyia formosa (assembly GCA_964017055.1). Lineage (NCBI taxonomy): Eukaryota > Metazoa > Arthropoda > Insecta > Diptera > Stratiomyidae > Chloromyia > Chloromyia formosa. The sequence goes on along the minus strand of OZ024815.1, from coordinate 31,207,327 downwards.
AAATATCACTTGATTGGTTACTTATGGAAAGTCTGGTCTGTCTACCGGTGCCTGCTATCTGTTACGAACGGGTGTATAAATTAACGTATATATCACAAAAAAGCAAGCAAGTCAACTCATATGCTCAAAGTTCGGTCCTTGGGTGGTAGCAGGCAAGAGTCCACCAATAAAGGAAAAAACACACCGTTTGGGCGTTGCTAAAGCGGTAACAGATGTCATCAAAAGTACGAAACAATGAAAACTCTTGACGCCAATCCATTCAGGGTTCTCCTGGATGTCTAAAAATGGCGGACATCTTCAAAATCGCAAACCGACCCTACTCAGGGGCACAATTTTGGTTCGAATGGTATTCGATTCAGAACACTGCCACAACTCTCTGTTCTAAAAGGCAAAACTGAAATTTCCATGCCAACATTGCCCCGAAAATGAAACTTGGAAACTTGGACGTGCGAATCGACTTGTTGAGTAGAGTAGATTAAACCGCCGACGTGTCAAGTTTGAATGTGTTCTTCAAAAGAATGTCGACCAGTCTTTTTCAACTGGAATCTATGAAAGCATCAGTGATGCTAGAGAAGAATGAATGCTTCGGCATTGCAGAGTTCATAACCTCGATTAGAATTGGCCACCTTAGTCGATTTATCGGAAAGAGCAGGTTGAATCAACAGATCGGCCCTGGCTCTCTAGGATCAGTGCAATAACATAATAGACTGATTGTTGGAGTGTTTGTGGCTCTTCTTTGGAACAGGTCCATTTGTCATGTAATTTAATCTAATCCACACTCCCTACATAAGAATTAAAAGAGAAATTATGATTCGAAAATTTTCCATTTTACTCAATTTACGTGAAGTGCACATATTTTTTGGAACCTAACTGATAAATTGTAAATCGTATTTGTAATTTTTCAAAATCGCGTTTTGCGTTTTGAGTCCGCTGTCAGAATGATACTCCCCACAGATACAATGAAAAACCGCAGACACGTTAGGAAAATGCACTGTTACAGATGGCGTTAGTTTCACTTAATATATTCTATCTTCCTTTGATGTATTCGTGGATTCCTTGTTTCGCCCACAACTGGCATTAAAATTTCGAGTCATAAGTGCGAGTGTGGATTTGATTATCAACCGAAATCGCATGCGGTGATATCCGGCGATTCGGTGACAATTACGGAAAACTAAATCTTATAGTTGGTACTATCTAAGCAAACCTACCTACCTAGTAGGGATTTTACATATATTATACAAGTAAAACAGCAACACACGAGTTTTACCTGTTCCGCCGGCCCTGAGTGTACGTATATGTTCAATTCAACTTGATTAATTAGCCACACGACAACATGACACATAGTTTCTTAAATTCAATTTGCTTCCAACACATTTCCAGCCTTGAGCTGATTGCAATGACAATCAACGTGGTCAATCGATACGCATTAATTAAATTCCTCCTTGATGGATGACCATTAAAGAATGCCTCCCGGATTTAGTTAGGAATACCTTTGGTGAATCTATCCTTTTACAAAAGCAGGTTACAAAGCAATCATTGTTCATTGTCTTCGTAATGGGACATCTAAATCCCTATATTCCCTGCTTGCGTGCTAAGCAAAAGTTTTAGAGCACCTAATCATAGCGGTGTTAAATTGCGTTTTGCGGTCTACACCGTCTGCTAAATGTTAATAATAATAGCCCAGGAGGTATTTTTAATTTCCAGGACCCCGGTTTTTAATATCATATCTATGTAGTGGCACTGACCTGAATTGATCGAATGTGAAAAATTTTTGAGCGAATTCGCTACGGCTATATACGCTCTTGATGTACTCGTATGTATGTTATAAGCTCATCCCAGTCGCGATCTTAACTAAATATTACTCCGGAAGCTAATCAAAATGCTGTTGCATGCAGAGCGAGCGAAGCAAGTGTTTGTGCGTACGAGTATATTGAGGGTTGTGATTCCTTAAGCTCGCAGCGACGGGAGCCTATGCATGAGGACCTGCAAATTTTGCAATTTTCCATGACTTCAATATACCAAAGATTCATTATAAATTATAAAATTTTTTTAATTTTTTTTTTTTTTTGTAATTCGCGAGTTTGAGAAGAACGCCAGCGACAAGACAAAAATCCGAGTGCAAAGTTATTTTTCACAACAAAGATGCATTAGTACTATAAAGAAACAAAATTATACCAGGTACTCTAATATTGAACAAATTCCTAAAATGTTTTTTTATAGATACTTCTACAAAATGAGTTGGCACTTAGGTAACTTTAGATAAGGTTACTTTATATAGGTACTACCTATCAAATTTATAGATACCTAAATACGACCTGAAATACGTCATGAAACGTCATCCGTCAGAAAAAAAGCGCTCTCCTGAAAAACCACGTTTTTTCCTCTTCAATGTACCTTTTCTTGATCAATACTACGGGGCTCAAATTTGTGTGAACCATTCTTGAATAGTATCCGAAAGTTTTAACGTTTTATATTTAAAAAGTTGCTTTAAAAAAATCCGGAAAAAAATTTCAAAGTGTTGTGAAAACGGGTTAAATTTTCCCACATCGATAATTTCACGTCAAACATTAAAAAAAAATTAAATAAATAAAACGACAAAACGTTCGGTATTCTTTCCTTTATATATAGGAAAAAAGAAAAATTGAAAAAGCTTTGGTAGTTTTTGTATAAAGGTAGATTAACTAGATGAATCTTGGTTAGGAAAAAATGAGGCATTGAATGGTTGTAATTTCGTTAATCCTTGCTCGAATTTAATAAATTCACAGATTGTTTACAAGAAAAAACTTACACAAATCAAACAAAAAAAGTTCATTGAGCTAGCCTCAATATTTGCGGAGCTATGATGTAACAATAAATAAAAAAATAATCTTCCGATTTTTCGACTTAGACCCCCCTTAATGTAATAGATGAAACTAAGGGAAATCAGAAGGTTAATCAATAATGTAATACAGGTTACTAATAACATTTAAAGTTGTGTAGTGGCTGAAGCGAATTAGTTTGGTACTTGGTCAGAAGTTTATTTTTTCAATCGTCGCTTTCTACAACAAAATGCACTTCGATTAAACTAACTTTTACAGCTTGTAACTTTGAAAGTGGCTCACCATATTGACTCCAAATCAACATCATTGTAAACTCGTAACAGTAAAATGCTATCAAAGGGGTTAGATTTTGTTGGAAAAGTTAAGTAATAAGTGTGCAAGTTTCATTCGAACATTATGGTGTTTCTATGACGTATACATTCAATACCACTACTTCAGCAATGAAGGTCTATATTACATACATATGTACTATATGGGAATTTAGATGAAAAGCCAAACTATCAGGAGGTATTCAGCAAATCTGCTGTTTTCGAGGACTTTAATCCTTAGTTTGTAGTATTATATTGTATGTACTCATATAATAGAGGGTTTTAAATTGATATTGCATGGACTCCGGTCGCTACACTTTCTCTGCGGCTTAGAAGGTTGCTACTAGTGTCCAATCGAAGCTTTGACTTCGGCGACATTCGGCCGAAAAATGCACGTTCGGCCCCAGATTCGGCCTTCATTTGAGACCGCTCAAATCGAAATAAGGCAAGCGAAAATAGCAGTGTCCAGAGCGAGCGATGCGATACTGAGGGCTGTGATAACTTAAGCACGGAACGATCATAGCGAACGAAGCCCTCACAAGAGATTGTTGCACCCAGAGCGAGCGAAGCGAGTGTTAATGTTTGTGCGATACTAAGGGTTGGGGTGCCTTAAGCGCGGAACGAGCGTAGCGAGCTAAGCCAGCACAAGGGATTATCTATTCACAATCGGAATCCACACAAGAGACAGTTGCACCCAAAACGAACGAAGCGATACTGAGAGTTGTGGTCCCTTAAGTGCGGAGCGAGCATAGAGAGCGGAGCCCACACAATGGACTTTTTCTGTTTGATTCACAACCATCAGTATCGCACAAAGTGGGCATGGACAATTTCGGTTTGAAACGAGCTGCGCTAGATCCGCCCCTAGGGGGTTGCGACCGCGCGTATATAGCCCTAGGTCGCTCGTTTCACTCCTTCTATTGTATATGTACCAGTATCCGCTTCGTCTTAGCATATCCAACTTTGCTTTTTTTGGTTTGATGTATTAGGTGTACAACTTTGCTTCCGCTGTTTTCCGGCAAACGGCTGCATCGGTGAGGGCTGGTCAAAATACGTAGTTCAAAGGTGTCACAAAGTGAGTTTGGACGCCTGTGAACGCATCGACATCCCCGCATTAGTAAAAATTGTTCGCATTTTTAATAAGATTCGCAATTCAAAATGTCTGTTTTCGAGCCAAGTTCTCGTCATTTGCGAGAAGTTTTGATCTTCTGCTTCCATTTGAAAAAACTGCAGCTGAGGCTCATCGAATCCTCTCAGATACTTGCGGTAAGGTTGCTCTGAGTGACAGAACATGTCGTGAGTGGTTTCAACGTTTTAAAAGTGGCGATTTCAATGTCGACGGCAAGCATGGTGGTGGGAGAGAAAACATTTTCAAAGACGACGAATTTGAAGCACTGCTCGATGAAGAATTAGCTGAATCACTGGGAGTGACTCAGCAAGCCTTCTCGAAACGCCCCAAGGCCATGGGCATGATTCAGAAACAAGAAAATTAGGTTCCGTGCGAGTTAAAACCGAGAAATATTGAACGGCGATTATTTCATGCGAACAACTGCTTCAAAGGCAGAATCGGAAGGGATTTCTACATCGCATCGTAACCGGCGACGAAAACTGGGTCCGTTACGATAATCCAAAGCGCAGAAAGTCATGGGGAATGCCCGGATATGCCTCAACGTCGACGGCAAAACCGAATATTCACGGCGCCAAGGTTATGCTTTGCATTTGGTGCGACCAGCTCGGTGTGATATACTACGAGCTAATGAAACCGAATGAAACTACCACAGGAGATCGGTACCGAACGCAATTGATGCGAGCATTAAAGGAAAAACGACCACAGTACCAAGAGAGACACGACAAAGTCATCCTCCAGCATGACAATGCTTTGCTCATAACTCTCCTGATGGCGACAACTCCACCTGATCAAGATATTATCATGATGAAACCGGGTCGAAGGAAAATTCCGACTACTCTTTATTCCACCAAAAAATTACAGCAGTTAAATGACACTCTTTTCATTCACGCCTTCACAGGATGTGACACCACCTCAGCAGCATTCCGTAAGATTTAAGTTGCATTCGGCAAGCTGTATAAAAAATACCCTTAACTTAGAACTGCAGGTTAGGTTTTTTTTTCAATCCAAAAGCCACCCACCAACAGATCAAAGAACAGAGGAAAACGTGTGTTTTAAGGTGGTATGGAGCTTCGAAAAAAGAAACATCTCTAAACCACTTTCGGTACCAGATGTTCTTCAAATCTGTGGCAAACTGAATCCCCACATTTCCACTCGCCCACCATCTGAGGGATCAGCCAGGCAGCCTAGTTTTCGCTGCTACCAACAAGTCCAACTCTGGCTCGGAATACGCCACTCTCCTGAGGAATGGGTCTGGGACGAGACCCTGTGAATAACCACAGCCCAGTTATGACAGAAGAATCAATTGCACCAGAAAATATATTTAATCTTATATCCTGCAAGTGCACCACAGACTGCGGTAGTGGAAGATGTGGGTGAAGAAAAACTTCCATGCGCTGTTCGACTATTTGCCAAAACTGCCATGATAATTATTCAAATGGAACGCCAATAGTTGAAAAGGATGAAGAGGGCGATATCGAAGAGGAACGCCCATTACCAGCATCACCACAAGACACTAATATCGAGCGGGAAAAGAGCAGATGGACGATGGTGGACCATTTGATAAAGCAAAAGCAGTTTCCTCCCGTCCAAAACGAAAAAAAATAAATTGGAATAGACAGAGCATTGCTCTAAATTCAAGGTTTATGTAGTGTATTGTGTAAACTGGCCCAATTGACGTGACTAGGTATGGTACGCGTTTAGACAAATATATTGGCTTCTCACTGGCTGATGCCTTCAGAAATGTAAATTAACCAAAAGAGGGAGATTCTCGTCTTTCTCTTTGAAATAATATCCCATATGTCAGTGATTGTTTAAAAAATTCTTATGACCTCAATTTTCTCTCTATGGAGACCCACCCCTACAGCAGTTAGGTTTTCATATGCGGAGTTTGTTCAGCTTAAAGTAAGAATTTACTATATTTCTGTAAAATGTAATTTACCCTTTAAACGATGCCGAGTAAATACACGAAAATCCAAACAATTAGCACATACACGTAGTACATTTATATGGGATACGGACTGTGATTTTTGTGTGGCTAGAGTCAAAATAGTCAACAATCCATATTTGAGATTAAGTACAATGCAATTCATTTGAAACTCGAAAGGACTATTGCCTAGTATGTGGGCAACCGGTAGCGCAGTGTGTTGAGGCATCATTTCTCATATTTGACTACCGGCGTTTCGGGTTCGAATCCCGTCCACGACGACGTTCATGGCCATGGATGTGCAGGAGGTGCATGCTGGCAACTGTATTCTCCGAAACCAATTTATGCCAACGAAACGTCAACTGGGCCACATGGAACCGTTGACGCGGTATGCCCCACAAGGGGTTAGGGCCATTGAGTATGCTTTTTATCGGTTGACATCAATTTTACTAACCGCCAAATTTTAAGGGGCCTCACCCAGGCTGCTAACAGAAAATATAGAAATGTACTATTATTATTTGTTTTGAAAAAGATGTCCTTTATAGCTTTAATCTATAATCATATCATGATCATGCGTGAAGAGTAACTACTCCATATAATATCATCCTTATACTATACAATAAGTCACAGCTATACAAAAACATTTCTTTGCAAAGTACTGGTTCGCACAAAGATCGCCGCGCTCTAACACTGGATCAGACTAAGATAAAAAGATAAAATCACACACCATTTTGAAGGAAATTTAATGCTCTACAACTTTTCCACACCTTTTTTTGTTTGTAAGATATAGCTGAGGCGCTAAAGATAAAAGTTTGACAAAAAACGGGGTGCGGAAAATGTTTTTTCGAAAATAACTGTTTTCAGAAGCATGTAACTCATTAACAGTTAGTTGAGGATAAAAGAAAACGGGTTATGAAGAAAATAAAGGGAATTATGTTAGCTATAATTTTTGTGAAAAATTGTTTTTCGTGGGACAAACCGTTTTCGAGATATTAGCGAAAAAAAACAAAAAAAGAAACCTTTGAACGGCTCTGCACCCCCTTGCACCTACCCGAGGGTCAAGGACTTTTAATTATGCTGTTGTACTAACCAGTCCAAACAAAGTCCCAAAATCGGTTTTTGGGGTTGACTTTCCGGCTAGACCCCTATATAAAGAACTCATTGACTAGACCATGGTGAGATGTAACCGTCAACCGTCCTTAGCAGAGCATCTGGCACGCTATTTAAAAGAACCATTAGTTATGAGAAGCATTGACATTTTCCAGTACTAGGCTTCGAACCCTTACATGTGTTCATAAAAAGTAGCTCCCAAATATGATATTTATCGGCTCCTCCCTCTAGCGAAGCTAGTGAACAAATTTATGAGGATAAAAGGGGCGAATTCGAGAGGAGAAAATGCTGAAAAGCTTTTGTTGCTAATATATTACATTATATTAGCTACATATTTGAATTGTTAATAAATAAAATAGAAATACTGTTTAATGTTCTGCGGATGTACGTTTCTTTAACTATAGTATACATAAGTAAAATATTTCCAATAAGCATTTACACCTTCGGCTTCGGCCGAAGGTAACATCAATAGCCAAACATCGACTTTGGCCAAAAAAGCACCTTCGGTCGGACACTAATGGTAGCTCTAAACTTTAAAGTTCTGCTTTTTCTCCAACTCTTGCCTTTTCCTGATCCCCTAATTGCTGTTTATTTTTATAGAAATAAAATGCTGGTACATTTTAAGTCTCCATCTCTAATAATTTTCTATCCGATGTAACATTCTCTGAAAATATAAAGACAGAAAGCTGGGACGGAAGCATAGACCATGCAAAATCTTCATGAGAACAATTCTTGCAGGTGTTTGGGTAATTTATTAGGGCCACGTAGTTCACTTGAAAAAGAGAATGTACGCTGTTAAAAATTTTACTGAAGGCAATTATTTATAATGAACAGTCATAAGATTTATGGCGATTCGTATCTGGAGAAAGGTAAGAACTTTGCTGGTTCTAGGATAATTAAGTTAACACGGTGAGTTCCATATCTCCTGCATAATATCCTTTTCGAAGTAATGTTGCTGCAGGGATGAAGTAATTGGTTGTACCATAAGTATTGATTTATGAGGAGATTAAATACATAAAATTAAGAATTTAAACGATTTTAGTAAGGGGGTCTTGTTTGGAGTCAAATTTTGATAATCACGCTAGGTAAGAGCCTCAATAAAAGAATAGTTCGCTAGGAGTGAAATTTATGGCTAAATTGGTATTTATAGTGGGTCAGTTTTTTTTTATTTGTAATGTAGGGGCACTTGATTTTTGTCTATTTAACATGGTTGCGTGACTAGTAAAGCGGAGCTTCTGACCTAGAATTTCCCTAGGCTTCAGTGGCATGGAACTTGGCTTAAAAGATTCAGAAAAGTCTATATTTGATAGTGAAGTTGATAATTGAAATATTGCAGCTTTAGTATGTTTTTCTCCTGATGATGCTGATCATGAATGTACAGGGTGTCTCGCTCCAGATGGTAAATACTTTATTGGGAGATAGTACCGTTCATTTATGGAAAATTAACGCCAAAATGGAAACTCTTTAACCATTACAGAGTTATAGCATTTTTTGTAAATTGAGTCCAAAAGCTTAACTTACCGAACAAAATCAAAATTTGGCACTATAAAAGAAGCTTTACAAAGCTTTTATAAAATATCTTTAACAAAGAACTTATATAGAGTAATAACTGCCTAAGAACCAAGAACGCGTGTACATTTACTTTAAATGACACAAAAAGAGCGGTTTTCATCAGCGCTCTAGGCCCGTCCTATGTAAATACATGCAGCGCATTCGCCTCATGACTAGGCCCTCAGTCATATGGTACCCATCTTACCTATATATCACATCATTGCCAAGAATGTCCTCTTTTACGGTTCAAATGACTCAAAATGCGATCAATAGTGGTCTACTGCATTCGCTTCAAACTGCTAAGTCATATGATACTCATTTTGCCTATATGTTACTTCAATGCCAAGAATATCCTGCTTCCCTCACCAAACGACTCAAAATGCTTTCAACTGTAGTCTACTGTATTTGCTTCAAACCCCCCAGTCATATGTTACCCATTGTCATGAATGTCCTTTTTCTCCGACCAAGGATTCAAAATGCCTTCAAAAGTACTACGGAGCATTCGCCTCTTTTCCCCGATTCAAATTATATTGCCTACATTTGACTTCAAGAATGTCCTTGTCTCCTCACCAAAGGACTGAAAATGCCATCAACAGTAGTCTAGTGCATTCGCCATCTCATTTGATACCCAAGCTGCCTACATTTTACATACCTTAATGACTTCTTGTTATTCTTAGTTATTTTAGTGACTTATTGTTACTTTACTGATTTCTTGTTACTTTAGTGTTTAGTGAATTATTGTTAATTTTAGTTATTTTTGCTACTTTTAGTTACCTTAGTGAATTATTGTAACTTTTAGTGATTTCTTGTTACTTTGTGATTTTCATTTCCACATTTACAGACAGACTACTAGCAACCAGCCAGAAGTGGTGCCGTTTGTTGTTGTTGTTTGTTTTTAGGTAGTAACTACTAACGTGCGAGGAAATAATCAGTTTTACGATACTTATTGGCTGGCTGTATGTAGCTTTCTCCATATATTAAAAACTAACCCCACTTAAACTAACCCATCACTCATCACATTTCAGAGTGCATTCAAATAAATCATTTACCAAGCAGGTAACTCAATTAGGAAAACCTAACCTGCGCCAGGAAATGGAACCCCATTTCCAATCAAAGTAGACCAAAGGGGTGTCCTAAAATTTCATGGCGTTGCGTCTGTGGCAAAAGAATGTGAGTCTGTAGGTAAGACGAGGAAGAACAGAGTACGATGGTGTGCAGGGATAGTTGACGCACTATGCCCGACTAGGGTTAAGGGAAAATACCCGTAGTATCATATCCAAGTCCATCACCTTATAATGAGAACATAAGCAATGGCGCACTTGTTGTAAACTTGTTTCGCCTTCATGACGATGCCCACCGTATAGTCCCAACTAACAATGTCCTTACCTTGCTTTTGAAATGCTTCCAAATCATCTCACCTCCCACTTACACATAGATCCTTGCCATAAAGCTGAGGACTCATCAACTGATCTGTTGCCCAAGTATTAAATGATGCAAACGCCACACCTGACTGAGACTGAAGTCAGCATCCCGAAGGGTAAAAACTAAGTGTATAGGAGGACGTAATGGCGACGGGTAACAGTTCAAATACGCTCCAACAAAACTCTAGGGAACTCAGGACCGAGCACCATCAAATACATTGCCCGAAGGATGTTGTTGTGAACTTATGTAAAATTGCGCGAGGTTGGAAGACGACTGGAGAATGTCCTTCTCATGGGCTGCAGATGACTACCGGCAAAGTGTTCCACTCGGTGCATATCATTGTTAATGATCAGCACCGGGGCAGAGATGAGTGAAGAAACATTTCAGCTTGGATGATGCATTTTACAGGATCAAAGGAGCAAATTACACTCGGCGAGATTATTTCCCACGATAAGAACATGACTGTAGCTGGTTGTATATTTCTGACGTTTCGCTGTAATTGCCATTGTAAACGGGAAAAGTATTATGCATCGTAGGGGTGGCAAAAGTTAATTAAAATTATGATTGATAGATAGCAAATTAGAGAAAAATACAAGTTCTTGGTAACATTAAAGTTTGATGACAAATACCACTAACAAATTAGAAATGCAAATGTTTGCAACTTTGTTTTCCCAAGCAAATGTGTCCATGAGTACTTTTTAAATGAGTCCTGGTTCTATTCGATTTAGAAATAGTAGTAGTATGTAGCTGGTTCCGTCGCCTTTGTTTGATTTCTATGACAAATTTCGTTAGCGTTTTGCTTATAATCATTTAAGCTATTACCAGAAGTATTTAATGAACGTGTTGCGATCATTAGCACCGATCGGTGGGATTTACGCTTGAAAGTATGCAAATATAAGTACCACGATGAATGGCTCTTTCGTATGGACGTAGCTTCTAACACCAAAGAACGTGTAGCGAAACATCTTATTTCAAAACTTACTTTTTTGTCAAACACTTTAAATGATTCACAGACAAAAAACAAACACTCCATTCCCTATCCCAGAAAATAAAAGTTACAGCCCCGTAACGAGATATACTCGTATACCAAAAATCTACATAAAGTAACATCGGACACAGATTCCGAAAATAGAAAACTCGCAAAGATAGGTACTGACACGAAACAAATTGAGAAAGTAGAAAGTGTCCGGTTTCCACTTTAATGACCAAATTCTTTTTCCCACAGTGTCCATGCTGCATGTATTCGAATTAGATTCAAAAATCTTTTGCTTCCTCCTCCATCACAGAGCACAGAGAGCAGCAGTTGTGTTCATATCGAACATACCTTTCTTTTTGGTCATTAGCATTAAGTCCTAGAAGATTATTCAAACAAAGATGTCTACCTCTAAATAGATTATCGGGCTACATGGATATTATTGTCACAGAAAATGGTGACCAAAAGTGGAAACTAAGCTATGAATAAATGAATAACAAGTGTGGGATGCAATGAAATTCCTGAATGAATTTCCATTTGCATTTTAATACAGAATGACACAAAAAGAGCGAAGATGTCCCATGCATAGACATTTTAATTTTGATCTATTAGCTTTTAAGTTGTTTATGATTTTCTTTATCGCCCCGATTAATTTACGGAGGAAAACATACAGTATACATTGACCAACAGATAGAGGATATGTTGAGCAAAACATACAGAACAGCAACAGATTAGAGAGTTTGACTCTTCTAATTTCCAGGGCTTTGTCAGCTTCATAATTGAACCAACTTCGAAATGTCTCGAACAACTTTGTTACTTTCTGTTGTCTTTGTAACCTTCGAATGGTAATATCTTTTGATATATACACAAAAATCTATGTCTAAAAAAGAAAAGGAAGGAAAAAAATACGTTGCCATATACGAGTATATATGAATCTTATCGCGCACGGTGGCCCTGGTCGTTCGGTCACCGCTCTACGATACTAATCTAGAGCTCGGAGCTCAAATCTCGGAGCGATCAAAAACTGCCTGTGAGTACTAATAGAACTCTCACAGTGCTCCGAGCTTGTCAGTATAAAACGGCGCGGATAGGAGGTGCACACTAGCAACTGCACTTCCAAAAAGTAGATATGCTATCGAAACGTGGTAGAGATGTTGACGGACCTGTGCCCCTGGAGGGGTCAAGGCAATTAACATATATGAATCTGAATCATTTAAATTAAATAATTAGATAAATTACCTCAACCGCCAGATTGACAGACAATATCAGGAGCACAAACCCAGACGATCCCAGAATTCACGAAATGAACTGTGAAATTCAAAGATTAGTAGCCGAACACAAGAGATTAAAATGAAATACGCATTCGAATGACTGCAACCTGACCACAGTTAAAAGTAAACTATGGTCGGCAGTCCGTGTCCTCTCTAATTCACCGAAGCAGAAAGGGAATGTTGCCATTTAGCTCGGAGACAATTCAATCAGCAGCCCTACCCACTGCGCAAGCCGCTTCAATAAGCAATTTATTGAACATTCTCCACCAGACAGATAAAAGCGCATAATCCGCAGGAGGATCCGTAACCGAACCGCAGACAACATACATGTCTTCACCGCAGACGAGGTGGCTACAGCAATCAAGAAGGCGAATAACTCGAAAGGCTTGGGACCTGATGGAATCTCAATGGCAATGCTTAAACACCTCGACTCACCAGCCATCGAACATTTCACGGCTACATTCAACCTATCCATCACATCACTGATCGTTCCGGAACTCTGGAAGAAAGGGAGAGTAATCTCAATCTTGAATCCTGGGAAAAAAGCCACTCAGCACTTCTGTTTGAGTTATATTGTGCATCGCTTGCAACGCAAATAACGAAATCGATCGCCAATTATCTTGCGGGCAGGCAGTCCTACACCGAATTTAGGAGCAAGAAATCGAAACTAAGGAAGATCAAACAAGGTGTGCCACAAAGAGGAGTCATGTCTCCATCCTTACTCAACTTTTATTTATCTGGAATCTAATCCACCATCCAATGGAATTGAAATTATCTCCTATGCCGATGACTGCTCCATTTTGGCAACAGGGAACAACATCGCGGAAATGTTTGAACGTATAAACGGTTATCTTAGAAAACTTACGCATTCTTCACAGGCAAGAATTTAACCATTTTAGCGCCTAAATCCTTGGCAACCTTATTTACCACCTGGACGAAGGAAGACATCTTGACCTGGGGTCTCAATTGGCAATCAGCCTATTCCAACCGTGAACCATCCTAAAATTCTAGGAGTAACCCTAGACAACACACCCCCCATGCTTCAACTTTTTGCGACAGGATGCGAGGTAGGAATTGTTAGATTTGACATTTTAATATATGTACATTGAACGAACTCAAATCATAATGACAATGGCAACTACTTATACCTTTTTTAGTATTAGTTTACTCTTCATTGAATAAAGATCCATTACACATAAACCGGGCTTTTCAACTACAAAACCTAATAGGTTATGGGCCCAGGACCTAACGTGTAGTTTAAATCGTTAGTTAAAATACTTAGTACCGGTACATACTGAAATTATATAATTCGATCGAAGTAGTTCGGGTAATAAATAATAAAAGACTTGAAGCAGTACGTTAAAATGGATACGAAGGCGATGATTGAGCAGTCAATGGTGTCTCATCGATTGGATGGCGGCAATTTTCGCGCTTGGAAGTTTCATATTAATGCAATACTTCGGAGTCAAGAACTACTTGATTTAGTGGACGGTACGGATCGAAAACCAGATAAAAGTGATGCTGATAAAATGAAACGTTGGATGCAGCGCGACGGCAAGGCTATGGCGATTTTGTTTGCGTCGATTAATTCCGAACAAAGTTTGCACGTATTGGATTGCAAGTCAGCGAAAGATATCATGGACGTTTTGGAGAGTATTCATCGGAAAAAGAGTGATGTTCGAATCATGTCATTGTATGAGGACTATTTTAGTTTAAAAATGAATGATAACGAATCGGTCACTGCTTATGTGTCGAAAGTTCGCACGATTGCGTCAGAATTGGAAGATCAGGGTGAGCAGCTGTCGGATAATTTGAAAATGTGTCGAATTGTGAGTAGCTTAACACCGAAATTCCAGAATTTTCGAACCGTCTGGTATAATATTAAAGAGTGCCGTACTATGGATACATTGCTAGCAAAACTACAGTTAGAAGAGGATCAGTTGAACAAAGCCCATCGTGATGCGGAGCAGCATGCTGGCGGCGGAGCGGTTTTCAGTGCGCAGCATAAAACTGGAAATCGGAAGGTGCCGTTGAAAGACCGTAAAGCGAAATCGAAATGTCATTCGTGTGGCGAAATAGGCCATTGGAAAACCGACAACATGTGCAAAAACCATAAGAACAAAAAGAAAAGTGATTCCGAACATAAAAACGAGAAACCGAAGAAATACGTTGCCTTTTTTAGCTACGATGAAATTCTAGCTGCAGATTATAAAGATGTTTGGTTGGCCGATTCAGGAGCAACGCGCCATACTACTTTTCGAAGAGACTGGTTCAAGACATTTTCTTCGGAGACTGCACGGAAAGGCGTAAAAATCGCGAACGACGAGTTTTTGGACGTCGAAGGTAGTGGAACTATCGAAATAGAAGCATGGGTTAATGATAAATGGGAAATAAAAATTCTTGAAGATGTTCGATTTGTTCCGAAAGCCACAGTAAATTTATTTTCCATCAACCAACTGTCGAAGAAGGGCTTCGATACTAACTTTACAGATAGTGGATGTAAAGTTGTCGACAAAACTGGCGATGTGCTCGCGATAGGTTACATGGACTCCAATGATCTGGTTCGTATGGCATTCAAGCAGTCTAAAATTGACAACGTGTACTACGCATCGAGCAACAAGAAATCAGCGTGCTCTTTGGAGAAGTGGCACAAACGACTGGGACACGTAAATGTGGCGACAATCAAAACTATGTGCGCTGCCGGTTCCGTGAATGGCATGACTTTAAGCGATCTTAAGGATTTCTTTTGTGAAGAATGCCAATTGGGCAAAATGCATCGGGTGTCACATCAATTGAGCGAAACGCGTGCATTGGAGAAAGGTGAACGCATTCACATTGACTTGTGCGGACCGATGGAGCAAACTGGAATTGGAGGTGCAAAATTTTTTATGCTTTTGAAGGACGAAGCGACGAATATGCGGTTTATTTTCTTCCTTAAACAAAAATCAGAAGCGCATAAGTACATGGATGATTTCCTGACACAATGTGAGAATGCTTGGGATGTTCGTATCAAATATATACGGTGCGACAATGGAAGCGAATTCGTAAATAGCGATGTTTCGAACCTTTTAGCGAAACGTGGAATAGTGATGGATCGAATTTCCCCGTACACGCCAGAACAAAATGGTTTCATCGAGCGAGACAATAGGACGGTTCAAGAATCAGCGCGTACTATGTTAATTGCAAGTGGTCTGTCTAAGTTTCTCTGGCCAGAGGCAGTTCGAACAGCAGTATACATCCTTAACCGAACAACAAACGCAAGCGATCCAAATCGGACACCTTTTGAGCGATGGTTTGGGAAGAAACCGCATCTAGATCATGTTAAAATTTTTGGTACAGCTGCATTTGTACACATTCCGAAGAACGTTGGTCGTAAAAAGTGGGACCCGAAAGCAAAGAAGGTCTACTTAGTTGGCTATGAGCCCACACAAAAGAATTTTCGACTTTACGACCCAGAATCGACGAAAATCATCATTAGTTGTGATGTAAAATTCAACGAGAATCTCATGCAAAGTGACTACATCGAATTTCCTGTCGATATCACCGAAAACGAGGCAACTGAGAACAAATGCGACGATTTGGTCAAAGACGAACCGGTTGCAAACTCACCGCAATCGATTTCAAACGGAGATCAAGATGTTAGTGTCAAGAAATTGCGTGTAAATCCCAAGCAAGTAGTTCCATACGATGCATCTGTTGGTCATTTGGCAATGTTTGTAGAACCTGAAACATACGAAGCGGCAATGGAATCGGAGCAGAACGCAGAATGGAAACTTGCTATTGAAGCCGAGCTGGAGTCGCTGTTAAGAAATGATACTTGGGAAATCATCCAAAAGCCGGACAATTGCAGAAACATCGTGGGAAATAAGTGGATTTTTAAAATAAAATCCCCACCTAATGGAATTCCAAAATTCAAAGCGCGACTAGTAGCGAAGGGTTATTCTCAGTGCAGCGGAGTGGACTACAAAGAGACATTCTCACCTGTAGTGCGCTACGAATCGGTTAGATGTGTTTTGGCACTAGCGGCTATATACGATATGGAATTAGTGCAATTTGATGTCAAAACCGCATTTTTAAATGGAATATTGCAAGAAACAGTCTACATGGAGGTTCCAAAGGGCATCGAGCACAAGAAAGGAGAAGTTTGTCGACTGAAGCGCAGTTTGTATGGATTAAAACAATCATCGCATGTTTGGAATTCAAGTTTTGTTGACTTTATGAAGGAATGCCGGATGATGCAGTCCCTTTCTGACCCATGTGTATTTTATGGCAATATTTGCAACGAAAAGGTAATTCTTTTACTATATGTCGATGATGGATTAATTTTATCGCCTAGTAAGAAATCACTTGATACAATGATTAAGAAATTGGAAAACAAGTTCGACATAACATTGGGGAAATCCGACTACTATGTTGGATTAGAGATAACACACGATCGAAAGGAAAAGACAATCAGCATTTGTCAAACAGCTTACATCGACAAAATTGTTCGCAAATTCAACATGGACGAGTCAAAATCGATCTCAACACCAGCTGATGTTGGTACATTTTTAACATCGTTTACGGACGACGACAGTGAGATACGGTTTCCTTATCGCGAGGCTTGTGGTTCACTTATGTTTGCTGCAACGATTTCGAGACCAGACATATCATTCGCAGTGGGAGATATTTGCCGCTTCATGCATAAGCCTGGTCAAATGCAAGTGAACGCAGTCAAGCGAATTTTTCGTTATTTGAATCATACGAAGCAGAAGAAGATCACATATGGTTCGAATTTAAATGTTTGCGAATTGGTTGGCTACACCGATGCCGATCATGCTCGTGACTACGAGTCAAGCCGTTCAACCTCGGGCTATGCGTTTTTGCTCGGAGATGCAGTCATTACTTGGAAGAGCAAGCTGCAATCTGAAGTTACCTTATCCACCACGGAGTCAGAATATGTGGCTCTATGCGAGGGGAATTGTCTTTTCCTTTCGATCGTGTGTTATCTCTAATCCAACATAGTAGTCGGATTTCCCCAATGTTATGTCGAACTTGTTTTCCTTAAAGCATTGGCCGGTAGCACATGGGGCAAAGATAAACCCTACTGGTCACATACAAAGCAGTCGGAAGATTAGTAGCCAACTATGCGGCTCCTGTGGGGTCACAGAATCTCTGTGACACACAATGGAAAAATATTCAGGCTTGCCAAAACATCGCTCTCCGTACTGTGACTGGCTGTCTCCTGATGTCATCCCAGAACCATCTGCATCAGGAAACTAAGATGATGCCTCAAAGAGACCACAACAAGCTTCTTATGAAATAATATCTGGTGGGTTTTTACCGGAGGAAACACTCCCAACACCGACCTCATGGACAAAACGCCGCCACCAAGACAACTCAGTCGTGATTTTAGGGACCTCGAAACAGATGTCCAGAGACCAGAGGTACAAAAGGGATCCCTTTGACAACGGCGCATACAGATCAGCCATCTCAGGAATACATCATGAGAAGGTGTCATCATCAACTGCAGGACTAGGTCCAGGACGAGGTCTCTCGGCACAACCACCAGCCATTTCTCCCGAAGAGAGAATACTTCCGAGAGCAGCGAGAGCGACACTTGCCCAGCTTGGGTCGGGTTGGTGTTTGCGTCTTAACTCATACCCATCTCACATTGACCTGGATATCACAAACATATGCCCCGCCTGCAATGGTACACCTCACGATGTAGACCACATTTTCAACTACCCAGCTGCACCTACACACCTGACCCCCAGGTCGCTGTGGGATAACCTCGCAGAAGGAGCTATTTTCCTGTCCCTTAACACCGAGGAAGACGACGAACAATAATAGCCTGTAACACACTCACACAACGAACTTCTGACCATTGCAACAACGAGAGTTTGCGCATCGTTTTTGTGCGACCCAAACATCGCGGGACAAAAACAAAATTAGTCAGTCAATCATCAATCGATAACTATATAACTTGTTAAATTACCTCTTTCATTCAAAGCTTCCACCTTCCCCATTGACCAAGCACGTCACCCAACTCCAGGCCGTCTTTCTTGATTGTGTAGTGCAAGTATTAATTCTATCCATATAAATATCCAAAATACAACATTAACATTTTACATTAATGTCATAAGTAATGTAAAAGGGTTGAGGACTTCTTTTCAAATTTCAAAGTAAATAGATAAAGGTCCGACGGCCAGTGGCGTTCCAATACAACGGCCTTTCATATTAGTAAACTTGTCCTTTTTCTCTTTTCGTCTCCTGTAATAAATTGCAAACACAACTCCCCACAATCGGTCGACCCCACACCATTAGACAAACAATGATTATTATTATGACATAAACATAGTTTATTAAATAAGACATTCGTTTTTAACTAAATAACATTTTTTACATCAATAATAGCGAGTAACAAAAGAAAAAAAAGAAACTCAAAAAAATAATCGTTGTTATCTAATACAACTAATCTCTCTATTAAAAAATATATACCATAATTATTTTTTTTTAGATCGCCATCAATTATTATTGAAGTTCGCACCCCAAAAAGAAATACATACACATGTTAATGTACAATATTGAAATTAGCCGTTCCATCACTTTTGCTCGCATCATTTACATGCAATATAACCTGGAATGTCCGTACGCACTTTTCGGCGAATTTACTTCATTAAGGAAAGCCACAACACGTTTTTTTTTATTTTAATATGCAGATTACAGTTTATGAACATCGTTTTAAGGCTGTCCGAATAGCACTTCGGAACCGGGCGGTATTACGCTTTGCTCAGCGCCACCGAAATAATTAGCTGACTGGAACATTTGCGATACACCAAAAGCTTGCTGAGTCTGCTGCGATGGATTTCGTGCTGAAAGATCATCGTTTGTATCGTTGTTTGGTATGCGATTGATTTGTGCATCACTTGGCCCGTTTGTTGTGGCTTCGGCCGGTAAATTCGTCGGTTGATATAAAGTTATATTATACGGATTTTGGACGTAATCCGAATAGATATCGAAACCAGGCTGGGGTGGCTCAGACTGAACGTATACGGGAGCAAAACTTTGAACAATGCCCGGTGGAGGCATTTTATTTAAACTAGGATATTGGTTGCCGGCTAGTAAATGACTTATTGGCACTGGTGGAGAGTCCGATTGATAGCTGGTCGCCTGTTCCTGTGTTTCAAATACCGGTGGAGATGATGGGGTCTCTCCATTGTCTGTTACTGCTTCTGCGTCGGCGACATAATCCGTTGGCGGTGGCGTATCGGGTAGTTCGATAATATTAGAAAATTCTGGAGAGGCTAATATTTGCGGAGGTAATTGAAATGAAGTTTCCGTTACGTGTGTATCATAATCTTGACTAGGCTTAGTTTCATGTCCATAAGCGAATGGTTGATTGGCGGCTGTTTTCGTGTCCGTGACAACATCAGGAAGTTTTATATAATTCGGGATAGAGTGGGGAACACCTGCTACCTCGTTAATAGGACCATAACCCGTCGTTTTTTGTGTCGGGCTACTTGGAACTAAAGAAGAACTGAAAGGTTGCGTAGGCGCAGTCGGGAGAGGTTGTTGCAGAATATTATTATGTGGAATTAGTATGGGTACATTATGCTGTGGTGATGGAACCGTCGACTGAAAAAAAAATAAAAACGCATATTACAAATCAATTCCAACTCCACATTGTGTTTGTAGTAGTTAAGAATTACCTGTCCCAAAATAACTGGTTTCGCAACGAATTCTTCAATAGGCGGCTGTAGGATGATGCTCCCCTTATTCGAAGTTGAATTAGATTTCGGATCTTTGGTTTCTTCAATAACATTTGAAACGTTCGAGCCAGTATGATTCGCCGCAATTCCAGATGATATCGTTGCACTTGTCGGCATAGAAACATTGCTCGAATGCATCGAAGGTCCAGTTGATGCTCCTTCAACTGTCGCTGAGGTGGCAGCATGCGTGACCAATTGATGATTATCAACCAACGGCGCTCGATTTACTGTGAAACATGTTCAATTCAAATTATCATTTCAAATTCTTGTTTAAAACATGTTGATGCTTACTTTTCAGTGAATTTTGGTATTTCTTATTTGCTTAAGTCTAAAATGGATGGGCGAGGAACGCTTTACACACCACCACCAACAATTGGCACATCTTTATAAGTAACATCACTATCACATGACAATTAAGTACTCACCTTCATTTCTGAATAATTCCTCTTGTAGATTTGGCAAGAATTCACCAATCCGTTTCCATGTCAGATCCCACAGCGGCGAGTGCGTAGATCCATCTCTGTAGTGGAACACACGCACGGAATGCATTACAAGAAGCATATTTTTCAAAATTTCCAGCATTTGTTCAGAAAGCATATCGGATCCGACTTTCATGAATTTTTCAATGTAATCTAGAATTTCCAGCCACAAGTCATTGAAATTTGGCAGTTCAATCAGCGGCGTTAAATGATGTAGAAACACTTTAGACATGATTGTAGCCGTCCGAATGCGCGACTCTTCCAGTAAGACGTGGTCAATGTTACCGCTCGACGAAGTCTCCGGGAGAAGTTCGTTGAGCAGTGGAAAGAGCACCTGAAAACATTTTTAAAATTGATATTGAAACGTTGAGTCCATATAGCTATGAAATAAACTAACCTGCCGAAAACAACTTGCCCACTCAGCTCCAGAAAGCGTTTGGAGATCATGGACCAGGAGTGCTCTTTGCTGTAAGCAGGAGATTGCATACGTGCGAACTTCCCTTCGTCGGTCCAGAGCAAGTCGTGCAATACCTTGCAACAACGGACACCATCCTTGAGCCCAGAGTGCTGAGCACTGCGGCACATTACAGCTCTCTTCGGCCCACCAACGGAAAATCTGTGCCGTTCTTGTATACAGCGTGTACATTAAATCTAGTAATTGGATTGCAATTGTCTCATACTGCTGCGTCAACTCTTCACCTTCGCTGTCGCTACTTTCATCCTTTTTCTTGCCCTTGGCGTTGTCCTTTTTAGGACCCTTCTTTCGTGAACTCTGCTTACCCATTGCCAGTTTGCGTCTCATTCTGATGCCTCCGTTCAAGCAACACTCTACAAACGTGCGAATGCATCGAACACAAATTTCAAAATTGTAGGGCGTTATATGAGCTACGTTTCGAACGATAAATGCTAAACTATCCCAACATTTGAACAGAGCAAACGGAACATGATCTAACAATTTGCATGGATAAATCAACGTGTTGCCGATGGGTGATTGTGAACGTGTTGTAACGGAGTCCGAATCCTTATTAACCAAAATCCAATTTTCATTGTTCGGACTAATTAATGGCGAACCTGCTCCGGATTTGCAATCGCTCTTGGCGTTAATTACCTCGGAGTCAGAAGTATAACCGCGATCAGGTAAACCGGAATCCTCTTCGCTGCTTAGTGCTCCGTCCGATTTTGTTCCTATAAGTGCAGGCGCATCGTCAAAGTCTGGCGGAACAGCACCGGCCCCTACACATTCCAGCATGGTGAATATGATTTGCCAGTCTACTTCGGTGTGGATATTTTGGGCGCTGAAACAACAAAAAAATATAGAATAGTCTTTTATAAAATCGGACTAAAAAACTTGACACGGTGAAGTAGCAATCAAATAATGCTGATAATGATTGTACTGATTGGGGGTTCAGATTCGTTGCGCTTAATCTAGAGAGCGAACGAACATTGTAACTAAATTTTTTTTAAGAATGAAGTGGAGTGGCATCTAAGTCGTAATGACTTAGTTTAGCTATCCACTGCCACAAAAATGATCAACAGTAAGCCAACACTTCTACTGTCGCTGGCTTCGTCCACACGGTGGATTGTACTCTTGAGAAGCTGCCTTAATCAATCGGGGAAGCAGCTCGACCACTCCTCTTCATTCTTAAACAAGGTAGTTATGCGCTTATGCGTGATTAATCAGAAAGATTTTCATTGGATTGTAACTAAAGTTCGACTGGTGAGGGATACTATTGTATAAAGCACATATCAATTTCCAAGCTCTTTCCCCATCCGCGAACTAACAAAACAAAAAACATCGCTCATAGCTAAAGCTTCGGTTTCCAAGAAAAGCGGTGGCTGTCATATAGCTGTCATATGACGTTATGCGGTAGACGTTAGACAACGGCTATAATATAGCGGCACTGCTTTTTGACGTCCGATTTACAAATAGAAAAAATGCAGTGCCTCCAATCACCAACATCCACCGCATAATGGCATAATACGGCTTTCCATGGAACTCCAGAAATGGAATGTGCTAATTGTGCCCTTTGATATGACACCCTACAGGCCTACGCCTATACCCGATCAAACAGTAATAATGACTCTTTTTCCTCTCTATTATAGTAGAGGCCCCCTAAAATTGGTCTATTACAACGAAAAGCTTTTAGTCACGAATAATAGCAACTTTTCATATTCCTACTAAATTTCATTCATTTGGTTTCAGGCGTTGACGAGATAGTCTCTGCCCAGACGGACAGACAGACAGACGAACAGACATTTGACCGATCGACTTCACAAGGGTTTTGTTTTTTTTCTACAAAAACCTAAAAAGGAAAGACAGAGAAGGTTCAAATCAGTGACACGAAGAGTATCAGAAAGCATCCATAAAGGAGCCCACTAAACTAAATATTTAAGACTGATGGAAAAAGTTGCAGAGCATAATCCTACGGTACTATGAAAACATCATGTCATGGCCTGATGATAGGCCAATCACTCCGTTTCGTTATCGTCAGGTCATCGTACGGCCATGATCAGGTCATCTGGATGCAGGACTGACGATAATGTCAATTGGCGTGCAGACGAATTCTCCAATAAATGAAGCCCTTACCAACAAATTTAAAAAATGTTTCCAACTTAATAAAAATCTGCCGCGTTTGAACTTTAGGAGAGCCAACTATGCAGCCATCAATTTCACACTGAATGGAATCAATTGGGACAGTGTACTTGGTGGTCTCAACTGTGAATCTGCTGTGAACGCCTTTTATAACATACTCTACAGCATCATTTTCGAATTCGTACCTTTTCATGAGTCTAAGCCCCGTAAGAGTCCGTTGTGGTACACCCCTCTGGTACGTAAAACTATGCGTAAAAGGGACCGCGCTCACTCTCTTTATAAGAGATACAAGCGTTCTTCTGATCTCAAAACATTTAAGAAACTTAGATCCCAGACCAAACGACTCATTAAAGCCGCACGCTCTGCTTACTTTATAAATGTTCAAAATAGTATTGGCAACAATGAGTCAAAACTCTTTTGGTCTTATGTTCGTAAAATGCATTCTGCTTCTTCTCATCTATTTTCCCTTTTTTTAAGGAAATATGCGAACTTTTTGCCTCGTACTTTTCGGCAGCCATCTACGACTTGCGTTTTGCATAATCTTTAACACGATGGTTTTCAATCTTCACTTCCGTTACTATTTCCGTCTACCGTTGAATCTCTCATCACCTCTCTTAATAAAAACTCATCCATCGTCTGGCCCTGATGGAATTCCAAATTCTTTTTAAAGCAGACTTATAGCTCCATTTCTGCTCCCCTCTCAATTCTTTTTAATAAAAGCCTCCAAGAGGATGTTTTCCCTTCTCGTCGGAAATCATCCTTTACTATTCCCATACCCAAAAAAGATTCCAGAGCCTTGCCGCTAATTACCGTCCCATTTCGCTTCTTTCTTCCTGCTCTAAATTACTTGAACGTATTTGTCAATGACCACATTTACGATCAGTTTGGTCACCTCATTAGTCCTAACCAACATGGATTCTGTAAAAAGAAATCTACTGTCACCAACTTAGCGGAGTCTACTGACTTTGTCGCTAATTCTTTGCACCTTGATGTGCATGTTATCTATACAGACTTCTGCAAAGCGTTTGACACTGTCAGCCATAGGATTTTACTTGACAAACTAGTCGCACTTAATTTCCCCTCTTGGCTTGTCTCAATTTAAGCGAGATAGTGAATCTAATGGCTGTTGCCTGTCTTAGACCTATGAACAATGAAATCTCACTTTGAAATTCTCATGGCCGGGAAAGAAAATTTGGGAAGCTCGATTCAAATCGGCTACGCACGAAATTTGTCCACCACAACCACAGAAGAGAGAGATTAAAAGGAAATGAAAAAGAGCGAGAGAAATTAAGCAATTCCGCACAAAGGAGAAGTATGAGGGGAGGGGGGAAAGTGAGTTTGACATCTTATGTGCTTCTATATGGACTGAGCGGATGTTGCGGGGAAGAGGGCGTGTGTCTCTCTGTTTACTTTTTACGAGTGGAATTACTTCAAATAGTTTGGTGTTCAGTATATGCAGATTGCTCTTCCATAGATTCTATATTACATAACTTGATCATGAGAGTTGTGGTCTCTCACGATCAAGTTAAGACCTTATTGCAGATAACAAGCTAGCCTATAACTTCATTCTATAGCACCGTAGAGTTGATTCCCTGGACCAGGGGGACATTGGAGAATTGGGATGAAGACGTCTCGAGCAATAATATAATATTACAGTAATTCAGACTGTGTTTTACATTTATTCCAGCACGCATAACTATTAGAAAAGATTTCTAAATTGACATTTCTTTCATGTTGCGGCGTAGAGGCGTCAGTCTCATGTCTGACTACGGTCGTTGCACGTTCAAGTCCCGCCCACGACGTTCGTGGCCATGGATATTTGTGGTGCCTTCCCCCTGTGGTGCGTAATAATAAGCCACAACATCTCCCGACTTGCCACAGGTAGGCGGCTAAATGGGAGCAGGAGGTATGCCAACGAACTCAACTAAGCCACATGGAATAGTTGACGTGATACGCCCCACTAGGGGTTAGGGCAAATGAGTATACATCACAAATGTTGACTCTCCATCAAACTTTGAATAATTTAAATCTCCTCACCTGGTCTTTAGCAATTCGTAAATTCCAACTGAAATCTGCTTCGATATTCGATATATGACATTCGGCTTCAGCATCAGCAACATCTTCAAACTTTGCAGTACTATGGGACACAACTCTTCGTTTCGCATCAGGTAAATGGCTAATTTCAGCAAAGCAACTGTTGTTCTATTGAGCAAATAATCATATCCACATTGGGCTCCACCCATCAGCAACAGATACACTTCATCCCGCACCGAGTTCCATAGAGGCATCATTCTATCGCGATTTTGAATGACTATCTTCACCAAGAACTCCATGAGAAACACGACCACATCCTCATTGTAAGGCAAAGCAAGGGATTTATGCGATGCAGGTGCTTTTACCGACAACAAAATTGCTTTGATCAGCTCCTGTAGCGATTCGAACTGAACGAACTTCGATTCACTAACGATCTGGTCAATTTGACATTCTTTTATGCATTTTTTTGCCACTTTGATAATTTCCTGCTCCTCGTACGTGGGCTGGCGAAGACCCTCCGAAGCGAGATATGAGTACAAGCTACTGAATAGACCCGCTTCTGATTTCTGACTTGGTTTCTCCATTATAAGAAGTGCCGCCTTTCCATTCGGTTCGCAGAAATCTTCCACATCCATAAGCGCTTTTGGAAGAAGTTTTAAGCGGAAAAGCTGTATAATCACTTCGAGAATGTTCTTCCAACTTTCTCGCATACAATCGGCAAATTCATGCACCAATCCAAATACGGTTTTCATTGCCAATTGAGCCTTAGCGTTACTGCCAAAAGTAACGGTTACTTGAAGGTCGGTCAGTTCTGCTTGGACGCTCAAAAGGGTGGAGAATTTACATAGTGTTAGAATTAAGGCATCGAAATCCTCATGCAGATTATGATACGCCGATATGCCAGCGCATTTTGTGAAACCTGGAAAAGATACACGTTCATAAATCGTTCAGTGGTAAGGATTAGTCTAACATGATTTTTGTTTTACCTGATAAAATTTTCTGATAACCATTCTCGCTACTCTTATCAAACATAAAACTCAGGGCTGTCAACGTGGGGCCCCACACGATATTAAAAAGTTCTTTGTCATGTAAAGCGTCATTGATATGGTTGTAGACACCGTCCTTCCCAGCGCCACGACGCAAGAGCACTTTCCATAAGTAGTTCTCGCGAACGATTCCCGTCTGCTCAGCAGGCATCACAATTTCCTCATATCTGTAAAGAAAAATATTATTATGATTCCTGCCGAATCATTACAAATGTCTAATTGTATTACCTGATAGCATTGTACACTTCCAGAAGCATATCTTGATCAAAGTCCTTATTTCCGTTAAGACCGCGAAGATTTTTGCAGAAGTCCTCTGCGGTCATGGGAATGTTGAGACGTTTCGCATTGTAATTGTGTTGATCCATGTTAAGCATAATAATGGCGTATGCCAATCGAAAAGCGGCATCGGTATTGGCAAATGGCTCATTGTTGCATTTCTGCAAGAGGAAGAAATTAAGAAAAAAATCTCATCGTGCCTAGAAATATCAAACACTCACATGCCAGTGGTCTGCAAAATATTCCATAACAAGAAAAATAAGCGGTGCTTCGCCCGGCAACCTAAATGTTTCCAAATACAATCTCAACGCTTGGTCGATCCTTAGATTTGAAAAATCAAAAGAGTCCACGAAATTCTCGAGAATTTTGTTTTCAACATTTTTCTTCTTGCTTATATACTCCCCGATCATTTTCTTATCAAGACCAGGATTCTCGCGCAGAAACATGGCCACTTCCTTCGGATCCAGTTCCGATTTTAAAATATTGTTCTCCTGAAGAAATTGGATACCTTTTTCAGGACGTTGATTGAAGAATTCCGTGCCCTGCGTCAGTATGTGTTTCTTGTTTTTCACTTCGGCCAATTGTTCCTTGGAAATTAAATTCGCGCCACTTCGAGAATTCGCAAAACTATTCTGTTTCATGAAGGCATTGATATTCTCAATGACTGAACCCTCGCTCGCATTCAAATCTGACTCTATGGTAATTTCCACTCCTGAATTGTTGCGGGAATGATGACGACTAGCAACCGCGGGAATAGTACTCTCTCCCACCTTTGCCGCCAAGTAATTCTTCTCTAAACTTTCAATCACCGAGAGTAGAGTTTCCAACGATAAAATGTGAATGCTGTATACTGAATTGGTTGCCGACAAAGTCGTCTTAGACAAAAGCTTAGTAATATTCTCAAACACATCCGAACAGTACAAGTCACAATCATAATTTATGTACAGCTCTCCCACAAAACCTGGGATTCGCCACAGCTGCAGTAAATTGTCTAAAGCTAGCTCTTTCGTCTCATATGGCATTCGCGTATTTTCGCTTCCAATTATTTCCGATAGCTTGCACAAATAGAATTCTAGTTGGCACTTCAAATGTGAGCGCAGAGATTCGAACAGCAGGAAGCAGACTTGCAAGTCGGCGGCGAAAATTGTTATTCTTTCTGAATTTAGAAGCTGAAAATCGTAAAACCAAACATTTTAAAATTACACAATTTCGAGGAGACTAAAAAAAAATTACCGAAAACAAATTTCGACAGAGATCATCTTTTACTAAGGTCAACAACGTATCATATTTGCCAATATTATCAGCGCCAACCTCAAGGGCAACAGTTAATAGAGCCAGCCCCATGTGAATCATGGCATCCGTATTTTGTTTATCCAGTGGATTACACAACAAGATTAAAAATCGGAAAAGCTCCTGAATACATGGCAATCCGTACGGCAGCAAAGTGGAGCCATCAATCTCACCGGAGTTCTGTTGAGTGAATCGAACTCCAACCGAATTGACATACTCTCCATCATTGCTAGACAATTTCTCGTCATCTTTCAGCAGCTCATCCTCAACGTCTGCATCATTTTCAATACTTTCATCACCGTCCACGGGTTGGACAGGTTCATTTATCTCTGCGGTGACCTCTAGAGGCACTCCTTTGTCCGACTCCTCGTCATTTAAAGCGGTCGTAGGCGTTTGCGTAATTTTGCCTTGCATATCAACAATGTTTCCACCTGGAGTTGCCGGCGTTGTAGCCAAAGGAGCAGGCTTTAAAGAATGTCCTAATGTATTGGGACTAAGTGGATCCTGATCTATGGATTGAATTGTACTATCATCCACTGAGAGCAATTTTTCTTCTGATTTTATGGTATTTATGCGTGGATTACTCGTCTTACGCACGCTCTGTCTGGGTGCAACTTTTGATTTTCGTTTCTTCGTTGTATGCTCAATAGATCCAGCTATCATTTTGAATTTTCTCAACAAACCCGATTGAAGGTGCTCTTCGGAAAATTGAGGGAGGCGCATGAATAGCAGTAGGACCATGTCTTTGAGAGCTTGTTCCGCAGTGCGACGAAGGAGTTCATTAAGCCGCGGCTCGAAGCAAATTTTAAAGCAGCTTAGCATTATTTCGCAAACGCTCTCGTTGGTCAATGAACTGCCTTCTGGACTGCGGATAAGAGTGTGCATCACTTCAACAACACGCATCAATGTTACGGCATCCGATGCCTGATCAGTGCCCATAAATCGAGCATGTGTGACAGCATCAGCGATGTTCTCAACGGTAACTGCAATAGTAGGATGTGTCGGATCTGAAATGAATATGAATTATAACTTAACGAGTTTTTCAAAAAAAATGCGAAGAAAAATTTATATTAAACCAAGAGTGAACACATAATGAAAAACGGTTCTAAGAGTTTGCTTTAGTACTGCAACACTTATAAAATGGCTGCTGGCTTTTAACCACACAAAGGACATGAGATATGGGTTTTTACGGACACGGTTCGATTTACCCATCAGTATTACCGTATTCGGGCGACTTTTGGATAATAATTATTGATAACACCACGACATAATATAATCCAAGGACAATTTTAGCCGACAAGAATGGATTGAAGTTTTAATGGAAGAGCTATGTAATTTTCTTAGATCTCTCGCCAGGTACCATCTAATGATGTAACACGTTCACTGATCTACGAGAAACTAGGCGGAAAATACTTGGAATCTAACAAAGATATGAATTAACGAAAAGTCGCAGTATTCTGGTAACAATTGCTTACTTTCCATGTGCTGCTTCTAACTCTATAAATTAACGCCGTAGGAACTATCACCCCAAAATGAACATTCGCCGCCGTTTTGGAATTGTTCGTATGGAACTTTCACGTGTGTGTATCGAAATCTTATTACGTCGGGAACGGCCGAACTATAGGTATGCCTTCAGAGGATGTGTTTTATGTTATTGATGTAGTAGCAAGTAGTGGAAGTGTGTGTGTGTGTGCCATAAAATTTACATGATCGGTGCTGCTGGGCAGTTGAAGATGTGCTCAACGTTTTCAGGAGTATTGTTGCATGTCGGACAATGTTCTGGATGCTGTGGTCGATTCGGGACCAGTACGAATTGAGGCGTGAACTCCAGCCTGAACGAAATTCAGCGAGAGTAGTCCTCGTCGCTTTTGTTGATCTGCGTTCGTCCGGAGAAATGTCTGGTGGTTGAGCTGAGAGGACAGCATTAGGCTTAAAGTCCGCTATCGACGTAAGTACTTCCTCTCTATGCAGCGTAGCACTGACAGATCTATAGTTGGTATTACCGAAAGGAACTCTAAAAAATCTTTGGACTTCCTTCTCGAGGTCCCTTAGGCTGCGCCTGATGTGTCATGGTGGCGGGGTTTTGTCCATTAGATTAAAATTTACTGTCCTGTCCTAACCCCTTGTGGGGCATAGCGCGTCAACTGTTCCATGTTGCCCAGTTGACGTTTCGTTGTCATAAACTGGTTTCGGAGAATGCAGTTGCCAGCATGCACCACTTCCTGCACATCCATGGCCGTGGACGGGATTC
This sequence comes from Chloromyia formosa, assembly GCA_964017055.1. NCBI lineage: Eukaryota > Metazoa > Arthropoda > Insecta > Diptera > Stratiomyidae > Chloromyia > Chloromyia formosa. The sequence continues at coordinate 31,177,103 of OZ024815.1, read as the reverse complement.
GAACCCGAAACGCCGGTAGTCAAACAGGAGACTGTTGCCTCAACGCACTGCGCTACCGGTCGCCCAGATTAAAATTTGGGTGGTCACCTCTATAACAACCGACTAGATATTGCTTTGCGAGCAGATTATTGTGGCTTCTTAAGGATAGGATCTTGGTTTCCTGGTGGAGATGGTCTTGGTGTGACATCAGTATATAGGCTGTAACGGTGCGAAGGGCCGCATTCTGACGGCGTATGGTTACTGGAAAGGTTGCGAATAGTTCTACAAATTTTGCGTTTTAGTCTATCGGGTGGCGGATGGCAATAAATTATTTTTTGAAGAGATTAGCACACTGTGTAGAATGTTGTTGTTGTTGTGGTAGCGATGCTTCAAATACTGCAGTTCTTCTTGCAGCCAGGGGGTTTGGAAGCTCTTGGTCGTTAAAAACGGGTCGTTCCGGGGTACGAAGAACCGGCTGCCACATGAACGAACGAACAACGTTTGTTGTAGTGTTACCAAATTGAATGGCACCTTTCCCTTATGTACACTCCATTTTTGCCTCCTATGTTCAGCTAGCTGCTGCCTAAGACCTGCCATAGAGGTTGCGATCCATCGTCAGATCGATCTGACGATGGAACGCCACAAAATATCTGACGATCGAAATTAAATGGAACTGTCAAAAAAAATCGTCAACGATAGTGACATACACATTGCGATCGATCTGACGATCACCATATCGTCAGATCGATCTGACGACGGATTGCATCGTATATGGGGGCTACAAAGCAAGTTTGTCCGATTGTATACAGGGTGTCCCAAACCCCAACGTCAACCCGGAAACCGGTGATAGGCCAAGTGGTGGCAGTTATCAGAAAAGTATTAAAAAAAAGCCTCCGTCAATTATTTTTTGACTTATAGACATTCAAAGAAGAATTGGAAAAATTCATAACCTGTGATGATTTTTTAAGTACTGTTATTGCAAATTTTCATTTTTTTTATTTTTTTATGAAGCAACCCTGACTAACTGTTCTATAAATCACAATCTAAAAGTAAAAAATTACTGTATTGGTTTTAAATAAAATATGACTTTTTTCCCCAATTTTGTACTCAAAATTATCACTTATCCCAACTTCAACTGACTACACTGTAAAAAAAAATATACCACGCGGTTTTGGCAAGTAACTGTAAAAGATGGCGCATTTTGTCCAGATTCCAAAATGGTACGACATATGTAGCACATGTAACCTTATGAATGATGAATGAATATAGTGATTCAGTAACAATTTGATTATAGGACGCATTTAACTGCCATTATGCCATACAGATGCAGTGCGCGGGAATATGCTATCATGCATCTTATTTATGGGGAATGCAAATGCAATGCTAGTGCTGCACCCAGACTTTATTGTGAGAGAAATCCAAATGCTGAACGTTATCCGGATCACCGAATATTTATAAACGTACACCAATCATTCTCAGAGGGTCGAATTCCACACCACATGACAGGAGAGCCAAATTCCATCATGCCCTACGAGGAGGAAGTCTTACAAGCAGTCGAACAAGACCCCAGTGCCTCAGTACGTGCAATTGAATGTAGCGCAGCACCCAAAAGTACAGTACAACGAATTCTACGGAGAAACAAGATGCACCCGTACCATGTTCAACGAGTCCAAAGTCTGCTACCTCGAGATTATCCCCAGACAGTACAATTTTGTCAAACGATGTTGCGTGAGTACAGAGAAGATCCCCGATTCTTTGACAAAATTCTATGGACCGATGAATCCACATTTTCTAAAGATGGTTACATTAACCTCCCACAATTTACACGAGTGGCACATTGAAAATCCAGATTTAATGCGGCAAAATAGAGCGCAGCATCGCTTTAAGTGAACATGTGGACTGGAATTTTAAATGGCCAAATTATTGGACCATTCGAGCTTTCGGAGAATCTAATGCCCGGTTCACATTATTCCAGTCCAGTAATCCAGTCCAGTGCTGGACTGGATCATATCGTCTACATGATTCCAGTCCAGTAATCCAGTCCAGCAATCCAGTCCAGTGCTGGACTGGATCATATCGTCTACATGATTCCAGTCCAGTAATCCAGTCCAGCAATCCAGTCCAGTGCTGGACTGGATCATATCGTCTACATGATTCCAGTCCAGTAGTCCGGCGAGTGTGTTGTTGATTCGGTAACTATAGTAACAATGATTTCTGGGCGAGCTGGAATCAAAAAGTAGACCGACAATCCAGTCACTGGACTGGATTGCTGGACTGGATTGCTGGATTGGATTGCTGTCCAGTGCCGGTTCACATTATTCTAGTAGCAATCCAGCGCTGGACTGGATTACTGGACTGGATTAATAAAAATGGACTGGACTGGATTGGCTACTGGAATAATGTGAACCGGGTATTAGTGCCGAGACATATTTAGATTTTTTAATGAATCATTTACCCAATTTATTGGAAGACGTGCCACTCAGTACTTTTACAAATATGTGGTATCAGCACGATGGCTCCCCAGCGCATTATGCCCGTACAGTAAGAGAGTTCCTCGATCGAGAATATCCCGAGAGGTGGATAGGGCGGTCTGGTACAATTTCGTGGCCGGCACGTTCACCTGACCTAAGTCCCCTCGATTTTTTTTTACTGGGGAGCGGTAAAAGAAAAGGTTTACACGAAAGAAATAGAAAATTTGGAGGAACTCCGCCGAAAAATTGCGGAAGCCGCTGAAGCCATTCGCCCGGCTTATAACTCGATCCTTTTTAAGAAGATGTCGTGCTTGCATTGCAGCTGAAGACAAACATTTTGAACATTTGTTGTAAATTGAAGTTCTAACGTTTAATTGTAAATTGATTTTTTGTTTAATAAATTAAACTTTTTTCTACATGAGATTACTTCTTTTCACCTCAATTAAGAGATAATATAGGAAGTGTCGTACCATTTTGGAATTTGGACAAAATGCGCCATCTTTTACAGTTACTTGCCAAAAACCGCATGGTATATTTTTTTAAAGTGCAGTCAGTTGAAGTTGGGATAAGTGATAATTTTGAGTATAAAATTAGGGAAAAAAGTCATATTTTATTTAAAACCAATACAGTAATTTTTTACTTTTTGATTGTGATTTATAGAACAGTTAGTCAGGGTTGCTTCTAAAAAATAAAATTACAAAAAAATGAAAATTTGTACTAACAGTACTTAAAAAATCATCACAGGGTATGAATTTTTTCAATTCTTCTTTGAATGTCTATAAGTCAAAAAATAATTGACGGAGGCTTTTTTAATACTTTTCTGATAACTGCCACCACTTGGCCTATCACCGGTTTCCGGGTTGGCGTTGGGGTTTGGGACACCCTGTATATACTAAGGATTTAAGTTTCCTCTTAAAATTTTAGTTGACGTTTGAATTCTAACTAAACCAAGACACACTCCCAGCAGAGAGATGTCCCGTTTTCGTGTTCGCTACCCAAATTTGCTCGATCGATTTTTTGTTTTTTTTTTGCTGCTTTAAGCCTGGTTTTCTAAGCTGCGGAACTCCATTGCATGCTGCGGAACAGACTGTCTCAAAACCTATGTTTTCCTATTTTCGAAATTGCGTGTTGCGGAACAGACTACTTTCGAGGAGTTATCCCGCAAGACACAGCGGTATCCTGCAGCCTGGAAAACAAGGCTGAAAGTAGTCTATTCCGCAAGACGCAGTGGAAGTCCGCAGCTTGGAAAATGGGGCTTAATCCTGTTCTACTCTGCTCTGTACAAAAACGCAGCTATTGTGTTAACTGGTTAATATCCTATTCAAACCGAATAAACTAGTTTTTGTCTCATACAGACAAACGTTATCCAAATGTGATAGCCGTTCTGGTAACATGATACATGTTAATCATAAATAATTAAACATACATAAGAACAATATTAGATGAATATCAGATGTTTTTGGGAATTTGTGCAAAGTATGTATTCTGTTTCCTTTCCAAACAAACTCTTTCAAAATCATTGCGTACCACTAAATACCGACTCTTTAAAATACTCATCCACTGTGCAACTCACCGATGAGTCCGTACGACAAAAATTTATTAACAGCCGCCAACGCCAGACTTGTTATAGCTCCAGTCGTCTCCTCAGTGCGTATCACGTCCAAGAAGGGCCCAAGGAAAACGCTCGGATCGATAAGTTTGAGGTCTTCAATTTGGTTCAGCACTTGCTTCAGTTCCACAAATTGTTTCATGAGCCCGTCTTGATCCTCATCCTGCAAACAGAAATTATTGCATCAGTGGATGCCCTATTCACCCCGTTCACTTCATATCGTTTTTTCCTACATGATGTGATGTGGAATTCCAGCGAGCGCCCCGTTTCATGGCTGTCATCAGTGTTGACATCTCGCCACGGACAACGAAAATTCCATTGCCCGGCAGAGACATTTTCGTCGTTTTGCTCTGCTCCCAGACTATAAAAACTGCACGCGATTTCGCTAAACCAATTAACTAAACAATCACAAGTTATATTATCCGCCAATCACAGTACACTTATGAGAAATTTTCACATTTTCCCTCAGACCGAGCAGCGAAGACACCTGACAGGCAACATCCACGACTTAGCTGACGTATATGACGTTTGTAGCCAATGACGTGCCAACATGCCAGACAGTGCGCACAACATGCCAGTCGTACACTGTTATTCGCGGCATCAGCTGTTCTGTTCTGTCATGCATGATAAACAAACATGCTGTGCGCATGCTCTTCGGCTGTTTCATTGATCTGTCAACGCGCCGAGTGGCAGAAAGTTTTCCAGTTTCAGTCAGTGCGTTGCGTAGACACTGAACATACGGTTGTTGGTTGACACTTTTGTTTCTCGTGAGTGTGTTTTGTGCGTATTTACCTCCCCCAGTGATCGGGGACCTTTCACCTGTGCAGTGTTTTGACCGGAACATGATGTGAACAGCGGCAAACGGACGCGCGACCTTCTCATACATCCCGACACAAGCACTCGATATTTTCTTCTTCATCACGATTGCAAAAATCCAATTGCACCCATCTTTCTCAACTTTGCACCACTTCCTATCGAAAAACATTTTCCGTTTTTCCTACACACCATGGCCAAGTAAGAGGGAAATCATTTCGGTTTACTTTAATTTCGCGTAGATTGCATGATTGTGATACAGAGCAGGTGTTCGCATGATTAGTGTCCTACCCCGGCCCCAGATTCCTTCCGCTGAAGAATGATAACACAGATGTCCTCCCTGTCCAGCTCGTTTTCTAGTTTATTCCGTTTTAGTTTTAACAAGAAAGTTGCCTGGAGCGCAAAAAGGTTTGTCTATCTACTTTCAGCAATGTAACTAAAGCTTTAGCGCTATTGTCTGTAGCCTGTAAATAAAATGTGAGTAGTTTGAATTCCGTTACAGACTCATCGGTAAATAAGATGCAGGGCACATTCGGATAGTTTCCAGATTGAAACTCGACACTACCCATTAGTATTGAATTTCGCCGAGAAAAGTTCCATGTTTCGGCTCTTGTTCATTGCATGCCCCGGCGCCTTGCCCCTAGAACGTCGAAGTAGAACGGTGAAAGAATGAAAACCCAAGTCGAGAAAATTTCCTTCCCAATAATTCTACAAAGTTATCTAACTAAGACCTGACGCAGAAAGTTGATCCAATTATTGAATTGTGTTTGCAGCCGGAGTGTCTTGGATATGGCCACGCTACACTATTTCATTGCACTCGTATCGCCCAAAATAATCTGCTAAAATTGTTTTCAATCGGACTATTATCGAGGAACCTTGCAAAGATAAGCTCTTTTGCGGAGGCCTACAAAAACAACTGGTTGTAAACAGACAATGAGTTCAGTTTGAACTTTTTTTTAGCAGTTTTCCAATTGCTGATAAGAATACTTGAAATGCAAAGGGGATAGGGTTGCGCCTGGCCTCCCGTTGATATCATCAAATTACTATAACTCCTCTCCGACCACCGAATTTCATATCATGATATCATTAAAATGCGAGTAAGCAAGGCGTGGGCAACCGACTTTTCAACGGTATGCCTTTCGTGGAAGTTAATGAGACATTTGTAATATGTTGAATGTGTTACTTGAACGATGCGCCCATAATTGGGATACTCATTTCCAGTTTTACGGAAATTATACTCAGCCACATGACTTTAAGGACGGCCATAGACGTTCCGGTAAACCAAAGAGTTAAGGCCGGTTGACAAAGTACGAAGGCGGTCCGATAAGTACTTAGTCTACAAAAGAAAAACGAAAATTTTGGAAAAGTGGCAATTTATTTCCCAACATAGTCACCTTTTAGCTCGATACACTTGACCCAGCGATGCTTCAACTTCTTTAACCCGTCTGAAAAATACGTTTTCTCGAGGTCTGCAAAGTAGGTCTCTGTGGCGGCGATGACCTCCTCATTCGACTCAAATTTCTGGCCGGTGAGTGACTTTTTCAAGTTTGGAATTCCCACGGCCCAATTCGACCAATTTGGCCGTGGCGACGGCGGAGGTGTGAGCCGGTGCGTTGTCATGGTGGAGGAGCACTTTTTTTCACCAAATGGGGCCGTTTTTTCTGCAATTCGGCGTCGAATCGGCCCAATAATTCGGCATAGTAGAGCCCTGCGACCGGTTTGCCCTTCTCCAGGTAGTCAATGTAGATCACACCTTCTGAATCCCAGAAAACGGTGGCCATCACCTTTCCGGCACGTTCGCTGGGTGAAGTCCACTGTTTCGACTGTTGCTTGGTCTCTGGTGTGTACCAGTGGATCGATGTTTCGTCGACGGTCACGAAACGACGCAGGAACTCCTTCGGATTGCGCTTAACAAGCGTCGAACACTACTTTGAAGTGGTGTCACAGTTGCGCTTGTTGTCCGGAGAGAGCAAACGGGGCACCCATCGCGCCGACAGCTTTCTCATGCCCAAAATTTCATGCAGGATATTACCCACGGTCTTTTGAGATGCCTACTGTCTCAGCTATCTCGCGCACCTTAATCGGCGGTCTGCCAATACGAGATCGTGGATTTTTGTTACGTTATCTCCGTTGTAGCCGTTTTCGGGGCACCTGGGTGTGGCTCATCAAAAACCGACGTGCAACCACGTTGAAACTCGTTAAACCAATTTCTGACGGTCGACAACGAAGCATCCAAGCACTCTTTGATTGCTCTTTTGCTCTTTTTCCATTTTTCTACAACCCGCGGACACGCCCGCTTCCAAAACAAAACTACGAGTCCGATTCGGCTGAATTTTTGACAGTAGCCGTCTACGAGATTGCACTACACCATAGTAAATTTCTCTCGCGATAGTAGCGCCATCGGGCGGTGAGGCTAAGTACTTATCGGACCGCCCTCGTTCACTTTGGCAAAGTTTGACTTGGAAAGAATATCCACCATTGTGAATTATTACTTTGTCACTTGCAAAAAACGCCGGATTTAGCATTTCAAGGGAATTCACACCAAAACGCGTTATTCACTACACCACAAAATGAATAAAAATCACCAACATCTCATTATTTCCCGCTCCAACAACTGTTTTCTGTGAAGTTATCGATTTACCATGAATTTTTTGATGAAAAGTTGAGCACCATCCTACTTCGCTTTGATTGGACGCTAAGACTTCAAAGCGCTTTGAGAGTAACCTCAAAGTAGGTTGTCAACGTACTTTGCCAAAGTGTACTTTGAACGTGTCAATCAGCCTTTACACCTGCATAGATTAACTGTACATGTATGGGTGCATTGTCACGTTATGGTATACCTGCACAGGCGTTCAAACCTGCACAGGTGACTGGAGAGGCCGTCGAAAAACGGGTCGTTCCGGTACGAAGAACCGGCTGCCGCATGATCGGTCGTTGATCATTGTTATCTAAGGGCCGGTTGACACGTTCAAAGTACACTTTGGCAAAGTACGTTGACAACCTACTTTGAGGTTACTTTGAACGTGTCAATCCCCTTTCAAAGTGCTTTGAAGTCTCTAGCGTCCCATCAAAGCAGAGTAGGATGGTGCTCAACTTTCTATCAAAGAATTGATTGTAAATCGATAAGCTCACAGAAAAAAGTTGTTGGAGCGGGAAGTAGTGAGGTGTTGGTGGCTTTTATTCAATTTATCGTGGGCTGAATAATGTGTTTTGGTGTGAATTTCCTAGAAATGCTAAATCCAGCGTTTTTGGCAAGTGGCAAAGTGGTAATTCACAATGGTGGATATTCTTTCCAAAGCATACTTTGGCAAAGTATACTTTGAACGTGTCAACCGGCCTTAAGTCAAGCCGCCAATTATAGCGGTGCGATAATTTGATTGAGGTAAACATTCCCCCTGTGATGTGGGGCGTAAGAATTTTGCTACAGAAAAGATTCAAAAGTTACCTTCTACAACTTCGTACCATCATATAAACTTGTTACGATATTCTAATGTACACAAATACAAAATTTTGTTCCACAATTATGTGTACAATGCTGCTACACAATTCAAACTGCAACTGTAATACGACCCGGTTTATCGAAGAATTTGGTTTCTTCTCCGGTGGCCTGTGCAGCTCTGGACACCAGCGCGGATATACCATAGCAAGACATCACACACGCTCCGATATGACTGTACAGGTATACCGGTACACTGTAACGTTTTGTCATGTATTTTGTAACGTGTATGGCCGGCCTAAAGAAACATTAGGCGCGTTTTAACAACTCTTAATCTAGGTGGGTTAGCCAACTACACGCTTTACCAAAACAACATACCTATATTGGTTTATTTTCTCGCCTGGAAATTTATCTGTGTAAATCCCATGCTCGGTGGAACAAAAGACGAACATATTTTGTTGTGCCTAGTTGCAACGGTCTGAAATTCATCCGTATTCGATTTTTTTTTGCCACATTTCGTCGCAGTTGGATTATGTTTCTGATCGGGAAAGATGTTTTTCTTTGAAATCTTAGGAAATTACTCAGATTAATAAATTTCTCATATCGCGGTTGGATTGCTCGCTTATGATACTCGTTCGTTAGAACGAAGTTAACTTCTGGTTTTTTTTTTTAAATTTTGTCAAAATGAAGATTAGACAATCATCTATAATCCAATTTTTTTTAGACTAAATCCATTTCATATCAACTTCATGTTCCTACCCTTTATGGGTCGGTCAGCTGCATAGTTTTTTTGCGCAACGTTTTATCCGATACTAAACTGAAACAGAACATTCCTACCTAACCGGGCGAAGCATAATGGTTCGCGTCTTCGACCAATAGCATGTTTTAATTTGAGTGGATTTTTCACTTAACCTCGCGTGAGCTTAAGTCTTAATGGCTTGCAACCCTCAGTATACCGCACTAGAACGCTCGCTGCACTTGCTATATATCTCACAGCGGCAAACCTACTATTATACGAATTTGAAAAGTATTTTGCTAGAGTTTTCCATTTGTAGCATCGGTTTCAGAGATATGTAAGCTTGAAAAACGAAATAGTGTGATTTTCCTCCAAAGCCTCGAAAGGTGACGTTTTTCGACTATCGGTTTTGACTATACTACTACACCGAATTCCAACTTTGGGCAATGCATTGGATGTAGAATTTGACGCTCTTTAATTTAAATCCTATTAAGTTTTTCGATCCGAGGCACCGTTTAAAATTATGAGGAGAATATTAAAAAAAGGGCTCAAATTTTTCGGTTTTTCGCCTGCACAGCCGCTCTGCCGCGGGGTCCAAGATGGCTCCATCTCTTAAAATGAATGTATAGGGCCCACCAACAATAATACCAAACGGCATTTCTCTATCATATTTTGCAAGGTCAAATCGCTTAGCGTCCCAACTAATTTTCCTCCCCTCTACTATCGCCTGGGGAGCATCGCCGATGGCCGTCGAATACCATTCGTTCCACGCTGTACATAAGTAAATAAGTTAAACAAATGATGAGAGACACCTTTATTATTTTGATCTAGTATACTCGTACATACTATACATACATAGAATGATAACACAACTTTGTAAGAAAAGCAAATTTGTCGCTGAAGTTTCTCAAGGTGTTAATCGTTATTTATCCTATGTCCATTATCTTTTTATCTTTCGGATACTTTCATTCACTTTCATTGCTACCGATTCGTTACAATAGTATGTACCTCAAAAGTCTTTACCATATAGTGATGTGCATTCATTGAGTTTATCAAAGAACAATCGTTCCTGTCAATACAAAAAAAAATAATGCTAGTCTAAGCAATTAGTCAAAGTTATCACGTTTCGCTGAACCCAATAAATGTTATTCCTGGATCAATTGGCATATGCAAATCATATTAAATTATTCACCCGGGTTCATGCTTCATTGAGTTACATATGTGAATACAATCAACCCAAACACAATGATAAGGAGATGCGAATTTAATGTATATCAGTCTTCTTTTTTACCTGATAAATTTCTTCAAGTCCAATAATTTGCCGGTGGGTTTGTGGAAGTGTGAATTTTATAATTTAGAAGAATAGTCGTATAAATTACAAGTTTCAGCTGCTTAATCGGAAACGTATTATACATGCAACGAATGTATTACTTTTGTTTAATCGAAATTCGGCTCATAATGGAGAATAATTGGCGTTAAAGTTTGATAAGAATAATTAATAAGCGTTTTATGATCGGAATAATCAGAATACATAAGCTAAATATAGTTCCATATTGCAGTTGTGTAATATTTATTATTTTATAGGTTTATGCACTAGATACGTTTCGATTATACGAGTACATACATATATATGTATACTATCTATAAAATTTTAACCGATTCAGTCAATTCTTCGGAGAGATATGCGGCTACTTCCGAATTTCGTACGCTTTTATTCCTACCTCTCTTGTTGTTGTAACATAGAAGCTCTGCTTATTTGTTTTAAAAAAATCATATTGCTGGATTATAGAAATTGTTGACAGTAGTAAGCTTAGATCTTGTAAAATTTGTATGCAGGGTGTCCGCATCAACGCATTGTCACGTTATTTCCCATGCAATTTCCATCAGAAAAATATTCGGGAACATTTTTTCGATCTTTTAACCCCTTAGCTGATACAGGCATTTACATTTTTTGTGAAAAATGCCTGCCTCACATTACTAAAAACACAATATATTCAAATAAAAAGGCAATCACAGCCAATACGTTGCTCTACAAAATTTATTTGTATTCCGGGGAATAGAGTCTGAAAAGGTGACCTTACCTTGCAAAAGGTCCAGTAGTTCTATTTTTTTGATATGTTATTTAGATCCATCCCGTAGTTCAGAATCCAAGTTTTTGACCTCCCACCCTTGTGCATTCCCTGTGGCACCACAAAAACCGACTAATATATTAGAAAGTTATTGAGTATTGAATTTTCTATAACTTTCGCATACAATTAGGCGCGGTCAAAGTTGCACATTTTTCCTTAAATTGAATCATGCGGCCGGTATGCCGGTCATTTAATTTTAGTCGTGTAGAAATTTGTTTCGAGTTACACGTGTGTGTTGGTGGTGTGAATTACTCATAACTTTTTCCAGTCATTTGTCCATTGTAGAACATAAGTGGCTTTATTATCATATCCACCTTGTTTTATGTAATGGTAGTAGTAGATGATGTTGCTGTTGTGAAAGAAAATAGCATTACAATACTACTTAAAGCCATTATAAAAGAAAGGACGCACTCAATCAAAACAATGTTAATGTAAAGCAAGCAGTTGAAGATGCTGATATGCTTATTGTAACATCTCCAATAAGTCTTGCTGCAGAGTACGATGCTGTGGAAATCATCGGAGAGGACGTTGATTTGCTTATTCTCATGATTTCTTTGGCTCAAGATCTCCCTATTTACTTTCGAAAACTTCGAAGAAGTGGTTTTCCCGACAATTTATTTTCCACAGCATCCTACAAGTATTCTGCTTCTCAAAATCTATCTGTTCTTTACGTTTTGGGTGGATGCGACACCATGTTCTCCCTGTTTGGATTTAGTATAACCAAGTTTTGTGTAGTACCTTGTTTGACAACAAACCAACACTTCGCAAATATCTTTAGAAATCTTAACGCCATTTCTGGCGGTTATTTCTGAAGCAGAAAACCGTATACTTCTTGCTCTGTATGGCGGTGATACAACAAAAGCATTAGACGCTTTGCGAACTCTGCTACAGATAACAATTTAAATCTTTCACAGCTGCCACCGACGCAGGATGCAGCCATGTTCCACATCTTTCGTACTTATCACCAAGTTGAGATATGGCTGCGCCAAATGAAAAAAAAAATCTCTGGGCTGGGGATGAAGAAGGGGCAATCGAGGCCTTGTTCCTATTAAATCCACCAGAGATCCACCTCCTCAATCAATCCTGACCTACATTTTCTAAAAGTACAAAAAAGGCTGCACTAAGGCTTCTGGTTCTCGAAAGAACGGTCTAAATAAATAAAAAAACAAGCTAGCCTTAGACTAGCCTCCCCGCGAAGCGTGAAGGGTATCATACCGTCAGTAGTCTATGTTGCTATCATCCATTGTGTATCCATTCTGCATTTATCACTTTGAAATTAGCAATAAAACTTGTTCTGATTCCACTGTTGAGAGGCATATGAAATAGTGGGCAGATTTCAGCCAAATTTAGGAATGTAATTTGGCGCTAAATATGATCAATTAATATGAAATTTTGTGAAGATATCCTCGGAAATAAAAAAAGCTTTTCTAACAAAAAATTACTTTTGGACCAGTATGACAGCTAGTAGTCCAATCTCAACCAATTTCGAAATGTAGTTTGGTAGTAGATTCTATCGAATTGTGAATTGCCTTGACCCTTTCAGGGGCATGTGCGCGTCAACATCTCTTGCATTACATTAGCTGCGTTTTTGTACAGAACAGAGTAGAGCAGGATAAGCGGCAAATTAAAACGGACATGAAAACAGGGCATTGATCTGCTGGGAGTAGTGTATCTTGGTTTAGTTAACATTCAAACGTCAACTCAAATTTCAAGAGGAAATTAAATCCTTAGTAAGATACAGGGTGGCGCAAAAAAAACGAAGGGGTTTGAATAGTCTATAATTCCTTTATTTTTGAATCAATCCAATTTCTTTTTTTTTCTTAGTACACTTCATAAATGGGGAATTTTGTTAATTTAAACGTGAAAAAAAATCGCGTAAGTGGTGCCCATTCTCAGCTTTGCAAATTGCGATGTTTTCATGATTTTCTTCAAGATTTCAGGAGGTATCGCTCGGATTTCTGCTCGAATATTATTGTTTAGTTAGTTAGTTAGTTTAGTATGGTCTGTGCCTTATTCATATGCCATACACATACTCCAGACCATACTCCAACTAAAAATAATATTCGAGAAGAAATTTTAGCGATACCTCCTGAAATCTTGAAAAAATTCATGACAACATCGCAATTTGCAAAGCTGAGATAATGGACACCACTTACGCGATTTTTTTTTCACGTTTAAATTAACAAAATTCCCCATTTATGAAGTGTACTAAGAAAAAAAAAGAAATTGGATTGATTCAAAAATAAAGGAATTATAGACTATTCAAACCCCTTCGTTTCTTTTGCGCCACCCTGTACAATCGAACAAATTGCCTTTAGACAGCAAAATCATTTTGTATGTCTACTATTGTGTGCTATAATTACACAAAACAAACATTTTATTGACAGAAAATTAATTTTATGTGCTTCCCAACCTGTAAACCGCCAGAAAGCTTCGACACCGGCACTGCCTGCATTTTAGTACTTACGGAGCAGCATTGTTGCAAGCTTTTACCAGAGCAGCTCAGATCAAATCGTTAGTGGTTGTTGTTGTGGTAGCGATACTTCGAATACTGCAGTGCTTCTTGCATCGACGGGGTTTGGCAGCTCTTGGCCGTTGAAAAACAGGTCGTACCGGTGCGAAAAACTGGCTGCCGCAGGAACGTCAAATTTTTAGTGTAATTGTGTGGTGTTAACCTGGTTTGCTCTGCATGGCTGTTAAAAAAACGCACCTTATTTCTTGATGACGTTTCGATGGCATTTTTTCGGATGGTGCAGTTGCTAGCATGCACCTCAAATTGAATTAGCCTTTTGTAAATCATTTTGTGAACATGCTATCCTGTGGCTAGTTTGTCGAAGGTAGGATATGACATAATACTCTGCGCTCGAATTTTATTTGGACCCAATCTGGCGTCATGCTAGATGAAAACCAAGTTACGGTGATGCGCCGTGATGGCACATTATGTGCATAGGCCATTTTCCAATTGAGAATTAGGTTAGATTAGATTAAGGGGCTGCCATGATGCATCACAGCACACTTAGACCACTTATGGGTCCATTGTGACACCACCAATAAAAGTTTAATCTCATTAAAAAGAGACCTAGGTCCCGAACTAGTCTGTACTGGCAATGTATCGATTGAGCTGTATCACGTTCCTATTGTTGTATGCATGGAGTACACAGACTGTACTAAACTAAGCTCTATCATAATTTCGAACCCTCGATAACAATAGAACGAGCTCTAGCAGAGTCTCGAACCATCTAAATTGTTCTGGAGTCGGAGATCGGCTACATAAGGCCGGATGTCATCGAGAGCAAGAAGTGCAGTATCCGCCCGGAAGCGGAAACGGAAAGTTCAGTTAAAATTCGGCTCGAAAACGGAAAGGAGGATAATCGTTATCGTTATCCGCCGGTAACGAAATAGTCAGAGCTACTTAGTCGTTGGTTGTTAGTTACGCGTGTGTATAGCTCGGTTATTAAATAAAGTATGTGTTTTTCAATCGAAGTGTTTTTATTATTCAGCATAAGAATATATAACGAATCCGGCTTCGGTCGAAACATTACAATATCCTTGATGTCCTCCAAATCACAGTAAAACCAAGACCCCAATAATTTCTTCCTGCGGATGGCCAATGCTGGACAGTGCAAAAGAAGGTGTAAAACTCTCTCCTCCTCATCCGCATTCTCACAACTTCTGCAGTAGTCATTTGAAGAAGACGGAACCTCAATGCGAGCACATCGATGTGGCTGTCCTCACCACACTGCTAATGTGCTTCCTATTCAGCAAAGAGGCAGAGCGACTAGAATCGAATTTCTGCCAAATCGTCGTTTGTCAAGTGCTACCGTTGAGCCATCTAGTAGTAGCTCTATCCACCGCAGCGGACTTAATTGCCAATTTGCATGATACAATTAACATTTTAATATTTATGAGGTCACCATCGACAACATCAGTTGTCCCCTCATGAGTAAGCTCGTTCGACCTGCAGTTGCCTGTAAAGCCACAGTGACTCGGTATCCAGTAGAGGGTTATGTTGAAGTAGTAACCCATCTCTAAGGGCCAAGTGAAACTTCTGAATAATGTTCGATGTAATGAGAACAGAGTCAAGTGAGCGAATCAAACCAGTCTTAACGCCGTCATCGGTCTTAGAGCCATCCGTGTAGATAACCAAAAAGTTGGGGGTAAAGGGTACGTTATCAGCCCATAGGCTCTTCGACAGAATCGGGCTGTCAAAAACGTGTTTAGGAGAAGTGTAATTAGTCTCCAAAGGAAGATCCAGTTTGCCCATAGTAGTTGAGTAGCCAGTACTCGACGCACGCCATTCGCCTGTTTCGCGGAGGCACAGAACCGTGTTCTCTGCCAGTTGCTCGACAAAAAATTGAGAATTGCTCTTTGAGCCAAGATCAATAATAAAAAAAAGTATTTTGGACCGACCAAATCTTGGAGTTAAAATTTCCTATGGAACCCAAAAGTTAACAGACGATTTAACCCCAATGCTTTGTTACTTTTGCTGTAAGCGCCGTGTATTCCGCAACTACGAGTGACTGTTTTCCTACGTCGCCACCTCGACAGGCTTCCAATCAAGTCGATTAACCCACTTTTAGGTTTTTAGTTTAAGAATTAGTGTATTTTTATAAACATGTATTAAGTGCAAAAAAAAATGGAGCGAAATAACGTGCTAATGACTTCTATGCAAACTTGCTGTGTGCGTACTAATGTGGATTCTCTCGATATTAAATCAAGATCTTTATTTGTGGTATTTACAAAAAAAATAGTGCATATCTACCCATAAAACATTAACCCTGTTTTTTTCCTACGAATTTTGCATGTTTGATTATGTTTTTTATAAGTAATGTTTAAATGGAGATTGTTATTTGTTATTACAATGTAATCCCTTATCAGATTTAATGGATGTTGTTTTCTATGCATATACTTGCCGGGCTATGTAACTCCATATTAATATCCTGTATATAGGTATATGTACCTTTTATACGTCTCCTTATAATTATCTTAAATCTCTATTTTTTAAGCAAAAGATGTTATATAACATTTTATTGCTCATAGTCTTGTTTATATGCATCCTTTGAAAACTAGAAGTTTCCCCTCCATATTGATTATTTTTTATTTGAAATTCACAGAGAAACTATGATAGTATTTGTTTACGACACTGAGTGTTGTAAGACTGAATCAGACGACCCCGTTGAGGCTGTACTTTACTTTCATCCCAGCTGGGTATCTGATATTCAAAAACTCTCATTATGCGGACAGCTAATGGGAACAACGCATTTTCTAAATGACACATTTTTCAAACCAAAGATTGTCGCATTGCAAAATGGAAAATTCGTCCTGAAGGAGTTTGGACGATTCATACTGGTGAGTAAAGACTTGACCTAAATAACTCAAAATCAAGTGCCAAGCATTTTGTTATTTTCAGGCTGTCGGCACAGATCGCAATTTGCCAGAATCATTATTAGAGCATCGATCAAATTTGCTAACCTCGCTGGTGAAGCTGTTTCATCGTGACATTCAAACCATCTATGACCAATTTTCCAACAATGGACAGTACAAAAATTTATCTGAGAAACTTTATCATATTTTCGAAACATATCTGCCAATTTTACAGTATAATGGAAATGTTTTTCAAAATGTTCCAACATTAAGGTTACCGAAGGTGAGAGTCTTTATAGCTATTAAGTACATACGAGTACATACATACATAGAAAATCGTTAGAGTTTATTCAAAACATTCGCACTTTTGAACCTTCTTTTCTCAGAGTGCCAGCAATATATTTTTGGATGCCATTCAGACATTGCAAAGTTGCCAACAGACTAAAGGAATACTGGGAGGCACGATTCTCTATCACAACAAGTACGTTTGAACGCAAAACATATCCATCATACATTGCAAATGATTTGATCATTTTCAGAGTCGTTGCCACTCAACTATCGCCGGAGATAACAAAAAATCTTGTACTTACCGATCCATATCGGATAAAATCTACCGCCGAACCAGTTACCGTTGATTTTTACGTACCAATCGGCGTCCAACTAATCGCTATTTATATATCGAATAAGGACTATCGTAAACTCGTTCACGACGCTCAAAAAGCTCAAAGTGTTGTAATGCAAACCGTATCGCACAGCGTTCTGCCACATCAATATACCAAACGTAAAATAAAACGAGATAAGTCACTGATCTTTACTAACATTCCCGAGGAGAGTACGTGCGACTCGCAACCAGCCTCCATCGGAAACATACGTTCTAAATCGAATGTGAATCGCCCAAATCACCTACCACTGAAATTCAAAAATGCCACTGCAAAAGAAGTTCCTGAAAGTGGATTTGCATCGATTAATTTTGATGAGACTGATAGTTACCCGGAATTTATAGGACGTACGAGCGTTTGTTCGACGCCCATGACCGAAAATAAAATTTTACATGGACACGTTATGTCGATATGTGCCAATCCCGTGGAGAATTTACTTAACGAAGAGAGGAATTGCAATGGTAGCACTAAAAGCACGCCAAGTAAAGCCGAAGCTGTAATGGAAATGCCAGCGGTTACGAAAGATCCTGCACAGCAATCATCAAAGTTGGATTTTTTCTCAAATTTCATGCGAAATCAACAGACCTTTGAACGCCGAAATTCCTTTACTGATATTCAGGATTCGATTAAGCGGATGACGCGACGATTCAGCTTGCGAGCATTCAGTTTTGGTTTGGGCAAGGTGGATGTCGACAAAGATGAGTCGAGTACGCCCGACTTTGTTGACGATGTTGTGAGGAAGAGTTCATGTCGCACGATAGCTGATCCTACATATCCAGTATTTAACAGTGAGGGTGGACCTATTTCCAAATCGCTGTTTCACGAATTTCTTGAATCCTATTACAAGTCGTGCGATGAGGACATTAGAAATGATAAGAAAATGGGTCGTTTGGTAGATGATTTTCGAGAGTTTGATAGCAATTCAAAAGTGGATGTATCCAAGAAAATTGGCGGAGAGTCTAGCGAAAATATTGATACTAATGCTGAAAACCAGCAGAGTGCAGAGAATAATAGTGTGGGCAGCAAATCAATGCGAAAGTCATTGTCACTTCCTCTAAAGTCGCTCAATGAAGACGCCACCATCAATTCAACAAGCATTTTCGAAAAGAAAAAAATGTCTGGCATCCAACTAACACCACTCATTTCAAAGCTGTCTGTACTTGCATCAACTGACGAGCGATCCAGTGGCTTTGGTAGTTGGGACACAACTCCGGGAATAGAAGTCGCCACACCGTTGGATTGCCAAAAAGGAATTCGAAGAAAATCGTCATTGAGAATTGATGACGGTGGTGTTCCGGGGAGCACAGACGGCGGATATCAGAAAGTTGAATTGTATGTATGCGGACAACAAAATATGACATTGTTGCTACTTATGGAAGAGGGAGCTGGAAAGAAGCAGGATCTTGTGCAGGCTATGGTAAGTAGAATTGATTAAGTGGATTGAAACTTTCAAATGTCTCGTTGTTGAAGAATGTACTCGTTTTTCAAAGTAATTGGTAAATATTACTTGGTTATGTTAGACAGCACATTAGGATTCATCAACCTATAACTATGTATATATGTTCCTGCGGCAGCTGATTCTACGCACCGGAGCGATCCACTGCATCAGTAACGGCCAAGAGCAGCCAAACCCCTTCAACGCTAGACGCGTTGCTACTACAACAAACCATAACTTCCTAATTAAAGCAGTTGCCAAAAAATGCGCTCGGTTGCCGTGTTCCTTCTGTTACCTCTCTATGATGTAGAGAATGGAAGTTGAATCCTCGGCGCGAACAAAAACTGCCTGTGGGTACTTATAGAACTCCTATTTCGCTGCGAGTTTGTAGTATAAAGACGGCGCGGATAGGAGGTGCATACTAGCAACTGCACGTTCAAAAAGTAGATATGCTATCGAAACATCAACAAGGCATAGAAATGCAAGAGATGTTGACACGCCCATGCCCCAGGAGGGGTCAAGTGAAGTTAACACGAAAATGATGGATCCATGAATTCACGTTCACAACCGGACACGTCCTTCATCTTCTCAAAAAATCATTGTAGGGAAGCCGTAGTTTTCTAACATGGTCACAAATAAGGCAGTTTCCATGATAAATACCTACGACCGAACGTTGTCTTTGATTTGACTTCTGACAGCCTCCAATTTTCTCGATCGCAGCTTCCCGTCCTTCAATTGCAGAATCCGAGCATTTACCTCCCAGCGTTTCTCCGGTCGACCACGTGGTCCTCCACCTCTAATATCTACCTTGAAACCTTTTTTTTTGCTCCTGCAGTTTTCGTAGTCTATAGAATTCGGTTCGTTATCTCTCTCTCTCTCTCTCTCTCTCTCTAATTGCCTTGACCCCTCCAGGGGTATGGGCGCGTCAACATCTCTAGCATTTGATCCAATGACTTTTCGCAAAACTCTCCTTTTGAAGGTAATTATCGTCTTCTTCGATGACTAGATGCGGGTACATGTTTTATAAAGTTTGAGCAACTTTTTTCTTCCAGCACTGTATATAATGTTTTAATAATAATTTTTAATTTTTTCTTCTTGCAGTTTGATACATGCGTATCCAAATTGGCACGACTCGAAGTCAATTTAAACCAAACGTTAAACGTAAACGTAGACGGCGATAAGAGTGAAGGAGGCTATAGCTACATTTGCGTTGATCCTAAATGGGATACAATGCAACGCGGTGGCCCATGGTCACCAACTGATCTCATTTCATTAGAATATTTACATCGTGACCTACATCTAAGTAATCCCGTAACCGATTTATTAATAAGGTGAGTAATCACAACATTACCACAACAAAATTTTCCTGTGTCAATTATTCGTCAATTTCTCTAATTATATATAGAACCGACGATAGCGTTATTTACGGATATAAATACGGACGAAACGAAGTGTTTTATAAGCAACTGGCGCATCCACAAAACGGTCTACCGCCACCAGCTGACACAATGGGAACAATTTCATTGCGTGCAAAACGTCGTCTAGAACGTGATCATGCTTTTATTCTATTTTAATTCATCTCCATAACATATTTCATCATTCATTGGTTTGTATTTGTGTTGAAACTCGTTCAGCATGCAGGATTCGTAGGTAAGGTTAGGATAAATTAAATGCAATTAATGTACTTGATCAGCACTTGGGCAGGACCTGAATATGAAAACATTTTCCGGGAGATGAACAGGCAACTGGTATATTGCTGCTGCAGAGTGCTAAAATTATTATAATTATCGTACTTGATGTGAAAAATTGTGATTTTTATATACCCAAGTGGTAGTTTTTATGTCGATAAGTAAAAAAAAACTGTAATTTACTCGCGTTCACACTTAACTTATTACATAAAATCTAATGGAAATAATTCTTACATTGTATTAGAAAATGTTAGTTATAAAATATGGTATTGTAGTCATACATATAGTAAATATAATATCTTGCCCTTATTTTATAAAGTTCTTTTTGGTTGTACATTGACTGAAAGGTGCAATATTTACTTCAATTTTGAACGCTTTGTTTTAACGTGTAATATTTAAGTCACTGTTGAATTTTCTATTTATTTATTTATCGACATTAGAAAAACTGTTTGCTTGCAAACTGTAATACAAAATTAAGAAAAACATTCCATTTTAACTTCACTAGAAGGAACAACGCAAAAGTTATTAATATTTTCGCCAAAGAAAAAGTAAATTTGAGTGCTTTGCAACAGATTCATTCAAATTAAGGTTATGTGTGGTTTCTATATCACTGATATAACAATTTTATACAGTCCGGTATTAATTTAAAAATTAATTAAAATATTTTTCATCTGTACTTACACGCATGTCCAACATGTCAAAGTTAATATTTAATTTATGCGAGCATGTGTGCTGTGAAGCTATTTAAAATTCACAAATTTGAATGCATAGTAATTTGCAGACGATTTCACACAAGCGAATTAACTACTATAGTTTCTATTTCCCTTAATGCACCATAAAACTATGATTTTATCTATTTCGCTAGGGGAGAATAAGGAATCTTACGATTAATATTCAAAATAATTCTGTAGTCTGTCCTAATGGATGAAAAAGAAAAATAACTAGTAAAACTTAAAAAAAAATATCTTTTCTTAAATATCAGTTGAATTTTTAATTAATTTCATTGATGCGTTAATTATAATTTTACGTCCTCTGCCGGTTTCTTTTACAATTTTATATATAGTTGTGCTTACTAAATTCATAAAGATGTTTGGTTGACCAAGAAACGTCATTAGTCATTTTTGTGGACTCAGTGAAGATGTGATACTAAATAGCAAGTGGAACGTGCAAGTGCCAGTTGAAGTTTGTGGTTCCGTTATAGGGTAGTGATTATCACGGCAAATGTTAAGTGCCTAGTGAAGTGTTATATGTGTCTTCCAATTTTTTTTTAATTGGAACTGACCAAACATCAGTTGAAAGGCATACATAATTTCGTGCTTTGCATCGCTGAATCATTTTTTGTACATGTAAGTACATAGATAGTAATTGTATTTATGTCTTATGTTACAGTAACTTAACTTTAGTACACACAGAGTGCACACATCGTTCTGCATCACGTTCGTCTGCGTCTCATTTGTTGTCCATGAAAAAAATCGATCCATCAGTCCCGCGAATGATGAGCCAAGTTTTTCAATGCGGACGTAAGTTGTCGTCCACCTCTACATCTAACCATATCTGCTTGTAACGTCTTCTGTAGCGGCGTTGGCAATACCAACTTATTTCTGGATAAGTATAGCCCCTACGCCTTCAATCTTGTATATCAACATCTTGTCGAAATATAATTTGCGGAACTGTATTCGGTTTACTCTTTGTGTGGTGATGTTAATTATCGTCCCCGCTGGGGTGTTATGTTAATTACCTTGACCCCTCCAGCGGCATGAGTGCGTCAACGTCTCTTGCATTTTTATGCCTTATTGACATTTCGATAGCATGCAGATTTCGGATAGTGCAGTTGCTAGCATGAACCTCCTATCCGCACCGTCTGTATACTGACAAGCTCCGAGCGCAGTTGGAGTTCTATTAGTACCCACAGGCAGTTTTTGTTCGCACCGAAGATCGAACCTCCGTCTCTAGATGTAGCATCGTAGAGCGGTGACCGAACAAACACGGCCGCCCGCCGGTATGGTATATGGTATGGAGCGAAGAAAGATGCCACGGCATACGGTAGAAGGCGACTAAAAAGGACAGGATGTGTATGCCAGCAAATTGCATTATTCGAAATCTTTTCACGAAACGTCAATTAAGTCTCGGATAAGGATTGGCTCATTGATTACGACTCTTGGCTATCGTTTAATGACTGCGTGCATGCATCGAGCTCCTTTGCCGTTTGTCTTTTTCATTGGATCCGGGATATCGATGAACATTTCTTCTATTAGGAATTGACTTATGGTCCAACGATAGTTCGTCTAGGACATTTATTCGCACATGAAAATCCAGTGTTTTGGATAGCCCTAAATCAAGAGGATTGCCGTGTCTCGGTCAAAAATGCGTCGGTTCTCTGGAAATATGAGTGCATATTGTATTATTATCTGAGATGAATCTGTACAGTACTGTATCGGCTTGATTGCTTCTCCCAGCACCACACGAACAGTGAAATGCATTCATATCCCCTCCGAGAAAGACCGTACCTTCAATTTCCAGAAGCGCCCGCAGGTCTTCTGAAAAACCTTGCCCGATTGTAGGCCGAAATTATTGTTAAATCGAGAAAGGTCGTTTGCACCTTGATGGCAGTAGCTTCTATACACTGAAGGTCTGGAAGTATTATGGGGTGATGGCTGATGTTACGTCGTATTAAAATGGATGTGCCTCCTCCTCCAGAAGTAATTTCCAGGTTTCAGAAAGGTCTCCTGGATGAGCATGATATCAACTTGATATACTTGTAAAAAGTTGATCAGCTCACCTATGTATATGTGGCCCGTCACTTAGGAGCATTCGCCCGATGGCGACTTAAGACCTTCACGGTCAACTGAATTTTAACGCTTTGTCCTCATTGACACATTTTTGTGTTCCAGCCCTGCTCTTCATTACAGATTCATTATCGCTTTCATTCCATTATTCATTATTACATTTTTTTTTCTACATGTTAAATCTCGCACTCTGTAGTTAGCAATCTTCCTCAGATGATTGAGGTTTGCATCATGCTGATCATCAGCATCACTTGCATCCGAATCTTTATCCATATCTATTCCATCAAAGGGAGGAAAAACATAAATATCCACGTCCTGCAACTCTCCATCTATCACTTCCAAATGCTCCAATACTTTAGGAACTGTCTTTAACAAAAGATGGTTAAAAAATGAAAACAGTCCATCCAACACAACGTCCCTTATAAGGGACACTGCATAAATTCTTCTATTGTATAAATTTTAAAAATCTTGAAAGATTTATCTTAAGTTAAAATTATTGTTTATACTCGTAGATATATATTTTAATCACTCTATATTCAAAACAGTAAGATATTTTATCAAAATTATAATTTTATAATATGCCGGCAAGGCTTTGCTGGATATGCTTAAAGACAATTTTTATTATATATTTTTAAACTAGATTTACGTTAATCTCACTTGATTCAGATCGTCTGCCAAGCAAGCAAAAAATTTTCTGATTTATTTATTTAAGTTTTAAACAATTTGCTTAGTAGAACAAAAAGAACATTTTTAATAAAATACAGCTTTAGACTATATTACTCGTATAATACAATAGTAGCAATATACAACCCAAAACTATTTCAAATGCTGAAACGTAGAATAATCTGAAACATTATAATGATTATTTTAGTGAAGTCTGTATTTAATTTTTGCTATTTTCAAATTTTCCATGATTATAATACATATTGGCTTATCTCCTCATCATCTAAAGTTTTAAGTATATTTTTTAAGTACAAATAACTATTAAGACTCCTTGAAATTCAACTATCGTACAATTGAACTGCAAATTTGTAAAACAATACTCTCATTTTTTTAATGAAAGTTATGTTCTAAATTTAAATAAATATGCCTTTTATTTTAAATCTAAATTATTATATACATACATGGAATTCTTTCAAGGTCTTTTTAAGGCAATTTGGTAACAATCCACGGTAATTTACCAGACTTCCTATAGTGGTAATAGTCATATCCCAACTTTCCTAAAACTAATACTATAAGCGATGCCAGTACTCCATTTAATAAGTCGAGTGGTAAGATCTTGGATTCCTTAGGTAACTTGCAAACGTCATTCCTTTCTAGTGTCAGTACTTCAGTCATAAAATTATCGTCACCTTCGATATATTTGCAGGTGATATTATGAGAATCGCGGATTATCCTATGATATTTCATTAATAATTCGCGAAATCTCATTGTAAATTTGCAATCACACACCCATGGATTCAAGCTGAGGTAGAGTCTCGCTGCATGCGTATTTTTTTCCAGGGCATTATCGAGAGCGTAGACTGGAAGCTGTGAAAAACGGCATTAGAATCTACACATATAATAAATCTGTAATCTGTGTGTCTGTACATTCCACATAAATTACAACCTCCACTTACATTTAAAACATCAATTCATCTTTCTTCACTTACCCGTGTCAACTTATTGCCTTTCAAGCTTAAAATTCGAAAATTGTTCAGCCAAAAGCCAGCTTCCAAAACATCAATAGACTGCACTCGATTACTGTCCAAGTAAACATCGTGCACCTGATGATAAACAGGATTGTCGCGTAGTGAACGAACTTCCGAGATCTGCATCCAGGTCGAGTCCCAATCAATAAACAAGATGAGAACAAGTTAAAAACAGCCGTGCTTCTCCGTAACTATGTAGAACACATAGCAAAGAAAGGATACAGCACAGAACAACGAAAGGGGAATTTAGTGGAAAATGGAGTATTTCCTTGGTTCAGGTTGTGGTACAAGTTAAAGGTAGAAACCCAACTAACCGATAGTTAGCTTTCAAACATTAACTCGAGTTCCAAGAGAAAAAATAAATTCTAATAAAACCTCAGTGAAAATATGTACTAATTTACACAAAAATTTTTTGGGCAGCACAATAATTTAGTGTTTTTTTTTATTATTTCACGTAATTATAAAATCAATGCGATATAAACCGTATGATCGGCCTAAAGTGCATAAGTTAACTGCATTTCCTGCCGCAAATTCCGAATATGTATTTCAATCCGAATTATCAGGGACAATTTTGTTAGTGTAATGCGTGTGCTTACCGATTTTGTTGTACAATGATAAGTTAGACGAACACGACGGAAAAAATGGAAAATTTAATATTGTTATATGCATATTTACATTTTATATTCTCACCTGATTATGAGTGGCATGCAAAATGCTCGTGTTTTCTGGAAGATACGACGGAAAATTGTAAAGATTCAGATGTGAACAGTTGACGGCATAAATTGGCCTAAACGATTTACCATCATCATTACGTCGAATGTAGTGCATTGTGCACGAGCAGTTCCGTAAATCCTGATGTTGACATTCTGCCTTCAAATTCTGTTAATGAGTGCATAAACAAGTTGAAAAATCAGTAAATCAGTAAATATTTGGCTTTAACCTAGAGGTCAGTCAATTTTTCACCAAATAAGATGCTGATCTACATTATATTCGTTCGTTGTTTTTTATTTAAAGAAATAGTTCAGTGATTTTTGTGTTATTTGGTCTACAACTTAATAATGAGACTTTTTTTAGAGATGGCAACACCGATAAACCAATGGTAGTCCATCTTTGACATACATACCATTTGAAGTTTGTATTCATAAGCTGTCAATGTCAGTATAAACATTTCGTGTTGATTGTTGACAACGTATTTTACCGGACCATGGAAAGTTTCGAAAATTCACGAAAAAAACAACATTTGCGGGAAGTTTTACTTGGACATTATTTTGCTAAGAAGACTGCAGCTCAGAGTCATAAATTGCTCGTGGAAGTTTACGGTGACGATGCTTTTTCGCGTGCACAGTGTTTTCGGTGGTTTCATCGGTTCAAAAATGATAATTTCGACATTACCGACGAAGAGCGACCTGGCCAGCCAAAAAAGTTTGAAGACGAAGAATTGACGAAATTACTCGAAGAAGATTCGTGCCAAACTCAAAAAGAGTTGGCAATTTCGTTGGAAGTGACTCAGCAAGCCATATCGAAGCGGTTAAAATCACTGGGAATGATCCAAAAGCAAGGCCACTGGGTCCGTACGAGTTGAAGCCAAGAGATGTTGAGAGGCGCTTTTGCATGTGCGAACAACTGCTTCAAAGGCAAAGACGGAAGGGTTTTTTGCATCGTATTGTGACCGGCGATGAAAAGTGGATTCATTATGATAACCCAAAGCGAAAGAAATCATGGGGACCGCCCGGGCACCAATCAACATCGACCGCGAAGCCAAATATTCATGGTTCCAAGCTTATGCTCTGCATTTGGTGGGACCAGATCGGTGTTCTTTATTATGAGCTGCTAAAACCGAATGAAACCATTGACGGGCAGCGCTATCGACTGCAATTGATGCGTTTGAGTCGAGCATTGCGTGAAAAACGGCAACAATTTGCTGAAAGGCACGACAAAATAATTCTTCAGCATGACAATGCTCGCCCTCATGTTGCGCAAGTCGTGAAAACGTACCTGGAAACAACCAAATGGGAAGTGCTACCCCACCCGCCGTATAGCCCTGACATTGCTCCATCCGATTACTATTTGTTCGCTTCGATGACTCATGCGTTGGCTGATCAGCACTTCACTTCATATGAGGATACTAAGAACTGGCTCGATTCATGGATAGCCTCGAAACCCCAAGATTTTTTTCGCGACGGAATTCGTAGACTTCCCGAAAGATGGGAGAAAGTTATCGCTGCTGATGGCCAATATTTTGAATAATTTATTTTAGTTATATGAATAAATCTATGAACAAATGCCCAAAATTCCAAAAAAAGTCTCATTATTAAGTTGTAGACCAAATATATGTACTTGGATATTTAGACCAATCTGATATTCAAATAGACGTGCAGTTTAATGCGCAATAATTATAATTATCTTATTATTTTCGTTTACCCACCTTAGAAAAAAAGTTATTAACAAACCAAAATTAAAATTTCGGTTTTTTGCGAGCTTAAACGGTATTTCGTTTGCCCATCGTTAGGCCCGGATTGCCCAACCTTTATTTTCATTTGCCCATTTGTTTTTATTCGTACATCAAAATACTTGTAAAAAATAAAAAACGCAAACTTAAAATTTTATTCGCACAATTCATTTGTCCATCGTAAGCCCATGCCCAAGAAAAAGTTTCGTTTACCCTTTAGAACCTTTAGAAAAAAAAAAGTTATTATTAAAACCGTCTTTCTGGGGTGAATGGCTAAAAAAAATTCCAAATTTTTCTTGGGCCAAGAAGGGGTTACGATGGGCAAACGAATTGCACAAATTGCGCGAAAAAAATTTTAAATTGGTGTTTTTTATTTTTTACAAGCATTTTGATGTGCGATTAAAAAAAATTGAGGGGCAAACGAAAGTAAAGGTTGGGCAATCCTGTGTTAACGATGGGCAAACGAAACAGCGTGAAACAGCGTAAAAATATGGAAAATTTGGAAACTTGTTTTTAGCGATCCACCCCAGAAAAACTGTTTTGTTAATAACTTTTTTTTTTAAGGGAGGGCAAACAAAAATTTTTCCTGGGCAAACGTGGGCTAACGATGAGCAAACCATTTACACAGTTTGCATGAAAAAAAATTATCTCGAGATGCCAACTTCACAGACCTCAGCGAAGCTCTTTTTACATTCTTTGAAATCGAATTCCTTACTCGATCTTAGCCAAACTTGCATACTGATCACAGTGGCCATGAAGATGGTCAGAAGGCCCTCCCCTCCACTCACTGCTCGTAATCGGTACGACATCGATATGCTCTCGGTACCCAATGTAAATAAATGGGAGCCTATACATCGGTCGGCTCGACCGCGCCTCGTACCGCCTTCGATGTACGACATCGACATCGTTCTCGGTTAAATCATGTCGAGCGCACGGAGGATGACTTGCGAGAAATGATTGTGATTACATGTAAGGCGGGAAATACACAGTTGAATATTTGATATGCATACAAGAATAGAAGGATACGCAATGCCTCCAAATGAAAGAGAGAGCTTGTCAGGACACAGTTCCAAATTTTCATATGCGTGCGTTGCGTGATGGCTCAGTTTATATGTAACTTGTGTATGTTGATGTAGGGGCCCCTAAGCAAAATTTATGCCGAGTTACCACATATCGAGAACATGTTAAAGAAGTTAGTGGAGCACCGAAGGGGTTTGAATCCGAGACGAGATAGCATGGCTTATTATTTTTCGCGACGACAGTGATTATGATTTCTGTTGATTTCAAACTAATTACGCATCCCATAAGGGTTATATGTATGTATATCTCTACATTACATTCGTTTGCGGAATGGAATTGTGAAAATGAAAAAAAAAATATTCGTTTTATCGTTAACAATAATACGACAAATCAGACCAGATCAGCAGAAATTTCGAAATGAACATATTGCGAACAATAAAATAAGATCAGAATTTATCACAGGCATAATCTACGAATCGGAATTTACTGACAGTACAGACGTATTGCCGTTGTGTGTTCTAGTGAAATTCAAGGTCCAACTTTAGTTGACTGCCATCCGATAGTACCTGTTTGTGTTCGCTTCAAGAAGGGTAACGTCATCCGTACAAAAAAACAATTCACAATAAATGATGATTTGAGTA
The DNA here is from genome assembly GCA_964017055.1 of Chloromyia formosa. Classification (NCBI taxonomy): domain Eukaryota; kingdom Metazoa; phylum Arthropoda; class Insecta; order Diptera; family Stratiomyidae; genus Chloromyia; species Chloromyia formosa. The sequence goes on along the minus strand of OZ024815.1, from coordinate 31,148,197 downwards.
ATGACTGTCAACAGGCTTAGCGTAAGGCCGTCTTTTTCTGAAGACTAAGAATCAACAACAAAACACCTGATAGCAACACAGGAAGTATGGCATAGCTCGCAATCTGCAAGTAGTCTCACCAAATTTTTAAATATACACGAATATTATAAAATATTTGCAAAATGTATCAATTTAGCCCGCTCCGCTCAATTCCTGGCTTCCTCCCTGCATGCGCCATTCTATTAATTTTATTTTGATATATACGTATACAAACAACTCACCAATTTAAATTGCATAACCGTCAATAAATGCCGCCCAGAATATTTATAGTCAGCACACGTCAAATTCTCACGATCGGCTACGTGTGCCCCCTTTTCCGAAAGTAACCATTTGAGGTTTCTCGTACAATTCCATGGATTGCCTGATTAAACTAATTTCTATTATTAATTTTCAAGTCGCGAAAAAATCGACTATACGAACTACCTGACAACAGGAGTTGTTCAAATGACTGAGGAAGGATCAATGGTCCTTCCATATGATCTAATTTATTCCATCGCAAATCGATGTATTTCAGATTGTGCAATCGTTTAAATAATGTCGGTCTGGTGTAGCCAAATTGGGTCCACGATATGTTGATACTCTAAGATAGAAAATAACTGCGTTAAATAATTTGGTTTTGAAATGCATATGTAATCATTAGATTTCACGCAAAATAGAAAATAATTATTAATAATGACCTCCAAATAATTAGCATCCGGAAAATCATTGAAGATATGTGTCAAATTGCCATGCTCAATCCGAAGTACTCGTATTTTAGGAAAATGCTTGAGGACACTATGCGGTTCGAATGTTGTGTTTGGCCACCCACAGAGGATCACTTGTTCGATTTTCTTTATTTTCTGAGCGCTAGATATATATACATTTTATACATTTTCAACAAAATTAATGGAAGGAATAGATTGCATACTTCATCAAGTGTAAATTAGCCATGCCACCGAAGCAATGAAGTCGTTTTCCAGTCTTTGTACAATTACCAGCATTGGCTTCGATAGCCAGAGTCCAATTTTCACATGTTCCATGATCGGCAGGTACGTCAACAGAAAATTCTGAAGTCAATTTGCTAGAAAAAAGGATGATAAAAAATGATATAAAATAGCATAGTTTCTTGGATAATTTCAATACAGTGACCGAACAACCTGTAAAATAAGACCGATCAATTGAATCAATCATAAAACAATGAGTTAATACAAAATATCGAAATATTTGTTAATATTACTTTTTTGGCTTAGACAATTCCTGTTGTAAAGAGTTCGCGCGCCAATTTTCACCCAATATCCATTTGTCATATTGAAATTGGCAGTAAAGCTTTTTCCGATTCCACTGTTCCTATGGGATGAATATAAACTAACTTTTGGGCCGATCGTTCTTAGGGCAGCTGTATGAAGCTGTGATCCGATTCCGTTGGTTTCGACACATATACAGCGTGCCGTAGAAACAAGGATCAGTGTAAAGTTTCAGCATGATAGTTTTAAAACTGAGAAAGTGATTTGCATAGAAACAGATGGACATGTCATATACATACTTTATACATTGCAAACTTCATAACAAAGCTAATATACCCTTTCCTGCGAATGGAATAAATATATCACTTGGTGAAGCAAACTCTGTCAACCACTCTAATGTTTACGAATACATATTGTAAAAGCCTGGTGAAAGTTCACACTGTCCGCCTATCTGAATTACGCACTGCATTCCCAATCTTATTTCTGAAGTTACTTACTTACCGAAATAAGATCTGTAAATAATGTTGTGTCTATTATATTCCATTTAATATACAGGGTGTCCCGCGTTGGGTGGGCAATACTGATAGGGGTTGTGCCACACTCAGTTTGAGGTAAAATGGCACCAATTAAATTCACATATCTTCACATAACCGTTGCCAAGATATAACTGTTTTTGTGATTGTCATCAAAAACCATGACCTGCCGCACAAAATCAAAATTTGCCACTTCCCCAATCACCGAACATATGATTTGATTTCAAACCAAGTTTTTTTTACCATCAATGCGAATTATTTTAAAATTTTCAAATCCAAATGTATCAGAAAAATGATACCTTTGGAAAGCCAAAACATAAGGGTAAGCTTTGCCAAATTTTCAGATATGCCACTTAAAAGTACCGGTACAAAATTGTCATTTGAATTTTCGATGAAAAACAGATTTTGAAATTTCTTCAAAGTTAGGATAGTTGTATCTTTGAAGTAACGGTGATTTTTGCAATCGGAAAAAAGCTATTTTATATGAAATTTTATGTAGTTTTAGAAAGTGATATCAAATCGCAGTATCGGTGATTGGGGAAGTGCAAATTTTGGTTTTGTGTGACAGGTCACGGTTGTTGACGACAATCACGAAAACCGTTATATCTTGGTAACGGTTAAAGATATACGAATTTAATTGGTACTATTATTTCTCGAACTAACGATAAGTGTGGGATAGTATTACCCATCTAACGCCGGACACCCTGTATTGTTTCTGTTTATTTGCTTCCTAGGAATTGAAATTATAAAGATAATCAGCAGTGATAAGCTTCCCGAATTTACATTTCGCTCACTCATCCGTCACTCATCCTTGATATAATTACTACTTGCATCACCCTTCTTCGGCCTACTGTCTATATAGTGTCTTCAACACAAGAAATTATTTAAATATTTATTTAAACTGAAGCTAGACATTTAATAAAAATTATCAATTCTGTCTTTATTTATCTTGCTTTTATAGAAAATTCGGAACACAACATAGTGGGTTTTAATTATGCACTGCCCTTGTGTAGGCTCCGCTTGCTATACGGCTTGAAAGGTTCATACGTTTTTTTTTGTGCATCACAGAAGCTTTCATCCCGGGACTGAGCTTCTCTGCATCACTTTAATTACAATGACGTATGTAAGTGACTAATTAATCCATCGAGTGTGAACTCTAGCAGATTGTTAAAGTTAGTTAATTAAGAAGGAAATTTATTAAGATATTCTCTTTTAAAAATTAGTTTATTACCAGAGTGAAAATCAACTAAATCCTTCGAGCTGTTATATAGGTTCATTAAGACTATAATTCACTCTATGGTAAGGCTGAACAAGAAGATGATTGCGCCGCAAATTGTGAGGAGTATTTCTGACTACAAAGCAATTCGTTATAAATGTTCACACAAAACGTAACAGCAAAGCAAGTCTTTTATAGACATCGCGCTCAAGAAAATCTCTCTATAATCTAACGTTTGTAAACCAAATAAGGAGCAAGAAGTACCATATTCAGGCTTAAAATGCCAGCCAATTTGGTAAATAGCGAAACGAATAAAACTAAGCTGAATTCTGTATATAGCGAAGCGAACAAAAGCTGATTACAAACTTTTTAAAATATAAGGGTCATTAAATTCACGCGAGTTACGTTTAACAAATCCTAGCATACTATTCGCTTTTGATAAAATATAATCAAGATGTGGTCGAAATGAAAGCTTTTGATCAAAAATTACACCAAGATCTGATCTCAGAGACTCTTTCAAGTACACTGCCTGCAATGGAGTATTGAAAAAAGAGAGGAGTTTTTAATCTAAACGCGCTCAAAACTTTACATTCACTAACATATAAATTAAATTATTGTGACGGCATCAATTTGTAATTTTTCCAAATCGCATTGCATTTTTTGGCAGTCGCCAATTTTCATATCATCTGCGTACTGCCATACCCGCACGTATTGAAAATTTTGAATGATATCATTTACAAAAACTAAAAAGAATAGTGGTCCTAAATGACTTGCGGTACTCCCGATGTACATCATATCAGACAGCGCGATGTACAACTATTTAGCTTCACCAACTAAGTCCTATCAGTTAGGTAGGATCTCACCCAGCTTAGAAAAGTCGAATGTATTCACTTATTCAGTCATACATCCCTAGCACGATAGCTTCGTTTGCTCAATACGCTGCAGTGGTAAAGCAATTATTAGCCAAAACGCAAACCACGATGCGTCGCCCGATGAAAAAGAAATATTAATCCCGAAAATTCTTGGTCGTCATCCCAGTACGTACGTTATTGGAAAATAACCATCTCTGCCCAGACCCCAGATGTGTAATATGGTTTACAAATAAGTCAAAAACGGGACACACCCAAAGCTTTTAAACCAAAAACAAGGATCTCAATCGCTATGGGTTTCTGGCGTCTCTTAAGCCGAGATTATTGCCATTCTAGCTTAGAATGTTTATGACGCCCGCATTGCTATCTGCACATAAAGTTAGGCAGTCACGCAGATGGGATGTATTGTTCGATACCTCTCGGAGCCCCACTGCAGATATCACCTCAACAATGTGGGTGCGTCGAGACGGGAGTGTCGGCAATGCCAGAAGGACAACGAGTCCACTAAAAACCTTCTGTGAGTGCCAGGCGATTGCTCGGTTGTTGAAGATTGACTCTTGGAGAGGCCGTCGCAAATGCCGACGTCATTAAGAGTACTCCACCAAGGACTTACTGGCCTTTAATAGGATAGTGGATTGACTTTTATCCTAAAAAGGCTATCACACAACAGATCGCATATGGTCGCAGTGCTCACCGTACGAGTAACTTATCCCCTTAGGCCGGTTTCACATGGCACGCACGATACACGAGATTCTAGCAGAAAGCACCAGTGGCGAGCGAGCTTTAATACGAGTGCAATTTAAAATTAATCATCGCAAATACAAAGCTCGCTCGCCACTGGTGTTTTCTGCTAGAATCTCGTGGATCGTGCGTTCCATGTGAAACCGGCCTTACTGTATAAATTAAAATTATATAATTAGCTTGTTATAATTCGTTTTTCAAGTCTACATTTTTTAATTAATTGAGTTTATGCTCGTATATAAACAAATAACGAATGAAATAACCGCTTTATCAAAAATTAAAATAAGCATTTCATTTCATTAAGTATGTTTATAATAATGATGGTCGCATAAAAATTTTCCCTATAGCTTTTTCCTAGTCTAGGTTAGTCTATAGAGTTACCGAGTTTCTAAAGGAATAAAAAATTACCACTAGGTACTGACACAATCTTTTGAATTCCCAAACCGTCGAAATTGTATAACCTGCATAACTTCTAAATCAATTAATTTTTTTATACATGCCCCTTATACGAGTAAGATATAATCCAGAAGGGTCACCACCATCACACACAATCTATTTTATCCCTACCTTTCGCTATCAACTCGTTTGCTCTCGACTGGGCTTCGACATCACATCTTACCAAAAATATTGGCTCATGTCCTTTTTTCTTAAGTGGTCTTTACACACGATGCCAATCAGCCACTGGGCATGCGCTGCGACCAGCCCCGAGGCGACAAAGCAATAAAAATGAAACCGGAATATAGAGGGCTACGCCCGCAATTCGAGGGTTTCGTAGCACGCGCTTATTTTGGTATCTAAATATTGGCTCCCTGCTCTTCTTGGTACCACTCAGCTGAATAAAAACACCATAATTAAATGTCTTACCCATGATATAGTATCTTACATGCCAATTCACAAAAAGACTGCATCTGTCACCTCTCAAAGTAATAGTTTTAATACGAGAAGCTGTAGATAGATATGTATGTATACGAGATAAAATGTCCTACTCTTCGAGATGCTTAACCACTCGTGTTAAGACGACATTGCAAATTGCAAACTTGTGAAACGGCTTCGAAATTCAGGACGGCTGGGACAAATTACGGTCTAATATTTTTTCTACCTCCACTGTTCCCCTTTCTACAAATCTCAAGAAAATGCCAAAAATGGAATGTACTCAACATTACCTTTCTCACGACACCCCACTTGGCTATACCCCCCCCCCCCCCCCTCTTAAAGCTGGCCAATTACAACGCTTTCTCCAGCAAATTATAGCATTTCTACACATTCTCGCCGAATTATGTGTGCAGCTTCAGCCGTTCGTAAGATATTCTATGAACAGACAGGTATTTGACCGATTTTGTAAGATTTAAGACACAAAACCCTAAAAAAATTAATTGTGTGAATAGTTATTGTTAGGATCACCAATCACCAATCTTCACCTTTCCAAAGTTGGTTCATTAAATAACTGCAATTCGCACTACGAAAAACAACATGCAAGTATTTAGTACACGCATATCTATGCGTGAGGCCGGTAGGTGTATTTTTTGTATGGATAGTGTCAAAATGCATAACTTTAAGTCAATGTACTATTATTAAATATCATGTCATTGTAATGAAACTTAGAGATATTATTGCCTATGATGTTGGTTATCATTAGCCATCAATATTTTTGACCTAGGGTGTGCTTGAGGGGCGCAGGGGTGTGCTAACTGCAACTATAGAAATGTACTATTATTAACCTTTTTGGATGAGATTTAAAAATTCTACTATTTTTTGTTTTCTATGCAAGTGAAATTCAGCTTTTCTGTAAATTTTCATATGTCTAGCTATAACGGTCTCGAAATGCAAGGGGGGGGGACAAACTCGGACCACATATTTTCCCCTCTCCCTCTTTTCTCCTTTCTTCAAATTTGAAAAAATTCCAAAAATGGAATGTACTCGACGGTACCTTTCTTACGATACCCCACTTGCCTATACCAAACGAAAAAAAAATTTCGACCTTCATTTCCCCTCTATGGGGACCCCCCCATAAAGTTGACCTATTACGACGCATCGCTTTCTCCAGAGAATTATAGTATTTCTGCATATTTCCACCAAATTTCATGCATGTAGCTTCAGCGGTTCGTGAGATATTTCATGGACAGACAGACAGACGGACGCATGACCGATTTCATAAGGGTTTTCTTTTTATACAAAACCCTAAAAATGGAAAATGGATAGCTGGTCTAATAGCATACCTCGCTGCTGGCCTCGCAGCATGCGTTGCGGTTGATTGGCATCGTGTGTAAAAACCACTTAATATATCTTATTTTTCTAAGACATGCCATATATACCCTAAATTGATAACTTTTCTTTTTAGATTTATGATAATCTTTAAATCAACAAACACCAATGAAAATCAACCCCTTAAAACTTTGTTATTTGCCTCATCTCACTATTCTTGAACACTTCACACAAATTATGAGGACGTTGTAAATTATTTCTGTCACTGAACTTCGAGTTGCCTCGCAAAGCAGATCATTATTAACGGCTGAATTTGTTTTTATCAGATTACAACGTCGTTTTACCTTAAAAATAATAATGTCGCCACAAAAAGTAGGATAGTACTCCATTTTGATGATTTCATTGCAATTCACTTTTCACCATCTACACATTTAACGTGAGAGTATCAGTAAAATACAAGTTGAACGTTGTCTGTAATTTTAACTTTTATCACACCATAACAATAATTGAAGACAGCCTTACATCTGAGAAGATCAAAACGCGACTACCTTACATTATATCAAACTAGCTACCCGAAAAGATTTAAATTTTTCATAAAGATAAATTCACACATCTCACGAGAACTAGAATTGTGTGAGATTTTTTTTTTTTTGTATATATGAATGTGAATCGTGTATATTTTTTTATTGTTATGGTAGTTTTGGCTGGGTACCCAATTTTTTCATCTTTTTAAATTAAATTGTCCGAAAGCGAACGAGTTGAAACAAATATACTCCACATATACTGTGGAGAGGCATAAAATACAGTACGTATGTACATGCAAGAATGAATGTTATGTATGAAATATAGAGACGTTTTTTGGTTCAAGAGTGTGCAAATATTGAAATGGGATACCAAACGATAAATTAGTTGTTAATTAATGGCGTCACATATTAGAGCATACATTTAAAATTTCAATAATGATTGCGGTTTTCACTTAGGATGAACTTATGAACTATAGAAAAACTACAGATATTAACACTGTCATAAATTAATGCTGTAACAAAATGAGAACATAGTAAACAATTTAATCAGTGGCGGATATCGCTTAATTTATTTTCACTTTCTGCAGACATTCTCTCAGATCAGACATTTTAATACGCGGATCGTTGACCAGTAGTATGTAGCGTTTTCAAAATTCTGCATTGTCGAGCTCTAGCCGTAGCCCAAAAATGTTCACATATTGTTGTCGTTGTTATTACTTCAAATTAGGAAAAGAACTTGGCACTGACCCCTCCTTGAAGAAATTCTGGATTTCAGAAAATTCGGCAATATAAGAAAACGGTCCATAATCATTTTAATTAGTTGGTCAAATGCTCTCAAGTCTATATAAGTTATACTATATTGATTTATAGGGAGATCTAACATCATGTTTACACTATTCAAATTACTTCCGGTCTGGCAGATTAACTTATAATACGTTTACACTATACCCAGATTACTTCATCTGCTCCTTAATCTGGGTGTGGTGAGTTTAAAATTGTATGTATTTGACAGTTGCAGATTAAGTCAGCCGGCGCAGATGAAGTAATCTGGGGATAGTGTAAACGTAATATTATTTGGTTATACTATATAGTTTGAGCAAGATGTAAAAAACGGTTTCGTTAACTGACGATATTCCTCGTCTCACATACGAAACGTCTAGATTTTCCTTCAAGAGTAATTACCCGACACCGTTATTCCTCATACAATTTTAACCAAAAAGTATTACAGTGATACCTCAGCTAATGGACACCTCATTACGGACAGTTTTAAAAAGTCCCGGACGGAAGCTATAAGGGATTGCTGTGCAACGGACACCGCCCTACCGGACGAGGACAGAATAAATGTCGTCACCAGAAAATAAATTTACCTCTCAACGGACATTTAAATAGATTTGAAAATGAAGAAACTCCAATTTAATGTCTTTTATTGACTTATGTAACTTACACGAAAAGACCAGGACGATCAAGAGGAACACCACCAGATGGGGAGCAATTGATGCGACTTTAAACCTTAAAAATTCGTGAAAAATCTCCCTTAATTAAAAAAATGAGTTCGACTCAAACTATTGGTCAACGGCTGAGGTATGTAGGTTGCCTATTTACCAGATGTCTGGTAAAATTACTACTATTGACCACAAGGCGCCAAATCGGCGAATTGTTTTTTTTTACAGACGTCAATTGACGAAAGAGGAAGAGGTTCTTCTTCTACAAAGGATTCAAATTAACAATGGGAATCGGGTGATCCTCCATTACCCGACTCGTTAATGATTTATACAGACGATAGAAAGACTGCTTGAGGTATCTGCGCCGGCATCCACTCTTGGGGCGACCGGTAGCGCAGTGTGTTGAGGCATCAGTCTCATGTTTGACTACCGACGTTTCGGATTCGAGTCCCGTCCACCACGACGTTCGTGGCCATGGATGTGCATACTGGCAACAGCATTCTCCGAAACCAGTTTATGCCGACGAAACGTCAACTAGGCCACATGGAACAGTTGACGCGCTATGCCCCACAAGGGGTTAGGGCAATTGAGAGATCCACTCCGAGTAACTTAATTTCAATCGCTTTTATCGACTGCCGAATGATTGCAGCATTTTGCAGACAGAGATCTACGACTACGAAAGAGATCAGGATTTTCACTGACACCTCTCGAATAAGGAGTTATGTACATCTAAAACCTTAACTGAGTGTCGAGTATGCCTCAGGTAGATGTGCTACTTTTTCAATATTGTGTTTTGCTGGATTCCTGGTCATTGCGGCCTTGTAGGAAATTGTAGGGCTTTTGAGTGCGCTAAAAGGGAGCAACCGATGCGATGCAGCAGGTTAGCCGGAACATTCCCATCTCCTAATCTCAAATAAAATCGAGTAAAAAGTCATCCGCTTTCAACAGGGCCAACTTAGGGTCTGAAGGCCTTACATGTCGTATAGCCAAGCAATTGGCCAACGTTGGATAACAGCCGATCACAAAACTACTTTGTGAAATGGATTAACCCGATTCACATTTGATTCGACTTGCATTTCCAATCTTCACTATAAGAAAGCATTTTGGCATGGATATATCTTATGGCTTGGGGTAACTTCTATTTCGTAAGTATTCGGCGTTGGCGAATTATTAGCCCACCGCCGACAGCTAGTCTACGAAAAGTTGTCTTACTAAAAAAAGCGAGTTTCTGGTTGTAAGAAAATTTATCTGTAATTCGCAAATGAATATTGCTGGTGAATATAATACATTTATTTGTACAAGTAAAAGAATCTAATGCTCGTTTTGATACTAATAAAATTTAAATTAAATTATGTGAATGCACATTCACGATTGCTCGTTGTTGATGACAATCGAGACTTACTGTACATCAATGACGCGGGGCCACTCTTCGGTCATGATCAGTACTCGACTCTGGCCTGATCGGAAGTCCTTCGTGATCTTGTCATGCTCCTTCTGTGGTATATCGCGATGCATCGAACGCACTGTGGAATTCAGCCTCCAGCCAGTCAACCTTTCCTTTCGTGTTGTACAAAATCACGGCCTGAGTGATAGTCAGCGTGTCGTATAGATGGCAGAGTGTGTCGAACTTCCACTCCCTCTCGACGACCACGAAACATTGTTTAATGCGTTCCAGCGTTTATTCGTCAATGAAATACAAAAAGATATTCGGGAAGGATTAGTGGAGTGTATCTACGGAATTATGGTCTGAACCTACCGTTTCACGGAAATTCGAATTGGGGCTGTAATAAATTTGGTCGTCATCTCGAGAATCTCGTGCGGTAGAGTGGGGGAGATTAGAACGACTCGTGAGACTGGTGGCAGGTAGCGATAAACATCGTAGATCTGGTCTTTGAATCCCTTGTTCAACATTTCGTCGGCTTCGTCCAGAACTAGCATTTTGATAGATTGCATTCGCCTCTTGATCGTGTCGAATACTCGTTCAGGCGTACAATGTGTTGTCCGTAGTCCAGTTTACAAATGTCCTCGCCGAAGTTTGTGCTGTCGATTCATAGACATTGGACGTTGGCCATTTAGCCGCATACCTGCGACAAGTCGGTGAAGGTTATGACTTCTTGTTACGCCCCACTCCACAGGGAGGAAACAACACAAACATCCATGGCCACGAGTGGATGCGACTCGACCGTTAGCATGAAACATCAGACTGACGCCTCAACGCACTGAGCTACCGGCTGCCCCACCACAAAACACAACTAAGTTTCAGTTAAACATAAAAAATCATGATTAAAATAAAATATAAAGCGGAAATATTTAAGTTATGAAGCTTAGTTCTTAATACGCGTACATTCTGATAGCATAAGACTCGTTGACGGGAAAATTTGGTTTAGAGTTACCGGTGGCCAGAAAGACTACTTAAACAGTCCTTGAAGTTTATTGGGAAATAACTTTGAATATACCACTCTATTCAGTTACTAAGTTTTCCTTAGTCGATTTTGCATATTAATATATGCATAAATATTATATATATTTTGCAGATTAATAAGAAGGTTCACGACCGAGCTTTTATTGATAACATTCTTTGAGTTGAGGCTCTGTGGTGTCCTACCCCTGCCTGGAAATAAACAACTGTTTAGGGGGAGTATATATCCTTAAATTTCTTGTGAGATCCATTCACGGAACACCGCTGACAGATTTATCAATAGAAGGCGATGAAGGACACTTTGTTGGTAATGATGATGATTGCGAGGTAAGGTGAGTTGAAGTAGAATCGAGTAGCCACTTCCAAAGATGCTATCACAGGCATTCGATCAATAAGCACGTCTGATTGTGACTTATCTCGTGATCGCAAACGTGTCACAACACCGTCAGTTGAAAAGTCTTGAGTAGGCAATGAAGCAACAGCTTCTATTTTGCCAGTAGCCTGGCAAAGTTTTTAGTCTAAGGGTGCATTTATGTTGGAACTTCGACAAACGAAAGAGCAGCGCTGATAGTGATACACAGACCTGTTGGAACAATGCATTTGCTCGCCCTTTTTCTCCCACCTATTATCAGAACTGCTCTCAGCGACGCTCCAAACGTTTATCGTGCAGCTCTATGTAATGTGCTGCACGAATCCATTTCCATCAGCGCTGCTCCTATATCGTTTGTCGAAGCTCCAACATAACCGCACCCTTAGACTTAGTCCTAACAACATTTTGACGCATGCGAACTGCAATGTGTTAACTGAATCACGCGGAAAAGAGGTAAGTTCTTCTTAAAAAAAAAGTGTTGTATGACTTTCGGTGTTGCTGGTGTAAAAAAGAAAAGTCGATTTGTTAAAATGACAGACAATGGCCGGCGTCATAAGGAATTCGAAAATCGAACATTGAAACTCAAACTATTTTTCTCACGAAAACATATTTATCGGTATTCATAGCTTTCAAATCAAAGTCTTTCTTTATAAATAATAAAAGTCTTACAATCAAAACTACATGATACATTTTTTTCTTCATTTTCCCCGACATTTGTTTTCTATTATTATATACCTGAGGATGTGCGTGGTGAATGTTGTGTGCCATGTGTTTTATTTATACGTTATCAATGATTATAACCGAGCGGCAAATTACATACAGAATATTTTTCGAGAGAATTAAGTACGTACGTTTCAATTTTTAATTGATATGATTGCATATAAACATGCTAGATAGGATCGAACTTTTGATATCCAAAATCTAACCACTAAAATTAGAAAATGTTTGCTTTTACTTTTACTCATAATACACAACAGCTACTTAACTAGAAATTTTCATTATGGCAACAACAAGAGCGCTTAAGCAATGAAAATGAGGAACTAATGTTTTCTAGCGTAAAACGGTGACAATTTGGTACTCTTTGGTACGTTTCAATTCAGTTTCGTTCTACACGTTTTCAGCAAGAGTCGGCGTAAATGGAGCTTGCGGTGTTGTTGGTGTTGTCGGCAGTGAATAGTTCAATGATGCCTTTAGTTTTTCATTGGTTTCAGCTTGCATGCGGCTTTCGTATTCGCGAACATCTGCAATGGTCATGTCGCACCATTCATCAATCCATGTGAATGCTTGACGATGGCCGAGTAGTAGAATATCTTTAATTGAGCGTTGAATGTAGTCTTCGACGCGAGTTTGTAAGCCCCACACTTCAAACGATGCATGCACCACTTTGTATGAACACATAATGGGCTTGTCGGTTTCACGCCAACCCTCGACTAGTGGTCCTCGGCCTGCAACAGAATAAAATTCAATTAAATTCAATTCAAATATGGATTTTGCAATTATGTACAATACATATTTGGAAATAACAATAAAAGAAGAAGTGACATTTCGATAAGAAGGATAGCACAGAATTGTGGGCAATGCGACCATAGAGGTTTATTGTGCCATAGCCTTTCAATTTAGTAAAAGAACTTTCACCACTGGCACGAAGGCTAGTATGACTTTTGCAGGAGTTTCTCTGATAACAGCAGGGCTTCTCGCGCAATCGGACATTGACAAAGATGTGACACGTATTCTCCGAACACAGACAACATTCCATCTCGCAAAACAAACTCATCTTGTTGGAAGGTTATCCCAGTATTGCTGTTGTGTCGTTTCAGATCATTCCTTTATAATTGTTCTAGCCGCAATCAAGCCTAGAGCACAAAAGGTTTCTTGCAAGTTCATCCTCTACCTCATTCCCTCAATGCTACGGTGACCTGGCGCCCAAAACAAAAATATATAGTTGTCGGTTGCCAAATATTGGAGAAGTTCACGGCACTCTTTCGCCAACCCTGAAGAGAGCTTATGTGAATATATTTTAGTACCTTTATGGCTGCCTCGATAGCAGACAGCAATGTGTGCGCGGCGAAGTTTCTTCTACAGAATTACCCTGGCGAAGACCTCAATGGCATAAATCTCGCAGAGCCAGCGATTGAAATCTTGGTGTTGGTCCCAAAGACGCCAGCATTAACTCCTACGCCTGGGGTCTGGGCAGAGTTTGTCATTTTCTCATTCCGTGATGGGAGAGAGTCAAAAATTAATTGCCGAGGCATATCTTTATGGTCATATAATATGATCTTAAGACAATGAGAATGACAGAAATTTTTCTCAGGATGCTGATGTCACCAATATCACAATCGCATACATCAGAGGTTAGATGTATCCCAAGAGCATTGGGAGCTGCGGTTTTCTTTAATAAAGTTATGAAGCGGGGTCAATCCAATTATAGGTCCAGATCAGGCGTTGCACCAACATGCAGGATAATTTGCAACTTTAATTCGATTTGATAACCGCCACCATATCAGCTTAGGTGGCTCAGAGTGTAATTTCAACTCGCCCATAAGCAGAGTTGGCGGTGCCTCCAAGTAACGCAAACACTGGTGAGAATGCTTACATGAGACGACAATCCCCAATTGATCTCTTATTGCACTAGCGAGATTTCGTAATTACGTTGTGCTTATTTTTGTATTATAATGTATATTATTCGACGAACCGAAAACAAAATTTAAGACCCAATCTTGAAGAATGGCGCCAAACCGGTAAAATATTACGATGGGCGAGTACAATTTCGAGCAAGTGGACCAACTTGTGTACTTGGGGCCCTACTCTCAAAGGACGTTTACGAAAAGCACGAGATCCAGCGATGCATCACAGTAGCTAACAAAGCGTTCTACGCAGTCCTGTCCATAATATAGTCGAAACACTAGTCCACAAAAAGAATAAGTTGCGCATCTATAAAACGTTAGTACGACCAATGCGGCTCTATGGATGCGAAATGTGGACCTTAACACAAGCGACTGAAAACTCAATCGATACGTCTAAACGAAAAATTCTGCGGAAGATTTTGGACAAGTGAAGGAAGGAGACGTATGGCGAATCCGATACAACCATGAGTTGTGTGAACTGTTTGACGATCTATACGCTTCGAAATTCGTCAAATTTCGGAAACTAGAATGGGCTAACCATGACAAACGAATACACGATGGCAAAATTCCGAAACAAATGCTAAAGGGACAAGCCCAAGGAAATGGACCGCAAGGAAGACCTCGTGGATGGGAGGACTCAATTGACACAAATTTCAGGAAGCTTTTACGATTTTCAATCTGGAGGGCGCGGTCAATTGGTTGAGATAGTTGGAGGAGCTGTATTCAGGAGGCCAAGGCCCGAAGTAGGCTATAGAGTGCCAATGATGAAAAAGGTCTATTATTATTATTGAAGGAATAGTAACTTCAGTTTTAGTTGACGTTTAAATTAATGCAAACAAATACACTGCGCATCACAAAAAGTGGCGCACCCAGTTTTCTTCGTGATGAAGCCAAAAAGAATGGCAAGGGTGCAGTTTTTAATACTAATAAAGGAAGAGTGAAAAGAAACAAACGTTTGGAAGGGTAAATTTCCGATTTAATGGTAAATTTGAGTCAATTTTACTAGAAACGGCCAAAAAAACGAAGATAGAAAATGTTACGTTTGATCAGAAAAACCACTATAACGGTTTAAACTGTTATTTTTTTAAGGTTTGCTACTGTTTAGTTACCCAAGGGCCTTCCGCAAGGCATCAGACACCAAATTTATCAATGTGGAGTTGTACACTTAATATAGAAGTATCGTACGATACTATGGACAGTTGACGACCTCTGGATGACATTTTTAAATCGAGAATGCATGGAATATGTAGCAGGAGATAGAATCATTCAATAGAAGATCAGGACGATATCGGTCCAGAGCGACATCAATAGGTGGGGACCAATTTATGCGGAAATAAAACCTTAAAAAATAGTAAAAACACGCCTTTTGCTAGCAAAAACAACCACATATGCACCCCGGGTACCGTCGACTCAAGATTATCATAAACAGGTATAGTAATATGACCTAATATCCAGATTTCCCAAAAAATTACTGGTATTCACCACAAGGCGCCAAATCGCGCGACGGTTGTTGGCATCAGCACGAAGAAAACTGGGTGTGCCACTTTTTTGATGCGCAGTGTATGTTATGCCGATATACTAAATCGAGTATTTGCTTGCTAAATTTCTTGATATTAGCAGCAGTTATTCAATTAGGATTCCGACGAATTTTAGTAATTCAATTCTAAGGACAGAAATAATGATTTTGGAAGTGAAAAGTGATTTTTGATAGAGTGGTGAGTACCATAATAATCTATAGGTACTTAAGGGATCACAAGGCTCTCTTTTTCCAAGGATGGGTTGTATATTGCACATACACAACTCATCCTTCGGGGAAAGAGAGCCTTTTTATTATACAACTTAACAGCTAAAAAACGAATCAGAAACTAACCAGTTTTGACAGATTTGAAGAATTTGGGATCTTCCTCCTCCTTGTAATGTTTCAAGCTTGAGAGGTCATCGAAGGCAATATCAATATCCTCCACTGTTCTCTCTTTAAGTTGCTCCTCCGTTAGTTTCAAACACTGCAAAATAGAAAAACAATTAATAGTAGAAAAATAGTAACTACTCGAGAACATATAATATTGAAAGATTAAAGTAGACTCTAAAAAACTTACATTTTCCGAAGTGCCCGCATTGTTTTCGTATATTGTATGAATTGCGACATGGAATTTCGGAATAAAGGAACACTGTAAAGAGACGTAGTGTCATTGATTCGTATTTTTTCAAACTATTATTTTACTCACAGTATATTCTGTATAGAGTTAAATTTTTGTGATGCATATGAAATGAAAGAGAAAAGAACAAGTTACAAATTTATGCTTGTAAATTGTGATACTTAAACATAAAATCTGGTTCTAAAAATGTTTTTTTGATTTCATCAGCACTCATTTTGAATTCTTAACGACTATAATCGTAAATTTGTGAAATCCCCATGTAATATTTCTGCTAATACGGGGTATACTTCTCTACTATTACTACTCATGTATCAAATATTAATCATCGAAAGTTGTTTTATTGTTTTTCACAATATTTTCATGACATGAACCACCTGTAATGACCCATATTATGGTCTGGTAGTGCTGCTTCCACCGGCAGATCTATGGCAGCACCTGATGAGTAAGGATCTGTCGGTTGTACGAAACCAGAGGCCGAGGGTCCCTGGACCCCTTTGCGAGCGAGAGGGAATCTACGCCGTCCGCCAGCCATTTTTACCATACCTCCCATGTTTGTTTTGTCTTTCCCAGGCCTATGAATTTTTGTTAATACGTCAAGAATAGGGGCAACGAGCAGCGAAAACTCCGCCCACGTCTCCCGAACTGAGCTACAGCAAGCATAGGCCGCTGCTTAGCTCGTTGAGGGGTCTTTTTCTTCGCCAGATGGCACGGCCCGACCTTCACGGTCACTATGCTACCTTAGGCTCTGTCCCCACGGGCATCTTAGGATGTCCACCAAACAGTCCGTTACAATATGACGCCCCACGATTGAATTTTTTGAACATTTCCTTGTACTAATCTACTTGAATATTTATCAAATCCAAAGCGAACAGATATTTTTCACGGCTAAATGTTCGTGCAAGATTTTATGTATGCTTGTGATACTATTGTAATTCCCAGGGATACCTATATCTCATGGAATGTCATATGACGATTTTGCTTAATTATTATATTATAGTTCGCACTTAACATCGATTTTTTCGGGACAATATCCGATTTTTGACGACCTTTTTTAAATTCGTTACTGAGCGAATGGCGGCCACGATTGAATTATAAACCGGAAATATAGAAAGGTTTTAGATGGTGATTAATCGCCAAAAGTCAATGTACTGTTGTTGAGGTAATCCGCGCCGACAATCCTAGTAAATCATGGCTCGAAAATTTTCACTATGTGATTACATTTTTGGGTTAAGGTGAAATTTTCAAGCGCGTTAAAAAAATGATGATAAATTACGAAATGTTCTGAGGAGTAGGAGCCTACGTGTTGCGCGCAGCATCTAATGGCGCTGCTGGATGCTCACCTTATTGAAGTGTGAAAAAAATGAGGTAGGAAGAACTACTAACATAATTGGTTAAGCTACTCGTATGACGGCACAACCACAGTAAACTTTTTAAAAATAAAACAGTAATATTTATTTAAAAAATCTATTAACGTTTAGTGAAGTTAGTTATTGCATTGGCAATCTTATATTCTCTGGACACGTTACTAACGGCGGTGTCCTGCTATTGAGTTGCCAACCGGCTATAGTGGCTAATAGTACGATCCCATCAAAGCCAAACTATTAATTTTATTCCGAATTAAATCATTAATTTAGAAAATCCACAGACACAACGTATTAATCCATAACGGAGATTGGAAATAAAAACTAGAGTGGACTAAAAATTTGAACCGTAAATTTAATTACCATTGTTAAAAAAAAACAATCACTCGATTTTAAACCAAACAAAATAATATGTAACTTTGGTTTAAGTCCGTATAATTTAAATTACTAAATATTAAAAGCGGTTTATAAACTTCTTTTTTTCTAATTTTCATCCGGGAACCTTCCGTTAAAATCAGCGCTTCAATAAATAATTCCGATATTTTCTTCGAAAGATGTTCAAGGTAACAAACCAAAAGCACTTTTAATTATTCAGATAAGATATGCAAATAATTTACAACAATGATAATGAGAAGAATGAAGAAGGATGTTTAATTAGAACCGTCGTCCAAATTTCATACGATGCCTACAATTTGAACTGTTTCTATCTGATAGAATAGCTCTACAGATCAGACAGAAAAATTAAAAACAGGATGTTTCAATTCAGCTAGAAATATGTCTAAGCTTATTCATATAATTGGACTGGTTGCTGGTCGAGCATTTCGCCAGAACGTAACGTACCAAAATGTTGCATATTATTGTATGTTTAAAGAATACATACTCGTATATGTAATAGGAGTATGTATTCTGGACTACGCGATAAAAAGATAACACAACCGAAAACAATTTTCAATCATTGCTTTGAGTTTACTAAAAAGATAGCATATCTATCTATTTGCAGGGCTCATTTCAACTTTTTTAGTACTGACAAGAACATAAAGTTGTTATCGTTCTAGTTTTTTTATTTACTCCTATGCGGTAACTACTCTAAAGACAGAGTAATGGGATTTCGCAGAAATATGGAAATTTATACCATCTTCGCTTTTCAAAATTCCTACTCCAGACCATCCTGCTTGAAGGAAAAATTAAAGTCAAACATTTTTACATCTCCCTAATTCACCCAGTTTTCTTTAGAAGAATCATATCATATACAGAGTGTCCGGAAACTGTCGGGTAAACGCACTGCGACCTGATTCTCCATATAATTTACAGTAAAAAATATTAAGGAACACTTTTCCTAATTCTTAACCCTTTAGCTACCATAAGCATTTACATTTTTCTTAAAAATTCCCCGCCTCGCATATCGCAATTCAATGGGTGGTATGCATAATAATGAGGATATACTCAAGAGTGAAGTCTATTGAGGACATTCCTGAGTCTGCTATGTTCGGTGAATCGAGTGAAGAAGTTGTATGCATAAAACTACTCTCCGCTCCATAGTGAAAATTGAGTGGAATTCTGTCAACTCAGCTTTACTCCACTCGACTCACTTTATGCATACCACCCAATATGTCGGAAACTACGCTAACTAGAATACTCAAATAAATGATTAATGCATCCAATGGCTAAGTTCATATCAGACAAAAGTTGGCATACTGTTGCCAATTTGTTTTATGAACTCTCTCCACTGAGTTTTTGATGGACGCAACATGCTGTGAAAAATGTCATTTTCTCCATCACAAAAATTTCTCCGATGGCTAGGACCAACATATAATGGCTAAGTTCATTACACACAGCGGAATCGCAACATGCTGTGGCAACAGTATCGAAGCAATATTGCAACACGTTGTGTTCTGAACTGCACTCGCATCTAGTCATCCATCAATTGTCCTATTTCCAGTTCAAAACTGACTACTGTCGAAAAATCGTATGAATATGACAGCGCGAGTATCATTTCAGGATGGCCAATTTCGTCTCACAACTCAGGATTCAGAACAGGCTGACCGACGCTTTCGGTACAGGAATTGGACTAAAGCAAGACGATGGAAACTTGTACTAGAGTACGTCATCCGCATGATGAATGCTGACACCAACGAAACACTACGCTTTAAGTCAACGCAGCACATGTTTTGTTTGTTTATTTTGTCGCACTCGGTGGCCGTGGTCGTTCGATCACCACGTTACAATACTTCATCTCGAGCTTGGAGGTTCAAATCTCGGCGCGAACAACAACTGCATGTGGGTACTTATAAAACTCCCACAGTGCTACGAGCCTGTCAGTATAAAGACGGCTCGGATAGGAGGTGCATGCTAGCAACTGCACTTTCGAATGGTAGATATGCTACAGAAACGTCAACAAGGCATAGAAATGCTAGAGACGTTGACGCGCCCATGCCCTTGGAGGGGTCAAGGCAATTAACACAATGCAGCACATGCAGACGACATCAACATCATGTGGCGAAACCTATCTCCCCCTGAGGAATTATTACTCCATCTTGACAATGCTGCGAAAGAAGTTGGATACGAATGAACGATGTTAAAGAAACATTTATTATGACAACCTGTCAAAAGATGTCAGCGGAACGGACGAAATCAAACGACGAATACAACTAGCTAATAAGTCATTCTTCTCGGTTATTCCTATCATTAAATTAAAGCATGTAATAGGAAAACGAAGCTCCGCATCTACAAAACTTTTATACGGCCCGTACAATGCTATGGTTGCAAAACGTGGACACACCAAGCCACCGAAAACATGCTGAACATCTTCGAAAGGAAAACCCTTCGACGAATTTTCGGTGCAATTTGCGATCGAAATGGATGATTGATAAATCTGACTTCTGTTACTATGATTCTCAGGCTTCAAATTCATGGATATATTTTTGCACTCACACTATGCCTGTCCCCATTTTTTGGCGGTAGCAAATAATCAAATGCTTTCTTTAAAATTCTCTGACCCTTATGAAGGCAAATAGATCACGCTTCCATTAGGCGGCTATTACACTATAAAAGTTCTTTTACAAATATATTTGACGAACGATATTTCAAAAGAACTTTTATGAATGATATTAGCCGTTAAAGGGGGAAGGTGTGCAAGCATTTTAGAAAAGTAGTTGAAACAAGCAACGTCCATGTCGCAAATCTTTTCTTAGGCGGCTATTACACTATAAAAGTTCTTTGAAAATAGCTTTCATAAAAGATATTTGTAAAAGAACTTTTATAGTGTAATAGCCGCCTGAGAGACAATTTTTCGTCATAATTTTTAACAAACTCCTATGCCATGCGAAGTGCGCAATCATATCAATATCAATCAACTTACATCCTGATCAAGTATTCCTATTTTACAATGTTGTCGGCCTCTTTGACCAGGAGGATGTCACCTGTATATTCGTCTCTATAACTTGTTTCTATACTTTATACTATTCATAAACTTACATTATAATAACACAACAAGCTAATAAAACGTTCCGCAGATTCGTGTATATATATTAATCTACACCTACAGATAATGCGAAGGTCATAAAGATAATATCAGATGCAAACATTAATAATAACAAACAAAATATTATCAGAATATTATCATTTAATATCATATTGGCAAAAATGTTGCAAGCGAAGTTCGGTTACCTTACTTTTGCTTTTTACGAGTATGTGTGCATAGATATTATCCCTACAAGAAATCGCTATAAGTATGTGATACCTATTACAATTTTTCGCCAATCCCCTAACTTAACCTAATCTACCTTAGGTTATATTGAGGGATTGCCAGGATAATATCAGAGCAAATAGACCAATACTGGGTCCGTAGGATTCCACCGGGACTCAGCAACCTGATACGATTATCAGGCCAGTCGAAACATTGGAATGAAATCAATGGAGCTGACAATTACAACGTTAAGTCATAATATAAAAGTAGGGGTGTCGAAAAACGTTATTTGTCTGAAATATATTTGTATAAACGTAGCCATGAACGTTTCGTTTAAAAGGTCATAACTGAAGTAAAGAAGTTTGTTTGGGGATTACTTACTCGAGGACGAAATACAACTAATTGAGGCCATCCAAGTCGCTCTGGGTGAACTTTCCCTAAGCTACATCAAATCCTTATATGATATGTATCCAAGTTCAATGAACTTTTCGACGCAGCAATAAAGTCCTCATTAAGAAAAAATTGCACTTTGTATAGTGTAAAAGCAGAATTTCTTTAGTGTCCCTATTCAAGATGGCTCGGATAGAAGGTGCATGCTAGCAACTGCACCATCCGAAAAAATATGCTATCGAAAAGTCAACAATGCATAGCTATGCAAGGGATGTTTACACGCCCAAGTCCATGGAGAAGTCAAGGCAATTAACTATACACTAATTTCTAACGTAAAATTTATGAGTGCATCCACACAATGTTAACGAAACATAACTGTTCTTATTCAAAGCTCCCAAATTTTCCTCAAAAAGTATGAGCAACAAATTGACCTTAGGTACTGGAGATTTTGAGTAAAACAATTCTTGAAGCAGCTGTCCCTATTAAAGTGGCTGTGGGAGTATGTTAAATTTTTTTTAAGTCAAAACAATAATAAGGAGTACATTAATTATAATCAAATTAAAAAAAATAACAAGTGGAATTTTGGGTATATTCCTATTTCACTGGGCGACACATCATGGTTTGCGACTTGGCTAATAGTGGGTTTACCGCTGTGGGATATAGAACGAGCGAAGCGAGCGTTCTAGGATCATATACTGAGGGTTGTAAACCCTTTAAGCCGCGGAGCTCGCATAGCGGGCGGAGCCCACGCAAAGAGAGTGAGAAATCGTCTTAATTTAAAATTTAATACGCCGCTCGGTCAAGTAGGAATGTTCCGAATTTTGTAAAGTTAAAAATCAAATCCGCTGCAGAAGGGCGTTATTTTTAAATCAAGCAACATGCTAGCCACCTTAATAAAAGTTCGATTACGTCATCGATGGAAATCATCATCATCATCGTGGTGCGACAGCCCGACGTCGGGCTTTGGCCGCCTGGATCATTGTCCTCCAATTATCTCGGTCACGTGACCGCGTCCTCCAATTTTGGAAGCCCAGTAGCTGCGCACCGTCCACACCTGAGCTCTCCCAAAGAGATCTCGGTCGTCTAGGCAGTCTCGCTCCGTCCACTCGTTCTGCATTCATTACTCTCTTTGGCATGCGATCCTCGTCCATTCTTTGTACATGCCCTGCCCATTCAAGTCGTTGTAGTCCGATGGAAATGAGACTACAAAATGTACTTGATCACCATGCTGCGATATTTGTTAACTAAAGAGAAAGTTCTCCTTCAGATATTTCATTAATGCGCTGTGTCTTAATGCTTGAATAAAACAATAGACATTCTCTGCCACGACAGAACCAACTAACACCGCCTTGCCTACCAAGCCCTAACACTCCACACACTACAATAGGCTCGAATTTTAAACAATATCCTCCATATCAGCTACTTGTGAATTACTAGAATAATTACGTATTCAAAGATTATCAGGTATCACCAGTGGGCTGCGTGTCTACTTCTCATGCATTCTTAAAGAAACACTCATACCCAATCGATCAAATTGTAGCAATCTTAGGTTGCCACTTTATTATTTCACCAAGTTCTTTCCAATCATCGAAAGTCAATTCTGAATCATAATTTATTAAGTTTTAATTGCTTAAATACCATTGCGCTAAGTATACGACTCGCATGCATGCCCATTCATTCTAAAAATAAAGGCACAGCCGCCGTTGAAGGATTCACAAATAACTTCATACATGTTTTCAACATGTGAACTGCAACACGACGAGTACTTTAGTACTTTATAATAGAAATAAGTTCGTGGAATTCTAAATATAGTTCATCGAACACAATCAATGGAAAAGGACAAAATTTACAACATGATATATATGGGAGCTTGATTGGGTAGCAAAAGTAATAAATATGTATTTTTTATGCTTTCCAATTGTTTCGCTATTTCAGGACACCCAATTCCAACGATAAACCTATGAAATCACTCACCTGTAAATGTATACGGATAATAATTCCAAGATTTCTCTGTCACATAGAATACTCGGGGACACACTGCTTGAAGCCAATAAGGCAACCGACTGAAAGACACAAAGCCAATGAATAATTGATGAAATCCACGGTCAGAAAACTAAGGTGACGGGAAGGGTTCAATTACGACGATATCAAGCATAACACGCATTGCAAGTATGTACCTGGATAAGTGTATCCTCTTCTCCGTGAACTGACCTTTACCATGCTCTGTATCTTCACAATCGCAATTTTGTATGACTTCAACGCCGGCCCCGTCTCCCGATTGCTCGTGGCTATGTCGTGCTATCATATAAAGTTGTCCAACTTGATACTGCAAATAAGAATACACAGTACAATGTTTAAACACATCTTAATGGCATTAAAAGATATTTTGTCTAGAATTAGATGAACACACACGAACGTAACAATAAGGTGAAAATGCCTCCCACCTGTACGATCTAAGGATCATAAAATTATATAAGAGTGAAATATTCCCAAGAATATGGACGTAAAGAAGGCATTGGCCTTTCGTTGTTAGTGTACACCACATTCTCTGAAGTCTTACAAGTAGAGAGAGGTAAGTGGAGGATTTCTTCCAAATAGACAAGTTGAATTTTTGTTATGCAGGGTTAAGGTGTATTAACAATGCAAAAAACCAGTTGCAGGTGAAACAATTCAAAGGGGTGTTTCGATTTACTGCTCAATGAATATGTAATATTATATTAAATAACCTATTATACAATGGAAACTGTTCCTGTTGAAGACAATTGGAACTAAGCTTGAATACAGAAGGTTATATGAGTGGCACACGCAACAAAATACTGCGTGTGTTAACAGAGATTCAAATCGATCGAATAATACAAGTATTAATAAGAATCGGTAAAGATGATGTTATATTGAGGGCAATAAGGTTTTTTTTACTCATATTACTCACTACTTAGAGGTCGCACCTCAAAACCGCATACGCATTATACAAAGTTCAATGCAAAGCCTTCATGTTTACCGGCGATAAGTGTGTTGCTTTGCTCCATAAAACGTGCCATACACACACCGATCGATCGGCCGATCCGTCGCCCGATATCAATATCGGCCGATGAATCGGCCTGTGTATGCGCTTATCGTTGACGATTTTTTTGACAGTTCCATATAATTTTTGATCAACTGACATTTTGTGGCGATCCATCGGCCGATCGATCGGGCGACGGATCGGATAATGTATGGCGGCTATAAGCTTTGTTAGCTCATGCTGTCAACTTTTTATTTCGAAATGACACAAAAAGAGCGATGATGTTCATCGGTACATTATGCTCATCCCATGTAAATACATTTTAATTTTGATCCAAGCGCATCCTCGAGTAAATGCGTCTCTGACATTACTTAGAGTTTGTGCCTAGCTAATTACTTCATTGCTAAGAATGCCCTTTTTTCCTCACCAAAGGACCAAAAATGCCATCAGTCCTAACCAAAGGACTCAAAATGTCTTCAACAGTACTCCATCCGAAAATTATTAAAACGAATAGCGTGGTTCCCACTACAATTTTTATTTATTAATTTACGTATTTTATATACCAGTATTTCGGAAGCTACTTGCTCCCTTCCTCAGTACTCCATCTATTTGTTTCATTTCATGGTCAAGAGAGACCTTTTGTCCTGACGCACATCTGAAGCAGGACCAAAATATCACTGTGTAGGACTTATAACAACCCAATAATGCCTAGACGAGCGATCTTTGAAAAGACTTAGGCAACAGTCGACAATCGAAAATGCGGTCTACGATTTGTATTCAGTGTCACACAAGAAAGCTACATACCATTAGTTGGTTAGGATCGGAACATGGAAAGTGCCCGAACAAACGAACAAACAAGCAAACGAACGAACAGCATGCGTTGGACTATATGCCCGTCCATTATAATTTTTATATGGTACGGGATAAAAAATAATAGGTTTCAATTAGTGTGTAGTTCTATCGTTCGTATGTCTACAGTACCTCGCAGTCAACTCTTTGTTGATATGAGAAATGAAAAACATTTCCGTTTAAGTTTTCAACGTAATCCTTTTTTGGCTCGGTTTACTTGGCCTACCGATAGTGCCATCTTTTTATACCTTCCAAGTAGTGGATCGTGGCCATGTGCCCTATGCTCTAAAACAGTCAGTACTTCTGAGATGACCTCGATGTCTTTGATGAATATTTTTTACTAGTCAAAACTTGCCTTTGAAACGAAAAAGTAGTCATTGAAGAAGACCCTTCCTTCTTCTACGGCATCCGGTTCTATGCACCGGAGCGACCCATGTTACATGGAACAACCTCGTCACACGGCCAAGAGCTGGCACAACCCCCTCGATGCAAGAAGGAAGATCTATGTGTGTGTCACACAATTTGATTGTTCATTTTTTTCTGGAAATTGGGAGCAATACATGTCGGCGCTATTGCTCTCAATACTTAGACATTGAAGAAAACATGAACAACCAAGCTTTATGCCACACACATGCATCGGATATCAGCGCGTCGGTACTACTACAACAACAACAAACTTCCTTCTTCTGAATAAAGGGCTTGCTCAATCAGTTACTGACCGAACCCACAATATTTCCCTTTACCCTATCTTGGCATAAAAGATAGTGGCGAATCTGGTTAAACTGTAAAGTGAATTATGTGAAAAATATGGAAAACAAACAAACCATGAAGAAAGCTATATCCACATTAAGGAAAATCAGATTTGATGTCGGCAGAATTACCTCCAGCTTTTTCTTTCCTTCAAGAACGCAAAAAGTTACCTCCGAAATTACATCATCGTTACCGATATTTCCGCTGAAGTTCCAATCGAGGACCTATACACGATGTACACTACACTTATAAACTTGCGCGCATTCATTAGACATATTGTAACTGTCACTGTTTTCTTTTTTATTGATTTTACAGACTTAAAAACAAAACCAGACTGTTTCGAATAATTTTTTATTGGAAAGAACAGTACGAGCTTCCATTGTTCGAGCGACCAATCGACGTGAGCATGAGCAAACAGAAGCCGCACTTGGCAATGAGCAGGAATTAATTTTGGACCATTGGCAGCATTGGCAGGCTTGTGTGGTTGTAAACCTCTCTCTGTGAGTCTCCCTCGTACGGTCCACTCACTTACTGTGACATCACGGACATTACGGAGTCGCTGCTGCACCTGAACAGCAGTTAGGTGTCCATTTCGTAAAGCCATTAACACCATAAAGCGGTGTCGCTCATCATATCTCGCTCCCGAACCCGATCGCCTATCGAAGTTTCTAGTCTCTAAAAGCCTTCTGCACACTCAACTTACTGCTGATCGATGCATATTAAAATAAGACGTCTAGCCACGACGCGCTGACTTAAGCCTAGATAATGCCACTACTTGAGTGGCGGCAGTTTCAGCAGAATCCATTTTCACAGTGAGTAATCGCACTTAAACTCAAGTTAAATGGTCAATAAACTAGCAAGGATTACCATTTTACGCGAAAACAAAGATTTGATTAACTTTAAAGACACAGCAAGGTCACAGGGCTAATGTTTTTAAAAATGAGAAATGAGGGTTTCTGATGATTTGAGTCGATCTTGTCAATAACGTTTTTTTATAAAGTTGTACGGTATGTGCAAAATAAGTTTATCAAACGTACCTTCACACAGTATTAAAAGTTTTTATTTACTAATCTCATTTTTTGTGTTATCATGTTTTAAACCAAAGCGTTTGGGGTGGGTCGAGTTTTCTGCACGCAAGTTTAAGTTAATTATTTTAAGGGAAGGATGGTTTCGAAGTTATTATATTTTAAAAACATCGGTACGAGTATATCTTATGGGGCGACCGGTGACTGGCCAGCAGCCCAGACTCCCATTGAACATTTATGGGACCAGCTGGGGCAATGCGTCAGGAACTGTACCAACCCTCCTCAGACCTTAGGAGAGCTGCAAAGAACGAATGGGCGAAAATTCCCCCGGATGATACAAGCGTCTCATAATAAGCATGCCAGGTGAATCGAAACTGTTATTCGAGCTCGTAGCGGCAATACGCGCTACTAAGCAGCCGATGAAGCGGAATAAAAAGTGGTAAAATCTTAAAATTAGGAATAAGAAATCATAAAATATTGCTGGATGTTGGTTTTGGAAGAGTTGTAATGAACCACCTGTAATGAACCATATTATGGTCTGGTAGTGCTGCTCCCGCCGGCAGATTGAAGCAGCACCCGATGAGTAGTGATCTGATGGTGGTACGAAACCAGAGGCCAAGGGTCCCATTACACCCGGACCCAAATTCGACGGTGTGGGCGTCTGATCCGTCCGATAACCATTCCATCCTTATCGACAATTCTTTTTTATTCCTCATTTTTATCTCCCTTGTTTGTGTTGTCTTCCCCAGGCCTATGAATTTTTGTTAATACGTAAAGGGCAGGGGCAACGAGCGGCGAAAACCCCGCCCACATCTCCCGAACTGAGCCACAGCAAGCATAGGCCGCTGCTTAGCTCGTTGAGGGGCCTTTTTCTTCGCCAGATGGCACGGCCCGACCTTCACGGTCAATTAAGCTACCTTAGGCTCCGTCCCCACGGGCATCTTCGGATGCCCACTAAACCGTCCTTTATAAGAGTTTGTAAAATTTATATGAAATATCACCAAAAATATTCAAAAATGTTTTATACTGGTTCCTTATTGTATTCAGCAGGAAGAATTTTGGACTTTTGTAAGTGGTCTTTTAGTTGCGGTATATATTATTAGTACAGTATGAATAATTGAATATTTTACCTGGAGTCGCTACAAACTATGTTCTTGGATCATTTGAACGAAATGTTATGTTTAGTGGGGGAAATAAGCCATATCAAAATTTTTCAAATAAGCCGTACATACTTCATCCGAAACGAGGGTGGCCACCACACCAAACGATTTTGGCCACGAAAGCCCAATTGTGGGCGAAATTGATCGAGAAGACGGCCTCTTGCGCGTAGGACTTCTTCATGATTCTGTTCATATTTGCATATCTGTAACAGCTTCTTAGAGACCTGATTGGTTTGGTGGTTTTATCCCGTTGCCATTATATGACCACGAATCACATCGATTTACAAGAGAGATTGTTGAATCTCCCGAAGGATCGATGTCTCCATTCTATCAAAAACTGCAACGAACCTCGCTTTTTTGTCTTACACTGGCCTCAGGCAAGTACGCTGGGTGGAGTTTTGCAGTCAGCATGATAGCATTTATGTTACTTTATGTTTTCACTTCCCGTGATTGGCCATTCAATTATAAACAGACGCTGGAAATCTCTTTGTGAATAACAAATTTTAATTGGCTTGGAAATTTCTAAAATATTCAGTTACAGACACTAGAGTCTAGACTCTAAATCAGGGATGTCATGCGTGTGTAAGTAATAATACGGGTCGCCAAGCGAGCGTGGCGCTAAAAGAATAATGAATAACCCAGACCATACGCTCAATAAGAATCAATCGAATAGTGAAACATTCGGCGTAATTTGTCATCTTTCCACACCTGACTTCAAGTTATTAATTTAAAAGGCCGAGTTTCGAAGCTGGGGGAGCACCTGTGGTTTACAAATTTACATTGAATTTAAATGGAACAAACCGCTTACCAGCCACCGCGGTTTATTGAGCGGCGAGATTGCATTTAAATTCAATGTAAATTTGTAAACCGCGGCGGCTGCCCCAGTTTGGCTAAACTCGGCCTAAGCGCCAAACTAGGCTTTCCAATTCGATGCCTTGAAAAATTCCAGATTGTGTATGTCGAAATTTGGCCTGTTCGGGCCGCCGGATGCACAATTGAAAATCGATCCGGAAAAACTGACCGGATCGAATTTTTGGAGGAGTTTATTTCAATGTATGTATGTACCAATCATCATGTCATTCGCCCTGAAAAGTTGGGTTTCAAAAGCCAATCAAGTGGATGAGCGTCTGCCTTCCATCAAAATTAGAAAATTCACAGATTCATTCATTGTTAAATATTCATATACGAGTATCTTCTATCTAAAATTATATAAGTATATGTATATTATATATGAGTACGTCTAGTCAATTGAGTTTTATTTTATTATGCATCCGGCCGCCTTGAGGCCGCCTGTACCGGTCAAATTTTGACATACACGATCCGAAATTCCAAAAGGCTAGGCCCGGATGGGCTGTGGTGAAGACCATATTCAGGCAATCTGGAAGGCCATGGGAGCGTTCCCGAAAATATCGTGATTCCGGTACTTATCCATTGCCCCTTCTTCGATTCATGATCTGTCTGCGAAACGATCACTATACGCACTTTGACGCCAATTTTAATAATTTAATAATTGTTTTGATTTGACTTTCAATTGAAATTGCCAATAAATGACTTTTCAAGAAAATCTGAAATGTGGAAAAAAATGGTGAGTATTCAGAGTGAAATGAGTTTAGCACAAAAACAGCATATACTCGAACAAATTCAAACACTTGAATTTGAGGGTCTAAATCACTATTCTGTATTGAAGGTTAGGAGAATTATGTACCAATTTCTAAGGCCATATCAAAGCAAGCTGCACATGCATCCAATATCATAACATCAGCCAATATTTATTGTGGAATGGTACCCACAAAAATAATGACAAAGTTGATTAGGAAGGATGCCTCTACAATCCCGATGCAGTTGTTTATTTATCATAAGCAGAACGAAGCACGGTCCATGGCTGAAGTCAGCCGAGCTTATCATTGGTCAAGAGCGATTTATTTTTTTTTTATTTCGCTCTTGAAACCACAATCGCAGCACTTACGAGTAACATCTTTTGTTTGGATAGTGATCAGCAGCAGTCGCGACGATAAAAGATGATCATGCAAATTTAATCGGAAACCAAACATCTGCAATCTGAGTTGCAAACATTACGCCGAGGTGTGGGGTGGGCAAACTGAGTCGACCCACAGGAAATGTTCAATACATATGTTGGACCATAGACTTCTCCAAATCAGAATCAACAGTTTCGTCAAATGAATAGTTGTGGCTAATGGGGAACCATCCACTTCCGGGTCGTAAGTCGTCATTCAAAATAGCCTAATTGAAGGACTTACCTCCTCGACGGTCAGCGGCATGCAAATCCTATACTCCTTGGTCAAAACCATTTTTGCTCTGATTAACGAAACTAAACCAAAAAAAATCCACCAGTTTTAGTCTATCACGATAATTTGTTTCCACTGCCTGAACTTTCGTTATCACTTGACACCACTCGCGTGAGATATCACTTTGATGTTTGATCAATGACCAGACATAGTACAACCAATTTTAAATACTTCTTGACGTCAATTTTTCAATGAAACCGTATGGTCCTGGTGACGACAGTTTTTGCAAACACTTCACGCAATCCAATAGAAAAATCGGATCGGATCTCCGACACAGGTAAACTCGGAAAATTCACTGAACTTGGATTGCGGTGCGGCCAACACACGAAGTGAATCGAAGCCGCGAGACACACAAAGGCAGAATGAGAGATTCTTCCTTATAAGAATTCCTAAGTGACAACTGGTCGATGGCATGTGTGTTGTGCGTGCTGCCAGTGCGACATGTCATTGAAATTGGGAAAGGAGCAGACCAGAGCAAACGTTAGAAGTGCGATGTTTGTTAATTTGAAAATAATTTGTTGAGAGGCTGATTTAATGCCCGAACCAGATTGAACGCAGAAAGCAGCAGCAGCGACAGCGGCAACCAAATGTCAAGTTAGAAAGCTTGTGTTTCCCTTAAGGCACCCAGATGAACGCAGCGGCGACAGCAGATTTACCTGTGGTTGTTTCTACTGCTGCTTGCTGCGTTAAATCGGGTTCCGGCATAATGCTAAAACCAGAATGAACCTAGAATGCAGCAGCAGCGGCAGCGGTTTCGAATTATCAAATTAGAAAGCACGCATTTCCCATACGCGACTTAGATTGAACGCAGCGGCAGCGACAGCGGCGAGAGCAGATCTCCATGTTGTTGTAGTTGCTACTGCCGCTGCTGCTGCTTTCTGCGTTCATTTTGGTTCCGGCATAAGTTTTGGAATTTATAAGGCCGCAATTACACTATAATATTAATATTATCATATCCATTTTTTATATGGACTTGTGTGTGGGTGTCATGAGCATGACACATTCCATATAAAGAAAATGGATATGATAATATAAATATGATAGTGTTATGCCTGCTACAGACAATAGCCCATCGCGATGGTGACTTTGATGTCCGCCATCACACATCAAATGTCAATTTAAATACCGTCTGTCCACACAATGGTCTTCGATGGGCCATCAGCAAATTGAGCATAGTGGGCCATTGCAATTGAAAGCTGTCGCTCTAGGCATCCAAGATGCTTGTGGGGACGGGGCCTTGGGAAGCGTAGGGACCGTGAAGGTCGGGCCGTGCCTTCTGGCGAAGAAAAAGGCCCCTCAACGAGCTAAGCAGCGGCCTATGCTTGCTGTAGCTCAGTTCGGGAGACGTGGGTGGGGTTTTCGCCGCTCGTTGTCCTTTACGTATTATTAAAAATTCATAGGCCTGTAAAAGGCAACACAAACATGGGAGGTAAAAATGTGGAATAATAAAAACATGAGGGGATGAGAATGGAATGGTTGGCGGACAGCGCCGATTCCCACGCGTTCTCATCAGGGTTCAGGCGTAATGGGACCCTTGACGTCTGGTTTCGTATCATCAACAGATCCTTACTCATCAGGTTCTGTCATAGATCTGCCGGTGGAAGCAGCACAACCAGACCAGAATATGGTTCATTACGCCATCCCATGGCCTATCGCTGTTGGCAGTAATGACGGTTACGCGACATTGGCCGCTGAACGCCATCCACCCGTCCACACAATGCTGATGGCTTTAAATGGACGGGGATGAGCCATTGGCTGTAGCAGGCAGTAAGGTCACTACACATGAACGAGCACAACCACGACCGAACTTCCATCGAACCATTAATTTCATAGAACGTGCGGAAAAAATGCCCATCATTTCCGCCGTTCTATGAAATTGATGGTTCGGTGGAAATGGAAGTCTGCATTTTGATATGCAGGCGGCGCAGGTGTCAAAGTTTTCGGGTATTTTATAGTTTAGGAAGCACTAAAAATTCATTTCCTGTCAAAAAATGTTCGTTTTGTGGAATTATATGGAATAGTTGACATTCAAAATCCAATTGTATCTATATACTACACACACATGATCGCGCAGAACCACGACCGCACTTTCATCGACCCTTCAAATTTCATAGAACGGTGGAAATGAGGACATTTTTTTCTATTGAGTTTGACGTGGTTCGATGTTTGCTCGTGACCAAAATGTTTGTCGTGTGGTGAGACCTTAAGGTCGCCACCCATGAACAAGCACAACCACGACCAAACTTCCATCGAACCATCAAATATCATAGAACGGTGGAAATAGGGAGAATTTTTTTTCCACACGTTCTATGAAATTGATGGTTCGATGGAAGTTTGGCCGTGGTTGTGCTCGTTCATGGGTGGCGACCTTTAGGCGGCTATTACACTATAAAAGTTCTTTTACAAATATCTTTGACTCACGGTATTTTAAAAGAACTTTTATGAATGATATTAGCCGCCTAAGGGGGAAGATGTGCAAGCATGTAAGAAAAGCACTTGAAACAAGCAACGTTCACGTCGCAAATCTTTTCTTAGGCGGCTATTACACTAGAAAAGTTCATCGAAAATATATTTTACAAACGATATTTGTAAAAGAACTTTTATAGTGTAATAGCCGCCTTAAGGATTTAATTTTCCTCTTGAAACTTGAGTTGACGACCGAATGCTAAATTTATCCAAGGCACACACACATTGTTGTTGTAACAATTGTCAAAATCTGATTTTACAACAACAATCCCTTGTGCACAAGCTGCCCTGCCTACGTCCAAGATGCGGCCGGCCTTATCGCCCGCTTCATTCAAATTTTATTCAACCTAACTTGTAATCCCAACTGGAAACATCGAATGCCATGCTTGCGTTCTCGGCCAACTTCACATGGAATCGGGAGCATTTTTCGCCTGCATTTTTGTTGCTATTCTTTTTTTGACTCTTGTGTGTGTCGAGAGTTTTTCTCTACTTCATCACAAACAAGAAATTGTTTCGCCAGTCTGACTACGGAAATTCCCGATAAATCGCCGCAAAAATTGTTTTTATAAGTGAAAAATTGACTGGCGGTGAAAGGTGCGTTTTCGGTGCATTGTTTCTCGCCTACGCGGCGCTTAGTTTGTGCAATAATCGACGGTAAGTGGACGATTTGTGGTGGTGGCCCGGCAACGTCCATGACTTTCTTTTGGAGGTTCCGAGGCGCAGCCATCGTTCCGCCGAAATGCTGTTATTGGGGCTTTCCAGGTGTCTTATTGGGCGGCCTTCATACAAGACTTTGCAGGCGTATGATTTTTCTCTCGCCCGCAACGAGACTTGAGCCGTGATGACGGTGCGCTTCGGAACTCCGAGGACTTGTTTCGTGGATGAAAGTGCACACGGAAAGTGGCAGCTTGCACCATTTTGACAACTTCCGAATCGTTTGTTGCACCTGCCGTCGCGTCGCGGATTGTGTGCGCTGCGCTTCATTCGTTTTCATGTCAAAATGCTGAAAGCTACAATTTTGTGGTGGCTTACGTAAATGCTTTTTGGGTATTAAATGCTTTTCAAATATGTAAATTGGCATTTTGGTCCGATAAAAATTGCACGGCGCCGCGGTGGCTTTGGGTTTCGGGGAAATAAAGAACGAAGAAAAGTTCTATTGGCGACAGCCAACCAGTTGTGTGCTTCCGTGTCAACAGCAAACATTTCTGGTCGTTCTTGGGTGGCTAATTCTATTCCGTTTCTTTTTTCCAGGACAGCAGGGTTATCGACGGTGCTTTTAAGCAAATTCACCGAAGAAGACTGACGAACGTGAGATAATCGACGCAGAGTAACGTTATTTTGGAATTTGCTGAGACAAAGGCTAGCAAAAAGAAAAAGTTCCAATGATGGCTGATCAACAGTTCTTCTTGAAGTGGAATGACTTCCAGACGAATATGGTCACTTCGTTTAGGCACTTACGTGACGAGAAGAGTTTTACAGACGTGAGTGTTTTGTTTTTCTTTTTGTAGGGTTATTGGTAGAAAATAGTGTAGACAATTGATAGTCCGAATACAGGGTGAATAAAAAAAATACATTATCGGAAGCCGGAATGAATGTCCAAGATCCATGTCGCTGCATGTGGTTGCAAATTTAAATATTTATGTGCATCCACATTCTGAGAAGTCTTTTCAGGGCTGCGACCATCATTTTTAGATTTAGCGGAACTATTCGACTAAAGAGACACTACCCGCATGAGTAGAGCTGACCTTTTGCCACTTTTGCGTTTAGGTGCTGTCTAAAATTTTAAATCAACGTTTTTTTTTATCGTGCTTTGAGGGAATATCACATTTCAACTCAATTTTCAAGAGATAAAAATAAGGGTCGCTCACGCAGGTTACATTTTATTATCTTCTGTTTAACATATTTTAAATTTTGTGATGTTGTGTCTAACATATTTTAAACACTATCTGAATTAGACCCTCGGGAGTCCCTAGAAATCCTACGATTTGAAAACGAGGTCTTCAAGAATTTGAAAGGTTCCGTTGATATGGCAATATTTAAATGGAATTGATCAGGGCCACTTCCTGTCCGTCTGTTCGCTCCCAAATAGCTTTCGATAGAATAAAGCTAGCCAATTTGGTAGTAGAGTCTTGGTATTGAAAATGGGATTTTTGGACCGGTCGTTCCTATGGCAGCTATATGACGTAGTGGTCCGATTCCGTTGGTTCCGACATACATACATACACAGGGTGTAACTTGTACTGAGGTTCAAACGAAAATGGGAGGACAGAGGAACTTGTCTTGAGTGGAAAATCGTTCCACACATACTTCCGTTTTTGCACCGTTAAGGAGATAGCGCGATTTTAAGGACGAAGGATTTTCATCTTACCTGTGATCCCTGTTTGATCTCTTAGTGTGAAAACACACCGCATCAGACAAAACGTTTTTGTCTTTTAAGACAAAAAAAACGTGTTTCATTGCAGCACACACCAACCGAAACACCGTGAGACAAAACAAAACGTCTTTTTGTCTTGTTTCGCTTGGTGTGTGTTGAGATAAGACAAAATTAAATTTGCAACGACGACGTCCATAATTTGCGACATTTTACTTAAAATGACCAGCTATTAAGCGGAAACGAATTTTTGTCTTTTAAAGACAACTGGCCGTCTAGTGGCAACGAAACATGTCTTTCTGTCTGTTTTCTTGTCTTTTTGTTTCGTTTCATGCGGTGTGTGTTGCGCCTATTGCAATGTATGCAATTATCGACAACGACGTTTGTCTGAAGCATGTTTGTTTCATTCGGTGTGTGTTGATACTATCCAAAGACATGTATTATCGACAACCAGTCATAAAACGCATCGAGACAAAGACGTTTGTCTTGTTTCGTTTCTTTCGGTGTGTGCTGCCTGATAAGAGCAATGGTCGGTTGTTTCTTGAGACAGAAACAAACGTTTTGTCTTAGCGGTGTGTTTTCAGCCTAACTTCTGCTGTACTTAGCGTAACGTAATAATTCTGGGCTCGTTGGAAAGGACACAAATTCTTCTTTCTAATTGCTAAACAACTATGTCAATCAGTGTTATATTTTACTTTTTGAGAAAAATTCATTTAAATGACACAAAAATAATAAAAAATTTAAAAAAAATACAAAAAAGTCCTGTTTTCTCCAAGAAGGACCTGATTAGCCCCCAAATTTTATTACATTTTCGGAAAGCCCATAAAATCTCACTATAAGTTTGCAAACAGAATTTCTTCATAGGTTGAGTTGTAAAGGAGCGGCAAGCACGTTCCCTTCAAGTAAATCTGGATTGACACCCGTCAGTCGCCGAAGGAGTATGATTAATAATAGTGAGGACGAAATAAAAGAGTCGAAGTATAGTTTATTACGTTCACAAATAATTTTAATCGGTCCGGTATTTCTTCCCCCATTTCTCAATTCCACCAATTATGCCGAATTTTTGGAGGAAACTTTACTAGAC
This sequence comes from Chloromyia formosa, assembly GCA_964017055.1. Taxonomy (NCBI): domain Eukaryota; kingdom Metazoa; phylum Arthropoda; class Insecta; order Diptera; family Stratiomyidae; genus Chloromyia; species Chloromyia formosa. Next base: position 31,111,391 of record OZ024815.1, on the reverse strand, counting down.
CTCATAGAGGATATACCACTCCGTGTACTGGTCAGGTTTTGGTACCAGCACGATGGAGCGCCAGCGCATTATGGTGCTAATGTCCGTCGGTGACTCGACGCGAATTTTCGGGATCGATGGATTGGTCGTGGCGGTCCCATTGCATGGCCTCCACGATCTCCCGACTTAACTCCCATGGACTTTTATGTCTGGGGGTATTTGAAAAGCATCGTCTACGCAGAGGAAATTCATACACGAGAACAGCTCATTTCCCGTATCACCGAAGCATGCGATCAGTTACGAGCCCAACTACTGCGTGTGAACCCCACCAATGCCATTCGTCGGCGATACCACTTGTGCTTGCTCCACAACGGCGGACATGTTGAAAATTATTTGTAAACGTAATAAACTAAATAAACGTAATAAACTCTACTTCAACTCTTTTATTTCGTCCCCATTATTATTAATCATACTCCTTTGGCGAATGACGGGTGTCAAACCAGATTTACTTGAAGGGAACGTGCTTGATAACTGTAAGCCCCGCTCCTTTACAACTCAACCTATGAAGAAATTCTGTTTGCAAACTTATAGTGAGATTTTATGGGCTTTCCGAAAATGTAATAAAATTTGGGGACACAGTTGATAGCAATTAGAAAGAAGAATTTGTGTCCTTTCCAACGAGCCCAGAATTATTACGTTACGCTAAGTACAGCAGAAGTTAGAGATCAAACAGGGATCACAGGTACGATGAAAATCCTTCGTCCTTAAAATCGCGCTATCTCCTTAACGGTGCAAAAACGGAAGTATGTGTGGAACGATTTTCCACTCAAGACAAGTTCCTCTATCTCCCATTTTCGTTTGAACCTCAGTACTAGTTACACCCTGTATACTGCGTGCAATAGAAAGAAGGCTCTGTACAAAATTTCAGGTCGATAGCTTTAAAACTGAGGGACTAGTTTGCATAGAAACAGACAGACGGACAAAGCCTAATCGACTCGTCTCATCATACCGACCAAGAATATATATAGTTTATATGGTCGGAGTTGCTTCCTTCTGTGCGTTGCAAACTTCATGACAAAGTTAATATGTATACCCTATCACATCCGTGAAGGGTATAAAAAAAAATCAATAATTTCTTCACCTTTTAAATAGATGCATATCTAATCTAGTAGTGTAGTAGTAGTAGTAGTGCAATTCTTTCAAAGCATGTGTTTCTACCTACCGAGTCCTACTCCCGGTTGTACACTTATTTCATCACCTATTAAATCAATTAAAAATCCAATCTACCCAGATGTTACTGTGCGAAAAAGGTCGCATGCGGCATGAAAACAGCGTTGCTATTCTGGGATGGCCACCATTTCTTTTTCTTTTTGTTAATTTAGATTCGGAATCAGCAACCCAAAATTACATTATAGTTCAAACCAGCCCGATCGGACGAGTATTTCTTGTGAAAACAGGGCTATCATTCTGGGGTGGGCAACATTCGCCTCATATACATACAAAAATCCTGCATTGCACAGCCGCAAATCGCAATCGTGCCAATAAATTACATTGTACAGTCACAATACCTCTTGCGATGCGATCGCTCATAGTGGTCGTGCAGTGCCGTCGCTAGCGGCAGTACACACTGTATGCTAGATTGTCGTGCGATACATACCCAAAAAGTGCTCATTTTGCGTTTCGCATCGACACTGAACGATATGGCACACTGGTACGACATGGTACACAAAACGATTCTGAATTTGTTTTCGGTTGTTGATCTAATGTTAAGCTTTAGATGATACTTAAGACGATCACATACTTGCATTTTAGAACGCTGCTTGCTTCTCTGGGTTGTTTTATGGAAAGTGCGCGAAAAAAAGTAACTGGAATAACACATTTTTAATGAAAAGTGCTTATCTAATTATTTTTTTTTTACTTTAATTTTTCGGTATAATACTATTTCAACGGTCCACGCACATTGGAGGCGAATAGCCAAAAGGCGGACAAAAATCAATATCTATAACATAATGAACTAATGATTGTATCGAGTTACGCTTGGTCTCTTTCTATTCAGAAGGACCAAATACATTAGCTTCGCGGCTTAAGGGTTTGCAACCCACAGTATACCGCCCTAGAACGCTCGCTCTAAACGTAACAGCGGTAAAACCACTATTAACCAAGGCGCGAACCACGATGCGTCAACTGGTGAAATAGAAATATACCAAATTAGTTCCCGACGGGACATTTGGAATTTTGGGTATATGTATTCCTATTTCACCGGATGACGCATCGTGGTTCACGCCTTGGCTAATAGTGTGTTTACCGCTGTGGGAAATCGTGACCCATCGTGACTTGCGCCTTTGCTAATCGTGGCTTTACTGCTGTAGCATATAGAGCGAGCACTCTGTTGTTGTAGCAACGCCTACTGTCGTTGAAGGGGTTTGGCAGCCCTTGGCCGTTGCTGATGAACGGGTCGCTCCGGTGCGTATAACCGGCTGTCGTGAGAGCGGGAGCGAGCGTTCTAGGGCGGTATACTGAGGATTGCAACCCCTTATGCCGTAGAGCTCGCGTAGCCCACCCAAATGGAATGGGAAATCATCTCAATTTAAAACCGCCTACTGGGGGTTCAAATTCTTATAAGGTAATGCCAAACAAATAACAAATGGCACTTGGGGAAAATCAAAATATTTTCGACCGAAATAAGTAAACAGGACAAATAAAAAAACATTAATTATTCATTTTTAATAATGCTTAGAATACAACTTCTGAAAATTATTATATGTATAAAAAGGGGGCTCCTTTATTATTTAAGGCTTTCAAAACCCGCTCTTTTGTGCAACATGGATTGGGGCATTGTCTTGCTGGAAATTCGCGAACCACCCCAACACTGTTCTCCAAAGTCAATCAAACCGCTATCCGAGCGATCCATATAATATTCTTGGGGGGTTAGCGCAGTGTGTTGAGGCATCAGTCTCATGTTTGACTGCCGGCGTTTCGGGTTCGAATCCCGTCCACGATGACTTTCGTGGTCATGAGTGTGCAGGAGGTAAATGCTGGCAACTGCATTCTCCGAAACCAGTTTATGCCGACGAAACGTCAACTGGGCCACATGGAACAGTTGACACGCTATGCCCCACAAGGGGTTAGGGCAATTGAGAGAGAGATATCCCACTAGTTCAACAAGAAAATAAAAACATTACCAAAATCTATGCCACCCGAATCCTAGGCCATGAAAACATCCTAGCACCATTCTGACGTAACTTACAAGAGATTGAGAAGAAGAGTACCGCAAGACCTCATGCCGCATAGGCATCCTATAACATTATTAATTTGAATTTCTACTGAATAGCATTTTAAAAATACATGGATGTTCCATCGGGAGCATACCATAATGATAATCTTACATAAAGCTTTAATTTACTTTACATAAAGTCTTTGTGGTGTCATAAGACAGATTGCTTCTCATCAAAACACTTTGAAAAGTCCTGTTTCGGTATGGCCTTCAGCACCTTCTTCGATTCGGCTTGAATCTCTTCTATCGTATCAAAACGGTGTCCTCGGAGCGATCTTTTCATTTTGCTGAATAGCCAGAAGTCACATGGAGCTAAATCAGGCGAATACGGCGGTTGTGGAACAATATGGGTGAAATTTTTGGCGAAATGGTCACGAATAACGTGTGCAGTGTGAGATGTTGCGTTGTCATGGTGCAAAAACCAAGAGTTTTCTTTCCACAAATCGGGCCTGTTGAGGCGAATAGCTTCATGCAAACGACGCATAAAGGTAGCATTAGACGATTCGTAGGATCTACAAACGTTTGTAGATCTACAAACCTTTCAAACTGCCTCCGAACTGCAAATGCTTGTAGCACGTTTGTAGGCGTGAAATTTTATTATTACACGATTCGTAGATTTGTAGTAGTTTGTAGACCTACAAACACTTCTACAAACCATATTGTGCATATTTCGTCTACAACCGTTTGTAGGAAATATATTCAACCATTAGACGGTTTGTAGGATAATTATTTAGTTTGCAGGCAGTTTGTTGATTTCAAGTCACAGTCACATGCAGTCGTGTGTTATCGTGATGCATATTGAACTTATTAGCGACAGATTCCCATTCCTCTGGAGTTTTTGGCACTTATACCACGAATATTATTATTGAAAACAAATGCAAATTTAATGTAAATAATATATTTATTTGAAGATATTCGCACACAAGTACATTGTAAATAGCATCTAAAAGTTCTGGAATGATGCACGAGATTGTCGGCTGCGGGATACGAAATAAAAATTTCAGAGATTCAAAGCTCTCGCCGGTGGCCAAGTAACGAAGCGTCAATACAAGTCACTCCTTTGGTGAAATGCTTTCGCGCATATTTGTGTCCTGCTTTTTAATAAGTGGAGTCACTAAAGCCAGAAGATGGTCGAATTTTTCCGAAGTCATGCGTACAAAATTATGATACAATTCCAGCTCTTCATTCCGCAATTCAGCGAGCAACTTCTGAAAAAATCCTTCTTGTTTTCGTCGAAGAACCCAATTCTTTGACCAAACACGTCGTTGACGCTTCGGTGGCAATTCCACTTTACTATCACTATCACTGTCGCTCCTATTCAACAAATTCAGTCCCAAAACCATCGCGATTGCTTCATTCGGATCCATTTTACAAACAACACTTAAATATAATATCAATGTAAACGCGTATAATTTTATTTTCACGAAATGACAAGTGCGACGGCGACCATAACATCAAATATGAGAATTGACACATATACAAACGGTTGTAGTTCGTATATGTAAAATTTCATACATCTACAAACTCCAAACCCATCTACGGATGTCAATCAACCTACAAATATAAAATACATTTGCCATCACACGAGCCGCATTTATCACCTTCAAACGTTTGTAGACGGTCATCTACAAATCGTCTACAAACTCTTTCTCCAAACATTTGTAGCTAAGAAATTTTCATATTACACGATTCGTAGACAATTTGTAGCAGAAAAATCGCAGAAATCTACGAAAATGTGTAGGTCCTACGAATCGTCTAATGGTACCTTAAAGGTAGCATTAGACGATTCGTAGGATCTACAAACGTTTGTAGATCTACAAACCCTTCAAACTGCCTCCGAACTGCAAATGCTTGTAGCACGTTTTTAGGCGTGATATTTTATTATTACACGATTCGTAGATTTGTAGTAGTTTGTAGACCTACAAACACTTCTACAAACCATATTGTGCATATTTCGTCTACAACCGTTTGTAGGAAATATATTCAACCATTAGACGGTTTGTAGGATAATTATTTACGTAGTTTGCAGGCAGTTTGTTTCTGGAATGATGCACAAGATTGTCGGCTGCGGGATACGAAATAAAAATTTCTGAGACTCAAAGCTGTCGCCGGTGGCCAAGTAACGAAGCGTCAGTACAAGTCGCTCCTTTGATGAAATGCTTTCGCGCATATTCGTGTCCTGCTTTTTAATAAGTGGAGTCACTAAAGCCAGAAGATGGTCGAATTGTTCCGAAGTCATGCGTACAAAATTATGATACAATTCCAGCTCGTCATTCCGCAATTCAGTGAGCAACTTCTGGCAAAATCCTTCTTGTTTTCGTCGAAGAACCCAATTCTTTGACCAAACACGTCGTTGACGCTGCGGTGGCAATTCCACTTTACTATCACTATCACTGTCGCTGCTATTCAACAAATTCAGTCCCAAAACCATCGCGATTGCTTCATTCGGATACATTTTACAAACAACACTTAAATATAATATCAATATAAAACGCGTATAATTTTATTTTCACGAAATGGCAAGTGCGACGGCGATCATAACATCAAATATCAGAATTGACACATCTACAAACGGTTGTAGTTCGTATATGTAAAATTTTATACATCTACAAACTCCAAATCTATCTACGGATGTCAATCAACCTACAAATATAAAATACATTTGCCATCACACGAGCCGCATTTATCACCTTCAAACGTTTGTAGACGGTCATCTACAAATCGTCTACAAACTCTTTCTCCAAACATTTGTAGCTAAGAAATTTTCACATTACACGATTCGTAGACAATTTGTAGGAGAAAAATCGCAGAAATCTACGAAAATTTGTAGGTCCTACGAATCGTCTAATGGTACCTTAACTCTCAAATAATATTCCTTGTTGACAGTTTGGCCCGGTGGAAGGAATTCATAATGCACACAATACCACGATAATCGAAGAAAACCATCAACATGACCTTGACTTTGGCGCGATTTTTCCGGTCTTGGCTCACTTTTGGCAGGATACTTGTTGTTGTTTTGGGGTCGTAAGCATAAACCTAAGTTTCATCGCCCGTAATAATGCATTTTATCTTGTCCTGATAGTCGGAAAGCATTGTTTCACACACATCAGTGCGACGCTGTTTTTCCAAAAAATTGAGGGTTTTTGGAACCAAACGAGATTTGACAAAACTTCCTTCAAAATGGTGTCGACTGATTCATTTGAAATGCCAACAATATCAGCAAGCTCTCTAGTTGTCAATCGATTATTTTGGAGCACCAATTCCTTAATTTTCGCGACGTGCTGTTCGTCAGTTGATGTTCTTGGTCGTCTTTGATGTGGTTCGCCTTTACCGCCGTCACGACCCTCTTTGAACATTTTATGCCATTCGTATACTTGTGTTTTAGACGTAGCCTGTTCATCGAAGACTTTTTGTAACATTCTGAGCGTTTCCGCAGCAGAAATATCATTTCCAACACAAAATTTAATCGAACTTTTTTGGTGAATATTTTCTGACATGGTAAAAATCGAAAAAGTTAATTTTGGTTGTTTACGAAAACGAGCGTCACTCTTCAACTAATCAAGATATCAACCTAAAATTTGACACAGATGGCAGTAACAGTCCTACCAACTTAAGATTTGTGCCCAACGAAATGCCCACGCAGTTCATAAATTAAAAATTCCGGGTTATATTTGTACACAGTAGCAATAATATTTATTGTATAAATATAAATAAACTAATAAGAGAAACTTTACGATTTGATTCGTTGTTTATTGTTAATTTCGTTTCTTAGTTGATAGAATTCCAATTTGCGCTATATTTTCTAATTTATCTCTCATCTTGACTCCAGAAGGATAAAAAATAGGGTGTCCTCATCATCCCATTTGATCTGGAAAGGGTGTAGTTCATATTGGAAAAAGTTTAACTTTTAACAAATTGCAAATACAAATTAATATTTTCGCTGTGATTTACACTTCTATCACCGATAGGCCTTTTCCGAAATCAGGTTTTACTTACTACTGAATTCGATTATTTTGATATGTAGATGTCTGAGTCTGGCGGATGAAATCAACCAAAATTTTTCTTGCCCGGCCATTTATTTATTTTTTATTTCTTTCAATATCTCATCGAAGGCATTTGTGGCTTAGCCAGGCGTAGCCTTGCACCTCTCCAACTGGTGTTTAATTGCCCGGGATAGCGAATCATACCAAAATAAATTTAATCACTGCATTCGCGCGCTTTTTTACGGTGGCAGGAAATATATTCCCTGAATAGCAACTGACTCCAGCTGCATCGTATAAATAGGAAAAAATGGTGCATCCATTGAACGAGACGTTGACAAAAACCTGCTTGTTCATTTGCACATAAGATAGATGGATGATAATCGATCAAAACGAATACATTTTGCAAAACACAATGGTGTATTAGAGTATTCGCAAATTATTCAACGACCAGGAAATATGACCGAATTACATTACAATTGACATCCTGAGACAATTTTTGGGGGAATTGCAGACTTCTAGGTTTGAGTTTTTCATTGTTAAAACCAAACAGCTAATTTGTCTAGGATCCCTCTATCGAAATTTGTAGTTACTTATAGAAATTGGTAACTGTTCATAATTTGATTCGAAGTAGAATTTCTTAAAGGTCTTCCTCAAGTCGATTGGCATCCATCAAATGTTATGACCTGAACGCTTTTATCCATCGGACGTATTCATACATTAATGATGTTCTTCTGCTAATTTAACGTTTTACTTGGAAATTTTTTTTTAAACCGATGAGACATAATGCCAAACGGTAGCTAATGGCTTTGTTATTAGCATATAAATTTGTATAAGCTCAATCAGCTGATAGCATATTTTAAATTTATTCCAGGCCCGCATTCAATGTATGGTGGTCTATGCTACAATACAATTGATGCGGGCCTGAAATAAATTTAGTTCGTGATATCCGCTGATTGATATGTCGGAAAATGACCAAGAATTTTTTGGAATGGTAATTGCAAATTAACCGTGGAATTGGTCATATAGATTTCGGCAATATTTTATAGCAAATTCTCTGTGATAAAAATAGAAATTTTTGCTTTAGCGGATCATGGGAAATTTCCGAGAAATGATGAGTGCAATTTGGTCGGTCCCAATTTTTGGGCGGTTTTTCGTTAATTATAGCCTCCGCGGTCAGAGTTGACCTTAAATTAATATAATAATAACGAAGCCATTAGCTACCGTTTGGCATATGTCTCATCGGTTTCAAAAAATTCCGATTAGCAGGGCATTCAGTATATAAATTGACTACTCTAGGCGTCCCATATTTATTCTGCGTATGCATTGATTTGTTATTTATTTAAAAAATATATATTTTTCACTATTATAATAATAATTATTATATTCGACATTGCTAGGATGGAGGGGTTAAGGCAAATTAGTACCACATATTATATTCGTTATGTTAGAAACGCGAAGTGTATTCGTAAAATTCGTCCTTTTACCTCTTTATTCTGTTACACTTTACAGGTTACACTTGCATGCGAAGGTCAAACGTGTAAAGCACATAAAATGGTCTTATCAGCGTGTAGCCCCTATTTCAAATCGCTATTGGAGGTGAGTTCATTGATTTAACGACGATGCTTTTATTTATATAATCTAAGTCATCACATTTGTTGTTTCAGGAAAATCCATCAAAACATCCAATCATCATTCTCAAAGATGTCTCCTACATTCATTTGCAAGCAATTTTAGAATTCATGTATGCCGGCGAAGTGAACGTATCGCAAGAACAATTGCCAGCCTTCTTAAAAACGGCGGACCGATTAAAAGTGAAAGGTCTAGCCGAAACACCGACTTCAATTAAGCGGGAGGGTTGATGTTGACGCGTAAAATGTTACTATCCCACAACATCCTACCGTTACATCCTAAATCTATTTTTATACTATCACCTTTGAAGTATTGACAGAAAACTGAATAAAAATAAACGAATATTTTATTTGATTTATTGCCGATATCTCAACATACAGAAAGTTAAACGTGGAGTGTGTTAAAGAGGACAATGTTACAATTTGTGTGGCTAAATAGCGTATTTCTTTTCCACTTGAACAAATTGCCGTTTAATGTTTATTTTCGACATGGATCATAATAATTGATAAATTTATAATATACAATATATTTTATATGAGTTCTGGTTTTCTACTTTATAGAGACAAGGAAATTAAAGCTCGTACGTATGTATTTATTTTTATTTGGAATGATACAATTTTAACAAGCTTCTCCTTGAGAATGCTTTGCATCAATAAATAACAAAATAACTTTCAAAAGGATGCATGCAATGATTTTTTTTAATGTTTCTCTACTGCTAATGTAAGCATTTGCTGAAACAGGACCTCTTCGAAAGCAACATCTACTGACATTGAAATTTGAATTGCAGCTCGCAATAATCCACAGAAGATAATTTTTTTAAAGTCGAACGCTGTCGTAAACATTAAACAGCTTTGCGAATAACTTTCCGAAATTGCCTTGTCGAAAAAGATTTTAATATTTAAACTCGATACATAATACATCTGCACTCCAGTCGCTACTTTAAATTCAAGTTTTACCTACCGCATTCTTATATTATATACTCGAAAAAAAAAAGAATTATGGACAAGAAAATGCTCCGCCTTACGAGTTAGGCGATTGATTATTAATTATGGCAAATTTCCACCTAATTTTATCTTAGATTATAAGCAAATATCGACCCGAGAGAAATATTATTCGTTTGAGTACAAAAATCGAAGGAAACAAAGGAATGGCAACATTTGTTTGATTTAACAACTTTCTTCATAAAACAGATACCGCTTTTTTACGATCATAAATTGTATTTCTTTCACATGATACTAGCCCCGCAAAAATACAAAAATAACACATGGACGTTACCAATTACATGTTTGAAGAAAACGCAAATTTTCGCTACAACAATTTTCATCTGGAGAACTCTTTTTTAAGTTTGTATCACCTTAAAAAGTAAGAGACGATACAAATTGAAATCGCGTTGTTCATTCGCATTGTGATTGTCGATTTGAATCGACGGTTGTTGATTTAAACCGACTCTTGTTGATTTCAATTGACACTAGTCGATTTACACGTTCGTATTGATTTTTTAACAACTTGTACATGAAAGAGTCGATTCGAATCGACAATCACAATGTGAGTGTTAATTTCGTATGTTTCCTATTTTCTGGGCAATTGTAGTTAATAGTAATGGAACATCGTAATTATTTTCATTTTGTAATTATACTTTTTTCTCATTAAGGATTTTTTTCTCGCGATACAATCATGTTCGCGTTTTACTATGTAAGAAATATGTAGTTATTTTTTTAATTTCGAAACGTTTGATAACAGAAGAAAGGCTTCAAAATTTCTATCACATTGATTTGTTATTAAATGGTAAGAGAAAGAAATATATAGATATATATATACAAAATATTATTAGATTGATCAATAATACCATGTCTTAAATGATAATAAAATAATATTATGGTCTACAACTTAATAATGAGACTTTTTTTGGAATTTTGGGCATTTATTCATAGATTTATTCATATAACTAAATTATTCAAAATATTGGCCATCAGCAGCGATAACTTTCTCCCATCTTTCGGGAAGTCTACGAATTCCGTCGCGAAAAAAATCTTGGGGTTTCGAGGCTATCCATGAATCGAGCCAGTTCTTAGTATCCTCATATGAAGTGAAGTGCTGATCAGCCAACGCATGAGTCATCGAAGCGAACAAATAGTGATCGGATGGAGCAATGTCAGGGCTATACGGCGGGTGGGGTAGCACTTCCCATTTGGTTGTTTCCAGGTACGTTTTCACGACTTGCGCAACATGAGGGCGAGCATTGTCATGCTGAAGAATTATTTTGTCGTGCCTTTCAGCAAATTGTTGCCGTTTTTCACGCAATGCTCGACTCAAACGCATCAATTGCAGTCGATAGCGCTGCCCGTCAATGGTTTCATTCGGTTTTAGCAGCTCATAATAAAGAACACCGATCTGGTCCCACCAAATGCAGAGCATAAGCTTGGAACCATGAATATTTGGCTTCGCGGTCGATGTTGATTGGTGCCCGGGCGGTCCCCATGATTTCTTTCGCTTTGGGTTATCATAATGAATCCACTTTTCATCGCCGGTCACAATACGATGCAAAAAACCCTTCCGTCTTTGCCTTTGAAGCAGTTGTTCGCACATGCAAAAGCGCCTCTCAACATCTCTTGGCTTCAATTCGTACGGAACCCAGTGGCCTTGCTTTTGGATCATTCCCAGTGATTTTAACCGCTTCGATATGGCTTGCTGAGTCACTTCCAACGAAATTGCCAACTCTTTTTGAGTTTGGCACGAATCTTCTTCGAGTAATTTCGTCAATTCTTCGTCTTCAAACTTTTTTGGCTGGCCAGGTCGCTCTTCGTCGGTAATGTCGAAATTATCATTTTTGAACCGATGAAACCACCGAAAACACTGTGCACGCGAAAAAGCATCGTCACCGTAAACTTCCACGAGCAATTTATGACTCTGAGCTGCAGTCTTCTTAGCAAAATAAAATTTCCCGCAAATGTTGTTTTTTTCGTGAATTTTCGAAACTTTCCATGGTCCGGTAAAATACGTTGTCAACAATCAACACGAAATGTTTATACTGACATTGACAGCTTATGAATACAAACTTCAAATGGTATGTATGTCAAAGATGGACTACCATTGGTTTATCGGTGTTGCCATCTCTAAAAAAAGTCTCATTATTAAGTTGTAGGCCAAATAGATAATTTTCATTACATGCATTCGAAATTATTTGGTATTTACAGTATTGTTTACATCGATAGCATATTGATGCTTCGTACTTATCGGCTGAGAGGTCTATGTCGCTACTGTACAAACAGTTAGGCCGGGCGCCCATTGCAACGTAGGCAGGGCAGCCCGCGCAACGCGCACATGGCATTGTTGTTGTAAAATGTGATTTTGATATTTCTTACAACAGTGCAGTGCGGCCGGTCTAGAGGCTCAATGCCCTACCGCGATAAGAAAGGTGAGAGATTTTAAACTCACATTTACCACGGGTCGAACAGACTGAATAGAGAGGAAGAAATGGAGAATCAAGGTAGAATGTATAAAGAAGTCATAATCACACACAATCAATCCATACGAGTTTTGCCCACAAATAATTTTACATCACCTACCCTGCAAGCCAAAATTTGGGCGCGTTGTTTTGTACTCCATTGCAGGTTAATTCGGGTGGTGGTTAAGTGCCGTGCAAGAAAAAGTGGCCCGGTTTAACAGCTCGGTTAAGTCACAAAGTGTAATGGACCCCTGGCGTCAACTTAGTTTTTCATCATTTTTGACTGTGCTCGCGATATTAAAAATATGGATCATATCCGGAAAAATATCTACAATATGTTTACTAATTAACTTGGTATCAAAAACTACGAAAATTTTTAGTTTTCCATAATAAATTTGCCATTTAGCGATGCAAGCGCCATATCTTGACATATATCCAGTGCAGGTTTATTAACCTGATGAGCTACTGTTGTAATTGCGTGTTGTTGTTCATCCGAATTAACCTTTTCTCAAAGTCCTCGGGTCTTATGTACAACATTCATTTTTAAGAATGTGGTCGTCCCTGGTATGTAATCGTGGAAGAAAAGAAAGCTGTCATTTTCTAGTTAACTACCGACGCGACAACAAGCACACCGCGAAGCGCCGCGGCGTATTGTATAGCCACTATCAGCCAAGATTCCGGGATTCTCTGAGAAAAACCCGCGGAACACTATTAATATTTTGTGTCGAAAATAGATAGGCAGTCGGAACAGAATTCCTCGCTTCTTTTTATTTACCTCGTATATGCACATAAAGAAAAGAGCTTTCGTAACGATGAATCGGCCCTGAGCAGTCTTCAATCTTTCTCATAGATGAGTAGAGGGTAATTATTGCCGAATGGGATGCAATAATTCCTATGGAGAATTATAGGCGAAATCCAGACGAATGGGATACGTTTTTGCATCGCACGGACGGTAGTTCAATGTTTATGTGGTGATGATGATTTTAAAGATTGTTGCGTTATTTCGGATATTTTTTCTCCAGTCACTAAAGTCATGGAGATGATGATTTTGGCATTTGCATGCCTTTAGTGACCGGAGAAAAAGATATAACGCACAATCATGATATTTGTGGGTCGTGCATGACATGGGGTGAAATACGGCACGACGACTTAAGATCAGCTTGTCGTTGCCTGCTAATATAAAAGTGACGAGTTGGCTATTAAATATAACGAAAATTGCTTCGTGGTGAGGAAATGAGCTTTTTTCCACTACTACGAAACCAAACTACAACACCTTAAAAATAAGTTTTGTACATAAGACTCGAGGAATTTGAGATATTTTAGTTTTGGCTGATAGGGTAAGAGCTGATTTGCTCACGACTGTCAATTGCATGGGACACATGGGATGAGACGATGACCGGCGAAGAGTAAGACTTGACAGCCGAGAACAAGGTCCGTGTCGGAAGAGAAAACGAGCGTTGCACATAGGCTGAGTGTTGTTGTTGTGGCAGCGATGCTTCGAATACTGCAGTTCTTCTTGCATCGAGGGGGCTTGGCAGCTCTTGGCCGTTGAAAAGCGGGTCGTTCCGGTACGAAGAACCGGCTGCCGCAGGAACGAGTCTGAGTGTCGTTAGGTGCTGTAGTGTGCATCTGCCACAATGTGTGAACGGTTGCCAATAATTTTGGCGTTTCTACCAAAACCGTTTATTTTCTGTAAGAAATGAAGGATACATATTTGAATCATATACAACATACACGCGAATTACTTCAATTGGGAATTTCTGTTAAGGTTATTTTTTTTCAGCATAGCAACTTTTAGTACGTCTCTGATAGCTAAGCCTGTCGACGCGTCGGGCATTTCTTCGTAATCAGCCCATAAGAGTCGTTATTTCTTACATACGTCCGTTAGTTAATCGAAAAGCCTGAAGCTGATTTTAGTAGTACGACTGTACATAATTACCCTATTACTATTTATTTACTGCCACTAAACTGTTTATTACGAAAGATAATTGCGCAGATGATATATAATGTGATTGATGCTAAAGTGATGTTGCAAAAGAGGAGCTGATATGAATTTCCTAAAAATGCAGAGTCACTTAAGACACTTCACAAGTTAACGCCTTTATCGTTTTTGTATGGTATCTATCATGTCTTCATTGTATGATGCTAATCTTATCTCCGCCAATCTATGTACGTAATTAAATTTCGGTTGTGAACACCTTCAAATATAGCTCAAGTACCCGAAATCTAACACTCAAGTAGAGGATGTGATCTGCACTATTCGTTCCCTTTTACAAAAAATAAGAAAAAAATTTATGGAAAAGTATTTACGGTTTATAAAATAATAAGAAGCCAAATATCGATTAAAACAATTTTTGTAGTTTAAAAAATTGATTTGGCGACGCATTTTTTTTTTGTAATTTCTACTCTTATTTTCGGGAGATATTTCTTCTTTGAACATGGTAATCGCGAGTGATAATTTAACTCTCTGGAAGAAGTACAAAAATCAGATATTGGCGACAGTAGCAGGTGTGGATCCAAAGTGAAATTACCATTATTGTATTTTGAATGAATTTAAACACACTGAAATATGTTTCAGTCAATTTCATTGCTTTTTCGCATGGACATTCAACTGGCTGGCTGGCACCTACACTTCCACTTTTGCAATCAGAAGGTTCGCCATTAGATACTGGTCCAATTTCGGTGGATGAAGCGTCGTGGCTAGGAGCTATTGTTTGTGTTGGAGGTCTTACTGGCAGCAGCCTTTTTGGAGTGCTGGCCAATAAAATAGGCATTAAAAAATCTCTATATCTTCTGGTAGTACCTCATGCGGTTAGTGAATTTTCTTTAGATTTCTCAAAAAAAAAAAGAAAAATATTTTCATAATTTTGCTCGGAAACTAAGATCAAGTGGTTGGTTCGTTTCAGTGTTTTTGGCTAACAATTATTTTCGGTACTGATGTTTCCCATTTGTACATAGGCCGGGCATTAAGTGGACTTACAGCTGGCGGGGCTTTCATTGTAATACCAACGTTTATTTCAGATATAGCTGATAGCAGGTGAGTTATATTTTCAGTTTTTTTTTTAAATAGTAATGCTTTTATGTGCATATTTGCGTGTTCAATATCGTCAAAATCGGCCATATTGGCTGTTTCCGGTTTTTTAATGTTGGCGTATTTTAGATGTCTTATCGAGTTTCCTGAATTGAGTCTTACATAATGGTTCAATGTACGGAAACATTTTTATTAGTAATATTAACTTAAATCTGGTCAGGACTAGAATGGAATAGTAATATCTCCTTCGTTATTTAGCTGCCTCAAACATAATATTGTGTAGTCAGTGATTACGTCGCGGGACTATGTTCCAGTATTAACTAATCCCAGCTAACTCACCACGATGTAAACTTATCGGATTAGCTAGATTGAGACTTGCGATGCGATACTGGACTGGAAAATGGGGACTAGGTGGATGTTGACTTTTACGTTGTTAAAATTTGTTTTGTTAGAGTCGGTTATTTAAAGCAGTCTGTATAAACACACCACTAAGTAATGCGATCCAGTTAATATTCCTTTTAGTTCCACGGCCAGTTAAACAAAACAAGTAAAATGGTCCAGTTTCGACTAAAAACGTTTACACTGTAAGATTCTTGTTTACTATTTTACTACAATAGTTTTGTACTTTTCACTAAAGAAAATGGAAGCAAAAATTTGCATTCCATAGAGGTACAACCAACAAACTATTCCTCTGATTTTTAAGGGATACATTTTTAAAATAAGGGTAAGGTTTTTAGTTGAGATTAGATACTATTTATTTGAGAGAGTTTTTAGTAATCTAAAATTGGCGTACTGCTCGACATTGCAGCACAAAAAAAACCGTTCTCCTATATTCAAAGGACTGCCAGAAACTAAAAAATTAGGATGAAATTATGTTTACACGATTTGATCATTAGCCCAAGAATATTGCGACTTTCACCCAAAGGAACTTGAAAAAAATTGCAAACAAGCTGGATTTTTTGTGAAGCTTTCTAGTAGTATCCCAATTAACCCTTCAAAAGTACTAATTGAAAGCGATGACAGAAATTTTTTTATAGGGGGTTGAAAGAGGTGAAATGGGGTTAAATGATAGTTTTTCGTTTTGGTTTTTCTTTTTATAAATCCAGAACGAGAATTTGACGGAAACTATTTGTCAATGAGAAAGCATTGAATTATTTTAATATCAGTATGATTATTAATAAGAAAAAAAATACATCGATATGTCTTATCGTTATGTTTCTATTAAGTTGTTGAAAAATATATAGCTGCCATTAGATAATCCTACACAGAGACATAAATCTAGTCGCTTTGCGAAGTTCTGTGACGGAAATTTTTGCACCCTGTTAGATGTTATAGGTTTTAGATTACAACTTGAAATGATTTTTTGCACATGCAACGTTGTATCTTATTATTATTATTTTCTTGTTCACTTTCAGAATACGTGGAACTTTGGGTTCAATGTTAATTACAAATTTCAATGCTGGCATCTTGTCAGGTTTTATTTTGGGATCCTATTTGAGTTATTTTCTCTTTCCACGTGTGGTAATTGGATTATGCCTGATATTCATTGTATCGATTTATCGGTTACCTGATACACCGCAATACCTCTTACGATGCAAAAAAGACGTGGAAGCGGAGAGTGCTCTACGATTCTATCGGAATTTTCAGGCAGCAACGAAGGAAGAATGTCAGGAATTCAACGAACATTTTGCAAATTTAAAGAATAGCATTCAAGGCAATGCGCAAAATAAACGGACGAAGTTGTCATACCAGGACTTTAGTGAGTATTATACATTATCTACACTTCATGATCCATACACCACACATTATAATCATACTCATACTTCATTCTTCATACAATATTATATCAATATACCTTCGCTGCATTGGTATGAATAAAACCTGTATACACGATGCGATTGATTGTCCCGATTCCTCGGCCGAATTAACGACAGTTTTGTAAAATTGATAACGACCTTGTTGTTATGTCTATACTATCACCATCATCATTGTGGCACTACAACCCGACGTTGGACACTGGCCGTCTGGATCAGTGTCATCCAATTATCTCGGTCAAGTGACCGCGTCCTCCAATATCGAAAGCCCAAAAAATGTTTCGGCATCAGTACTGCCCACCGAGCTCTTAGTCTGCCTCACAGACTTGCTCCACTGGTGCGTCCTTTCAATATTCGTTTAGGCATGCGGTTATTTCCATTCATTGTACATGGTCATTGAAGTCGTTTTAGTTTGAGGAAATATTTGTAATGAACCATATTATGGTCTGGTAGTGCTGCTTCCACCGGCAGATCTATGGCAGCACCTGATGAGTAAGGATCTGTCGGTGGTACGAAACCAGAGGCCGAGGGTCCCATTACACCCGGACCCAGATTCGACTGCGTGGGCGTCTAAGCCGTCCGCAACCATTCCATCCTTATCAACTATTTTTTTTATTCCCCATTTTTACCTCCCCTGTTTGTGTTGTCTTCCCCAGGCCTATGAATTTTTGTTAATACGTAAAGGACAGGGGCAACGAACGGCGAAAACCCCGCCCACATCTCCCGAACTGAGCTACAGTAAGCATAGGCCGCTGCTTAGCTCGTTGAAGGGCCTTTTTCTTCGCCAGATGGCACGGCCCGACCTTCACGGTCAATATGCTACCTTAGGCTCCGTCCCCACGGGCATCTTCGGATGCCCACCAAACCGTCCATTACATATTGTCCATCACGTTGTTAATTATTTGGCAGCTATGCAATTTTCCCGTGTTCAAACAACGAAGCGCAGGCGATTAATACCAGAAATTATAGAAATTAATGCTATATATGTATAGCCCAGTAAAATTGAGTCAATTTGGAGGCCTTATAGGAAATAACAGCGAAAGATTAATTTGAATTTCTTCTGTAGATCCTGGAAACATGGAAACTAAATTTGCACTGTCGCAAAATTCCGAGAATTTGGACCCCTTTTTAAGGTTTTGCTAATAACTTCTAAAGGGTGCGTCGGATCTAATAGTTTTAAAGGATGTAAAATAAATTAAAAAGCTTTGATTTCTGCGTCCAATACACTGCTGAAAGTCGAATTTCGGTTCAGTAAAAAGTCAAAGTCGAAAGGAGACAATTTTTGAGTCTTAGAAGAAAATCACACTTATAATTTTTCAAGCTCACAGATCTTTGAATGGGATATACTACTTGCCCTAACCCCTAGTGGGGAAAACCGCGTCAACTATAGGTATTCCCATGTTAGTTAGTTGACGTTTCGTTAGCATAAACTAGTTTGGACGATGCATGTTGCTAGCGTGTACCTCCTGCCCATTGAGCCGCTTACCTGCGACAAACCGGGAAATTTTGTGGCTTATTGTTACGCCCCCACCACCTGCCTGCCTGGTTGATACAACGAGCGATGTCCTGCTGCGTACCACCATTTTCGGCAACAATGCTACCCAGGTAGATGAAGTTGTCCACTTTCTCCACAGGCTGCCCATAAATATTGATGGCAATAGGAGTAGGATTTCTTTTTCGCAATTGCGGGCTAAGAACCTTGGTCTTGTTGGTATTAATATTTAGCCCAACCTTGCTTGCCTCCCTCTCAAGATCTAACGCTATTGCGGACAGATCCATGATTTTGTGGGAGAGAAGGCAAATGTCGTCAGTGTAATAAAGATGTTGTAGAAAAGTTAAAGTCCATTGAATTCCTCTGTCTAGTCCGGATAGGACTGCATGTAAGTGTCACCATACACTGTCGAACTGGAACTCGATCTCGAACATAGTACAAGTGGACCGGTTTCTTCACGTTTATGTGAAGTGCCTGTGTGTGTCTTGAGCTATTCAGAGGACATTTGTACTAGGTTCGTGCTCAAGTTCGACAGTGTATGGTGACACTAGCACATCACCGATCACACTCCTGCCGAATTCCTCTGCGAATCTCAAAGTCCCCCGACACTTTACCTTTATGCAGAACGCGACATTCCGCGCCGTCAAAGGTTGCCTTAATATTTGCAACGCATAGAAGGAAGCATCTCCTACCATATAAAGTCTACATATTCGTGGTCAGTATGACGAGGTGAGTCAATTAAGCTTTGTCCATCTGGCCGTCTGGTTCTATGCAAACTAGTCTCTCAGTTTTGAAGCTATCAAACTGAAATTTTGCACAAAGTCTTCACTATAAATGCAAATGCACCACATAACAAAAAGGGTAGCTTGTTTTTAATATGATTTCAGACATGTGGTCGTCTTAGCCGTTTTTAACGAAACGCATGCTGTCGGTCTCATTTTGGGCTATTCTTTCGAGAATTTTAAGTCTCTATTTTATCAATAACAAATATTAACTTGTAATGCCTGCATTATTTGCGGTGTCATGATTCTCCTGTAAATTTGCCTCTTTAAAAAAAATTTTTTTTTTTTTTTGTAATTAATTGACACTTCAGCTGCTATAGACATTTTAGTTTTTGATGAAAAAAAAATAATAGCCGTTTTCGATTCAACCTATTCTTGGATCATTTTCATACAAAACGACAGACCGGTTTTAATCCAGCTCTCACACGGGATCTCATCGGAGCAAAGTTGAAAGCAAATTGGTTGAACATCAACTTTTCTCGCCCTGTCGAAATGTATACGGAGTACGCAATTCGCCATCACGACGGCGTAGTATCAGTATGGTGGCTATTTAAGTTCGCTCGTCGCAGAGCCGTGGCGTTCTTTTCGGTCTGTGAAGTCGGCTCGATAAATTCGTGGCTCGCATATTGACCGGAACAGATTTTCAGCTACTTTTATTTTTAATTAATTATGCTCACAGTATGTTAACTGAAGCGGGGTGTATACATAAACGTTGTATGGATGCCTTCCTTCCAGTCATAGAATTTGATAAGTTTCATTGTTTACTAGATATAGGTCTGTAAAATTTAAAAAAAAAAATGGGTTCGCTCTTTTAAAATTTTGCTATTCCATCAGATTTTCCTAGGATTACACAGTCCGTTTCGATGTGATCAAGTCGTAATAATTTCCTTTGATTCCAATTTTCTAAAATCCGGTTACAGACCTTTTAATAAAAAACCTTAAATTAAAAAAAAAAAACAAAAACAAGTCGTAAACTAGTTCATGGCATGGGCGCGTCAACATCTCTAGCATTTCTATGCCTTTTTGACGTTTGGATAAATAAATAACTGGCGCAACAGTCCAATTTGAACCACGGCCTGACGTTTGGATAGCATATCTACTTTTCGGAAGTACAGTTTCAAGCATGCACCTCCTATCCGCGCCGTCTTTATATTGATAAGCTCGAAGCACTGTGAGAGTTCTATTAGTACTCATAGGCAGTTTTTTGATCGCGCCGAGATTTAAGCTCCGAGCTCTAGATTAGTATCGTAAAGTGGTGACCGAACGACCACGGCCACCGAGCGCGATAATGTTTTGATATGTGATGCAGGAAGTAATTATTGATTCGATTAGTATCATTTTTATGCTAGGCGGAGTTGTTACCAGCCTAAAACTAATTAACCACTCGACAGTTTTGCCCGAGTGCAGCTCCCTTTTCCCCGTACACTGACGATCCCGAGTCTCGCTCGGACAAATTTTGTATTGACTTGTAGATAGTGATTTGCCGGATTAGTTACCGTCGTACCTAGTGTGTAACATGTATTTGTTCTGATACTTTTTATGCATTTTTTGTTTGCATTTTAGACGCAGGTAATATATGTTGCATATACATTTATACTTATTTTATACTCAATTTTGAATTTGTATTAATAGATACCGTCAAATAAAAAGAAAATAAAAGGTGACAGTATTTTGACCCCTTCTCTCAAAAAAATCAGACTGTTAAGTGGTTAAACTCGTTTTTGAATCCTCGTCTTAAAATTCGGCGACGTATGCCACTTTCAAAATAAACATTTTGGTTATATCGTTAACTAGCGCAATTTCTTCCGAACAAAATGTATTTTAGCAACATATTAACCGCTTTTGATTCAACCAAAACTCAGATCCTTTTCATACAAAACGACAGACCGGTTTTAATCCAGGTCTGTCTCATATAGGATCTCATCGGAGCAAAGTTGAAAGCAAATTGGCTGAGCATCAACTTCTTTCGCCACCATCTAAATGTATACAGTCCGAAGTATCTGTATAGTATAGTTGCTGTTTAAGTTCGCTCGTGGCAGAGCCGTGGTGTTCTTTTGAAGCCGGGCTAATGAATCGAAAGTGGCTATTAGTTTAATTTATTATACCCTTCACGGATGTGATAGGGTATATTAACTTTGTCATAAAGTTTGCAACGCACAGAAGGAAGCATCTCCGACCATATAAACTATATATATTCTTGGTCAGTATGATGAGACGAGTCGATTAAGCTTTGTCCGTCTGTCTGTCTGTCCGTCTGTCCGTCTGTCTGTCTGTTTCTATGCAAACTAGTCCCTCAGTTTTGAAACTATCGAGCTGAAATTTTGTACAAAGCCTTCTTTTTATTGCACGCAGTATATATGTCGGAACCAACGAAATCGGACCACTACGTCATATATGTAGCTGCCATAGGAACGACTGGTCCAAACATTCGTCTTTGTGAGAAAAACTTTTTTATTTCAAAAGATATCGTTTTTAAATTTCACACTAATCAATAGTATCTTTATATAAATCACATTCCTGAATTTGGTTGAAATCGGACCACTACGTCATATAGCTGCCATAGGAACGACCGGTCCAAAAATTCGTCTTTGTGAGAAAAACTTTTTTATTTCTAAAGATATAGCTTTCAAAATTCACAATAATCAATACTGTCTTTAGTGAAATCATATTTCCGAATTTGATTAAAATCGGACTGCTCTATCATATAGCTGTCATAGGAACGACCCTCCCAAAAAGTAAGTTTTTGTCAGAAAAACTTTTTTTATTTCTGAAGATAACTTTACGAAATTGCATATTATTCAATCGTATTGACTGCTAAGCCACGTTCCTAAATTTGGTTGAAATCGGCCCACTATTTCATATACCTCTTATAGGAACAGTGAAATCGGAACAAGCTTTACTACTAATTTCAAAAAAGCAAATGTACCACAAAACATAACGAAGGTATGATACCGCTTCGCGTGAAGGGTATCATACCTTCGGCAAGCTAGCCTTCGGCTAGCTTGTTTTTTATTAAAAAGATACCGTCAAAGTGAAGTTATAATGTTACCCAATATGTTTTTGGGTTATTACGTTTTTGGTAATAACCCACCCGCTTGGTGAAGTTAATGTTATCCAATATGTTTTTGGGTTATTACGTTTTTGGTATCATTACATTTATCCGGTAATTTGGTGCACCCTGTACTTCAATTCCAGAAACCGAATAGAGTAGAGCGTCTATAATCCGGATTAATTGGGACCGGCGGAGCCCTTCCGAATTATCGAACTGTTCGGATATGTGAAGTGCACTATAAAAAGGATGTTAGACGTCTTCAATTTGAAAAATCTTGCTTAAATCGTTCATAATTCAATCTGTTGGTTACAGAAGTAGACCGTATGAATAAAATCAATCATGCATTTATTACGTGTTTTAATTAGAGGAAAAAGCACTGTGCCGGATACACAGTATTGCATATTCTGTACATGTCTTATTTCATGTATTTTTTTTGCCAGACTCGGATGCGGATTATCGATGATCCGGATTTTCGGCGTCCAAATTGTCGACGCTCTTCTGTATACTCAACGTCTCATTGATATGAGGAAAACCTGTTCAATCAGATCGCCCAGACTTTACCATTGTGTCCTTCAAAATATAATAGCATAACTACACTCGCATGTTCATTCGAAAAATACTAATATAGTTAATGTTAAATTTACTTAAACAGTTCTTATTATATTTTTACTTTTAGTGAAACCTGCTGCCATTCGAGGTATACTTGCCGGCTTGGGTTTAGTTTTTTTGAACCAGTTCAGTGGACTATTCGCCTTAATAAATTACACGGCTAATATTTTCAAAATGTCAGGCTCCACAATGGATCCGAATACATGTACTATAATTGTTGGAGCCATTCAATTTTTAGGCACTTTACTAGCAACTAATTTCGTTGATCGCACCGGCCGAAGGACTCTACTCATTATTTCATGTGCAGGTGTAGCTGTTGCGTCATTTTCCTTATCGGTGTTCTCTTATCTAAGTGCCAGTACAGATTTGTCGCATCTCAGTTGGATCGCTTTAACTAGTGTATCGATGGCTATTCTGCTCGGCTCATTCGGTTTGGTCCCGTTACCGTTTGTAGTGATAACGGAAATAATGCCACAAAAGGTAAGCACATATGTACTATTTGATAAATGCTTCTTGATTACGATTATTATTGAAAAAAACACGAATTTTAGCATCCTTTTTACAGAGAGTGAAAGGTATATTCCTATTTCACCGGCGACGCATCGTGGTACACGCCTTGGTTAATAGTGGATTTACCGCTGTTGCATACAGAGCGAGCGTTCTAGGGCGATATACTAAGGGTTGCAACCCCTTAAGCCACCGCCCACGCATGGGGAGTGAGAAATCAACTCAAATTAAAACCCACTATTGGTCAAAGACGCGAACCACTATGCTTCGCCCGGTCAAGTAGGAATGGTCCGAGAGAAGTTTTATAGAAGAGCAGCGCAACTTTCGTTGCCTATCCGTATGACGTTTAGTCGCGCCACATATTGGATACAGGACACGCACAACCCACACCAAAGCCGTGCGTGGGTTAGTTTATTATGACGTGGCCCACTCAGTCGTCACCCATGCGTGGGAATGTTTGTGCTGGTCGGACAGTTTCGTGTGCTTGGGTCAGTCATTTGTTTTGATTTGAACATTTGGAATTATTTTTGACATGGATATGTTTTATGGCTGGGGGTCATCCTGGAAATTTGTCCGTCACGTCAGATGTCACGATTGGAAACAAGTTAATTCCATGAATATGGTGGCTGATTTGTGTGGAGAAGGCAGGTTCTTTTGCGTATCTATCAGTGTAGTGTAGGGTAACAAACACGCATTACACAAACTACAAGCGACTTGTTTGTGTAATGCGTATTCATTACCCTACCCTACCCTACACTCGATAAATACGCAAAAGAACGCGCCTTGAGTATTTCCAACCAGGCTCGCAGAATTGTCAGCCGGTTAAGTTTAATTTAAACGAGTGCAGTGAGTAAATTATTCTCATTCGCATAACGACGTTTGAGATTTTTCTCAAATTGTGCGCACAAATTGCGGATATTTTTAGTATCCGGGGCCCGGTGTGAAAAATAATTTCCCCTTCACATTTTTTCTTGTAGATAAAAGCTGTTGCCGTAACATTCTGCCTATCTTCATTAACCGTATTGGCGTTCATCGTGTTGAAAATCTATCCGATTCTAATGATCAATCTTGGAATGCATGGAGTTATGTGGATATCGGGTGGCATTTCTGCAATTGGAGGAGTGCTCATCTATTTCTTCCTGCCGGAGACAAAGGGTAAAATTTTGGGCTTAAGCGAGGAACCTTGATAAGCTCCGTGTGACTTTACGCAGATGTCTCATAAAATTCATAATTCGGAAGCTAGCATTGTGATACTGAGCAATCTTAAGTTCAATTTGAAATACTTTACGCTTAGTTGTAATGTACTGTAATTTGTTATAATTTGTGTAGAACTACTGTTAAACAGTAGTATATTCTAGTTATAAATAGATAGTGTAAGAGAGCATAAAATAAATGATTTATTGTCATCATAAATTTACTGCCTAAAAATCATCTTTATAGGACATATTGGTCGCGATCTCAAAACATCGAAATCTGGAATCGCATGCGAACACTGCGACTTCCACCAATTTACAAAAAAAAAGAATGGTACCACACAATTTGCACACAACAGCAACTGAAAACTGACGACCGCATAATTAGAATCTGAAAACACATCCGCAGGTATCAGCTGTGAGTTGTCAGATTCGGGAGCATGTTTTACTGATTGACCGGAAAAAATCGATGATCCGAAAAATGACGTTAGTTGGAAACATGTTTAGCTGAATCGGAACCAGACCGGAGAGCGTTCTCAAGAAAATCAGAAAACAGTTTTATCGTAGAAACCCGACCATTGTGAATAATTTTTTAGATTTGCAAATCTAGTCAGTAGAAAGACCCACCATAGACGAAACGATCGATCGGCCGATTCGTTATCGGTTCTAATTTGGAATTAAAACACCTCATCTCCAAATAGAATGACATCAACCAAATGGAAACTTAATGGTTAATATTACTAAAACTTACAATGTGACTTATGACAGCTTTTTAGCCGTAATAAATAAATTAAAAAAGCAAATACTTAAGCTTCCACTTTTCCAATATTATTTACAAATGAAATCAAAGCATTCATGAAAATCAACATACACAAACATGGATTTGCAATCAGTATATACAGTCGTGCTGATAAAGTTAGTCTAAACTGTTTTATGCAAACAGTTCAGCGAGATTGGCTAAGTTTATGAGTGCGTTCAGAAGGTGGCAAAAGAGCAGAAACCGCTCGCGAGCAGCTCTGCAACTGCTCGCGAGCAGCTCCGGAACTGCTCGGTTTGGAGTCTGCACCTGCTGAACGCTACTTCACCAGCTGACAAATCGACCAGCTGAAAGCTGACGATGACAATTTTAGACGTGAAGTGCCGAAAAGTGGAAAATACATGAATCCCACGCTGTCCATTACAAAAATCACGAACAACGAAGAAACAAATTCAAAAGCACCCGAAAACCAAAGAACTAGCCGAAAACGGCGAAAACACAACAACCAATTTGATAACTGTCAAAACTCGAAACTCGCAACATGAGCGTGAGGTTGAAAAAGAAGAAGAAGAACCTGAGCATTGAGCACTGATCAGTGAGCAGAAATATTTCTTGCTCGGTGAAATTTGATCATGCTCACCCGAGCAGAAGTTGCTCAGTCACTTCTGAACCCGCTCGTTCTGAACATGTTCGCTGAGCGGAAGCTGCTCAGTTCCTTCTGAACGCACACTTTAACACACAGCGGAATCGCAATATGCTGTGGCAACAATGAGTGCATTCACCACGCTCGTTTTATCCGGATCGCTACGGAGCGCTACGGAGCGCTCCGTAGCGCTACAACCCCTCCCGGTCGTGATTGCAACCGCTCCTTCCATCCGCTCCGGAGCGGTTACTTCCCCTTGGTAGCAGAAATTTTTTACGCTCTCTGGGCATGTAGCGCTAGATTTGACAATTCGCAGCTGGTATGTGCGTTGTGACGTTTGTGTACATCAAAAGCGCAAATAGAATCCCCGTCTATGTAAATTCACTGTCTTCTCGTCTTTGATTTGATATTTCCTTGTTTCGTGATGTGCCAAAGAAATGTTTTGCGATGGAAAATTGGCAATTGTCAAATATTTGCGTTGTCACCTGTTTGTCAGACATTTCATATGTAGCGGTTCAATCACGAAAGAAATGTTGACAGGTAGCGTCTCCTCAAATGTGTAGTGGAGGGGATGTAGCGTTCCGTAGCGAAAATTTTTCACATGAATGCAGGCAATATCGAAACTTCCAGTTCAAAACTGACTACTGACGAAAAATCGTATGAATACGACAATGCGAACTCTTGCGAACTGTAATAACGATAAGTGAAAAAATATCAATTGACGTTGCATCCACAGCGAGTGAAGCAAAAGTTAATGTTTGTGCGATACTGAGAGTTGTGATCCCTTAGGCGCGGAGTGAGCGTAGTGGGTGGAGCCCACAAAAGATTTGTTGCATCCATAGTGAGAGAAGTGACCGTTTATATTTGTACAACACTGAAGAGTGCGATCACTGAAGCGCAGAGCAAGCATAGCGAGCGCAGCTCAATAAAGAGACTATTCCGCACTATAATTATTCATAAAAGATACTATTCCCGACTATACGGATAATTATTCATAGTAAATCTTCCAAGCACACGCATATACAAGAGGCTATTGAGAATCAACAGTCTCTTGTGTGGGCAACAGTCTCTCGTGTGGGCTCCGCTCGCTCGGCGCTTAAGGGATCACAACCCTCAATGTACCATAAAAATAAATGCTTGTTCTGGGTGGAACAATCGTGGTCAAAAATCAAATTGAATTTTTGGGGGAAAATTGCGAATTATCACGCCAATCCCATACAAAATGTGTGGGGGACAATTCATTTGTTTTTTTTTTTCGAGGGAAAGTTCATTGGGGGGATAGCTTGTAGAGCAGATGACAGATACTTCGTGGGTTGGTGGTTAGCGAGTCGGACTTGTAAGCAGTTGGTCACAGGTTCGATTGCAGAGGCCACCGGACACCGACGTATTTTTAACCATATGGTGTTAATATGAGCACATTCTTGGATATAAAGTGAAATCTAGGAATTACGGGTGTCGTCCAAGTCGACGTGGTGAGGCCAATGTACTGGAGTGTTGTTGAAGGCGTTCTTAACCCTATAGTGTTGACATATGCTCCTTGGATATAACGTGAAATCTAGGGAATACAGGTGTTGTCTGATTGTCTCAATGCACTAGAGTATTGTTAAAGGCGTTTTTAACCCTATGCTGTGGACATGTGCGTCTTCTTGAAAATAAAGTGAAATCTAGGAAATACGGGTATCATCTGAATCACCCGGTGAGGCAAATGCACTGGAATGTTGTTGAAGCGGCTTTTAACCATTGTAATGGACGGTTTGGTGGGCATCCGAAGATGCCCGTGGGGACGGAGCCTAAGGTAGCATAATGAAGGTCGGGCCGTGCCAGCCGGCGAAGAAAAGGCTCCTCAACGAGCTAAGCATTGGCCTGTGCTTGCTGTAGCTCACTTCGGGAGACGCCGCTGGTTGCCCCTGTCCTTTACGTATTAATAAAAATTCATAGGCTTTGGGAAGACAACACAAACAGGGGAGGCAAAAATGGGGAATACTAAAAAAATGCGGCGATAAGGATGGAATGGTTGACGAACGGATCAGATGCCCTCGCGCTTGGAAAGGGGTCCGGGTGTAATGGAACCCTCGGTATCCTATGGTCGTGGCACCGACTCATCGGGTGCTACCTTCAATCTGCCGGTGGATGCAGCACTACCAGCATATGGCTCATTACAAGATACATATGAACCTAAAAGATCAGAAATTCATCGAAAAAAATTATGATGCATTTGCCGTCTGGCATGTTTACATGCAATTTGCACCTGAAATTGAATGGGAGCTGAAAGCAACAAATGATGTTTCGTGTTTGGCTGAAAGCACTTATTAGGGGAACTTGTTTCTCCTGAAGTCCTTCGAGTGTTTGTTTACTTGGCGCTGCGTACTAGCACCCAGATTTCTACGGTGCGGGAATTTCAAAATTTTCGAAGAAAAGGAATTCCTCAAAGTTGGAAGCCTAAGCCGCCGGAAAACGGGGGCCTCCGCATTTCGCGGACATGGGTATATGGCTTTCACGCCCCTGTATACGCGTGCTAATCAGCGTCAACCAGTGACACCGCAGTGTTGACAAATACATAACGCACTTAGTGCTCGGCACTTTTCAAAAATGTTTGTACGCTTCAGTACAAAGATGCTCGGACGAAGTGTCGTAAAAAGTGAATAACGCTACACTAGATTTATGTATTTAGCAAACACTATCCGGAAATGTCGTTAGTGACGTCAAAAGAGAAAGCTAAAATTATAGAAGATAATTAGCGAATAAGTTGAAACGATGACAGATTCGTAAACAACTTGACAGTTTGCAATGATGAAGATGAATATTAGTTAAAACATATGTACAACGAGCACTTCTGTAAAAAAAAAGATATACTCACCTAAAAGCCACCATAGACTGTGCGATTTGCAGTCAGTTCAATCGGCCGATGGATGGAACGCCACAAAATATGTGACGATCTCCGCTGCACACATGCTGTACGTTTTTCGTGCGATGCGACAATGAATGACAATTCAAAAAATATGGGTTATGATTCACTCCCAATACAACCTAGATTAAGTTTGTTAACTATTTGCATTTGAGTGGTATTTTCATATAATATCTAGTTGATATTCCATTGCATAGCCATTTAAATTATCAGAATTTGCCAATGTCTGGTTAAAGTTTATCCTATAGATAAACACTAAACGGCACCCATCTTCCAGTTAAAAATTCATCGGACGATAATTTCAAACAGCTGATACGGGCTGCTGGGATTTTGACAGCTAGAACTCTTTACGTTTGCAGAAAATCAGCTGATTTTCTTGGCGAAATTCTGCCGCCTGTTCTGTTCTATTACGTCTGTACCGTCTCTTAGCATTAATTTGCGGTTGAGTTGGCTTCAAATCCTCTTCCATCGAATGAATTTCCAGAACTCTTTTGCTTGTAAACAGTTTAATTGTCTTATTTGAACGTGCAATGGCGAACAGATCTAGCTGTCAAAATCTCAGCCGCCCATTTCCCAAATCAACTCAGTCGCAAATTAATGGTAGGAGACAGTATAGACGTAGAATAGAACCGGTGGCAAAATTCCGCCAAGAAAATCAGCCAATTTTCTACTGTATTAGCTGATTTCTCTACTACATTATCATATCCTGAGCGTTGCATACGCTAAGGTTTAATTTAGTGTCCCGAATAGCTAACTGGCAGTTTAACCAGACATTGAGAAAACGGGCCTACTTTGATTATGTGTCTGTCGCCGAAGCATTTTGATTTACTAATAATTAAACGACTCGTAAGTAAGTAAAATTAGAATTGCGCAAATATTATGATGAGAAAAGTCACCCTGATCTTGAAAATCATTTTGATATTTACAGACATACATTTGCGGGTACATTTGTATTTATTAGATCCAAAAAGTAAATCCTAGTGAAATAATGAAAAATGAGTTCAAATTTCTTTGGAATTATAATTTTTGCATTGATATTTATTTAAAATCAGATACCAGAACCGCATATACTTCATTTAGAACGCAGCAAGCATTTCTCTTAAATATATACCCCATATCGCTCAGAACAAATAAAATGCCGCCATTAAATCTAAGCCCGGTCACACACTATGTTGAACACCAACTCGAACACGAACATGGCACAAGTGTCCTCCGAATGGCTCTAGAGACCTTCACACAAATCTGACGAAAATTGTCCACTTGTACCATGTTCGTGTTTGAGTCCATGTTCGACAGTGTGTGGCCAGGGTAATAGATAAAATACTAGACTATGGCGTAGTGCCCACGGATGATTTATTTTATCCAATACGAAATTTGTATTCTGTTTTATTCAAATATCATTGTTGTTTTTCTTTTTGATGTGATGACGAATATTGGAGTATCTACCTAGTGGTTTTTCATGGTATGGCTGTATTCTTAAAGAAGGATAAGTATCAGTTTATCGTAGTTGCTCTGCTAGTAATGAAGCGGGCATAAGTAGTTATTGAATTAGCAAATACAGTATTTTTAACAATATGGCTATTGAATGTTCTCTTTTCACCAAATACAGATTTCAATTTATATCGGCATTATGTGGTGAGTGTTTGGAGCTTTAGTGAAGATTTGAAATTATGTATTTAAATTGTAATGTGCTAGTGGAAATAATAAAAACGTGTTGTTTCATATCGATAACCATACGAAAAGTTAATACAGTTTTCTAAGAAACTTAATATTATTTGAATGAAAATTAACAACAATGAATCCGAAGCGTGGACACCCTAAAACTACAAATTTCCAACGTCGATATATAGAAAAGATGTGACTGACAATATGATCAGTTTATACTAGTGATCTAATGGATATCCATATTCGCAGCTGCGGATTGACGTGCTCAGTAGCCATGTGGCCTTGGTTACCGCTCTACGATACTACAAAGGTTCAATCCTCAACGCGTTATTAAAAGCAGACTGTGGGTACTACAAGAACTCCTCACAGCGCTCCGAGCTTATCAATATAAAGACGGCGAAGATAGGAGCTGTATAGTATGCTAGCAACTGTACCATCCGAAAAATATGCTATCGAAGCGTCAACAAGGCATAATGATGCAATAGATGTTGACGCGCCCATGCCCTTGGAGGGGTCAAGACAATTAAAAGCAACAACAATTGTATATTAGTTATTCGCATCAAAATAAACATCCTTCTCGTCCTTCAGCTCATTTAAGCTGGCAGAGCAAAAGTAGTGGACTTAATTGAAACTACTACTATTATACTTTTTATTTCCAAAAGTTACGGTAGTGTCTGACTGCTTAAGAGTTAGAGGCTAACGAGATAGGTCCGTTCAGTCTCCGTATCGTCGATCCGTCTCTCAAATTCGTATGAGATTTCATACAAATTTGACGGATGGATTGACGATGCGGAAGTTGAACGGACCTATCCGGTTAGCCCCTTAAGTTGACAGACCACCGAAAAATATTTTAATTTTTTTCATCAAAAATTATTTGTTGTATTAAGTGCTAATTTAGTATAGCTTTACCACTGCGAAAAAATACTTGGATGTCGTGTTTTTTTACGAATCGAAGTTATGCACGTGACATTATCCAAATTGACAATGTGAGAAGGAATGAAATGGACTACATACTTTTGAAGGCATTTTGATCCGTTTGGTGTTGTTTGTTAATACAATGACCATAATTCTACAATCATCGGACTAATTACTTGACAATTGATGCAACTTTATCAGTTAAATATTAAATTAAGTGCAACTGTTATTAATTATCACCTAAGAACGTTAAAGATGATTTCTCCTTGCTTCAAATTTACGTAAAGTAGACGTTACTAAGAGAAATTTACGTAATTTGGTTACTAATCAGTGATAATAATTGGATCATATATTAACTCCTTACGTAGTTGGTTACGGTTGCTAATGGTAACAATGTGCATCGGTTGTTACCATTAGCAACCGTCGCAATGTCGCGACGGTTTTAAGCAAATTGCTTGAATATAAAGTTGACTTTGTTGGA
This sequence comes from Chloromyia formosa, assembly GCA_964017055.1. Lineage (NCBI taxonomy): Eukaryota > Metazoa > Arthropoda > Insecta > Diptera > Stratiomyidae > Chloromyia > Chloromyia formosa. Next base: position 31,079,235 of record OZ024815.1, on the reverse strand, counting down.
GTGAGCGCCAAATATTTGTACAAGCGCAAATATATTATATTTAATCATGCACTTGAATACATGATAAGAAAGTCGTCACTCGTCAGTGATCACATATTGTCCTAATCTCAGTTATTCAAATAGAATATTCAAACGATACAAAATATTTCAATTTTCAGAAGAAAGATATGATACCTTCGGCAAGCTAGTCGAAGGCTAGCTTCTTTTTGTATTGTTTGAGGGTTGTACCATAGAGAATACCTATGGAGGAGCAATCCGCATATACTCAACACTAAACTACTTGAAGCAATTCCAGTCGTAAAAAGTAAAGAGAGAGACACACGCCCTCCACTGCGCAACACCCGCGCAGTCTATATAAAAGCACAGGAAGCACGTAAGATGTCATCCCCTCTCCTACTTTTCCAGTTGGAACAATAACATTCCAGTCTGTCTCTCTGCCGCGGAACACCCGCCCGGTCCATATAGAGCAAAAGAGATGTCAAATTTCCATCCCCCTTCCTACTTCCTCACTTGTGCCGAATTGCTTCGTTTCTCTCGCTCTTTTTCACTTCCTCATATACTCTCTCTTCAAAGGGTTGAACCCCCTGTCGATATCCTCCTGATTCAAAGATAGAAAGATAGAAATAAAATGTAATTAATGAAAATTACTAGAAAGCAAATAACTGAATTATTGGGGCTAAAGCGATGCGTCGATGCAAAGACACATAAGCATGAGAGAATTGCCGTTTATATACTCATACAAGTACCTAATTCATTATCTTTCAGCAAATATTATAGCTATTGCTCACGGTGCTGGAATTGGTTGGCTATCCCCTACGCTTTTGCTCCTTCAGTCGTCTGAAACTCCATTAGCGTCTGGTCCACTAAACATTGATGAGGCGTCATGGTTGGGCTCACTCATTTGCGTTGGTGGTCTTACCGGTAACTTAGCATTCGGATTCGTTGCCAATCGATGGGGTAGAAAAAGAGCTCTTTCCCTGATAGCTTTTCCCCAAATGGTAAGGACGAAACTGAAATAAAAACAATATTGAATTCCATGTAATTGACTTTTTTTTTCAGTGCTTCTGGATTATTATTTCTCTATCCAACGATGTCATTTACCTATACATAGGACGAATACTAGCAGGGATGACGGGTGGTGGATGTTTTGTTGCCATTCCTCTATTTATTTCAGATATTGCGTCCAAAGAGTATGCATTAATTTTTTACAAATTTAAGCAAAATGAAAATTGTCTACTTCATTCGCAGAGTTCGCGGGAGTTTAGGCTCGTTTTTAATGCTGTCTGTTAACGTTGGCACATTATTTGGATATGTCATAGGCGCATACTTACCCTACAGCATCGTACCTATGGTTATCATAATCTTACCAATAACTTACTTTTGCCTGATCATACTTGTTCCGGAAACACCGCAGTTTTTATTGCAACAGGGAGACGATGAAGCAGCAAAAAGATCTATATGTTTTTATCGAAATTTAGATTTGAAAAGCGCTTCAAACGATATAAACTTAAAAATTGCAAAAGAAATGGAGGAAATCAAAAGTGTAATGGGAATAATATCGATGAGTAGTGTGTCGTTTAAGGATTTGGGTATGTATTTTTTTCATTACCACATAAAAGTATATTTCGCATTGTCCTTGTCCATATTTTTATTTCTGATTGTTTTTTGCGGGCATATCAGTCGACTTTCGCTTTAGTTTCATTTTGTTCCGTTTTTAAATACTTTTTACACCATCATATTAGTTTTCAGTTCACTTTAAGTCAAGTTGTCAATTTTTCCTGAGCATAAAGGGTCTTTTATTCTCCTATTAACGCTAAATCCATAACGTACAAAAGTCATTTTGTACCTTATAATTCATAAGGTGCATTTATATAGTACAAAGATTTTATATAAGGAAAACGTCATAAACGCGGTGCGCACTCTAGTTGGCATGCTGAGCGATTTAACCTTGCAAAATATAATAGAGAGATGCCGTTTGGTACGAATGTTCGTGGGACGAATACCTTTAATTCAAGATATGGAACCCCGCGGCAGAGCGGGTCACAGTGCCCAAAAATCCAAAAAAGTTGGGCAAAATTAAAAGACATTAAAATATTAAGTTGAAAATCTATACTCGGGGATTTTGGGGGTCGCTGATTGCGAATCTGAAATCAAAATTGTAAAAAACAAAATAGGGAATCCAGGATGGCAACACTGTTTTCAAAAAATACATTCAATCTTCCTGGAAGCTACTATTTGGAAGTTTTTGGGGTCTGAAATCAAAATTGTAATTGTAAAATATCGGATACAGAATGGCAACACTATTTTCGATAAATACGTTCAATCTTACTGAAGGTTACTAGTCAGTGTTACTACTATCCTACTACTAAGAGGCTAAGTTGACGTTTCTTTGGCATGTAACAAGTTTCGGGCGATGCATGTTGCTTGCATACACGACGCACGGAGTACACAATTACTCAATTGCCCTAACCCCTAGTGGGATATAGCACGTCATCTGTTCCATATGGCCCATGGCACGTGGGTGAGGAGACCAATGAAATGGACTACTTACTTTTGAAGGCATTTTGATCCGCTTGGTGTTGTATAAAATTGTATAACCAAATAATATTGTATAAAACAAATAAGGGGTCTAGAATGACAGCACTATTTTCTATAAATACATTTAATATTGTTAAAAGTTACTGTCTGACAGTTTTTCTGGTCGCTGTTAACGAATCTGAAATCAAAATTGTAAAAAACAAAATAGGGAATCCAGAATGGCAGCACTGTTTTTAATGAATATGTTGAATTTCGGTAAAAAGTTACTATCCGGGGGTTTTTGAGGTCGCTTATTGCGAATCTTAAATCAAAATTATAAAAATAGAAATGGGGCTAGTATGGCAACATTGTTTTCTATAAATACGAATAATTTTGTTGAAAGTTGCTTTCTGGGGATTTTGGGGCTGCTGATTACGAATCTGAAATCGAAATTATGAAAAAAGCAAATAGCAAATCAAGAATGGCAACCATTTTCTTCGCTCAGAGTGTATTGGTGGTTTTAGGATTATGAAGGAAGCGAGAAAAAGTAAAATTTTAATAACACTTTATTTACATTTTAATAACAAAAATCTTGCTCATCATCAGTTTCGTGTAATACCAATGACTCGGCTTCCGATGCAGCGAATATGAATCAAGTGAATCATGAAATAACTTCTTTTAAAGAAATTAAAAGATCTTGAGTATAAACCCCAAATACCCTAAAAATTACTTAACTCAACTATTTAATTAATTAACCTACCAATGCTTAGCATAGTCATAAACATATTGCAATTTGCAAAAATAGCAATAGCAAACAAAAATTATTTTCGATGCTGAATATTTGTTGTATTCTCGTCGTTTTTATAATTTTACTTTGCGATTCGCAATAGGAGACTCGCTAAACTTCCGAATTGTAACTTTAGCAAGATTGAACGTATTTGTAGAAAAAAAGTGTTGCCATTCTGGATTTGCCATTTCGTTTTTATTTTTATAATTCTAGCATCCTATTCGCAATCAGCGACCTTAAAAAAAACCGCGTAACGAGTTTCAACCTGATATGATGATAATAGGAGACGTTTTTAGGGTTTTGTAGTAAAACAAAACCCTTATGAAATCGGTCATGCGTCCGTCTGTCTGTCTGTCTGTCTGTCTGTCTGTCCATGGAATATCTCACGAACCGCTGAGGCTACATGTATGAAATTTAATGAAAATATGTAGAAGTACTATAATTCTCTGGAGAAAGTGATGCATCGTTATAGGTCAACTTTGAGGGGGGGTCCCCATAGAGGGGAAATGAAGGACGAAATTTTTTTTTCATTTGGTATAGGCAAGTGGGGTATCGTAAGAAAGGTACCGTCGAGTACATTTCATTTCTGGAATTTTCTTCAAATTTGAACAAAGGGGAAAAGAGGGAGAGGGGAAAATATGTGATCCGAGTTTGTCCCCCCCCCTTGCATTTCGAAACCGTTATACTTAGAGATGTGAAAATTTACAGGAAAGCGGCATTTTACTAACATAGAAAACTATAAATAACAGAATTCCAAAATCTCATAAAAAAAGGTTAATAATAGTACATTTCTATTTTTTCAGTTAGCACACCCCTGCACCCCTTAAGTACACCCGAGGTCAAAAATATTGATGGCCAATGATAACCAACACCATAGGCAATAATGCCTCTACGTTTCATTACAACCATGTAATATTTAACAATAGTACATTCACTTAAATTTAGGCATTTTTACACTATTCATACAAAAAATACACCTACCGGCTTCGAAGGTGCGAGTACTACTTGCATGTTGTTTTTCGTAGTGCGAATCGCAGTTATTGTTACATATTATGGTTAATCACATTTATGAAAGGGTAAAGATTGGTAGGGGGCGATGTGTGATAATTGGCAAACTGTAACGGGCGGTGGAGGCGAGGGTGAGGGTTAAAATTAAGGTCAAATTTTGTTTATCGACTGGTATAGGCAAGTGGGGTGTTGTGAAAAAGGTAATGTTGAGTTTACTTTACTTATATTTGAAAAAAGGGGAACAATGAGGGAGGATAAATTATTAGATCGTAATTTGCCCCCCCCCCCCACCCCTTGCATTTCCAGAACGTTACACTTAGAAAAATGAAAACTTCCAGGAAGGTGGGTTCCGAACAGTATATAAAATGGGAAATAATGGAATTTGTATATCTCCTCAAAATAGGTTAATAATAGTTCGTTTCCATAGTTACAGTTAGCGCATCCCTTAAACACGTCCGAGATCAAAAGTACCGATGGCCAAGGATAACCAACACCATAGGCAATAATATCCGTATGTTCTAAGTTTCGTTACAATCACGTAATATGATTGGGCATATAAGATACTATATTATGGGTCAGACATTTTATTTTTTTTATCCATCTAAGTGGTACCAAGAAGAGTAAGGAGCCGATACTTACATACCAAAATAAGTACTTGCTACAAAACCCTCGGATTGCGGGCGTAGCCCTCTATATTCCGGTTTCATTTTTTTGTGATTTGGCCACACTGTGCAAGATCGAGTGATTCATTAAAGTTCTTCTTAAATACTTAGGGGCAGTTGCTGGCTGCTATATTTTTAATATGCCCAAGGGTTGAATCAGAGTTGAAGCTCTTGGAAGTTTTTTTTAAAAGCCTTTTTAACAATTGAGTTTATTTAAAACATGCTAATTTCTCAAGGGTACATGAATATGTATATCATTTTTATCACATATTCGTGACATGATTACTTATTTTTTAGAATATATAATACACACCACGAGGAAAATTTTAAATGTTGGGGGATATAAATCGAACGATTTTTACAAATAATACACTTGTTTGAAATTACCCTAATTTTTCGACTCTTCTAAAGATTTTTTTCTGGTGTGAAGGTCAACTTTAAACTAGTGTACAAACAACATGGATGAAAACTCATATTGACTAACTGGTTTGGGAACTGATGCTCGGACAACTACTGAAATCAAAAAAATAATTCAGGAAGAAAAATAAAAAAGTTCATTTTTTGACGTTTGGGATTTTCGGCCTAAGCGGTTAAATATTTATTTCATTTTTTTAACATTGGATGCAAAAATCGTTGCTCCTTAATTTCCATCCTATAATATTTTCCGATCAAAGGCACCGTTTAGAAGTTACAAGACAAATATTAAGAAAAGGGTTTAAATTTCTTGGTTTTTCGCCTGTATACTTAGTTTGCCGCAGGGTCCAAAATGACTCCATATCTTAAAGTAAATACATGAGTCCCACCAGCATTCGTACCAAATGACATTTCTCTATCATATTTTGCAGGGTTAAATCGCTTGGCGTCACAACTATTAGTAAAATAGAATAAACAGATTGGTCGTTTATTTTCATCAATTTCCAGCTTGTTACAAGAAAAAGAAAATGTAATTTTTCTACAACGTTTCGCCTATTTATTAGGCGTCTTCAGGTCGATAACAGTGCTACTGCTAATATGTATTATATGTATGTGTGTATCATGTGTCCTTTTGGTGATTATATTAATTTTCGTTCAGTTGTATGGTGGTTGTTTGTATGTTCTTTGTTGTTCAAATCCATATTTATCGTTGTTATAAAATAAATAGAATATTTTTTTTTTATTTACAGTTGCCAAAGATGCTCGTCGTAGTATGTTCTTGGGTGTCGGACTGGTTGCTGTTTATATATTTAGCGGGATCTTTTTCATTGTCAGTTATAATGCGACAATTTTCAAAGCAGCCGGCGTAAATATTGCTCCGAACGATGCAGCCCTTATTGTAGGGGTTTCCCAAATCGCCGGAACATATATGTCATATCTAATAATTGATCACTTACGTCGAAAAACTCTACTTGTGCTTACGATAAGTTTAACTGCGATTGGACATATGTCAGTGGGGTTGTCAACGTATCTTGCTCAATTTTATGATTTATCACATCTTTCCTGGTTACCAGTATTAAGCCTATCGTTGCTTGTCTTTTCTGCATCCTTAGGATTTATACCTGCCACTTTTGTTGTACTGAACGAGGTGATACCGAGAAACGTGAGTATTGTAACCTTATTTTCTCATTCAGTTAGCTTGCAAATTTACAGTCCAAAGTACACGTTGCGGCGGAAGGGACTATCACATTTTTAAAGGCTATAAAAATATAATCACTTCAGTTTAACAAAATATGTTTTTATTATTTAAAAGCTCATGATAGTCTTATTACTCCACTTTCTGGAAAACCTATTATTCTGGTGGTGCCAATTATTTGCAATTAGTGTTCCATGACTTATTTTAATTTAATTTAAAAAAAAAATTGAACAAACCCTAAACTAGAGTAAATAGTGGTAAGGTACGAGTAACTAACGTACTTTTAGTTGTAGAATTAATTATATTCCTGCAGAATAATTCTTATATAAAGTCGAATTATTAGTGAATATTTTAGTAAGTCTTTCTTTCTGTATTTTTTCAGGTACGAGCAATAACGGCAAGCATTTGTAACGGTGCGTTAAACGTTTTTGCTTTTACATCCTTAAAAGTTTTGCCCATGCTTATTTCCTATGCTGGACTTCACATGGTGATGTGGTTTTGTTCTGGAATGTGTTTCCTTGGAATTTTATTTTATGCAGTTTGTATTCCTGAGACACGAGGGAAGGTTATTTAAGACGATAAAGAGAATTTATTTTATTTATATTAAATGTACTTGAATAGAAATAAGATTTGTAATAAAATTGTTCGGTTGAACGAAAATATGGTCTATGTACTCGTATATCAACAGCGGATGCTTTTCAATGACAAATATGAAGTTAAAATTCAATATGTTTGAATAGGCACCATGAAATAAACCATTCGGAATATAAACAAAAGTATGTACAAGGCTATTTCCTCTTTCCTCCACATACCTTATTTCGATTTCAAATGGAAATTGTACATAGACAAAAAAACTAGGGTATAAAAATGCTGGATGCAGATATGCTAGGGCGAAATGGATGCTAGTCCATACAGAAGGATTGAAACGAGCGACCTAGGGCTATATACGATGGGTCGCAGCCCCCAAGGGGAGGAGCTAGCCCAGCTCGTTCCAAACCGAAATTGTTTATGCACATTTTGTGCAATACTGCGGGCTGTGAATCAACAGTCCCTTGTGTGGGGTTCCGCTCGCTACGTTCGCTCCGCGATTAAGGGATCAGAACCATCACTATAGCACTAAAATGAACGCTCGCTCTGGGTGCAACATTCTCCTGTGTGGACTCCGATTGTCAATCAACAGTCCCTTGTGCAGGCTCGCTACGCTCGCTCCGTCCTTAAGGGAACACAACCCTCAGTATCGAACGAATATAAATGCGCACTTCGCTTGCTCTGGGTACAACAGTTTTTGTGTGGGCTCTGCTCGCTACGCGCTTAAGGGATCGCAACCATCAGTATCGCGCAAACATGAACGCTCGCTTCACTCGCTTTGGACACTGCATGGTTAATTTCTTTTTTTTTTATGCCTTATTTCGTTTTGAAACCGATATTGCCCATGCCTGGCTTATTTCGTTTATTTTCCGATGGACACTTTCGGTTCAAAACGTAAGTATCCACATGGATAATTTCGGATGACCACTTTCTCCATGACGTATTTCGGTGCCCCGTTTGAATATACATACAGTATCTTGCTCTAAATGTAAGAGTTTTATAGTGAGTGAAGTGTTAAAGCTTAGAAGGTAATGCGAATACGATCATTGTCTCGATAATCGAACTTTTCTACTATTTAGCGCTCGATTAAAATGCTCTTCATCATTATCGTGATGCGACAGCCCGACGTCGGGCCTTGGCCGCCTGGATCGTTGTCCTCCAATTATCTAGGTCACGTGACCGCATCCTCCAGTCTTGGAAGCCCAGTAGTTGCTCGGCGTCCGAATATACTGAGCTCTCGGTTGTCCTCGCAGTCTCGCTCCATCGACTCATCGTCCGTTTTATGCTCTCTTTGGCATCCAATCATCGTCCATTCATTGGACATGCCCCGCGCATTGAAGTAGTTGTATTATAGTTTGACGATTTTCGAAACTTCCAGCTCATTGTACAGTTCATACAACGCATGACTGTACCGGATTCGCCATCCATCTGGATCGCAAACTGCCCCGAAAATCCGCCGCAGAACCTTGCGTTTGAATGCCTTTATGTGTGCATGTGTGTGTGTGTGTTTATGTGTGCATGTTTCCGGAGGCTTGAGTTAGGATCCATGTTTCGCAGCCATAGCATAGCACTGATCGTATGATGGTTTTGTACACGTGGAACTTCGTGTTTCTGTGCACATACTTCGATTTCATTATGGAGAGAACCGAGAAAAAAGTCTTATTAGCTAGCTGTATCCGTCACTTGATTTCGTAAAAAATTAAAATGCTCTTGTCTTGTACATTTTTAAAGAGCGCTAAATAAAGATCCTGTTAGAACTCTAGATTATTTCTAATAAAGCCGTCAGATGTAGCAAATACTGTATCATTCTTCAACGCTGCCAATGCATCACTCACAACCGAAAGGAAGTCCCTAAATCGGCATCCGGAAAGTTTCAAGTGCGACTAAGTCTACGCGGCTCTTCAGAAGATTCCCTTAATATAAGAAGTCTACAGAGTTAAAGGAGCGCATTTCGATCGCAATTCCCAAGTTTAGGCACTAGATATCAGTAAATCCATCTAATTTTTTTTTGTGATATGTACCTACTAACAGTTTAAGCCCTCCGCTGTTTTTGCTGGTAGCTGTAACAAGTTGGGAAATCAAATCAACTGCAAAAAAAAAAACAGATTTCTCCAACAAGCAGACAGGCGGCACGCGTTGGAGGCTGCCTACAAATCCCAATAAGATACGATATACGTACAACTAGTTACGTGCTTACGCACAGAAGAGAGAAGGAAACGAAAAAGAGGGAGAAAAATGAAGTATTTTGGCACAAGTGGAATGGGAATGGAAATTTGACATCTCACTTGCTTCTATATGGACCGGGCCGGTGTTCCACAGCAGAGAGACAAAATGGAATGTTATTGTTCACAAGGGGAAGTATGAGAGGGGATGACATCTCATTTGCTTCCTGTGCTTCTATATAGACTGCGCAGTGGAGGGCGTGTGTCTCTGTTTACTTTTTTACTAGTTCGTATGTGGTGGAATTACGTCCAGAATTTAGTGTACAGTAAATGGTTTCATCTCCTTCTATATATCTCTGTGAGCTTACGTCACATACATTCATTAGCACGACTCACTGCCGAACTAAATTGACTTACGATTTTTAAATGAAATCGGCCGACACTTAATCAAAATTTAAAATCGCTAGCTTCATTTCAACGAAAGTTATCACTTACTTTCAGTGCGCTTAGTTTCATTTGTAGGGGATGTAGGGGTTTTTTTTCTCGTCGGATTTTGCGTAATTTTAATATCGACCAACTAAATCCTACAGCAAACATTTGACCAAAATTTCAAGTCACTAGATTCATTTGTCGAAAGTTATCGCTTATTTTAAGTTTCATTTATAGGGGAGGTAGCGGTTCCTTCTGTCGGATCTTGCCCATTTCCAATACCAACCAACTAGATCCTACAACAAACATCTCACCAAAATTCCAATTTGTCTAGCTTCATTCTATCGAAAGTTATCGTGCGAACGGACAGACAGACGGACAACAGACAGACGGACAACAGACAGACAGACAGACGGACAGACAGACATGGCTGAATCGAATCAGGTAGTGACCCTGATCAGGAAATCCACTCTGAACCAAACCGGCATCGATTCTAAATTTTACTCCCTCGTCCTGCACTTCCGGAGTTTCGCTTTAGGCAACACGAGCCTAATGTGCATAGATCGTAACAAATATCCCAGAGAAGCGCAAGTCGGCTCTTGACTCATGCTCGAGGGATTTCCACTTCAGGCAATGTTAACCTACTATGAACACATTAGAACCATCACAAAAAGCAATACAAGATACTCAAGACATACATGTCACCGGACACAGGTGTTGATAAAACCGATGAAAAAAGGCTGATTCTGCTAATTTCGATTTGTGAACATTGGTACAAGGTAAAGCCACTGTGCCTCACTTAACACGATTTTTCAATCGAACTTTTATATCCAAATCACCCCAACATTTAAGCTGTGGAACGAAAAAATCACTTTCCGTAGAAAAAGAGCTTTTATTTTGCATTCGATTTTATTCTTGATATTCTTAGAACGTACCTACACATCATTCATAAAACAACATACTAACTCGTATTTAAAATTAACATCTTTACTATTACATATATATTTACAACCATTAACCTAAAATTGCACTGCCCTATCACTCTGTGATTTTATGAGATCCTGTTCACAACATTCACATCAAAATGAGTCTCAATATCTCGCTCCATGACGCCGGCGGCCATAGTTTACATTTTTCAGATTATGTTGCGCCGCGAGCACGATCAAATCTTGGAAGGATCCATTCTCAAAATCGGCTCCCCCATATGTTTTTCTGGTCATTCGATCGTCATATTCGTAATGATCATCGTATGCGTAATCATCATTTGACTCGACAATTCCAAAATAATCTTCCATTGTGTGGTCATCGGAATCCGAGTAGTCTTGAGTAGGGGCCAAGCCTTTATCCTGAAGGATTTTTTCTAGCAATGCATCAATACGTTCTGGTGGCAGATCGTGATGTTGCATTGACTGGGCCATTTGTCGTTTTGATCGGGGAATCTTTGTCAGTGGAATGTTAGACCATTCCAAATTGAGGTGGACCTTTGGGCCAGACGACACTGATCGCTTTAATCGACGACGATTTGCAAGGTGTTTGTTAACAGACTCCATTGATCGAATAAGAGTGGCAGTGAGATTCAAGAGTCGCTGTGAAGGATGCTCGCCTTCGACTTTGTTAATGGTCAGCTTTCGAAATCCGGGCTTTGGCACCTGTTGCACAGTGTTATGAATAGTGTCACTTACATAGAATGGTTGTTCGGTTTGAAGGAATTGGAGTAGATCCAGCATGGTACGAAGGAGAGGATTCATTTGAACATTTGATTGACGATGCGCCTCCTGCTCAATGATAGACCAAATGTTTCCGTAGACCTCCGAAAGTGTCTTCTTTTCGGACTCCAGCAATAAATCCCTTTTACTGAGCTCGACGAGTGTTGGAATTAAGGTGAGTGCTTCGTATTCGTTGAATATGAGTGGTTGCGTTTCTGTAAAAATTAAAGATTTATTATTAGTCTGAATACGAGTTAATGGATGTTGTGAAAGAATCTAATTATCTGTTAAACTAGATGAGGATTCGTGTGTTAATAGACAATAAAACTTTACTAACCTGTGTTTGAGGGGCTTTTCTCATTTGGTATCCGCAACTTGTTACAGAAATTATTCCATGATCGAATTAATTGATCGATCTTTTGATTGCGTTGTTGGTCCTTTTTCAAATAGAGGCCGTGCACCTCGGCGAGCACGACAAGCACTAACAAAATTGATGCAAAAGTCCTCATTTTGCCACGATCCTGACTTGTTGACGAACTTCGAGTGTCTGTTGCTTTCCGCCTACCACGACCGATCTTTATATAGAACACCCTGACGTTCCAGACTAAACTTAAAGACGCCAGCCAACACTTAGTCGCCAATTTCAAGTAGTTTTTGAATGCATTCGAAGACGTCGTGGTGCATGGACGTCGACGCATACGTAATCGGAACCAGGCGACCGACATCCTACGGGAACACAGATGTGTGTAAACGCATGGATCTATAGGGCACTTTCATGTGCATTGCAATGCACTTGGCAGGTAGTCTGAGTCTGGGTCCTACTTTAATGGGCTCTTGAAAATTAAACAAATTAGCACTTAATCTGTTTTTGTAGATACAAGATATTAGCAGGTGCCAGGGCCTTTAGGTCGACGAATGCCTGATGATGATATTATGAAATCCATTTATGTTAAGACACGTTTGTGGCGATCCGGGCGCGCTGGACTGTGTAGACTTGGGCATCTGGTCCATGGTTAAAGGATTGCAATTTTCGTGGGTGACATACACATTTTCGTACATATGTCAGGCATATTGGCCAAATTATATGGTTTGTGTTTTGCAAACAGACTCATTGTGCATGTTTTTATTTGGGTAGATCATAAATAGTGTGGTAGTGGTCGGCTGAAAGAGGGCTAATAATAGACTTTTGTCTCTTTTACAAGTCGGTCAATTTTATGATGCCGACTATGACCAGGTAGGTTTTAAACTTTTTAATCGTATTCTAGCACAAAGGCAACGACAAAGGCGCCTAATACAAGGATTGCATCACACAATTATAATTAGCCAAATTTTTGGCTAATCATAAATTGTTGTAGGTGATGATAGCAGTGTGGACCTGACCGTTTACTGGATTTATTATAGATAATGTTTGTAGAGTAAAATAACTTGATCCATTCAATAAAAATATTCATTCTGTTGGAATGTCATTAAGGAAAAGTACATATGTATGAGCTTTGTATGTGGATGTTGCAGGATACTTACTAATTGCCTTAACCCCTCCAGTGTGGCATGGGCGCTTAAACATCTCTAGCAAAGCCCTGCCGACGTTTCGTTAGCATATATAAATTTTGGATGGTGTGGTTGTGGTGTGATGTATAACGAAGTTGACAAATTGATTGTTTATTTATTATTTTTATTACTTTATTTTATTGTTGAGAAGGATCATGAAGGACTTTGGTTGGCTTAATCACTAGCAAAAAAGAATTGTGAAATATACAAAGTATGTTCGTACTGCCTATAGCGGAAAATCCTTTACGGCTGAAGCTAACTAATATATGTATTTTATATCAGACCTTTTTGCTGGTTCTTGATCTAAAATTTTACAAAAAAAGTATTTGTCCAAATAAATTGGGCTCGACGGGAAGCTTAACTTTGCCCTTTTCCAGTTAAACTAAAAACTGGAATATTGAAACTTTTCCCAATTTGGGGATTCTGTATTTGGGGACTATGTATTTGGAAATTATGCATCTGGGGATTTTACATTCGGGGATTTCGTATTTGGGATTTTGTGCTCGGGGATTTTGTGTTTGGGGATTTTGTGTTTGGAGATTTGATGATTTTGTAATTGAGGATTTTTCCCCATTTGAGGATTTTTTGATTGGGAGTTTCGTATGGTTCCCGAAAATGAGCCCCTGATCTTTTGATGCAAGCATCGTACAGTGACGCGCTCGGTGGCTATGTTTGTTCGGTCACCGCTCTACGACCTAGAATGGAAGTTCGACCCTTGATGCGAACAAAAACTGCCTGTGGTACTAATAGAACTCCCACTGCGCCCCGAACTTTCAGTATAAAGACGGCGCGGATAGAAGGTGCATGGTGCAACTGCACGTCTTGAAAAGTTGATATGCTTGGAAACGTCAACAAGGCATAAAATTGCAAGAGATGTTCACAGCACACAGCATCTCCCGACTTGTCGCAGGTAGGCGGCTAAATGGGAGAGCAGGAGGTGCATGCTGGCAACTGCATTCTCCAACGAAACGTCAACTAGGCCACATGGAACAGATGACGCGCTAGGGGTTTAGGGCAATTGAGTAAATTCCGATGATAAACATTTTCGGTAAATTGTCAATTGGCATCGCGTCATTGTCCGATTTTGGGGAAGTGGGTAGAAGAAATCGACATGGGCACATGGAAACAGCTGACGCGCTATGCCCCACTAGGGGTAAGGGGAAATTGTGAAATGGTTATAAATGTGCAATATGTCGTCTATCATGTACATAATCGTGAAGTTATTCTTAAAACGTTTTCTTTTTCTTCCATTCAGTGCATTCAACTTTTCGACACCCACAAATACACATCATTGCCGAAAATCACCTCACAAGTAGTGTTACTTCTACACGAGCTGGACCGTATTTAACAATAAGTCAAATAACGGCGTCTCCTACATAATGTATTTCTGCCTCGAAAATTTGCCGTCTTCGTCATATTAGAATCAAATATTCCCAATAATTGGACCACTTGACTATAATTTAATGGGTCTCACGAACTCATAAATGAATATTTGGGCGTCAAAGGAGAGTAATCATGTCTATCAGATGTACCTGTTGGCCGACAAAGGACCTGGGTAGGACACTGATCGTTTTCCTGCCGATAGGAAAGCCGTTGCTCTCAATCGTGCCTCAGACTACAAATATAGAGTAATTGAGGAAAGAGTAAATGACTTCAAATCACCGACCTGACAATAGGGCGGAGCCCGACTGAGATCGTTTATGGTACGTAAATAAGTGCGCCCACAGACTGTCGAACTCCAACTCGAACATAAACATGGTGCAAGTATATTTATGTCGTTTGATCTGACCCTCAGTATCTACTTACTTGTTATCAGTTGTTCTGGAACAGGTCGGGAATCTCATTGGCTGTGTTACATTAGTTTAATATTTTCGTTTAATTCATTTGTAAGATTTCACAAAATCTATAAGAATTCATTAATGTCAGTATCAATTTTGTTGATATGTTGCAGTGAATATAGTTGAGTCTCCCACTGGAGTGAAAGTGGTTTGCTTCTTTAAAACACGAAGTCTACGGGTTATTGTAGCGAGCCAAATAAAAGTTTTGGGCTACATCGATCGATGCTTGGTGAGAGAAAGCATTAGTTTTTTTTATCAACTGTTCCATGTGGCCCAGTTGACGTTTTGTTGGCATAAACTGGTTTCGGAGAATGCAGTTGCCAGCATGCACCTCCTGCACCATGGCCACGATCGTCGTCGTGGACGGGACTCGAACCCGACTACGCCAGTAGTCGAACATGAGACTGATGCCTCAACACACTGCGCTACCTGTCGCCCCAAAAAAACGGTCTCTACGATGCTCATGTATTACATGCAATATTCGATGGCGCAAACTGTTATTGAGTGTCTAGGAAGTGTATTATGCCTAAACCTCTCCAGTGGGGCGTGAAAACCGTGGTCAGTACGTCCCCAAGCTAGTGACGAGATCGAATAGGGTTTTTAGTGCCTAAATGGCCAAAACCCCGTATCTATCTTGGCTCTTTTGAGGGGACGAGATCGAGTAGGGTTTTTAGTGCATTTGTCGTCTAAAATGACAATAAAACTTTGTTTAGTACGACCCCCAGTCAGTGACCAAGTCGGTACGGTTTCCTAGTTACTAAATGATCAGAAACCCGTATCCATTTCGCCCCGTTGAAGAGACGGAACTGAAACGTATTTTTGGGGCATTTGTTGTCAAAAATGGCATTTCTGGAGTGAAACTTCAGAGTGCATTTCCGCTTTAGGTGGTAAATTTGTAGCACCTAAGGCGGAAATTCTTACCATCTAACGCAAAGTGAACTCTGTGGCCGCACTCAAGGAATTTTCGCTTTAGGAACTACAAATCCTCGTGTTTAGTGACTAGAAAACCGTATCGATTTGGTCACTGATTGGTTTTATTGTCATTTTAGACTCAAGACAAATAATATTAATCAACGATTAATACTAGTTAAATAACTGCAATAAATAAAACCATAGTTGCAAGCGCGAAATCAAGGCGTATACTCGTACAGAAAGATGCGCATTAAACAAAAGAGTAAAGGGCTTAATGTCCAGTAGTATCGCACAAAGTGCCTATGCGCCACCGCTTGGTGGCTCTCTATCTGTCTCGCCACACTTGGCAAAATGGCGTCTCACTCACAACTTGTACCTTAAACTTATGGACGTCAAGAAGCCTACAGTGCATTAGAAACATTTTAACTAATTAAAAACAATTAGCATGGAATCGGGTTTCTTGAAAAAAAATTCCTCAATTAAGATATAATCTAGCAAGTGTCATATCATTTTGAAGTCCACACTAAATACGCCATCTTTTAAAGTTACTTGCCAAAATAGCATGACGCATTTTTTTAGTACAGTCAGTTGAAGTTTTGCGATGAAATGACTTTGAGTAGATGGTTGGACAAAAAATAATATTTTATTTAAAACTGCGACAGTTATTTTTAAATTTTATACTGTAATTTATGGAACAGTTATTTAGGGTTACATCAAAAGAAAAAAATCGAAGATAAGTGAAGATTTGCAGTTACAGTACATGAAAGATCATCACAGAATGTAAATTACGTCGATTTTTTTGAATGCCTATAACTTTTAAAATACCTAACTAAGATTTTTTTTTAATAATTTTCTAATAACTGTTACCACTTGCCCTATCACCCCTTTCCGGCTTGACGTTGATTTCTGGGACACCGTGTATATAAAGCTTGGAGAGTCTTGGAGTATTCGAAAAGATACCAAAGAATGATTTATAAAAATGACAAATGGTACCTGACAAGGGTGGGTTTCTTTGAGCCACGCGAACGGTGGTGTTGCTGGTCTTGGCACACTTGTCTGGGATGGTCGTTTAAACGATGACCCATGAGTAGCGATACACTTGAAAGGTGGAATGATCTTTTCTTTGGAACTTATTTTTGCCAATAGATTGCTTTAAAACCTGAAAGGGCCGGGCTGCAAGGAATGTGGGGGCACGACTTTCATATCTGAGGTGCTAAATTTTATCGGCGTCTCATTAACGCTTAGTCTAAAATACGAGTGGCCTGAAAATATAAAAAATTTAATGATGATGTATCATAGTAGATTCGTAATTACGTAAAGCGGAATTTTTTTCAATATACAATTCTAGCACTTGATTTTCCCACCAAAAATTTTCGGCTTTAAAGGTAAATATTTCCAAGACGGTTAGGAGTTTGCGGAAAAGGATTTGAGATGCCTTCATTTCATACCAAATTTGATTGAAAGCCATCATTAAAATTGACGCTTCAGATATTGAAGTCGCCCCGATGTACATATCAGATAAATTTCCTGCTGTTCTTAGTGAGGCATTACAAAATGCCCTCTCACAACAAACAATTTCGGCTGATAACTATATAAATAAAATACATAGTAAAGGTTAATTCGAACAAACAGAGCTTGTCGAGTACCAAGTGTTGCAAGGGACGAGCCTGGTTTTTTTACGCGAAATATTCTTCTGTTAGCTTCTGTTGCCCAATCCAATAGAAATATATGCAAATTGTTCCAAGATGGATGAAGGATTAGGGGTCAGGATTTTCTCTGATGGACTTTACCAAAATCTTTTTCAGTCTTCCTGAATTCTACAATCTTTTCCAGGCCAAAGTTACGGCGATTACAAAAGCTATGACCTGACTGGGGTGTCTCGTTATGAGCAAGCGATATTATAATTTTCACCAATAGCCAAGCTATAATTAAATCCCTCAAACAGGCAGGGTCTGACTACGTCAATGACCATGGCGGAATGTTCCTCAATGTATACGGTGACGAGTGCGTTCTTCCGGCATTTTTTTGTGTTGGATTTTTGAGTCATAGTAGTTTCGCTGGTAACTGTAGAGCAGACGAGCTCGCCAGATAGGGTTCAACCAGCGATGCTGTACAATCGGCGAAACATTTATACACCTACTGCTATTTTCAAACTAGCTCTAAAGTTTACCAGCAGCAAAGACGAATGATAACACATACCTTTCAACAAGAAGACATTTCTTCGCTCTCACTCCTTCACTGAACTGGATGTAACCTCACTAATGTTGATATTAACAAACTCCATTGTTCTATTGGAATTTACGTATGTGTGGTTCCATGATTGGGATTTTCGGATGATGAGTCCCTGATGGTAACTGAGCTAACCAAATTTTAGTATGTATATGTGTGCTGGGATAACTACATCAGCCCATCCAAACCCAACCAAAACGTGGTTCATGGTATTGTACGATCATCATTGGATGCCTTTCTCCATAAAGGAATGCGTCCGCACTTTTATCAGACGCAGGCCTCTTGAGGGCTGAAAGTGGAAATGTGGACATATCCCTAACTGTCTAGGCAACAAAGTCAGGCCTCCTCCGAACTCGATTTCTGGATCCGCCACTGATTTGATAGGGAGACTATGATAAACTTAATGCGGGCATCGAATAAATTTGAATTCTGCTATCAGCTGATTGATAGGTCAAAAAAGGCACATAATTGCAAATTAACCATGGATTTTCTCATTGTAGATTTTATACAATAGCATATTCTCTGCGTTAAAAAGTCAATTTTTGCGATTGACTGAGAGATTTTCAAGAAATAATAAGCGCAATTTGGTCAGACTCTTTGTGCGGTTTTTTGTTAGTTGGAGATCTTGCGGTCAGAGCTGAACTTAAAAAAACTCATATGTCAATTACGAAGCTACCATGCTATCGTTTGGAATATACGAGTATCTCATCGGTTTCAAGAAAATTTCCGAGTTGCAGTGTATTCAGTATCCGAATTGACTGTCCTAAAGCATCTCCCTGAATTACCAGCTTGCCGCGATCTAATCGTCTAGTCAATATTATGAAACCGAAAATGTAAATTGAATTTGCGAACATATTGCCACTTCCGGTTTTTTTTTCCGGTTATATAGCCCGTATTATCGATCATTAAGAACGCCAACTAGATCTCAATATTTTCCGTTGCCATAAATCCTAAAGAATGCCTCATTAACATCTGAAAAGGGACATGGCATACAGCCAAGGATGCCATAAAACAATATAGAGGTCGTAAACGTTTCTCCTTTTTTCCTGAGACGCAATCCAGAAGTATTCCACCCGGCGTTATCCTTTCACGTCTGCTTGATATTTTAATGAAATCGTCGCCACACCAATTTGATAGGGCGAGGTTCCTTTTCGATAGCACTCTTGTGGTCTGAAAGTAATCGTCGAGACTACTGGGTATATGGTTTTCGATGTTGTCGAGTGTTTTTTTTAAAGATTTTAAATGGCGCCTGGATGATTTCCAAGAGATGATTTTTAGGAGATGTAGACAAAACAAACAGAGGTTGTCGAATGGCTTGGTCAATAGATAAATGGGTATGTGCAGACAATATTGATGGTCTTGTTAATATGGGATAGATTGCAAAATATAGTTTCTAAAAGAGCGGCAAGACAAAAAAGTTTGGAAGTTTTAGAAAAAAAAAACATCTTTCCTATTAATGTACGTGTTGTATGTACATGTTATTGTATAGTAGTAGCTGAAATGAACCATCTTCTAATATATTGTACATAAAGGGTCTCCGAAAAATGTCGGATAAACTCTCCCCATTTAATTTTGTGAAAAAAATTCTAGAACTATTATTAAAAAAACAAAATGTCAATGTTCTTTGCTCGGAATTACATAGGGAATAGTTTCACAGCGAGTTGAGATATTTTCCGGACACCCCGTATTGATGAACGCGCATGTCTTAAGAAAGTTCATTTGATTAAAATTATTCTTATTTGACGAATTGCTGATTATTATTTGACTTATATTGGACATCAAAACTCGAATTTCATTTGAAATATACTATAAATATATAATGTTAAAAATTCGCACGGATATAAAAAAAATCCAGATTAAAAATCTCTTATCAGATAATTATGTCGATTCCACAAATGATGATCAAACCCGGTTTCTAAATATGGCGGCATGAAAGAACTACGACGAATTTCCCACAGGTTTCGCCAGGGGTCCGGATAACTAGGTCTGAATTTAGAGTGATGCGGGTTTTGACGATGTGAATAAAATGGGCCAATTATATGATAAAAATATCCTGGATATCCATGAAATTCACTAGTATTACTGGGATGTCCACTATTGGTTATATAAATCTTATCAACATCCTTAGTTTCCGAATTTCCATAACCGAACCCGGGCTTGGATGACGATGGTCCAAACGACAGAGCAGGCGTTGTGTAACTTGGTGGATATGCAGTAGCCCACTGACTAGTACTTGGAGAGAGCAACGATGGAGGACCATATCCATTTGAAGGTGTTCCAGATGGAGGTGGATCGTAGCTATCGACAGTTGTCGAAGGAGGCGCATTTGAAGATGTGGTTTCAATCGATTCGGTCAAAGATTCATCGGGAGAAATAGTGAAAGTTTCTTCGTTAGTGGTTTTATTAGGCAAATCAGAAATTTGCCGTTTAATCCGTTGCACTCCATCTAGAAGAGATTTCCGTTCGTTTCTTTCTGCAAGCTTAATGCTTAATTCTGGCCGGTAAGATTTGAGAAAATTTTCACCATTGGTAGAAGTAACAGATTTCACAGCAGCAGCATCATCTGGTTAAAAAAAATATAATTAAGAATTATAAGAAATTAATCCAGTAATGATAATTCAGAGTTATCCAAATATACCATTTTCAAGACAAATTCTCGTTTTTTCAATACAAATTCATGATTCATCAAATTAAACTAACTCTTTAACAAATCAAATTAATACTCTTAAAAAAGAAATAAACGCTTTAACATTAATTAGTTAATTTGACTTGTTAAAGGGTCAATTTAATTTGCTGAATCGTGAATTTGTGTTGAAAAAAAAACGAAAATTTGACTTGAAAATAGTACAAAAAGCAATGACAATTTTATAATTCCTTTCCCTTGAGAACGATCAAAAGTGTCCTTAAGTTAAGGGGTGAACCTTATTAGGAGGTTCAAAAATCAAAATTTTTTTATTGCATAAATTGTTAGCTTAATAGTCCAAGAATACGCTGCCAAAATTTCAAAGTGAAATTCGCATTCGTTTAGTTTTTTTTAGCATAGAACCTAGCGCTCATCGGGTATAGTCTACAGGCTCGAGCGCACTCTAGGGGGTAGGACGGAGCACTACCTCAGGTAGTCGCTCTATGTACTTACGTATCCTTATAGCGGAACCACTTTTGCATCTTTCAAATAACGGTATAGAAGGTACTAGAAGCATCAACACAAAGGATTATATCGGTTATATTCCGTTCTTCAAACGCTTTCTCTAAATGCCTTTTTTCCACATTTGCGGGAAGTTTAACACAAAAAGTAATGAACCGATCATTATGAAAATTGAAAGTATGATTCTCTATAAAATTACGAAGAATATAAACTAAGATTTTGACGATATCATATTTTTAAGGATGTTTTTTTTGCATAATTTGTGAAAAAAAATGGTGAAAATTGAAATAATTTTTTCCAAAACCTGCAAAATTTTTAATTTCCATTATTTTCACCTGCACTGAGGTTCATGATCTAAGAAAATAAGTTAATAATGTAAAATTAAAACGGTTTTGATTTCAGATGAAAATTGGAATCGCTACATGTCCCGCAATTGGAGATCTAGTTACGGCCTTCAGCGGTATCAGTGCGTAACTTTGTTATTTTTATTGTAACTTTGTTATTTAATTCACAAAAGTTGTTCAAAATGTGAATAAAATTATGTCAAAATTTGATTGAATTCCAATTAATTCTTTCCACCCAAAAAAATCCTAAATAATCAGTGAAAATGAGCCTCCTAATGTGGTTTCCCCCCTTAATCATGCCTTAATCATACATTTCTGTATTTCTTTAAAATCGATGTTTGAAAGATTTTCACTATCAATAACAACTGAATGTGTTGCATTGGAAACTATGCCATATAATTTCCAGGACTAGAAATTCACCGTTACTTAATAGATTGGTTTGGTTCAAACTATCAAAATTGATTTTGCACCGAAAGTTTGATGTCGATTGTCAAATTCGATTTGTCAGTTCAAAGTACCGTTGTCAAAATATCATTTGAACTTTCGATGAAAAATCAATTTTGATTGTTGGGACAGTTGTATCTTTGAAGTAACGGTCAATTTCGAAACCGGGAAATTTTATCTGTTTTATATTTTATGTCGTTTCAGAGAGTGAGGTCAAATCTCGGCTTAAATGATTGGGAGAGTGGTAAATTTTTATTTTGTTCATCGCAGATTGCACATCGGACACATTTTCGCGACTCATAGTCACTTAATGGAACACAAACCAAAGTTTGAGTCATTTTTGATTTTGTGTGGTAGTGGAGAGCGAGTTTGAGTCATTTTTGACTTAGACTTGCAATGACCCACTCCACTTTATTCTTAAAAACATTAAAATGCGCTTATGCGTGAATAAATACAGTGACTTTTTATATTACAAACAGCCTTTTTTTCTTCTTCTCATACTGAATGAGTTAATATGTTAAAAATCTGATCTATAACTATAATACATAAAAAGATTAAGCCTAAGGCCTTAGCTGCTAGTGCTGTAATTCAAGCAGTATGTAACAATAGCTTTGGTATACTACTTCTTCAATAAATAAATAACTGGCGTAACAGTCCAATATAAACCATGGGCTCGAGAAGAGTTAGCATCATCTCATTTTCCAGATCGTGACAGTACATCTTCTGCAGAGGTGTGTGATAAGCAACACGCTCAACCGAGTTATTTATCTCATAAATGGGTAATCATTTAACAGCTGAGTGGACTCATAGTCCGACACGTAAATCGCCATCCAGACTACGACCAAGAGATGGTAAGAGATGCTTCCTTCTGTACGTTGCAAACTTCATGACAAAGTTTATACACACCATCACATTCGTGAAGTGTATAAAATATATGCGTGCAATTAAATTGTATGTGGTCACGAAAATGAGCTATTAAATCGTAGTTAAAACTATTTTTTTTTGTGTTCCCAACGCCCATAGTACGCACTGCGAGCCTAAAATAGATTCTTTTGCGTCTCGCTTGAATCCTGTCCGCCTCACCTAATTGTAAGATGCAGAAAATACATACGAAATTCTCGGCAACAATGAGTCGAGGCAGGCGAGTTTCTGGGGAGATGCAAAAGAATTTATTCAAATAATCGCAGTGTGTACTAGGCGTTATAATGTCACTAGACACTTGAATAAAATAGATCAATGTATGTGATGTGTGTTATAATTGAAAAGCTGCAGGACCTTTTCGATTATAGCACAAATCAGATACATTATAATAAGACTTTATCACTGTATTTCGTTCGCGTTCAAATTCGAACTCGAACTCAAACGCGAACATGGTACAAGTGTCCTTCGAATGGCTCAAGTCACACAAACGCACAGACTTCACAGAAATCTAAGAAAAATTGTACCATGTTCGTGTTCGAATTATACAGTTAAAATATTAAACTTGCCAGCCAATCTGCCTCCACCTCTGGAATTAGGATATTTATCACCTCTACAAGGACTACAGCTTCCGAGTTGTAAAACCAGTAACACTGCCGTTAAAAATACAGGTAAGAAGATTGTTCCCATATTGACTGTGGAAGATGAGACGCGAGACTGTCCGGAACCGTGTCTAATGAACTCACATTCACCACTTTCGCTACAGTTTCTTGTGATTAGAATAATTATCGGACTTGATGGAAATTGAAATGCGGGTGAAACCATCATTTCAAAATGTTTATGTTGAATTTCTTCACGTGCAATAATGGTGTTTACGGGTGTAAAGAACTTAATAATTTTGTTGTTACATTTGTCAATGGAGGCTTGCATTCAAGGGAGGTCTGCATAGTAATTTCAGTTTAGAATACGCTATTATAAGTTCAGTTATTTTGGAAAGGGAGATAGCTGTATTACTCGTATTTCGGAATAGTTTTTTTTAATTTCGTTGCAGCTGCAGACTGCAGAGTTACATCTTGTAACCATCCCGCCTTTTTCAAATGGAATGTATTACAATAACTCCGGTTTTGATATCGCTCTGTAATAAATTTTTAATTGAAATAAAGTTAAAGCTTATCAACCGGTACTGTCGTATACTGCCTAGTCATCATTGTAATTTCCTGTAAAAATACTGTATTGTGAAATTTTAAAGCATAAACAAAACGTAGTTAACAACAAGCTTGCCGAAGGTATGATACTCTTCACGAAGTATCACACCTTCAATAGTCTTTGTAGCTATAAATGGTAAATGCAGAATAGATCAACAATTCTAGGACTTGATTTTGGAGTTTCTGGGAGTTTCGGTGCATAGGCACCACCATTAGGTTTTCTGGTTATAGCTTATCGCGGGTCTTAGATTATTTAATTTTGAATTACGGGCAGACGTGCGATTACCGTTTTGTACGACAATGGAGAAGGTCGATGAATGCCGTGTTAAGCCACCCCGCTACTCCCAACAGCTGAGCTGGTCTGCCAGCGCCCATCACAGTTTTTCATGGGAGAGTTTTTTTTATATTTTAGTGTCCTCTGACCTTTACGGCCATTCCAACCCTCGTCCTCCGTGTTCCATTATCTTATACATCAAGTGGGTGAACCGAACTTTGGCAAGACACCATGCTTTATGGAAAAGCCGCACAGTTTTGCCGAAATCAAACGTAATGAAAGGGGGTTCTGATTCATAAAAACGCCAGTCCAATTTGAACCATGACCTCGAGATAAGTTAGCATCATATCATTTTCTAGATCGTGACGGTGTCTTGTACAGAGGTGTGTGATCAGCAGCAGGCTCAACCAAGTAATTTACCCTATAAATGGGTACTCATTTAACAGCTGAGTGGGCTCATAGTCTGACATGTAAATCCCATTTTTTTTATCGAAAATTACCGCATTTTGTAGGAATCGAACCGGGGCGCAGTGCGTAGAAGGCGAACGTGCTAACCGTTGCGCCATCCGGACTACTGATTCTGTTTCATACAAATACTCAAAGAGTCCCTTTGGAATATGCCTCTACGAACGGATATCGATTGTGAGAGCATATCGTATTCAGTTGATAGCACTGAAAGTGTTGTTTGCCACGTTTATCAAAAAATTTACTAATGCAGAACACACTCGATATATACGAAGGACCTCGATTAGCCAAGTGTAGCGAAAAAAAAATTTGGCATAATCGCAGCAGGAAAACAAATTTCTCCGTTTTCGTGTAGCTTGTCCCACTAAAGCCGATTCGACCGCTAGTTACTCTTTGCATCCTAGATCCGACTCGGCGGCCTTTCTGCTACTCCAGAAGGATCTTATTTTGCTGAATATGTGTAAAGATCCTTCGAAAATAACGGCTGTTCCGAGTCAGATGGATTGTCCACTGATTCCCGTTTAGACAACAAGTAGGTTATTCCTGCTGTGATGAAAGGTGGCTTGTTCATTAATCTATTAATTTGGTTTACAAACTGAACATACTCGGGAAACTTTTGTACCTGAAATTCTGCACCTTATAAAGCCCAGGTCATTTCCAATTTGATTCGGTGACGATAGCGGAATGATTATCTCCACTGCACATACACTCTACGATTTTCGTGCGATGCGATAATGAATGACAATTAAGAAAAAAATAAGTTATGATTCACTCCCAAACCTAGATTATTTAGATTTGTGTGGTATATTCGTATACTACATATTTGATATTTCCATTGCAGAGCCATTGAAATCACCAGAATCCGTCAAATTTAAAAATTTGACATTCACTTGCGATAATCACATACACCCTTTGGGCGGTTATGTTAAAATAACTAAAATATTTTAATTTTTTCGAAAATAATAATGATATTTCGGGGTTAAATGCGAATCTGAGGTTTTCCAATTAAAATTTCGGTCAAAGATCCCTTTCCAGACCAAAATACCGAAATGACATTTTTCGGATGTTGTTTTGCGAAAGTTTTTTTTTACACTTTTTTCGGTCTTACTAACATTTCCCAAAGTATACATCCTAGAGAAAAAGTCGCTACTAACTTGTTTGAACCACATTAAATTTTGTTAACTTTTATATGAAAATCAGCTTTGAATGCCCAGAAGTTTGCGAAAAAAACTTTTCGAAAATGGGAAATGTTTTCTTCTGATGTCCGAAGAATATTCGGTTTTAGTGGAGTTTCTCGCCAATATCGGGGAAAGTGGTTATCCTACGAGGAAAGTCAGCTCTCGGTCGTCCTCGCAGTCTCGCTCCGTCTCGTTGTCCGCTCATTACTTTGTTTGGCATGCGATCATCAATCATACATTCGTTCATGCCTTGCTCATTGAAGACGTTGTAGTCTGACGATTTTCGAAACTTCCAGCTCATTGTACAGTTCAAACAACTCATGGTTGTAGCGGATGCACCATCCATCTAGAAACAACCCCGAAAATTCGTCGCAGAACCTTGCGTTCGAATGTGTCTAGCATGTTTCTGGAGGCTTGAGTTAGGGTCCATGCTTCGCAGCCATAGCACTGGTCATATCATGGCTTTGTACACGCGGAGTTTTGTGTTTCTGTGCACATGCTTCGATTTCATTATGGGGGTACCGAGAAAAAATCGTATTAGCTATCTGTATCCGTCGTTTGATTTCGTCGTTCACGCACTCGATGTTGAGGTCCCGCATATTGATGCTCGATTGTGCAGGCGTCCTTGTCCTCATTATTTTAGTTTTACTCCCGTTCACACGTAGTCCAACTTCTTTTGCAGCCGTGTCGAACGTATGCATTTTGAGAAAATTATCGAGATATAAACTTATTTATTGCACAATATATTCTTAACTAAGTTTTGGACAGAAAAAATTAACTCTATCTTTTTAAAGTACATCAAATTTACTAATTTTTTATATAAAAATAAGCATTGTGCGATCACTTTACTTTCCAAGAAATAGGGCTTTAAAAATCTCATTTTTTTGCCAAAAAATGAATAAAAATCACATTAGTTATGCAACTCGCCAAATAGTGGGGAAATACTCATCCCAACGACATGTGAATTGAGTTTGTAGGTATTTTAATTACCTTTAATTAGATATACATAAGTGAGAATTCTGTAGGATCTACGTTGAAAATTACAAATCAAAAATGAACTTCGGGAAAAACAAAGTAAACATTGCTCATCGTCTATGCAGTGGCGGGTCCAGGCGGGGGCCATGGGGCTCAGGGATCCCTCTTAAATGTTTGGTATTTTGAGCATGGTCTTGGAATATTCGAGGAAATACTCAACAAGATTGGTAAAAATGACAGCGAATAAAAATTCCGCTTTGTCTGGAACTTAGTTTTCAACAGACTGCTTTAAAACCTGCAAGCTGCCGGCCTGCAAAGTATGTGCTTATGCGGATGACATTGCTATTTCCACATCTGGTGAATTTCTGGGTGTTCCCAGTAAGGTGTTGTGGAATGTCCTTTCATAACATCCGTTTGGGCTGACACTGTGGAGCAAAAGTTAATCCGAACAAAATAAAGCTTGTTCTCTTTAGGATAGGATTCTTCCACTGGAGCCTCCTGTGTTGCATGCGATGAGCGATGATCATTAGACTTCATGACACTGATCAGCGATTTACCTCAGGATAAGCTGCTATTCTGGAAAACCCAAATGTTCCGACGACGACTGACTACACCTCAATTAAATATCAAATATGTACTTGACAAGCATTTTGTCAGCCTGATATCGCGAAGTTAATGGGAAGAGAACGCGCTTCTGTTGCCTTATTAAATAGGAATCTATACAGATAATTCCAGTTCAGGTTTATCTTAAGGTATACCTTGAGGTATGCCTCTGCAAGTGTACCCTTAGGTATACCTGCACAATTCTACCGTAGTGTGTGTTTTCTCGCTGCATAATCATTCAGACCTGAACAGTTGTGCCTGTTCAGGTATACCTCAAAGTACATCTCAAGGTAAACCTGAACGTATATGGCCGGCCCCAAGACAGATAAGGATGATAGGCTTAACCTAAATATATATTTCGGTCTCCTTGCATGCTTAAATATTGTCTAGTCCAAGATTACGGCAATTGCGGAAGCTCAGATCTGGCTGCGGTGTGACGTAATATGAGCTGGGGTATGTTATTTTCACCGATAGTGAAGCTGTAATTAAATCGGTCAAACCGGGTCTGCCTTCGTTGAAAATGTTGGTGAAAATTCAATAAATACGTGCGTTCTTTAGCATGCGATGCAGCACTTTTTCATCGGATCATTTATACAACTATCGCTGCTTCCAAAATATCTCTGGAGTTTAAAGCAATTAGCTGGATCAACCTCAGATGGCTAAATGGTAATACAATACATACCTTTTAACAAAGCCGGTGCCTTGCGTAGAAGCTGCAGTGGCGAGGACAAAGAGGAGTACATGTTTTATTTTCTCTGCAGTTGATCTGTTCTGCCAAGGAGAAAAATATTTGAATCCAACTTCTTCCCAGTACTGGATGACTTAGATAAACTTGATGGTGGCAAAATCCATTGTTTTATTGGAAGTTCTGTCTAGGTCAATGATTAGATTGACGATTCATTGGCCATGAGTCTCTATTGACAGTAGAGCGAACCATTTTTCAGTCCATGTAGGCACAGCAGCCCTTGTCACTAACCTTGGTTCATAGTTTTATATGTTCATCGTTCCATGCTTCTCTCCAATTAGACTTGCGTTGGCGCTTTCAATAGACGCATGCCTCTTGAGGACCAAAAGATTAATAAATGTGGATATACCCTTAACTCTCCAAGTAACAAAGTCGGGCAACCTTCGTACTCGATTTCTAGATCCGCCACTGTGCCTATGTATTGTATTTAGCTATCCCGCGATAAAAACCGGCTGACAAATTCAAAGAGCACTCAAGAATATTCATCTTTATGAATTTTTGACCAGCAGTTGACATGTTCATATCTGTCACCACTTTCACACATGTATTTCCACGGAACTCACACCAAAACGCACAGTAAAGACCCCTGCACATTGAATAAAAACCACCAACATCTTACTGTTTCTCGCTGCAATCCCTTTGTTCTGTGAACTTTACGATTTTCTTAGTGATTGATAACACTTCGCTCCCTTCAAATTTTTGATAAAAAGTTAAACACTGTCCAGCTTCGATTTGATGAGATGACAAGAATTCAAATCACTTTGAAAAGGGGTTGACACGTTCAAAATAACTTCAGAATAGGTTCTCAATTTGCTTTGTAAAAATGCACTTTGAACGCGTGAACCGGCCTTAAGTCGTCCGATCGAAATGAAATGAATGTTTCTCGGCTAAGAGCAAGCCCCGTTTTCAAACTATTTCTGTTACAACTTGTAATGTGTTTTTCGCATATCAGTCACAATTCATGGGAGTGAATAGTACTCGCTTTTGGGATTCTTCGATAAACCAACTATTCTGGTTGTTTTCAATGTTTAATGGAAACACAATGTTTGAGATAAATGGATTACAATTCGATAATGCCATTATTTTAATGATGGCTCGCTTTCCCTGCTTTTTAATTTATCTTCTATTTCTTGTTCCGCTGCCAAAGTGCCAACTGTCCCAACCCAACTGTGTTTCTAGTTCGACTTTTCCGAATCGCGTCTACCCTTGGGTGTTCACTTTATGGAGATTACGCTGTCTAAACTGATTACATAACTGAACTCACGTTGTCTAAATGTTCATGCTCAAGAAATACAGTCGAACCTCGATAGCCCGAGCCTCTATATTTAAAGTTTCGGATATCTCGAAAAATTTCTTCAGTCCCGATAATTTTACATACGATTTACATCCTTAATGGAATGTCGTCATTAGACAAATTTTCGATGGCTGGTAGCTCAGTGCGTTGAGACGTCAATCTGATGTTTCAAGCTACCGGTCAGTTACGGGTTCAAGTCCCGTCTACGCCGTAGCCATGGATGTTTGTGTTGTTTTCGTTCAGTGGTGTGGGACGCGACAATAAGCTACAAACTTTCCCGACTTGTCGCAGGTATGAAGCGAAATGGGCAGGAGTTACATACTAGAATCATGCATCGTATGCTATCGAAACGTCAACTAAGCCACATAGGAATAGTTGACGCGCTATGCCCCACTAGGTGTTAGGGCAAATAGTAGTAGTAAACCATTTTGTGACTACGATAAGTCGAATTAACAGAAATAAATACCACGAATGATGACAGTTAATTGTTTTTTATACGAAGAGAATATTTCATTTAAACGAATTATTCAACATATTGGAACAATTAACCGGTTCCATATCATTTTGTGGTTTCCATTAGTCGAATTCACAGAAATGGAACTGGAAAAATATAAAACAAATAGGCGTTCACTATTTGAATTTTGATGGGTTTTTCTTTTCATTATCTTTTGATTAGTTGAATTTTCATTATCTCGGACTATTCTTTCGGTCCCTTGGCACTTCAAGATATCGAGGTTCGACTGTATCAAGTTTCTGTATGTTTTTATTTTATTTTTATTATTTTCTACTTGGGATGCAAAAATTGTCTCTTCACCTCACTTAAAAAAGTCATCTCACTACGCAGAAAAACTTAAAAAAATGGAATGTACTCACCGTCACCTTAAACATATTGA
This sequence comes from Chloromyia formosa, assembly GCA_964017055.1. NCBI lineage: Eukaryota > Metazoa > Arthropoda > Insecta > Diptera > Stratiomyidae > Chloromyia > Chloromyia formosa. The sequence continues at coordinate 31,048,757 of OZ024815.1, read as the reverse complement.
TGAAACAAACAAAATTTTCAACTTTCCTTTCAATGCACAGAATAGACGGACATCTAACCGATTTTAAAAGTTTTTTTTTTCTTTTTCTGCAAAACACTTAAAATTAACAACCAACACATCTCTTAAACTATTTCTAAAATATTTTATTCACACACGTAAAGCCTTATATGTATAAAGTAAATTTCCATCGTTTCGGCTTAATCAAGCAATCAATCTGAATGTTAACACAAATTTCCAATACAAAACATTAAATATAAACTATAACTAGAAATCTCAAAAATCATCAATCTATTTAATTGCTTGCAAGCACTGACGCAAAGTTAGACCCTTGGTTTCAGGTAACCTAGAGTACAAATAAATGCCCCCTGCAATTTGAACACATCCCACAATAACGAAAAACACCCCCAAGTTAACAGACGCATAAGTTACAATCACGACACTAATGATTTGGATAATATTCTCAATAATTAGGATACCTGCAGCGGAGGCGGCCTTCCGCTTCAAAGAGAAAAGTTCCGAAATATATACAAGTGAAACTGGACCCAGGCCAAGTCCAATGAAAAATTGATAAGCAATAGCGAAACCAGCCAAAATTTTAAAACCATACGCTATTGAGTTTCCTGCGAATGCCACAATTGCAGAAGCGATCATTATCAAACCACAGCCCATTGAAGAGTAAATCAAGAGCTTCCTTCGACCGACTTTCTCTATAAATAGCAAAGCGAACAGTTCAATGATGAATCTCAATGACATCAGTAATCCAATGCCGTAGTCAGGTGATAGGTTTGTAACGAATGCTAATTGCAAGGCTATCATAAGTGCAGAAGTGGACAAAGTGTAAAGAACACGAAGCAGAGCAAGACGAACGAAATGAAGCAGCCCTTTATCATTGAATCGAACACTCTCCAAGCACTTGTCGTCATTGATCAAGAGCTTAAGATCTTGAAAATCCCTTTGCACTTCGTACGTGTCATGAGTTTCAAATCGCAATTTCTTCAACGTATTGTAAGCATCTTGTTCTTGATTATTCTCAATTAAGAATACGGGTGATTCCATTGTGAAGCACTTTATAAAAAGTATCGACATAAATCCGTAAAGGACAATAAACCCCCCCACTATTTGACGAATAGTGCTGAAATCAACCACAAGAACACTAATTGAAACAAACCAGCCTCCCACGAAAAAGGATGTTGCTATCATTGCGCTAACAACTCCTACAACTGAACCACGTAAATTATTTGTTGCAACTTCTGGTGTATGTACCAGGAGAGTTATCATTGCAGTTCCTTGAGCTAATCCTCCCACATAAGCTGCTACCTCGGATAATATTATTGATGAACTGGGGATGATAAGAGCGCCGCTTATTATTGTCAGGATATCAACGAAAAGCTAGAAAGTGTGAAAGATTTATTAGCTGTTCGTATTTTCTAAAATGGAAGATGGATATTTACTTACATAGATAAAAATCTTTCGGAATTTTCGTGCGACATAGTAACCAAATGCGGCACCAATTATGGTTCCAATAAACAGACCCAAGGTTGTATTTAGCAACTCAGCACGGGTTGTCGTATAGGTCCATTCGTTCGGTGCGAATTGAATATACAGGCCATAGAGAAAGTATAGTCCATAAGTGGCTACAGGTAGCAGACCTTTTCATTAAAAAATAAAACAGCTAGTTAGAAAGGGAAATATATTTGGTGTTTAAAAAAATTAATTTCATGTCATCCCTTCAAATAAGTTCATATTTGCCGAATTGTACCTAATGATTGCCGGTTCAAATCCAATCATGTCCGAAACCTACATTTGTTATGCTTCACTATAGAAGCTGTGCTTATTATTACATATCCTCTTAATAGGGATTAAAAAAAAACCTTACTACCACGACACTAGATTCACTCCAAAAATCGTTTTTTTTTTTTCTCATTTCATTTCCAATTCAACACCCAGTTTGCGACTGTGCTGTTTTTAGGGTTTTGTAGTAAAACAAAACCCTTATGAAAACGGTCAAATGTCTGTCTGTCCGTCTGTCCGTCTGTCCATGGAATATCTCACGAACGGCTGAAGCTACATACATGAAATTTTGTAGGAATGTGTAGAATTACTATAATTCGCCGGAGAAAGCGAATCGTCGTAATAGGTCAACTTTAAGGGGAGGTCCTCATAGAGGGGAAATGAAGGTCGAAATTTTTTTTCGTTTAGTACAGGCATCATAAGAAAGGTACCGTCGAGTACATTCCATTTTTGAATTTTTTTTTAAATTTGAAGAAACGGGAAAAGAGGGAGAGGGGAAAATATGTCATCCGAGTTTGTCCCCCCCCCCTTGCATTTCGAGACCGTTATACTTAGAAATATGAAAATTTACAGAAAAGCGCCATTTTACTAGTGTAGAAAACCTAGATTTCTAGAATTTTGAAATTACATCAGAAAAGGTTAATAATATTACATTTCTATAGTTTCAGTTAGCACAACCCTGCACCCCTTACACGTATCCGAGGTCAAAAATATTGATGGCCAATGATAACCAACATCATAGGCAATAATATCTCTAAGTTTCGTTATAATCACATAATATTTAATAATAGTACATTCATTTAAATTTCGGCATTTTGACACTATCCACACAAAAAATACACCTACCGGCCTCATAGGTGTGAGTACTACTATACTTTCATGTTGTTTTTCGTAGTGCGAATTGCAGTTATTTAATTAATCATTTTTGAAAGGGTAAAGATTTGTTGGGCGCGCTGTGTCTTAATTGGCCAACTTTACCGGGTGGAAGGGGGGGGGGGGGGGGGGTCCACATAGAGGCGAAATTAAGGTCAAATTTTTTTATCGACTGGTATAAGCAAATGAGGTGTCGTGAGAAAGGTAATGATGAGTACATTCCATTTTTTCGCATTTTCTCGAAATTTATAGAAAGGGGAACTGTGGGGGAGGAGAAAATATCAGTTCGTAATTTGACCCCCCCCCCTTGCCTGCATTTTGAGACCGTTATGCTTAGAATTATGAAAACTTACAGGAAGTGGGTTTCGAAAAATATATAAAATGGAAAATAGTGGAATTTGTATATCTTCTCAGAATAGGTCAATAATAGTCTATTTGTATAGTTACAGTTAGCACACCCTTGCACGCCTTAAACACGTTCGAGGTCAAAAGTACTGATGGCCAACCATAACCAACACCTTAAGCAATAATATGTTCTAAGTTTCGTTACAATCACGTAATATGAATTGGCTTGTAAAATGTAAGTGGGTAAGACATTTTAATTACGTTTTTTCTATCCATCTGAGTGATATCAAGAAGAGCAAGGAGCCGATATTTATATACCAAAATAAGCGCTTGCTACAAAACCCTCGGATTGCGGGCGTAGCCCTCTATATTCCGGTTTAATTTTTTTTTTTTTTGATAAAAACCAATTGGCTGCTTTCTTCGAAAAATAAAACGTGCTTCTGATTTGAAATAAGTACGACGAACCGGAATCCTGCCGAAGCATGTACACATCCATAGAAATCCAGAGAGCAGATTGACAACCAGCTTATTTTAGTTATTGTTGTCCCTTACTAATTGTATTAAAAAGAACGAGACAGAGGGGCCCGTTTCCCTCAACTCTCTCATCTAGTGTAGAGATGTATTTGTTATGAAATCTTGACCTGGAGAAACTAATCAGGAACTTTTTCCGATCAATTTCCACTCTTAAGTACAAATGATTCAGAATATGTAAGTGGAAGAAAGTCCCACTTACACAACACTTTACATCTCTACTGGTATTAAATCAAATTCAAAATCGCAGGAACCCACCTATTAAGGCATCATTATTCGGCTACGATTGCCTGCAAAGGCTACGTAAAACCGATGTATTGTAATTCATCCTCTCACCAGTAGATGAGTAGTTAGAAACGGGAGATGTAACAAATATATTGTACTTCAACTTTTATTCGGGACGTGGACAACGTGGCGTGGTTGAAGTATAGGGTTATCCATTTCGTGTTTCGGAAAGTAAAGCCCTGCCATTCGACATCTGTCAAATGTCAGTGTATTCCAAACTGGTATTGGTTTAGTTGAAGGTTTGCCATTTTACAAGATGGAACGTTTTACGACTGAACAACGCGTTAAAATTATTAAATTGTTCTACTAAAATGGTGAATCTGCGGTGGCCACGTTTCGTGCATTACGCGCAGATTATGGTCGACATAATCGTCCCAATGAGCGCACAATTGCCTACACAGTGAAAAAATTTGAAGAAACTGGATCGGTGACAGACATTTCTACACCTGTGCATCATCGTTTTGCTCGTTCGACCGAAAACATCGCAGCTGTGAGTGAAAGTGTGGCCGAAGATCCGAATTTGTCGATTCCGCGCCGATCCCAGCATTTAGGCCTATCTTAGGCCGGCGGCGTCATTGGGCTGTTTTTCTTCGAAAACGATGAAGGAGCCGCCGTTACAGTCAATGGCCAGCGCTATGCCGCCATGATTCATGACTTTTTTTGGTCGGAAATTCAAGATATGGATCTCGACAATATGTGGCCATATTGACGGGGCCACATGTCACACCACGCGACAAAATTTGGCTTTATTGCGCGAGAAATTCCCAGGACGCGTAATTTCGAGATTCGGCGATGTGGCTTGGCCAGCAAGGTCTTGCGATTTAACGCCGTTAGATTTCTTTTTGTGGGGCTATGCGAAGGACCGTGTTTATGCGAACAATCCCACGACGATTGGTCAATTGAAGGACGAAATCCGTCGATTTATAGCCGAGTTATTGCCCGAAATGTGTGAAAAGGTAATCAAAAATCACCTCAAAAGGATCGAGTCCTGCAAGCGGTCCCGTGGAGGACATTTGACAGATATTGTATTCCACGTATAATGGCATAATCCAAACTTTATTATGAAATAAAAATTTCATCGAAATTCAAATATTTACTGTGTTTAATTTAAGTTTACTTTCCGAAAGAAAAAATGGATAACCCTGTAGTTACAAAATTCTCAAATACAAAATCCCCAAATACAAAATCCCCGAATGCAAAATCTCCAAACACGTAATCCCCAAATACATGATCCTCAAATACAAAATCACCAAGCACAAAATCCCCAAATTGAAAAAATTTCTCATTTTAATATTCCAATTTTTAGTGAAACTTCATAATTTAGGGAAAAAATTAAGATTTTCGTGATGCTCAATTTATGAATTTGGATAAATCCTTTTTTTGGCGAGTTCTATGTCTATTAAAAACTAGAAAAAAGTTATGATATATATAAGTTAGGTTCTTATAACCTTAAAGAAATTTTCGCTTTAGACAGCACGAACATATTTTGTAAATGGTATATCACAATATTTTTTTTTTTTTGCTAGTGCTTATGCCAACCAAAGTAATCATAATCCTTCTCAGAAATAAATATAAATAATAAATAAAAAATTAAATTTATCAACTTCATTTCACCTGGACCACTACAGTTTTAAAATCGTTACCGATAATATGTAACGTTTCTTGATTTAGAATATGCTTCAATATGCATTTAAAAAAACAGTAAACAACTTGTTCTTCCTCTGAAATCAACAAGGCATGAGTTGATAATAATTTTACTTTTCATTCTACATGCATTCATCCGTAGTTCATTCGATAAACATCATTGGTTATTTGCAGTATTTTTATATGTGTAGGCAAAAAAAAATGTTCTATACAATCAAAATGTTTTCATTTAATATATTCCGATAAAAATTATAAGGCTATCTCCAATAATCCTCAAATTTCCATTTGAGGTGTGTTGTTAGAAGGCCCACGCGTTCTAAAATCAGACCTCAAATAGGGATTCGGGGATTATGTGTTTTACGTGCTTGGGGATTATGTATTTGGGGGTTTTGTGTTTGGAGATTTTGTTTCTGGGGATTCTGTTTTTGGGATTTCCTTTTAGGAATTTTTGGCTTGGGAATTTCGTAACAGGGGATTTCGTTTCCAACCCTTCAGAAAGTGAGGTCAAACCGTGAATTAAGTTATTGAGAAAGTAGCAAATTTTGAATTAGTTCGGCAAGTCAAGCTTTTTGACGCGATTTACAAAAAAAAGCTATAGCTCTCTATAACGATTAAAGACAGAGTGTCCATTTTGGTGTCAATTTTCCACAAATGGACGGCGCTATCTACCATCAAAGTATTTAACATCTGAAGCGGGACACCCTGCATAGTAATACTAATCGTATTCATACAAAACTGCAACCGAAATATAGAGGGCTACGCAACCAATCAAGCGTTTATTTTGGTATGTAAATATTGGCTCCTCGCTCTTCTTGGTACCACTCAGATTGGTTAAAAAAAAAGCCATAATTAGAATGTCTTACCCATAATATTGTATCTTACATGCCAATTTATTTATTTATCTTAAAGTAATAATTCTGAAACGGGAAGCTGTATTGTAGATAGATACTACTCGATTGCCCTAACCCCTTATGGGGCATAGTGCGTCAACTGTTCCATGTGGCCCAGTTGACGTTTCGTTGGCATAAACTGGTTTCGGAGAATGCAGTTACCAGCATGCACCTCCTGCACATCCATGGCCACGAACGTCGTCGTGGACGGGACTCGAACCCGAAACGCCGGTAGTCAAACATGAGACTGATACCTCAACACACTGCGCTACAGGTCGCCCCAGATAGATAGATACATATGTATGTATACGAGATGGACTGTCCTACTCTTCGAGATGCTTAACCATTCATATTAAGACGACATTGAAAACTGCAAGCCGATGACTAATTGACCCGGATAAATGAATCGTATTAGCCATGTGTTTCAAGCCATAAAGCATTTATCAGATTTTAGCGACAGTTACCACTCTACGATTCTTTATGTAAAGAAAATGGGTTTGATCCCCAGCGCGTCAATAGAAACTGGTTGTGCGTATTATTAGAACTCCCTCAGCGCTCGAAGCTCGTCAGTGAAAGACGGCTTGGATAGGAGGTGCATGCTGGCAAATGCACCATCCGAAATCTATATGCTTTTGAAACGTGTACAAGGCATAGTTATGCTAAGGATATTGACGCGCCCATACTCCTGGAGGAGTCAAGGCAATTATTATAACATAACATCTTCACCAATTATGATTTCTTCAACCTATGCAAGACTACGAGTATGTACTTAACTTTCATTTTGGCAACCGCGGGGCAGGATACTGGTTTAATGCCAAAGCATTTTCTTTTGGGTATTATTACGGAGTCAGGGGCAGACGCACATGTTTTCAATTTCATTCAACAGCAATCAATTATTTCCCCTTTGATCGCTCACCAAACAAAATTTTTCAAAAGTTCACTATAATTATGATGAGGGCTTTGAAGAGAGAATCAGAGGAAATGAAAAAGAGCGAGAGAAATGAAGTAATTCGGCGCAAGTGAGGGAGTAGGAAAGGGGATGGAAATTTGACATCTCTTTTGCTTCTATATGTACCGGGCGGGTGTTCCGCGGCAGAGAGACAAAATGGAATGTTATTGTTTACAAAGGAGAAGTAGGAGAGGGGATGACATCTCATTTGCTTCCTGTGCTTCTATATGGACTGCGCGGGTGTTGCGCAGTGGAGGGCGTGTGTCTCTCTGTTTACTTTTTATTAGTTCGTATGTGGTGGAATTACGTCCAGAATTTAGTGTACAGTAAATGAGGGTTTCATCTCCTTCTACGGATATATGTCTCTGTGGATGAGGGACTTTGAGCAGTATGCTATCTAATCACGAGGCGAACATTTCAGAGCTTTGTGCCTGTATTTACCACTCATAAGATGATGATTCATAAGAAACTCACTATCGCGCATGCGAAAATAGATTTTCGTAAAACATATCCATTAAGCCGCAATCCAATGGAGAGACAAAAGTCGGGCGGCAAAAACCTGTCGATGAAAATCAAATGAGATATAAACCCGTGTTTAATCACACCACAGAGAGCTATGCATACGTCGTGTGTGTCGACTTTTCATGGCGAGCAATTAAATTTGAAACATTATTTGAGAAAAAGCTCAAACATTGTGTGAGCCAAATTGACTGCGAATGAGAATAATAGAATATTACCGTCCGTCCTTCCGTCTAGTCGTCTGCATGTAATTCGGCCTTTGCACTTATTGTCCGATCTCTATTAATGTCCCTGCACTCTCCATTGTATTATCTCATAGAAATCATAAAGCAAACACCCGTTATTTGGGCTCTAAAGTGTCACCATACCATACACTGTCGAACTCGAACACGAACCTGGTACAAATGTCCTCTGACACACACATGCACTTCACAGACATAGGTGTGAAGTAAACCGGTCCACTTGGACTAGGTTCGTGTTCGAGTTCGACAGTGTATGGTGACACTTAAGCATCATTCGGGTTATTGGAATTGAGACAGTTTTATCGTGAGAACTTATCGAGAATTAAGTTTCAATGATTTGGATTAGGCGGCTATTACACTTTAAAAGTTCTTTTACAAATATCTTTTATAAAAGATATTTTAAAAGAGCTTTTATAGTGTAATAGCCGCCTAAGAAAAAATTTGCGATATGAACGTTGCTTGTTTCAAGTACTTTTCTTATAAGCTTCCGTGCCTTCCCCCTTAGGCGGCTAATATCATTCATAAAAGTTCTTTTAAAATATCGTGCATAAAAGATATTTGTAAAATAACTTTTATAGTGTATTAGCCGCCTTATTCAACGAAGCAGCTAACATTATATTTTTTTAATATAATTAATATATTGTGCTTCAAAGTAAAAATAGCATATCGCTATAAATTAGACAACAAAGATTTTGATTAAAAAAATCAGTTACTATGATTTCTTGAGATTATTGTTATATGCACGTATACATACATACATATATAATCATTTTTATTTATGTTATTTTCTAAAATTTCGATTAATTTAAAATATAACAGTTTTACCACAAATGAAGATTCTCTACAATCAAACTAGCACTAATATATACAAATAAACATAAAGAAGACATTTGTATTACACAAATCCCCAACAAATAAAACAATAAGTGTATGTACAATAGTACTCTATTCAAAAGACAAATAACAACAACAATTATTATACTCGAGTGATCTTCGCATTGTTTCCATTCACTGGTTTAACGTACAACTGAAACACGGCTATCTCATGTTTGTTTATCGATAAGTAGTAAGCTGGGATAATCGTAATGATTGATAGGATTATTAGGAGATTTAAACTGAAATTAAAGTCCTAAATAATAAACTCTAAAATCGTTTGATTTAATACTTAAAAAATCCTTTCATAGTCCGCTAACAAACACTTTCACTACACAAAACTTTATAAACTCCCCAACGTCAGATTTAATATTCATATCTATTAAAACCCATTGATATGGCTGTGATGTACGAGTATGTATAGTATATGCGATTGCACACGGTATTCGACGCCATTTGTTTGAACACTTCCAACGAGGTGGTAAATGGAATTTACGATTTAGATTTTCCAGGTTGCAAATATTATAATATATAAGAATACTGCCACAATTTTTGCCTAGGATACATTGAAACACCATTATCCTTCGCGACGGAACTTACCTCCAACCGCGGCATTGGCTTGGCGCTTCTGGATCATAAGTGTAAACATGGTATCCGTATCATGATGTGGAGAATTCATCTTAATTAACTTTTATTTATTCGCTAAAATTCACAAAAGCTGAACTGGCGCGTTTCGCACTATTACGATGTACGTAATAAAAAAGGTTTCACTCTCGTTACTGTCCAATAATTTCTGTTGAAAAAGTGTGACCGGACTGCCTTATCTATCGTTCACACAGTTTTTTTAAATCTATATTTCGTCACTTATCTCAAAGCGCAAATGTTATCATCAATTATCATTTCAATACATCTTGTGATGTACTAAATTACAGCATTTAAATTATGTCCAGCAGGTTACAGGGTGATATAATAGCGGAGGCAAAATATTCTTTCCATAATCCTCCAGGAACAAAGGAAGCCGTCAATTAATTTTATAGTATTTCGAAAAATATGATTTATTAGGTTAGGTTGAAAAAATTATTAACTTCTTTCTAAGTAAAATTTTGAATATTATTGTACTAAAAAAAAATTTGAATTTGATAATTATGATATTGATTCGAAAATATATGAATTTGATTCGGAGAAATTATGAATTTGAAGTGCCTACTATTATTTGTTGAGGGATTATTGTAATAAAACTAGGATGTAAAAGCGTAAATTTGGAGTGGAGATAGGAGTATTTTAACTCAGATCCCATTTAAAAACCAACTAAAAGTTAGATGATGTAAAATATTCTTGTTTGATAAATTTTTGAAATTGCGGAAATTGTTATGTAATTTTTTCCGTGACAAAGTTTTTATAGACTCTATCAGGGTACATCTGAGCTATTAACCAAGTCCCGTAGAGATGTCGCCTGGCTCACGGCGGCCATACAGGACATTGGCCTATCGAAGAACATCCAATAAGGCTTGGTATCCTTTATAATCCGCACTGCCGCAGGCGGAAATGAGGATGAGAAAGAAACCCTAACTCACTTCCTCTGCGAATGCCCAGCCCTTGCTAGGGCCAGACGTCGAGCATTGGGTGAGGCCTTTCTTGTTAACCTGGGGGATGTATCGGGGAGCTGCTATACTTCCTGAACTCCTCCCGCTGGATCTAGGCATCCTTGCATCCCCTGTTAGTCAAACCATCTTCTTATAAACGATTTTGCCGAGGTTTGTGGTTGCAAAAAGGCGCATTCGCGCTAATTGGGCTCTGGCAAGTTGTGCTTCAGCCACCACTTATACCAACCATATCAGGGTACGCTCGTATTATACTATTTTATGGTCATGAGTGTGGTATCCCAACCAACAATTTTGTTCTTATAGAGATCTTCAAGGATTTTATAAGAACTACATTTAGTTTCAGCTAAGACTTATTGACTTGCAAATTGTTCTGATAGAAATCTTAAAGAACGTTTCTAGCCAAAAAGTGGCGTATGAAATTATGAGTATAAAGTATTTTAAGAGTTCTTCAAGTCTTCTTGACAGCTCTAACTAGAGAACTTATCAGAAAGATATCAGTAAAAGTACGTATAAGTGATTTACAGTAATCTGCTATACATACATAGATCATCTTTTAGAATCTTAACTAAGAGACAAAGATTTCTATTGGTTTTCAGTAAGTAAATTTTGAGTTTATTGTAGCATTAAGTGGAATTCATGATACTTTTGGAAGTTCTCTATAAAAACACGAATGGAGTTGAAATTCAGACTTGTATTATTGGTCTGATGCACTTTTTCGCAGTGGATTTTGTCGATTTGATAGTCAAATTTTCTCTGCGAAAAAAATTTTTCTGATCAAATGCTGTACAAAACTCCCAAAAAAAAAACGAATCCCTCTCGAAATTTAGCATACATGTACATTTAATGTTCATCATGAATTAAATGTACTTTTTGCATAGTAGCTAATAGTGGCCTAAAATGTATTAAACACGTTCTTATTTTCTTGTCAGACCCTAAGAAATACATTTAAAATGAAAATATCCAAAGTCACCAAAGTATTGAAGAAATTAATTTCTGGCGCAATAATTGCTATAACCAAACAGTCGAAAAAGATGGCGGTTCTCTCAAGCTCTATTTTAAAGAACTTATAAGTGTTTAGTTAAGTTTGTTGCTCCCATAAGTAAATTATAATAACTTCTTCCTATTAAACTTTTCTTCAAAATTGCAATTAAACTATATCTTTCCCTACAACATTCGCCTGACTTCTTTAAGTATCAGAGTGTATAGCTTTCTCATTTAAAGCCGTTCTACTCATCTCCATTTAAGCTAAAATATTACAACCCTGAAACAGGAACATATTCTTGATCAAGTTTTTTATACAAGCAGTACGAGAGTCGACAAACGGCAATTATTTCCTATAATGGTTTAGTTAGACCTACACTGCATTAACACTTAGAATGGTCTAAAGCAAAAACTTTAAGAGGATCTTTTCTAGTAACACACTTGCAAAAATTACTTTTAAGGCTATAATCTGAACAAAATGCCTTTAAAGTTTTCATCGAGCTTCCAATCTGCACTAAAGACTTTTTACACGTCTTTTCTTTTAAAAGTTACAACAGATTCAGGTATTAGTTTTACTTTTTAGCAGAATGCCTAATAAATATCTTTAACGTAATATTTCGCTCCGAAAGGTTTAATACCGATATTATAAGAGTTTTGGTTCTCACCTCAAGAGCAAATTGTTAGTTGGGATACCCTTTTGTAGAAGATTTAATGTACTTATCTAGCTTTTGATTTTTTTCGTAGAACCCACAGTTTTCGAGATATTCCAGGAATATTCGAAAAAAAAAACTTCAAACCTCCTCTTCCCTTCCCATCTCGACAAAAGGGGTGTTGTATCATTGTTCAGTGCGCTATCCCCAACAACTGCGCAAAATTTCAAAACTACACGATTTCTTTTTTCAAACCACCCTTTTTGGGATTTGTTATGTGGGCCGGTTTTCTTCAGATTTGTGTGAGGTGTGTGTGTCTTGAAGACACTTGTACTATGTTTGTGTTCGAATTCGTGTTCGAGTTTGTGTTTGTGTTCGACAGCGTGTGGCCACCCTAAGTGAAGAGGGTAGGAAGGCTTATTAATTATTTAGCAACTATATACGATGCTCATGCAAATTCATACACGAGAGCGGCCTTACTAACCAGTCCAATTAAATTTGGTGAATCTTATCGAAACGTCGCAAGATAAGATGGCCACAGCGAAAATAGTAATATTTCGTTTCAGGAAATGTTATCAGTATTATGAAGAAACTCGAAAGTGAAACAACAGTTCCAGGTGAAAGCGTTACAATGGCTTCGGAATCGGAAACAAATTCGGATCCATGTCGTACAATGATGGTACACAAACGCCAAACTAACGCAGCTATTGGAGGTAAGTTTCGATAAATTATCCATACATAATTCTATTGATTGTTCCAGTTAACACACAACTTTGTGACTGTGTTCAATTTAACAATACAATTTATTACACGAAAACTGTTGATAAAATGTGTAATAACCTTTTTATCTTAGGTGCTTTTTTTTGTCCTCCAGTGTAGGTTATTTCCGGTTTGAATACACAATTACAATAATACGTTAATCTGGATTAACCTGGAGAAATCTATGGGTTAATAAACCTACACTGAATAGATAAGTCATTAAATGGCGTATTTAATATGGAAAATTAGAAATTTTTGTGGTTTAATTTGATTTTTGATATCAAGCTTATTAGTAAACATATTTTACCATTTTTTGCCTGATTTGTTCCATAATTTTACTCTCGTGAAACACATTTAAAAATGATGAAACGCACACTTAACCGAGTAGTTGACCGGGAACTTTGTTTCCACGGAGCTTGGGCTTAACCCGAATTAACCTGCATTGGAGTACAAAAGAATAAGACTTGTTTACTGTTTCAATTGCGTTTTTACCTAACGTGATACCAATCAATTGCTCGAAAGGAAGCGGCTGTAAAATTTGTTGAAGATAAGATTTCAACTTAAGTCATTTTCGGACCAGATGAAATTACAAACGTATTTAATAATGTGACTCCAAGCTGACTTTTGTGAACGTACTGTTACTTCATATTTAAGTGTACATATATGTACAAAACTAATTTTACCCGAATTATTTTGGCACTGATATATGTAAGTATGTTCAAATAAAAATAAAAGGTAGATTCTGCGGCCAAATCAATTTTTGTTTCATCGAATAAAGCGGCAGCCTTATTGAATTAGTAAATCCATACACAGTGAAAGCTTTACTTGCCAATATGTAGCTCGAATAAGCGGACATATGGCTGGGTTGGTGACGAGGGTAGGTGGGGAAGTATTGGAGAGAGAGGAAGATGGGGAGAGAAGGGTAGTGGGGAGAGAGGGTTACCTTTTTCAATGTAAAAAATGCAAAAAAAAATATTAAACGCTTCTTCAACTCTATGGTACTGGAAAAAGAATAAGAACAGTGGCAAATGGCAATGATATAAAATAGAAAATCCAAAATTCAAAATGAAAAACAGAAAATGGAAAAATCGAAATTCGAAAATCGGAAATGGGGACACAGGACAAGAATATGGGACATAAAAAATTGTAATAAAATAACAAGGGCGAGCTCGCTCATTTAACTCGGCTAGAGAGTTTAGGTTAAATGAAAAAACGACAAATGGCACAAATAATCTGAAATTTGTTTGCTCAAACTGTTTACTTCAGATCTTGAATAGGTATTGTTATTAATTACCTATACACATACCAAATACCAGTCAGCTCGAATAAAAATTGTGGTGACAAGAGGTTTTCTTTCGCCCATATTTTTGTAGAAACTTCAATCAAAAAGCAGTTGCAGACACTAAATTTAAATACATATTCTGTGAATTGATTCCAACGAACAAATGTGAACTTGTGATAAGCCGATAGTTCCCTAAATTCTATTAGTGAATCGCGAAAATCCAATAAAAAGTATGATTGACGTCTGTGCTGCAACTGGACAGAAAGATTGATATTCAAAAGAGAAAAACAATTTTGTTCTTTGATGTTACTTGACCATTTCCTTGAGAGTTAAACTTAAATTATATAAAATTATGGTTTTCTTACTGCTAAAACTATTGTACTTTTGTTTGCAAATCTGGGACTAAGGAATCGTCATTCAAAATTAGAATTTGCAACTTTTTTATTGTGGATTCTATTTTGTAATTCACTTTAACAAAATGTCAAATCATCAGAACCGTCGAACATTATTAGGCTCGTTCTTTTGCAATTATCCGGGACAGTTGTAGTTTAGGCGAACTTATTGCGCAAAAAAACGATGTAGCTTACCCATATAGTTTAGGAACATGTATTTGATATGAAATCGATTTTGTCTCAGATAAGTTTGGATTGTAGGTGATTGTGTGATATCAATGTTATAAAAAAAAATAAAAATAAATTTTATTCTAATATACCAAGGCCAAGTATTAAGCTTGTTAAATGAAGCTGTGATAAAAGTAACTAATTGATTCCTAATAGTTTCCTAATATTTCAACGAAATCAGGAAAATGTGGAATCCAATTTCGATGAAATGTGGCGAAAACAGAGTAGAACGAACGAACTTCTAGGAGCAAGCGCTAGATGTTGCCTAAATAAGTGTAAAGGTGGAACATAAAGCTTTTAATGTTCCATCGGGGTCAGAATCTGTTCTAGATAAACCACCTGGGCAAAATGTGTTCCCATTGAGATTAATGTTGTTGTTTTATAACTTGTTATTTCTCTAACCTTTATAGGCTGAGATTCGCAAAATAACTATTAGGTCGGCCGCACATTGTCGTCGTAGGGGCAACCCGCGTAGCGCTCACATGGCTCTGTTGTTGTAAAATGCGATTTTGTTTTGACATTTGTTACAAGAATAATGCCATGTGTGTGCTGCGCGGACTGTCCTACCTACGACGCAATATGCAACCAGCCTTAGTATTTACACATACACTGTCAATCTCGGACTCGAGTACGAACCTGGTACAAATGTCCTCTGAATAGCTCAAGACACACACTTCACATAAACGTGAAGAAAACCGGTCCACTTGTACCATGTTCGAGTTCAAGATCGGCAGTGTATGGTGACACTTATGCGCGTTTTCGCCACTATTCGGGTCAAGTATAGTTTAGGAATAGTCATGGGTTAAATAGAAGTTCGGCAGAATCAATCACAGCAGCATCAACTGTATCTAGGGTAGTCTGCTTGCGAGCCTCATTGAAAACAACGACTATGACAGCACGAAACGTCACATCGTTTTCCGCCAATACGTAAGTTATGATTTTTCACATATTTTGCAAAAAAAAAAATATACAAACAGCAAGGGTATGTTGTTTGTGTAATGTGTGTAAGTTATCCCGGATAACCACCATAACCTACACCGCAGTACAAAAAAAACACGCCTAATAATGATCGACGACCTGCCGTTACGCTACAATGATGCTGATGAAGCATGTTAAACCCAACTGTTATAAAACAAACTAATTGATTCCGAATATTTTCCTAATATTTAAATAAAGTACGCATTTTTTTCAATCGATTGTAGTGTACACTAGTATGAAATATCTGGGCAGAACGTTAATCCATATAAGTTTAGGTTGTTGTTGTAGAGCGTGTTATTTCTCTAACCTCCATATGTTAAGATTCGCTTCGTTTTGGTCTGAATCAAGACTGAATCCAACACCATGGATTTCAAATGTCAAACATGAAACATTCCGACCGGAAAGTGATATGAATTTGAATATCATGGTATACTTTCAGCAAAGACAAAAACCCCCCTTGATTCCACGAAATCAAATCAAAGACCGGTCAATCCTTTCGTGTGGAAATTGATCTAGACCATAACAAAACGAACGCACCAATTCCATTATATTTAGCCTTTATCAATCTAATCCTTATCTTCAGTTTGCATTTTTTTTCGATACAGCTGAATATCTGGCTTTTTACTTTTTCCAGTGAAAGTCAATGGCGGATCCTGGATTTCATCAAAAGGGGGAAGGGTCAAATTAGAGATTTAATTCTTCATTGAGGTGGAAATGGAGGTATTTTTTTTTTCTTTGTTCAACGGTAATTAGACGTGGAGTGTCAAATACAAGTTCTTTCCTAATGAGGTTGAAGTAATTACAACGGAGTGAGGGAGCAAAATATGTGAACATTTTTGGGCTACTTTTACTACTGAACAACGCTCCGCGTATTTAAAAATCTGCTCTGAGAGAATGTGAAAAAAATACCAAAATCCCCCTTGGATCCGCCACTGGTGAAAGTTAAGCATCTTGGCGCATTAATTAATCTAAGCGGATAAAGAATATTAAAATTTATTATTTAAAAGCACGTGATTATAATCTATTTATGAGTTATTATGGGTAACGCGACATGTTCACGTTTTGATTAGTTAGCCGATAAAACCTGCGAATTTGCCATACGCAACGACAGCCATGAGAAGGTAGGCTCCTAGAAACATTTGTTAATATGTATGAACATATGTAGAATTTAACGATAATAATCTGTTGCTAGACTGACAAATACGAGTAATATAAATAAGATTAAGAACAAAAGTTCGTACTCAGTACACTTTTGGAATAGGATACAAATACTAAGAAAAAACACGAATATGTACATGCAAATATGCGCTCAATAATCATTGGAAAAATAGAGACTAAAGCACTCAATTACGCCTGTTCAAATGATCAAGAGGATGTATGATCGTTTGTATGGCGCGGTAGAATTCAACACATTAGCACCTTATGTGTGTACTACAAACAATCTTCAGTTAATTTGTATGAAGTGCAGTCTCTTGTAGTACCTGCTCTATGATACCGACTTGATATTAACTGTATTACATCGCTTTTGGTAGCTTCCCGTCACTGCAGTCGAGGAGAATTTTAAGATTCACAAGAACGGGTTGAATGCACAATAATTATTTGTGCCCGATTTCGTATGCATATGTCGTTTAACAACCATGTAAACTTAATTTAAGCCCAATTTGGTATGTATGTGACATTTCAAATAAAGTAATTTACTCCGGTCCGAAGTTGCTATGCAAAACAGAAATTTAAAAAACCTAGCTTATCTAGCTTATCGCTTACTATTATTTACTTTTATTAACAAATGCACTTTTTTCACTTGGTCTTAACCACTATAACCAAATATAGTGGTTAAGACCAAGTGAAAAAAGTGCATTTGTTAATAAAATGAATTACCACAAAGTAGACAAGTCGTCAGTCGAGTCAATATTTACTTTTACTTTTTTCTTTTAAAAAATGATGTAAAAAATATTTTCTATTGTCTTCACAGGTTTGATGCCACTTTTATCGCATGGATATTATCTTGTATGGGGAATATATGTCTTGTCAGGACCAAGCCGATATTCAGGCCAAGTGGAACGAAAATATCTATGGCATGCGACTATAGGTTACTTTTTCGGCTCCATGATTGGCGCTGTAATTGGATATTCTATGGTTCGGAAATACAAGAAAATTACAATTTATGTAAGTCAATTATCGTGTTTGTTGTCTTTGTCATTTTGCATTACCATCGGAGTCGAAGCGGTTTCTATTAACGAAAGGTCATTAAATACTTTAGTTCTTGTCAATAAGAGTTTCTAGATAGAATTGTCGGTACCACAAAAATGGACTATGGTGGTTTGTTTGGACTAGTTAGGAGGTAAACACACATGAGTATAAAATTCATAATTGTATCTTGAACAGGAGTTGCCACCTGCTAGAACCATTAAAAAAAATTAAACGTTCGTATTGCAATTTGCAGTTATACCTCAAGTGACGAGTGAAAATCGAGTGAAAAAGTTCAAGAAATTTTGAAACACGGCATGACTGTTGGCTGGCACTAGGAGCATATCACACTAAAAATCCCCGCCGCGAACTAGAAGGAAAGGGGTTGCTAGTTCTAAGAAAAATTTTCCGAAGCTAAATTAAAAAAAAAAATTATAACCGCTTTTTCCGTATTTTTAATAGTTTTCGAGATAATCTCAATTGAAAGAGAACTTTTTCGATTGCTTGTTTGCTCCCACAAAGAATCATCGTTTTTGGGATGTATGATATTTAATCAAATAACGGGCAACATACTTGTCGAACGAGGAAAATAAAAAGGATCGAATTTTTTATAACTAAGCTTTAGTTAATGGTAAGTCAGATGCCCGTAGATATGATAGTTACTTTTTCAATCGCGGTACAAAAATTATCATAAACTCCGCTTGTAGCTTTTTTTTTAAATTAATTTCATTGCTTCTCGAAGCCAACTGTAAAACCCCATCAATCGCTTTGAAAATTGAAATTGTTTTCCCCAAACACTTAATTTCTACTCCTGGTTAGGTAGGTGGCGGCCTCACATATTTGCGTATTGCGGGCCGTCATACATCATCCAACATACTTCAAAATCCAAATTACCAACTGCTAACTGTAACATATTGCTCTTGGCCCTGTCCTCGTCTTCTTGTGAGTTGCCCTGTCTCCTGGAACCTTTACCAGACTCTTTTGTTGACAGAATGACTACAGAATGACATTCCAAGCCGACTGCTCATTTTCCGGAATCCATGGCGTTCCCCTATTAACGTCACAACCCTACACATTTCAAATTCGTTGAGTCTTCTAGCACCTTACCGAGGATTCATCACTTGCTAAACAATACCAAATTCAATTGAAAAATACACAACGGTCGTTGTTTTTGATACTACCGTACTATCAAAGACAACGACAAAAAAAACAAGTGATTCTATCATGTTTAATTCTATGCAGTCAAATTTACCGCTATGTCGGAAACTAACGTCTTAAAATGTGTGTTATGTTTCACTCTTTCTACAATAGTACTAACATTTAGAATTTTTGGCTTTCTTATTCGTATTAATTTTTTTAAAAGGGTTCTTTAATTGTTTTGCGGTGTGTATATAAGTATATCGAAACGACCGGTCCAAAAGTAAATTTTTGTTATAAAAACTTTTTTATATCTAAATGTATCCTTACCGACTTTTAAATGTATCAAACATATCTTCCACTGAACAATACTCGTTGACCCCAATTTGGTTGAAATCGGCTCACTATTTCATGCCTGAAGCATTGAAGATATGAAACGCTTCGCATGAAGAGTATATCAGCAAGCTAGCCGAAGTTCACCTGGTTTATTAGTTTCTTTTGTTCCATCATAGTGTTTTCTCGAATGCATCTTCTTTAATCGGAAACTCGCTGCTTTGATAGTTGATACAAGCCTTGTCGTGACGGCTGTTGTAGGGCTTGAGTATATCCAGTTCAAATCATAGTATCGTGGGCAATGACATTTTCACAGCTGCTACACGCAATGGCCCATCAGCCACCACCGACAAAAGTCATTTCTATCATCAAGTAATCATGCTCAAGGATTATAATGTACCCTTTCTCTTGCAGATTGTAACAATAATTTTAGTAATTATCAGTGGAGCATTCCGATTAACGCCACACATAATTGCGGTTCTAGTGTCCAGCTACCTTAATGGCATTGGAAACGGGATCGCCATGCTAACAATGCTAATCCATCTTCCCGAGGTTGCCTCTAAGAATATTCGAGGAGCAGTTGTTACAGTTATAAGCATAATAATAGCTGCATCACTATTCACCGCAGGATACCACACGGTTGAGTCATTGGATAAGTCTAGTAATGTATCGGTTATGATCCCGGGATTTTCCTTAATTTTATATGGTGTTTTGGGATTGGTGTTTCTACCATGTTTTACACTGGAATCACCAGTTTATCTGATTCAAAAAGATCAGGACAAGTTGGCCTTGGACACTATGCTACGGCTTCGCTTGGAGACGCGAGAAACCCCCGAACTGCTTCGCGACTTTCAAGACTTGAAGGACTACATCGATGATGGAAAGAGTGAAGAGGATAATAATACGAGCAACTGTAGACGTTCTTTCTATATTTTCTGCAAAGTGGTTTCGTTACGGATTCTGTACACAATTGCCAGCGGGATAGTCCTAGTCTCAGCATCCTTTTATTTTGTTAATCGTTTGTCTCATAATTTTGCGTCCACCATCCTCTTCAGCGGAAGGTTATTTACGGAGCTTCTGGCAATGTATTTATTAGAAAAAAATGGACGACAAAAGACCTTGCAGATTTCATTATTTGGATCAGGATTTATAGCAGCAATTACAGCTATAGTGTCCCTTAGTCGTCATAGCCATTTGTACCTTGCAATTCTAATGATTGCATTTCAGGCGTTCATTGGAATTGGTCTTGGACCTGTATCGACAGTGTATATATCGGAAGTGTTTACTGCGAGAAACAAACGTTTCTATATTATGACAATTCTAGTTATTGAGAATATGCTACAGGCATTATGTTTAACTTTCCTTCAATACAAGCTCAATGTTTTTGCAATTTTCGGTACACTGGCAACCTTGCAAATTGCAGGTGCCTTCGCCTTTCGAATGATATTGCCGGAGACAAAAGGATTGTCCCTAAAGGAGTGCGTGCATATTTGCAAGTAAGGATCTAATCAAAGATGAGCTTGATGAACAAATTAATTTCGATTGATGTATGCGCTATACTTTCTTTGGAATAAAAAGACATTTAATTATACGTTACACATATTTTTTATTTATTATTATTTTTTTTTTCATTTTCCATTTTAAGTATTTTTTTTATTGGTATTACTATGTTTTTAAATATTCCCACTCATCTTTCCAGATTCTAGCATCAATTCTACTCTGGGCTAGTGCCACTCTTCTATTCCCTTCCTGTATATGGGCCACCATCCTTTCACGCTACCTAGGAGGCATTGGGACAGGAATAGTCATGTTTACATTACTCATCCATCTCCCTGAAGTTGCAACTAAAGACCTGCGTGGATCAGTTGTTGCAGTAATAAATGTGATAGTGGCAGCGTCGTTATTCGCAGCAGGATCTACACATTCAGCAAATTCATCCGAAAGTGGCAATGACTTTGATCTTTTAACAGCCGGTTTCGCCATTCTTTATACCTGTCTTGGACTGGGGTTTGCCGCCTGTTTCACCTTGGAATCACCCGTTTTTCTTCTCCAAAACAACCGCGAGAAACTTGCGTTGGACTCCATGAGGCGCCTTCGTCTGGACACCATTGAGTCGAAGAAGCTACTTCATGACTTCAATGAAATAAAAAGCTATATTGGCGATGAGAAATGCCATGAGAATGTTAGGTGTGAAGACAAAGGGCTCGCCGTCTTTTCAAAGATTTTAGTTTTGCGCGTTTTGAGCATAATGTCTGACGGACTATTCTTAATGGCTTTGTTTTTTACATTTACGCAATCGCTTTCACCTCAGTATGGTGTAACAATTATGTTATTCGGCAGATTTTTTACAGAAATGTTGGCTTTGTATTTAATCGAAAAGCTTGGGAGGAAGAAGCTACTATGCCTGTCGCTTATGGGTTGTGGATTTGTTATGATCATGGCCGCTTTTCTAACGATCGATGGCGAAATGGATTTAGCCAAAAGTGTAACCCTAGGTGTCTTGGCTATAGCGTACCAAGCATTTATTGGGATTGGGCTTAATCCTGTGTCGACTGTGTATGTTACAGAATTCTTCTCATTGAAAAGAAAGCCGAGTTCGATCATGCACATTTTGATAGTTGAGAATATTATTCATATACTGTTTGTTATACCAATTGGATTTTCACTGAATTTGGTTGCTGTTTTTTTAACGATTGGATTACTCCAAATTTTTGGAGGGTATACCTTTAGAACCATATTGCCAGAAACGAAAAGTATGTCCTTACGTGAGTGTTTATATGCTCTGAAATGAGTAATTTGGTCTAACCAACTGTATCATTAAAAATAAAAGTTTTCAATTTGAAGCTATTTGTTTTATAATTTCGGTTCCACTTATTTCTCAAAAATAAATAAAACTCAATTTTAATGTCAATAAAGACGATAAAGTGTCAGTGATATTTCTCATACTCCATCGACATTACATCTTTAGCAACTTGAGAAGATCCCCTTTCATCGTTTTAACATGAATATATTTTTCGTATTGGGACACCGGAGCAAGCACTCTAATAGAAAAATGTTAATCAGTTTCGAGTGTCCATTTCGCTATACACAGTCAGTAAGACGATTCTGAAGATTTTACATACTCTTAACGCGCCGCACTATCTTCTCCGGACTGTAAGCTGGGCAATGTTTTTTGTTTTGAAAATTATGTTTATGGATTTTTGCACGCTCCGTCATCCGAGCCGAATAATTTTTTTGCACCGAACGAGGACTTCTTACTACTGCAGCTTGAACAGCATCAATGTTTTCGGGGATAGACACTAGACTTTTTTTCCAAAACCGAACCAGTCTCTTCAAAGTTAGCAAAAGGACCTGGACCGCGAGCATAATGGCTCCAAAGCACTCTTAGTGCAGCTCAGTGGTACGGCATATCTTTGGGATAATAAAGGCAATTTATATAATAAATTTGTACGGTGAAAACCCCATTGAGGTTTAACTAAACCTCGTTTAACCTAAATGAAACAGAAAATTGCAACAACTAATAACCAAATATAGTACAATCTCGAAAATTTGAACCCAAAAAGTTTTGGCTTGTTCAAATTTCCAAAAATTTAAAATTTCCGAGCGTAAACTTTTCTGAAAAATGAAAATAAATAACTAGCGCAACAGTCCAATCTGAACCACGGCCTCCTCCCATAAATGGGTACTCATTTAACAGCTGAGTGGGCTCATAGTCCGACACGTAAATCCCTTTTATTATTTAAAACTACTGCATTCAGTAGGCACCGGGCTCCAGTGAGTTGGAGACGAACGTGCTAACCGTTGCGCAATCTGGACTACTGACAAAACTACATCATACAATAAAACACAGAAATTTTTACTAACTGCGTTTTTTTTTGTACAGAGCAGAGTAGAGCAGGTTTGGCGGCAAAAAAAAATTATCGAGAGCAAATTAGGGTAGCGAACACGAAAACGGGGAATGTCTTTGCTGGGAGTGTGTCTTGGTTTAGTTAGAATTCAAATGTCAACTCATATTTCAAGAGAAAACTTAAATGCTTAGTACATATACAATCGGACAAATTTCCGTTGGCAGTGTGTTTACTATTCCAAATAATTACACAAAACGAACATTTTTTGACAGGAAATGAAATGTATGTGCTTCCCAAACTGTAAACTGTTCACAATCACCTGCGCCGCCTGCATTTCAAAACGCAAGCTACTTAACGGAGTAGCATTCTTGCACTGACGTTTTATATCAGATCAAATCTATTTGCTCTGCTCTGAATGGCTGTTGAAAAAAACGCGCCTATTATTATTTGAGTTTACTGTATCAGTTTTGAATACATACATATTTACATGACAAGGACATTAAAATTTTTATTTATATCCAAAAAGTGTGTCTGATCGGGCGTCACAAAATGAAAAGAAAACGAAATTTTTCATAAATCGCTGTGAAATTTAAACTTCTTGTTCAGATTTCAGAGCAGGATGTGCATTCTTACATTCGCGCTCGTTGTCCTCCGGTGTTTCCGACGTGTATACGGATACGAAGTCTGATAAAAAATAGCGAAAAAAATTTCGATTACATGATGATGGATTGATATGGCTACAGTCGATTGGCAGCACTGCAATTGTCATAACTGGAAGCTCTGTAATGGTCATAACCGGGCGATGCATCGTGGTTCGCGCCGTGACTAATAGTGACATTACGGTGTAGCGTATAGAGTGAGCGAAGTGAGTGTTTTAGGGTGGTATACTGAGGGTTGCAACCCCATAGGCCGCGGAGCGGAGCCCACGCAAAGGGAGTGCAAAACATTGATTATAGAATTGAAAATTAAAACAGAAACATATGTTCCTACTACAATTCTCTATTATTCTGCAGATACAGTATTTCGGAAGCAACTTACTTCCTTCTTCAGTGTTTATGTTTCTATTGGACTATGGCTAACGGCGGGTATTTATATTATAAACTATTATCTTAAAACTGGGCAACATTTGGAGACAAAAATACCATAAAACAAAAAACCCTGCTATTTTATATTGTGATTACAAGCAATTTTTATAAGCCTAGATACGCAGTTCCCTTCGTCGTCGTTAAGTCGGCCATTAGCCGGTACTTTTATGATTTCCAGGCTTTCCCAGGCATCGAGTTGGGTTCCTCCCTCTTGGTTCTTTTAATGCATGCATGTTGCATGTTTTAATATTTCGGATTTCCGAACCACCTTATTTTCCTCCCCGATCTCCCGAAAGTACTTGTGAAAAATTTCCTTTTCTGAAATGTATTTATGAAAAATTTCATTATGCAAAATGACGCCGCAGCCTTGGGTACGGTTAAACGGGGTTTTAATTTGTGAGGTAGCTATCTATTCCAGCTTGCTAAATATACTCCTGCAAAATTTGGCGACAATTGGCCCAGTGGTTTAAAAGTTTTTGCACGACAAACATACAAAAATAATCTTCACTTTTATATGTTAGATTAATTGTTAGCACAAAGCGCGTTTTCGAACAATGCACTTCCTGCCCATTTTTTATTGTTACGTTATAAACACCCAACGCCATGACGGGATTCGAACCCGGGGCTAACCGCATAATGAGACATCAGACCGACGCTTCAACTCACTGAGCTACCGGCTTCGCCAATATTACGAGGAAAAAACTCACTATATTTCCTACGGTGACGCCATTACGATTTCAGTTACAGTAATGATTATGGAAGCGTTAGTATAATCTTCATCTACGCATTATGAAACTGTGAATTTCCCCAAGCTTAGCCAATATTATTTTAACTAATGATTATGTAAGACTTTTGTGTAAAATAAAATTAAGCGTTGGCTTAAATAAAAATTATAGGCTTAAATGAAAAATTTAGTAAAGCCTACATAACTATTAGTATAATATAAGCTTACATTACATTATACTTATACTAATGCTTGTATAAGAAAACAAGCTTAAAAGTTAATTACACTAAGACATAAATCAATCTTATTACAAATAAGGTTTTAAAAAAGATAAGGGGAAAAATATACCTTATTTATCCCTTATGCCTTGTAAGCCTTACATTTTTTTGCTGGGATCTCAACTCAATGTCAAACATGAAATCTACCAATTGGAAAGTATTATGCGTTTAGCAAAGACACCTACCTCCCTTGATCCTACGAAATTCCATACCAGACCTGGATGTGACTGGATCAAAGAGGAAGAACAACTAACCCAAGACACACCCTGAACGAAGGATATACCCCATTTTTCGCTAAACTCCCCTTTTGCTAGTGTCTTCTGTCCTGTATCGTTTCTCAGCTGCTTATTCTGTTCTGTTTGTACTGTTGTGGCATAAAGAAAAGTGGCTTTGTTGTCTAAAATGAGAATGACTCAACTTTCCAAAACAACAATCTAATTTCGTCAGGTATAAAAATTGGGGTTTATGTACTTTGGTTACAATGTCATTATAGGCAGTCTATTTTCGTCTCTATCAATTAGATCCTAATCTTCAATATGAGATTATTGTCGAGTATTTGGCTTTGTACTCACACTAAAGAAAGTTAAGGATCTCGATACATTAATTAGGCTAAGTGGATCAAGAATAATGAATGTAATTATATACATATTTAAAAGCACGTGACGTGTTCTTGCGAAGTCATTGGGCGAGTTTCTACGACGGATCAGTATCAGTTTTCTGATTCTTGGATCTTTTTTCTGATTTCCTTAGGCGGCTATTACCAACGCCATCCAGATAGACAGGCCTGCGCTCAGCTGATCGTGTACGTCATTAATTCCTTTGCCAAGGCAGTGACTGCACACGACGATGTCCCCGGCACGACATATGTTTACAATTGGAATTGCGTCAGACGGCATTTTAGTCCTCTAAAAACACACTTTCTGGGCACTTGCAACAATTTGGTCGAAGCCGCAGCCCCCGGGGATCAGTCGCAGAGTATCGTGGAACAGTTCACACTTGACATAATACATCTTTTGACCGCACGACACACTTTCATCGCGCACGTGTTTGTTTTCTCGGATCATTAGATGAAATTTTACTAACAAATAAACACTGAACGCAGAAAATGGAAACTAAACACGGAACGCACAAATACTGGGGACTCGCCGCTATCAGTCGCCGACCACTGGATTGTGGATACGATGGCGTCATCAAAGGAAATAATTGCGTAATTTAGCCGTCAAAATCAGCTGAGCGCAGGCCTGTATATCTAGATGGCGCTGCTATTACACTATAAAAGTTCTTTTAAGGCCGGTTGACACGTTCAAAGTACACTTTGTCAAAGTATGCTTTGGAACGAATATCCACCATTGTGAATTACCACTTTGCCACTTGCCAAAAACGCTGGATTTAACATTTCTAGGGAATTCACACCAAAACACATTATTCAGCCCACGATAAATTGAATAAAAGCCACCAACACCTCAATACTTCCCGCTCCAACAACTTTTTTCTGTGAACTTATCTATTTACAATCAATTCTTTGATGGAAAGTTGAGCACCATCCTACTCTGTTTGATGGGACGCTAGAGACTTCAAAGTACTTTGAAAGGGGGTTGACACGTTCAAAGTAACCTCAAAGTAGGTTGTCAACGTACTTTGCCAAAGTGTACTTTGAACGTGTCAACCGGCCCTCACAAACATCTTTGAAGGCCGGTTGACACGTTCAAAGTGCACTTTGGCAAAGTATGACTTGAAAAGAATGTCCACCATTGTGAATTACCACTTTGCTACTTGCAAAAAACGCTGGTTTTAGCATGTCTAGGGAATTCACACCAAAACACATTATTCAGACCACTATAAATTGAATTAAAACCACCAACACCTCACTACTTCCCGCTCCAACAACTTTTTTCTGTGAACTTGTCGATTTACAGTCAATTCTTTGATGGAAAGTTGAGCACCATCCTACTTTGCTTTGATAGGACGCTAGAGACTTCAAAGCACTTTGAAGGGGGTTGACACGTTCAAAGTAACCTCAAAGTAGGTTGTCAACGTACTTTGCCAAAGTGTACTTTGAACGTGTCAACCGGCTCTGACGCACGATATTTTAGGCCGGTTGACATGCTCAAAGTACACTTTGTCAAAGTATGACTTGGCAAGAATATCCACCATTGTGAATTACCACTTTGCCACTTGCAAAAAACGCTGGATTTAGCATTTCTAGGGAATTTACACCAAAACGCATTGTTCAGACCACCGTAAATTGAATAAAAACCACCAACAACTCACTATTTCCCGCCCCACCAACTGTTTTCTGTGAACTTGTCGATTTACAATCAATTCTTTGATGGAAAGTTGCGCACCATCCTACTTTGCTTTGATAGGACGCTAGAGACTTCAAAGCACTTTGAAGGGGGTTGACACGTTCAAAGTAACTTCAAAGTAGGCTGTCAACGTACTTTGCCAAAGTGTACTTTGAACGTGTCAACCGGCCCTAAAAGAACTTTTAAGGCCGGTTGACACGTTCAAAGTGCACTTTGGCAAAGTATGACTTGAAAAGAATGTCCACCATTGTGAATTACCACTTTGCTACTTGCAAAAAACGCTGGTTTTAGCATGTCTAGGGAATTCACACCAAAACACATTATTCAGACCACTATAAATTGAATTAAAACCACCAACACCTCACTACTTCCCGCTCCAACAACTTTTTTCTGTGAACTTGTCGATTTACAATCAATTCTTTGATGGAAAGTTGAGCACCATCCTACTTTGCTTTGATAGGATGCTACAGACTTCAAAGCACTTTGAAGGGGGTTGACACGTTCAAAGTAACCTCAAAGTAGGTTGTCAACGTACTTTGCCAAAGTGTACTTTGAACGTGTCAACCGGCCCTTATGAATGATATTAGCCGCCTAAAGGCCGGTTGACACGTTCAAAGTACACTTTGCCAAAGTATGACTTGAAAAGAATATCCACCATTGTGAATTACCACTTTGCCACTTGCCAAAAACGCTGCATTTAGCATTTCTAGGGAATTCACACCAAAACACATTATTCAGACCACTATAAATTGAATAAAAACCACCAACACCTCACTATTTCCCGCTCCAACAACTTTTTTCTGTGAACTTGTCGATTTACAATCAATTCTTTGATGGAAAGTTGAGCACCATCCTACTTTGCTTTGATGGGACGGTGAGACTTCAAAGCACTTTGAAAGGGGGTTGACACGTTCAAAGTAACCTCAAAGTAGGTTGTCAACGTACTTTGCCAAAGTGTACTTTGAGCGTGTCAACCGGCCTTAAGGGAGAAGGTGTGCAAGCTTGTAAGAAAAGTACTTGAAACAAGCAACGTTCATGCCGCAAATCTTTTCTTTGGCAGCTATTACACTATAAAAGTTCTTTGAAAATATTTTATAAAGATTTTTGTAGAAGAACTTTTATAGTGTAAGAGCCGCCTTAGAAACGCTTTCTGGTGTGGTTCCGATCCAATAGAACATGTTCCGGGTAACATCTTTTTTCGGATCATAATTTTTTTCCGATCCATTAGCGAGCGTTCCATAGAATCAGAATAATTTGTGTAATATTCTGACAGCTCACAGTTGATATGTACCAAACGGTCGTGTTTTCAGGTGTTGTGGTGTTTAGCTACGCAGTCACCAATTTTCAATCGCTGTCGCGTGTAAATTGGGTGGTAGACTTTTTTTTTGTGAATTTTTGGAAGTCGCAGTATTCACAGAGCACAAATCCAATTCAAATATCTGACAGCTGATAGACTTGGATGGGTCATAGTCGTTTCTGAGACAACTTATGATCCACGGACCTGGGTCTCGATCGAAACTGGACCACGTTGTTGATGTTGATATTTAGGAACCGCGACCATTTATGAGATGTTTGTCACCTTTACGTTACAAACATGATGGTGCAATTTTTTCATTTTTGAGTTTATTGACTAAATGATCATATTTACATATTTTTCTTTGGAACATTCCTAGGACGCCGGGCGACACATAGTGGTCCGCGTCTTTGACCAATATTTGCCCTAGGCAATAAGACTTTCTGGGTAGAAATGTCGGTACTACAAAAAGGGAAGACTTCATTATTTGAGGCACCAGATTTTAATGATGGTTCCAATCAAATTTGGTCTAAAATGAACGAATTCGAAGTCCTTTTCCCCGAACCCATAACCGTTTCGGAGATATTTACCTTTTAAGTTGGAACTTTTGTAAGGGAAAATCCAGTGCTCGAATTATTTATAGAATAAATTTCCGCTTTATATAGTTACGATCCTACAATGATACATCACCATTTAATTTTTTTTATATTTTCGGGCCACTCGTATTTTAGATTTAGCGTGAATGAGCCGCCGATCAAATTTGGCGCCTCAGATATCGAAGTCGTGCCCACAAAAATGAACTATGGGGTTTTGTTTGGACTAGTTGGAAGGTACACATACTAAAAGTCCCCGGAACTACGAGGTATGGAAAAGGGAAAGGGGGGGGGGGGGAAGAATGTGCAATTTGTATTATTAAGAGATTTGTGCTTTTTAAAGTCGTTAATTTTCCAAAAAAAAAATATCTGATTTAATACATCGAAAAGAGAATTCATTTATTTCACTTTCTTTTTCGATAAACATCACAATTATATATACAAAATATTATTTTATATAGTTTTATATCTGAATCAACATGGAGATATGACGCCACTTACCCACTTTTGTATTGAACGATTATTTCTCAATATATAAAAATAATTACAGATAGATAATCATAAGAATGCCCAGACAGCTTCCTGAAACTTTTGTTAAATTTATTAAATGATTGGCTTCGACTTGCTACGAATGGAGGTGATGTAATGGAGTGCAACCGAATATATTAAAAAAGTGCACAGCTCCTCTTCAGATATAACAAGACATGGCCGACGGCCACTTTTGTATCAATGTTTGTCATACGAATATGCTACGAATAAGGATGGTTCATAGTTCCACCGTATATGAGGAGGAACTGTTAGTGTTTGCTCACACGGGTTGTCTCATTATCGGCTCGTCTGCGATTCGAACTCATTTTTGAATCGCAGACGAGCCGATTACGAGACGACCCGTGGGAGTAAAATACATATTACACATTTAGTATACATCAAAGCAGAAATCAATATGCTAGACACAATTTTGATTTAGACAAAATGTTATGCAATAGGCATCCGTGTTTATCATTACATACATCAAGTAATCAATAAAAGCGAACATTTAATATAAGCAGACATAAATCGGTTAAATTAATCGTTAAATTAATCTTATTAACAAAATTTCGAATCAATTTTAAGGTTGACTTAGGATAGTCCTGAAGAACATTTTCTAATTTAGAAATCAAAATATAGAAGCGAAAACACAAATTTCCCCAATGGCATATAACCGAAGTAACATAAATATAGAATGACTTCACAATCAAATAATTCCTCATCGAAACAATGAAATCGTTTGCAGTCTTAACATATAGGATTACATATAATGTAGTTATCGTCGTCGTAACGTTGGGGCATGATTCTCTTCGACAACTATCGTTTTTGTCATAATATCATAGCCCGTTCGATTGTTCTTGAAAAAGAGCATAATAAAGCACATGGGAAACAGTAATGCCATTAAAACATTTTTCGATACCGAACGGAAAAATGCCCGACGAAAACCTAAATTTGAAGCTGGATAGAGTAAGGCACGCAATGGTCGTCCACTATTGTTGATGTTTATGCCCGGTTGTACCGGTTCCAGTGGCAGAACAGCTTCGACGTGTATTATACGAATTCCCATAAGGATTTTGCCGGGTGTTGCACCACCCACGTGAACGTGACCCGTCATTGTCCACAATGCTTCGTAGAAACAAACACCGATCCGGGTGATCACTTCCATTATGAGAAAATCTGACGTCATGAAAATAAAGTCTACGTAATTGCTTTCGATTGCTTTCTTCAGTTTATCCAAGTTAAGATTGTTGGCGCTGAAAATAGAAAG
The DNA here is from genome assembly GCA_964017055.1 of Chloromyia formosa. NCBI lineage: Eukaryota > Metazoa > Arthropoda > Insecta > Diptera > Stratiomyidae > Chloromyia > Chloromyia formosa. The sequence continues at coordinate 31,017,361 of OZ024815.1, read as the reverse complement.
ACCAAATTCCATATATTTATTGTAGTTGATGATTCCAATATATTTGGTGCAATATTTTTATAATATGAAAGAGAGGTAACAAGCAGAAACTGCCAGTGCCTTGTGAAGCCGGGTGCGCAAAGTTCTGTAAAATTATTTTTCAATTGCTCGCTTTTAATTCCGCTCATTAGTTATACGTACTACACTAGAGCAATTCTGCAGCCCCTTTCCAGTTCTCGCTATCGCTAAACGCTTAAAATCGCTAAAACTGAAATGTTTTCCGAAATTTGAGCGACTTCGTTAAATTCCTATTCTGGATTTCGGTTTCCGGCGCTAATTTGGAATGTCAAATATTAGAATTAATCGATGACATCAGGTTCTTAAACGTTTTACTAATAAAAATATCAGTTTAACAAAAAGAGATTTGTTTTCGATTGCTAAAATAAGTAAATGTAAATGAGTTGACAACAATTGTGATGAAGCTATTCGAAATAAGAAAGCGGCGTTTCGTGCTTATCAAATAAATGTATGGCTCTGCTGAACTGAAATCAAATTCAATTTTCACAGAAGCATCCGGCAGAAAGTGATCATTAAAAGAAAAAGTGACAAGGGCTTTTGGTCGCTCATAACATCCGTGAAGACTTACTACACGTCTTCATCCGTTGCACTTCTTTTGTATGGTGACCAAGTGTACAGTGAGTCTCAGGTTAAGGCCAATCTTTTTTCTGAAATCTTGCCTTGCATCAACAACTCAAGGTTCAAAAATCATTTCATTGTGTGATTCAATACAAAAGCCTTTATACATTTCCGCACAAGACAAGTATTTCGAATATACTTTTATACTCGTATATCACCTATAGTTCTATAGTCCAGGCTAGAAAACAAAAGTGGGAAAAGAAAACTCCTCGATGATAGAGGGTCCGGAAGTGTTGGGGGAGGGGGTCAAAGGTCCTTTTTTCCAGTTTTCCTTATTATTTGAAAACTAGATATCCTACAAAAAAATTTCCCAAGGCCGAATCAAAGTTCATAAAATTTCCTACAAAACGATATATCATACCCTCGACTATAAAATGCTATATTATACTCTAGACCATAAAATAATGTGCGTCGCACTCCACTGTCAGTATTAGACAGGGTACAACGGAAAGCTTTCAAACTTATTGGTGATGATAGTATAACATCCCGCATTGAATCACTTCAGCTCAGACGTACCGCTGGTTGCCTCCTTGTGGGCATCTTCGGGCTACCTTACCCCGTATTCTGGCACATCCATTGCTAAGATTTATCGCCCTCTGTTTAAGCATAGAGTCGATCCACTTAATTAGAATAGAATCAACCCCTTCCTTAGTTTGGAAAAGGAGATTTTATCAAAAGCACCCTCTATATCCATAAAAGTAGACATAGCGATCCCGCCGTTATTAATATCTCTCTCTGCAACTCTAAAAAGTTCGTGTAGAGCGGTTTCCGTTTCTGCGTGCTCTATTAGCATGTTGGCACCTAATCAGAGAACTACATTGGCGTGGTATTCTCCAGGTGGTCCACCAACACCCTTTCCATTGTTTTCAACAGGAATGAAGTAAGGCTAACCGGCCTGAAGAGCTTTGCCTCTGTTTAGTCCTTTTTTCCCGGTTTAGGCAGGAAGACTACCTTAGCCACCCTCCATGCCTTCGGGATGTAGCCTGCTGAAAGACAGGCGACGAATAAGCTCCGAATCCTATCTAGTAGAGCGCTCATGCCCCACTGTAATAGTGCCGGGAATATTCCGTCCATTCCAACTGTTTTAAATGGTGAAAAAGAGCTTATAGCACTTTTGACACCATTTGGAGTTATTATCCTCTCAGCTTCTTGTCGACTCCCTCCACCAGCCCCTTTGTTAGTTTGGGCCCATGGTTGGTTTGACTTGAAACTTTCAAGAAAAATGTACCTCCATCAGCAACTACAACGTTTCCTCCACTGTTTCTGTCATGGTACCATCAACTTTGCGTATCAGCCCCATTTTCAAAGCAGTCTTTTTCGATATCATTGTCTATGATCTGCTTACTTCCGACGTATCTTTCATGCTAGAGCAGAATTCAATCCACGTATTTCGTTTCCGAAGACGTAAGGTTCTTTACAGCTCTCTCTTTTTATCCTTGTATAGTTCCCAAGAGTGAGAGTCTCTCTCCCTCATGTAACGGTTAAAGGCTTTTCTTGTCTCTCTTTTCATAGACTCCAGTTTCCTACTCCACCATGGTGTTGGGTCCTTTTCGTCCACTACTGTGGAGGGACAAGCGCAGATTGTACCTTTGCACAAATTCTAGCAGTTGCTGTCCTCTGGGATTGTCGTCTGAGCTGCCCCACACAGTGTTGTGTGCATTGGCGTCACAGCCAATGATCCCAATGCCCAATGCAACTTTTATTGATAGTCATTTTGTGAAGAATTTTCTATCAAATCAAAGTTCCGTGATCATCTGATCTGATCTTATGCAGATTGGAATGCTAGGGATTTGCTTCAGAATGCTCATATGACCACATAAATTCTCATGTGCGCCGGATGGTCGGTTAACTCTGAGTGCATTAAGAGTCGTAGATTCCTGTGGCGAAGTAAGACCGATAAACGCCTCTAGAGCTGATGTCGCGCAAGTTCGCATGGACCCCGTTTTATTAAGATTATTATGTCGGAAGGAGATTCGGGTTTGATTTTTGTTACCAGCATCACTCGATCACGTGCGTGGCATTCATGAGGTCTCGGTCGCCACTCAAAATTGCTGCATCTGAAGGGGTTTCGATCCTCGACGCATTAATAAAAAAAACTACCTGTAGGAACTATTAGAACTCCCACAGTGTTACAAGCTTGTAAACAACTAAAACAACTCAAAATAAAAAAATAACAAATTTAAAAGTATACTATTTCAAAGAAAAAGTGAATAACTGACGACCTATTATTATTATTGCAGTATAAACAAATCTCCCAAAAACAACCGTGTTGTAAAAATTTCCCCGCCAGGAAAAATTCATCAGCCGCAAAAAAGGTTTGATATAATCCCGCCAAAAGGGTATGTTCGGCGCTTCGAGCACCGGTCTTGAATGAGCGTATTAAACCCTATTTAAAATCGTCAATTTCTTTCAACTCTGTTTAGCGAGTTGCATTTAAAACTGGATTCGGGGCAAGAAGGCATCAGCCCACGAAACTCCCCGCCAAACCAAGTTTAATGAAATAAACGATTTTAAGCGGCGCTCACCTGTTAAGTTAGAATGCACGTATTCCCCTTAAACGAATTACATTGGGGCAGCACCAGTTGGCAGGGATGCATCCTCTCACCGATTGTATTCCTCATAGTGATTGGCGATGTGTTGCATGCAGTCCTATCTGGAATAATTCGATGGACCCTATATATCTTATCTGCAACATCTTTACTACGCTACGACATATACCTACTTTCTTACAAAATCTTAGATCTGAGCGGAATCGCTCTAGATCTAGAAAAGGAGACGAGCACGTTTTGGCTAAAGATTACCAACGACAAGACAATTTTTAGCCCGACGTTTCGAAGTAGAAGAAGAAATTCAACTCGTTCAATATTGCAATTATTATCAATGGACAGCTTGTGGAGAAGGTGGACCAATTTGTCTACCTGGGTAACATTCTCGTAATCGTATAAACCAAGCTAAGCCTTCCGCATTTGTTAATTAACTTGAACCCTCCAGGGGCATGGGCGCGTCAAAATCTCTTGCATAGCTATGCCTTGATGACGTTTCGATAGCACACTTTTCGGATGATGCAGTTGTTAGCATGCACCTCCTATCCAAGCCATCTTTCATTGATTAGCTCAGAACGCGTACCTCACTACCTGTTGGCACTACTACTACACTAGTGTTTTGTTGAGGATTGCAGCTATTTCTCTAGATAACTGACGGGTTGGTGGGCATCCAAAGATGCCCTTGGGGACGGAGCCTAAGGTAGCATAATGACCGTGAAGGTCGGGCCATCTGGCGAAGAAAAAGGCCCCTCAACGAGCTAAGCAGCGGCCTATGCTTGCTGTAGCTCAGTTCGGGAAACGTGGGCGGGATTTTCACTCGATGCTTCTGTCCTTAACGTATTAACAAAAGTTCATAGGCATGAGGAAGACAACACAAACAGGGGAGGCAAAAATGCGTAATAAAATAAAAGTGGAGCGAGAATGGTTGGCGGACGGCTCAGTTGCCCTCGCGCTCGCATCCAGGTACAATGAGACCCTCGGCCTCTGGTTTCGTACCACCGACGGATCCCTACTCATCAGGTGCTGCCTTCGATATGTCGGTGGAAGCAGCATATGGTTCATTACAAGATGTCGAATCGTAAAGTGGCGACCGAGAACTCACGGCTATCGATCGCCTTCGGCGACCAAGCTGAGTCGGTTTCGGGTACTGGTACTGTCTGCGCTGTTGAATGGAAACAGCACACGGATGGAAGCTCGGTCATGGTTCTGTGCGATCAGCCACACATGATCGCGCAGAACCACGACCATTTCCTTTTAGTAGTTTTTACTGCTCTGTACAAAAAGAACGCACCCCGTATAGTATTAACCTGCTCCGCTTTGCGTGACTGTTAAAAATACGCGCCTATTGGCTGGTTGTTAGTGTAATGCGTGCGATTGTTGCTCTGCATTTTATCTGGACTGAAAAAAAGGAAGTGGATATAAAGATTCTCATATTATTTGCCAAATGGAAATGTTTCAAAACTGTTCTTTGTACGGAATTGACAAAAGAGAAGAAAAATCCAACAAAAGTGAACGGCCGGACCACATACTTTAATAGCTTATCTTTACTAGGAGTTATGTCATAGGATTCATCTTTCAGAAGCCAGTGGCAACGCAGTGGCTTTCACTCGCTTGCTTACTTGTCCGAGCATTTTCTACTTACACATTTATATCCAGCATATCGACAATCGTGAATGTTACCATAATCTTCAACAAAAGCAAAATCAAAACATCGATCAGCTCAGCAACGAATCGTTTCCACAGCGGAGCTATCACAAACTCGTATCCTCCATTCTGGTTGATAACTGTAACGGACAAAATCCCGAATTACAAGACCCTTCAAAAGCATCCTTGATAATCCCACTCACTCTCCTCCTGTCGTAAATTATCGAAATAGTCGGCCAATCGTCGTTCGCCGCGCAGCCCATTGGGTCCATTGGTTGGTCCTGCTACGGGTGGTCCGCCGTTCATTTGACTCGCTCCCAAACCCGACGCAGATCCTTGACTTTGAAACAATTGCGGATAATTGGCCATCAGATAGTACGGAAAGCAGGCAAGAGCATTTTGCGACATATTCGCCTGGTTTACCCAAGTGCGAAGCTGCTCAAAGTAGGCCTCCTTGGACGTCATTTCGGTGCTGATTTTCTGCGTAGAGAAAGGTCCGTCAATTGTTGTCGGCGACTCTCGGTCCTTTTGACGTTGTCGAAGATTGTCCAGGTCCATTATCGGCGAACGGAGAGTTTTACATTTACGTACGGAACAAGTTGCGGTGCAATAACGCGAAATTGCCAGAAAACTTCGTCACTGAACTTCTACTTTTTTCTACGGGCTATCAGGTGGTGAAAAATGACAGCAATTCTGACAGCGCTGTCAAAGTTAAGTGGCGTTGATTGGCTGCAGTGGGATGCTTGATGCGTCATGTGAGCTTTGAGAACCCTACATGGAGAAGCAATCAGCAATGTACACTGGCTGTGTTCTTAAGAAAAAGCGCTGAGTTAGCGCTTCACAATTGCTGACCATCACATTGGGTGGTATGCATAATAATGAGGATATACTCAAGAGTGAAGTCTATTGAGGACATTCCTGAGTCTGCTATGTTCGGTGAATCGAGTGAAAAATTTGTATGCATAAAACTACTCTCCGCTCCACAGTGAAAATTGAGTGGAATTCTGTCAACTCAGCTTTACTCCACTCGACTCACTTTATGCATACCGCCCATTGTGATTATTTTTGTGTTTTAAAGCGCGTTGACATGATCAAACTACGGTTTGACAAATCAGCATTTGATGAAAAGTTGAGCACCGTCCAACTACGGTTTGACAGGAGCACAAGACTTCAAATCAGTTTGACATGGGGTTGACACGTTCAAGTGAGTTGTCAAACGTGGTTTGTCAAACCATAGTTTGATCATGTCAACGCGCCTTTAGGCCGGCCGCATCTTGGACGTAGGCAGGGCAGCGCAGCGCAGCTCGCACATGGCATTGTTGTTGTAAAATCAGATTTTGGCAATTGTTACAACAACTATGCCATGGGCGCGCTGCGCTGCGCTGCCCTGCCTACGTCCAAGATGCGGCCGGCCTTATAGCTAACTCACCATGGTGTAAACTCACGGTAATGTTAAGGTCGCCACAGTAACGAGCACAACCACGACCGAACTTACAACGAACCATCAAATATCACATCATAGAACGGTGGAAATGAGAACATTTTTTTTCCATAGGGGTTCGATGCATGCTCTATGATAGAGTAGTCCAATTTCAACCGAATTTAGAAATGAGATTTGACTGAAGATTCTTCTGATTAGTGCGAAGTTTTGGAAAGATAACTTCAGAAATAAATAAGTTTTTCTCATAAAGACTAATTATTGGACCGGTCGTTCCTATGGCAGGTAGTGGTCCGATTCCGTTGGTTCCGACATATCTACAGCGTGCATTTGAAAGAAGGCTTTGTACAAAATTTCAGCTAGATAGCCTTAAAACTGAGGGACTAGTTTACATAGAACCAGACAGACGGACAGACAGACGGATGGACCGACGGACAAAGCTTAATCTCGCCACACATGAACGAGCACAACCACGACCAAACTTCCATCGAACCATCATCATAGAACGGTGGAAACGAGGAGATTTTTTTTCTATAGAGTTTGACGTGGTTTGATGCATGCTCGCTACCAAAATGCTTGCCGTGGGTGGCGACCTTTAATCGACTCGCCTCGTCATACTAACCAGAAATACATATAGTTATATGGTCGGAGTTGCTTCCTTCTGTGCATTGCAAACTTCATGAAAAAGTTAAAATACCAACTCAAATCCGTGGTGGGTATACATAAAAATTTGCCCGTGTGAGGCTAATTATTGTTCAATAAAAAAATGGGTGTTCAAACTATTGAACAATCGGCAAATATTTTTTGGCCTGCTTTGGAATTTATTGCGAACCATTCAATATGCGAAATGTCCGTGTGAGGGCTTTCGGCAAAAAAAGCCCGCGAGGTCTAGACCACCGACAGACGACAAGGCATACGCCACAATCGCCGAATAAATAGTAAGTAAATAGTAAATAATAGTAATAGTAGTAAAAAAAATTAAACAAATAAAAATATATTTGAGGCCCGCTAGCTCTAGACCACCGACAGGCGACAAGGCATACGCCACAATCGCCGAATATAGCACCACGCGCTGAGAATACATGATCGATACTAATAGTCATCAACCACAACCATGCACATCAGCTCTACTGAATTTTTGTTCAATATTTTCTTTCAAAAATTTGAACAATAATTTGCCTAGCGTGAGGAGTCCACGGCGTTGAATATTTTGTAAAAAAAATTATTTTCAATTTTTTTTAAAAATATTGCATCGTCTGAGGGCCCTATTATATTATGCTGGACTCAGATCAGATCCTGATCACAGTGAGTGTATAATTTCCGGGTTGTTGAGTTCTGATTTATTTATTTTCCCGCTACGATTTAAATCTTTCGCTCAGCTCCTGCGCCATATGGCACTCCTCGCCATCCAACTGTCTGTCGCTCAGTTGCCATTTGACATGAACATTCTGCGAGGAGTGGCTGTCACTATTGCTCGCTTGCATTTTTCGTGTAATTTCGTGTGAGTTTGCTGGCGTGTGAATAATCCACGACTTTCATCTCGACATTTGCCGTGCACACACTTTGAAATATCGGTCCAGTGAATTGTGGGTCACCACAATAGGCCATAGTTGCAGTCGTTGACCGTGTATATTGTGTTTTAGCGAAATCGAACGGACGTAGGACGACCGTGTTCTGGTGTTGTGTTGGCCAATTGAAGAAAATCTCGAGAAAACCGTGTTTTATATCCGAAAGTTTGCCGTATTCGCGAGTGCTTGTGTGTCTGGCTAGGGAGCAGAGCGAACATCATCGGCTAAGATGTCGTCGTCTGGCGATTTCGGGAATCCGCTTAGGAAATTCAAGTTGGTGTTTCTCGGCGAGCAAAGCGGTATGTACCCTTGTGCCTGTTCCCATTCATGTTGACTCACAATTGTGGCAGCTACTAATGAAATAGTCCCGTCGACGGGATGCCACCGTGTGCCGGGATCGTGTCATGACACTTTCAATTTGCCTACATAATTTTCGTCCATGTAAAATCAATTCTGCGCCCCTTTCCATCCCGTCGATGGCAGACTTCTGAGAGCAACCTGACAGCCGTGATTCGCAGGACATTCCGGCGAAGCGTGCTGGACATGCATTTTCCGATTCCGGTCATTCGGTGGAGCTTCGGAGCAGACCTGAACTTTGTCGGAAAAAAACCATTCACCGCTAGCGCTGATGATCTGGAAATGTTGACGTGTTTTATTTACTCGCTGTCTCGTTCTAGTGCAGGCGTCAAAGCGATTCGGTTTCGATTTACGATCTCGGTCTAGCAAGCATGTAGTCAGCTCCCCTGCCCGGTGGGTCGCTGTGCTTGGCTCCAACTGTCAAACATGATTCTCAACATACTGTGAGGCATTGCGTTTGCATCACAACTGCGTGAGTCATTGCCCGGCTGGCCGATTAAAATTTCGTGTGAACTGTTGCCGACAAAGATGTCCAAGTGTTTTCCCGGCGTCTACTCTGGCTCCCGTCCTTCCCATGGCCAAATTGACAATATCAACCGGGGCACTGTTTTCGCCTTTTGCCTCCGCCACTGGACCCGACCTATGGACTCCGGTTTACGGTAGGTCGTTGGTGGCAAATCGATTCCGACGGTTCCGTGAGGCCCTTGACTTCTGTAGGCCCATCCTGATCGAAAAGACTGGCGCGTGCACAAAGCAGAACCCATCCCCCACGAAAGCAATCTTATTCGCCACCTACCACCCCATATGTCTCGGGTCGGGAGTCCTGCGACTCATTGAATAGCGGGCAAGCTGAAATGCATGGGGGGCTCGTTCCGCTTTTAATTTTTTATCGGTTCGACGTAAAACAATGGTGGTAATTAGCGTGGAGTGTGTACTAACTTTGGTGCACAGGTAGCAGCACCACAAGGGCAGACTCTGGTACTCGACAAATTGAAATAGTGGAAACGTTTTGCTATTTGAAAGGGGCGAGTCTAGTTATGTAGTAGAGCGGAACCGTGCGGAGCGAATGGACCGGATATTTTCCATTTGTAGCAACTGTATCAGAGTGGGTGCCTGATTCGTTACTTATACGGTTCTTGGATTTCTCAAGTGAGTTGTTGTGGCCTCTTAACGACAGCGGTCTGGTTGTGATTTGGATGTGGGAGTTGTTAACATTATTGGCATATTGTTTCTTTTGAATGGCGAATGGATGAAGAGCTTACACTTCCGCGACAATCGCGTGAATGGTTTTGCTCAAAATCTTCAGTGCTCTAGTTATGAGACTAAAACTTAGTTTCCGTTAAAAAAGGTTACTTTACTTCTCCTTCCTTATGGGCAAAACGAGAGAGAGCTTAGTTAACGACAATTATGTTTGGTTAACTTTACGTTAATGCACCGACAAATTGCACGTCCAAAATTGGGCCACTTAAAAAGAGACACTAGTAAAATTCTGCCTTCACAACATAAAATGGAGACAAAAATTTTTTTTTAAGAATGAGTGCTTTCTCCTTTAAGGCGGGTACTAACCTCTTCGTGCGAAAATGTTGCACTTATCTCTCCCACGAAAAAGTGACAGTGTAGACTTGCACACAGCACATTACCGCGGCGCTCTACACGACACGTGATTTCCCCTTCTACTCAAAAGCGGTTTCCAAGCGAAATAAAATGCAAAGTAATTGTTTTCGCGTGAAAATTTTTCATAATGATGTGGAGACTTTTTTCAAATGAAATATGTTAGTACTGAGACAGCGAGAATTTTCGCGCGAAAGTAACTTTTTACAGTTTTTGTATGAGATTTCGCACGAAAAACTGTTCTTACTACCGAGCTTTATTGAAAACTGTGTCAAAACGTTTTATTCGACTTGGATACGTCTCAGGATTTTACGTAGCGAACGCTGTTTTTTTTTTGTTTTTCGTGCTCATTCCATGCATCCTTCGTCCTCTTTGAGTAAGTGTTCCTTAAACATTTTGCATAATTTTTGTGTGTGCTGCTAAGTCCATTTAAGTGGACTTAAAATATTTTGAAATTATGGAAAAAGTACTTTTCTTATCGTAAATCCCCCGAAGCATGACACACCTTTCTCTTTTGTGAAGACTCATGGCAAATCGCAATAACTTTGACAGATCCCTATTATAGCAGTTAATCAGTCCGGATCATTGAAGTTAACTTCTTTTTCATTCGAAGAAACTACTATTCCCGAAATCAACGAAAAGAATTGCGGTTTTTGACGAGTCCGCACAGAAGAGCAAGTATTTTTGTGCTTCAAATAAAAATAAGGTACATAGTCGAATTTTAGAGACAAAATTTTTTGGATGGATGAAAGTGCTATTTCATTGAACGAAAAGTACGGCAAACATTTTTACTATTCCGATTGTCAGCAGAAGAAAAAGCGTATCGGGAATATCCCCTCGCGAGATTCAGATGGTGGTAAAATCACGGTATGAGCTATGGGGCTGTATTACTTACGAGGGTAAGGTGAAAACTTCTCGGCCTGGCGATGAAATTTTGCGATTTTCAGTTAAAAAATGATTTTATTTTTCTACATACTACTCAATTGCCCTAACCCCTTGTGGGGCTTAATGCGTAAACTGTTCCATGTGGCCCAGTTGACGTTTCGGTGACATAAACTGGTTTCGGAGAATGCAGTTGCCAGCATGCACCTCCTGCACATCCATGGCCCCGAACGTCGTCGTGGACGGGATTCGAACCCGAAACGCCGGTAGTCAAACATGAGACTGATGCCTCAACACACTGCGCTACCGGTTGGAGTGAGAGTCTGGAAGGCTGTGAAAATATTCATCTACGGCCCTCTCAACTTCTTCATTGGATGCCAAGCGCTTCCCAGAAACAAATTTCTTCAAGCTTGGGAACAGATGGAAGTCTGCGGGTACCAAATCAGGAGAATAGGGGGGATGGTCGAGCAAATCGTACTCCAAAACCCGCAGTTTTCCCATAGCCAACGCACACTTGTGTACAGTTACGATGTCTTGGTGAAAGATGATTTTTATACCCTTCACGGATGTGATAGGGCATATTAACTTTGAAACGCACAGATGGAGGCATCTCCGACCATATAAACTATACATATATATTCTTGGTTAGTATGATGAGACGAGTCGATTAAGCTATGTCCGTCTGGCTGGTTCTATGCAAACTTGTCCCTCAATTGCAAAGCTATCGAGCTGAAATTTTGTACAAAGCCTTCTTTCTATTACTCAATTGCCCTAACCCCTTGTGGGGCATAGTGCGTAAACTGTTCCATGTGGCCCAGTTGACGTTTCGGTGGCATAAACTGGTTTCGGAGAATGCAGTTGCCAGCATGCACCTCCTGCACATCCATGGCCACGAATGTCGTCGTGGACGGGATTCGAACCCGAAACGCCGGTAGTCAAACAAGAGACTGATGCCTCAACACACTGCGCTACCGGTCGCTCCTATTGCACGCTGTATGTATGTCGGAACCAACGGAATCGGACCACTACGTCATATAGCTGCCATAGGAACGACCAGTCCAAAAATTCGTCTATGTGAGAAAAACTTTTTTATTTCTGAAGATATCTTTACCAAATTTCATATTATTCAATCATGACTGCCAAACCACGTTCCTAAATTTGGTTGAAATCGGCCCACTATTTCATATACCTCTCATAGGAACAGTGAAATCGGAACAAGTTTTAATACTAATTTCAAAGTGGCAAATGCACCATCGCGTGAAGGGTGTTATACCTTCGTCAAGCTAGCCGAAGGCTAGGTTGTTTTCTTTAAGCCAAGCCTTTTCTCGCGAATTTTGGCATCCAGCTGGTCAAGAAGTTTAAAGTAATATTCGCTTGTTATTGTTCTGCCTTTTCAAGGTAATCAATTAACAGGATCCCTTTCGCATCCCAAAACACGCTGGCCATGAGCTTTCCGGCAGATGCGATCGACTTCGCTTTATTTGGTGCTGCACCACCGGCTTTCACCCACTGCTTCGACTGCAGTTTCGTTTCTGGCGTGTAGTGGTGGACCCAAGTTTCATCCATGGTGAAAATCGTCGCACAAAATCGGTCGGATCCCGAATGAATCGGTGCAAAGATTGCTGCGAAAATCGTTTGCGCAATTGCTTTTGATTGGCATTCAGCAAATGCAGGAATTCGACCTGCCGGTATGAATTTGGCTGCTGCTTTAACCACAACTCGTCTAAGTGTCACCATACACTGTCGAACTCGAGCACGAACCTGGAACAAATTTCTTCTGACACACACATACACTTCACATAGGTGTGAAGAAAACCGGTCCACTTGTACTAGGTTCGTGCTCGAGTTCGAGTTCGACAGTGTATGGTGACACTAAGATTTTTCCAGCTATGCGAATATCAGATGGTGTTGGTAGGGCAGTTAAAGCTGCATTAGGACAATAATGTCTACGACGTGCAGGCGATCGCAGCTCAATTTGGGAATATTGAGATTAACATCTTTAACATCTACCTATATATTTCGCCTGTCTCCCCCTGGATAAAAGGTTAAACTCAGTCCTTTCCTAACTGGCCAATATCGTCTTGTGCTGGGTGACTTTAAGGCTCACCTCACCATGAATTGTGGCATTCCAATCTGAGCAATGACCCCCGAGGCATTACAGTAGCGGAGTAACTGGACATATCTGACTTCTGTCCACTAAATGGTGATACTTCTTCCCGCTTAACGGGATCTTATTAATGCAGCTCAATGGGAATCTGTTCTGACGCCTTCGTCCGACCACCTTGAGATCTTAATTAAACTCGATCGTCCATCAAGCGTTCAGGAATCAGACCATCAAACCTTCACTAACTACAGCAAAGCTGACTGGGTCAGCTCAGCTCTCGGAACTGAAAGATTTTATGAAAGACTTTGCTGCCAATAAAGCGAGAAATTTAGACCTAATATTTGTCACTTTATGTTAATAAATTTTTCAATCCAATTAGGGCCCATAGTAAATTTTGCTTTAGGCCCTGCCAACTTACCGGGCGGGCCGGCTAAAGGGTTAAGTATTTAAGAAAATATGAAAATTGCATCATGAACCGCGTGTTGATTTATCCGGGGGTATTGGTACACCCTGTAAACGTACTTACATACTTTTCGCAAGCGAGTACCAACTTTTACAGAAAATATCGAAAAAAAAAATTGGCACATATTATCCTCGTTTTTTTTATACAGTCCAGATCATAGCAGAACAACAATTGCACGCGTTACCCTAACAATAGACGCGTTCTTTTGCGTATACTGTGTAGTGTAGGGTAACGAACACGCATTACACAAAGAACAAGTCGCCTGTTGTTTGTGTAATGTATGATTGTTACCCTATACTACACTCGATAGATATAGATACGCAAAAGAACGCACCTAATATTGTTCTGGATAGAACTGGTTGTTACTGTAACACGTGCAATTGTTGTTCTTATGATCTGCACTGTACGAAAAACACGACTATTAACGAAATAGTGATGTTCATTTGGCAAGTCAAGCCTACTTTATTCTACTATGTTTGCATTCTGCTTGGATTGTTTGCGCCTGGGTTTATTGATTCAATTCATAATGGTTTTATACGAGTAAATGTAGGTAAGAATCTTTTCAAGGAAAAATAAATACGCGCAAGCTATATTTAGGCCAGTCAAATTAAATTTTATTAACAATAATTAGGGAAAGATCTGAAAATAATTTTAATCCCTTCTATAGATACTGAATACATGGAAAATGAGTTTGCACGGTCGTAGGAGGTGAGCTTAACTTTTGGAGGGCGAAAATCCGAGAAATTTGAGCCCTTTTTTAATATTATCGTTATAAATCCTAAACGGTGCCTCGGGTCGAAAAACTTTGCAGTAGTAAATTAAAGACCGTTGAATTCTGCGTTCAATGCACTGCTCAAAGTTGAAATTCGGTTCAGTAGCGTAATCCAAATCGATAGTCAAAAAATGACAATTTTCGAGGCTCCCGAGAAAAATCACACTTTTTCACTTTTCAAGCTCACAGATCTTTGCAACGGATCCTCCAAATGGAAAAACTTATCTGTAAAAGTTGGGGACGATTTGATTGTGAGCCTAACGTGGTCAATATTTTTCAATTCGGACCAGTTTTAGAGTAGCTATGAGCAAAAATTCAAAAATGAATGCTCATCGATTTATTCCTTAAAAGCTCTATCTCGGTAAGTGTAACAGCTAGAAGTTTTATTTTAGTCTCAAATTGTAGATAAATTACTCCAGTTAAACAAAATTTTACAAGATTTCTTATGAGATCAATTTAGGAGATACTAAAAAGAAACAGGACAAGCCAAACAATTAGGCACATTTTCAACATGGTGGCGGGGTCCGTGGTGTTAAGGGGGGGAATTAGAAAACTCGAATTTTTAAGCACTGTACCAACTCAAACAAACGGACCCCGCCACCATGTTGAAAATGTGCCTAATTGTTTGGCTTGTCCTGTTTCTTTTTAGTATCTCCTAAATTGGTCTCACAAGAAATCTTGTAATACTTTATTTAACTGGAGTAATTTATCTACAATTTGAGACTACAATAAAACTTCTAGCTGTTATACTTACCGAGATAGAGCTTTTAAGGAATAAATCGATGAGCATTCATTTTTGAATTTTTGCTCATAGCTACTCTAAAAATGGCCCGAATTGAAAAATATTGACCACGTTAAACTTACAATCAAATTGTCTCCAACTTTAACAGACAAGCTTTTCCATTTGGAGGATCCGTTGCAAAGATCTGTGAGCTTGAAAAGTGAAAAAGTGTGATTTTTCTCGGAAGCCTCGAAAATTGTCATTTTTTGACTATCGATTTTGACTACGCTACTGAACCGAATTTCAACTTTGAGCAGTTGAACGCAGAATTCAACGGTCTTTAATTTACTACTGCAAAGTTTTTCGACCCGAGGCACCGTTTAGGATTTATAACGATAATATTAAAAAAGGGCTCAAATTTCTCGGACTTTCGCCCTTCAAAAGTTAAGCTCGCCTGCTACGACCGTACAAACTCAGTTTCCATGTATTCAGTATCTATAGAAGGGATTAAAATTATTTCCAGATCTTTCCCTCATTATTATTAAAAAGCCCCAAAATTGGCTTAATTTGACTGGCCTAATTGGTATATTAGCAAAGACATTTTTTTTAAAGCGGCCTTGAAATTCATCAAAGTCATGTAAACAAAAGTCGTGTTGTACCCTTGTTGTTTGTGTAATCTGTGTAAGTTAACCCGGATAACACCCAATTAACCTACACCGCAGTACAAAAAAAAATGCGTCTATAATTGACATTGGTGCTAACAAATATGTGTCCCCTAGGTCTCGGTTAAGGTTAACCGGCTTCGTTGAACATCAATTTCGATTTGACATTTAACGATTCGTTGCAATGAGAGATACACAGTTTCAAGGCTATTGTATGCCATTCAGATGAATCTTGTATAAAAAGTAGAGAACAGAGATTGATGTCACTTTTATATTTTTTATTTTTTATATTTTTTTTTCTTAAGTCAAATCAATTTAAAAAATGAATAAAATGAGAAAAAATATGTGTTTTACAGATTAAAATATCGCAACAATAAAAGCACAGGATAAAGTATATGATTTTGTGACACTACGAGAATTTTTTGTGTTTTTTTATCCAATATTAAGTTATATAAAAAAATAATATGTACAATACATAACGATAACATTACTTAAGTCCAATTACACCACAACTAGCTCGGCCGCCAGCATTGCCTGTTTTCTTGGAGTCAGGATGTCCGCCCAATCCAAAATCGTCCTCGCCGGTATGCACGACCACGGCACGTCCAATTATCGACTTTGGTCCAGTAAGCGTAATCAGAGCATCAGTCAACATTGTCGATACCACTCCGTGTTCATTGGCTACAACATTCCCAAGGTCTCCAACATGTCGAACTTCACTTGTTGGACCACCATGATCCATCTGCAATATGGAAAAAATTGAGATGAAGAGGGATATTGAATAAAACGAAGTGTGAAGTGATACTCCAGGCGAACCGTATTTTAAGAGTGTATGCCAGTTTTTTTTTAAATCGATAAAGACTTTGTCAGAAAGCTTAAATCCAAATTTACACCACCTGAAAAATTTCCTTATTTTTTTTTTCCTCCGGTGCTTCACCTCACGATTCCGATTCGATAGGGCAGGTTTGATTTATCTCCATATCATGTATCGTTTCGTTATGAGCGCGTTTTGTTTGTAGATACGGGAGAAATCCTATACTACTGGCCCCGATGTGTGCACATTCTTTTGAGGATAAATCGGTCCTGCACAATCGTTTTGAGTTAACTTCCTTTTAAGATTGTAGGTAATCAAGTGAACTACTAGATCAATTTTTGGCAATTTGTATAGAATCGGACCTTTTGTTTATTTATTCGCGGAAAAATTATTCACAAAACAAATTTTTCTACTTCACGGGCGCAATTTAATTTTACGTATTTGTCTAAACAAAATATTCTATTTTTAATTATGCGTCTAACGTGGACCGAGATAGAAGCAAAATACTAAGTGAAAAAAAAACCGTAAGTACCGTTAGCAAATTTATTAGGGGGTGCAAATTGGGAATTAAGCTGTCTGGCTAAGGCTCTATCGATTTCTAAAGAAAAACCTCAGACAGTGCCTGGCATGTACTCTAAAGCACCTTTTCACGACGCATCGCCTGGCCTATGAGTCGAAATGATCACTCCTGAAGTATGTATATAACTCACAAAAAACTATAAATCTTTTACTATTAAATTATTCTTATTGATTGTATGTACTTGCCGGCCGATCCGTGCAGTAATTAAAAATCGTGTGAATCTACATACATGGCTAGCGGTTGTGTAGTGATTAGTTATTCAATAATTTTGTAGTCAAGCGGGTGAGTTGTTGTGCAATGTTTTAATGAATTACCTTGTCAGGGTTGTAATGGCTTCCCGTGCTCGTGCATCCATTCGATAAATCTCCCTTCTCGTGGATGTGGAAACCATGGGTCCCTGGTGTCAAGCCCTCCATGTTGATACCGACGTGAACACTTTCTCCACAAGCATTCTGGCTAAATGTAACGTTGCCTCGCACTTGTCCCTCGCTTCCTTGTATAACAGCTATGGCGTTAATGGGAGTTCCCTGTCATGTGTAGGACAAAACACACTTGAGAATAAATTTAATGCACCAAATATTTTTTAAGCAGAAACTGGGTCAATTCTATTAGGGGTAGATATTGTAGTAACGCGCTCCAGTTTCTCATGGGAAGCTAGATTCCGAGCCTCTTCAGACTGGATTAACCACCAAAGTTTTTGTTTCGTTTCTGTCATAAAATTCACTTGTTTTGAACAAACGTTCGAGAATTTTACCTGCGCCTTTGTACTAGCTACACCCAGCAGAGAACAAACTGTAATAATCACTGCGGACTTCATCGTCGTTTCGAACCGTTTCAATTGAATTGCGAACACGTACTGAATAAGACTAACGTCTAACCGTAGTATGATAGTGAATTTAAATATAATTATAATACCGGTCATGACGTTCTCTTTTTTTTAAGATGAGATGTCGTTTAATAACTGCACGAGAGCACCACCACCATATTTACTTTGTGGGCTATTAACCCATGTTGACCGTGAATGCTGCTTGAATGTTTATCATGGAAAAAACAATTTTCCGATTAGTGTGGTCAGTTTCTGTTGGATACGCACAGTGATAAGTGCAGGAAAGGTAATGACATGGTCCTCGAGTAGTTGCGACTCATATTTGTATTTATTTAAACAATTGGGATGCGATTTTTATATTAAGTGAAGCCGGTTCATAGTTGGCCTCTGTTTAATACTAGAGCATTATTTTGGCCCCGGACTATGCCGTAAAATAGATATCCGACCTAGGCCTAAATAAATCGAGAAATAAATCCAGAGTTTGCTATAAAATGTATTGATGGTCAAAAAACTTCAGATAGGTAAAATGCCCACTTGAACTTTACTGACATTTTTCGAAATTAAGTATTACAATTTACCGTTTCCCTTTTGCGTTATATGTCTCCCGCTATTGAATTCATTTGGCTGAATTTTAACAAACTTATCGGAGAATTTGACATTTAAAACCAAATTTTCGACGATAGTAGAGTCAAAAATAATGTTTTCAATACCTCAGTAGAATATTATCGAAAGTTTTATTATGAGGGGTTTGATCAAGTTCTTTGCTCTCTAAAAAGTCGATTGTATACCGGATCCAGCAAATTTTTTTCAAACTTTGGAAAGTTTTGTTGTCGGTAAATCATTGGCAGTGGACAAAAACAATTGAGTTTTATCATGGAGATATCGATGAATTCAGATTGGTAAGCGATAGGCTTTGAATACAATGGATCGAAGAGGGAAATACAGTAGAATCTCTTATCTGTCGCTCGATTAACCGTCAGCTCGGTTAACCGTTAACGGATTTCGGCAGGACAACGGTTGTGCTGTTGTGCTTGTTTGCACATGCACAAGCGAAATCTATAAATAGAATGTTACACGCGACACAGTTCGGCTCTTGTGTGTCTGTTTTCGCAGACAGCGACAGTCAAATGCAGGTTTGCATTCAGTTCGATTTTGATCATACAAGACGCGTTTCGCTCTTTCGAGCATCTTCAGAGGAATTGTTATATTTTTACACGCGACGCAATATAATACTAAATTTAGTACATAATAAAACTGGGGAATTTATTGGTATCCGATTAACCGTCTTTTTGATTAATCGTCAGGCTGCTGGTCCGGTGCCTGACGGATAATCGAGGCTCTACTGTATCCGAAAAATTTGAAGGATATTGTGGAATTCATGCGCGAAAATGATTGGTTGGAACTTGTTTTTGAATATGTGTGCTTTATTCGTTTACTTGTGGCTGCTCCGAGGCCCTAACGAGAGAAGCTTTTCTGTCTTACGACGAGTTTCTTAGCCTTGATACGTACCTTAACACAAATTTCAAGAGAAAATTCTTATAGATCCTCGGTGAAAATACGATCTAAAAAAATTTCTTTGGACAGCAAAATCATTTTATTTGTTTGCTATTCCATTTAATTACAAAAAAAAATCAACATTTTATTCACAGGAAATAAACTGAATGGCCGACGTAAACTGTATAAGTGTACATACTGCATTGCTCACAGCGAATTCCGAATTTAACCTAGAAATTCGCATTAAGAACAAGTTTCTTACACCAGCTGTTCATCGAGAATTAACGCATACAGTGTTCCAGACCAGTGAGCAAAAAACGCGGCTGTGCTTCTCAAACTCGCACATTTTCCATGTTTGTTCCTGTTTTCTTTTTTTCTTTTTTATTTGAGGAAAAAGTTGGCATGAAAACAATTTGTAGATTAAATTTTTTCATAAAATTAGTATGATTCAATTTTTTATCTTCATCATTATCGCGCTCGGTGACCGGGGTTCGTTCGGTCACCGCTCTACGATACTAATCTAGAGCTCGAAGTTCAAATCTCGGCGCGATCAAAAACTGCCTGTACTAATAGAACCCTCACAGTGCTCCGAGCTTGTCAGTATAAAGACGGCGCGGTTAGGAGATTCATGCTTGCAACTGCACTTCCGAAAAGTAGATATGCTATTGAAACGTCTACAAGTCATAGAAATGCTAGAGATGTTGACGCGCCCATGCCTCTGGAGGAGTCAAGGCAATCAACAACAATCATTATCGTAGTGCAACAGCCCGACGTCCAGCTCTGGCCGCCTGGATCGTTGTCCTCGAATTATCTCGGTCACGTGACCGCGTCCGTCAATCTTGGAAGCCCTGTAGTTGTGCGACGTGTCACATATACCGAGCTCTCCGAACGAGCTCTTGGTATTCCTGGCAGCCTCGCTTCGTCGACTCGTCGTCCGTTCATTACTGTTTTAGGCATGCGAACATCGTTCATTCGTTGTGCATGCCCTCCTTATTGAAGACGTTGTAGTTTGACGATTTTCTAAACTTCCAGCTCATCGTATAGTTTATACAACTCATGGTTGTACCGGATGCGTCATCCATCTCGGTGGTGAACTGCTCCGAAAATTCACCGAAGGACTTTCCGTTTGAATGTGTTTAGCATGTCTTCGGAGGCTTGGGTTAGGGTCCAGGTTTTGCAGCCATAGCAAAGCACGTATGATGGTTTTGTATACGCGGAGCTTCGTGTTTCTGCATGCTTCGATTTCATTATGGGAAGGACCGAAAAGAAAGGGTTATTTGCTAGCTGTATCCGTCGCTTGATTTCGTCAGTTTCCTTGGCGTCCTTTGGCTGGCTGCTACTCAGGTATGTGATGTCTACAAATTCGATGCTGAGGTCAAGTGCTAGGTTGAAGAGTGGCGGCGTCAGTCGATCGCCCTGTTTCAAACCAGTACATGATTCAAAAGGATCAGTCAACCTCTTCATGATTCTGACCGTGTGAGACCAAGTTGGTCATCGTCATCTTTGTTAGTCGTACTAGTTTTTTGCTGGAATACCAAATTGCAGCATAATATTGTACAGTACACTACGATCGATACTGGTGTATGCTTTTTTAAAGTCGACAAAGATTTGGTACACGTCAACGTTGTATTCCCAGCACTTTTGCGGACTTAGCTTAACCGTAAAAAGTTGTCGGTTGTGGTCTAAAACCGCCTCGATACTCGCCCAAAGATTTCTACGCTTTTTTGCACGGCAAGTTGGATTTGTGGCGTCGCGAAGGAAAATTTTCCTGTTACGTTTACATTAAATTCTTTATTTAAAAATTAAACACTTGTGATTTAAATCACTTTGAGAAAATTAAGAAATTTGATCCTTTCGTTAAATGTCAAATAAACAAAAAATCAACTTAACGTTGGTAAAAAAAAAACAATTATTCTTTTCTCAGACTTTGAAAATATCAAATAGTGCAATTTGTCATCGTTTTGTGTTTAAATTAGATATTAGATTTCAACGGACTTGTGCAATTTAATTTTTCGCCCAATGTCAAACCGTTAGTACTATGAAGGCGTTTTAAAATAGACCGCAGTTGCTGCGAGACTACTCGTGCTTCTTCACCATAACAACGGGTCTGCTCGTCAGTTTTGTGTTAAACCTTGTTCCCTGTTTCAAAAATTTAAATCTGTGCTGAAAGGGAGTCGTTAAGGGGCTATACCAGTGTGAACGCTGAATATTTGGGTGATTTTCGGGAATTTTTTGGAAGAAGAGTATCAACTAAATGTTTCGGAAAATGTAGAACATATTTGGCTATATTTGGCCTATATTACATAATTTTTTCATAGAAAAGTATTGGGATCCAAGCGAGTTATGCGCTGGATTCGGAAGCCCCAAAAAAAAGTTCTTCCACTGCTGCCCTGACTCCGGTCGATTGAGTAGCTGAAACCAAAAAAGGTAGAAATGTCGTTAAACTAGAAGGTATTTCCTACAATGACGTAGGATTTTCGAAAAATATGAAAATCTAAGAAAATGGCATAGTTATGAAAAAAAAATCTGTTTTCTTGCCTATAAAATGATCGTTTTTTCAGTGCCAAATCGTCAATTTTCATCCAATCAAAAATATCCTACGTCATTGAAGAGTATTGTAAATTTATTCAGTAGTACTCAGTATAAATAAGTTTCAAGTCAATCGGATAATTGCTCTTTAAGTTACGATGGCAGCAAATTTGAAAAATCTCATTTCGAGAAAAACGCGTTTAAAGATTTAACTAACAAACTGTGTTGAACGACCCCACAATACCTTTTAAATGGCAACGCCGTTTTCATATGGCCTTATAGATATATTTCTAGCTTAAATAGTGTCCCCTCTTAATTATGTACCGTTAATGATACCAAAAGATTCAGGTAACAACACGTCAGAGCTCCGCCTCTGGGCAGATGGAACATTTTATACCTGCGAGCGGCTGCTCTTTAGAAGGCTGTCATTCGGGGAGTATTAGAGGTACGCCCCTGAAATTTTTACAGGATATTCTTTAAAGTATAAACTGTTGAAAAGGCAAAAAAAATTTTTTGGATTTTTGAAAATGTCACGCTGGTTTAGCCCCTTTAAGCCACTAAAACATTTTATACGTTTAAAGAATTGAATAGAAAACGTCCCATTGGTAATGTTTAGCAATGGCTTATGATTGCAATTCATTGACAATATTGTACATATTTAATTTTCCATTTCTTATTTTCATCTTCCATGTTCCACTTTTCATTTGAAAGGCAATCCATTATTTCACAATTTCCCATTTCCAATTGTAGAATTTCGATTTTCGAATGTTGAATTTTGATTATTCTTGGACTGCATCCATTCCTATTACTATTTTTCATTTGGCTGTTCAATATATGATTACAATATATCCTAGTAGATACCACACAATTCAGTTCAGTTTATTATTGTACTAACACAAAATGACAACTATGGGTTAAATAAATAACAGCTAAAGTTTGTTTAATAATTAATGAGCGAGATATCATTGAAGAGAACTCATTTATGTATACGATAAAAAAAAACTGGCAATACAAATAACCAAATGTAATTTTCCCACTCGAGGACTAAATTATTCATATGTATAGAAAAGGCTGGCCGTAATTATGAAATTCATGAAAAGTAATCTGAAAAGAATGATATATATGAACATGTACAGTGCTAGAAAAAAATATTTTAAAAATTGATTTTATTCTCTTTTCCGCAAAAAATCTTGGAAGTACATAATTAGAATGCCAATGTTTTATTGGATCAAGTAATAACAAATTATGTATACACATAATTTGTTATTACATTCCGAGATTGTCAGTAAAAAGACTCGGATAGGAGGTAGATGCTAGCAGCTGCATGATCCGAAAATATGCTATCGAAACGTCAACAATGCATAGGTCCATTTTCACAATATCTAATTAAAGTTTATCGGACGATAATTCCAAACATGTGATACGGGCTGCTGAGATTTTGACAGCTAGAACTGTTTACATTAGCACATTTAAATATGACAATTAAGCTGGTCAGAAAGAACAGATTTCTGTAAATTCATTCGATGGAAGAGGATTTGAAACCAACTCAGCCGCAAATTAATGCTGAGAGACGCTGCAGACGTAGAATGGAATAGACCAAACTGATTTCTCTACTGCATTAGGGGGATTCACGCTCCCTGTCGTAAATATCGTAAACGTTGTATTCGACGTAAACTTATGTCATCCCTACAAAAAAATGACAGAAGTTTACAACTTTACGACAAATACGACGTTTACGACGTGAACATGAATTCCCCTATTATAATATTTTGAGCCCCGAATAGCTAACCAGTTTAACCAGGTATTGAGAGAACGGGCCATATACAAAAGACGTTGACGTGCCCATCCCCCGGGAGGAGTCAAATAAATTGGCACAC
This sequence comes from Chloromyia formosa, assembly GCA_964017055.1. Lineage (NCBI taxonomy): Eukaryota > Metazoa > Arthropoda > Insecta > Diptera > Stratiomyidae > Chloromyia > Chloromyia formosa. Next base: position 30,993,801 of record OZ024815.1, on the reverse strand, counting down.
AACACAAAACTAAAATATTGCTTTTGTTTCCCGCACTAACTTTTCTCATTTTTTCACTCAAATTACACTTCAAGTACTTTGTACACTTCACCGTGAAAATGAAAAAATGTTTTCTTGGAAAATATCTGTGAAAATGATTCTTTATATACGGAGATTATATTGGAAATGGAGAATTCGACAAACTACTATACATATTGAATATATTTTCACAATTTTACACTGATATTTCTTATACTTTTTTTTTAATTCCTTGTACATTTTATCGTGAAAAAAAAAATTAATCGTGGAATGTACGAGGAATTTGAAAAAAAAAAGTATATGAAATCTCAATGTAAAATTGTGAAAATATGATATATGTATTCAATATGTAGTTTATCGAATTCTCTATTTTCAATATAATCTCCGTATGTAAAAAATCATTTTCACAGATATTTTCCAAGAAAACATTTTTTTTCCATTTTCACGTTCACGATGAAGTGTACAGAGCCCTTCTTTGTTTAGTACGGTACTATTAGCAACTGAATGAATTTCTTTCAAAAAGCTCTTGCTACAACCTGAGCCAATAAAACATTGGTACTCTAAATACTTCCAAGAATTTTTGCGAAAAAGGGAATAAAATGGTTAGCAGCAATATTTTTTCCCCAGCACTGTATGTCCATAGATAATAGATAATTGGACTGACAGTACATACATATGTGTCATATAAGTAGTTATAAAAATAAATCGGAACAGAACGACGCACAGAAATATATTGGATTTATTTTGCACGTAACCAAAAGGAGAAGGGGAAGATTGTATCTTCTGTACGCCTTTAATCAGTCGTTATCTTCTCTAAAATATCGAATCTATTCTGGCTGTTACTTCATTTTTCTGTCACCATGCCTAATTCTCTACGATTATCTGTTTGCAATTTATGTAAATTATGTAGTATGTACAATGTACATATATGGTCTACAATCTGCATATTTTAAATCGGGCAATAGCAAAGGCGAAATGAATAAATTTACTTCTTGCAGGGGATTTTTCCTGCACAGGTCAACGAGATTGTACAAGTGGAATTCGCTAAAATGTTGTTGACTTTTACGCTTTTTGTTGAGAGGCTTAGCAATTTTTTTAAATACATATACGAATATGTCTGTACATACGAGTATGTATATATATTATATGTATTTAGATTAATATTCTCCAACAGGTTTTAGAGTAATGCTAGTCATTATCTTTGTTTCTCTCCAATACATGTCAGTGACATTCCAGAAATTAGTTTTCATTTTTGCACTGTGAGACGCAGACGAGCTCTTTTTGAGGAGTTTTATGATACAATTACTCGTACACCCAGATATATGGTTGATGCCACTCTTTAACAACAGTAAAAATCTATTCTCATTCTTAATATTTTTGGTATTTTTGGAAATTGTGAAAAAAAAATGTCCCACTGGTCCTGCGACTAGTCTGGAAACGTTGTGGCTTACTCTAAGGCCGGCCGCATCTTGGACGTAGGCAGGGCAGCGCAGCGCGCACATGGCATTGTTGTTGTAACCATTGTCAAAATCTGATTTTACAACAACAATGTCATGTGCGCGCTGCGCTGCGCTGCCCTGCCTACGTCCAAGATGCGGCCGGCCTTACGCTCACACCACAGGGAGAAGACAACACAAACATCCAGCACTAAGGCAGGATTTGAACGCTCCACCCCGGCGAGCCATCAGACATCATGCACATCAATGTACCGGTCTCATGGTATCTATAAACAAGCTAGCCTCCGGCTTACCGAAGGTATGATACCCTTCACGTTTCGCGTCTGTTTTGCTGTATAAAAGGTAAATGCAAAATGGATCAACCATTCTGCATTTACGACTTTGAAATTAGCAGTAAAACTTGTTCCGATTCCACTGCTCCTATGAGAGGTATATGATTTCACCCAAATTCGGGAATGTAGTTTATTGTGAAATTTGGTAAAGATATCTTTAGAAATAAAAAAGTTTTTCTCACAAAGACGGACTTTGGACCAGTCGTTCCTATGGCAGCTATATGACGCAGTAATCCGATTCCGTTGGTTCCGACATACGAGTATATACAGCGTGAAACAACAAGAAGGCTTTGTACAAAATTTCAGCTTGATAGCGTTAAAACTGAGAGACTAGTCTGTTTCAGACGGACAGACTGACGGCAAAGCTTTATTTACTCATCTCGTTACACTGACCAAGAATATATTTAGTTTATATGGTCGGAGATGCTTCCTTCCTTGCGTTGCAAACTTCATGACACTTTCCTGAAGAGTATAAAAAAAATCTGAACTTTTTAATGAAAATGTGATGTGTTTCCGAACGTAATCGATAATCTAAATATAAATATATAAGTATAGGATTTTGTTCTTTTTTTTTCAAATATATGCACTTTTCTAGTTAATATAATAGGGGTACCGGTTAATTCGTGCGGTTTTCTATCAGAAAATTGAAGCTTTATTGTGAAAAAATGGTTACAAATTTAATATTCAAAGTATTGTCCATCGCTAGCTATAACTTTTTCCCATTTTTCTGGCAATTCATGAATACCCTTTCTGAAAAATTCGGCCGGCTTCTCCGCTATTCACGAATCGATCCAATTTTTGACTTCTTCATAATTGGAGAAGTGCTGGTCAGCCAGGCCATGTTTCATTGATCGGAAGAGATAGTAATCGGATGGCGCAAGGTCTGGACTATACGGCGGGTGGGGTAGGACATCCCATTTGAGCGTTTCAAGGTAGGTTTTGACGACCTGTGCAACATGTGGCCGAGCATTGTCATGTTGCAAAATTACCTTGTCGTGCCTTTGTTCATATTCCGGCCGTTTTTCGCGCAGTGCTCGGCTCAAACGCATCAATTGTCGTCGGTAGACTTCCCCTGTGATCGTTTTATTCGGTTGCAACAGCTCATAATAAATCACACTCAGCTGGTCCCACCAAATACACAGCATAACCTTCAAGCCATGAATATTCTGAACGGCCGTCGATGATGATGCATGGCCGGAGTATCCATACGTTGCCCGACGTTTTGGATTATCGTAATGGACCCACTTTTCATCGCCAGTGACAATTCGGTGCAAAAAAAAATTTTCTTTTGTGCCGTTGAACCAGTTGTTCACACGTGAAAAATCGGCGTTCGACGTCTCTTGGCTTCAGTTCATACGGCACCCAATGGCCTACCTTCCGGATCATTCCCATTGCTTTTAGACGATCAGAAATGGTTTGTTGAGCGACGCCAAGTGATTTTGCAAGTTCTTTTTGCGTTTGGGATGGATCTTGGTCGAGCAATGTCTCCAATTCGTGATCTTCAAACTTTTTTGGCTGTCCGGGCCGTTCATCGTCCTCCAAGTCAAAATTACCACTTTTAAACCGTGCAACCGTCCACCAACATACGATGACTTTCGGCAGCCTTTTTCTTCATATTGAAGTAATGAAGAAGTACTCCCCACAAAAACACTTTATTCGGCACAAAATTCGAAATTTTCAGAGTAAAAAAAAGTATTGTTGTTTACGCTTCAGCTAAATGACACATACTGATTCTGAAACTATATGACAGTAGCTTTCCAACACATATTTGGAAAGGTGAATCACTGGAATAAAAATGAAGTTACGCCATCTGTTAGAAAACCGCACGAATTAACCGGTACCCCTATTATATATAATATCTTTGAGCATCGATCTTATGGGATCTCTTACTGACATTATTTTATGTTATTTCCGTATTTAACCATAAAACAGTTGAATTTCAAACACTTATTATATTTGACCGTGAATTTATTAAATATGTAAGATACATACATATATGTATAAAGATCCTTCAATACAATGATTGAAATAATTAGCAATTCAATTCAGTAATACGTGGGTCAGTAAGAGTAAGCTCAAGATGGAATCATGTACGTGTATCACTGTTTTAACGTACACATACACCTTTTAGCGTACACCGCAAGTATGTATCTTTCATATATCTAGTATACGTTGTTCGTTTTCTGTAATGTTGCTTGATGTCAAAAGTTGCGTTCGCACGACAATTTTTCGCTCTGTCAGTACTAACATATGTATTTCATTCGAAGAAAAAAGTCTCCACATCATTATAAGCAATTTTCACGCGAAAACAATTACTTCGCACTTTATTTGGCTTGAAAACCGGTCTTTTTGAGTAGAAGGGAAAATCACGTTTCGTTTAGAGCTCCTCGGTAATATGCTGTATGGAAGTATACACTGTCAGCTTTTCGTGGGAGAGATAAGTGCAACATTTTCGCATGAAGAGGTTAGTACCAGCCTTAAAACTGGTGTACTTACGTTGTAATGAAATATGTACATACACATACAATGTGAAATGCATATTTTTGGGTCAAAACTTATGTGTTTACTTTTCATGTAGAAGGTCATTCATTCTACATGAAAAGTAAACACATAAATTCTGATACTATGATTATCTGCAAAGCTACGTTCATAGTAAATTCCCAAGCAAGGAAATTTCAACTAAAGAATTATAGAAATAAAATGAATTGCAGTAGAATCCCGGTATTTCGTATCTCGATACACCGTATATCCACTCCCTTGAAAAAAATCTGGTTTATTCGTTTAAAACCAATGCATTTATGTTCCCTCGGTAAAAATTATGTCCCAAAAAGACCCCTGTTGTAAAAAGTCTCCCGCCAAAGAAAAATTCGTCAGTCGCAGAAAAGAATCGGATAAACGCTAACCGTCCGTTAGCCTTCCTAAAGCCCGGGCCACACCTATCCGATCATACTCCGATCATGCACTCGAACTAGTGTATGAGAAGGAAATTTTATTGGGTTTCGAACGGAGTACGATTGGACGCGTATCAGAAAAGTGTGAACTAAAGCCCGGGCCACAACGCGTCCGAAATCCCATATAATTTCCCTCTCATATACTCGTCCGACTGTATGATCGGAGTATGATCGGATAGGTGTGTTCCCGGCATAAGTCGTGGTAATTTGTATGATACGTATGAGAAAACAAAAATGCTTATCGGGCTGTTTATAGCTTCAATTAATTTGTGTCCCTGTTAGTTAACAAAGAGTTTAATCGGACATTGAGAAAATGGGCCCATATCAAGGTTCAATAAGCATACCCGAGGCGCAAAGCTATGAGTAGTTTGGCGGAATTATGTTCATATCAATCCTTTTTGCGGCTGATAAGTTATTCCTTGGCGAGAAGCTTTCTACAATAGGATTGTTTTTGGGACATATCACATCTTTTTGCATTTTACTAAGGAATGGAATAACACCCGAAAAACTTGGTGCAATTAATAGCAAATTTTAACTCAACAGATTCTGAATTACAACCCGAATCCTAAAACTACTTGTAGATTTTTTTATCCACGCTTTACCATTTTTTTGGTTTAAAATTTTCCGAGCAATAGCTCTACATACTACGCCGAAATTAGATTTCAGAATAAAAGCTTTCAGACTTAGGAGATTATGGTAAAACCTCCTGCATTGAATGACTTCAGCACAGATGCGACGTTTGTTGCCTATCCTTTTTTTTATCGAAATTTCAACTGCCGCTGCTCTCATGAAATAGTAATAAAAAACTGGCGCAACAGTCCAATTTTGAACCATGACCTTGAGATGAGTTAGCATCATCTTGTTCTCTAGATCGTGACGGTATGTCTTGTGCAGAGGTGTGTGATCAGCAACATGCTCAACCGAGTTATTTACTCATACTTATTCAGCTGAGTGGGCTCATAGTCCGACACGTAAATCCCCTTTTTTATCGAAAACTACCGCAGTGCGTAGAAGGCGAACGTGCTAACCGTTCCGCCATCCGGACTACCTAGCTTAAATAGTGCCCCCTTTTAATTATATTATGTACCGTTTATGATGCCGAAAGATTCAGGTAACAACACGTTAGAGCTTCACCTACAGGCAGATGGGGCATTTTATACCTGGGAGCGGTTGGTCTTTAGAAGGCTGACATTTGGGGCGTAGTAGAGATACGGCCGGAAATTTTTACAGGATATTCTTGAAAGTATAAACTGTTGATAAAGACACAAAACAAAAAAAATCGATTTTTTGAAAGTGTTCCACTGGTATAGCCCCTTAAGAAAGCCCCGTACCTTTGATTAAAGAATAATTTTAAAGTTAACGAAATATGTATCTTCTGTTTAACTAATTTCTTCCTTTCTTCTTTCCCATTTTAGTTGGAAAGACATCACTAATCACACGATTTATGTATGATAGTTTCGATAACACGTATCAGGTAAGTTTAACTCCATGAATTCAACATTACTTTGATGGAAATACTCACATGTCTTGCATAACACGTTCCTGGAAATACTTCATTTGAAAAATATTTTTACGACATCGTATTTTAACGAAATTAAATTTCGTTTATATACCAGACACACAAGTAGTTGTCCTCTAAATAAATTATAATTTCAAGAAAGAGAGACGGACTATTTCCGGTGGGTGGTCAGGAGCTTTTTATGATCAAGCAAGACCTTCTCGCCGGTCTGAAACATTTGACCTAGTAACAGAAGGCTCAAATAAAATTCCTATGCGACGGTGTACTCGTATAGGACCATTTTCATTCTTGGTCAGAAAACAGACTGTGAAGAAAAGCAGAAATGTGTGTTTTCTGCTGATCGTATTTGTATGGATTTTTCGTATGGTTGGGTTAATTCAGTTTCCTTGGAATCTCAGCGTGATAATTATTAGTCATGGATAAACATAGCCATCTTTATGGTCTTACAAACCGGTCTTCGTAGTTATTGTACCCTAGAGAATCTGCATACATTCGGATATCCATTTAAACCTTTCCTATAAATAAAACCAAAGATAATAAAACTTAACTAACATCTCAAACATCTTGGCTACGAAATCCACAGACGCTACAGTCTACAAGGACAACGAATGAGAGAAAATAATTCAACACAGCACTTGTGCAGGCTGAATTTCACCATATTTTCTACCGTGGTTCCATATCGAATAAAATTTGTGATAGTGTTGATTCTAAGAGTTAGCTAGCACGAGATGATATTCCGAAATTATGAGGTCAGGTCACGAGTAGGAGAAGGTAGTACTATCAAGGTGAGGGGTGCCCATGGGATTCGATTTCCCTCTAGGAAAATGCGCAGAACAACTCTTTGCAACTTCCCATTTTGTTTTTATGAAAAGAGTGCATATATTTAATGTACTGTATCTGTATTTTTTCGGATGAGAAGATTGTGTTGCATTCACACTGTCTTTCACCCTTGTACTTGGCACGTTCTATCGTAATTCATTCTATTTTATTGATTCGTTCAACGTTTTTGAGATCTTAGGAGGACGAAGGAATCGCATTATTAATAAACTTATCTCTCATGTTTGAAACGTCTTACGGTAAATATTGTTTGGGATATGTACATGGAAACATGTGGTATCGTCCCGTATAACATCCCAGCATACTACATAGCGAAGGTTTACCAAAAAGCAAATGACAGCGAACCTTTATAATTCACTTATACCCAGTATACCAAGCAAACCGCAAGCGAGTTGCCAGCTAGTCACTTTGGTGAGCAAAACTGTCGCCAGTGAATTCACTAACACTCACCAGTAATAACTCTGTCGTTCCAAATTTACTTTCGCGACGAATCTTATTTTTCGAATCAGTGGCAAGTAACGCCGCTATACACATCAGCATCGACACTAATGGTTTGAGCGAAATAAAGTTATGGTTCTTGACTGGCCAGCCCGTTCACCAGACTGCAACCCAGTAGCAAATTTGTGGGGAATAATTGAACGACGGATTTACTCTAATAATAAAACTTACGCGGATGCAAATTCTTTGAAAGTGGCAATATCCGAAGTCTGGGAAGCACTGGAGTCCATTGTCTTGCAAAACTTGGTATACAGTTTGTTTTAAGTATGAATAAATTTAGTTATTTTGAAGTGGCTCTATAATTTTGAGATAGGATGTAAGAAAACTTTGTTGAATTATTTTCTAATTTAGACTGGTAATGGTATAGATTTATAGTATGTCAACTATTCTCTCTTAATCGGGTAATTGTAATTTGTGAACAGACCAACATCTGCTCTGAAAGGAAGTTTGAAAGTGGCAAATTTTGTGGTGACTCTATAGTTATGTGGCGCACTGTATATCAAACCTGCTGTACTGTACGATGCGAGCTACATATATTGGCGACGAATTTTGGAATTCCTCCTACCGCGCCATCAATCAAAGAAAAGTGGAACAGCAGAAGGAATTTACATAAATATTTGTACCTGTATGCGAATCGTCTTCATCCGAACGGAACATATTTATATTTATCCAGATCCAGTGCTTACGGTTTTCCGATTTATATTTGTAGGTGAAGCGATTTACGTTTCGCTTAATGGGCACACCTGAGTAAATATTTTAAGGATCTAAATCGTCATTTTCGGAGTCCTCGTCCTTTTCTTATTTTGTATGATATGGTTGCAACGTTAATACATAATTTATTATCTCTTGCTTATCAAAAAGATGGGCGTCTCAATAGTTAGTAAGTATACGTGTAAAGGTGCTATTACAAATATATTTGACACACAAGTGTAATACAAGTGTGATAGACAAATTTATATGGTAACATGGATCAACCGGAAGTTAACTTCAATGGTCCGCGCAGACTTAAAAACTATATCCGGGGTTTGCCAAAGGAATTGTGGTTTTTGATCAATCTTCACAGAAGAGCGAGTTGTGTGATACTTTGGGGAGCTTCGTCTTAGGTCCTGCGTACTAAATAGCAACAAAATCGGACCATACGACACGGAAAATACTTTTTATACAAATCCAAAATATTTTTGGTCCACTTAGATGGTTATAGCAGTAGGATTATGCCCCCAATTCATACAACCCTACTGATGAAAAAGTGAATCCAAACTCGAAATCTGGATTTTATGACACGACCACCGTGCTCCCAGTCAGAAAAATGATTGGGTATGGCATACTCGAAAGAAGACAAAGGAAGCATGCAGTTCGAGAACAAACAAACAGCTAATTGAGGCCAGCTAAGTGGCTCTGGGTGAGCTTCGCTAAATTACGTAAAATCCCTATACGTATCCAAGTAAAAAAAAATTGACGCAGTTTTCAATAAAGGCCGGTTGACACGATCCAAGTCCATTTGGACTACTACTTGGGCCGAATACGATTGGCCTAATCCACTTGGTCCAAGTAAGTTTACACGAATTGTACGTGGACCAAGTGGGCTGACTTCTAAGTAGACTCTGGACAAATTTCGAAGTCGACTGACATCCAGAAAGACGGCAAAACATTGCGAGCTTGGCTGATTATCGCGTTTTTAATACATATTTGCAAATGCAACTGATTCTTGGCTCCAATAAACAAACAAACGTCATTCGTTCACATCCAAGTGCTACTTGGATCCAGATAAAATTGACCATCATCCTACTCAACTTGGATGTCTCCTCTCTGTCAATGTGGACTTGGATGAACTATTGATACAATCCATGTAGCGTTTATGTTTTTTCCAAGTACGTTTGATCCAAGTGTGCTTGGATCGTGTAAACCGGCCTTAAAGGAGGAAGTACTCATTATTAAAAAAAATAATTCTATGAGTGAGCCTTAGCTCACAAAGCTCTCCGCCAAACAGCGTTAAAAGAAATTACTTAATTTAATTAGGGTTCAATATGCATATCCTAGAGCAAGGCGGAAAGCTGCTAGTACTATGGCGGAATTATGTTGATTTCAATCGTTTTTGCGGCTGATGAGTTTTTCTTTGGCGGGAAGCTTTTTACGGCAGGGTCGCTTTTGGGCCATATTCTTCTACTAGCACCATTTTCCTTTAACCCCTCATTAGTCATAGCGTGTCAACGGCTCCTAAGAACGTTGACGTTTTGTTAGCATATAAAATGTTTCGGATGATGCATGTTACTGACATGTAGTCCGGATGGCGCAACGGTTAGCACGTTCGCCTTCTACGCATTGGGCTTCGGTTGGATTCATACTGAATGCGGTAGTTTTCAATAAAAAAAAAGGTTTTACGTGTCGGATTATGAGCCCACTCAGCTGTTAAATGTGTACCCATTTATGGGGTAAATAACTCGGTTAAGCGTGTTATGATCACACACTTTTGCACAAGACATACCGTCACGATCTAGACAATGACATGATGCTAACTCATCTCGAGGCCATGGTTCAAATTGGACTTTGCGCCAGTTATTTATTTTATTTTTATTTATGTTACTGACATACGAGTATACACATCCTGTCCATTTAGTTACCTTCTACGGCAAACCGAGAAAGGCTGTGTGTGACTTTTACTCGGAATGATTATTATTTCAATTCAAAATGATTGCTTATTCAGTTTTAACCACATCAATCGCAGTAACATTAATATAATTATCACAATTTCTTTTACAGGCTACAATAGGTATAGATTTTCTTTCAAAAACCATGTACTTAGAAGATCGAACAGTGCGACTTCAATTATGGGATACTGCCGGTCAGGAGCGATTTCGTTCTCTGATTCCTTCATATATTCGTGATTCGACAGTGGCTGTTGTTGTTTATGATATTACAAGTAAGTTTCTTTTTTTTTCAATCGCCTTCTAAATCTATTCAATAGTCAAATCGAAGATAAATTCTCTTTAAATTATTATAAATATAGGTATATGAAGCTTGGCTTTTAAGTCACAATAAAACAACCTTGAAACGTATTATGCATTCCTAATATTATTCAAGCATCATTTTGATTCAGGTCATTCTATTATTCAATAGAAATCAATAATATTCAGGCTGTGCTCGAATTCGGCAATTCATTCATCATAGCCTATATAATTATTATTCTATTGACATGAGTTTATCTCCAATTAGTGATTAATTGCACATATGGAACGCACTGCTTTTTTCCTATTCTGCTATACGTAGCTTTATTATTCGAAAACATTTGTCGATTATTTAAAAGTGTCTACTGGTTTTTAGATCAATTTTACCGAAATGATAACGTACTTCCACCATTACAACATCTTCAACTGGGTATAATGTATTCTTAGTCATTTTGGTTATTCGCTACTTGTCGCTTTTTTATTTATTTGATAGACAATCAACTACATTATATACATATACGGATTCTAATTTAAATTTCAGCATTTATTTTTTATTATCACTAATATTTAAAAATATAATGGTTCCACGATTACGGGATGACTGTATGGATTATACACAGATTACGTTGGTTAATGTCATACGATAAAAAAATATAGAGGGAAAAGAGGAAGATTATGGAAAATATACACTGTATTGTCTCAATTTCGTCGATTGTAAATACATAATGCGCACATGTGCTTGATGCATTCAACAAGGAAGTTTCAACGGGGGTTTTTAACCTCTAAGGGCCGTTTTCCTCATGTCCGGGACATAAGTCTATCGAGGCGCCTAAGGGTATGCAATGCATCGCAACGCTCAAAATATGGCAATGTTGTAGCAAAATCAGCCATTTTTCTTGTTGGAATTCTGCCGCCTGTGCCATTCTATGTCCGCGCCGTCTCTCAGAGCATTAATTTGCAGTTGAATTGGCTCCAAATCTCTCTTCCATCCAGAACTCTGTTGTTTATGGTCAGTTCTCATTTGAATGTACAGACGGAAGTTCTAGCTGTCAAATCTCAGCAGCCGGTATCAACTGTTCCGGTTTATCGTGTCGTTAAATTTTCATCCGGAGGATAGGTGGCGGTTAGCGTTTAACGTTACGTTAAACTTTAACCGGACATTGAGAAACCAATCCTAAGATACAATCCTACATACTGTTCAAATTTAATTTTTGTCGTATAAAGTGCCATTTGTATTCAGTTTATTTATTCGCAATAAATAATATAAATAAATAATAATTAGTTTTAGATTAATAAGACTTTTCCTCCAGTTGGATAACAACAATACTGCCACTCTGAATATTTTGGTGTTGGCCGATGTGCTCACTGCAAACCATGATGACTTACCAGAGCTACCTTCACTTCGCACTCGTATGTTTCCCGATTTTCTTTAGATAGTACGATCACAGTGACTGCGTTTTAGCGAACTTGATAGGATCAGAGGAAATGACAGTAACAAAGATGTAAAGTAGTATTGTATATCCCCAAGTGGAAGAGAGAGTGATTTTTAGAGGAGAAATTGGCTAGAAAAAAAACTTTCTGATTCGTTTCCTCAGACCATGATTTCCAATCAAATACATTTCCCGGCCCCTCTGTTTCTTTCGCTTTAGTTCTAGTGCAATCATTAAGGGACAGGGATAACGAAAATTGGTCGGTTGTCATTCTGCTCTCGTACGTAGATGCTTCGACACTAGTCAGGTTCATATAACAGAGTTTCATACACGGATACTTCCTATCGCTTCGTGGGTTCGATTTCCGCCGTTGTTTGCGTTGTCTTCTCCCTTGCGACTAAACGGATGTGTATGTCAGCAGCATGCATCGTTCGAAACCTGTTATATGCTAACTAAACTGCAACTGACGCGCTATGCCCCACAAGGGGTTAAGGCAAAATATTAGTACTACTACTAAAGCGGAAATCCAGAGTGCTCTTCCGTGGATTTGTACTACTTAAGTCGAAGTTCACTCTGGGATTTCCAAGTGTAGTGTCCCGCTTTCGGAAGTACGAACATTGTGTATATTATGATGTAACAATAGAGCCGACAAATACAGAGTTGATTTTTACATTAGTTTAGTGTTTTATGAGACCGCGCACACAGCCATTACTAAATAGTTTAGTTTTATGTGTGCGCGATCTTATAAACCGACGTGTGTTCTATTTTTCTGACTAAACTATTTTGTTTTTCTGCGAACTAAAAAGTTTGCTGTGGGTGCGAGCTCTTATACATATTGACGTACTTTGATCATTTGCTTTTTAGGTATTTCTAATTGCTTTAACGATACCGTGAAATAATACTCGTATATTATGATCTAATTAATCCATGGAAAAAGATAGATTTAGGTTAACGATATCAATCAGCCTTTCGGAATTGATATCAAAAAGTTGGTCACAACCTACAATGCCTTCTGGCAAAAATGTGTATCATATCTTTCACTAGTTTTGCCCAGAAGGTGTAAATTTACCATTAGCTTATCAGTGCTGAGAAATCATGGCCATAAATACGAGTACACAATAAGGTCATTGTTGTAATGCCGGTGTTACCGAAACGTATGTGGCACTACAGCCTGCGGCAATTGATATGATGGGAATGTTTAGTCTGGGTTTAAATCCACACATTTTAACTGATTTTTTTTTAATAATGTTATTTTATTTTTTGTTCAAATGGTAATCCCTGAGGAAATAAAACTTTTGAGGTATTGGATGTGGGGACAACAGCATCAAACACTAACAACTCCTCGTGCGCTAGGAAGGCTGAAAAATATATTTTTATGGTGACTCAAATCGGATGCTGACGGAAGTTGCCACCATTCACCCACATACAAGTAACAGAGTCAAAAGCCCCATTCGATTCATTCGGATCAGATCAATTTTCATACAAAACTACTGGTCCGCCTTTAATCCAGGTTTCGTATGGGATCACATCTAGATCAGAATTGAAAGTGAAATGGTTGAACGTCAACTTTTTCTCGGCAATTCGCCCCAATGCTTTTCTGTATTAAGCCCGCAATTCGCCCCCACGCGGCGATTTATCTGTATGGTGGCTGTTTAATTTCGCTCGTCACTGCTCCAGGCCATTCGATTCTTTCTTGATCTCTTTTCGGTTGCCTCGAACACGGCTAAAGAAAACTTTAGAAAACGAACATGGCAGTTTATCGCAGCTGACACAGCCACCCACCCAAATTATATAATTGAAAATGACACAAACTGAAAGAATATTCAGTCCTGTCAGAATGTGGCTCTTTGTACCATCACAGGGTGTCACTGTTGATGTCACAACAAAATCATCTCCACCATGAATCAAAGAAGCTGCCCATTAGAAGTCACAATAATCTTCTCTCAAATATTTAATACTTAGTCGGATGTTATCGTAGTGATCATCCAAGTTTTACCCTTATGGGCAAAACCCCGCCACCACGACACATCAGGCGAATTCTGAGGGACCTTGAGAGGAAGGTCCAAAGGTTTAAGAGAGTTTCTTTCGATGACACCAACTACAAATCCGCCATTGCTACGCTGCACAGTGAGAAAGTACTTACGTCGATAACGAGCCTCAGAATCAATCCAGTACTCATGGCCCAACCACCAGACATCTCTCCAGACGAACGCAGATTGCCTAGAGCGACGAGGACCACGCTGGCTCAACTACGTTCAGGCTGGTGTTTGCGCCTCGTACTTATCCCGAAGCGACCACAGCATCCAGAACATCTGCCCGGCTTGTAAAAGTACCTCTCACAACGTTGAGCATTTTCAATTGCCCAACAGCTCTAACACAACTCACATCCAGGGCGTGATGGGACAACCCTATTGAAGCTGCTGCATCTCTACAGGAGGAAAACGACACGAACACAAATTTTGTAACACATACACTCATACTTGAATTTCAATTCAACATTGCTACGACAACAATATATAATTTAAAAAAAAGTAGAAATGTAGAAAAAATGGATGGGCATCCGAAGATGCCCGTGCATCCTAAGCTCTAAGGTTGTCATGTCGACCGTTAATGTCAGGAAACGTCATCACACAAAGAGAAAAACTCTCAACGAGCTAGGCAACGGCCTGTGCTTTTTATAGCTTAGTTCAGGGTAGCCGCTCGTGATCTATACCATATAACAAAAATCGCAGACCACAGAAAAACTATACCAGCAAAGACTGTAAAATATGGGGCGATAAGGATACAAATTGTGTAGGCTAGGAATATACCAAACAAATTAATTAGGTATATTCCCATTTCACCAGGTGACACTGGGACACTAGGAATGTTCCAAAACACCCAAATACTTAATAATACAAATGTCTACAATTTTCGAACTGAGATGTGAGAAAATAGACTTGCGATTTTGACTATATGAAATTGCGGAACCAACAACACTTAGCACTGCTTTATCTGTAGAAATTGCTATAACACACAAGTCCTCTACGAGTGTGGAGTAAGCCTTACGAAATACGCATTATTTTCAAAATACATAAAACAATATCGTCATATCCGATTATAACAGACTATCCCATTTTTCTTTTCCAGATGCAAATTCATTCCACCAAACATCGAAATGGATCGATGATGTACGAACGGAACGTGGTAGCGATGTTATTATAATGTTAGTTGGTAATAAAACTGATTTATCAGATAAGCGACAAGTATCAACAGAAGAGGGCGAACGGAAGGCGAAAGAACTGAATGTCATGTTCATAGAAACAAGTGCTAAGGCTGGTTATAATGTTAAACAGGTGCGCTCTAGAATTACGTAAAATTTCGTATGATCTTAAACTTCACTAATGATCCCTTAATCTATTTCAGTTATTCCGAAGGGTAGCCGCCGCTCTACCCGGCATGGATTCAACCGAGAATAAACCACCAGAAGACAGTATCCTTTTATATATAATAAATTTCAGGATGATTTTAAAATAATTGTTTTTATTCGTTTTGTAAAAAGAAGAGTTTACAGGAACATTCATTCAGCAGTAAATTATACTGTGCTTGCTTTTTGATATTTTTAATCTGTTTTGCGGATAAAGACCCAACTTTTAAGGACTGTTTGTAGCTAACGGAGATTTGTTAAATTGTTACTCACAACGAAAGTATATAGCATTTGCATGTTTAGTTCAGATCAAAGTTATTAACAGTTTCAGTTCTTGTGGTTATCCTATATTCTCTTGTTTTCCACAATAGCTTTCGATTCTGTTTTTGTGCATTTACTCATATAGTTGTCCCTGGAACAAACTATCCTTGAAAGTTCACGGCATATACGATGTATGTAATATAATCGTATATAACCCACATAGTTTTGTGAATTATGTACGAGTATATCACCGTTATATATTGATAGAATTTCATTTCACTTTATTTAAGTTTTTTCATTCACTTAATTTTTCCTTAACCTTTTTGCTTTACTTTTGTCTCTTTGCGCTCTCTTTTGCTCTATTTTGTCGCTCCAGTGCAAGAAGTCGTTCTCAAAGATTCACCAAACGAAACAAAGGACCCCGAAGGAGGCTGTGCCTGCTGAGTGTTGTGCGATCTATTTTGTTTGTTTAATATACACATATATAGATATATATTTTTTTTTGTCAAAAAAACGAAAACAACAAAACAAAGAAAAACCACTTCTACACATAATATTTTTATTTTTTATTTCTATGAGAACCATAAATATTATATATATAAAACAATATACATATTTAATTATATTTATACGGAAAACAGTGGAAAATAAAGTAATAAAAGTAAAGTTAGTAAACGTGAAGATACTAGATAACCAGTCTAAAATAACGAAATAAACAAATGAGAAAAACGTGTAGGATCCATTTAATGCTTTTAATTTGCCTTTTTTTCTGTTAAGGTTAAGATTATATTTTAATTTCTCTTTTTTTAGTTTAATACATTTATATATTTGTAGTTTAACGTGGAAGAATGACTACGGATAAGACATTCGAAACAAAGAAAAAAACGACATAAGTATTTTTATAAAATAATTAAATTGTAAAAGATAAAAAATAGAATGCATTTAATATTTAAAATAACAAATACGCCTAAAAATCAATTAAATTGTTCGTGGGCACTTGAAAAAAACACCACTTAAACTATCCTAACATTTTCAGTGAAGTTAGTTCTATTAAATTCATGTTTATGATCCATGTTTTTAATAAAGGCAACTTAATTTTATTATTTAATTGATTTTGTTTACCGAAATCGCTGTTTACAAATTAATTTGAATGATACATTGATGTGAAACACTTCTTCTAAGGAAGGCATGCACCTTGTATGTTTTAATTTTCTTCATTTTATCAACTTTATTTACAAATTCTCTTTCCGTGAGAACGCATCGCATAGTTCTGTCTTTTGTTTATAAGTCGATCAGACGAATCCAATATGTGAACTATTATGGGAATGCATGTTATGTGTAGATTCTATTGTATTTAAATAGAAAGTATTATCGTCATGAATAATGTGCTTCATTTTTATTTCGCCGTGTTAATTGTATCATATATTAGTTCTTGTAAATATCTATTCGGTAATGAGTTTGGGGTTGTATTTTTATCTCATCTAAATTTGAGCTTAATTCGTCTCTGTCGACCAGACCAGCTATTTTACTTGTTCCGGCGATTTCAGAATATGTGCTATTAAAATATTGAGCTTGACTCTATATTCTTTTTAGGGGCTGAAAATAATAAAAATAACGGAGCGTTTAATCCATTTGGGGAACGTCGATTCCACCCCTAACGATCAATTCACATGAGACGGCATATCTCAGCACGGGTAGCGTTTTCATTTGAGCTAAGATTTGATGAAAAATGCTATGTGTCGTATAATATGAATCGACCATAATTCGGTTGTAAAGCGGAAACGATCAAGATCATTTTCAGTAGAATATGGTTTTGCTGATATTTATGCCATTGAAAATACCTGACATTGCTATTTTAGCGTAGTCGAATTAAACTTTTAGGTGGAAATAATTTTCCTGTCGATGAAAGTCATATCATCGTGCCGGGAAAACTCCCCCGAACAACATATAAAAAGTGTCACTCATTTCATTACCAGCAATGTCATTTAACTATAAACAAATTGAAAATTAGCGTCATAATGTCTAAATCATTCATAATTCCATATAAAAAAAGATGTTATTTAAAGTGGAAAGAATTCCCTAAAAATTCGCAGTACAATGTTAATTCCTACGATTCGCATTTATTGAATAATCAATAAAAAATCTATGAACAATTTTAAATGTTTCGCGGCAATTAACATTATCCCATAAGAAACTGCCAACAACACCCCTTCAACTTGTGTATACAAATCCATGGTGAGAAGACATTATTTTTTTATATTGATATTTACGCTAAGGAGGGTTGTCTTGACTAAACATTTAATTGAATGTAAATATTTAGTCAGGACAACCTGTAGCGTATATTTTAATCTAAAAAAAAAGAATGTCTATGTACCGTGGAATCGTGGGCGCAATATAAAAAGGGGTGCTTGTTGGTATTGTTGCCTATGAGATAATGTTCATTGGCGCAAAAATTTCAAAGAATTTTTTGATTTTTTATTGATTACTCTATAATTAGAAATCGTAGAAAATAACAAAGTGCGAATTTGTAGGGAACTCTTTTCACTTCAAACTGCATCTTTTGTTTCGATTGGATGAACTGATATGGGATTACGAATGATTTAGGCATTATAACGCCATTTTCCAATTTGTTTTTGAATAAATTACTAATTTACTGGTATCGTAGTGAGTGACACTTTTTATATATTGTTCTGAGGAGTTTTCCCGAAACGACTTTCTTCGACAGGCAAATTAATTATATTATTATATGTAGATGATTAGTCTATTTTGCTAATTCGTTTAATCCTGTATCGTATTTTTGATTAGTCTTCGAAAGGAAAGATAGTACAATGAAAAGTAATTATTGTAATCATATGGGACATGCGAAGGGTATTGATTTTTCGACTGACTCATTGGTAGGCTCAACTTAGGTTACTTACAACTAATAGTCCAGTCTAGGAAGTCCGAAAAGGCTTGATTAGACAAAAAAAATCGTGTAGTTTTGAACTTTGGCACAATTGTTGAGTATGTGCTCAAAAGTTCCCGATGACTGGGGGCCGGAAGTGTAGGAGACAGGGGGTCAAAGGTCCTCCTCTACAAATATTATTTTTACAAACATGCCAATAACGCAGCACCGAATAAAAGTAGACAGGTCAAATTCGGGTGGATGCCTATGATCTTAGTACACTCCTCTGTAAAAATTAGTTTTATCGGATGAAAACCAAGGCTACCTCCCATTAAAAGTGCTCCAAACTACCCTACTTTTTATATTTTTCTTTCAGCTTTGACATCTAATTAAAAATAGGAAAAAAATTGATAAGAACAATGTGGTCAGAAAGTATCGGAAAAGGGGGGTCGTTGTTGTAGCAGCAATGCCTATTGGCGTCGCAGGGGCTTGGCAGCCCTTGGCCGTTGCTGGAGAATGGGTATCTCCTTTGCGTAGAACCGGCTGCCGTGGGAGCGGAAAAGGGGGGGGGGTCAAAGGCCCTTTCTTCAAGTTTTCCTCGAATATTTCGGCTAAAATTAGACAACATGAGGAAAAATCGTTTAGTTTTGAAACTTAGAACAATTAATAACAGCATTACTCTGAATATATTGTCAGAAGACCCCGTTGATAGGTTGTGAGAAAGTGTCGGAAAAGAGGGGTCAAAACCCTTTCTTTAGGTTTTCTTTGAATATTTCGCCTTTTTTTTCTCTAAGAATCGAACGGAAAATATTGGGAATAAATCGTGTAGTTTTGAGATTTAACTCAATTGATGAGAATAGAGGAGAATCGGTCAAAAGGCCTTTCTTTTACGTTTCCTTGATTATTTCGAAAATCATGGATTCTACGGAAAATATGAGCAAGGCCCGTATCAAAGTACATACAATTTCACATACTACTTTGCCTTAACCCCTAGTGGCGCATAGCGCGTCAACTACCCCTGCGTGCCATGGTACTCTATTCTGGGCAATGGGGCGTAACTCTCCAAATTATTTACCAAGCGCCTGACACTCTTTTGTCACACATTGACGCCATGTGATTTTAGGACCCCTCATGGTTGGCCTTAGTTGGAAATGGGGTTCCATAGTTATCAGCTCCAACTCTTGAATTAAAATCCCCCATAACCATTATAATGTCACATTTAGGTGTTCTGCTCTGAACGGCGCGGCGTATTCCAGTGCTAGGTTGAAGAGCGTCGGTGCCAGTCCATCGCCCTGTTTCACACCAGAGCGTGTTTCAAATAGATAAGTAAGTCTATTATGGACTCTGACTTGTGAGACAGAGTTGGTCATGGTCATCTTTGTCAGTCGCACTAATTTTGCCGGTATACCAAATTGCAGTACTCTACGATCGATACTGTCGTATGCCTGCTTGAAGTCGACAAAGGTTTGGTATACGTCTACGTTGTATTCCCAGGACTTCAGTTGGACCGTAAAGAGCTGGTCGGTTGTGGAGCGACCGGGTCTGAAACCGCTTTGATATTCACCAATGATTCGTTCTGCGTACGGTTTTATTTTATTTTCCAGAATTTTCGTCAAAATTTTATAGGAAGTATAAACTAGTGATATGCCCCTGCAATTCTCACACCGCAGTTTATCTCCGTTTTTGTAAATTGGGCAGATGATGCTTCTGCGCCAATCGTCTGGGATCTCCTCGTCCTCCCATACTCGTAGGAGTAATTGATGTATGGCATTAGCTTGACCGAATTTTAGCAGTTCAGCTGGAATCTCGTCAGCGCCCGGCGCTTTATTTCATTTTAGTGACCGCAACGCGATACGCGAGATCAACTTCCTCTACTGTCGGGGGTAGTATGGGTGGGCCTGGGTCAGCAATATGGTCGAGAGCTTCTTGTGTGGGGATGTTCGATGGTAGGTTCAGAAGCTCTTCAAAATAAGAGGCCCATCGTTTGTTAATGCCATTGGTGTCGCTGAGGATGTTTCCATCCTTGTCCTTACAAAGGCTAGTCCTGGGTAGATAGCCTTTTTTAATTGTATTTACTAGTTTGTACGCTTGTCTGGTGTTCCAATTAGCTAAGTTTTCGTTAGTATTCAGCAACTGCTCGTCAAACTATTTACGTTTCTTACGTAATTATTATATTTGATATTCGCCGTAGCTCGTCATATTTTTCTCTTTTGGCTCTGGTTCCTCGTTAAATACATTTGGTGGTATGCATAAAGTGAGTCGAGTGGAGTAAAGCTGAGTTGACAGAATTCCACTCAATTTTCACTGTGGAGCGGAAAGTAGTTTTATGCATACAAATTTTTCACTCGATTCACCGAACATAGCAGACTCAGGAATGTCCTCAATAGACTTCACTCTTGAGTATATCCTCATTATTATGCATACCACCCATTGTCTATAGGCCTCGTTTTTCGCGTCAAGTGAATTTTTGCATTCTTTGTCGAACCAGTCATTTCGTGCTCGCCGGGCTTTATATCCTACGACCTTCTCTGCGACATCCCTAATGGTACCCTTGAGTTCTTCCCAGAACCCATGGACGCCTGTGTTGCTGATGTTGTGTAGCATAGGATAGTCTTTTCTCAAGTGCAGTAGTATACGCCACCGCCGTGGCATCGCTCAGGAGCTTATCAACCGCAAAGATTTTGGGAGGGCTGATTCTCGATTGGTGCACTGAGGAAACTACACCTGTAGGTCGTCTTCACCAAGTGATGATCTGAGTCACCGTTCGCTCCTCGATAAGAGCGGACATCCATCTCCTGCAAATAAGGACGTGATCAATTTGGTTGACGGTATGTGCGTCTGGAGATTTCCAGGTCTGCTTGTGAATGCGTCGATGCGGGGAACACGTAGAGCTTACGACTAGATTCCTACTGCAGGCGAAGTCGATAAGTCGCTCGTCTTTTACTACGTCTTCTTTATCTTCAGTGGGGGCGTGCACTTTAATGAGCCAGAGATTGAAGAAGCGAGTCTTAATGCGAATCGCACACAGTCGTTCATTTATGGGTTTGAAGTCAGTAATGTGCGATTTGAGGTGATGGTTCACTATAAATGCTACTCCAAACTGATTGCGGCCCGACGGTTTGCCACTTGTAAAAATTGTGTGCGATTTCTTGTCATTGATCTCGCTGCCAAGCCTATTTGTTTCCTGGACTGCAGTAACGCTCAGTTTGTACTTTTCGACCTGTTGAAGGAGGGCCTTCTCGGCCCCGGTTTGTTCAGGGAGCGTACATTCCAGGATCCGAAAGAATAATCCTTTAGTCGTTTGGTTGGTCGTCGTTGTTGATCCGTCCAATCCGAGGCTTTTGTTCCAGGTTTCTTGACGTGGAGTGGTTTTTACAAGGACGAGTTGTCAGCACTTCGCTTAACCCCATTCAGGGGATGATAGCTGCTTCGGATGGTTTAATAAACGTGCTGGAGTTCACACAACTATGTTGCAGGTCCAACTACGCAAGTCATTCCATCCTACTAAACCTGAGACGCTTAGGTGTTGGTCAGTCATTCAGGCTGCAGCTATCTGCCTTTTTCCAAACTGTCTTATCGCTAAGACCTGGCAGTCAGCGGTTTGAAATACTGCCGTCACCAGGGGGCGCCCACGTGGAGGACTATGGAAAAGGTCTTTTGGAATCGATGTGAATAATGTTATACAGTATTTGTCGGGCAATTTCACGAAATTACATATTTTGCCAAAAGCCTACGACATATACAAGGTATGACTGCGACTGCCTAAAGCGGAGATTAACTTGAAGGTGAGCCTACTAGCGCCTAAAGCATACTTCTTTTGATATAACATTTTCTTTTTTGTTCTGACCGCGGATTAACGAAAATGGGTTTCAGATTCGTTCATTTCAGACTGAAATTCATTTAAAATCATCGAAGTTTGTCGGTTGTCGCCAGCGCCACGGAAAATACAATTTTGACCTATTTTGTGTTCATGGAAAATTTAAATGACAAACTCTTCAGCGTTCTCTGGGATTTTTGAGTTGGTGATATTGAATTCGGAGATTATGTGCTTGGGAATTTTGTATTTAGCGATTTTGTTTCTGGGAATTATGTAAATGGGGGTATTTGGTATTTCGTGATCTTACATTTGGAAATTTTTCTCCGTTTGTAGATTTCAATTCGTACGGCTCTTGGTTCTACCGGATGCGCCATCCATTTCGATCGCAAACTGCTCCGAAGAACCGTCCTTACAAACATATGTTTTTAAATGACTGTCGGATTGACTTGTTGTGTAAACTTTCTGCGGTATTTTCACAGTAAACGAATCCTTTCTTGAAAGAAATAACAATATATACGGTAAGGGTAGTGGATTAGCATGTTAAGAGCCATATCAGTTGTATGGCAACGATGGATGGTAAACAGGATGCCTATGGCAGCTAGCCAGAATTCCTATCATATCGTTAAGCTCAATACCAATGGTAGCTTTTTTGTTAAGAAATGATTCGTACCCATGTTGTTTTGGTCGGCCTATGTAAAGCAAAACCACATCAGCCGGGTCGTTCCCGGTCACACCTCCCACACTAATTCGACGTGGAGGCGTCTAATGAGAAGTACCTCGCATTAGTGTTCGAAACCGTCGAACATTTTGGGTCCTCTTCGGAGAATTTATATCACCCGCACTTAAACCAAATTGATTGATGATGGATCCTCGAAATGAATGGCCCAATAACCCTAGCTAAAGAAGTCAACTTCTTAAGGCAGGCAAATTTTTTTCCACGTCTTAAGGTCAAAACAAAGTGATTACTTCACTATTTTACGCTGAAATCTTGCGTGGAATGCCTCTGGAGCCTTGTTAATGCACAAGTTTCAATGGTAGAGTCCTCAATGCCTGAAGAAGCTTTCCTCAATATATTGAATGTTTAATTGTTGGCACAAAGAAGTCAAGTTAAGAGCTCTTTTATTGTGAAATGATTAATAGCGATATTTGTGCCTATATCCCCCCAGAGTCGGTGCCTATGCGTACAAATGTATTCAGCAAGTTATCGGAGGCTTGAGTTGAGTACAACTTAGATCGTATGTAATGCAGAGGGGAGCGGGTGGAGCAAATGTTGACTAACATTTGATTCGCGATAGCCGCGAATGAGCGACGTTCTTAGCGTCAAGTGAAATTTAAGCCAGGGGCAATAGCTTTTGGCGGAGGGAGGGGATATGTCGTTGGCACTATGATGCCTAAAAAACGTTGATAAGTTTGAAAGGCCAAATTTAGCAATGGATCAACATGTAGCGCGTCATGTACAGCATGTGTAGACCAATTTTTTTGCCGTTGGGTAGTAAGACTATATTGTCATAGCTTTATTCGAAAAAACGTAAGTAACATTCATTCAGGCGCTCGTCATTAGGCTGCACACCCTACCATAAACATTTGAATAGGGTGTCATTATGATGTAAAAGCGTGAAGTCTCCTAACTAATTAAACAAAACGTGTCTTTTTAAAAATCATATTGTATTCTTAGGGTAAGGTTTTTTTTGTGTTATAAAAATTATCGTAAAAAAAATTTACGACAAATTTTCATACAAAAATTTGCCCGTTTGAGGGCAATTATTGTTCAATAGAATAGGTGTTCAAAATATTTAACGCTCAGCAAGAATTTTCAAGCGGTCTTGCGAACCATTCAATATTCTGCGAAGAAACGACGTTCGTGGCCATGGATGTGCAGGAGGTGCATGCTGGCAACTGCATTCTCCGAAACCAGTTTATGCCAACGAAACGTCAACTGGGCCACATGGAACAGTTGACGCACTATGCCCCACAAGGAGTTACGCAGTAGGGTAGTATCGGGGACTACAATTTGGGTATATTTCATGGGGTTGTGAACTCTGGACCACCAAAAGGCGACAAGGCATATGCCACAATCGCCGAATATAGAACTAAACGCTGAGATGACATGATCGATACTTATCATCAACCACAACCACGCTCATCGGCACTAATGAAATTTTATTCAATATTTTCTTTCAAAAATTTGGACAAAATATTGAACAATAATTTGCCACGGCGTTCAATATTTTGTTCAAAAATTTGCCTTCAAATGTTTGTACAAAATGTTGCGCCATCTGAGGGCCCTCTAAGCCTATACGAGTAGTTACGGATCAAACTAAAACATTTAACCTTAGATTATTGAATTTCAGGACTCAAACATGAGAAAAATTTTCAAGGCAACTTTTCATTAAAGGTGTTTCAGCTAATGAATATCTTTTTAAACTTGGTTTCGTGTAATTAACACGACAAATTACATTTACATGGCACTCTATGCCAAGAAAAATGAAATTTCAATCAGTCGAGATAAAAATCGGAAAATCTTACAATATTTGACACATGTATTTCTGAGCTGTGTTCCAATCCAGTTCTTTTTTACATCTTTGCATTTAACTTACATCCACGATATTTTCTTTGTTTATTTTTCTAAAAAAAAAAAGAAAATCAACTTTTTGAAACCTTAACCAAAATATTATCTAAAAATTTACAACAGCTGTCGACCTGCAAACTCAACCATCATGTTCGGGACAGCAACAGGATTCGGAAGGAGGATGCATGTGCTAAGATGGCCTTCATATTTTTGATTTGTTTTTCGCTCTAAGCTTTTAAGAAGAAATTCTTATAATTTTATGTTTTTGGAATTGAAAAATTAGATAATAATCTTTAAATTTGGTTATTGTCTTTTCATGTGTCCTTTTCTCTGTCGAATGTTTTCTATTTTTATTATAAACGGGAAGAATATTTATAGAATTTTTATATTTATTTATATAATGTATTTTTAAATAGATTTTTGTATATGTATGTATAACGAAAAAATATTTTAATTGAAAAATGAGAATTGAGTTGGAGCTGTGAATGTGTTGTATTTGTGGTTTGGTATCGGATACGTATGAAGAGGCACTTCGAATAGTGACACAAGCAAAACAAAATTATAATTTGGATTTTGTTAACCGTTTTGTACAACCGAGCATAACAGAGAAAGCTGCAAAAAACTTGTCCAGAACACATTCAGCATTCTATTATATTATATGTACAATACATGTACTTAGTGAAAATATAAGACAATGGAATCTATAGGCGCGTTCTTTTGTACTCCAGTGCAGGTTAATTCGAGTGAAGGTTAAGTGCCGTATAAAACAAAACGGTCCGGGTTAACTACTCGGTTAAGTGTCAAAGTGCAATAGACCCCTGTCGTCAATTTAGTTTTTCATCATTTCTGACTGTGCTTGCGAGATTAAAAATATGGATCATATCCGGAAAAATGTCTTTGATATGTTTGCTAATTAACTTGGTGTCAAAAACTACGAAATTTTTTTAATTCTCAATAATAAATTCGCCATTTAGTGACACAAGCGCCATCTCTTGGTATATCTATCCAGCGCAGGTTTATTAGCCCGTAGAGCTATCTAGGTTAATTTAGGTTAACGCATTGTTGTAATTGCATGTTGTTAACCCGAATTAACCCCACTGGAGTACAAAAGAACGCGCCTTATATGAGTAAATCCACGGTTAATTTGCAATTATCATTCCAAGAAATTCTTGGCAATTTTTTAACATATCACAATTTAAATTTATTTCATGCCCAAATCAATTGTAGCATAAACTATTCATTTGATAGGTAAACTACGACACATTTAATGCGGGCCTGGAATAAAGTTAAATTCTGCTGTCAGCTGATTGATATGTGAAAAAATGGCCAAACATTTCTTGGAATGGTAATTGCAAATTAACCGTGAATTTGCTCATACAGACTCCAGTCGTATTTTATAGCAAATCTTCTGCGCTAAAAATTTTTAATTTTCAATTTTGCGGTTGAGTAAAAAATTTTCGAAAAATAATAAGTGAAATTTGGTCAGACAATTTTTAGCCGTTTTTTTTTTGTAAATTATGGATCTTGCGATCAGAGTTAAACATAAACAAAAAATGTTAATTACGAAATTGATGGAATGATTCTCATCGACTGTAAAGAATTTCCCAATAACAGTGTATTAAGACAAAGATTACTGAACTTTTACTGATGCATTCACATGTATTTAAATGCCTCAAAACTAGACACATTGTTTAGCGAATCTGACACTGTTCATTGAACGTTTTATGACTTTGAAAATGAAGTCCCTTACTACAGATTAAAATATTCACATCTCTACCAATGAACCTACTCCCATTTTGTTACAAGCGTATTACAAATCCTATTTCCATTTAGTGCATTTTTATCAAATAAGGAATAAATTAATAAATGAATAAAAACACGAACGAACTCATTAAACGATTTAGATGTGTGAATTTTGAAATAATTAAAAAAAAAAAACAATAAACCATCTCATAATTTTTTCTGCTTCTGTTGTTGTATGTAAAACTTATGCAAATAAACGCATTGCTAGACCGATAAAGCTATTAATTTTAAGCAAATAAAACACGATCCAAATAAAATATGGAAAACAGACATGTGAATCAATTTAGATGAAAAAAACAAACAAATAAAATAATAAAAAAATGATCAAATCAAGTTAATAATCATAGTAGAATTCATACATCATCTTCATAAAAACGAAACGAAAACCATAAGAAGTTAAAATCATAAATTTGTTTTATTTATTTCGATTGCACAAATGCACAATTAAGACGAGCAATACTTATTGCGAAATCATATTATTTTTGATGATATAATCATTTAAAAATACTATTTTGCCATTTAATTTGTTCAATTAGGAGTTTTGTTTGTAATTCATATACAATCGAAATTATATCTTAAAAGTTTACTTAATTTTAAATGAATGTCTAAATCCACCTGAATTAATTTTTTTTACCTAACAACATGAGTTTTGCTGGTTGGTAACAGCTAAAGATGCACTATAACAACAAGCAACAAACCAGCTTTAAAAAACGCGGATTCAACTAAAAAAATGGCATCCATTAATAATTTTTTAATAATAATGGTACTCAGCGATGTTGCTGCCTCCTTGAAGCCCAGTATCTATATCGATGGCACCTGTCTCCTGACTATTACTTTTTGCATTAGTACGTCCGATTCACTGGATATGGAACGATTCCAATACGACCGGTCTTTAATACAGGTCTAAAAATCTCGTCGAATTGGTATTTCTGCTAAAGCAAAGTACCAACCTTTTCGTACGAATATGTTGCACCTATTTCTTCAACGAAAAAGTGACAGTGGAAACTGTCTCGCAGCACATATCCGCGGTGCCCTACATATCAATTCATTTTCCCCTTCTTACTCAACAGTAAACAATCACTATGGTGATGACCGATTTTCACGCGAGATAAAATGCAAAGGAACTATTTTCGAGTAGAAATTGATCAGAGTGGTGTGTAGAATTGTTTCTATGTGCGCAGTTTCGGGCGAAATATGTTACTACTGGAATAGCGAATATTTTTCGTGCGAACGAAATTTTTGACAGTTTTTATATGAGGTTTCGCACGAAAAACGGAAATCTGTATTGACCTTAAACGTGAAGTCATTGAGTTATTAGGCGCTTTAAATTCATTCGGATCTGGGTCATAAGTGAATCGAGCGCCATTGATTTCAAATTGTAAACATGGAACATTTCAATTAGAAAGTGGTGTAAACGAAAATCGACCATATCCTATATCAGACCTTTACATCTGGCTGTATCAAAATCCGGGAAGTCGTTTTGTATGGGAATTGATCCAGATCTGGAAAGCTGTCGTCGCCGTTATGAAATTTGATAAATCTGGCCGGACAGATAAGAGTATTATTTCCGTAAACATTATTTGTCAGTCATTTATCTGGAAATTTATTTAGTGCCGACTGACAACTGCTTAAATCCCAATAGGTGCTACATGGGCTAGGGTAAATGAGTATTGGTATGCTTTCGTTAATTTGACAATTGGTGCCAAGTTTCGCCGATGATACATTAATCAATTTGTCGGGTTCATTCGTAATTTCAACACTTTCCACATTTCCTCGTCACTACTATCTATTAAATGAAACGGTAATATACAGGGCTACGCCCACAATCCGAGGGTTTTGTAGCTAGCGCTTATTTTGGTATTTAAATATCGGCTCCTCGCTTTTCTTGGTACCACTCAAGTGGATAAAAACACCATAATTAAAATGTCTTACCCATGGTATTGTATCTTACATGCCAATTCATAAAAAAAGTCTCCATCCGTCACCTCTCAAAGTAATAATTTAATTTAATGTATGTATACGAGATGAACTATCCTACTCTTCGAGATGCTTAACCATTCATGTTCAGACGACATTGCAAATTGCAAACTTGCATAAAAAACATAAAAATAAAAATTGTCTGAATAATTATAGAAAGTAGAGTCAGCGACCAGCCTACCAAATTCTCACTCCTCCCACTCCTCTCCCCTCCCCATCCTACCCCACCAATCTTTACCCTTTCAGAAATGGTTAACTCCAATTCGCTCTACGAAAAACAATAAACAATATTCAAGTACGCAGTACTTGTAGTACTAGTATGTAGCAGAGACCTGTTATGTGCATTTTTTGTATGGATGATATCAAAATGTCCAACTGAATGTACTATTATCAAATATTATGTGATTGTTACAAAACTTGGAGATATTATTGTCTATGGTGTTGATTATCATTGGCCATCAATATTTTTGACCTCGGATGCGTTTGAGGGATGCAGGGGTGTGCTAACAGTAGCTATAGAAATACTCGTATACTACAATATTACTAACCTGTTTTGAGAAGATATCAAAATTCCATTATTTTTAGTTTTATATGGTAGTCGAAAGACTGTAAGTTTTCATATTTCCAAGTGTAACGGTCTCAAAATGCAAGGGGTGTGGGACAAATTATGATCTCATATTTTCCCCTCTACCTCTTCTCAAATTTGATGAAAATGCCAAAAATGGAATGATGAAAAATTTTGGTTTGACCTTAATTTCCCCTCTATGGGAACCTCCCCTTATAACGACGCATCGCTTTCCCCGGCGAATTATAATAATTCTACACATTACCACAAAATTTCATGTATGTAGCTCAAGCCCGTTCGTGAGATATTCTATGGACGGACAGACAGACATTTTACCGATTTCATAAGGGTTTTGTTTTTACTACAAAACCCTAAAAATCAGATATTTAGGCAACCGTATCAAACTTTATTGCCGAGCACATTCAATATTTGGTATATTTTTAAGTTCGAATAAAAGGAGAAAGAAGGAAAGAAGAAAATATGAGATCAGAATTTGACCCATTTGTCTCTGTGACTGTTGTTTCTTAGTATGGGGAGGGGATGGCTTTTGTTAAAGTTGCTTTGGACATAATACAGTTTCGTTTTGGCTAGATATGAGCAGTGCGAACGTCAAGGATGTAAGATGCCCATCTTCGTTTTATAAGGACACGATTAATCTGTTTGAAAGAATAGGTACAGGATTACCAAGCTCTTTTATGCAACTACGACAACTACTCGGCTAATTCTTGTTAATTTTTTTTATGTTAACACCAAAGCTTAGGGGATACCCTTTAATGCAATGACATTTGTGGGTATGGAAATTAATATAATAGGAGAGGGATGGGTTGAGTTGGATTAGACGAAATGAAATGACGGAACGTTTTGTTTAAATTTCTGCAGGTCGTAACTGCAGGGGAAAACAGACGATGGTAAAGCGTTCCACATTCGAGTTTTTCTGCATACAAAAGAGTCATAATCATTATCACTAGTTTCGATAGTAAGATGGTCGGAACGACTTGACCGCCTAATGTTGCATACAGGAAATGAAACATCGGCAATTAGACTGTTTATTTCAGCAGATGTCGAGTTTTGAAAGAATTTTAAATACTTGTCTTGTACGAAAATGCAAAGGCTTTTGCCTTGAGTCACACAATAGGACGAATGGTGGTTTTTGAGCTGTTGATGGGAGGCCCGAGCTTGCGGCAAAGAAATCCGCAAAGAGATTGGCCTTATCCTGAGAATCACTGTACACTTGGTCACCATACAAAGGGGGATTTGTAAATATTTCTGAGTTCAGCAGAGCTACATAGTTGATAAGCATGAAAAGCCGCTTCCTTATTCCTAAAAGCTTCTTCGCAACGGCTATTACACCAATGATCGATTTAGGGTTTTTGAAACTATGAGGGATAAATGAACACATTCCTAACCGTATAATATTCACAATGCATTCGCTTGTGAATTGATGTTTTCTGTTGATAAGCAGTCGGACCAGTCAAGTTCTCTAATGTACAATATTTATTAAAGGAGGTCCAATCGGCTTTTTCATAATGCCATGAAAGTCTTTCGCTGATGGTATATGTTTACTTGACATAAAGTTGTTAGGAAATCTGGCTGATACTAAATAATGATCCGAACTACCTAATGGACTTTCAACTGAAATCGAGTATTTATCAGGATGAGATGTAGGTCAGTATCGGTAAATATTGGCGGGGTTTTTGCTTTCTCGTTCCCCCAAACAATTACAACTCAACTCGATTCTTCCTGGGAGACCATAACACATACACACACAATACACGAAAATTAATCAAAGAAAGAGGCAATGATGGTCTATCGACTCATATACTTGAAAGGCATTGGTCCTGCTGGAGTCTAACTCGAACTTTTATACTCACCCAACCAATAGGTCCCATAGCCGAATCAAAACCTGAATTGATCAATCTTGCAGTTCAAGCGGCTTGAATGTATTCTTGAACTCTTGATTGATCTTCTACTATAAGAC
This sequence comes from Chloromyia formosa, assembly GCA_964017055.1. Taxonomy (NCBI): domain Eukaryota; kingdom Metazoa; phylum Arthropoda; class Insecta; order Diptera; family Stratiomyidae; genus Chloromyia; species Chloromyia formosa. The sequence goes on along the minus strand of OZ024815.1, from coordinate 30,962,557 downwards.
TGACCGTGTGTGGCGATACTAAGTAGAGCAAGCTTATCAAGTAAGTGTTAAGGAAGATAGGATATTAATTGTATATGTGAAGAAAAAAATCCCGCGGAAGCAAATCTCTCAATTGCCCTAACCCCTTGTGGGGCATAGCACGTTAACTGTTCCATGTGGCCCAGTTGACGTTTCAACAGTATACACTGGTTTCGGAGAATGTAGTTGCCACCATGCACATCCATGGCCACTCGTCGTGGACGGGATTCGAACCCGAAACGCCGGTAGTCAAACATGAGACTGATGTCTCAACACACTGCGCTACCGGTCGCCCCCCGTCCTTTTGTTTGGCGCTTGTTTCAAGCAAACTTGAACGTTTGGTGTAGCTTAGAGCGCGTTGACATGATCAAACTACGATTTGACAAACTAGCATTTGATGAAAAGTTGAGCACCCTCCAACTACGATTTGACAGAAGCACAAGACATCAAACCAGTTTGACAAGGGGTTGACACGTTCAAGTAGGTGGTTTGTCAAACCGTAGTTTGATCGTGTCAACGCGCTTTTAATTGGAGACCCCACAGCACAGGCGGACAGTAAGCCACGGCGAGATTTGATCCCACGAATCGGTTGAAAAGAAACGTCAGACCGGTGCGTCGACGCACTGACCTACCGGACCCCCAAGGCCTCAACATTTGCTCGTAATGCATAACGTTTAGATGGCTTGATCACATAGGGTTTATCTTTGCTTTGTTCGAGATACTTCTTACTTCGTGTTCTTTCGTATAAGCGCCTTCGTATTCGTTTTATTAATTTGTATACCGACCGAGAGCCAGCGATGTTTTTTTTCGCTGATGTTGGTAATGTTGATGCCATCTACATTTCCCATTATTTCTATGTCCATTCCCCTCCGAAATTGTTTCTTCCTGTGATATATTTTCAATCAGCATGAAAATGTCATTTTGTCGAAATATCCGACATTTTTTATGAATTTTAATGGGACTTCTTTAATTCTAAAATAGATAAATCCAAATAAAAATAATTATATAAATTAATCATTTAATTATTTATTTAATTAAATTTCAATCAAAAGTATTTTTTGAATTATTGACATAAATAAAAGAAATATTAAAATAAAAATGCATTATTATATTTATTTGTATTAACCCCGGAACAAAATTTAATTGATTTGAATTGACTTAACTTGTTCAATGTGTTAGTTTAGAAAGTTTAGACAAATTTACGAAAATGTACAGGAAACTTATTGTAACGAGCATAATAAAAATTTACCACAAAATGTTGTGACCGAAATTCGAGGTAAATAAAAGAAAACCACGATATACATGAGAATACTTAAGCAAAGTGATAAATACATATTTAAAAAAAAAGAAATGTATATTATAAAAAGCCTACAATTAGTCGGTTCTGGTAATATTTGTCTTTTTGGTATATACTATTTCACCGTTATTGTCTATTAATTTGCAAAACACAAACATTAGGCCATAGTCATTTAAACCACATTCTTTGATTATCCAGGCACGAGAAAAAATCATTTTACCTAATACTGACAAAAGAAAGTGAAATAAATACGAACACACATTTGCATAAATGACGCAATTATATTGACATGAAATTGAAATTGATAAAATAAAAAAAAAATATATTTCTGAATTTTTGTGATAAAATTTATGCACAAACTAATTAATAAAAAAAGCAATTACATACAAATGAAATTGTACTTATTTGATTAAAAAATGGTTTACAACCAAAAAGAATGATAGAAGATAAATGATAAAACCAAAATGTTGATGTGGTAAAACAACCGTTTATTAATATTTATAATTAAATGAAACCAAGAGAAATTACATTCCGGATCAGATGGCAATGCATGGTAATGTAAAGTTGGCTGCAACCATTTTTTGTTTCATAAATAACCATCTACAGTCTTAGACCATTTAGGAATAGACTGTGTTCGACCATTTGAAGGTGCTCCAACATTTGGGGAATAAGTGGACAGTTTATCGACAGTCAGCTTAGTCAGTCGGCATTTCGATATCGACAGATGTTGACTGTACTCGCGAATTATGCATAAACAAACGTCATGTTTGTCATTTCATAATTACTAAATGGTGTACTGAGTCAACTTACTACCGCCCCACCTGTCGACTTAGTACCCAGATATTGGAGCCACTGGTTTCTTTAGAGTGATACAGGACAATCGCAATCCATGTACTATATGGTCCAAGTCTAAAGTATGGTAATTTGTTTTCGAATGGTCAAACATTTGTCGAGTACCCATATAACAAATGTCAAAATCTAGAGTAAATTTGTCCTGTACAACACATTTTGTGGTTTGTTACGTAAAACATAAATTTGAGCAAAACGAAAAGAGTACTAGGCATCTGATTCTCAAAACAGGCGGAAAATTTGTAATTTTTTATATTATTTATTTTTTATTGGGGTTATCACTATTGACAACGTAAATGTGAAATAGAAGAGTTTTATTTTGAAAAAACCACACCCTTTCGTCGCAAAAGATGCTCAACGAAACATTAGAATATTATTATAATACATATATCGGCCGCATTTAGACTGTACGGCTTAAAGTATTTTTTTTTTATGGATTTTGGTAGAAGTCCATTATTTAGGCCTTAGTTAAGTAAAAAAACGTAGTGATTGGCTAAGTTCATAGCACACAGCGGAATCGCAACATGCTGTGGCAACTGTATCGAAGCTGCTTTGCAGCAACTTGTTGTGTTCTGAACTCCACTCACATCTAGTCATCCATCAATTGTCAAATTTCCAGTTCAAAACTGATTACTGGCGAAAAATCGTATGAATAAGACAGCGCGAGTGTCAGTTGTGAATTGTCATCATATGCTGGTCCTAGCCAGCGGAGAAAGTTCTGCGATGAAGAAAATGACATTTTTCACAGCATGTTGTGTCCCTCAAAAACTCAGTGGAGAAAATTCATAGAACAAATTAGCAACAGTATGCCAACCGTTGTATGACATGAACTTAACCATTGTGATTGACCGTCAATTTTTTTTTACTGAAATAGCTTACACTGGGCTCGAAATCTGGCAAATTGGGATTTCGACAAAATTTTCCAAACTAATTGATTTCGCATCCATTTCAATTGCCAAACAAAATCTCGATAGTTAGCAAGTTCACGTGAAATTCTTTTTAAATCGCGATTGAAGTCTTGATTGGCCCCACATACCAACAAGAAAATGCATAATCTCGAATGTCAAGCAATATTAATTTCCCATACCGATGACAGTTTACAACCGAAAATGTAAATGTCAATTAGTAACGGATGCATCTAGAGGCGGTTGACGTATAATTGCAATTTAATTTATATAAATGACAAATGGAATCTATTCTACGGTAGCATAAACACATTCGAAATTTCGGAGTTGATCGAAATCATGCGATTTCGAGTCCAGTGTAAATATAGTATAGTACATATATGAAATACTCAGGTATCTCGCGACGAAATCGTGTGGGGTCCATTGTATTTTGAGTTAAAGGATGATGGACTTCTTTTTACAATTATATTCATCTTTTGTAATAGATAATTTGTTAGGCTTCAATTTGTGTAATTGTAGTGGATTATTAATTGCGAAAAATGGGTTATTTTAAATCAAATTAATACAATTAAAATATGAAAAATAAATGAATTTACTAAGCTTTTTTGAAGAAAAATTGTTTTTTTTTTATGAATTACTATATCAAGCAGCGTTTGAGGCCAAAGTGGCAGGGTAATGGGTGTGCAATTTAACCAAGGTTTGAATTCTTCAACGTGACAATTTTACATAGCACCACCTTTCTAGGAAAGATCTGATAGTTGAAGATGAATGGAAGGATGACCTACAGAATTCATATATCCACCCTGAGACATTAGGCTTCAGTTGACCGGGCGATATATAGGGGTTCGTGTCTTTGACCGATAGTGGGTTTTAAATTGAGACGTTGTTGTACTTTCCTTCCTCTGCGCCGGCTGATTTAATCTGCAACTGTCAAATACATACAATTTTAAATTCACCACACCCAGATTAAACAGCAGATGAAGTAATCTGGGGATAGTGTAAACGTATATTATATTACGTTTACACTATCCGCAGATTACTTCATCTGCGCCGGCTGAGATAATCTGCGACTGTCAAATACATATAATTTTGAACTCACCACACCCAAATTACGCAGCAGATGAAGTAATCTGGGGATAGTGTAAACGTAATATTACTAAATATGAAAGATATCAGTTGTTGGTTTGTGACTTCGGTGACTTAGAAAATGTCAAGAGGCAGTAAGTAGCCTCCTAATAAAAAGGCTTTGATACCGCTACAATCAAAGAATGAAACGAATATAACATCTAAAATTTTATTTTCACCAACAACACCATCGAGTCCCAATTTTTCAGTCCAGTTCCGCATCGCAAGTGGAGCTACAATTAGTACCAAAACTAGCTAATGCGACCTGTTTATGTCATCGTGAGTTAGCTCAAGTTATATTACGTTTACACTATCCCCAGATTACTTCATCTGCAGCGTAATCTGGGTGTGGTGAGTTCAAAATTGTATGTATTTGACAGTCGCAGATTATCTCAGCCGGCGCAGATGAAGTAATCTGGGGATAGTGTAAACGTAATATTAGTTAATACTCGAAGATAGTTCCGCGGCATAACAGAGGCCGATGTATCGTGCAGTCAAAAGACGTTTCATTGCCATCTAAAAATACAGGCCTTCGCTCAGCTAATTTTGACGACTAAATCACATAATTACTTCTACAATTTCGTCGTATCCAGAATCCAGTGGTCGGCGACTGAAGGCGGTGAGTCCCCGAGGAGGGAACAAAAATGCCGTCTGGCGCAATTCCAATTGTAAACATATGTCGTGCCGGGGACATCGTCGTGTGCAGTCACTGCCTTGGCAAGGAATTAATGAAGTAAAATTGACGTCAAAATAGAAGTCGAATTCACCACAATCAGCTGAGCGGAGGCCTGTATTTTTAGATGGCAATTTTTTTTTTTTTAAGTGTGCACTGTACGGCGATACCACTGCCATCTTTACTCTCAGGCCGGAGTGTCAGCTGATTGTCAAAGCACTAACGACATGACAAGCAGTCAACCTAGTGTGAACTCGCGCGGTCGCCCGGTAAAATTTCGCGATATTTGTGCGTAAAAGTGAGTTTAGTGTCGGGGTTTTAAGTGAAAATAAAAGAAGTGGCTATCAGTGCCGTGCGAAAGTGGAAAAAACGTCAAGTGCCGGGAAATATCGAGTAAAATGGTATATTGAAAAGTGCGAGGTCAGGAAAGTGCAACACGGGAAATTTCCGATTTTTCGTTAATTTTCCGGCAATTTGGCTAGTGTGAATGGTGCAGCACTACCATGGGACGAATCTTTGGGCCGGTGAGCTCAGCGAAAACCCGCAGAAGTGCTCCAAAAAGTGAATTCAAAGTGGTTGTCAAATGACAACATTACAGGTGATTTCCGGCCTTTTCATCGGAATTCATAGGGTAAGTATACATTTTTTGTTGTGCTAAAATTTTAGTGGATTGATGCGCCCCAAAATGTGGATTTTGACGACGATGTTGATGAACCGGACGAAAGTTTCTCCGCCAGGCATCTAGTCCTATCAGCTGCAGTGAAACTTTCGTCTGGTTCGTCAACAACGCGTGAAGACCCGTATTTTGGGGCGCATCAATTCACTAAAATTTTAGCACAACAAAAAACGTATACTTACCCTATGAATTCCGATGAAAAGGCCGGAAATCACCTGGAATGTTGTCATTTGACAACCACTTTGAATTCACTTTTTGGAGCACTTCCGGGAGTTTCCGCTGAACTCACCGGCCCAAGGATTCGTCCCATGGTAGTGCTGCATCATTCACACTAGCCAAATTGCCGGAAAATTAACGAAAAATGCGAAATTTTCCGTGTCGCACTTTCATAACCACACTCATGTCTCGCGTACTTTCGAGCAGTTCATTTTGGCCGGAAGTTCGCGGCTCCTTGCGTTTTTTTTTCACTTTCAAATATCAGTGACAAGCACTACTTTCAATTGCACTTAAAATCGCGACACTTAAATCAATTTTACGCACTAAAATCGCGAAATTTCGCAAAATCGACCGCACGTGTTCTTCACTTTGTTTACATATGGTTCACTGCTTGTCATGACGTCATTGCTTTGATACTCCGGCCTGAGACTAAAGATGGTGGTGGCGATACTCTGCAACTAATCCCCAGGGCTGCGGCTTTGACCAAATTGCTGCAAGTATCCAGAAAGTGTTTTTTTTAGAGGACGAAAATTGCCGTCTGACACAATTCCAATTGTAAACACATGTCGTGCCGGGGACAGCGTCGTGTGCACTCACTGTCTTGGCAAGGCATGAATGACGTAACACTGATGCCAAAGTAGAAGTCAGAATTCACCACGATGAGCTGAGCTGAGGCCTGTTTAATAAGATGGCAATGACGAAAGCACTGCCATCTTTACTAACACGCCGCAGTGTCAGCTGATTGTCAAAGCACCAATGACACGACAAGCAGTCAACCATATGTAAATGCGTGCGGTCGCCCGGTGAAATTTCGCGATTTTCGTGCGTTAGGCCGGCCGCATCGCAGTGCGCACATGGCATTGTTGTTGTAATAATTGTCAAAATCTGATTTTACAACAACAATACCATGTGCGCGCTGCCCTGCCCTGCCCTGCCTACGTATCCAAGATGCGGCCGTCCTAAAAGTGAGTTTAGTGTCGCGATTTCAAGTGGGAATAAAAGTAGTGGTTATCAGTGCCGTGTGGAAGTGAAAAAAACGTGAAGTTCCGTGAAATACCGAGCAAAATGGTATGTTGTAAAGTGCGAGGTTATAAAAGTGCAACACGGGAAATTTCGCATTTTTCGTTAATTTTGCGGCAATTTGGCTAATGTGAATGGTGCAGCACTACCCTGGGACGAATCCTCAGTCCGGTGAGTTCAACGGAAACTCCCGCAGTGCCCCAAAAAGTGAATGCAAAGTGGTTGTCAAATGACAACATTACAGGTGATTTCCGACCTTTTGATCGGAATTCATAGGGAAAGTATACGTTTTTTTGTTGTTCTAATATTTTAGTGAGTGGATGCGCCCGAAAATGTGGGTCTTGAACACGTTGTAGACGAGCCAAACGAAAATTTCACTGCAGCTGACAGGACTAGATGCCTGGCGGTGAAACTTTCGTCCGGGTCGTCAACATCGTGGTCAAAATCCGCGCTTCACTCTTCTAAAATATTAGCACAGCAAAAAAACGTTTACACTATTGCAACGGACGGATTGGTGGGCATCCGAAGATGCCCGTGGAGACGGAGCCTAATATTACGTTTACACTATCCCCAGATTACTTCATCTGCTGCGTAATCTGGGTGTGGTGAGTTTATAATTGTATGTATTTGACAGTTCCAGATTAAAAGCACGTTGCCATGATCAAACTAGTGTTTGACAAACCACCTACTTGAACGGTTCACACGTTGTCAAACTGGTTTGATGTCTTGTGCTTCTGTCAAACCGTAGTTGGACGGTGCTCAACTTTTCATCAAATGCTAGTTTGTCAAATCTTAGTTTGATCATGTCAACGCGCTTTAAATCAGCCGGCGCAGATGAACTAATCTGGGGATAGTGTAAACATAATATTATATTACGTTTACACTATACCCAGATTGCTTAATCTGCGCTGGCTGATTTGAATTACGTTTACACTATCCCCAGATTACTTCAGAGCGCGTTGACATGATCAAACTACGATTTGACAAACTGGCATTTGATGAAAAGTTGAGCACCGTCCAACTACGGTTTGACAGAAGCACAAGACATCAAACCAGTTTGACAAGGGGTTGACACGTTCAAGTAGGTGGTTTGTCAAACCGTAATTTGATCGTGTCAACGCGCTCTCATCTGCGGCGGCTGATTTAATCTGCAACTGTCAAATACATACAATTTTAAACTCACCACACCCAGATTAAGCAGCAGGTGAAGTAATCTGGGGATAGTGTAATATTACGTTTACACTATCCCCAGATTACTTCATCTGCTGCTTAATCTGGGTGTGGTGAGTTTAAAATTGTATGTTTTCGACAGTTCCAGATTAATAATTAATTAAATTATTAATCCAGATTAATAATTAATTAAATTATTAATCTGCAGCTGTCAAATACATACAATTATAAACTCACCACATCCAGATTTATTCACACTCGTGAAAGCTAGCAAAACACCTACGCCCATGTAATTTGTCGTGGTTTTGATTTCTGACGCACACTATCATAAAATGATATTCAAAAATGTTGCTAAACAATCGTTCCATTTCTTCTTCTTCTAGGAACGGCGACACAGGCTCCGTCATTTGGAGTGTAGATTTCCACTGGGCATGAGGTGTCGTCTGTCGTTTGTGCGTTTTGTGCCGGGCAAGTGTCAGTGTCGCGTTCTGTTTCTGTAAATTGGCAGAGAGAAAGACTCGAGAGTTGACCGGAGCCGTGGCAGTGTTGAAGTACTTCGAGGACCGTCCAGCCGTTACCAAATCAATTGCCGCTTGTTTTCGTCAACAGTTTATCAAGTGTCGACACACGAGTGTTCTGTGCTTTGTTCTTTTGCCCGGCGGTGGAAAAGGGAGCTCCGTCGTCGCGTTTGACAACTGAACGTGATCGCATTGGAATGCGCTTTTGATTGATTTTACGCGAGTCGAGTGCGTGAAAGCAGCGCAACAAAAGTGTCCAAGAAGGGTCGAGTGTTCTCCGGTGCGCGGTTCGGTGTTAATTTGTGTCCTGTTCGGGAGTGAAGCAATTGACCAGCCCCTTGCAGTGCATTTCCCCTGGCAAGGTATCATTTTGGGTGCAATTGAGTGTGCAGTGAACGACAAAAAATTGTGCTTTTGTGCTTGGTTTATGGAATTTAGAAATTTCCGGAGATTGACGTTTCTTGGTTGCTAGCTGTCAAACTTCGTTGGATTGAAGCATTGAAGGTGAGCAAATAATTCCTTCTGCTGCGTTTTCTTGGACAATCGCTGATGCCAAGGACTTCTTGAATTGCTGCCACCCGCATTTTTGTTGCCATCGCCAATGGGTGTTGCGCCTTGTGAATTGACCTCTTTTCGTAAGTCTATCGCTCTGGGACGGAGGATCCGTCGTCGTCGTGTGAAATACCGACAGCTCGCATACGCACACACTCAGCGCTCCGGTTGGATTCCAGTCAGTTCGCACGGTTATTTAATGCTCTCACAGGAAACTTTTCTGATTGAAATCGACGGAGCGTTGCCAGGTGAATCGGAATGGGACTTGAGATTGAGACCCTTGTGAGAGGGCTCGCCGCTGTTTGGCTGCGCTGTCAATCAGAATTCTGGTTGGGCGCTCCAATTGGACTGGAAGCGGCAACTGGAAGGCTGTATATAGCGTGAAACGTGTGTGCGAGAACTCAAAACAGCAGCAGACGACGACCGAGACGAGTTTGTTGGTGCGTGGCTCCAATGAGTCATTGATTATTCGCGCCGCAGTGGATGGTCGCCGTCCTTTGGTTCTTTTTTTATGTTGACGTTTTTGCTCCGCTGCGGTGAAGACGTGCATTCCTTGCATTTCTCTTGCATTCTTTTGGTCACAACCTCTTAAGTGATTTTGGGTGGCATTCCGAATTTTGTTTTGATTTCGTCGTGCGGTTCCTGGAAATTTGTTTTGGTTTTGTGAGGACCATTTACGATACTCAATTTTCACTCAGAATTTATGATTTGGAATAATTGGTCAGTACAGTAAAAAAGAGAAAAACAACTTTGACTACTGTATCGGTCAACGACCTTTTCAATACATTGTGTTTACGGTCCGGGACGAACGAATCTTAAGTCCTTGCTTAAATTAGACTCCAGTTTTTTTTCCAGATATTCGCGTCGATAGCGTAAATTTTTCAATGAAAAACTGTATTAATGGCCACGTTCTTTTAGCCGGATCAAAAGCTCATTTCCATACAGTCGATGGTCCAGATCTTATATATCACATATGGATCAGAGTTGAAAGTGAATTGGTTGAAAGTCAACTTATTTCACTCCTCTACATTTGTATACTGAGTCCGCAATTCGCCCCCACGCTGCGAATCATCTGTGTGGAGGCACTTTGAGTTCGCTCGTCGTATGATCCGTGCCGTTCTTTTCACTCTTGATCTTTGTGCGATGGAAAAGAACGGGCCAATTATAAAAGAGAAATAGTTGTTGAGGTTTTGATAGCATATCCGAAGATGCCCTTGGCCACGGAGCTTAAGGCAGCATAATGACCGTGAAGATCGGGCCATGGCATCTGTCGAATTCTAGCATTGTATTATTCCAGACAAAAGTTGAACTTTGATGGTATCTTCAAAACGGTTATGAGTTCCCGGAAAAAATTTCAGATTCATTCATTTCAGACCAAAGTGAATTTAAAACCATCATTACTATTTTGGGTCTCCGATATTAAAGTCATCCCTCGGCAACCTTTTAGTTTCCGGGGCCCCGGCTGGGGGAATCACTTTTCACTCGGATTTTTGTCGCTTTTCACTCGCGTCACTCTAAAAGTCAAGAATTTGCAAAAAAAATTATTATTTTTAATTTTTGTTTTAAGTTTTAATTTTTTTTTTATTTTTAATTTTTTTTTCATAATTTATACTGAGTGTTTGGTATATTGGAAGCATGGAAAATTGAAATATTCGCAAATCCCCTTGCGTGGGCTCCGCTCGCTACGCTCGCTCCGCGCTTAAGGGATCGAAACCCTCAATATCGCACAAACATGAACGCTCGCTTCGCTCGCTCTGCGTGCAACAGCGTTTTGATCAGTTTTAAACACACCAAACACTCAGTATAAATCATTAGAACAAGAAAATAAGGAAAAAAAATTAAAAAATTAAGATTAAAAATAAAAAAAAAAATTAAAAAAAAAATTTTTTTTTTTTGCAAATTTGAGAGTCTTAGGGTGACGCGAGTGATAAGTGACAAAAAATCCGAGTGAAAAACGATTTTTTCACCCCGGGCCCCGGAAACTAAAAATACCCCTAGACAATCATCCAAACTTATCTGGGGGCGACTTCAGTTTCTGAGGCGCCAAATTTTAATGATGGGTTTCAATCAAATTCGGTCTGAAATGATCGAATCTGAAGTGCTTTTCCGCGAACTCATAACCGTTTTCGAGATATTTATCTGTAAAGTAGTAAAGAATAAATTTCCGCTTTAGGCAGTTACGAACCTATTATGATGTTATTAATTGCCTTGACCCCTCCAGTGGCATGAGCGCGTCAACACCTCTAGCATTTCAATGCCTTGTTGACACCACAAAAAAAAAATAATTAGAAAATTATTACTGGCCCTTTATTTTGTTTTGAGGAGTATACTTTGAAAACGTTACACAGAAAATAATTTGAATCGATTGGTACCTATTTCATGCGCGGTTGTTGTTAATTGCCTTGACCCCTCCAGGGGCATGGGCGCGTCAACATCTCTAGCATTTCTATGCCTTGTTGACGTTTCGATAGCATATCTACTTTTCGGAAGTGCAGTTGCTAGCATGCATCTCCTATCCGCGCCGTCTTTATACTGACAAGCTCGGAGCACTGTGAGAGTTCTATTAGTACCCGAGATAGCGCCGAGATTTGAACTTGGAGCTATAGATGTAGTATCGTAGAGCGGTGACCGAACGACCACGGCCACCGAGCGCGACAATATACTCGTATATGTACCTATATAATTGCTACACATGCGGAGCCTTCTTTAACGTGTTACATTTTCGTTGAGACAAGAACAATAAGGATGTGTACCCTATCACCTTATAAGTCTACAGGTGGACCTTGCGGGTAAATACATGCATTGGAGGAGTGGAATGGAATGATTTAATTTTGCTATGAAAAGAAAAAGTAGCTATTGGTAAGATTTGCGAGATCGAAAAGAAATTTCGGTGGTGGAAGCTTAATGGTGTGGGGGCTCTCTATTCATATGCAACGCTTCCTATATATTGCATATGCAAGGACGAACTCTGAGCAGTATACTGAGATTGTAGATGATGTGATAATTTTAGAAAATGTAGAGGAAAAAGCTGGAAAGAAAATGAGTATGTTTTCAATAGGCCAATGCGCCGATACACAAGTCGTGGGTTTTACAGAAAAATATAGAGATTATTAATCGTTATATGACGTCATAACACGGCACAGCACCTGGAATGTTCCTATTTGTTTTTTTAATCTAAAGCCGGGTGACCATCTTCTAAACTGCATACTTTTCTGAAATACAATTCCTCGGAATTGTCCAACTTTCCACCTAGAAAAGGAGTATGTGTGTATACATAAAATACATACTCCTTTTCTAGGTACGTATGTATAGGTATGTATGTATGTACATATCGTTCAGATTCGATTTGGTTTCAAGTCACTACACAATTACGGGCCAATATTCTGCGTACGTTGTCATCGTATATCCTGAATTCAAACTGTTGAATCCAGTAAGTACCATCTGTTGCGTTGCGGTCTTTTCTGCTATCGATTTAACATAAAAAGGTCATCTCTCCTCCGTATAATCCTTCTGCATGAAATCCTTATAGGCAATATCGAGATCAGTTTAGTCGAGTGGTTTTATAGTGGTATTAAAACATCATATTCGAGGCAGGAGTCCAAAATGTACATTCGCATCCGCACTGTACAAAAAAAAAACCACGACTAATGTTGTTGTTGTTTTAGCGGCGCTTCGAGCTCAGATAAAAATGTATGTGTCAACTAAAACTACTATCCATGTTGGTATCCTCTATGTCCAGGTGGAGAAAAGCAGCTGCCTTGATGGGGTTCTCCCATAACGCAATAGGAGTTAAGCGCGTGGGGGCTGCTGGACATTTAAAGATGTGCTCAACGTCGTGTGGAGCGAGGCCACATGCTGGGCAGGAGTTTTGGACTTCACTGCCGATGCGGGATAGGTATGAATTCAGACGCGAGTACCAACCAGAACGGAGTGCTTAATTGCCGGGTTAATATTCAATTCATTTTGATATTCATATATTTTATTCCTTATTTTTTTAGGGGGCTAACGTAGTTCTGGCTGCTCTTGGGAGCCGGGCTTCGTCTGGAGATATGGCAGGTGGTTACGCATTCAATACCGTGTTCAGTTTTAGTTCCGCATTCGAAGAAAGCTTTTCTCCGCTGTGCAGCGTTCTGATGGCCGCCTTATAGCTGGCCTCATCGAAGAGAACTCTTTTAAACCATTGGACTTTCGCGGTCCCTCATGTAGCGTCTGACGTGACCCGGCGGTGGGGTTTTGTCCATCAAGTTTCAGTTAAGATGACCATTCCGATAACAGCCAACTAGATGCTGCTTAGTGAGAAGAGTGTTTTGGCTTTTTAAGGGCATGATTTTGGTCTCTTGGTGCAGATAGTCCTGTGACGACATTAGCAGGCAGCCTGTGACAGTTCTAAGAGCAGGGTTCTGACAGGTCTGTATGTGTTTCCATTGAGTGTCACATAAATGGTCTGACCATATGGGAGCCGCATAATTGGCCCAAATCTTCCGATGGATTTGTATGTCGCGAGTAAGGTCTCCGTATCTTTCTCCAGGAATAGCCAGCTAAAGCTTTGAGGACTTTGTTTCTGCTTCTCATCCTGTTACAAATGGTTGACGCATGAGCGGAGGAGGTGTCAGGGGTGACACCGAGAATTTTCACGACTAATGATGCTATTAGCCGCTTCTTTGCAGAGCAGAACCTAGCAAATCAGAACAGGGAAAAAAAATATACAGAACACAACAGACAAGCGGAAAGGAAATTTATGGGAAAATGCAAGGTTCATAGTGTGCCTTGGCTTAGTTTACCTTTAAACCTCAACTCAAATTTCAAGAGAAAACTTAAATTCTAATTTCCTCAGTGGATATACAATCTAACAAATTTTATTTGGGCTGCAAAATCATTTCGCTTGTTTACTATTGAATGTAATTACACAAAATCAACATTTTATTGACAGGAAATACACTGTATGTACTTTTACGTAGAGCCGCAACATCAACATCGATTCTTTACTATCGATGTTTTCAGAACATCGATTCAACATCGAAGATAAAAACAGTGATTTTTCCTTTCGATGTTCCGTTGTTCACTTAAATTTTGATGTAGGGAAGATGCAAAATAGAACCAACGTGACTAACTGAAACCCCACTTAATGCATGGTGCAAAGCGTCAACAGCCAGTTTTGGGGTTTAGATAAAATTTTAGATGGGTTTTCCTGTATTTCAAATTCAAATATGTAATGTATTTATTTTGCTTCTTCACCATTCCAAAATCTCAGGACGGCCATATACTTTCCGATCAACCGGAGAGGCATACCTGCACAGTCATATCGGAGCGCATTGTCGCTATGTTATACCTGCACATGCGACCGGAGTATAATCAAAATTCTCAGGTAAACCCGAGAGGTAAACCGGGGTGTATGTATTCATATTTCATTTGGAGTTTGAATTGTGTAGCTGCATTGTGCACATAATTGTGGAACTACATTTTGCATTTGTTTGAATTAGAACTTCGTAGTAAGTTCATATGTCAGAAACATCCAGATTTAAACTCACCACACTTCGACTTCGGAGATCGAATTGATCTGATGGCATCTCCCCTTTTGTTCTCAGACATTGCGCTTCCCCATTAGCGAGACGTCTTCGAAAACTATTCTATCTATCCTACTCGGCAAGGGTATTTCTATCAACATGTAAAAAAAGGTGAAGTATGTGATCCTTCTAACTATCGATCAATAGCATTGACTTCGATCCTGCCAAAAGTCTTTAAAACAACCAACTTATGAACTATCTTGATTCGCACCATCTTATCTACGATCGACAATACGGTTTCCGGTCTTCGCGCTCCACCGGAGACTTAATGACATACTCACCGAAAGATGGAATCGATGTATTTATCAATTTGGCGAAGCTAAAATCATTGCCCTAGACATTTCGAAAGCTTTTAACAGAGTTTGGTATCCGCCTCTTTTAGCTAAACTCTAGGCTTTTGGTCTGGACCCAAAATTAATTGAATGGATTGAAAGTTTCCTCCACGGCCGTTCGTTTCGAGTCGTCCTTGATGGGAGTTAAATTGAATTGCCATAGCATCAACGCATGGTACTGCCCTATCACCAACGCTTTTTCTCCTGTTCATCAACGATCTTTTAAGTGAAACTTCAAACCCAATTCACAGTTTTGCAGATGGCAGCACCTTGATTCTATTTATACTTTTAATTCTGCAGCTGACTCCTGCCAAAATGTGCCCCATCTACCGGCCAGCATTACTGATTTGATTCTCTAGTAAACTAAACTGGTCTGACGACATCTTCTACATTGCAAAAAATGCAATGAAGTGTCTGGGTTTCATGCATCGCTGTAAAAGATCTTTACACCACGTTGGGCGCCAAATATATGTAACGGAGGGTTTGGTGGGCATTCGGAGATGCCTGGGGCGGTGCCTAAGGTTGCACGATGACCGTGAAGGTCAGGCAGTGCCATTTGGCGAAGAAATAGGCCCCTCAACGAGCTTAGCAGCGTGGTTGGTGACTGATGGGGGCGACTCCGGTTTTCGTGTGTTTCGTGTTTAGTTTTCGTTTTCCGCGTTCAGTATTCAGTGGTTATCTACGAGTACTAGTTAAATTGCATTTAGTTATCCGATAAAACAAGGTGTTTGTAGTGGTAGTACTACTGCCTATTCTTTATACAAGTATTCTCAGTGACGACGACAACGAGGGTAGAATTTCTATGTGTGCAAGCGAGATGTTTTTTACAGTTGGGCCTGTGTGTTAAGAAGGTAGTGCTTTCAACCAATTCACTTTCAATTCTGATGTGATGCTGATTCAGATGTGATCCCATAAGAGACCTGGATCAACGGCCGGTCAGTAGCTTTGTATGAAAATTGATCTTTATCCAAATGAATCGAACTGGCACATAATTCTCAGTAAAATCAAAATGAAAATCGCTAGTATATTGGAAATCAAAAGTAACCTCCACTTTCTGTAATAATTATTTGTCAAAATCTACTAGTTTGCCCACAGAATTCGGGGTCTGGTATTCAATAAGATACAACCATCATATCTTTGTAGTCAGCGAATATGGTAAGGATGGCTGTAGTATTTGAACAAGCATAATTTTCCCGTCTATTAGATTCTGCTTGTTTGCACTAAAACACCTAATGCCACAATGTTATTAGTTTTTCACAAATTTTCAGATCCACTCTAAGACGATAAGCTCTTCAGATAAGTTTTTACCTGGGCGTTTCACGTCATGGTTATAATCAGTAGAAGAAAAAATAACGCGCATGAAATTGCAGTGGTTAAAAAGAATACCGTGCAAATATCTTAATCGCTTTGCGAACGTAAGGTATTACACATTAATATTACGGTGGTAAGAGCCAGGAGGGAAATTGGTATTCAAAGGCAAAAAGAAGTCGATTATGGCTGGAAATGTTGGTTTATTATATGGGGTTCAGTCAAATGATGTTATTGCACTTATAATCATAAAATATGGGGATGGCTACGAAAGTATATTGTCCTTCAGATGAAAAGTTATTCAGCGAATGCTAATTTCAATTCTATGCTGGGAAAATCGTTTGATGTTTTCTATATTTTTTTTTTCTTAAGATAAGCAATATAAGCATTTTTTTTTATGGATTTGACCAATTCATTTAAAAAAAAGTCTAAATTTGGCTGTTAAGGATCATATTTTACTCTCTTGTTAAAATGAGATTGATCGGTTGGAAACCAAGGGTACTTTGTTTACAAAGTACCCCGTATTACCCTACTTGGCATATTTTTTTGTCTATAACTCTTGACATAGGGACCTAATTTTTGCCATGTAAACCACTGCCCAATAATGTAAAGCGGCCATTATACAGTCAAATATTTGACTACTTCTTGTGTCACATTCTTGACTAATAGTGTAATAGCAATAATGTTTTGATCAAAAGTTTGACAATAATCACATTAATTCGTATTGTATCATAGCAACCAATCTGATATCAAAACAATTTGATGTGAAACGCGTCAAATTGTTTAACTGTGGAATGGCCGCTGAACCACGATTACTTTCGATAGAATGAAGCTAGCGACTTGTAATTCGCTCCAAATATTTTCAGTATTCAAAACAACGCTTACTTCTCTCTATCGTAGGTCAATTGGCAGAGCAAATATTGAAAAACTTTCTAGATAATCAAGCTAAAACTATCAGACCGCAATATGTAACCTTATGATAACATGTTAATTGCCTTTATCCCTCCAGGGGCATGGGCGCGTCAGCATCTCTTGCCTTGTTGGCGTTTCGATACCATATACAATATTTTTCGGATGGTGCAGTTGCTAGCATGCAGCTACGATCCGCGCCGTCTTTATACTGACAAGCTCGGAGCGCTGTGGGAGTAATAGTACCCACAGGCAGTTTTTTATTAAAGCGCCGAGGATTGAACCTCCGTCTCTCTAGATGTAGCATCGTAGAGCGGTGACCGTGACCACACGGCTACCGACCACGTTAATATGATAGCATAGCCGTTATAAATTTGTTGTTTTAGTATCATCAATAGGTTTGGTTGTTTCATTTTTTTAAATAGGGTTAAATAGCGGTGATATCACTTGTAATAAAATGACCATGTGTACAATGGTATGGTATTCCCAGAATAATGCAGTTAATACTTTCTGAAAAATAGCAAAATTTGGGGTGGATCTATTAATAATCGGGAGTGTATCTGACTGCACTCTCCTGTTTGAATTTTCATTCTCTCCAATTTTCTTCTTTCTGCTTCTACGAAAATTTTGCTATACTCGTACTGATTCATATGTCTTTTCCTACGTTTACATTAGAATTTTACTTAGTAACAGCGGTCACCTCTTAATCTTAGCCCAATCACGAATGAATTATATTCACGAGATAAGCTTTTTTTGCCCATCGACTAACACCAGTGACCATAACACCGACCAAGTTGGAAATTTATCAAGTTTTTTTTAAAACTAACAAAATGTTTCAAGTTAAATATTGATTTTAGCTATAGGAGAACAAACGATTGAAAAATGATTATACGTAAATATTGTTTTTAGCAAGAAAAAAAAATATCGTAATCGAATCTTGGCAATTACTTGAACATTTAGAAAGCTTCTTGAAGAGATCTTCAGCGACATTATCTATTTGACTTAATAGTTATCGTTTTATTGTTTTTAGTATATGTATATTTGTTTGGCTATTTTCTGTTTATCGTAGATTCTGAGTATTGCGACGTTTCATCGAACATGTTTTGACATAGGTATGTACCCTTAGGCAACTCTGCAATAAAAGGTACGTCGCGGCAATGTTTATATTCAAATAGCATAGGATGTCCAGGCGGCCAAGGCCAGACGTCGGGCTGTCGCGCCACGATGATGATGATGATTTGGATGTTATTCGCCCATTAAATTTGTTAGATTCAGACGTATCAATGAAAAGGAAAATGAATGTCAAGAAAGCGTAGCTTTTTGAGAGACAATGCATCGAAGTTCATACTCTTGGATTCGGACTAAAATCTACTAGTATTCAGAGTGTTAGTTTGTCAATGTTCTTCATTGGATCCTCATCCATGCGACATGACCGAGGAATATTCAGAGTTTTTTTTAAGTCGTAGATGTGTACGTCTAGTACGCGCTGGGATTCTTTTGTATCTCGCCAGCCTCGGCTCATTGTTGCGTGAATTTTGTATGTATTTTCTGCATCTTGCAATAAATTGAGGTAGGCGGGTTTCTGGCGAGACGCATAAGAATCTTTTCATGAGTCTCAGTGCGTACTAGGCGTTAGATTTAATTTACATTGGCTGCATGAACCGGATGAACCGCATGCTCTCGCGCCACAACCAACTACTTTGTTGTTGGTCGCCAATGTGGTTTGCTCATGTGATTCAGCTTGCTCATGCTGCCATGTAAATTGAGCCTTAGGCTTAAGTTACATTGGCCGGATGAACCGCATGCTCTCACGAGCTTGCTAGATTTGTAAATAAATAAATAACTGGCGCAACAGTCCAATTTGAACCACGGCCTCGAGATGAGTTAGCATCATCTCATTTTCTAGATCGTGACGGTTTTTGTGCAGAGGTATGTGATCAGCAACACGCTCAACCGAGTTATTTACCCCATAATGGGTACTCATTTAACAGCTGAGTGGGCTCATAGTCCGACACGTAAATCCCCGGAGTCGAACCGGGGCCCAGTGCGTTGAAGGCGAACGTGCTAACCGTTGCGCCATCCGGACTACTGCTAGATTTGTAACGTATTTCAATAATGCAGTTGGCCACCATCTTGGAAATTTTATCGCAGTGAGAAATAATTGATAGAATGTATGTACTGATCATATTTGAGACTTTTACAAATAGTTTTTTGTCGCGTCTGGAGTTCTTCTTATTTTTTGGCTGTGATTCGTTTTTTGGCTTGCTGGGAAGCCAGTAGCCTTCCCCGGTTTGTCAGGACAGGACAGGTGAAGATGTGTACGCATGTAGTGAATAAAATAAAAAGGGGCATAAATGAACAGTTTCCCAAAATATCAATTCATCATCATCGTTTAACGCTTTAAGCATTCCGGTTATTCATAATTTTTCAACCTCCAGTCTTTTGACCCAATAATTAACACCCACCATCGTCGATGAATAAGACGATTAGGGGAATCTTATGAGTCAAACACATGTTAACATCACTTTACAAAGAATTGACCTTTTGGGTCATCCACCATGACTATAAATTTAGCTAGTTCGAGTTTGAATGCCTTTAATTTTAGGATGTTCTTGAATCTAATCGAATTACAAGTATTTCTATGGCTTAAGGTTACACCCCATCGAGGAATAAGAATATTCTTTGAAGTTTGATTAGTTGAAAATAGTATAGCAATTAAAGTAATGACAGACGAAAAGCAGCAAAGATTCATGAGGGGCATATTCAAATGAAGTCATTAACTCCACCCCATAATCTTTAACCACTTCTTACGTTTTGTGCAAATTTAGATTACAGATTCTCAGTTGAACATTGAATCGTCATCGGATGTTTGATAGTTGAATACATAACTGGAATATTGACTTTCATTTTTCAAAGAATTCTGATTAATTTATCTTTTTCTTTGCATTGTCGTTGTTTTGCGTTTTAACATATCGGCGCCTAACGCGGAGTACGAGTAGAAGGAATGTTGTGATTCAACTATCGATTAAGAAAAAGAAGTCCACTTTAAGCTGTATTTTTATAAATAAACTAACATTCCTAACCAGATATCGGAATACATTTCGGAATGTCTTGTGTGTTTTCTTGACTTTAAATTTATGTGCTATGTCGTCCTTTTTGATATTTCTGGCCAGTTCGGTTCCCACGTACATTATTATAATGCCTCAATTGAAAAGCATGTTGGATGGGTTTTATGTTTCCTGCAGTATACAATAACTACCTGCGACAAAAGTAGTACTTCTTTGGACAGAACATAACAGAACAGAATAACAGCAAAGAATCGATACACAACATTACAGGAAAAGAGGAATTTAGGAGAAAAAGGAGCGTTTCCTTGGTTAAAATTAGTTCGTTAGTTAGTTTGATTTAGTTTAAATTTTTTAATTCCATGTAATTACAGGAAATCAACATTTTATTCACAGAAAAAACTGTATGATCTATCTAAAGCCGCTTCTAAACGATGCTACGAACACCTTCCAACGTTGGACGCTTGATGGTTCGTAGCATCGTGTGGCCGAATGTTGAGCTACGAGCTTCCAATGTCAAGCGTCGAATGTTCGCGTTTGAAGACGTTCGCTCTGTTGGTGAATTTCGTACCCGAATCAAAGGAATTCGAACGTTCCCATGTTTGAACGAAACAATTGCCGAACCATTGAGCAGAAACATTTGAAGCAAGCTCGGTTGCAAGGCACGACAAATTTGATAAACGTTTTGAAATCAACACAGTAGCAACACGACAATACCACCATGGCGGCAGCAACATGCTATCTCTTCTTTCGCCATCACCTAGATAAGTAATTTCAATTTAATTTATTAATTGACAACTCGGTCAAACCGTCAAACGTTTGAATTGAATGATCAAATTGCCGTTGCCGTTGAGAAGATACATTTGTCGCTTCAATTGTCAAATCATTTGATTCGAACGCATCATTTAGAAGCGGCTTTAGGCTCAATTTACATTACCGCTTGAATCGGATGAACCGAATGAGTCGCATGAGCAAACCACATTGGCGACCAAACCAACGAATTAGATATTTCTGACGCGAGAACATGCGGCTTATCCGGTTCACACGGCCAATGTAAGCTAAGCCTAAGATTCCGCACAGATGGCAAACTTTTTAGTTTACAGAAAAACTAAATAGTTTGGTCAGAAATATAGAACACACGGCGGTTTATGAGACCGCGTACACAGCAAACTACACTATTTAGTAATCGCTGTGTGCGCGGTCTCATAAACCGTGTGTTCTATCTTTCTGACTAAACTATTTAGTTTTTTTGCGAACTAAAAAGTTTGCCGTCTGCGCTGGCTCTAAACTGCATAAAAAAACTGCCTGCAGTGAATTCCGAATATTTCAATCTTGAAATAAAATAAACAGCTTACAGGAAAGATTTCCTGCATTCTGTCCATTCAGAATTATCGGCCACAATGTTGTTACTATAATGTAGGGAAGTTATTCTTTTCCGTTAGCAAAGAAACACGGCTTACTATATATCACGAGAATCTCTAGTGACGTAAATCTAGCAAATAAAGTTCAGTTTAAACAGGTTAACCGTTCTAAATGGTAATGCAATCTCCGTTGGTATATGAGAAAGAACGGGTAAAGAAGAAAGAAAGGACTGTCTAGTATTTCCTTCAACGGCCGGCGGCGTAGCTTTGCTATATCACTTCCAGAAGAGTTGAAAAGGTATAGAGCTAACTAAACCTTGAGTTATACGAGTATGTATTGTATTTGTATTACTATTTGGTGCCATTCATATTACCTTGACCCGAATTCTTTATGACGCGACCGACGGGCAGAGCTTGCTGCACTCTTGATTTATCGATTAGGAAGCTCCTTAATATTAATTCGATGTTTGTCATTATAGGTATAAATAAATGATATATGTAACGTAGATTGCCTTGATTCGATTTAGTTGGTTAGTTTAGCCACGCATTGAGTGGATGTGACTTCACTTCGTCTCTTTATAGACAGTGAAAAAAAGTTTGTCAAGTTGGCTATTACTTCAGGACCCTGGCATTTTGCGATGGAAGTTTTGCATATCATTTGATTTTGTGCTACTGAACACGAATCTGAGGTTTACCAACAAACATTCGCCTGGAAAATTAAAATATTGACCAAAATAACGCTCTTTTTTAGGCTTTTAACCCATATTTCCAAAAGTATACACCCTATAGTCAGATAACATATTTTTTTTAAGGACACTAAATTTGCTCAAATTTGATACCAAATTTAACTGTGCACGTCTACAACTTTCGATGAAGCAGCTTTTCAAAATTAAAAAAAAAAAAAAATAAAATGTTCGTTACGCTCGTGAAAACGACTCAATCGACGAAGAAACTTATCAAAAATAAAACAAGCTTGCCGAAGGTACCCTTCACGCTTCGTTGTGAAGGGTATCATACCTTCGTTGTGTTTTGTGGTTCATTTGCCTTTTTGAAATTAGTAGTAAAACTTGTTCCGATTTCACTGTTCCTATAAGAGGTATATGAAATAGTGGGCCAATTTTAACCAAATTTAGGAACGTGGCTTAGCAGTCAATACGATTGAATAATATGCAATTTCGTAAAGATACCTTCAGAAATAAAAAAAGTTTTTCTGACAAAAACTTGCTTTTGGGACGGTCGTTCCTATGCCAGCTATATGATCGAGTAGTCCGATTTCAACCAAATTCAGGAATGTGAATTAGCTAAAGATACTATTCATTAGTGTGAAATCTAAAAACGATATCTTCAGAAATAAAAAAGTTTTTCTCACAAAGACGAATTTTTGGACCGGTCGTTCCTATGGCAGCTATATGACGTAGTGGTCCGATTCCATTGGTTCCGACATATATACTGCCTGCAATAGAAAGAAGGTACTCTACAAATTTCAGCTCGATAGCTTTAAAACTGAGGGACTAGTTTGCATAGAAACAGACGGACAGACAGACAGACAGACGGACAAAGCGTAATCGACTCGACTCATCATACTGACCAAGAATATATTGTATATAGTTTATATGGTCGGAGATGCTTCCTTCTGTGCGTTGCAAACTTCATGACAAAGTTAATATACCCTATCACATCCGTGAAGGGTATAAAGATAATTCGATTATCTTTAATTTTATATATGAACTATTTCCGTACGAAAAATAGTATTTTAGCAAATGACAGAAACGTGGAAAAGGAACCACTTTCGTCGTGGATGGCAAATAAAAATTTAGGCGTGTTTTGCAACACATATATTTTTTGTTTTGGTGCCGAAACAGTAAATGAGCCCAGAGTTATAAAAATACACTTTCGTGTATGGGATAGATCCTCCACTAATGTCTTTATGATCCTCTCGTACTTGGTTTCTTAATTGCCTGGGTTCAGTTTAAAATTTTGCGGAGAAAAAAACGATTATTAAGTGTACGTAGCCGAACCATTATAAATTTATAATATAATTATCTAATACATTGCTGTTTGTTCAAGTTATGATAAAGGCACTAGTGGAATTTTTTTTAAGTACATACATAGTGAGTAATGTCTACCCTGTTTTTCCCGATGTTCATTTTTGATTTGCCATTTTCTACGTAAATATTGATCCTAAAGAATTCCCACTTATATCAAATTAAAGGTTATTAAAATATCTATAAACTCAATTCCCATGACTTTCTTCGTGGGATGAGTACTTTTCCCGATATTTGGCAAGATTAACACAACATTAACAATGCAAGGTTTGCAATCTAGTTGTTATCCTGGTCACCTTCCAAGTTGAACAACCATAAAGAAGCACAGATTTTACATTGGTTTCGAAGATGCTGAGTTTGTTACTTCTAGAAATGTTGTTGTTTTGCCAGAAAGGAGTCAAATTGAAAAAAAAACAAGCTAAGGGGCATTTGGCACTTTGAAATTAGTAGTAAAACTTGTTCCGATTTCACTGTTCCTATGAGAGGTATATGAAATAGTAAGCCGATTTCAACCAAATTTACGAACTTAGTTTGGCAGTCAATATGACTGAATAATATGAAATTTCATAAAGATATCTTCAGAAATAAAAAAGTCTTTCTAACAAAAACTTGCTTTTGGAACGGTTGTTTCTATGACAGCTATATGATAGAATAGTCCGATTTCAACCAAATTCGGGAATATGATTTGGATAAAAATACTATTTATTAGTGTGAAATTCGAAAAAGAATAAAAAAGTTTTTCACACAAAGACGAATTTTTGGACCGGTCGTTCCTATGGCAGCTATATGACGTAGTGGTCCGATTCTATTGGTTCCGACATATATACAGCGTGCAATAGAAAGAAGGCTTCCTGCAAAATTTCAGCCCGATAGCTTTAAAACTGAGGGACTAGTTTGCATAGAAACAGACGGACGAAGCTTAATCGACTCGTCTCGTCATACTGGCCAAGAATATACCTAGTCTAGCCATAAATATTGTTACAAGGTTTGGCAACCCTGCAGAAAGGAACCGTTATATTGCATTTCTTCAAAATTGAGCTAATCGCTATAGTACGCTTGTGCTTGATGCATTTGTCATCATTTGAGTTTAATTTTTAGTGTAGTGAACATGGATTGGGGTGACAAAGAAAATAGAATTGCTGTGATTGCACTTCATAAAGTAGGAATGCAACCAAGTGATATTTTTAAGACTCTGCATACCCTTGGTATAAGCCGAATGTTTGTATATCGGGCTATTGAAAGATTTAATGATACGTCTGGAGTAAGTGACCGTGAAAGAAGTGGCCGTCCGCGAACTACTCGAACACCTCAAGCGGTTAAAGCCGTGCGCGAGAGAATTCGCCGTAATCCTCTTCTGAAACAAAAAATTTTATCGCGTGAGATGAAAATACCCCAAAGAACAATTTCACGTATCATCAAAAGTGACTTGGGGTTGGGTGCTTATCGTAGATCTACCGGGCATTTACTAACAGATTCGTTAAAAAAAAATTGAGTGGGAAAATCAAAACGATTACTTTGCCGGTACGCAAACCAAGAACACTGTAAAATTTTGTTTACGGACGAAAAAATTTTTACTGTCGAAGAAACATTTAATAAACAAAACGATAGGGTTTATGCTCGCAGTGCCAGAGAAGCTTCTCAAGTTGCCCAAAAGGTTTAAAGAGGTCATCATCCAGCCTCAGTAATGGTTTGGTGGGGTGTTAGCTACAACGGGGTGACAAAGTTGCATTTTTGTGAGAAGGGCGTCAAAACGTCTGCCAAAATTTATCAAGAAAGTGTCCTTGAAAGTGTATGAAACCTCTCAACACGTCATTATTCAAAAATCAGCCTTGGAGTTTCCAGCAAGATTCTGCACCAGGTCATAAGGCGAAGTCAACCCAAAAATGGCTTGAAGAAAATGTTCCAGATTTTATTAAAGCTGAAGATTGGCCTTCCTCTAGCCCAGACCTGAATCCGCTGGATTACGAATTATGGTCTGTCTTAGAGCAAATGACGTGCTCTAAAAGACATTCTAATATCGAATCCTTAAAGAAGTCTCTTACACATGCAGTCGCCAACTTTCCGATTGAAGTCGTGCGTGCTTCCATAGATGTGTGGCCAGCTCGATTAAAGGCTTGTGTAAAGGCAAAAGGCAATCACTTCGAATAACTTGTTGCAATTTCCGTTGTTGACAATGTATTTAATAAATAAACAATGATTTCTTAACATATAACACCTCTTTTATTGAACAGTGCTTCAAAAAGTTTGTAACAGTATTTATGGCTAGACTAGGTATATAGTTTATATGGTGCTTCCTTCTGTGCGTTGCAAAATTCATGACAAAGTTAATACCCTATCACATCCGTGAAGGGTATAAAAACAGCGTTAGCGTTATAAAACCGCAAAATCTGATCAAACGAAAAAAAAACCTCCTAGTTTGAGTGATACCTTAATTTGCCTTTGGTGATTTGCAGATAACGTGGCATTCGTATAAAATATGTATGAATTCAAGGTTGGATAATACTCAGACACCCTATCCTGTTATAATTCTCTTCTATATTTTCGGGAAGTCTCTTTTGTGTGCACACTTCTACAAATCTAGCATTAAAGTATTATGTAGGTACGATTTAGTTGTGTATAATTAACTCTACATGTATAAACATAACCAATACATTACTCTATACATATTCCGCATATCATCATGTGTGTCATATTATACCACGAATAATCCCATTACTTACATCACGCCGCGCCGAGAGTAATTTAACTACTCACGGTTTTAGGTCTGCTTATATTAAACATTCTACGAAGGATTTCCACTGAGTATCGTAGCGTTTCGATACTTAAATATGCGTGTGGTTTATTTTGTAGACCATACAAAATGCTAGAGCAGTATGTATTCGCACATTCAGCGGTTTAACTATAAATTCAAAAGCAGTATCGGTTATATTCATCTTAATGAATTACTCGTATAATCACACTTCGTGGTCTGTTCAAAATTAAATCCTATAGTCTAGAAAAATAAGACCTAAAATTGGGTAAACCTTGAAATGTAAGACAATAAACTGAATTTTTGCATATATTTATACATTCCTTTTAACCTTCTAAACAAAGGGTAAAAAGTCATATAATAGCTTTCGAATAGGCTCATGAATATTGCTGGAATTAAGAGTCTACTCCCCACTAACGGCCACCAATTAGACAAGTTTCATTTAGCTAGCTTCTTCCGTTATAGAATATTATGCTAATGAAATGCTCCCGTTATATAGTTTTAAATTTTGAACAAATTAGTGGATTTGGCTGAAATTGAATATGAGCCTTGCAGCGAAACTCGATTGCCAGCAGAAACAAAGCAGCGGCAGCAGCGTCTGTGTCTTGGATAAATGTGCTTTCTTACACGTACCTCACACATAGGAAATTTTCATACAAATTTTAAGCTTTTTGTTCAGAAAATTTGCCAGGTGCGAGTGAGGTGTAAAAAAGCAAATTTATCCAAGACACAGACGATGCTGCTGCTTTGCTTGTGCCGGTAATCTGGTTCGGGCATTAGTTTCACTCTTCTAGCTTCTTCCGCAACCGATTTCTTTTTAAATATCGGTTAAAAACCAATTTTTATGATTTTACCGTTAAGTATCTTAAACCGCGTATACGTGATTTTATGTGAGTTTTTACCCTTTAAATATGAAAAGTGTTTTCGGGGAGCTGACATCGAACCCATACCACTTATATGGGTCTTAACATCCGACTCCCCTTATAGTACAATATAACTCTTTACGAATAAAAGTCCCCAAAAATCGACCTGAGTCTGGTTTCGTGCCTTGCACCATGGTACGAAACCAGACTCAGGCCGATTTTTTGGGACTTTTATTCTTTTTACCCTTTGTTTAAAAGGTCAAAAGGAACGTACACATGTGTAAAAATTCTGCTTATTGTCTTATATTCCGATGTTAAATCCTTATTTCCCTGGGCTACTAGCTATATTTTCAGTTCGAGGCGCATGGTACTTATAATGTGGTCCCGAATCGAAGCCACTAATAGAGTGGTCTTGAGGTTTCAAAGAAACTTGAGTGATAAACCTATAAATGATGGAATTATATACTCGATATGTGTGATTTCACTTGTTTGCGGTTGAGGATAAGGTGAGATTGAAATTCGCTATCGGAAAATGGAACATGTTATTGCTCTTGGTCTCGACCGCAAAATAAGTGCATATAATATACATACTCGTACAATATGGTAATTAAGCCATTGAAACCAATAACGTTTGTATTGTAGTTTTATCATTGAAAATAATTGGCTTGCTGGAACTTTGCGAAGGTCTATCAGAACAATGAATTTTCAGTGCTGAGATATACACCGACAAAGTCATATGGTTGTCGCCTTATTGCGAGGAATTCGCAAATAGGAGAATCTTTAGTGTCATGTTCGGATTTGGGGAGATTGCTAAATTAAGGTAATTTCCTCCGGTCCGAATATCACAAAAACTTTCTTAATTGTGGTTCTTCTTTGGCGATGATTCTTTATTTTTTTCGGGCGTTAGCCAGTAGTCAACAAAACAAAACGTGGGGGAAACCGGTGTTCTTCAAGAGAAAAACAAATATTTGCAACATTTCATGCAACAGCGTTATTTTTTTTTATCCTTTTTTTCAAAATTCATGAAAATTTTGATCCACAGGAGAGCTAAATATTACGTAATCTAATAATTTATATACAGTATAGAAAATTGAAGCGACCGGTAGTGCAGTGTGTTGAGGCATCAGTCTCATGTTTGACTACCGGCGTTTCGGGCTCGAATCCCGTCCACGACGACGTTCGTGGCCATGGATGTGAAGGAGGTGCATGCTGGCAACTGCATTCTCCGAAACCAGTTTATGCCGACGAAACGTCAGCTGGGCCACATGCAACAGTTTCCGCGCTATGCCCCACAAGGGGCTAGGGTAGGGCAATTGAGAGAGAGATTGAAAATAAATATAATATAAATATATGATAAGGAGAGATTACGATAAATTCATCAGATCAAATAATTTAGTTCAAAATAACTATATTACTTAGAACTACGTTGGGAGCTACCAAAAATAGTAAACTTTTTATTTTTGGGAACTACACAAGATCATTTTGAAATTAAAATGGTTCTCACAAAAATAATAATCTGAATTAAACATCGCTGCTCCATGATGAAAGTTCCGATGTGAGTACAGAACAATCGGGCAGTTTTATATTTAAAGCGATACCGATGTTAATGTCGATTATAACTGTTTGTCACAGATTCGCACACAACAATTTTCTTTCGTTTGTTGGTAAATAGAATCACATGAAGGTCCTTCCTGCCGTTCTGCGAGTATATCATCTCCGGAACAAACAAATGGTTAAGTTTTCTATAAATATAAGTAACATTAGGTGTACATATATACGATTATAAATGTGTGTGTGTATAAGTTTAAAGTTTTGCCAATGAAACTTTATACGATTTCTCTTCTGTTCTAAAGTGTCGTGACAGAAGTCATATGAAGCAAACGCCATCAGAATAAGATACTCTAGTCTGTGCCCTAGACTTATTTCATGTACATACTCGTACTTGTACTATAACAATACAAAAAAAGTCGGTCGAGAGATTTGATAGCGACATTGGCTGCGTTCTGGGAAACTTATAGGATCAAGCAATTTGACAGTGAGTAACAGAGATGTGAAGTATTGTATATCCGTAAGTCGAAAAGAGAGTGTCGCTTATCTGACAGAATCTTTAGAGGGGAAATTTACCGGAAAAATTTGTTGGTTCGTTTCCCCAGCCCATGATTTCTAAACAAATATGTACATCTATCGGACTCTCTGACTCTTCCACTCTAGTGCAATTATTAAGAAACAGGCTAAACGAAAATTGGTTGGTTGTCATTCTGCTCTCGCGATTCGTATGTAGATGTTTTGGCATGAGTCGTGTGGTATGCGTCGAATGTGTGAATGTATCAGTTCAATGCGTGTCTCTTTCACTTACGGATACACAATGCCTTGCCATCTCTGTTGCTCATTGTCATTTCCTTAACCAGTCAGGCTTCCAGGACCACGACCATTGTAAATAGTACCAGAGAGAATTGTTTGAAAGCTTACAGAAAAAAGTAAATGGAAAGTGGAGAGAAACTGTGATGGACGGTAAGAAGATAAAATTTTACTTTTATATTTTGATTGCAGAGCGAAGACAAGAACAAATGGCCAAATGCTGAATTATAAATCATGAGAGTATTTATGTAGTTTGTAATGAACCGTATTCTGGTTTGGTTGTGCTGCTCCCACCGGCACCTGATGAGTAAAGATCTGTCGGTGGTACGAAACCAGAAGCCAAGGGTCCCATTACACCTGGACCCCAATACGAGCGCGAGGGCAAGCGAGCCATCTGCCAACCATTCCATCCTTATCGCCTCATTTTTTTTATTCCCCATTTTTACCTCCCTTGTTTGTTGTCTTCCCCAGGCCTATGAATTTTTGTTAATACGTAAAGGACAGGGGCAACGAGCGGCGAAAACCCCGCCCACGTCTCCCGAACTGAGCTACAGCAAGCATAGGCCGCTGCTTAGCTCGTTGAGGGGCCTTTTTCTTCGCCAGATGGCACAGCCCGTCCTTCACGGTCAATTAAGCTACCTTAGGCTCCGTCCCCACGGGCATCTTCGGATACCCACCAAACCGTCCGTTACAAGTTTTTATAGCATTTGCAGAAAAGAAGTGCATACATATTAACTTTTTCATGAAGTCTGCAATACCTGTCGACGTGAAGAATTATTTCCGAGATATGACAACATAGTCTACCGCTCTCAAAATCAAAATAATTAGATTAGAAAATTGGTGAAAATCTTCGCTTACGACGACAACACTTTTTTTTAACATGCTTGACATATTGTGACATGACATAATAGCCGTTTTCGATTCAACCAATTTTCGGATCATTTTCATACAAAACGACAGACCGGTTTTAATCCAGCTCTCACATGGGATCTCATCGGAGTAAAGTTGAAAGCAAATTGGATGAACATCAACTTCTCTCGCCCCGTCTAAATGTATACGGAGTACGCAGTTCGCCATCACGACGGCGAAGTATCAGTATGGTGGCAGTTTAAGTTCGCTCGTCGCAGAGCCGTGGCGTTCTTTTCGGTCTGTGAAGTTGGGTTAATGAATCGAAAGCAGCTAATGCAACGATAAGACTCCTGGTTTGCTCAGGTCTCTTCAAAATTTTAGAACTTCCACTAGGCGGAAAAAAACGCTTCTGATAGTACAAAATTGAGAATAGAGAAACGGCCATCAAGTGAGCGCACACATACACATGTGGCTGATCTGGATACTATTGTACGAAACACGCGAGAGGTCCACTGATTATTATGATTAGTTTCTGCTCAAGGTTTGCAGATCCAAGGCTGGGTTATGTGAGTGAGTAGCCTGGCTCAGACAAAGAGAGTCTCCCATTCTGCGCCGGTTTTCGCTCTCAATCTTTTTATATTTCCTTAACGGCCGAGGACGGGGCTCCCAAAATTTGTCTATTAAGCTTGTGGGCCAGCATCTCGCTCGGTGACCGTGGTCGTTCGGTCACCGCTTTACGATACTAATCTAGGAGGTGCATGCTAGCAACTGTACTTCCGAAAAGTAGATAGCCTATCGAAACGCCAACAAGGCGTCCAGTTCCATGCAACTTTTAATTTAATAGAAGAGTTGTTATTTGATGGCAGCCTGACTATCTACACAGATAATTTTTGTTACAGTAGGTATGAGCACAAGAGGAACAGGGTTCAGGTTTTGTTTTCTCCAAGGATGTCGCCAGAATTTTTTTCTCACAGTGGACATTTATTCAAAAACTATTTAAGTCACTTTGTGCTTATGTTTATATGGGCCGCAGAAATAAAAAATAAATAAAAACAACAGAAAATACATTTGTGAACATCTTCAACTGTGTATCGTGAATTATGGCCGTCGTCTAGCTAGAGGATACAATATTAAAAAAAATAGTAGAAAAAAAAAATAAAATTGTTGATTCTTTCGCCTGTATACAAGATGTTGGTCGTTGTTGTTGGTTTCTTCGTGGAGTCTCCTTATCGTTGAAATCTCTTATTAGATACATATTAAAATGTAAAAATCGTTTCTATTAGATCCAAAAAAAATTTAAGTTTAAAACCTTAAAAGGTTTGGACCAGATTAACTTACTTAATTTGATATATCAGATCCGCTCGGAGTCGAACTTATTGTTAAATTTTCATTTTTCGGCATTAGGTCTCTGTTAGTTGCGAGTTCAATAACGTTGGTCATTATCAGTAGTTTCTTCATGACGGCTCCGCCCTCCTGTAAGTACACTCACCGGCACAGAATGTGGCCCATGCGCGTTTTTTTTTATCAAAATAAACGACTAAAATGTGGTTTAGGTGGTTTATTATATTTTAAAAATTTATTAATTTTCTAAAACAGCGAAAAACTATAAAAATTAAACTTACATTTTTATACATAACTTAAAAATTCAGAAATTAAACTTCAAACTAATAACGGGTGTTTCCACCTTTGGCCCTAATGACTGCCTGCATGTGATCAGGCGTGCTGTTGATTAGGTCTTTCAAGTCATTTTGGAGAATTTCTTCCCAAGCGGCGACAAAAGCAGTTTTTAACTCGTGAAGGGTATGCGGAGAGTTGGATCTCGACTTTACTCCCCTTTGGAGCATGTCCCAGTCATGTTCTATAGGATTCATGTTGGGGCTTCTTGCTGGCCTGGCCACTCCACTTTAAGAATTCCAACCTCTGAAATGTAATAGGCCACGCATCGAGCTGTGTGAGGAGATGTGTTATCTTGCATAAAAATGAACTCCTCACCACCGATGAATTCCACGTAAAGGCGCAGAACATGTTGTTTCAGTATTCGTTCTCGTCGTACCTTTAGGTTGTAGGCGGTATATGTACATTTAAAGTTGCAGCAATTTCGCGCAGACTTCTCCCTTCGTTACAAAGCAACATAGCTGGAGCCATTTCAGCTGGAATAAGGGGCATTGTTAAAGTTCTGGAAGTGAGAACAAACAAAGAGATTAATAAAAAAATTAATGCATTACAATTTAAATATCGAATTTTAACTCACCGGTGTTTTTTGCGTTCCAGTAATAGAATGTGGCTTAAGTGTCACATAATTTGAGTCAGCTAACTGTTTTCTTCATGTATGCTCTTGAATAAAAAAAAAACAAACCTTTTGAAAAATTACGAAAAACAAATACAGGAAGCCACGGAATTGTTTTTAATTGGGAATTTACTAGTTAATTACTAAATCTCCGTAACTTTTATATAGAAAATATTGAAAATGTACACCATCTGCTTTAAATGTTTTTAGAAAGTAACAAGTACAATAAAACATTCTAACATCAGGGCCACTAATTAAAGATAAAAAAGAAAAGAAGGCAGTTGTTTTGGGACCCATCTTGCGCACAATTTTCAGAATTTCAGCGTTTCCGTAATTGTTTCATGTAAGAGAAATTTGGAGATTTGTGGAAACATAGCGGACATTTTATCCACTGTCAATCGGCGGTCTTCACGAACAGTTTCCTTGATTTTTTTTGCAACAACTCATCGGTCACAATTGAAGCTCTTCCAGTTTTTTGCTCGTCATGAATATTCGTTCTTCCTTCATTAAACTCACGACACCGCTTAAACACGTTCGTTCGGTTCATAGCACCTTCGCCATAAACAGTTTTGATCCGTGCAAAAAATTCAGTCGGCGTTTTTCCTTCCGCGAGAAGGAACCTTATGACAGCGCACTTGGCGGGATTTCTTATTGACATATTTCACAGAAACGTACACTACAAGGCGTGTTTTGGTACTAGCGAGGGTCGCCGAAGCTCTTATATTCAGGGAAATTCCCACTGAGAGCTCAACAGTTCTCTTACTTTCTGGACATGCCTCGTATCATATTTAAATTTGAAATATTAATACATAATACCCATTTCTAAACATAGTTTTTTTTTAACCGAGACGAATAAGATGGTTATCCTTTAGGCTCTGAAAACCGTTACTATTCTCAATTCAGGCATCAAACTTTTATAGAATTGAAGCAGATCAACCTGTTTTCATCAATGGAAAATGCACAGCGCTTCCTCGCAATGCAAGATCTATTTCCTCCGCTAGTAGCATACTAGTGAATGGCTAGTATGGTTTTTCACCATACACTGTTCGTCTATTCACTCCAAATATTCAACCCAATCGTTTTTGTACCTTATTCGCCAGTTTTCATTTTAGGGTTTGAAATTTGCATATTTTGCAAACATTTTCATATAGTTGGACTTATTCCATTAAACATTATAGGTTAGTTTGAATTGTGGAGCTACCTCCTTGTTGCCCCAACGTTCTACTTGTTGCTCCAACTGGGGCTCCACAAGTCAAACTAACCTCACATGTAATGAAATAAATAAAACTATATGGAAATAATTGAAATATGTATGTATGTATGCGAAAAGACATGAAAAATGAAAAAAAAAATATATATATTGGAAGTTAAAATTGAAATTTTAATCGGCTTTTTTTTCAAATACCCAAAAGTATTAAAAACGGAGCTACCCCTTCTTGCGGCAAGCCGTTCAAATCTTATAACTAATTCCGTCTGAGTGCCATATCACATACGTAATATTTCTCAACATCGAAGTTGTTGCAAATAGTAATCATTTTGAATATGTTCTTTGATTTCGAACTTTGCTCTGTCCCTTTCTGAAGGTACAATCATATAATATCATATACTCGTTATATCACTGTTCCGAAGGTAGAAATACAATTCAACATATTGAATGGCACAAATGTGTATCTCTATATTTCAATATTACACTTTCGCTCGAATACACTTCACTGACTTTCATCTGAATGCCCTGTTCAAGAGAGAAATCATCCTTTTGCCTGCTATTCGCATTGCTGGATGAAACTTGAAAACAACCATTGATATTGAAATGTATTCCTGAATGCTTCTGTTATTTGTAATGAATGATACCCCCTGGGGCACTAGGATCTTGATTGCATCTGACTCAAATCTGGGTATGCATAAAATGAGATATATATGTACGTCAAGATTTCCGTTGATATTGAACAACTGTTAGGTTTTTCAATCTGATTTTTGATTCCCTAAATTCAAATATTAAAATAGCACAAAAGCATAAAGTCGGATGTATGGAATGTTTGGCTTCATTTTAATCATTGTTAACTGATTAAAAAAATAAGTTATTTGACCCTCCCTCGATAGCGATTTTTGACCACGGAGTTGGTTTTCTTTACGAAATCGAATCGATTGGCATCATTCGATTTTTTCAGCGTCATTCATACATAGGTATATGTATGTACATACATATCTGCAAAATGTTGTAAGCACGATAACTATCGAATGGAAGGAGCAAATGAAATGAAACTTGTACAGTTCATCATCATCGTGGCGCGACAGCCCGACGTCGGGCCTTGGCCGCCTGGATCATTGTCCTCCAATTATCTCGGTCACGTGACCGCGTCCTCCAATTTTGGGAGCCCAGCAGCTGCGCGGCGTCCACACCTACTGAGCTCTCCCAACGAGATCTCGGTCGTCCTCGCAGTCTCGCTCCGTCGACTCGTTCTGCATTCATTACTCTCTTAGGCATGCGATCATCGTCCATTCTTTGTACATGCCCTGCCCATTGAAGTCGTTGTAGTTTGACGATTTTCGAGACTTGCAGCTCATCGTACATTTCATACAACTCATGGTTGTACCGGATGCGCCATCCATCTCGATCGCAAACAGCCCCGAAAATTCGCCGTAGAACCTTATGTTCAAAAGTGTCTAGCATGTTTTCGGAGGCTTGAGTTAGGGTCCATGCTTCGCAGCCATAGCATAGCACTGGTCGTATAATGGTTTTGTACGCGCGGAGCTTCGTGTTTCTGTGCACATGCTTCGATTTCATTATGGGGAGAACCGAGAAAAAAGTCTTATTAGCTAACTGTATCCGTCGCTTGATTTCGTCAGTTTCGTTGGCGTCCCTTGACAAGTTGCAACCCAGGTAAATGAAGTTGTTCACGAACTCGATGTTGAGGTCCTCCACATTGATGCTTGGTGGTGCAGGTGTCCTTGTCACCGATTGCATCATTATTTTAGTTTTACCCTCGTTAATACGTAATCCAACTTCCTTTGCAGCGGTATCGAGCTTATGCAGAAGTTCTTCTGCGTCAGCCAATCTTCGGGACATGATGTTGATGTCGTCGGCGTACGCTGCTAATTGTGTCGACTTGATGAGTAGCGTCTTGCTGTTGCCCATATTCATGGCCCGAATAACGTATTCCAGTGCTAGGTTGAAGAGCGTCGGTGCCAGTCCATCGCCCTGTTTCAAACCAGTGCGTGTTTCAAATAGATCAGTAAGTCTCTTCTGGATCCTGACTTGTGAGACGGAGTTGGTCATCGTCATCTTTGTCAGTCGCACTAATTTGGCCGGTATACCAAATTGCAGCATGATGTTGTACAGTACTCCACGATCGACACTGTCGTATGCCTGCTTGAAGTCGACAAAGATTTGGTATACGTTTACGTTGTATTCCCAGCACCTCTGGAGTATCAGTTTGACTGAGAAGAGCTGATCGGTTGTGGAGCGCCCAGGTCTGAAACCGCTTTGATATTCGCCAATGACTCGTTCTGCGTACGGTTTTATTCTATTTTCCAGAATTTTCGTCAAAATTTTATAGGACGTACAAACTAGTGAGATGCCCCTGTAGTTCTCACACCGCAGTTTATCTCCCTTTTTATGAATTGGGCAGATGATGCTTCTGCGCCAATCGTCTGGAATCTCCTCGTTCTCCCATACTCGCAGGAGTAATTGATGTATGGCATCAACTAGACTCGTTCCACCGAATTTTAGCAGTTCAGCTGGAATCTCGTCAGCACCCGGCGCTTTATTTCGTTTTAGTGACCGCAAGGCGAGATCAACTTCCTCTACTGTCGGGGGTTGAATGGGTGGGCCTAGATCAACAATATCGTCGAGAGCTTCCTGTGTGGGGATGTTAGATGGTCGGTTTAGAAGCTCTTCAAAATAAGAGGCCCATCGCTTGTTAATACCATCGGTGTCGCTGATGATGTTTCCATCCTTGTCCTTACAAAGGCTAGTCCTGGGTTGGTAGCCGTTCTTAATTGTATTTACCAGTTTGTACGCTTGTCTGGTGTTCCTATTAGCTAAGTTTTCGTTTATGTTCAGCAACTGCTCGTCAAAGTATTTACGTTTCTTACGTCTAATTATTCTATTCGATATTCGCCGTAGCTCGTCATATTTTTTTCTTCTGGCTCTGGTTCCTCGTTGAATCCATTGTCTGTAGGCCTCGTTTTTCGCGTCAAGTGAATTTTTGCATTCTTCGTCGAACCAGTCATTTCGCGCTCGCCGGGCTTTATATCCCACGGCCTTCTCTGCGACATCCTTGATGGTACCCTTGAGTTCTTCCCAGAACCCATGGACGCCTGTGTTGCTGATGTTGTGTAGCATAGGTGATAGTTTTTCCTCAAGGGCGGTAGTATACGCCACCGCTGTAGCATCAAACTTGTACAGTTGATATATATCAAATATCAGCAAAATCCATCAATGGGTTCCAAAGTTACAGCAATATAACGTCAAAGTTTTGGAAGCTAAATACCTATATAAGGTTTAACTGTAAGGACTATGTTCGTATTTAATTTTAGCAAAATCCATCAAACGGTTTAAAAGTTACAGCTATATGAGCAAAATATTGTAAGTGAAATAACTCTATAGCGGAAAAACTAATTGGGCGAAAATTGTCCAATTGGTGAAGGCTAGTGAGGAATAGGATCCGGTGGAGTGTCAGAAAAATTCACAGTGCAATTGAAGAGTAACAGTTATATAACAGCAAAAACTTGCAAGCAAAATACCTCCCAGAAGCAAATAATAATTTATTAATCTAGTTGAATCAAGCTGGACATAAGTTTTTATAGCAAAAACCTAATTTACAAATATCGTCTAAATATTGATATATTATACATAACACTGTACCTTTTGTACCTAACAACTGTAGTTAAGTATCCCACCCATATCTTAAATTTCTATAAACACAGAAATGATCCTGAATTAGCGCACCTTAAAAATCAGTTTGCCATGCTTCACTGCGCCAAGTGTCTTAATCAAATTTATACTGGAAAGTTTTATAAAAATTTCGGCGATTTTGAAACTGTTTTAATTTAACGAAATGTTTCCGAGAATTTAAGAAATGTTTCAATGTGCGAGGAATTTTACTTTTTTTTTCTTCAAATAAATTCGCTAATTAAACCCAAATCGAAGTCATAAACATCTAAATAATGAAAACATTATGAAAAATATTGCACGCGAAATTAAATAGGCAATGAAAGGCGTATTTATCGCTTAAAATCCCGAATAATGAAGTCGCCGAAACTCGAATTAACGGTCAAAAACTTTCTTATGGGCGTCATTGAAGCCATGCAAAATCTCATGAGCGAACAAAAATTATTAAAATTCAATGAAAAAATTACGGTATCGTAACGTCAGATATAATGTATTAGACTTGTTCAGTACTGAGATTTCAGTATCGGTTTTCGGTTTAGCCCGATTAATAGCAAACAACTTTTAAATCCTCGATTTCTATGTTTTCAGTAGATATTTATAATGCTTTCTCACCCGATGGGAGTATTTGCTTCAAACGATGACGATTCCAATCCAACTTCTTCTGGTAAACATTAGCTGCGTTTTTTTCGTACAGAGCAGAGTAGAGCATGTTAAGTGAAAAAAAAGGATCGAGAGCGAATTGTAGTAGCGAACACGAAAACGGGGTATGTATTTGCTGGGAGTGTGTCTTGGTTTAGTTAGAATTCAAATGTTAACCTAAATCCTTAGTATGTACATATACAATCGGACAAATTTCCTTTAGGCGGCAAAATTATTTTGTATGTTTACTATTCCAAATAATTACACAAAACGCACATTTTATTGGCAAGAAATACACTTTATGTGCTTCCCAAATTGTAAACTGTTCGAAAACTTCGGCACCTGCATTTCAAAACGCAGACTACTTAATGGAACAGCATTCTTGTTTTGACGTTTTATCCAGAGCAGCTCAGATAAAATTGTTGGTGAAATTGTGTGGTCTTAACCTGCTCTGTATGGATCTTGAAAAAAAACGCGCCTATTGATATTCGTCTCATTTCATTACAAATCACGGTCCAAAACCGCCCGGCAATACATCATCAGAACAAACCATCATCGAGGAGGTTTCTAGACATTTGCAGAATATCGAATATATCTAATCAAGTATTTAAAGGCCACAATTTAGCACCCAGTCAAGTGCAAATTATTTCCAACTCTAGACATATCTGTAATAACAAAATGTACATTTATTATCTATTAAACACGATACACATTATTCCAGTGGGCCACCATACTCGTATTTACGCCGAACGAGGAAATTTCAACCAATGAATCAATTGTCGTTATGACGACGACCGAAGGAATTTTGTTATGA
The DNA here is from genome assembly GCA_964017055.1 of Chloromyia formosa. Lineage (NCBI taxonomy): Eukaryota > Metazoa > Arthropoda > Insecta > Diptera > Stratiomyidae > Chloromyia > Chloromyia formosa. The sequence continues at coordinate 30,923,501 of OZ024815.1, read as the reverse complement.
ATGTGAAAATTTATATGTACCTGGTTTACTCACATTTGGATTGGAGAATGGTAGAGTGTCTGACTGAGAAAAGCATCATGGAAAATATCGTTCTATACATAGTTTTGCCCATTATTACCTAATGCAAATCTTTGAAAATGATAAAACACATCAGGTGTATCTGATCGAAAAGATGCCGACCTCCTTTTCTCCTACGAGCATTCCATTCTATCTTTATGTCGAGTTAAATTAATTAAACTATTATACAGTCGTACATATTACAAATTGGTAACGGACAAATATACATAGACTATTGTGGGTTGCAATTTAAATAATATTATGACAATAACAGTTATACATTCAGAGCATCTTCGGTGAATCACAGATGTTACAAAAGCATACCTGGAATCGTATGTGTAATATGCTATTCGATTTTTTTCCGTTGAAATGAGGATGAGATACTATTTGTAGACATTGCAAATAAATTCGATTCCCTTGAAAATAATCTGATAGTAGCAGTTGAATTAAATTTATAGTAGCAGTTAAAATAAATGATTTAATGACTTATTGTTCGTTTGTGTCTCCATTAAATGTACATCGGGAACAATTACTGGGTGCGGCAACATAACTTTTAAAACTTTTTAAAAACGCAAAAAAACCTATTTTATGAATCAGATTTTTTTTTATTTTTATACCCTCACGAATGTCTAAGGGTATATTAACTTTGTCATGAAGTTTGCAACGCACAGAAGAAAGCATCGCCGACCATATAAACTATATAATTCTCGGTCAGTAGTAATTCAGTTTGGTGATTAGTTACAAAATATTAATATTTTTCGGCTTTTGTATTCAATTATTAAATGTGCTATTTCATTTAATAAGATCAAAATAAAAAGCTTATCTGACATGTTTAAGGTAATGCCTAATGTGTTTGGTTATTCTAAATCGAATATAATCAACCGTAATCCGATACGATTATTAGCTCAAAAGATATTCCCATTTTCCGGATGTTTTTTTTTTAAGTTAAATATTTTCTTAATTTTCATATATAAGTACCAAGCTCGAATTTCATATGTTAGTTTTTTTTTTGATGATTCTTTATGTGTTTTGTCATTCTAAATCAACTCAATACGGTTGTTACCTCAAAAGTCATTGACTTTTCTTCCGATTTTTTTAAATAAATAAGTTATTTTCTTCAATAATTTTACAGTTCTCGGCTTATGTGCCACTTTTTTTATGATTCCTGATGTATTTGGTCCTTCCGAATCGAATGAGATCAAACTCAACTCGTTTCGATCATTGGTTCAAAGGTATTGATTTTTGTCTTGTCCGCTGTTTGGCTATTTTGCACCTTGGGGATTGCAAGATTGAAGCTCCCACTGCCTCAATATTCTCAGGTGACCTGACGGGCCGTGGGACTCCAGTTCTTCGTCTTGTCACAATCGAGCACACTGCGCTACCGGTCGCCCCTGATCATCATTGTCAGGCTGGAATTTGCTGGGATTCTTCTTTGGGTCATTATTTCATAGTAAAGTACGACCTACCTAGTTACAAATATGTACGTAATCTTTATTCGTACATTTAAAAAGCACACACGCAGGTTCATACTATATATGTATGATACTGTGTACAAATATAACCCGGAATTTTGTTATAATTTTTGAAATCCTTATTTATTCTTAAAAATCTATTTCATCGCCTTCGAAGTAATCCTTCTCGGCTGCAATGCACTTATGCCAGCGAATTTTCCACTCATCAAAACACTTCGAAAAGTCCTGTTTCGGTATGGCCTTCAGCACCTTCTCCGATTCGGTTTGAATCTTTTCTATCGTGTCAAAACGGTGTCCCCGGAGCAGTCTTTTCATTTTGCTAAACAGCCAGAAGTCACATGGAGGTAACTCAGGCGAATACGGCGGTTGCGGAACAATATGGGTGGAATTTTTGGCGAAATGGCCACGAATAACGAGTGTTTCAATGCGACGCTGTTTTCCAAAAAAATTGAGGGTTTTTGGAAACAAACGAGATTTAATTTTTTTTGAGGCACAAAACTGCCTTCAAAATAGTGTTGACTGATCCATTTGAAATGCCAACGATATCAACAAGCCCTCTAGTTGTCAATCGACGATTTTGGAGCACTAATTCCTTAATTTTCGCGACGTTCGTCAGTTGATGTTCTTGGTCGTCTTTGATGTGGTTCGTCTTCAACGCCTTCACGACCCTCTTTGAACATTTTATGCCATTCGTATACTTGTGTTTTAGACATAGCCTGTTCACCGAAGGCTTTTTGTAACATTCTGAGCGTTTCCGCAGCAGAAATATCATTTCTAACACAAAATTTAATCGAACTTCTTTGTTGAATATTTTCTGACATGGTAAAAATTGAAAAAGTTAATTTTTATTGTTGACGAAAATGAGCGTCACTCTTCAACCAATCAAGATATTAACCTGAAATTTGACACAGATGCCAGTAACAGTCCTACCAACTTAAAAATGAAAAAAATTGTGCCCAACAAAATTATCAGAATATCAGTTTAAATTAATTCCCGGTAGTATATGTAAATATGTATGTACCTGTGTAATGTTAAATTGAGTGTTGCACGTAGTTTACCACAACTATTCAATTTCAGTGAGACGATATGATGTCCCATTTCGTGTACAATGAAATGAATCGCATTTCTACAATCCAATATGCTATCTACATAAGAATCTTAAGGGGGGTCTCAGTCGAAAAAGAAATGATGATTTTTTTTAACTTAAAAAATTCTTCATGTCATTCTGGACATGTTGGTAAAAAATGGTGAAAATATCTCAGTTATAAATGGATAAAAAAAATATTTTCTTGAACAACTCAGTAACTACAAACAGCGAAATTCCGCATCGTAGTGTAAGCAAAAGCAGCAACAAATTTAAACAACACAGTAGGTTTAAATTCTGTATTTGTTCTACAATACTTTTTCTGAGACAAAACTTTTTTATTACTAAAGATATCTTTTCAAAATTTCACAATATTGATTGTATAGTCATCATCGACGAGGGAGCTTATTTGGCTAATTTTTTTTTTCAGAAAAAACAGGTAGAACGTGTGAGATCAGTGAAGGTTGTTTTGTCAAATCACAGAGCAGTGCAATGTGAATGTTCCTCGGTGATTTTCGAAATCACCCGACGAAATCAGCTCATTCGCGCCGATGTGAACAAGACATTAGAGCCTTTTCGGTATGAACATACCAAACGCAAAAGTACACAGTGTGTATTTCTACCAAAGTTGCCGTCTGTTTTTAGGGAAAATGAAATATGAATTTACAATATCCCACGTGTTCAAAAGTTTGCAAACATTCTCTATTCTATTTAATTTGGTATCAAAACGTAATCCCTATGTTACTTAACTGTTCTTGAATTTTCTATTAAATCATGAAAACTTTTTAATTTCTGTCTATTTATATACAGTCATTTCCACAAGAGCGTATACTTTGTAACTTTTTAATGCACCATTTCTCAAAGAGTGGTGGGGGACTTTTAGTTACCTGCATTCTTCCTCTTTTTCGCATTGTATAAATTTGGTCATTCTAAGTTCAAGTAGGAGAGTGATAAGACGTCAAGTGAAATGAGTGCGATTTACAAAAAACGATTCGAAGCTGTGTTTTTAGTAAGTCATCCGAAAGGACCAAAAATGACACCTGCATTGGCCGGAAAGTACCTGAAAGTTTCGACACAGTTTGTGAATAAGTCGATAAAGCGTTTTAAAGATACTGGAAATGTAGACGATCTACCTGGTAGGGGTAAAACCCGAAGCACTTCAAGGCCATCATTGATATTTTTAAGAAAAATCCGTCCGTTACTACCTTAGTGCAAGCAAAGGAAATGTTATCGAAGAAGAATATTTACGTGTCCTTGAATACGATTCGGCGAAGATTACAAGAGGAAAACATCAAAACCAGGTATGCCTTGATGAAACCATTACTTACCGAAAACCAGAAGCGAAGACGTGTAGAGTGGGCTAAGGAAAACATCGATCGTGATTGGGACAACGTGATCTTTACGGATGAATCAAGTTTTGCTGTAAATACGTTCAGGAGACGAGTGTGGTCACAAAAAGGAGAAGCTGTCGTGAACCGAACCGTTAAACACCCTGTGAAGGTCCATGTTTATGGATGCTTTTCTGCACGCGGTTTCGGAAAATTAATAACGTTTACCGGAATTCTTACTGCTGAAAGGATGATCATTTTGTACAAGAAAGGATTATTGAAGTCTGCTAGGATGCTATATGGCAACGACAACACCGATTGGTTTCTACAAGAAGATAACGATCCGAAACATAGAAGCCGGTTGTGTACACGCTGGAAAGAAGAATGGGATTAATGGGGATTAATGAAGCAGAAGCTTCAAGGAAAGCAAATAAAAGGAGCAGCACATTTAAGGCGAACGCTACAAAAAATTTGGAAGAACTTATCGACAGACTACGCGGAAAAATTGGCCGAAAGTTGTCACCGAAGATGCCAGTCAATAATCAATAGTGACGGCGATTGGACCATGTATTAAATATAATTGCGAAAATGTATTTTGTATTTACTTTCAATAAAAAATAAAATTTCTTACTTGTAACATTTTGTTTTTATTTTGTGAGGTATACGGTCTTGTGGAAATGACTGTATTTATGTTTCTTATCGTTGCCACACACGGTCGTGCACAACCACGAGCGAACATTTATGGAATTATCATTTCAAAGAACGGTGGAACGGTGAATAATTTTTTTCCGCACGTTTGGTCGTGGTTGTGCGCGATCATGTCAGGCGAACTTTAGTCTTTATTTCTGTGTATCTAATTTCCTCTGGTGAAATATGACTGTTGAAAGTTTAAATGGATTTGAACTTTCAGAACAACTTGTCAGCTGTTATTGGTAAGGTATCTATACTTAATTTGAAATTGTCATGTCGGGAAATCCAAACCCTAGCTCTGCTTTTGCTTTTAAAAGTCGTGACCGTTTTCCGTCGACAACTGTCGCTATATGATTTTTAGTGTTTCGCTGTTGTGTATGATAAAATTAAGGAAAAAAGCGAGTCCTATCGTCCCATCACACTTCTATTACCAGTTGCCAAAACGCGTGAAGCACTAATTCATCCTGTTCTTGCGGCCCACATCCACTTTGCAAACCACCAGCACGGCTTCAGAAGGATGCACAGTACGATGCCATTATAACTCGTATCTACAATGGCCTTAATCAACCTCGTCCATGTCACAGAACAATTCTGGTGGCACTTGACCTGTCGCAAGCCTTCGACACAGTGAGTCACTCAGCACTTCTTCCGACTTCTATTGTGCATCGCTTCCAACGCAAATAACGAAATGGATTGCCAATTATCTTGCGGGCAGGCAGTCCTACACTGAATTTAGGAGCAAGAAATCGAAACTAAGGAAGATCAAACAAGGTGTGCCATAAAGAGGAGTCCTGTCTCCCTTTATTTATTTCAACCTTTATTTATCTGGAATCCCAACACCACCTGAAGGAGTCGAAATTACTTCATATGCCGATGACTGTTCCATTCTGGCAACAGGAAACAACATTATCGAAATGTGCGAACAAATAAACGGTTACCTACAAGTACTTAACGCTTTCTGCACAGCCAAGAATTTAACTGTTTCAGCGCCTAAATCCTCGGTAACCTTATTTACCACCTGGACGAAGGAAGTCAAGATGCAACTTGAAATCTCAATTGGGAATCAGCCTATTCCAATCGTGAACCATCCTAAAATTCTAGGAGTAACTCTAGACAGCATGGCCACGTCATCCCCCCATGCTTCAAATCCTACTGGTCACATAGGACAAAGCAGTCGGAAGATCAGTAGCCAACTATGCGGCTCCTGTGTGCTCACAGAATCTCTGTGACACACAATAGAAAAATACTCAGGCTTGCCAAAATGCCGCTCTCCATACTATAACTGACTGTCCTCTGATGTCATCCCAGGACCATCTGCATCAGGAAACTAAGATGATGCCTCTAAAAGACCACAACAAGCTTCTTGCGAAACATAATCTGTTGAGTCGTTACCGAAGGGAACATCGCAACGCCGACCTCATGGACAAGACGCAGCCACCAAGACGCGATTTGAGGGACCTCGAAAGAAATGTCCAGAGGTACAAAAGGGTTCCCTTTGACAACGACGCATACAGATCAGCCATCGCAGCAATACATCATGAGGTGCAATTATCAATTGCAGGACTTGTTCCAAACAGAGTTCTCTCGACACAACCACCAGCCATTTCTCCCGAAGAGAGAATACTCCCGAGAGCAGCGAGAGCGACACTTGACCAACTTTCATCAGGCTGGTGTTCGCGTCTTAACTCGTACCTATCTCGCATTGACCGGGATGTCACAAACACATGCCCCGCCTGAAATGGTACACCTCACTATGTAGACCACATTTTCAACTGCCCAGCTGCACCCACACACCTGACCCCCAGGTCGCTGTGGGAGAACCCCATAGAAACAGCTATTTCCCTGTCCCTTAACACCGAGGAAGACGACGAACAATAATAGCATGTAACTCACTCACACATCGAACTTCTGACTATAGCTACTAGACAACAACAAGATAAAATTAAGATCATTTCCTATTTTAATATTATTGGTCGTATGGTGATTAATAGATACCGGACTATATGCAATAAAAAGGTTAAAATATGCATGCATTCTAAAATTTCAATTCAGAGCACATTTTCTATTAAAAATATCAACTTTTTTGCAATATTTCTAATCTGCAGTTTTATGTTATTTCCCTTTTTGACTGACTTCCAAAGAAATGTGAGGGGTACTCAGGCTCTTTGTCGTAAATATCGTAAACGTCATATTCGTCGTAAACTTTAGTCATCCATATACCATACCACATTTACTTCCCTTTTTTTTACTCGATCCGGTAATTTCAACAGTTGCCAAAGTTTCAACTGGTTTGGTATTTATTAGTTGATATTATCGCGACTGTACTGTATTTCGTAACTCTTTCTATCTTTCCTGACCACGCACACTCATCTTCTACTGTTTATTTCGAAAACTATTTCAGATACGAAAAAAATATTCTATCATTTTATGAGCCCCCCTGGTGATTTTTAATTTCGTCGTAGAATGTATCTCAGTTTTCAAAATATTAAAAAAAAAATCAACGACAATGGATTTTTTTCCGAAATTCTGGTGAAAGTTCACTTCCTATTCACGAGCACTATCTTCCCTGAATCCTACTATAAAAATAGAAAATAAATAATATCTTGCAACATTAGTATCTTTCATAATACAGAGTGGTGAGCTTGTTAGAATGACGTAATTTTTAAATGTTTTGCCAACTTTAACCCTCCACATCCTCGGATGCTTGCCAGAGTCCTCATTCCCCTTTTCCTGTTTTACAAAGAACCGATCGTGAAAGCTCTAGTAACGTAACAGAATCTGTTGCTGGCTCCACAACATAGAATCCGTTTAGAATCTCAGCGACTCTCCACTATCTCAAAATTGTTCAGTGCATTTTTTTCCTCGCCACTTGCTAATTTATGGACCTCCTAAATTCAGTCTATAAATTCTAATTTTACCCAATTCCCACGCTATGTTGGTACGTTGTAAATTTACGAAATGTAGCCACCATAGTCTTTGCAAAATCGATTGCGGAGAGTCCATTTACTTTGGCAGGGTACATCATGCGAATCCGAGAAAGGAAACGGAACGAAAGAGCAGGAACTGCTTCCACGTCTCACCTTCCCTGGAAATAGGAGCATCATCATCAGAAATCGTGGCACCAGCTAACCAATCGAACGGTCGAGCACCCGCCCACCACCCATTTAAATAATGCGCCTATAAAAATTCATAGGCTGCATTGTTTTAATGTAAATAAACTCACATGATGAGAATGCGATGACGCGACGTGACGCATGAAGTGCAAAAAGACCAAGTGTAAGCATCTAATTATGGCTGAATGGATGATAGAATGTTAAAACTCCTTTGTGACCATGGGGTTCGTGGAGGATTCCTGGGGTTCTCGGGACTCTCATGTGCCATTCACCCCGTGTTTTATTTTAATTGCAGTTCTAATACAGTAGAAGCTCTGTTAACCGTAATGAAAGAGAATTGGTTTCGGATAGCTAAAATTTCGATAATAAATGAGGTATCCTTTTCTAGAGCTTAAGGTAAAATAAAGGAAGGACATGATAAAAATCACACTTCCAGCTTAAATAACATACTTTTAATCTGCATATATACATATTTAAGTGTGCTTATTTCTAAGGGTGCAATGTGGTCCAACCGAAATTTCACGACAGGACAAACACTTCGGTTTAACACTGTTGTGGTTAGAAGAGTTTCGGATATGAAAGTTTCTACTGTACATAATAAATTGCGCTGAATTGATTAAACCCTCTTCCCCATCTAAGTGTCAGTACAATTGTTGGGGCTGATTGGTCGTTGGTGGTCCAAACTCCAAACCAAGCAAATGGATCATCGTCCCACTGTCAAAACATGGCTCGAATCGACGTCAGAGAGATTTCGTAATGGATAGACTCGGCGATGGATGAATGACAATGTCGGTGGTCTATACAAGGGTGAATGTTTAGCGTATACAGTCAATCCATTCTCTTTGCTATAAATAGAACTGGGGAGTGAAAACATTACGTGAGGCTTCAATTGGAAACAAATATAGTTTAATATAAAAAGAAACTTTTATTAATCATTGTATTGGAAAGTCCAAACATTATGAACGTGTGCAAACACATTTTGAATGAGGGGATACGTATAGATAAGCGAGGATATTTAGTTCAACGTATCTTCTAAATTCAGCGTCATTTTGATGTACATATAATTTATTTCCGGCAGGTTGCTACTTTTATTTATTTTCTTGTGGGGCTTTGATAGGCCTTTCATTTTTATACACATATAAACCCACGTATTAGGTTTGCTATGTTCATCAAACCTGTAGAATACGTCAAAAATATTGAATGCTTTGATCAGAACTGTGATATCTTTATAATAAAAATCCGATACCGATGCAAATATAAAGAGAACATGTGTTTGAATATGATAAAATATTCGTACTAATAAAAATATTAATATCAATATTTTTTGATATTTTTATAAACTTAACCAAAATCTCGGTTCATTCCTACAAGCATAATTTCGTCAATAGTTTTTGTTTGCCTAGGCTTAATCTTTTATTGTTAACAATAAACTTTACGCTGCTAAATAATCTCTCTACAGAAACTTAAGTAACGGGGTGACTCAATACTTCATTCAAATACCGCGAAAAAATATTTTGTTTTTTTATACCACCATTGAAAAACGTCCGTATTTCGCTACTCGATCGGAAGACCGTCGTAAGTGGACAAAATTTCTCTCACAGTTTTTTAGTACTGCGTCAATGTATACGGGACATTTAAAATTGTCAGCTAACTAGTGATCAAAACAATCACTTACAGATTGAAGGTGAAAACAGATACGTTCCTTCCGTCTTCACGCCATCGTGTCGGTCCGTCTATCAAGTTTGTGTGATATTTCATACAAATTTGACAGAGGGATCGACGGAGCGGAAACGGGATGGCCGTATCGGGTTTCACTAAAAAGCGTACGACTGTTCGTTCGTTACTGATGCTGGAAGCTGTACTTCATTTTCCAAAAATACTAGGCGTCTAAGTTGCCTTTATTGTTTAAATCTTTAAATCTTTGGCAATTTTGGAAAAACACTCCCGGATGCTAGACGGGAAAGTTCATTTTAGTATAGCAGCTTTTTGTAGCTAAGCGTAGTTTAGCTGTAAAATGCATTTTCGTGTTGATTTCGGTTGAATGAACTTAGATGTTTTGTCAATTTTTGCGAAAAGTACAAGTATTTACAGCCAGTGTGTGTTTTTTTTGTATTTAAATAAAATTCGAAACTTTGTTCGAATAACACTGTGTGGAGAAATAATACGAATACGATATAAATACTGATTCCTTGTCCACGTAGTGATTATCGAATGGTTTGAAAAAATTAAATATTGATATCTCAGCTCTGGCTTTGATACGAGAGTCCTCAAACAATTCCTTTTACCGTCCCGTAAAGGTGATCAATGATACATTCAAGACGACGCTAATAAACTTTTGAACGGACCCGATTAATTGTAGCAATAACAAAGCGTTTGTGCTAAGGCCCATGAAAACATAGCAAAATAGTATAGACTGCACAAGAGTGATCACTCCATACAAATTTAGCCTCCGCCAGTAGATTTGTATGTATTGATTCTCCTGTGTATCTCTCTTGTGTACAGTAGTCTATAGTGTACAGTAGAATATATTATTTGTCAATACATATAAATCTACTTGCGGAGGCGAAAGATCTATGGAGTGATCACTCTTGTGCAGTCTATACTATTTGACATAACTTTTAAAACAAACTACTCGTAACACTAAATTGAAAATACCTATCTGATTTATCTCACGAATAGGAATTAATTTGGAGCCGCCGATAGAATCGCTATTTATTAAATTTCTGTGTACATTCGCTTTTATCGACAAGCATACTGTCCTCCTGTACATATATTAGTATTATGTCATCATTAACATAAATGGCAGAGAAGGATAGAATAATCAGTTATTGCTTTCAATGTTGTCCCATCTATACCGCACTAATCCTTCAGCATCTATTCCCGCCGATTATGGGATCTGTTATTTGTCTTTTTCGTATCAGCTACTATCCCGAAAGGAAGAAAAAGAAACCGAAAAGGACACATTTTTATTGGATTTCAAGGGGATTTAGTCACTACTTTATTTTGCGTACTACTTTTCTTGTTCAAATCGACGAACGACGGCGACTGAAGTTATCTGCGGCAGATATTTAAAGAAATGAAGAAGTTTATCGTTGTACTGACTGTTTAGCTAATTCTTGATAAGTATTTCAAAATATGAAATTTAGCTCGTAAAAATAAGATAAATAGTTTATATTTAATATACGAGTATTATTTATTATTATATTCTGGGGGATAGCCGAAGCAGACCACTAACGTTTGGGTCCCTTTTCGCCCCCTCCCGATCATCAGCGGCTTCCAAATGTCGACTGATAGTTGTCGACCTCTTTCTTCATCACTGAGTCCCGTGTTATTACTAGCATTTGTTTTAGGCTGAGTTCATTCATGGCTTCCACACTTATCGTGTGCTTGCCTGTGATCCTCAGCCTCGTGCTAGCCAGTGCTGGACATTCGCACACAATGTGTGCTGCTGTCTCGGCCTCCTCCAGGCATAGGCATAGCCTGCAAACGTCATCTTCCCCGATTTTCATCTTGGCCAGATGAGCCTTAAAATTACCATGCCCTGTGACCAAGGCAGTTATCCAGCTTAGGGTACTCCGTTTGTAACTGAGTACCTTTCTCGCTTCCCTGCCTAAAGGGCTGGTCATTGCATTCCGAGCTTGTTTGCAAGTGACTAGCTCCTGCCATCTTTGTTGATGCATGGAGTCCATCCACTCCCCAACCTTCGCTCCAATCATGCCGTTCCCCAGAGCAACTCTGGGTTCTGGACCAATGAAAGTTGCCGCAGATCCCTGTTTTGCTAGGACATCCGCCGCCTTGTTTCCTGTTGTACCTATGTGTAATATACGAGTAGCTCTTCTTTTCGTAAATAGTTTACGAAAAGGCCGTCTTAGCAATAATGACTAGAGGGAGAAACATAGGGCTCTTTTCCAGCTATCACTAATGCTAAATCTCTATTTTAAACTTTGTTTCATTTATTTGCTAAATTATGACGATGATAATCTGAACCCGATAAATGAATCAAATACCCATGTGTTTCTAGCCAAAAACCATTTAGAGAATTAGGTCTGACTTGAATCATTATTTGGAAGGCACGAATAAATTGCAAAATGCTTGGACCAAGTGTATCCTCCTAAAAGGGGCCTATGTTGAAAAATAACACGAAATTAAAAAAGAAAATGATTTCATTGTTTTTACCGACCTTTTAGACCACTCTCGCAAAATATGTAAGATATGGTGATATAAACAAGTCAAAAAAAATAATCACTCGTGATGGTGCACACAATTCACCATCATCGAGGCGCGACAGCCCGACGTCGGGCCAAACACTTCATACAAAACTTTCTCATCAAACATAAATCATTGTGATTCTATTTCAAAAACAAGACCCTCATTCTATGCCCTTGCTCACGGAAACCTTTTAATGCTACTGGTAGCCTCGGCAAATCGTAATAGATTTGAAAGTTCTTTGTGATTCGCTTTCCCCATTTTTCAAGTATACATTGTGAAATATGTCGCACACTTTTCGATTTCCATTTCAATGTGTTACGTATTGTATCCTGTGACACGGGAACCAGGAACAATAGCGAATGATTACGTCTTTTGGGAAATGGCAAAATTCAAGCATGCAAAGATAAGACATAGAATGGACTAGATCTTTATACAGTACGGGTAGAAGACTAGGCAGTTCGCCTTTATCTACAGGTGAACGTAATGGACTGGAACGGGATGATGCCGGGGATGGATGCGTATCGCTATGGGTAAAAGCTAAAAGCATGTTTAGCTGAGGTAAATATTGATTTTCCCGAGGTGTTCCGATTAAGTGGCGAGGAAAAAATTTTTTCCTCATCTTATTAAATAGATAATCGCATAAAGCAAGAATTCAATTTATGTTAACATTTTTGGATTTAAGAGTTCTGAAAAGAGGTGTTTTTTGAAAGTTTCTAATAAACAAGTTGTACTGTTCGAGTATCCTTTAAATATTCCTAAAATGGGATCAACCATGGGGGTTCGTGTGAGGTCAATTTATATTGGTATGAAGAAGGAATATTTGACCTTATGATGATAATATCTTCGGCAACCATTTCTTTGGACGGTTTAATTTTAAGCGAGCATCGGCAGTGTTATGAGCAAAACCTAGTGTCCAATAAAATGTAGGCAGTTTACCGAGAGTGTTAACTCGTTTGGTATTATTCAGTAACCTAAATTTTTCTCCGGTAAGCAACTCACGGACTGATACATGTGAAGGTGCTGCTTTAACTCCATAAAACTAGTAAGTTTGGCTGGCCCTAGGCTAAAATCATTGTGTGCTCACTGACTCACCGTCTCATCACGGTAAGTCTATAAGTTGACTTACAGTGTGAAAGCAGTCTTAATTCTTACTATTATTAACCTCCGTGTTAATCACTTTTTATATTGTTTTTGTAACGACGAAAATATGTAACACCCTAAAGGAGGCTCCGGATATGTAGCAATATATGTACATATATACTTATATAGATGATCAGGGTCACCTCCTGATTCGGTTTAGCCATGTCTGTCTGTTCGTTCGCATGAAGCTAGAAATTGAAATTTTGGTCAAATGGTGGCAGTATGATTGGTATTGAAAATGGGCATAATCAGGTCAAGAGAACGCCTACCTTCCTTACATATGTAAAATAAATGAATGTATCTATAACTCCCGATTGAATAAACGTGAAAAGCTCTATCTTCGTTAGATGGCTCGAGAGGGTAATTTTATACTTTCCCGGAAAAATAAAATCTATCAGTTGGAAACTAACGGTACTTTTCGTACAAAGAGCCCCGTACTACCCTACTAATATTTGACCCGAATTTCATTTCCATTTTTCTAGGTAGAAACTACGAGTAATGATCAGCTCTATTGAAGCGTAAGAAAGGCAACGGTACGAGATAAGAACGTAACGAATCTTTAATACACTTAAGTCCTCTGTCAGCATCAAATCTAACTGGCAACCCGAAAAACCTTTAATGAAGTGCCTAAAATTCCATATAAGCATGGTATTTCGTTCTGAGAAGATACCATAAAATTTTATGGGAAGTCCATAAAGACTCCATTTCAGAAAATTAGCTTTCACAGTTTGAATATGGATACAAAGTTGGTCAATGGCGGCCCAGCTAGCATTGTTCCATTACTCGTCCGACTGGATTACTCTACTTTTTAAATCCACAATGACTTTCAAATCACCTTTAAACGCCTTTAGTGCGCATACGTTTTGCACACACAAATCCTCATTTTATGCGTTTTTCAGGGAAACATGCAGTGGCAAGGGACGCAAGAATGTCGAATCTGGGAAAAGATTTTTTTTCTGTGTCAATTATATAACTTCCAATTGATCACGGTTGGTAGAACACATTGAATAGTCATCCGATTGAGCTTCAAAAATGTGTAGAAAATTGAAAAGTAGTATGGACATTGTTACAGGATATTGGTGGGTGACCAAAATATAAAAAATTATGAAATTTTACTTTCAACGAAAAAATAATCACATATACGATTTATTCAAATTCATTTTGATAAATTAAATGATGAGAACGATAAACCGTTTTTTGTAGTTATTAGGTTGTCGCATCTAATTGCGTTCGTTTGCGTATCTATCGAGTGTACAGTAGGGTAATGAGCACGCAAAACGCTTGTTGTTTGTGTAATGCGTGTTTGGTACCCTACACTACACTGATACATAGATATGGAAAAGAACGCGCCTTATGTATTGTAATATTTGCAATTGACATTAATATTAACCTATGCTATTCTTTTTGCAGCTGTTCCATGAAATGGGGTTACGTTCACGTTATTTTGTTTAGGTAAGTAGATGTGTTTCTTATTATATATTTAAAAAAAATCTTCCACCCAATATGTTTATAGCCGGTGAAATAAAATTGGCTCGGCTTTTTTCGTCCTTTTCGGACCCTTCCGCAAAATATTTGGTTGACACAGATTCGTTTTAAGCATCCTCGAACAATACAGGTCACGACACAAAAAAAAACGGCCTTAAGCCCATTTTCCAAGCTTCGCAATTCCGCTGCGTCTTGTGGGAAAAGGCTACTTTCAGCCTTGTTTTCCAGGCTTCAGGATACCGCTGCATCTTGCGGGGTAGACTGCCTCGAAAGCAGTTTGTTCCATAACACGCAGTGGTATCTTGCAGCTTCGAAAATACGAAAACAAGGATGTTGAGGCAGACTGTTCCGCAGTCGGAGTTCCGCAGCTTGGAAAACGAAGCTTTGGGCTAATTATTTCTATTTCGAGCCTGAATTTGGATATTTTTTTGAGCTTGAACTCAAATTTAAACGTTCAATTCATCAACACTGATTAATATGCGTTCGCTTATTAAAAATGAACTGAAAAGATAAATCTTTCGGTAGATAAATTTTAGGTTTTATGAGTTAACTTTCATTCGATAGTGATGATCGTCTCTTTGCATGCTAGCCATACATTTTTCAGGGTATTAACGGTCATGGTTATATCGCAGAATCTAACGGTTTCAACATTTGATTATATTACTGGCCGCCACAATCCCTTGGATATACGAGTAGGTACATATTGTATCCATCGTCAAGTTATCCCTCAGGGATATCTTGTCGGAGACTTTAAAATCTTTCTATTGCCCCTACATATAAAAAGAATTCAGGAAGGACTTCTTCTCAGATTGTATCCCTTTTTGTGGTCTCCAGACCAGACTTTTGGGACGCACAGAGAACGATGATTATGTTCATATTTATATTCTTTCTTTTCTGCCAACTTGAACTCTCTATAAAGTTAATATTAATCATCCCCCGATCCCCTGGAAAATGTAACCTTGCGTAGATACGAAAAATTATTATTCCATCTCTGGATCTAAGAAATATTCAACCTTGGTGTGGTTTGGGGTGAACGGGCAGAGCCAAATAAAAGTTTTTCACTTCAGAGAAAACATAAAATTCGGATTGGGGATCAGTTCAATATTAAGCAGAAGCGAACTCCTAACGATTTATTGGAAATGTAAAATTCATTCATTCTTTTTTCTTTCTTTAGAGCTTTTACCTTATAAATATTCAATGGCCAGAACGACATACGATTTCTGAAATAAGGTTAATAATTGAGCGGTTTCGCAGTAAAGAGGATTTGACTTATGATATTTTGTCATAAGGTATAAGTAATAAACTGTGAATTATGAATGCCACGAGGACGTTTTGTTTCGGTGTTCGAAATGAAGGCAAATGAAAATTGTCCATTAATTCCTAAGAAATAACGCCATATTTTTTAAGGAACATTTTTTATGATATACATATAATATACATATGTATATATTTTCAAACATACATATGTACATATTTACATTAATGTTAACATAAAAACATGACATAAGAAAAGGAGTATAATCCGAATTCAAGAAAACGTGACTGAGCTATTTTCATTATTTCATCCTCCAATTCTGCAAACACCTTTCGCTGAACGCTGAGCCAAGCACCGAATATTGAAAAATTACATTGAAAAGCACCAACAACAAGAAGATACCTTTTCTGCTCTTATATGGCCAACATGAATTCATGAGCATGCGTGAGTCGTTTCCGTCTCTTGTGGGAATGGGAACGACTCAAATGCTCGTGCATTCATGTTGGCCATGTAAGAGCAGAAAAGTTATCTTCTTGTTGTTGGTGCTTTTCAATGCAATTTTTCAATATTCGGTGTTCGTCTCAGCGTTCACGTGTAAACGAAGCATAATAGCTTTTTTTGGTCCAGTACAGAACATAATAGAATAAGCGAAGCAAACAATATAGAACACAATAGCAAAAGATTTAAGGGAAATGGAGTATTTCCTCGGTTCAGGGTGTGTCTTGCGTTAGTTAGCCTTCAACTCCTCAACTCAAATTTCAAGGATAATTCAAATTCTAATATATCCTGAGTGCAAAAACAATTAACAAATTTAATTTGGGCGGCAAAATCATTCTGTTTTCTATTCCATGTAATTACGCAAAACCAACATTTGATTGACAGGGAGTAAACTATATGATCGACATAAAGTATAAGTTGACTGCATTGCCCACAGCGAATTCCGAATATTTCGATCTAAAGCCGAACATACACCATCCGAAATTCCTGTCCGGAAAAACTGATCAGGCCCGGCCTTGAGGAATCCCGGATCGTGTATGGTCGTTTCAGGCCGCCTTCAGGAAGGAAAATCGTTCCCGCTAGGCCTCCACCACACACGTTCCGGAATTTTTCTCCGGAGAAACTGATCAGGCCTGGCCTTGAGGAATTCCGGATCGTCAATGGGATGTGCAGGCCGCCTTGAGCCGGATGGATAATTGGAAATCGATCTTATCACCATAGAACGAAAGTATCTATTTATTGTAGGGAATTTTGCTTTCCATAGCCAAGCTTCAGATAGTGAAAATTAATTCTACTCATGCGGCCGGACAGTTCGCCTTGAGGCGGCATGTCTGGCGGCCTGTCCGGCCGCGTGTTTCAGATATTAGGTGTACAACTTTGCTTCCGTCGTTTTCCGACAGACGGCTCATGGCCGGGCCTGATCAGTTTTTCCGGAAGGAATTCCGGATGGTGTATGGTGTATTCTATATTCAGGCAAACCGGAAGGCCGGGCCTCATCAGTTTTTTCGGATAGAAATTCCGGATGGTGTATGTTGGGCTTAAGAGTTCGCCTTAGGAACAGATTTTTTACACCAGCTGTTGTCGAACAACATTATCGCGAATAATGTTGTTAGTGTAACGCCTACAGTTGTTCCAGAACAGCGATTACAGAACCGCGGCTATTATAAAGAGGTAAATTCAAAAGTTTCCTTGTTGGCATTAGTGTAGTTCGATCTTGTGCGAGTGCGTGTTCAAGTGATAGCGATACTGTACTAAGTACATATTGCATAATCAAATTGAATCGGTGATGGTAAAAAATCCGTGTGTGAAAACATCATATTGAGCGTATAGAGGTTTAATGTTGTTTTTACACGCTAGGCCAACTACCCGCGTTAGACCACGCATTAGACTGTCTATTAGACCGCGTATTAGCCCGTCCATTAAACCGCGCATTAGTCCGTCCATTAGACCGCGCATTAGATCGTCTATTAGACTGCGCATTAGACTGTCTATTAGACCGCCCATTAGACCACGTATCAGAGCAGCGATTTGATTTTTATAATGATACCCTACACCTTATTAAGATTCGGTTAAGTAGTATAATGGCGTAATTGTTGGGGACTATGTATCTGGTTAATATCTGGTCAAAAGTCCCTGATGATAGAGGGTCCGCAAGTGTAAGGGAAAGGGGGTCTAATGGACGGTCTAACGACTGGACGCTCTAGCGTGTAAAAACAGTATAAGAAATGCAGAAATGATCCAAACAAACTGCATTGGAAGGGCAACACATAAATGCTCAAAAGATTTTGAAAGCCTAAGCAACGTTACAAAATACAATAATTCTAAATTATAAGTTCGATTATACGAAAAACTACATTAAAGTCTTGTTCGGACTAGGCTAGTAATTTAGGTGAGTGGCGAGTAATTTAGTAGCTAAATATGTCTGAACAGCAATAATTTAGGTGAGTAGTTTAGTATGGGATTTAGTCGAGTCAATCCATTTGTATATACATACATATTTATATAGTCGTATTTTTCGGGCGAGTAGCTTATTCACTTGACTGGTGGGTTGCAGCCTGCTGATCTTGTAGAACATCACTTCCATGTTCACAGTAGGGATGTAAGGGATATCCTCAACCGCAATTGTGGATTATCATAAAAATGAACCTCCTCATCCGTTTCCACATCCCCAACTTACATTAAACAATTTTTTCAATTACATCCCTAGTTTACAGTACACAAGTGTAGTGCGAATGATTTTTTGGACAGACGCGAGTATTTTAGTTATTAAATTGCTCGCCACTCGTCTAAATACTCGTATAGTCCGAATAAGGCTTAACCCCGTATGGGGCGGTGCGTGTTGAGTTTACGACAAGGTTCCTAGTGCATGCGAAGTCGATTAGTCGTTTATCATTTTCATTGCATACCGAAGGTATATTGTTTTTGTCTCGTCGAAAATATGTAACACCTTCAAGGAGGCTCCGGAGGTATGGAAATATGTATGTATTATGGTGAAGTGTTCGTAGTATGATCTAGTTGGTTGGTATTGAAAATGGGCGTAATCCGGCCAAGGGAACGTCTACCATCCATACATACATATGTAAAACAAATAAACGTTTCATTAAACGGCTAAAATATGCAACACCTTAAAGGAGCCTCCTCCGTAGGTACGGCAATATATTGTATACTACTGTGTACAAATATAACCCGGAATTTTTAATTTAAACTGCGTGGGCATTTCGTTGGGCACAAATCTTTTTATTTTTAAGTTGGTAGGACTGTTACTGCCATCTGTGTCAAATTTTAGGTTAATATCTTGATTAGTTGAAGAGTGACGCTCGTTTTCGTAAACAACCAAAATTAACTTTTTCGATTTTTACCATGTTAGAAAGTATTCAACAAAGAAGTTCGATTCAATTTTGTGTTAGAAATGATATTTCTGCTGCGAAAACGCTCAGAATGTTACAAAAAGCCTTCGGTGAATAGGCTATGTCTAAAACACAAGTATACGAATGGCATAAAATGTCAAAGAGGGTCGTGAAGGCCTTGAGGACGACCAAGAACATCAACTGACGAACAGCACGTCACGAAAATTAAGGAATTGGTGCTCCAAAATCGTTGATTGACAACTAGAGAGCTTGCTTATATCGTTGGCATTCAAATGGATCAGTCAACACCATTTTGAAGGAAGTTTTCTGCCTCGAAAAAGTCAAATCTCGTTTGGTTCCAAAAACTCTCATTTTTTTTTGGAAAAACAGCGTCGCATTGATATGTGTGAAACAATGCTTTCCGACTATCAGGACAAGATAAAACGCATTATTACCTGCGATGAAACTTGGATTTATGCTTACGACCCCGAAACAACCGATCAATCAAGTGAATATCGTGCCAAAGGTGAGCCAAGACTGAAAAAATCGCCCCAAAGTCGCCCAAAAATTAAGGTCATGTTGACGGTTTTCTTCGATTATGGTGGTGTTGTGCATTACGAATTCCTTCCACTGGGCCAAACTGTCAACAAGGAATATTATTTGAGTGTTATTCGTCGTTTGCGTGAAGCTATTCGCCTCAACAGGCCGGATTTGTGGAAAGAAAACTCTTGATTTTTGCACCATGATAACGCAACATCTCACACTGCACTCGTTATTCGTGACCATTTCGGCAAAAATTCCACCCATATTGTTTCGCAACCGCCGTATTCGCCTGATTTAGCTCCATGTGACTTCTGAAAAGACCGCTCCGGGGACACCGTTTTGACACGATAGAAGGGATTCAAGTGTTTTGATGAGTGGAAAATTCGCTGGCATTAGTGCATTGCAGCCGAGGGGGATTACTTAGAGGGCGATGAAATAGATTTTTAAGAATAAATTAGGATTTCAAAAATTATAACAAAATTTCGGGTTATATTTGTATACAGTAGTACATAAATGATCAGCGTCATCTTTGGATTCGATTTAGCCATGTCTGTCTGTCCGTTCGCAAGATAACTTTTGATAGAATGAAGCTAGGGGCTTGAAATTTTGGTTAAATGTCTGTAGTAGGATCTAGTTGGTTGTGATTGAAAATGGGTACGATCCGAACGAAGGAACCCCTACCTCCCCTACAAATGAAACTTAAACGAGCGATAACTTTCAATAGAATGAAGCTGGCGACTTGAAATTTTGGTCAAATGTTTTAAGTTGGATCTGCATACTTAGTTGGCATTGAAAATGCGCGAAATCGGACCAAAGGAACCTCTACTTCTCCTACAAATGAGACTTAAACTAATCGATAACTTCCGACAAAATGAAGCTAAATTTGAGATTTTGATCAAATGTTTATAGGAAGATCTAGTTGGTTGGCACTGAAAATGCCCAAGTACCGTTCAAAGGAACTCTTACCCCCACTACGAATGAAACTTCCAAGAAGCGTTAACTTTCGATACAATGATGCTTGCGATTTGAAAAATTTGACAAATATTTGTAGTGTGGGCTAGTTAGTTGATTTTGAAAATGGGCAAGATCCTACTGAATGAACGCTAACCTCCCCTATAAACGTTAGTTCAAATATGTATATACAAAATCCGAATGAATGAACGATGAAACTTCTCATTGGATTTACACAGTTATTTTTAATGCATATGGTCCTTGCCAATTGTTACTTCAAGTCTAGGGTATATACGCTTCGGACTTGAACTCGGTTTATTTTGTTTTGCTTTTATGGCCATTTCTACGAACATCTTACATAATTAATTTTCTATTGGCATTCCTAGAGTTTCAATTTTTCCGAATTTTTATTGGTTTGGAATTTTCCAAACAGCAAACATGTTTTTCGTCTGAACTTTACAATCAATAAAACTGTTTCTAATTATAGGCACTTAGTGCTCTTTAAAATATAAACAGACAATTTTATTAGCATATGGTGATGATAAAGATTTTAGCGCTGTACCGTCGTCCTATCTGGCTTTGAAAGTGTGTTGTAGTTTTCGTTCTCACATTTGATACATACATATGTATGTATGTGCCCGTATTGGCAACTATGTGTGTACATATACATCATAATGTGTAATGTTTTCATTTAAAATACATATATGGGTCATTGCTTTTATTCTTATCGGTGAATATGATTCGTCCGAATAAATTGGACGGAATTGGAGTTTATTGATAGAATTTGATTACCTTCAACTCATTGAATTTCCCGCCGTGGTCATTTCCTTGTTCTCCCACGTTGGCTGATTAGCTCAAGCTCTGAACTTCATGTTCTAGTATAATTCAATCTAAACAGATGATTCCCATGAAAGCTAATGTTACTCCATTCCATATACGAGTATGTAGGAAAGTCCAAATACATATCTGCTACAGTACGATCAATTATGTTCATACTATGCGGATAAATAAGTTGGGTATTTCGTTTTTTGCAATGTCGGCAATATGGCTTGGAATTAAGTAGGGCGGATGGATATAGTGTTGCTGAGGCGGTACTCTGGTTTTCATTAAATCCTACATGCGAGCAGATACAAAGTCACTATGATATAGAACACTATTAGTCTAAATAAGTTTGCATTTCCGAAACGATTAAGGCCCATTTATGGGGCGTTTAACCGTAATTGAGACTTATTTATTTAAACAATATGCTGAGTGGATTATATTGGCCTTGGGGTATAAATAAATGGTGATAATTATCTTGGAATAACAAAATTCCCTTTGAATTGAATGTGCTTTTGTGGGTTCGGAAGAAGATTAGCATTTATCGTTACGTTCTTGTAGTTTTCGATAGAGATAGATTTCTTCACCTATTAAGTGTTTTACAGTTTCGAGAGAAAAATAAGTAAGATTAGGATGTTAAGTTAAAATGTATTCATTTCATGCGGGGGAGCGCCCGCAACTTCCTTGAGATCGTTTATTAGTGCTTCTATATTTTATTCGGAGAGGGAGCGAGTTTCACTCTATGAAAAATCGCCTCTACAATAATTGCCCCAAAATTAAAGAATGGCCCCCAGTTTGGGATGATTTTTCATTTATATCTTTGGTTGGTATAACTTTGGTTGGAAAAGGAAAAAGGAGCATTCTTTTTTTATGAAAATCAAAGATTATTACACATTAACCCCTCTTTTTGTAGTCACAGGTCACATATACATGTTGAGTCTCAAGTGAATTCTTATATCCTTCTCTGTACTGATTAAAAAAAAATCCCACAAAATTTCTAACATATTCTATTGCTTTATTCCCATATAAGCTGAGATTAGCATAAAAAAGTAATATTTTTCAAAAAGCAAATAAAATAAGTTACATAATGCTAGTTCAAACTTACTACAAATTAAATAGTCTTTTGTTTGCATTCCGGGATAGACATTTGCGACCGTTGTAATTGCATTACATTTTTGAGAAAATATAATGAAAGTTGATACAGTTGTTTTGCAACAGATACTCTCCATATAAATATGTACTAAATATGGCTTTGATCTAATCACACAGCACTTACTGCAAATAGCATTCGTTTTATTAAAATGCTGTCATGAAAGCATGAAGAGATGTATTCAGTTAATTCGCACTCTGAATTGATAAATGACACATCGAAGCACATCAACAGCAACACAGTTAGTTTAATAAGCGTTAAGAGGCCGCAAGTGGGATGGGAACGAGTGACATCTGACATGATTTCAACTATTATTATTATGTCTATGTGAAGTACATAGAGACGATATTGATATGAGGTACATGAAACATTATACCGTCAAAATCATCAAATACCAATAATATTTATTTTCTGAGCCATTTACAGCCAAATTTGCACATGATTGATTGATGGTGAATCTGATATCTTGTGAAATGAAGTCGGAAAGTAAAGGGCTGCGACCACAATACGAGGGTTTTGCAGTGGCTAATGTCAATAGGCCTCGGCAGAAGAAGCGGCAGAACTCCTATTAACATCCAGTGAAGGACAGTGATGGAAAGCTACTTATGTCAGATTAAGAACAGATGAGGCGGTGGAAAGAGCATTTCGCCACGGTTTTGAACCGCGTAACTTCTGGTGGAGTGTCTACTCGTCATATAGACAATTTAGCTGGCCATCAAAATGCCCGTATATGGTCACCGACCAAAGAGAAAGTAGTTGTTGCAATTATTGCACTGAAACGAGGTAATGCCGCCGGACTCGACGGCATTTCTGGCGAAATTTATCAAGCAGGAGCAATCATAACTGCCGAGTTGTTGCACCCAATTGTTGATAGAGGAATTCGGTGGACCAGACTAAATGCGCATTCGGCATGCTGTCTAAATTCTGGCAATGGAGTTATCTCAGTATTAATACCAAAGTTTGCTTGTTACGCTCCCTGGTACTGTCTGTGCTGTTCTATATGAGCACCACATGGGAACTCTCCGTAAAAGTTACCAGAAAGCTGCAAGTTTTCGTACACTCATGTCTTCGTCGAATTTTACGAATTTTTTTTTGGCCCGAAACAGTATCAAATTAAGAGCTGAGTCGGCGTATGGGTCAGATGTCAATCGACGAACTGAAACAAATGTGAAAATGGCAGTAGATAGGTCACACATTGTGGAAGGGTGATAACTGCATTGCTTGGCATGCTATGAAATGGGACCCCATACCCAATGAAAGCCGACCAAAGGGTTGTCCTGGAAAGTCATGGCGCTGAACTGTGGCGAAAGTGTGTGAGTTTCCGAGTGAGTCATTGGGGGCAGATGCGTCTCATTGCCCAGAACCGAGTACGATGGCGCGCAGGAGCAGTTGATGTGTTACGCTCCACTAGGGTTTAAGGTAAAGTAGTAATGCCAATAGGCGAGTGAGTCAAAAATGGTTAGCAATGTTCTAATTAAATAGCTGTAATTCAAATTCGTTTGAATTCTGAAATATTTCTTAACCTTAGCTTTAGTCGATACTGAGGAACAATGGAACATTCCTGTTTGGCGAATGATAGGAAAATTCTCTATCGCATTTAGAGAGAATTTTTACTCCTCTCGAGGAATTTTCGCTTTATGAACGGCTTACCACCTAAAGCGGAAATACAACACCTAAAGGTGAAATTGTTAATTGTCTTGACCTCTCCAGGGGCATGGGCGCGTCAACATCTCGTGCATTTCTATGCCTTGTTGACGTTTCGATAGCATATCTACTTTTCAGACGTGCAGTCTGTAACATGCACCTCCTATCCGCGCCGTATTTATACTGACAAGCTCGGAGCGCAGTGGGAGTCCACAGGCAGTTTTTGTTCGCGCCGAGGATCGAACCTCCGTTTTCTAGATCGTATATCGATGACCAAACGAACACGGTCTCCGAGCGTGTCTAAAAAAATACCCTTATAATAGGAGGGAACTTTATTTCCTTCTATTATAATGGCAAATTTACTCTGCAATATAGATTTACAAATCGAGTGTAATGTGATACAAAAAATATATAAACATGCTCGCGAAAATATTCGCAAATCTGCACCCGGAAATATATAAAAATACTCTGTAATAGTAGGTACATAAACCAATTCACATAAAATTTGTTGAAGTAACGATTCTTGATGTGTATAGGTATATGACCGGGAAAATAAGTAAAATTAATCGAAATTGAGATGAAATTTAAATTCGCTTTTTAGTGTGCCCTTTGAAGCCGCACTGACGGAATCTTGATAATTCTCTCGAAATGCAATAGAGAAAATTCTCCTGTTATGCGCGAAACAGGAATGTGCCTTAATAGGAAATAATAGGAAGAGATCTGAAAATAATTTCAATCCATTCTATAGATCATAGGAGGTGCATGGCAACTCCATTCTCCGAAACCAGTTTATGCTGTCGAAACGTCAACTGGGCCACATGGAACAGTTGACGCGCTATGCCCCACAAGGGATTATGGCAATTAAGAGAGAGATTCTACAGATCATAAATATAGAAACTGAGTTTGCACGGTCGCAGAAGAAGGTTGAAATCGCTTAATAGACATTGCATTCTGCTCACAACTACACTAAAAATGTGCCAAATAGAAAAATATTACCACTTTAGACTTAAAATAGAATTATCTTCAACTTTTATTTGATGAGTTTTTCATTTGGGGTATTCGTTTCAAAGATCTGTTAGCTTGAAAGTGATCCAAGTGTGGTTTTTCTCGTAAACCTCTAAAGTTTACGTTTTTCCACTATTGATTTTGACTATACTACTGAACCGAATTTGACTTTGAGCAGTGCATTGGACGCAGAATTTAACGCCCTTTAATTTACGAGTATATCCTATAAAATTTTTCGACCCGAGACACTGTTTAGAAGTTACATGAAAAATAAAAAAAAGCTGGAATTTCTCAGATTCTCGCCTGCAAATACATAGTCAAACTCACTTTCTGCGACCGTGCAGACTCAGTTTCTATGTATTTAGGATTTATAGAAGGAATTGTAATTATTTGCAGATCTTTACCAATTATTTCCTATAAGGCTCCCAAGTTGGCTCAATTTGATTGGCCTACTATAATTGAGATCGGTAGATGCATTTTTGTATATACATAGTTATGTACTACAATATTTGCCCTAAGTGGGGCATAGCGCACCAACTACATCCCATGTGGCTAATATAATATAGAATATACTATATAATATAATACATATATAATATATGTATAATATAATATAATAATATATAATATAATAATATATAATATAATAATATATAATATAATATAATAATATATAATATAGGATAGTGTCAAATTTTCCAACTTTAAATGAATATCTTATTGAATTAACCGACCGATTTAGATTAAATATTAAAACTGAAAAGATTATTGCCTATGGTGTTGATTATCGCTGGTCATGAGTATTTTTGACATCAGATGTGTTTAAGGGATGCAGGGGTGTGCTAACTGTTACTATAGAAATGTATTATGTGTTATTAACCAGTTTTGAAAAGATATTAAAATATCATTATTTTCAATTTTCTATGCTAGTCGAAATCGCATCTTCCTGTAAGTTTTCATATCTCCAAGTGTAAAGTTGACTTATTACAACGCATCACTTTTTAAGCGAATTATAATATTTCTACATATTTCTACAGAATGTCATACATGTAGCTTTAGCCGTTTGTTAGATATTCTATAGACAACCGTTCAGACAGACGGACAGACATTTGACTGATTTTATAAGGGTTTTATTTTTACTACAAAATGAGACTTAAAACCTACTTAAATAGGTTCATCAGCCCTTTTATTCGTACAAGAAAATACTACATGTTTAAATAGGTTGTCATAAAAAGATGACTTCGACCGTTGGAGGACACAATAATTTTCACATTTTCGCCGATAATAATTAATGACCTCTCCAGTTTTCTCATTATAGCTTCCCCTTCCAGTCTATGATTAAGTCTATGATTAAGTACCCTTTCAGTGAATCTTCTCTACGAAGATCAATCTATTTGGTCAGGGAGTTCTTTAGTTAAGGGGTGGTGAGTATGATTAATTTCAATGTTGAGGGTGGTCGGATATCCATTTCAGTAATTATATTAAGATTCTTCGTAATTATCGGGCATGAACAGATGATGGAGTGAATGCTAATTGATTGATAGTAAATATTGATGAATCGGTTGAATATTGATTATTATTATGGTTGTATGCCAGTACATTTTGATAATGATTTATACATACCTGACAGAGACTGTTTTTTGTGTTTCTGTTCATTTGTAAACATTGGACTAAATTTAGAGATGTTTACTACAAATTGTGTAGCCACAATAGCTCGATGGGTAAAGGGTCGTTTTACCAAGCGAGATGTCAGAGGTTCGATTCTTGCCACGAGTAAAATAGGGACGAGCACGATACTGACCATTTACCTCCAAATTTCCATCTGCCCGTAAAACGGTCTTGAAAATGAAGTGATCTTCTAAAATTCGTACCCGAAGCTCTATACATATTGTTGTAGACTGAAACTATCATGCGACACTTGAAGTCTCTTAGCTCTTATAACAAAGAACTGAGGAAGGCCAAACGCAATTCATGCAGGCTTTTCTATGGATATATCGAAGGTTCGTGCGAGACATCCAGACTTCTCAAAATTCTCTCTACTAATCCATCTGCACCAAGCTACCTACTAGCACGACGGATCGCGGACCGCCTCCTGCAAGGAAACCTTTGAGGTTCTGTTCGATACACACTTTGCTGGTAGCACACCTTACAAATCGAAATGATCTTTTGCCAACTGCAAACAGTTCTCTCTGTGACCCTAGTAATATTATATCTAAGGATAAGATTATCTTGACTATCGCAAGTTTAGGAGCTTATACATCCGCGGGGCGGATGGAATGATTTCCGCCGACCTTCAGCATTCATCGAATATTTTGATACCATGGATTAAGACCATTTTCATAGGATTAGGATAGATTTGAGTAAAAGATCGTTGTTGAATTTTAATTTTTCCTTTTTGTTCTTGCAGGAAAGAAGGTTATATTGGGAACGGGTTGGAGCATAACGTACTAGCAAATGGTTACGGGATTTGCTTTGCTTCAAATAATGATATTTGAGCTATTACAATTATAACCCAGTAGGTTTTACTTTTATCGCTAAACGATTGCTTTTTTTTTTGAAAACTGTTCCAAAAATGGATGCGGGATAAAAAAAGTTTTTTTTTTAATACAGCCGAAATGTTCATATCTAGTTTTAACAAAAAATTGTAATTCAATGGCTTAATAAATTTAATTTTACATTTCCACTTTATGTACGAGAAAAAGGTACATAAATCAATTAAAAATAGTGTAATTTAATTTATTTTAATCAAATGAAAATCACATGTAATGAGCTACAAAATTTCGCGGATACCTGACGAAAGTTTTGTTTTGAATTGTCAATCAATTCAAAGCAAATGTGTCAAATTTGACGTCCGACATTTCTTTCGCTTTCTTCTTCTTCTTCTTACTTCATGAAATGCTTAGAACTTGAAATTTACGAGCTTCCGCCGTTGCACTCATCTGCATGCATTCATACATTCAGTTTTAAACTGAAATTGAAAAAATGGTGAAAATTCGCCAACCTATTCCGCCTGTGGATGTCATCGTCATATTTCGCGCCACAAGGTCTTTTTTTTAAAAGATATGCCAAGCGATGTTAATGGTTTTGTTATTAACATATTAATTTGTTCAAGGTAAACTCTGATCTAGGAGGCTATAACTAACGAAAAACCGCCCCAAAATTTCCCACTCGGCATCGGCATATGTCTCATCGGTTTCAAAAAAATTTCCGAATAGCAGTGCGTTTAGTATCTAAATTGACTACTATGCTGAAATTATGTTGTGGTTTGGTATAGACCGTATTATTAGGTGAAAGCCTAATACTGCGATGGACATATGGCCTTTGTTTGAAGTGCTTTGCCTCCCTGAGCTTTAAGGTACATTTAGCTGCTTCATTCCGTAGATACTTGTATAGGTGGAACGGGGGCAGGTTCAGCAGAGTGTTCAAAGTTTGCGATGATATGGTTCTCAACCACCCCAAGAAACAGTCTCTGTACTCTCTCCATTTTCTGTTGGTTTTCGTTTTGAATGCAGTCTGATAGACTACAGCTCCGTATGTTAGAATGGGTCTTACAACGGCTGTGTATACCTAGTGTGTGATAGTCGGTTTCAGACCTCATCTTTTAACCAGCAAACTTTTGCAGGTGTAGAAGGCAATGTCGGCCTTCATGGTCTTCCTGATTCGTTCTTCGGCGTTACGACCTCAGTTACGTCTGCTGATCTAGGATCATTCCCAAGTACTTTACATGCGTTGACACAATGAACTCGGTGTCACCCATCCTTGGCAAGTTAAATTCTTGAATTTTGGGTCTCCTTGTGAAGAAAACCAGTTCAGTTTTCTGTGGATTTGCACAAAATCCTCCTCTGCTTGCCAAACTCAGTAGCTTACTGAGCCGTAGTTGTTAGATCTGATAATGTGGCCAAGTGCTTTGTGTTGAGGGGCTGTTTTAATTGTGAAGACCACTTCATGAAGAGCAGTTTCCACAGATTTCCGTTTCAGGTAAGCATGTTTAGTTCTCCATCGTTTTTAACAAAAAGGAAGTTAGACTGAGCGGTCTAAAACCCTTAGGATTAACGTGGCTGCTCTAATTTGGGGATGAAGACCACTGTAGACTCACTCGATATCAGATGTACATATCCTAGTCGGAGACATCTCTCTAGTATGGCAACAACCTAGGGTGTTATAGCGTCCATGGATCTCTGGAGCATTGTAGGTGTAATTCCGTCGGGACCTGCCGAATGAGCTTATTGCCCATCTTACATGACTGCATGTGAATAGGCCCGAGAGGTTGTTTCGCTTTGCGCCACCATTCCCTGTCTCTCGCCGTTTAGCGAGGGAGTTCTCAAAATCAGGGAAATGGGTGTTAAGAAGTTCACCTAGTGTTTCTGCGCCGTCTTCTATCCACCTCGCATTCTTCTTGCTGAGGGTCGTGGGTAGTACCGGATTTTTGGAAATTACTTTTCTTAGGCTTGATTCTTCTGCCTTGTTTTCAATTTCGCTGTCAAAGTCTCTCCAGCTGTTCCGCTTAGCCGCCCTTATTTGTTTTTATATGTTTTTGGTGAGTTCCTGTATTCCCCATCCCGCCCCGTACGCTTGGCGTTTCTGAACAGCTTTCGTACCTTGCAGCCTCCCTAATATGTGTGCTCCATCAAAGTTGTTGGATTTTCTTGGATTTTTTTAAACAAGGGTGTTCGTTATGCTATAGCTATGCGCTTAGAACTTTTAACGTTACGCGCATACTCCGGTCGCCTGCTGGCAAGTTTATTGCTTACGATTTGGCTATACTCCCCCCAGGTAGCTGTCCTTGGATTTCTGTGTTTTATCGTTTCGTTTGTGGTAGTAAACCCTACCTCAAAACTGACCTCCCCATATCGTGTGGTGTGCGTGACATCATTGTTACGACGATTGCAATTCAGAAAAACCTTTTAGTTTCTTTTATCGATATTAATTCTTACCGTCGTTAATCAATCTGACATCATCCCTGGAAAAAAATAATTCACGTGTAACACGAATCTAGTACAATATTCCTTTTTCAATAACTCCAATAAACATGTCATGTGCATTCTCAGGGACTATGGCGCTTTCATATAAAGTTCTCCGATCCTTAAGTACGTAATATTTTAGCTGGCCATCCTTCGTCACTTGTATTATAATAAGGAGCAACGCAATGTTTCTTCTTTATAATCTTCCAAATAACCCCATTAAATTCTGACATTTTTAAACAAAATCCCCGTTTATCCTCCGTCTATCGTCCCTGCATTACACAATTTTGTTTATTCTCCTTTCATCAGGTCCCATAATTCCCACACTTACAAATTTTCATTTTTTTTCGTCCCTGGTGTTTTCTTTTTTGCACGAATACTGTGGGGTAAGTCAATTGCACTCATTATTTCGTAACTTGAGTTCTTCCATTCACTTCAACGTGGCTTCATTCTTTTTTTTTTTTGGAGTATTCAATTTAATTTACCAACTCATTAGCTTATCACAATTGTTGTCCTTTGGCAATCCCGAATGACAAAGTTTTGTTTCTGGTATTCGAAATAGGTATTTCGAAAGTCCCTGTGGAATTCCCCGAAACAACGAGACCACGGCCGGCGCGGCTTTTTTTGAGTAGATTTGACTCCTTTTGCTTGTTAGGATAATCCATATTTTAATGCCTGTGGCGAGATGAATACCCGGCTATGCTGAAAGTATGTTAAGATATTGGGTCATTTCGTGGATTACACAATAGCTTCGTCAGACAAAATTTATGAAGTCGCTTTTTCGGATAGGCGTTTCAGAATATTAAGCCATCACAACACACTTGTGACCATCTTTGCTCTGGCACGTTTCGCTATCTTGTCGGCCTATTAGGCTTGAAAGTCACGTCGTTCGAGTGTAAATTGTTTAAACTCAATCCTGCCATCACGTTTCTGTGGTTTAATTTATATAAACCGACATAGAGCGCTGGTAAATGAAAGTAGTATATACATCGGCAAAGGTGTGAGACTTCTGACATCAAGCCACGATTGTGTCATGGTGACAGGCAACGACTATTGCCATCGTTGAAGCTGTTTTTTATGCTTTTTGCTACTTTACTGGTCGGCATCTACTCGGCACACCATTTCCAAATATTTGCATAATTTATCATATGTCAGGTACTAACAAGGAAGACATGTGCTCTATATACATACATATACGATGTGTCATAACACGTCCTTAGCGTGTTGGCTTTTTGTGTCGAATAGATCCGGAGGGTTTTCTTAGGATCTGTTGGAATCACGCCCTAATACTTGCCTTAAAGGTAGCCAAAAATCGATAGATTCGTCTAGAAATAGATCCATGAAAGTTTTCTATACAGTTCGGATCTGTTTTAGTCTTTAAAGAACATGATAGATACGACAGAATCTTTTCGATGATGATTTTGTAGGGAAAATGGAGTGAAATGATTATTTTTGAAAGTGGCAACTTCATAATAAGAGATTGTTTGGAAATAGTATCTAAATTTAACGATTTATTTAGGTTTTCATGAGTTTATTGTTGTTTCGAATTTATGTAGAAACTTAATCTAAATCACCATGACGTTACAATCGCCAAATAATTGAGTCTCCATCAATTTTTAAAGGTTTTTAAACAATTCCATTAAGCAACGTCTCCCCGAAAAAAAAAAACTTAATTCCGTTTAGCTAACCTAGCCGGATATGTCACGCTCTGTTCTATTGATGGCTGTTTCATGAGCACTACCGTCAAGAGATGTCTTCCCCTAGACATCACATTGTCAATATTCCGAAAATGCCAAGCATGTTAGAGTCTGAATTAAAATTTTTATTGAATCTCACGGGATGCCTAATAGGATTTTCACTGGTTGGGTTGGGCGATTTGGATTAGCAACAATCACGCTGCTGGTAAACCTGGGTGGGAATAGGGCGGAAGTTTAATACTAAACTAAGCTGATAAAAGCTTCAACTATACTATGCTCTGTAAGAATGTAAGAATAGCAGTCGCAGTCACGATGGGTGGAAGGGAGAAACCCCCCGGCGAATTATTCAGCCGTCCATCATGTTGTCGTCCTTGCCAACAGTACGACCGGACGGTGAGAGTTCATTAGAGTGATTGGCAGGTCAGTTTATTTCTTGCTTTGTTTCGAAATCAGTACAGACATTTGAATGTAGGAATGTTGTAAGGAATCCCAATAGAGCTGAGATAATTCAATTTCGACGTATATCGTAATAGGATTGGCGATGAAATAGCATAAATTGGCTACTGCATGGCTAATATTGATAGCGTTTCAGTGGGGATCCTAATTGTCGGATAGGTCCGAGTGGTCCTATTGATGTGCGAAATATAATGCATTTGATAAGTGATACATACGATTGCTATTGCAATAGATGGAGAACTGGTGAAGGAGTCTTGTTCTGTCAGTATGTTTCATGGTTTGGAAGTTAAATGGCGCAAACAATATATCCACCACATTCGTTATGACAATTTTCGCATGAATAATTTATATTTTTGTAATTGCAAGGGATAGTCCACACATGCACACTGATTCTACTAACTCAGTTACATTTGCCAAAAAATATTTTCACCCAGAATGTACCGAATTAGAGTTTACTGCCGATTTTTGTATTGTTTCAGTCGGTGCTACTGACACCTATTATTCTGTAACTACTCTGTATTTTTTTGGATACGATATGGTTCTGTATAATTCTGTTGTATAAAAAGAAACTCTGCTAATGCCAGTTAAATACTGAGGCGACATACAGGAGCTTTTTTTGTCGAATTCCTCAATATTAAGCATTAGTGGTTCTCCTTTCAAACACGACGATTATCTTTGGACTATGTTTAATCAAATTAGAGAACTTGGAATGGTTATATGTACATTTAATTTTACACCCAATTAATACCTAGGTATACTCGTATAGTAAACATAAACTTACTCACTTATGAAACTTAAACTTTAATGGTCTACATTCATTGGTCGCGGTCCTAAAAGCCAATCCAGATCTCGAACTGACTTTTTCGATTTCTCCTCCATATGCTTGCCCCTCCGATAAAATATGTGCCGTCAACTGTCAATTTTTGAATCTGAAAATATTCCTCTCCGAATACGCATAAGAGCATATCAATGATTCATATTGGACGTACCAACAGGAAGTACATGGTTCAATTCCCAACGGTGTAGTTCTCAACTTTTTTTCCCATAAATTGAACCTTCAAGTATAATATAAAAATATGAATTTAACTTATTGAATTCGTGATATACGAGTATTTATTTCTTTAACTTATAATATGTATCAAAATACTTCGTCGGGGGCAAAGACCTTTTCCATAGTCCTCCGCGTGGGCGCCCCCTGGTAACGGCAGTGTATCAATTCGCTGACGGCCAATGTCTTAGCGATAAGACAGTTTGGAGAAGGCAGATAGCTGTAGCCTGAATGGCTGACGAACACCTAAGCGTCTCAGGTTTAGTAGGATGGAATGACTCGCGTAGTTGGACCTGCTACATAGTTGTGTTGCTGGAGCCCACACAACTATGTAGCAGGTCCAACTACGCGTTTATTAAACCATCTGAAGCAGCTATCTCCGAGGCCATCCCCTGAATGGGGTTAAGCGACGTGCTGACAACTCGTCCTTGTAAAAACCACTCCATGTCAAGAAACCTGGAACAAAAGCCTCGGATTGGACGGATCAACAACGACGACCACGCAAAGGAATAAAGGATTATTCTTTCGGATCCTGGAATGTACGCTCCCTGAACAAACCGGGGGCCGAGAAGGCCCTCCTTCAACAGGTCGAAAAGTACAAACTGAGCATTACTGCAGTCCAGGAAACCAATTGGCTTGGCAGCGAGATTAATGACAAGAAATCGCACACAATTTTTACAAGTGGCAAACCATCGGGCCGCAAGGAGTTTGGAGTAGCATTTATAGTGAACAATCGCCTCAAACCGCATATTACTGACTTCAAACCCATAAATGAACGGCTGTGTGCGATTCGCATCAAGACTCGATTCTTCAATCTCTGGCTCATCAATGTGCACGCCCCCACTGAAGTTAAAGAAGACGCAGTAAAAGATGAGTTCTACGCCCGCCTTGAAACTCTCTTCGACTCACTTCCAACAAACGACGTCAAATTGCTGCTGGGAGACTTTAACGCGAAAGTCGGAAATGAAAGTTGGC
This sequence comes from Chloromyia formosa, assembly GCA_964017055.1. Lineage (NCBI taxonomy): Eukaryota > Metazoa > Arthropoda > Insecta > Diptera > Stratiomyidae > Chloromyia > Chloromyia formosa. Next base: position 30,889,075 of record OZ024815.1, on the reverse strand, counting down.
ACCGGGGGACCACTGGAGGCCACAGCCTCCATGAAAAATGTAACGATAACGGCCAGCGACTTATCGACTTTGCCTGCAGCAGGAATCTAGTCGTAAGCTCTACGTGCTTCCCGCATCGACGCATTCACAAGCAGACCTGGAAGTCTCCAGACGCACATACCGTCAACCAAATTGACCACGTCCTCATTTGCAGGAGATGGGCGTCTAGTGTCATGGATGTCCGCTCCTATCGAGGAGCAAACTGCGACTCAGATCATCACTTGGTGAAGACGACCTACAGATGTAGAATTTCCTCAGTGCACCAATCAAGAATCAGCCCTCCCAAAATCTTTGCGGTTGATAAGCTTTTGAGTGATGCTACAGCGGTGGCGTATACTACCGCCCTTGAGGAAAAACTATCACCTATGCTACACAACATCAGCAACACAGGCGTCCATGGGTTCTGGGAAGAACTCAAGGGTACCATCAAGGATGTCGCAGAGAAGGTCGTGGGATATAAAGCCCGGCGAGCGCGAAATGACTGGTTCGACGAAGAATGCAAAGACTCACTTGACGCGAAAAACGAGGCCTACAGACAATGGATTCAACGAGGAACCAGAGCCAGAAGAGAAAAATATGACGAGCTACGGCGAATATCGAATAGAATAATTAGACGTAAGAAACGTAAATATAGGTACTTTGACGAGCAGTTGCTGAACATAAACGAAAACTTAGCTAATAGGAACACCAGACAAGCGTACAAACTAGTAAATACAATTAAGAACGGCTACCAACCCAGGACTAGCCTTTGTAAGGACAAGGATGGAAACATCATCAGCGACACCGATGGTATTAACAAACGATGGGCCTCTTATTTTGAAGAGCTTCTAAACCGACCATCTAACATCCCCACACAGGAAGCTCCCGACGATATTGTTGATCTAGGCCCACCCATTCAGCCCCCGACGGTAGAGGAAGTTGATCTCGCCTTGCGGTCACTAAAACGAAATAAAGCGCCGGGCGCTGACGAGATTCCAGCTGAACTGCTAAAATTCGGTGGAACGAGTCTAGTTGATGCCATACATCAATTACTCCTGCGAGTATGGGAGATCGAGGAGATCCCAGACGATTGGCGCAGAAGCATCATCTGTCCAATTCATAAAAAGGGAGATAAACTGCGGTGTGAGAACTACAGGGGCATCTCACTAGTTTGTACGTCCTATAAAATTTTGACGAAAATTCTGGAAAATAGAATAAAACCGTACGCAGAACGAGTCATTGGCGAATATCAAAGCGGTTTCAGACCTGGGCGCTCCACAACCGATCAGCTCTTCTCAGTCAAACTGATACTCCAGAGGTGCTGGGAATACAACGTAAACGTATACCAAATCTTTGTCGACTTCAAGCAGGCATACGACAGTATCGATCGTGGAGTACTGTACAACATCATGCTGCAATTTGGTATACCAGCAAAATTAGTGCGACTGACAAAGATGACGATGACCAACTCCGTCTCACAAGTCAGGATCCAGAATAGACTTACTGATCTATTTGAAACACGCACTGGTTTGAAACAGGGCGATGGACTGGCACCGACGCTCTTCAACCTAGCACTGGAATACGTTATTCGGGCCATGAATATGGACAACAGCAAGACGCTACTCATCAAGTCGACACAATTAGCAGCGTACGCCGACGACATCAACATCATGTCCCGAAGATTGGCTGACGCAGAAGAACTTCTGCATACGCTCGATACCGCTGCAAAGGAAGTTGGATTACGTATTAACGAGGGTAAAACTAAAATAATGATGCAATCGGTGACAAGGACACCTGCACAACCGTGCATCAATGTGGGGGACCTCAACATCGAGTTCGTGAACAACTTCATTTACCTGGGTTGCAACCTGTCAAGGGACGCCAACGAAACTGACGAAATCAAGCGACGGATACAGTTAGCTAATAAGACTTTTTTCTCGGTTCTCCCCATAATGAAATCGAAACATGTGCACAGAAACACGAAGCTCCGCGTGTACAAAACCATTATACGACCAGTGCTATGCTATGGCTGCGAAGCATGGACCCTAACTCAAACCTCCGAAAACATGCTAGACACTTTTGAACGTAAGGTTCTACGGCGAATTTTCGGGGCTGTTTGCGATCGAGATGGATGGCGCATCCGGTACAACCATGAGTTGTATGAAATGTACGATGAGCTGCAAGTCTCGAAAATCGTCAAACTACAACGACTTCAATGGGCAGGGCATGTACAAAGAATGGACGATGATCGCATGCCTAAGAGAGTAATGAATGCAGAACGAGTCGACGGAGCGAGACTGCGAGGACGACCGAGATCTCGTTGGGAGAGCTCAGTAGGTGTGGACGCCGCGCAGCTGCAGGGCTCCCAAAATTGGAGGACGCGGTCACGTGACCGAGATAATTGGAGGACAATGATCCAGGCGGCCAAGGCCCGACGTCGGGCTGTCGCGCCACGATGATGATGATGAAAATACTTCGTGGTTGAGTAAATGTTATACCCAGTCAATATTCTTTCGCATAGGTATGAGTCTTTCTATTACGCTAAATAAATAGTGTGCCAACTCGCTCCTTACAATCTTTCTGCAGGGATGAGAATTTTTATGATATTTGGCAAGACTTCCCCAAAACAGAGATTCCTCCCTTTCTGCAATAAAAAAAAAATTTAATATTCTGAACGTACGGATGTGATTTTGGTATTAAATTCTAGCAGCTTATTTTTAAAAAGACGTACTATTTGTCCTAATACTGCGGGAAAGGTTGTGGCTTACTCTTACGCCCACCACAAGGCGGATACAACACAAACATCCATGGCTACAGCGCGGCGGTATTCTAACCTTCAAAGCCGGCGCACACTGTTGAAATTGCGGACAAAAATCGAAAGTCGAAGTGTCCTATCGGGAGTTAATTTTGAATGGTTTTGATTCTCGACTAGTTGAGGAATAAAGTTCCGATTTGCATTTTCTATATTTTTTTTTTTTCGTTTTTAGGGTGACATTGTTCGGTAAAGTACAGTAACGGAAAAAACTGCTTTTAGTGGGCAATATCCGTTATGTGATATTATGTAGGTTTATATACATATACAGCTACATTGATGATGAGCGATTAATATCTGTAATGTTGCCATATCGTGGTAACAGTTTGTAATAACCAGCACCGCATAACAACAAAAACAAAAATGACTTCAAAGCAACTCACTGAAAAAAAAACTTAAAGTAGGCTCACAAACCAAGCGTCAACCCAGCAAGACATTTGCCATCGATCCCAGTGGAATCGAAAAGTCTTCGATTCCTTACCGGTGCCATTTATCGGCTTGTCTCCGAAGCTGGAAAAATTCAAATGACTCCATCGACTACCGTCATCGATTTTGGATCGATTCCTTTCCTCATTTTCGGTACCGCAAAAGCGGCCATGCCCATACAAATGTTTCCGATGTGTCCTCGATAAAGTCATCGATTCCCTAGTACTAGTAGACAGTCTTCGATCCAGCATCGATCAACTTTCGATTCTTGTCTGACTGGGAACACGCGTCAAGCGGAAATGGAGCCAAACCGAACCAGAATATCTCTCTCTCTCAATTGCCCTAACCTCTTGTGGGGCATAGCGCGTCAATTGTTCCATGTGGCCCAGTTGACGTTTCGACGGCATAAACTGGTTTCGGAGAATGCAGTTGCCAGCATGCACCTCCTGCACATCAATGGCCACGAACGCTGTCGTGGACGGGATTCGAACCGGAAATGCCGTTAGTCAAACATGAGACTGATGCGTCAACACACTGCGCTACCGATCGCCCTTATACAAGAATGTCCACTTAAAAATTCAAACAAAACAGAGCAAACAACGTAGAACGAAAGAAAGCCTATCTTCCAAGAATGAGAATAAAAGTTACGTTATAAAAATATTTACAAGACCCCTTCACTGTAAATATTGTTGTGGTCGTTAATTGTATTGACCCCTTCAGGAGCATGGACGCGGGAACATCTCTTGCACTACTACCTTATTAAGGTGTCAATAGCATATCGATATCGAATAGTGCAGTTGCTAGCATGCACCTCCTATCCGAGTCGTCTTTTTCTGGCGAGCTTCGAGTGCTGTGGGAGTTCTAATAATACACACATGCAATTTTTATTAACACGCCGCAGATGGAACCCATGTTCTCTAGAAAAAGCATCATGGAGTGGTGACCGAAACTTCACGGCTACCGAGTGTGTCGGTGTCGTGTCTTTTTGAGCAATATGTTGGATCATACTTTGTATTGTTTTGTTAACACTGAGTCTATTTCCATGGCATTGTCTCCTTTAAGTTATCTCACCTACGGCCTGTGAAATACAGTAGATTTGTGTCGATTTCTGTAACGTGAAACGGAACCCTCGCATTATAGAAGACTACTGTATACTAACTATCAATGACTAAGCTTATAATAGAAGAAGACTACTGTATACTAACTACCAATGGCGTGCGTCGTGTACTGGCCACTCAACTATTCTGGGCAACCTGGATCTCCCTTTAGAAACTGATTACACTTCTTCTAAACACGTTTTTGGCGGGAATTACACGAGCCTGATTCTATCGAGGAGCCTATGGGCTGATCATGTACCCTTACTCCTCAACTCATTGGTCATCTACACGGATGGCTCTAAGACCGATGACGGCGTTGGGGCCGGTATGTATTCGAAGGGACTAGGAAAATAACTTATCCTACCTTTCCGACTTTGCAGGCTGAGGCTTCGGCGATCTCGAAAGCTCTGCCCTGGTTAATGAGTCATGCCATAACTGTAAGAGACATTAGTATCTGTACGGACAGTTAGGCTGCGATTCGCTCGGTTGACTCTGTTCTTACTATATCGAAAACTATTCAGAGGTGTCGCTCGGCCCTCACAGAGATGGGTCATTTCTTCAACATAACCCTCTGCTGGATTGCGAGTCACAGTGGCTTTGTGGGCAATTGCAGGGCGGACGATCTTGTTCATGAGGGGACAACTGGTGTTGTCGATGGGGACCGCATTGATATTAAAATGCCAATTGCATCATACAAATTGGCAATTAAGTCCGCTGCAATCTTTCTATCCTTATACTATATGGCTCAACGGTAGCACCTGCCAAACAACGAGAATGATTTGGTAGAAATTCGATTCTAGTCGCTTTGCCTTTTTGCTGTCACTGAATGGAAAGTACATTAGCAGGGTGGTGGGGACTATCACAAGGCACTGCCCCAACGGCGCGCTCGCAGTTGTGAGAACGCGGATGAGGAGGAGAGCGTTTTGCACCTTCTATGTCACTATCCAACATTAGCCATCAGGAGGAAGAACTTCTTGGGCTCCCGGCTTTACTGTGACTTGGAGAAACTCAAGGATATGAGCGTGATACAGCTCAATCGCCAGCACAGGCTGGTTCGAGACCTAGGCTTCTTTTAATGAGGTGAAATGTTATTTGTGGTATCACAATGGACCATAAGTGGTCTAAGTTCGCTGCGTTGTATCATGGCAGCCCCTTAACCTAACCTAACTACCAATGGCTAAGCTTATAATACTCAGTGGAATCGCAACGTGACAGCAGGCAGTATCGAAGCTGCGTTGCTGTGGCTTGTTGGTGTATGGTACAGCAGTCGCATCTAGTCATCCGTTGATTGTCAAATTTCATAGATGAAAACTGACTACTGACAAAAAATCGTATGACAGGCCGGTTGTCATTTCTGAACAGTTTGCATTCGCTGGTCCCTGTCAGCAGGGAAATTTTCGTGATGGATAAAATTACATTTGGCACAGCATGTTGAAACTCAGTTTAGAGAATTCATAAAACAAATTCCCAACAGTAGGCCTGCCGTCGTATGTCATGAACGTAGCCAATGTTATACAACAACAAATTGACATCCGTGGCATATCATCAGCCCAACCTTGGAAAATTTCCATCGTGCTGAACTGTTGAATAGTCTTACCGTTCATTATGCGGTAGATTTATATACCAACGATTTTCGTCCTAAAATCATTTCCTGTTAACAAATATTCATCACTCTTGCAATAAATAGCTTCATTTACATACATTTTCTATACTTACATATCTGTCTCCAACATGATTGCCGACGAAACTAAGTCCGACATATAATAACATTGGTACACAGTCCTGATATTCCGGAAAATAACTTAAGTACGTATGCATGAACATACACGGCACGGTGGAATGAGTCCTGACAAAGTCAACTTTGAAAAATGTATGCCTTCAACGAAGTCGGTGTCGCCTTAAATTACAGACGACATGTCGAGGTTGGTTTCCCACCGGAAAAGGGAAACAGTGGGGATAGGCAAAATCAGAATGATGAAAGATGGTCGAGTGACTCTTTAACAACATTAGAAAAGTTAGTGTAGGGAATACGAGGCAACTGATTATTCGGACGACATTAATGCCTCCAAGAGAGTGTTTTAGTATTTCGTGGATTTTGGGAAGTTATAAGGTTCGTAATTCAATCCCGAACATGAACGTTGCCCTGGTACTGAGTGAACGAAATTCTATATTGATGTATCGCTGTCCTGACAACAGCATTACTCGTACAATCTCGTATTCTCCGAGCAGTGCCAATTATTGGCCAGTGGGTGAACATTTTTCAAGTATTTCGTTGAGATGGGATAGCAAAGAGACAGTTACCAAGTATAATTGAATTTCGTTCGGAAAAGTTTTGTCCGTAATAAACTAATTTTATGAAATGCTAACTTTATTGGATACACTGCGAGAGATTTGTTACATCCTTTAAATGCGATACGCTTTATTAGGAAAATTTTGGGAATTCTTAAGGCATTCTGAGATGGTACAAGAAAAAGTTCTCTTTACAATTAAATAACTAACAACCATAAGTTGTACTACTTCCCATATTTTCTTAACCTGTCCTACATAGCCGTCTTCGATACAAGCGGACATAGATCTAGAGTGAATCGAATGCCACGGAACTGCGTCCATCGAATTCAAACAGCCACAAAACAAATACGCGGCGAAGGTTATGCTTTGATCCGATATGTTCCCATACGAGACCCTGTTCAACAAACGGTCAGTTTTGCATGGCAATTTTCAGAGCCGGCCTAGAAGGCAAATCGAAATAATAACACGATGGTTTCCGTGGAAGAACTATTCTTTATTTAACATAAAGAAAATGGGCTATTTCAGTGGATGAGCCGCCATGTCCATCCTCTTTCTTTCTCACATGGTGCTGAAAAGATATTTTAGGAGATCTATTGTATAAGCATACTTAGTAGTCCGGATAGCGCAACGGTTAGCACATTCGTCTCCTACACACTGGGCCCCGGTTCGATTCCTATCCTACTGAATGCGGTAGTTTTTGATAAAAAAGGGGATTTACGTATCGGACTATGAGCCCACTCAACTGTTAAACGAGTACCCAATTATGGGGTAAATAACTCGGTTGAGCGTGTTGCTGATCACACACCTCTGCACAAGACATACCGTCACGATCTAGAAAATTAGATGATTCTAACTCATTTCGAGGCCATGGTTCAAATTGAACTGTTGCGCCAGTTATTTATTATTTATTTTTTATAAGCATGGGCTTAGAGAGTTTCATACGCATACTACATATGCAAATTACAAGTGGACAGGCAAAGGAAAAAGTGAACCAAGGGCAGCCAACACGTGGCACAGTTTGACCAAGGAGCACGGAACAGCATGCATAAGACGCACCCATGGTTAGGGATTCGACACACATGGCATGCACCGTATACAACTCCACAAACATGTAATATAAATGAACACTACTACACAATACAGCCAAATAATTACGTACTTCACCCACCTAAATTGCAAGCACTTGACTCACTATACTAGACTTCGCTATGATCAAAGACTGACTGACCACAGGCTACAATTAGGAATGGTAAGAAGTGGTAATTCTTCTTGGTTTCTTTTGGCACTGGGTTGCCAGCTTACCTGTGTGTGCTTTAGTGATCGTCACACGCCTTCTACGTATCTTCATCAGGATATGTATTACGGTAGGATAAAATAATTAGTTACAAAACTGCAGTACCATACACGAAATGGAACCACAATATTTTTTTTTTAAATCTAGATTTTAAGCCTAGTGTGCCTCAATAATCAGAACAAGACTTATTTTATTATACATAATAAACAACTAGCTGAGAGAGCGAGCGAAGCGCTTCGCTCAGTGAAACCATAATCATTTAAAACTATTATATTTGTTATATATGTACAATATATATTACATGTTTCGTAATTTTTTCAAATGCATTTGAAGCATATGAGGAATTCGTTTTATTTTTTTTTTATTTCCATACGAATCATTTCTTTCTTCATGTTCTTCCAATAATTCATTAGCACGTGACTGTGATGTATCTTATGGACTATGATCATTTCATTTTGTTCTTCTATTTTTGATTACCAATCAATTACCAAATGTAAAAAAATGTAAAAAAATCTGGATAGTACACAGTACAGTAAAATTTATTCAGTTGACACCTTTTTGATACAATTTCATATTTCCAAAAGCCTATTTTTCTGACGTTCATAAAGAGTACAAAACAATGAAAGTGGAAACTTTAAATTTGTAGAATTTTTCATTGGTCTAACCGATTTTGATGAAACCTAGTTAAAAGCCAGTTTTATTACCTGTATAGATTAGCTCTGATCTATAATGCTTATAATCCCTACATGTTCGTTCCATCTATTTTATAATAACAATGAAAGCCTGATCGGATTTTCATTCATTTTCATCGGAAAATTCAATATTGGTATAATAGCAATTTCGTTATATTTATGTCCTCTATTCAATATCAACATAAACAACTTACAAGGCTCTTTACACAAACCCTAGTATCGTAAAAGAGTAAATAACGGAGGAGTTGTAGTCTTATTGGAATTAGGATTATTGGTGAAACTAGTGAAATTGGGTCAATATAGAATCCTTACTATGTGCTTATACTTAGGTATATAACTTTATATGACAGTCAGGGAAATACTCGAAAAGTTCCAGGCTAAAATAATTCCTAGTAAACCAATTGTTAGGCAGCGTTAATGTACCGAATGGTACTCAGTAAATTAGGTGTCTGATCTAATGGGGTTGGAAGTGTAGTGTTAGTGCTGAATATGTGTGTTAATAGCACATAACATAATATATGTATCCCTAGCGTTTGTCCATTTTCTAACTTAGAGGTGAACTTAAATCGAATTCCCAAAATATTGCTGACTCGTTCTCGCTACAAGTCCTTTAATTTTAGGTAGCATTTTGGTAGGGAATCTAGCGATTATGATTCTGTCAAAGACCGGCTCGTAGGATAGTTGTCTCGTATCCTGGAAATCGTTGTCTTTTTTGAAAAAAAAAAAAAAAAAAAAAAAACTTATATGTATGTACCTCGCGGACACTTCTAGTAACTTTACCATAGTACCACGTGAGAGGGCTACGCGTTATAGGAAATTAGTTTCTGGCACTCCACTATCATCTAATTTCACTGATTGAAATGTATGCAATAATTGTAAGAATTGATCATTCTGGGGATATTCTAATCCATTATCAAGTGGAGTACACAAATTCCAGAAAGCACTTAGAGAGATTGGTTACTTTGCACTTCACCTCATTGTGATTTCACTAAAAATAGCAGAGCAGACAAGTACATCTGGTTAGATTTCGGCATGTAAACATCTGATGCAATTAGCAAGACATGATCAAGATGATAACCCAAAATCCAGTAGTCTAGTATGTACCTGCCATTTAACCCCCATCTCTGGACAGATAAGCGGGGGAGCTTACCGTTAATTCTTGGGTAAAACTTCTTCGCCGAACTTAAATAAAGACCGTGTCACGCTTCTTTCGCGACTCCCACATTAGTGCAACATTCGGAGGAGAAATCCAGTATGTGCTCGTAGATGACATACATTTGCAATAGGTACTACTTCTTCACTGAACTTTGTAATGAATTATATACTGGTCGTGCTGGTTCTACCGGCAGATCTGCGGTAGCACCTGATGAGTAGTGATCTGTCGGTGGTACTAAACGAGAGGCCGAGGGTCCCATTACACCCGGATCCCGATGCGAGTGCGTGGCCATCTGCGCCATCCGCCAGCCATTCCACCCGCATCGCCCCTTTTTTATTACTGCCCATTTTTGTCTCAGAACAGTCCTTCCATCGATTTGAATTCCGACAAGCGCATTAAGGCTACTTGGTATAAGTCTTAGCACTTAGTCACCTTACTTCATGTATTTTCCCTTGGAAGTAGTTGTGCTTTCCTCTATAGCACCCCCATCGTTCCTATAGAGTAGATTATCCTTTTAGAGTCAGTTTATTAAGGCAATCCTGGTGTTGTGTTTGTCTTTTGTGGTTTAGCCACGTACCTAAGACTTCCATAAATGCTTTGAACAACCGGCGTCTGGAGCTTCTTCGGTGTCCGGACAAAGCGCGGAGGAGCCCTAGGTACCTTTCTGTTTACCAGGATTGTCTTTTTACGTCATTTAAAACTTTTGTTCACACATTATTGCATTTTTTTTATTATTGAGAAGTTTTCAGACGTCATAATTGACTTATTGCAAGCAATGCAATGTTGTGCCTCTGCTATCGTCGTGATTATCTGAACTCTGTGGATCATCTAAATAATGGGGAGATGTAATTTTTTTTCTCTGCACTGTTTTTCTCCTCTACAATGGTTGCCGGCTAGCTCAGGAGTCCAGTTCGTTTTTTTACCTTTTTGCAGCACATTCGGTCCTCAGCTTCTACTTCTTGGCAGGCCTCGAAGCTGTAATGAACCATATTCTAGTCGTTCCTCTTCCATTACTCGTATTACTCCCCATTTTTGTCTGCCATAATTGTGTTGTCTTCCCCAGGCCTATGAATTTTTATTAATATGTAAAGGGACAACGAGCGGCGAAAATCTCACCCACGTCTCTCGAACTGAGCTTCAGCAAGCATAGGGCGCTACTTAGCTCGTTGAGGGGCCTTTTTCTACGCCAGATGGCACGGCCCGACTTTCTCGGTCACTATGCTATTTTAGGCTCTGTCCCTACGGGCATCTTTGGATGCCCACCAGCCCGTCCGTTACATCTGAAAGACCTAGCAATAATTGCGGATGTAAACCTCATTTGTTCTTGGAAGTTCCCACTGGCGTAGCAATTAGTGTTTTCGAGTGATGAATTCTTGGTTGTTACGCAACGGATAACGGTCTGGTCTACGTGTGCTCTCCTAGTAGAACTATACCTATCCTTAACTTATCCTATTCGTGATTAGCTATTAACTAAATTGCAATCGAGATTTTGAATCGCATTATTTGTTTGGAATTTTATGGGGACGACAGCAACCACTGTTTGATGAAGGTATTTCACCTCGACGGAAGGTCCAAATGTCAATTATTAGATCTTTGCCACAAGAAATTTTTATCCGTTTTTTATTTATTTATTTATTTCTGTCAAAATTAACGTTTCTTGATAGCCAAAACGCCTAAACTTACAATCATAAATTGATCTTCACTTGGTCATAAAAGCATTTACAAATTGACGAGCTCGGAAGCCGTAAGTTTTGGGTCGCCACTCTACAGTTCAATTTCTAGAGAAACATAGGTTCAGTCCTCGGCGCGTCAAAAAAACTGCCTAGACTAGAACTCCCACAGCGTTCCTAGCTTGTCAGTAAAATCGGCCACACACTTTCGAACATGAAGCTGGTACAAGAGTGCTGCTAATGGCTCAAGACACATGCACATACGGATACTTCACACAAATTTAAAGAAAAATGCCTACTTCTACCATGTTCGGGTTCGACAGTGTGTGGCCGGCCTAAGACAATAAGATAGAAAGTAGCGTATTTCAAGAGATTCTGGCGAAATTCTTTAAAAAAAGATAAGATAAAGATAATTGAAAAGAACGAAGTAACTTCCAATGGAAAAAAGGGTCAAATTCCTAGGATTAATATTCAGGATGAAAATTGCTATGAGGTATTGTATTTATGATACATTTTCGTGTACGGGACAAAAAATGGTATACTTGGAGGGTTCAAGCCAATTTATGCCGACGAAACGTCAACTGGGCCACATGGAACAGTTGACGCGCTATGCCCCACAAAGGTTTAGGCCAATTTAGAGAGAGAAAGGGTTGAAATAATACATGTTCTTGTAATCTAATTTACCGAATTATTTAGCAACATTTTGCTCAGTTATCGAATTGACCCCGGCGCCTCTTACCAGACGCTAATAAATAATAGAAGAAAACATGCTAATTGCTTCATTATTTTCTTCTCGTATCGCAATCTGCAATTCAGAACTCATTCCCTTAAGATGACAGTTAGTAAAACGATTGAAGTTTGCTGACATCCTAACAGAAACATTGTGGAAAGGAGCACTACACAAATACTCTGTACTAAAGAATAAGCAACAATGAAAATCCGGGGCAAAATAATAAAGCAGGTTTTCCATCTTTCCGCTAAATTATACACCTGTTGTTGACAGACATTCTCATTAAGGTTGGAGTTGTTTGGCTGCAGTACCTCATTCTTTCTGTCGTTTGTTTGTCTGCTCTACTGTAAGGACAACTTGAGTGCAAAAATCATAAATCGCTACGATGGTAAGCTGATGACAGCAAGCCGGTCGTTTTGTTTGCCATGGCAAAGCAACAGCAAACGTGGACGACGATGATGTCGTTAGTCAAACACCATCAATGTGGTAAATTGGAAAAGCTATTTCACGAATCTTCTGAAAGGAAAATCATTTTCCTCTTTTCGTTTCACTTAAAGAGCCGCGCTGCGTAGATACAATGTCGATTTTTGAATATGCCAGGAACGTGTCTTCTGTGGAGATGAAAACGTTACCAACCATCATGTCGGAGAGAACGTATGTATATGGGCAAATCGGTTATGAGTTGATTTAAGGGAAAATACATGTTAGGCACACTATTTGTTCGAAATATTAAGAAAGTTACAAAGTACGAAGATGGATTGATTTTTAAACTGGCATTTGATATATTTGTAAATTTGATCCGGCAGGGACGTGTTCGGAATATTCATTAATAGCGGCTATGAATCAATTTTCGAACGAGAAGACTAGACTCTCACATTTTGGTGTGTTTCAGAGGCAGCCTCGAGTGTCCCAGGACAAGCCCTATTTGCTTGGTTTCACTACATGTCCAAAAAGGTCCTCCCCTGACCAAAGGACTCAATATGCCTTCAAAAGTATTTAAAAATCTAAAAACTCAAAAGCCATAATCTTAATAATTTGTATTTCCAGGACTTTGCAAAGGGAGTATATTCATACGAATGAATGCAATAACGAATTCCAAATTTAACAAAAAATGGTTATTCCAGCCATTCGCAAAAATCTAGCAAGTCCAAGCGATTAGCAGCTATTTTTCAAATTCCGCGGAGACTACCATCTATTTAAGGTCTTTTAAAAAAAAATCGAAATGCACAAATCTGTTAAAAATCGAAAAAAAAGAAAAAGTGAGCAACACTTTGACAGTGGACCGAACCTGTTTTGCTGTTTTTTGGGCGTGTAGATTCTTCCCCCACCAACTGTGATGACTGGCCTTTGGACTCAATGTCGTATCCGTAAACACAACTCTCGTCCCCTGTGATAATCCGTGAATATTTTATATCACAATTTCACGCAAAATTTCACGTTGCATTGTTACTGTCGTAAATCGGGAAGTGTGAAAATCGGCAGGAAGACAAAAACAGGTCGCACTCAAATAACAATAACTCGGAAACGAGAATTATCTGGGACAATGTTTCTAGTGTAATGCGTATATGTTGTTCAGTAATTTAGTTGCTCCAAAAACTAAGAAGGAATCACATGTTTTATCAGAATTTTATATAATATTTATGAACTATTTTAGAGACCGTTTTCAAGAATTTACACTAATCTTAAATGTGAGGAGGCGCGGGACTTTAAGATACTCACTTCTTCTTCCTTCCTTGAAGACGAAGCTTTTCTTTAAGATACTCACTTTTTCTTCCTTCCTTGAAGACGAAGCTTTTCTCTGGAATTACTTGCTTTAGATTCTGTGGAGTTGGCAATATATAATAATTGCTGTGTTTATTCAACAGTCCAGATCAGAACCGAACAACTGGCTCGAAAAAAATAATATAGAACATATTAGAGTAGCGAACAGGAAAATGGATGTGTCCTTGCTGAGAGTATGCCTTAGTTTATTTAGGACTCAAACGCCAACTCAAATTTGAAAGGAACACTTAAATACTTAGTGCAGATACAATCTGACAAACTTCCTTTAGGCAGCAATCATTTTGTATGTTTACTATTGTATATACCTAGTCTAGCCATAAATATTGTTACAAGGTTTGGCAACCCTGCAGAAAGGAACCGTTATATTGCATTTCTTAAAAATTGAGCTAATCGCTATAGTACGCTTGTGCTTGATGCATTTGTCATCATTTGAGTTTAATTTTTAGTGTAGTGAACATGGATTGGGGTGACAAAGAAAATAGAATTGCTGTGATTGCACTTCATAAAGTAGGAATGCAAGCAAGTGATATTTTTAAGACTCTGCATACCCTTGGTATAAGCCGAATGTTTGTATATCGGGCTATTGAAAGATTTAATGATACGTCTGGAGTAAGTGACCGTGAAAGAAGTGGCCGTCCGCGAACTACTCGAACACCTCAAGCGGTTAAAGCCGTGCGCGAGAGAATTCGCCGTAATCCTCTTCGGAAACAAAAAATTTTATCGCGTGAGATGAAAATACCCCAAAGAACAATTTCACGTATCATCAAAAGTGACTTGGGGTTGGGTGCTTATCGTAGATCTACCGGGCATTTACTAACAGATTCGTTAAAAAAAATAGTGTGGAAAAATCAAAACGATTACTTTGCCGGTACGCAAACCAAGAACACCGTGAAATTTTGTTTACGGACGAAAAAATTTTTACTGTCGAAGAAATATTTAATAAACAAAACGATAGGGTTTATGCTCGCAGTGCCAGAGAAGCTTCTCAAGTTGCCCAAAAGGTTCAAAGAGGTCATCATCCAGCCTCAGTAATGGTTTGGTGGGGTGTTAGCTACAACGGGGTGACAAAGTTGCATTTTTGTGAGAAGGGCGTCAAAACGTCTGCCAAAATTTATCAAGAAAGTGTCCTTGAAAGTGTAGTGAAACCTCTCAACATGTCATTATTCAAAAATCAGCCTTGGAGTTTCCAGCAAAATTCTGCACCAGGTCATAAGGCGAAGTCAACCCAAAAATGGCTTGAAGAAAATGTTCCAGATTTTATTAAAGCTGAAGATTGGCCTTCCTCTAGCCCAGACCTGAATCCGCTGGATTACGAATTATGGTCTGTCTTAGAGCAAATGACGTGCTCTAAAAGACATTCTAATATCGAATCCTTAAAGAAGTCTCTTACACATGCAGTCGCCAACTTTCCGATTGAAGTCGTGCGTGCTTCCATAGATAAGTGGCCAGCTCGATTAAAGGCTTGTGTAAAGGCAAAAGGCAATCACTTCGAATAACTTGTTGCAATTTCCGTTGTTGACAATGCATTTAATAAATAAACAATGATTTCTTAACATATAACACCTCTTTTATTGAATAGTGCTTCAAAAAGTTTGTAACAGTATTTATGGCTAGACTAGGTAATTACACAAGATCACATTTTTTTGTCAAGAAATGAATTCCATGTGGTTTCCAAACTGTATGAGATTGAGAACTGTATTGCCCGCAGCAAATTCGAATATATCAACCTTGGGAATTCGCCTTCAGAACAAAAATCCTGCACCAGCTGCTTATCGAGAGTTATCCTGAACAATGTTATTAGTGTAATGCGTGCAATAGTTGTCCTGTTCTGATCTAAACTGTTGAATAAAACGCAGCAAATATTAGAGAAAATAAAAACATGTACATAACAGGAATTTCTTAAACAATATTTTGATAGCCGATAGTTCGGATTACAGCGTACTCGAATTATTGGGGATCGGATTATTGAGACTTTGCTGCAGTTTGTATTTTTACTGGGGAGACATTCGAATTTAGGAATTTCTCTTCACATTTGAATTAAAGTTTGAACACTAATTACCACTTGAACCAAGGAAATACTCTTCTCTTCTCGAGAATTTTGGCATCTAGCTAGTCGGATCCCGATTGAATCGGTGCAAGATTGCTGCGAAAATCGTTTGCGCATTTGCTTTTGATCGGCATTCAGCAAATGCGGCACCCATCTTGCTAAGAGCTTTCGCATCTCTAATTCTTTGTGCAAGAAGTTTCGCGCCCTTTCTTCCGATATCCCCACAGCCTCGGCAATATCACTCACTTTCATTCGCCTATCGTCCAACAGGATATCATGCACTTTTTCGATGTGTGGTTGCGGTTTTTTGCCGTCCTTCACGTAGGTCGTCTTTGAGGGACGTGAGACCACGTTTAAATTCAGCTGTCCATTTTTAACGGTTGACATCGAAGGAGCAGAGTCCCTGTAAACTTTTGTTAACTTCGGATGACTTTCCTTAGGGGTTAACCCATCCAAAACGACGAATTTTATGACCGTACGATATTCAAGTTTCTCCATTTTAACGAAAAACACGTAAGACGTCTACTGTAAAAATTCGAGTAAACAAACTGCTTGAGATAACAAGTTGAAACTTGTCATACGAACTAATGACACGTGCACCCAGGTAGGAAAAATAAAATTTTTTTGCTGATTGTGTGAGGCCGAGAACTTTTCACCTTACCCTTGTAGTTTCTTCACTGGTAAATTAAATTAAATTTACTCGAAGGGGGGCTACCGACGATAATCAGCAGATATGTTGTTACATTCCCATACACTTTGAATTGTAAATATGGAATAAAGGTAGCTTCGATTGATAAAGCTAATTCGAGATGGCTAAATTAAATGGTAATACCTACCATACAGCAAATCTCATCTGGCCATCCAGCTTGGGCCAGATGAGATTTGATCCACTTAAATGTTGCCGATGAAAAAAGCCTGTTAAAGAAGCCTATTAGAAGAAGTCAATATTGTGTGATCGTTAAACACACCAGAAGGCTCCGATTTCAATACTTTTCAGTAGATGCTGCGAAGATAAGAAGGAGGAAATATCTTTCATCTACTCTGCGCCTGCCCGGCATTAGCATATCGAAAAAAATGTTCTCTGGTGGCCTACTTCTACACTTATCTGAGAACTTGAATGTGTGCAACTCATTATCATTAGTCTCTAGTTGTTAGCTCTAGTTGGTTCAATAATGTATGATGGCTGAAGGTAAGAATCTTAGGCAGCGATTAGAAGTCGCGGTTTCACCAGTGGCTTGTGCAGCGGCCCATCGCTGCGTATATATGCATACAGCGGCAGCCGCGGTTTACATATTTATACTGTGTTCAAATGTTGTTATTGTCAAACGTTGTGTGCTATATTGTAACTTTTCTCCCATATAATACCACACAAATCAATATTCCACTTTATTTCGTAATTTTGGCGCTACATCCCGCCGTCGGGCCTTGGCCGTCCCATTTCAATTACAATTTAAAAGTTATTCACTCCTTTAAAATCATCATTTAATGGAGACAGTTAACTATTGGCACGTCTTTAAATCATTTTTTTTTGCATTATCTGACCTATTTACCTCGCAATTCAGAAAGCCAAACTGAATCATGTCCATTAAGAGAATCAAACTTTCCGTATAATTCTGCAAATTGACTCCGTTTCAGTTATTTTGCATGAAGAATAGCAGATATGAGCAATATGGCATTCCTTATTGCAGAGACAGAAGCAAGCAGACAACTGGACGCCATGAATATTATTCATAAATTATAAGCCTTCATCACGACCAATGTCCTTTTGGCTTTGTATGTAATAGCCTATCAGGATTCATTTCTATTAATGATTTTTAAGAACAGAATAATGAATTTTCATCGATTGGACGATATAAATAAGTTCATCGGAGCTACGACTTATCGGTACAGAAAATTTCGAAGTTGTTAAAGCTCCTGTGATAGGAGATATTCGTCGGAAATGTCGAATGTCCGCCAGTTTCCTGGCGACCCCACTCTGAACGGGGGTTCATCGACTAATTGAATTGTTGTTGATGTTCCCACTTAAACCTACCAACGATGAGCATATTTCTCATTTTTAAATATGCCATCAAATTCTCCACATCGCCCATTCAATTTTACTGCACATAATTTTGGGATGACAAGGAGCTTCTCCAATTCCCATAGGATTTTCTCCTGATTTCTCTATAGAGCAGCGATCCTAATATTCATACCAGCTTGTAAATTTTCTATGGAGGTATAATCAGGCACTGTACAGACAATGCGTTTATGTCTAGAATTTATGTGGACATCATAAATTTCCCTATCAATAAGCCCCTACAAATTTGAAGCACATGTGTAGACCGAACATGTACCCGTATGACTAGACTGGTAGCTGGCTAACAATATGAGCATTACACTCATCAGTCATGAGCTGTTTATTTATTAGCTGACGTTCGATATCGAGCTGCACTGATTTCAGTTTCAGCAATAAATCATCATTGCAAAAGCCGAATGCATAAGTAATTCCTTATGCAAACATACCGATAAATTTATTGATCGCCATAGCAGTAATGCATGACTACATATGGGTATGTCATAAGAAATCCAATTTCGGCCCTCTTCTTTATTTAAAACAAAAAAATGTTTCTGAAAGTTGTGAGATTCTTAGATTAAGTAGATATGGAAGAGATGTTCGCACGTACATGAGCGTAATTCAGTAATTGGGTGACAATTATGTACGAGTATGTGCTCAAACTATTTTATTCTCTTTTTCGCAAAAATTCTTCGAAGTAGTTAGAGTGACGATGTTTTATTGGCTCAGGTTATAACAAACGATACACATATCCTGTCAAAGAATAGTGAAAAGTTTTGAAAGAAGTTGACTTAGTTGATGATAACAGCGTAATAATCAGGAAAGTCTAGCTTGGGTGGAAAAATTGGAAAAAGTTAGTGCGGAAAACATAAGGAAAATTTTGGTTTTAGCGTGAGACAATCGAGCTTTTTCCGAAAGACGTGAAAGACTGGATGTTCCTCAGTGTAATGTGCAATGACACTTGAAGAAGTTTCGGGAAATGGACCCCACCGAGCGGAAGAAAGGCTTTGGACGATCAGGTAAAAACGGCTCCATTTGTAGATCGTTTCTTACTGTTACAAAGCTATCCGAACTGGTTGAAAACTTCATCTGACTGTAGAAACAACCTAGTTCTAACAAGTTTGTCGCTCTGCGATACTAATCTAGAGCTCGGAGTTCAAATCTAGGCGCGATCTAAAACTGCCTGTGGGTACTACAATAATAAAACTCTCACAGTACTCCAAGCTTGTCAGTATAAAGGTGCGGATAGGAGGTACATGCTAGCAACTGCACTTCCGAAAAGTAGATATGCTATCGACATACTATATAGCCACGTGTTGCAAATCTCATCAAATTTGTTGAGAAAAAAGCTTGTAAAGCTGGCTTGCGTGCGTTGGAACCAGTCCATAAGCTAGACTTTCCGTTAAAAAAATCAAACTAAAATGTTCGAAATGGGCCAGGAACATGTGATATGAACTCAGAAGGTTTGGAGCATTGCCATCTTTTTTTGTGTGTTTTAAGCAACATGTTGGCGACTGATGTATCTGCGTGCGGCGGAAACCTGAACGCTCAGCGGTGAATGCATTCGAAAATTCCCTCCGAAATCTGAAGGGTTCATGGTGTAGGGATTTCTTCCGGTCATGAAGGTGGTGGAATATGCTCTCCCAGCTCAAAAGTAGCAACAGTAGTTTATTTGCAAATACTCGAAAACGAATTGGAGCCTTGTGCGTTAGGTATTCACAACCAATAGCCCGTCTCGACGTTTCTGCCCGACACAAAATTTTCCGTCGCCAATATATTGCTTAAATTTCAACTATCCCGGAATTATTGCAGTGCTCT
This sequence comes from Chloromyia formosa, assembly GCA_964017055.1. Taxonomy (NCBI): domain Eukaryota; kingdom Metazoa; phylum Arthropoda; class Insecta; order Diptera; family Stratiomyidae; genus Chloromyia; species Chloromyia formosa. The sequence continues at coordinate 30,869,191 of OZ024815.1, read as the reverse complement.
CCATCTTCCAAATCTACATGCTCCTGAGCCGATTTCAAACGTTTTAGCCTAACGTTTTAATGGAAAGTCTGGCTTACCGGCAATCTACAAAGGTTAAGAACCATCCAATATGCTTACATATTAATGTACATATGTATGTATATTCTCTCTCTTAATTGCCCTAACCCCTTGTGGGGCATAGCGCGTCAACTGTTCCATGTAGCCCAGTTGACGTTTCGACGGCATAAACTGGTTTCGGAGAATTCAGTTGCCGGCATGCACCTCCTGCACATCCATGGCCACGAACGTGGACGGGATTCGAACCCGAAACGCCGGTAGTCAAACATGAGACTGATGCCTCAACACACTGCGCTACCGGTCGCCCCTATGTATGTAAATATATTGCATTAGCATGTATATCACTTGACAGATGATGAATTTAAATTGACCTTAATCATACATTTTTCAGTTTTTCTGTGAACTAAAAAGTTTGCTGTCTGCGCGGGAGCTATAAGTACATAATTTATACTGAGTTTATTCAATTATTTTTTGAAGAGTAACAACAATTTTAGTATTTTTAAAGTTCAGTTAGAAATGAACGATTTGGCGGGTATCAAATATTACATTAGCTTCGGAATGGAGCCTGGAGTTTCCCCCACATTCAACAATTTTGGTGTGAGTCGGGTAATCCTAGAACAATCAATTCGATACTCCGGTTGCTGAAGTCTCGGCCATCACAGAAGCATAATTAAGATGTCATAGGATAATAGTCAGGGCCATCACTCTAATTACGAACAGCTAAACCAGAATAAGACTGTTGCAGTCTTTACTTATCGTACATAGAAGACTGTCATGAAACATCGTTTAATCTAAAAAAAGTTATTTCGGTAACATTTCATGTGTTGGATTCCGGGTTGTTATGGCTGTATAATAACTCTATAATTACGAATACACATATACGAGTACAAAGGTATGGGTGTTATCTTTAGCTGATTCTTGAGAAGAACCTGGCAGACGCTCAAATTGCTATCTGCACGGATAACCAGGCAGCCATAAAGGCTTCACACGTATTTTCTTCAAGTCTCGTGAAAGAATGTCGTGAACTTCTCCAATGTCTGGCGACCAACAACCAAGTCCTTTTGTACTGGGTGTCAGGTCACTGCGCCATTGTGGGAAATGAATGAGCGAATGAACTTGCCAGGCAAGGCTCAACGTCTAACTTTATAGGAATGGAACCATATTATGGTTTAGGCCTGGCTTCAGCTAAGGTAATAATTAAAGAATGGTTCCAAAGGCTACGACAGCACTACTTGGATGACCTCTCATGGCTGCGGCAATCGATGGAATTGATAAGACCCTTTGTTTCGAGGACGTCGAGACTACACATCTCATTTTATGTGAATGTCCAGCACGGGCAAAAATATATTAGAATACCCCTGCGAAAGACATATTAGCCTTCGAAAGAATGGTGGAGGGAATAGACCTCCCAATTTTTATTTTTATTTTTAGGGTAAATAGTCGCACTATTTTATTCTATTCTATAGCTATTTTCTAATCGGAGGCATGCTGACAGACAGCTTCAGCTACTTTTTAATGAATTAGGCAAAACCTACTGAGACAAGGGGTAAAGAAGTCCCTATTCGACCTGTACCTAATTTATATTTACTTAGCTAAAGGTCGGATGAGGCAGAGGAAGAAGCACTTCGCTACAGTTTTGGACCATGTATTTACTGGCGAAGTTTACCCTCGATAATCGATCGGAAGTGTCCGAAAAAGGTTTGAAATTTTGTTTCATCTACTGTATCACATCAAATGAGTAGATACTTTCCATTTCTATTTGTTTTCCAATTTGAAGTAGTTGGGACGGAGTGGGGAGCAAAATAGGCGAAAAAATAATTTGTACTATATGGTCTAGACTTAGATGTGCTAGCACCGAAAATTATGCTATCGAAACGTCAATAAGGCATAGCTATGCGAGAATGCAAGAGATGTTACGGCAACCATGCCCCTGGAGGGGACAAGGCAACTAACATATGGTTTATACTAGAGTCTAAAGAGGAAATAGTCGCTGCTTTGAATTTTTTTTCTATCGAACTTGTTGTTTCAAGTATCGACGACCTTCGCGCACGTATGTGAAGAGTATGGTGACATTTTTAATTAAACTTAAACTAAGAAACCGTGTTGTCTATGAGAATGCAATAATGTTCAAATAAAATTTTGTACGTTTGTAATAAAAACATCGCAAATTAAATCTATGACATCATTGTACCCTCCACCCTCCATAATGCATTTAACACCATGCTGCATCAGCTCGACTCCAATCCAATGTTAATCTGCAGTCGACGTTTTGTTGTTTAGTCGTTTGCATTGTTGACAAAACTAGCAAATTGTATCCGACAGTCGTAAACACTGTCGTATTTAATGTGTATGATTTTACCTGTCTTCTCATATTCAGTCCACAAGTGGGTCGTGAGGCAATTTCAGATCCAATATCCAGGCTTGACTGTTTGTGCTAGCAGACTGGTATGACAATCTATCGAGCAAATATGCGACAGCGCGATATTAAAATCTGTCAATTATTTGTGGAATAGTTCCGAAGCGTTCGCAGTATCGCAACATGTACAGGTTTGCGCATTAACAGTCACATGGTAATGGTAAACTTTGTCCCCTTTTCATTGGACAAAAAGGCTAGAACTACACCATGGTGAATAACCAATCCAGTGAAGGTAAATACTACTTTAGCTTCTTTCACAGTAACGTTGTGATATCAATTGAAAGTATTTATGGAAAATGTTGGTAAATCGTAAGAATTCATACCTATTAAATCTAAGACCTCGAAAGTTCTCTGTTTCGCAATGGTATCAGAGTTTTCTCTTGTGATGGCTTTATGCTATTCTAGTAGAATGCGACGTGGGGTCAAGCAAACAAAATTTGCAACTTGCATTAACTTGGCTTCAATTTGCCATATTACGGGCAGTTTTGATCCATCCAGAGTGCAAATGCAGGAGAAGAGAGCAATGGCTTGAAGTTAAGAAATATTCGAACATTCGAAGCTTGATCCAACGCTATAGAGTATTAATTACAAAGAGGTAGCACTGCATATAAATTGTCCAATGTATGGTTTAGTATTAAGTGAATTTCGTTTGTGTTTAATTTCACTATGGGAAAGCAATTAATAAAAAAAACTTAAACTAATACTGGAACCACACGATGGAGATGATTCTCACTTATCTCCATTTTCTCACTTGTCTCTAGTTAACCGACATTATTTCCTCACTTATTTAGCGAGATAATAAAACGAAATTGGTCTAAATGCCTGATATGTTTATTCATTAATCTTTAGTTGGCCGCTTTGAGCACCATACACTATCAGCATCCTTAAGACTTCAGATTTATTGAAGTTAGCCAGCAGTTTGAGTTACGTTTTCAGACACGCGCACTAATGGAATCTAATGGCAATTTCAAATTAATTTATTAAATTTTCATGCCATTTTGCTTCGCAGAGTACAATACTAGGAGTAAATAAGAAAAGCCATTTATTCGCCCATAAATAAAAGGAAATTTTACAAAAACATCAGACCAGATCATTCATTGAAAATTATCGATGCTGTAACACATTTAGCTTCAAAAGTCTGCTAGACTTTCGTTAGTTCTCACAAAATTTTTATTTTTGAACCCAATAGTATTGATAAAATAATTATGTACTTAGCTCAACACATTCATTTCTTCTAATACACTTTATTGTAGTTTTTGCAAAAAATCCGAATTAAAATTAAAAAAAAAAAAATTAGTCTCATTGTTACCATTTGATAGTACGTTAAATATCCATCCAGATATGGTGATTCATATGTAAAATCGTCATCAATTTCTTATCAAGGATATGTGTAATATTAACGCCTGTTACAATTCCCTTGATATCACAATTACGCTGAAGCCAATGTTTTTTGTCGGCTCTACTAATTCATCTGCATTCTACGTATTTTATATTTCGCTTATGCTGACGTCAACATTCCTCGATTCATTTGTTCGTATCTAATTGACGTCACTATGAAGATTATCTTCAATTTTTAAATTATCATCACGTCGTAATTAGTAATTGTCACATGAAGTGAGGCTTTGATAGTATGAAAAAGAAACAAAAAATAGGAACATTCATCCATGTGCGGTGCCGTTAAGAATGAATATCCGGTGTAGGTGAGACTAACAACATGCGTTACATTAACAACAACAAGAATTGATCCGGAAACATGTTCAACAATTAATACATGAAAATAATATTTTTTCCATACAAAGGAGATGCACTCCGGACTGCCCTCCCAACTCCAAATCTAAGGGGAAAACTTTTTAGGTGATATAAGTAATTCTGTTTATCCACTGCATATTTTTTAATTGGTCTTAAGTGCTTTGGGAATATGTACTTGATTTGAATTTCACGATTTGATTTCCTCAATCAGCATCCAATTTGTAACAACGTCGCTAGTGAAAAAAAAAAATACTTCGAAGCTTTAATCTTCATTTTGTAATCTACCATCTCTCGAGGGTACAAACATCCAATTTGCAGGACTTTGTGAAGCGACTTGATCTATGCGAATGGCTGTAATGTGTAAATTCGAAGTTTTGGATTTATTTAAATTTTATTTTTATTTATTTATTTCAAGCCATGTCTATCTGCTTTTTTCTCTGTCTGATCTCCGTCTGTCTGTCCGTTCGCACATAGTCCAGGCTAGGAATGAAAAAAGGAAAAATAAATCGTGTAGTTTTAAAATTCGGAACAATTGTAGAAGACAGTCCCCTGAATATGTGCTCAAAAGTCCCCGATGATTGAGGGTCCGGAAGTGTAGATGAGAGGGGGTCAAAGGTTATTTTTCCAGTTTCCTTGATTATTTTCAAAACTAAGGATCCTACAAAGACCTCTGAAGATCGAATCAAGATACAGAAAATTTATCATACCCTCGACTATAAAATGGTATGGTATACTCTAGAGTCTCTAGACTATAAAATATTATGGGCTATATTGATTTCCTTACAAAAAAAACGGCACGGTCAAATATTCTGTTTGAAATCCAGTTGGTTAGTACCGCAAATAGGTACGATCTGACCAAATGTACGTAGCATCGGGGACTTTTGAATACATATTCAGGGGACTGTCTCCAAATTGTGCCAAATTTCTTAATCAATCTTTTTCGAGCCTGAACTAACAATAATTTTCGATAAAATGAAGCTAGCGACGTTGCCCAATTGCCAGCGTTAATATTGAGAAAACTTTAGAAATATTCAAGCTTAAATATTGAGACTACAATATGATGCATATAACCATATTAGTCTAAGCATCACGTGCGTAAAAAGGGCAGATAATGGAAAGTTTTGTTGGAGTTCTAATGTTTGGTACCTTTAGGTTTTTGGGGTCGCTGAACACGAACCTGAAGTTTTCCAACAAAAATTTTCCCGGGAAATATGTTTTTTTTTTGTTTCGCAGAAAACGTGTGAAAATATTTTTTTTCGGTGTTTTTCAAAATGATTCCAAAATTATACATTTTACTTAAAAGCTGGCTATTATAAAATTAAAGAGGATACAATTTCCTACTTTCCTACGACCAACAGTTTAGCGGCAAGAGTGTTGCGTAAATGGGTGCTGAAACCAAAAAAAAAAACGGGAATTACACACTTTACGTCGATGTAACGCGAAAATTATCCATTTGCGTTGCTAAAGGGGATAACGCACTGATGCCCGACAAGAGGTAAGGGCAAGCGGTAGAGGAGCTAAGATGTAAATTAATTTTTTCCCCAAATTCTTAAAGCCTAAGTGTCACCAAGTCGCGGCCTTGGAACTCACACCTTAAGAGATTACCCGGAGTATACTCCCCAAATTATTAATCAAAACCAATTCTTACATCGGATACATGAGATTATCCGCTATTAAAAACGGAGTGAAGGTGTTCCTTCTCACCAACTCTGAAAAGCCAAACACACTGGCATCGACACGTACATTTTGCTTTCATGTTTCTCTAAATTCGATTATGTATATAAATCGAAAAGCAAAAGTGGATGGTGGTATTCATATTCTGTATAGTAATACATATATGAATATTCAAATTTACATCTGTCTGCCATTACTTGAAATTTCATATCCTGACAATGTAGCCTTTGATGGTACTTTTTACTCCCACTACATAGTTTACATAACAAACTATGACAAAATCCCCGGATAGCATTTGCATAACACTAGCTCGTGTAATGAACGTTTGCACAATACCCACGAGGCGTCATATTTTCCGCGTCTGTTTTCATTATTTATGAGTATCCCATACATAACATATTACATAAGAAAAATAGCACAGAAGAGCCTTCAAAAACCAATAAAAATTTAATTGAAATCAAGATACTACTCCGTCACTCGTATCTATTGCCGGTTTATTATTTGTTGAACAACGAAAGGCACTCTAATGGTACGAGTATATGCACACTAGAGACCTAAATCTAGACAGATTCGCAAATCCCGAATCCCATGCATACCATCCATTTTCTTCTCCTTCAACCACTAAGATTTAGTTAGCAGTTGTGTTCTCGTTCACTTACATGGGAACAGGTAGACGTGTATATGTCTGTGCGTCCCCAAATTTTATAACAAACTGTCATATGATCCCTACTTCTTTTCGGATTATTCACTAGAAAATATTGCTGTGGTAAAACACAAATATAGGGGAAAATACGAGATTTGGGTCGAGATTTGTTTTAAATCTTGTTTCAAGTCTAGATTAGGAAATCTTGACAAACATATAATAAATCTAGGAGATTTGGGGTTGCATTTGCTTAAATCTTGAGATTTCTAAATTCCCTTTAGTGTGCATAAGCACTAACACAGTGTTTCATTCACCTACAGCATAATTTTCATAGTAGTCTCGCCCGATTTTTGAATATGGTTTAATAAAAATGAAGATTCTAATGATTTAAGTTCAGACAATTACTCTTTTTTCCAGTTAAATCTTAAGTGTTGTCCATCCCAGCTCGAATAAATGGGTTCGCTCGTACGTCCTTCCAAATATCCCTTTTCTAAGAAATTATGAAATCTTTTTTCAATCCAAGCATATTATCATAAATCGTGTTGTTTAGGCAATTCTTTAAAAAAAATAGAAAGTTGACAGAGTAAAGATTCGATTTTGAATGACAATCAAGCCCATACCCATCTACACTTGAGTGACGAACAGATTTCCCAAAAGTCTAAGTAAATTTCAGTGCCTTTTTAGTCCTTTGTGTCGTTTTCAAGTTAACCTGAAATCTGAGTAGTCGACGGAAAGAAAACTCTTGTGTAAAATGTAATATTCAGAAGAAAAGTTTGGCGAGGGATTACTTGCGATTGTTTTTCATTTTGCAGACGAAATCGTAGGACATGGGTCTGATTAATGAACCCGAACGCCAAATGTTGGGGATCGCAATTGTAAAACAATTTAGTCCTACCCTTTCCTATCGAGAAAAATGAAATAAGTATAAGGGCAAAAACATTTGTTTTCATGTTCTTTCAAAACAGATGCATTTGTTTCTTTTTTCTGATATTTTATATCGGGGCACAAGAGACTATTATTACGTTTTTCGAGAGAAAATCATATATAGCATTTCCAGGTCAAGTAAGCAAAATTCTGAGACATATAGATAAATTTTCGGATCCAATAGACAATTTTCCGAAACAAATAGACAATTTCCCGATCAATTATAGTAAATACCTTTCCGGATCAAATAGATATCTTTCAGGATCAAATAGCCACGGCACGAGCCGATGCGTCCCCCAGTGAAATTGGAATATACTCTAAGTGGAAAAGTGCGAAAGTGCCGTGAAAACACACGTTTTGTATCGTTTCGCGGTTGCCTCGTTTTATCTCGTTGCAAGAATTGTCATTTTAATCCCGCAAACTCGCATTTAGATCATGAACATGTTCCTGGTAGCGGCTCTAGAAGATGTTCTGAATTATAAATGAGCTCAATGTATGCCTTCTGTAAGATTTAACTAATCCCTATACAATATAAAATCAATTATTTTAATAATGTAATTTACTAAACTATCCGGAAATTTATTAATTTCAAATGGAAATTAATTTTGTTATCTATTTGATCCGGAAAATTGCTCATTTGATCCGGAAAATTATCTATTTGATACAGAAAGTTATCTGTTTGATCCGTAAACTTATCTATTTGAACCGGAAATTTATCTATTTGATTCGGATGTTTATCTATTTGATTCGGAAAGTAATCTATTCGATCTGGAATTTTTTTTATTTGATCCGGAAAATTGTCTATTTGTTCCGGCAATTTATCTATTTGTCTCGGAATTTTGCGTATTTGACCTATATGACCGGTATATTGATTTTGATTTAAGAAAGTATGAAATTCACTCGGAAAATGTGAAAATTTAACGAAGAAATTATGAATTCGACTTGAGCGAAGTTTTAATTTAGTTTAAAAAAATAATTTGATTTTAAGTCAAATTATTTTTTTATTACTACGCGACTCGGAGACTAGCATGACGAATCTCTTAGTCTCCGGTCGCGCAATTGCAGAGTATCTGTGCCTGGAGTATCCCCATATAAGTGCCATCATCTGATTACATATGCCAGATCAGTTAGTCGCCGAGTAGCCCAGTCGGAGATTTGAGTATCCCCGTGTTAGTAGTGCCTAAGGGATTAAAACCCTCAGTCAAAGATTAGACATTGCAACTACTAGGCAGCTGCGTTAATTCGTACGAAATGTGGTATCTTTGTAATGTCTAATCTCTGCCTCAGTATCACACAAACATTCGCTCGCTCCGCGAATAAGGGATCGCAACCCTCAGTATTCCAAACGAAAAGCGCTCGCTTCGGTTGCAACCACCATCTAAATAACTAGAAACCCGTACTTTTTATTTTTTAACCATAACAGCTATACGACCTGCTTTTATAAGTTGACATTAGTGCGTTTTGGTACGTGACATAATTTCACTCTTGCAAATGAAATAATGTCAATTGACTTTATTTCACTTTTAGGTGGGAAATAACGGCAATTGACATTAAAGCACTTGATGTTATTACATCCCACCGTTATAAGTATGTTTAATTTTTTGACATTTCTAGGGGCGGCAGGCGTTCCTTTGGTCGGATCGTGCCTATTTTACTAAAATCTAAATAACTTTTCATCTGAAGTCCAGAGTTATAGACAAAAATATAAAAACTAGGGTAATCGTTGCTGTTTGTAAAGAACCCACCCTTTGTCTGCTACTGATACACCTCATTTTTACAAGAGCCTTGCCAATCGCCTACGAGACCCTTTTTAAGGTGTTACATTTTTTCGACGGAAAAAGCAATATACCCTATACATACCATTATAAGGTCTGGGGTATAATAACAGACTTTCAGACTTTACTCTATAAAACCTATGCTTATCATATTCCGTATCCTCTCTCTAGAATTTGGGGCAAGAAGTCCTTTCAGACGAATATAACGACTAAAGCAACAAAAGTTCGTATTTCATGTTACACAAACCTGCTTCGTCCTTCTGCACTTGGAAATTCTCGATGTCTACTATACATACATTCTCCAAAACCAATGTTCAGTAAAAGATTTATGTTAGAGAGTGAAGGGTGTAGACACGAATGACGACTGGAAGGAGTCTCTTGGTTCTGGTTGTAGCAGGGCAAGGATTCAACATATAAGGTTATATAATCAGCCCGACTAACTGACTCATTTTTCGAACTTTTCCGAATAACAAACCGTTGACCTGGTAATTTTTTACACTTTGCAAGATGATAAAGTGAGGATAATGCATATATAGGTATGTATCTTATATTCAGAGACTGTATACACTCAATGACATATATATAGTTGTATACGTTTCTATATTCAAGGTTGCAATGCTAGCATGTTACATAGTAGGGGCGTTCTTTTTGTACAGAGCAGATTAGAGAAGGACAAGCGACAAAAAAAAACGATACAGAACAGATCAGAGTTGCGAAGACGAAAACGGGGTATGTCTTTGCTAGGGGTATGTCTAGGTCTAGCTAGCATTCAAACGTCAACTCAAATTTCAAGAGGAAACTTAAATCCTTAGTACAAATAAAATCGGACAAATTTCCTTTAGCCAGCAGAATCATTTTGTATGTTTACTATTCCATATAATTACACAAAAGGAATATTTTATTGGCAGGAAATGAATTTTATGTGCTATCCAAACTGTAAACTACCCCAAAATTTCTACATCTGCGCCGCCTGCATTTCAAAACGTTGAAATACTAACGATCAAATTTTTAGTGTAATTGTGTGGTGTTATCCCACTCTACTTTGCTCGTCAGTTAAAAAGAAACGCGCCTAGTATGTGTAAACACCGCAATGTTTTATTTTAGTTACTGGTACGTATGAAGAACACATCTGCATGTTTGCCTCGTTTTTCAATTGCTCGCGGTAATCAAGCAACTGAGTGGCATGGCATCTACTCATGCAATATAAGTATCCTTCTAAATGTTTAAACGTTGCAGTTGTTTTATTATTTTTTTTCTGTATTGCAGGGTATGTCCGTCACATTTCCAGCGAAACGATAGAAGCAATTCCAGCACCCGTTGAATAAATATTCCACAAAAGAGGTTGGTTCATTACGGCCGACTTAAATTCGACAAATCTACCCACCTCACACTAGCAAATTTTGAACAAATTTTTGGATAAAAACTGAAAGCTCTGGTGTTTCTGCGAAAACATTGGACCAGAATAGAGATGTTTGCGGTTAATACGAGTATTTTCGTACAAACATCCAAGCTTTAAGTTTTAGTTCAAAAATTTAGTCAAAAATTTGCTAATAGAATATGTTATAAGTGTTGTCGTTTGGCTATTATTCATGAAGTCGATTCAGTATCTGCATTGAATAAGTTGTCATGAATTGTTTATATGGAATTGAATATTGAATTGTTCGAATACTTCAGAAAAAAAAATTATCATTTCGCCTTTCAGACCCCATGGCAAAGTTGGAATGGCTTCTTCTAAAACATTCAGTTTTGACGCCATGTATTTGATATGTAGCATGGCGCAGCAAAACTCGCTTGTTCCATTTTCGAAAAAAAATGAGTTATGGTTTTCTCTCGATAGTATTTTTCCTGCTCTATTCAGAAATAATCTCAGTTTTTGTGAAAATGCGTGCCTTACCTTGTTTCCAAGCCTTTGAACATTGCAATTCCTTGCAAAACTTTCTTCTTCCACATACCGGTAAGAATCAAAACTTTTTCTTCCATCTGGCATAATTAAAACTATTTATTGTTCGAATCAAAAGTCGTTACATCCTGAGCAGGTTGAATCAAAACTCGTTTCTTACAAATTTCAATTCTAAATTTTCAGCGCAATTGTTATCAAAAGCATTTTTCTCTTTTACAAGTCGTTTAGCGTTGATATACGTTTCGTTTGCATGTCAAAATATATTAGTAAAATAATTTGTTACCCTGGTAGAGGTTTTTTGCTTTTCCTGAAAATTCACTTATAATGGAAGAAGCGAGTTTTGCTGCGCCATGCTACATCTATGGCAAATTGGCAAAGTAAAGAAAATCGTGAGAGACCTCTTACCTTATCACACTCTCTCAGCCTCCATTTCTTGCTCCACTTTTCCTAATAGTTGTGAGTTGAATGGTACCATCATTGTATTTGGATCACCATTATCGAGTATTCAAGACTACTCGCTTGTACGGATAATACAAAGAGCGCATACATGACCGCGTTGCGTCCATAAAGAGTGCGATGTAGCGTCTCACGACACAAAAATTAATAGGTGTACTTTTTTGCACGCTAGTGGATGTAAAGCGCTGTGCAGAAAAAATGTCCCGGGTAAACGGTTAAGTGTCAATTTAGTTTTTCCTTATTTTTAATTCGCGAGGAGGAAAATAAGCGATACGTTTATAACTTGATATCAAAATTCAAATTAAACTAGAAATTTCTAATTTTCTATAATAAATTTCTGATTTTCTATAATAAATTTGTGATCCAAGTGACATCTATTGACATATCTACCCATACAGTAGGCTTATTAACCGTTAGAATTTAGGGTAACCCATTGTTATAATTGCGTGTTGTTAACCCGAATTAACCTACACTGGAGTAAAAAAAAGGAGCCTAATATTGACATTTGTCCCGCTATAAACATCGAATATGCGATAAATTCCTTCTGTCAAATTTCCAGCGGCCTCACCTTTTTTGTAATCTATCGTTTGAGTAGCATTTTCTACTCCGTGGTATTGTTTGTATTGCTTCAAAGTATATGTAAAAATAAAACAGTATTTTTGCAAATTTTCGCATTCCACTCTAAAAGGCAAATGTGCAAAATTCCTTTAATTTGCTATATTTGCAAAATACTGCGTACGTTAACGTTGCAGGATTTCCATTTTCTTCTTCGGCCAAAGGGTGTTTTGCTATTAAAAAGTAATTGTTGGTAGTTTTAAGTGCTGAAGTCACTGTGATGAAAAACGATGCTGTTGTACATAAAATGCAGACATGCGTGTCATTTGGTCCTTCAATGAAAAGTGTATCGCTGCAATACCCCAACTTCGCCGCGATATATCGCGTATGCAGTGAGAGCTCCCATATACCGCCATGTAAATTTGTACCGCTGTACCGTACCGCGCTGGTTTGTGGAGAGCTTAAGACTCTCAAATTTGCAAAAAAAAAAAACAAAGTTTAATTTTAAAATTTTTATTTTTATTTTTTTTATTCTTTTTTTTATTTTCAATTTTAATTTTTAAGTTTTTTTCCTTATTTTTTTGTTTTAATGATTTATTCTGAATTTTTGGTATGTTTAAAATTGATCAAAATGTTGTTGCACGCAGAGCGAGCGAAGCGAGCGTTCATGTTTGTGCGATACTGAGGGTTGCGATCCCTTAAGCGCGGAGCGAGCGTAGTCACGCAAGGGGATTTGCAAATATTTCAATTTTCCATGCCTCCAATATACCAAACATTCAGTATAAATCACGAAAAAAAAAATAAGAAATAAAAAAAATAAAAACTTAAAACAAAAATTAAAATAAAAAAATAATTTTTTTTTGCAAAATCTAGAGTTTTATAGTGACGTGAGTGAAAAGTGACAAAAATCCGAGTGAAAAGTGGTTTCCCCAGCCCGGGTCCCGGAAACTAAAAGGTTTTTGGTATTTCCGAAAAAATGACAGTGTTTCACATTTCCTGACTTATTACCTGTGCCAATAAACCATTGGCACTCTAAATGCTTCCGAGAATTTTTGCGAAAAAGGAAATGAAATGGTTTGGGCAATATTTTTTCCAGTATTGGATGTTATAGGATACATCCGAAGTACACAACTGCACTCTTCCTTCATTCCAGCTGAGATAAAAGCTTAACTTTTACAACTTTTTCTGCACATCTCGACTAAAGCAACAACGCCTTGAAGACACAATCTTCGGGCAAGCAGAAAATTTTATCGGATGCAACTTTAAACCATTACAAGGTGTCAGATCTCATGCGCTTCTTAGCATTCTTTGCTCGGATTTTCCTTTCACTTCTTCGAAAACAGACTTCAAAGACACAGAATTTAATCTGGGATGTGAAAATCGAGATGAGGATTGCTCTTTAACGCGTTGCACAAACAAAACAATCGCAACCATATGCGCTGCCAATAGTGAGGTATTTTAAAAGCGAAAAGAGTATCCAACCAGCGCAGCACATCATGTTGAATAATAATAAATTGCCAGGATGTTAAATACTGCCATGCTGAATGTGCTTCAAGTCAAGGACGACAGCAACAACATGAGATTCCGGAGAACTGGACGACCTGGGTGTAATTTTTAATGGCTCTGCATTATGCAAGAGGTTACTAGCTAGCATCTTCATAAATTTTCATTAGGGATTCCATGGCACAAAGTCATTTTAATTTCGAACAGCAACATCACAACCACCTCGAAAACGCGATGGTCTCGAAAATATTTAAATTCACCACAATGGAAATAGAGTGCTCCCAGCTTTTATGAAATACTAAAAAGATGCATGCATAAACAAAATTCGAACCACACCGAGCCTGGTGGGTAATGGAAGCTAGCATTCAATGTTACGGAGAAAAACTGGATAGAGGACGCTGAGAGGTCACAAAAAGGTTTAAGAGTCGTCTTTGGGGATGATGAAGGTTGGTCCTTTGAACAAAGGTGTAATATTTCGTAAATAAATATTCGGTAATATTGTTTATCACAATCATCTTCCGCTACTTGAATGGCGAACAAACGTCTTCTGAACAATTCTATAGAAAACTGAGTTCCTATAATGAGGTTGTTACATTGAAAGCTTCTATACACATGAATTGATTTTCTTCTTATTGAACCCTCATTTCGCTGTAGTCTGGAAGCATGGTCATTTATTCACTCAACAACGCCTCGAACAGTAGTCAATGAGTACTTAAGTATAATAGCGCTACCACTATATTGGTAGTATCCAGTCGTTAACATTTCGAATGGTCATTATTATGTATCCTTTTATTATACTCTTGAGTCCTTCATATATACATTTGGGTTTGGGCTCAGCGAACACACGCCTGGTTATAAATTCGTCAATGGACTAAAACAAAGGCTACACACAATAGATTGATGGCTTGCAGTCAAACGGTATTTCATGTACAATTGTTCGTTCAGCTAGACACCTAAATAGATACCTGGAAAGCAAATAAATATTATAGTTAGTCAAATATATAATTCATATGAATTGTGCTGGAAACCATTTGTCCACTTGCAGGAAGTTAATAGTTAGACACAATTAAGTTTTGATTAGCTATTCGGTTGCATTAGTGACAAGTTTTATGAATTTTTAGGCTTACAAAAATGTCGAAGGGTTTATTTTTTTAATTTTCTTATTATTTTATATTGTGTAATTTTCTGATAGCAAGCAAGCAGTCCAGCCCGCCCCCCCTATCAACCCGAATTGCTAAATGGGCCAAAGCGTTCAAAGATGGCTGCGAAACCGTCGAGAATAAGCCGCATGATCGTCGACCACGAACCAGCATCACACCAGACAACATTCGCCGCGTAGGACAACTCTTTTTGGAGGACCGTAGGATGAATGTTCGAAACATTTCGGCTGAAGTCGGCATTAGTATTGGAAGTGTAGAGTCTATCACACCTTCAATATCGCAAAATAATGGCGCGATGGGTTCCCAAACTGTTGAGCTTCGAGCAAAAATTCATGCGGTTCATACCGTGCGTCTCACGCTCAATACAATATCAGAATTGGGGTGGGAGGTACTAGAACACCCCCTACAGTCCGGATTTATCACCCTGCTACTACCAAATGTTTGGACCACTGAAAGAAGCCCTCGCACGTCAAAGATTCAACACCGACGACGAGGTTGAGGAGTTTGTGCGCACATGGCTGTCCAAGTTGCCCAAGGAATTCTTCGATACCGGCATCAAAAAACTTCCGGAGAGGTGGCAAAAATGTGGAACTAGTAAGGGGAATTACCTAGAAAAACTGTAAATTTTTGTAAATATTTTCGATAATAAATAAATGTGTCAGAGCGTTTGTCTCGATCATATTTGAACCGCCCTCGTATATCGCAAATATTTATCCAACTATGTATTTTCTTTTCTTATATATGAAGTTACCATGACAACTATTAGAAATTATATTTGCTACGAAAGCTATGAATTAACACTGTGTGCAAGTCTTTGCCATGGCTTGGGGAAAACAACTATTTACCGCCATTCAACACGCCAGTAAAGTGCTTTACCCAATTAATTTCTTTGCATAAATTTTTCCTCAAACAAATTTGGACAAATATATTTGCGACATGTGAATTCGCCTTTACATAATACGATTAAAATGACCAACAAGTTCAATAAGCACTTTTTTATAATGCCTCAAAGGATAACGTGTTCAAGGAAAAGTTCTCTTTTACTTTTTTACCATGGAAATTAATGAAAAGATTATTACGTCGAAGATATGGCGAAAGGTCTGTTAATCTTTTAGTCGAAGAGTTGGGGAACTTCAACATTCAATTTGCAAGGGATGATTAAAGAAGTCGGTGGCGATGTCAATGTCGATGATATAACAAAATGAAGGGGGATAGGGTGTGGTTTGAATGTTGATGGCTAAGGCCTGGCGCCCACATGCAATTACTCGGCTGCGCAATCACTAAGTTGTAATTGAACGTTAGTTCGCCCACATATGTCCGCAAACTACATATTAGGTTGCACACTTTGTGCCCACATAGAATTTTTGGATGCAATCGACAAATGATTTTCAATTGGAATGCAAAAAGTTCTTTTCACTGATAACTGTTTTTTAATTCGGGTGGGTGAGGCTAACTTCACGAAAATATTTGATGCGTTCATAACTCTGTAACAAGAGACCGACAAACGTTTTAAGGAGACCGAAAGTCACCGACAAATGACTGACAAACGTGCTAAACTCAAAAATGCGTATATTTATTAAAATGGGGTGCTAACTTCCTGTTGCTCAAATTAACACCAGTTCAATTAATTAAAATCCTCTTTAGCACGTGTCATAATGAAAACTACTGTTCTATCGTTCTATGCAATGCACTATCTCAAAGCGATAACGAACTGGCTACGACGGGTGTCGGGACCAGCAACAAATGTCAAAATGTGTACGCTTCCGGTCGTTGAGGCACATTCACTTGAAATTTGTGAATTTATGGGAAAAATCTAACGACATATTCTAGGGACGCCCTGCATTAATCAAAGATGCCTACTTCCTTGTATTATACCATGTTCGTCTAAAATAGAAGTCCCGTTTGAATTTTATTACGATTTTTAGAAATAAATAAAAGAAATAACTGGCGCAGCAGTCAAATTTGAACTATGGCCTCGAGATGAGTTAGCATCATCTCATTTTCTAGATCGTGACGGCATGTCTTGTGCAGAGGTTTGTGATCAGCAACACGCTCAACCGAGTTATTTACCCCATAAATGGATACTAACTTAACAGCTGAGTGGGCTGATAGTCCGACACGTAAATCCCCTTTTTTATCGAGAACTACCGCATTCAGTAGGAATCGAACCGGGGCCCAGTGTGTAGAAGGCGAACTTGCTAACCGTTGCGCCATCCGGATTGTTAGAAAAAGCGGTGTTAAGAATCTGCCATTAGGATAGATCCGCTTAACAATTTGGATAACAGGTAAATAAAAAAAACTGAATGCCAGAATGATTTTAAACGTTTGTATTGTATTTTCCGAGAAATTCTCCTATTTCGAGTGTTTCTATCCTAATGACTGCGAGTGTACATTTCGCAGTTCAAGAAAATAGGCAATTGTTTGTTTGCAAGTGCGCGGATTAAAATTTGGGCACATGCATTTTATGGCGATTGCGCAGGCACTTGCAACTAAATAATTTGAGACAAAACTCAAATCGTGTTGTTGCAAGTGAATTGGAATTGCAAATGTGCGCACCTTCATATACACAGACATGTATCCCAGTGATTGAGCAACCAGAAATTGCATGTGGGCGACAGACCTAAGTTACCATACTTCATGTGATTCCAATCGGAGCGAAGAAAGAATGCATTTATTTTGAATGTCGATTAAAATTTGCTAAAGGATTCGATTTTTGTAATTTTCGCTTAATAGAAGTTGTGGACTGAGTGACATTGTCGTTAGATTGTAAATGTAACTTAATTATTACTTTTTTATTTTTACTGTTTTGCAAAAATAAATGCGTATTTTAGTCAGAAAAATGTATGGCATTTGTGAGTATCATTATTTCGAAGATTCAGAAGAGTTAGTTTTAAGCTGTTTTTGTAATTAACTTGATTGAACTTCTGGTATCTAGTTGCATTTTTTTTTGTTTCAGATAGAGGATAACAGCGCTATGCATGCTGAGGTGAGTATCAGTATTTACAAGGCAAATGTAGACTCTGTCGTACATATTCGTGTAAGGCCTTCCGCAAATAGGTTGACTCGACCTCGGATCCTTGGATTGTGTTTGCAAGTCATCCGACTCGCTCGGTGTTTCTATTGCAAAAATGTCACATGTGTAGTAATAGTATAAAATCGGATTCGCAGTGTGGGCTTCCATTCATTTAAATTTGATGATAACGGTACTCCGGAGTCGAGCAGAGTTTAAGTCGAAGTTATCTGTGTACGAAAAATAATGGCTAAAATTCTCCTAATACTAAAATATTTTTCATGGTCTACCGAAAGATATCAAAACACTCCAAATGAACGCTATTATGAATATCGCGATGGTAGGGTCTCTTTACCAGATAAGATCCACACCTCATCGGGGCGGTAAGCCAGTCGCCACGCACTCCCCTTCCCTTCTCACAGCACACACACTCACACACCCTTTTTATAGCCGTCACGAAGTGGGGTATATTAACTTTGTCGTGGCCATTGTGAGGAGATGAGTCGATTAAGCTTTGTCTGTCTGTCTGTTTCTATGCAAACTACTTTCTAAGTTATGAAGCTATCGAGTTGAAATTTCGAATAAAAGCCTTCTTTATATTGCACGCCGTATATATGTATGTATGTATGTCCAACCAACGGAATCGGACCACTACGTCATATAGCTGCCAAAAACTTTTTTCTTTCTAAAGATATCTACCAAATTTGATATTATTCAATCGTATCCACAACCACATTCCCGAATTTTGTTGAAATTGGATTACTGTGTTATATCAAATAGCTGACCGGTCCAAAAGTAAGTTTTTGTCAGAAAAACTTTTTTTATTTCTAAAGATATATCTTTACTCAATTTCATACTAATCAATTAAATTTACAGCATTTATTTCACAAACCACTTTAATATATTTTGTTGAAATCGACCCATTATTTCATATACCTCTCATAGGAATAGTGGAATCGGACCAAGTTTTACTACTAATTTGAATGTGGCTACTCTAACTTGATGGATTTGACAACATACACTGATTAATCGGACGCTGATTTCTGTGTATACAACATACAAAAATGTGTTTATATATTTATTCTTTTATTTATTATATTATTATTATAATAAAAAGCTATCGTTATAGTAGAAATTGAAAGTATGATACCCTTCACGCCTGGCTGATTCCCAATTCGTCCGGATAAACTCTTCGCCAAAACAAATTACTATTTCAAAGATTATCTGGCAAGAGGCGTGGATGATCTCAAGAAAATGGCACGACGAATAAATGTTATGGGTTTTAAACCTGATGACGGTGCCGAAGGTGGTGGTCTATTGACAAAAATAATTTGTTCAGATACAAGTAGATTTTGATAAATTAAATAGCCATAAGCTTTGGATCCAATACACGCGATGGCGACGGAAGGCGAGTTTTAATACATGTTCAGTGTACTGGATACGGCCAATACGAGCGATCAATTTTACGCAACCGAAAAGTTTAACGGAACATAAAACTTTGCAGCGCGAAACTGTCATCGCGTTCCGTTTCCGTAGTGTTCTATTGATAATTTGGGGACACGTCGTATTTCACTTGAACGAATGATTGGATTTTAACAGCGTACTTACGGGCACAAAATTCTTTATTCGTGATACCATTTCACTTGTTTTTATACCCTTCACGGATGTGATAGGGTATATTAACTTTGTCATGAAGTTTGCAACGCACAGAAGGAAGCATCTTCGCCCATATAAATTATATATATACTTGGTCAGTATGATGAGACGAGTCGATTAAGCTTTGTCCGTCTGTCCGTCTGACTGGCGTTTCTACTACGCTTGGCATCATGTATTCTCAAAATTCCCGATCGTCGATAAAACAAATGGAAACGGAATCTGTCACCGGTAGAATCGCGGCACAGTTTTGAGTTTCATAAAACTTTGCGGCCGCGTAAAAGCGCGCGCATGAATTATCTCTATCCATTTTGTATTTGTTTAATCTCGTTCCGGGCAACCGCAAAAGTCGTGAAGTCATCACTGTATTTTGGCCTTTAGAAAGATGTCAATTTTTATCGTCGCTGTAAAATGTCATTATAATTTACCCAGCAATTCACATCAAATTAATTACACCAAGCCTCAGCGCTTCAAACATATGCCTTCGCATAGTATGATAGAATGCGATATCCGACAGTCGGAAAAGGAAACTTTTTATATTGCAAACTGAACTTAATATCCCCCCGGTAAGGATGATGAAAAAGAAATACTATACATTTGTACCTATTATAGCGAAGCTTGAAATTGTTTTCGTCCTTACATCCTTCGGGTATAATCAATTTTCGGCGCTCGTGTCAGGGAAGATTGGTAAGGGTCGCCTCGCGGAACGTTGCCCCACGGCAACCGATGTCAAAATGGAAGAACATATCATTTCAACGTTACGGATACAAATGGAGTTTTTTTTATCAGTTGTTACCCGGTTTCTTATGTGCGTCTTGGTATCGGTGCTTTTGAAAAAAAAATATATAAGGGGTTCGAATCCTAATGGCCCAGTGAATCTGTCAACTGAAAGAGGGGTTAGCTCGCATTTCTTTTTTTTTTGATATGTTGTGTACTCGTATGGTTGTAGTCTAATTATGAATCTAAATTTTCGGCCCCGGTGAAGAATCGAAAATCATTGTAGAATTCGACTTTTTTCTAAGTTTTTTTTTTTTTGTTTTTTTTTTTTGTCTATTTTGTATGGAAGCATTAATTTTTCGTCAAAAACAATTCAGTACTTTTTTAAAGTCAATAAAATATGTAACAATTTGATCCTAAAACGGTTAAGACACCCATCACAGTTTTCAAGATAAAGATTTTCATAAAAAACGGGTCGTCAATTGCTCGTTTGTTTCCAGGTTTTTGCAATTTAAAAAAAAATTACTGGTGCAACAGTTCAATTTTGGACCACGGCCTCGAGATAATTTAGCATCATCTCATTTACCAGATCGTGACGGTATCTAATGTGCAGAGGTGTGTGATCAGCAACACGCTCATCCGAGTTATTTACCCCAAATGAGTACTCATTTAACAGCTGAGTGAGCTCATAGCCCGACACGTAAATCTACGATTGGATAGAAGACTACCGCATTCAGTAAGAATCAAACCGGGGCCAAGTGCATGTGTTCACCATTGCGCCATCCGGG
Organism: Chloromyia formosa; assembly: GCA_964017055.1. Classification (NCBI taxonomy): domain Eukaryota; kingdom Metazoa; phylum Arthropoda; class Insecta; order Diptera; family Stratiomyidae; genus Chloromyia; species Chloromyia formosa. The sequence continues at coordinate 30,848,211 of OZ024815.1, read as the reverse complement.
CTACTTTTTTGTGATATATTTCATCAAATAACGGGTAAAATATTAGTCCGACGAGGAAAATAATAAAGATCGATTTTTTATACCCTTCACGAATGTGATAGAATGATGCAAATGTGATGATATAAACTATATATATGACGAGATGAGTCGATTGAGCTTTGTCTGTCTGTTTCTATGCAAACTAGTCTCTCAATTTTAAATCTTACCAGCTAAAATTTTGCACAAAGCCTTCTTTCTCTTGCACGCTGTATATATGTCGGAACGAATGGAATCGGACCACTGCGTCATAGAGCTGTCATAGGAACGAGCGGTCCAAATGTCTGTTTTTGTGAGAAAAAACTTTTTTGTTTTTGAAGATATCTTTACCAAATTTCATATTATTCAGTCGTATGCCCTTCAAATATAAGGGTACTAGTCTAATGTATAGGGCTCATATAAGACTTCTAACGGGGTACTTATGGGGCCATCACATGGCCAGATATCATCTAAACAAGATTGGTCTGTCACGCTCGGTGGCCGTGGTCGTTTATACTATTCTAGAGCTCAGAGTTTTAAATCTCGGCCTGATCAAAAACTTAAGTCATTAGATCAAATCGATTTCAAGGACTTCCGCCGAGGTCGAAAACTAGATTAATAATAAGACCTCAATCATATACAACATATCAGAAAATCAGTGCTACCCCATTTGATGCAAGGTAAAACGTCTAAATGGACTGGACTATAACAGGAGACGTAAAGTCGGGAACATATGACAAAAAAATTATATGACAGAATTTGTTTATATTGTATTGTTTTCTTATTTCATGAGTAAACTTCGTCGCTGGGACCGAAAAATAAGGATAATCATCATAGATGCTGATATTTACTCAGTAATGATCCAGGTTTATTTTAAGCGCAACGTTTAGTTTTTCATGTTATTGTTATTACTTTCATTTCATATTATTCAATAGAATCCTTCGCCAAATGACATTCCCGAATTCGGTTCAAATTGGACTACTCTATCATAGGAATGACCAATCCAGTAGCAAGTTTTTGTTAGAAAAACTTTTTTACTTCTGAAGATATATGTACCGAATTTCATATTATTCAATCATTATTACTATTCAACCACAAAATTTTGGTTGAAATAGGCACACTATTTCATATACCTCTCATAGGAACAGTGAAATCGAAACAAGTTTTATTACTAATTTCAAAGTGATGCAAACGCATCATAAATTAAAATGAAGGTGTGATGCCTTCGTCAAGCCAGCCATATCATATCATACCTTCGACCTTTCATTTTGGATAAGGATTTTTCCATTTCAGTTAAAGATTTTTTATTGTTAATTTTTTTCCAGTTTTCCTTGAATATTTCGGGTTTTTAGTGTAGACATCGCTATAGAAACTGAAAAAAAAAATGGTGTAGTTAGTCTCCAGGGTTTCCGTTGATAGGGTCCGGAAGTGTAGGGGAAAAAGGGCCGAAGTCAATTTTGAAATTTTCGTTGAATATTAACATGCAAGGACATCCTTGTATGGATAGTAGCCTTGGCTTTCATCTGATTGAACTAATTTTTTACAGGAGAGTATTTGACCTGCCTACTTTAATTCGGTTGGGCGTTATTGTCATGTTTGAAAAACAAATATTTGTAGGGGACGTAGGCGTACCTTTGGTCAGATCGTAGCTGTTTGCGGTACCAGCCAACTAGATCTCAATCAAAATATTTGACCAAATTTGTATGTATGTTGTATGTATGTATTCTATCGAGAGTTATCGGGCCGTTTTTCCTTGTGAGAAAATCAATATACCCTATACTATTTCATGGTGTGGAGTATAACATACATACCATTTTATAACCAAGTGTATGATATATAATTTAGGATATTTTAGTTTTTATTTGTAGAATCCTTAGTTTTCAAAATAATTAAGGAAAACTGAGATGTACCTTTGATCCATCTCCCCTAGTCTTCCGGACCCTCTACCATCGGGGACTTTTAAGCACATATTCTGGGGACTGTCCCCCATAATTGTGCCAAATTTCAAAACTACAAGATTTATTTTTCCTACTTTTCTTTCGTAGTCTGGACTATTTTATGTCTTTGGTAACTGGCCTATACATCATCATCATCATCATCGTGGCGCAACAGCCCGACGTCGGGCTTTGGCCGCCTGAATCGTTGTCCTGCAATTATCTCGGTCACGTGACCGCGTCCCAATCTTGGAAGCCCAGTAGTTGCGCGGCGTTCACATATACTGAGCTCTCCCAACGAGATCTCGGTTGTCCTCGCAGTCTCGCTCCGTCGACTCGTTTTGCGTTCATTACTGTCTTTGGCATGCGATAATCGTCCATTCGTTGTACATGCCCTGCCCATTGAAGTCGTTGTAGTTTGACGATTTTCGAAACTTCCAGCTCATCGTACAGTTCATACAACTCATGGTTGTATCGGATGCGCCATCCATCTCGATCGCAAACAGCCCCGAAAATTCGCTGCAGAACCTTACGCTCAAATGATATGCCCCTGTAATTCTCACACCGCAGTTTATCTCCTTTTTAGGGTTTTGTATAAAAACAAAACCCTTATGAAATCGGTCATGCGTCCGTCTGTCCGTCTGTCCGTCTGTCTGTCCGTCTGTCCATGAAATATCTAAATTCTCTGGAGAAAGCGATGCGTCGTAATAGGTCAACTTTAAGGGGGGGTCGCCATAGAGGGGAAATGAAGGTCGAAATTTTTTTTTCGTTTGGTATAGGCAAGTGGGGTATCGTAAGAAAGGTACCGTTGAGTACATTCCATTTCTGGAATTTTTTTCAAATTTGAAAAAAGGGGAAAAGAGGGAGAGGGGAAAATATGTGGTCCAAGTTTGTCCCCCCCCCCCCTTGCATTTCGAGACCGTTATAGCTAGACATATGAAAATTTACAGAAAAGCGGCATTTCACTAGCATAGAAAACTGAAAATAATAGAATTTTTAAATCTCATCCAAAAAGGTTAATAATAGTACATTTCTATAGTTGCAGTTAGCACACCCCTGCACCTCTCAAGCACACCCTAGGTCAAAAATATTGATGGCTGATGATAACCAACATCATAGGCAATAATACTTCTAAGTTTCATTACAATGACATGATATTTAATAATAGTACATTGACTTAAAGTTATGCATTTTGACACTATCCATACAAAAAATACACCTACCGGCCTCACGCATAGATATGCGTGGACTACTTACATGTTGTTTTTCGTAGTGCGAATTGCAGTTATTTAATGAACCAACTTTGGAAGGGTGAAGATTGGTGATTGGTGATCCTAACAATAACTATTCACACAGTTAATTTTTTAGGGTTTTGTGTCTTAAATCTTACAAAATCGGTCAAATACCTGTCTGTCCGTCTGTTCATAGAATATCTTACGAACGGCTGAAGCTGCACACATAATTCGGCGAGAATGTGTAGAAATGCTATAATTTGCTGGAGATAGCATTGTGTTGTAATTGGCCAACTTTAAGAGGGGGCGGGGGAGGGGTAGTCCACATAGAGGCGAAATTAAGGAAAATTTTTTTTATCCACTGGTATAGCCAAGTGGGGTGTCGTGAGAAAGGTAATGTTGAGTACATTCCATTTTTGGCATTTTCTTGAGATTTGTAGAAAGGGGAACAGTGGAGGAGGAAAAAATATTAGACCGTAATTTGTCCCAGCCGCCCTGAATTTCGAAGCCGTTACACAAGTTTGCAATTTGCAATGTCGTTTTAATATGAATGGTTAAGCATCTCGAAGAGTGGGACAGTTTATCTCGTATACATACATATCTATCTACTGCTTCTCGTATTAAAATTATTACTTTGAGAGGTGACAGATGCAGTCGTTTTGTGAATTGGCATGTAAGATACTATATCATGGGTAAAACATTTAATTATGGTGTTTTTATTCAGCTGAGGGGTACCAAGAAGAACAGGGAGCCAGTATTTACATGCCAAAATAAGCGCTTGCTACAAAACCCTCGAATTGCGGGCGTAGCCCTCTATATTCCGGTTTCATTTGTAAATTGGACAGATGATGTATCTGCGCCTATACATGAATAAGTGAATTTCTTTAATTTCAGTCAGTTTTTTTGAGCTCGCGTATTCGAAATCCATGATCTAAAATTATGAGATAATGCAAATTTCAGAAGCGCTACAGTATACTTAGTCAAGATTTTCTTTGCTTTGCGGGTGATGCGAATCCAATATATAAAATCAAATACGACTCTTCAGTTATTCGTCTGTTTTTGCTATCTGAACAGAAATGACGAGGGTAAATTGAATCCTTTTCAGTGACATAGAAAAGCCCCCTCTCGAACTCTCTTATCCTGCCAAAACGATAGCCAGACGGGTATTATGGAATTCATTAACAGTGCGTCCCAAACCATACACTAAATTTTTTTTACTAGAAAGTTACCTTTTGAATCCTTTAAAGCGGGTTTCGTATTTGATCCCTTGCTCGGTGATTTGATTCTTTCGACTTTTAATACGCGTACCCAATATAAGAAAAAAAGAGAAAAAAAACACAAGTAATTACTGAACTGCCAGGAGTAAGAGCGAGAGAGACAATATTGTCCGATTAAATTTCATGAATAATCGTTAATGTGCCAAATTTAATTTGCCTAGGGTAAGCGTTGCGTGAAGACTGATGAAATGAGAAAAAATATTATCGGTTTATGGTAGGATGGTACAGTTGCTACCTATCTTGGAGTCACCTCGAACCAACGTCTGCAAACGGACATGTTGGCGGGGTGGCTCAAAGATTTATATTTCTCACGAAAAAGAATTAACATAAAGTTAATATCTAATACGTGAATTTTAAAAAGTGATATTAATATAAAATAAATATTTTTTTAACACCAAAGCTTAGGGGATACCCTTTAATGCAATAGCATAGCTTTAGTAGGTGAGGAAATTAAGGTAAGAGGGGCGGGATGGATTGAGCTGGATTAGACGAAATTAAATGACGGTGGACATTTTGTTTAAATTTCCGCAGGTCGTAACTGCAGGGGAAAACCGATGATGGTAAAGCGTTCCACATTCGAGCTGTTCTGCATACGAAAGACTCATAAAATTTTGCGGTTCGACTGACATTAGTTTCGATGGTGGGCACGGCTTGACTGCCTGGTGTTGCGTACAGGAAATGCAACATCGGCAATTAAACTACTTATTTCAGCAAAGCAGCGGCGGTTGAAGTATCGATAAAAAAGTGATAAACAACCTATGTCACGTCTGTGCTGAAATGGTTGTATCCGGGAAGTTATTTCATCATCACCAATAAGTCTGAAAGCTTTTCGTTGAACTCTGTCCAATGCCGACAGTGCAGTGCGACCCGCACCGGCCCATAAATGGCAATTATATTCGAGTCTCGGTCTTATGTGACTCTTGTATATTAGCGCTAAGTCAGATGGCGTGAAATATTTTTTGCATCTATTTAAATCCTAAGTGCAGTTCTGCATAACTGAAATTTTAAATCAATATGACCAATTATATTGAATTTGAAAGTGATCGACCACATGGCTCACGCCATATTGAATAACAGCTAGATGTACCGGTTTCACCGTCACCAATATAAAAGAAAGTTTAATTAATATAACTGTCATACATTGTATGACTAAATTTTATTTAACATAACTCCAATGAGATATAGTAATTTAACCTGGCAATACAATCCCTGGGATTAGCCATTCGACGACGTTTGTAGCCTCACCTGCGGACTATTGTGAATAGTGGTGACATTAGGAACAAAGCACTGCATTGTAAAAGGGGAAAGAAGAAGAAGCTATCTATCCGTGTAGCCGCCTTTTTTACTGATAAGCTTGCTTATAGTGCAGTTACTAGCAAGCACTTCCACTCTTATCGTCTTTTTACTGATAAGCTCAGAATATTGTGGGAGTTCTAGACCAACAGGTAGTTTTTATTAACGCGCCGAGGATTGAACCTCCGTTTCTCTAGATGAAGCATTATGGAGTGGCGACCGAGACCTCACGGCTACCGAGCGCGACATCAAACTTAGGTCCAATGAATAAGTTTTGTAAAAATCTAGGCATTAGCTCTATTCAATGCAGTTCATATTACCCTTAATAGAATGGAGCAACAGAGCGGACTCATGTGACACTGACACTAGTCGAGTATTTGGGAATCACCATGGATAAGTTAAAGAAAAACAAATACTAGGTTGAGTCTAGCTTTCCTCTGTCACAACCAAACCGTATATACCTATAATGTTATAGGATATTTTCCACACGACCTATTTTTCTGTATTATAGCAAATGTATTTCATGTTCCAAAGCAAAAAGGCGTATTTCAAGATAGAGTCGACATGGCGTCGACTTACACTTAGCAATAATTAGAAAGAACCCTGATGAAAATAATCTTGAGAAAGAAATTAATTCAAAAGAAAGATATTCTAAGACAAAAGGGAAAAAACATTGATTATCAAACACGCCTCACTCAGGCTTCACAAAGGGAGAGCCCTCTGACGAACCGTAGAAGCATCGCGCGACGGAAATCAATACCTATAAGCTGCAACAAATACCCACAATTTAAAAACCATAAACACTTCACCAAGTTACTTTCAAGATTGCAATGACTTAATAATCAAATGGACTTAATGTAATACATATTACGAATATTTCCGGAGGTGTTCAAATTCACACAATATGTAATGGAACCTTTATTGCGACAGAGTTTTAGTAACTCTAGATGGTCATTTTCCAAATGGTTCTGGTATTCTCCTTGCTCCTTGCATATTGTGACAATTTGGTTAACGGTCATATAACACGCAACCGAGAACTACACTTGCTACGTATAATTTATGGACAAATACGGCGTTGAAATAGTATGAATCATACTGAAAGCTTTTTTGGAATGATCGATTTGTTTGTAATATGCGTATGTTGGCGAAAAAGATATCATGCAAGTGATTTTTGGAGGATTGATTGATTGAAATTTGTAAATGAGGAACTTTATCAAAATGTGTGTTTTTTTTAATATAAAGGAGCCCCTAGACGATCAAGCCGCTTAATCAAACGGTTGCAGTACCGTCAACCACGGACGCTTCAATCAACCGTCTACACCGTCAATCAACGTTTCAATCTTTTGATCAAGTCTAATTCTCAGTTGAGTTTCCGACTCGGAAAGAGTGTGAAGGGAAGGGGGCGATGTGTCGTCATCCATGGTTGCCGGTAAGTGACTGCCGCTATGCTATGCCTGAGTCAATCAAACTTTCTATCAGTCACGATTGGCTCGAACGTTAAACCGGTCCCTAGATGGCCAATCACGCTTGATTCAATCGATTGACACTAGATTTTGATCAATCGGCTTGATCGGCTATGGGCTCCTTAATAGCTCCGTTTAATTCCGTTTTGATTTCATACATCTCAGTCCATAATGTTTATCATTTCAACGTCAATACCTCTATACTAGTAGAACGCTTCCGTATCATTGAATCCGCCCTTTCTTTTTATCGAAAAATCTTCGAAAAATGGGTTTAGGGATAGGACCCACTTTGGTTAAAAAGGGTTTGTGGACAAACAAAATTACCGTTTCTGAATAGAATCTAATCCACAAGCGACAAATCATTACTCGCAAACTATCCAGACCTTTAAGGTCAATATTCCGCGCGTTATTGGTGATATAGAGACCCAGGAGACCCAGATGTCCGAAAATTGAACCGACAGGATGTGCTTCGTCAAAAACAGCCGCGGGGACCATATATCCGAAATCATAATTTTGTTTTCAACATAACAAAATGGTGCAAACTATTCTTTATAATTATATAAATTCTTTCAGACTCTATACCCGCTATTGTTATTTAAAAAAAATTATTCCACCCTAAAAAAAATATATGTATACATACTTTATATGGTGGGAGATGCGTTGTAAACTTCATGACAAAGTTAATATACCCTTTCTGCAAATGAATTGTGAATGAATTGTGTCGAATTGTCGACATTTCAGTGAATAATTTTGATATATGCGTGTATTTTTAAATTTGATTAATTAACATTTATCATTGGTAATGTGTTAATTACTGATTGAAATATCGGTTTGGATAAAAAATTAAAAAGTACCCAAAACAGCCAATATGGCTGATTTCGACTGCAATGACCTACCTTAATATGCAACCCGGCCTGTTGCTTCTGCATTGTTGCACCTGCCGATTTGCCAGGATTCCAGATTATATGTGAGAAGAACGTCATATTTGGACACCACTATATTACCCCCACTGGCACGTAGTATCGAACTGGAATCGACGAAAGTATAATAAAAGTGATTGTCAGGATAATGTGTTTTGTATGGTAGAGTTAGCGCAGTGGAATGTTAGCACTACTATACAAAAAACGTTATCCTGGCAAACCGTCAGAAGCAATAAATTCCGGAATGGAGCAGTAAATTAGCAAATAACTATTACTTTTATTATACATTGAGTTTGAGCCCCACCGTACTTAAAAGTGGGGGTGCTAAAGTTACATTATGCTAGCACCCTACAAAAAACGTTATCCTGGCAATTCGACAGGAGCAATAAATTCCGAAATAGAGCAACAAATTAGAAAATAATTGTCACTTTCACTATACTTTCAATTTGAATTACTGGCACAGTAGGGATGATACAGTGTCCAAATGTGATGTCCTTCCCACATATAATCTGGAATCCTGGCAAACGGGCAGTAGAGATAACTTCCAGAATACAGCAACAAATCAGCAATTAATTGCTACATTAATTTTCCATCAAATTGGTGCTCTATACATACTCGTATTGTAGTGGGGGTGCTAGCGTAACGTAACGCCTACGTATTATTTTTCCCTAACTTGGTTCTGGAATTTGGTAAACTGAAATTAAACTTCGATTACTGGTGAAATTAACAAAAACCTTGCGTGATATAAAAGGAAACTGCTCGAGGATTTTCGCACGGTTCGAGTGAAAATCGCTAAAATGTTTTATCACGGTATCCTCGAGCAGGAAATATTCCCAGAATCTCTTAGAAGAAGATAGAATTTTCATTATATGTGTTTCTCACCCATCATAAACTAAAGTGCTAAGAAAATCTTCCACTCGCGTTTAATTCGTAATCTACTAGCACTTCTTGCCAGTGAAGCGGCAGTGCTAAGGCAACGTTAAAATGTGACTCAATTTCTTAGTGGCTTCTCAAGTATAGTAAAGAAGTGTTTCTCAATAATAAGGAAGCCACTTAATGAGTAATTAGCTTTTGTGCAAGAAACAAAACTTTCTTTGATAGCGCCAGGATAAGGATCGCAATTCTACACGATGGTTTTTTGCCCAGACTGCTGTGTTATAATTCTTAGGGGAAAGATGAAGTTTAGTAATTGCGCGTACAATTTCAGAAAACTTGTTCATTCTCTCTATGTGAAATATTCATTAACTAACTTGACTTGTTGTGAACATGGAAACCCCAAAAGTGATTCGTTTAGCTGTTTTATTTACGGATGAACATTTTCTCGTTCAAATTAATTCGTTTGGTTTATTTGAAGGGTATCTTTGAAAATTCATTAATTGTGTGCTTTCCATTCTATCCACTAAATCTTATAAAGGTAAAGGTATATATGGTTTTTGTCATAACAAAAATACCACCTTAAAGGAGGTCCCGTATAGCAATTATGTTTGGAAATGAACATGGTCGGCCCCTAAATCGTTTTAGCTATATCTGTCTGTCTATCCGTCCGTCTGCCTGGCCATTCACACTATAACTTTCGAAAGAATGAACCTCTTAATTTTGAATTTTGTAGTAGTATCGAATTGATTGGTATTGAAAATGGGTAAAGGCCGTTTGACACGATCCAAGTCCACTTGGACTACTGATTGGGCCTAGTAAGTTTGGCCAAGTCCATTTGGTCCAAGTTAGTTTACACGACTAGTGCTTGGACCAAGTGGGCTGACTTCCAGGTAGACGCCAAACCAATTTCGAAGTCGACTGACATCCAGACATACGGTAAAAAGTTGCGAATTTGGATCCAGGTAAAGTTGGCCACCATCCTACACAATTTGGATGTCTCCTCTCTGTCAATGTGGACTTGGATGAACTGTTGACACGATCTAAGTAGCGCCTAAGTCATTTCCAAGTGCGTTTGATCCAAGTGTACTTGGATCTGGTCAACCGGCCTTAAGTTCCGACTAAAGTAACTCCCTACGAGATTACTTTCTCAGTTTTCTTACACAAGTGCCCCTATTACCCTACTCTCATGTTTTTGTATATAATTCTTGAATAAATTAACGTAGAGAGCTTAAGTTTTTTGCGTTTAAACTTCAGGGAGCGAAAAGACATATACTGTAGTTGTAGTTCTCAACTGGTAGCGGCAGCGGTGTAGATTGGATTACCAGAAACGGTAACACATTTGGCTGAAGCTTTGGGTCGATGGGACAGCCGACCCGACCCGTCTTCAGAAAAAAAACTGTATTGCCCAGAAAACATAAGCACAACTTCGGATACGAATGGAATATCGCAACGAAAATCGGATTACTCTCTAGGAACCTGGAATGTACGATCTTTGAACAAATACGACGCGATAACATCACTGCTTCAACAAGTCAGTAGTTACAACTTGAACGTTCTGGAACTCCGGGAAACAAATTGGCCCGAAGTCACGATAAATTATTCAAATATCACGTTGTCGACTGGAAGCCAATTAACAAGCGACTATGTGCCATACACTTAAGAAATAATTCTTTAATTCTTTAACATTTGGCTCATCACACACACACACCGACTAAAGACAAAGACGAAAATAACAAAGAGTACTTCTTCAACACTCCGGAAAGTCTATTTGACTCCCTACCCACAAATGATGTGAAAATAATAATAGGAGACCTACCGAGCACTAACCGAGGAAAAACAGAAGGGCACAGTCTCCATGAAGAAACCAACAATCTTGCAACCAGCAAGGACCTAGCCATCAGTTTGATCATGGCTATTATAGCTCTGTGAAGCTGGCACCGTGATATTCGATTTTTCAAATTTAAATTGTACAGTGCGTTTGCCAATCGTAGGCCCACGTTTGCCCAGGAAAAATTTTCGTTTGGCCACCCTTAAAAAAAAGTTATTAACAAAATACTTTTTTTTTCAAATTGCAAAAAACAGGAATTTCTTTTTTCCATTGGAATTTTTTTTTGCTGTTTCGTTTGCCCAACGTTAGCCCACTCAAAATTTTCGTTTGCCTACCCCTCAAACTTTTTTTTATTAGAAAAATAAAAAAAAATTATCCCACATTGAGCGCCACATTATACACCCTCAAAACGATAATATTTAATTTTAATTGCCCAGCCTATAAGCCCTCGTTTGCCCAGTAACAATTTTCGGATGTCCACCCTTGCAGAAAAAGTTATCAGCAGACAAATTTTTATTAAGCTGGGAATACTTATACTGTTAATTTTTCTCCTTAAAGGATAATTTTTTAGTATAAGCTGGGCAGTTCGTTTACCCATCGCGAATTATCGTTTGCCCAGGAAAAAGGTTCGTTTGCCCACCCTTGCAAAAAAAAAGTTATTAGAAAAATAAATTTTTTGGGTTGCGAATACTTATATCCTTAATTTGACTCCTTAAATGATAATTTTGTAGTGAAAACTCATCAGTTCGATTGCCCATCGTTTACTATCGTTAGCCCAGGAAAAAGTTTTGTTTGCCCACCCTTGCACAAAAAGTTATTAGCAGACTATTTTTTTTAGGTTGGTAATACTTATACTGTTAATTGGGCTCCTTAAAGGATAATTTTGCAGTGCAAGCTGGGCAGCTCGTTTGCCCATCGTGAATTATCGTTTCCCCACCCTTGCAAAAAGAAGTTATTAGTGAATTATTTGGCGCCCAATGTGGGATAATTTTTGTAATAAAAAAAATTTGAGGGGATGGCAAACAAAAATTTCGGGTGGGCAATCCTAGGCTAACGTTGGGCAAACGATGGTTAATAACTTTTTTTTTGTAAGGGTGAGCAAACGAAATTCGTTCCTGGGCAAACGTGGGCCTACGACGGGCAATCGAACTGCACAATTTAAATTTGAAAAATCGAATGTAACGGTGCCAACTTCACAGAGCTGGCTATTATTATGACGGCACGAAATGTTGCATTCTGCATAAAGGTAAGGTGTCGGCATGGGTGCACCGTCTCACCGATTCTATCGTCATAGTGATCGGCAAAGTGTTGCATACAGCCCCATCCAGACTGGACAGAGGAATTCAATCGACATCTTATCTACAACATCTTGACTACGCAGTCGACATATGCCTACTTTCCCACAAGGTCATGGATCTGTTCGCAATGGCGTTGGATCTCGAGAGTGTTGCTAGCATGCACCTCCTATCCGCGGTGTCTTTATACTGACAAGCTCGGAGCACTGTGAGACTTCTATAAGTACCCACAGGCAGTTTTTGATTGCGCCGAGATTTGAACTCCGAGTTCTAGATTAGTATCGTAGAGCGGTGACTGGGCAAGATAGTAAAGGTAAATTTGTAGAAATTTTTGCTCATGTACAGTAGGTGTAAGGAAGCACATTACCCGAGACACATTTGATGCCGCTGCTACTACCGCTGCTATGCTTCTCACGGCAATGAAATTTCCGCATCAGAAAAATGAATAAGTAGAAAACGCAACATGTTTACAGCTGGTCACTAAAAATAAAAATTCTACCAACTCTTCCTAATCTCACCACCATCGACCGTTCAAATTTTATGTGTTTGGGATTCATATTAAGCTTTAAAATGATTTCGCAAGATGTGCTCTCTTATTGTTTTCAATTATGACCATAAAAATGTTTACCTTATGGTGAAAAAAATGGACGAAAGCTTTGTGTCAACCGATATTTAACAACATGAGTCGTTAAACACAAATCGGCGGAGTTTTACGCTAAGCTAATGAGGTGACAGGTGAGGTTTATCTTAATTTGCGCATTCAATCGAAATTGCTGTTCAAGGCCGGAGTTGCGGATACTTTTAATTATTTCACATGGAGAGGTGGATGTTCCATTGGTCGGATCCTGTCCAACCAATAAGATTGAACATTTGACCCAAATTTCAAGTTTGATAGCTTTTCAGATTCATTTGTATCTGTTACTCTCATAACAGATACTTTTCATTATTTCACATGAGTCGTTAAACACAAACCGGTGGAGTTATGCTCTGAAGCTGATGAGGTGAGAGGTTAGTTTTACCCTTCCGGGAACTGTAGACTTTTAACAATGTATGAATGGCTTTGATGATAATAGTATTGATATTTCACAAATCTTAACATCCGGATATCTTTTGATCGGTGGAACCGATTTCAGTGAAACGATAACTAAACGTTACTGCAAATTAAGCACTATTTTTTCCAGAAAACTGTACTTCAGTGGGGTTAGCGGTTTCTATGTGATGCTCGAACAGACAAAAAATTCCAAAACCAGAGATAAGTTTTTTTTCCAAATGTTTCGAATGTACAGACACAAAATTCACAGATTTATTATATTTATGGATAATATAATTTGCAATCCGATTAGTATTACACTCTTCCGTAAAAATATGATCTTGTAAACCTAGTAAAAATAATTTTCAAAGCTTACCTTCCTGCACTCCGGCTGTAATTACTGTAATCTCCTGTCTAAATAATTTCGTCCAGTCGACCCTCTTAGGATTCTTCTCTTTGAAGGACAGTTACTGGAAAAACAATGTGAGAATGGCTTTAGACCGAAAACCTCGCGGTCTTCGACTCTAAGAATCTCATTGCCAGCGTGACAGAGACCTTCTGCCTCCCTGAAAACTACTGGGAAAAAAGGTAAGGCTGTAATGCTTCCCTTATTACACACAGTAAGATTGTTGTCAATGATATTTATTTAAAAGTGACTCACCTGGCGTGATTTTAAATTAAATAATATATTTTCTTCAATAAGTACCAAGTTCGATTTTTTTATGTTAGCTTTTTTTATGATTCTTAATGTGTTTTGTCATTCTAAATCAATTGAAATAAGCTGCAACTTAATACGATTGTTAATTCCAAAGTTATTAGCTTTTTTCCGATTTTTTGGTGTTTTCATTTTTAATGCCCCTTGTATTTTTTTTGTTGTAGCTTAGCTGCTGCTGCTACATTCTTTCTTTGAGATGTAGATTGTACTCATCAAGGACTGCCGATGTCTGTCTGTGCCTGCCCACCTCGTCTGGTTCATGTATCTGCACACTACTTCGCGGTCTTGTTCAAAATTAACAGTGCTTTCGAGCCGATTCCTTTTTGTCTCATTCTTGTGATTTAAATCTATTTTGTGACGATTCTTGCTGACGACCACCGCCATTTTTGCCGCGTGGCCTACCAAAGTAAAGCTCTTATAGAAAATACCTGGTGGACCTGAGCACCCGAGCAAACCTTCAACCGTGCAATCTTCCGTATACGCTGCTACTTTGAGGTTTTTCAGCACCTTTTACAATATATGAATGGATGGTCTTTGGGCTGCTCCTTCGCGCGGCTACGCAGATCGGCTAGTCCTCAAGCACTTGTACGAACTCTCAGCCCAAACTTTCAGCTTGTTTACAAAATTAACATTAACACATAGTTTACATTTTTAACGTATTTCCTAACAATGGTAGACTCTACTTGCTGATTCGAAAATTTCAGGATTTGCTTGTTTGTCATTTAGATGAACGAAAATCCGTTGATGGAAAGAAGAAATCTATTTTTATCAAATTTATTACTTTATTAATGAAAATATGTCACCGGATTAAATCTATATTCTCTTTTTTTTTCAGATTCATAACTTCGGAACGTGATCAAAGTAAAAAATTAAATCTGACACAATAATAGTCAATAATTTCTTCAATTAATTCCCTCCTGTGCATATATTCACATTAAATGTAATTGTTGTCAATATCTAATCTTATTAAATCATATAAAATAATTTTTGTTATTACATATTTTGTTTTCGCGAGCTTTAATATTTAAATATAAATCAAAGATCTTGATGTGTAATTTATGGTTGGAAGCTGCCTATAGAGTAACTTTAAACGTAAATGATATTTAAATGGTGTGAAAAATAATATTTTTATTGATATTTTGAATGTGGTACCACGTTAAATTGTGATAGGACATTTTTAAAGAACTTTTGAAAATATGACAACGCCAACATTGCGAAGATCGCCATCACCAACCGAGGCTGACAATGACGATGGGAGCATTAAACGACAGGCAACAAGGTGAGTGATAAAAATACATCTTGGAATTTATTTTTATACTTGACGCTATGAAAACAAAGTCTAATCAATTATTAGGCGCGTTATTTCGTACTCCAGTAGAGTTAATTCGGGTTAGCAACACACAATTGCAACAATGCGTTAACCTGAATTCACCTGGGTAGCTCTACGGGTTAATAAACCTACACGCGATAGATATGTCAAGAGATGGCGCTTGCATCGCTAAATGGCGAATTTATTATGAAAAATTAGAAATTTTTGTAGTTTGGTTTAATCAATTATTTGGTAAAAATATCGTAGATATTTTTCCGGATATGATCCATATTTTTAATCTTGCGAGTCAAAAATGTTGAAAAACTAAATTGACGCCAGGGGTCCATTGTACTTTGACACTTAACCGAGTAGTTACCTCGGACAGTTTTTTTTTTAACGCCGCTTAACCTCCACCCGAATTAACCCGCACTGGAGTACAAAAGAACGCGCCCATCAATGAATCCCTTCTGTCTGGTACTATACCCTTCGTCTTCCTCTATTCAATATGGGCTTGATAAGACGCTTTGAGTATTGTGTTTCATGTGTATTATATGTGTGTGTGTGTTTATGGGACACTACTCGGTAGTTTTAATTCCTTTTAGTCAGTTTGATCGGAACATTTGTCAATAAAAATAAAAATGTTCGTCCATGTAGATTGATTGATCGAACACCAATGGATTCCCGGTAGCCCCATCTGTTTTCTAATAACGTTCGATTAGTTTCTGGAAACTGAAGATTTACATATACATATATACATATAATACGAGTACATATATATGCTTCTCATTAATTGAGTCATCTACAATACATATATTGCACAGTCGAAATGCAGTATAGCTGTCGAAGTTACTATTAAAGCCCATCAGCCATCATGGGAACACCCCAACCAATTAAACGCTACAATAATCTGATCTCTCCATCTTAAGTTCTATTTTTTATCATATAATCTATTAACCAAAAGCCTCAAAAATCAGAACCCTCATAATTGACTTATGTCACCATTCATTCCAAGGAACCCGAGGGAATCTTTGAACCTCCAGATTCAGTCGAAATTCAGGACATCCTAAGCTATCGTTTTCATTATCATCATATCTAACTTTAAAGTCTCTCAATTCTTGAAATATATCCGTTCTATAATGGTGGTTCTTGGGATAAAAACTCAGCAAGCTGATTAAAGATTCGAATGATAGCCGAGTTAATTTTCGTAAAATTTTCTCAGTGGATAGACCACCACTGAGTAAATTTTACGAAAATCTCATTCTCAGCAATATTTGACGATAATTACTTGGACTTTCGGGTAACCTTTCATAGAATGTCTTTGACAACACATTCGTCCTCCATGTCGTCTCGGAAAGATGAAATGGATCTCCGACACATCCAAGCATTCTTACCCGGTTGACAGCTTCTAGTGACTTTATCGTAATAAACTTTCACAGTTCGGATAAAATGACTTCTTGGAACATTTAGCCAAAATTAATAAATACTGACACCCACCATCAAAATGTTTTACTTTAGATTTTATCTCATGATAACGAAGGATGTTGTTTGTGGGTTACGAATCGTTTCCAAGCAACTGATTCAAGTTACACCCTATGGAAATTTGTGCAAGCTTTAGGATTTCGATTCAATAATCCTTTTGGTTCAATGAAACAATTTTAAATGAGGTTGTGTATAGTGGTCAATTATACATGGGTCGTTTATTTTGGCAGTGGCAGAAGTCACTTTGTTTTCAAATCCAGATATTACTTAATTCGAGTTTTAAAAATATTGATTACAATTTTCGAGAAGATGTACTTGATTTGTTATCTAGGGATGTTAATTTTTTTTTTGGTTGAACAATTTCCGAAACTTACTGAAAAATCATTGTTTCCCACCTCTATAAAGTGACTAATTTTACGAAACCATTTTATTTGAAAGTGACATATTTCAAATAAATGGGTTTTGTAAAGATAGTGACTTTTATTTTTTTGTACTATGTATTTTATATTATTGAAATAATGTTTGAAAGGAGAGTAATTGACGATTATTAATGCGTAAATTACATAATTATGTTTTATTATTATTGTGTATTAGCGTTTGATCTGACAAAACAAAGCTGGTGTCATGACAAAATGAAACCGTAAAATAGAGGGCTACGCCTGCAATCCATGTAGTAGTGTTCCATGCCAATAGGAGATGAACTGCCCTACTCTTGGTATGCTTGTTAAGACGACATTGCAAATTGCAAGCTTGCGTAAAAAATATTAAAAATAAAAATGTTTGAATGATTATAGAGAGTAGAGTCAGCGACAGCACACCCCTTAAACACGTTCCAGCTTAAAAATATTGGCCAACGATAGCAACCTTTATAGGCAGTCCAAGTTTTTTCACAATCACGTAATATTTACTAATAATACATTCAATTAAAGTTAAGCATTTTGATACTCTCCATGCAAAAAAAAACACCTACCAGCCTGATGCATAGGTGCGACGTGCGAGTACCACTAGCATGTTGTTTTTCGTAGTGCGAATTGCAGTTATTTAATTATGCATTTTTGATAGGGTAAATATTGGTTGGGGGCGGTGATTCTAACAATAATTATTCATAAAATTTCTTTTTTTAGGATTTTGTAGTACAAATAAAACTCTTATAAAATCGGTCAAATGTCTGTCCATAGAATATCTCACGAACGGCTGCCCTCCAGGGGCATGGGCGCGTCAACATCTCTAGCATTTCTTTGCCTTGTTGACGTTTCGATACCATATCTACTTTTCGGAAGTACAGTTGCTGGCATGCACCTCCTATCCGCGCCGTCTTTATACTGACAAGCTCGGAGCACTGGGAGAGTTATATTAGTACCCACAGGCAGTTTTTTAACTCCAAGCTCTAGATTAGTACCGTAGAGCGGAGATCGAACGGCCATGGCCACTGAGCACGATTTTTTTCCTAACTGTAACTAATAGAAATTAAGAAACTAGGATAAAATGATGTTAGCGCGAATTGACCATAATAAAACAGAGAAATTATTTTTGAAACAGGTCAAGCTCACCGTGCATACAAAAACTCGATAAAAAGGTCATGGATTTTTTTTTTAAAGAAAATAAAAATTTACATTTTACAGAGCTATGACAATTAAACCGTTTATCTGATTTCCACAGGATAATTTTTAAATATTAGAACAAAGGGTTAGCTGTAATTAACACTTTATTTGAGTGTTCTAGTTAGCGCCATTTTCGAAATACATATTGTCGTTTTAGCAATTAAATTATTTAGCGCTTGAGCAATTTAAAAAAAAATATTAAATGCTTGTTAAAAAGTTAGTAATTCGGAATAATGTTTGCTTATATTTTTTGCTCGGAATTGCATGGGGAATCATTTGACATACCGCTTATGCGGTAGTTGCGGGACACCCTGCATATGAAAGGGAAATGAGAACCGCCCCATTCAGAATTGAACTTGGCATTTTCTGTTTGTACGTTAGATACACCAATCACTGAGCTGGCAATATTATTGATAAGCATCGGCCTTGTACTCGACATTTTATGCATGGCAATATATGTATAGTATGCATGTATGTATATGGCACTCCTCATACTCCTTCTGCAAATGTGCGTCTTGCCAATAAGTTGCTGGCATCTTTTATAGAATACGGCAACATGGAAGTGAGAACGATGATTGTAACGACTAGTACGCATATGCACTGGGACTCTTGAATAGATTATTTTGCGTCTCGCCTGCCACGCCTCATTGTTGCTGTGAATTTTGTAAGTATTTTTTTCATTTTTCAATGAGTCGAGGCAGGCGAGATTCTGACGAGACGCAAAGGAATCTATTCAAGAGTCCCAGTGCGTAGTAGGCGCTACGCAAAATTAATTAAAATTTTTCAATGGGTATAATGTATCAACCGATTGAATTGTTATTCATTTTAAAAAAATACGGATAGCTGATTCGTCTTGAATAAATTATAAACTTTTATGACTTTTCGAAACCAAACTTCATTCAAATTAATTCAAATCCCTACTTTTGACCGCACTCTTAGAATTATGTATGTATACGGATATTAAAGCTTGGGAATCCTGCAATTCTTTCTGAAATAGCTAAATACTTAATATTTTAAGCAAAATAAAGTATAGAGAAAAAACCTCATCCGAAAACTTCTTATCTTTTATTCATTAACGTACTTTTATATTTTATAGCGACTTAACTTTTTCGTCTGACTTTTTAATACCCTTCACGGATGTGATAGGGTATATTAACTTTATCATGAAGTTTGCAACGCACAGAAGGAAGCAACTCCGACCATATAAACTATATATTCTTGGTCAATATGATGAGACGAGTCGATTAAGCTTTGTCCGTCAGTCCGTCTGTCTGTCTGTCCGTCTGGTTCTATGCAAACTAGTCCCTTAATTTTAAAGCTATCGAGCTGAAATTTTGTACAAAGCCTTCTGTCTATTGCACGTTGAAAATTTGCCGGAACCAACGGAATTGGACCACTACGTCATATAGCTGCCATAGGAACGACCGGTCCAAAAATTCGTCTTTGTGAAAAAAAAAAACTTTTTTATTTCTAAAGATATCTTTTTCAAATTTCACACTAATCAGCACTATCTTTAGCTTAATCATATTCCTGAATTTGGTTGAAATGGGAATACTCTATCATATAGCTGTCATAGGAACGATCGTTCCAAAAGCAAGTATTTATTTCTGAAGATATCTTTACCAAATGTCACATTATTCGATCATATTGACTGCGAAACCACGTTCCTAAATTTTGTTGAAATCGGCCCACTATTTCATCTATGTACCTCTCATAGGAACAGTGAAATCGGAACAAGTTTTGCTACTAATTTCAAAGTGGCAAATGCACCATAAGTCATGACGTGAAGGGTATCATATCTTCGCAAGCTAGCCGAAGGTTAGCTTGTTTTAAATTCATTCAAGTGGTTAGGTGGTAGGGATAATTCCCAAAGATTCATTTGCATTTGCTTTTAACGAAAGAAAACAATTTCATTTTACTCTGGACAAGTTCTATTATATTTTAAAAGTCAATTGCAAACTGAATTCTCCTTACTTTTTTAACTAGCATGACTGCGAACGCAAAGAGAGTGAGTTCGACTTTGTAATAGATAAAACATTCTTAAAAACTTTTTACTTTTTTTTTATTTAAATCAATCGTTTTCTTTTTCAGAGTTTTCAAAAAGAGCTCATCGAATGGAAAGATTACTGTTTATTTGGGAAAACGAGACTTTGTAGATCATATAACACATGTTGATCCCATAGGTGAGTAGATGTTATGAAAATTGAAAAGTAGTGTACAAGAAGATACATGAAGATGCTTTTGATTGTTTGTAAAATGTTAACTTTCATTGGAGGAATACATGGGGAAAATCTAATTATCTCATACATGCTGGAACTCTCACCTGCACAAGCTTTATGTAAAATGTTCCTTACATACATTGGCGGAAGTGGCAGCTTAGTAGTTCAAGAGCCTGGGAGTAATGTAAAATTTTGAAGAGGAAATGAGTTTTTTTAATATTTCGCCGATAGTAAAATAATTAAATTTTACAATATTTGTGATTTTTTTTTGCGAAATAAGTTCGAATGTTTTGAGAAGAAATTATTTTCTTATTTAATATTTTTTGCATTAACTCTAATACACTTCTCGGATCTAGTTTACTACTACTACTACTACTAACTGTCTTAACCCTTTCATGGTCAGTGCAATGCAATGTAAATGCATACTCTTATGACATTTTCGTCTAAATATAAAATATGCCCACAAGCAGATTTTATCGTACTCGCATGGTCAATAGTAAATTGTTGTGGAATGAGTAATTAGGCGTAAGTATATGTTTACATATATGTAGTAGTATAGGGACCATTTTTGTAAAAATAGATTAACATGTTACGACAATTTGCATTAAGCCATCATGACAAAAAAATTATTAAAAAAAAACATGGAGTCCGAAGCGTAAATACCCTAGACTTGTGCAGACCTAGTGGTGAAACCAAAACTTCAAATATGCAACAGCCATATTGCATTGAAATAGTATTTCCTATATGATCGGTTTGGGCAGAAGTTAGCCGATGCAGCTACGATGAAAGAACATTTGTAGGGAAGATGAGCGCCGTTTGAGCCGAGTGAGTACTTTTTACCACAACTTCATGGTGGAGTGTTTTGTTGGGGTAATATATTCGATATTTAATAATAAAATAATACCTGATTGCTAAAAGATATAATCTGAATTATGTAATAAAGATGATAATATAATTGAGGACCATTCACCTTGTTTACTCTTAGGTTTTATTTAAGCTATGTGCTTAAGTTATAAGATAAGTGAGCCCACATCACTTTTGGGGTTATTGACGTACTATTGGACACAGACATTGAACATTGGAAATAATAAAAAAAACATGAAGTACTCGTATATTTAAATATCCCATAGTTAAAGGGATTTCGTTGTATAATTAAATACATTATTTTATAATTTGACATAGGTCGTTGTAAAATGACATTATTTACGTGAAAGGTTTATTCGAGGTAATCATCTGAAAAAAAAAGAAAATCATTATAAATAAATTACTAAATTCTGTGCAAGGTATAAAAATAGAGTATAATTTGTGTTGTAAATTAAATAGAATGAATGGTACTTTATACATTTATAAAAATGTTTGGAATAAAAAATTTATTTTTAATGATTTCTGTTAAAATGCAAGATGTTTAGGGGTATTGAAGGAGGAGGGATGAGGTAGGATGTTCTGAGGAGGAGATGAGTGCTGGATCTGCAGTATATGTTGCAGGGATTTAGTGCGCAACGTCGAGTAACGATATTGCCGACAAACAATGCACTATTTTTTTTGCATCGTTCATCGGCATAGTTTTACAACTTTCCGGAAAATTTACAATAAAATGCTAAAACTTGATACTACACTAAATGACTAATGGAAGCACATCCGTCGCACTTGTAAAACTAAAAACAAAACGTGTATGGGCTCTAGGTTGTTACGACTTAAAGCGGAAATATACTCTGAAGTCGAACTTATGGAATCTAACGCGGAAGCGTTAGGTGATAAGAACCTCGAACCCACACATAGTGTAGTTCCTAAAGCGAAAATTCCCGAATTGCGGCTTCGGAGTCCATTGAAAAGTCAAAAAGTGCAATGTCAATGTAGGTCTCATTGTCGGTATTTCACAAAGTGATTCCGAAGAAAAGGGTAATAAAGTTTCCTGTTTGACGGAAAACTTCATAAAAAGACGGAATGCTCTAAATCCCTACAACATATAGTACATATTTTATTACGGCATATACTACTCGTTCTGCAAGAAGAAGATTTTGTTCGAGTTTTCCCCACACTTTGTAGCTGACCTTGCCGGGTCAAAAAAAATAACCAATAATTATGTGTTCGCTGGTCTCGGAGTCAGAGACAGAATTTATTAATTTTTTTTTCATATTGCAACAAAGAAAATTATGAAAAATAGACATATCTGTGTTAACTATAGCCAGACTTGTTTCTTTAGGAGTGCCTATTTCTTTGGCTTCCTAAATATTACTATAGGCACTTCCTATTATTGACACCAATGCCTAAATCAGAATAAGGATTTGCTGACCTAACAAGACCCATTTCTTCCCACAAAAGATGAAGATTGTACAATGCCTAGTTGATGTTTCGTTAGCTTATAAACTTCGGATGGTGTAGCTGCTAGCATACGCCTTCTATCCGTACATCCGTCTTTTATTAGCAAGCTTGGAAGGCTGTAGGTATTCTGATAGCATGTCCACGGGTAATTTTGTTTATATTATTGTCTGGTCTAAACCATTAAATAAATTTCTTTCTTCTCATGGAAATAAGCAAAATTGCACCCTACACCTCACCGAAGCTTCTTGTTTTTTGTGTACCCTTTTTCGCGCCACTGATTTGATTTTCAAACTCAGGCTCATATTGATCAACTTAAGTTACGTCTCTAGTAACAACCCATCCCAAACTTTCCTGGTTCTTGTCGCAATACACGGAAATAAGTGACTTGTCACGGCTTCTGATGCGGTCTTAGCATTTTCGCTATCCATTTTCCGTACACATTCGACATGCCAATATGACCCTGTAGGATATTCTAAATGGTTGTTGTTAGTGATATTCAAACTATTTCTCATTGTTTTTTTTTCGTAATTTGAACGGGTGTCTTTCAATATTTTTTGTTTTATATCTAATCTCACAAAAAAAATCTCAGGTTTGTGAACTTTACTTTTCTGGCGAAACTTTATCCCCACACGGTGGAATGCACAATCACGAGATTTAAACCTTTTCTTTCTGAGTGCATGAGTCGGTAATTACATAATCGGCTCCCTTTAGTTCACTTTAAAAACCGTTGGTCAGAGGTCGATCAGCTCAACATATGAAAGCGCTAATTTAAGTTGATTGGAGATGAGAGGGGTTGTGAGACATTATGGTCCACAAGCACTGAGGACGAGTGGTCTATTACGCCATAGTCCCACGTCTGGCATTAGGACTAAATCTACCGATGAAATTTAATCACACTGATGAAGTTGTTCAAGAGCTTAAGCGGGGTCAAAGCTATTTCAACTAGCTTTGGGGAAGGCGACACTAAGGCACTTCCTAGGGAGACAGACTACTACTTTGTCTTAACCCCTAGTGAGGCATCGCGCGTCAACCACTCCTGCGCGCCATACTCTGTTCTGGGCAAGGGGGAGCAACTCCCCAAACGACTTTCCCAGCGCCTTACATTCTTTTGCCATAGATCGACGCCGCGTGATTTTAGAACATTCACAGAAAATATGCAATGACGTTTTATCATCACCCTCACGGTAGAGGCGGCTATTGTCCTCCACTAAGCCCATAGTGCCTCTCAGACACGAGTGTTCGATCAGAAGACTAGAAGTGATTCTGACCATATTCCGGTTGAGCAGAAATAAATCAGGAGATCTGGCATTTCAGGGGTGGGAGATGAATATATTGGCCTGCTTCTTCCCCGGGAGATCCTCCCAGTGAACAGTGGCCCCGGTTGGCTCCTAATCGCAATCCGCAGAAGGGATCAGGACAATCGTAGAGAGAGGCCGTGGGCGTCCTGGTTAATTCGTCTACCGTTCCATTTCTTGTAATTCTGATGTATCTTGCAACTCAATATATGCAAATATTTTAAAAGGAACCCACTGTTTGAAGCACAAATTGAAGTCTGCACACTAGCTTCCAAGTGTTAGATTTGGATTGCCATAAACTTATAGATTCCAATGCGAAACATATTTTAAGACATAGCCAAATGCTCGTATAATTGCCTGTTGTTTTATACCCGAAGTTAACTTCATGATACAATATTTAATAACATAATCCCCTCGGAAAATACATGACGTGCCATCTTCTGGAAAGCATTCCCCAATCAATATTTAATAATTTCGCCTTAGATAGATGAACGTGTACATGACGGCATATGTTTGTCATATAGTCAAAATTTACATAATTTCGTTACAGGTAATACAAAATGTTTCAGCGAATTCAAAAACATATGGCTATGAACTGTGGGGCTATGAGGTTTCCAGAAATTTTCTGTCTTTTTCTTCGGAACTGCGTTTTCATCTGGGAAAATACATGCATATTGGATTATATTTATGTATATATAATATGTACTGAAGAGAAATTCCATAGGGATTATTTTTTCTTCCTTTTGTAGCACTCTAAGAAGTTGTTACTCTGTATTTCAAAGTCATAGCAATATTCATTTATCTGTTTTCTCTCGCTGCAAACCAGAGTAGACAAATGAATATTGCTACGACTTTGAAATACGAATAGCGTGTTCTTTTCACCCGGTCGCAGATCCAGAGTGATCTGCGACAAGTGAATTCAAACAGCTCACATACGGGCAGTCAGTATAAATGTGGGGAGCATGGAATGACGAGAACATGTTAACGTTCACCCATAACTTTACTGTGATTCGATGAAACCTGGATAAAAGACTGGTCAGTTATTTGATATGGGAATAAATTACCGGGTGAAACGAACGCGCCTAATGTAATAAAAAAGAGTGGGTATACGCAGAATCGTAAGACAGTCGTTCGCGACATAAAGTCGTCCATCTAGTATTAATCTGTTATGATTTTGTAATTGAAAAATGTATTTCGAATGATCCCAAAAAAATATGCTCATCGGTTTCGACCGCTGGTGTGACGCGCGTCTCATCAGACGCCTCCGTTCCGCGCATCACACCAGTGGGGAAGGCGGGCCAGTCTTGTTACAGTTAATGCAGAAAATTTTACCACTTTTCTGCGCAATTTCACATTCTTCGGGCTTTTCATGGCTTTTGCCACAGCGAACACATCTATCTGGAAGGAGACAGTTTGCTGAAACGTGTCCGAAGCGTTGACACTTGAAGCATTGGGAGATCTTATCCTTCTGAAGCTTTTCCCATTGTACCCTGTGGTTGAGCATATAGTTAACAGAAACGACATCTTTGGAATCGATGTCGGGGACAAACTGTATTAGGAACATGCCAAGAGTTTTGCCATTGTTCCTAGAACGCACTGTAGAGAATCGCTTCGCAGAAAGCACTCTCTCACCGAAGAAAGTCTTGAGTTCTTCAAGGACATCGTTCTCATCATAAGAACAATGAACATCCTTGGGAAGAAACGTCACTTTTTTCTGCGAAGCAGGCGTGTAGGTGAAGCAGCCTACTTTAGCAGCTTTCAGGTGCATGAGTAGAATCTTTCAGCACTTTGGGAAGTAATGTTGTCCGGGAGCTGCTGTTGACTTTTATGTCAAACACCGGTACTCTAAAGTTTTTCAAGACACGACCACTTTCTGCGATGGTGGACCTGCATTTTTTCAGGTTCAGATTGTAGCAGACTATCGGAGGTGCTCTCTTCGGTTTTTTGGCGGCCGGTGTGGCCGTAGATTGGGTGGCCGGCCTGAATACCCTCATTGGAGGGGCAGGAGAGGATTTCGGAGTGTTGGCACTACACTCCTTGAACAGACGGAACAATTCCAGGTACTCCGGGTTAATGCTCGGAGGCGGCTTGTTCGTTTTACGTATCACTGTAGGTGAGGGGCACGGGGAGGAGGAGACTGGTCTCTTCATGCCATGATTCGACGTCTCAGAAGGATTCACTGTCACTTTCTTAACTTTACGTTTTTTTCTACTTACAGTTTTCCAGCTTTCGTCGGCACGTCCAGAGTCGGCAGTTTCCACGGGAGCAGCCGCACAATTCGCTTCTTTGTCGATGTCATCGTTTTCTTGCGAGATCTCAAAGTCCATCTCGTTCTCATGTTCAGATTCCGTAGTTTCTTCCACGGTTTCATAGTTTTCGTCGTCGTCATCAGCAGGCACTTGCACTTTAACTAGGCCGAGTAGCTCGGCAATACACTCTTCTTTTAGGTCCATGTTAAACTTCTTGCAAATTTTGTTGCGTCTGGCCTTAGCCTTTCTCGCAAATTTTGCCTTCTCCTCGTTGATTTCGGTTACTACCGATTTTTCAGAGGACGCCACTTTAATTGTCACTTAGATATGGGATTACACCTACACAAACCGTCTTTATCGGCACTTTTAACACTATTAGTCGCTTTAATTGCACAACGAAAATAAACCGTCTCTCTCTTCATGCCGTGATTCGACGTCTCAGAAGGATTCACTGGCACTTTATTAACTTTACGTTTTTTACTACTTACAGTTTTCCAGCTTTCGTCTGCACGTCCAGAGTCGGCAGTTTCCACGGGAGCAGCCGCACAATTCTCTTCGTTGTCGATGACGCCATTTTAACTGTCACTTTGATAAGGGGTTACACTTAACCAAACCGTCTTTATCGGCACTTTAAACACTATTAGTCACTTAATTGCACAGCGAAAATATACCGTCTCTATCGGAAAAACCCTTACGATTTGGAATACGACTGTGTCGTACTTCCAGCTTCTCATAGGAAGAACTTAACCAGGGACTGGTGTCGTTCTTCCTGTTTCTCATCGTTTGATACCCCTTAAAACACTGGGAATCAAACTAATAGATCACGGCGGGGAAGTCTCCACTCACCTAAAAGGGCCCTATAACCCCAACCTGACTACCGATGCATTTTTCGGAGAACAAGTGTAACACACACCAACCGGGCTACTCGTCTCCGAGACAATACCATGAAACAAACATAAATAAATAACACACCTCTGGCATAAATAAAAATAAATACCTAACCATCACCAGATGTTATAACCTTTAGTAAAAAACTCGAGTCAATCATTGTAATCTGGCATTAGCAGTAAGCATAGCCGTAAGAATTAAATGTGTATTACTATCGGTAGTATATAAGAATATTTTGTATAGCGTTTAAGGTTAGCTTTAAGTATTTATTGTTAAATTTACATAATTAATAAAAACCTTATAAACTGTAACTGTAAAAAAAAATCAAACTAATACTGGGCGGAGCAAATGCGAAAGACGTCCGCACACCACCGAAGTCCATTTCATTTTCCTGATCGGATCCGGATTCAGGAACTTCGTCCACGGTTTCGTAGTCCGCGTCGTCATCCTTCGAAGGCACTTCAACTTGCACTTTGACAAGACCGAGGAGCTCGGCAATGAACTCCTCTTTAAGGTCCATGTTAAACTTTTTGCACATTTGATTGAGTTTGGCCTTGGCCTTCCTCGCAAACTTCACTTTCTCGCCGTTTATTTCGGCTACTACCCTTTCAGGGGTGGCCATTATGAATCACTGTAAATTTCACTTGCACAATCAAACCGTCTCTCTCGCACTAGTTCGCACTTACTGTCACTACCAGTAGAACAAAAATTAAATTTAACCGTCTATTTCGGAAGTAACCGTCAAAAATTTGAAACACGACTGATGTCGTACTTCCAGATTCTCATGGAGAGAACTTAACCACGGACTGGTGTCGTTCTTCCGGTTTCTCATCGTTTGATGCCCCGAAGAAACACTGGGCATCAAACGCAACACGGCGCAAACCTGAAGCCTGCCGAGTATCGGTGATTGACTGAACGGGTGGGGAAGTCTCCACTCACCTAAAAGAGCCCTATAACCCCAACCTGACTACCGATGCATTTTTCGAAGATCAAGTGTAACACACACCAACCGGGCTACTCGTCTCCGAGACAATACCATGAAACAAACATAAATAAGACACACACCTCTGGCATAAATAAAAAATAAATACCTAACCATCACCAGATGTTATAACTTTTAGTAAAAAACTCGAGCCAATCATTGTAATCTGGCATTAGCAGTAAGCATGGCCGTAAGAATTAAATGTGTATTACTATCGGTAATATATAAGAATATTTTGTATAGCGTTTAAGGTTAGCTTTAAGTATTTATTGTTAAATTTACATAATTAATAAAAACCTTATAAACTGAACTGAACATCAAACGCAACCACGCACTAATACAACTACTACTGGGCGGAGCAAAAGCGAAACACGTCCGCACACCACCACAGTCTGTCTCTTTCCTATTGTGTTCTGCCTTATATTGAGTGGCAAACACAACAAGGAGAAGTCCACATCGCGAATTAATTCTGCCAGTGACAAGTGAATTAGTGCAAAGTGGTTACTATAGTGACGGTCATCTTTGTTTACTCGAACAAACAATTTGTTGTCGTTGCCTAGCAACGGTCAACTAGTGCGAGTTTGTAATTAAAGTGGAGTGTTGTCGTATATAATATCGGTGAGAAGCGAGAAGTGCGCAATCAAGAAAAACATATGAGAAGCGTGCAGCACGGCGAGGATCCTGAAAAATTGCCCAGAACTACCGGTGAGTGTTCCATACACGAGAATAAATTTAAGTTAGGTACTTCCTTGGAGGGGATAATTTCTTCTGCCGAAGGAGGTGTAGAACTAAATATTGACATGTCTGAGCAAGTGGTACAGGGGGCAGCCTCTGTACCTATGAACAACAGAATGGACTATTTGGACACGGACCGACAAATTACGGAACTTTTGGTGGCTCAAAAGGACCTTAACAATCAGCTCGCGGATATGATGAGGAGTCTGATGGCGACTCAGGCCGCTCTTGAGGAGCAGAAAGCTCTGAATATAGAGCTCCTAACCGAAATGAAGGCCTTGCGCAAAGAGCAAGGCTCTAAAAACTCAAAGCTTACGAATAAACGTAAACGGATGGCTCTGTCGTCATCAGGCTCATCATCATCTCACTCGAAAACGCTGGTCGACTCAGACTCGGACAGCAAGACGGAAGACAATATGGACCATTCCATATTGTCTGACTTGGACGATGACTATCCTGCCCTCCCAACACCAACAACCCAACCAGAACCTACCCCGAAACCCACCCCAAAACCGACGACCGTCCGAAAAATTCCGGTTTTAAAGGGTAAAATCCCAGTGACGAAGGTATCCACCTCCAAGTCACAAGCACCTATTCCCCAAACCCAGCCCAAGACCCCAGATCCTGTGGTAGTAGTTTCCTCTGCTCCCACAGATGCCACTTCGGCTCCCGAGCAGGAAGAGTCTAAAGTGGTTCCAATCATTTTGAGACAACCAGAACAGTGGACGGCTTTAGCCCGTCAGCTAAAGCATCACAACATTAACTATGTGACAGCTAAACGGATCTATCTGGGTATCCAGATAGTTCCGTCTACAGTAAGCGATCATAGGAAGTTGACGGGATTTTTCACAGAACGAAAGATCCAGTATCATACGTATCTCCTTCCAGAGGAGAAACAGCTGAACGTGATTATCCGCGGTCTGGAGGGCATCTCCCCCGAAGACGTCAAGGAGGACCTCGTAAGTCAGGGTTTCCACCCTAACGAGTGTTTTTTCCTTAAAATGAGGGACAATCGTGCATCTAAGTTGATGAAGGTGCTTCTCCCCAAGTCGGAGAAGCATATTTATAACATCACGGGCATCTGCGGCCTCTCTGGGCTACAGATTGAAGCCCAAAAGGCAAGAACTGGCCAGGCCCAGTGTCATAATTGCCAGCAATTCGGTCATGCAGCCAGCAACTGCCATGCCCAATCAAAATGTGTGAAATGCGATGGCCTCCACCATTTCACGAAATGCACGAAAAAAGACACAGAAAAGCCGAAATGCATCAATTGTGGGGGTGAGCACCCAGCCAGCTACGGCGGCTGCCCACGTAATCCCGCTAATGTCAGGAGGTCGTATGCAACTATTGCACGTGCCAATGCCAACACACAACCTTCACCCATTGCCCCTCAAACCATAAACCCAACCATAATCCCCAGCAATGGCCAAGCAGCTGTATATTTTGCCCAGATGCAGGCTCAGTGTAGACAGATGATGGAGTCAATGATGGCAAATATGATCCAGGGTCTATTTGCCGCTCAAAACTCACTTGGCCTCCCTCCAACACCCCAAAATAACTAAGATGGTTGGTAATTGTGTTTCCATCGTTTCATGGAATGCGAATTCCATCCAAAGACAAAGGGGAGAACTCATCAACTTTTTACAGGAGTATCAAGTTGATGTAGTTCTCATCCAAGAGACATTCCTGAAACCTGGAAACAACTTCCGAATCCCCAACTACAATGTGTTCAGAAATGACAGATTGACTGGCAGGGGAGGAGGTACAGCCATCTTAGTTAAAAGGAGCTTGAACCATCATCTTATACACATTCCTACCCTTAGTTGTGCGGAGGCAACCGGCATAAAATTGTGTACGACCTTTCTTGATATTACGCTAATTTCGGCCTACTTAAAACCTAGAGCCACGGATTTTTCAGAAGACCTGCGGGCGCTTCTGAACCTCGATGGTACGGTTTTTCTCGGAGGGGATTTGAATGCATATCACCGATCGTGGGGTGCTGTGAGAAGCAACCATTCCGGAAATCAACTCGTCAGGTTCATCACAAGCAACAACAACATATGCACTCACATCCCTAGAGAACCGACACATTTCGGCCAGAGACGTGGCTACCCTCTCGACATAGGGCTATCGAAAGCCCTGGATTTCCTGGTGCGGATAGATGTGATAGACGAGCTATCGTCTGATCACAAGCCAGTCCGATTCTTGTTAGAAGATCTAATCATCGAAGTCCCGGATCCCACAATTAAAAAGACAGATTGGAAAGGTTTCCGCGAAACCCTGAGCACCGTAGACCCGCAAATAACAATAGAAAATACCAGGGACCTAGATGAAGCGGTAGAAAACCTTATCACCACGATTGTATCAGCAAAAGAAGCTAATACAAAAACCAGTCCGTTAAGGGTGGAACATCCCTACGAACTCCCTCAGAGTATTAAAGAGCTTATAAGGAGGAGGAATCGCATACGGCGAAGGGCAAGGGAGACCGGCGACCCTGCCCTTAAACAAATGACGAATAGGCTTACCAATCTGATAAAGGTGCGAACTAACGACCATAGGAACGAGCAATGGGAGAATTTCCTAGAAAGCATGGATCCGGGAGATCAAAATTTTTGGCGTATCAACAAATTCTTCAGAAAAAACACTCAAAAAATCATTCCTCCCATACATGGCCCTAACGGCCTCAAATTCGATGACACGGGTAAAGCAGAGGCGTTCGCCGATACCTTGGAACTACAATTCCAAGATAATCGGTCCACCCAAGACGATTTGGACGAAGAGGACCGAATTGAGTCTTCGGCGAGGGAGATACTTTCGGCCGCGGTTACACAGGAAGATGATATACGAGAGGTGGATTTGGCGGAGGTGATGAGTCTTGTCAACTCCCTTAACTGTAGAAAAGCGCCCGGGTTGGATACGATTTCCAACTTATACCTGAGGAAATGCCCAGAGAATGTTTTAATTTTGCTAGTTGAAATAATCAACGCTATTTTCCATCTTCGGTGGTTTCCAGAGTCATGGAAAAAAGCGGTAATTATTGTGATACCGAAACCTGGTAAGGATCACACTTATCCTCAAAATTGGAGACCTATTAGTCTTCTCACAGTGGTCAGTAAATTAACAGAATGAATTCTGCTTTCTCGGCTGTTCGACCATGTAATGGAAAAGAAGTTATTACCTAACGAGCAATTTGGTTTCAGACCACTCCACTCTTGCGAACTCCAGCTGGCAAGAGTGGTTCAACACATCAGAACAGGGTTAAATCATCGCAAATGAACAGGCCTTGTTATGTTTGACGTAGCAAAGGCCTTTGATAAAGTCTGGCATGCAGGACTTCTTTACAAATTGCATGATCTCGGAATACCGCTGCCTTTCATTCAATTGATAGGCTCATTTTTACACGGCAGATCTTTTCAAGTTAAAATTAACTTAAAAATATCCCAGGAAAGACCTATCGAGGCTGGAGTCCCTCAAGGTTCACCACTTTCCCCGTTATTGTACACTTTGTACACCGCAGATATTCCTCAACTGCCAAATAATGCGAAAATATCCCTGTTCGCTGATGATACTTGCATTTTCTACACTGCAAGAACTGAGCTCAGAATAACACAAATTCTCCAGGAATCCATTGACATACTCATGGAATACTTCCGAAAATGGAAAATTAGAATCAACGCGGAGAAGACTCAGGCGCTTTTCACGAGACGACCAAGACAAGACCCGGACTTACTAACAGTTGACGAACAAGAGATCCCCTGGCAGGAAGCTGCCAAGTTTCTCGGACTTACTATGGACAGAAAATTGACTTGGAAACTACACATTCAACAAAAAAGACTCGCCTGCAACGGAGTCCTCCAATCCATTTACCCAATCATTAACTCGAACAAATTGAGCACCAAAAACAAACTTTTACTTTATAAACAGACGATAATTCCGACATTACTCTACGGCAGCTTGGCTTTCAGTCAAGCTTGCAAGACTCAAATAAAACAGCTTCAGACATGTCAAAATTTGGCCCTTAGAAGAATATTCAAAATTCCTTGGTATGTTCGCAATGTGGACATCCACAGAGACTTTAGACTGGACACTATTGACAAACTAATACGTGACAGAGCACTCAAGCTCTTTGACAGAATTGACGAACATGACAACATAACCTTGGAATCTTTGAAATTCTCCACCGGAGGCAGAGAAACTTATCCTCATCTAAGGAGTATCATAAACTAAATCAGCATCGGGCATCATAATCCATAAAAAGCTATGATAGCGATGGACTCATGAGAGTCCACAATTATGATGGGAGTAAAAGTGTTTATTCACTAACTCCATGTAACCTTAGTTCTGGAAGGATGCGAATTCATATCCAGTTGAAATCGCAACTTACGATTTTCCTATATGAAATCATCTGTGTTTCTGGCATTGCACCAGTGGCTACAACACACAAGTTTTTTGTGTTTTTGCCACTCAATATAAGGCAAAACACCATAAGACTTGGTTTGTGCCCGGTTACGGTTTTTTCTTTGACTGGGTGTTTTTATTTTAATTTGAAGCCACTACTCGGACCAAAATATCACATACCTGTTTCAAAAATGAAAATCCAAGGCGACAACGGACTTGACAGATAAAAACAGCTAACAGAAAAGGCAAAAATGGGAGATGGCACTAAACGCGTTTTAGGCCTAGTTCAGTAATCAAATGTTTGTGAACAATGTTCAGAACTTCTTCTAAACAGTTGACACATTAATTCGGAAAGACTTGAAATTCTGCCTGTAAAAAATGTTTATTAGCAATTGTAGCCTTGCAGAATTAAAAAAAATAAAACCGGAAAATAGAGAGCTAATAGGAGATGAACTGTCCTACTATTGCAGATGCTTAACCATTCATGTTAAGACGAAATTGCAAACTTGCGTAAAAATATTGAAAATAAATTGTTTGTGTCGACACTGCTATTCTACATGCTATTTTCATCTTGTTTTCAAGAGAAGTGTGTCTCTACAATTTGTTTGAAATCCATCGATCACAAGTTTTGTTGTTGAACTACATAACTTGCGATGGAAATAAAACTGGAGTTGTCTGTTATGAAGTTTTCTGTCTGATGGAAAATTAAAGTCATGTGATAATCATTGGAGCCAAGCGTCATCGTAAAGTTCTTCGTGATAATATCCAAGGTATCACAAAACCAGCAATCCGTCATTTGGCCCGGTGCGCCGTGGTAGTGTGAAACGTATTTCTGGATTGGGAAGGACCATCAGGAAATATTTCTAATTTGCATTTATGAGTTAAAAGTGTTTTTGGTAAGTGACAAAATGAT
Organism: Chloromyia formosa; assembly: GCA_964017055.1. Taxonomy (NCBI): domain Eukaryota; kingdom Metazoa; phylum Arthropoda; class Insecta; order Diptera; family Stratiomyidae; genus Chloromyia; species Chloromyia formosa. The sequence goes on along the minus strand of OZ024815.1, from coordinate 30,813,943 downwards.
ATAAGTGTGGCTGTCTTAAATGTTGGCTAAATAAATCAAAATGTACCCACTGCTTTTCCAACATTGCCTTAAAACATTTTATGAAAATATTTAACTACGTGCTTTTCACGTGTCAATAAAATATCTCCAATGCAGAGAAGATAAACATTAAACATCTTAAGTAAAAAGATTATTCCGTCCCTTTATTGATTCGATATCATCCGCTTTACAAAGTTATAAAACTAATCAACTGTAAAACTTTTCCTTACAGATGGGGTCGTCCTAATCGATCCCGATTATGTACGAGACCGAAAAGTTTTCGGCAATGTCCTGGCAGCATTTCGTTACGGTCGAGAGGACTTAGATGTATTGGGTCTGACATTTCGCAAAGATTTATATATTGCACATGCACAAATTTTCCCACCGGAAGGCGGTAATGAACGGCCTTTGACTCGACTTCAGGAGCGTCTTATCAAGAAGCTGGGACCTAATGCATATCCTTTCTACTTTGAAGTTCCTCCGCATTGCCCGGCATCGGTGTCATTGCAACCGGCGCCCGGTGATACAGGGAAGCCGTGTGGTGTCGATTATGAGCTAAAGGTAAGATTAGATTTATTGTATCAATAACTACGTTTGTATCGCGAGACAATAGGCCGTATGAATAAAAATCGCCAATTTTGAGCATATACTCGTACTCACTAGTAAAAATGTTGAGTAAAGTACAGCCTTGAAAGTATTTACTCAAAAGTGTATGCTAAAAACTAAACTCACCGTACTCAATTTCGAATTTTAAAATTTGCTCATTAACCAAACGTGAAATGCCATAGTACACTGATTATTGCCGTTCATATCTGATCAGCTGTGTAAGCCGTTTATAATCGGAAATGTGTGATAACTTACAAAAACTTAGGACTAATTGGATCCGGAAAAAACTCACGAGTGTACTGTAAGTGCAAAATTGTCTGTTTGTTTTGGTGGCTGTGTTTTAAAAACAGAAATTTCTGAAGTGCGAATCTAGCAAACCAAAAACGTCTCAACAATGGCCATGTTTATATCGTGAAACTAAAAGGCGTTTTAACTAAATCGTGTTAGTACTTGTTCGTGGTGTGTTTATACCGACCATACGGAGAGGTATTAAATATGAAAAATGTCCATTTGCTGGTTTGTGACCTTGGTTGGAAAAAGTCAAGAGGCAGTAGCCTCCTAATAAAAGCGCGTTTATACCGCTACAATTAAAGGATGAAACGAATGCATAGTTTCACCAAAGGTAAGTATTTATATAATATATAAAATAGAATTATCACCAACGACACCATCTAGTCCCAATTTTTCAGTCCAGTTCTGCATTGCAAGTGGAGTCAAAAGTTAGTACCAAAACTAACTAAACCAATATGTTTACATCGTCGTGAATTAGATAGATTTAGTTAAACCTCGAAGATAGTCCCGCGATATAAACGTAGTGTCTGTAGTTCAGAAAACTATGATCTTTTTGTTTATTTTCCAGCTCTGTGTCCAAAAACCCTCGGTTCAAGAAAATACTTCACAATTCTGATTTTGTTTAGTAGGGTTATTCTAGAGTAAACAAAATCAAAATTGTGAAGCATTACAAAAACAACATAATCGTCGACTTTCACTATTTGACCAAAACGCAAAAAAATATCTTCTCATTGATACGTTTTTCCATACGGAAAATTGCTGATTGCTGGGAAATTTCAATCATTCAAATAGCAAGTGTCAATTTGAGCATGCTTTTGACCAGGCTCAACATTTTTCAAGTGAATACTCACTAGTGCTCTTTTTATTTATTCAAAATTTCAAAAATTGAAAACTCAGAAATCTCATTAGCACCTCATTAGGTAGTCCGGATGGCGCAACGGTTAGCACGTTCGCCTTCAACGCACTGGGCCCCGGTTCGATTCCGGGGATTTACGTGTCGGACTATGAGCCCACACAGCTGTTGAATGAGTACCCATTATGGGGTAAATAACTCGGTTGAGCGTGTTGCTGATCACATACCTCTGCACAAAAACCGTCACGATCTAGAAAATGAGATGATGCTAACTCATCTCGAGGCCGTGGTTCAAATTGGACTGTTGCGCCAGTTATTTATTTTTATTTTAGAAATCTCATTTCGTTAAAGTTTTATCATACCAACGTGAGTATTTACTCAAAAATAGTCCAGTTTGAGCTAAGTGAGTAAATACTTTGAGTATTTGGTTTTTATTTATACGTACGGCCTTATGTTTCAGTATCAATTAATTCCGGAGCTAACGCACCACGATGTAAAGGTATCGAATTAATTGATTGGACTAACTTTTAGCTTCATTGCGATGCGATACTGGACTAAAAAAATTGGATTAGGTTTGCGTTTCCGTTGTTGACGGTTGTTTTCGTCAGCGGTATAGAAGCGCTTTTATCAAGAAGCTACTGGGCTTTTTACATTTCTAAAATACTCTTCAAACCGAAGTAACAAACAATTGATATGACATATGCCATATTTAGTACCGTTCGGTATAAACGCGCCACGAACTGGCATTAACCCTAATACGGGCTAGTTAACACTCCTTTTAGTTGGACGATATAAACGTGGCCAATTAGAGTCGATATTAATTCTTTCTATAATTTTCTGACAGGCCTTTGTTGCAGAACATATAGAGGATAAACCGCATAAACGAAACTCCGTACGATTAGCGATAAGAAAAATTATGTACGCACCATCGAAAATTGGCGAACAACCATCGATTGAAGTTAGCAAAGAATTTATGCTTAAACCAAATAAAATTCATCTAGAAGCTAGTTTGGATAAAGAGGTGAGTATGACTTCAAACAGAATAATCGAAATAAAATCAAATTTTCAAAAATACTGGAACTACACTGAATCTAATATTGGCAAAATCTAATTGAACAACATGATATCCTCAATACGTAATGAAAATCGACATGAGAACAACAGATCAGTCAATTAATTAAACAAATTGAAATGTTTTCCCACGTAACTTTCCACATATCCACCTGCCTAACATCAATCCATTTTCATCTATTGACATGCTCGTGTGTTTACCCATCTTCTGGAATAAGATACAAAATTAGATTGAATTGAAACATACCTAAAATAACATATTCTTTATTCGTGTAAACACATCAGAAATAATTAGGTTGTATAAAAACATTTTATCTCCTTACATTATTTTTGGCTGAGTGGGAAGTTCATTAGCATTGCAATTCAAATGAATATGATCATCGTGGCATAATTAAACGTAATGTTTCAATTTGAAAGCAAAAAGTAGCAGTAACCGGAAAGCATAAATGGTCGGCTTTTTATTGCAGAATGAATTTAATTTGCTTTCGCTATTTTCATTTCGATGTTAGCATTTAAGATGATTTAATATTTGGATGTTTTATTTTTTATTGTTTACTTGAATAATTGAATTTGCATAAGCAACTTCTTCATTGATCCCGGATCAATTGGCCAATTAATAGTGTAAACAATCCCGTGAAGTTGATAACAGAAAATGGTTAATGTTCATACTTATTTCAAAAGCGGCACAACTCAAAAATTCATGTTTTCAGAAAATTGTCATTTTTGTTGAATGGATGGGGTCAGCCTTTAAATAAGAGTCATGACAAAAGTGTCCCATTCGCGAGTCAAATTTGAAGTCAGTCTTTTACACTTTTGGGTATTTATTCAATTCTTCTTCTTCCTTGCCATTTCATACCACTCTGCGGCTTCGCGTTGCTCTACCCATAGTGTTGGCACTTCGCCCGTTCTGGCGGTATAATCTCACCTTCTGCAGGCAGCTCGGTCTTGGATCGTTTCATCGCCGAGATTTATGCGTTGTTGTTGCTTCTTCATTTGATCGATCCATGTGTGTTTCCGTCTGCCTCGAGGTTTGGGTCCAGCAAATGGAACGTTCATTGATATTGTCTTCATAACTGGGTTCTCAGGTGGACGCCTTAGAACATGGCAATACCAATCCATACGACGATCTTCGAGCTTTTCAGTGATCGGTTGCTCGACAAACAAGCTGCCCCGGATGTAGGTACTTTTGATGCGATCCTTTTTGGTCACACCGGCTGACATCCGTAGCAGTTTGATTTCGGTCGCAGTCATTTTACTCTCGTATGTCTTATACATAGTCCAGCATTCAGACCCGTACATGAGTGCGGGACGTACAACCGTTTTGTACAACTTGCCTGGGTATTTATTCAATTAATATCAATCAATTCTGGAATGATGATTTGATGGAAATGAAATACTTTGATAAAGCTTTTGTTTTTGCTCGTTGAATTGAAATGCAATTTAATACACTTTTTGTATTTGATGTAAAACTGTTCAATTAAATTAATTAATGTTCATGGTTGCGTCTCTATACCAAAAATGCAGATTTTTAAATCGTGTCACTTAATTACATAAATTACTAGTCCGCATAATACTTAAAATTAATGAGTACTAATAATCAGCATAATATTTAAAATTATTCATTAATTAATACATCTGCTGTGCAATGGGCCTATCGTTCGAATCCTACTGACGGCAGTAGTTTTTTCGATAAAAGGGGTTTTAATAAATAAGTACCCATCCGAGGTAAAAAAAAACGCGGTTGTGCGTGTTGCTGATCACGCCGCACACCACCATGGCATAATCTTGGAAATGAAATGATGCTAACTCATCTCGATTCCATGGTCCATTAATTGGACTCTTGTGCCAGTTATTTTCGAGTTCTACAAAAATAAGTTCCAAGAGCGAATCAAAGCAAATAAAATTTCCTAGGAAATGCCATAACATACATACTCAGGCTAATAAACAGTTTAGGGTATATTGATTTTCAAAGAAGGACAAATCGGTCGATAACTCCCGATAGAATGTAGCTATAGCGACATGCAAATTTGGTCAAGCATCAGTGCGTTTAATGAAATTGACGATTATAAGCCGGGTTCAATATGCACATCCAAGAACGAGAGCGTAGTTCCGAACCTGCCCTTTTGGCGTGATTATATACATCAATCCTTTTTATGGTTGAGAAGTTTTTCTTGATGGGGAATTTTTTACCACAGTGTTGTTTTTGGTAAATATATGTTTTTACATTTTTTTCCTATAACATACACATTGTACTCGTATGTATATGTTTCGAAACCGCATGAATACTTGTATCATCTCAAGCTCAACTTAAATGAAGCGAAACGAAATCGAATTCCCATATCGTTCAGTGTCCCATATCGTTCAGTGTTGATACGGATGGAAAGAACTAATTCGCCCCCATTTTTTTCCCCAATCTGTATCGTGGCTGTTTGAATTCACTCTTCGCAGACCCGTGGCGCTTAATTCACTCGGATCTTTGTCCGGGTGAAACGAACGGGCCTAGTATGAATTTACTTCGCCTGGTTCCGGGCTTTTCACAACCCTAATTAATTACACAAAAAAGCAAATGTCCCAACCTTCCGAGCACTTGGTAGGCTAAACAGAAACCATTGGTCTTTTAATAGAATCTTTGCTATGATATGTCCCTTTTTAAAAGTACGATTTTTAAAAGACAGGTATAAAGTAAATGCAGTATGATTATGTGAAATTGTGTGAGGGGGAAATATCACTTATTCCCATATAATACGTGCTAGTTTGCAAAAAAATCATTTTCTTTTGGTCCTTTTAAAATAAATTATAGCCTATGCACACCCTCGGGAAACTAAATCGTGTGCACAAAATCAGCTCTCGGAATGCTGTCTATGCAGCTGTAGCCTTGTCAAAGAAAAACAAGAACAAGAAAAATTAAAAAAATAGTGATTTTGGAACTGCTATATCTCGGGTGTTTTTATATCCTAGACTTTATGAAGTATAGGGTATATTGTTTTTGTCACAACGAAAATATGTAATGCCTTAAAGAAGCCTCCGTAGGTATAGCAATGTATATATATAAATGATCAGGGTCAGCTCCTGATTCGATTTAGCTATGTCTACCTGTCCGCCTGTCTGTCTGTCTGTTCGCACGATAACTTTCGATAGAATGAAGCTAGAGGCTTGTAATTTTGTTCAAATGTTTGTAGTAGGACCTAGTTGGTTGATATTTAAAATCGGAAAGATCCGACTCTAGGAAGTCCGACCTACCTTCAAATGTGAAACTTCTCATTTGATCCACACACACACACGGTTTTTATTGAATCGAGTTGATTTTTGAAAAACGTCCTTAGGGCACCGACAATAATGTTCTTACCAAATCTGTCCGACGCCCACATTGTTCAAATCATTGAACCTTGAAAAAGGCTCAGCGATGAATGCCTTCGAAGATTCTCACCGAAATCTGGAAAAGTTATGGTGCGGGGATGCTGTTTCAGTTATGAAATAGGTCGAATATGCTTTGTTAGTTCAAAAGTAGCAGCTGCAGTTTACTTGCAAGTTCTGGTAAACGAAGCCTGTGCGATAGGCTCTCATAGTCTTTCTTGAGGCTCCCGCCGCACGCACATTCTTCTGTTATTAGCAACGGAGAAATATGATATATATATATATATTTTATATAATTATATATAATTTGTATATATATCATTATTTTTTTTATTTTAAAATGTGTTTTCTATTATGGTTATGTTGACTTTAAGGGTGTCAACCGTCTAAGGCTTATTCACATATAGCTTTGATAGCTTTGAAAAATTGAATGGCACTGGACCACGCGGTCTCGGTGGTTAGTAGTTGCCAAAACGCGAGATAGCCCTAATATCGATTAGGTTGTGCAGAAAATCGATTTGTTGCATACGCTGTGCGGCTACATCGTATATCATCGACCTATACCTCTCGCCATCGCCGCGCCAGCTTCATTTTCGAAGCAATACGGGATAATGACTCCGCCCGACCAAAATCCCCATTAACCACTAACTTTTTCTGGATGTGTGTATATTTGAAACTAATGGGTCTCATGTGGATTGTTATCTTCCCAAATGCAATTGCAACAATTTTGCTTGTTAACATCGCCATTCATAAAAAATGAACATCGTGGCTGAAGATGATTTTCCGTCTGAAATCGGGGTCCTTAAGGTGCGTTCAACGGACTCTTTTCTACTATTTAATGTTAGATCATTTCTCTGTTTTTTTTCTGTTTTCCGGAAAATATAGAAGCATCCTTATCATAATATGCCTAAGGCTGTTTCAGGGTCATTAGCTGATAATCCTCCCCTAATCCAAAGTCACGTTCGTTTTCTCCAATTGTCATGTTTGAAAAGTACTCCGACTTTTTCTTATTAATTACAATATCAAATTATTTTTTTCACTTGAATTTAGTACGAGTATTTAAATGATCAACTATACCAAACCAAATAAAATCTTAGTTTCTTTGGTATTCATTTTCAGTTATATCATCATGGTGAAACGATATCTGTTAATGTACATGTGGCAAATAACTCTAATAGGACTGTTAAAAAAATTAAAGTATTTGTCAGACAATTTGCAGATATTTGTCTATTTTCGACCGCACAATATAAATGCATTGTTGCAGAAACGGAATCAGAGTAAGTATACGCATGGTGAAAACTTTTTTTTGCATTTCAATTTAATTGGATTTATGGGTTTCGTGATTTTTAAGCTAATTGTCATTAAAGTAATCATAATAAAAAACTCGAAATTGTTTCCAGTGATTGCAGTGAATAATTTGGAACTATTCTTTTTTGTAACAATGTTCCAAAATGCTACATATTGATATGGATTACTTGTTGTGAAGACGAATTCTCTCTTTTTGAGATATTTTAAACTTTTGTGTCGACTTTTTTTTCTTGTGTTCTACATCGTATTCTTCTTTCAAATTAATAAATTCTTATCACCTTCTTGTCCTCCAGGTTTTTTTTATACAAATTATAATAATTTTCACAAAATATTTAGGGACAATCCCGTGCTGCCTGGTTCAACGTTATCGAAAGTTTATGCATTAATTCCCTTACTACAAGATAATACAAATAAACGAGGCTTAGCGCTCGATGGTCAGTTAAAGCACGAGGATACGAACTTGGCGTCGAGTACAATGTAAGGACCGCCCATTATTAATTTTTCAGTGTAATATTTTCATATTGGTTTGATTCTTCCACAATTTGGCTTTTGAGTGCTATGATGGTATGCGGTTTAGTTTCGTTTTGAAAACAGGTTAATTTCACAAACACACGGTAGATCAGATATAATTTGGATTTGGATTTTTCACTAACATCAACCACTACCATTGTAACGTATTAGAGAAGTCCATTTCAGTTAGTTTGGTTTTTGGGCGCTTTTTAATTTTAATTGCGTTAATTTGAAATTGATTTTTTATATTAATTAATTTAAATTGGAGCTGAAAATAAAATGGTAAATTTATGTCAATAAATAGACACACATTATGTTTTTGCCGAAAAAAAATATGAAATGGAAATGTGAAATAGGGTTTGTAATTTTAAATAGAAATTAAATCAGCATTAAGCAGCAGTAACATATATAATTATAGCCGCGCATTAGTTTTATATCACGCGCATATAAAGCTTCCATTAATAAGAAAAAAACGAGGTGTTTTCTTCGTTTTAGTATATAACGATAGAAATACCGAGTGAGCCTGAAAAACGGTGGTATTGAATAAACTCTGCCTATTGAGCATATGACCATGTCGTAATCCTCCTTTCTTAGGGAATCAATCGTCACTTCTGAGGCAGCGAAACCAGCTTTTACCTTTGGTATATGATCGAAATGCAGCACATCATACTATATGTTAATGTTAATTGCCTTGACCCCTCCAGGGGCACAGGCGCGTCAACATCTTTGGCATTTCTATGCCTTGTTGAAGTTCCGAAAGCATATCTACTTTTCGGAAGTGCAGTTCCTAGCTTCCACCTTCTCTCCGCGCCGTCTTTAAGCTCTCCACAAACCAGCCCGGTAGGCGGTAGTGGTACGGTACAGCGGTGCTCAGCGTTAGCAGTATACCGCGTGCCCATTCAAACCACCGCGATACGAGCACAGTACCATCGATAGTGCCGGCTGCAGTACATCGCGATCAAGAGTGCCGGTTGCGATACAAAAGTTCAATGCCGCAGCTTTGCTGCGGCACACAAAAGTATATCACTCCAATACCCCAGCTTCGCCGCGGTATACCGCGTATGCAGTGAGAGCTCGCAGAGTTCTATTAGTACCCACAGGCAGTTTTTGGTCGCGCCGAGATTTGAACTCCGAGCTCTAGATTAGTATCGTAGAGCGGTGACCGAATGACCACGGCCACCGAGCGCGATATATAGTATACATCATACTATATGGGACACCGATACGATCAACCGAGAAGAGTTGCTTTTCATTTCTTATTCTCCTCATATTGACGAGCTTCCAGCTCTTCAATGGTTGTCACCGTAGAAGTAAGAGGAACGTCTCAGATGTCACTTTAGTATCCAATTGCATTCATTAATTGATGGATAGCTAGCAACGGAATACTCCTTTGCAAATCATCTCTGTTTACTTAAAGTAATTCAATCTTAAGGATCTGGCTGAAATACAGTGGAATTTTCCAGGGTGTACTACCGTTCTACCAGCTTAACCAAGAAGTTAGGTGGTAATAGGATAACACCTCTTAATCGATACACTAAATCTGTTAAAGCTAGATTAAGCGTATCAGCCAAACTGATTTATGTAAATAATCCTATAATATGCATCATAGTATGTATCATAGGATTATTCACATAAATCAGTTTGGCTTAAAATTGCGCTCTAATTATGAGAATTTTCTCTTGCATTCGTAGAGAGGTTTTGCCGAATGCCCTCTCTGTTCTAAACAGATAGGTAAACAGCTATGGTGTTTGGGTTAATCTAAACAAAACGGACGTGGAGATATGAGATACCTTCAATAGTACTCTCTATGTTAGAGGGAGAAATATTGGACTCGGTTCTGTTATCCCGCCTGTGGCTATGGTAATTAAAACTCTGAATAACCAAAGTTATAAATGACACACCACGTTGTCACGTCCACAAACTCTCAAGCTGACATTTCTTTTGAAAATCTCTGAGGAATTTAATCGATATATCGTACGCAGATGTCATTAGAAAGGGATGCGTGGCCCGAGAACAGTTCCATAAAAGGTCAATTTTGCTAATGCTGGAAGTTTGTAAACAGGCCTAGACTTGCCAAATACTTAATTATTCTGACGAATCTTGCCAGGTGAGACTCGTTTTCAAATTGTCTGTGGCCTGGCCCTTACTGTGGTCTAGTCCTTGCTTCAGCTAAGACAAATATGAGGAATGGTCTAATACAGTACGGGATTGGTCTTCAGCAACACTCTCGAGAAGAAGACCTTAGTAAGACCAACTACTATAGAGACACTACCCGCATTGATAGAGCTGTCCTTAGGATATTTGTTAATTGCTTTGACCCCTCTAGGGGCATGGGCGCGTCAACATCTCTAGCATTTCTATACCTTGATATCATATCTACTTTTCGGAAGTGCATCCCTAGCATGCACCTTCTATCCGCAGAGTCTTTATGCTGACAAGCTCGGAGCACTGTGAGAGTTCTATTAGTACTTACAGGCAGTTTTTGATCGCGACGAAATTTGAACTCCGAGCTCTAGATGTAGTATCGTAGAGCGGTGACCGAACGACCACGGCCACCGAGCGCGGTATTTACCGGCTATCAATTGGACCATTGGAGACAGCAGGGCTATGTCACAATAGACCTATGGTCACTTGATTTTTTTCTGTGTCGGCTGTACTGGATGTGAATGGAGAGTCGATGAGAAATTGACGAAATGAAAGTTGTTGTTTCTCGGCTCGTTTTCGTTCGTGATAGCTTTTCTTTCAACATTTTGAATTTCATATAGCACAATTGAACATAACTGAAGCTATCAGTACCAGAAATGGATCCCGAAGAGAATAAATCAAAAGCCAATGCCTATGCTTGTGGGCACGCTTCAAGCGTATCTAAAACCCGCTGCCAAAACCAGCAATCATGATCAGGATAAAATGGCCGATTATACCGTTTCACCCCCTACATAATGATAATGGCTTGTTGGACCACAATATGAGTTATTGTGTAGAGGCTCCTTAATTCAATCGAATTTAATACGTTTCAAATCAAAGCAATGCATCTATTCGTATCTAAACGACGAAAGTTTGGCTACCGAATCTGACTTTTTTAATAAAATTTGTCGAAGTTACAGTAATACCTAGTTCAAGAGATCAATAACTTCAATTTAAATTTACCAAGTTGTATTTAAAAATATTTTGTATAAAAAAAAATGAATACCACTCCATTGGGAATCGAACTACATTACATATATGTATACATACTTGCGTCCGATACATACGCTAGGTTGAGTATATTACTGATAAGCGTCCACTATCCATTCGGCATGTGATGCATCACTCATGCATGCATATCGCATACATGCGTACTATTCATAAGTTCGATGTAAGGCCGTTTCCTCACTTGTCGGTACGAAAGCGGTGCGGGATCGGCATGCTCGGTAGACGCGGTACCGAAAGCTTCCCGAACGCTTATATTTCAATAAGCTTTTTCTGATTGGCTCGGTCCTTCCCCGCATTCGCGAATAACGACAAGTGAGGAAACGGCCTAAGTGTGTTTTTTTTATCACGCACGTGCAACTCGTTCATACTGCAAGAAGGAAACAATGGAAAGGATGGTAATGCGTTCCTGCGGCAGCCGGTTCTTCGTACCGGAACGACCCGCTTTTCGATGGCCAAGAGCTGCCAAACACCCTCGATGCGAGAAGAACTGCAGTATTTGAAGTATCGCAACCACAACAACAACATGATAATGCGAAATCGATTACAAGCTTTCTGTGAATAGCACTCCAGTGTCCCTGAACTTAAAACATACCTATGTTAAAAAATAGTATAAAAAATAAACTATGTACGTATGTGCTTTTAAAATATAATTTTTTTTATTGTTTAACTTGTATGCTTTTTTTAATAGCTTATCAAAATATGGTAGTCCATTCTGCCACACCCTGTAGCTATATTAGACCCATAAAAGCTCTATTTTGTTCTTGGAACAATTAATCAAATTCGTTCGTAAAAGAAATGTCCTTTAAAATAAGTGACATTTGATTTCTTATTTTTTGGTAAAATAAATCTCAAATCATCTCAGAATTTTGAACTAGTTTTTTTCAAAACTGATGAAAGAAATACTTAATTGCGTTTTACGTAAATATATGCATTCATCATAAATATTACGAAACCCATAAAAACGAGAAAAAAAAAGAAAAACAAAGGTACTTCTTAGCAGAAGGAAAATTAAAACTACTTTTATATAAACAATAACTTCATTATTTAAAGGGATGGATTACATGTAGCACCGGGCTTTACACTATCAAAAGTTTTCGAATTAACACCTTTGTTGGCCAACAATAAGGACAAATGGGGCTTGGCACTCGATGGTCAATTGAAACATGAAGACACAAATTTGGCATCGAGCACGCTGTAAGTTTTTCTTTCTGAACTCTCACATAATATATGTTAAATGTTTTGTACATTTATGTTAATTGTATTACAAGTACATATGTAGAACATATAACATAATCACGTATTTGTATGTTACTTTCGTTCTACTCTATGTATCTATTGGAAGGAATTAAAATTCAGTTCTCATCGAGAGGTTTCAAAATTAAACTGTAAATTATTGTAGGCAGTGATTTCTGTTTGTATTGTATAATTACTTTGTTTTTGTTTGTCAATATTTACATTAATGACTTTATAGTATATAACATTTTATTTAATGAGATTATAATAAGCAAAATTCGTTAAAAATAAGGTTTTTGAAAGAGTCAAGGCTAGCATTTCGGCTTTTCCAGAGTTAACTTCACTCAGTTTTATATTAGCATGAATTTAATTCAAGCTTTTTTTTTATGTCCTCATTGTTATAATTTAATTTCATTGAATACTGATGTTTATTTTTTTATGAATCGCTAATCATAATCATTCACAAATCATTTTGAGATTCAGCAACATAAGATAACACCTGCATTTCCTTTTATTTGTTTCACATTTATGTACACATGGGTAGAATTTGATCCTTTTTTCTTTGTCAATTCAAACATTTTACCCTTTTGTCATTGTTCGCGGTAACAACCTGTTCCTGTTCACCTTTGCAAAGAGTGCATCAACTACTCCTGCGGACCATCGTACTCGGTTCTGGGCAATGAGACGCATCTACCCGCACGACTTACCCAGAAACTCTTTCGCCACAGATCGGCGCCATGACTTTCTAGGACAACCACTTTCGACTTTCATTGGGAATGGTGTCCTATTTCATAGCATGTCTAGCAATGCAATTGTCACCCTTCGGCAATGTGTGACCTATCCGCTGCCATTATGGCCTGCGTTTCACTTCGTCGATTAGCATCTGACTCGTACGCCGAGTGTGCTTTTCATTTGATATTGTTTGGGGCCAGATAATTCTTAAAATTCGACGAACACAAGACTTTTCGAAAACTTGCAGCTTTCTGTTAACCTTCACGGAGACTTTCCATGTGCTGCTTCCATACAACAGCCCAGACAGTACCAAGGAGCGAAACAAGTCCAGCTTGGTCTTAATACTAGACATAACTGCATTGTCAGATTTTATACAGTATACCGAATGCGCATTTAGCCGGGCTGATACGACGAGCGATGTCCTCCTCCTTATCACCATTTTCATTAACAATGACGCAGGTAGATGAAACTGCCCACCTTTTCCACAGGCTGCCCATTCATATTGATGGCAGTAGATGTACGATTTCTTTTTCGCCATGCCGGGCTAAGAACCTTGGTCTTGTTGGTATTACTCTTTTGCCCAACCTTGCTTGCTTCTCTCTCAAAATCAAACGTTATTGCGGATAGATCCATGATTTTGTAGGACAGTAGGCATATGTCGTCAACGTATTCAAGATGTTGTTGATTAGTTGTTAAAGTCCATTGAATTCCTCTGTCTAGTCCGGATAAGGTAGCATGCAACACATCGTCAATCACAATGAGGAATAGGATCGGTGTGAGCATGCACTCATGTCGAACTCCACTGCGAATCTCAAAGTCCTCCGACATCATACCTTTATCCATAACGCGACATTTCGCGCCGTCATAGTTTGCCTTGATGCCCACAAGCTTCTCAGGGATGCCTTTCCTGCGCAAGGCCGCCCATATTGAATCCCGGTTCACACTGTCGAGATCGTTCTCGAAATCAATGAAAAGCAAGTGAAGCGGAGAATCGAGGTCAACGCATTGCTCGTTGATGGTTGGCAAAGTGTTAATGTGATCGACACAGGAGAATCCGGATCGAAAGCCGGTTTGCTCTTCATCAATTGTGCTTTCTAAGTGCTTAGTCTTTCTAGAACAACGCAAATGTTTTTCCAATTATTGTAATGTGTAAGGCTGCCCTTTGTTGAAAGTTTGACTATCAAGCCTCCGTGCCACTCAGTTGGAAAGGTTTCAGTGTTTCACGCTTTAGCAACAAGTGGGTGCCGCAACTCGGCAGCTCCGCTTGGCGCTGCTTGATAAAGTTCGGCAGGAATGCCGTCAAGTCCGGCGGCCTTACTTAATTTCAATGCAATAATTGCAACGATTATTTCCTCTTTAGTCGAGGCAGTTTATCGTTTATGCGCAGTTTGATGGCCAGGTAAATTGTCTGTATGAGGACGAAATTCGCCAGAAGTTACACTGTTCAAAACCGTGGCGAAATGCCCTTTCCACGCATCATCTTTTCTTCATTTGACATAAGTAGCTTTCCATCACTGTCCTTCACACACTACCGAGGCCAGTAGAGAGTTTGCATACTCTCTTTTATCGCGTCACACACTACGCTGGACTTCGCGAGCTTTCTGATGGCAAAGGGACTCTATGCTGTTTCGATTGTTGTCTTTCGCTGTAGCTAATCGTGCCTTCAGCTGTTTCCTTTCAACAGTCCGCTGCCATGATGCGTCGGACATCCAAGGTTTATGCCGGCAATCCGGGTTTGGTGCCAAGGATGGTATCTGCGCGGTCAATGTACGTTTTTTTGATGGCATCCCAGTGTTCGTTCGCTACCTGGGTGACTACTTTTCTTAGCTGCTTTCTGCGCAAGATGTTCGTTATACTGTTGTACGACAGCTGGATTTTTGAGTCGCGCTGTGTTGAATTTTCGGCGCCTGGATCTTTCATCACTAGGACGACCGGCGCACGGTTGCTATTCGCAATCATAAGATAATGATCCCTTCCCATTCCAATATGAGCACCCCTCTTATTTCGCACGTCCAGAAGGTAACTTTTCTCTTATTTCGCACGTCCAGAAGGTACCTTTTGATCTTTTGCTAATGGCAAAGTGGTCGATCTGTTTCGTGTTCTGTGGCGATCAACAGAGGACCAACTGAGTTTGTGGCAGTCCTTATGCTCAAACATGGTACCACCGATGAAGAGACGGTGGGAGTTGCAGAACTCTACAAATCTTTCACAGTTGTCGTTTCGGTCACCAAGACCGTGTCTCCCCACCACATGCCTAAGACCATTGGTATCAGCACCCACTTTTGCATTCAGATCTCCCATAACCATTACAATGTCACCTTTCTTGTAGTGTTGTACGGAATATTAGAAAGGAGGAGTTGAACATTGTTGTGTAGAAATATGGTTCAATGTATATATATAATAAGTAAGGCGTCAAATATAGGCGTGTTTTTTTGCGTAGCCGTGTAGGGTCCCTGCCCTGGTTGTTCAAAAAAACGCTCTAGGGCAGCATCCAGGTTAAATTCCGAATCGTGAAGTTGTCTACACTGGCCCCGTTTATACCGTGGAACTAAAAATCGTTTTAGTGCTAGTACTTGTTCGTGGTGTGTTTATACCGACCATACGGAGAGGTACTAAACATGAAAGATGTCAGCTGTTGGTTTGTGAATTCGGTGACTATGGCTTAGAAAATGTCAAGATGCAGTAGCCTCCTAATAGAAACGCGTTTATACCGCTGCAATCAAAGGATGAAATGAATGCAGAGTTTCAGGAAAGGATGAGGTATTCATATAACAAATAAAATGGAATTTTCACCAACAACACCATTAGCGAAGACAGCAACACTGCAAGTGCAACTCTATCCAAATGGGTGGCGGGTTCGATCCCCAGCAAACTCTTTATCTTTTTTTTTTCCCTTTTTATTTGTTCCATTGATATTTTTAGTAATCCTATTGAAAATGTATTATTTAATAATAGGCATGGGCCCATCAGAGCAAGACGTAATATTAGTTTAGTAATGAATTTGGCTGAGTGACAGAAACACAAGCCTTGCCAACATTGACATATTACGTTCTACACGACACCAGAGCCATCTGTTGTGTCATGCATGTGGAATTTATTGAGGGGTTATAGCGTGTAGGGCAGCCACCCAAATAATTTATCCCGGTTAATGTTGTTGGTGTAACGCGTGTGTTATTTTACCCTACACTGGATACACGCTGATTACGAATTCGAAAAATTCAATCTGAATCATATACTCTAGAATTTATCCGCTAAAGTCATAAAACCATCATAGCCTTTATTCTATGGTATAATGATCCTTTCTCCTTTTGAACAAGAATGATTTTCTAATGCACCTCAATCGTATTTCCATAAACAGTCTCTCTGGGGTATGGGGAAGGCTCCTTCTCCGGCTTATCGTAGACGCTGATTGAATGGATAGGAAGTGTATGCCAGGAACTTATTTACTATTTGCTCTAACCCTTAGTGGGGCATAGCGTGTCAACTATTCCATGTGGCTTAGTTGACGTTACGTTAGAATAAACTAGTTTCGGACCATGCAAGTTGCAAGCATGCACCTCCTGACGGGAATCGAACCCGTGACTAACCGCTGTAATGAGACATCAGACTGACGCACTGAACTACTGGTGTCCATATACAAGGAATTTGCAGCATCTAAAAATTTTCACATGGTAACACATCCTTAGTTAGGCCTCGGCGTAGGAATAGTTTAGCATCTTCAGAGGAATTATTGTTCGCGAAACGCGCCAGGAATAATAATACAAACCGTTTAAAAGATCAAGAAGTTTGTGTTTTATAAAAACAAAATATTGGCCACATTTTTTTCTTCATCGCCTACAAACCCAAGTGCGTTTTTTTTCGTCAAAAATGAGACTTCTAATCGATGGGAGGGAATTATTTATTGCCGTAGAATCCAAATAAATCGAATTTAAGTCACGTACGTCGGTACCTGATCCCGATTCATAACCAATGTAATATGGCTGCGCGCATATTAGACACTAAAGAATAACTAGCTTGACAAAAACACACTTAAAACTACTCATACAATTTTAATTAATTTTTTGTTTAATTGTACGAACTTTTAGTGTAGTTACATCACACACATAGAACTTTGGAAATACTTTTTTGGAAATACATTTTTGGACCGTACCCTTTTAGAACTGATTATATAAGAAACCGAAAAATGTATTTATATACATACGAGTATTACCCATTTTATATGAATTATTTTTCTACCATTCTCTTCATATTTTACATTGCATACCCTAGGTCAAGAACTTTAGTCGATGGAAAATATAGGTAAAAACCCCATTCTAAGTAAAAATGTATGATGCCTACATCTTTCAGTCATTTTTAGTTATGTACGAGTATTACTTATTTCATTTCTAAACAAATTAGAAAAATATGCATGTTGTGTATTGTGGTACGAGCATACTCGTATAAATGTTTCATTTTGTTTAATATTGGCTTTCATGGTGATATGTTTGGCGCAAAGGCTTTCCACTAACACAGTGTATTCATTTTGAGTTTTTATAAATAGCTTCTAGTAATTAATAAGTTTATATCTATGTTTAAATTAATTTTATATTTAGTATGCCAAAACTGTGATATTTCTATAATATAGGCGCGTTTTTTTTGCGTATCTATCGAGTGAAGGGTAGGGTAACGAACATGCATTACACAAATAATAATCGCTTGTTGTTTGTGTAATGTGTGTTTGTAGGGGTAAGGTAACCCCTACACTCGACAGATGCAAAAGAACATGCCTAATGTTTTTCAAATAAATTATAATATTAAGGCAGCGTTTAGAAACCGCGGTTTGAACAGCGGCGACGCTGTCTATAAAGGCATTCAGCGCTTTCGCCGCGGTTTGCAAGTTTGCATTTAAATACAATCTCGGCGCTCCCTCCACATACCGCGGTAACAAATTTAGCGGCTTACTAATATGTACATGGTTTTAAATGGAAGCTCGCCGCGATGGCAACCGCCGCGATTTGGTTTCCTTCCAATTTGGAAATTAAAAAATATAGGGGGCAGTGTCAGTGGAAGATACAAAATGCACCCAATTATTATTTATGCCTACATTCCGGCAAAAAAGAAAAGTCATAGTCATTGAGGCGTGCGTCAAAAAAAACCAGGCAGGAGATGTGAATAGGGCGTAGAGAATTTAAATTTCGCGCACAGTGGAAAATAAATAATGCATGTACCAGGATTGTTTAATAAATACCCAATATTAACCACAGGTGACATCATAGACAGAAACTTTTGACACTATCGAATAATGTACCGTATTTTAGCCCCAATGCCAAATAAATTAATTCGTTTTTTTATAGCGGTTTAAAGTTGCCAAGTTTGTGCTTTCCCGAAATTATAAAAAAGAGAACAAAATTGGTCAGTTAATTCCATTGCCATACGGTTCCATTTTTTGGAGGAAAACACACGTGAGCAAATTGAAGTAAGGTTGCAAGCCATTTATGAAGACCATGCCCCTTCGATTAAAACCATCAAAAAATGTTTAAAGAATTAAGCGGGTGCCGAACATCCGTTTTTAATGAAAGAGCGCTTAATTGAGGTGACTACTGAGGATATGGTCCAGAAAATTCATATCGCATTAAGAGACCTCCAAATAAAGATTGGATCGATAGCTGACATCGCAAGCATATCAAGTGGTTGCATCCAAAAAAATGTGTACGAAGAATTGGGCATGATAAAGCTTTCGGCAAGATGTAAAACAGTACCATCCATCGGAAAGGTTATGGTCACTGTCTTTGGAGATTCGCGAGGGACTATTTTTATGGATCATTTGGAAAGCTTATTGAGTCGATTTGATACTGAATTGAAGAAAAAATTGCCCCACTTGACAAAGAAATGCGTTTCACCATGACAGTGCGCCAGCTCATTTGTCCCAAATCGTAACAGTAAATCTACGAATTGCTACCCCATTCACCTTATTCTCTAGCGCCTTATTCTCCAGATTACGATTTTTATTTATTTCCTAATTTTAAAAAATGTCTTGGAAGAAAGTGGATTTCGTCCATCAAAAAAGTCATCTTCGAAACAAAGGCCTATTGTGAGGAGGCATCGTTCTTTTCAATGTTTTCCTTGAAATTTTCCCTTTCGTTCACCTGAAGTATTTTTAGTCTATTCTGCTTCGCATTCTGGCAGGTGCGGTCAACTCCCATACAAAACGACTGATCGGTCTTTGATCCAGCCCTGATATTGAATCTCGTAGGACCAAAGGCTGGTGTCGTTGTTAAATATACACAGGTGGCCCCATTTCCACCTATACACTGTCAAACATAAATTTCACTTATTATGTTAAAGTCCGGATGGCGCAACGGTTAGCAGGTTCACCTTCTATGCATTTGGCCCCGGTTCGATTCCTACTGATAGCAGTAGTCTTCGATATGAAAGGGGTTTTGCTATGCACCCACTCAGCTGTTAAATGAGTACCCATCTGGGGTATATAACTCAGTTGAGCGTGTAACTAATCAGTGATCACACACCTCTACACAAAACACACCGCCACGATCTTGTAAATGAGATGATGCTAACTCATCCCGAGGCCTTCGCCCAAAATTGGACTGTTGCGCCAGTTATTAATTTTTTTTTTATGTGAAATGATACAAATGAGAGAGAGCTAGTCATCACGACATTTTATTTAATCAAATACTATGGTATTTATATCCATTTCAGTTAGAATGTTTCATGTTTGAAATTTAAATTCCACGGCGTTCAATTCGCTTCATCAAAGATTGGGTGAAAGGAACTCGCCTTTTGTATTTTGTTAATAACTGGTGGTGAACTGAATCCACATGTTCAAACATAATAAATGCTCGTAGATTACAATTATCTTCAAACAGATGAGATCTTGCCTCATTTAATGATAAACAATTTATTCCACGATTTTTATTATGAGGTGAACTTTAATCTGGATAAATATTTACCAAATTTTTCTTGTTTATTTAGTCTTTGTAGCATTTTTCAGATCTTTTTTTTTACTTGGCGTAACGATGGGAACGTTAGATTCACCCGGTATCGGATCAATTCCCATTCAAAATGTCTGACCGGTCTTTGATCCAGGGGGTTCCAGTTCTGATATTGGATATCGTCGGATCAAGATAGTTGCTGTCTCTTTCTTATACAGGGTGCTCCGTAATGACCGCACACGGGCAATGCCACTTGTAGGAAGACGGGGGGTTTTCCTTGATTCTTACATTTGTACCCTGTCGATATTTCATTACTATTGTACATACGCAATAACTCAAAATTTATGCAAGCAAGATTTGTCAATTACACACCGAATCTCAGTCTATTATTTTGGACTTCAAATCTCAGTCTATTATTTTGGACTTCAATTCAAAATTTATCCCACAAAAATCGGAAATAAAGCTTTTGAGCTGTACATCTGTAAATTCCAATTTTTTGTTTTTATTTTTAAAAATTTCTCCTTTTATTTTTATTTTTGGCATTTTCGTATACATAAATTATGGTTTTGTTTTAAAAATCTAGTCTCTATTTTCTTACGATCAAACCATACTTAGATTAGTCCTATCTAATTGCTTGATTTCTGGCTGTTGTGACCTTATGAATGAAAAATGTTTAAATCGAAAAGACACATTTTCTTTGATAAATGATATCAACAAGTCTAGCCCATGGTAATAGTGAATAATTTTGAATGAAATGAAAAATGAATTTATTTTTACATTTTTCTTTTATTTATCTAATTTTATAATAAATGTACAAAATGTGCACCTTCCATTCTTATACAATATCTGTGGCTCTTTTCGTAAAGCTTCGTGTAGCTCTTCCTAACATTCCCCTGGTTATACTCGTATTAGCACATACATCATTAATTTTTCCACAAACTTCATCTAAACTGTTTGGAGTCTCTTTATAAACGAGTTCCTTTAAATGGCCCCACAGAGAATAATCCAGAGGATTTAAATCCGGCCTATCCAGCGATCGCAAAATTCATTGTTTGTTGCGGAGGAGCCCCATTTTACTGAAACTGCTTATTCCTTCTTATATGTAGTGGTACATCGTCCAAAAAATTCGGCAGCACTTCCTCCAGAAATGACTTAAAGTCCTCGCCCGTTAAACGATGGCAACCCCATTTTCATGGGAAATAGTGGTCCGATCTGGCTGGCTCGAACTAAAGGACATTGGGGGGTCGCTGACACAGAATCTGGGGTCAAAAAAGGCAAGAAAAAAATGGGGTCGTCCATCCCAGATTATGTGAAGAGTTATATTCTACTCAGTTGGAAATCAAGAGTACTTTCCTTACAAAGTGCCCCGTATTACCCTGCTTTTCATGTTTTTGTGTACAACTTATGGAAAAATTTTCTTAGAAAGCTAATTTTTGCCGTGTGGACTTAAGTCTTAGTAAGATGGGCAGAATCCAACCAAAGGAACCCCTATCTCCCCTACAAACGATTCTTTAAATACACATGCGATAACTTTCGATGTAATGTCGCCAAATGATAGGTTGTATCTGTAACTACAGTAACTTTCGGTAGAATGAGGCTAGCGAGTTGAAAATTTGATAGAATGTTTATAGTACGATCTAGTTGGATATGATCGGACCGAAACAGCCTCATATCTTTCCTACAAGTACTTGTTAAATATCAATATAACTTCCGATCCGATTAATATATAGAGCTTTAATTCAGTAAGACTGCTTCGGATCCATAGTTGAAACACTGAGCTACCAGTCGCCCTAATCATCACTAGCTCTAGGTTATGCTCACCCACTAGTTATTATTGAATAATGGAGATTATAGAAATGTCACAAATTAAGTATTTTTAAAAAGTTTTTCATGTGTATAAACTTTGTACATATTTTGTAATTCATAAACGATGTGGTTATTATAATGTTCTACTAATTAATATAAGACTTTTATTTTTTTACAATAGAATCGCAGATCCCTCGCAACGTGAAAGTTTAGGAATTATCGTACAGTACAAAGTTAAAGTGAAGCTTTTTATCAGCGGTCCTATTTTAGGCGGGTAAGTATTTTCAATTTGATTTTATATTGACATCTAACAATTTACTAAGAAAAATCATTAGCTGCGTATCTAGTAGTAAATGACAGAGTGTAACAGAGATGAAGAGAAGAAAGGGTACCGCAGCATCTCACCGGATCTTTAAAGAGGAAATTGACCGTAAAAATTTCTGATTTGTTTCCCCAGACCATGATCTCTGAACAAATACATCTCCCGGCGCGGCGTCTCTGTCTCTTCCAGTCTAGTATATTTAGTAAAAGACAGCGATGACGAAAATAGGCCCGATGCCATTCTGCTCTCGGGACTCGTATGTAGACGCTTCAGCATGAGTCGGGTTCTGATAATGCGTCTCACTTACGGATACCAAAGCTTTACATCTGCATTGCTTACTGTAATTTACTAAATCAGTGATAAAAAATCCATCTCGCCAAAACTTGACCATTAAAATTCGTTTCTTTCTCATTGAGGCCCAATGTTATAGTTGATTAATTATTAGCCAACTGTCGCGCCGTGTTGCTACTATTAGTGAATTCTACCTGTATACATATTTACTTTTGAGGGCTGTCGTCAGCTCATGCTTCGTCCAGTGTATAAAACCGAAACTTTTTTGAAAGGGCAATTTAAATTTTTTCATACGCGTCACGTATGTATAGGTATGTGATAGGGTATATTAACTTTGTCATGAAGTTTGCAACGCATAAAAGGCAGCATGTTCGACCATATAAACTACAATATATATATTCTTGGTCAGCATGGCGAGATGATTAAAATTTGTCCGTCTGTCTGTCTGTCCTTCTGTTTCTATGCAAACTAGTCCCTCAGTGTTAAAGCTATCGAGCTGAAATTTGTACACAGCCTTGTTTCTATTGTACGCTGTATATATGTCGGAACCAACGGAATTGGACCACTGCGTCAATCCGTCTTAGTGAGGAAAACCTTTTTTATTTCTAAAGATATCGTAATCAGAATCCAAGAAAACTTTTTTATTTCTAAAAATATCTTTACACAATTCCTCATTAATTGATCACATTTACAGTTAAACCACATTTCTAAATTTGGTTGAAATCGGCCCACTATTTCAAATACGTCTCATAGGAACAGTGGAATCGGAACAAGTTTTGCTGCTAACTCCAAAGTGGTAAATGCGAAATGGATCAAATTGATAGCAACACATACTACTTTGCCTGAAGGGTATCATACCTTCGGCAAGCTAGTCGAAGCCGATACCATTTGTTTCCATAGAAACTTGAATCATTAGAACCAGCCCTATATAAGTTTCTAATATAGGCACTTTTTGTTCACTTTTTGTTACGCATTCGATTGCACTTTATTTCGCTCACTTATTCAAATAAATTAACTAGTAATTGATTATTAATAATTTCCTCATTTTAATTGCAGAGATCTAGTCGCAGAACTACCGTTCATTTTAA
The DNA here is from genome assembly GCA_964017055.1 of Chloromyia formosa. Taxonomy (NCBI): domain Eukaryota; kingdom Metazoa; phylum Arthropoda; class Insecta; order Diptera; family Stratiomyidae; genus Chloromyia; species Chloromyia formosa. Next base: position 30,790,339 of record OZ024815.1, on the reverse strand, counting down.
TGCATCCAAAGCCAGCAGAAGAATGTGATCCAATAATAACCGATCGATCGCCTCGACGTAGTATCGATCGGCAAGTTGCTGGATCAAATGAAAACCAATCGGTCGAAGTTCCCACAACAAATCTTATACAACTTGACGGGTAAGTTCTTATTATATAAACGTAAGTGGTTCAATATTATAACCATATCTATTGTACTATCCACCAAAATTCGGAAATTCATAATTTTTAAATATCTTAAATTTCAAGTCGGATCTACCTTTGTAGAGATTTTGGCCGAATATGTCAAATGACCAACTTAGTCCGAATACAAAATATACATTATATATTATATATTATATAATTATATTATGTATATATAATAATACAAAAATGTCCACGTCCGCACAAAAATCCGGCATACATTCAGACTTCAATGCATTAATGCCTAAAGTGTAGTATTAATGCCTAAAGTGTAGTATTAATGCCTAAAGTGTAGTATCCAATCTCATATACATTTTTTGCACTTGTTTTACATATTTGCTTAACAATTTGAAGAACCCTCATTCCATTTTCACTAATTTATTAACTACTTTATTAACTGGTATTAACCGTCTCTCGTAAACGAGTTTCAGCCTCCGAGTTGATTGTCTTTATGATTTTTGATCCTAGAAATCCAATGGCATTATTAGATGCATTCGATTCGCCCGGATCTCGTAGGATCTCCATACAAATTGGCAGACCGGTACAAGACCGGTCTGCAAATTTATTCTACGAGATCCGCGCGAATCGAATGCACCTATTAATTTTTGTTGTGTCATTTACGTACATGAATGACATACGTGTTCCATACTCTCAGGATTGACCCGACTAAATCACTTACTAAACTACTCGACTAAATTTTTGCTGTATATTTATATTTAGTAACGGGGCGACCGGTAGCTCATTCCGTAGAGGCATCAGCCTCATGTCTGACTACCGACTTCAAATCCCGTCCATATCGACGTTCGTGGCCATGGGTGTTTGTGTTGTCTTCCCCCTGTGGTGCAGGGCGTAATAATAAGCCACAGCATCTTCCGATTTGTCGCAGGTAGGCGACTAAATAGGGGACCAGGAAGTGCATGCTGGCAACTGCATTCTCCGAACCTTGTTTGTGCCAACGAAACGTCAACTGGGCCCCTTGAAACAGTTGACGCGCTATGCACCAAAAGGGGTTAGGGCAATTGAGAAACTAAATTAGTCGCCACTAGACTAAATTACTAGCTCAGTCCAAACAAGGTCTTAGAGATGAGCTAAAACGAATTGATATGTTAATTAACAGACCGTAAGTTAATCTACTCGTAAGTCACAACAAAGAATAATGATGGAAATGTGCACAATTTCTGAGATCTGGAAAGTCAAAAGATTTTTTGGGAGCTAGGAAAAATTTCTGTGACGCTAGCTTTTGATCATAACGTTATTAAAACGTAAGTCGTTATCATATCACGTCAAAATGCCCGTTACGTTTAAAAATTGGTCGTTATCAGATGCCATTGCGTTGGATACTGTACTGCCACTTTTTGGGGTAGCTCTGGTTGAATTCAAAGAAGACGTTGTAACTTACCTTCTACTTGAACTTCCTTTCCACCTGTGGAGACTAGAAGAAGTGTGTAACTCGTCGCTTCTATTCAACTGAGTTGAGTTGGTCCGATTTTAAGCTATCTAAACAATTTTAAATTTCTGTGGGGATATGCCAAACAGCCACTGCAGATAACTGGCCTATAAGGATTTACCTCATTTATTTACTTTAAATTTTAAGTTACTAGTATTTATATTGTTTAAAAGTTTTGATTTTGTCATGACTAGTGATCTGTCTAAACATGTCTTTTTCTTTCCAATTTTTAGTGACGATGGACAAGATGACGACATAATTTTCGAGGATTTTGCCCGATTAAGGCTTAAAGGTGCTGAAACTGAAGCCTAGGATACACTAGACTACTGTGACAACGGCTGATTACCAATACGAATGTCTGAACAACTAGAAAATAAAAGAACAAGAAAACATCCAATGGTGGAATTTATTGTACACATATATATACACACACACACACACAAAGAAAAACAGAAATACAAAACAAATAAATAAGAACAAAAAATTATATGAAAACGAAAAACATTTATATAAATATATATTATCAGAAAAAAGGACTAATTTCTATTATAAAATAATATTTAAGTTTTAAACAATTCTTTTCTATAATATGTATTCTGTTTTCATAATTTTTTTAAAAAAAGTTACAAGAGTACTGCAAGTAATAAGATGAAAATTATACACAAAGATATAAAACCAATAATTTTTCTAAGGTATCGAAGTAAGACGAAGATAAAAAAGGATCTAAGAGAAACCAAAATTCTGACAAACAAAAACAGAGAAATCATATAAAACTTGACGCAAAGTTAAATCACATTATAATAGCAACAAATTATGGAAAATTTAAGATGAATATATATGTAAAAACAACAACAATATACGCTTTGTCATAAACCACAAAAATAAATAAATAAACGTAAAAGGTATAACAATAAAAAAAATGAAAAAAAAAATAGCTAGATCATGATAGATTATTAAAAGAGTAAATTAAATGAAGAACAATGGGAATCCGGGCATCTTTTCTCTTCCTTTCCTCAGTTTGTATATTTTCCATATTGTTCACGAAAATAAAAATGAAATAATGACGCATTCCAGTGTAATACAAGTCCACACAATTACAAATCCAGACAACTTTTGCTGTACACATATTTATTCTAGTAGAAATCATAACATTTTTTTTGAGAATACTCAACTGGAAAAAGATTTTAATATTTATGATGTTGCCAGTTCCATGTAAGAGGAAAAGAGAGAAAAATATGGCCAAGGATTTTCAGTAAAAATGTTGTTTTATGTACCTATCTAATTGTAAACAGTCTTTAATTGGAAGTAAAGAACACAAAGTAAATGAAAGCATATTAATTTGTCCAAAATTTATTGCAAACCGAAATGATTCGTCGTCATGCTCCTTGACAATGCAGTTCAATTCCCAATTGCGTAGGGTAGTTCCTTAGAACATACAGTACATGCAGTGCGCTTGTCCTGTATGCCTCCATAGAAACAGTGACTCCAATATCTGGGTACTAAATCGATAGGTGGTCGACAGTCAGCTATTTCAGTAAAGCATTTAGTAATTATGAAATTTAAATATTGGCAAGAATTGACGTTTCTTTATTCACAACTCAACAGTGCGGTCAACATTATGTCAATATCGAAACGTCACAGTTTCTCGCATTTATGTTTAATACATTTTTCCTCCCGCGTTAATAAAAAGAGTTTCCCCGACTCCAAACCCTGCTACTAAACAAATCAACTCCTTAGACCGTTTCCCCACTTGTCGGTCCCTCCCCGCGTCCGCGAATACCCAAACCAATCAGAGAAACACTCATTGAAGTAAAGTTGCTCGGTAAGCTTTCGGTACCGTGTATACCGAGCATGCCGACCAGTGAAGACACAGCCTTAGTCTACAGATGCGCCCAAACCTACCTGTCTGGCGTCTAGTAGCCGAACTAGTGATGTAACCATTAGTAATTGGAAGTTCTACTTATGCTACATTGTACAATATTTACACAAGTGCGAATCATCATAAATCAAAATATTTCTGGATTTCTTCCCTATATGAGTGTTATTGAGTGTGGCCATCTATTCGCATTGAAACCTCCAATCTAGCTTGTATCCAAAATCAAGGACATTAGTTATTAGGGCGGTCGTCCATTGGAAGCGTAAACGCGCGGCCAAGCACTGTCGCGCCAACAAGCGGCTATGAGACACGCGGCTATGAGACACGCGGCTATGAGACACGCGGCTACAAGCTGCACGGGTCGTTCATTGCAGGCGCATTCGCTGTTCAGTTTGTGTTGAGCTGAGATAAAGTGAAATGTTCTGTGCGTATTTTAAAAATTTGAACAATTTTACGATGTCGTATTACGTTTACGGCGTATGCATGAATCCCTCTTATAACCTTTTTAGTTTCACCCACCGAGTCGTTTTGTAGAATTTTTGTATGAAGATCATATGGCGCGCAGGTTGTAAATAGGCAATGAACGATTTTTGTACGTATATGAGGCGAATGTATGAAAAGAGGGGAATTAACTAGACTACTGTTAACGACATTTTGAGTCCTATGATGAGGAAAAAGAATATTCCCGGCAATGAAACTGAATATGAGAAAGATGGGTGTCATATAAATCGGGTGATGGGGCGAATGCACTGGAGTACTGTTGATGACATTTTCTGTCCTTTGGTGAGGAAAAAGGACATTCTTGGCAATGAAGTGGAATACGGGCGAGATGGGTCTCATATGAATCGGAGTGATGAGGCCAATGCACTACTACTGCTGCAGCAGCCGTGGGTGAGGGTGATGGTGGAGAGGGTGTGGACTGAATTTGGGGAGGGGGAGAGGGTAAAAACGAAATCGTTATTGGTAGTGCTCGGTGTATGCCAACAATGTCCTTTTTCCTCACCAAACTACTCAAAATGCCATCAACAGGATTCCAGTGCATTTGCCCCATCACTCCGATTTATATGACACCCATCTCGTATTGGGCTGTTGAAAATCCGCGACAATTACAAGAAAGACCGTTGCGTAGCCAAGGTAACAGTATGCTGCGCGGTGGGAAAGCTAGGCGTCATCGGTCCTTATTTTTTTGAACAAAATGGGATTGTTGTTAATGTATTGTAATATATGAACGTTATGGTGAATATCTTTTTAATCCCAGAGTTACAAAGGGGCACCGTCTCATTTCAAAATTTGGCGACGTTGGCCTCCTCAATCTCTCTGTCCCCATAATATTTTTTTCTATAGGGGTATACGGGGACAAACCTCGTACGTTAGCTGAATTGAAGGATACGATTCGTCAACAAATTACTCGAATCAATGGAGACCTACTGGAAAGAGTACAGGCCAATTTTCTTGAATGACTTCAAGAATGAATCAATGTAAGCGGACATCACCTGCCAGATGTAATTTTCCATTCATTAATTTTATAAACTGCTATGGTCTTACAAAGGTTGTTCTACAAATAAAATTGTGTTTAAAATTAACGGTTTTATTGTTATTTCAAAAACACTTGACTTTTCTGCACGCTCTGTATATGGACTTTTTTGTTTTAAGATGTAAAATTTGATAAAATTTGGGTATGCATTTTAACTACAAAAAGGATTTGAATTCTGCTGAAAAAGCGATTTTGCATATTTGAGTATTTTTAGACCTTCTGTTTATGGACCCTAACTCAAGCCTCCGGAAACATGCTAGACACATTGAACGTAAGGTTCTGCGTCGAATTTTCGGGCGGTTTGCGATCGAAATGGACGATGACCGTACGATGAGCTGGAAGTTTCGAAAATCGTCAAACTGCAACGATTTCAATGGGCAGGGCATGTACGAATGGACGATGATCGCATGATAATGAACGCACGACGTGTCGACGGAGCGAGACTGCGAGGACGACCGAGATCTCGTTGGGAGAACTCAGTTTATGTGGACGGCGCGCAACTACTGGTCTTCCAAGATTGGAGGACGCGGTCACGTGACCGAGATAATTGGAGGACAACGATCCAGGCGGCCAATGCCCGACGTCGAGCTATCGCGCCACGATGATGATGATACCTTCTGTTTACTTTCACGGCTATTTAAGTAGAAGTAGAAATTTGATTTCGGCTCTTTTCCCCTATACTTATAGACCCCCTATCAACGGAAACTTTGGAGCATATATTCAGGGGACTGTTCTTATTAATTATGCAAAATTTGAAAACTGCACGATTTTTTTCCTGTTTCTGTAGCGATGTCTTCACCAAAAAAGACGAAATAATCAAAGAAAACTGAAAATGATTTTTAACGCCCTTTTTCCTACACTTCCGGACCCTCTATTGACGGGGACTTTGGAGTGTACATTCATAGAACTATCCACATCAGCTGTGTCAAATTTTTGAAATATTCAAGAAGCAAACCCGTAAAAAATTTATTTGACCCCCTTAATCCTACTCTTCCGGACCTTCTACCAACGGGGACTATGGAGTATATATTCAGAGGACTCCCCACATAAATTGTGCCAAATTTCAAATTACACGATTCTTTTTCCGGTTTTTCGTTCGATGGATAGACTAACAAAAATTTAAAAAGCAGGTTACATTGGGGCACCGTGTAAGGAAACCCCCCATACGATCTAGTACTGAACGAAAATTTCACAAAACTTTAAATTTTGTTAAGGAAGTTTGTAAATCGTGAATTATCACATTATTTGCATGGTTGATTCTGTACTGACTGTGCTAAAAAATATCCCGTATACTACAGATCCCATTTATTTCATGTGTTTACTGTCTATATTGTATGACCTACATACTTAATATCACACCTTGCTCTACCACACATAAAGGACCAGAAATTGTACCTAATGACTAGGCCACAGCCAAAGAGGAGTGGGTGTATTGCGCAATTGTCCTCTTATGAAAACTTCGTGTAAAAGAAAAGATAGTCTCTGATTGTTCTATGGAAAAGAAATAGCAATGCAAACACAGGACACAGAGCACTCATAGCACTATTGCTGTAACAAGCGTGTATCAAAATCGCATTTTACAACAACAACGCCACGTGCGCACTACGCGGGCTGCCTTACCTACGATACAATGTGCGGCCGGCCCAAGAGTATCTTAGCCTGAACAACATGTGCGATCGATTGGCAAAGGGCAAAGGAAAGGAAAAGAGTGCCGATCGTGCAGCCGAACCAGCCGGACGTGTGTGCAAGTTTATTGTTAAAGCGTTTTGGACTTGTTTTTCCCGAGATATCTTTCTCGAAGAAAATGTGTGCTCTAACGAACTTTTAATGATGATGGTCTTTCCCGTGTTTAAGAAAAGTACGCCCCTAATGACCTGAAATTCCCAGTGTGTGTAGGGAAAATAAATTGTGAAATTGTGATCGACAGGACGATCGATAAGTGTAAAGTGGAAATCCCTTTAAGTGTGCGCAAAATGGCGGAAATATATGACGAAATAGCGCGAGAGAAAGCGGAATTCGCTCTCGCTTTCAAGAAAAAGCTGAGGAAGATCAGCAAGAAATACAAGACGGACATCCGGGAAGACTTCTTAACGGAGACGCTGGAGAAATGCAGAATCCAGCTCTGCATCGACCATCCGGGTGACATGGACTTTGAAGAAGCCGCAGAGGAGCAAAGCGGAGACGAAGCGGAAAGCGCCGGTAAATTCTCGAGCGACGAGTCGGAGGACGAGTCGCAAAGTCTGAGTAAGTTGGCAAATTTTGTAGCTCCAGGTGATAGTGTTCCGGCCCGCCAGGCAAGTGTCTCAACAAACGGGAAAAGTGTAGAAAGTGCGGTAGATGACAGCGGCTTCACGCCCGTCACTCGCAAGAAGCGCAAGAAGAATAATGTTGATTCTCCGTGCGCTTCGCCGCCACCATTTTCTGGCCCTGATGCCAAACGAAACGTCTCGGTCCTCGCTAAAGTGATGAAAGATCACTGCGAGTCCAACAAGGGGAAACTGCCGCCGATAAAGCCCGTCAATCGCCGTATTCCTCTCAACAACCCCAGGATTACGAGAACCCAACCCCCCACTATAACGAAGAGGGCGGCGAGAGCCCCCCCGATTACTTGCTTCAACTTGGAGATCAAGCCCTTCATGTTGAACATGAAAGCAAGAGCTAAAGCGGCCGACGGCGAAATACCGGACTTTGACATAAAAGTGGTCAATGACAAGAAATGCGCCCTCTACCCCAAAACGGTAGAGGACCACGTCTCCCTTTTCTCATACCTGAAAACGGAATCTGTAGCTTGCTACACGTATACCCCCGCCAACTCAAAGAGAGCCTCGGTTCTCTTAAAAGATATTCATCCGTCGTATGATGAACAGGATGTTTTCGAGGCCCTCGAGCCCAAACTCGGAGAATCACTCCTCCTGGTTAAACCATTCTCGACAGTCAACTCCAGGAAAGAAAGCCGCAGACTATCAATGTTCATAGTCCAACTCGCCCCTGGAACGGATTTAAAGTCCGTTCTAGACATCGAACTACTACTGGGTCAACGAATCCATTAGGAGCGACTGAAGAAGCGGGATATTACCCAATGCTTCAACTGCCAACGCTTTGGACACGTGTCCTCAAATTGTGCCTTAATCCCGCGCTGCGTAAAATGCGACAAGTCGCACCCACCGTCCGAGTGCGAACTGCCGGCTGAATCTTCGTCAGTTTACTGTGTAAACTGCAAGAAAACTGGCCACCCAGCCAACTATAGGGGCTGCCCTGCAGCCATAGAGGCGGAAAATAAACGCAAGACAGCGGCCAAAACGAAGAAGGACAGGAGGCAACTGATCATGGATGCCCTCGCCAATAAAGTTGTGAATGGGGTCTCATACTCCACAGCTACCAAAAGGAATACCATTCCTAAAGCGGCAAAGGCCACAGACTTTCCGCAGTTGAATACTGCAAATACCACTATTGCGCAGTCAAAGAAACCAATAACTGGCACTGACTTTGATGAGTGCACTAATTTATTCGGGTTTGACCTCCTGACTTTGGTTCAAAAAGTAAGTGACTTCATCCCCCACTTCAACAAACTGAGCTCGACCACTGAGAAGCGAGCTGCCTATCTTGGTCTCGTATTCAAAATCTGCAACTCCAATGGGTCAACTTAAATTTTCTATATTAAACACTCTATCTTGTGTACACATATACAAGAGAAACTCAATTCAAGAGTACTTAAATTCGTCGAAACCCGATATTCTTTTCCTCTCGGAAACATTCCTGACTCATAAACATAACTTCCGCATGGATAAATATGTAGTCATTAGGGATGACAAAGTTAACACCCCTATCAGAAAGGCAGGAACGGCTCTCTTGATCAGGGAGCGGATAAAATTTCAAAGGGTTCTGCTTCCAGCCCTAGTATGCATGGAGGCTCTGTGCATTTCCGCACAAATCAATGGTGAATCGCTGGCGTTTATTGGCATCTATGCTCACCCAACCAATTCAGCAGCAGACTTTCGTAAAGACCTGAAGTCCATTGCTGATGCAACAGCATCTTTCGAACATGTCATCTTCGGTGGCGACTTCAATGCCCGTCACCCATCCTGGAGCAGCTGTACCACGAACCCCTACGGCAGTTCTCTGCGCAGATGGCTCGATGATGCAGATGATTTCGCACTAATAGCGCCATCTGAACCTACGTTCCGTAGAACAGGAAGCATCATCGATTTCTTCCTAGCTTCCCACAACCTAATAAATTTGCTTCCACAATTCGGATCGCACCAGTGCTCCGTCGTAGAAGCCGAGTCCGACCATATGCTAGTAGAACTCACACTTCGCCGCAGTAGTGTTTTTCTCTTTCTGCGCCAGAATACTTTATACCCTCTGATACCAACTGGGAACAATTTGCTAGCACGGTCGACGCAAAGTTAAGCCACATAGCCATTGACAACTGTCACAATCTCACCACCAACGAGATAGACCGAGCCGTGGGTGAAGTTAACGAAGCTCTCCAATCCGCCATTAATGACATATCAGTTCCGAAAACCAACAGGAACTATGCATTTAGAGACCTCCCTCAAGAGGTAATTGATCTCCACCTAAGACGTAGAGTTCTCAGGAGACGGCTCACCCGGATTTACCATAGACGCCTTAATACGGATAATGGGGAATACCGCCGTGTCTTTGCGATTGTCAGAGCAGTTAACATCCTCATTCTGGTCAAAACCCGTGCTCATATGAGCCGAGCATGTACTCTGAGATCAATAGAATAACCAGGAGGAAGGGTTTTTCTACCAACTTCTCACTAAACGGTAATCTTCTTCCTGACCGCGAAGCGATGGCGAACGCTGGGGCGGACCACTTTGCTGCAATCTACCGCGGGGAAAAGGCTGGCCAAAATGCGTCTCTTTGTTCACTTGTCAACGACAACATAGCTCGTTTTGACCTCAATGAGGAAAACTCCACCATAACAATTTTCTCTGACTCAGAACCGGCGGAGGCCCCCACAAACCAGGATGTCTTTGTAAATCCGGATGAGCTGATTAGCATGATCCCTTTGCTGAACACCAAAAAGTCAGCGGGCGAAGATCGAATTTCCAACTTCATGATCAAGAGACTGCCGTACTCCTTTTTCGTTTTGATGGCGTTAATCTTCAATAATTGTATCAACATCGGATACTTCCCCTCTCTCTGGAGAAAAGGAAAGATCTTCCCTATCCCCAAATCTCCTGGAGATAACAACATCTTGAATACAAGGCCCATCTCTCTGCTCTCCAACATCGGGAAACTGTTGGAAAGGATAATACTCAAACGTCTGAACGCTGTAACTGAAGAGCACGGAATAATTCCGCCTCAGCAGTTCGGCTTTAGGAAGGAACACTCAATCATTGACGCCTTGTACACCTTCGTCTCAAAAGTAGTCACCAGCCAGAACGATGGCAAGTTCCTGGTTGCCTGTCTCATAGACGTGGAGAAGGCCTTTGATTCAGTATGGATCAATGGCCTGATCCACAAACTTATCTCTTGGGATTTTCCATCCTCCCTAGTAAAAATCGTGGCGAGCTTTCTGAGGAATAGATGTGCCTCGGTTACCATTAACGGAGTTTCCTCACATGTATTCCCCATCGAATCAGGAGTCCCGCAAAGCTCAATACTGGGTCCCTTTCTCTTCAATCTTTTTACATCTGATATCCCTGGAATTCGTACCCAGAACGATAACGATGTAAAAGTAAACTTATACGCTGACGATTTGCTTGCCTGGTGTTCGGATCATTGCGCTAACGTGGCAACGCGCAAGCTACAAAGATTTGTCGACGAACTCGGCGAATACTATGCGAAATGGCGAATCCGAATTAACCCTCTGAAAAGCGAACTAATTATATTTCGGAAGAAAGGATATCCATACAGACGACGCGCCAAAGCAGTAAAGCAGGTCACGCTAAAAATTGCCGGGAGCACCATAGGACGATCAACACAAGCTAAGTATTTAGGAATCATATTTGACGAGTATCTAACATTTAGTGCTCACGCAAACTATATACTCAGTAAATCTACCAAAGCTTTCCACTTTCTCCTCTCTATTCTCAGGTCGAGGTCACCCATGGCGAAGAAAGTGAAGTTACTGACATACCGTCAGCTAATCCGTCCGATCATCACCTATGGAGCTCCGATCTGGAAGAACACGACCACTCGAACGAGCCTCGACAAGCTACTCCTGCTGGAACGCAAAATCTTACGAAACTGCACTGGACTCTTTCGACGACCGAATGGAAAGTATTTCCGAAACGAAGCACTGTACGAAGACGCTAACATCCCAGCGCTAAACACCTACATGGATTACCTAACGACCAAGGACTCATCACGAGGAAGATCATACGTAAACGCATCCGTAAGGGCGGCGCACGCCCGTCTAGTCGAACATGGAACATCAACAACATCAGCGATATAGTAAACCGAGCCCAGCGGCACGCGAAGTGCTGCAGCTCCGGTCTCGACGTATTAGCATTAGTAGTAATCGAACATGTATAAATACATACTCTTAAGCTATCCATATTCTTAACCTTAAGTTGTAAATAATAATGTAACTCTTCTTAACTTTCTACCCCTTGAGGACCCCTATGTCTTAGCCTAAGCTTTAATACAACTAACGTTAGTAGTCTTACTTAGTTTATATAGAGCCTTTAAAAAACCAGTGACCTTTTGTATTCCGGCAAGCCCTTCTGGCACTGCCGTAGGTATTAAGAACTTACGTTTAAGTTAGCTTTAAGTAAATTATTGTAAATTATTACTTGTAAATAAAGTGGACGAGACTGGCTTTGGCGTTGAGTTAGTTGTGCGATCGATTATTATGCCCGAACCAGATTGAACGCAGAATGCAGCGGCAGCGGCTGCAGCAGCGAAACATCAAGTTAGAAAGCATGCATTTCTCTTAAGCGGCCTAAATTGAATGCAGCAGTAGCAACAGCGGCGAAAGCAGATCAGCCTGTTGTTGTTTCTGCCGCTGATGCTACTTTCGGCCTTCAATCTGGTTCGGGCATTAGGCTTCTCATATGCATGGGTTATACATTTGTTTGCGATATGGTTTTGTTTTTCCAAAATATTGTACGTCCCAACAGATAATAGATACTTTCTCTTATTCATCAACTAGATGAGTTAATTTTGTTTAATCGTCGTTCAAGATTTAGGCAAAGTGAGAAGTGATTATTCTCGTGGTAATATAAAGTGGTGTTTAGTGCAATAAAGTTACTTGTGGCAGATAATTTTAAGACTGGTAAGTAGTTCAATGATGTTTACATAGTGACTGAATTAATCGATAAAAGTGAACTACTGGTTATTTGTTAAGTCTTTTGTGTTGGTTTCCTGGTTTTCTATATGATGTCCTTTACTCCTCTTTTATGTTTATAAAATGAAGCGAACGCTACATTCATATTTTCAAACTGAACAAAAACGTAAACGATTCTCGTTGAGTCTAATGCTATGTCCCCATATGAAGTGAAATAGAGTTAACTTGGGAAATCAGTCATCAGTATATTGCAAATCTATGCGACAACTGGCACTCTATACTTGATGTTGATAAAAATTAAGAGGCTAACTCAAAATGATAAATTTTTTGCGTTGTACTCATTCATTGCGTTACACTCATTTTGAGATGGAAAGTTTTGCAGACCTTTTGATCTTTGTGTACCTTTATGTATTTTGGGCTGCTGAACACGAATCTGAGGTTTGCCAACAAAAATTCACCTGGAAAATTAAGATATTGGCCAAAATAACGCCCTTTTTTATTTTGGACCCATATTTCCAAAAGTATACACCCTATAGAGAAAGTAGCATATTTTTTAAAGTACACTAAATTTGCTAAAATTTCTAAATGCAGCCCTTCAAAATTTGTTAGAAAATTAAAAATGCTCGTTACGTTGATATATGTATCCTTCTAAATATCGTGAATACGACTCATTCTACGAAAAAACTTATTAAAAATTAAATTTGAAGATAATTCGAGTAGTAGTATCTTAGGAAATGGTAAAAACGTGAAAAAGGAACAAGTTCGCTTTTTTTGTAGGGTGTATACTTTGGGATATGTGATATTAAGCAAAAACCGAAAAAAGTGCAAAAAAAGACTTAGAAAAAACATAACATGGAACTTGGTTTTTTTGGTCTAAAAGAGTTACTCGGTAAACGTTTTTCTTGGCTAACCTCAGAACTGTTTTTACCAACCAAAATAGCAATGGAATAAAGAAAAAAATCTTTTTGCGAAACAATAAAAATAATTACAATATATTAAAATAACCGCATAAAGGTTGATAATTTGTACATTTACTCACAATTCCAGCAATTTTTCTTGATTTATTTATTATTTCCGACGATTCGCCCTTTAGGCATCTTCAGGGTTTTATGTTATTTTATTTATATAACAGAACACAATCAGTAAGATTAATCAATTATTTTATTTGGCCACTATCTATCAGTTAAACTTTTTTGTAGAAAAGAATAGAATAGAGAAATACGCATAAACGTTAGTAAAAAGACGTTATTTTTGCTAATAAAAAAACTTTCCCAGCCAAGTTTTTGTTGGTCTTTTCGTGTTCAGCACCCCCAAAAACATAAAGCTACACAAAAATCAAAAGCTCTGCAACACTTTCCATTTCGGCCGTTTATATGAACTAGCAATTTTAGGCTATTGGGCGTTGTTTAATTTTGTATCCTTGCCTTCAGTTCGACTTAAATCAAGTGCAACAAGCAAAAGACCTTTTCCATAGTCCTCCACGTGGGCGCCCCCTGGTAACGGCAGTGCTTAAAACCGCTGACGGCCAAGTCTTAGCGATAAGATAGTTTGGAAAAAGGCAGATAGCTGTAGCCTGAATGGCTGACCAACACCTAAGCGTCTCAGGTTTATTAGGATGGAATGACATGCGTAGTTGGACCTGCAGGGTTGTGAATTCCAGCACGTTTATTAAACAATCTGAAGCAGCTATCTTCCGAGGTCATCTCCTGAATTTAAGCGATTTACTGACAACTCGTTCTTGTAAAAACCATTCCACGTCAAGAAACCTGAAACAAAAGCCTCGGATTGGACGGATCAACAACGACGACCACGCAAACGACTAAACGATTATTCTTTCGGATCCTGGAATGTACGCTCCCTGAACAAACAGAGGGCCGAGAAGGCCCTCCTTCAACAGGTCGAAAAGTGCAAACTGAGCATTACTGCAGTCCAGGAAACAAATTGGTTTGGCAGCGAGATCAATGACAAGAAATCGCACAAAATTTTTTATAATTATGAAATTTTTTTTTTGGCATTCAGTAAATGAATGTTTGATAACTTAAAGGGGAGAGGGTTTAGACAGAAATATCGGTACACCAAACTTCGTCTTTTGGGATAAATATCCCCGAAGTTATACGTGGTGGGAAAAAGGGAGGGGGAACGAAGATGATGCATTTTTGGCTTTTCGCATACAGTAAACATCACACCCATGCGAACAAATCTGTAGATTGGGGCGGCGTCCTCATAAGACTCATAAGATTTTGACGCTGATGGGAATTCCGCCGCGAATTTGACGTGCGAATTTTTTTTCGCGGCGGTGTGATAATCACTTTTAACTCGAAAACTGTTGGCTGTAGCTTACAAAATATTGAGTGCACTGAATACCCTACAAGAATGTCCCACATAATTATACCCTTCACGAAGTAGGATATATTAACTTATTCATGAAGTTTGCATGTAGTCTGGATGGCGCAACGGTTAGCACGTTCGCCTTATACACACTGGGCCCTGGTTCGATTCCTAATTTCAGTTATTTATTTTTATGAAGTTTGCAGTGTATAGAAAGAAGCATCTCCAACCATATAAAGTAGTAAAGTCAGTATGACGAGATGAGTCGATTAAGCTTTGTCTGTCCATCTGTCTGGTTCTATGCAAACTAGTTTCTCAGTTTTAAAGCTATCGATCTGAAATTTTGCACAAAGTTTTCCTTCTGTTACACGTTGTACAATATATATGTCGGAACCAACGGAACCAGACAACTGCGTCATACAGCTCAGCTTAATCGATAATATTCACCGCCAAACCATATTCCTAAATTTGGGTTAAATTGGACCAATATTTCATACACTTCTCATAGAAACAGTGGAATCGGAAAAAGTTTTACTTCTTATTTCGAAGTGGTAAATGCAAAATGGATCAAATTTGTAGCAACCTAGCATAATGAAGTTGTGATACGCGTTGCGTTAAGGGTACTTTACCATCCTCAAGTTGCTTGTTTTTTGGAATCGTGCTCAATTAGTAGAAAATGGCTCGTGGCATTTTAGCATAAGCTAAGAAAATGCATGTTAGACATAATACACGAAGCTCCGAAATGTCTGTACTTTATTAAGTTGACCCTAAATTCAATATCATCTCTTTTTGTGTGAAACGTTCACCAAAAAGTGCAATCTTTTAATATATAACCGTTACAGACCGCATTCGGCGCCCAATATGGGTTCATTGTGATTTTATCCTATTAAAGAAAACAATGCCTTTAAACTCCTCGAACATAACTTAATGTTATTTTAAGACATCCTTAAGCTTTTCTTGGACTTCTTTAAGCAAAACTAAGGTTACCTAAGGATTTTATGTTCTACGTCAGCGAAATAGCAGAAATTATAGTAGAAAAATTATTGAAAAAGCCCGAAAATATTCGGTGCTCAATGTGTGTGTGTGTGTGGGGGGGGGAGGGGGTCAGTGTGATTTTATCTGGTTGACGAAATGGAATCAAGCAATCGAATGCCGTTAGCCACAAGTCTTTTTAAGAATTTTTCTGAACCCATATCAATGATAATTAATAATAGAAAATAGTCGAAAAATTGAAGAAGTCCGAGAGTATTTGGTACCTAATGTGGATTTATCTAGTCAATGAAACCGAAATGGGCGTTCGAATTGACACCGTAGTGTGTCTTAAGGCTTCGTTAAGCCTTTCTTAGGCTATATTAAGCTACCTATGGCTTTTTTTCTGTTCTACGTTATTGAAAACAGAAGAAATTCGTCGAAAAGTTCTCGAAAAGCTAAAAAATATTCGACGTTCAATTTGGGCTCAATGCAATTTTATCTCGTCGGCAAAACGGAAATGAGCCACTGAATATCGAAGAAGTAGCTTGTATGCTGAAGAAGGAAGTAAGTCGCTCCCGAAATGCATGAAACATTGAATAAATTTTGTAGATTGGAGGTGCATGCAGGCAACGTACATCGTGCGAAATTCGTTTATGTCAACGAAACGTCAGCTAACCCACATGGGATAGTTGACGCGCTAAGCCCCACTAGGGGTTAGGGCGAAAGAGTAAGACTACGTCTTTCAGTCACATCGACTACCGTCAGTGACAAAGCAAAGAAACAGAAGGGCCCTTACCTTAAGCCCACACTAAGACGTTTTTTGATCCAACATCAATTAAAATTTTCAACAGAAAACAAAAATTTACGGCAGTCCGAGGATTTTTGGCGTCCAGTGTGGGGTAGGTAGGACTTTATCCAGTCATTAAATCCGGAATAGGCAATCAAATAAGCGCGGGTGCAGTCAGCTACAAGGCAAAACCCGAAACCTTTTTAAACTCATCCTTAAGGCTAACTTATGAATCTCAAAATGTATCATTTCGTTTAATTAGGCAGGAGGTTTCGCGCCGCTTTGTATTTATACGCTGTTCAAATGCTCAGTCTGCACATATGGAAGAGCCGGGCCTGGTTGTCGACGCGCTAAGCCCCATTAGCCGTTAGGGCAAATACTAGTAATATAAACTTACTTTATAGCTATTTTATTGTCAGACACTATGGTCCCTCTTTAGATTGGTGGAATGTTGTTTAAAAACTGCCATTAACATTAAAAGGATGACGCCTATATAATATATTTGTGTGTCTGGCCCTGGGAATCTCGAGAGAGCGTGACTGTTAAACTAGCTCCTACTACGACTCACGTATCAAATATTTTGCGTAAGAAACAATTACTTTTACCAAACTAGACATCAAGTTTTTCGAACACATGTAACGCTTTCCGATCTACGTGATATTTTGAAACACTGAACCCGTGCAACTTTTTCAAATTTTATCGACATTCGATTAAACGTCAACTTTCTTCCGAAGCGTCTCAAATTCCAATATATTCTCCAGGCATCAGGATTATAAATTTCTCGAACCACTTTTTCATCGTCAGTTTGCTTCAGTAACAAATCCCACCTTAGGGATGGATATTCTGTTCTTTAATGGGAAATCCATTTAATTTCTTCGTGCAACCAAGTGACCTAATTCCTAAGTAAAAATCTACTGTGACTATAAATTACTTAAATATGTTCTTGTATTTTCCAACCCCAGGATTACGAACACAGAGTTAGCAGAACGAAGACGATTTTCAAATGTTGTAGGTCTTGAGCTTCGACAACCTTTTTCGAATGTGAAATTTATTTATTGCCATGAAGAATTTTTTGGTTTTCATTCCCCGATCGATTTGTTTGTGTGTTTGTCTGATAGATTTATCGGGGTTATTTGATACTGCAACGTAGGATGGAAACAAAACGCAACAGTTAATTTAATCGGCTATTCGGGTCGTAAGATCGAATGGATTAGTGAATTTTGATATGGGTTAGTTATTTTGACTCAAGTGGATATTTTCTCAAATAGTTATTTTTTTTAAATTTTGCCAGATGCGGCAGAATGGGCTATACATTTTGAAAGACTATGAAAAATAAATATCATTGTTTTAGCTGAAGGCCTCTTCGCAGCATTCATCTTACTAGTTGGGACGCTAAACGACATAAATTGACGCCACCTTGCAAAATATGATAGAGAAATGCCGCTTGGTATTATTGTTGGTGGTCCCCATACATTCATTTTAAGAGATGGAGGCATCATCTGCCACTCCCCGCCGCAGAGTGGCTGTGCGGGCGAAAAACCGAAAAATTTGAGCCTTTTTTTTAAATATTCTCCTCATAATTTGTAAACGGTGCATCGGATCGAAAAACTTAATAGGAATTAAATTAAAGAGCGTCAAATTTTACATTCAATTGTAAGAAAAGGTTCGTTGCATGAGTTTTATTTTTCAATTTCAATAAACAATACAAAAAAAAATAATAACTCCTACGCAAGAAATCACTTATGATTGTTTACACATGTGCCGTTTTACGACCATTCCATCTATTCAAGTATGTGCCTGCCTAGATTAGAATGCACAAACGATCTTTTGCTTCGCTATACGATTATTTCGTATAGCTTATGAAATTGGTCTGCGTATTCAGATACGTTTTGATGACCTAGACCGTTTTGAAGGATTTATCGTTGTTTACTTTATATTTCTCTGAACTGTACAGTTTCAGAGGGATATATTGATTTGTATTTTGGGCTGATGATCATTGAATGAGTAATCAGTGAGTTCGTGATCGTGTACCGCGGTAGTGGTCCTCCACTGTCGTCTTCGGTTTTAATTGAAAGTGAAGGTTTTAATTAAAATTGAAGAACAATTTAGTAAGTCTAACTTAGTGCATTGTACGCATGTATTTATTGTAGAATATTATTTCGGTATATTTTGTGAGTGGTGAACTGTGGCGCGTTCTGTGTTTTTAATAATAATTAAAGTCGCGAGTCAGGTGGTACGATTGAACCCCAGGTTGGCTCTCCACTTGGGCGGTTCCGAGGATGGTTAGTCCTCGCAGGGATGGGATTTCCTCCCTGATCGTGGTGATTTGTATTGGTTGAACCCCAGGTTGGCTCTCCACCTAGGGCGGTTCCGAGGGTGGTTAGCTCTCGTGGGATGGCTCTCCTCCCAAACCAAACAAATTATTTTTGACGGAGCCCCGGGATGGTTCTCCTCCTTGTGTGGTTCCGAGGATGGTTAGTCCTCGTAGGGACGGTGCTCCTCCCTAGTCAATTGGTGGTCTTGGGGATGGCTCTCCTCCTCATAATGGTTGGTGATGGTGCTCCTCCCAATCCAGACCTTTTTTTATCTGACTCGTGTGTTTGTTAAATTTGGATGATTCGTTTCTAAACAGCAGTTCACCTCCGCAAAATTAGTAGTGCTTGTTTGTTTTGTTATGTGTGCTCGTGATTTACAGTGCACTAATTGGTATTTTAAATCTTTTATTTCCAGACCGGTTGCCCGAACACCGATCGATAATAGCATAGCGCCCAATAAACCTGTTTTTTCATACAAAATAATAATAATAATAAAAAAAAAAATCTAACTTTTCATTTAACTTGAGTCTTATAATTCAGAAGTGGGATATACCTCAAACTCTATTGTCGATCGTTCGGTCAGCCGGTAAAAAAAAAAAAAAATTTATTATGTTTACTTAGTAACTGTCTGGTACGTATTCTGTTTACCAAAAGATTATTTCAACTTTTGCCGTGCGGATACTTGAAAATGGGTCGATCACATAAGCGTTCGAAACAACACCATAGGCGAAGTTCTACCCATTCTCGTGATAATAATAGAGATAGAGATCAGGGTCGATCGAAGAGAAGAAAAACAAGTCGCGAATCGCGTGCCACCATAGAGTCATTAAATAAGTTTACGGAGGCTATTACTGCCGTATTTGAACAAAATGGAACAAGACCGCACGACAGTGGTATAAGAGGGGATGCTGTTCCTAACTTTAATCCAGAAGACCGGAACCAATCGACGGAATCATGGTGTAATAAAGTGGATGAATTGCGGGGCATTTTTCTGTGGTCCGAAGAAGCCACCATCTATTTTGCTTTGGCCAAGTTGAAGGGTTTGGCAGAAACTTGGTACCGCAGTTTGGGTTCGGTGAATTTTACCTGGGAAGAGTGGAAAGTGAAACTGCAACAAGCTTTTCCTTCGACTGGGGATTACCACGAACAATTGGTTGAAATGATTCAACGACGAAAACGGCCGGATGAATCATACTTACGATATTACTATGGAAAACTTGCGTTGTTGAACACTTGTCAGATAAGCGGTCGAAAAGCGGTGTCATGTATCATTGGCGGATTGAATGACCATGTCGTTAAAACAGGAGCTAGAGCTGGGAAGTTTAATTCGCCTGAGGATTTGTTGCAATATTTGAGTCAGTTAAACGTTGCAGCCACGTCTACTTTTAAGCAGTCGGCCAGCAAAAATCCTTTTAAAGGGAAAGAACTCTCGCGTAAATATGAGAACAATCAATCTGGACGAAGCCCAAATCCTGTTTGCTTTAAGTGCGGTAAGCCTGGACATTTTGCCAATAAGTGCGAAACAGATACTCGATGCCAGAAATGTAGGAGTCATCATCATAAGGATGCAAGTTGTACTAAGAAGTCAAATGCAACTGTTAATAAGACGGTGGCGTTACTGGAAAGCACAACAACTGATCCAGTAAACATAAAGTTTTACAAGAATGTCAAGGTGAACAACATACCTTCAAGAGCATACATCGATTTTGGAAGCTCTTGCACTATTATGACCTGGACGGAAGCTGTACGTATAGGATTGAACATCGATACGGTAGACACTGTGGAGCTACTTGGCTATGGAAATGGCTCTACTTGGAGTAAAGGATCAGCTAACATCAAGATCGAAATCGATGGCATTGTGGGACTTATTAAGGCGGTTATAGTATCGGATTATGAACAGCATATCCCAATAATTGTAGGCAGAACTTTCACGGAACTACCACAGATTGTGGTCGTTAAAAACGACGAAACGTTGCTATTTTTGGAGAAGACGGAGGAGGAGACATTCGTGTTACCTGAGTTGGATGTAACTCAGCGTAAGATTGAGCTTCGAGCTGAGGACACTACGGTTGTTCCTGCAAAGCAGCGGACAATCATCAAAGCCATCAATAGTGACTACGTCGGAAGTGTGTATGTTGAAGCCCGGTTACGCCCGCAAGAAGGGGAAGAATGTTGTATACCACGATCAATTTTAGCTATTAATGAATGTAAGGAGACATTCTTGCCTTTCCTTAATCTATCGGACGTCGCTATTACCATCAAAAGGAATGAAATTGTTGCTCGCGCTTGGCCTATAGAAAATGAACAGGAGTCAACAGTCGAAGAAGAAACCATCAACGCTATTGCTGAAACATCGTGTAATAGAAAATCACTTGATTTCGATGACATAACTGTTGGAGCCGTGAACGAATCAGTAAAAAAAAGAACTTTTTCGCATTCTGCAAGAATATCGGGATTGTATTGCCTTGGACAACAGCGAGTTAGGTTGTGCCAAATCGGTGCAAATGAAGATTCAATTGAAGGATGATAAGCCGTTCTCTTTTCGTCCGTATCGAATGGCTAGAAGTGAACAGGAAATTGTCAATATCATGGTTCAAGATTTATTGGATAATAATATAATACGCGAGTCTGATTCTGATTATGCTTCCCCTATAGTACTGGTGAAGAAGAAAAATGGTGAGTCGAGACTGTGTATCGATTATCGAAAGCTTAATTCATTGACAGTCAAGGACAGTTTTTCATTAACCAGAATTGATGACCAAATTGACCGATTGCATGGAGGCATATTTTTTACAAGTATGGACTTGCGATGTGGTTATAATCAAATCCCAATGGACGAACAATCTAAGCATTATACCGCGTTTGTCACATCATCTGGTCAGTACGAGTATGAGCGCATGCCTTTTGGCTTAACTAATGCTCCAAGAGTATTTCAAAGACTCATGAACAAAATTCTAAGACCTGTGAGCGATATTGCATCTGTCTATTTGGATGATGTTTTATTACATGCGGATACTATTCCAAGTGCTTTGGAAGGATTAAAGAGAACTTTGGAAATATTTCGAAATGAGAATCTTACTCTTAATATCAAAAAGTGTTCCTTTCTGATGTCTTCCATTAATTATTTGGGATATACAGTCAGCAACGGACAAGTTCAAACAGGATCTGAGAAAACCGAAGCCGTGGCTAACTTTGAAGTGCCTCAAAATGTACACAACATCCGACAATTTCTGGGATTAACTGGATATTTTCGTCATTTTGTAAAGGATTATGCTCTTATTGCGCGACCACTGACCGCTTTGACGCGTAAGGACACTTCCTGGAAATGGACTAGTGACGAAGAGACTGCGTTTCGTCGTCTTCAAAACATTTTAGTGGAGAGACCTGTGCTGGCATTATTCAATCCGGATGCAACCACCGAAATTCATACTGACGCCCAGTGACGTGCAGTGGAAATTTTTCATAGTCAAGCAGTTGGGCGCCCTAAAGCCAATTTAGCATAAACAAAAATGGACTGTATAATAGAATATGGACAGTCACAAAAACATTTATACCAAGCGGCTTTAAGCCTTAAAGAAGAAATCAGGAAAGATATAAATAAAATATTGGCACATATATTCGGAATACAAAAAAAAAAATAAATAAATAAAATATCACTAATAAAAAAAATGATAAATAAATATTATGTTAATTAAGACTAAGAAAAATTCAGGGGTATTTGAAATAAATAAATATTCTTTCGCCATTGCCATTTATTTGTATTCCAAATCTATGCGCCGTTCTTTAAGTAAAAACTCTTTAATCACATTATCAAAAAAATCGTTTTCTCTTCGCATTTGTATAAGAAGATCCTTTTCAACCGCAATTAAAGCAAGATCCGAAAGTCGTTCTTGGGATTGGCGATTTCTCAAAAATGTGTGAACGCGCTTTAGTGTTGAAAATGACCTTTCCGCAGTTGCCACTGTGACTGGAATTGACGTTAATAATTTTGCTAAAATATGAACTTGTTTAAAACCGTTTGCGACATAAGGCCGTTTTTGAAAATAATCGAGAATTTTACTAGGATTCGCGTTTTTAAACTCATCTGAAGAATAAATAACTTTTAGCTCATTTTTCAACTTTATTCTGTCGAAAAATTGACCGTGATATTCAATAAGTGAGTCAAAATTTTTATCGGGAAAATTTGACTTGAATTTAGAAAAATAATTCGGTTCAAGCAACTCTAAAAATGAAAGATCTTTAAACGAATGGAATCGATCTCGAATTTGCCCGAGAATAACATCTATAATCTCCCGAAATATCCGCCGTAAATTTTGTAAAGGATCTATCGCATTTCTACATTTCTTACGTGGTGGCTGATATTCTGCTGTAACTGTCGAATAGAAATTATCAAACTTTTTAGAAAAGTCATTTTCAAGCCAATTTTCAAATTCAATAATTTTTTGGCTTGCATATGAAATGTTTACCACTTTGCTCTGAATAATATTAAATAATTTATCAGTTTTCGAAAAAATTTCAGAAAAAATTAACAGATATAATTGAAAATCTGACTCTGCGAATTTTTGTAAGTATTTTATATATCGGAAAAAGTCAAGGAATCGCCATCCCAGTGTTGAGAACCATTCGAAATGGTCTCAAAAACTGTACAAACTTCATGCTTATGTTCAAATATAACGTTAATAATACGCGAATGATAATGCCAACGCGTTTTGGAAACCGATGGTAAACGACGATTTACTATATTTGCAAAAAGGTCCGACCTTTTAGTGGATGTATTAAAAAATGATGCGATTTTATTGATGTGCGCGAAAAATAATTTAATTTCCGGAATAAACTCAACTGCTTTAGACAATACTAGATTTAGTGAATGAGCGTAACATGGAACGAAAATTGCCGATTTATGTTTTTCCCGAATTGAAGTCTGAACTCCACGAATTTGAGAACTCATTACTGCTGCGCCATCGTAACATTGTGCAATTAATTTCTTATCGATATTAAAATTTTGCAATTGTTTTAAAATGTGAGAGCTTATTGCTGTAGCTGTACGATTAGCGCTTACATCCAAAAATCCGATAAATCTTTCTTCAATCTCATTTGATATTGTATATCTAAAAATCATCGTTAATTGTTTCCCGACCGCTAACATCTGGCGTTTCGTCGACCATTACAGCTACAAATGGAGCCTCCTTTATTTCCAAATTGATTTTATTTCGAACCACATTAGCTATAGCGGAAACAAGATCGTTTTGGATTCTATTAGACAAACCCGAAAACGCTGCATTTGCTTTTATAGAATCTATGTGGGACTCAATTATCGGATCGTACAAACTGAAGAAATTTACGGTTTCGATAAAATTACCACGATTATTTGAAGAAGAGTCTTCATTATTTCCGCGAAAAGGAAGCTCCTGTTTTGCCAAAAAAATTACAGTATCGATTAAACGTTTCAAAATATTACGATTACGCTCAACTTTTTCATTATGCAAACTAACAGATATTGCCACCTGGTTACTAAGCATAAACTCTATACGCTGAGAACCAAAATTATCTAATTTAATTAACGACTGAAGATGTTTTTCGGAACTTGAATGCTTTGCTGCTGAGCCCGTAAAATTATTCAAATCACTAAATCCAGCTTTATTCCAAACAGATTTTTCATTCGTGAACAAAAGACACGGCCAGCAAAATAACTTATTTAATTTACAGCTTCCCGTTAACCAAATGTACTTTTCATACGTTTCGATATGGAATTTTCGCGTAATATTTTTTAATTTAAACTCTAACCTAAGATCTGGCTTCGGTCTATCCGATTCTATAATTTCTCTTTTCTTGGCAAAGGAAAGAGTTGAAAATCCCGCTTTTAGTACGAAATCCGTCGCGCAGCAATACTCCGACATAATGCGAAAAGAAAACTTACCACTTTTATCACAAATCAAATCAATTAAATCACTACAAACGGTCAAAAAAACTTCAAATCACAATTTAATCAAAATCACCCGATTGCACTGATTTCCTCTTTTAAATTGCAACGGAAAATCCATTACATAACAAAAACAAAAGCTCTACTGGAAAAATCAAATTCCCATAAACATTCCCTGCATTGGCAACATTTCATTAACAAGCATCATTGGGCTTTATCCCACACACAAAAGCAGTCGCGCCAGTGCTTGACTTGTCTCATATAAATTTGCGAACAAAACAAAAAAAAATCGTTGCCCAATGTACTACCGAAATCCAAGATTCCCATTTTCTGGAATCAACATGTCTCTAGTATTTGGATGCACACATGGTACATGCATCTAAAGATCTAGGCACATTTTCCTATTCTAAGTTTGGTGTCTATGGTGTGCAAAATGTGGGAGGTTTGAATATTATCTAAAGTAATTGAACGAATGTTTTTTAACCAAAAGAAGGCGCGGATCAGAATTTGAATGTGTAAAGGAATATTTGAATGATAATATGTATTCTTCAGCTTAAAGAAAAACATTGACTGAAATGATGATATGTGTATTGGTGTAAGCAAAGTTTATTATTGAATTGCTTATTTCGGTAAGTCAAGCAGTTTGGAATTGCTTACTACGAGTGCACGTCACTGCTGACGCCAGCTCATTAGGATTAGCAGGAATTCTTCTACAATATCAGGCTGATCGACTTCATCCAGTAACATATTATAGCAGACAGACATCGGATGCTGAAAGTAAGTTTCATTCTTACGAATTGGAAACTCTCGCTCTAGTGGAATCCCTCAAGAAGTTTCGAGTCTATTTGCTTGGAATTGAGTTTACAGTTGTCACTGATTGTAACGCTTTAAAAGCTACAAAGGAAAAAAAGGAGTTGGTACCTAGAATAGCGCGTTGGTGGTTACAAATCCAAGAATTTACCTTCAAAATAGTGTATAGACCCGGCGAGAGAATGAAACATGTTGACGCCCTTAGTCGCAATCCGAATATAGTAATGAATATTACTCAAGACGACTGGGTACTTGCTGGACAGTTGACTGACGATAAAGTCAAGGAAATTCATAGTGTATTAATGAAAACTCCGAATACCGACCACGAAAAAAATATTCACAAAAATTATGCACTTAAGGACGGGAGAATTTACCGCGTAACTGATAAAGGTAGTCAATGGGTAGTACCTGTCGGGATGAGACAACAGGTGGTACGAGCAGCTCATGACGATTTGGGTCACTTTTCGCTCGAAAAAACTTTGCAACGACTATGTGAAAATTATTGGTTCCCGAAAATGCGCCAATATGTGGAAAAATACATCGCCTGTTGCATAAGATGTCTGTTCAATAAGCGTAAAGGTGGAATGAAGGAAGGCTATTTACATCCCATACCCAAATTACCAGAACCTATGAGAACACTACACATTGATCATATGGGCCCTTTTCCTAAAAGTACGCGTGGAAATAATTATGTTATTGCTGCCATTGACTCCTTCACGAAATTTTTATTTCTACGAGCTGTTCGATCAACACACACGAAATTTGCCATTGAGTTCTGTAAGGATATTTTTTCAACATATGGATGTCCGAAGGAGTTGATTTCAGACGAAGGATCTTCATTTACGTCAAAGGCAATCGAATCATTTTGTGAGCAGAATGGGGAGAAACATATTAAGAACGCGGTTGCAACCCCTCGTGCGAATGGTCAAATTGAAAGACTTAATAAGTCAATTTTAACAGCGTTGATGACAACTACACCGGTAGAGAAAAAATGGGATGAACATATTAGAGCGGTTCAATTTGCAATTAACAACGTAACCAACAAAAGCACTGATAAATCACCAAGTGAGCTTCTTCTAGGATACAAACCTAGAGGGGGTTCCGATGTAATCTTCAGTGACGAAATTAGTCGATCTTCAAAAATTTTGGTAGACATCACAATGGAGAGGAATTTAGCCGCTAAAAAAATAAGTGAAGCCCAAGAAAAACAAAAACATTATTTCGATAAACACCGTAAGCGACCAAAATTGTATAAGGAAGGAGATTTGGTTTTGATTGAGAAAACTGAATTGGCTACTAATACCAGCAGAAAATTGCTACCCCCGTATAGTGGACCATTTGTGGTAAAGAAAGTTTTACCAAACGATCGATATTTAGTAGCTGATATGGTGGGCAGTCATCGAACAAAGACAAAGGTGAAATATGAACGAGTCGTAGCGGTTGATCGAATGAAGCCATGGTGTAGTGGAGGTGGTGTATCCGATGAGGACAACGATAATAGCGATAACGAGTATGTCGAATCTGATCGAGAGTAACTCGGGACGAGTTAAATGTCGGATGGCCGATTGTAAGAAAAGGTTCGTTGAATGAGTTTTATTTTTCAATTTCAATAAACAATACAAAAAAAAATAATAACTCCTACGCAAGAAATCACTTATGATTGTTTACACATGTGCCGTTTTACGACCATTCCATCTATTCAAGTATGTGCCTGCCTAGATTAGAATGCACAAACGATCTTTTGCTTCGCTATACGATTATTTCGTATAGCTTATGAAATTGGTCTGCGTATTCAGATACGTTTTGATGACCTAGACCTTTTTGAAGGATTTATCGTTGTTTACTTTATATTTCTCTGAACTGTACAGTTGCAGAGGGATATATTGATTTGTATTTTGGGCTGATCATCATTGAATGAGTAATCAGTGAGTTCGTGATCGTGTACCGCGGTAGTGGTCCTCCACTGTCGTCTTCGGTTTTAATTGAAAGTGAAGGTTTTAATTAAAAGTGAAGAACAATTTAGTAAGTCTAACTTACTTAGTGCATTGTACGCATGTATTTATTGTAGAATATTATTTCGGTATATTTTGTGAGTGGTGAACTGTGGCGCGTTCTGTGTTTTTAATAATAATTAAAGTCGCGAGTCAGGTGGTACAATTGAACCCCAGGTTGGCTCTCCACTTGGGCGGTTCCGAGGATGGTTAGTCCTCGCAGGGATGGGATTTCCTCCCTAATCGTGGTGATTTGTATTGGTTGAACCCCAGGTTGGCTCTCCACCTAGGGCGGTTCCGAGGGTGGTTAGCTCTCGTGGGATGGCTCTCCTCCCAAACCAAACAAATTATTTTTGACGGAGCCCCGGGATGGTTCTCCTCCTTGTGTAGTTCCGAAGATGGTTAGTCCTCGTAGGGACGGTGCTCCTCCCTAGTCAATTGGTGGTCTTGGGGATGGCTCTCCTCCTCATAATGGTTGGTGATGGTGCTCCTCCCAATCCAGACCTTTTTTTATCTGACTCGTGTGTTTGTTAAATTTGGATGATTCGTTTCTAAACAGCAGTTCACCTCCGCAAAATTAGTAGTGCTTGTTTGTTTTGTTATGTGTGCTCGTGATTTACAGTGCACTAATTGGTATTTTAAATCTTTTATTTCCAGACCGGTTGCCCGAACACCGATCGATAATAGCATAGCGCCCAATAAACCTGTTTTTTCATATAAAATAATAATAATAAAAAAAAAAAAATAAATCTAACTTTTCATTTAACTTGAGTCTTATACAATGCATTGCTCAAAGTTTGAATTTGGTTTAGTAGTATAGTCAAAACCGATAGTCGAAAAACGTTAAATTTGAGGCTTTGGAGGAAAATCACACTATTTTGCTTTTCAAGCTCATATATCTCTGATACTAATGTTACAATTGGAAAACTCATTAGACAAAAGCTGAAGACATTTTTTTTTCAAGTTTAACTTGCCCAATACTTTTCAAATCGGCTAATTTTTAGTGTAGTTTTGGGCGAAAATGCAGAAATGATTTTTTAGCGATTTGAGCCTTAATAGCTATATCTAGATAAATATAACAGTTAAAAGTTTTGGTTTAGCCTCAATTCGTATATATTTTAACCTTGTTTATAAAAGTTTTGCTAAGACAAAAGCTTTTTATTTTAAACTTATTTAATAAAAAAGTCTTTTTTAATTAATAGCAAAACTTGAAAAATGTGAATATCTTTTGAACTAATGATCGTTCGGAGTTGCGGTTTTCATTCGACTCAGAATGACCAAATACATTAGGAGTTAACCTAAAAGTGGACTAGAAACTATTTATTTTAAACTTATTTAATAAAAAAATATTTAACTAATGAAAAAATCTGAAGAAATGTGAATATCTTTTGAACTAACGGTTGTATGGAGTTGCCTTTAGTTTCATTCGACTCAAAATGACCAAATACATTAGGAAACAGCCTAAAACTGGCATCGGAGTTTTTTATTTTCAACTTATTTAATAAAAAAGCTTATTATTATTAGTTAAACTAATAAAAAAATCTGGAAAATGTTTCACCATCTTATCCCTATTCCTTTTTTTGTCGCTCGATGGCTCTGAAGACATGTGAGTTTTTTTTGTGTAATGAGAAAATAGAGAGCAACAGGTGGGCAAGAACTCCACCTCGCATCTCCCGAACGGAGCTGTATGTAGCACATGCCAACGCCCGTCTGTTGATGGAGACATCTTCGGTTTTCACGCCATCTTCACCTCAACGGTCGAATTCTTCAGTTCTTTCATTTCAGCATTACTGACCCCCCAGTCTCAGTCTCATATTACACTACATATTATGTAACTAGCATAGATCTGTCATTTACATATATATTTTTGAAATATTTGAGCTACTCAGGTATGGTATATACAAGTGTAACATGGAAATTAGACTCTGGTAAAAGCGATCATGTCGAAATTTGCAGTTTCTCATCTGATCCCTGTATTTTGGATGCTCTTTCCGAGTTACCAATACATGTTGGTATAATTAGAAATGAAGTCTCACATTCGATATTGAATTTTAAACTTCTATATACTTCTTTTCATGATTTTTATTATCTCTTGCTCTACATATTATTGAAAATCACGGTCAATCTTTTAGAAATTGGCGAACGTCGTTCTTCCAGTTTCTCATAGATTGATATCCCGTATCGCATTCTCTCAGTCAACGCTTTTTCGATTGTGCTCGGGTGTGATGGTTTAGAATTATTATATGGAATTAGGATTATTTCGACCAGGCGGAAATGCACACACTTTGTTTGAAATTTGGGCTCTGCGCTCTGTCCCTCGCATTTTGTCGACGCTCTACAGGAAAGAATCACGCATCAAAAAACGCAAGCAATACTTATCTGATATTACTCCGGAAGGTTGACATCTAGCTCGCGCACGAAAACAACACAACATATCCTCAAAAGGGTATTCCAAATTATGGAAATATATAATATAATACGACGACAATTAAGTTGTCGAGTTGATTGATCACGTTGGCGGAGTTACGATTCAACTGGAGAAGATTAAATTACCAGAATTGGTTTAAGGAAAAAAGTGTTAACCGCTCTATAAAAATATTTACAAAAAAACGTGATACAGTAATACAAATATTTAAGTCCAAAAATAACCCAGACACGTAAATTTTTAAATTACAATCTAAACATCATAGCGGGCTTGACATTATAATATCAGAATGTACGAGGTATTCGGACCAGTTCATCCAAGGAGCCCGAGCAGTCCACATCGCTATGAATTGAATCTTTTCCCGGTATAATTATTTAGAAACAAGTGAAAGAATGCACGAGGTATTCGGACCAGTTCATCCAAGGAGCCCGAGCAGTCCACATCGCTCTGGATTGAATCTTTTCCCGGTATAATTAGAAACAAGTGAAATCGGTGTGCATAGTGACGAAAAACACTGACGGTGACAAACTCGGATCAATAATATAAACAAAAACAATACTTTGGTGATGTTGCTTAAGCAACGCGTGGAGTGCTGTGACAAGTGCGAGTGATGAGAAGCAGATCAATAATATAAACAAAAACAATACTTTGGTGATGTCGCGTGCAGTGCTGTGACAAATGCGAGTGATGAGAAGCGAGAAAAGTGTCACCGATGAACTAAGGAAAACCTATGAGAAGCGGATAGTGCGACACCGCCACGATCAAATCGGCAATCAGCAAAACCGATGAAAATACACGATAATAGCCTCAAGTTAGGCTCAAATAAGCTGATGTTAGATCTTTCTACCAAAGGTGGTAAAGCCAACATGTCTGAGAAGGGGAAACCCCTGTACCATATGACCAAACGTACATCAACAAAGACCCTCAGATCACGGAACTAATTGTTGCTCAGGAGGACCTGATGCTACAGTTAAGTGAGATGATGAGTCTTAAAGAGACTCAAGACAGTCTAGGGAAGTATAAAGCTCTCTATATGAAACTCCTGAGGAACATGAAAGAACTGCAGCAACAACTACCCAAAAAGCAGAAATCCCTTTGAAAAGGGAGAGGATGGCAAAGTCGTCATCTTCAGACTCCTTATCATCATCATCGAAATCACCTGCAAGACACTGTGACGGAGGATACTATGGAACATCTCTCAGTGTCCGATCAGGACGAGGAGGCCCCAAGCCTACAAATTCCCCGAAAAAGGGGAACCCCGGTTCCTAAGAACACAACCCTCCTGAAACCCCTCACCTAACCCAAAAATCCCGCCCCAGTGGCAGCTACCTTCTCGACTCCAAAAGACGCCAGTCCTGCCTCGGAAGAGGACGATCCAAGTAAGGTGGTTTCCGTGATTCTACAGGAATCCAAACAATGGACGACAGTTGCGGATTTATCTGGGTATCCCGATGAAAAGCGAGTGCCGATCGTGCAGCCGAACCAGTCGGACGTGTGCGCCAGTTTCTTGTTAAAGTAACCCGGACTAGTTTTCCCCGAGATATCTTTTGCGAAGGAAATGTGTGCTCTAACGAACTATTAATGACGGTCTCTCCCATGTTTAAGAAAAGTGCGCCGCCTCTAATGAGGCTCAATACTGGGTCCCTTTCTCTTCAACCTTTTTACATCTGATATCCCTGGAATTCGTACCCAGAATGATAACGATGTAAGAGTAAACTTATACGCTGAAGATTTGCTGGCCTGGTGTTCGGATCATTGCGCTAACGTGGCAACGCGCAAGCTACAAAGATTTGTCGACGAACTCGGCGAATACTATGCGAAATGGGGAAACCGAATTAACCCTCTGAAAAGCGAACTAATTATATTTCGAAAGAAAGGATATCCATACAGACGACGCGCCAAAGCAGTAAAACAGGTCACGCTAAAAGTCACCGGGAGCACCATAGGACGATCAACACAAGCTAAGTATTTAGGAATCATATTAGACGAGTATCTAACATTTAGTGCTCACGCAAACTATATACTCAGTAAATCTTCCAAAGCTTTCCATTTTCTTCTCTCCATTCTCAGGTCGAGGTCACCCATGGCGGAGAAAGTGAAGTTACTGACATACCGTCAGCTAATACGTCCGACCATTACCTATGGAGCTCCGATCTGGAAGAACACGACCACTCGAACGAGCCTCGACAAGCTACTTCTGCTGGAACGCAAAATCCTACGAAACTGCACTGGACTTTCGACCACCGAATGGAAAGTATTTCCGAAACGAAGCACTATTCGAAGACGCTAACATCCCAGCGCTAAGCACTTACATGGATTACCTAACGACCAAGAACTCATAACGAGGAAAATCGCACGTAAACGCATCCGTAAGGGCGGCACACGTCCGTTTAGTCGAACATGGAACATCAACAACATAAGCGCCATAGTAAACCGAATCCAGCGGCACGCGAAGTGCTGCAGCTCCGGTCTCTACGTATTAGTATTAGTAATTGAACATGTATCAATACATATTCCTATGTAAGCTATCCATATTCTTAACCTTAAGTTGTAAGTAATAATGTAACTCTTCTTAAATTTCTATCCCTTGAGGACCCCTATTTCTTAGCCTAAGTTTTAATGCATCTAACGTTAGTAGTTTTACTTAGTTTATATAGTGCCTTTGAGAAAACCAGTGATCTGTTGTATTCCGGCAAGCCCTTCTGGCACAGCCGTAGGTATTAAGAACTTACGTGTTAGCTAGTTTTATGTAAATTATTGTAAATTATTATTTGCAAATAAAGTGGACGAGACTGGCGTTGGCGGGTATCCCAATAGTTCCCACTACAGTCAGCGACCACAGGAAGCTGAAGCGTTTCTTCACAGACCGAAAAATCCAATTCCACACATATCTCCTCCCTGAAGAAAAACAGCTAAACGTGTTCATTCCCGGCTTAAAGGGTATCACTCCCGAGGAAGTCAAGGAGGACCTCATCTGTCAGGGCTTCCACTCAAACGAGTGCTTCCGGATGAGGGACAATCGCCTCACAAGCTAATAAAAGCGCTTCTTCCCAAGTCAGAGAAGCACATTTACAATATTACGGGTATTTGTGGCCTCTCCGGCCCCAGGATAGAAGCACAAAAGGCAAAAAGTGGCCAATCCCAATGCCACAATTGCCAACAGTTCAGGCATGCAGCAAGCAACTGCCATGCTCAACCCAAGTGCGTGAAATGTGATGGCCTCCACCATTTCACAAAATCCATTAAACAACAAAATGATAAGCCGAAGTGCATCAACTGCGGGGCGAGCACACAGCCGATGTGTCGGTGGAAGTATGCGGTTAGAGCGGTGCACACTACAAGAGAACTGTGACAGACATGTTCGAGGATGGCGTACACAAGGAATTTCAAACAATGATATCCGCTGGCGTGTTTCGATTAGCTACCAATCCTGCAGTGATTGTGTCATCGCAAAGTATGACTTCACGCAGACGATTTCGACAGCTATTGCTGTGTTTTGTCATGAACGTCCACACGAATTGAACGATTTACTGGTATTGATCCATGCTAGAATGACCGCCAAACAGGCATAATTTGCCGTCGTCCGTGTTGAGTTTCTTGGAATTGATTTTGGGCATTTTAATTGACTCGAATTCAAATTGAACTGGCAACTCGATAGTTTTTTAGTTTCTCTACAAAACATAGAAGGAGAAGAGGCAGCAACAAATATGCTCCAACTTGTAATGAACCATACTCATTTTTACCTCCCGTGTTTGTGTTGTCTTCCCCAGTCCTACGAATTTTTATTAATACGTAAAGGTCAGGGGCAATGAGCAGTGAAAACCCCACCTTAATTGAACTACAGCAAGCATAGGCCGCTGCTTAGCTCGTTGAGGGACCTTTTTCATCGCCAGATGGCACGGCTTAACTTTCGCGGTCATCATGCAACTTTAGGCTCGGTTCTCACGGGCATCCATTAAAAACTCTCAACTAGATAAGAGTTTTTTTTATGGAACTTTGACAAAGAGTTTTGCAGCTGTAACTTTGAATTACGTGAAATATGTATCAGATATAAGTTGTCAACACTAAAGGGTTAAGAACGCCTTCAACCGCACTTCAGTGCATTAGTCGCATCAACCCGATTCAGACGACACCCGTACTTCGTAATTTCACTTCATGCCCAAGAACGCGCTTATGTCAATACCAAAGGGTTAAAAATGCACACACCAATAACACTCTGGTTCCTTTTAATTCTTATATATAATCACTGCGACCTGTCCGTTCCATTAACCAGATTACCATCCCCTATTTTCAATTAACCTTGAGTCCTGACCACCACATATCTACTAGATTTGGCTTCGAGAGCGTGACGATCGTCATGAAACGCAATATTTATTCAGACTCCCAGCCAAAAGACATGTACATATCAAAGGTCGATGTGGCGAAATAATCGTACCTAATAGCTCATTTTTAGTAAGGTGATGACGAGGAATGTAGAGCATGCAGATACATCGCTAAATGGATATGTGTTATGGCTATCGAATGCGTGGAACGTATTTTGTCAAAGATATCGACCAAAGTTTTATCAAGATCCGGGTATTGTTAATTATACTGAAAAAAATCGTTTGACAAAACACGTTCCACGTATTCGACAAAATGTACCGATACACCTGCATGCAGTATAGCCAGATGTCATTAGTTTACAAAAGACTACTAGGTACGATTCTGTCGCCACATCGACCAACTAGAAACGCGAGATTTAAGATTCTGAAACGTTTTTGCACACCCTGTGTCACTTGCTCTGCTCTTATTAATTCACGAAATGAACTGTGTCGCCGCTGTTACAATATATCAGGGGCACCTTGTGCCACCGTCACGTTATATTTTGGGACCCCCTGCGTCTTTAAACTTTTCCCTATCACTGTGTAACTTTCACCAAATATGGAAACCACCCTGTGTCATTATCACTCACTTTTAATCCAGTACACCCTGTGTCCAGTCACTGTTACTAATTCTCTCAATTTCCAGACATCCAGTGTCCTACCCACTATCGCTATTATGCACTTGAACCTTTGTCTCTATCATGGCGTTAACTGTGCTTTCTTTTCGGATAACAACACGTGTTGCTATTACAGGAAGTTTTCGTTGAAAGCTGAAGGTTTTTGTTCAGAAAATTTGCTAGGTGTGAGTTAGGTATCATGCGAGAACTTTGACGTATCCTTAACATAGAGATACTTAATTGGATACCTGAGAAATAGAATGGAGTTATAAAAAAGTCAGATCAACAAATATGAGCTCAGCGGAAACGAACCCACAACCCGCGGATTACCGCACCACGAAATCCAAAATAACGTTTTTCTGATGGTTAATGTCCTCGATTTTGGATACATACTAGATGGGAAGCTTCAATGTGACGAGTAGATGGCGACAAAATTTCACTCATATGGGGGATTTACCCAGCAGGATTTTATTCGTTATGATTCGCAAATGTAATTAATAGTGAGACAAGTATTAGTAGACCTTTCAATTATTTGCTCTTACACGAGCTGACTGGTCGCTCGGCATATGGCTCGGCACCCAAGTTCCGGTGCAGAGGTCATGGGTTGATGTTGGACTTCAAAAGGGCTTGGCTAGTGTTGTTCGGAAGGTAGTAAGTGAAGGAGAAAAGTTGATAAGATACGGGAGGTGGGGAAAGACCACAGGAGAGTTGGAGGAATAGAAGGAGAGGGCGACGGTCGAGTGAGGGGGGGAGGGGGGAAATAAGGAGTAGTGGGGGAATTCCGAGGTAAAGGAGGAAGGAAATGGAAAAAGGGTGCAGGGGAGAAAAGAATTCCGAGGTAGAGGGAGGAAAAAAGCGGACGAAAAAAGTGCGTTTTGATGCGATTTTCGCGGGCGAAAATCGCATCAAAACGCACTTTTTTCGTCCGCTTTTTTCCTCCCTCTAACCTCCTGCCAGCTTTCAAAATACTTAGAGATGTTGCAATTTTAAATACATTCCCCGACGTAGTGTTAGAAAGTCCATCCGTTCTTGTTGCGTGTGGCCCTGAAAAGGACCGTGGACCGTACAAGAAATTTCATGAAAAAAAGTATATCAACAAAATTGCATTTTACTCATTGGGATGTATTTGTGGTCCTGAAAAGGACCGTTTTGTTATTAAAAAAACGAAGAATTCTTCTTCATTTAAGCACGTTCACCACGAATACGACGAGCCAACTGAATGTCTTTTGGCATGATTGTGACACGCTTGGCATGGATTGCGCACAAATTGGTATCTTCAAACAATCCAACAAGGTAAGCTTCACTGGCTTCCTGCAGAGCCATAACTGCTGAACTCTGGAAACGCAAATCAGTTTTGAAATCTTGAGCGATTTCACGAACTAGCCGCTGGAATGGCAATTTGCGGATCAACAATTCAGTGCTCTTTTGGTAACGGCGAATTTCACGAAGAGCAACTGTTCCTGGGCGATAACGATGTGGCTTCTTAACACCTCCGGTAGCTGGTGCACTCTTACGTGCAGCCTTGGTTGCCAGCTGCTTGCGAGGCGCCTTGCCTCCGGTCGACTTACGTGCGGTTTGCTTGGTACGGGCCATTGTGACGATCTCGAGACTTCACGATCAAATGTAAGGCTGCCGCGGAAAACGCCGTCTATTTATTGGAAAACGCTCGCACACACACAATCAAACAATCAAACAATCCAGCCGCTCTTGAATTTTTTTTTTAAGTTGAATTATGCTGTAATTTTGTGTATGGTTCTAAACTATATTAAGTATAACATTTGCAAATGAAAATAAAGGTGAATGTTGAAAAATAGTTTTTGCAGCTAAAATTGAGTTGAGTACGACGTTAGGGCACGCTTCTCCGTACACGTATTGCGTACGGTGTAGCGGATGCAAATGTTGATGTGTGCGTGTAAGTGGAATCTATAAATTTGTGGATTTTTCGGCAGGGAAAGTCAGTTCGAAGCTGTCACTGAAGACGTTCGCATCGTCCCGCATTCGTAAATTCGCAAGAGTAAAATAATAAGATGACTGGTCGCGGTAAGGGAGGTAAAGGTCTTGGAAAAGGAGGAGCCAAGCGTCATCGTAAAGTTCTTCGTGATAACATCCAAGGTATCACAAAACCAGCAATCCGTCGTTTGGCCCGCCGTGGTGGTGTGAAACGTATTTCCGGATTGATCTACGAAGAAACTCGTGGAGTGTTGAAAGTGTTCCTGGAAAACGTTATCCGTGATGCTGTCACATACACCGAACACGCTAAGAGGAAGACAGTCACCGCCATGGATGTCGTCTATGCCTTGAAACGTCAAGGACGCACATTGTACGGTTTCGGAGGTTAAATTCAGCAGCCGTGTCAACAACGAAAGTACCAAACGGCCCTTTTCAGGGCCAAATGTTTAATAATCAAAGAGTAAAATATAAACACACAATGCTTCACAACTGTTTAGGAACAGTGTTCGATATTGTTGAGAAACAAACTGTCTGGCTACGCCTTAAGGTGACAGCCACACATGATCGCGCAGAACCACGACCACCGAACCATCAAATATCATATAACGGTGGAAATGACCTTCATTGGAGAGTTCTCTCTATTGCATTTAGAGAGTTTTCGCTTTCTATGTGAAAATTCTCTGTCTCTCTCTAATAGAATGACCTTCATTGGAGAGTTCTCTCTATTGCATTTAGAGAGTTTTCGCTTTCTAGGTGAAAATTCTCTCTCTCTCTCTCTCTAATAAAATGACCTTCATTGGAGAGTTCTCTCTATTGCATTTAGAGAGTTTTCGCTTTCTAGGTGAAAATTCTCTCTCTCTCTCCCTCTAATAAAAAAAAAAATAGGAAGAATTCTCCAATTAATGCCAAAATCCATGGAACATTATGGATTTGGCCGCTATAGGAATTTTTCAATTAATGCCAAATCCATAATGTTTCGTAGTTTGGAATGAAATTTTTAAATTGCAGAAATCTTGAAATCATCAATCAGTGTATGTAAATAAAGAAATATTTGTAATTTTACTCTTCATAGATATGAGTAGTGGTCCTGAAAAGGACCGTTTTGTGTGATATTTTGTTGTTAAAGGACTTAAGCCTTCTTTTCTGTCTTCTTCGGCAAGAGAACAGCTTGGATGTTGGGCAGAACACCACCTTGGGCGATGGTCACTCCAGACAGCAATTTGTTCAACTCCTCGTCGTTGCGGATGGCCAATTGCAAATGTCTTGGGATGATTCTGGTCTTCTTGTTGTCACGGGCAGCATTACCGGCCAACTCAAGGACTTCAGCAGCCAAGTACTCCATGACGGCAGCAAGGTATACTGGAGCGCCAGCACCAACACGTTCGGCATAGTTTCCCTTTTTCAAGAGACGATGGATACGGCCAACGGGGAATTGAAGACCGGCACGGTTCGATCGGGACTTTGCCTTTCCCTTAACTTTACCTCCTTTACCACGGCCAGACATATTTCAAATGAGACGAATAAAAAACGCTGTGAGATCTCTATCGAACGACGATCGACTTTGCTTTGCGTTCGCCTCGAAATTCCGCACTTATTTATAGCTGATGAAATGTGTTTGTAAGATACTTACCTGTTGTGTGTGTGTCGATTTCCCTCTAAAGTATGCATTTGTATGTGTGTTTCCCCGCCATATGTACCTATAAATATGTGCACAGACCCACGGCGAAAACACACTTCACCCGTAGCTCGAGCAGTCCGCATCGACATGCCGCCGAAAACTAGTGGAAAAGCAGCCAAAAAGGCAGGAAAAGCCCAGAAGAATATCTCGAAGGGAGATAAGAAAAAGAAGAAGAGGAGGAAGGAGAGCTACGCAATCTACATCTACAAAGTATTGAAGCAAGTCCATCCCGATACTGGTATTTCATCAAAGGCCATGAGTATCATGAACAGTTTTGTTAATGATATCTTCGAACGTATTGCTGCTGAAGCCTCCCGTTTGGCTCACTACAACAAGCGCTCGACCATCACCAGCCGGGAAATCCAAACAGCCGTCCGTCTTCTGCTCCCTGGAGAATTGGCTAAGCACGCCGTCAGTGAAGGTACTAAGGCCGTCACCAAGTACACAAGCTCCAAGTAAGGCGTTTGTGCTTGCACATTCGCTAGTGCTTGCATTTTGCCACCAACACAAAGGCCCTTTTCAGGGCCACCCAAATATCTACACAAAGAGTAATTTTCCTAAAAATATTTTCTTAGAAAAAAAAAAAATTCAATATGAGAAAATTGAATTGTGAAAACGACGACAACTTGTACCCCAGCAAAAGAAAAATTCGACAGAATTTTTCGAACATTCCTGTTCCGCTAATATTAGGAGAATTTTCAAAATTCCTTCATTGCGGCATTTACGCTTCATTTCCACTTTAGGTGGTAAGAACCTAGAACCCATACGGGCGGGGGGATTGGCAGGTCCTAAAGCGGACTCGAGTTTTGTAAAAGTACTCCTCTCTAATCGAATAGAGAGAATTCTCATAATTTTTGTGAAACAGCCATGTTGCGAATTTTTTGTTACTATTTTTTTTTTTTTGAGTTAGTGCTAAACACTCTTACTCCATTATCACTGTGGGTGAGTCCCATTCCGATTCCAATTCCGAGTCCAACACCATCGCAAATTTCATGAATTTCATGAAAAAGTATTTTAAGAAAATTCCATTTTACTCATTGGCATGTACATATTTGCGTGTGGCCCTGAAAAGGACCGTGGACCGTACAAGAAATTTCATGAAAAAAAGTATATCAACAAAATTGCATTTTACTCATTGGGATGTATTTGTGGTCCTGAAAAGGACCGTTTTGTTATTAAAAAAACGAAGAATTCTTCTTCATTTAAGCACGTTCACCACGAATACGACGAGCCAACTGAATGTCTTTTGGCATGATTGTGACACGCTTGGCATGGATTGCGCACAAATTGGTATCTTCAAACAATCCAACAAGGTAAGCTTCACTGGCTTCCTGCAGAGCCATAACTGCTGAACTCTGGAAACGCAAATCAGTTTTGAAATCTTGAGCGATTTCACGAACTAGCCGCTGGAATGGCAATTTGCGGATCAACAATTCAGTGCTCTTTTGGTAACGGCGAATTTCACGAAGAGCAACTGTTCCTGGGCGATAACGATGTGGCTTCTTAACACCTCCGGTAGCTGGTGCACTCTTACGTGCAGCCTTGGTTGCCAGCTGCTTGCGAGGCGCCTTGCCTCCGGTCGACTTACGTGCGGTTTGCTTGGTACGGGCCATTGTGACGATCTCGAGACTTCACGATCAAATGTAAGGCTGCCGCGGAAAACGCCGTCTATTTATTGGAAAACGCTCGCACACACACAATCAAACAATCAAACAATCCAGCCGCTCTTGAATTTTTTTTTTAAGTTGAATTATGCTGTAATTTTGTGTATGGTTCTAAACTATATTAAGTATAACATTTGCAAATGAAAATAAAGGTGAATGTTGAAAAATAGTTTTTGCAGCTAAAATTGAGTTGAGTACGACGTTAGGGCACGCTTCTCCGTACACGTATTGCGTACGGTGTAGCGGATGCAAATGTTGATGTGTGCGTGTAAGTGGAATCTATAAATTTGTGGATTTTTCGGCAGGGAAAGTCAGTTCGAAGCTGTCACTGAAGACGTTCGCATCGTCCCGCATTCGTAAATTCGCAAGAGTAAAATAATAAGATGACTGGTCGCGGTAAGGGAGGTAAAGGTCTTGGAAAAGGAGGAGCCAAGCGTCATCGTAAAGTTCTTCGTGATAACATCCAAGGTATCACAAAACCAGCAATCCGTCGTTTGGCCCGCCGTGGTGGTGTGAAACGTATTTCCGGATTGATCTACGAAGAAACTCGTGGAGTGTTGAAAGTGTTCCTGGAAAACGTTATCCGTGATGCTGTCACATACACCGAACACGCTAAGAGGAAGACAGTCACCGCCATGGATGTCGTCTATGCCTTGAAACGTCAAGGACGCACATTGTACGGTTTCGGAGGTTAAATTCAGCAGCCGTGTCAACAACGAAAGTACCAAACGGCCCTTTTCAGGGCCAAATGTTTAATAATCAAAGAGTAAAATATAAACACACAATGCTTCACAACTGTTTAGGAACAGTGTTCGATATTGTTGAGAAACAAACTGTCTGGCTACGCCTTAAGGTGACAGCCACACATGATCGCGCAGAACCACGACCACCGAACCATCAAATATCATATAACGGTGGAAATGACCTTCATTGGAGAGTTCTCTCTATTGCATTTAGAGAGTTTTCGCTTTCTATGTGAAAATTCTCTGTCTCTCTCTAATAGAATGACCTTCATTGGAGAGTTCTCTCTATTGCATTTAGAGAGTTTTCGCTTTCTAGGTGAAAATTCTCTCTCTCTCTCTCTCTAATAAAATGACCTTCATTGGAGAGTTCTCTCTATTGCATTTAGAGAGTTTTCGCTTTCTAGGTGAAAATTCTCTCTCTCTCTCCCTCTAATAAAAAAAAAAATAGGAAGAATTCTCCAATTAATGCCAAAATCCATGGAACATTATGGATTTGGCCGCTATAGGAATTTTTCAATTAATGCCAAATCCATAATGTTTCGTAGTTTGGAATGAAATTTTTAAATTGCAGAAATCTTGAAATCATCAATCAGTGTATGTAAATAAAGAAATATTTGTAATTTTACTCTTCATAGATATGAGTAGTGGTCCTGAAAAGGACCGTTTTGTGTGATATTTTGTTGTTAAAGGACTTAAGCCTTCTTTTCTGTCTTCTTCGGCAAGAGAACAGCTTGGATGTTGGGCAGAACACCACCTTGGGCGATGGTCACTCCAGACAGCAATTTGTTCAACTCCTCGTCGTTGCGGATGGCCAATTGCAAATGTCTTGGGATGATTCTGGTCTTCTTGTTGTCACGGGCAGCATTACCGGCCAACTCAAGGACTTCAGCAGCCAAGTACTCCATGACGGCAGCAAGGTATACTGGAGCGCCAGCACCAACACGTTCGGCATAGTTTCCCTTTTTCAAGAGACGATGGATACGGCCAACGGGGAATTGAAGACCGGCACGGTTCGATCGGGACTTTGCCTTTCCCTTAACTTTACCTCCTTTACCACGGCCAGACATATTTCAAATGAGACGAATAAAAAACGCTGTGAGATCTCTATCGAACGACGATCGACTTTGCTTTGCGTTCGCCTCGAAATTCCGCACTTATTTATAGCTGATGAAATGTGTTTGTAAGATACTTACCTGTTGTGTGTGTGTCGATTTCCCTCTAAAGTATGCATTTGTATGTGTGTTTCCCCGCCATATGTACCTATAAATATGTGCACAGACCCACGGCGAAAACACACTTCACCCGTAGCTCGAGCAGTCCGCATCGACATGCCGCCGAAAACTAGTGGAAAAGCAGCCAAAAAGGCAGGAAAAGCCCAGAAGAATATCTCGAAGGGAGATAAGAAAAAGAAGAAGAGGAGGAAGGAGAGCTACGCAATCTACATCTACAAAGTATTGAAGCAAGTCCATCCCGATACTGGTATTTCATCAAAGGCCATGAGTATCATGAACAGTTTTGTTAATGATATCTTCGAACGTATTGCTGCTGAAGCCTCCCGTTTGGCTCACTACAACAAGCGCTCGACCATCACCAGCCGGGAAATCCAAACAGCCGTCCGTCTTCTGCTCCCTGGAGAATTGGCTAAGCACGCCGTCAGTGAAGGTACTAAGGCCGTCACCAAGTACACAAGCTCCAAGTAAGGCGTTTGTGCTTGCACATTCGCTAGTGCTTGCATTTTGCCACCAACACAAAGGCCCTTTTCAGGGCCACCCAAATATCTACACAAAGAGTAATTTTCCTAAAAATATTTTCTTAGAAAAAAAAAAAATTCAATATGAGAAAATTGAATTGTGAAAACGACGACAACTTGTACCCCAGCAAAAGAAAAATTCGACAGAATTTTTCGAACATTCCTGTTCCGCTAATATTAGGAGAATTTTCAAAATTCCTTCATTGCGGCATTTACGCTTCATTTCCACTTTAGGTGGTAAGAACCTAGAACCCATACGGGCGGGGGGATTGGCAGGTCCTAAAGCGGACTCGAGTTTTGTAAAAGTACTCCTCTCTAATCGAATAGAGAGAATTCTCATAATTTTTGTGAAACAGCCATGTTGCGAATTTTTTGTTACTATTTTTTTTTTTTTGAGTTAGTGCTAAACACTCTTACTCCATTATCACTGTGGGTGAGTCCCATTCCGATTCCAATTCCGAGTCCAACACCATCGCAAATTTCATGAATTTCATGAAAAAGTATTTTAAGAAAATTCCATTTTACTCATTGGCATGTACATATTTGCGTGTGGCCCTGAAAAGGACCGTGGACCGTAC
The DNA here is from genome assembly GCA_964017055.1 of Chloromyia formosa. NCBI lineage: Eukaryota > Metazoa > Arthropoda > Insecta > Diptera > Stratiomyidae > Chloromyia > Chloromyia formosa. The sequence continues at coordinate 30,747,151 of OZ024815.1, read as the reverse complement.
AAGAAATTTCATGAAAAAAAGTATATCAACAAAATTGCATTTTACTCATTGGGATGTATTTGTGGTCCTGAAAAGGACCGTTTTGTTATTAAAAAAACGAAGAATTCTTCTTCATTTAAGCACGTTCACCACGAATACGACGAGCCAACTGAATGTCTTTTGGCATGATTGTGACACGCTTGGCATGGATTGCGCACAAATTGGTATCTTCAAACAATCCAACAAGGTAAGCTTCACTGGCTTCCTGCAGAGCCATAACTGCTGAACTCTGGAAACGCAAATCAGTTTTGAAATCTTGAGCGATTTCACGAACTAGCCGCTGGAATGGCAATTTGCGGATCAACAATTCAGTGCTCTTTTGGTAACGGCGAATTTCACGAAGAGCAACTGTTCCTGGGCGATAACGATGTGGCTTCTTAACACCTCCGGTAGCTGGTGCACTCTTACGTGCAGCCTTGGTTGCCAGCTGCTTGCGAGGCGCCTTGCCTCCGGTCGACTTACGTGCGGTTTGCTTGGTACGGGCCATTGTGACGATCTCGAGACTTCACGATCAAATGTAAGGCTGCCGCGGAAAACGCCGTCTATTTATTGGAAAACGCTCGCACACACACAATCAAACAATCAAACAATCCAGCCGCTCTTGAATTTTTTTTTTAAGTTGAATTATGCTGTAATTTTGTGTATGGTTCTAAACTATATTAAGTATAACATTTGCAAATGAAAATAAAGGTGAATGTTGAAAAATAGTTTTTGCAGCTAAAATTGAGTTGAGTACGACGTTAGGGCACGCTTCTCCGTACACGTATTGCGTACGGTGTAGCGGATGCAAATGTTGATGTGTGCGTGTAAGTGGAATCTATAAATTTGTGGATTTTTCGGCAGGGAAAGTCAGTTCGAAGCTGTCACTGAAGACGTTCGCATCGTCCCGCATTCGTAAATTCGCAAGAGTAAAATAATAAGATGACTGGTCGCGGTAAGGGAGGTAAAGGTCTTGGAAAAGGAGGAGCCAAGCGTCATCGTAAAGTTCTTCGTGATAACATCCAAGGTATCACAAAACCAGCAATCCGTCGTTTGGCCCGCCGTGGTGGTGTGAAACGTATTTCCGGATTGATCTACGAAGAAACTCGTGGAGTGTTGAAAGTGTTCCTGGAAAACGTTATCCGTGATGCTGTCACATACACCGAACACGCTAAGAGGAAGACAGTCACCGCCATGGATGTCGTCTATGCCTTGAAACGTCAAGGACGCACATTGTACGGTTTCGGAGGTTAAATTCAGCAGCCGTGTCAACAACGAAAGTACCAAACGGCCCTTTTCAGGGCCAAATGTTTAATAATCAAAGAGTAAAATATAAACACACAATGCTTCACAACTGTTTAGGAACAGTGTTCGATATTGTTGAGAAACAAACTGTCTGGCTACGCCTTAAGGTGACAGCCACACATGATCGCGCAGAACCACGACCACCGAACCATCAAATATCATATAACGGTGGAAATGACCTTCATTGGAGAGTTCTCTCTATTGCATTTAGAGAGTTTTCGCTTTCTATGTGAAAATTCTCTGTCTCTCTCTAATAGAATGACCTTCATTGGAGAGTTCTCTCTATTGCATTTAGAGAGTTTTCGCTTTCTAGGTGAAAATTCTCTCTCTCTCTCTCTCTAATAAAATGACCTTCATTGGAGAGTTCTCTCTATTGCATTTAGAGAGTTTTCGCTTTCTAGGTGAAAATTCTCTCTCTCTCTCCCTCTAATAAAAAAAAAAATAGGAAGAATTCTCCAATTAATGCCAAAATCCATGGAACATTATGGATTTGGCCGCTATAGGAATTTTTCAATTAATGCCAAATCCATAATGTTTCGTAGTTTGGAATGAAATTTTTAAATTGCAGAAATCTTGAAATCATCAATCAGTGTATGTAAATAAAGAAATATTTGTAATTTTACTCTTCATAGATATGAGTAGTGGTCCTGAAAAGGACCGTTTTGTGTGATATTTTGTTGTTAAAGGACTTAAGCCTTCTTTTCTGTCTTCTTCGGCAAGAGAACAGCTTGGATGTTGGGCAGAACACCACCTTGGGCGATGGTCACTCCAGACAGCAATTTGTTCAACTCCTCGTCGTTGCGGATGGCCAATTGCAAATGTCTTGGGATGATTCTGGTCTTCTTGTTGTCACGGGCAGCATTACCGGCCAACTCAAGGACTTCAGCAGCCAAGTACTCCATGACGGCAGCAAGGTATACTGGAGCGCCAGCACCAACACGTTCGGCATAGTTTCCCTTTTTCAAGAGACGATGGATACGGCCAACGGGGAATTGAAGACCGGCACGGTTCGATCGGGACTTTGCCTTTCCCTTAACTTTACCTCCTTTACCACGGCCAGACATATTTCAAATGAGACGAATAAAAAACGCTGTGAGATCTCTATCGAACGACGATCGACTTTGCTTTGCGTTCGCCTCGAAATTCCGCACTTATTTATAGCTGATGAAATGTGTTTGTAAGATACTTACCTGTTGTGTGTGTGTCGATTTCCCTCTAAAGTATGCATTTGTATGTGTGTTTCCCCGCCATATGTACCTATAAATATGTGCACAGACCCACGGCGAAAACACACTTCACCCGTAGCTCGAGCAGTCCGCATCGACATGCCGCCGAAAACTAGTGGAAAAGCAGCCAAAAAGGCAGGAAAAGCCCAGAAGAATATCTCGAAGGGAGATAAGAAAAAGAAGAAGAGGAGGAAGGAGAGCTACGCAATCTACATCTACAAAGTATTGAAGCAAGTCCATCCCGATACTGGTATTTCATCAAAGGCCATGAGTATCATGAACAGTTTTGTTAATGATATCTTCGAACGTATTGCTGCTGAAGCCTCCCGTTTGGCTCACTACAACAAGCGCTCGACCATCACCAGCCGGGAAATCCAAACAGCCGTCCGTCTTCTGCTCCCTGGAGAATTGGCTAAGCACGCCGTCAGTGAAGGTACTAAGGCCGTCACCAAGTACACAAGCTCCAAGTAAGGCGTTTGTGCTTGCACATTCGCTAGTGCTTGCATTTTGCCACCAACACAAAGGCCCTTTTCAGGGCCACCCAAATATCTACACAAAGAGTAATTTTCCTAAAAATATTTTCTTAGAAAAAAAAAAAATTCAATATGAGAAAATTGAATTGTGAAAACGACGACAACTTGTACCCCAGCAAAAGAAAAATTCGACAGAATTTTTCGAACATTCCTGTTCCGCTAATATTAGGAGAATTTTCAAAATTCCTTCATTGCGGCATTTACGCTTCATTTCCACTTTAGGTGGTAAGAACCTAGAACCCATACGGGCGGGGGGATTGGCAGGTCCTAAAGCGGACTCGAGTTTTGTAAAAGTACTCCTCTCTAATCGAATAGAGAGAATTCTCATAATTTTTGTGAAACAGCCATGTTGCGAATTTTTTGTTACTATTTTTTTTTTTTTGAGTTAGTGCTAAACACTCTTACTCCATTATCACTGTGGGTGAGTCCCATTCCGATTCCAATTCCGAGTCCAACACCATCGCAAATTTCATGAATTTCATGAAAAAGTATTTTAAGAAAATTCCATTTTACTCATTGGCATGTACATATTTGCGTGTGGCCCTGAAAAGGACCGTGGACCGTACAAGAAATTTCATGAAAAAAAGTATATCAACAAAATTGCATTTTACTCATTGGGATGTATTTGTGGTCCTGAAAAGGACCGTTTTGTTATTAAAAAAACGAAGAATTCTTCTTCATTTAAGCACGTTCACCACGAATACGACGAGCCAACTGAATGTCTTTTGGCATGATTGTGACACGCTTGGCATGGATTGCGCACAAATTGGTATCTTCAAACAATCCAACAAGGTAAGCTTCACTGGCTTCCTGCAGAGCCATAACTGCTGAACTCTGGAAACGCAAATCAGTTTTGAAATCTTGAGCGATTTCACGAACTAGCCGCTGGAATGGCAATTTGCGGATCAACAATTCAGTGCTCTTTTGGTAACGGCGAATTTCACGAAGAGCAACTGTTCCTGGGCGATAACGATGTGGCTTCTTAACACCTCCGGTAGCTGGTGCACTCTTACGTGCAGCCTTGGTTGCCAGCTGCTTGCGAGGCGCCTTGCCTCCGGTCGACTTACGTGCGGTTTGCTTGGTACGGGCCATTGTGACGATCTCGAGACTTCACGATCAAATGTAAGGCTGCCGCGGAAAACGCCGTCTATTTATTGGAAAACGCTCGCACACACACAATCAAACAATCAAACAATCCAGCCGCTCTTGAATTTTTTTTTTAAGTTGAATTATGCTGTAATTTTGTGTATGGTTCTAAACTATATTAAGTATAACATTTGCAAATGAAAATAAAGGTGAATGTTGAAAAATAGTTTTTGCAGCTAAAATTGAGTTGAGTACGACGTTAGGGCACGCTTCTCCGTACACGTATTGCGTACGGTGTAGCGGATGCAAATGTTGATGTGTGCGTGTAAGTGGAATCTATAAATTTGTGGATTTTTCGGCAGGGAAAGTCAGTTCGAAGCTGTCACTGAAGACGTTCGCATCGTCCCGCATTCGTAAATTCGCAAGAGTAAAATAATAAGATGACTGGTCGCGGTAAGGGAGGTAAAGGTCTTGGAAAAGGAGGAGCCAAGCGTCATCGTAAAGTTCTTCGTGATAACATCCAAGGTATCACAAAACCAGCAATCCGTCGTTTGGCCCGCCGTGGTGGTGTGAAACGTATTTCCGGATTGATCTACGAAGAAACTCGTGGAGTGTTGAAAGTGTTCCTGGAAAACGTTATCCGTGATGCTGTCACATACACCGAACACGCTAAGAGGAAGACAGTCACCGCCATGGATGTCGTCTATGCCTTGAAACGTCAAGGACGCACATTGTACGGTTTCGGAGGTTAAATTCAGCAGCCGTGTCAACAACGAAAGTACCAAACGGCCCTTTTCAGGGCCAAATGTTTAATAATCAAAGAGTAAAATATAAACACACAATGCTTCACAACTGTTTAGGAACAGTGTTCGATATTGTTGAGAAACAAACTGTCTGGCTACGCCTTAAGGTGACAGCCACACATGATCGCGCAGAACCACGACCACCGAACCATCAAATATCATATAACGGTGGAAATGACCTTCATTGGAGAGTTCTCTCTATTGCATTTAGAGAGTTTTCGCTTTCTATGTGAAAATTCTCTGTCTCTCTCTAATAGAATGACCTTCATTGGAGAGTTCTCTCTATTGCATTTAGAGAGTTTTCGCTTTCTAGGTGAAAATTCTCTCTCTCTCTCTCTCTAATAAAATGACCTTCATTGGAGAGTTCTCTCTATTGCATTTAGAGAGTTTTCGCTTTCTAGGTGAAAATTCTCTCTCTCTCTCCCTCTAATAAAAAAAAAAATAGGAAGAATTCTCCAATTAATGCCAAAATCCATGGAACATTATGGATTTGGCCGCTATAGGAATTTTTCAATTAATGCCAAATCCATAATGTTTCGTAGTTTGGAATGAAATTTTTAAATTGCAGAAATCTTGAAATCATCAATCAGTGTATGTAAATAAAGAAATATTTGTAATTTTACTCTTCATAGATATGAGTAGTGGTCCTGAAAAGGACCGTTTTGTGTGATATTTTGTTGTTAAAGGACTTAAGCCTTCTTTTCTGTCTTCTTCGGCAAGAGAACAGCTTGGATGTTGGGCAGAACACCACCTTGGGCGATGGTCACTCCAGACAGCAATTTGTTCAACTCCTCGTCGTTGCGGATGGCCAATTGCAAATGTCTTGGGATGATTCTGGTCTTCTTGTTGTCACGGGCAGCATTACCGGCCAACTCAAGGACTTCAGCAGCCAAGTACTCCATGACGGCAGCAAGGTATACTGGAGCGCCAGCACCAACACGTTCGGCATAGTTTCCCTTTTTCAAGAGACGATGGATACGGCCAACGGGGAATTGAAGACCGGCACGGTTCGATCGGGACTTTGCCTTTCCCTTAACTTTACCTCCTTTACCACGGCCAGACATATTTCAAATGAGACGAATAAAAAACGCTGTGAGATCTCTATCGAACGACGATCGACTTTGCTTTGCGTTCGCCTCGAAATTCCGCACTTATTTATAGCTGATGAAATGTGTTTGTAAGATACTTACCTGTTGTGTGTGTGTCGATTTCCCTCTAAAGTATGCATTTGTATGTGTGTTTCCCCGCCATATGTACCTATAAATATGTGCACAGACCCACGGCGAAAACACACTTCACCCGTAGCTCGAGCAGTCCGCATCGACATGCCGCCGAAAACTAGTGGAAAAGCAGCCAAAAAGGCAGGAAAAGCCCAGAAGAATATCTCGAAGGGAGATAAGAAAAAGAAGAAGAGGAGGAAGGAGAGCTACGCAATCTACATCTACAAAGTATTGAAGCAAGTCCATCCCGATACTGGTATTTCATCAAAGGCCATGAGTATCATGAACAGTTTTGTTAATGATATCTTCGAACGTATTGCTGCTGAAGCCTCCCGTTTGGCTCACTACAACAAGCGCTCGACCATCACCAGCCGGGAAATCCAAACAGCCGTCCGTCTTCTGCTCCCTGGAGAATTGGCTAAGCACGCCGTCAGTGAAGGTACTAAGGCCGTCACCAAGTACACAAGCTCCAAGTAAGGCGTTTGTGCTTGCACATTCGCTAGTGCTTGCATTTTGCCACCAACACAAAGGCCCTTTTCAGGGCCACCCAAATATCTACACAAAGAGTAATTTTCCTAAAAATATTTTCTTAGAAAAAAAAAAAATTCAATATGAGAAAATTGAATTGTGAAAACGACGACAACTTGTACCCCAGCAAAAGAAAAATTCGACAGAATTTTTCGAACATTCCTGTTCCGCTAATATTAGGAGAATTTTCAAAATTCCTTCATTGCGGCATTTACGCTTCATTTCCACTTTAGGTGGTAAGAACCTAGAACCCATACGGGCGGGGGGATTGGCAGGTCCTAAAGCGGACTCGAGTTTTGTAAAAGTACTCCTCTCTAATCGAATAGAGAGAATTCTCATAATTTTTGTGAAACAGCCATGTTGCGAATTTTTTGTTACTATTTTTTTTTTTTTGAGTTAGTGCTAAACACTCTTACTCCATTATCACTGTGGGTGAGTCCCATTCCGATTCCAATTCCGAGTCCAACACCATCGCAAATTTCAT